>CM057451.1:120392500-123117500 GCA_016271365.2 Neoceratodus forsteri | reverse complement strand
TTGAAAAGATATTCCTGTCCATCCATACGCTCCTTTGGCTGTAATAATGGACAGGGAGAGACAGCATATTCACAGCAGCAAAACATCTCAGCTTGGCACTCTTGTGAATAAACACTAGAGGGAGCCTGTAGTCACCACTAGCATTAGCTGTTGCCGTTAGTGTAATACGGTCTTTGCAGCTCTTGAGGTTTTTAACCTGCTTCTCATTACTATCTGCCAGTGTTTTGTTCAGCAGAAGATGCCAGTATAGATCACTCTCATCACAGTTAAAGAGCTGGTTCTGGGTAAGTCCATGCTCATCAATGACTGCCTGTAGGGTGGTTTTAAAGGTTTCAGATGCAGCTGTATTGGCCGACATAGATTCCTCTTGAAGCCCCGGCTGCTGTATGTCGTGCCTGTTCTTAAATCAGAATAGCCATCCAGAGCTGACTTTGAAATCTGCCTCCTCTTGCTCTGGATACATCTGCTGATGCAGAAGCTTTGCCTTTTCCATAATGATCACCACACTTACAGGCGTTCCCTTTCGCCTGTCCTGTGTAAACCACTGGTGCATGGCTTTATCGAAGTCCTCATCAGCTGCCTTCCGTACTATGCAACACTTTTTCACCACACCATTCTTCTGCACCTCTTTTGCAGAGTTTTATTTGTTCCTGTCTTTTTCAAATAGTGCACACAGTACTTTTACCGATGCCGTATTCTTCTGCTAAAGAGCTTATGCTGACACCACGCTTGAGTTTGGAGACTATTTTGATCTTTGCCTCAATCGAGAGTGCTACCCGTTTGTGCTTGCAAGACATTGCAGCTGCAGGTGATCCAAACAGTGACAGTGGAGGGAATGAGCAGGTGAGGGTGAGGCATTCAGTTGAACGGTCAGTCTGGATCTCTGGTGTTCATAACTCTGGGGTTCCACTGTAATTGAATGAATTGGAAGATTTCTATGCTTAAGTAAACACAGATGCTGTGTCTTGAGATAGGAGTTCAAAACTCAGTTCTTGCTGGATATCTTTAAATCATGGAGTGGAATAAGACTTCTTCATTGGGACATGATATGCCCTTGTAACAAAGGGAAGATTTGCTTCAGGAAGTTTGAGAACTGAAGTAAAGAGATCTTTCAGCAAGTCCCTCAGAGAGGAAAATTCATTGTCATAGGAATTTGATACACCCACAAGTCACAGGTTTTTATAACGCATTGTATTCTCCGTTGTTTCCCTCTTCCTTTGAAGAGTCATTATAGCTCTTACATTAGCCATCGATAAAGCTTCATTAGTAACAGTTTTCTGTTTCACAATTGCCATTTCCTCCTGTATGTTTCTTTGGGCTTCCTGTACCGTTCCCAGATCCGATTTCAAAGATTTAATCTCTGTTTCCAACATATTAGACTTGTCAATCAATATGTCCATTTTTTTTGTCAAAATTATTTAGAAAAGTATATAGTTCAGTAAATGAGGACAAGACCACCTTTATATTTTTAAAGTCCAGCTTTGCACGTAGCGGGCGGATCCGAGTGTCAGAAAACGTTGGTCTTTTTGAAATAGACAAAGGAGCTGGAGTTGGATTTAAAGAGGATGACTCTGAGACATTTTCTGGTCTAATGGCCACTTGTAAATACCCTCAGGGAGTGTAGTTAAAGTCACTTCAAATATTACAGCTCCAGCTCCAGGCAAATTTATTACTGAGTCACCTGCTATGCCGGACAATGCAAAGTCATCAGTTTGTAGAAATAAGTCTCTCACCAAAACTTGCTCCTCAAATGATGTTTGTAAAACTGCTCTTTAGTTCTCAGGGACGGTGTCTACCGAAGCTTCCAATGAACTTCTTACACCCGGCAGCTGTTCAGCCACCCCAGATCCCACAGCCTTAGTAAAATTAAAATTCAGGGTCCCTTTTCGAATCAGCATTTCAAGATCTGATGAAGAGGAATCTTTCTTACATTTCTGCTGCTCAGATTTCAAGAATTCTCTGGTTTGATGAGAGATATGTAAAAGTACTGTTCCTTTCATAATAGAGAGCAAAAGAAATAATTTTAAAATGGAACTCCCGGAGAGATTTAGCTTGGCTTACTATCAGTCGCTATCTCGGACCCCACACATAATGCACAACTTGTTCAATAGTGCACTAAGGACGTGCCATGGTGGTGGTCTCTATGTACCAGTATGGCAATTTACAAACCCCCCAAAAGAATATATAAAAACTTGTGACCTATGCGCTCATTAGTTCTGCTGGGATATGGTATAATGGCATTGCTACCTTTTAAAGTTAAAAAATGTAGGCTGACCACCTGGTCTGGTGTCAGTGGTGGTCATTTGTTGCAGCAACATGTGGGAGACCCACCAGGTTCATTCTTCAAGGGCTGACCTCCATACTGGGCTAGTGAGGTTTGGAGCAAGCTGTGGAGGCAATGTGCTCAGATTCCTTAGAGTGTTGGCGACTCCATAGGGAGGGTTGCAGGAAGCTGTTGTCATGGCATTGATGGCTTGGGTGACCACACACCTCAGCCAGGTCACGCCTTTAGGATGATGCACTGGTGTGTCACCTCTTTTCAGGAAAAGTGGGAGGAGACTTTAGGGAGAGCACAGAAAAATGCTAGCCTTGCACATCAGATTACAGCCCCTCCATACCAATGGGGCTGTACCGCTCCAGATCATCATCCCCTCCAAACTGACAGGCATGTGATGTTCCATATTATCCACCCCCACCAACTGGCATGTGATGCTCTAGATTACCCCCCCCCACCCACCAGCAGGCATGTGATTCTCCTGATCCCAGCCAGTCTCAGGTTCACACATTCTAGCTGGCAGCAGGAAACCCACCATGATAGGACTGATCAGGACCCTGATGGTTGAAGTTTCTGGGGGACTCCAGCCTGGTTATGCTTTCCATGTGGACAGTGGAACATCTGCACTCTCTTAAATTTTCAAACTACACCTCACACAGCTCTTGAAATTGGTACTTCATACCCTTTCTAAAACTCACTGATCCCCTTCTAAAATTTGTACCCTGCCAATCTTCCTGAATTTTGCTCCCTGCAACCATCCTGAATTTTGTGACTTAGTGTCCCTGAAATTTGTGACCGACACCACTTCTAAAATTGGCACCTCACATAAATCTTAATGACTCTAGCAAGTTTGGGTAGGGAGTGGGACCCAAAGGGTACTTGGCACATATTTTGAGTGAGATGCAAAGCACAAATTTGGGGATGCAGGGTGCAAATTTAAGGACTGTGAAGTGTCAGTTAAGGAATTTTTTAATTTTAGGGCTGTGGAGGGCACATTGTAGAAGAGGTATTAGGTGTATATTTCAGGCAGGCATGAGGTATAAATTTTGTAAAGGATGTGGGTGCACATTTTAAGTAGGGCACAGTGCATACATTTTGGGTGGGGAATAGAATGAAAATTTTGGAAGATGAGCAGAGCACACATTTTGGGGAAAGCAGCAATGCACAAGTTTTGGGAGGGGTGTGGCATGCAATATTTGAGGGTAGTGGGTGGAGGGATGCAGGGTGGAAAATTCATAAGGGGGTATGGGTTATACATTCTTGGAGGCTTATGGGGCACACATTGTATAATGACTGTGAGCTCAGATTTTGGGAGGGATGTTAGTTACTAGATTGAGGAGAGGTACAAAGTGTGGCAGGACCAAAATGCACAAATATTGAAAAGAGTCAGATTTTTAAAAGGGTGCAGGCTGGACAATTCTGAAGAAGCCTAAGGTGCAAAGTTCAGGATGGGTAAAATGCAGAAATATAATTTTTTCATAGTGGAAAACCTGTATGAAACAGTGCTGCACAGTTGCTGAAAGTGAAAGCTGGGTTGTAAGTACCCTCGCTGATACCACAAGACATTAGCAGCAGCTCCTCACTTACACCAGCTTTTTTACAGGCTACAAGATCAGGATTACAAAAAGGCGTGTTACTTTTAAACAAAAAAATGTAAAAATCTGAATTTTGGCATGATGTTTATTGGCGATCTGCTGTTCCTGTTTTCTGGTTTAGTACGTCTGGCGATATCTCCGTAAGGTAAAAAGTAAGGTCCATTTGCATCCTTTGAAACTGTTGATTTGAGTCCAATTTAATTCTGAATCTGATAACACCACAGAATTAATCTCACAAGCATGGGTGCCAGAAAAAGTGTGTGTGTGTGGGTTGTAGTTATTACAAAAGAGATTATGATTGCTTAGTTTCTTTCTGACCTTGCATGCATTAAATGGGCACTTTGGATGCTCACGGTCCAAAGTGAGATGGCTGTCACCTCCCCACCCTTTGCTCACAGGTTATGACACCTATGCTCGCAAGTCAATCAGTCACCTCCTTTCCTCGCCCTTGTAGCAACCAAGATCATTCTGAATCTTTCTTCCCCCTTCCCCACTGTCACTTATATCATAGGTTGGTTAGGGTTTGGTATGAGCTGGTCCGCTCTGTTGATAACCTCTTCCTGATTCCAGTAGGGCCCACTTCCCAAGCCCATTCCTCCTTTTTTCTTTGGTGATGGACTAGTAGTTACTAGTAATACTAAACAAAAAAGTTAAAGCAAGTATCCAGTGTCTAAAGGACAGGTAAATAATGCCAAACCTTCCTGCCACCCTGGCTGGCCACTGTAGAATGAAGACCCTCCTGAGAAAGCTTGATTAGAGCAAAAACCTTTTGGGCGTGGTGTAGATGCTTGCACGTGATGACTCATGTAAACTGTTTAATGCGTGAACTTGCCAAAAACCTAAAAATGAAGGAAGGAAGCGCAAGTTTTTTTTAAAGTAAGGACTGGCCTATGCTGAGTTTTGTTCTATTCTGCTTGCTTAATTCATAGAGCACAGCTGTTCCCTGAGTGACTTTCTTCTTCTCTGAAACAATAGCTACAGAAAAGAGACAACTACCCAAAGCCATCCGGTAAGACAACAGCAGAAACTTCAGTATGACAAGAACTTCAAAGAGCTGCTGACACCATTTTATGTTTGCTTTCAAAAGTAAACATGTTGAGGAGATGCAGTGGTCTGTACAGTAGGTGTGTCACAGTGCTAGCCAGTCAGGCATCCAGCTAAATCAGCCTCTCACCCTTGGCAGCCTGTGGTGCTGTATGCCTTTCTCCCATGTGCATACACACAGTTGATTGTTGAGCACACAGCTGCAGTCTGTTGCAACCCAAATCATTTACATTAGGTTTGATCAGAATCTGAACCACACACACTTGGATAGGTCAGATTCCAGCCTATTCTTGGAATTATGCTTTTCGTAACCGAGGGCCAAAAAACCCTAATTTCAAAGGGTCAGATTTAGAATCTAAATTTGAATCTGATTTCAATTTTGCATCTGACTACATGTTAATCCCACTACTTGGTACACAGTAAAAAGACATATGTAACTGCAAGAAAGGCCACCCACATCTCCACCCATATGTCTTCTAGGCAGGTCCCCTACCTTAATATTTGCACTGCTGCTGAAATCTCATAGTGTTGTCCTCCTTTGTTCATTCGGCTAAGTGGTAGAGGGCAGGTGAGTTCTGGTTGCCGCCGGTGGCAGTGATGCATGAGGGTCTGGTATCCACAGATTGATAAAGCCATCTAATCCACCATAGTCCACCAAGAAGACTGCCCCCCATCCCTAGCGACTGCTGTGAACTGCCCTCAGTACTGCCACTGCCATCCCAGTCCTGGACTCCCTTCAAACAACTACCGATTACTGTGACCTAAGCCATCCCTCTGGGACTCCCATCCTAACTCATGACTTGAGAAGATAATTGCTTGGACATCAGCTTGGTGATCACTATGTAAGTAAACTCCACCCTCCTGTGAGTGACCTGTGAATAACTGTGGAGGTGAGGAGGTGGCCAACCAGAACAAGCCCCTTGGTTTCCAGCCACTGTTCCAGATGCTGTACTGAATAAGACATCTGAGGCCAGATATTCAAAACTTAACCCAAATGTCAGCAAACTTTTCTCTCCTCCTTTTGACTTCAGATCATGACCTTCAGAGATGGCATAAGCTTAAGTTTACCATTAGGGGAAAGATTTTTATTTTATTTATTTAGTTTTTGTTGACCGGGTAAGTGCACTAGACAAATCCTGCCTATTTTTAGGCACGACCCAGGGGAAGGGGATACAGATGAATGCCAACTGACCTTGAACCAGATTAAGCTGTTAGTGGTATTTTTAGTGAATGAGGGAAATTTGGCCAGGACACTGGGGAAATTCCCCTACTCTGTTTGAGGCAGAGGGCGCTGTGTGGCTGATCAGAGCCTTACTGATCAGTGGCGTCCAGAGCTTTGAGTTAGGAGGACGTGCGGGAGGCCGAGGAGTGGGTCTCCTCCTTGGCTCCCGAGGAAATTAAAAACTTTGGAGATGCAGACCAGCGAGAGTGCTATGGCGAGCTTTTCAGCAAAGAATGCTATGGAGCTTGATAACGACGTGGCAGAAGCTACAACAGAAGGGGGTTTCGTACCTTTTTCCGATTGCACGGTCACTGTACAGGTTGAGGATGAATCAGTTCAAGATTTGGAGCACCGTGTTATGGAAGCGGAACGTTGTTGTGAGGAAGTGAAGCAGCGGCTCTTTTCAGTGAAGGAACGTCGGAGCATGGAGACGAGGAACCAGGAAACGGAACTGCATATGGCTGGAAGGATTGGTGGTGCAGACGACGAGGGAATAATGGCAGTTGGGGAAAAGAAGGCCTTTTTGGAGATCTCTTCTAGTAATCCTGCTGGATTTCAAGACTTTGGCCTGTCCACGGCTGAATCTGGGGCGACGACGTCAAAGGAGGTAGGGCGAGAGGGTCATGACTGCTACAATATCTCAGACTGTACTTTCAGGGAGCTTCTCTCCTGTTGTTGAGGTACCAGCTCCTTGCTTTTCTAAAGGGACTGATTTGGAGGGTTCAAGTAGGGGGATTGACAGTGGGGACAAAGATGCAGGTTTGCAGCAGAAAGGAGTGGTTGAGACTTGTCAGGAGAGTACCCGGGTATCAGACAGTCACCACTGTGAAGATTGGGTTTCAAAAGCCCTGATAGCTGCAGGTTGGAAGAGAAATGCTGCAGGTTATGGGTGGGAGTCCAATATTAACAATGACTCTCTTGCTGTGTCACCAGCTGGTTTAATACCCCCCCCCTTCTGTCTCTCCTCATGGTTGGGATCAATCCCCTTGATTCGTCCGGGTCAGCTCTCCCCTACTGAAGAGGTAATACTGCCCTTACAAAATGAACCTCACCCCTTATTACAAATCATTAGGGAGCAGGAGTCAGATGGCTCCTCTGGTTTACCAGCTGGAAATGGGACTGAGGCTATCGTAAGGGAACAAGGAACTATCCCTATGGATGTTAATGATCTGGCTACTTTGGTTACTGATGCAGGAAGAATATGGCATGGAAAAGTTGCAGAACACTTGTTTCCAACTGATAGGGGTCGTTTGATGGAACCAGCAGAAAGATGAAATGTGGTTAGATTAAAGTATAGGGGTGATGTGGATTCTATTCCAGATAGAAAATTTGTGGGTAAAGTTTTATTGAAAGAAAGCATGAAATATTACGCATATGAGATCTATGCTTTAATACATGTACCTGGGGATGTAATGTTTGACATCAGTTTTAAGCACCCTGCTGGGTTGGAACATTTTTGGAAACAATATCGCTTAATGAAGCTCTCACCTTTGTGAAGGCCTTTTTTAGCGATACCCCTGACAAAACCTTTAACAAAAAAGATTACTGTCCTGTTTAGAAATGAGGGGGTGAATGTTGCTGACATTACCTATTGGCTACAAAAGCACTGTATGATTAAAGGTTTTCCAGAACCCATCTTAGATAAGGAACAATTGTGGACAGGGGATGGAAATATCAAGTGATTCTGCAGTTAGAAAATGGTCAGACTAAGCACCTTCCCAACTGTTTTTTCTTGGGTCGAGATGGGGGGGTAGTTTTTTTACCCTGGTCAGCCAAGGGCCTGCTTTAAATGTGGTGATGTGGGACATCTGAGTAATGCATGCGACAAACAGAAATGAGGTTTATGTGGGGACCTGGGGCATGTAGGGGTGCATTGTCAACAACCCCTGAGATGTAATTTGTGTGAGGAGCAGGGTCATTCCTTTCGTACATGCACATGGGCTTCTCACAATAGAGTAGATAGTACAGTTTGGGCTGAACAAGATTTGTATGTAGCAACAGCACAGAAAGAAAAAATGAAACTTATGGAACTACTGACAACACTCCCTGACAAAACCCCAGTAGCTCACGAAGTTTCTAGGATGGTTGAGTCAGAGGTGCTACAGACTGCAGAAAATGGTAGTCATTTGGTCGAATAAGTTTTACAGAATGAGTCAAATGTTACTGAACCTATCAATATAGAAGAAGGGGTAGTAGAAGCAGAAGATTTAACCCTGATAGAGGCTGAAGGTGGAGTTATGCCCCCCCCTTTAATGCAGGGGAAGACAGAGTTCCATAGGGTAACAAGGTCTAAAGCAGGTAAACAAGAAAAGGTGGTTTCTATACAGAAAGATATAGCGGAGGAGACACCTATTCAGAATTCTTATGCCTTATTGTTTGAGGAGGGAGCTGAAGAGGATGGCAGAGAATCTGATCTCTCCTCTGTGGCATCTTCTCAGGCTGATGCAGTTTTAGACTCTGGTCCTTTGGACAGACGTAAGACAAAAAAAAGAAAGAAAAAAATGAGTTTGTTTTTTTTTTCCTTTTGGGTTTTTTTTCCTTTCTTTCTATTTAAAATGGCTATGATTTCTTCTCTTTCTCTCTGTACAATCAATGTTAACAGCATTCTCAACACTGAAATGAGGAAAAACACTTTTTTAAGTCTTAGTATGAAGAAAGAGCAGTTTTTTTGTACAAGACACTAGATTGCACTCTTTACAAGATATTCAGTGTGCTCAAAAGGATTGGAGGTGGGGTGTCTCATTCTGGTCCATAGGGGAAGAGTTGTGTTCAGGGCTAGGTATACTTTTTAAAGGTAATGTTCGAGTCCTGCATGTTTATGAGATACAGCCTAGGAGAGCTATGGTCTTGGATGTGATTCTTCAGAATGAAGTCTTTCGTCTTATCAACATTTATGCACCCCAGTCAAAAGCAGGGAGTTCGGTTTTGTTTCGACAGATAGAACCCTACCTCCACACATCTAAATTGATTCTATGGGGAGGGGAATTTAATTGTGGTCTCTCTTCTAGAGATTGGGGACGGGTGACACAGAAAATTTTTTGCGACACTAAGATGTTGTTAACCATTATGAAGAAGAATGATACTTCGGATGTTTATGACATCCTGAAACAGGTACCTACGCATACTTTTTTTAAAGGGAAGCTATCCACTAGGATAGATTTCTGGTTCGTATCCACAAGACTCATATGTCATAGGGTACAGGTAACACCTTTAGAGACCTTGGATCATTTAGGAGTAATTTTGACATTAGGGGACTATCAGAGGTTGAAGGTAGGAAGGGGATGCTGGAAAATGAATACTTCTAGACTCCAGGATGTTGCGGTTGAGCAATATATAAAGCAACTTTTTTGGTGAAAATGGATATGAGTTTTTTATATGATAGCCCTATCGAATGGTGGGAGGACTTGAAAAGGGACTTGCAGGGATGGTACGGATCATACACCTCACGCCTGGCAAAAAATAAATATATTGTTTATTTAGGACATAGGGCTAAATATTTAAAACTTCTCAATTCAGGAGGAAATAGGGGGAAAATACAAGAAGTTAAAGATTTAATGGTGCAGTATTTACACGACTCAGTGGTGAAATTAGCTACTCAACAGAAATACAGAACACACGGTACAAAACAGGAGGTTAACCCATATGAGGAAACGCCACTAAGTGTTCCAATGGTGGGTCTTAAAGATAAACAAGGGGTTTTAAAAACACATAATCATGACATAATGCTTTTGGTACAACAGCATATGTTAGATACTTTTCAGAGAGGTCAAAAGGGTCAGATGGATTGTATTTCTGATGTTGTAGTGCCAGGTTTATCTAGTTTAGAGAGAGAAGAGCTGTGTACTCCCATCTCCAGAGCTGAAATTCAAGATGCAATTGGGCATCTTTCTACTAAAACCGCTCCTGGTCAAGATGGAATCCCTAATGACTTTTATAAAGTCTATCAGGATTTGGCGGTTCCTTATTTAGAAGTACTTTATAATGTTATTTGGGAGAAAAAAAGTTTAGCCCCTTTGATGCAGTTAGGTATTATGTTTTTTCCCTTTAAAAAAGGTGAGCCGTGTGAATTAAAAAACTGGAGACCTTTGACTTTACTAAATTCAGATTACAAAATACTGGCAAGAATTATCACTAAAAAATTAGCAAAAGTAGCTAAAACGCTGATAATTCAGGATCAGTCTTGTGCAATTCCTGGCAGAAATATAGTCCAAAATTTAGTGTTTCTAAGGGAAATTACGGATCAAAGCTTACGGAAATTGTTAAATGGTTATTTATTATCTATAGACCAAGAAACGGCTTTTGACTCCATTCAGCATGCATATCTTTGGGACGTTTTGGCTCATTATGGGATCCCTTTAGGTTTCATTGAATTAATACAAACTTTATATGATGAAGCACAGGTAATACCTTTGGTTAATGGTTTTTTTGGCGTCCCACTATATTTAAAAAATGGAGTAAAGCAGCGGTGTCCTTTAAGCCCTCTCCTGTATGTTTTTGGTTTGGACCCCTTTTTACGAAGGATTAGGAATGCTAGGGATATATCAGCTATTGTTAATAAAGATGGTTATGTTTTCCCAAAAGTATCGGCATATGCGGATGACTGTTTTTGCAGTAGCTGATAGGGAATCAGGGGAAAGAATTTTATCAATGTTACAGGATGGTTATGATACTACTGGCATAGAACTTAACATGACAAAAAGTATTGGATTGATATTAGGAGATAGCAGGGAGCTTAATGATTTTCCTATTTCTATGACTAAAGGTCAGGTGAAAATATTAGGCATGTACTTTGGTACCACAGAATCAGAACTCAGCAATTGGTCTGAGGTATATGACAAGGCACACACAAAGGTACAAACATGGCTTTCTCAGAAGATGTCAAGGAAAAAGAGGGTGTACTTATTAAGAGCATACATAGCACCTATCTTTTTATACATTTCTCATGTACTTCCTTTACCTAGAAGTATGCATACCAAAATTATGAGTTTATTTTTTCTTCTTTTATGGGGAAGCAGGCTAAATCCTGTAAGAAGATGTCACACATGTAGAGCAGAGAGAGAGAGAAAGGGGTCTAAACATGTTACAGCCCTTGGTTTACTTATTTGCTAATTTCTTTTTTAGTTCTATTCTTCCCGTAATTTCCCAGATAGCGGGGATTGGGGAAATGTGTATGCAGCTTTGGGGTACTTCCTTTTTTCAGGCATGGGGTAGAGGGAAGTGGCATCCAGTAGAATGTAATCTCCCTAGCTTTGCCCAATCTACACTTTCTTATGTTAGACTTTGGAAAATAGATTTAATATGGTGTAAAGGGAAAGGGAGAAAGGGCTTTTACAAGTCAATAGTAAATACATGGTATCATGAAGATCCAGTGTTTCAAGTTTCACCACTCATAAATATTGATTTATTGTTAGAAAGTATGTTGAATCAAAGGATTCCTTTGAAAATGAAAGACTTTGCTTGGCTTTATGGACATCAAAAATTACAAGTGAAAGGCAACCACAAACATAAATGTTTGGATGAAAGAAGATGTACAGAGCTGTCTTGTGCTGGGGTTGTGGAGACAATGCAGCATCTTTTTTTTGATTGTGTCATGTAAAAAATGTATTTTCCCTTTTAGCTGATTTATGGGGAGAACCAGTACTTTCAGTAATTTGCTATGATATTTTGGTTTTAGGGCAGATTCCATCTTCCTGGGGAAAATGGGCCCACAGTACTGCTCATATCCTGTTGGTATGTATCAAATTGTCTATTTGGCAAGCAAGATGCCTTAGGATTTTACAAGGTAAAACTGTTTTGATGCAAGAGGTTTTTTTTCACATGCAACAAGAATTGGATAATATTTATGAATATGAAAAACGTACTGTACAGAAAGATGTCTTTAGGAAATTATGGAAAAATATTACTTGGGTAGGGTAAAGTTTCTTTCTTTTCAGTTTCCTTTTTGTATTAATTAATAGTTTTATGGAAAGTTTTTTTTTTCTCCTCTCTCCCTCTTCCTTTTCTCTTACCTTTTCAAAAATGGAAAAAGTTGATTCTGTTGTTTATGTTTTCTGTTTAACGATGTGGGTTTTCTGTTTTCTTATGATTATGGATTATTTTGTATTTTGTTTTTGATTTCTCAAATAAAAAAATTCCCCTACTCTGCTTCCGGTAAGCAGAGGGGTCCCATTTTCATGTGGGACCAAGATGGCTGCCACTGGACATGCTGTGGAGGACATGGAGGTGTTGGAGGCAGTGGAGCTGGTCTCTTCCCCTGTCTCTGTTCTGAGAGAGACCCCATCTTCTATGCCTATTGTGCTGCAATCTACTGAATATGGTTCTTCTGTGTCTTTGGATACTTCCCTTGCTGCTGTTGTGGATACTTGTGTGCAGTGTTTGCCTGTGGATCTTTCATTTATTCCTCAAACTGTGCTTACAACGTCTTCTAGCCCTGCTACTATGGATATACGTGAGTCTTCTCCTCCTGTTTCTATGGATGTAGATATGTTATTTAAAATCAAGGAACAGTGTTATTTCACTGCTAGACAGCGTTTGTTAGCCCTTAGGCCTCAGTCTGGTTTTGTACCTGTTGCTACTGACTCACCATCTGGGAAAGATTGTGTTACTGTCTCTTCACTGATTCTGACACTTCCGCATTCTTTGCCTGTTGCTACGGACCCTCCTCACTCCCTACTGCCTGTACTGACTGCACCTCTTGCTCAGCTTTCTCCAGAAATTTCTTCTGTACAGGTGTCTGCTTCTGCTCTCCCTGATGCCTTGCACACGACGGACTGGTCTGTTGAGTCGGCCCTGGAAGCGGCTGGGTGGGAGAAGGATCCTACCGTTGGGACTTGGCGTTCTGGTTCTTCCCTGATTTGTACTAGGCCACCTGACACTGACAAACTGCTGGCCTCTCCTGTTTTGAAAGACTCTGCTGCTTCTCTTGATCTTTCTTTGCCAACTGAACTTCTTCTGACTCAGAACCCGACTTTGCAATTTGGTCCTGCTTCCTCGATGCCTCAAGAACAACAGACTCTTCAGGACCCTGTGTCTCGTCCAGTTCCTGCTACTTCTACTGCTTCATCCCCTAAAACTTATGCTGCATGCTTTCAGCCCCCTGTACATCAAGCTAAAAGACACAACACTGTTCGGCTGCATTATTTGGGGGGATTACCTGACTTTCCCCTCGATTTTTGTAGGTCGACTCTTTGAAGGATTCTATGCAATTTGCTGCTTTTGAGATTCATGCCTTAATTCACGTTTCTTCAGAGTTTCATTTTGATATTAGTTTTAAAACTATCACTGGTTTAGAAAAGTTTTGGAAAAAATATCAGGAGCTTAAAACTTCTCCTTTATGGTCACCATTTAATGCCATTCCCTTAACTAAACCTACTCAGAAAACTGTCACTATATTGTTTTGTAACGAAGGTGTCAGTCTTAATGATATTACTGTCTGGTTAAAGCAAAGATGTACTGTCCTTTCTGACCCAGAGGCTATCTTTGATTCTGAAAATATCTGGACAGGTGGGTGGAGAGCGAGGGTTATGCTTCACACTTCGGAGGTTGGAATACAGCATCTCCCGAACAGCTTTATGCTTGGGAAAGACAGGGGAGTTCTTTTTTTACCCCGGCCAGCCTAAAGCTTGCTACAGATGTGGCTCTCAGAATCATATCAGTAGTGTCTGTGACAAGATTAAATGCTCTGTTTGTAGTAACATTGGCCATGCAGGTTCCCAATGTGTGGATGAACCTCTTTATGCCCTTTGTGATGAAATTGGGGCACACTTTCCAGACTTGTACTTGGCAGCTCACAACTCCGACTCTTGCTGATGGGGAAGAACAACATTTGATTATTACTGTCGCACAACATTCTCATTTATCTGACATTCTTTCTAGACCCCAACGCTGCACCCTCCCTCACCCTGTTGTACCTGCTGTTGACCCTTTCTTCTACTTTACATGAACGGTCTGCTCCTGTTTTGGAACCACAGACCTTACTACAGCTTCTCTCCCTTACTCTGATCTTGCTATTTCTACCTGAAGAGGTCCTATTCCTGTCTTGCCTAGTATTTCTGGGTCTTCCATGGACCCCCTGAACCTTTTGTTACAGTTACATGAGTATCTAAGAAGGGACTCCTCCTCTTCTAAGGCCCTGAAATCCTCTACTGTGACTCATATGAATAAATTTGAGGTTTTACGCCACCCTCAGGACAACACGGACTCTGATACGTCCTCTGTTCTTTCCTCCCACCCTGATGTGACGACGACACTGAAGTACCCATTGATAATATTGGTTCTCAAAAAGGAAAGCTAAGGCAAACTGAAACATAGGAAGGTACCCCTAGGAAAGGTAGGCTAAGGTGACTTTTGTGTTTTTGTTTTCACTTTCCCGTTTCATGTCTTCTGCTTTTCTAGTGCATACTGTTACTGTTAACAGTATAAAGAAGCATGCTAAGAGAGATGCAGTTTTTCCTTTTATCTGGCTTGACAGCTGGTCTCATCTTTTGCAAGATGTACGTTCCATGCTCTTCCAGAAATTTCCAGGGCCACTCGTGCCTGGACCTCTGGGTTTCTTTTGGTCCTTTGGACAGGACTCTTGTTCTGGTTTGGGGTATTTTATTTAGTATACCTGATGTTACTGTTGTTAAACTGTTGGATGTCTACCCGGGTCGGCTTCTGTTATTGGATATTTTGATTTCTTCTGTCCCTTTCTGGATTATTAATATTCATGCCCCTCAATTGAAATCCCACAGAATTGAACTACTGAAACTGATTCAACCCTATTTATACACATCAATGCATGTGATTTTTGGGGGTGATTTCAATTGTGGGTTATCCACTAAAGATAAGTCTCTACTTCAAAGACTACTAAGTTGTTTTGTGACATGAATTTTCTGAAACAATTGCTCCATTCCACAGGTTTACAGGATGCATATTTATCTTTACGGGTCGGCATACTCCTACTTTTCACAAAGGCCCCTTGCAACCCAGATTGATTTTTTTTATTTCTTCCCACCTCCAACTTTCTGATGCTGTAATTCAGTTGCGGAATTTTCGGATCATAATTTATTATCTATTTCTTTAGGCCCTTCCTTGACATCTCGTTTTGGCCCTGGCATTTGGAAACTGAATGCTTCCCTGTTATCTGATTCACGTTTGTTAAGTCGCTTAACTAAGTATATTCATAATCGAAAGACTGTATTTTTTTTATATGATGCCCCCTTGGATTGGTGGCGGGATACAAAATCTGGACTCTGAACTTTATTTAAAAATTTTAGTAAACATCATCAAGATTCATTTTATTTCCTTTATCACACTAACAGACGACAACTTCAAAAATTACTTACTTTATCTCATGAAACTGGCCATGATTTTTCCACCCAAATAAGTACTCTTAAGGAGCGCATGATGGATTATCACCTTCTGAAGGCTACTTCTGTTCAGCATCAACAGCGTTTTGGGACCTCTGGTACCCATGATGCAGTATGTCTCTATGCTTTTATTCGGCGAACAGTAGAGAGTAAAACCTTTACTACGCTGTTTGATGACAGTTTCACCGAGCTCACTGATATTTTGGATATCAGGCACCATGTTACCTGTTATATACAAAAACTGTTTGGTCCCATGCCCCCCCCATCTGCATCCATAATGGACTACTTTTCCTTTTTACAACTTCCTGATGTACCTTCTTCTGTTGTAGATATGTTAGATACTGAGATACAAGCACATGAAATTGAAGCAGTAATCAAGTCTTTACGTCCAAGAGTGACACCGGGCCTGGATGGTCTCTCCAGTGAGCTGTAAAAATTGTTTTCTGCTGACCTGAGTTCTGAATTGGCTATAGTTTATAATTCTATTCTACAGTGCAAACATCTTCCTTTAGACTTTAACAAGGGTTGTTTATTTTACTTACATAAAAAAGGGGATAGAAGATTGCTCTCCAATTGAAGACCTTTATGCCTCTTAAATACTGATTTTAAAATATTGACCAAAATTTTGGCCCTCAGACTTTCTAAATTGGCCATATATGTGATTTCTACCACACAATCTTGCAGTGTCCCTGGGAGATGTATTCAGGACCATCTAATTTTACTTAGAGAAATGATTGAACGTGGAACTTCTAATGTTTTACATGGTTTCATATTCTCACTGGACCAACGGCAGGCTTTTGATTCTGTACATCATGATTTTTTATGGTCTACTCTTCAATATTATAAAGTACCTGATTATACCCTGACTAGACTCCGGTTGCTATATCGGTCTGCAACTGTTTTCCCACTGGTCAATGGATGGAAGGGCCCTATGCTTCCTCTACACAGAAGGGTTAGACCGGGCTGTCCCCTTAGTCCACTTTTATGTTTTCTTTTTGGATCCCTTACTTCGTTCTATTAATTTGGCCCCAACAATTATGCCACTTCCCTCAGTCCCATATTCCGTGTTGGCCTATGCAGACGATATGAGTCTCATGGTGGCTAATGTTGCCTCCGTGCGTTCTGCATTATGGCATTGTTCCAAGTCTGGGGCTGTTTTTGGCGCGGTCCTTAATCTTGATAAATGTGTAGGCCGTAGATTGGGTTCCCCTTTTGTAGATGAGTCTTCTATTGACTTTAGACTTTGTGATGACCCTATTAGGATTTTGGGCATTTTATACGGTACTGGTCCTCTAGATGTCCTTAACTGGACTCCCAAATTAGATTATGCTCAGACTATGGTTGCACGTTGGAATTCATGGCGGATGAGTAAGAAAAAAAGGATTTACTTGATTAAAACCTTTCTGCTTCCCCTTTTTCTCTTTCTGGCTTATATTTTTCCCCCTCCCCAGCAATTTGAAACCAGCTTGCTTAGCCTCTTTTTTCAAGCCCTATGGGGTAGCCGCCTGAACCCTATTAAACGTCAGATCACCTATCTCCCTATTCGGGATGGAGGCCTAGCTATGGTCCAACCTGTTTTTTTTTATACTAGTTTTTTCTTGTTTTATAATATTAGACCCCTGCTGGTTAACAAAGATCGAGGTTGGGAACCTTGGTTTCTTGAATCCTGTGGTCCTTGGTTTCATAAATGGAACTTAACAAATTGACGGTTTTAACACATTTCCCCAGATTTCTGCTTATGTTAGGGATAGTTTTTTTGTTTGAAACACTGGCAGATTACTACTATGCTAATAATTGTCTCCAGAAAATCATTGTATAAGTATTTAGTGGACCGTGTATGTTTGGAGATTGTTGTTTTCCCAAATGTCCTCGCTTGAACATCTCCCTGCTTTGCTCACTTTACTCGTAATTTAGGTTCCCAAAGATGTGGGACTTGCATTGGCTTAGCTGCCATGAACGTATCAACGCAAATGTAACCATAAACACAAATCACTACAGGACAGATTTTGTTCCAGACCTGAATGTCAGCAACAAGAAGAAACTATTTCACACCTTTTTTCATGTACATTTATTGTTTCTTTTGGACTCTATTAGCTGCCAGATGGCGTGAACCCTTGTTTGCTCTCATTACTTATGACAATTTGATGTATGTTTTATCCCCTCACTTGGTCTCATTGGAATATTAATACGCTTAACTTTGATTTTTGTAATAATCAAATGGCATGTGGAATGCTCATTGTCTGTTTAATTTACAGAATCAGGATGTGCTCTTCTTACCATTATTCGAAGGATCGAACATGATTTGAAGGCCATATATTTTTCAGAGGCAGAGCATTTGCCGTCTGACTCTTTGTTGGAATTATGGACACTATTACCTTGAATAACTGATTCTGATTTTCCTGTTATTTAATTATTTTTATGTTTTATATGTTTTCTCTGTATCATTTTCATTTTCTTTTCTGTTCAGTTGATGTTCAATAAAAAACTTCCCCTACTCTTTTCGATAAGTTCCATGGGATCTTTAACATCCACCTAAACTACCACCAATCCAGGCAGATGGGACCTCGGTTTAACGTCTCATCCGAAAGACAGCACCTCAGAAGTGCAGCACCCCTCTCATTCTGTATTACAGTGTCAGTACTCTGATATTAACCCAAGTGCTAAATGTGGGAACTGAACCCACAGCCCTCTGATCTCCCGGCCTCAGAGGCGAGTGTGCTACTTACTGAGCCACTAACACTTTAAATCATCAAATCAAATTAGATCATAGAATCATAGAAATTTGACAGTAGAAAAGGACCCTTCCAGCCCATCTAGTCTACCTAACCATCCCCTTTCACATACCCCCATCCCCATCTTACCCTCCCCCCAATACTCAGTCCCATATGCCTGTCCCACGCCCTCTTAAATTCCTTCACCGTCTCAGCCCCCACCACTCCATCTGGCAGTCTCTTCCCTCCAGGGCTCCACCACCCTCTCTGTGAAGAAGTGCCCCCTCACATTGCCCCTGAACCTATTTCCTTGCAATCTGAAGCTGTGCCCTCTAGTTCTGGTTCCCTTCTTCCTCCTCAGCCAACCCTCTTCACCTACTTTATTGAGCCCCTTTACATATTTAAAGGTTTCAATCATGTCCCCCCTTTTCCTCCTTATTTCCAGCGTGTACAGATTCAGCTCCTTACACCTCTGCTCATATGTCTTCCCCTGCATACCCTGCACCATCTTTGTTGCCCTTCCCTGAACCCTCTCCAATGCATCTATATCATTGCAGAAGTGTTGTCTCCAGAACTGAACCCTATACTCTAACTGTGGCCTCACCATGGCTTAGTAGAGAGGCATTATAACCTCCCTCCTTCTACTAGTAATGCCCCTGCTTTTGCATGCCAGCATTCCATTGGCCCTTCCCACTGCCCTACTACATTGGAAGCCTACCTTATGGTTTGAGGAAAATATGACCCCCAGATCCCTTTCCTGTTTTGATTCATCCCCCCACCCAGCATGTACCCTGCTTTCATGTTTTTCCTCCCTAAGTGCATCACAGCACACTTCTTGTCATTAAACCTCAGCTGCCATTTCCTGGCCCACTCCTCGAGCATCTTGAGGTCCCTCCTCATGTCTTCCACCCCCTCTGGGGTGTCCACCCTATTGCAGATTTTTGTATCATCGGCCAATAGACACACCCTCCCTTCTCAAACCCTCCGAAATATCACTGATGTAGATGTTGAAGAGGAGCAGACCCAAAACTGACTGACCCCTGTGGCACTCCACTCCTCATCCTTACCATCTCGGAGTGCACCCCATTAAGCACTACCCTCTGAGTTCTCCTGACTAGCCAGGCTTCCACCTAGCCTACTATTTTCCCTCCCAACCCCATGCTTTCCATCTTGCTTACCAACCTCCTATGAGGGACAGTGTCGAAGGCCTTGCTGAATTCCAGATAGGCCATGTCCACCGCCCCTCCCTGGTTGATTACCTCAGTCACCCAATCAAAGAACTCAGTTAGGTTAGTTTGGCATGATTTCCCCTTGGTGAAGCCATGCTGTCTGATGTCCTGCAAGCCACACTCCTCCACGTAATTCACCACCCTTTCCTTGATTAATGCCTCCATTACTTTACCCCCCACAGACGTGAGGTTGACTAGGTGGTGGTTCTCCTTCAGCTCCCTGCTACCTCCCTTGTGCAAAGGCAGTACGTCAGCCCTCTTCAGTCCTCCAGCACTCTCCCCATATCCAGGGACAGATTGAAGAGCCTTGTCAAGGGTGCAGTCAGCTCCTCCCTCAATTCCTTGATCACTCTGGGGTGCAACCCATCAGACCCCATTGCCTTGTCCACCCTTAGTCTATCCAGCTCAGCCCTGACCCTATCCACAGTGAATGGGCTCTGATCCACCCATTTGCCCTCCTTCCCCTTAGGTGCTAGCATCGGACTCTTGTCTTCCACCTTCTCCATGAACACCGAACTAAAATACTCATTTAGTGCCTCTGCCTTTTCATAGTCCTGCTCCAAGTTTATCCCTCCTTGCCCCCTCAGTCTAGCAATCCCCTGCCCTGCCCTTTTCCTCTCCCTCACATATCTGAAAAATGTTTTATCCACCCTCCTGGCCTTTTTGGTTATTTTCTCCTCAGTGGCTGCTTTTGCACTTCTGATCTCCCTCTCTGCCAGACTACTCTTCTCCCTATACTCCTCCTTGTCCTTCTCTCTAAGTGTCATCTTAAATTTTCTGAAAGCCCTCCTCCTTTCCCTGACTGCCCCTGCCACCTCCCTAGTAAACCAGAGTGGTCTTCTCCCCCCTTGCTCTTCTTGTCCTTTTTTATGCACATTTCTGCTGCTTCCTGAATACCTCCCCTGATAACTTCCCAGTGTTCCTCCACTGCCCCATCTTCTCTGTACCCTCCATTTTTTCCCTATCTTTCTCATCCTATTAAAGACTGTGTGTCTGTCTGAAGTCCATGACTATCATATTAGTCTTACTTGTCTCCCTCCCTGCCCTGACCCTGAACCGTACCATGCTGTGGTCACTGGTACCCAAAGCTTTTCCCACCCACACCTCCTCCACACCCTCCCCATTAGTCAGGACCACGTCCAGCAAGTTAATTCCCCTTGTTGGTTCCCTGACAAGCTGTTGAAGGAATACCCCCTGCAGTTCAGCTAATATCTCCCTGCTCCTTGCTGACACTGCAGCTGGGATTTCCCAGTGAACATCTGGGAGGTTCAGATCACCCACCAGTAGCAGTTCACATTTCTGTGCCAGCCTTGTGATTGTCTGAGTTAGCCGTCTATCATCTTCCTCGCCTTGCACAGGTGGCCTGTATACCACCCCCAGCCACAGGGATTCACACGTCTTCCTACCTAGTGTTATCAACAGTAGCTCAGTCTCCCCTTTGTGCTCCTGCCCTTCAGTAACACCGATGCCTTCCCTGATGTATAAGGCAATCCCTCCCCCCTTCTTGCCTTCCCTACCTCTTCTGAATATTCTATAGCCTGGAATGGTTGTTTCCCAGGTGTAATGCTCTGTCCACTAGGTCTCACTTATTGTGACTAAATCAAATCCCTCATCCCTCATGATGGCCTCCACATCCACCGTCTTATTTCCTAAACTCCTTGCGTTCACTGACAATCCCTTCCACCAGTCTCCTCCTTTGTTTCCCCTTGCACCCATCACCCTCTTGCCCAGACATGTAGTGCTATCCTGGGTTGGGGGGACTGGTAGCCCCCAAGCTTGCCTCCTTGAGGAGCTGATTTGTCCCCACCACACACCCCCAACCTAGTTTAAATTGTAGGTATCTGCTATGTATTCTCCTAGCTTGCATTTCAGTACTGCTACCCCCTTCCTGTTCAGGTGCAGTCTGTCTGGTGCAAATAGGCTCTCATCCTCCCATGTAGATCCCCAGTCCCCTACCAAACCATATCCCATTTGCTCACACCACCCCACCAGCCACTCAATGAACTCACTAATCCTCAACTTCTTATCCGTGCATGCACTCGGTACTGGTAACACCACTGAGAACACCACTGATTTAAACCCCAGATTGCTGTAGTATCTAGCTAGAGCTCTGAATCTAGCCTGCACCTCCATCAGGCTACTTCCTGCCAGGTCATTCATTCCCAGGTGGAACAGCAGGTGCATTTTCTCATCCTGCTGCCTCCCCCTTGAGGGGGTATAACGAATGACCTTCGCTGCTGTCGTGCCCGGCAGACACTCCACCCACACTGTGCTGTTTTTGTCTCCCCTTCCCCCACCTAATCCATTTTATTATAGAGTCCTCAACCAGTAGGACCCTGCTCTCCATCTCCTCCTGATCGCATCTCCCTACCATCCTTCCACCAACCGCCTGCATCCCATTTCCTACCTTATTATCAATACACCCTTTGCCCATTTCACTTCCTGAAGCAATATCCTCCCTCTGTGCTCCCGCCGCTTCTTCGCTCTGTGCCCCCCTAGCTTTGTGCACCCACAGGCTCTGTCAGGCTGCCCACCTCTGCCCCTCCATTTTCTAACTTTTCCCCTCCTTGTTTATCTGTCCCTGCCCGTGTCCTGCCTGATTTTCCCTAGGGATCTTCCTCCTTTCCTCCCCATCCAGCTTTTGCTCCTATGAACCGAGCCCGCTGTCTCCCCCCCCTTCTTCTGGGCTTGCCTGTTGGTCTTACCTGATAGGGCCTCCCCTTTTCCAATTGTTCTTCGCCTTCCTTCATGCTTACCTCTTGAAGCCATTTGGATGTTTGCCTTACCCAAGCTTTTGTACTCATTTAATAATTTGCCGCGTTCTATACCTAATAGAATTTTGAATACGATAGAGCATCTTTTCACTACTTATGGGAAGGCAAACCTCCAAGAATTAGTAAGGTTAAACTTAGGGTGCATTGGTGTCACAATGATTTTGGTCTACACTGGCCTGAGGTATATACCTTAATGTATAGAATAGCTGAAGTCTACAGAACGTTTTTCCTCTCTCCCGCTCTTCTCAATGGGTCAGACTAAAAACCTATGTGGCAGGGGTCTCATGTCCGAACACTCTATTGGGGCATAAGCCCCCCAAGATAGTCTCCGGCCACCCTATTTTAGCAGCCATGTTACAAGCCTGGGGCAAACGTATGTCCTTTACTGCAGTACCTAAGACTGCTAGAGTTCCCCCAAACAGTACACGTATATACGGCATAATCCTAGTATACAAATAGATAGGAAACTGGTGTGGTGGCCTACTTCTGTGACGAACGATTTACACACTATTGTGGGTCTTTCTCTTCCACAAACCAATGTGCTTTTATCCTTTCAACAATTGCAGGCTAAGGTGAGCCTTCCACACTCTGACTTCTGACATTATTTACAACCTAAGGTAGACATATGGTCTTTTGAAAATACTCATCCCCCTCACCCCTTGTGGGCTTGGCTTTTTGCATTACTGGCCTCCCAAAGTACTCGTGGATTGACAGGTAGAACATATGCCACTATCTGAGATACCCAAATGGGAATCATTACATCAGGTAAGAAGGAATAGAAAAGGTAACTTGAGTATATTTTACACCCCTCTCAGTGGTCTGCTGTGACTCACTTTATTTATTTATTTATTCATTTGTTAACCGGGTGAGTACACTGATCCCAGGAACCATTTTCAGGCATGACCCAGGCCAATCAGTTGACACGTCCATCACAAAATACAGTTACAATACAATCACAGTTGGAGAAGTAATAACAACAAGTAAAACAATACAGACATGACAATACAGTGGAGAGATAGTGTACATACATATGACAAGTGGTCAAAGCTTCGAAGGGCTTTGGCTGTACATGATGCTGGCGTCAAGCAATAAGTGCATATATATGTTATTGTGCTAGTCTTATGCTATAGATGGTGTGCGCCATCATTTGGTATGGCATTTATATACTGGCTTCCCTAACAAGGCTTCCCTGAGGTTCCATTTGAATATGTGGGGAGAGACTGGAGCTGAGATTCATAAGGAAGGGAGTTCCAATACTTGGGTGCTGCATATAAGAAAGCTCTTCTACCCATCTCGGTAAAGCGCCTGGAACATTCCAACAGTCTGCAGGAGGAGGACCTCAGTTCTCAGCTGCTACTTTTTAATGTTAGCAGCCCTGATAAGGGCGATCTAACACCATCTTGTAAGGCTTTTGCTATGAACGATCCAAACATGACGGCTCTCCGATGGGCAGGGGCCAGCCATCCTGAGGATTGATAGAAATGGCAGTGGTGAGTCTGGAATGGGACAAGAGTGATGAATCTGCAGATATTGTTATAGGCTGTGTTCAAGCGACTTAGTAGTGATCAGGATGTGAGAGCAATTACTGGAGAGCAGTATTCAAGAATGGGAAGGAAGTGGCCACACCCAATCACAACTCTTGCATCGGGGGTCAGTAGTTGCCTCAGTTGGTAACACAGTCCTATTAGCTGATTCACCTTCCTAATTGCTGAGCTGATGTGGTGCTCATACGTAAGAGATCAGTAGAGCGTGACTCCCAGGTATTTGAAGTCTCTTACCTGTTCGAGAGTCAAGCCGTCAGGTGCTAGTGTACTGAGAGTCTTGGTGTTGTTGGGTGTGCCCTTTGCGAGCTTCGGTTTAGAGCCAAACAACATATATTTTGTTTTTTTAGTGTTTACAAGGAGTCTGTGCTGTGTGAAAACAATGTGCAGCTGCATGAAACTCTGTGTTTAGGTCTCAGTTTAGCCCAGAGATGTTGCTACCACTTTTATAAATTATGAGGTCATCCGCATACATTATTCTGTTGCTATTTGTAGGTACCATGAGTAAAGGGTTAACATAAAGGTAGTACAGCAAGGGGCCTAGAATGGGAGCCAAGGGGGACATCGGTCCGCACTCGGAGAGGTATTGATATGGCATGCCCTATTCTCATTAGCTGTGTTCTGTTGGTTAGATAGCTTCTGACCCAGTTAGCGACATTACTGGGGAAGTTGAGGGATACAAGAGTGTCTAGTAGTAACACATGGTCCACCACATCGAAGGCTTTTGATAAGTCTACGAATATTGCCCCTGTGCGGTTACCTTTGTCTGCTACGCCAAGCACATGGTCTGTGAATTTAGTTAGGGCTGTGGCAGTACTAAAGCCCCTGCGGAAACCATGTTGGTCCTTGGATAGCAGGCTATATTTTTTAATGTGCTCCAGTAGTTGGCGGTGAGCCACATTTTCCAGTATTTTGCCCATGTGAGACAGCATAGATACAGGTCTGTAGTTGTCAGGAAGGTGAGGGTCCCCTGACTTGAGTATGGGGACAATACTGGCTTTCTTCCAAAGCACAGGCACCTTCGGGGTGATCAAAGATAGGTTAATTATGTGTGAGAGTGGTTTTGCTATGACTTCCGAGGCCATTTTGAGGAACTGTGGAGTGAGCCTATTGCTTCCTGTGCTGCGTGTTTTGGGCAGGGACTTAAGGAGGTGATATATCTCTGACCACAATGTTACTCTAAAATAGAAGAGGAGAGGGCCAGTTTCTTTTTCCAGCTTTCTAGTGCTATGGGCTACAGTGGGAAGCAGGTCTAGGTATGAGTCCAGGTTCGAGAACTTGTTGTTCAGGATGTTTGCCACAGACTCAGGATCAGTTTGTAGGCCCGCATCGCTCGCTAGAGAGATAGTTCCTTGGTGTTTAGCTGGTTTGATGACCAAATTAATTGATACTTTTGAGGATTTTAAATCGCGCTTACATTGGTTTCAAAGATGCCTATACTCTGCCCAATTCCTCGGGGTGGGTGCAATTTTGTGAGCTGCCCATGCCTTATCTGTCTCTTTCATCTGTGTCTTGAGCTCCCTGGTAACCCATCTTGTGTTTCCCCACCTTATGCGCTGAATAGTAGTGGGGCAGTGTTTGTCCCATACTGAGGTTAAGGCAGCAATGAGGAATCCCAGGGCTGTGTCCACATCCTGCAAAGTGTAGAGGGTAGACCAGTCTATGCCACCCAGGTCTCTGTTCAGTGTGTTAGTGTCTACCTTGGCAAAATTCCTGATAGAGGCAAACCTTGGGGGGGGGGGCTGTGTTCTTCGGCATGATCATGTACAGAAGGTAGGGGAGTGGTCACTGATGGAGTCTAACATGACTCCTGAGGTGCTCACCCTGTCTTCTTGGTTGGTTAATATCCAATCAATTAATGTATGGTTACCTTTTCTGGAGCTGAGATGGGTAGGTGATTCAATGATCTGTGACAGGTTAGTTTCTTTGAGAAATTCTGCACAGCTATGCTGCTTGCTATCTAACCAATTTAGGTTGAAGTCACTTAAAATGATGTTGTCCCTTGCTGGTGCTAGGTTGGCAACTTCAGAGATTATTTCCCTGAGTCCATCTTTCCCACCTTGCGGAGGGCTGTATACACACCCCACACATAATTTAAACATTTCAGTGAAGGTGATTTCCACCATGAGCCATTCTGGGATCACTTCCTGGGCTGAGCTGTAGGCAGTGATGGAGCCGGATATGTGGTCCTTTAGGAAGAACATAACCCCACACCCTCTCCTAGAGCCTGGCCTGTCATTTTAAAAGATGTTATAGCCCTGGATTTGGCATAGAGAGTCAGGGACTGAAGGTTTCAGCCAAATGTGGCTTACCCCAAGAACGCCAGGTTTATGGAGCGATACCCAGGCTTCCAGTTCCTGGATCTTTGGTGCAATGCTTCCAGCATTAATATAGGAAATTCAGATGCCGTGCATTAAGGGCCACCGAGAGCACGATTGTGGGGGGCCAGGATTTGTCTCTATATCACCACATGTTAAGAGCAGAAGGCTGTGGAATAGCCTGAATAGCCTGCTGTCACCCAACTCTCCCAAGGAAGCGACTTATGGGGTGGTCAGTAGTGCACCTAGAGTGCAACATTCCTTACTGCCAAGGCAGGCTAATATAGCAGTTGGATGCTTAAGAAGCGGGGCAGAGCTCCCAAGGTGAGACCACTATGGTCTTTGAGGGAGTATTTGTTGTTAGGGGAATAGTCACTAACTTGAAAACAGCTGGTGGCATCACATAGCATTAAAATGGCTAGTCGTATCATAGCCATAAGACAACTTGGAGTAATTCATTTTATTAATTTAGTCACCATGACCCTTATCATTCTTTGTTACCAGGCTATCAATAATTACAAAGAGAGCCTCTTTAGTCAGGTTTAATAGGTGAACGCCCTCTGTAGGTGATTAGTTATAGGCTACGGATCCTGAGCCCCTGTATTGGGCTACAGCAGCCCCATTGGCATGGGTGCGGCTCCCGGAATCTGCCGCCCTGTACTCGCATCCTCTGGCCGCCTCCTGGATCCACGGTGACAGATCCTGAGCTCCTGTATCGGGCTACACCAGCCCCGTTGGCATGGGCACAGGTCTCGGAACCTGCCACCCTGTATTTGCATCCTCTGGCCACCTCCTGGATCCATGGTGATGCATCCTGAGACCCTGTATCGGGCTACACCAGCCCTGTTGGCATGGGTGAGGTTCCTGGAATCTGCCGCCCTGTACTCGCACCCTCTGGCCACCTCCTGGATCCACGGTGATGGATCCTGAGCCCCTGTATCGGGCTACACCAGCCCCGTTGGCACGGGTGTGGCTCCCGGAACCTGCCACCCTGTACTCACATCCTCTGGCCACCACCTGGATCCATGATGATGGATCCTGAGCCCCTATATTGGGTTACACCAGCCCCATTGGCATGGGCGTGGCTCCAGGAATCTGCAGCCCTGTACTCGCATCCTCTGGCTGCCTCCTGGATCCACAGTGACGGATCCTGAGAGCCTGTATTGTGCTACACCAGCCTTGTTGGCACGGGCGCGGTTCCCGGAACCTGCCGCCCTGTACTCGCATCCTCTGGCCACCTCCGGGATCCATGGTGACAGATACTGAGCCCCTGCATGGGGCTACACCAGCCCCGTTGGCACGGGCGTGGCTCCTGGAACCTGACGCCCTGTACTCGCATCCTCTGGCCACCTCCTGGATCCACGGTGATGGATCCTAAGCCTCTGTATCGGGCTACGCCAGCCCTGTTGGCACGGGCGCGGCTCCCGGAACCTGCCACCCTGTACTTGCATCCTCTGGCCGCCTACTGGATCCACGGTGACGGATCCTGAGAGCCTATATCGGGCTACACCAGCCCATTGGCATGGGCGCGGCTCCCAGAACCTGCCGTCCTGTACTTGCATCCTCTGGCCGCCTCCTGGATCCACGGTGATGGATCCTGAGCCCCTGTATTGGGCTATACCAGCCGCGTTTGCACATGCGTGGCTCGCGGAACCTGCCGCCCTGTACTCGCATCCTCTGGCCACCACCTGGATCCACAGTGATGGATCCTGAGCCCTGGTATTGGGTGACACCAGCCCCGTTGGCACAGGTACGGCTCCTAGAACCTGCCGCCCTGTACTCGCATCCTCTGGCCGCCTCCTGTATCCATGGTGATGGGTAAGGAAGCCGTCCTCAGACCAGGAAAGCCGTGTGTGCCGCCATTGGCCCAGCACGCTCAGGGCTCTATGCTGATTGGTCCTTGCCCTCTCTGCCTGGCCCTGATTGGCTGCAGCGCCTGCTGACTCTGAGACCGAGCTCAGGGCTGCTGTGCCCATAGACTTACACAGAGCTCTGCCATAGTTTTTGCCACGGCACCACCTTCTCAGTCACTCAGACTCCTACAGACCAGGGGGCAGGAGTGTAATTTTGCCTCGAGCGTAGCTGCCTTGCAGAGGCTAAAAACAAATTTATATCTGTTGATTGTTTCTTCTGTGTACTGCCGAATCCAAAGACTATATATCTGTTGATTGCTACTACTGTGTACTGCCGAATCCGAGGACTGTTTTTACTGATCTTTATTTTCCTGCCTAATTCTGCCCTCTTGTGACTCTCTCTATTCCCCTGCTCTCGGGGCCTGAACAGTGTGACTCTCTCTGTTCTCCTGCTCTTGGGGCCTGAACTGCCCCCCCTCCACTCGCTCACCTGCCTAAATTCCCTTGTCTCTGCGCACCCATCCCCCGCCCTCACCGGCACCAGGCCAAGTACCTGCTATCACTTGCCAGGCAGCTCCCCTTTCCCTTTTGCTCCACGCCAACCGATTCAGTGCTCTGCACTGCGTCACTGCCTTTTGTCTGCTCCCTCATCCCCCTCTCTAAATCTCTGCTCTTCTCCTCTCTCCCTCCCAGATTCTGAGCCACTGTATCAGGCTACACCAGCCCCGTTGGCACGGGCGCGGCTCCTGGAACCTGCCGCCCTGTACTCGCATCCTCTGGCCACCTTCTGGATCCACAGTGACGGATCTTGAGCCCCTGTATCGGGCTACACCAGCCCCATTGGCACAGGTGTGGCTCCCGGAACCTGCTGCCCTGTACTCGCATCCTCTGGCCACCTTCTGGATCCACAGTGATGGGTGAGGAAGCCCTTCTCAGACCGGGAAAGCCGTGTGTGCTGCCATTGGCCCAGCACGCACAGGGCTCTACCCTGATTGGTCCTTGCCCTCTCTGCCTGGCCCTGATTGGCTGCAGTGCCCGCTGACTCTGAGACTGAGCTCAGGGCTGCTGTGCCCATAGACTTACACGGAGCTCTGCCATAGTTTTTGTCACGGCGCCGCCTTCGCTATCTCTCTGTCTCCTACAGACAGGGGGGCTGGAGTGTAATTTTGCCTCGAGCGTAGCTGCCCAGCAGAGGCTAAAAACAAATTTATATCTGTTGATTGTTTCTACTGTGTACTGCTGAATCGAAGGACTGTATATCTGCTGATTGCTTCTACTGTGTACTGCCGAATCCGAGGACTGCGTTTACTGATCTTTATTTTCTTGCCTAATTCTGCCCTCTTGTGACTCTCTCTATTCCCCTGCTCTCGGGGCCTGAACTGCCCCCCCCCCCGTTTATTAAATAGTCCTCTTGCCACACCCCTGGTACAGGTCACTCTCCCCTCTAACACCCTTTGGACCCTGCCTCTCTCCTCCTTTCTCCTGCCACACACCCCTCTTTTTTCTTTTTTTGTTTCCTCTGCCCATATTTTTACTACAGCTTCCACAGCCTTCCTCACAGCTCCTTCTTTTTCCCCTTTCCACAAACTATGCCTTCCTTCCCTACTATCCCCTGCCTTCCTCTCCTTCTTGCCCTCACCCCACTGCTCCAGCTCCCTGCATCCTGCTTTCCATCTCCTCCGCATAGCTATAAGCTTACTCACTTTTATAGCCACACTGACACCACTCTACATGACAACATTCTCACCCCTAGGGCTCACCCCACCACATTGTACTCACACCTTCATACTAGGGTGCAGTGTGCCCCGCTATCACCCCAGCTCACTACGTCCTTCTATATACGCACAAAACTACCACAAACAACTCCTCCTCAATCAGGTACTGCAAGTTCTCCCACAGGGAACTGCGCCTGGTCATCCTGAAACTCCTTCTCCTACTCCTGCTATTATCTGGAAACATTCACCCCAACCCAGGCCCTCGGTCTGCTATGAACTCCACTCAAACCAAGCACATTGACTCCCTCTCCATTATCTGCCTGAACATCTGCAGCTTATTATCTAAACTGGATCAACTACAAGCCTTTGCAAATGCCCACCAGCCCAATATTCTGGCAGTAGTAGAAACCTGGCTCACCCCCTCGGTTCCTGATCAAACAATCTCCATCCCTGGTTACACAATCTTTAGGCTTGACTGAAAATCAAAAAGAGGAGGGGGATGCACCTTTTACCTAAAGGACAACTTGACGGGGCACACTGCCCACACTAACCTACCAACACCTAATGCCCATCTACTGCACATCAAAATCCTGCTTGGTCATCACCGTTTATATCCCTCTGAAAGAACAGGGACCAAGCCTCTATGCTGTACTGGAGTACATCAAATCACTCCCACCTGACTCTGAAGTCATCACACTTGGTGATTTCAACACAAACTGGTTGGGACCCGAGGCTGGCGATGCCAGGGACATGGTCACATCGGCAAACTTCACACAGATACTGGACTCCACAACTAGAATGAACTACAAAACTGGCACCAGCACTTTACTGGACTGGATCCTGACTACTCACCCCTCCCGGATCTCTAGCTTCACCATACTGCCTGACTCTCTCAGTGACCATTCCCCCGTCAGCTGCACCTGGTCAAATAAATTCTGGAAATCTCCTCCTAAGGTCAACCTCATCAGAGTCTTACCCCGTGGGAAGCTAACCCACCTAAAATCACACTTACTAAATCAAGACTGGTCCCCCATCGACCTGGCCACCGACATGAACACTGCCCTTGACCAATTCATACGTACTTTCAAAGAAGCTTGTAACATCTTTGCCCCACCAAAAAAGCGAAAAATTAAACCCCTCTGCAACCCCTGGCTCACGGGTTCCCTCTTAAAGAAGCTGAAACACAGGAACCACCTCTGGGAACTAGCCAGAGAAACAGGAAACCAGGCAGACATCCAAAACTACAAAAAAGCAAGAAATGATTGCACCAAATCCATATGCCAACAGAAATCTGAATACTACAAGACTGCACTCACTGACGCATGAGGAAATGCAAGAGCTTTCTGGGATAACATCAAAGATGTTCCCGGGAATGAGTCCAAATCACCCCCTACTGCTATCACAATAAACGGAAATACTATCCTGGACCTAAAAGTCATAGCCAACACCTTTAACGATGCCTTCACCGACCTCAGCAGCATCCTCCCCCCCCCCGACTTTTTCAATGACAACGATGCTCCTCTTCCCACCCATCAGTCTTCACCAAACAAATGTCCCCCTTTCTACTTCAGAACAGTAAACAAAAATACCATCAGGAAATACATTTCCATAGCCATCAAAAACACCAGAGCTAGTGCTGACACACTGGACCTCAAACTTCTGTCCCTCACTCTAGAAGAGGTTCTGGGGCCTCTCACTGGGATCTTTAATCTCTCCCTCTCTCTCAGCCAGTTCCCTGACAAATAGAAGGCAGCAACTGTCACACCTATCCATAAAGGCGGTGACCGGACCTCCCATGTGAACTACCAACCTATCTCTATCCTTCCACCCCTCTCTAAGGCCTTGGAACAGATAGTAGCAGACCAGCTCACTGATCATTTGGGCAAATACAACATCCTTTGCCGGCAGCAACATGGTTTTAGAAAAGGACAGAGCACTGCCACGGCCCTTCTTGAGTTTACAGGAGCCAAACACAACTCCCTTGACCATGGTCTCCTAACCGGAGCTACATTCATAGACCTGTCGAAGGCATTTGACACTGTCCACCATTGCCTCCTGCTTCATCAGCTACTGAACATTGGCCTCTCTGTGGAATTGGTGAAATGGTTCAATAGCTATCTTGACAACAGGACCCAATGTGTAAAAATAGAGGGTGTGGTCTCCAACACTAAAGAGGTTCGCTCCGGTGTCCCCCAAGGCTCCATCCTGGGCTCATTGTTTTTCAGCCTGTTCCTCAACTCTCTCCCCGACTCCACCCCTCAGCAAGTTATACTCTATGCAGATGACGCTGTGATTCTTGCCTCTCATCATGACCCAAGCCACCTGCAACAAACCCTTCAACATGGTTTCACTTCAGTTGAAAGCTGGTTCAAAGAACATAAGTTAATCCTTAACCAGAAAAAAACCAAGACCATGATTTTCACCAGCCACCAAAACAGGCACAAAACAAACACCTCCAACTTGCCTTATATACCTGCCTTGGTGACTCCCTGGAGCTGGTTGACTCCTTCAGATACCTAGGAATCACCTTAGACCCACACCTGTCCTTCAGAACCCATATAACCAATGTCACTAAAACAGTGAATACCAGACTGGGTTTACTCTACCGGGTCCGACAACCTGACTAAAGAGGCCCTCTATGGCGCTGTTCAAAGCTCCATCATCTCCCAGATTGACTATGGTCTTGTCATCTATGGCACTGCTGCTACCTTGACACTCAGAAGGATTACCACCACCCTTAACAAGGCCTGTCGACTCATCACTGGGGACGAGCGGCTCACACACACCTGTGACCGCTACTCACAAGCAAACTGGCTTCAACTTGATAATAGAATTCAGCACCAAACCTGTGTGGTTGCAAAGAAAATCCAGTTCGGAATTGCCCCTCCCGGGGTCTGTTCACTTCTTCAAACGTAAACTAGCTCCAGAATCACCAGGGGATCAAAGCCACAACTGTTCCACATCCCCCACAGCTGCACAACCATTGGTCAGCATTCATTCACCTACAGGGCACCCACTTGGTTTAACGGTCTTGCCAATGATACTATCACTACCACTGGGCTAGGGGCTTTCAAATCCAGGCTCTGAAACACCCTGGTCCTTCCAGCATCTGCCACTGCCATTGATAATGCTATGCAACACCGCTCCGCTGCTGCTCTCCCATACCTAGCTCCTTTACATAACACACTTGCCCTAGTAGGCCTCTGCCCCACCCACACTTCTGCATCTGACAATGCCACTAGCCTGGCTGATCTCACCCCACCCTCCCCCCTCCTCCATATCCTTACCTTATCCCTCCTCTCTCCTCATTCTTTTGACCTCCTGCTTTCTGCCCCACCCCTTTCATTCTATCACCCCCTTTCCTTTTTCTCCTCTTTCTTTCCATCGTTCCTTTTTCATGTCTGTTCAAATCAACATGTGATCCTGTACCCTTATTTGTGAAACAAATGTCTATTGTTACGTGATACCAATGTCTTGATGTGGAACCTTTGTAAAAGAGCCCTGGGCTCAAAGGTAACTTGTAATCCTAGAATTGAAATAAAATAAAAATAAAAGTGGGGAGATAGTCACATGACAGAAGTCCCCTGTAAAGCTACAGCTGAAAAGGGTGGGTGTGGAGCAGCCACATAGCGGCTGCGGGAAGAGTCAAGCGTGGTAGGGCTCTCTAAGTTCCCAAACAAAAATGTATATTACAGAGTGGAGCTGCAAGCAAAAATGTATTAAACAGAGTGGAGCTACAGCTGTAGATAAGTTTAAAGTGCTGTAGCTCCAACCAAGTCTATGCCACTTGCTGTACTGCACGGGTAGAAGTTCTGTCCTTGTTCTGCTGACTATCCCCTATTGGGATGAAAAAGGCTCCAATTTTGAATCAGCCAGAGATCACTTGTCTTTGTCTCCTGCTAACTCTGTACCTAAATGAATTTCAGTGGCATCCAGGAGCTCTGGGAGAGCAGGTAGGCTGCTTCAGGGGGGCAGGGAGGTGCTACAATGGGAGAGAGAGAAAGGGGAGAGATGATAAGAGTCAGAGTCGGCCGAATCAGATGACTGTTCTACTGTTGTGGGGGCGGGGGCGAGAACTACCGACTGGGCAAGCTTGTAGGGCCACAGTCAATTTTCAGTCTTTTTTTTATTATTTTGGAGAGCTTCAAGCAGACTTAAGGTACCCAGTAAATATTTATGAAAGTTAAATTAGTACAAATCAAGGTCCAATTTAGAAGGGGCCAACTGAGGGCTACCCTGGTGCTAGCTTATTAAACAGGCAGTATCTACAAAGTAAAGCAGTTGGGAATTAAAACTATAACATCAGAGCAGGCAAGAATTAAAGCTGTAACATCAGGGCTGGCAGCAATTAAAACTTTAACATCAGGGCAGGCAGGAATTAAGAGCATTTACATGCACAGTAACACAGAGAAACACTCAGTAATACAGTCTGTGCACACAGTGGAGCCGAGTGTGGTAGGGCTCTCTAAGTTCCCAAACAAAAATGTACATTACAGAGTGGAGCTACAACCAAAACTGTATTAAACAGAGTGGAGCTACAGCTGTAGATAAGCTTAAAGTGCTGAAGCTCCAACCAAGTCTATGCCACTTGCTGTACTGCACGGGTAGAAGTCCTGTCCTTGTTCTGCTGACTATCTCCTATCGGGACGAAAAAGGCACCAATTTTGAATCAGCCAGAGATCACTCATCTTTGTCTCCTGCTAACTCCGTACCTAACTAATTTTGGCGGCATCCTGGCGCTCTGGGAGAGTATGTAGGCTGCTTAAGAGGGGCAGGGAGGTCCTAAATGAATTTCAGTGGCATCCTGGAGCTCTGGGAGAGCAGGTAGGCTGCTACAGGGGGACAGGGAGGTCTTACTTTGCCTGTATGGTTCACAGGGATGTTAAGAGCCGCTTTATTCAACTTAAATTACTGCATCGTTATTACAGAACACCCCCACGCTTTAAGATCAATGGTTCCTGTCCCTCATTCCACCTGCTGGTGCTGCCTCCATTTGGAAGAAGGCCTTCTACATATACCCTGGAGCTGCCCTAAGCTTTCCATGTGGTGGCAAAATATCCTGTCGGACTACTACAAAATGTTGAATACACCACTCCCAACATCACCTGAGCTGTGCATCTTAGGGATTCCAACTCAGCTGCCCACATTGTCGAAACCTTTACAACGCTGGTTCCTCGCCATCTTAATGAAGTCCAAACAACTTCTGTTAATGTACTGGCACCACTGTACCCCCACTACTCTCCTAGCACTCGTCTATAGCAAAAGTAGCCCTCTTCAACACATTATCCTTTTCTACAATTGGAAAATATGACATTTACCATAAAAAATGGGACCCCTTTCTTCAATCACATCTCTTTTCAGTCCCCCTTCCACAACCCTGCAACCCCCATCTCCCCTGATTCTGCCTAATTACCTATTTATCCTGGTGTGTCTCCTTTTTACCTAACTAGAGGTTGACATATCTGACACCATACTATACCTTACCTTTATTGTTGAGTCTTTGTCAGAGGTCGATCTTAACATTGTTTTACTAGCCCAAACACTAGTGCAAAATTGACCAGGGCTAGTGTAGCTAACTCTCTACTAGCCCGTCTTGACTAGTGCAGATTTTCATGGCTGTTAGTAAAGTTAAAAATGTCTCTACTTTAGCATTCTCTAATCCTCATGCTAATGTTTCTCAATGTTCCAGATGGCCAGGAGTGATTAACAGCTCATTAAGAGCTACAATTACCTGGCAGTTCAAGAGAGGGATCCCACAAAAGACTCAATGTGAGTCATTATCATAGAAACATCACTCCACTGTTAAGACGTTCAGCTAGTGTTCAGGGTGTGATCAAGGGTAGAGTGCTGTTAAGTCACTAGGTTCCAGTTTTCTGAATGTGTCTATGTCTAACAATTTGTCCAATATTATTAAGACCAATGCCCCTCATTTCACTAAATGTTGTTTGTATCCAACATTTCAGTGACAGAATGCAAAGAGGTATACAGGATCGGCCCTGCAGGTGCTGGGTTTTATCCCAACCTCACCATAACTTCCCTCTTCACTCCAAATCTCTTAACTTTGTTCTTTCACTGGACACCACTGCAGACCAGGCTCTGAAGTGACCATCCATAGATCCATAGCTGCCATTACTGGCAAGTGTAGGGGGTCCATAGCTCTTCTAAATGGACCATGCCAGCCATCACCATCCATACACTACTGGTACACTAGTGTCAGTGGCTCAATAGGTAGCACACTCACCTCTGAGGCCGGGAGATCAGAGAGCTGTGGGTTCAGTTCCCACATCTGGCACTTGGGTTAATATCCCAGTACTGACACTGTAGTGCAGCATGAGAGGGGTGCTGCACTTCTGAGGTGCCGTCTTTCGGATGAGACATTAAACCGAGGTCCCATCTGCTTGGATTGGTGGTAGTTCAGGTGGATGTTAAAGATCCCATGGCACTTATCGAAAAGAGTAGGGGAATTTCCCCGGTGTTCTGGCCAAATTTCCCTCATTCACTAAAAATACCACCAACAGCTTAATCTGGTTCAAGGTCAGTTGGCATTCATCTGTATCCCCCTCCCCCGGGTCGTGCCTGAAAATAGGCAGGATTTGTCTAGTGCACTTACCCGGTCAACAAAAACTAAATAAATAAATACAGTTCCACCCTTATCCCACTCAGCATGTCCTCTCAGCCTAAAAACAAAGCTTTGGATCACACATGGTACAAAAATAAACCTTGATAAAATACATAATTTGAAATCATGAAATTGGCATTCTTGGGGTGCATAGATCATCCTATACAGAAATAGAAATAGTATAGTATTATGCCTGTGTACTGTTTCCCCTGGGCTGATGAAAGGACAATGTTAAAGAAAAGTATGTTATTTTGTTGGGGTAGAGCATATTAAAATCAATGCTTTTACAAATAAAAATGTCAGTTTTCTATTTCCCAAGCCCCTAAGGTTTGTCTAGCTCCCACCTCAAAGAAATCTTAGATGTGCTCCTGGCTCACTTGAGACTGTACAAAAACTTTCAAAAGTGCAGGTCTCCAGTTGACTATAGGGTGGGGGCTGAGAGTGTCTTTCTCTACCTGACTCTGTTCATTGCCCTGTGGGTGGAGATGACAGTGTGGTGAGGTGCATGATGATGTCAGCCACTGTGTGCGCAGATCTAGGACTGCTTGATTGAACATTTGTTGTTGTGATATTCTCTCTCTGTTTGGTGTGGGGGGGGGCAGAAAGAGGAAGAGAGGAGGGTATGGTACAAAACAATGGGGGGGGCTCATTGTAATGGCATTGCAGTCTTTTTTCTGCTGGGGAGCTCGAAGCAATGTGGGAGCAGGATAAATGTGCAATAATCAGAGTATTTCTTGGCTTTGCTTGCATTGTTTCCTGTATAAGTGATCAAAATGTACCATTATAATTAAGGGCTAGTGCAACCATCTGAGGGCTAGTGCAATTTTTAATCAACTTGCCCTGCTTGCTATTGCAAAAAAAGGTTAGGGTTGACCCCTGGTCTTTGTGTAAGTTATTGGTATTATTCAGTTTCATCCCCTTGTTGTTCCTTGGTGCTGTCTCCTCTGTTACAGACAGGCTGTTGCTTTGTTCTTTATTGAATATGTCTCTGTGTTTGTAGTATTAAACCTTTCCTACCATTTATATGCTGTCCGTATAGTTTATTTATTTATTTTATTTTATTTACTTACTGTAAATTCGGAATTACAAACCTTTGAGTCAAAGACTCTTTTGCAAAGGCTTCACGTCGGTTACAGAGGGTGGAGGGGGGAACACGAGTTGGGGGAAGACAGACGGAACAAGGAAAATTACATACAAACAAAAATTATATACAGATTTATGTACAATCACATTTTAGTAACATTAGCTCTCCGGTGGTTACAGAGGGTGGAGAGACATATGACAGTAAAGGCAATGGAAGGCAACTTTCAATACATAATAAACAAGTGGTGTTACTGAATTCATTGTCGGTATGATGGCAGAGAGACTTTTTTTGTCTGGTTTGGGCAGGTAGGAGACATACCTGCGACCCCTAGGTTGAGCATGGGGGGGGGTTTAGATAGGCCTGAGGGGGCCCCTGTGTGGGTGTGTGGGGAGGGAGAGGAGACAGGTAGGCCAACGTAGCATTCACATTTAGAGCTATCCAATAGGAAGGTTTTAGGCCTGCTTTGAAGAGATGGATGCCGTGGGATTGGGAGAGGAAGGGGAAGAGTGTTTAGCCAATTGGGGCACGGTGGCAGAGGGATCTCTCAGCAAGGGACGTTCGACATGGGGGAACCACGAAGGATGTGGTAGCCGTGAGTCTGGTAATACGCCTGAGAGGGGCCGGTTTGATGATGGGGTGAAGGGCGGTTGGCGCTAGCTGGAGGTGGATCTTTTTTGCTAGAATGCAGGTGTGGTACTTGAGTCTTTGATGGAAATTAAGCCAGCCAGTCAGTTTGTATAGGTCGCAGGTGTGGGTGAGTCTGTCACAACCCGAGACAAGGCGACATGCTTTGTTTAGCGCAGTGGTTATGCAGCTTAGGGTGGAGTTATCAGCAGTGCCGTAGATTACAATCCCGTAATCAATTAAGGAGAGGATGGAGGATGTGACAGCTATCTGCATGGCATGTGCGGGCAGACTGTTTTTGATTCTGTAGAGGGTACCCACTCTCGAGTTGATTGCTGCCGAGAGGAGGCGCACGTGTCTGTGGTAGGAGAGGGAGGTATCCAGGGTGACCCCCAGGTATTTGAAGTGATTGACGTGCTCCAGCAGGGAACCATCCACGTTGGAAATGTGAAGAGCCATCTGGCTGTGCGGGCTTTGGCGGTGAGCAAAGGTCATGGCCTTGGTTTTGGAATAATTAATGATCAGCCGGTGGTCAGTGAACCAACTTTCCAGCTCCCTGAAGTATTCCTGGAGGGTGTGCTGGAGTGCGTATGGTTGGGGGTGTTTCCAGTAGAGAACCGTGTCATCGGCATAGAGTAAGAGATGACCACTGCAGGCTTTGGGGAGAGAATTAAGGAAGAGAGTAAAAAGCAGTGGGCCTAAGATTGACCCCTGCGGAACACCGGAGCGAACAGGCTTGGGAGTGAAGATGGTGGAGTTTATTCTTACTTGCTGCGAGCGTTCTGTGAGGTAGTCCTTTAGCCAGGTGGCGGCCTCGGAGACTACATTTAGTTGTGGCAGGACTTGAAGGAGTAATTCGTGGCTGACCGTGTCGAAGGCCTTAGTTAAGTCTATAAAGATAGCCCCTGCAAGTGACCCTTGGTCGAGCGCCTCATGGATGAACGTTGTGAGCTCAGCGAGAGCCGTGATGGTAGTGTGGCCAGCTCTGAACCCATGCTGTTCCTTGCTGAGCAGGTTGTGTTTTGTTAGATGCTCAGTAAGCTGGTCTGAGACTATTTTTTCCAGGGCTTTGGAGAGAGGAGGGAGTATAGAGATTGGTCTATAATTCCCGGGGACGGTGGGATCACGCGCTTCTTTAAGATAGGGGTGATCGGCTTTTCCCAGGTAGTGGGAATTGGCGAGGCAAAGCGAGAGGTTTAGGATTTGTGTGAGATGGGTTATGGTGATATCAAGGGTGGCCATATGAGTTTTAGGTCCAGGGAGTCGTTGCTGAGCGAGTGTTAGCGATTGCTTTGGAGATGTAGCGTTTGGCTAAGGAGCAGGGATGGTACGGAACCGGAAAGGGAGGGAGGACTGTACTCCCCATAAGTGGAGTAGAGGGGGTTTGGGGGGTGGAAGAGTTAGAAGGGAGGATATGTGAGAGGTCTGAGAAAGTTTCATTGAGGGCTTCAGTGATTTTAGCAGGATCTTGGGTAACGCCCCTGTCAGACTGAGTTGGGTAGGGGTGGGGGACGTGATTTGCCACTAATTTCTTGTATGTTACTCCAGAACTTTCTCCTGTCTCCCCAGGAGGAGGAGAGGTGTGCTGATAGTAATCAGCCTTGGCCTGCCGTGTGGCCCAGGTGCATTTATTTCGAGCCTCCTATAGAGTCGCCTGTCCTGGGTGCGTTGGAGTCTATGGCCCTGTGCCAGAGGTTGTCCCTGTGTTGCATGAGTTTTAGGAGGAGGGTGTTATCCATGGTGTAGACCTGGTTTTCACGACCTGCCTAGTGAGGGGAGCATATATATCGCAGGCTTTGTTAAAGGTAGCTATAAAGTGGGCGAGCGCATCAACTGATTGTGCTGTTATATAAGGGAAGCCAGTTACTATTGGCTAGGTATTCTTTGAGGTTACTAATGCCTTTTGAGTTTTCGGTGCCATGTGGTTTTGGGTGGTGCAGTGGGCAGTTTGCCCGACCACCAGCAGATAACCGGGAGTGGTCACTGATAGAGTCAGGGAGCACTGAGGCCTGGGTAATATTTTTTAGCCTGTTGGTAAAATGAGATCTAGTAGTGAGGATGTCCTGTTCTTGTGTCGCTACTGTTAGATGTGATAATTTGGGTGAGACCCATAGCCTGGGCAGCATCTCTGAAGACGGAGGAGGATGGGGATGCCCAGTCGATGTTGAAGTCACCCATTAATATGGTTTCATTAGTATTTGGGAGGTGTGAGACAGCTGAAGGATGGATTCAAATGCAGGTTTCTGGTTTCTCGGGGATGTAGGCTGAGATGATGATGATTGTTTTAGAGCCCAATCTAATTTTGACTCATGAGAGTCTGGGCCCCATGTTGGGGGTGTCAACGATGGTGGCGCAGAGTGTTGATTTAATGAATATTGCGCAGCCTCCACCTCGCTACCGGATCTATCCGTCCCTAAAGAGGTTATAGTTGCTTAGGAAACAGCATCATTGGGATTTTATTTGATAGCCAGGTTTCAGAGAGGGTTAGAATGTCTGGGGCATGTTTGGCAATCCAACCCTGCAGTAGGGTGTGTTTTTTGGGAAGGCTACAAATATTAAGTGATGCCAGCAGTAGTCTTCCCTGTGGTTTATTTGGGGAGGTTTTTGTTGAGGGGGTACCAGGGTTGGGGTGAATGTTTCCTGAAAGGAGGAGTAGAAGGAATATGCGTCGCAGCAGAGAGAGCCTGGAGAGCTTAAGAGACTCATGCTGTGAGCGCAATGGAGAATGTTTTATTTTTTTGCTGTGGGTGGGGACTGGTAAGCTAGAGATGTCGCCGGGAAGAAGGGAAGGAGCATTGGGGGGAAGTAGCAATGTTTTTGTAGCTGGAAGGGGGCTGGTTATAAGTTGGGGAAAAACTGTGGTACAGTGTTTACCCAGTTGAAGTGAGGGTGTGAACAAGGGTATAGGCAAGAAAAGGTAAGTTAGTACTAGTGGGCATTGGCTTGCAGCGTTGGGGTGGCTGTGCCGGCAATTATCAGAGAAAGCTAAGGGAACAGGGTTCATGGTGGAGTCATGGGGCGGAGGAGCCACTGGGGGGGTCGATGAGCAGTGACACAGTAGTGCCACTATAGTTAGGGTTGAGTACCCCATTTAAGGTTAAAGTCTGAAATTTTGCAGGTTAATAACTTTGCCACCATATGACAGATTTGCCTGAAATTTGGCAGATGTGGAGTGGTACCATAGATATCTGGATCTGCCAAGTTTCGTAATGGTCAGATTTACGGTTGTGGAGCTATAAAGTGCAATAGAAAGTCATATTTACGCTTTTTTGCACATTCTTTGCTCAAGCCTACAGGTCGCATGGTTTGCGCGACTGGTCCAAAACCTTCAGGGAACACACAGCCAGGGTCCCGATGTGCCCTTCAAAGATTTCATGAAAAAATATTAAATGGTTCAAAAGCTATTCAAAAAAAAAAATTTTCCATTATAGCCAATGGGAAAAGTTAAACTATTCAACAGTGTCACAAATGCAGTTTTTAGTGTCGCAAATGACCCTTGTAGTGTTGCAAATTCGCCATTTTGTTTTCAGTTACTGGCATACCTCTCAACCTCCTGCATCATAAATCAGGGACAAGGCTTAAAAAAATCAGGGACAAAGGACCAGAATCAGGGACACTTCTTCAAAATTGGAGATATTCCTTCAGGAGGCTGGTAGAATAAAGGGCTTGGTGTAACATGCATTATCAAAAGAAGAACAAGTCTGTAACTTTAATGTTTGACATTATTTTATGCTTATAACCCCCACAGTTTGGTCACAGAAAGACAATTTTTAGGAGGGACAGAGTACAATTTTGAGGCAAAATCAGGGATGTCCCTGAAAATCAGGGACAGTTGAGAGGTATGGTTACTGGTCACAGAAGTGCTTGGCATTTAAATTTGGGACCCTCTAGGGACACAGTTCATTTTGTGTTCAACGAGTTGAGCCCTGAGGATGCTAGCCACGTCTTTTTTGGGGGGTTAAACACCCCAGAAATATGTTTTTAAAATTTTTGTAAACTGTAGTGTCGCAAAGTAGTGTCACACTTGTGACACTTTTGTGACTTTTTTTTTCAAATGTGTCGTGATTTGCAACACTACTTTGTGACACTATGCCCAAAACAGTAGGGAATCTTTGCCACCCTGCTACAAAAGAACGGTTTGGTCTTTTGGGCTGAAATTTGGAAGGAAGAAAGCCAACATCCCACAGATGTGCTGTTTGGTGATTTTGTGACAAAATATTAGACGGCTGCAAAGTTACGGCACTCCGAAGTTGACTATTTTTCCCATAGGCTAACATTACAGCATCCACCACACCTTTCAGGGCCCGTATCGTGAAAATGCTTCAAGATACGCACTTTTTGTCAGAAAAATGCTAAGTGCAAAACTATCCAGGAAAGTAGTAAATAATATGAAATTGTAATTTTTTTTCTACGTTGTACGGTTCCTGAGATATAAACAATTTAGTATTCCAAGTGTTCATTTTCTGCTCCGAGGGCCATTATTATGCATACATACTTTGTTTTCACTGTGCTTTTGAATGCACTTTTTGGGGACTAAAAGCGGCTGTGTTTGCATTACTGTTACAGTTAGCTTTTGGCTTGCATTTTCGTGACGTTCCATTTATCACTTGTTTATGTAGCAGTCGTGCTACCTTTGCGTTTGCATTTGGCGTTATGCGTTAGCTATTGTTAGTATTTGCATTTCCATTACTTTTTTTACATTTGTGTTTACTTTGTGTCACCATGTACACTGCCATTTGCGCTATGACGCTTCTTCTGTTTCCATTTCTGTTTCATTTTGTCATCGTTGCTGTTACCGTTAGCGTTTGCATTTCCAATTGCGTTACCGTGACCGTGCACGTTATGATTTGCATTTCATTATGCACCTGCATTTCCACTTCCATTTCTGTTACTGTTCCCTTTGGTGTCCTCCTTGCTGTTACCGTAACCGTTTGCGTTTCCACTTGCGTTACCGTTACCATAGGGCCCTTCGTGTGCACCACCACATTCCATTCACTATTTATACTGCACATTATCAAAAAGAAGGGAAATTCATGGCAAAAAAAAAAACTCCATTTAATGCATCAGTTAGAGTTGTTCCACAGTGACAAAAGCGAGGAAATTCGATGTTAAGGTTCCGACCCCTGGCACCCTGCCCCCACCAACAGGCATCGGGGTGTGCGTTGGAGTCGCTGGTCCTAACTCTCACCCCCATTCTCCTATACTGCACCACCTCAGCTTGCTTACACATGGGATGGGGTGAGGGTTAGGACGATGACTCCCAACGCACACCCGGATGCCTGTTGGTGAGGGTGGGGGTAAAAAGGGAACCCTAGCATCAAATTTCTTGCTTTGTCACTGTGGAACAACCCTAACTGATGCATTAAACAGAGTTTTTGCCATGAATAAATAAATATATATATATATATATATATATATATATATATACAGCATTATTTGTTTTCATTTTAAAGATTCTAGCCACATTGTCTTTGTGGTTACCCGAGTTGTTGTAATGCGATAAGCTGAAAACTTTTCAATAAAAAGGTTCATGTTAATAAAAAAAAAAAAAAAACTTAGCCCAGGTGCTAAGGGGCGTCTGCCTGTGCTTACCGGGTTTTGCAACCAATATTTGGGTAGGGTCTAAATTCAGACACCCCCACAGTGCGGGCCAAACCTGTTAGCACTCGAGCTCTAAGTTTCTGCTGTTCCCATGCAGATGAGGGGGTTGTTCCCTGCATATAGGCACAGCTGGATATTGAGAGGTTTGACAGGTGCTAACTGCCACATGAATGGATGCAAGTTACTGCCTTTGCAAACTCCGACTTAATGGGGCGCAATACCCTGGTGATAATAAAGGGACTGCAGCTGCCTGCCCCAGCCCACTGAAGCAATGATGTCCCTGGTGTCTAGTGGCACCCCTCACCCTCCAATCCCTGTCCCCATATATGTGTGAGTATTCCCTGGTGTCCAGTGGCACCCCCTGTCCTCCGATCCCTATCCCTCTACCTCTGTAAGTATTCCCAAATGCCTAGTGGCACCCCCCCGTCTTACAATCCCTATCCCTGTACCAGTGCAACTATTCCCTGGTGTCCAGTGGCACCTCCTGCCCTCTGATCCTCATCCCAGTACATGTGTAAGTATTCCTTAGTATCTAGTGGCATTCCCTGCCCTCCGTTCCCCAACCCCATACATAAGTAAGTATTCCCTGGTGTTTAATTGCACCCTTCGCCCTCTAATCCATGTCCCCACACTCTTAAGTATTCCCTTGTGTCTATTGGCCCCCCTGCTCTCTGATTCCCATTCCCATACTCCATTAAGTATTACCTGGTGTCTTGTGGCACCCCCTGCCCTCTGATCCCTCTCCCCATAAATGTGTGAGTATTCCTTTGGCTAGTGGCACCACCCTGCCCATCGATCCCTGTCCCCATACATGTGTAAGTATTCCCTAGTGCCTAGTGGCACCACTCACCTTCTGATCCCTGTTCCCATTCTCTGGTGTCTAGTGGCACTCCCTGCCCACTGATCCCTGTTACCATACATGTGTAAGTATTCCTTGGTGTCTAGTGGCACCTCCCTCCCTCCAGTCCCTGTTCTTGTACATGTTTACATATTCTCTGGTGTCTAGTAACACCCCCTACCCTCCAATTCCCATCCCTGTGCAAGTTTAAATATTCCCTGGTGTCTAGCAGGATCCCTACCCTCTGATCCCTGTCCCTATACACGTGTAAGTATTCTCTGGTGTCTAGTGGCACCCCCCGGCCTTCAATCCCCATCCACGTACATGCTTACATATTCCCTGGTGTTTAGTGGCACCCCCGCCATCCAATCCCCATCCCCATACATGTTTAAATATTCCATCATGCCTCGTGGCACCTCTCGACTTCTGATCCCTGTACTCCATTAAGTATTCCCTAGTGTCAAGTGCCATCCCCTGCCCTTCAATACCAGTCCCTGTATGTGTGCAAGTATTCCCTGGTATCTAGTGGCACCTCCACCCTCCAATCATCCACCACCATGGCAGGCAAGTTGCCTAGCTGCCACCTCACACTTCCAGCACCGAGCAAACCACCCTGCCACCCCCCTTACCACTGTCACTGGTGCCACGAGGATCTGATACAGTGACTGGTACAGCCCTTCTCTTCCCACTGCTACTGGCTGCCGTACGGACTGACAAGGAGTGTGTATGCTATGTTCTGTAATGGGAGCACGCTTACTGTACATGCACTACCTTTACGGTATGCAGGACATGTGCTCCCTGTCAGTCCACACAGCGGCCATCTAAGGTGGTGAGAAAGAAGAGCTGTGCCGGCTGCTGTATTAGACCCACGTGGCACTGGCAATAGTAGTAGGGGGAGGCAGAGTAATTCGGTCACTATTGCCGGTGCGGGAGGAGGGGCCATTAGACAGCTTCCCTGACATGACTGCAGGCGATCAGAGGGTGGGGGGGTGCCACTAGACACCAGAGAACATTTAAACATGCACAGAGACAAGGATCAGAGGGAGGGGGATATCACTAGACACTACTGAATATTTAAACATGACTGGGACAAGGACTGGAGGGCAGGTGGTGCCACTAGACACCAGGGAATATTTAACATGTACGGAGACAGGGATTGGAGAGTAAGAGGCGCCACTAGACACCATGGAATACTTAAAACTCTACAGGGATGACCAGTCGTGATGGGGGGCTGGTCACCTCCATGCCTGATGTGGTAGCCAGCCACAGGAGGGCCACAAACCTGCCACCACTTCCCATGCAAATGAGCCCATAATGGGCACGTAAATGGCCCCTTAGCACCTTGTATGCCCAGTAAGCTCATTTGCATTGTGCCAGATGAATGTCGTGACAGAGACTCCTGGCACTAACAGGTCTGGGGGCGCAGTTCTGTGCACTTCGGTATGGGCCGCATACAGCCCAGATCCACGTTGGGGCAGTGCTACTCAACTTTGCGCCCTCTGACAAGGTTTTATAAACTAGTGGGATAGTGCTGGTGAACTATCCCACTGAAATATAGAATCCCTGGGGTTGGTCATGTGCAAGGGCAAGTGAAGCACAAACATTTGTGCTCTGCTTTTGCCCATTACTCAATGTCTGGCTCCTAGTGGTAGCAGAGAGTTTTGTTCTAGTCAGCCACCTCCTCAGAGGGCTTTGTTCCAGTCAGCCACTTCCTCACCTTCAGTGCAAATTATTTGTAATTCATTTAAGCCAGGTAAAGCAAGACAGACATAACAACACTGTCATTTAAAGGTGGGACTTGGGCTGGCGGTTGATATTTCTGAATGACACTCATTAAGATCTTTGCAAATCAGTCAGTCCTTTTGGTTTTACAATTTTTTTTTACCAGGGACAGCCCATCCAGATTCAATATCTTTTGTGGGGTCCTGCCTGCATTTAACCAGTTCTATAGCTGGGAGGACTGAAGCACAGGCAGGTCATGTGACCTTCGCTCAAGGCTGTGCAATGAGGCAGTGCCCTGCACATGGCAGAGTTCACATGTCACAAAGGCACTAATCAATGCCTTTCTGAAAATAAACAGGAAATTACAAATAATCAATTACTTCATTAGTTACTCTGCTTCCACACATTTTGATGATAATGCAAGTTCTTTAGGTTGTGATCTACAAACAGTGCAAAAATTCCAATCCCCGCTGAGAGTCAGACTATGCTTAATAACTATTCTTTTTTTCTTTTCAGATAATCCTGGAAGAAGACATTTGGTTGAAACACTGACTGAGTCTAACTTTTCAACTTGTATTTAATCTAACCATCCTGTTTTGTTCTCAGCTGAGTCAGAATGTATAATAGATCAGTGAGCTAAATATAAAAATCTGGCACTTCCTGTCGGTGGTACTGTTACAGCTTCTGCCAACACCATCTGATTCTGGGAACCTTCACAATGCGTCCGTGATACATGCTGGGGGGTCATGACTTGCACACACCTGTGCCACAGCAGCCTCATGCACATGCATGAACCACTTTGCAGATACCCCCTGGCCCTGGCTGATGACATCACATTATCACTACCACAAAGCTAGGGCTAGGTATCTGCCAAAACACACAGGTGTCCCATCCCCCACACCATGTCCATCTGGGTCCGAATGCAGGGAGAAGGGTACCTCCTGATCTGGACTCCAGATTCCATTGTGGGAGCAGTGGCAGCTCCGGGTATTAAGGACAACCAGGGTACAGGAACGGTACAGAGGCCTTGGGTCTGGGCATGCAGGCGAATCTGAATCCAGACTATGCTGCCAGCTGTGTATTACTGCTGAGGTACAGCTACGGCACAACAGATCCTTACCAGGGCATAAGCCGTACCTGGCCCTGTCCCATGTGTAGGGGCGAAGTTGGAAGTGGGAGCCATGCAGTTGGGAAAAGGTCTTACACTGTGTAAGCAGGCATGAAGGACCCCTCTAACTGGAACTGGAAGTCATGGACTCTTAGACCCCCTCAGTCCCCTACAGAGCAAGGTATGGAACACAATGCCTTTGGAAATATGTTGATACAACTTTATTAATAATCTGCAACTGGGGAAAAGGCAATGTTAGGTACATAGGGTGATAAGCACACTACAGGCAGAGCAGCTATTACACCGTAATTAACCCACAATTTAGACCTGGAGCAATGCAAATAGAAAGAACTGCAATCTCAGATTGCCCCTTAAAACAAGTATTTAAATGTTCAGCAAGGGTTGGACTAAGTCTAGAGTCTCACACATTGACCCCTACCACAACAATCCTGACAGGCCAAAGTCTGAGAAACTTTTACCAAAAGGGATGCAACACTCTAGTATGAGTTTGCAGAAGTGGCTTCCACAGCACCTCAAGTGAGGCATGGTACCTGGTGTCCAGCATGGGATGAACCTAGTGTGCCTCTGCCCCGCTTCATACAGAAGGGTTACCACCATCCCAATACCCTCCCATGCACTCCACACTTCTGCTGTCTAGCCACTCACTATCTGGTCACTGTGCACTCACTATCTGGTCACTGTGCCACTCTCCACTGTCTGATTGCTCTGCCACTCGCAGTCCTTTGGTTGCTCCATAGCTTACCTGGTGGTTCTGCTGCTCTTTGTCTGGTCCCTCCCTCTGAGTGGGCCCATCCCTGAACTGTACAGCTGTCAAAAACCTTATCTGTAGCCTTGGGAAGCCTCTAACTATCTCACTCACTGTTCGTCTTAAGGCAAGGAATTTAAGCCTGCACTGCCTCACACTATCTACTTCTATTTGAATGCAAATGGCCTTTTACTGGGTGGGGCGAGATGGGGTCCAGCTTGAATAGGAGGGAAAAGGTAGAGCAGCAGCAAAAGCCAACATAACCACTGCAAAGGCAACCACATTCCTGTGAGGCCCTCACACTCAGATTAAACAAACGGCCTCTTTTCTTGGGAGAAGGTACATGTTTCTAGGCCATGCAGTTCCATCGGGACTACAGTCCTGTGCCTAGTCTCGCCTCTAGGCCCACCCTCACAGTAGGTGCAATTAAGCTGGGCTAATGGTTTCCCTAACACCCTCTGACCAAATCTCCCCACATCAACCCCCCCCCTCTTCAAAGCTGCATGGGAGGGATGTCATCAAGGTGGGAGGGCTCCATTTATGTGCTGCACACCGTGTCCGATTACCTGTTTAGTGTCCACCTGGCATGGATGTCCCCTCTGCACACCACCGGCATCATAAATAGCCCACAGTGGAGTCAAGGGGAAATACCCTACATGTAAATGATGTCAGCAGTATGGGGAGTGTGCAGCACTAAGGGGTCCCCTTTGTAGAGTGAGCACATGATCCGGATGGCTGTATGCAATATAGCCAGCACTGGTGAGGGCACCCTGAACTGGATGTCATGCAGCACACTCCGTACCTACCTCACTGCTGCCACACCAGGGGGTGAGACAGGTGCCTTTCTGAATTTATAGCCTGATGAGTTTCTAGATTTTGGCAAAGAGGTGTGTGTGTGTTTGTTGTGGGGAGGTTGTTTCTCACAGAGACAACAAAGTGAGTAATTGTAAGACTTAAGTATCACTAATTCAAGATGGGCTCTAAATGCAACATTTCACAAACATCTGATATGCTGCTGTTCCACATTATATTCCTGGGCCCAAAAGGCACTGTAAGGAAACCATTAGTAAGGTGCTACTAGTACTCTGTTGATTCTGTTGCCGTATGCCAGTGTGAGAAGGCTGCTCTGCTGTCACTGCTTATTATCACCAGCAGGTGGCACTGTAGCATCACAGATAAAAAACTAAAACAGCTACACCAAGGCAGAAGACCAGAAGTAAACACGAGGAGGAGGGAAAAATGGGTTGGGGAACAAGAAAAATACTAGAACATGCATTTTGCAAAACAATTTTATTTATTTATTTTATTTAGTTTTTGATAACCGGGTGAGTCCACTAGACACAGAAGTGACTATTTTCAGACATGACCTGGGAGGTTACAACAATAACGAAGGCAACAGTACAACAAATGAGAAGGCAAGATAAATGTCAGAATACAACATATAGGAATACAGCAGAATTAAATTTAACCAGATAACAGTTAAGGCAATTTCAATAACAAAGAAACAGTGAGAAATTAGACAATTACAAAAGTGCAATAAGTACCCATGATTACAGTTAGAGTATTAAACAAGTTAAAAGTGCGGAGGTGTAGAGGAAATGCTTATGTATCTACTATGTTATACAAGAAGAGAGAGAGCAAGGCTGCAGAGTGGTAAGTACAGCAAGGCATAGCATAGCGAGAGAGAGAGAGAGAGAGAGAGAGAGAGAGATAGAAGGAGAGAAGGTGGGAAGTAGGGAAAATACTCACTATAGGAAACCATACAGCAGCAGAGCACAGAGTGCCATGATCTAGGGTGGGTTGAAACAAGTGCACTGGGTACATCCAGTAAGGAGGGAGTGATGCCTATTTTTAAATATGGCATGACTAGGGGCCATGCGTACATCAAGGGGAAGTGAGTTCCAATAACTGGGTGCCACATAGGAAAATCCTGGTTTGCCTTTGGATGTTTTACATCTGGGAATGTGGAGTAAAGAAAGATCAGCAGATCGGAGGCCATAGGAGGTAGACTGAGGGACAAGCATAGCGGCGAGTGAGCTAGGCACGTTAGATCTTAGTATACTGTCCAGAAGAGCCCCAAGAGAAAGGAGCCGGTGGACTGCCGGACAGGGCCAGTTTAGATCTGCATATAGCAGGCAGTGCTCTTTTAACCTAGGGGATGCAGAAGCATTACGACATATATTATTGTAGGTTGTGTCCCATCTGTGTAGGGAAGCTTTAGATGCATTGTTGTAGATGACAGCTCAGTATGTGAGTGACAGAAGTAGGATTCCTCTGGCTATAGCCAACCTCACAGAAGGGGTGAGACCATGGCTCGTTTTGTAGGATAACCCTAGTTTAGTATTGACAGACTTACACATGTTGGTAATGTGGTGATCTAAAGCAAGAGATTCATCAAGTAGAACCCCCAGGTATTTGAAGGAGTTTAAAATCTTCAGTGGGCACCATCAGTACAGGAGATCCTGAATAGATCTTGACTGCTTTTTAGTTTGGCAGATGAGCTGAGAAGCATAGCCTGTGTTTTGCTAACGCTGAGAACAAGCCTGTATTCCATTTGTTCATTACAGTAATTAAATATTTTTAAAATAAGCTGAATTAAATATTTTTTAATGTCTACAATCTGTTTGGAATCACACAACATGCATTTATCTATCAGGCTTTATCAATGTTATAAAAAGAGACTACATTAAATTAATGTGAGACTTCAGGGTCAATATTAAAAAAGAAAGGAGGCCATCTCATCAGCGCAATGACACAGCTGCCATTTGCAATGCCAGCGTCCCAGGTTCTTGAACCAGCCCGGGGCACTGGAGGGCCAGCAGGGAGAGGAGGAGCGAGCAGCCCGGAAGATACTCTCCTCCTCGGGGGGGGGGGGGCATACCTCTCAACTGTCCATGATTTTTTAAGAGACATCCCTGATTTTGCCTCAGAATTTACCTCTGCCCATTGTAAAATCTGTATTTCCATGACTGAACAATGGGGATTGTGAGTACACAATAATGTTAAACAAACATTAGAGCACAGGTTTGTTCTTCAGAAAAATGTATTTTACAGTAAGTCCTTTGTTCTACTGGCTTCATTAGTGGATGCCATTAAGTTTTAAGAAGTGTCCCTGATTTTGGTGTTTTAGCCCTGATTTCTTGTAGCCTTGTCCCTAATTTATAAGGCATGGATGAGGGGGTTGAGAGGTATGGAGTGAAAGTTGCAGACTCTACTGCATTACTGCCCCCGGGTGTCAACGGGAAGCGGTGCAGCTAGAGGTCGCAGTATAGGAATGGATACCAACTGGCACTGACATGCATCTCTGTGCATGTTTATTTTTTTATGTAGCTTTTGTTTACTGGGTAAGTACACTAGGCAAGTATTATGCCTATTTTCAGGAATGACCCGGAAGAATACAACATGAGGAACAACAGTCAAAGAGACATGGCAAAGAGAGTACAGTTTTTTGTCACAGTAAACAAACGTGGGAAATACATCATTTGACGCTAGGGAAAACATATAGTAGTAAGCACATTACTAGACTAGCTAGTTCAACTGACAGATAAATACAGGTCATCATACATAGGAGTGGAGTATAGCTCAAGGACCGGATTGATCATAATATAACTTATAACATTGTCGTATACACCCCCTAGGCTAGTTGGATCGTGGACAGGTATTTACAGCTCATCACATTTTTCTAAATATGCACATATTAGACAGAAACAGAAACACTTGGTAGTACAAGTTTCTACCAAGTGACCAAGGTGCAATATGTCATGGTTAGCCTATGACCGTGGAGCAATAATGGGTATAAAAATGCTCAAGGCTTTTTAGGCAGGAGTAGTCAGAAGTCACTGATACAGTGGGGAAAATATATCCAGGAATTCAATGGAGACACCCTGGTGGGGTTCAGACAAAACAATTTGACACTTTACTCTAGGGAGGTTTGGGGCAGTCACACTCTTGTGCTAGTTTTAGGAAACCCCACAGGGAATTTCGAAAACTCAGATAGGAGGGGGCAGCTCGGATATCTACAGGCAGCGAATTCCAGAGTCTGGGCGCACTTATGGCAAAGTCCTGATCCCCCATGAGGGTCCGGGTAGGAGGAACTTTGAGCATCCCTGATGTGAGAGACCTAGTTGGTAGGGGGTGGGATTCAGTTTAGGCAGTTTGGCCAGCCCTGGGGGGTGCTAGTTCTGATCACTTTCCCAGAGAGGCATCCCAAACCAAAATCAAGGTATCTAGCTGGTGAGAACCAGCAGAGTTTTCTCAATAGCTCACAATGGTGGGTGAGTGAGAGGGGCAGCCAAGGCAAAACGACAAATGTTATTGTAAGCAGTGTACCACCGGGTGAGATGTGTCTTTGGAGAGCAAGCAAATAGGTGCAGCCCATAGCTGACGGAGGGAAGGAGCACATCCTTCACTTGGGCAAGCCTGGCTGCCGGTGTAAGGTTATACTTGGCCCTATAGGCCAGACCCAGTTTGCCGCCCTGCAGATGTTAAGGATATGATTACCCATGTCAAGTTGGTGGTCAAGTGTTACCCCCAGATATTTGATGGAGCTCACTATGGGTAGTGAGGATCTATCTGCGCTGGTGATGTGTAAGCAGGCCAATGAGGCTTTGATTTTAGCCATTGAGCCAGAGAGCATAGCCTGTGTCTTTTTCAGGTTCAGGACCAGCTTGTGACTAGTAACCCATGACAATACCCTGTTAAAGTCATCAGTCAGATTCTGGTTTAGGGTAGTGGCATTCTGGGAGTGAGCCAGGATTACCAGATCATCTGCATATGTGGTGGCACTACAGCTGGTAGTAACCATGGGTAGTTGATTGATAAAGAGGGAGAAGAGGAGGGGACCCAGTACCGAACTTTGAGGCACTCCGGAGGTCACCGGTAGGGGCTCGGAGAGGACTTTATTGAAGCAGGTATGCTGCTTTCTGCCATGTAGATAACCCATTAGCCATTTCATGGCATGGGGGGAGAGGCCAAGTGACCACAACTGTGCACCAAGCAGTTTGTGGTCAACGAGGTCAAAGGCTTTGGACAGGTCAATAAATATTGCACCAGAGAGTTTGCCCTTGTCCATGACTGTCCGGATACTTGATGTAACCGAGATTAAGGCTGTGGTGGTGCTGTGTCCCTTATGAAAGCCGTGCTGGGCTGGGAACAGAAGTTCATGAGAGTGGATATATTCCGGAAGCTGCTCAGCCACTACCTTTTCAAGGAGCTTGCTAAGGGTTGGGAGAATGGCAATGGGTCGATAATTGTCAGGCAGTTTGGGATTTCCTTGCTTCAGTACAGGGACAATCTGCCTCTTTCCAGATGTCTGGGATGGTCCCAGACCAAGGATAGGTTGAAGATAAAGGCTACTGGTGAGGCAATGTGTGCAGCACCAAGCTTAAGGAGTTTAGGCTCCAGGTTGTCAGGCCAGGACTGGAGTACTGGGAGAGCCAGCTAGGCATTTCTGCAAGTCCTGAACTGATACAGCCCTGAGGTGGAACATTTGATGAGGGAGGTGACCCTCCAGCAGAGTGGAGGGAAGGGGGTGGGACAGAGCCTCACCAGGTGAGAAGAGGGTTGTGAAGGCAGAGAGGTCAGAGAAGTGATTATTTAGGGAGCTGGCAATAGTATGGGGATTATTGCAGGAGACTCCATTTGTGACCATGTCCGTAACCCCCGGATGGGAGGATCTGCTGACAAGGGATTTAATATCTCTCCAGAAACTCCTGGGATTACTGGCAGAGCTTAGTAGGGCGGACTTGCAAAACTCACTCTTTGCTGCCCTGATGGCCTTTTTGCACTTGTTCCTGAGGTGTCTGTACCTTTGAATAATCATGGGATCACTGGTACCGTTGGAACGAGCCCAACACTTATCTCTCTCCCGCATCTGGGCTAAGAGATTCCCACTTAACCAGAGGGTAGCGGACCCCCTCACCCTACGGGTGACCTTGGGAGCATGCTTGTCTTGCAAGGCCCCAAAGGTGGAGAGGAAGTAAGAGGTTGCTGCTGAGGGGTCAGTGGCACCATACACCCCAGACCAGTCAGTAGCTCTTAGGTCCTCCAGGAACTCCTCAGTGTCGAATCTAGAGTAGTTTCTGACATGCATAATTTTGTGTGGAATTTTGGGGATGGGAATTTTCCATACACAGAAAACCAGTGAGTGGTCAGAGATGGAGTCAGATAAGGTACCCGCTGATGAGATCTTGTCAGGATGGTTAGACATGATCCAGTCCAGTAAGGTGCTGGAGGATCCATTTGCTGTCCGCCTAGTTGGTTCCTGGATGAGCTGGGTCAGGGCAAGGTTAGCAAGCAGAGGCTCAAACTGCTTAACATTACCACTATCCCAGTTAAGGTTTACATCCCCCAGGATTATGAGTTCGTTATCCCTGACTCTGGGACCAATTTGTCCATGAGGTAAGTTAATTCAGGTAGCCCACCTCTTGGAGGATTACAGGTGCACACCAGGTGTAGCTTCTTTGCATCCCCAAGTAGCAGTAGCACATGTAGCAACTCACAGGGGGACGCGTTTGAATCCTGGTGGGCAATTTGGGAGATTTTTAAGTGGCTTTTATGGTAGATTAGTATGCCACCCCCCCTCTTGCCCCCAGCTCTGTCCAGTCGGGTGAATTCATACCCAATGAGTTCACAGGCAGAGTCAGGGACAGAGGGTTTCAGCCAGGTCTCCGTCACTCCTAGGATGTCAGGTTTGTACAGTGCAATCCATGCTAATAGTTCATCACGATTAGGTAGCAGGCTCCTAATGTTAAGATGAGCTATTTTTAGCCCCTTACCCATGCCCCATACGGGAGGGGTTTTGTAGGTCAGATTTAATGGGCCAGGGTTGGTTTCAATATCACCGTCCAGTAGTACTGCAAGTAGGAGGAGCCAGGGGAGATACCACCTCCTATGCACTTGACAACCTGGGAGTTTTGTAGCATGGGTACGCTTTACCCTGCTTGTATACATAAGGCACCGAAGATCTAGACAGCAAGTAACACTGCAGTGCACTTCGGAGATCACAAGGATATTGAAGAAGGTGTAGTCGGGGACCTCGTAGGTGGACGACCATCCCCAGTTGTCACCCAGTGTTATTGGGGGAGGTGACCATATGCAACAAGGAGAGTCCACTATAAGACTCACAAGGCCTATATCCTCGGATGACAGCCAGCACCCTCTCTACCTTTAATATTTGAGTATCCCTATCCTCACTAGATGGATGGGAGGGAACCACGTCCACATCTTGGCTGGAGACATAGCACTAGCCTGCTGAGAAATTATTATCAGTCAGCTAACAAGAACTGCTGTGAAGGAAGGAGAGATGGATGTACTAAGGCTGGAAGAAAGTTAGTGAGATTTGTTATTGGTATGTGCGCAATAAAAAATATAGGCCTGCACAGTGCAATTCAAGGCTACCAGCTATGGACCCAGGGGCTGAGGTTTATTTCTGGGAAGGAGTTCCTGCCCTCGCCTTTGTAAGCACATTACCACCTATCGACAGTTATACGAGGACAGAGTTTAGACAGCCAACAACCAAGCAGTGCAAGTGGGGTTAGGATTGGTATAATAGTAAATACTAGCAAGGTTGTTTTGAGCAGATAGTGTAGCAGGACTGGGATAGTTAGGCCATACACCTTTTGTCGGGAGTCTGGTATAGTGAGGCCCTACTCCTTTTGTTAAGGTCTCTATTAGCAGGGGCTGAGACAGGAGAGCCAGCAGGATGAGCAACACCTGTACAAGACCTAGGTTCTGACACAAGACAAGAGCAGGGCAGTTTAGCAGACAGTGGTCGCAGAGAAGTAGGCCATCAGGATAATGTTGACAGGCAGTAGACAGTAGTGCGGTCAGTAGGCATATACCAGCATAAAAAAATTTATTTGACTCTATTTAGCATATACAAAACATGTGAAAAAAAAAAATTTCATTGACTCAATTTAGTAACAGAGAGTAGGAAGGGCAATTAACCAGGGTAGGAGAAACAAACTAATTACCACTGATAATTAAGCAGGTACTTCCCCTGTTGGCTGTTTGGGTGATACTGGCTTCCACAAAATAGAAATGAAGCTAGTTACCACTAACAATGAAACAGATACCTCCCCTATTAGCCAATTGGGTGAGACAGTGCATTTGGGTGGAACCAGTGAGCATTTAATGGGATGAGGGAACCGGGTGGACAGGTGGGCCGAGAAACCTGTTCAACTTTCTCCTGCACCGGGGCAGGGGCTGGGAGCTTGTGTGATGCAAAGTCGTCAGCCGAGAAGGCCCGCCGGAGCAGCAGTAGCCCACGGCACCTCCACTCGGCAATTCTGCGGTCCTCTGGGTGACGTGAGGAGGGGACCTTTTGGAGCAGGTCAACCCTTGCCTCCCCTCCGCGCGGCATCAGCTCTATTGTCAGTCGGTGGGATAGTTCTCCTTTTCAGGAGCAAAGCGAGAGCATCACAGTCAACCAGTAGCCAATGGGGGATTGAGCGTAGCGTAGGTAAGAATAGGGTGCTCAGAGTCTATCTGATCTGAGTCTGAAGGTGGATGGCAGACACTGAGGGCTTCCTGTTTTCCAGCTGCAGAGCTGTCGCACAGGCAGTTTTAAGGAAGTTGTCAGCCTGTTCAGTGAAGCTTAGGGGAACCTCAAACTACAACCTCCCCTTGTAGCAGCACCGGGAAAGAAGTAGAATGATAATGCAGGCCATATTGTCCACGACTGAGTACAGTGATTTGTGTAGAAAGACCAAGAATCCCTCTAGTGGCAGGTCTGTATAACCTACTAATGGAAAACTAGCCAAAAAAAAAAAACAACTATTACACAGTTGAAATGTGCTTAGTTCTATCGAAAATCTACTTGTAAGAAGTGCCAGATGGCTGAAGCAGGGGAAAAGTCCTGACCAATCAGAGCGGGTTTGCTGGAAGCACCCATGTTCCAACTGGCTGCGCTGTCCCGTACCTTCCAAGGAGCTGCAGGCGGGCGTCCTGGCCGCGGTCGGTGGCTGGCTGGGTGCTGGCCGACCATGGGGGAGCTGAAGCAGCCCTGTTCAAGGGCAGGCAGCTGGAGAGAAGAAAAAAGAGCAGGTCTTAAATAGCACAGAGGTAAGGATGGGTTAGATCTGAGCAGTTTAGTAAGACAAAAGGTAGTTAGACTTTTCGGCACCAAGGCAGAGTGCTTGGAAGGGGGCAGGGGCTGCAGGAATAGCACTGAGACAGAAGAGGAATAAGCACTTTAAAACTCTAGTAGAAATTACAATCCAGCTAATACAGTTGAAAAACTTCTATTACACAGTTGAAATGTGCTTAGTTCTATCAAAAACCTACTTGTAAAAAGTGCCAGATGGCTGAAGCAGGGGAAGAGTCCTGGCCAATCAGAGCGGGTTTGCTGGAAGCACCCATGTTCCAACTGGCTGCCTGTCCCGTACCTTACAAGGAGCTGCAGGCAGGCATCCTGGTCTCGGTCGTGTGTACCCTTGGGACCTCACCATCGGCATCCTGTGGGTGGGAGAGTACCATCGACAATACCAGCTGACATAATACTTTACACATTACATGCTGTATGATATAAAAACAGCTTTCTGACAGTATCAAGGCAGATTAAAGAGCTTAGATCACACTTCAATTGTGAGACTGGGTCAGACATGAAACTTTAATGTAACATTAAATTACATTATCTGTAATTTACCCGCTGTCACCAGTTAAGAGCAAACTTCCTGGCTGTGAATTCTGCCCCTATTACTGTGCTCCTGTCAGGAGCTGAGGCTGACATGTGGGCAGAGCTGGAACGGAACTGGTGGCATTCAAACACTGCTGCCGCATTCCCAACAGTGAATCAGCTGTTCGAGTGGAGGGATGCAAACAGAACCAGTTGGGCTCTCCCTGCCAGGAATTACCATCTTTTGGGACAGAGACTATAATTTGATTTGCCTGCTGTCACCAGCTATGAGCAGGCTTCTTGGGTGAGGACTCTGCCCCTGTTATTGTGCTCCAGTCAGGCGCTGAGGCTGACTTTTGTGTGGAGCTGGAATGGAACGGGCGGCATTAAAAACTACCACCATGTTCCCAAAAGTGAATCAGCTGTTCCAGTAGATAGACAGAATCAGAGCCAGTTGAACTCTCCCTGCCAGGAATTACCATCTTTTGGGACAGACTGGAATCAGCCTGCTGCCACCAGCTAAGAGCAGGCTTTTCCTGGGTCTGAACTGTGCTCCTATTACTGTGTACCAATCAGGGGCTGAAGCTGACATGTGGCCAGAGTTTATTCCTGGATGTAGGTGGGTCAGGAAGTTCTGCTGGGGGGTCCCTCTGTGGGTATTTAAGGAGGCACACCTAACATGTCCCAATGTTCATGTCTCAGAGAGTGAGTGGAACAGTGAAGGAGTGGAACAGGTGAAGGATTGGTGTCTTAATCGTTGACAGGTGTCAGCAGAGGAAGCAAGGAAGCTGGGGACTCTGCCAGTGACTAAGGTAAGGAACTGGCTTCTCCTGCTGTTGCAGGCACTGTTGGAATAGGGGTAAGGGGATTTGCTGATCCAACGGCTACACCAACTCAGCGACATACCTCGCTGTCAGCAAAATGGACACTTTGCCGACAGCTCCCTGTGTTGGTGCGCCCGAGACTGGGGCACACTGTCTCCCGGTCCTGCACCCCCTCCTCAAGTCAACTCCAACTGGAGTTGACAATCTGTAGTATGGTGGTGGTGGGGCAGAGCCCCCCACATGGGGGCTATGGGGGGCAAAGCCCCCTGATAGAAAAGCAGGACCAGGAAGCATTTGGGATTTAAGTCTACCGCAACTTGCGATTGACATAAATCCCGTCGCTGTGATGCCAGTTGACAAAAGTGTTGTTGAATTGGCATCATAGATCCGGGATAAGGGTAGGCCATAATATTATAAAAGGTCAAGGTGTCTGAATATTAAATGTTATAGCATTTTAGGTATTATGACAAACTGATGTTAAAAAAAACAGGAGATAAAAACAACATATTGCTTGTTACAGCATACCCATAATTGTGAAATTTTAAGTGGTATAGTGTAATTACTGGCACAGTGTAATTACTTATGCTATAAGCAGACTATCCTTACAGGGTTTGTGGAAGGGAGGACAGGAAGTATAAGACAGCAGGAATAGGAAGTGTGGGGGAGTGGTACAGTGGAGTGGTTGTGGAGTAGCAGTCTTCTGGGAGACTTTCTGGAGGCTGCAATGCTGCCCCATCAGCGTGCACCTCTATGGGCTGGCGGAGATGGTATCTAGACTCAAGGCTGCATTGCTTTTGAGCCAGGAGAAGGTTATGAGACTTGAGGCTGTGTTGACTATAAAACATAGTAGAGGAACCGGAAGGGAAGGTCTGCCTCTTTGTGGATGACACCAAGATCTGCAACAGGGTGGACACTCCGGACGGGGTGCAAAGGATGGAAATAGACTTGAAATGACTAGAAGAGTGGTCAGAAGTTTAGCAGCTAAGGTTTAATGCAAAAAGGTACAAAATAATGCACTTATTTATTTATTTATTGAAATGTTTCACCAGGAAGGCACACTGTACAACAAGTTGCTAGTGTCATAGTGTGACCTGGGGTTGGGGGTACACATGGATGTACTACAGAAATTATACATATAATTTCGGTAAACATACGTGAGGATTTAGGTACAGAGATTAAAACCACAATATCGCCAACACACTGCTGGATTGGCGTCACGATTAAGAAACAGGTAAACAGTACAATTATACAATTGAAGTGCTAGGAAAAGCAAGTGGGACAGGGGAAGCCAGAACATTGCCAGTCAAAACAGATGCAAAGCCCAGCTGAGTGATACATATATCACAGGTCTAGGGTGAGCTGAAGCAGCAGCTCTGACAGTACAATAAGCATAGGGATAAAGGGAGAGTAATTAAATACAGTGCATATAGATACAGGTGCTACCTACTTAAGTGCAGTGGGTTCAGTGGAGGTACAGTAGAGGAGGAGGGAGGGGGTAGATACAGTAGGTAGATGAGGGGGAGAAAAGAAGCAAGAGGCATGCCTAGAACTAACCCCTCCAGGATGATAAAAACCCTGCCAGGGGGCAGAACTAGGCAAAGATGCTGGTAAGAGAAGATAGAGGGGGGTTGGAGGCAGGTGTGAGACAGAAGTATAGGCAAAGGGGTGGGGCTTAGAGTGGTGGATAGGGTGATGTGCTGGGGAACAGACTCATAGGAGGAAGTTAAGGAGGATTAAAACAGGAGCAGCTAGAGGAGAGATAGTTATGTAAGGCAGAGGCAAGGGAGTAGGAGGAGGAGGAGTGCTGTATTTGGGTAGGGAGAGAGTTCCAGACTTTAGGGAAGCGATGAGAACTTGGGTCACAGAAAAACAGAGGTACTGTACAAAACAGGGGCAGAGATACTAGCAGTGACCAAATAGGAAAGAGACCTGAGGCAATCATAATGGATGACCCTAAGGTGGTCAGACAATGTGACAAAGTGATCAGGAAAGCTAATGAGATGCTGGGATGTATAGATAGGGGTATTACCAGCAGGAAGAGGGAAGTGGTGTTGCCACTATATAGGTCTTTAGTAAGAACCCACTTGGAGTACTGTGTCCAGTTTTGAAGACCACATCTCAGGAAGGACATAGGATGAAGGACACCCAGAGGAGAGCTACCAAGATGGTACAGGGTCTACATCAAATGTCCTATGTGGAGCGGCTAAAGGAATTAAACATGTACTGCACACCCTGAAGGAGAGGATGGAGAAGGAGAATATAATCAAAACCTTCAAATATCTCACGGAGGTGAATAAGGTACAAGTGGGGAGCATTTTTTAGAGTAAAGGCTGCTCCAGAAGAGGGGTCCATGATATGAAGCTGGGAGTGGGGGGTAGGTTTAGGTGAGATGAGAGAAAATGCTTCTTCACAGAAAGGGTGACAGATGCCTGCAATGGTCTTCCAGCAGAGGTTGTGGGGCTAAAAACTGTACAGGACTCAAAGAAGCCTGGGATAAGCACAAGGGAGTCATAGGGGATAGGTAATGGGGTGGAAGAGAAAGTACTGTAGACCAGGAGGTGTCTACAGTGTAAGCAATGCAACAAAAAAAGGCAGACTGGAGAGGCCATGTGGCCCTTACCTGCTGTCAGCTTCTATGTTTCTATGTAGTTGAGAGATATTTTTCTCTGCCCAGGGGCCATCATATCTGATACCTTTAAGGATGCCAGATTGGAGAAGCAGCTGGACTATTGTAGGCTTGAGGAGGGAGGAGGTGGTGGGTCAGGAAGGTTGAGCAGGGTGAGGTCACAGACTCATTCCTCAAACACAACCGGTCCCACTGCATAATTCTTATGCCACTCTGGCAGAGGGGGAGAGTCAGGAGGAGGCACCTCTGGTAGTGGCTCGGTAGGAAGTAGGAGACCTAATAAGTGGAGGTCCCAGGGAGGGTCAATGGGAACCCCAGAGAAGGAGGAAGCAACTTCTGATAGGGGACTGTATTGTCAGGTGGATAAACTTGGGATTAGGAAAGGGGTGAAGAAGGAGATCAGGTGTCTACCAGGCACCATGGCAAGGAGGGATGGGAAGGGAATATTAAGGATAACTAAGGCAGTAAGAAGGGAGGGAGAGCTGGATGTCATTGTCCACCTGGGGACAAATGACCTGGGTAAAGATGAGACAGCAACAGTGCAGGGGGGTTTAGAGAGCTGGGAAAAAACATAAACAGGTAACATGCTCTGTAGCTTTTGCAGAGGTACTGCCTGTCTACGATAGGGGGAAGGAGAGGGAGCTGCACACAAAGGCTTTCAACTCATGGTTGAAGGCCTGGTACAAAGAGGAGGGGTACAGCTTCATTGGGGACCGGGGTCCACATGGAAGGATAAGAGCCTATACAGAAGTGATGGCCTGCATCCATCTGGAAGGTGAACCACAGTTCTCAATAGCAGGTTTAAAAGCTTTTTTGATAAATGTTTAAACTAGCCAGGGGGGGTGGAAGAAAAAAGGAAAACAGAAACCGATCCCCCAAAGGGTGATATGGAGTGCATAGTCTCACAATGGATGAAGTATACCAACTAAGTAGGAATTAGAAAAGGAAGGAAACATAGCACTCATTTGAAAAGAGGGAGAAAGGAGGAACAAAAGGGAAAAAGGGGGCCGCAACAAGCAAGGAACAAACACAATCTGGAAGGCCATGTGTGCTGATTCTAGGAGTCTGGGAAAGAAGATCCCAGGTCTAGAGGCCATCATGACAGACGCTGACCTGGATACTGTGGCTAATACTGAGTCATGGTGCACTGAAAACCATGACTGGGACATGATCATACCAGGGCAAACATTACTTAGAAGGGACAGGGTATGACGAAATGGAAGGGGAGAGTTGTTGATGTGAAGGACAGCATAAAAGTAAGGAAATACAGGGAACTCGGGGAGGGGCAGAGATGCTGTAGGCTATCCCTGAGATTGGAAAATGAACCAGTATTTAAACAGGTGTGATCTATAGACCTCCAGCATAATGAAAGGACTTCGATAAGGTAATGTTGGAAGAAACTGGAAAAATGGTGGAAAAGGGAGAGGTGTTACTGGTAAGGGATTTCAGTTTGCCACATGTAGACTGGAGGCTTCTTGCAGCAGCAGCATCATCACTTAAAAGCAGAGACATCCTGGACTCCCTGCAGGGGGCATTCCTCAGGCAACTAGTTAGTGAACCCACTTGTCACGGGGCAATACTGGACCTGGTGCTTACTAACAGGGACAGTGTTGCAGACACTGCAAACATTCCAGGTCATGCCTGAAAATAGGCATTTTATGTCTTGTGCACTTATCCGGTTATCAAAAATGAAATAAAAATAAAAAAAATAAAGGCATCAAGGTGGGGATCCATCTGCTGACCAGCGATTATCGTACAATGTGGTTCAACATTAGAACAACTGCAGGGTTTCCAGTGATGTCACAGACAAGGAAAGCAGCTAGAAAGTTGGCTCCCGGCTCACCTGGTGAAGAAACCTCCAGTTTATAACTTAAACTTCAATAAAACAAACAAAAGTGGCAGGGGGCAGTAACACTGAAGAAAGGTGCACCTGATCAAAAAAGCAATTAAAATGAAAAGAGTTTGAGGGTGGCAGATTTCATACACGCAGCCTGGATAGAAACCACAGCCCTTCTCCATTTGTAGAAAATAACAGCACTCCAAGGAACTTCCAAGGCAAGTCATAGTTGCAGTTAAAAATGTATTTGTAGCAGCAGCTTCAGAGTAGCCAGCTAGAGTCCTAGCCCTGGTGCTTCAACCCTATCCGGGTCTTCATCAGGGAGTGGATCTAACAGCCGTCGAGTTAAACCACCTTTTAACATATTTTTGAAATGGCAATTACCATGTCAACTTGCTGTTAGCAGTTATACAATTGATTATTTCATTACTTATTAGGGTTGTCAGAACTAGTTTGTCAACGATTCGAACCCTCCTCGAACCCTGGTGTTCGAGTTCTAACTTAGAACTCAAACACTAAAAGGTTTGCAAAAGGGTTCGAATCTGAGTCCCAGCTGATGACTTGTGTGTGTGTGGAGAGGAGGGCGGAGACACGTCCCAGCAGGCAGCCCCGATCTGGGGGGGTGTAGGGGTATGTGTGGGGACTGGAGGAGGCATGTCCCAGCAGCAGCAGGCAAGTGGCAGCCCCGATGTGATGGGAGGGTGCAGCAGCAGCAGCAGTGTTGTTGGGGTTGCCATTGCCGGTCTTGCCAGATCACCGCTTGAGCTGTCTCAGTTTGCATAGCATGCGTGCCCATACATGCGGCTCAAGTGAAGACATCCCTCACCACCTGACCAACACTATTGGTCAGGTGGGGTCGAGTAGCTTTTGGCTTCTCAGAAGGAACTAGAAGGGGGACAGGATCAGATCTACAGTACAGTAGCTTCTTGTTTTACATTGTTTTTCATGGATTCTACTTGGTAGAAAGTTGTTTATTTTCTTTCTTACTACTAAGGGGCTAGCAGGGTATTGTTTGGGGCTGTTGGAATTTTGAAACCTGTTTTGGTAGCTGTAAGTGGTGCTCATTTGTTTGGTTCTCTGTTTGGCAGGCTGCATTTGTAGAGGCCTATTTCTTCTGTTTTAAACATAATTGGTGTAATTTAACTGGGTCTGTTTCTTTGAATTGGAGACCTATATCTTCTAATTCCAAGCCTATTTTGATGTATTGTTGGTGAAGCTGTTTGAATTGGTGTCTTGTTTCTTTGGGTAGCAAACCTATTTTGGGGGCTTGAGTAGAATTGATTCATTGTTGCTGGCTTCACTAGCTGCAAAGTTTGAGTGCACAGTGGGGGAAGGGTGCTAATGGTCTGACTAGAGGCCTCAGCTACCTGATTGTTTCCAGAAGACTTGGGCTGGTCCCACCACCAAACCCCTCACCCCACCCACCCCTGGTCCATTATTTCCTTTATGCTAGGGTTTTGACATCACTTCTCAAACAGGCAATGATATGCACCTGTCATAGCAGAAGCAGACATCCAGGAAAGGAACAGCAGCAAGTGAAGAGGTGACTGCTCTCTCAGTGGAAGGGAAGTAAATGCAAATCTAGGAGCTTATTATTACTTCTTCGCATTGATATTGCATTGGGGAAAGGAGGAGTAGGAGTTTGAAGAAGGTTGTGCAATGGCTACTTAAAGTCTGTTTTTGAGTGTGGATAGGAAGGATAGGAATATAAAAGCAGTTGCTCAATATATCTAAACGTTGCAACAAAGGAGGTAAGGAAATAAAGAAAATGTTTTGCACTGATAGAGGAGGGAGGGGAGACTTGGGGAGTGTTTGTTATCCTGCATCTGGAAGGGTGGGGGTCGCTGGTGGGCAACCGACAGCAATGGGTAGGGTGGTAGGCTGCAGCAACTGTGTGCACCACTCTTCTAAAAATTGCCTGGAGTGTGGGAGGATGTTTAGTGTGCAAACACATAGAAAACTAGAAAGGAGATTGAGGGTCTGCTAGGAGGAACTAAGACAGGTAAGGCAGATTGGGGTGGGTTTAGCCCAATACTGGAGGGAGGAAGAAGGGGAGATGAGGGAGGGCGATTTAAGCCAACAGTGGTGAGAAGAGGGTCAGAAGAAGGGAAGCAGAGACAAAGGAGCCCAGGCCAGGAAGAACGATTGCTGGGGAAACCAGGTCAGGAGACAAGTCAAATGGAAGGAGGCGGTAGGGACTTGTGAGGGGAGGCGAAGAAGTGGCAAAAGTCGTGGAGTGGAAAGGAGAGAACTGGTTACTATGAAGAGAGAGGGAGCGGGCATTTGTGAAGGGTCTTCAGAAAATAGTTTTGCACTGCTAGAGAGGAAGACGGTGGAGGAGGGAAATGATGAAATTAGAGGAGTAATTGACAAATGCCTGGACCAAACTGGAGCGGCGGAAAGTTCTGCTGGGAGAACTGCAACAAGGGTAAAAGGGGGAAATAATGAGCAGGATGAAGATGAAAAGCTGGAAATGAGGGAGGGAGATGAATGGAAGCAAGCAGGGAGTAAGAGGGGTGGAATCTTAGTGCTGGGGGACTCAATACTAAGAGGAGTTAGGTGGGGTAGCAAGGGGGAGAGGCATAGTCGCATTTGGGTGGAGGCCATGCCAGGAATGACAGCGGAAAGGGTGGGACAGTCTGTTCTGAAATATGCTAGAAGGGGTAGAGACAAGCCTCATTTAATTATACATCTTGGGACAAATGACCTGGCTGACAAGACAGTAGATATAGTCCAGAGGAGGTTTGAGGAACTAGCACAATTATGTGAGGGGCAGGATGATGAGTAACTTTTCTGAGATACTCGTGCCAAAGGCAAGCACAACAAGAAAGCTGGAGAATAGAGGAATTTAACGGATGGCTAAGAACCTGGTGTTGTGCTAAAGGGTATGGGCTGTTGGGGGGGGGAGGGACCTGGGAGGACAGTAGTCTCTATGCCAAGGACAGACTACACTTGAGTGAGGAGGGAAAGAAAGTGTTGAAACAGAGGATGGAAGAATATATAGAGGAAGTTGGGAATTTAAACTAGGAGTGGGGTGGCAGTTGGGAAGAGATATGCAGAGACCACAGGTTGGGAATCATATGAGCTTACCCCATAACAGTGACAAAGGACAAATGGCAAGTACTATTGGTGATGCTAGGAAAGGAGGGCAGGATGGGAGGGGGGAAAGGGTGAAGGTGGTTACCCTTAATGCTAGGAGCCTTGGGAGGAAAAACTAGAGTTACAAGTTCTCATGGCAGAGGGAGAGGTGGACATTGCAGCCATCATGGAAACATGGGCCACCCAATATAATGACTGAGACCTGTCTGTACCAGGATACAGGTTATTTCGCAGGGACAGGGTGACTGGGAAAGGAGGGGGGGTGGCACTATATGTGAAGGAAGGACTGAAGTGTGTAAGGGAGGAAGGGGAGGAGGGTAGTACAGAGTCACTTTGGGTGCAAATCCAGGATTCCAAGAATAGGATTCTTAGAATGGGAGTAGTGTACAGGCCACCATCTCAGGTGGAGGAGTTAGACAGGGAACTAAGGGGACAGATCAGGAGGACCTGCGAGAAGGGTAGTGTGGTGATTGTGGGGACTTCAACATGCCAGGAGTGGACTGGAGCACCCCAACAACTAGTAACAGAAGGGAGCAGGTACTGCTGGATGCCTTCCAGGACAGCTTCCTGCTGCAATGGTCAGTGAACCAACCAGGTTAGGGAATACCCTTGACCTTGTGCTGGCAAATGGGGACTTTGTGAGAGAACTTACAGTGGAGGAACCGCTGTCAGGGAGTGACCACCACCAGTATGGCTCACATTAGATATGGGCAAGGAAGGAGGGAATCTGGCACAAGAGTGCTGGACTTCAGGAGGGCGTCAATTTTGGGAGGATGGGGAAGGAACAAAAGGTACTCACAGAATTCAATCAAGTATGGATACTAACCAGAGATGGGAGCTCACTGGTTGGGGATAGTGGAGGCAACCAAAACCTGCTGCAAAGCCCAGAGCAAGAAAGCTAGGGCTAAGAAACCAAGCTGGTTGAGCAAGGAGGTCATGGAAAAGGTAAGGAGGAAAAGAGCTGCCTTTTAGGAAGTACAAGAAACAGGAGGGGGAGGACAGAGGGAGTACTTGACAGAATCAAGGAGGTGACAAGGGCAGTAAGGAGCCAAAGACTACAGAACTCAGGCTGGCACAAGGCATTAAAAAGGGGAGAAGGACTTTTAAGTACATCAGGGAGAAAAAGGAGCTGTAAGGACCACATAGTAAGGATTAGGAAGGAGGGGTTGGGTGAAGCAGGGCACGATGAGGAAGCACTAAATGAGTACTTCTGCTCAGTATTTACTAAAGAAAAGAGGGGGTGACAACTCCAAGGTGTGGAGAAATGGCAGACGAGGGGGGATGTGGTGACAGATGGGAAAAATCAATGGAGGGCAGAGTTTGAGAGGGTTTGAAGGCACTGAGGGTGGACAAGGCACCAGGCCCAGATGGCATCCACCCTAGGGTACTGAAGGAGCTGGCAGAGGTCCTTGCAGGACCTTTGGCAGACCTATTTAATGCCTCACTACATTCGGGGTGTGTACCTCACGACTGGAGGATGGCTCATGTGGTGCCCCTCCACAAGAGTGGCCCCAAGAATGAACCGGGAAACTACAGACCAGTGAGCCTCACATCCATCGTGGGTAAGCTAATGGAGACTATCCTGAAGGAGAGGCTGGTGGCCCTCCTAGAGGCCAAAGGACTACAGGACAGCAGACAGCATGGCTTCATATGTGGCAGATCCTGCCAAACCAACCTGGTGGAGTTCTATGACTGGGTAACTAGGCAACTGGACAGGGGCCATGCAGTGGATGTCTTGTATCTGACTTCAGTAAGGCATTTCACTCGGTGCCACATGGAAGGCTGGAAAGGGAAGTTAGTAGGCACAGGGGCGGGTGCAAAGCTGGTGAGATGGGTAGGAAACTGGCTGCAGGGAAGGCAACAGAGGGTGGTGGTGGGTGGGGAGTTCTCACATCCAAAGGCAGTGACGAAAAGTGGTGTCCCACAGGGCTTCGGTGTTGGGATCAGTGTTGTTTGGGATATTCATTGCAGACATATCATGGGACATCAAGAGCAAGATCAGTCTGTTTGCTGATGATACCAAGGTTGGCGTGGTGGTGGATGACCTAGGGGATGGCAGGGTTGCAGGATGATCTGGCAAAGCTTGAAACTTGGTCAGACAGCTGGCAACTGGCTTTAATGTCAAAAAGTGCAAGGCACTGCATTTTGGGATGAAGAACCCAAGGAGGACTTACCAGCTAGGGGAGTGCAGCTAGCCCAGACAGAGGAGGAGAAGGATCTGGTGTGCCTATTACAGGGTCAATGAACAACTCTGCACAGTGTAGGAAGGCAGCTGCAAAGGCCAACAAAATGCTGGGTTGTATTGCAAGGGTATATCCTCGAGGAGGGAGGAGGTGATTCTGCCACTGTATAGGTCATTAGTTAGACCACCCTGGAGTACTGCGTAGTACTGGCGTCCGTATCTGAAGAGGGACATTAAGTTACTGAGTGGGTGCAGAGGGGCGACAAAAAGATGATCAAGGTCTGGGGACTTATCATACGAGAGGAGGTTGAAGGAGTTGAACATGTACTCACTGGAGGAGAGGAGAGACAGGGGTGACATGATTGAAACCTGTAAATACATGAAAGGAATAAACAAGACGGGTACAGAGGGGCTGTTCAAAGTAAGGGAGGAGAGGGCCACCAGGGGCCATGATATGAGATTGGAGCGAGGAAGGTTCAGGAGGGAGATGTGGAGACACTTTTTTACAGAGAGGGTGGTGGCTGGGTGGAATGCATTACCTGCAGAAGTGGTATGCAGTAGAACAGTGGACTGCTTCAAACGAGGATGGGACAGGACAAGGGGGAGGGTTAATGAAGGGGAAGGGTGGAAGGGAGGGGCAGCTGCAGAATAAGGGTGCTAGCTCCACATTCGAAAGCAGACTTGATAGACCTCTGGGCCTTTATCTGCTGGCAAATTCTCAGATGTTCAGAAAGCTGCGCCGAAAGTCAAGGGATCTGTGGGGGTATTTAGGCAGATGCAAGCCGAGACAGAAAGCACCATTTGCTGAGGATTTCAGGAGGCAGCAGCAGCAGCAGCTCACTATTAGCGCATCGCTACTACTCGCAGCCAGCATTCTTGCCCGATACTACTTACTAGGCCAGGGCCCAGGTCAGTGTGGACGCAATCGGACTGCAGCACTTGCTAGTTGCTGCAGTGCTATTGAATTATTTAAAAAATTCCATTATCCATTTTCCTGTGAAAAAGGGCTAAGCAGGCCTGAGAGACCTAAAACCAGAGAAAGGCTGAGAAAAAGGCTCAATAAATTAACGGTCGGGTGAGGGACTAGGGGGAGGTTCAGGTGGAGGGATTAATCAAGAATTGAGAAGGGATTGGGGAATAGGGATCGAGACCGAGATCAATCAATATCAGGACTCAGGAGAGAGAATAAAAAAATAAAAAGAAGAACCTTTGTGAAATGTGATTGTGATTATTTGAAACTGCAGCACTGCACAGTGGTGCACACTCAGCAGCTGCCAGCAACAAGCATATAACAAGGGGGGCAACAAAAAGGCAAATAAATCTGCATCCTACCCAGTGTGTCACAGAGAGAAGCCCAGTGGCCAGTTGTGTGGGTGGCATTAACCTACATGACAGAAGCGTAGAAATATAATTTCTCATTCCCTGGGTTGTGTATGTGACTCAGTCTCCTGTGGTCAGCCCATCACCCGCTGCTGTGTGCCCTTGACTGCACTGTACCCTACCCTAGTACCCAGTGTGTGTTACAGAGAGAAGCCCAGTGGCCAGTTGTGTGGTGGCATTAACTCACATGACAGAAACGTAGAAATATAATTCTCATTCCCTGGTTGTGTATGACTGGCCTCCTGTGGTCAGCCCATCACCCCGCTGCTGTGTGCCCCTGACTGCACTGTACCCCTACCCAGTGTGTTACAGAGAGAGAAGCCCAGTGGCCAGTTGTGTGGTGGCATTAACCTTACATGACAGAAACATAGAAATATACTTCTTTCCCTGGGTGTATGTGACCTGCCTCCCGTGGTCAGCCCATCACCCTGGCTGCTGTGTGCTGCCCTTGACTGCACTGTACCCTACCCAGTGGTGTTACAGAGAGAAGCCCAGCTGCCAGTTGTGTGGTGGCATTAACCTTACATGACAGAAACGTGAGAAATATAATTCTCATTCCCAGGGTTGTGTATGTGACTCCATCTCCTGTGGTCAGCCCATCCCCGCTGCTGTGTGCCCCTTGACTGCACTGTACCCTACCCAGTGTGTGTTACAGAGAGAAGCCCAGTGGCCAGTTGTGTGGTGGCATTAACCTTACATGACAGAAACGTAGAAATATAATTCTTATTCCCTGAGTTGTGTGTTGGTTATGTATGCGACTCCGTCTCCTGTGGTCAGTCCATCACCCTGCTGCTGTGTGCCCCTTGACTGCACTGTACCCCCCAGTGTGTGTTACAGAGAGAAGCCCAGTGGCCAGTTGTGTGGTGGCATTAACCTTACATGACAGAAACGAGAAATATAATTCTTATTCCTGAGTTGTGTGTTGATATGTGTATGCGACTGGCTCCGTGGTCAAGTCCATCACCCTGCTGCTGTGTGCCCCTTGACTGCACTGTACCCTACCCAGTGTGTGTTACAGAGAGAAGCCCAGTGGTCAGTTGTGTGGTGGCATTAACCTTACATGACAGAAATGCAGAAATATAATTCTCATTCCATGGGTTGTGTATGTGACTCCGTCTCCTGTGGTCAGCCCATCACCCTGCTGCTGTGTGCCCCTTGACTGCACTGTACCCTACCCAGTGTGTGTTACAGAGAGAAGCCCAGTGGCCAGTTGTGTGGTGGCATTAACCTTACATGACAGAAATGTAGAAATATAATTCTTATTCCCTGAGTTGTGTGTTGGTTATGTATGCAACTCCGTCTCCTGTGGTCAGTCCATCACCCTGCTGCTGTGTGCCCCTTGACTGCACTGTACCCTACCCAGTGTGTGTTACAGAGAGAAGCCCAGTGGCCAGTTGTGTGGTGGCATTAACCTTACATGACAGAAATGCAGAAATATAATTCTCATTCCATGGGTTGTGTATGTGACTCCGTCTCCTGTGGTCAGCCCATCACCCTGCTGCTGTGTGCCCCTTGACTGCACTGTACCCTACCCAGTGTGTGTGTGTTACAGAGAGAAGCCATGGCCAGTGGTGTGGTGGCATTAACCCACATGACAGAAATGTAGAAATATAATTTCATCCCCTGGTTGTGTATGTGACTCCGTCTCCTGTGGTCAGCCCATCACCCTGCTGCTGTGTGCCCTTGCCTGCACTGTACCCTACCCAATGTGTGTTACAGAGAGAAGCCCAGTGGCCAGTTGTGTGGTGGCATTAACTCTTACATGACAGAAGCGTAGAAATATAATTCTCATTCCCTGGGTTGTGTATGTGACTCCGTCTCCTGTGTTCAGCCCATCACCCTGCTGCTGTGTGCCCCTTGACTGCACTGTGACCTACCCAGTGTGTGTTACAGAGAGAAGCCCAGTGGCCAGTTTGTGGTGGCATTAACTCACATGACAGAAATGTAGAAATATAATTTCGGCCCTGCTGTGTGGTGTGATTCTGCCTCCTGTGTTCAGCCCATCACCCTGCTGCTGTGTGCCCCTTGACTGCACTGTGCCCTACCCAGTGTGTGTTACAGAGAGAAGCCCAGTGGCCAGTTCTGTGGTGGCAGTAACCTTACATGACAGAAATGTAGAAATATAATTCTCATTCCCTGAGTTGTGTGTTGGTTATGTATGTGACTCTGTCTCCTGTGGTCAGCCCATCACCCTGCTGCTTTGTGCCCCTTGACTGCACTGTACCCTACCCAGTGTGTGTTACAGAGAGAAGCCCAGTGGCCAGTTGTGTGGTGGCATTAACCTTAGATGACAGAAATGTAGAAATATAATTCTCATTCCCTGGGTTGTGTATGTGACTCCATCTCCTGTGTTCAGCCCATCATCCTGCTGCTGTGTGCCCCTTGACTGCATTGTACCCTACCCAGTGTGTGTTACAGAGAGAAGCCCAGTGGCCATTTGTGTGGTGGGATTAACCTTACATGACAGAAATGTAGAAATACAATCCTCATTCCCTGGGTTGTGTGTTATGTATGTGACTCCATCTCCTGTGGTCAGCCCATCACCCTGCTGCTGTGCGCCTTGACTGCTATGTGTATGCCTTGCCCAGCAGCCCAATCATTCTGTAAGCCTTGAACCTGGGATCCTTTAGTTGCAAACCGTCATATTCTTTAATTACTTTCAGTCTACTGCATCATAGTATCGCACAAACCAAAATAAAATTTTGAGTTGTAGCCAGCGATCACAGATCACATTGCTTTCTTACAGAGGAATTGTTTGGGTGGGTGTGTTCACCGCAGTATACTGGTACTGTTATGGCTGACACCAACATAGATGAAGCATCTGGTGATGGTGTTGGAGTGGGTGTTGGTGGTAGTGGTAATCCTGGTGCTAGCAGAAATAACCAAAATGTTTCATGTGATAAAAATTCAAGAAACAGCAAAAGAACAACAGTGAAGTGTGGTAAAGGGGACCTTTAAGAAAACCTGTACAGCTGCTGGGGTCACACGGAGAGGCACCATAAGGTATGCGCTCATGCTGTTAAGATCCCTGTGACTAGCAGCAATAATGCAAGTGACAGTTGAGTCCCTCTCTGACTCAGACAGTAGCTCTTTGTCTCAGTCCGACACTGTTGTGTCCCATGATTAATCATTACTTCCTCAACAAAGTGAAATGAGCAAGTCTGCTAACAATGAATCAGGTAGTGCACTTGCAAATACATCCAGCACTGTTGGCAATGAAAAGGACATATCCATTGAATCCACCACTTCTGTGTTCGCCAGCAATGAAAATCCATCAGAGTCTTCTGCCCACTCTTCTAGCACCAAGGAGCATGTCCCGGGTTCTGTTAGGATAGGTGAAAAGACATAAACAGTCTTTAGCTATCTTCCTAGCACTCGAACAAAATCTGTCACATCTGAGGTGTGGAATTATTTCTCTGTCAGTAAAACTGATCCATGCAGAGCAATTTGTTCTGTATGTAAACAGAGTGTAAGCCGTGGTAAAGTTGTGTCATGCCTTGGCACTACAGCTCTTAAACGCCATCTGAAAAAGCATTCAGTTTTGCTTGACCATCCAAAACCTATGTCCTCCATCTTCCAGACCGTATATGAGAAGGGTCAGGAATCTGAAATGGATACTGAATTGTCTGAACTTGATGCGGCAGAACCACTGCCAGCCCTAGGATCACTGTTACCACCAATGCCAGCACCATTAGTACCAGTTGCACATCCAGTGATGGCACTGAATGTATAAGTCCTAGTCCACCATCCCAGCGTCCATCTGCCCATCGAAGCACGGTGTATAATAAACCAGCAGGGACATGTTGTAAACAGCTAATACTGTCTCAGGCATTTGAAAGGAAGAATACCTTTACTAGAAATCATCCAAAGACCCTTCATCTTAATCACAGAATTGGTGAACTGTTAGCCGGAGCCCTTCTCCCATACTCTTTGGTAGATCATGAGGATTTTAGAGCTCATGACATTAGCAGAGCCTCGTTACAATGTTCCTCATCGAAGGTACTTTTCCTTTGTTGAAATACCAAACATTTATCAGGCTTTAAAGCGACAGTGATGCTTGCACTTAAAACTGCGGAGGGTGGGGTTATTCATGTCACAACAGATATGTGGACCAGCACTCAAAACATAGATTACATGTCCCTTACCGCTCATTGGGTCACATTTTCTTGTGCTTCTTCAAAAACAAAGACACCCCAAAAGATGGCGCTGCTGCATATAAAGAAGTTTGGGCAAAGTCATACTGCTGCAAACATCTTGCAGGAACTAAATGACCTCCTTGACGAATGGGTTTATTCTCATGGTCTAAAATGTGGCTTCATAGTAAGTGACAATGGAGCCAACATCTTGACAGCAGTACAGGATGGAAGATTTCTGCATGCTTCTTGCTTTGCACATTGCTTACATTTAATTGTCACGGGATTTCTCAGCAATGAAACACAAGTGGATGGTATGACTGCTGTTTGCAAAAAAATTGTGACTCACTTTTCACATTCAACCAAGGCTATACGGACATTGTCTGAACTGCAAAAACACAAAGCTGCCCCAGCAAAAGCTGATTCAAAATGTTTCCACTGTTGAACTCAACGCTTATATGCTGCAGCACCTCTTGGAGCAAAAGCAAGCTGTACATGAGTATTGCTCCAGTTACATTATTGGAGATGGCATTATGCTGTCTGTGCTGCAGTGAAATTAATGGAGACAGCGTGCTGCATCCTAGCTCCTTTGAGACAGCTACAAGGGACATGTCTTCTGAAGGTGCATCTGTGAGTCAGGTTATCCCACTCATAATGCTCATTTCACATCATCTTAGTGTTCTAAATCTACAACAGAAAAGACAGATCTGAAGCGCAGACAATATGTCGCCTGTATCATGGGAATCTCGAAGAGAATGAGCGAAGCTTCAAAACCAATGACAAATTAGTTGCAATGACGAAATCAAAACACTACATCCTTGCAACTCTCTTAGATCCCAGGTTCAAGGCTATACATCTTCCAAAAACAGATGATATAGAGCAGTACAAATGTCTGTTGCTAGATGAGCTGCAGCACTCACAGGAGTCAAACACAGACACGCACAGTACCCTCAGGTTGTCATCACCACAACATGCAGGTTCATCTTCACAAAGGGATACAGAACTGGAAAAGTCACCAAACATTAACAGTAGTTGTTCCACAACTGCCACTTCTTCAACCCTTAGTAGCAAGCTAAATCTGTGGCAAAACCTTTCCCAAATTGCTGACATACCAGCTTCTGCTGATTCCTCTTCTGAGCGGTCTCTGTCCATCATGGTAGACAGTTACCTGCAAGAACTGCCTATTCCTACTGATGCATGCCCTTTTGAATACTGGAGATCGAAAAAGTCAATTTGGACAGAGCTGTATGATGAAGCCTGTAAATATCTTGGTTGTCCTGCAACAAGTGTCTCTTCAGAACGCATGTTTAGTACAGCTGGCAATATTGTGATAGACACCAGAAATAGGTTGCTGCCAGAAAATGTACACACGTTAACTTTTATTAAAGTTAATAAGTCAAGATTTTCGTATCCCTACAAGAGTATACAGACTGATCCTGAAGTGATTGATGTTGTGGATGTTGATGGTGATGACAACTCAGATGGTGGTGACTGGTAAATACTGTGTGGGACAGAGTCTCTCTGCACCAAAAAGGAAACTTTTACAGACTGTGATGACTTTGGTTGTCTCTCTCCTTTCTCGATCTACTACCTTGGACTATATACCCCAAAACTTTCACCATTTCATGGCAAACTGCTTTGTAGCTAGGGTCTAAACTAAAGTCAACAAGTTTTATATACAGGGCAATTTTAACATCAGTGGAAACAGGCCCAAATTTGGCATAAAGGGACACTGTCCGTCAATCCTTTCTGTATCATATTATTTATAGTTAAAGTGCAAACATATATTTTTGGATTTACCTTCTGCGACTTTGTGGTGCATCAGTATGGGCTAGGACTGGGGGCGGTCTATTTTTCAATTTTAAAGAGAACAAAACAATGAGTTCTAATTGGTAGCTGTTTATTACTTTTTCAATTACAGAAATGTTAGCCATAAACCAAAAATGGATGCTAGTACTTGGGTGAGGGTTGTGGGTTGGTTTTAACATGGGTGTATGGGTGGTATGGGTGCTACTGCACAGATGAGGATGGTGGAAGAAAAGTGGAATGGGTGATGGAGTGAAAGGTGGGTGTTGTTTTAGTCCTTTCATTTACAGATTCGTGATCGGCTGGGGATGGTGAGGAAAAAATGATGACAGACCGAGCCTACTGTGTACATATAATATATATATATATATATATTTTTTTTTTCTTATTAAATACATTGCAAACTGCTGCCACCTAGCACAATTGTCCTGACCCCTTTAAAAAAAGAATAAAGGAATCAGAAATAAAAGAAAATCTGCATCAGCAGTTTTCACAGAATGTGACCTATCATAAAGTGTTTTTGCTTTACAAGTAGTGATAATTTGATACATAATGGGGTTGACAGATGCTGTCCCTAAACATCACATGCCAACTGCTGCAGCTACATTAAATGTTCCTTAAGTTAGTATGTGGAGAGGAAACCACTTTTTTTATTTATGTGACTGAAATACAGATTTTATTGAAGTATCAGCTGCACAAATGCATCATCTTAGAAAGTTGTATGTATTACTTCAATTTGCCAACAAAAATGTTGGTATATGTATGCATTATCTTAGAAAATTGCATGCATTTTTTGCTAGCAACGACTGGCATATTTTTTTATTCAAATGTCTTGACTGACTACGTTATGACATAATATGTTTTGCAACAGTTCCACATGCTACTGCTGTAGTACCTTGGCTTGACTTTGTTATAAAAGCTTTCTTTTAAACATAGCAACTTTTGATTTACTCATTTAAAACAGAAAGCAGCAAATATCTGAGATTAGGTAATATCAGTTATTTTTTCTCATAATTCATGATGATGAGTATATATAACTGAGTACATAAATGGCTAATGTGCCTCTTTCTTTCACTAAGGAACTATGATGCAGCTGCAGCAGGAAAACTTTTAACATATGGGTGGGTGGGTGGGCCTGTTACGTATTAAGTTGCTGGCTTTAGCAAACAGAAGAAACCATAGATAAACCTAGTTGTATTCCTATCAATGTCACACATGATAATTTCTCTTCCCCTTATATTGAACAGTTTTTCCTTTACATGTATTTCTATCTTCATTACTGGCAGCACAATAAAAAAATAGGGTTCGAGTTCTAAAAAGTTCTAAAAAAGATTAGAACCCTAGAACTTTTTCAAAAGTTCTAGACTAGAACTAGAACCCAGAACTTCAGAGGGTTCTGACAACCCTATTACTTATACTGGTACATATCCTTCATTGGTGGCATACATTTGTAGCAAATGGTTCATTTTAATTCAAACAATTAGCTACTTAAGCATTAAATCATATTAACTCAAGCATGTTTTTACATTTTATTTATTATATGTTCCTAGTGGTGAGGATGAGGGGGTACACTTTGTAGTGACATGGTTGTGCTAGTGTCTCTAAACTCCTTGATTTGGAGGTGCTACCTTTCCTCATAACACATCACATTAATATTTCAAATGCTAAACAAGTAAATTAAGTTAACTCAAATAAGGTAGGAGTGCTATAGTTACCTCAGGGTGATAGAAACTAATGAGAAAAAGAAATGAAATTGAACTTAGAAGTTTTTATACTATCGAGGGGTGAGAAAAGGGGGAATGGGGTTACGAAAGTTAGTTAACTAAAGGTTAAATAGGTTAGGAAGCATAGAAATGTAGAAACATAGAATTTGATGGCAGATAAGGACCGCTTGGCCCACCCAGTCTGCTCATTTCCCTACCTAATAGATAAGCTGCAGATCCTAGTTAACCAGCAGCCTACTTCTTTCTACCCCCACCTCCTAGAATTGCCTTATGACTGTCCCATGCATGCTTGAATTCCACCACTGTTTTTGACTCCACAACCTCTTCCGGAAGACTGCTCCATGCATCCACAACCCTCTATGTGAAAAAATACTTCCTTACATTACCTCTGAGCCGACCCCCCTCTATCTTCGAATTGTGCCCCCTTGTTCTTGCACACCTCTTTTTTTGAAAGATGCTACCCTCTTGGACTTTGTTGATTCCCTTGAGGTACTTGAAAGTTTCTATCATGTCCCCCTCTCTCCTTTCCTCGAGGCTATACATATTAAGCTCCTTTAGTCTTTCTTCATATGTCTTCTGGTGCAGACCCTGCACCATTTTAGTTGCCCTCCTCTGGACAGCTTCCATCTTGTCTATGTCCTTGTGGAGATTGGGTCTCCAGAACTGCATACAGTACTCCAGATGGGGTCTCACCCGCTGTCTGTACAGAGGGATAACAACTTCCTGTTTTCTACTGGTGATGCCTCTCCCTATGCATCCCAGTATCTCCCGGCCCTCCTTACTGCCCTCTCACATTGCTTGCCCACCTTTAAGTCATCTGATCTGACTACCCCGTCCCTTTCCATTTTGTTGTTGTTAGTATCTCACCCCCATTGTGTATATTCCCTGGATTTTGTTTCCCAGGTACATTACCTTGCACTCTTAGCATTGAATCTAAGCTGCCACATTTGACCATTCCTCTAACCTTGCCAAGTCCTTCTCATCCTTTCCACTCCACCTTGTGCATCAACTCTGTTGCAGATCTTTATGTCATCTGCAAAGAGACATACTTTTTCCTTCCAGTCCTTCTGCAATGTCGCTTATAAAAAGACATTGAAGAGGACCAGTTCTATACTGAACCCTACGGTACCCCACTAAGTAACCCCCTTTCTTCAGAGTGGACTCCATTTACTATTACCCCTGTGTCCTATTCTCTAACCAATTCTTTTCAGGCTAACATCTTGGGACCCACTCCCAGGCTGGCTAACTTGTATATTAATCTTTGTGTGGGACTGAGTCAAATGCTCCATAAAGTCTAGGTAGGCCATGTCCACAGCCCCTCCCCTGATCTACTACTTTGGTCACCCAGTCAAAGAAATCTATTAGATTTGTCTGGCATGACCTTCCTGCTGTGAATCCATGCTGCCTTGGGTCCTGTGCCCCTCTGGCCTCTAGGCACTCGACAATTCTTTCCTTCAGAAGTGATTCCATCATTTTCCCTATCACTGAGGTAAACTAACAGGTCTGTAGTTTCCTGCTTCTGCCCTGCTCCCACTTTTGTGAAGGGGAATCACAGCTGCCCTCCTCCAGTCCTCAGGTACCACCCAATCCTCCCATGATTTGTTAAAGAGGGTAGTCAGTGGTGTCACTAGTTCTACCCTTAGTTCTTTTAGAATTCTGGGATGAATCCATCAGGCCCCATTGCTTTGTCCACCTTCAGTTTTAGAGTTCTTTCAGAACTCTTTTCTTCTGTAAATGGGCTTGGTATCAACTTCTGTATCCAGAGTGTTTCTATTGTTTGTTTTAGGTACCTCCCTTTCATTTGTAAATACTGAGCAAAATATTTGTTTAGTATCTCTGCCTTTCACAGTCACCCTCTGCCCACCCCTCCCTTTATTAAGCCTCACTATCCCTTCCTTAGTCTTCCTTGGCTCCCTGATGTACCTAAAAAGGTTTTATCCCCCTTTTTAACTGAGTTGGCTGTCTTTTCCTCGGTTCGGGCCTTTGCTGTTCTGACTGCCTTCCCAGCTTCCTTTTGCTTTAACTGATACAATTCTCTGTCCTGCTCCTTCTGTGATTCCTTGTTCTTGCTGAATGCTTTATTTTTCTCTTGAACCTTCACTGCCACCTCCTTTGAGAACCATAGTGGTTTCTTACATTGTTTTGTTTTATTTGCTTCACACAAAGGCTTGTTACCTCTGTGATGGCAGTTTTTATTATTCCCCATTGTTCTTCCACCCCTCCTTCCTGCCCATTTGCTAGTGCATTCCTTAGGCACTCACCCATTCTGGCAAAGTCAGCCCTCCTGAAAATGAAAAGAAGTATACTTAAGGGAAAGGGAACTGAATAAGTGGGGGACTGGGGGGAAGGGGAAATCCTCCCCGGGGTGAAGTTTGTTAATCAATCAATCAATCAATCAAAATCTTTATTTATTCAGGTGAACATCATTGAGCAAAGCTCATTTACAAGATGGACCTGAGTGGTCATACAAATGAGGATACAAGTATTATTACATAGACAAGAATAGCATAAACAGCAATACAATGACATGAAATGATTATATACAACAATTTACATATATACAAGGAACAGTAGAACCATTTACCCTGTAAGAAAAAAGGGGACAAAGGGTATAGCAGGCATAAAATATAAATTATAGGGTCTAACTAGTTTTTATGAGAATATAATAGGTGATTTGGAAGATAGAAATTGAATATAATGGACGGAAAAAGGAAGGTGGGTCAGGTAGGGTAGGGGATTAGGCTTTATAAAAGCAATTGCAGAGCTCTGGAAAAAGGGCGGAGAACAATCTTTTGAAAGATGCCAGAGGTAGTAGGCTATCTAGCTTCATGGATTTTTGGAGAGAGTTCCATGCAACTGCTAAGGTATAGCTGAAAGCAGCCCTCCCAAACTGGGTGCAGGCATTGGGGACCTTTAATATGATGAGTTTACTGATCCTTAAGGTGTATGGCCTAGTTGTAATTTGGGTAAAGCAATCAGTGATATAGGTAGGTAGTTTGCCTGTTAACGCTTTGAATATCCAGATAGCAGCATTCCTATTTCTTCTGTGTTGTAATGATGTCCAGTTGACTGCCATATAAAGGGAGCAATGATGGGTGCTGGAGGAAGGTCAGTAATAAATCTTATGGACCTGTGATACAGGGTGTCCAGTTTATGTAAGAGATGAGCGTGAACAATGGCAGTAGAGAAAATCAGCATAATCAATGAGGGATAGGAATGAGGCCTGAATTAACCTTTTTGGAATCACTGTTTAGGTAATGTTTTATTCTAAAAATAGTCCAAGCCTCTGTCTTAGCTTTTAAGTAGCTCTTCAATATGGACAGAATAGTCAAGCCTGTTATCTATCCAGACTCCAAGGTATTTGAAGTTATCAACAAATTCTAGTTTCTCTCCAAGTAAGGTGGATAATTGTAGGGTGGTGGATGCTGGGGTAGTGGTGAGAGCAACTCTTTGTGGCAAAAGAACATAGCTTTTGTTTTTTGGCATTTAGAAGTAGTTTTTGTCAAGTAGATTGTGCTGCAGAATGGAGAATTCAGATTGTAACAGTTCACAGGCTTTAGAAGGTGAGGGATTGCTGACATATAATACAGTATCATCAGCAAACAGATGAATGTTAGATTGAGTGAGGTTGGCATCAATATTGTTTATATAAATGGCAAAGAGGATAGGGCCAAGAATAGAGCCTTGTGGTACACCCCTTAGCAGTGGTTTTGAGGTGGATAGGTAATTTCCATTTTAACCAGTTGTGACCTATCTGAAAGGTAATCCTTAAACCAGTTGAGTGATAGGAATCCAGGCCTAGTGAGTTAAGGAGGTGATTAATAAGTCATGATCCACTGTGTCAAAGGCTTTACTCAAATCCAGGAACACAGCACAGGTACAATTTTTCTTATCCAAGGCAGTCTGCCAATCGTTGGTTACCTTGGCTAAGGCAGTAATGGTGCTATGCTTTGATCTAAATCCAGATTGTGCAGAATTTAGAAGGTTGTTGTTATCCAGATAGTCCCTTAATTGAGAGTTTACTAGTTTTTGAGCATCTTGGATAGTACTGGTAGGATGGAGATAGGCCTGTAATTGTTGAGATCCCTAGTATCACCAGATTTGAGTAATGGAACTACTTGAGCTGTTTTCCAAGTAGAGGAATGGATCTAGTAGTTAGGAAAGATTGAAGAGATGAGTGAGGGGGGCAGATAAGACATGTGAAGCAATTTTCAGGAAATAGGGATCCAGGGAGTCTGCACCTGCACTCTTAGTAGTGTCTAAATTAGAGAGGAGATCGTCCACTTCTTTCACGGATATTGGGATGAAGGAAAAAGTTGAAGTGGCCATTTGTCCCACAGTAGTTTGCAGGTTCAAGGAAGATCTTAGGATATTTGCAGGTGATGAGTCAAATGCTAGGCCAGCTGTGGTGAAGTGAACATTGAAGGTATTTAAGATTTCTTGTTTACCTGTAATTTCTGTATCATTTAGTAGCAGTTTGGAGGTTAAGGCAGGAGTAGAATTTTGGCCCAGAAGTCCTTTTATTGTACCCCAGAGTTTGGATGGGTTATTGTAGAGGCATCCAATTCAGCTGTATAATAGGCAGTTTTGGCAGTTCTTATTTTTTTGTACATGAATTCCTTGCTTTTCTGAAATTTAGCCAATCTCTGATGTCCTTTGTTTTTCTTGCTTTTCCACAGTTTGTCTCTGGTTCTCAAGGCTGCTTTAGCTCAGAGGTGAACCAAGGGCAGGATTTTACCTTAGTTCTGATACTGGTGATAGGTGCATGAATATTGAGAGCATTAGTGATAATATCCTTTAAAGTCTGGAGAGCTGTTTCAACAGAGGTTGTAAGATAGAAATCTTGCCAATATATTGTATTACTCAGGTCATGGAGGTAACCTGAGATATTGAAATTCTTTTTTGACCTTTTGAGGACAAATTCCGCAGGATTTGATGGTTTGAGTGTGGATCTTATGCTAGCTATAGGGTAATGGTCACTCACATCACTCGGCAGTACTCCTGCATGTGAATATAAGTGAGGCTTGTTTACCAACATAATATCCAGGAGTGAGTGAGCTGTTGCTGGAATTTCTTAGGTTGATCCTAGTTGGGTCTTTAATTAGCTGTGTGAATCCATAGGTGTCACAAAAGGTTATCAAAGGTGCAGATACATTAGACAGCCAGTTTAAATTCAAATCACCAAGGATGATGGTATCTTCAGGGCCTAGGTTGAGAATTGACCCTAGGTGAGAAAGCAGTTTAAGGCCTGCAGAGGGGGGCCTATAGCATCCAATCAGTTTAAATGAAGACGAATTAGGAAGGGATATTTTGATTGATAAACATTCAAATTCATTTGGCTCGGATGTGTTGATGAGAGAATGAGAGATGTTAAGAGAAAGCAGTGACCTTAATACAAGCACAGACTCATTATTTCAGATCTTAAGTTAGCGTAGGTTCCCAAGGTACCTTCCTATTGAAAGGAAGGCAAAAAGGGAGAGGGATTTCTTACTAGAACTATAGCCCCTTGGAGAGGAAAGTGATGAAAGTGTACAAAACTTTGGCAGGAGACTTCATCACCTGTGCTCATATCCTGGAAGGGGAGGATGTTTTAAAAACAAGGCATTCCCTTGGAATCCGGTTTCATAGTATTTCACTATAGCTGAAAAAGGAGAAGAGAGAGGAACATTTTCATAGTTAAAATTCATAATTATTAGAAGAAAAATTCCAAAATTATTGTATACATTCTAAACCCTTTGTTGAACACTAGATACTATTTCCGTTCTGTGTTATCTTATTCCATCCACATTATTTACATGTGAAAGTTTTTACATGGTTATGTACATTAACTTCTATTACTTTTTACGGGTACGGAGAGAAATCTACATCTTCATTCATTCTAACTGGTGACACAGTATCTTATGTAACAATTAATCTTGTTTCTTTTTGGCATAACATTTTGACCCTATCTCCTTCCTGTCATGCATGGGCACATGTTCCAATCCCATATATTGAAAGCCTTCAGGGTCACAATTATGTCTTTATAGGAAATGTGCTCTCATTTCCATTGTTGATGGCTCTCAAATGTTCTTGCATTCTAACTTTGAGGGGCATAGTGGTCATTTCAATATACTGCATATTACAGGGGCACCAGCAAACATAAATTACATACAGTGTGGTACATGCAATAAATTGCTGGATATTAATCACAGAGTTATTGGTAAAAAAAAATTGTTGCCCTGTTTTTACATATTTGCAGGCATTGTACCTTCCACTCTTAAAATATCTGTATGGGTTTTTTCCTTAACCAATCTGTGCCTCCTTCTGAAGTTGGTTATCTGACAAAATGGCTCTGTGTAAGTCTGTCCCCAAGGTTTTTTCCCCAGCTGAAAGTTACCCTTGGCTTGTCAGTAAGATTTTCTTTTAAGACAGGATCTGTAGGGAGTATGGGTCACAACCTATGTACCACGCTTCCCACATGTCCTACCATGGGGTTAAATTCTGTTATAAAATTTACCACCTGTGATGTACTCACCTGTTCTGAATTCCCGGGTTGTTCCTTAATTCTCTCCCTTTCACTTTTAGATTTCACTATTTTTATTTATTTTTTTATTTAACCAGGTAAAAAATGCACTGGGCCACATTGCCCTTTTACAGGCTTGACACAGGTGGGTATAGATAGATGGGCCGCCCTTCTGGTCAACATCAGTACCAGTGGGCCCCTGGAGTTGGTGTGCATGGATTTTCTGTCCCTGGAACCCAACAGAAAACAAACACCACTAACACTCTGGTCATCACAGATTACTACACCCGGTATGCGCAGGCTTTCCCCACAAAGGATCAGAAGGTGAGCACTGTGGTTAAGATCTTGCAGCAGTATGTCCAGCATTATGGCCTCACCAAGAGAGTCCACTTTGACCAGGGCCAGGATTTTGAGAGCTGCTTGGTGAGGGAGTTTCTGTCATCCTATGGCATACAGAAATCTCACACCACCCCTTACCACCCCCAGGGGGATCCACAGCCCGAATGTTTCAACAGGACCTTGCTGAACATGTTGGGGACCCTGGATCCTGCTGAAAAAGCAAACTGGAGTCAAAGAGTCAGTCATTTGGTGCACGCATACAACTATACAAAACATGATGCTACCCAGCACTCCCCCTTTTACCTCATGTTTGGTTGTGAGGCCCGGCTGCCAGTGGACCTTTGCTTCTGGGTGTCCACTGATGGGACCTCAGATAAGTCGTACCTCGAGTATATCGACCAGCTGAGGGAGCAGCTTCAGGCAGCATACAAGCTCACCTCTGAATCGGTGGCTCACAGTAGTCAGGGAAACAAAAGGAGATATGATGCCAGAGTTTGCAGTCAAGAACTGGGAGTGGGGGACAGGGTTCTGCTGCATAACCTGGGACTCTGGGGAAACACAAGATCCAGGACCGATGGGTCCCGGATAGTTACCTCATGGTGCAAAAGCTGCCTAGCCTGACCATGTATCAAATAAAGGAGGAACATGGCCATGGGGTCGAGAAAATGGTGCACTGGAACCACTTACTCCCCATAGGGGAGATCGTGACCTACCCTGCCCTGGGTCACACCCACTGGCTGCAAGATGGCCCGTAACACATGGGCAGAATAAGTGGTAAGGGCAGAGAGGGCCAGCCTCTTTCTCCTCTCTTGACCACACTGTGATGCTTGGACAGCTGGTTCTGATTACTCTATGATTTTTTGTAATATAAAAAAATGTAGTGTAATTGTCTGTCATGAGAAATGCTGTGCTCTTGGGATAACCCCTCCCCCCCAGGTTTCAGTTCAAATGAACAACAGATCTCTGTAATGACTTCAATAGCTCAGGCAGGGGGCATGGCTGGTTGCTCCCACCCACTGAATTGCAGGTATAGCCTTTGAATTTAATGGGCTCACGCGACTTAGTGAGGAGTCATTTGTGTGCAACTTTGTGGATAGTCTGAAGGTATTTGAATGAATGTATTGATGATTTTTGAGGTGAATACTTTGACCGTTCACACTCTCTGTTCCATGGGGAACTATCACCCTGTCGAGATACCATGAAGGCAAATGAACCCTCTTGAGAAGGGTTCCACCCTTAGAGGTGCCACGGGAACATAAATCCTTTAGGCGAAACGTACCTATAGATCACATCTGTCTGAATATTGGATCATTTTTCCATCTCAGAGGTAACCCACAACATCTCTGCCCCCGCCCCCCCGAGTTCCCTGTATTTCCATTGCTTTTATGCTGTCCTTCATATAAATCAACTCTCCCCTTCCATTTCTTCACACCCTGTCCCTTCTAAATAATGTGTGCCCCCCAAAATACTGAGCAGCAAGTAGTGACCCCAGCTTAAGTGAGGACAGATTGACAGCAACGAGTGATGACTAGAAACAGACAGAGACTGAATCGAGCAGTGACCTGTCAGACATTGGAACTGATAGTAGAAAAGGTATGACTTCCACAGGGAAAGAGGGAACGGCAAATGGAAGGAGAGCCACCATCCAACCCCAACTCACAACAGAACTCTACCTGTTGCAAAGACTACCTAATTTTATGACCTTCAACATGGAGGAGAGGAAAAAAACCCTATGAGAGGGAAACCACTGGGCATCCAAGGCCTTGGTCACCTTCACTCCAGGCTTGGGATAAATTAGTGACGGCTCAGCTAATGCAATTTACAGACCAAGTTCAGGGGAAAGATTTTAGAGGAAGGGTAGTTACTCCATCCCGCTCGTGGGAAAGCCGTGGGGGTGTTATGAGCCAATCTCTGTAATTAAAGGAGGTTCCCTGCACTGAGACCCACCCTCAAGGCAGGAGGAGGAGGAGAGTAGGGCACTGGGTCCAGTAAGTGCAGACAAGAGTAGCATTGGCATGATGTGCACAGTAAAAAAATGCGCCTTTTTTTTGCAGGGGGGTCATGTCTGTCATACACATGGCATTTAGTCAAATTGTGTAAAAATAACCATCAGCATTTAATATACAGTATACTATTGATAATATTTCCATACATAGGGCTACCCATAAGGCAGAGGCAATGACATGTCATCATCTCATATTATTACTAGTGAAAACAGGAGTGGACTGGGGCACATTAATTGAAAATGCTAGCTGCACCGAGGGCTTCCCCAAATTGTACGAGTGGTCAGGTAAATAAAATATATATTTTACTGGGTGACTGCAGGGGGAATTTGTACAGTGAAGCCCCGATCTGTGAAGCAGTTGGGGCTTCACTTTAGCCAGTAGAACTCCTTTAAGTAGCTCAGGAAGGGAGTGTGGCTGGTTGCACCCACCCAGTGAATTGCAGGCATAGCTTTTGAATAGGTAAGAGAAATCTATAGACTGTATATGGAATCAAAGCTGAATTGCTCTTAATATGTTTTTCAAAGTTTTCTTTGAGGTGTCACCTGTGAAGTACCAGAGGATAAAATTCACTTTTGTATACTGTATGTAACCCCTCACCCCTGCTTTTTTAGCAAAATGACAGGTGGCTTGCTGTTGAAGCTGACAGCAGTACCTGGTGCGGACTGGGTTCGGGGAGGATAAGGTTACTCGGGGTAGGGGGCCTATGTTTGACTACTGTGCACAGGGGCACCCAAGTAAATCCAAACACAGGAAGCAATAACTGTAATGTCCAGAACCAGGAATGGGATTCTACAGTGTGGCTTTTATTCACATCCTAGCTGAACAAAACAAAGCATAGACGGACCCCCACGGGGCTACATTCCTGGTAATACAGATTAGAACCAACAGAACACTTCTTCACATTTCAGCCCTCAGGCTCTGAACCCACCAGGCACACAGCCCAGACTTGTACGCAGCTTTGGGTACACAGCCCGACTTGTACACTACTTGGGTTCTCCCCACTGGCCTGGCTCTCCCACCGGCCACTTGATCCATGGTCCATTTTGGGAAATGAACCAGTTATCCTGTTGTGGCTCCCCAAACCATCTTAGAGCCTTTGACTCCTAGAGGGAATTTTCCTTCCAATCCCACGTCTGGGTACTTCCCTCATCACTGGCCAAGTACAAGAGGCAAAGTAGAAATCCACAGAGCAAATCCATAGAGGTGGACCTGGTCACTAAAGATGGGGGGTCTCCCACCTCCAGCTCCCACAGTCCATACCCGGCCATTTCTCTGGAAACTAAACAACTCTTTTACTGAAAGCTTGGCAATGTAGATTCCTGGGTAGACGTATGTCACATCTCCTCTACATGTCTTTTGACTTCCCAATAAGCTCTGGACTTGAACATACTTTTACTTTTTGGCTAAGCCTATTACTCTAGGCCTCCCACTATTTCAGTAGTCCAATCCCCACATGTCACACAAGTCCCAGGGTGAAAAACATAGGCCCTTTAGTAAGAGCAGACACTCACCCTCCGGTTGCAGGTGCCCCACAGACGATTCACAAGTCTTCTTGTTTCCCAAAAAACTCTTGGACTGAATAGGCAGCTTCTCCACTAGCAGAAAAAAAACAGGGGGTTGCCCCAGGAATATGCAGGACAACCTTTCCTGCCCCCATCCCCGGAGGGAGGGGGCACTGAGACCCGAAACAGCGGTCTCCACCACTTACAATTATCTTCTGTGTCTCTCTTTTGGTGGAGACACACACCCTTTTACCTAAATGTAGCCCTCTGTCGGGGTTGAGGCTCCAAGAGCCTACACTGAGCTGCTGTGCTGCTTTCACAGCAAGCTCCCAACTCCAACTGACCTACAGACTACTGTTCAAACCTCCCAACATTCTACTCCAACTCCCTGATGCAGATTCCATTGTGGCTCATGCAGCTGTGACAGTTCTATGGTGATGTCATCCTCAGTCTCAGCTGAGACTGAGAACAGAGTGAGACAGTGTGAAATCCATTTAACTGGAGCTTCACAAGCTGCCTTCACTGCCTACCACTAGGTCTTACTGGGATTCTAGTAACCCCGGGTAACAAGGTGGTTACACTCGCCCTTGACCAGGAAAATGACTGTCCGCAGTCATTGTTTACCCGGCTTTAGTCCATACCACCCTATGTGCTACCTGCGGAGGGGGGTGATCAGGCCCCTCCTACCATGTGCGAGCACAGGCAGGCAACACTAAGGGCCTAGAGGCCTTTAGATGACGTATCAGCCTCTATTCTACCCATTTACTATGGACGCCTAGTGGCTCTGGTAGAACTATCCAGAGCATAGCCCTAATAGCTCAGCACTGCAGTCCCTACGGCCGTTCAGGACCACAGCCTGTCTATCCATCCTAACCCTCTGGGGAAAATCTATCTGCCTCTAACTTAATACCCAAAAAACAAAAACAACCCGGGGACCTCCCCGACCTTGGGCAACCTGCAACCACACAGCAAGAAAATACCACATTATTATATCACTTTACTGCCTCCTCCCTACCCCCACAACTACACCTGTGGAAGGAAAGGGTTAATACAGTAACAACAACAATAACAACACCACAGTACTTTAAAATACTACACACTAAAGTACTAATGAGGAACTCCAATGAGCCCCTCCTCCTCTTCTTGTCTTCTCTTCTCTTCTATCTTCTCCAGAAACACCTGCAAGAAAAAGAAAGACAACACACGCTCCTAATCTGCATACACAGTCTACCTAAACCCCTACCATCAAAACACTGAAGAATCCCAAAAAGATTTTTTTTTTTTTTAGAAAAGGTAGAAAAACAGTATAAACATTAGAAAACAACGACTTTATTTACAATACACATTTGGGGGGGATGGAGCGCCCTAAAAGTCCCAACTAGTGATCACAATGCCCGAAGGCTAGTCCAATAAAGAGTCTCTCCTGGGCCGGAGCCCGGTGAAGCACAGTTATAACAGGCCAAAGTCCTGAAGGGGAGAGTCTTTGAGGACACTTCACACGTTTAGGAGTCTGGTAGTGTAGGGTGTGTACTGCAATGTCATAAAGATAGAAAAGTTCGGACTTACCAGCCCCTTGTAGTACGAAAATTTCTGAACCGACCTGCGCCTCTGACGAAGACTCTCCCTGGCAGCATTTCTTCCGATACAGCTGGGCGGACATCTTCCGGGAACCACAGGAGGGCACATCTGGGAACTGCTGGGATGATGTCATCTCTGGAGATGGAACCTTAGAACAGGAACAAAAAGAAAACAGCTGGTCCGTCGTCATCCGATTACCAGGCGATGAAACAGGATACAGCTGAGCTGGTGTCCTCTCTGGATCTGAAGTCATCTGGTGGGCCAGTCGATGGATTCTAGAAAGGCCAGTACACTGTAGAACTGATGAATGTGGGGCACCTGAGTCTTGGATGTCCATATTGGCAGATCAATAAAGGCACTTCACACATTTGCTGGGAGTTCCTTGCACTGAGGCCAATAGTACTGGGGTCAGGAGCTTGAATTATTACCCCATCTGGGCACACATAATTCACACAATGGAAGATTTCACGTCCCTCTCCATCCACTATTCGTACTCTGTCCATAAACAGTGTCCTGCCTCTCTTCCACTGGGCATATTTCTCATGAAACAGTCTGTCTTTTACATGCTTATTTGCCCCAGGATGCACACCTTTCATTGCTTCGGCCCAGATCCAGGATTTCCTGCTGTTCTCAATCTCCTCCCAGATTTTCCGAGGAAAGATAGGAAAGGTCATACCATAGATCTCATTTGCCTTTCTACGAACCAATCTCTCCTCTTTACTTGCTTTGGTCAACCTGAGACCGCTGGCCTGGCTTGGGGGTGGCCAGTCCTGGTTCTGCCAGCTTCACATCCTTAAAGAAATTAAAAACGGATCCTTGACTTCTTCTTCCTGCATAGTCAGGGCAGTGGCATCACCACTCTCTTCCATGCATTCCTCCGAGGCAAGATCTTGAGGCTGTGTAACCATTCCTTTTTCACAAGGCTACATAGGTTCCCCCTCATCTTCCTCTTCACTGAGGATCTGAGCCCAGGAGTGAGCAGTCGTTCTCACCCCTGAGACTATCCACTCAACACTAGGCGTGGAGGTTGACACCTCCCATTCAAAGGCCTCCCGCATCTCATCTTCTCCTATGAGACTTGAGCTAGCCCCCCCCCCAGGGGTCTACTGATGCTTTATCCGTTGTTTCCTTCTGGGATCCAGCATCCGAAACTTCAACTTCTAGTTCCATCTCTAACTCTGCACCCTCTAGCTTTGTGCCACACTCCCCCGCAGGGCCTTCCTCCACAGGCTCCGCCTGGTGCTGTGTGCTGCCAACTGCAGATTCCTGAACCTTTGTCCATGTGGGAGCCAACTAAATTTGAGGTGCTTTATACAAGCCATATTTTTCTAGGCATCCACCACAGTGAGGAATCATGAAGACATCCCGTCCACCTCTCAAGCATATTTGGCACACATGCACTGGAAAACCAGAAATCGCCACATGAGGAGGCAGTTGCCCTCCATAGCACCACTTTTCAATTTCCTTCAGTCTATTTACTGCTGCTGTTACTGCAACCCGGGCATGATCCGGATAGTGAGCTGGTTCTGAGGCCATAACTGCAGAAAAACAAAACAAAAGCTCACTGTAACTGAAAGTCCCACTTTACTGAACACTATCTTTAGTTTTAAAATGGCTCCTCTGCTGCTGTGTTTACTTTACTACCCCACCCTGTAATGGCAGCGGCAGCACTCCTGTGCATCAACATTTAGAAATTGGGTCAAGCCACTGCGCACCCGATTTACACAAACTACTGATAACTTTTGCTCAAACTGCACAAACTTGCTCTGCTCTTGTTTTAAACACATTTACACGATTTTCAACGGACTTTTTACATGCTGGAAACATTTCTTTTACTCACAGTCCCTTAAAGCTTCAGGTTTTTAAGCACAGGATTGCCTGTAAAACTAGTGCTGCACATTTGGCTACAACTCACAGTCTCTCTCTGGTTTTAAACTTTAAACTGAGGCTGAACTCATTACTATGCACACAGTCAATGGCTTAACAGACTTGCACTTGCTGGTAGGACTTGACACATTCGTTACTTGCAAAGCGACTACACTTCTGCACACACATTTCTATGGCATAGAGCAGAAAATCACTGTTTGAGCAATTTCAAGGTTAGTACTTACTGTTATCAGTAGCAGTTTGCTGCAATGGGGAAAAACGGCCTGCAGCCAGTTCTTGGAGGCCTCAGAACAGAAACGGGTGGGCAGTCCTGCTGATCGTCTTCTCGACCACCACTCTTGCAATTCAGATGATTGCTTAGTGAGTTGAGCCCGATTTTAAACAAAATAGTTTATTTTTAGTCGTTTTACAGCGTTTTTAACACTCCGCGATGCTCCTCCACTAGCCAGTACATGCACTCCACTCACACTCCCTCTCGAATGCTGGGGCAGTCTCTGTAGAGCTGGCTGAGGGACAGAACTGATTGCAGCCTGACCAATCACACGACGCCATGCAAATGAGCCTCTTCTTCCTCGCGAGTGCTCTTCTCCTCATGGCGATCGTCGAGCAGGCAAATTTAAATTGCAGAATGCAACTTTTTTTTTCCCAACTGACTCCACGGCGAGAGCCCATTTTAGCCATTTAACATAGCCATTCACACCTGCAAGTCTCTCAGTTCATTCAGAAAGCATTTCCAATGTCCAGGGCACAATTTTCCTGTTGCTACCCCTAGTCTTCCACACTTTTCTTTACCACAGTTCATTTTAAAAGTAGGCAAAAATCCTGTAAACAATTGATGCAGCACAAGGGCACACTCTTTGGCTTCACTGCTCCTTGGTAAACAGTTGGCATTTTAAACAGCAGCAAAAGATCCACAGCACACAGTGACACACTAATTAAATTGCTTCAGATTTTGGGCTACCCACTGCCAGACAGCCAAAACGCTAGCCCCTTGCCCAAGCACCTTCCTTCCCAGAATTAAATCCAAAGTGGTGCCTCCATTTTTGTAACCCCTCACCCTGCCTTTTTAGCAAAACGACAGGTGGCATGCTGTTGAAGCTGCCAGCAGTACCTGGTGGGGACTGGGTTCAGGGAGGATAAGGTTACTCGGGGTAGGGGGCCTAGGTTTGGCTACTCTGCACAGGGGCACCCAAGTAAATCTGAACACAGGAAGCAATAACTGTAATGTCTAGAACCAGGAATGGGATTCTACAGTGTGGCTTTTATTCACATCCTAGCTGAACAAAACAAAGCATAGACGGACCCCCACGGGGTTACATTCCTGGTAATACAGATTAGAGACAACAGAATACTTCACATTTCAGCCCTCAGGCTCTGAACCCACCAGGCACACAGCCCGGACTTGCACGCAGCTTTGGGTACACAGCCCGACTTGTACACTACTTGGGTTTTCCCCCATTGGTCCAGCTCCCCTGCCGGCCACTTGATCCATGGTCCATTTTGGGAAATGAACCAATTATACTGTCGTGGCTCCCCAAACCACCTTAGAGCCTTCGACTCCTACAGGGAATTTTCCTTCCAGTCCCACGTCTGGGTACTTCCCTCATCACTGGCCAAGTGCAAGAGGCAAAGTAGAAATCCACAGAGCAAATCCGTAGAGGTGGACCTGGTCACTAAAGATGGGGGGGTCTCCCACCTCCAGCTCCCACAGTCCATACCCGGCCATTTCTCTGGAAACGAAACAACTCTTTTACTGAAAGCTTGGCAATGTAGATTTCTGGGTAGACGTATGTCACATCTCCTCTACATGTCTTTTGACTTCTCAATAAGCTCTGGACTTGAACATACTTTTACTTTTTGGCTAAGCCTATTACTCTAGGCCTTCCACTATTTCAGTAGTTCAATCCCCACATGTCACACAAGTCCCAGGGTGAAAAACATAGGCCCTTTAGTAAGAGCAGACACTCACCCTCCAGTTGCAGGTGCCCCACAGGCGATTCACAAGTCTTCTTGTTTCCCAAAAAACTCTTGGACCAAATAGGCAGCTTCTTCACTAGCAGAAAAAAAACAGGGGGTTGCCCCAGAAATATGCAGGACAACCTTTCCTGCCCCCATCCCCGGAGGAAGGGGGCACTGAGACCCGAAACAGCAGTCTCCACCACTTACAATTATCTTCTGTGTCTCTCTTTTGGTGGAGACACACACCCTTTTACCTAAATGTAGCCCTCTGTCAGGGCTGAGGCTCCAAGAGCCTACACTGAGTTGCTGTGCTGCTTTCATAGCAAGCTCCCAACTCCAACTGACCTACCGACTACTGTTCAAACCTCCCAACATTCTACTTCAACTCCCTGCTGCAGATTCCATTGTGGCTCATGCAGCTGCGACAGTTCGATGGTGATGTCATCCCTCAGTCTCAGCTGAGACTGAGAACAGAGTGAGACGGTGTGAAATCCATTTAACTGGAGTTTCACAAGCTGCCTTCCCTGCCTACCACTAGGTCTTACTGGGGATTCTAGTAACCCCGGGTAACAAGGGGGTTACATGTACTTGTGAACTTGAATTGTATATCTGTGACCCTAGAAAACTTTCAATAAAGCTTAAGTTTAAAAAGAAACTGCGATTGCCCTAGACCCTGCCTGGCCCCTCCACCCACCAAGATTACTGCCCATGCCCATGCCTTCTGCTTCCAGTCCGGTCAGCCTCGCTGACTAAAACAAAAGTAAAGGGAGTTGCAGTGTGGAGGTTAGGTCCTCTCAGCTCCAGACTCTGATTCATGACAGCAGAAATTTGAGGTGAGGTGCAGTGATCTCTCTTGCTTGTAACCCAATAACCCCTGGCCATTCTGTGTGCTCGCCTTGAGCTTCAACTGCAACAGTGCTCCTGAGACACCTGATCATCCATCCTTCTACTGCTTATCTGCATCCTAGTCCAGGACTTTTTATATTAAAATTAAAAAATGGATTACTGTTTTTCTTGTGGGACTAATATAATTCCGAGGGGGAATTATTCTGTTTATTGGCAAACAGAAAAATGGACCACATGCTATTTAATTTACATTTACAGTAAAATGTGCCAATGATAATTGTCATGGCATGGGCTGCATGAATCATCTGCATGAGATTAGGAACCCCATTCTCAGTCGCAGTGTAGGGTGACAGTATTCATGGGTGCACTGGGTTGTCCTAATCACCACCCACCAAAACTACCATACACAAAAGGGAGCCACTGTCTGCAAGGAACATCTCCTAGAATAGCAGCATAAACTGTGTGACTACTACTGTGTTGAAACTGCAGTTGCTACAGGGTTTGGCCCAAGGCACGGCACCAGGTGCACAGTGCAATGCCATTACCCATCCTCCGAGCCCTTGGTGCTTCCATCAATATCATCCCCACCCCACCCCCCACTGCCCGACCTTAAGATCCACTCATGAGCCAAGAAGTGCAATGTTTAGTTGGTCCCTTGGTACTTCTGTTAGACCAGTGGCCCCCAACCCACTCCTCCTGTCAAAACTTACTAGTTGACATCCAGTGGTTTTTCCTGTTGGAATGAATGTACCTCTTTTTATGAAACTTATTTATTTGAATCTGGGATCATGATATACTACATGACACACAAAGTTAAGAACAATAAAAACCAAACTATTCCATAAGCTTTTGATACTTCTGCTCACAGGGTACTGTGCCTTGTGACTGGGACTGGAAGTGATGAGTGTACCTGAGGGATGCTGTGCATGGCACAGTGTCTCCATACATACTAGTGCTCATAAGTGAGGGACCCCCCTCCCAATCCTTTTTCCAGTGCTGGAGCACTGACCTGAGCACTAGCACTGGGAAGCACTTGTGACCTCTTTGTGTGTAGTACAGTACAAAGGATTGTGAAGTAGAACTACACTACAGAGTGGTCCTTGTGACTACCTGAAGCACAGAATAGCATAAAAGAATAGGGCCTTGTGTGCCTGCTCTTGTCTGCTTATCTGAGGATCCTCTATGTAGCTTGAATCTGTAGAAACTCTTGAAATATCTATTGTAAATGGTGACTGATGTTTTTGTGTGTTAGGCCTGCTGCTGCTTCAGTTAAACCACACCCTGAGACAGACTGACAGCCCCCACCAGTTATTAATTCGCAGTTCCATTATTTATTCATTTATTGTAATAATCAGATAACACCTTTGAGCTGACTGAGCTCATTTACAAATGTTCCACATCAGAATGGCAATTACAAAACTACACAATTAAATATTTAAGCAAAATCATACCATTAAGACCATACGGTGCTTAAATAGTACATACGAGCAATTGACATGAGAAACATTAGTTTGGAGGAGGACCTTAGCTTTTTTTTTTACTTATTTCTCTGAGGCACAGAATGAGAGGGATCAGATTGATATGAAGAGTTCATGTAGCTGAACAAGAGGATATGTTTATTATTTTTTTTGTTGTTGTTGTTGAATAGAGTGCCCAAGGTCTTTTTCACCCTCAGTGTTGACCTGAGGGCAGCTCTGCCATGTGAGTGGTATGTTTATCCTGCCCCCTCTTCATGCCAATTGGATGCAGAAGATCACTCTGCTCGTGTTTGCATTGGCCCATGAATGCCAAAATACTATTGGCCAGTTGCTCAAAGCTCTGCAACGCTGCCCCATGGGCAGAGGGTCCATCCACCACCAAATGCTGAAATTAAGTGACATGACTGCCGACTGCTTATTCATAGTAATTTTATTTTTATGATAAGCATGCCATTTCCTCCACCCCCACCGATTCTCCCTATTATGCCTGTAGTGTTCTGGCTGCTATTCTTCTTCTGTCCCACTTATTATAATATCCCAGTATTAAAAATGTTAAAAATATGTATATATTTAATTATATATATAGTATATTATTGTGCATTTAAAAACAGTGGTTGTCATTGTTGATCCTGTAGGTGGCTTTGGTTCAGTATTTGCTTCATTTTCTGTTTGTGATGCACCCAAGCCCCAGTTTGCCATAGGTGCTTGACCTGGGGTATTGATTGTCCACTTGGCACAGTAAATTGCCTTTGCAGAGCTCGATGGGCGTGTCTAAGATGTTGCTACCCTCAGGGTGATTGTTTGTCATTCATTACTGCACTGAGGTATGCTATTCCCTGCTGATACACCACAAGGGCATCACATAGTGCAAACTGCACAAGTGGTTCCCCAAGGGCAGAATTTAGTAACAACTTAACAAGTACCCGTTGAGCACTGCATATTGCCAACAGGCAACAGAATAGACAGCCATGCAACATCTACCCTTAGAGTATCTGTTGTCCTGTTTTCATTAGGTGATGCCCTGGCGGTTAATACTTGTGGCATACTGTCCTTGGAGCAGACTTTGTATGGTTGGACGTGTGTGCAGCCCTTGGGGTACCACTTCTACAGTGTTCAGTCAGTTCTGCCCTGTGGTTAGAGCACAGGTATTGGCTTCTGTCCTGTCTATTCTGTTGCCTGTTGAATAGACAGGTCAGAAGACAATTTTAGAGACATGACTATCTCAGAAGCTGCTTAAGAGGGGTGGAGGAGTGCCAGGGAGGGGTAGAGGCACAATGGAGAAAAACAGGTAAGGGAATAACTAAAGCAACCAACCTATGCATGAAGGAAGTGAGCAAAAGCAGAAGGAAAGGGAGACCATTATGGTCCTCGAAGGAAGTGGCAAAGCTGATAAAACAAAAAAGGGTTGCATTCAAAAGGGATAAGGTATAAGAAATTACAGGCAGAGGAGCAGGAGGAGGACAAAGAGGTATACTGTACATAGAAAAGCAAAAGGAAGCAGGAATGGTGGTTAGGGATGCAAAGGTGCAGACAGAGGAAAGAACTGCCCAAGAAGTCACAACAGGGGACAAGACTTTCTTTGGGTACATAAGCCTGAACAGGAAAAGCGGGGAGGGCAGTAAGAATTAGAAGGGTGGAAGGGGAAGATGGTGCAGAAGGAGACCAGGAAAAAGCTGACATTTTTAAACAGCTTCTTCTGCTCAGTCATTACACTGGAGACTGAAGGGGATGGAGCAACAAGGAGAAACTGAAATATGGTGGGGAGGGGGGTGGACACAGGTTCATTTTCAGAGGAAGGAGTGCTGAAAGGGCAAGAAAAACTACAGATGAACAAGGCTACAGTACTGGATGGGGTTCACCCTAGCGTACTTAAAGAACTTAAGGAGATTCTTGCTACCCCACTGACATCCTTGTTCAACAGCTCTAAAAATAAAGGAGTGGTTCCAGGGGACTGGAAAAGAGGGCCAGTCTTAACCATTCTGGGGCCCTGAGCAAACCCCTCTGTGGGGCCCCTTCATTCCATGCAGACACCCCCATATCTGACATTTACACCTCTCCTGTACCACAGTTATGTACCATATCATATTAAGATAGGTATTTTTATTGTCTTATACAGAAAGAGAGAGCAACGGCAAAATATTACAGTTTATTGTATTTATTATACAAATCATCGATCACAAGTAATGAAAATACAGAGGAATGGTCAGAAGGGACTACAGTAACATCAGCTACCCCTCATGCACATTTTTGTGTGTTATCTTAGAGCAAAGTTTCATACTGGGAGTACGAGTCAGAAAAAGTACAAGTAGACCGCAGTATAGGAAACTGCAGCCTTTGTGTTGTTTCTTTTACTCCCAGCATGGAGCTTACCTAGACAGTAACGTCTGGCATTTTTAGGTGTGGGAGGGTATGGCAGCAGAAAATGGGCCATCATCAGGACTTCATGAGAGCAAATTTTATGAAAATGGGTGAATGCCTCAGAGATGATCTAGTGGGGTTGGATTGCCGGGGTGAGGTGGAGGAACAGTGGGGCAAATTAAGGGGTGGCACAGAGAAGGCAACACACTTCTGTGAGAAGAAAGTGAGCAAAAACAAGAGGAAAAAGAGGAAGGGAAATGGCTCCAAAGGCAAAGGCTAAAGGGGTGGCATTCAGGAGGTACAAAGAAATGCAGAGGAAAGAAGAAAGGAAGAGCACAAAGTTAAGCAGAGGGAAGCAGGGAAGGTGATGAGTGTCACAAAGGCACAAACAAAGGAAAGGATAGTCAAAGGGGTAGCTAACGGGACAAGACCTTGTTCCGATACATCCGTGAAAAGAGGAACACAAGAGGGGGGATTATGAGGGTAAGTAGGGTGGGGGAGATTGTGCTCAGGAGATCAAACAAAGCAGATATCCTGAACAGATGCTTCTGTTCGGTCTTCACAGATGAGGAAGAGTGTAGTGGACTAAACAGAAATGGCAGGAACCCTGGGGAGAGGGAGATGGACACAAGTCCCGTCTCAGATGCAAGAGTCCTGAAAGGATTTGCAAATCTGAAAGTGGATACAGCTATGGGTCCAGATGGGGTACATTCAGGGGTGCTGAGGGAGCTAAGGGAGGTGCTGGCTATGACTCTGACAGCCCTGTTCAACAACTCACTGGAAACAGGACTAGTAGAGAGGACTGGAGGAGGGTAGATGTAGTCCCACTCTATAAGAGTGGCAGCAGGGAGAAGGCTGGTAACTATAGGCCAGTCATTCTATAATCAGTAGTGGGGAAATAATGGAACATTATTAAAAGAAAGGCTAGAGGATTATCTTGAATCCAGTGGGTTACAAGACCCAAGATGGCATGAATCTATGGGGGGGCATGTGAGATGAACCTGATGACCTGAGGCAGCATGGATTTATGGGGGGGTCATGTTAGACTGACCTCATCTTCAACTGGGTAACCAGCAAATAGACGAGGGTGGGACAGTGGCTATTGTCACAAATTCGCTCAGCAGGTCAGCCCTCTACTCCCAAAGTGCCAAGCTCTGAGCATAAGATCTATGGACAGTTAACAGTACAAGGTAACCCTCTTGTCTGTTTTGTGGGTTCGAGTCACCTTAGTCTCAAGTTCTGAAGGGATTCAAACTGGTAACCTATTGTTAGCGTACCCAATTATCAGGCTCAGATAATCCTGTCTTTGGGAGGCCAGATATCTTTGCCTATGGGCACCTAACCAGATATTGCAAAACGAACCCTTAGAACTCTATGTAAAACCTTAGAAAACCCTATACATTTCCCAGTTTGGTATAACAATAAGCTCATACACAGGGTCAGCTATAACCTTCAAAGCTTCACTTATGAAAAGAAATTTCAAGGCACACCAGGCAGTTTCTGTTTTTTAAAATATATATCTTTACTTTAAAATAGGTACATTGAAAACAGTAAAATTACAGAACAAAATATCCTAACACATACAGCCTTAAAACAAACAGGTTTAAAAGTGCAGATTCCTACAAATAATAACACTCGGACTGGTCTCATCTAATGTATGCTTACTTAATCTTTCAGTGCTGTGATGTTCTTCCTTCTCTCAGTTAGATAATATGAAAAAGTGTCTTAAGGTTTGCTCAGTAGGTTTAAAAACAGTCCTGAGCCGGCCTTCTCTCTGAGGTCACCTAACTCCTCCTTTTGGTGTATTAAACTTTATATTCCATAACACAGGATGTCCAAACAAGATATTTGAAAAATAATAGATGACAATAAATCTCCTCTTCTCATGTTGACTGGTCAAAACCAGTTTGTGCTCTTGGTTCACACACACATCAAAAGTTTATTTGATGTAATTCAAGGGCTATCTTTGGGATGGTTATTGGACCTTCCAAATTAGTCTGGGTCCTGCTTGGCCCAGACATCAAAGAGACTTTTGATGTAATTACTGGCTATCTTTGGGAGACACCCAGAACACAGGCATGCTCTTTCCTTTATGACACCTAGTGCAGATCAAAGGACTCCCCTGAGGACATCATGAATGGCTAATTTTATTTCCTGGGATCAAAGCAAATTGACAAGGTAATTGCATTTTAAAAATCTACAGTTTAAACTACCTCCTGTCCTTTGAACTTATCCCTGGGGGTTTGGATATATCAGTTTCAGCAAGCCAGCATTTCCTCCTGACAGACAGTTCATATCACATTTTTTTTATATTTACAAAAAAAATGATACAAGGATCAGAACCAGCTGTCCAAGTGTGACAGCTATGTCCTGCTTAGACTTTAGCAAAGCTTTTGACACTGTACCGCAAAGGAGACTTATAAGGAAATGAGCAGTTTTGGGTTGGGATCCAAGGTTCTAAACTGGGTAAGGAAATTGTTTAATAATAGGCAACAGAGTGCGGTGATAAACAGCACTCACTCTAATGAGGGGGAAATGCCAGTGGCATACCTCAGGTCTCAGTGCTGGGACCAGTCCCCTTCAATGTCCTCATAGGTAAAATTACAGATGAGCTGAAAGGAAAGGTACTGTATGCCTCTTTGCAGATGACACCAAAATCTTCAATAGGGTAGATACTCCAGGGGAGGTGGAGAGAATAAGTAGAGACCTGGGTAATCTTAAGGAGTGGTCAAAGATATGGCAGCTGGGTTTCAATGCAAAAAAAAAATGCAAACTCATTCACCTAAGGTACAGAAAAGAAACTACCCTGGGGCTGTATTGTATGTAATTAATCCTGGGTTGCTCTCTCAAAAAGGGATGTGTGTCTCAGTGAGCTCTACCTAATTAACAAAATCAGTCACCAATACATGTTAATGTATGGCAGTCTGCTTTTGTTTCAGTACCTATGAAAATTTAACAGAATTAAAGGGATTGTGCATCTGTTTAGGTCCTAACTGCTATAGCACACAAATCAGGTCTTTGTTCTATTACTTAAAAAGGCAATTAAAGGGACTCATGTTCACTGAACAAAAGACTTTAATTAGGACATTTTCCATTAAGTACTCACACAATTCTAATTGATTTTATTAATGTACAGAAAATATAAGATTGACTAAAATTATACTTTTGTGATAGGGAGAACATGAATTTATTCTAAAAACTCAGCACAAGCTCACTTTCATAACTGAAGAACATGCTCTTAGATATTAAGTTTTTTTAATTGCTTTCAGCCAGCTCCAGCCATTGGATATACTAGTCTGCTGATGTAATATGACTCTGATCGCATCTGTTCCAGTACACGAACCAGCAGCATTTTATAAGGGTAAATCTGTCCTTCAGTTAAATTGTAATAATTCTTTTCATAAAAGCATGCAGGTTGTTGTACTTAGAATTCAGGACAACTTTTAGATTCCGTGTACTCGCAGAGCTCTGCTACTGTTCATGCACCATGCTCTGTCCTCTAGCAGCTCACAAAAACTGCTGCTACACTGAGAATGCTGGCATCACTAAGGATGTGTCCAAAGACCACTGAAGAGGACTGTCATTGGTTGATCAAATATTTTCAATTTAAAATGCAATTAGGTTGGATTATTAAAACAGGATACAGCATATCAAAAAAAGTTAGAACAGTTATAAAATAAAGTCACGGGAGGATGTCACATCAAATAAATCTAACAGATTTATTTGACTGGGTGACCCAGGAAACTGATTAGGTTACAGCAGTGGACATGACCTATTTGGACTACAGCAAGGCCTTTGACATGATGTAGCATAGAAGGTTGATTATGAAGCTGACCAACCTAGAAGTGGAATCCATAGTGGTAAACTGGGTTAGAAACTGGTCAAAGGATATGAGAAAGAGGGTGGTTGTTTACAACACTCATTCTAAAGAGGGGAGTGTGACAAATGGGATACCATAAGGCTCAGTACTGAGACCAGTCCTCTTCAATATCTTTATAGGGGACATTGCAGAAGACTTTCAATGGAGGGTGTGCCTTTTTGCAGATGACACCAACATTAGCAATAGGGTGGACACTCAGGAAGGGGTAGAAAAAAATGTGCAGGGATCTGGAAAAAATCGAGCAAAAGCATGGCAGTTGAGATTCAGCACCAAAAAGTACAAGGTTGCACCTAGGGCATAAAAACTCTGGTGCTGAGTATAAGATTCAGGGAGGTGCTAACAGACTCTAAGCAAAAAAGGGATCTAAGGGTAATCATATCTGATATCTCAAGGTGGCAGGGCAATGTAACAAAGCAGTGGATAAGGCTAGTGGAATGCTGGGTTGCATAGGGAGAGGAATCTCCAGCAAAAGGAGGAGGGAGGCAGGTGGTTTTGCCAATATATCACTCGCTGGTGCAATGACACCTGGAATACTGTATTCAATTGTGAGACCACACTTCAGTAAGGACATAGAGTCGAGAAGGTCCAGCAGAGGGCCACTAAAATGGTTCATTGTATGCACAAGAAGCCCAGCAAAGAGAGGATGTGGGATCTCAATATGTACATCTCAGGAGAAAGGGGAGAGGGGGGATATGATAGAGAGAGACCTACAAGTACCTCAAAAGAGTGAACAGGATACAGGTGGGTAGTGTCGTGCAGGCATCAGGACCAGGGGGCATGTAATGAAGTTGGTGGGGGGAATTCAGGAGTGATGTGAGGAAATATTTCTTCACTGAAAGGGTAGTCGATGCCTGGCATAGACTGCAGGCGAAAGTGCTGGAAGCCAAAACAGTGTGTGTGGCGGGGGGGGGGCTCCAAGCATGCCTGAGACAGATATAGGGGTATATTAGATAGGATGTAGGGATTGAGGAGGTTCAACAGAGACCAGATAGGGTAAGTGAAGACAGATTAGGTAGGGAATGTCTGGGCAGACTAGGTGGGCTAACTTTCTCAGATAGTTGCTGCAGAAAAGTTGTATTGCAGATACATGCCACTCAGTAAACTTTTACATAAAATCCACAATCCAGAAAGGGTGCTGCAGCAGGCTGAGTTGCTAGCAGTCATACAAGATTCTAAATGTCTCAGCACTTCACGTCAAAGATCTTTGTCGGTGGGGGGTTTGTTAGCCCTAATAGCACCCTTTACCAGGCACTTGTAGAACCACATCTGTGTAGGACCCAGCTGGTATTTAGGAGTGCTGATGCATCCCTAACCCCCTTCCCCCTGACAAAGCTCTTCAGAGTGAAGTGATCTAGTGTTTAGGATTGTCCTTGATTGCTTGCAACTGAACTGAACTGGATTAGGGATTCTGTGTAAAAGTGCATTGAGTGGATTGTATATACAATAAAACTTTTTTACAGCAACTATCTCAGAAAGTGTGGATGACCATCCTTGCAATACAAACACCATTACAACAGCCAGCAGCCAGCTTTGTGAGAGCCATCCTTCTTATGATGAGTGCACTCATTTCTGTCTAGACCTTAGACAAACATACTAGGCCATATACAGGCTTCAACTGGCTGTGTGACCTTGACAAATGTAAAGGCATTGATATTGGGGAAACCCATTAGAATGATAAGTCACGCAGTATGTTCAGAAGTAATACTGCAGAAGTTGAACATCTAAAACTTGTAAATTGCAGTGAAGAATATAAAATTCATTTCAATAATGATAGATGGGTTAATAGATTCCAGTGTAAAAGAACAAGAAATAATTTACACATGATGTGTAAACAAAGGGGTGCCCAGTGTTTACTTTGTGTTCCAGGAAAACCCACATAAAGCAGATGCTGCATCACTTACAGCAGTGATAGATCAAGCCATGAATTCACAGACAAGTTCAGATGACTGGAAAACAAAATTGGTGGGGCTAACCACAGATGGGGCAGCAGTGGTGACAGGTAAAAGAGGGGGGTAACGGCTCTCCTGAAAAAGGATAGATCTCATCTTGTCACAGTACATTGCACTGCACATAAGGTGAAATTATTTCTGAAGGATGTTTTAAAGAACAGTACCTATCCCCCCAAAATTGATCAACTGTTGCTGGGGATATACCCTTTTTTTTTCATTTTTCACCACTAAATCGGAAAAGCCTGAGTGAGTCCTGCCAGGTTCTGGTGTCAGATGTTTGATTCCAACCACAGTGGGAGGAAGCAGATGAGTGCAACATACCTTAACAGCAGTAAACAATGTAATTGTGAACTACCCTGGAATCTTCTGCTTTTTTAACTCTCTCCACCCGTCCCCCCAGAATGAGCAGGGGATTTACCCCTTCTCAGTGCCCAGACCTCACAGTCAGCATTCCCCTCCAGGTAGCTCAGACTGGGCAGGCCAGCAGCTTGCCCCCTGTGGCGGGGCTTCTCAAGGGGAGAGACTGAGATCAACCAGAGGTCGCAGTTGAGGCTAGTGCCTGGGGTGCCACAGTGCAGCCAGCTCAGAGGGTTTTTACCTTTAAGGTCCCCAGAGGCGCGGATGTGCAATGATGTAAGTGCGGGCCGGTGAGTGCTTCTACATCCGACCTATAGACGTCCACCGATGCCTACCCATTGAAGAGTGGTCCTGGCTGTCGCACACATAGTCTCCAGTGGGTGTTGTCAGCTTGCCGGGAAGCCACAACCCTCCCCAGAGGAAGAGAGCTGTCTTTGGGATGCTTATCCTACCTCCCCCTGGCCAACCCTCTGACACACCACACTCGTTCCCGAACATGGATCGTCAATGCCACAGGTAGTAATGCTACCACTGTGCCGGCAGGCTGGCCTACCCCGGGATTTTTCTACACTTCTATCAGGTAAATTGTTTTTCTCATAGGTTTATCACCTGGTAAATTATTGAACTAAAATTTAAAGCACTCTCTCTTTTTTGTTTATTTCTAACAGATGCAACATTGCAGATCCCAAGGAGAGCAAGCAATGAATGCCAATGGTTTTCTGAAAAATATTCAGTCCTGGAGATGCGTATGCTACATGCATATTCTGGTGGACATACTGGAGGAGTTCAACAAAGTAAGTCTGCACAGAGGGACAGCTGTATAAATCTCTTCAGTACCTGAATGATTGCCTTTTAAAGCTGAAAATGAGGTTCTTTTATTAATAATAAAAAAATGCTATGGTGGATAAAAACATAGAACAGCAAAGAGTTGTCTTCCTTCTTCGTGCAGGTTCACTGTCTGTCACAATGATCCTGAGCCTTCGATCATTCTCATCAGATCAGCAGATGTAAGATGAACGTCATGTGTTACAATTGGTTGTTTTTGTCTGTTTTGTTTTTGTTTTATATTTAGACTTGGAGAACATCTACAAAATCTCGACACTTTGCAGGGAGAAGAATTCCTTAGTTTTTAACCTAGCTGAAGATGACTCTCACCAGTTCTTACATGACATTAAGACACTTGCGACAGTCATGACCTTAAATGTTACAAACAGATTTGAAGACATTCACCAGCCAGATTCAATTATAGTAGCTAAGAACCACATTGCTAATTTTAAACAGTAGCCCACAAGCCACTTAAACTTGACAGGTGGGTTAAGTGGGTGTTTTTTGAGGAGGTGGGATAATTACTTTCAGATTAGAAGGTTATGACAACATTTTCTTAACAAATATAACAGATTATGCAGAACAGGAAGTAGATGTTGTTGTAAACAAGTTCAAAACTGTCCCAAATGAACAGAAAATAGACTCAGACTTGTGTGTAGGAGAGTGGACCAAACACATTAACCACAAGTAAACTGATAGTTTCTAGTAATTCTCTAAATTATAGTGAGGCAAGAGGTAGCCATTATATATATATATATATATATATATATATATATATATATATATACACACACAGTATGTATACCATGTGTAAACAGGCTGACATGGTACAGTACAGTAGAATGGGGTGAGAGTTAGGCATAACAACCCAATGGCACACCCTCATGCCTGTTGGTGGGTGGAGCGTGGAGGATAGGGGGTGGGGTGGTATGGTGGGGGTTAGGGGCTCAATCCTAACATCTCATTTCCATACTTTTGTCCCTTCATCCCTAACTGATGCATTGGCAAAGTTTTTTGCAATGAATATCTTCACTTTTTGAGAAAGTGTAATGTAACTGTTAGCTGGTATGTGTTGGTGGGAGTGCGGGCCCTCTGGGCCCTGTGCTCCCTTCCAGCTGCCCATCTTTTCATAATGATATGCCCTCTGGGCTCTATGCTCTCACTTACACATAACTATGGAGCCATACCACAGCCCTATAGAGCTGAAAAGGAACTTTTGTAACACTAACTTGCCAATATCGCAGCAACTGTAGCAGCTATGAAACAAATTCCACTGCAGTTGTATTAATAACTTTGATGCCTCCACACAGGCTTAGTCCACCTAAAGGAGTGAAAACTCCGTATCTCAAATAATTTTCGAGATAAAGGCACCGAAAGGCGCTGCAGGTGCCGCAATATTAATCTTATGGGAAATAGCTCAACTTTGTAATGGCATAGCTATGGAACAGATGCAAATGTTTGCACCTAAACAGCATGATTCACATATGTGGGACACCCCTTTGTACCCTGCAAATTTCTAGCCAAAATACCAAACCGTTTATTTGCAGTACACTGGGAAAGTTTTAAAATTACTTGTTCGTGAGGTGTCAAAATCCCCATTCACAAGGTGAATCCCTGTTTGCGAGCTGTAAAAATCCCTATTCGTGAGAATTCCTTGTTTGTCAGATTTTGGCCATCTGGTCCTGATCTTATGAACAAGGATTTTGACAGCTCATGAAAAGGGATTGACTCACAAAATGGAATTTTGACAGCTCACAAAAAGGGATTTAAAAAATAATCCCTTTTTGCAAGCTGCCAAAATCCCATTTTGCGAGTCGATCGCTTTTCACGAGGTGACAAAATCCATGTTCATGAGCCAATCCTTGTTCGTGGGATAGGGCCATCTGTTCCGGAAATGGTGATCACGAATTTTGTCAGCTCGCGAATAAGGATTGGCTCATAAAAAGGGGATTTTGACAGCTCAAGAAAAAAGGGATTTGAAAAAACAATCCCTTTTCATGAGCCATCAAAATCCCTTTAGTGAGTCGATCCCCTTCCATGAGCGGACAAAATCCCTTTTCATGAACCAATCCTTGTTCGTGAGATAGGGCCATCTGGTCCGGAAAAGGGGATCAAGGATTTTGACAGCTCGTGAACAAGGATCAGAAGCGAGTGACGAGCAAGAATTTTTAAAATTAAAAACAGCCATTTTGTCATAAAACCAAAGTAAACCAACGCCATGGGTTTGTACAGGATGTCACCCTAAACAAAACACATACTTCAGTTACAGCACAACACATCCGTGGGACAAGTTACAATGTTTTATTTGTTGGGGAAAATGAAAACAAGATGGCAGCTCGCAAAAGGGGAACTTTTCCTCATGAATAGGGATTTTATAAATTCCCATTTGTGAGGTGACAAAGTCCTTGATTGTGAGCCAAATCCTCTTTCACAAAACATACATTTATTCCAAATTCTGAACTGAACATGCTCACAACCCGTAAATTCAAAATTAAATAACTTTGGAAAGTATTAATATTTTTTCACCAAACAAATGCTGGATTGTTCTTTTGGGAAACCTCTTTCTACCCTGAAAATTGTGGAACAAAATTCCACATGGTGTGGCCACAGTGCAATGGGCATAAATCAGCAAAAATGGGCAAAAAAAAAAAAAGCATTTTTGACACTTTGCTGCACGAAAACCACACATCCAATTGAAATGTAACTTGGCAGATCAAGAGATCTACCATACGAGACCACACATTCCAAATTTTGTGCAAATCTGCTAAACAGTTGCAAAGCTATTAACGTGAAAATCTGTGATTTAACATTAAACTGCCTACTCAACCCTAACTGTAGGGGCGTGACCTCGCATATATAGATATATATATATATATCTTCTGTTGGCACCCTTTGCAAACTGTGTGAGAGGCCTTTCGGCACCATGCATTTCTGCTTAAAGTTGAACCAGCATAATATTCTGTGGTGATTTGCATATGCAGCCCATGATGCTTTGCATTGTGGGGGCATGTGTGATTTTATATAGATAGATATAATACATATTAGTAGTAGTAGTCTTTGTTTTTATCTGGCGCCCTTCCCTGGAGGCTCAGGGTGTTATTACAACATAGAGTACAGTAGAAGCAAAATAAAGTAATAATTAATAAAAAAACACTTGCCCAGAAAAACACTTACCCAGACTTTAACTTGCATCTAAAACATTCCTAAATAAATAAATTCATAAATAAGTCAATAAATACATAAAACTGGAATGTTAGCAACTGTAGGGGGAGCTTAATCCCCAAATGCCTGAATAAACAAAAAGGTATTTTTAGACCCGGCTTAAGGGCCTCCTCCAAGAGGGCCTCCCTAAGGGCTCTTAGAAGGGAGTTCCAGAGCTCTGGGTCCAGTTCTTCAAAAACCCAGTCCCCGGAGGTTTTTAACCTCGTCCTGGGAACTACCAGGAAGCTCTCCTCCGTGGAGTAGAGAGGGCATGAGAGGTAGGTGAAGGTGCAAGAGATCAGACAGGTAGCCCAGGCTCAACCCATACAGTGTCTTGTAATATAATAAAATACCTTTAAAGGAAACATGCCACTTAACTGGCAGCCAGTGCAGATTATGCAGCACCAGGGAAACATGACACATCCTCGGAAGGTCAGTCAGCAACCCAGCAGCTGCATCCTGCACCAATTACAGGTGCCACAGCATGACTCCAATGACCCAAAGGTAAAGAGTGTTGCAATAGTCAAGCCTTGAAGTCACAGACACATGCACCAGTGTGTTCAGGTCACCAGTGGGGATCAGGGATCTAATCCGGCTGATGTTCTGCAAATGGAAAAAGCCATTCTAGAATACTGCTGACACCTGAGCCTCAAATGTCAGCCCCTCATTCAGAATGCCTCCCAGATTTGTCATTTTTGTGGCATCCAAGAGCCCCAGTGGAGACATGCAGAAGCCCAGTCTCCCTCTCTGTAGCTGCCACTGCCCCCCTGCATTCTGGCTCTACCACCAGTACTTAAGTTTTATCTGGGTTAAGTCTCAAACAACTCAGTGACATCCGGTCTTGGATCTCAGTGAGGCACTTAGTGAGCACATCACCTGCACCTGGCATCACAGGCATAAAATATATATAGATCTGGGTATCACCTGCATAGCAGCGAAACCCTAGCCCATATTGCCTAATGATCCTACCCAGGGGTAGGCTATGCACTGCAAGTAACATGGGCAAAAGGGCCGAGCTCTGGGTTACATGATAAGACAGAACCTTTGAGAGTGAGGAAAACATTCCCATCACTACTTTCTTGTGTCCTGCCACTAAAATAGGACTTGAAACAGCATATGACTTTTCTAGTGAGTCCTACATACTCCCCAAGTGGTTCTAATCACATCCATTGGTCCACAAAGTCAAACACTGAAGAGAAATCAAGAATTGAGAACTGACCATTTTCCTCTATCTCTCAACCTGAGCAGGTCACTGTGCACCATAACTAGTGCGGGCTCTGCACTATGCCTAAACCTAAAGCCAGACTGGAGAGGTCTCATAGAGGTCAAAGGCAGTGAAGTGTTCATCAAGCTGTAGTGCAGCCACCTTCTCAATAACCTTGCCCAGAAAGGGTAGGTTAGAGTTAGGTCCTTAATTATTCAGGATGTCTCGGTCCAAAAATGGCTTCTTCGGAAGTGGTTTCACCAATGCTCTTCTTCACCACTGGCAGCACCCCCTCTGACAAGGACCATTGGACAATCTTAGTGAATACTGGGCCTAACTGCCCTAGACAGCTCAAGTGTAGACATTTTGAGCCTGCAGCCGGATTACAGAATGCTGGCTGCAACTCAGAAATCACCTCACTCACCTCTTCCATGATCACTGGACAAAACTCCCCCCAAGACCACTGAATGCATCTCAGTCTTGTAGGCTCAACCTTGCTGGGCTATGTTGGCCTACTTGGTGGGATCCCAGAACTTACAGAGGACATTCTGTACAAGATGAATCGAGCAAATTTCTGGCATTTCATGGATGAAATATGCTCTCACAGGCTCCAGACATGTTGGATTAAGAAGCCTGTCCACAGTCCAGAAGAGCTGAGCCTGTCAGTTTCTCCCAGCAGCAGTCTCCCTGGACATAAATTTTGCCTTTTGTTGGGCGATTGCCCTTTGATACTCACCGCAGTGAGACATCAGAGCCAGTATGTCCTCCAGAGCCCTGGATCTCCTCCAATAATGCTCCAACCTCCGCCACTTTGCTTTCAACTACCTCAGCTCACTGTCAAACCACGGCAAGCCAAGGCACGAAGCCAGCAGGTGTACACAAACCAGTGCCACAAGACTGAAAGCTGCCACAACAGCCTTATTTTAGGTTGCAAAAACAGCAATATAGTGTCACTCAAACCAAGCCCGAAAAAAAGCTGTGAGGCAACAGATGAAGTATTAACTTTTTAATGAAAATAAATGTGGGCGGACTCTAGCACGCCAACTGACTACCCAGCACTTTGACTCCTCACGAGTCTTGCTCAGGAGTGTGGTCAGAGGATGGGAGAACAACTTAAATACAAGTGCTCATTATAAATGTGTAATGTCATTCAGACATAATGATGTAATGTGATATAACTTTTTATAATGTTTTCAAAAGTTTTAAATGTAAAAATATATAGTGCATACAAATATTTCAACAATTTCGGCATTTAACATATATTACATTTCATTAAATGAATCTAGTAAATTGATACCAAATGCTAATTTAAACCACGGCTGCTCCTATAGTGCTCATATTGAATGCAAAAAGCTACTACTAGTGCTAATAGCAAGTTGCAACAGGTAATCCTGAGAGCATTTAGAGGTGCAGAACTAAGGTACAAATTTAAGGGGAAATCAGCCTCTGGAAAAAAGGGGGGGGGGGCAAGGCAACATTCTCCTTGTAAATACATGACAAAATCCATTACCATACTTATTGTTTCCAACATGGCAACTGTGGATCCAGAGATGAGGGTTCCCAAAAGATAGTCTACCCTAAGAACAGAAGAAGTAGAAAAGGAATAAATTAATTATCTTAAATAAATCCAACACATTTCAAATAATGCATCACATTTTTAACCCGTAACATTAGCGTCTGTATTTAAGAAAAGGTTTGAGGTCCCATCTATCGTTCAAGCCAATGGGTTTGACACAATGCAATTTATAGATCCACTGACTCTCTTTTTCTAATAACAAACTAGGTCTGTTTCCATCATATTGCAATGGTGGTACCCATTCAATTCCTGTAAACCTGATGCAATCAGGTTTAGATCCATGAAACTGACTGAAGTGAAACCCCACAGGTGTATCTTGTCTGCTGTTCAGAACAGAACGAACATGTTCTTGAATCCTTTGTTTCAAAGGACTCACAGTTTTCCCTACATATAATAAATTGCAACTGTACCAGAGTGCATAAACCACATAATTCGTATCACGTTATCAGTTGTTTTATCTCTACTTTGTTGCCCAAAAATTTGGGGTGTTGAAATGTCTTCCCTGAAGTACAATATTTACAGATATTACACCTGGCACACTTGAAACACCCATTTGTTCATTGTTGTAACCAAGTAGTTCTAGGGTTAGTGGGGGTGCTAAACCTACTGTGCACAGAGTTTTAAAATTTCTAGCTCTACTAAATGATATCCTAGGATGTGTTCCTACAGCCTGGCCTACAGTAACATCACTTAGTAGAATGGGCCAATTCCTGTGGATTATATTGCCAACTCTCCCTGCCTTTTGACTAAATTCTGTGCCAAAAGTGCAGGGCTGCATAATGGATGTTGTAGTGTATGTATTTAAAAGGCTTTCTCTGTCCATGCCCTTGGCCCATTCTTTTTGTTCATGTAATAGAGAGGGTTCATAACCTCTCTCTAAAAACCTGGTAATTAATTTGTCTGATTGCTGTTCAAATAAAATATCTGAACTGAAATTCCTGCATATCCTGATAAGCTGACTGTAGGGTATGGAGTTGTTCAGATGTTGAGGATGGGCACTTCCTGCATGTAAAATTGAATGTGTGGCTGTGTGTTTATGATAACATTTTGTGTCTATGATGTTGTTAAATTCATTAACAGTAAGACATAGATCAAGAAACTTCAGGCTAGTACTATCACTTTCATAAGTGAATTTCAAATTCAGGGCACTATTGTTAAGCCATTCTATGAAATCTGGTACTGCAGTAGCATCCCCCTGCCATATTCAAATCACATTGTCAATAAAACTATACCAGTGCTTGATATTGGTATGTGCTTTGTAGGGGTTGATGTCACTATTCAATACAGTGGTGCATTCCCAAAACTTCAGGAATAAGTTGGCATAACTTGGGGCCATGGCAGCACCCATGGCTATGCCACATTTCTGTAAATAAAACCGTTTGTCAAATCTAAAATAGTTGTGATGTAAGATGAACTCTAATGCCTGAACAATAAAGTCCCCTGGTATTTGCTCAGTATTTGAAAGTTCTTGTAAAAAGAACTTAAAGGCTGAGACCCCCTGATTGCGTTGTATTGAGGTGTAAAGTGATCCTACGTCAATATCTAGCCAGCACATGTCTGTATCCCAATTAATATTCTGAATTTTTTGTAACAAATGTTTGGTATCCTTGATGTATGAATCAAGATTCAAGACACTGTGCTGGAGAAAAAAATCTATACATTTGCATAGGTTTTGTGTCATACTTCCAGTGCCTGATACAATGGGTCTACTGGATGGGTTGGTCCTGTCCTTATGCACCTTAGGCAAAATATAAAATCCTGGCACAATCGGGTGTTCATGCCAAAGACACTGAAACTCATTTTCTGATATGCTACCATTCTACAGTGCCTGCAACAATAATTTGTGTAACTCTTTTCTATACACTATTATGGGGTCAAAACTCGGCTTCTAATAATTATGTTAATTTTTCAAAAGAGACATCACTATTGATTTATAATGATTTTTTTGTCCAGAATGACAATGTTACCCCCCTTGTCTGCTGTTTTATAATAATTCAGTCCTCACTAGACAATTCTTTAACAGCCTGCCGTTCTTGTTTTGTAAGATTATATCTGGGGGTAATATTGTCATTCAAAACTGCCTCCACCTGTTGACACACTAGGTTCTCATAAGTATTAAACACATCGCTATACACATTTGGACAAAAGGTGGAATTAGGCTTATATCTATTAAGATGCAATTTCTGAATATGTACCCCAGCAGTAAGTATTCCTGCCCCTCCTTGATTCAGGGAGGTCAAAAGGTCACCACCTAATGTGTTTTCCTGCAATTACGATTCCAAAATGCCAATGTCTGCTAAAAGCATCTATATAGCGATGTTATCTGTGCCATCAGTAGGATCCACTGACACTCTATCTTGTCCATTACCAGAGAAGTAGTTACTGATGGCATCCCCAGCTGAAGTAGTTGTGCTGATGTTGATGGAACAGTCATCACAGCCCCCAGTAAATGATTGATATCCTCACTTTGAGAAACTTCAAAATCAATACCTCCCATTGTGGGATTGTTAGCGTACTGTTGTTTAGGGAAGGAAAAAAGTCTCAGTCTTAATTTTCTGAAGAATTTAAATAAATCCACAAAGATTTGAAAGTTGTTAATCGGGGGGGGGGGGGTGAAACTTAGTCCACAACTCAGTACTTTCTCCTGCACTTTTGACAGATGAAATCCTGAAAGGTTTATGATTTGTAATTCTTCTTGTTTTTGCCTCTCAAAGTGTGTGCTGTGGGTGCGCTTTCCCCCGCATTTTCCCCTCCTGGTTTTCCTCCCTCTACGCCATTTTTATGGCTGCAGTAGGCAGAGCCTGCAGACATTTTGCATGTACAAAAGGAGCGATCTCATGTTTTCTGTCCGTGGAACTGACTGAAGGTGTAAATAGTCTCCTTCGCCTTACCCTCATTCAAGAAATGTTTTCTGCCCTCAAATAAATACGCTTTCATGTTAGTCAATGGTTGCAGGGTACTATTTTCTTTCTTAAATGGGTGGTACAAGAACTGGAAACTGAGTAGCTTCTAAAGATCCGCCCCCACCTTTTTTTGATTCATGTGGGAGGGGCATGAGGTGGATATTATGTTGAAACAAGACACACTAGTTTTGGACCTGGAGCAAGCAACAGAACAAGTCTGTGGAGTGATCCAGTTGTGGAGCCCCTGCATTTTATTAAGGACTAGGAGAACAGAAGATACTAAAATGCCTTCAAATTGACTTAAAAACCCTTGGAACAAATGATTATCAGAGCCACCTGGGGACTCAGAAGGAAGAGTAATTAAGGACTGTCTGAGACTACAGCTACCAAGGAAAACAATAGACATAGCATTCTGAATTCAGGTTGAAAGAACCACAGGTTTTTCTTAAACATTTATATACTAAAAACATAAAGTTCAGCTTTTGGGATTAACAATACGTGTTTACCATATACAGTGGATTCCGCTTAAATGCACACCAATTTTGCAGAAGCAAAATGTGCATTTAAGCAGAACGTGCATTTAGCTGAAATGGCGTTTTTCAGACCTGAAATGAAAGAAGAATTAACGAAAATAAACACAGCTGTGGCATTACACAATCAGTCACTTTATTCAGTCTCTATACACACAATTCTAGCACATCTGATTTAATTTCTGTACTGTATGTAAAAAAAAAAGACATTAAATGTCAGTAGCCATGGAGTTTGTGATGCTAAAAAAAGAAGTTATCTTGCTCTACTTCTGATTTGTGAGAGCGAGCTGAGTCACATGATGCTCTAATTCGAAAAGCATTGTTAAATCTTATTTTTCCCGAGCATGGATGAGTGCACCAATCCTATCTAGGCACTGGAGTACCTCAAACATGGACACCTCAGGTTCATCATTCTCAATCGCATCAGTGTTATCATCATCCTCATCCTGTTGACCGACACTTCGCTGCAGATGTCAGCATTCCGGTTGTGGGTAGCTGCTCATCCATGTCCCGGTATAAATTAAAGTCCTCTAAGTTCGTGTTCAGCCAGCCGCTTGTCGCAGAAAAAGAAATGCCCATATCTGCAGCTAAATCCTCTGCTTTTTTTTGTACAATTGGGCCATTGGTTGGGGCATCAACACTGCGAGCCATGGAGAACCAGTGTAGGAGTGCAGCTTCTACCTCCCCACTCTTCCCGCAACACCACCTTTTTCGGTCTTGATTGCCCAAACGCTCCCACTCCGAGAACAATCTATCTTTACTTGCCACAATTCGGGTGACAGTGGATACATCAACACCAAACTGTTTGGCTGCATCTGTTCGTTTAGTGTCCGGCTGCTCCAACTGCTGCAACAAAGCTATTTTATGTCCCAGTGTAAGGGTTATCTTCCTGCGCTCCATTGTGCTAAATGCCTGCATCTCTGATTAGCTGTTAAATACCGCTCTCACAATTAATCCTGTTCATCCTTTTCACCTGTGCACTAAAGAGGTGTTAATTACATGGTGGAAGAGGTGCTGGTGAACTGATAAAATGTGTATTAAACCGAAATGTGCTCTTAAGCAGTGTGCACTTAACCAGAATTTTTAACACTGAATGTATAGGAAAAAAAATGGGAGAGAAAAAAAGTGTGCATTAAACAGGAATGTGCACTTAAGTGACATGCATTTAAGTGGAATCCACTGTATATAGTTTGTCTTTTTAGTAGTTTCAAAGCTTTGAAAGCATTGGTGTTAGTAATGCATTTAGAAATACATTTTTTAATTGTCTGTAAAGTTAACATGCAGTTTCATGTGATGGCACATTGTTTTGAGGAGGGGGTTCAAATTATATTAATCATGGGCACAGTACTTGGTACACAGACCTTTGGTGATAGAGTGTCTTTTTTCTTTTAAGTTTGAGAAGTAAAGTGTAGCAGTGTTATAATTGAGTTTATATGTGGAAGACAGGTAGGGGATAGTGTTTTGAATGTGGCAGTAGGACAGATTTGTTATGATAAATATATGCTGTCTTGCAAATAAGAAAAAAATGTAAGGGATACATTTTGCAAAACAGTGATCCCAGTGTTCCGTTTCTGCCTAGGTTGTGAGGGAATTTTTTTCTTTCCCTGGGTGTTTTATGACCTCTGGGGGCTGCCATTCAGGTTTGTTTTATTGCACCTTGTCCAGAATAGTCTTCCCAGAGTGCCCTTTGGTTTGATGTCTAATAGCCCCTACAACAGACCAGTGTCTTGTTGGAAATGCAGTGTGTACTAAGCCTGTGTGGTAACTGAGTTTTGCTTCTCTGTTTTTTAGGATAAGTTGAACCGTGTCTTTTTACTTAATAAATGTTTGTAAAAGTGTTAATCATATTTGCTAGTGCAACTGTGAGTTACTGAATTGCTTTTTGTAGATTTGACTCCTGACTTCTTATCATGAAAGGCAGTTAATATTCGTGGAACAGACTTTGCCTTTGAAGTTCCTATAAAGTGATGTTTTTATGTCACTGTGTAGTTCCTCACTTTATAGGCGCTTCAATGGTAAAGTCTTTTCATGGAGGAATGTTCATTGCTTGTCATAAACAGAAATCAGGAGTAAAATCTACCAAACACAGTTAAGCAAGTTAGCTTTAAAGCCAAAGCCTGTTACAAGTTCAGCAACTATTTTTTAATTTTTTTTTTATTTAGTTGTTTAACCAGGTATAGCACACTAAGCTGAAAGCTTTTTTACAGGAGCGACCTGGGAGAACAAGGAGGTTAAGTGACTTGCTCAGGGTCACACAGTATGCAAGTGGAAACTGTGGGATTCAAACCCAGGTCTGGTCTGCTGGATGTCACCAGATTTGCAGCTCAGAGCCTTAGACCACTGCGCTATACTGCCTCAGCTCAGCTTATATTCCTATCCTGATCACTAATTTTCACAAATAAATTCCGAGAGACGTAAAGTCCCTCCTGCTGGGTATATGGTGTTATTCACACCCATCCTCCAACCTCGCCCCCACCACCTTGCTTTGTATTTTGCATCAGCTGTAGCATTTCAGCACAGCAAGAGGCGACAATGTATATTTTTTTCTGGACTTGCAATGTTAATTGAGCTGTCCCCAATATGTATCCTTTCAAGAACTACTTTTTGTGGTGTGCATACCAGCGTGGTTGTTTCACTCTTATTTACAGCTTTATACCTTTATCAGTTTTTAAATGTAATTTTTTGTCCTATGAATAGCAAGGTTCAATACCTATAACTTCTCAGTTTCTTTATTATGATCTCATTGATTTCTGAAGACCCCCTTGTAAACGAGGTGCTAAACACAACTTGGTTTTCTTTGTCTTTTTTCGTGTGTGTAGTTTTATGAAGCTTGTAACCATAGAAACAAGGGTGCAAAGCACATATCTCACAAGTAATGACATATAAAAAACATATCATATACACAGCAAAACCAATGAAAATATATACTGATTCCTCCCAGTTCCTGGAAAATAAATTATTTAATTAAACAAGTTACAGCTACTGAAAAATGCAAAAACTATAAATAACTGTGCAGTCTGACATCTTCGTTTAAACCTCTGGGCTGCAAACTGTGACATTCATAAATCCAATAAGGTTCTCACTGAAGCTATCTCTTTCACATGTCTCCTCTCAAACTGTCAAAATTATTTCTTCAATGTGGACTGTCAGGCATTCAAATTGTCCTCAGATTAAGTGTTACTTTTATAAATATAGATTTAACAAGGGTATCTTGTAAAGTACTGGTTCATTTAAATGTTAATTGTGGTCATGCTGATATCACATTATTCAGACTTGGTTCAGTATCTAGAAATTCCCATTTTTTGTTTTTTATGATCCAAGTTATGTTATGATGCATGTATTTTATGAAAATCCTAGGGCCTATCTTATTGTTGTGCACAGCTACTAAGCGCCCCAACTGTGATTAAACAATGACAAGAGCAAAACATCTCTTTTTCTGAAAGATGCCACCCTCTTGGACTTTGTTGATTCCCTTGAGGCACTTAAACATTTCTATCATGTCTCCCCTCTCCCTGCTTTCCTCAAGGGTATACATATTAACCTTCTTTAGTCTCTCCTCCTATGGCTTCTGTTGCAGACCCTGCACCATTTTAGTTGCCCTCCTCTGGACTGTCTCCATCCTGTCTATGTCCTTGCAGAGATGGGGTCTCCAGAACTGGATGCAGTACTCCAGATGGGGTCTCAACAACTGTCTGTACAGAGGGATAACAACTTCCTGTTTTCTACTAGTGATGCCTCTCCCTATGTATCCCAGTGTCCCCTAGCCATCCCTACTGCCTTTTCACATTGCTTGCTAACCTTTAGGTCATCTGATATGATAACCCCCGGGTCCCTTTCCATTTTTGTTGTTGTTACTACTATCCCCCCCAAATTATGTGTACTCTACCCCTGGGTTTTTGTTTCCCAGGTGCATTACTTTGCACTTTGCATTGAATCTAAGCTGCTATATTTCTGACCATTCCTCCAACCTTGCTAAGTCCCTTCTCATCCTTTCCACCTCCCCCTGTGTATCAACCCTGTTGCAGATCTTTGTGTCTGAAGAGGGGCATACTTTTCCTTCCAGTCCCTCAGCAACCACCATGATGCTGAGTTGAGGTATCTTTGTATGGTATGGTCAACCTCCACTTCACAGATACAGTCCCTGTTCTCTACAGTAAGATTGAACGTCTTGGTGTAATGAGTATGGAATACTAATTTTGTGATTGATATCATGAGTGTCACTGTTTGTTCTATGCAAAATCCCCCCACACACAAAAAAAGGATAATATAGAAATAATCCCAAGGTGACATATGTATTGTCATATATTAAATAGCAGTAGCCTAATATCTGAAATTGGACTCATCCAAACTCTATAATTCCTAGGTAAAAGTCTGTGTATAACAGAAACTGGAATAAGTGTTGCTATGTAAAATAGGAGCAGCCATGTGTTATCTGGGAAAAATGTATGTATTATCCTAAATATATTTTTTGTTCTAACTGTGCATAGAGGAAAGTGTTACAGCCCTGATGTCAGTCACAAAAGTAGCAATCAGTAGTCCATAGATAAAATGTTGCATCTTAATGTAGAGAACAGGGACTGCATCTGCAGAACAGGGGTTAGCCATGCCATGCAAGTATAGGCCAGCTGAGTCATGATGTTTGGTTTGATTGGCCTCAATATGAATAATGAAATGTACATTCCTAATTGATTCTGAAGGTGGGGTTCCAGGGTTCTGAATCAGTCTGTTTCTATCGCTATGAGAATATGATCATTACACAAAACCTTTATTGCTTACCATTCCTTCCATTAAAATTGACACCTCCATATCTTTTCCTAATAATGTGTCAGCCTTCCTTAGAATAGAAAATAAAACAAATCTTACTAGTTAAAAACCATTGTATTGTTTCTCCATGTATCATTCACAACTCAGCACAATCTCACTAACTTCATTATGTAGGCGTGGTGGATCTGACCAGAACGTGTTTGGTGTGATGTTAATGTTAGCTGAGGTGCTAGCTTGATTCTCTCAACTATCTTGATTAGAGCACCCTAAAATATCTGGTGAACTAGTTGGTCTACTAGTTCTTTCAAAATGAATCCTTGACTGACCCCTGCTTAGGGATCTATTGGTTTCACCTTGGACCAACTTACAATATTGCCTTTTTCATAGTCAGTGTTGTCTCTAAGTCGGGTGGTCAGTTGGTGTGCTAGAGTGTGTCCACATTTATTTTCATTAAAAAGTTAATACTTCATCTGTTGCCTCATAGCTTTTTGGGGGGCTTGGTTTAAGTGACACTGTATTGTTGTTTTTGTCTTCAAATAGGGCTGGCTGCCCTGTCAGTGAGCACCAACCTGGAAAGCAGGCTCGCAGCTCATTTTTTTAATTTCATTTATTATAGGGTGCCACTGCTTCTTCCCGTCTCTTAGCACATGTTGCCAACATATCCAAAGCATCCAGAACTATGAGCAAAGCAAAACTGCAAGGCACTCAGAGATAATGCAGCACCCAAATATAGAGAAGCAACCAGACAAAAAGGTGCACAAAAAAGACAGAGTAAATAGAAAAATACTGCTTAGTGGTTTACTGTGTAAAATGGTATACCTGGACAACAGACAAAAAGCCCCAGCACTTTGAACCCCTGCAGGTTCTTCATCGGGGGAGGGGTGACTCATATATTGCAAACTGTTTATGTAGAGCATATCTTAAGAGGCCAGAACTACCAAGGGTCCCTCTGGCCAAAGCGCTCCCAAAAGGGTGGAACTGGACTACCTCTACAGGAGCTGAACTACAAGGGGGGGGCCCTGAAAGGGAACCTGATGGTACAGTGATCCGACCAACTAACCAGATCAATCCCAGGGTTCCCAGTCTCGGGCCTCAGAGAGAGAATACCAAGTTCAAGTCATGACCATGTTGATGCATTGCAGAAAAAATAACTTGTGCAAATCCCAGGGATTCCATACCCAGGAGGAAATCTTGACCAAAATGTGAAAGTTCATTGTCGACACAAGCATTGAAGTCACCCAGAAATAGCCATTTAAATGACTCTATCATAATTCCAGACTTATTCTTCATCGATCTCAAAATATACAGTACTGCATGAAGTGGACAGATGGTGGCAAATGGCCCTTCAGCTACCTGCCCACTTGGTCCTGTGGGATCCTTCAGTATAGGGACCAAACACATCTGGTCTCTCTCAAGCCCCCGTTTCACCCCAGGGCATCCCTTGGTCCTCACAACTCTAATAGTACCCTCCCCAAGTCACCCACTCCACCTCTGCATCTCTTCCTGATGCCCACTTCCAGGCACCGCCAGTATATAGCACTTGGCAGGGGGAGGTCATGGAAGAGGAATAGATCTTGGAGCAGGGACTGAGAGTAGCTGATCCTTGGAGTCTGCTGTGGGAAACACATCCCAGCTTAGCTAAAAATAAACTATTAAAATCTCCCCCTCTACCTCCATTTACTTCTTAACACAGTTCTGAAAACCCACCACCCCAAAAGATTAACTGCCTTCAAAACCTCTACAAAGCCACACACACACTCCAACCACTTAACTTCAGCCACTCAAATGACCCCATGTTTACCCCAGATCACTCCAGCAAATAAACTTAATTAACATGACAATATAAAATAATTTAATAGAAATAATAAATAAATCTGGTGCACAGCAGATATAAAAAGTTCAGAATATCAAGACCCACAAAGGTCCACAAAATTTCAGCTGAAATGTTTTTTAAACAAATGTCCATAGGACAGCTCTGCTGCCCCTCTCCCCAGCTCTCACCTAGGGAGAAAAGGATATACAAATAGACTTCCAACCAAGCATACTGCCACTGAGCTAGGACAGTCTAAAATGTGAAGGTTCCAGCAGGCAATAAAAGGGAAGGGGAAATTTATTAATCAGGAAAGGCGCACTAAGCTGGAGCTTGTTTCCAGGTGTGATCTGGGAGCACAAGAAAGTTAAGTGACTTGCTCAGGGTCACACAGCATGCAAGGGGACTGATGAGGTTCAAACCCAAGTCTCTAGGTTTGCAGCTCAGTGCCCTTAACCACTACACTATAGGAGGAATGAAGAAATTAGCAAGTGAGCATCATAAGCACAAAAAACACATACTGCCTCCAAGCCTTCTGCAACCAAAACTCTCACCGACTCCACAGGTGATGATTACAGACCAATGCAGGGTGGCTCTCCTACGGCAACCCTAAGCCCACTTTACAAGGTCATGGTCTTCAGGCCTCCCACTCCAAAAGAAAACATCTAGGATACTGCCAGACACAATCAGACAGTAGAGCTCTACAACCAGTAGCCTAAAATATTGCTTTTCAAACATGGACACTTCTCTCACCAGGTCTGTGCCAACATCACTCTGCCAAGCTTAACAGAGTATGATTTCGCTCCCCTGCTCTGAAGACATCCAGCTCACACATAGGGCATATCCAACCCGATGGCAGAAAATAATGGTGAAGATGCCACCGGCACTATTCCAGCTACATCGGCCCAACTCCTGAGCAGGTACAAGGTGCTGAAGGCAAACAAATTAGCACAGTTTAGAGTAGGTTTCCCGAGCACAGACCGGGAACAATAAGCTGCAGGATTTTGTCAGTACCTTGGCTGTTTCTACAAACAACCATCTGGAGCTCAAACAAACTGTGATCTGCTCCCACCATCCTTTATAAAACAAAAAATACAACTCCTGCTATATTGTAACTCACTAAGTTTCCAAAACTGGACTAAAACCCTACAACTACCTCTAACTGACTGTAAACTATTTCACTATATAGTGCAAATATGAACAACCCTGCAGATAGGGTCTAAAACAAAATTATTGGCAGAACTCCTGATGACTGACCAAGCCTGGTGGATGACAGAACATTTTGGGACTAATAACTTTAATTTGAACTCTCCGAGGAAGTACAGCTCCTTTTATCATCTGAGGAACATCACCAGGATTAGACACCTGATACCCCCGGGTGATCTGCCATCACTGGTTCATGCTTCCCAGCTTGATTACTACAATGCCCTCTACCAGGGGCTATCGGGGGGTTGATCTTTGCCATCTGCAGCTAGTGCAGAATGCTGCAGCCAGGCTGTTGACTGTTCAATCAAGATCATGTCACTTTACACCTGTGATGTGCTCCCTGCACTGGTTGCTCGTTAGGTGGCGGATCACCTTCAGGGTTGGCTTGCAGACCTATAAAGCTCTACATGGTCAGGGGCCCAGATATCTGCAAGACCTCCTTTGGCTATACCACCCCGTTCGTCCCCTCCACTCAGCCGATGAGGGATTCTTAGAGGTTCCAAGGTGTATTTGGCAATATCTGGTGTCTGTGCCTTTTCCTGCATGGCACCAACCCTCTGGAACTTTCTCTCCCTGGTGCGATGAGAGACCTTACTACCGTAGTAGCCTACCAGAAGGAGCAGAAGACATTTTTATTTAGGTAAGCTTTTCTGCCTGATTAGAGCTAGGTGTTTTATAATGAATTACCAGGATAGGTATATTGCTGTTTTATAGCTGATATGTTATTTTAACTTTGTTTCCTGTCTCATATGTAAACCACCTTGATTCTTAATGAGAAAGTGCACTGTACTAAATAAAAATTTGATTGACAGCAATTTGTGAATGAGGCTTTAGCCTAATGAAAAGAATAAAATCCAATTGGTGAAATTCACTATGTAAGCACAGTCTGATAGGCTTCATTAGGATCTCCTTACATACATCATGTGAACAAGAAGTTAACCTAGTCCCAGTTGTTGAGTTATATTTAAAATGTGGTAGACAAAAAAGGCCTTCTTTATACCCATGTGGTCCAAGGAACAAAAAGGAAAACATTGAGACTAAGGACAAAGGGGAGGCAGATTGTAGCTCAGAATCAGAGGTAGAAGAATGTTTTGTAATATTATCTGGTAATAATTCTGATAAACAGTTTGATGTTGATTCTGTTCATAGGCACAGGGTCATAATGTCACAAGACATTATGCTGCAGCAATATACTGCACTGCCAATACAGTGCGATATATTGCAAGCAGCATATGTCTTTCTTTTGCGAGGAGCTCTGCCTCTCGCACCCCCCATTACGAGGGGCTGCGCCTCCGAACCCCCCCAACTAAAATAACCAGCTCTGGGGGGGGGTTAACACTTAACATCACACTGCGAATAATAAAAAAAATCCTTGCGTCTGGGACCGGGAATCAAAACCCAGTCCCAAATGTACCACCTCCCTCTCTTGCTGCCTGTGGCCCATCCCGTCGAGCCACGGCAGCTGCTTGTCAGCCCCACCTCCCAGCACAGGTCTCATCCCCTACCTGGGAAGAGTGAGATGGTGTACTACGACGTATACATCCTTTTGTGGTTTTGCACCCTCTCACTCTACCCTACTGCGATGTTCCTGTTGCCTTGGTTTTAGCGTCATTTAATAAAGCGTCTGTTACATACTGACCGAGAGGCTGTTGATAACATATGAGAAGGGAAAGAAGAGAAGGGGGAGGAGGAGGAGAAGGAGAAGGAGAAGGGGAAGGAGGAGGAGGAGGAGGAGGAGAAGAAGAGAAAGAAGAGGAATAATAACAATAATAATGTCCTGAAAGGCATGATTCCAACTGCTGTTAAGGTGTTGTGCCCATCTGGTTGTAACCAAACATTGTGAAACATCAAAAGTAAAGGTCATGACAGTTTGTTAGAGATGGGTAGGATTTAAAATTTTGCTTTGTAAACTAACGTTCAAGGCAACCGTGCAAGGTTGTTGAGTAATTCCGTTGCCCTGAGTTTTCCCACATCTAAAACACATTTGAAAGTGCTCATGTGGAGAATCCAGACCAAGCTGTACAAGTGTCCTTGTTTTCAGTTCTGAATTAAATTCAGAGTTAAGTTACAAACTTGTTTTTCTTTTAAGAGCCGTATTTTTGTTTCCATATAAAAAGCTAGATCAAATTTGGATCACAATTTACTGCAGTGCTGTTGTGATGACTTTTTACAATTCAGCTTTCCATGTTTGCATGGAGCGTAGCATAGCGTCAGTTTTTTTTTTTTTTTTTGAGGCATTACCAAATTTTTAGATTCGTGTGTAGGAATCTTTTCTACATAGTTTAAGATTTAACAGGTGTGGTCAAAATGTTTCCAGCGGCACCTGCCTGGATTCTGACATTTACTCAAGCTCAGCTATCTCACTAAATATTATACTTAAAATTGAACCGGTTATGGTAGATATATGGTACTGTCCGACTCTGGAAAAAAACAGACTTGCTACTGATTTCTGTAACTATTTTTGTAATGCTTCTAATTACATGTCTTACATGACAGTGTCAGAGGATCACTCAGTTTCTCCTTGACAGCTAAAGATCATTGTCTAACTTCTAAATTCAAGCAGCTAGCACCCATCCTTAGATACACTTGTGATGCTAGTTGGTGAGTGCTGAACATTTAAGGTACTGTTTCATATTTTTTTTTAGCAACAGATACAACGTCAATATGATCAAAACCATGACACCACATAAATAACAAGACAGGGACATGTAGTTTTGTTGTGTGGGTTTGCATTCATGGCACAAAACTGTTCAAAAATATGTGATGTTGTAACAACACTGAGCCCTGAGTTTAAAATTTATTAGAATCCCAATCATACCAGTTTGGGACTGCTTAAATCCAGAAGTAATTATTGTCTCATAATCACTACAAATTTAAGAATTGGTGGTGGTGTATCAAAAAGCACAGGACAGTCGTGGTGAAAACTGTGACCAATTTAAACTGACCCTTATTTTCTGTCTTCACATACTTCCCCAGGGATAAAATATGAGGATGCATGTGGAGGTAACAGACAGGGGAGTCTTTTAAATAGAGAATAATGATAGCTCACTAGGTATTACTGGTGAGTAATATCATCGAGAGGTTCTGGACACATGGGAACCTCGAGAGCAAAGCTTGAGAGGTTACAGTGTCCAGAACCTCAAGATGGTATGACTCACCAGTAATACCCAGTGAGCTATCCTTTATTTTTTTTAATATATGGATGCAAAGTTTGTTTTCTTGTCTGTGACTGTTTTTTGTGCAGCGAGAACTTTCTACGTGCTGGCCGAGCACCATAGAGTCTCAGTGTGCCCTCCTCCGCTCTCTCTGTCACACATACACAGGCCGTGGCTGGAGACGGCTTTTTTTTTTGTTTTGTTTTAGCACAGATCCTACCTTTTCTGTGTTCCGGAAGGTAGGATCATGACCATATGTCCCTTTTTGTGATGTAAAGAAAAAAAAAAACAACTTAAATAATCCTCGGGAGAAATGCCTCACTTAGCAAGAAACTGGCCGCCATGTTTTTTAAATTTTTTCTGCCTGCCCACACAGGAAAAGGGCCCAATCGGAGGGCACACTCGAAGATGTGGGCAGAGAGACTGGCACATGTGCTGTTGACCTTCTCTGATAATACTATCATTCAGGTCCCAAACAATACTATTACGGGACCTGAACAATAGTATTATCACTGTTGAAGTGTGGTATTATCACTTCAGGAGTGATAGTATTACTGCAAATTTTTTGTATGCTTTAAAGGCATATTAAATTCATGATCCATATATTAAAATGCTATTAACTCCACTGTCTTGTTTTTATTTTGAACAACCCGTGATGTTTCAAAATTGCAGCCAATGCAGCTCTCTTCCATGTGGGACAAATAAACAACAAGCTACATCTTTTCTGGTCTGAGCCGAATGAAAGTGCACCTATGTAATGTGCAACTGGTGTTTATGCACTATTTAAAAGACCAAGATAAATGCAAGAATTCTATAGCTTAACATTTAAACTATTACCTGGACAGCCAGAGTGGTGAGCAAAAGGGAGCTCAGTTTAAATGGTGGCACCTCCCAGTACCCTATAACCGACCAACTGCATTGCCATGGCAAAGTACTGGTGTAGAACCCATGGTTGTACCACAGAGCATTCACAATGGAAAACAAGATGCTCCTTTCTACAAGAAAAGTAGACAACAATGACAAATAGGTAAGAGCAATTAAAATCACTTTTCTTAATGTAACCAAACGTAAAAAAGCATAACGAAAAAAGGTTTTCTCCAGTCATCATGAGTGGTAACTCAAAACAGAAGATAAGGGGAATGCTCGAATTGGTCACAGTCTCAATTTTTTACCACATGGCACTACTGCTCTTCTAATCTTGTCTGCGTTCAGAAAGCCTGTGCCTTTGCTATTTGTCACTGTCATCAAGGCACAGGTCAGGAAGCATAGGAAGACCAGGAGCAGTTGTAAAATTCACAGGTAACCTTTTAATATTACCAATAACAGTAAAATAAAAAATATAAATTGTTTAGTATAACTATTTACAAAGGCAGTACAGACATAGAAAACAAACTCCTTCATCTGAGGGTATCTCTAATTCCAAGTTTTCATCTCTGTCTTTCAAAAGTATTGCTGCTCTTTTTGTAAGTCTTTGCATGGGAACTTGTTAAGAGAAGATCCTGCATGTCACACAATGTTCTGTCAGTTTCCTTGCAGGTGCAACAAAACAGAACATGATGACCCAGAACTGACCTCTTGTTGACAGCTCTGCAAAGAGTTTGCAAAAAAATACCTCAGGCTAACCCCCTAAATTCCAAATAGCTTTTTGCAATCATTTCAACAGTATAACTATATACAGTTGTAAACAAAGAAGTCCCAGTATCACTTATAGTTTTACACAAAGATTGACATATATTTTTATAAACACAGATATGTAAGGGAAAGGAAAAGACAGAAAGAGCAAGTGAAGGCCGAGAGATAGTGAGAGGTGGAGAATCGCTACACCGTAAGAGTGATCAGTTCCTAGGTCTCACGAGAACATTTGGTTGGCAAATCAGACAGACAAGAGACAAAAAAGGAGAGGACAGAACAGATCCTTGCATTTTTAAATGACTAACTTTATAAACTTAAAGTACACTTGCATTTTACAAATAACTGACACTGTTATTTAACCTAAGCTATGCATCTGGCATCTTTCGTTCTATAAAAATGCACAGTCAAAAAGAGGGATGATTATGCTTAAAAACAAAGTGTCTGTCAAAGAAATTATAATTGACACTGAAACACTCAAAACCTGTGGTAGTTTACTTTTAACATAGAATCATAGAAACAGAAGTTTTTTTGAAATTATATAAACTTTATTGAGTTTTAAACATACAGCCAACAATTGTGTAAACGCACAGAACATTGAAACATGACAAGAAACATAGAAGTTGATGGCAGATAAGGACCACAGGGCCCATACAGTCTGCACATTTTTTCTACCTTATGAATGTGCCATAGGCCTTTACTCTGTCAATGGCCTATCCATTCATGCTCATCTGTATTGTTCCCTTATGCCTATCCCATGCCTGTTTGAAGCCCTGCACTGTCTTCATATCCACCACTTCCTGAGGTAGGCCATTCCATGCATCCATCACCCTTTCTGTGTGTAACCCACCTGCAAATGGGGGTTCCCAAAAGACTTCCAGGAGCTTGCTTGAATGCTCCAAGCCTGAATGGTGTTTGGCATTTAAGCCATTTATCAGTGAGTGTTTTTAGAACCTCTGGTACTGTCTCTTTAAGAGCTGTCTGCTTGCAGACATAATTAGTTTGTATGGGGACTGTGTGTTTCTTTGATTGAGTACCACTCAAGCTGCTGCCAATTCACTTCATTTTGCAGTCACTAGAGTGCAAAGGGAACCTATCTGAAAGATGTAACTGTTTGCCAGAAATTATTTAGAGTGATAATGAAATTACAGTTTGTCTAACCTGCTTGCTTTGCAGTCAGAACTGTGTCTGCTAGTTCCCCATTCTAGTTTTGAACTGCTGAACTGGACCAATCAGTGTGGGTAAGCTAGCTCTAAAATGGTGCCTTGGACGAATCAGAATTTGACTCATAATCTGAGCCAGCCACAAGAGGATTGTATGGGCAGTGACTCTGGGAGATGTAGTTTAGACTTCAGTGCCTTTTGGACCAACAGCAGCAGTCTATTGTGAGTGACAAGCCAATCCAGTCAAGAACTGGGAGGAACTCAAAGGAAGTGCCCGGTTTTGTCGGTTGAAGTTCAGTTGAGCTTTGGCAGTGAAGAAGGAAGGAGCCCTGTGCTTTTTCAGTGTGCAGTTTTAGTCAAAAACGTGTAAGGCCCAGAGTTCCGGTCTGCAGCTTGTTAGGACTGAATCCGTCCTGTGAAAAGAATCAAAGGATCTCTGAAGAGTAGAAACCAGGCTCACCCTGTAGAGACTGGAGAAATTGCTGAAAATTGCACTCGTCTGTCAGCAACTGAATCTGCTGTGTGTTCTCCCGGTATTGTGCAGTAATTGCGATCGGGATACAGATGCAGCCTGCCTGGTATAGTGCTTTCTTTTATATGGATGTGTGAAGAGGTTTGTGTACCTCAGGTGAGCCCTGCTGACATTGAAGGACCCTATCTTATTTGGAGGTCGTGAGTACTAATTCAGGGTCGCTCCCTGTTGAATTGCCACATTAAATCCAAATGGAATTACTGTACTGTTGACTGTTTAATTCTCCTTTCTCTGTGTGAAAGGGCCCTACCAGCTGCCACGGTTTGGACTAGCCACTAGGGCTTGGGCACCCAGGGACAGTAACTGATAGGGATAGGCCTGTGCACAGAGCCATAGGTAGATTATTAGAGTGATAAGCTAATTAACCTGATTTCCCCCTGTCCTTGTTATATCCCCCTAAATAAATCAGAGCTGCTTGTTTCAGCAAAGTTATACTGCCTGAAGGTATTTGTCTATGTTAAAGTACTGTACTGTGATTGTTGCACTGTATCTCATTTCACAGGAGGTCCCAGTGCCGGAACCAGACCTGGGGGTAAGTGTATACTGGAAGGTAATTCTGATATATTGTGTGGGCCACTAGTGGAAGAAAGGGGTTGCAGTGTCCCAGAGGGCTGTGACCAAGTTAGTTTAACTATTGCAAACCCTGACCTCTGGGTGGAGGCACCCGCCATTGGATCCAGGCCCCTCAACCTGTTAGTGGCAAATCAGGCAGGGGTAGTAGCCCCTGGGATAGCGCCATCTAGGGGTTACATGTGAAAAAGAACTTCCTCACATTACCCCGTAATCAGCCTCCCTCTATTCTCAGGCTGTGTCCTCTTGTCCTTCTATTGTTCTTCTATTGAAACATGTTACACTCTTTCACCTTGTTAATGCCCTTAAGATGTTTGAATGTTTCAATCATATCACCTCTCTCCCTCCTTTGTTCAAGGGTATACATATTGAGCGCCATTAATCTATTCCTCATATGTTTTCTGATGCAGTCCCTGCACCATTTTGGTTGCCCTTCTCTGGATTGCCTCCATTTTATTAATGTCCTCGTGCAGCTGTGGCCTCCAGTACTGCACACAGTACTCCAGAAGTGGCCTAACCAGTGTCTTGTAAAAAGGGATTATTAACTCCCTCTTATGTCTTGCGATACCCCTACTAATACACCCCAACATCCCTCTAGCCTTACCTACTGCTTTAGTGGTCTGCTTGGATGATTTCAGGTCCTCTGTAATGACAATGCCCAAGTCTCTTTCTTCCCTTGTGATTGCCAGCAACTCCCCTCCCAACCTATAGGTGGCTACAGGGTTTCTCTTCCCTATGTGCATGATCTTGCACTTCTTTGCGTTAAACCCCAGTTGTCACTCTTCCGATCATTTTGCCAGTTTATTCAGATTATTTCTCATTCTGTCCACCCCATCTGGATCATCTACTCTGTTGCAGATCTTGGTGTCATCTGCAAACATTCAAACATTATCCTCCAGTCCATCTGCAATGTCTCTGATGAAGATATTGAAGAGGACTGGCCCAGGACTGATCCCTGAGGTACCCCACTTGTGACTTGCATCTCTTCTGACTATATATCATTTACCACCACTCTCTGTTTTCTACCCGCCAACCAGTTTGCCACCCAGTTGACCAACTTCTGACCCACCCCAAGCCTACCCAGCTTATTAATCAATCTTCTATGTGGAACAGTATTGAAAGCTTTGCTGAAGTCAAGGTAGGCAATGTCAACTGCACCCCCTTGGTCCACCACTCTGGATACCCAGTCAAATAAATCTATGAGATCAGTTTGACAGGATCTTCTTGTTGTAAACCCATACTGTCTTGGATCATGTGCTCCTATGGATTCCAGGTGTTGCACTATCCTTTCCTTAAGGAGTGCCTCCATAATTTTGCCCACTACTGAGGTAAGACTGACTGGTCTGTAGTTCCCTGCCTCCTCCCTGCTACCACCCTTGTGGAGCGGCATCACATGAGCACTTCTCCAGTTTTGTGGGACCTCTCCTGTGCTCAGAGACTCACTAAACAGTTCTGCTAATGACTCTGCTATTTCCACCCTTAGCTCCTTTAGTACCCTAGGACGTATGCCATCAGGTCCCATTGCCTTGTCCACCCTGAGCTTAGCGAGCTCTTGTAGGACCCTTTCTTTTGTGAAGGGACTTGTGCACACCTCTCTCCCCCCTGTGTCCATGGTGCTGAGCTGTGGGCCCTGCCCTACCTTCTCCTCAGTAAATACTAAGCAGAGGTATATATTTAGGATAGATGCTTTTCCTTGGTCCTCCTCCACACACTCCCCCTTATTCTCTTTGATTTTAGCAATACCCATTCTGGACTTTCTCCTTTCGCTAATGTATCTATAGAAAGTATTGTCCCCTTCTTTTACTGTTCATGCCAGTGTTTCCTCGGTTTGGGCCTTTGCCTGCCTTACTGCCTTCCCTGCTTCCCTTAGGGAAGTTTGGTATGCTTCCTTATCTTCGTCCCGCTGTGTTACCTTATATTTCCTGAAGGCCAGCCTTTTGGCTCTGATCTTTTCTGCTACTTTTTTCAGAACCAAAGTGGTTTCCTCCTTCTTTTGCTCTTTTTTCCTCTAACACAAAGGGATGTTGCTTCAAGTATTGCATCCTTAACGCTTGCCCACTTTGCTTGTACCCCCTCACCTATATTTCTTCTTGCCAGGGTTAGCTTAACTCTGTTGGCCATCTTATCAAAGTCAGCTACTCTGAAATCCATATTTTGCCTTGGAATGGGATGATTTAGTTGTAGTGGCCAAATTGAACCATACCATGTGATGGTCACTGGCCCCAGGTGACCTTCTACCTGGAGATCTGTGATCCTTTCCCTGTTAGTCAGTACTAGATCTAGGATAGCCCTGTCTCTTGTGTGTTGTTGTACCAGTTGTTTGAGGCCCTCCCCCTGCAGGGAATCTACCATGTGTCTAGTTCTGGTGGATGTTCCTGCTGGCATTGACCAATCTGTACCTGGCATGTTGAAGTCTCCCATTATCAGAACCTCCCCTTTAGCTGTCATGTTTTGTATATCTTCTAACAGTAATGTGTCTGTGTCCTCCCCCTGGTCTGGAGGCCTGTAGATAACCCAAGTTCATATGGCTGTCCCATTTCCTGTTTCCAGGGAGACCCACAGTTCTTCTGGCTCCTTATGTGTATTCTGAACTTCTGTAGCTTTGATATTTTCATTGACATAAAGGGCCACTCCACCCCCCCCTTTTTGTACTTTGATCTCTTCTGAACAGTACATAGCTGGGTACTGAAGTCTCCCAAGTGTAGTTACTGGTGAACCATGTCTCGCTAATGGCTACTATGTCCAGTTTAGCCTCTGTCATTGTTGTCTGCAGGTCTGGGATCTTGTTTCCCAGACTGCAGGCATTTGTGTACATGATTTTCCATTGTCCAGATTTCAGTGTGTTAGTTGTTGGGTGAGGTCCAGCATTTCCCCTGCACGTCGAAACTGTTAAGTAAATGATGAACTCTGCCGTTTCTCAATGTTTAATACGTAAAAATAGTGGTATACAAAAAAAGGGTTGGTATACCAATTTTCAAGATGAAGTGCAAGATCTTGGGAACTGGTATTGTGTGGAGAACACCATTTTTGTTTTTTGGTTTTTTACAAATTTCTTGCCATGTGCAGGGCTTGAAATATCTCCACTGCTCTGTTTATTATATTTCTCACAGGTCTCAAAGGAAGCTGCATGAATAAGGACATATGATTCCTCTGTCACAAAAAGAAGTGAACTTAACTGCAAACTAGGGCTGAAGAACACAAAGCATGCAAAGTAAGGAAATGAAAACATTAGGGTTTGGAGTCTCAGGAGTATTGGTGGATTGGTGGTGCAGTGTTCCTTTGGGTTCTCAGCCCTAATGCCCACCCCATTCTACCCTAGCCAAAAAAAATTACACATGATCTGATGCTTTGCGCAGGGTATTCAGGGCCCTGTGCAAAGAATGTTATGTATGTGCTTCATCATACTTGCTCTCTTACTTCATGCCGAGCCTACAGGGCCCTGCATGAAGAAAGTTACGACTGATTCTGTTGACTACATGTGGTGAGACATATTTCTCTACCTCCAAATGCTATATACCTATGAGGCACATACTTAGAGCTGTACTTTGTGCTTCAGGCAGGAGGGATGGAGCTGGGAGGAGGGGGTGGGTATTAGAGTTGAGAACCTCAAGGAACACCACACCACCAATTCACCAATACTCCTGAGACTCCAAGGTCTGGAAATGAAAACATTAGGGTTTGGAGACCAAATCCTAACATTTTCCTTTCTTTACTCTGTGCGCTGGGCATTCTTCCACCCTAATGTCTGCATTCACATAGTTTTCTTGCAATAAATCTATACTGGTTGCTTTGGGGTTTCAACAAAAATGACCACTTTCAGAGCCAAATATCTGAGCCATTTTAGGCCCTAGGACTGCAGAATTTACCATGCATCTTCTCATTCCTAGGGTCTGTTACCCTCCCAAATTTCACGGCAATACATATTTTCATTTTTGAGATATTAACTACCGAAATTTTGCATTTTTGCCCAATTAGTTACCTCAATATTTACCCTTAGACAGCTAAAAAATGGCAAAGAGTTGTGGTATGAAACTTATAAGTTTTGAAGGTAGTATATGAGAATAAATCCTTCCCATTAAGTGATTTTTGAGCCCTTAACTATGATGGCTACTAAAGATATTGAATTGGCTACCACATTTTGAAACCTACAAGCCTACTAAAGTTAGAAATAAGAATCTAATAGCACATTTCCAAACTTTGTGGGCATTACGTCTGCAAAACTAATACTTTCTTTCCAACCTTTGTGAGGTAGCAACTCTAATGAGCATTAACATTTTTTTTGCCATATTTATCTGTATATTCATTGCAAAAAACTATGTTAATGTAGATATTAGTGTTAATGAACAGAAAGCGCTTAAAGTACGGAAATATAAAAACTTTAGGTTTTTGGGTCTACAGAGTATTGGCGAATCAGAGGTGGGGTCTTCCTTGGGGTTGTCAACCCTAATGCCCACCCCCTTCCCTGATCAAATGAACTCAGATGTGATGTCTTCATGCAGAGCCCACAGGCCACTGCACGAAGAAAACTACAACAGATTATGTTGGCCACACTGTATCACTATGAGGTTCTAGCTTGGAGCTGTAACTTTTTCTTCAAACAGGAGGTTACAGGCTGGGGGGAGAGAGTGGGCATTAGGGCTGACAACCCCAAGGAAGTACCCACCTCTGATTCGCCAATACTCTGTAGACCCAAAAACCTAATGTTTTGTCATCCCTGTACTTTGCGTGCTTTGCATTCTTCAGCCCTAATGTCTGCATTAACATAGTTTTTTTGCAATGAATTTCCCTTCTCTTTGTATTTGCTGCACTTGCGCATCAAACAGTTTGTAACAAGTGCAAGAGGATTTCGGGGAGGGGGGGTCAGTACTGAGCCCATTACTGTTGAAACAGCAAGGGACTTGGCAGTTTAAACCAATGACCACGCATTGTGGTTGTGACACAACTCTCTCCTTAGTGTGCTGAAACTCCATGTACTTCAAAGGACTGATGCTGCTGCAATCAGAGAGGGATTCAGTCCTTTGATTTTCGTGAAGCCGGGTCAGCAGGCAGCTGATCAGCTGTTAACATCAGGGGACTTCATTTCCTGCCTCAGACCCCCTCCCTCACTCTCTATCCTATCCCCTCCACAGCTCCTCCTCGCTCTTGCTCACTGCAACAAAAACTTTCACACCAACTACGGTCTCTGCAGTCTCAGCTATTTAAAAATAATTAGTGAGCAAAGTATCTTATGGCCTCAAATATGGGTTTTTATAATTCTTTAATTATTCATGCACTCATTTACATATCCGCATCATTAGTTTATAGATGCGGGTACTGATTGGAGATTTCTCCATGATTTCAGACTATGTGTTTAAAGAAGTTCATCAGTTTTCAGTTTTAGACATGTGATAATAAGGGTACGCATAAAACAAATAGTTTGCAAGGTGTTTTCTGGGGCTCAAACTGAACCTATATGTCATCTCTTTAATATTCATAAGTTTATCTGCATACCCGCTTCTGTAGTTTACAGATGCAGGATATGAATAACAATTTGTAAAAGTTTGTACAACTTAAATCTGATTTCTGAACAAACTCTGCCTAAGAACCGTATGTTAATGTTGCTCTTGTAACTTGAATGTTTAATGTTTCACTCCTATTGTACCCCTTCCCCCTCAGGTCGCACCGGGAGACAAGCGACTTGTCGCTCAGTGGGCCTTCCTGGTTAAACATTTCAATAAATAAATAAATAAAATAACAACAGACCCATATGTTGCCTTGGTGTGTTGCAGGAAGTCCTTTGCTCACTTCAAAAGACGGCAATTTCCTTATTCCCCTGCACATAATTTGGTAAGCACAATAAGTCGATATGGCTGAGACCCACTTCCCGGGATATCAGTCAGTTATATTGCTAAGGTTTTAAATTTGCAGTAAGTGACAATAAATAGGCACCAAGAATGCAGGTAGAAGCTCAAATGTTAGAGATATGTAATTACTGTTAGGAGTTCCAATTCTGCCTTTTGTTTACCAGAGACATGTGTCTGTTGCCTAGCAATGGTGTGGAGTGCTGCATAGCCGTGATCATGATCCCAATTATTTTTTATAAAGCTCCATTTATCTGTGAGATGGGCAGCATGGTAATTTAGTAGCAATCAGCTCCTTTTACATGAAAATAATCACATACTTTTTTTTATCAGAGTTACGTGCTTGTTACACGGTAATAATGTGGAGTGGTATGCAGCCGCTGCCATGTTCTGAGTTGATTTCATAAATCTTTGCTTAAATATAAGATGAACAGGTTGATTACCTAGTGAAGTGAGTACTTTCTACTTAGGGTGCATAAAAAAAGAGTCTTGATAACAGATTTTGACTGTTGATATAAAGGGGTTTCAGCTCCTCAACTTGTATCAGCTGGCTTGACAATTCATGTCAGTTAGTAACAATGAAAGGCTTACCTATATATAGGGAATTTAGTACATGGCATTGCTGGATGACACTAAAGTATCTAATAGTTTAGTGCATTAAAATAATTATAACATGGGGCCGGCCCGATGGCGCTGAGGGTTGAGGTGCTGGACACCACACCTGATGCCACGCCAGCGACTCAGGTTCGGGAATGACCTCAGGTCATTCGGGTGCCAGCACAGGGAGGAGGGGCAGAGCAGGACTGAGTGCCTAACAGCAGCTCTCCTCTCCTGGGGTGGTTGTCCCCCCCCCCATAGTTCCGCTGCCACTGGGTGGAGGTCCAGTGGCAATGTACGTGTGAGGGGGCGGCGAGTCGAGAGGGTGTCTCAGAATGCAGCAAGCGCAAGCGCATCCGGGATTGGGGGTGGGTGGAAATAGGAAAAAAAACACATTAAATACATAATGAGAAAAAAATAATTATAACACATGTAGGTATCCTCCAGGTTGCATTGTTAGTTGCTTAGCAACCACTATCTGCCTCCGCCTCTGATGCTATATGATTGGGGGTGGAGGACCCAGCCACACCAAACTGCTCTATTTAAACAGTGACAGAACCAACGTTCATTGCAGTTTGTTCTATCCGCTGCCTTGTACACATAGATATGTGCATGAAGGTGAGTGTTTCTTAAGGTGGAACACTATACAATAATTGAAGTACAGTATTTGCTATAAACTTTGCTATATGATAGCAGTATCAAAGGATGTTTATGGGATGCTCTCATTTTGTGCTGGGGGAGAGTTTAAATGTATGAAATATAACTAAATAATTTACCTACAAAGTATGTGTACATGCTTACGTATTATTTTTATAAATGTGTATTAAAAGTATACAGATAAAGAATTCAGCAACAAATAGGAATTTGCAATTACATTTCTTTTCTAAATATATTATTAATATTAACTCTTTGAGTGTTTGCATAACTTTCCTATGTTATGTATGATACATTTTAGTTTTGATGTCTTTGTTCTTTTGTATAAAATTTAGGATCATTGATATAATGCATAAGTACTTAACACAAGACAGAACATTATATTATAGGTGCACAAAATCACCTTTTGGGCAGGAGTAGAAAATTTTCTCCACCCTTGTTCATGAGGTGGCGTCATAAGAAAGCTATGTTGAAAATGTGGCACAAAAATATTAAAAAACAACAAAGTTATGAGTCTACACTGAAATTTGGGAATGCAGGCTCGTAACTTTGGTAATTTTCAATATTTGGACCCCAAATTTTCACCATAGCAATTTCTTCACAGCACCTCATGAATGTGACAGCTGTCAATTTTCAAATCCTGGCCAAAATGTGTTTTCATACCTGTGGCACTGAATGACGTTTCAGTGGTGCGGAATGACGTTTTGGTAGGGATTCGAAAATTTTCATCTACCAGGTTCATTACTGTAGGTGGGTTAGTAAGAAGGCTATGCTGAAATGTGCTGAACAAATATGGTAAAATGCCTAGGCTATAACTGAATGTTAGACTATTTCAGCGTTCACTCATCGCTTTGCTAATTTTCAATATTTTGACTTGAAACTTTCAGCATAGCCATTTTTCCACACCACCTCATAAACGTGACATGACATTTTTCAAATCCTGGACAGGATGTGTTTTCACACCTCTGGTGCAAAATGATATTTCAGCAGATATACTATAAATGATACATGTCATGTCTATAAGGTGAATTCCAAAACAAGTATCTTCTAAAGTTGTGGTCAAAACTAAAAAAAAATAATTGTTTAACAAGTAGCAAATGTTCGGCAATGACAAATGCTTGTTCTGCTAGTGGAATTGTATCCTCATTTGCACAGATCCCTTTGGGACCTGCACAAAAATAAAAATACAATATTGGAGACAGTCTTGACCCAGTGCATGGGCCCAGGAGGCCTCGGAATGCATGTCAATACCTTGTGGGTCAGGCTCTCTGACCCATCACAGGATGCGGTGTCTGTGCCAAAACACTGCTCCATCCATACCCAGGCTGGGGCAGCTGCTGCATGCTGCAGCCCCTTCCCCATCAGCCTTGTCCCATTAAACTGTCTCACTGAGTTCACACCTGAACTCAGCTCACTGGCACGGTAAGGCAACGTGGTCCCCAGTGGTGCAACGGACATCTCTGCACACAACGTTACGTAGAAACATAGAAACATAGACTTTGACATCAGATAAGGACCGCTAGGCCCATCTAGTCTGCCCATTTCCCTACCTACAGGATAGGCCGCAGATCCTAGTTAACCAACAGCCTTTATCTTCCTGCCCCCCACAAGAATTGCCTTATGTCTGTCCCATGCATTCTTGAATTCTCCCACAGTTTTAGACCCCACAACTTCCTCAGGAAGGCTGTTCCATGCATCCACTACCCTCTGAAATAATACTTCCTCACATTGCCCCTGAACCGCCTCCTTCTATCTTTAAATTGTGTCCCTTGTTCTTGCAAGTCTCTTTTTCTGAAAGATGCTACCCTCTTGACTTTGTTGATTCCTTGAGGTACTTGAAAGTTTCTATCATGTCCCCCTCTCCTTCTTTCCTCAAGGGTATACATATTAAGCTCCTTTAGTCTCTCCTCATACGGCTTCTCTTGCAGACCCTGCACCATTTTAGTTGCCCTCCTCTGACTGCCTCTATCCTGTCTATGTCCTTGCGGAGATGGGGTCTCCAGAACTGGACACAGTATTCCAGATGGGGTCTCACCAACTGTCTGTACAGAGGATAACAACTTCCTGTTTTCTGCTGCTGATGCCTCTCCTATACATCCCAGTATACCCCGGCCCTCCTACTGCCTTCTCACATTGCTTACAACCTTAAGGTCATCTGATATGATTACCCCAGGTCCCTTTCCTGTTTTGTTGTTGTTACTAGCTCCCCACCCATTGTGTATTCTTCCCTAGGTTCTTGTTTTCCAGGTGCATTATTTGCACTTTTTGCATTGAATCCTAGCTGCCATACGCCTGACCATTCCTCCAACCTTGCTAAGTCCCTTTTCATCCTTTCCACGCCTCCTTGTGTATCAACCCTGTTGCAGATCTTTGTGTCATCTGCAAAAGGCATACTTTTCCTTCCAGTCCTCTGCAATGTCACTGATGAAGACATTAAAGGACTGGACCCAATCTGAACCCTGCGGTACCCCACTAGTAACCGCCCTTTCTTCAGAGTGGACTCCATTTACAATTACCTTCTGTGTCCTGTTGTCCAGCCAATGTTTTACCCAGGCTACCACCCTCGGACCCACTCCCAGGCTGGTTAATTTGACTATTAATCTTTTGTGTGGGACTGTGTCAAATGCCTTGCTAAAGTCTAGGTAGGCCATGTCCACAGCCCCTCCCTGGTCTACTACTTTGGTCACCCAGTCAAAGAAATCTATTAGATCTGTCTGACATGACCTTCCCACTGTGAACCCATGCTGCCTTGGATCCTGTGCTCCACTGACCTCTAGGTACTCAACTATTCTTTCCTTCAGAAGTGACTCCATCACTTTCCCTACCACAGAGGTCAGACTGACAGGTCTGTAGTTTCCCTGCCTCTGTCTTGGTCCCACTTTTGTGAAGGGGAATCACATCCGCCTTCCTCCAGTCCTCGGGTACCACACCATCCTCCCATGATTTATTAAAAAGAGTAGCCAGTGGTTTCACTAGTTCCTCCCTTAATTCTTTTAGAATTCTGGGGTGAATTCCATCAGGACCCATTGCTTTGTCCACCTTCAGTTTTAGGAGTTCTTGCAGAACCCTTTCTTCTGTGAAAGGACTGGGATCGACCCCCCTCTCAAGAGTGCTTCTGTTAATTGGATTAGGCACTTCCCCCTCCTCTTTTGTGAATACTGAGCAGAAATATTCGTTCAGTATTCCTGCTTTTTCACTGTCCCCCTCTGCCCACCCACCGTTCATTCTATTCAGCCTCACTATCCCTCCCTTTGTCTTTCTACGCTCGCTGATGTACCTATAAAAGGTTTTATCCCCCTTCTTAACTGAGTTGGCTATCTTTTCCTCAGTTTGGGCCTTTGCTATTCTGACTTCCCTCCTGCTTCTTTCTGCCTTAACCAGTGACAGCTCTCTGTCCTGCTCCTTCTGTGTTTCCTTATACTCCGGAATGCTATCTTTTTCTTCCTGATCTCACAGCCACCTCTCTTGAGAACCATAGTGGCTTTTTCTTTCGTTTTGATTTGTTTATTTGCTTCACACAAAGGCTTGTTGCGTCTGTGATGGCAGTTTTGATAATTCCCCATTGTTGCTCCACACCTCCTTCTAGCCTGTTTGCTAGTGCTTTTCTGAGGCACTCTCCCATCTTGCCAAAGTCAGCCCTCCTAAAGTCCAGTACCCTCATAAATTACTTCATAAATTCTTTATTTTTTAATATTTTGACCCAAACTTTCAACATAGTCTTCTTATGACCCCACCTCATGAACTCAGTAGGTGAAAATTTTCAAATCCTCACTGCTATGCCATTCTGCACCACAGGTGCGAAAACACATTTCCGCCAGGATGGGAAAAATGACAGCTATAATGTTCATGAGGTGCTGTGAAAAAAATGGTTATGTTGAAAATGTGAGGCCAAAATACTGAAAATTAAAGTTATGTGCATGCGTAGAAAAATTTCATTGTACACACATAACTTGGTCATTTTAAGGAATCTTTTCACCAAATTGTCAACAAGGCCTTTTTAGGACCCCACCTCATGGACACTGGCAGTGGAATTACATTAGTCAGGCCTGAAAGGTGATTTTGCACTGCAACCACAAAATCACCTTTTGGGTTCGATTAACAAAATTTCATTACCAGTGTTCATGAGGTGGGGTCCGAAAAAGGCCATGTTGAAAGTTTGGTAAAAAAATTCTTAAAAATGATACCTTTTTTTTCCCCTAATTCTATTTATTCTCTGCCCTACCCAAACTCTCTCCAGCGGGTCACTAAGCACTGTGCCATGATCCCGCCTGCCTGAAGTCCTTCACACTTTCTCCTCTCCACCAACGCTCCCGACGCTACCCAGCCACTCAACCCCTCCCCCGGCTCTGAGCCCCCTCGAGGTGGGACCACCTTGCTCCTCCTGGCTCTCTATCTATAATCCAGAAGAGCAGCCAGGCAGGGAGGAGCGCAGTGGATCGAATGGAGATGCTCGACATTGGGCGTGGTTGGCTGGCCCCTGTACCCTCCTTCGCCTTTTGGGAGACAGGGTATTTCTGTATGTTCTGCCCCTTGGCACAGCTTGCAATGGTGTCAGCGTGGGACCTCCCACAGATGATCTGCCATCACAAGACCCCCTCAATTTGTCCCTGCTACTGGGCAATTTCACCAGCCTCTGCCATGTGCCACCACTGTGCGAGGAGTCCCCAGAACCCACCCCAGGAAAAGAGAGCAGTCCTCCAGATGCTCAATCTTCTCCCCCTGCTGACCCCTGATGGCCCAGGCTCATTTCTGAACCTGGGTCACCGGTGTGGCGTCAGGTGTGGAGTCCAGCACCTCAACCCTCAGTGCCATCGGGCCAGCCACTAAAAATGGCGATATTATGATGAGAAGTTTAAAATACCATTGAAATATAATATATACACTTACCCGCATTGCTCAGTTCACAGTTCAGCACTGAAGAGAGAAGACGTGTCTTTGGTCCACAGAGTATTACAGTGGTAGACCTCGGCTGGTAAGTATAGAGTAAGGGAGGGTGTGGGGTGGTGGGTGCTCAGTAGGAGGATCAGGATGAGGGGTTGGGGGCAGCAGCAATGATGAGGGACCATTTTCTTTCTTTCAGGTAACAAAAAAGGCATCACAAGATGGTTTTCTTCTTTCTCAGGAACAGTTAAACATATGGGGACAGCAGTCAGATGGTGAGGTTGCCACTAGACACCAGGGAAACAAAATAACAAGTTATAGTTGGGGGGGCATAGTATCTGACACTGCCCCTGTCATGTGCTGTATGTGGACAGGTTGGGGGACACCTCTGCTTGTTTTTTTGATATGTGTATCACATCATATACTGTGGTGTTCTGCTATACAACACACCCCAGTATATGATATGACACACATTATGAAATATGACAACAGGACATAATGGGTGGGTGATCGGGTGGGGGAGGGACCACTAGCCATGAGAGAAAACTTACATATGGAGCAGCTGATCTAGTGGGGGAGGGACCATTGGACACCAGGGAAAGCATTAATATATATGGGGGTGACTGGGTGGGGGGAAGGGAGAGGGACCGCTAGCCACCAGGTAAAACGTTCCTACATATCAGGTTTGCTTTTGTGTAATATCATATACTGTGGTTTTCTGCTATATGAAACACCACAGTATATGATGCGACACACATAACAAAATACGACAGCAGGACAGTATATGATATGATACACATAATGAAATATGACAACAGAACATCACGCTTTCACAAAAAAAAAAAAAACATCTGTAGAACATTTATTTTTACACTATGCATGCCCAAGAACAAAAAATCTTTCACAAATTATTTAAAATCTACCTGACTACAATATACCAAAACTACAAAAGCATGTACCATGGGCCAAACTCTATGAAATCTGAAAGTTTCAGGTTTCAAATCCTCATATTTATTCAGTTATTAGGGGGCCAAAAAGTCTTAAAACGGTGATTTTTACATTTTTTGTACCTCTGTAACTTTGCCCCTACTAAACTAATGTAGAAGAAATTTTCAGAAATCCTAGCACAAATGCTGTGCTTTCCAAATTTCATGTAAATCAATTGAATGGGGCAAAGTTATTAAGGTGCAAAAGTTGGGGTTTACCTTTAAAGTGCTTACTCAGCTCTAATATATAGGTGCATCTGCACCTGTATAATTCTTTGCAAAAAAAACTTTGTCAATGCACCAGTTAGGGTAACTTAACACCACAAAAGTAGGGAAATATGATGTTAGAGTTTCCAACCCTAACTCCCCACTCTCACTCCCCATCCCCACCCCCAAGCAGCAAAAGGAAAAAAAATTGGGGTTTTGTGTCTCTGGAGTCTTGATGAATCAGTAGTGGGGTCTTCCTGGGGGGTTCTCAACCCTAATGTTCCCACCCCTCCCCAGCCCACAGCCTCCAGTCAGAAGCATAAGGTACAGCTCCAAGCCAGTGCCTCATAGTGATGCACTCTTCAAAGGTAGAGAAGTATGTCTTACCACATGTTGCCAACACAATTTGTTATGGCTTTCTTCACCCAGTGCACTACATGATGAAAGATCATGTGTGACGTTGTTTGTTCAAGGAATAGGTAGGCATTAGGGTTGAGAACACCGAGTAAGACCCTACCATTGATTCACCAAGACTCCAGAGAGTCAAAACCCTAATTTTTTTTTTCTTTTGCTGCTTGGGAAGTGGCGGTGGAGAGTTAGGATTGAAAACCCTAATGCCACATTTCCCTACTTTTGTGGCATTACATTACCCTAACCGGTGCATTAATGAACTGTTCTACAAAGAATTTCCTTTCTTTTTGAAATAGTGGAATTGTATGCTGATTCACGCAGGTCCCTGTGGAACTTGTGTGAACAGGGGCAGGTGCACAGGGCCTTTTGCATCCTGCGCCAAGGGTAGACTCTGTCTGCCTACAAAAGTGTCAGGCCTTTACAGGCCTTGACCTTTCATGCAGTGACACATGTCAACAGTTCATGAGGTTGTGTAATGGGCTGTGGAAGCGCAGCACCCTCTGATCCATGTGCTTCCATTTGGCCACAGACACAGATGCATAAGTCAAAGAGTCCATCTGTCAGATGACGCACAGGGCCCTCTGCCACCCATGGGTGCACAGGTGCAGGGCCCTAGGCCAAGAGGACAGCTGTCTTCAGTATATGGTACCCATGCCAGTGTGGACAACCCTGCAGCTTTCATTTCCTGGCTGGGGGGGTGGTGTCACATAACAGTGCCATCCCCCCACACTCAACTCATCTAGCTGGGTCACTGAGCTCTTCCCACAAGTCATATCAGCAGCACAGGATCACAAAGTATACTCACTGGAATCAAGAGTGGCACTATTTATTTTTATTTTATTTAAACATTTGATAACCAGGAAAAGCACACTAAGCACACTGAGTCGAGGCTCATGTCCAGGTACAACCCAGGGGTGAAGGGGAGGGTGTTACAAACAGTATACATACATAGAATAGATACATGAATATTACATACAATCACATAATTTTGTACAAATGAGTTATTTACATTCAGTTGCATATGTACGTTATTTACAATCAGTTACTTGAATACAATCATATACAGTACAGAGGTTTTGAAGTTTAAAATGTGTTAATTTGGCTAAAAGACAGACTAGTTGCAGTTACAGGTGGGGAAGGGGAGATGACGAAGTTGAGATTTAATGGAGTTTTGCTTGGGTGAGTTTCTGAGGGGCTGGAGAAGCTGGTTCCATAGGTAGGGGAGACGGTAGGGTACACATAAAGTTTCTTAACAATTACGTACTTTTTAAAATGTTGACCCTAAATTTTCAAGATAGTCATTTTATGACTCCCTTTGTAAACATGACATGTAGAATTAATAGTACATTAGCCAAAGCATGAGAGGAAATAGATCTCAGTGCAATAAAAGAAAGAAACTACAAAACATAATGTCCACTTCCTACTTAATAAACCTTGAGAGACCTATATTAGAAATGGTGGAAAAACATCATAGTTGGCTAATATTTATAACAGTGTGCAACAATGAATTAATAACCAAGTACCCTTTCCAACAATGGTAAACTGCCTTTTTTTAATGGCAGTCGGTGTCTCATGCCACAGATGAACAGGCCTCTTTGCATGGGGAGGGGGTCACTGTAAACCAAGCTGCCATTGTGCAGTCTTGACCATGGGGTCCAGGTTGCATTAAACAGAACAAATACAAGAAGGGTTCATCATTGGGACCATGCTGCAATGAGTCAGACATGTTCACTCCCATCAACTCAATGGAGTGTCCGCAGTGCGGTGCCAGCCACAGCAACATCAAAGGCATTCTGGTGCAGAGCACAACATGGAGGGGGGGTCATAACCCTACAGTGATCTCTGCATAAACCCCAAATATGCTGCTCTAAAAAAAAAAAAAGATAGACGTTTCAACCATAGGTCCCATGTCCAAGCGAGTCAAGACACGCCCACCCCCAGCACCTCCATGGAGCACCTGCAGCACAGTGCATGCAAAGGAAAAGGCATGCTGATCCAAAAGCACAGCTGTCTTGACACTGCACACTGTGATGCTTGGCCAGCTGGTTATGATTATTCTATGATATTTGTAATATAGAATGTGGTATGTGATTGTCTCACATGAGACATCCTGTATTCCTGGATGCCCCCCCCAGATTACAGTGACAAGTGACCCGAAACCTGGAGGTAATTACAAGACTAGAGAGACTAAATTAAGGGTCTCCTATTTTCTGACTTAATTAGAACTGACCCTGCTGCCAGGATATAGGGCTCATAAACTTTTATGACATATTAAAGGAAAAACATGTTATCCCACCATGGTGCTAAAGGTTATAAAATCCTTTGATATGGCTTGGGAATATGAACTGCTCAAGATCAAAGAGAAAATGTTAATCAAGGAGTCCTATTGGGAAATTAGTTTTTGCTGATGTCACCTTATTTAACATACCTCCTGATAGGACATCATGTTTGTATATTTTTTATATTCTAAAAGGAGGAGCTAGATGGCATCAAAGTAGGGGTGTGGAGACACAGAGTTTTAAACTGTATACTGTGTTTGAACTTGTGTGACATATCTTTGTTTTTGCTCTTAAGAAACAAGATCTAACTATAAGCACTATAGAGGTAATACATTACATAGAAAAAGTCTAACTGTATGTTAGTAGGAGTTTGTCTGTAGTTTTCTTTGCTTTTCTTTTAAGTGATTGCATTCTCTTTGATATATTATTCTGTGTTTACATTTTTCATATTTTTTTCCATTTTAGTAAATATATATTTGAAAGACTGCCTGGGGTTGTCTATCTGAGCCGGTACATTTGGGTATGTTATCGTAATGTTCCCAGTTTGAATCCTCCCAGAACTTGAGACTAAAGGTGATTCGGACCCACAAGCAGACAGGAGGGTTACCCTGTCTGTTACCTGTTCACATTACTGCACTCGGAGGTTGGCACTGTGGGAGCAGAGGGCCTGACCTGCTGGGTGCATTTGTGACAGATTTGGTTGGCAGCTGTGCAGATAAATTTGGTAACACAAGAGTTAACTGTTCAGTGTATCAGCTTAATACTGTACAGCTCACTTGCAAAATAAGGCAGTGATTTATTTTTAAAAAAGAAAACAGAACTACATAATTTTGCTTACAGTCTAGTTCCTACCTGTTTTATTTTTTTCTAAAGTGCAAGTTAGAGTAGCCGTAGTTAGGGAAGAAGATGGCTTCCAACTACAGTGGGCACACTGAAGACTACTTGAGGCAGTTGTGCCGGGACAGAGGAATCCTGTACGAGGTGAGAGCCACCAAGCAGAACCTCGTGGATGCCCTGATGGCAGCAGATGCCCAGAGCATCAAGTCACAGACTGTGTCTGTAAAGGACCAAACCTTGAGCATGAAGGAGCTCGTGGCCAGTGCAGTGTCCGGATCCAGTGGGGAGGACAGTAGGGCCAGTGCAAGCAAAGGGCCACAACAGCAGGGGAAGGTCACCAGCATTCTGGAGTCAGAAGCAATCAGGCTGTAGACTGAGTTGCGTAGAATGGAGCTGGAGTTCCAAAGAGAAGAGAAGCAAGAACAGAGAGCCGCAGAGGAGAGGAGGTAGCGAGAACAGCAAGATGCAGAGGAAAAGAGAGCGTGAGAACAGTGAGAGGTGGACCGTGAAGAGCATGAGTGCCAGAGATGACATGAACTGGAGAAGTTATGACTCCAACCACCAGCACCAGAGCAAGTAAGTGGCTTGGGTTTAACTGGAACTACAGGACGGGGTTACAAATTGAATTCCAAATTAATAGCTGAATTTAAAGAGAGGGAGGATATGGATGCCTTTTTAAATTCTTTTAAAAAAGTTTGTATTCAGACTAAAATTCCTAGAGGACCCTGGAACTTCCAGCTATCCTCGCTATTTACCGGGAAAGCTCGGGATGCATTGGGTCAAACGGACAATGAGGACAGTAATGATTACAGTAAACTTAAAGCTATACTTTTAAAAAATTTGATTTAACTGCTGAAGCATACAGAGCTAAATTCCATAAGCTCAGGAGAAGTCCTGACATGAGCTATGAAGAGCTAGCCTCAAAATAACATCAGTCTTTAAAACGTTAGTAGGAAGGAACTGAAGCAAATTCAGTAGATAAAATTAAAAATGCTATTTTGTTAGAACAGTTTTTTGGGGCATGCCCAGCAGAGTTGAAAACCTGGCTGGAGGACCGAGATCCCAAAACAGTATAAGAGGCTGCTAAACTCTTGGACCGCTATGCCAAGAACAGACCTGCTCTGAGAGTGAATGGGGCAGGCGTGGCAGTGCAGAAAGGGAAAAGCATGCCTTCAGGGAAGCTAAAACCCTCACTGCCTCCACTGAGACCAGTTAGCCCCAGGTCTCAAAGAAAAGATTTATCTGAGAAAAGAAGCCAATGTTGGGTTTGTAAAGAAACTGGGCATATTGCCAGACAGTGTCCCAAAAGGACAAGCAATATGCAGAATGGGGCTAGGAAAGAAGTGATTTGTTTGTATGTTCCTGGAAGCATGCCTGTGAACATGAGGGAACACATGCACCCAGTCACAGTGAATGGTGTACAGAGACAAGGGTTAAGGGACACAGGGGCATCCCTGACATTGGTAAAAGAGGATCTGGTAGAGCCTGGTCAGCTTATACCCAATGAATTTGTAACTGTACAAGACTTCCATTGCCACTCGCTAGTGTTCTCCTAGACTAGGGTGAAACGGGGAACTGTGTAACAGGTAGCTGTAGCCAAAACTTTAGCAGCTGACGTCATCCTTGGCAACAATCTCAAACTGGGGATGGTATGTGCAATTACCAGCAGCCAAGCAGCAAGAGAAAAGTTTTGTTCCCTGGACCCCACAGAAGCCATTGTGGAAACCACTGGGAGGCTGGTTCCCCAGCCTATGTCTCCTGATATGGAGACTAATGAAAAGGGGGTAGAAAGTTCCCCCGTTGCACTTAACCACACAGCTATGGAGGGTTATTCCAAAGAAGCAGGGGTGACCCATTGTCAGAGGGTTAGGGATGACAGCGATCCTGAATTCCCTGATGCTAGTGCTAGGGACCCTATAGAGACTGAAGGGGACCTGTCCCATGCCTTGGGAATGTGTAAGAAGTTTGCAGCTGCTCAGAAAAGTGACCCTAGTCTAGAGAAACTGAGGGCTCAGGCAGACACTGATGGAGCACAGGAAGGTGATGGTAAACATAAAGTTTATTGGGAAAATGGACTGATGTATACTCAGGTTATGAAGACAGAAGGAGGGGTGATAGGCAGGCACCTAGTCATTCCCCAGGGGTATCGTGAGCAGTTACTCAAGATTGCACATGATATTCCCTTGTCTGGTCATCTGGGAATCACACACACTACGCAGCAGTTGGCCCAGAATTTCTATTGGCCCAACTTCACCCAGCAGGTGAAGGAGTATTGCAGGTCTTGTCACTGGTGCCAAGAAATAGGGAAGGTGGGTAAGAAAACCCAAGCCGCTCTAATTCCTTTGCCCATAGTGGAGGAGCCATTCCAGAGGGTGTGAATGGATACTGTGGGGCCTTTAAATACCCCCAGCTCTTCCGGGAAGAGGTTCATCCTAACTGTGGTGGATTATGCCACCCGGTATCCAGAGGCAGTCACCTTATCCTCACTGAGGACAGACAAAGTGGCAGATGCCTTACTTGGGATTTTCTCCCGTGTTCGGTTTCCACAGGAGGTTATCACCAATCGAGGGGGTTCCTTCATGTTGGACCTGATGTAATGTTTGTGGGAGAAGTGTGGTGTGGTGCAGAGGTGCAAGACATCTTATCACCCGCAAGCCAATGGGCTTGTGGAAAGATTTAATGGTACCCTGAAGTCAATGGTCCAAGCATCTGCTAAACAGCATGGGAGGGACTGGGAGAAATACCTTCTCCACCTCTTGTTTGCATACAGGGAGGTGCCCCAAGAGTCAATAGGATTTTTCCCCTTCAAACTCTTATATGGACGCCGGGTACGTGGGCCCCTAAACTTGATCTGGGAGGACTGGGAAGGCAAGCATGCCACCTAGGGCACTCCCATAGTGGATTACATCCTTAGGTTTAGGGAAAGGCTGAAGGAGCTTATGGGGACTGCCCAGAGCAACCTGGCAGCTGCCCAACAGAAACAAAAAGTGTGGTACGACCACAGAACCAGAGCTTGCTCATACACAGTGGGTCAGGAAGTCATGGTCTTTATTCCAGTCTGGAAAGAGAAGCTGCAGGCTGAGTGGGCAGGACTGTACAAAGTAGTTAGGAAGGTAAATGACGTGAACTATATCATAGAGTTACCTAACGGAAGACATACAGAAAGAATGTACCATGTCAACATGATGAAGCCATATGCTAATAGGGCTGACATGGTGTTTGCAGTATGTAGTCCTGGGGAGGGGATGGACGAAGGAGACCCCCTGCTGGACTTGCTGGAAGAAAGCAAGTGGGAGTTCTCTGTGAAGGCAGTTAAATTGTCACCCCAGCTGGCCCCGGACAAGATCCAGGGAATAAGGGAGGTTTTAGCAGACTTTACCCCACTGTTTAGCGCCAAGCCTGGACTAACCCCTTTAGTGACACATGATGTGGAGACAGGGACACAGATGCCCATATGGTGGACAGCATAGTGGGTGTCAGAGGCTGTCCAAAAGGACATTAGGATGGAGGTGGAGGAAATGCTGGATTTAGGGGTGATCCAGAGATCCCACAGCCCCTGGGCCTCACCCGTAGTCCTTGTGCCCAAGCCAGATGGCTCTGATCATTTCTGTGTGGACTATCATGGACTGAATGCAGACACGAAGTCAGACACCCACCCGATGCCCCAGACAGACGAACTTCTGAACAAGTTGGGAGGGGCGACATACCTTACGACTATTGACCTGACAAAGGGGTACTGTCAGATAGAGTTAACAGACAGAGCTAGGGAGAGGTTGGCCTTCATCACTCCAATAGGCTTATTTGAATTTAAATTAATGCCTTTTGGAATGAAGAACGCCCCGGCCACTTTCCAAAGGTTGGTGAACCAGGTGTTAAATGGTGCTGAGGAGTATGCTGTGGCATACCTGAATGACATTGGCATCTTTCGTGACAGCTGGGAGGAACACCTGTCCCACCTTAGGGAAGCGTTAGGCAGGATACAGAGGGCCAGGCTCACTGTCAAAGCTGCAAAGTGCCAGGTGGCCATGGCTGAAGTGGCATACTTCGAGCATGTTGTTGGCCGGGGAAAGCTCTGTCTTAACCAAGTAAAAATAGAGGTGACCAAGGCATGGCCCGGATCAGAAATGCAGAAGCAGGTCAGGAGTTTTCTAGGGACAGTGGGGTACTATAGGAAATTTGTACCCAATTACAGTGCCCTGGCTGCTCCCCTATCTGACCTGGTAAAGAAAATGATGCCTAAGAAAATTACCTGGGAACCAGCCTGTGAAAAAGCCTTTATCAGACTGAAGCAAGCACTCTGCAGTTCTTCTGTATTGACAAGCCCTGACTATAGCAGTCCGGACTGATGCCTCAGACATGGGTATTGGGGCAGCACTGAGTCAGACATCCAACCAAAAAAAGGATCACCCTGTAGTGTACCTGAGTAAAAAGTTACTTCCCAGGAAGCAGACTTACTCTACTGTGGAAAAAAAGTGTCTTGCCATAGTGTGGGCCCTAAAGAAGTTACAGCCATACTTATATTGGCAGCATTTTGAGGTACAAATGGAACACAAACCCTGGTTTGGCTGACCCAAATGGGAAAAACTAATGGTGGACTATTAAGATGGAGTCTTGTCTTGCAAGGGTATGACATGACAATCTTACATAGGGTTGGAGCAACCAATCAGAACGCCGATGGCCTATCGCTGGCCTGTATGAGGAGTGAACTGATGGGAAGCTCATCCCGTGCAAGGGATAGAGTCCCCAAAGTCAGTCTAGGTGGAGAGGACTGTGACGCTTGGCCAGCTGGTTATGATTGTTCTATGATATTTGTAATATAGAATGTGATATGTGATTGTCTCACATGAGACATCCTGTGCTGCTGGGTGACCCCTCCCCCCAGGTTACAGTGACAAATGACTTGAAACCAGGAGGTAATTACAAGACTAGAGTGACTTAATTAAGGGTCTCCAGTTTTTCTGTCTTAATTAGAACTGACCCTGCTGCCAGGATATAGGGCTCGAAAACTTTTATGACGTCTTAGAGGAAAAACAGTTATCCCACCATGGTGCTAAAAGTTATAAAATCCTTTGATATGCCTTGGGAATAGGAACTGCTTAAGATCAAAGAGAAAATGTTAATTAAGGAGTCCTATTGGGAAATGAGTTTTTGCTGATGTCACCTTATTTAATATATCTCCTGATAGGACATCCTGCTTGTATATTTTTTATATTCTAAGATGACATCATAGAAGGAGTGTGGAAACACAGAGTTTTAAACTGTATACTGCGTTTGAACATGTGTGACATATCTTTTTGGGCTCTTAAGAAACAAGATCTAATTATAAGCACTATAGAGGTAATACATTAGATAGAAAAAGTCTAACTGTATGTTGGTAGGAGTTTGTCTGTAGTTTTCTTTGCTTTTCTTTTAAGTGATTGCATTCTCTTTGATATATTATTCTGTGTTTACATTTTTCATATTTTTTTCCATTTTAGTAAATATATATTTGAAAGACTGCCTGGGGTTGTCTGCCAGTTCTTTTTGCATGTGACGTATATATGGTGAAGTGTGACAATTGTTCAAGAGCTTGATGGTGTTACTAAACTGGAAGAAGGTAAGCATATACCTAAGGTCTTTTATAGAGTTTCAAGGGTTCATTTTGGATACCTGGTTAGGTGTCCTTTGGCAAAAGCTATATTGCATCCCCCGAAGAGAATATTATCTGAGCCGGTACATTTGGGTATGCTAGCATAAGGTTCACAGTTTGAATCCCCCCAGAACTTGAGACTAAAGGTGATTCAGACCCACAAGCAGACAGGAGTGTTACCCTGTCTGTTACCTGTTCAGATTACTGAGCTCGGAGTTTGGCACTGTGGGAGCAGAGGGCCTGACCCGCTGAGTGCGGTTTGTGACACCTACATCACAAAGAACAGCAGTAGAATGGAGAATAAAAGCAAGTACCACTGTCCCACAGTTTGTGCCTACGATCTGTATCAGCATGCCCTGACACCACTGTTACTGACTCCAAGGCACAAGTGCTTCACCGAACCAGCAAAAGCAAACATACAGGTATCTGACATGCTCCAACACAGTCCCAGCAAGGAGCCTCCCTCTCTCCATACACACACACACACACCCACTCTTTCACTCTGGTCAATGCAACCAGCACCTACCTCACTCATAAATGACAGCTCCACCAGCACACCCTGTCTCAGTGACCCTGTAGTCCAGCGGTCCAGTGACGACCAGGGACCAGAGAAGATCCTGCACAGAAGCAAGAAAAAAGAATAAGCATGAATACATGAAACAAAAAACTATGCAAACATCAAAAAATGCTTGAAATACACCAAACCCACCAACCAAATCACCAAACAGCTGCCATTCAAAAAGACCCTGTGTACTTGTCCCCAAAATCTGGTTAATAGTTTGTGATGCAGCTTCACTGACAGGAGAGGGGCTGTTGGTGCTGCATACAGACCATCTCTGTTTAGCCACTTAAGTATGGTGCAGGCAGGTGCCTTGCAGTTGCCCCCCACCCACAAGCTGCTCAATACAAATTTATTTGTTGAAACTTGTAAGGTCAACATTCTCTTTCAAGGATAAAGAACCCCAGAGACCCCACACACCTTGTTCCTGCCCCCTTTATTTTGTCTTTTTCCTTGTGTAGCTGTTATGAATTTGGATAAAATACTGAACATACTTTTGAAGTAGAAAAAGAGCAATGGCTGAGAGCATTGTGAGAGTATTGGAATAAGAAAAACTTTATTAAGACAGTGTTTTAAAAAAAAGGGCTGTCTTGTTAACTTTCCTCAACCGCAGTTTGTGGCTTCACTGTCTGCCTCCGCTGCATGGGAAAGTCATTCTTGACTTTCCCTAGAGACTTCCAAAAATGTAAAGACAAGCTGATTCAAGTTCTTTCCATATGAGTATGCTGTAAAAAGTAATCATTAACATCTGTTTTAAATCTGTACAGCTTCTTACACTCCCTTCTCTCTGCTAGAGAGTAGAACACATACCAACTTCATTCAGACACAGTTTCAAACCTGTACAGTAGCTGGCATGGTTAGACTTTAAATTGTCTGCTTTCACCAAGAAAAGTGGCCCCACAATTGAGGCAGTGAACAGAGCTGCAGATCTTCTTGGGAAATCTATCCAATGTCATCTGAAGTCTGTCTAACTGAACCACAATGTTGAGAGAGGTGTGAGAGAAGGGCTGCAATAGAGAATGAGTTGCAAACCTGTGTAGGCAACATCAAGAAACCCCAGCCTCTCATTACAATCCTTAGGAGTCATGTTACATATACCCACTCTGATCGCTGCCCCCAGTTCCAAGTCCTGACCCCCTGAATGCTGCCCTTAAAGGTTAACTTTATTTCTGATTTTGCTGCAGTTAAGGAGAGAGGCAGGAGAGACGTGCCACACTGGAGAGAGAGAGGCACAAGTCAAGTGTTGTCAATATCTTGCTGTTAGCAGGTCACTGCAACTCTTAAGGGTTAACTTTTTTTGATTTTGCCACAATGAAGAGAGAGAGAGACGGAACAGAAGTGCTGCAGTGGAGAGGTGCAAGCTGTGTGCTAAGCGACAGGGCTTCAGTTAACTCCATTTGGGAGTATTTGACTTCCAAAAATAAGGCAAAAACTTCCAAAATAAAGAGGGAAGAAGTCATTGACTTCCAGATGTAAAACCAAAAAAATAGATGACTTATAAAATTGCAGGCATGGATGTCAGAAATAATGGATTGTTCTGAAAGAAATTATATTTTACCACTAATATATGATATTAATATTCATAAATATCTCCTGACTTCCAAAAGTGGGATCCTGGAAGTATTTTGACTTCCAAAAAATTGAAATGACTTCCAGATTTCAACTCCTGGAAGTTTTAGACTTCCACTGAAAATAAATTAACTGTACCCCTGGCAGGTGACATCAAGAAAACCCAACTAGGGATACTGGAGGCCTGGGGTGGGGTTTGAGTTTGAGAGTGTCCCTTTAATGGATGAATATAAAAAACTCTCTTCACTGCAAGTGGCCAGTTGCGGACATAGGGGGGGGGGCTAAGGAGCTGAAGCCCCTAGTTTGCAAATCAGCTGGTATTACTCAGGTTTCGCAGCAGCTGAATTATGTAAGTGCAATACCATCCAGCAGCTGTTGCTGCATTACCGACTTGACTGCTGATTTGGCTGTTAGTTCTTTCCCCAACTTCATGATCTGATCATTGTTGTGCAACAGTGATCTGTTGGAGAGGCTGGGACAGATGGAATCACCCCTGATGGATCATCGCTGCACTACAATGATCACATTGTGCAGTCAGGAACAAATTAACACAGACAAGGGAATCTGGACCCTCATCACCTCACAGCTCAAGCTGCACTGTGCAGTGCAAAATATCCCCCCATCTCTTACCTGTTGTTGGCTCTCCGCTTCCTGACTTGTGCTGCAGGTAAAGTCAGTGGCAATAGAGAGGATGGAGCTAGTAGCTACAGCCAGCCATGAGCCACCAAAATAGCCCGGATCAGTTCTATACAGTACAATATCTCCAACACTGACTATTTAATGGATAACCATAGCTGAAAGCCTCTTAACAGGTAGTCATTTTATGTTTAAATATTTATTTTTGATTAGCTTTTTATACATATAAACACACAGTAGAGTCACAGAACTTACAGGATAAGCTCTTGATACTACTATCCTAATTTACTCCCTGCTTTTGTTTTAAGTGCATCTTATCTGAGGTTGTTTCCCACACAGCTACACGAGAGCTGAAATGTCATTTGAGACTCTTTGCTATTCTTCATCACCTTTGGGCAGGACCGTCAAACCTAGAATCAAGGCCACCATTAACATTAATCTGTACCAAGCAGAATGGGTCATTAACAATCTCCCTCATCACTCAGAAGTGCTGTGACAGGGCGAAGATAAAACAGTCACAACATTTCAAACAGCCTGGCCCAGGTTTACTCACATGATACAGCACCGCATCACAGAGGAGAGGACACCCTCAAGCAGAAGTGCAACAGATTTTTTTCAGACCCTTTTTACTTAAAAAAGCACAAAAAAAGGCATCCGCATTCTCTGATGATTGAATTTGTTTGCTATCTTGGAGATAGTGGGTTAGACAATATAACAGATCACATTTCTGGAGAGAAACCAAGGAACCCAACAGCATTCTGTGGTCTACTACAGCAGTGCAAACTGCTTGTTAATACTACCTGTTCACAGCTCGGCAAAGCCTCATGTTTGAAATTAGTTCAGCTGACTGGTTTAGATGGAAAGTAGTTGCTGTATGGCATTGTTTGCCATGAGATTATGTTGACAATTCAAGTTTTACTGAGATGGAAATAACATGACTTTGATATGTATGTTTAACCACCCCAAAGTAACTTAAAACAGAAATGCAGAGTCACATCCCAAAGTAATTTGAAATGCAGAGTCACTTCAAGTATGAGATGGTTATGCCTGCAGAAATAGATGATATGGCTGCAATCTGACACTATGCGAGCAGTCAAAGCAGGAGGCAACACAGCAGAGGGCACGAGCATCCCACCTGCTTACATCAAAGATCAGTGAAGAGAAGGCAAGACAAAAGCTGAGGATAGATAGATAGATAGATAGATAGATAGATAGATAGATAGATAGATAGATAGATAGATAGATAGATAGATAGATAGGTAGGCAGACAGACAGAGAGACAGACAGACAGAACAGAGGATTAGAAACATAGAAACATAGAAACATAGAAGTTGACGGCAGATAAGGACCGCAAGGCCCATCCAGTCTGCCCATTTCTTTTTCTACCTTATAAATGTGCCATCGGCCTTTGCTCTGTCAGTGACCTATCTATTCATAGTCATTTGTATTGCTCCCTTATGCCTATCCCATGCCTGTTTGAAGCCCTGCACTGTATTCATAGCCACCACTTCTTGTGGTAAGCTATTCCATGCATCTACCACCCTTTCTGTGAAAAAGAATTTCCTCACATTCCCCCTTAATCGGCCTCCCTCTAATCTCATGCTGTGTCCTCTTGTCCTGCAATTTTTCTTATATTTAAACATGTTAGACTCTTTCACCTTGTTTATGCCCTTAAGGTGTTTAAATGTCTCGATCATATCACCTCTCTCCCTCCTTTGCTCAAGGGTATACATATTGAGCTCCGTTAATCTGTCCTCATATGTCTTCTGATGCAGTCCCTGCACCATTTTGGTTGCCCTTCTCTGGACTGCCTCAATTTGGTTAATGTCCTTGTGAAGGTGTGGCCTCCAATACTGCACGCAGTACTCCAGATGGGGCCTAACCAATGTCTTGTACAGAGGGATTATTACCTCCCTCACGACTTGTGATACCCCTACTAATACACCCTAACACCCCTAGCCTTACTTTACTGCTTTAGAGGTCTGCTTGGATGATTTTAGGTCATCAGTGATGATGATGCCCAAGTCTCTTTCTTCCTTTGTGACTGCTAGCAACTCCCTCCCAGCCTATAAGTGGCTTCAGGGTTTCTCTTCCTATGTGCATGATTTTGCACTTCTTTGCATTAAATCCCAGTTGCCACTCTTCTGACCATTTTGCTAGTTTATCCAGATCTCTTCTCATTCTGCCCACCCCATCTGGATCATCTACTCTGTTGCAGATCTTGGTGTCATCTGCAAACAGACAAGCCTTACCTCTAGTCCATCTGCGAGGTCACTAATGAAGATGTTGAATAGGACTGGCCCCAGGACTGATCCCCTGAGGTACCCCACTTGTGACTTGCATCTCTTCTGACTGTATACCATTTACCACCACTCTCTGTTTTCTGCCAGTCAACCAGTTTGCCACCCAGTTGACCAACTTCTGACCCACCCCGAGCCTACCTAGCTTATTTATCAATCTTCTATGTGGAACAGTGTCAAAAGCTTTGCTGAAGTCAAGGTAGGCGACATCAACTGCTCCCCCTTGGTCCACCACTCTGGTTACCCAGTCAAAGAAATCTATGAGATTAGTTTGACAGGACCTTCCTTTTGTAAACCCATGCTGTCTTGGATCCTGTGCCCCTATGGATTCCAGGTGTTGCACTATCCTTTCCTTAAGGAGTGCCTCCATAATCTTGCCCACTACTGAGGTAAGACTGACCGGTCTGTAGTTCCCCGCCTCCTCCCTGCTACCACTCTTGTGGAGCGGGATCACATGAGCCCTTCTCCAGTCTTCTGGGACCTCTCCTGTGCTCAGAGACTCACTAAACAATTCTGCTAATGGCTCTGCTAGTTCCTCCTTTAGCTCCTTAAGTACCCTGGGATGTATGCCATCAGGTCCCATTGCCTTATCCACCCTGAGCTTAGCAAGCTCTTGTGGACCCTTTTTTGTGAAGGGAGTAGTGCTCACCTCCCTCCCCCTGTGTCCATGATGCTGAGCTGTGGGCCCTGCCCTACCTTCTCTTCAGTAAATACTGAGCAAAAGTATCTATTTAGGATAGATGCCTTTACAGGGTCCTCCTCCTCACATGCTCCCTTTTCTCCATTAAGCTTAGCACTCCTCTGGACTTTCTCCTTTCACTAATGTATCTATAGAAAGTCTTGTCACCTTCTTTACTGTTCGTGCTAGTGTTTCCTCAGTTTGGGACTTTGCCTGCCTTACTGCCTTACCTGCTTCCCTTGGGCAGTTTGGTATGCCTCCCTATCTTCATCCCGCTGTGTTCCTTTATTTTCTGAAGGCCAGCCTTTGGCTCTGACCTTTTCTGCTACTGTATTTGAGAACCAAAGTGGTTTCCTTCTTCTTTGCACTTCCTTTCTGTCTAACACAATGGGATGTTGCTTCAAGTATTGTATCCTTAATGCTTGCCCACTTTGCCTGTACCTCCTCACCTGTGTTTCTTTTGCCAGGGCTAGCTTAACTCTGTTGGCCATCTTATCAAAGTCAGCTCCTCTGAAGTCCCATATTTTTGCCTTGGAATGGGATGATTTAGATGTAGTAGCCAAATTGAACCATACCATGTGATGGTCACTGGACCCCAGGTGACCTTCTACCTGGAGATCTGTGATCCCTTCTTTGTTAGTCAGTACTAGATCTAGGATAGCCCTGTCTCTTGTGGGTTGCTGTACCAGTTGTTTGAGGCCCTCCCCTGCAGGAATCCACTATGAGTCTAGTTCTGGCAGATGTTCCTGCTGGTATTGACCAATCTATATCTGGCATGTTGAAGTCTCCCATTATCAGAACCTCCCCTTTAGCTGTCATGTTTTGTATATCTTCTAACAGTAATGTGTCTATGTCCTCCCTCTGGTCTGGGGGCCTGTAGACAACCCCAGTTCTTATGGCTGTCCCATTTCCTGTTTCCAGGGTGACCCAATGCCACACAGTTCACTACCAGTCTGGCATTGCTTGTAAAGTGCTTTGGGATACACTGTGTATGGACAGTTAACATCCTGATGCAAACGATAAAAAAAGTGTGCCCACATTTTCATGATTTACCTGTCGTGCTGAAACAAATACCGATCATGTGGAAAAAGCATACTGATCCTGCCATCTGCCATCTTGTGGCAGGTGGATTGGCAGTTCACTGCTCTTACTGTAGCCTACAGCATGACTTCCAGCTGTGGCTGCAGAACTGCAGAAAATCCAGTTGTTCTCATACAGAGAACATGGGTAAAGAGCTTCTCTTGCTAAGATGGGCACCCTGGATTTTGGGGTGCCCAGAAAAGGTATTCCTGGCAAGCCTTTCAAAAAACAACCAGAATCTAGCTAAATGGGTCCCATTTAGCTAGGTTCAGGTGTTTGTTTTTTGAAAATGTATCATATTTATGTGTTTTCAATGTTTTTCAGTGTAACAGAAAAAACAAGATGGCAGATGGCAGGATCAGTATGCTTTTTCCACATGATCGGTATTTGTTTCAGCACGACAGGTAAATCATGAAAATGTGGGCACACTTTTTTTATCGTTTGCATCAGGATGTTAACTCTAAATTCATTATAAGAAGAAGAATCAGCATTTATATAGCACTTTCCATACACAGTGTATCCCAAAGCACTTTACAAGCAATGCCAGACTGGTAGTGAAGTGACTGAATGTGTGGTGGTGGCCATATTGCACATCATCACCCACAGCCTGGATAATTGCATGAACCAGTTTATGGGAAGGGAAATGTTGGCCAGAACACCGGAAATGTTCCCTTCTCTTTGCAAAGAGTGCACTGGGTTCTTTTACTTCCACCTGGACACCCACCAGAACAACACCAGGATGGGCAGAAGGGACCTCGGTTTAATGTCTCATCCAAAGAACAGCACACCCCAGCAGTACAGCACCCCCCAATACTGCACTCGGATGCCAGCTATTTTTAGGTGCAGGTCCAATCCCGGTGTGGGACAAGAACCGATGACCTTCTGGTCCAGAGGCGGATGTGCTACCAACTGAGCCATGCTGACACTGATAATTCTGGAATCATATAATATTTTTTTCACAAAACCTTCTAAAGGCATACCCTTGACATGGGGCCTTTCAACCCTGAAAATTTCATTCAGAAATTCTACACCACCTAGGCTGTAGGTGAGAGCAAAAAATACCCCATTTTAAGTATAGAGAAAATATACAATAGGTGTTTTTTTTTTTCTGTTTTTTGGCACTCTGTATCTCGAAAACCGAGCAAGATGCTGTCACAAAATTTGTCAGATCTTGAGACTCTGACAGCCTGATCGTGCATACCAATTTTTGGTTTGTTTCATGAAATGACGCCAAAGTTATTAAAGGGGAACTGTCATCAACAGGGTTTCTTAATGTCTGACAGACCATAAAAAGTTAGTTTGAGTGAGTCATTGTGTTTATCTGTGCATCTCTGCAGTCCAGAGTTATTCATATGTAAATCAGTCTGTAATTAAGGGCTGGGGGCAGCCATATGTTTTAGGCTTCTGACAGGAAATGATGTCACAGATGATACTGGCCCTACATTGACTGTAGGTTAAATAGGAAATCGTCTGTTTTATTAAGTGTGTTTTAAGGTGTTATTACAACACTTTCTACATTTATAATACTTGTTTTGTACGTGCATTGAAACTAGTGAGTTATCACCTTTACATTTCAAATTTAGTAAACATAATCCACCTTTAGGATTGCTTTAACCTCTAGGCTATGATGTAGAATGATTCTCCTATCCAAAAGATGTCTTGCTGCTGGAACTGGTGACTACAGTATGAGACAAGTTCTGGTCAGAGCCGATATGGCTGTGGAGAGCTTTTTTGGAGTGGCAAGAGCGTTGAAAAGAATATGCGGTGCTCTCACTGCACTGGAGTCAGTCGTAAGTAGTGCTGCAGTGATTAGGTATACAGTGAACAAGGCAACCAAAATTGAGCGCTTACAAAAACAGCGACTCAATTACGGCACCTATGTTCAGAGCTACCTAGCAGGGTGGGGACCTGATACCTGGGTGGGCCAGGTAGGGCGATGTGCAGTGCACATGTGTATATGTGCCCGCACACACATGGGGGAGAGGAAGAGGAGGTGAGCTGAGGTATGTGGAAGGAAGTGTGGCAGGCAGCTGCCAAGCTGGTCGGCTAGCATGATGGGGAGGGTGATCAGTTGGGGTGTGCAGGGTGCAGGGTTTGAGTCTGGAGCGGAGCATTTTTTTTTCCCAGTAGGTGGCTTGTAATTTTTTTAATAATCCCCCCACATGCACCCCCCCCAGAGTTGAGAATCCTTAAGTAGGGGTGGGGGACAAAGTCCCTCACATACATTTTACATGGTAGCCGCCTCACAGTTTGCCGAAGTGTAAATTGCCGTAATTCATTTTCAGTGATGTACACTCGGCCAAATGGCGATCACTATTCTGTAATCACCGTTATGACATAGAGCCCAGCCATTACAGTACTGCACATGCGTGATACTCATTCACGCTCAGTTTACCCAAGAGTCAGCTATGTGCAACATGGTGGTACTGACATAAGTATTTATGCATGATACTCGTGCGTGTGCAGTTTAAGTCAGTGTCGCCATGTTTTCCATGGTGGACGTCACCTTCACAGTTGTGGAAAGGAGAAGTAGTGCACCGGGAAGGGGTGTGTTTATGTGGCCCACGGAGGGGAAGGGATGCATAAACAGAATCATTGAAAATTATGCCAGAACACTGTGGCAGCACATCAGACAGTGGTCTGGTCACATGATTCCAAAGTGCACTTATACAAATCTGATGATGGCATAATATCTGTGGAGCTTGGCCCATGCAGCCATAAAAATCAGACGCAGGAGGAGACTATTAACAAACTAAATATCTAGTCTGGGACTTGCTTGTCATCACAGTCACTTTTCATTCTTTACTAAGCAGTAATTTCTGGTAAATATGCCTTAACCATATTGATCTCAGTGCTGCTAGACTACTTCTGTTTTTTCCCTGATTATAGTAGGTGGGTGTAAAAGCAGTCTTGAAGTGGTAGCTGTCAGTGGTGGCACTATCTGAATAAAAGTGGTACCCATGTTCATATGCACATTTTAGAAATGACAAGTTTCCTTGTTTTTTTCTGTAAAAAATCTGACCCCTTCAGTACAAAAATAAGGTGTCAGTTATGGCCGCCACCCCACCCCCTTTTTCGCTTTAAGTGAGGAACGTGATTATGTGTTTGTATCAGATGTACAGGGGGCAGCCATAGACGCATAATATTGTTACACAGTAATCAACTGTATGTAAAAGCTTGCTTTTTTTTGAATGTGTGCTTTCTTAATGTTGTCAATATCACTCCACCCATTTTGTACGCTGCCTCTGGATTTTTGTGTCCCCAAGTGCATTATTTTACATTCTTGTGTTGAAACCTAGCTGCCATACCCTTGACCACTGTTAAAGTCTTCTAAGGTCTCTGCTCATACTTTTCCATCCTGCTGCAGATCTTGGTATCATCATTCAGAGTCAAACCTTCCCTTCCTGCTTCTTTACAATTTCACTTATAAAGACATTAAAGAGGACTGGGTCCTGAACTAATCCCTGATGTACCCCCCCATCACCCTCCCTTCCTTGGAGTGAACTCCATTTACTACCAGCCTCTGTCAGCTATCCCTTAACCAATTTCCTACCAAAGAGCCACATTCTTTTCTCTCTGAGCCAACATAGTAGTAGTCATGCAGAACTACTATCTTGGAAAGTATTTAAGTTACACATACACAACTAACATGGAAACTGTTCTGGACAAAAAGACCTTTCAAATTAGCCTATTCACTAAGCTGCACTAATTATATTTTTTAAAGTATGGCCATCTGATTACCTGAATTTTCATTTTTCTTCACTATTTTCACCTTTTGGATGGATATATTTAAAACAAATATAATAAATTCAGTTTAGTGACTACCCTCATTTGAAAGGTCTGTTGTCCTGAAGAACATACATGCTAGTGGTATATGTGTAACTTGTATACTTTCTGAGATATTTATATTTGTTTGGCATTACTCCTAATGCGTTTGCTCAGATAAAAATAATTAGGCTGTTTGGAAGCACAGCAGGAGTCATACTAACATACTAAGAAGCCAGCAGAAAAATGCCATTTGGTGCATCTAGTCTGCTTATATTGCAGGGTCCAGAGCTTGAGCTACTGTCCTTGCCCCCCTCCCCACTCCTCCCATCCTCCCTACCCATGATGCTTACATTCCCCTGTGCCTATCCCAGCCTCTCTTGAAGCTGCCCACTGCGTTCAACCAGATCACTTCTGGCAGTGCATTCCAAGTGTCTACCACCCTCTCTGCGAAGAACTGCTTCCTGGTCACCCTCTTTAACCTCCCGCCCTCCATCTTAAGACTTTGCCCTCTTGTGTTATGGTTGCCACTCAATTAAAAGAGATCCTCCTTATCCACCTTATTTATACCTTTAAAGTATTTCCAAGTCCCAATCATTGTCCTCTCTCTCTCTCTCTCTCTCTCTCTCTCTCCTGTCCTCCATGGAGTGCATGTTCAGTGCCCTCAACCTCTCCTCATATACCTTGCCCTGCTGACCCAATGTCATCTTTGTAGCCCTCCTCTGTACCTTCTCCAGCAGGTTAATGTCCTTTTTGAGGTGTGGGCACCAGTACTGAACTCCATATTCCAGATGGGGCCTTACCAGTGACATGTACAAGAGCAGTATGACCTCCTATCTCCTACTACTGATCCCCCTAGCTATGCATCCCAGCTTCTTGTTTGCCCTTGCTGCTGCTTTCTTGCACTGTGTGGAGTGCTTCAGGTCACCAGTGATCATCACTCCCAGGTCCCTATCCTCCTCTGATGCAGATACCAGGACTCCACCCAGGTAGTACTCTGTCTTGGGATTCTTGGTTCCAATATACATAACTTTGCATTTATTGGCATTAAAGCCAAGCTGCCAGATCCTGGACCACCTCCCCATCTTTTCCAGATCACCATGTTCTGTAGGTCCTGTATTTTTTCAGCTGTATCTACTTTCCTGCAGAGCTTGGTGTCATCAATGAATAGGCACATTTTGCCCTTTATGCCATCCCCAATGTCACTGATGAAGACATTGAACAACACCGGTCCCAGTACTGAGCCTTGCGGTACCCCACTGGTGACCCTTCTGGTGCCAGATAACTTCCCCCACAACCAGCCTCTGGGTTCTGTCCCTCAGCCAGTTTTCGACCCATCTGGCCATCTTATCCCCAACCCCGAGATCCACCAACTTCCTGATCAACCTTTTGTACAGCACAGAGCCAAAGACCTTGTTGAAATCCAGATGGAGGATGTCTGCCCCTTGGCGCCAGACTACTGTCTTAGTGACGCAGTCAAAGAAGTCAGTCAGATTTGTTTTACACAATCCCCCCCCCAAAGAACCCATGCTGCCTTGAATCCTTGAAACCATGCTCCTCTAGATCCCACCAACCTTTCTTTTGGTATGGTCCCCATGAGCTTGCCCACAACTGTGGTCAGACTGACTGGTCTGTAATTCCCTGGGCCATTCTTGGAACCACTTATGTGAAGGGGCACCACATGTTCTGTTCTTCAATCCTGTAGTACCATGCCTGACACTAGTGAACTATGAAATAGGTCTGTCAGTGGCCCTGCCAGCTCCTTGGCCAGTTCCCTTAGTACTCTTGGATGTACTCTGTCTGGGCCTGGTGATTTGTCCACCTTTAATGCTAGCAGCCCATCCCTCAGTCTATACTCCTCTATCGCTACTCCTTCTGAGCTTTAGCTTGCAGAACTTCCTTACTTGCCTCACTAGCCAACCTTAGGTAATTTTCCCTATCCACTGCTGTCTTTGTCTTCCTGAATTTTCTATAGGCCAGCCTCTTTTCCATTACTGCCTGGGCAACCCCAGAACTGAACCAGCTGGGCACTCTGGTCCTTGTGTTTTTACCCCTAAGCCTAACACACTCCTCTGTGGCAACCAGTATTCCTTCCTTATTGATGGACCACCTTTAGTCCACCCCTATTTCTGCTCTGATGCCCACCAGAAGGCTTGTTAGTACTTTACCCATATTTCTGAAGTCTGACCTTGTGAAATCCAAGATTTTTGTCTTAGTCATGATGCTTTCCTTTCTGATATCTAAGTGGAACCAAACTGTGCAAGGGTCACTCCCACCCAATGGCTCCCTGACTGCTATTTCCTGCACATGCTCCCTATTTGTGAGCACAAGATCAAGCATTGCCTTTGCTCTTATTGGTTCTGTGATACCATGAGTCAGGAACCCACTCTGTAGTCCTTTCAGTATCACGTGACTCCTAGCACACGTTGTTGATGGTATTCTCCAGTCCGCCGTGTGCAGGTTGAAATCCCCCACAATTATCACCTCTCCTTCCCTGCAGCTTCCAATATTTGTGAACTCAGTTCTCTGTCCCTCTCCTCATCCTGGTTGGGTGGTCTGTACACCACCACCAACCTCACCTTTCTCCCTGTAATGGACCTTAATTAAATCCATAATGCCTCCACTTACTCCAACTCCTCCCTCATGCAAGTTTTCCCTCCCAGATATAAACTGCCACCCCCCCTTCCCAACTATCCTGTCCCTTTTGTATAGTTTATATCCAGGAATTGCAAGGTTCCATTCATGGTGTAGTGATGCCCAAGTCTCGGTTATTGGCACTATGTCCACCCATTATCCTCCATTCACCCCTCCCCTTTCTTAAGACTAAAAATTCCTTCCTTCTTGTCTCTTTTTTCATTTATATAGCGAAAGAAAGATGTCTCCCCTTCTTAATTCCTTCAGCTATCTGGAGCTCATTCTGAGCTTTAGCTCTCTGCACTTCCTTACTTGCTTCACTAGCCAACCTTAGGTAATTTTCCCTATCCACCTCTCTCGGTCTTCCTGAATTTTCTATAGGCCAGCTTCTTTTCTTTTAATACCTTGGCAACCCCAGAGCTGCACCAGCTGGGTGCTTTGGCCCTTGTGTTCTTACACCTGAGCCTAACACACTGCTCTGTGGCAACCAATATTCCTTCCTTAATGATGAACCACTTTTGGTCCATCCTCTGGTCTGGTGTCTGCCAGATGCCTTTTTAGTACTTCACCCATTTTCCTGAAGTCTGCCCTTCTAAAATCCAAGATTTTGGTCTTAGTCAGGATGCTTTCTATGACCATATCTAATGAGAACCACATTGTGCAGTGGTCACTCCCACTCAATGGCTACATGACCAGAAGGAGGCGGTGGTGACACCCCTTCTGAAGAAAGCTTCTTTGGACCTGGATACTCTAGCTAACTACAGACCTATCTCGAACCTTCCTTTTGTGGGAAAGGTTATCGAGAAAGTTGTGGCAACTCAACTGGAGAACCATTTGACCATCCATAGTATATACAAACCTCTCCAATCTGGTTTTCGTAAGAGGCACAGTACTGAGACTGCTCTGGTTTGGGTGCTCAATGATCTCCTGATGGTGAGAGATCAGAGAAACCGCTCCATCTTGGTACTCCTTGATCTCTCCTCAGCTTTTGACACTGTAGACCATGGGGTTCTGCTCGAGTGCCTGAGGTGCATCTGTGGACTGACTGGCACAGTGCTCAGATGGTTTTCATCTTTCCTCACCTGTAGAACTCAGAGAGTCGTCTCGGGAATTTTTTCTTCCGAGTCTTTCTCTCTGTTTTGTGGGGTTCCCCAAGGCTTAGTGCTGTCCCCCATGTTGTTTGCAGTGTAAATGCTGCCCCTCTGAGACATTGAATGACGGTATGGGCTGAGGTTTCACTGCTATGCTGATGATACCCAGCTCTGCCTGTCTTTTGCCCCTGACCATGTTAGTGCTCTCTCAGTATTTAACAGCTGCCTCACTGAAATTCATGATTGGATGAATTCCAGTGGGTTAAAGTTGAACGCAGGTAAAACTTATGCTTTGGTGGTGGGCCCAGGATGCAGGACAGAGGGGTTGAGGACTGATTCACCCTCCGGTTTATTCTTGGGGGGTGCTCTTATCCTTTCCTCTGAACGGGTGCATGGCCTGGGAGTGATACTTGACGATGGGCTGACCCTTTGTCATCAGGTGTCAGCAGTCATTAAGTTAGCCTTTTATCATCTGAGGAACATTGCCAGGCTCAAGCACCTTGTTCAGTTCAGTGATCTTCCCATATTGGTCTACACCTTTGTGACCTTGCGCCTTGACTATTGCAACTCCCTTTACTTAGGGCTTCCTGGGGTTGATATCCACTGCTTGCAGCTAGTGCAGAACGCTGCTGCTCGTTTACTGACCTGGGTATCTAGGAGATCTCATATTACCCCAGTGCTGCACGATCTGCACTGGTTGCCGATTCAGTGGCGGATCACCTTTAAGGTAGGTTTGTTAACCTACAAAGCCCTACACAGACTTGGTCCTGATTACTTGAAAGCTTCTGACTCCTTACACCCCTGTGCAACAGCTCCGCTCAGCTGACAAGGGGTTGCTGGAGATTCCAAGGGTTAGTTTGAATTCATCTGGGGCTCGCGCTTTTATGTTTGCTGCCCCAACCCTCTGGAATTCTCTGCCCCGTCAGCTTTGGGAGTGCAGGACTGTGGGGAGCTTTAAGCAGGCACTGAAACATTTTTATGGATGAAGGCATTTCCTGATCTGTTATGATTTTAATTATGTTTTATGAATTGTCTGTGATTGTGTGAAGAGTCTTGATAATGTGAAAGGCGCTCAATAAATAAAGCTATTATTATTATTACATGCTCCCCATTTGCGAGTACAAGTGCACTTTGGTAGACATAATCCAGGCACAGAATACTTGATGGTAGGAATTAGACTGCCAACTTCCACAGAGGATAGAGATATGTGGGTCATTGTCAGTGATTCCCTGCAGCAAACAAGTCAAAACAATAAAGCATACAAAAAGGCATTGAAGATGATGGGTTTTATAAGGAATGGTTTTCACAGTAGACAAAGCAAGGGGATTCTGTCACTGCACAGATCCCTTGTGAAGCTTTACCTGGAGTGCTATGACCAGTTCTGGAGACCTCACCTGAGGAAAGACCTAGGCAGACTACTGTATGGCTCTAAACATCTATTCACTGAAATCCAGAAGGGAGTGTGGGTACATGATTGAAACATACAAGTTTCTCTGTGATATAAAGAACGTAAACTGTTATATCTTGTTTGTACAAAATAGGGATGCAGTCACTAGTAGCATGATTGGAGGTTGGTAGGATGCAAATTCCCTTCAAGGGTTCAAATGGGACTTGGACAAAGCAAGAAGAATCATAGTCCCCAAGAGGAGCAGTAAGGTTTTGAGGCATGGTAGTGGGAGAAAGGGGTACAGTAAAAAAGCGCAGTAGCCCAGTGGAGTGAATTAGTATAGCAAGGGTAGAGTAGATCGATATTCAGACTCCCTTTAGTCAAGTTCTGTGTTTCTATATTTCCTCTCAGCCATGTACAAAAACACACCATTACCAAAAACCCTTATATAGATAAATATCAATGCGCATCAACATATTCCTAGACATCGCAGTGCCCTGCACACATACAGAGAGTTATATCATGGCCTTTCACCCAAGCACAGTCATGTAGCAGTAACCCACAGTCATACAAAGATATGTAACTGTGTTGTGCACTACAATAACCAGGCATAAGTGTGCTGCACCCATACACACATTAGTACCATTGCCTTCCACCCATAGACACACATAATAGTAACCTACATCAATGCAAAGACATGCAACCATGACCTGAACTACAATAACAGTACATAAGTGCCCTGCACACATATGCACACATGTACCATTGCCCTGCACCTACACTCACCCCTATAATAGTACTGTGCACCAATGTAGACATTCACAAGAATGCTGGGCACAAAAATCAGTGCAGATAACAGTAACCTGCAACTTTACACACATTTGTACTGTTGCCCTTCACCCATACACTCCTCCATAACAGAATACTTCATCCATAAAGATATATTACCGAGCAGTGCACTATAAACTAGGCGTAACTGTCATGCACCCATATTGTCATATATCTGGTTTCAAGCAACACTGACCTGTAACAAACTTCGTTAATAAATCGATAGTATTATAAAAGCAGGAAAATAAAATGATTATATTGGTAAATAGGGCAGTAGAACTCGCACTGTTTGTTGCAGAGCAACTGTCAGCAGCACTATTTAAACTGTCAGGAAACAGTAAGAGTAGGTCAAACACTAACACAGGCCACTCCAGTATGGAGATTACAGACAAACCCTGCAATGATAGATTGTTAGACACATAAATCTGACAATTTAAAAGAAAGTACAAATGACTCAGTATAAGGAGAGTGTGTTAAATCAAACCAAAATGCCCTGACTGCAGCACCTTGATGACCAAGAAATAGTAAGTTGGGAACAGCATCTCTAACAGATGGTAATGCTCACAGACCACCCACTGATGTCATGACACTGCAGACACTGGCAGCCCAGATTAGCAGAGCATCTGGAACAAATTACAGCACTCGGAGGAAAACAAAGCTAGGAACATGAAAGCAGAATTACAGTATTTATTAGGCAGAGGAGTAAAAAAACAACTAGGTCACTGCTTTAAAAGCATTTCTTTATTAACACTACAATTTGCAGTAAAAAACAAGCATTTGTCAATGCCGAATGTTTGCTTACTGGCATTGGCAGTGGTAGTGTAGAAGTTACAGAGCTGCGTAATAGGAATGGCAGTGAAGTATTGAACTGAAGCCAACCCCACCACCACCCTGCAGAGAGTGACAGGCATTGGGGTGTGTGTTTGGGTCGTCAGACATAACGGCCACGCCATTTCACCACACCCCACTCTGCAGAGACTGACAAGTGTCACGTGTTCCTTGGGGTCTTTGGCCCTTATGCGTACCCCATTTCATTAGGAAATACGGTGAGATGGGTGCGATATAGGAGAATGGGGTGAGATTTGGGGCTGATGAGTCCAAGGCATACCTCGATGCCTCTCAGTGACTGCAGGGTATGGAATGGTATGAGCATCACAGGCAAGAATCCCAAGTCACACCCCTGATTCCTGTCATTCTCTATAGGGTTGGGCGATTTAGTTGAAAAGCCTAATACCTCAGGCATTCGTTGGTATTTTAACTCCAAATTTTCAACATGTTTGTTTTGTGACCCCACCTCATGAACAGGGGGAATATCAGTTTGGTAGCCGAAAGCTGCTTATGCACAGTGACTACGGAATTTAGCACCACAGGTGCAAATATATTCCGAACAGGATGTAAAAAATGACAGCTGTACTCTTTCATGGGGAGGTGTAAAAATGGTTATGTTGCAAATGTGTAGTAAAAATATTTAAAAAAATGGTGAAGTCACGAGCCTACATAGAAACTGTGCAACGCACACCCGTTATATAAGTAGGTTGGGATATTTTATAGCAGATTGTCAACTCAGGCATTTTGGTGCCTCCGATTATGAACAGTGTCACTGTGATTTTCTTTATCTATGCGAACAATGATTTCCCACAGCGACCACGCATCTCTGCACTGAAAGTGTGAAACACACTTGCCATGTTTGAAAAATGGCAGCTGTACTGTTCATAAGGAAGTGTTGAAAATGCCACTAGTGAAAATCTGGACTGAAAATATTACAAAGTCATGAACTAACGAGGATGCGTGGAAACTGCACAATGCTCACTCGTAACACAGTCATTTTATGGACTTTTGTCACCAAATTTTCAACATAGCCATTTTAAGACCTCTGCTCATGAACAGTGTAACTGTGATTTTCTTAATCTGTCCTAAACATTGCTTTGCACACCAACAGCAATATTAGCGCTACATGTGCGATAACACATTTTGGGTGACATATGAAAATTGCAGCTGTACTGTTCATAAGGAAGTTTAATAAAATGGACATGTTGAAAATCTAGAGTGAAAATATTAAATTTGCAGACTTACGAGCATGCATAGGAACTGTGCAATGCACGCTCGTAAAAGTCATTTTTAGGCATTTTTGCACCAAATTTTCAACATAGCCATTTAAGACCTCTGCTCATGAACAGTGTCACTGTGGTTTTGTTAATGTGTCTCATACATTGAAGTTTGCACACACGACTGCGCCATTATGCGCTACATGGAGGAAACACGTTTTGGGCAGGATGGTGAAAATGACAGCTGTACTGCTCATAAGGAGGTGTGGAAAATGGCAATGTTGGAAATCTAGAGTGAAATATTGAAAATTCGCAAACCTCTGACGTGCGTGAACTTCTGCACGACACTCGTAAAACAGTCATTTTAGGAATTCTGTCACCAAATTTTCAACATTGCCATTTTAAGATCTCTGCTCATGAACAGTGACACTGTGATTTTCTTAATATGTCCCATACACTGAGTTCGCAGCAACGATCTGAGCCATTGTATGCGCTACATGGCGAAACACGTTTTGGGTGAGATGTGAAAAATGACAGCTGTACTACTCATAAGAAGGTGTGGAAAAATGGCAATGTTGAAAATCTGGAGTGAAATATTGAAAATTCGCCAAACCTATGGCGTGCGTAGGAACTGCGAAAGCGGCACATCAGAAACAGTCATTTTAGGAATTTTTCACCAAATTTTCAACATAGCCATTTCAAGACCTCTGCTCATGAACAGTGTCACTGTGATTTTCTTAATTTGTCCCTACATTGATTTCGCACACCGACTGTGCCATTCTGCTACAAAGGGCGGAAACACATTTTGGGTGAGATGAAAAATGACAGCTATACTACTCGTAAGACGGTGTGGTGAAATGGCAATGTTGAAAATCTGGAGTGAAAATATTGAAATTTCGCGAACTTACGAGCCTGCGTAGGAACTGCGCAATGCACGCTCGTTAAACAGTCATTTTTTGGAATTTTGGCACCAAATTTTCAACATCGGGGTTTTGGGCCCCCTTCTCATGAATGATGTCACTGTCATGACGGTATTTAGTCCCGAAGGGTGATTTCGCAGTCACTGCGCGAAATCAGCCTTCGAGCCTGAATAACGCCATGACAGTGATATCATTCACGAGAAGGGGTCCCAAAAACCCCATGTTGAAAATTTGGTGCAAAAATTCCTAAAAATGCCTGAGATATGCAATAAAGTTGAACCCCTCCTATCTAGCCCATTATACAGCTTACCGGCATTTCCTCAGTTCGCGGTCGGCTTTGAAGAGTGCAGACGTGTTTCCGGTCCACCGAAGATCGTCGCGCCGGAGTCCGGAGGTATGGGTGGGGGGTGGGGAGGCTAGGTGCGCAGTGGTGGGTGCAGGTTGTGGGAGGGGGTTCGAGACGCTGGCTGTGACCGCTTTTGTTTTACAGGTTAAACAAAAAAAAAGACTTGATGGGACCGCTTGCCATGCTGGGGTGGGCTCCCAGCATGCCACAAGGACTTTAGAGGCGTTCAGGCGACGGAGATTGGGCACCCCGTCGCAAATGACTTGATTGCCACGCTGGGGTGGGCTCCAGCGTGGCACCAACTACTGGGGGAGAGGACGATGCAGCTCAGCCGATGGGGATTGGGCACCCCGTCGGCTATACACTGCGTCCCGGAGGGGCGCAGACGCTGCATGCTGGGATAGAGTTGCGTGAGCAGCTTCTCATCGCTGCTCACCTGCCGCAGCTCCCCTTTCATCCTAGATGTTACTGCATTTTGAGCGTGTCATAGACAGCTCCAAAATGCATTGGCTTACAGGGGCCGCGCCTGCCAGCACACTGCCTGAATTGGAGGAGGAGGTGACACACCTCCGAAATCTCAGACGATGGCACTATGTTTCTTGCACATGCGTGCAAGCAAACATAATAAAGTGTTGCACATGATCTTTAAACACAAAGAAGGGATTATTTAATTCAAATGCCATAGTGATTTACATTAGTGGAAGGATACACTGAAAAGTCCAAAACATGTGTTCCACAATAAGATATTTTCCAGCTGAGCTTCAGCAAGATGGCTGTAGGCTCTGCCCACAGCCATAAAAATAAGGTTAAGTCCATTAATGTATTTAAATGTATTTTTAACTTTTACTCATAACGTTCTCATTTTACAATATTTTTACACTAAATTTTCAATATGGCCTTTTTAGGACCCCACCTCATGAAAAGGGTAGGTCACATTTTTTGAATCTGTCCTGAAAGGTGATTTTGCTGTCATTCTGCAAAATCACCTTTTGGGCATAATTTGAAAATTTTCCACCTACCAGGTTTATGGGGTGGGATCATAAGAAGACTATGTTGAAAATGTGTTGAAAAAAAACATGGTAAAATGACCAACTTATGCACGAACATTAAAATATTTTAATGTTCACTCATAACTTCACTACTTTTCAATATTTTTCAAACAAATTTTCAACATGTTCTTTTTGGAACCCCACCTCATGAACAAGGTAGGTGAGATTTAAACAATTTGGGCTGAAAGGTGATTTCACAGTCACTCCATGAAATCATCTTTTGGGTGGGATTTAAACATAACATGGGGTCAAAAGAGCACTATGTTTAAAATTTGGGACCAAAATATAATACATTGACCCCTGTGTGCTCAAGTCATGAATGTATATAAACCATTGTAATCCAATGTTGTCTGAATGCATTAAGCCTGTTCTGATATGCCTCTAAGTAATTAAACCCAGGTCACCCCTAAAAAGGGACTCTTAGTCTCAGTGGACCTACAGTACTGTACCTGATCAACAAAATTCAATAAATACATTTCCAAGTTATGAGTGAGCACTGAAATATTTCAACAAAAAATGAAATAAATAACTTGATTCATTTTCAATATTTTGCCTCCAGACTTTCAACATAGCTGTTTTTTTCACACCATCTCATAAACATGACAGGTCTTGTTTTTCCAATCCTGTTCGAGACTATGCATTTGAGGCACAAAATGACATTTTGGTCAGAATCCCATAAATGTCCCATGTCATGTTTATAAGTGGGAGCCATAAAACAACTATCTTGAGAATTTGGGGTCAAAATAAAAAAACAAAATTAAGAAACATTGTATGTAGTGCCAGTCTTTACCCCAGTGAGTAGTGCTTTGTGTTCCCATACCAGTGAGATGAGTTCTGAGGTCAGTTGAGTGAGCCAGCTAGATGGGCCAAGGTTGAGGGGATTATTATGTCATGTGGCACCACCACCCCAGCATGAGAAGGGAATGCACGGGGGGATGTCTGCATGAGCCCAAGTATGATATTGTGAAGAGAAATCTTTTCTTGGCATACAGCCCTCTATATCTGCACTTGTGGGTGCCACAGGGTCTTGAGCGTTGGCTGAAAGATGGGCTTTTTGACATGTGTCTTTATCTGTATCCACATGGATGTGCAAGGCCAACCTGTACTTCTACAGCCTGCTAGACAGCCCCACTAATTCTTGACACCCACCTACACTTCCACAGGCAGACGGACACTTCCCTTCTGGGCCCTGCATGTCTGCATCTGCTCACGCAGGTCCTGAAGGGGCCTGCATGAATGAGGATATGATTCCAGTATCTCAAAAAGAAAGGGAATTCTTTGCAAAAAACTGCATTAATTCCTCAGATAGTGCTAGCATTAACACCACAAAAGTAGGGAAATGTGGCATTAGGGTTTCCAACTCTAAGTCCCCCCCCAAGCACCAAAAGGACAAGACTACACCAGCAACCACAGGCAGCCATCATCAGGTAAGACAAATAACATACAACTGTTTCCAGATGACACAAATACAGTAGCACTGATGTGCTGCCTCTGTGGATTTGTATCTTGATGCAGCCACACCCATGTGTGTACGTCATACAGTGTGCATGAGTACCTGTGGCTGCAGATGTGCAGGCCTCATAGGGGTATGCCCTTCTGCAGACAGAAGTACTGTTGCAATGTGGGTAATATGGTTTCCCCAGCAGATCTAGACATTTTTCAAGGGGCTAGCAGTTTTGTTTACATAGAAACATAGAAGTTGATGGCAGATAAGGACCGCAAGGCCCATCCAGTCTGCCCATTTCTTTTTCTACCTTATAAATGTGCCATCGGCCTTTGCTCTGTCAGTGGCCTATCTATTCATACTCATTTGTATTGCTCCCTTATGCCTATCCCATGCCTGTTTGAAGCCCTGCACTGTATTCATAGCCACCACTTCTTGAGGTAGGCCATTCCATGCATCCACCACCCTTTCTGTGAAAAAGAATTTCCTCACATTCCCCCTAATCGGCCCCCCTCTAATCTCATGCTGTGTCCTCTTGTCCTGCTATTTTTCTTATATTTAAACATGTTAGACTCTTTCACCTTGTTAATGCCCTTAAGGTGTTTGAATGCCTCGATCATATCACCTCTCTCACTCCTTTGCTCAAGGGTATACATATTGAGCTCTGTTAATCTGTCCTCATATGTCTTCTGATGCAGTCCCTGCACCATTTTGGTTGCCCTTCTCTGGACTGCCTCAATTTGGTTAATGTCCTTGTGAAGGTGTGGCCTCCAATACTGCATGTAGTCTCCAGATGGGGCCTAACTAGTGTCCTGTAAAGAGGGATTATTACCTCCCTCTTACGACTTGTGATACCCCCACTAATACACCCTAACACCCCCCTAGCCTTACCTACTGCTTTAGAGGTCTGCTTGGATGATTTCAGGTCATCAGTGATGATGATGATGCCCAAGTCTCTTTTTTCCTTTGTGACTGCTAGCAACTCCCCTCCCAACCTATAGGTGGCTTCAGGGTTTCTCTTCCCTATGTGCATGATCTTGCACTTCTTTGCATTAAATCCCAGTTGCCACTCTTCTGACCATTTTGCTAGTTTATCCAGATCTTTTCGCATTCTGCCCACCCCATCTGGATCATCTACTCTGTTGTAGATCTTGGTGTCATCTGCAAACAGACAAGCCTTACCCTCTAGTCCATCTGCAAGGTCACTAATGAAGATGTTGAAGAGGACTGGCCCCAGGACTGATCCCTGAGGTACCCCACTTGTGACTTGCATCTCTTCTGACTGTATACTGCTTACCACCACTCTCTGTTTTCTGCCCGTCAACCAGTTTGCCACCCAGTTGACCAACTTCTGACCACCCGAGCCTACCCAGCTTATTTATCAATCTTCTATGTGGAACAGTGTCAAAAGCTTTGCTGAAGTCAAGGTGGGCGACATCAACTGCTCCCCTTGGTCCACCACTCTGGTTACCCAGTCAAAGAAATCTATGAGATTAGTTTGACAGGACCTTCCTTTGTAAACCCATGCTGTCTTGGATCCTGTGCCCCTATGGTTCCAGGTGTTGCACTATCCTTTCCTTAAGGAGTGCCTCCATAATCTTGCCCACTACTGAGGTAAGACTGACTGGTCTGTAGTTCCCTGCCTCCTCCCTGCTACCACTCTTGTGGAGTGGGATCACATGAGCCCTTCTCCAGTGTTCTGGGACCTCTCCTGTGCTCAGAGACTCACTAAACAGTTCTGCTAATGGCTCTGCTAGTTCCACCCTTAGCTCCTTAAATACCCTGGGATGTATGCCATCAGGTCCCATTGCCTTATCCACCCTCAGCTTAGCAAGCTCTTGTAGGACCCTTTCTTTTGTGAAGGGAGTAGTGCTCACCTCCCTCCCCCTGTGTCCATGTTGCTGAGCTGTGGGCCCTGCCCTACCTTCTCTTCAGTAAATACTGAGCAAAAGTATCTATTTAGGATAGATGCTTTTACAGGGTCCTCCTCCTCACATGCTCCCTTTTCTCCATTAAGCTTAACATATCCCCCTCTGGACTTTCTCCTTTCACTAATGTATCTATAGAAAGTCTTGTCACCTTCTTTTACTGTTCGTGCTAGTGTTTCCTCAGTTTGGGACTTTGCCTGCTTTACTGCCTTCCCTGCTTCCCTTAGGGCAGTTTGGTATGCCTCCCTATCTTCATCCCGCTGTGTTCCCTTATATTTCCTGAAGGCCAGCCTTTTGGCTCTGACCTTTTCTGCTACTGTATTTGAGAACCAAAGTGGTTTCCTTCTTCTTTTGCACTTCCTTTTCTGTCTAACACAATGGGATGTTGCTTCAAGTATTGCATCCTTAGTGCTTGCCCACTTTGCATGTACCCCCTCACCTGTGTTTCTTTTTGCCAGGGCTAGCTTAACTCTGTTGGCCATCTTATCAAAGTCAGCTCCTCTGAAGTCCCATATTTTTGCCTTGGAATGGGATGATTTAGATGTAGTAGCCAAATTGAACCATACCATGTGATGGTCACTGGCCCCCAGGTGACCTTCTACCTGGAGATCTGTGATCCCTTCCCTGTTAGTCAGTACTAGATCTAGGATAGCCCTGTCTCTTGTGGGTTGTTGTACCAGTTGTTTGAGGCCCTCCCCCTGCAAGGAAGCCACTATGTGTCTAGTTCTGGCAGATGTTCCTGCTGGTATTGACCAATCTGTATCTGGCATATTGAAGTTTCCCATTATCAGAACCTTCCCTTTAGCTGTCATGTTTTGTATATCTTCTAACAGTAATGTGTATATGTCCTCCCCCTGGTCTGGGGGCCTGTAGACAACCCCGGTTCTTATGGCTGTCCCATTTCTTGTTTCCAGGGTGACCCACAGTTCTTCTGGCTCCTTATGTGTATTCTGAATTTCTGTAGCTTTGATATTTTCATTGACATACAGGGCCACTCCTCCCCCCTTTTGCACCTCGGTCTCTTCTGAACAATACATAGCCAGGTACTGAAGTCTCCCAAGTGTGGTTACTGGTAAACCACGTCTCACTAATTGCTACTATGTCCAGTTTAGCCTCTGACATTATTGTCTGCAGGTCTGGGATCTTATTTCCCAGGCTGTGGGCATTTGTGTACATGATTTTCCATTGGCCAGATTTCGGTGTGTTAGTTGTTGGGTGAGGTTTGGCATTACCCCTGTGCGTCGTATGGAGAGACAAACCTTTTTTCTTACCTGGTGATGCAAATGAACTGCAAACATGCTGAATCCCTGTTTGACCACTAGCTGAGGGAGGAGGGGTGTTCTTCCCATTCCACGTATGGGGTGCTGCACCCCTCTCCCCATTTGCTAGTTTAAATATTCTGCAAAGACGTCAAACTTCTGCCCCAATGCACTGACTCCCTCCTTAGTCAGATGCAGTCCATCAAATTTAAAGAACTTTCGCTCCCAGAACTGTTGCCAGTTCCCTACAAATTTGTGTCCTTTTTCCTGGCACCAGCCCTTGAGCCACATGTTTAGCTCCCTATCTCCCCTTCTCTGACCTTCCGTCCATCGGCCCCCCCTCTCCCAGACTGGCAGGATCTCAGAGAAGGAGATGCCAGATGAAATGGATGATAGTTTGTCACCCAGCCTGGTCAGGTGTTCCTTGGTCTCCACAACTGACCGACTGGCTGAGATCATTAGTCCCTGTGTACTAGGACATCAATGTTTTCTCCTGCATTTGAACAATTTTAGCAATGCGGTCAGTGTCTCTCCATGCTGATGTACCTGGGAGACATCTGACCATTACCCCTGGCTGGAGATGGGTATCAACTCCCCGAATCATGGAGTCTCCTATGATCAGAAATTTTTTGGATTTCCTTTTTCCTTTTTGCTTTTTTGTTTTGGTTCCTGATTTGGGTGAGTTTTGTTGTGCTAGCTCCTGTGCTGCAGTGTCCTGCTCTGCAGTGTCTTCTGCCTCTTAGCCTTCTGCCGTTTAGGGGTAGCACTTTCCCCCAGAAAGTAAAAAGTTCCCTTTGAAAGCTCAGAATAGGTTAAAACAGCTGATTTTTGCTGGTCTAAGAGAATAGTGGCTGCTACCTCAGTACATAGGTGGATCCACCTATTATGTGATTTTCTATATGAAGCTGTGTAAGTGCAGACCCCACAGGGCTTAAATAAAAGAGTCTGTGGGTAGTAATAAAATGTAGTCCACTCTCAAAAGTGTTGGTGTATCTTAACTTTATTTCCATTTACAAGTACCCCAGTGATTCACCCATGTATTAAGAGCTTGTTCAAGACAATTTATATTGTGCAATAAAAGAAAAACGGATTTGTTAATACTGTACATATTTCTATTATTCTCATTTTTATATTTCATTGATATGTTTAATACACTTACATTGCCACTCCTCCTGTACATATAAATCAGCTTCCACCTGCTCACTGCAGGAATCTTTCTGTAGAAACATATAAACATAGAAGCTGACAGCAGATAAGGGCCACGAGGCCCATCCAATCTGACCTATTTTGTTGCATTGCCTACAGTGTAGACCTTCCAGGACTACAGTACTTACTCTTCCACCCCTTACCTATCCCTTATGATTCCCGCTTTCTGTGAAGAAGTGTTTCCTCACATCTCTCCTAAACCTACCCCTCCAGCTTCAATTGTGGCCCCTTTATTCTGAGCACCTTTCTCTGAAAAATACCTCCTCCATTTGTGGCCTTATGCACCCCCACGAGGTATTTAATGATCTCAATCATATCCCCCTACTCCCTCATCTCCTCCAGGGTGTACATGTTTAATTCCTTCAGCATCTTCACATAGGACAATTGATGTAGACCCTGTATTGTCTTCGTAGCCCTCCTTTGGATGGCTTCCATCCTGTCTGTGTCCTTCCTGAGATGTGGCCTCCAAAACTGGATACAGTACTCTAGGTGGGGCCTTACTAAAGACCTATATAGTGGCAACTCCACTTCACTCTTCCTGCTGGTTATATCCCTACCTATACATCCCAGCATCCCTCTAGTTTTCCTGATCACTTTGTCACATTGTCTTGCTACCTTACCTAATATGATTACCGCCAAGCCTCTTTCCTGCTTGGTCAGTGCTAGTATCTCTCCTCCCATTTTGTACTGCACCCCCAGGTTTCTGTGACCCAAGTGCATTATTTTGCACTTTTTTGCATTAAACCTTAGCTGCCAAACTTCTGACTACTCCTCCAGTCATTTCAAGTCTCTTTCCATCCATTGCACCCCCTCTGGAGTGTCCACTCTGCTGCAGATCTTGGAGTCATCTGCAAAGACGCAGACCTTCTCTTCCAGTTACTCTACTATGTCACTCATGAAGGCATTAAACAGAACTAGTCCCAGTACTGACCCCTTCGGTACCCTGCTGGTTACTCTCCCCTCCTCAGAGCACTCCATTTACCACCACCTCTGCCTCCTATCCCCTAACCAGTTTCTTACCCAGGTTACCACCTTACTGCCCAACCTATGCTGCCCAACTTGTTTACCAGCCTCCTATGTGGAACAGTGTCAAAGGCATTTCTGAAGTTCAAGTAGGCCACATCCACTCTCACCCCCCGATCTCACACCCTTGTTGCCCAGTCAAAAATATCTATCAGATTTGTTGGACATGACCTCCCCTCTATAAAGTCATGCTGCTTCAGGTTTTGCAGTCCATTGGATTCCAGGTGTTCCGAGATTCTTTCCTTTAATAGTGTTTCCATCAGTTTACCTACTACAGATGTCAGGCTGAGAGGCCTGTAATTTCACGCCTCCTCCTTACTATCACTTTTGTGAAGTGGAACTATATCCTCCCTTCTCCAGTCGTCCGTGACTATGCCAGTCTCCAGTGAACTGTTAAACAAGTCTGTCAGGGGTGCAGCTAGCACCTCGCTGAGTTCCTTTAACACTCTTGGATGCACCCTGTCTGGCCCCATGGCTTTGTCCATCCTCAGATTAGTAAGTGCTTTCCTGACCCTCTTCTCAGAAAAGGGACTGGTGTCCATTTCCCACCCCAATATCTTGGTGCTTATTTGTGGTTCCTCCCCTTCCCCCTCAATTGTGAATACTGAGCAGAAATATTTGTTTAAGATATTTGCCTTTTCTTGGTCCTCCTCAGTATTTTTTTATTTTTATTTATTTAGTTTTTGTTGACCGGGTAAGTGCACTAGACAAATCCTGCCTATTTTCAGGCACGACCCGGGGGAGGGGGATACAGATGAATGCCAACTGACCTTGAACCAGATTAAGCTGTTGGTGGTATTTTCAGTGAATGAGGGAAATTTGGTCAGAACACCGAGGAAATTCCCCTACTCTTTTCGATAAGTGCCATGGGATCTTTAACATCCACCTGAACTACTACCAATCCAGGCAGATGGGACCTTGGTTTAACATCTCATCCGAAAGACGGCACCTCAGAAGTGCAGCACCGCTCTCGTGCTGCACCACAGTGTCAGTACTGGGATAGTAACCCAAGTGCCAGATGTGGGAACTGAACCCACAGCCCTCTGATCTCCCGGCCTCAGAGGCGAGTGTGCTACCTACTGAGCCCCCGCCTCCTTTATTAACCGTGCAATCCCTCCCTTGGTCTTCCTTTTTTTTGGCTGATATACCTGAAAAATGTCTTGTCCCCCTTTGATACTGTTTGGGCAATTCTTTCCTCAGTTTGCGCAATTTGTGCTCTTTACTGCCTTGCCTGCCTCATTCTGTTTCCCCAGATACACTTCTCTGTCCTCCTCTCTCTGTGTCTCCTTATACCTTCTGAATGCCGCTGTTTTTGCCCTTACCTTTTCTGCCACTTCCCTCAAGAACCATAATGGTCTCCTCCTCCTGCTGCTTTTGCTTATTTGCCTGATGTACAAGTATGTAGCCTTTACTACATTCTCTTTTATTCTGGCCCATTTTCCCTTCACCCCCAACATCTCCCCCCACCAGGTCTTCTTGGATACATTGCCCCATCTTTGTAAAGTCAACCCTTCTGAAATCCAGGACCCTTGCCCCTGTGGGGCTGGATTCTGATGTTGCTTTTATATTAAACCATACTGTACAATGGTCACTGGTCCCCAGATGAATCTCCACTCTGATGTCCACTACACTGTCCCTGTTCATAAGTACCAGGTCCAGTATTGCCCTTCTCTGAGTGGGTTCACTAACCAGCTGCCTGAGGAATGCCCCGAGCAGGGAATCCAAGATGTATCTGCTCCTAGCTGATGCTGCAGCAGGTAGGCTCCACTCTACATCTGGCAGATTAAAGTCTCCCACCAGCACCACCTCCCGATTTTAGCCATTTTGCCTATGTCTTCCAACATCTCTTTGTCTATGTCCTCTCCCTTTGTCGGAGGCCTGTATACCACTCCCATGTGAATGGTTGCTCCATTTCCAGATTTGAAGTTGACCCACAACACCTCGCCTCCTCAGTCCTCCCTGTACCTCTGTTGCTTTGATGTTTTCCTTAACATAAAGCACCACTCCCCTACCTTTTCTTCCTACCCTGTCCCTTCTAAACATTGTGTAATCTGGTATGACCGTTTTCCAGTCATGGCTTGTGTACCATGTTTCGGTGATGGCCACAATATCCAGGCCTGCCTCAGCCATGGTGGCCTCCAGGTCTGGTATCTTATTTCCCAGACTTCTAGCACTGGCATACATGGCTGTCCAGATTTTGTTAGTCCGACTCTTGGCCCTTTTCATGTTGTCTTGTTGTCCCCACTTCTTCTCTTTACATACAGCCTGCTTCTTTTCCCTTCTTCCTCCCATGCTGATCCCTTGCACTCTTGGTTGTCCTTCATTTTGGTGGGAATCCTTTCCCCTAGAAATTCTCTACCCTCTATCACAGCTTGAGCGGGGCAGTTTCTACCACACCTTTGCCATCTCCCACCCCCCTTGGCTAGTTTAAATGCCCGTCAAAGTAACACTTAAATTGTCTACTGAGGACTGCCATTACCTTCCTGGATGGATACAGGCTATCCCCCCAGTGCAAGCTCTGATCCCTCCAGGTGGAGCTCCAGTCTCCAATGTAGCCATACCCCTCCTCTCTGCACCATTCCTTCAACCAAGAGTTGAAGGCCTTAGTGTGGCGCTTCCTCTCCTTCCCCCTGTTGTAGATACACAGCACTTCCATAAAGGCTACAGTGCATGCTACCTGCCTAAGACCCTTCCCCAGTTCCTTAAACTGCTCCTGCACTGCCCCTGTCCCTTCCAGAGCTAGACCATTCATCCCCAGGTGGACACTGATGTCCAGCTCTCCCTTCCTTCCTACAGCCCTCATGATTTAGTGGAGACACAGGGCTAGGAGGGTCCTTCACCAAGTGTGGAAGCAGTAAAAGTCTTGCTTGAAGGAGTTTTATCATTTTTATCCTGGGACAAAACTGTGTTTTGGGAGGCAGAAGGGCTATATAGCACTGCACTTTTTGTATCCTGTGACCTCCCCATGTCTGATGGGGTGACAGGAACAGACTGCCACTGAGTAGTATAGTGGCTGGGGAGCCCTTTGAGAACCCTTAAAGGTGGTTAACCCATCTTTTTAAAGGTGGAATTTAACTAAAGTCCAGGGTGTTTGTGCTCCAGGAACATGGGTTTCTAGGCAACACGTGACATCACTTCCCTAGGTAGATTTAAGGTGCCGCCTCAGCAAGCTGGTTTTAGTGAAGACACAGGGCAATGAGGGTCCTGTGCCATGCATGACATCACTTCTCTGGGCAGATTTATGGCACCGCCTCAGCAAGCAGAGGCAAGCATGTTGCAGAAACATTGCAGGCAGAGGCCAGCAGTGTCTAATGGCATCAAACGGGAAGAACTGGGAATGGGGCCAGGAAATATAGATAAACATAATATTTAGACTTAAAAGGTATTAAACATCTAACATAGAGGATAATGTATGGTCCTCTATCATTAACAGGTTTGTTAACCATTGAGAGGTTGCCAGGGTAACCATGTAAACCTCAAAAGTGAAGCTCGAGAGGTTTACGTCACCATGGCAACCTCGTGATGTTACACAAACCGGTTAATGATAGAGGGACCATACATTATATTTTATAGTGTATGGTCCCCGTAAACTGGCAAAACAAACGAATGTGGCTTACTTTTGGCACCACCACGGAAGTCCTGGATCATTTTTTCACTGCTGCGCTACTTTCTGGAAGGCCATCGGTGCACAAGATAAAAGGTACACGCATGTGCAGATGGGCTCCGTTTGTAATCCCATCACTATGACGTACTTAAGAGAGGTTTATAACCACTTATGTCATAGCGATGGGATTATCAAGAAATAATTTCGGTAATAAGGGCTCACCATACATTATAACAGGGATAACGTGGTAAACTGTTTGGATTTCTGTTTTCATCTATCACTGTCCTAGCTAGTGCTACAAAGAAAACTTTAGAATAATTAAGTCAGTAATAACATAGTTCTACAGGTTTGTGGCACAATTTGGTTTAAAAGGTATAGAACAAGAAAGATATGGACTAAAATTGTGTTAAACGTTTGAGTGGGGAATTAGGGGTGAAGTGTGTTAATTGTGGTAAATTTACTTTGGAAGAAATTCCAGATTTTAGCCAATATACCTGCAAGCAATGTAGTGAATTAAAGGACTTAAGGATTAAAATATTTGAACTAGAATTGGAACTAAAGAGGCTGAAGAGCTCGGTATCACAGCATGAAGCTAATATGCAGGGAATTAAAGAAATAGTAACAACTAATAGGTCAGTTAAAAGGCAGAGGGAGTTGGACAAAGGGGAGGAAGGTAACATCAATGAAGGTACAACAAATGTTAAAAAAAGGGAGGCATGCTATGAAATTCTCCATCCCAACAAGTAACCATTTTACAGTGTTAGAAAATTTTAGACAGTACAGAGGAACAGTCAAATGAAATAATGAATACTGTTACCAAAAGTGACAATTTAGAGTCCCAAAATGACAATCAGCAACTAAATTTAGAACCACAGAATGAAAATTGTGAAACTGACATGCCATATGACTCCAATCCAATAACTGGAAGCGTAAAACAGGACAGTTTTTCAGTATACACAGTAGGAGATTCAATAATTAAATATACTGATCATGTCACAACCAAAAAAATAAAGAATAAATTAATAGTAGTTGCCTCCCAGGTGCAGGAATTCAGGAAATTGACTCACTATTACCAAAAATTGTGACCAAAACCCAGCCTAAGCCCTTAATGATTGTACTTGCAGGGACTAATGACGTGCAATATCAGACAGAAGAGGATATATTTAACAGCTGAAAAGAGGTTCAAATGACTCTTAAAAACACTGATTGTGATACAGTGCTCTCAGAAATTTGACCAGTGCCTAGAGCTAATTTTAGATCTAATAAAAAATCATGAGACTTAACAACTGGCTTAGGCAATGGTGCCTCCATCAAGGGATCACATATATTAAAACTTATGAAATATTTAATAGAAGAAGGGATTTATTTTTTCATGATGGGCTTCACTTAAATAGAAAAGGAAGCAAGCTATTGGGGAGCATCTTCCTAAAACAAAACAATAGCAGGACTTTAAACTAGACTGGCAAAACCTAAGTTCTAGGAATCCATCACAGAAAAGATTAGACATACACTTCAAAAGGTGGAAATAAGGAGATATATAGAATAAAGGGTGGGGAAGGGTGTGATATTAGAATTTAATGCACACCCACATAGCATCCTCATCTTTTATTTTATATAATTGCTGGTGAGCAGTTTTTTCCAGCCCGAGTACTGTGACCCACAGACACACACAGCCTAAGTGCTGTGACACACATACACACACACACACACACACACACACACGCTCTCTCTCTCTATCTCTCTCACCCTCACTCCCTCCTTTTTAATAACCCCCCATAGCACCTTCAGTCTAGTTCTTTGGGGCATATTCCAGCAGCCCCCACACTGCAGACCCAAATGCAGCAGCAGCTTCCAGCTCCCCCAGTTCCCACTCCAGATTCCCCAGCTGTGCTGCAGTCCCCAACTCCCCAGTCCTTCTCCTTTTACCTCTTGCCCCCAGAGCAGCCTGACCACAGCACAGCAGCTTCCAGCTCTCTCTGCTGCCACTTGAATGAGTTCATTTATTTATTTGTTTTAAAGTTACAGTTGAAATCACGATCACGGCTTACCTCTCAATGCAGGCAGTCCACCATGGACACGTTCCAACTGGCAGTGTGTATGTGGCTTGAAGCTGGTGAACTGCAGGATCAACCAGATGTTTTTCTTTTTAATTTAAAGGTAGGATTAATGGTAGGATCAATCAGATAAATAAAAAATGATTATGGGAAGGTGAGCATCTTTGTTGCAGTGACTCCTTGCTAACAAAGATACGGAGCCCCCATGTTTTAGAAATTGTTTAGCTTGCCGACACACAGAACAGGAGTCAATAAGGGAGTGCTAGCTTTTGACTGACAGAGCATGTTAATGCTATAATAATTAACTGATTATTATGGCAAATAACAACTGGCTGCACCCTTAGAAAAAATTGCTTATCAGTAATTACAAAAATATTATCCATAAATGCAAAATATATTTTGCTAGAGTAGTTAACCCTTTCCTTTTAAAACTTGATTTATATTGGGACTTCCGGTGACGTCATGGAGCTGCAAGGAGCTTAACCTTTAGTGCTCCCTACCTAATCTACTTTGCAAATCTCTTACAACCTAGCAATTCACCTCCAAAATGTCACAGAGCTCAGGAGGAACACCAATGGAGGGTCATAGAGGCAGAAATCGCACCACTGGCAAGGGTAAAAGCAAGGATGGCTCAAGATTAACAGCGGCCCCCCCAGCAGATCTCTGTCGCGCAAGCTCCCGCACACCTCAGTATGATACAGATGGAGAGACTGAGCAGCTCTCCAGCACCAGATTCGAGACTCTCCTACAAGAAATAAGGGAATCCTGAAAGGAAAACAAGCAGGAATTTAGAGCTGTACAAAAACAACTTTCCCACCCTTGAAACCCGTATTGGCTTGATCGAGGAGCAGGTGGCTGAGTCAGAGGAAACTACAACACAGCTATCTGAAATTGTGCAGTCTCTCCTACAATAAATAAGGGAACTTCAATCCAAATGTCTCGACCTGGAGGGGCGATCTTGGCACGAAAACTCATGCCTGTATGGTCTCTCAGAGGATATGGAAACTACTCCGATGGTGGCCTTTTTGGAGAACCTCCTCAAAGATGTCCTTGAACTCCGAGCTACATACATGCTGCATATTGAATGAGCCCATCATTTACTGCAAATGAAGCCTACTGACCCGATGGCCCGCCCATGCTCTATAGTCTTCAAGTTAAGTTCTTACAGTATCAAGGAAGCTATCCTGAGATGTGCATGGGCAAAAAAAGAAATTAAATACTTGTCCTCCCGCATCTTTTTAGACCATGACTACCCTCAGGAGATACAGCAACAAAAGCTACGGTACCTTCCAATTTTGCGGACACTCCACAAGAAGGCAATACGTTTCCATGCTCCATATCCCTCCTGACTGAGGATCTTCTGGGAAGATGGAGTTAAAATTTACTCCACGGTTGAAGAGGCTACAGAATCCTTAAAGGAATGGAAAATCTCTGTGCTCGAGAACCGGAATCAATCTGAGGGGAGAAGCGGTCAGGCTTGGCAGTACAACACAGGCAGGAAGCAAGGGGGATCCAAAATATTGCCACACGCAGAAGCATTGAGCAGAATACAGAGCCTGCTTGATTGGAAAGCGAGACTGACAGACAAACCAACCTGAATAAGGGAATAATTCCCTATTTGTGCTACAACATCATCGGCGCCTACTATCAAACTTCCCTTAGAGACTCTCTCACTATCAGAGGACTGATTGCTGGCCAAGTACTTTATGTTATCTAAGCAGCTAGTGTTCTTTCTTTTTTAGTCCTAACTGACTGATCTGTGCAGGGGAGAAGTTTGCATACAGTAGTCGATTGACCTGCTTACCGCTTGAAGATACCAGCAGATCCACAAGCCAGGACTGTTCTTTTCATAGGTCCCATACTTATGGGCAATCACTCACTGGGACTTTACCTCATTTGTCTGTACTCAACCTCCCTTTCATGGAAAACCTTAAGAATGACTGCCTGTTTATTTCATGACAAAGGAAAGGAGGGAGGGGAAAGACATCAATGTATCATTTATATCTGTATGTCTTTCTGTGAAATGAATGGCATTTTTTGGCATGGTAGAAAATCTCCTTCAAACGACCAAACGGGTGGGGAGGGGGGTAATTGATCACAAGTAATAGTATTGGGACCATCCTTAATACGATTCTGGATTGTGATTAAATATTTCTGCACTCTATATGTTTAATCACTTAAGAGTTCATATAGTAGATGGGTCCTAGGGGCACGTCAATTTCTTTGTAGCCTGTGCCTTTGGTACCTTAGGTGCTTGTTTCTTTTTCATATTTGGAGCCCACTGTGATTGTGGCTCTTGGGGAGGTCTTCCGGGAATGGAAGCAATTGCAACCCTCCTCGTTCTCCTTAAATAGGGGGAGGACACCGGGGCTAACTGGTTAGATTAGCCCCCAGCCTTGGAAGTAACTAGTTTTTTATACTTGATTAAAGTTAAAGTTCGTGTTGCTGCCATGTTGGCTTGTGTTTACTATTTTTTATTTTATGGGCACCAGGAACCTATGAGTAGAAACTTTATGAATCAGAGTTCTGCCAAGCTGTGGGGAGGGGGACTGTCACCACATGTGGGAAGCCAGACATTTGTGGGAAAATATCAGCCAGATGCCAGGGGTCTTACTTAACAAATGACAGAAACTCATACGATATGCACATATAATGTGCATGGGGTAACTAACTCCATTAAAAGAAGTAAAATTCTTCAATATAGGAAAAGAGAGGAAGCTAGCATCTTATTACTCCAGGAAACTCACCTTTCCCAAGCTGAACATAAGAAATTTGAACGTCTTGGTTTCTCACATGTGGTTGCTTCCTCCTACGGGGGCAGGAGAAGGGGGACTGTGGTAATGATTCGACAGGGAGTTCACTTTGAATTAAAAGATCGGATTCTTGATAAAGAAGGGAGATTCATGCTGATAAAGGGTCACTTAGATGGACAAATGGTTATTATAGCCTCTGTCTACATTCCTCCAGCTTCAGAATATAAACTGTATAGATCTTTTTTCTCTCAATTAACAGAATGGGAAGAGGGACAAGTCATATGTGGGGGGACCTTAACCTTAACATTTCTGAATGTGCTTCAGGCTCAGCCTCTAAAACAAACAATAAAACATTTGGGAATACAGATCCCCCAAGACCTATCCTTACTACATCTTCAAAACTACACCCCTCTGGTGGCAACCCTTAAACATGACCATAGAAGATGGAATCTCCTCCCATCCTCTTTCTGCACTCATACTCTCTCACTCAAAATGAACGCCTTACCCCGCTTTCTGTACCTGTTTCAATGTGTTCTATGTACTATATCCACCAAGGAACTTATTTCCTGGCAGAGATCTGTCAATGCATTCCAGTGGAACCAGAGATGGCCCCAGGTTAATATACATAAACTATTCCTTCCTAAAACCCTGGGAGGTGTGGCCCTTCCCTCCCTTACTGACTACTGGGTAGCTGCCCAAATGCGATTGGTGCTTCTCTGGGGTTCTAGATCTAACCAAGCAGCCTGGAAACAAATAGACCTGGCCAGATCAATAAATCCCCTTTTATTAACTAGTCTATTTTCTTTGACCCACCTTAAACAGATCAAGCATTTAGTTCTCAGAGCAACAGCTACCATACTAGAAGGTTGGCGAATAGGCACAAAAAGAAAAGTCACACAGGAGCAATTTCGGAAATATCAGTGGTTTTTGCTGACCTCTCAGTTTAGTTCCCCATTCCTGGAACCCTGGTATAGAGCTCAGGCTGCGAGGGGATTGGTAGCCCCATGGCAGCTTCTTAAGGGAAATACAGTGATCAGCTTTGAAGGACAGACTAGCTATCTCTGGACAGAAAGGGATAGGCTCTATTCCTATCAAATTAGGGACTTTATACTTAGTCAAATAAGGAGGAGAGAAAAAACCCTCAGCTGTGGGAAGATAACACCCCATTTATTCAAATTTGGACCTCCAACCAGGGGGCTAAGGCAATTTCAATCATATATAAACATTTAATTCTGCAGTTGGCAAACTCTATGGAGCCAGTCAAATCTAGCTGGGAAAAGGAGTTTGCCCAAACATTAATCAGTAAAGACTGGCACAAGGTTTGGAAGGGAGCATGTGCCACCACCTCTTCCCTTAGGTGGAAAACGTTTGTGTGGAAGATACGGGTGAGGTTCTTCTTTGTCCCCACAGCTGTGGCCCTGAGGAACCCAGGAGCTTCTTCTCAGTGCTGGAGAGATTGTGGGGATTCTGCAGCATCTCATAAACACATCTTTTATGATTGCCCTAAAATACTTAAATTTTGGGACCTAGTCTCTCTCCAGATAGCAACCATATTGAACCTTCAGCAACCCCTGTCTGGAGTCTACCTATTACTGGAGATCCCACCAATGGGGGTCAAAGAAAAAGCAGTCCTATACTTATGGTCCATCCTGTTGTGCACAGCATACAGGACTATCACTAAGAAGTGGCTCCAGACTACTCCACATTCGACCCCTGCCTGGAAGTCTCTGGTACTCACTATTCAGCACAACGAACAGATGTCTTTTGCTTTGCACAACAGATTGGATGCCTATACTTCCCAGTGGTCAAGATGGGAGTTGGCTCATGACCAAATTCTATGAATCAGTGGGCACAGAATCAAGCTAAACTCAGACAGGAATACTGAACAGACTCCACCTTGGTTTTACTGTGCTGGATATTGGGTAACCCCCTTTCCTTTCCAGGGTACTTCAGTTGTCTACCTTTTCCCCCACAGCCTGTAGGATATCAGACCTTACTTCTAGAAGTGATACAAATAATTCAGATGGTTTCTTTGGAAGATGCCAGTTTTCACATACTGCATGTATAAGCACCTATTTTTAGCCCATAATAACTCTCTTTTTTGTTCCTATTTTTATTTGGCTATTGAATGTAGTGGCTGTAGTCTCCATCAGCCACAGCATGTAGTCCTGTTTTGTATTTGAAACATTTGTAATATATCTGTAACCTTCATGTGCAAATCTTTCTTTAATAAAGGAAATATAAAAAAAAAACTTGATTTATGTCATTGTTATAGTGACAATATTTTGATTGTTTAGCATGGCACCCTTAATGAGCTAGGGAGGTTTGTAGAATATTTACATGGTACCAACACTAACTTGAAATGTTCTCTTAGTACTAGTCAGGATAATATTGCATTTCTGGATGTCATAATTTTTTTTAAAATATGATGGTAACCACAGTACATATCTTTTCCAAAAAGAAACAGATCTAAACACCCTTTTATGGAAAAAAAGTTGCCACACTTAGCACACCATTAGAAACATACCAAATGGGCAGTTTCTCCATGTACCAGGTCATAATGTCATACACTTAATAGTGAAAGACATTATAGCTAATGGGAAAAAAAGAGTTATGCCGCATGCCATAAATCACGCTGTATTGGCAGCGCAATTTAGCCTTGTGGCATAATGTCTTGCGACATTATGACTCTGTGCCATTTCTCCATATGAGAAAAACTGTAGTTCAGAGAAAGCTATTTGAGAAATGTTAAGTAACCATTTCAAAGGAAGGGGTTACAGTGAAGAATCAAGTACTTATAGAGATGCTGCAAGGAAAGAGAGGGAGGAACTGTTATGCGGGTCTATTGGAAAAATAGGGGGTCAGTTTGAAGGAATTAATCTTGTGAGAACTTATAGTAAACAAGCAGGAGAGAGCCAAATAATTTTTATGCAAAACTGGCATATAAGGTATTAAAACTGGATCCTTCATTGACAGATAGAACAAGGCAGTATCCTGGGATCATAGAAATCTGACGGCAGAAAAGGACCGTTCCAGCCCATCTGGTGGTACATAAAAAGAGTACTCTATTTAAAAGATCAACTAGTACACAGTTTTCAGTATCCAAATAATAAACCTTTCTGGACTGCTATAGCACCAGCAAGTTGTCACAAATATGGTAACTGCAGACAGTTTGATTTTGCTGAGACAACAAATATATTTATTAATCCAACAAAATTGTAAAGACCATTATATTTCAATGGCCTATTTAACCAGTATAGTGTTATGCTTGTGCAACTGTAGTACTCTGTTGTGGCTGTTTGCACTCTCTATTCCATGAGGAATTACCACCCTGTAGGGGTACCAAAGGCAAGGAACCTTCAAAGAGGGTTCCACCCCTAGAGGTGCCACAGGAAGGTTCCCATGGCTAAAGGTACCTTAGGAAGAAACTTCCTGAGGAGAGAAGCGAGCTGCTGGAGTAAGAGGGGAGGATGGTGGGGCAAAGAAAAGGTGCTTCAGAGGGAGCCTGGTAGGAACTGATTATATAGCTCAGGAAGAGGGCATGGCTGGTTGCTCACTCACTCACTGAACTACATGCACAGCATTTCAGTTCAATGACCTATGCAACCAGTATAGTGTTATGCTTGTGCAACTGTGTTACTTTGGTTTGGCCATTCGCACTCTCTATTCCATGAAGAATTACCACCCTGTAGGGGTACCAAAGGCACGGAACCCTTAAAGAGGGTTCCATCACTAGAGGTGCTGCAAGAAGGTTCCTTTGGCTGAAAGTACCTTAGGAGAAACCCCCATAAAGAACATTAGCAGTGATAATTGATTATGAGGTAGTGAAGCAGACTGACAGCAACAGGCAGCTTGATGAAACATAAATGAGAAGCACAGGTTAGTAGAATAACACAGATAAAATGGATTTTACTGATGACAGCAGAGGGCTTCCTAAGGAAAGGGGGATCAATGAGTAGGGTCACCATCCACCTCCATCCAACAACAGAACCTACCTAAGTAAACTAGGGAATATTTCTCAAAACTAAGTGTTATGACCTTCGGCATGCAGGAAAGAAAACAAAACATTTGAGGAGAAAATCTCTGGGGATCCAAGGCCTAGGTCACCTTCCCCCCAGGCTTGGGGTATTTTTATGTAATGATGGCTCGGCTGCTGCAATTTGAAGTTCAATTCCAGGGAGTGGAAAATGTTCCAGTTTGGAGGAAGGCTCTCACTCTATCCTTCAAATGGGAATGCCATGAAGGGTTGTGATGGTTATCGGCAACAAGCTCCTCCAAGGCAGGAGGAGGACAGCAACAATCGGTGAGTCAGTCAGCTGACCTACTGATCTAAAAAAACAAACCAGGTGAACCAGAAGTAGTCATAAGGAGAATAGCTAGAAGGCACTGCCAAAGCAATCAGCTAGATAAAGGAGCCCCTTTAAAGCTCAGGGCCTCACCCCTCTTAGCCGAGTCTTAAATTCTACATCAGGAGATGCCACCGATACACCTCCATGGCTAAAGCTCCACCCGAAGTGAGGACATTCCCACTATGGGCCAGATGAGAAGGACCCCACCCTGAGTTTCACACTCTTAAGATGTGGACTTTGGGGGTGAAGAGAGAGACTGTTGACTGCAGGGCAAGCCCCGAGTCATTGTAACTAATGGACTTGGTTGGCATGTCTCCGAGTATGGATGAGACAATATAAAAGGAGAGCTTAAAGGAAGTGTGAGTGCTGTAGACCCTCACATAGGTCATACATGTATTATGGCAAGCACAAAGCAGACTGAACCCCTCCAAAGGCAATGTAATCAATGATCAGACCCGCATGTTTGTCTGTGAAACAGAGCATAGCAGCAATTCATATAATATGCAGGGAAGGCAAGCCAACCAATTCCAGTACGAAAGTCAAATTATTGTGAGCATTAGAATTATCAGATTATCTAGCAGTAGCCAACATAGCAATTAGACAAAGCAGTAATGAAATACATACAATTCGAGAAAGTCATGAAGGCTGCATGGTACAAATATTGCTTGTCACAGATAGCTGTAAAACCAGGAAGGCAAGGAGCTGCACAGAAACAGGAGATTAATTTAACTTACTTAAAGCATGCTCCTGCTACCAGGGCCACGATGCATAGCTGAGACACCACAGTACACTGCCGTAGGAATAACTCGGAGCCAGAAGCAATACGCTATGAGGCCAGGCAACCATGAAATAGCAGAAAGTGTCAGCATATCAATGCAGCATTAGTCCTGGTGGAGCTCGCACTGAGTAACTCAGGAGCAGGGCTGTAAAACAGGGAGTAGCTGCTAGCTGAGCAGCAGAGCCAGGACCAGGTATAAGCCATTAAAGTGGAAGCACCAGAGGCAGCAACTGCAGTGGGAGCTGACATGCAATAACAATTGCAGAAAAACTGTGGTTTGGTAGGAGCCTGAAGCACAGACGCATGATAAACACAGTGCAAACAAAAGGCAACAAGATGCTAGAAAAAGTAGAAAGCCTAAAAAACAAAACACAAAAGAAAAACACAAATGCAGTAGAACAGAAAAACAAACACACAGGGAAGCACACAGCAGCAGCCGGAGACAAAACAAAAACCAACCAAGGCAGAAGAGATACTTGAACAGGATCCAGTAGAAACCAAACAGAGTCTAGAGCCAGTAGCGGCTCTAGCCACAAATGGTTACCAGGGCACAGCTGGGGCACAACAGATGGCAGCCAGGGCACTGATATATTGTTACTATGGGGGAAGCGCTGCACCATATGGGGCACCCACTGGGGCACAGCATTTTTTTACCGGGGCACGTGCCCTGGTGGGCCCTGGTGTAGAGCCGCCACTGTCTAGAGCACAAGCAATGCGGGGGTTGGGGTGGGAGCAAAGCAGGCCCCAAGAAAGAAGACAAACAGAGCCTCCAGCTGGCAAAGAAAAAGTGCTTCAGAGGGAGGCTGGGAGGAATTGCTTATATAGCTCAGAAAGGGGGCATAGCTGGTTGATCACCCACTGAACTACAGGCATAACCTTTCAATAAGAAATTAATATGATTCTGTGCATGTATGGTGCCTTTTACATAATACACACAAAAGAAAATTAAGGATGTCAATGAACATGTTCATGTTATGCTTTGGCATGCTGTATCTGTAACCAGACAGCTCAGCAGAAGCATATATTAAAGACCATAGGGACTGAGAAAGTGAAATGTGGCCAGAGATGTGAGGATTTAGAGAATCTCAATAAAAGAGAAAAGGGATACAGTGTATCAAACAGAAGCATTACAATGCCCAGACTCAAATGAGAAACTAGAGACTGTTCCATTTATGGTTTAACTTGTGGGGCTCATGTTTGAGTAGTACCCTGGGTTTAAAAAGTCCTGGTTTTGGTGTCTGAATTTAATTTTCACTGTTTCACCTAACAGATAATGGACCGTATTCATTACCAGGTTTTCTTCTAACTATTCATTCACAGGAGAGTGAAGTTGGACCCTACTGGAGCAGTGCAGGAGGCTGACATGCAGCACTAAGTTGCTATCTTTTAATAATGCTATGGGTAAACGTATAGGCCTTTAAGGTCACATGCTGTGCTAAGAAACAGTAATTGATGTACTGATATGTGAGATCAATTCTCCGTGCAAGTGTACTAAGTATGGTCTTAGCGATTTGCTATCTGTATCCTGCTTTTATTATAAATCTGTTTTCTGAGAGTTATTTTTTTTGATACATTATGGTAATCATTGCCAGCAATGGAGAGATCGATTTCTCATGCAAAAAAAAAAATGTTTCCCTTGTTAGCAGAGCCAAATTCCAATTGCTAAGTGTTAGTAATGGGAAGAACTGTTATTGATCAATGGCTCTTATAAATAATTCCAATAACTGTGGGATTTAAATAAGATTAGGATCAATTTTTTTGTGAAAGCCCAAGTTTAACAGACTTTTAAAGATATTTATTGTGTTTGTTTTTAACTATACTTTGACACTTTTCACCATTTTTGTTTTGATAGTATCTAATGGTATCTGATGGATTTGAGCAATCTGTTAAATAGTTGGGGGCCTCTTTAAATAGGCACTTCATAAGGACATCTAACTTGGCCAACAATAACCTATGTTGAAGCATTCCCTAGTGTGAAATGTTAGGTGGTGGTTGTGGCTTCAGGATTTTGCTCCCTGTTTGGGTACTGTACCATGTATGACCAGCGTTTGCTTTCTCATATAAATAAAGGATTGTAGCACCTTATATCTTCGTGTAAATCACTTCGTTTTGAAAAGTACACAGCAAGCAGTGCAGTCAGAGGTTGGTCGAGTGCCTTCACCTTTCCCTTTTATTTTTGAACTATGCTCGACGTGACAGTGGCATCATGCAAGCCTTGAGAGCGTCTCTTTCGAACTGTGTACTGTTCATTTCTGAATGTTAGACTGTAGCCTGTTTCCCACTTCAGAGGTGACTTTAACACCAGCAAAAGAACTATGGCTGGACAATCTTCACTTGAGGGAGGTCTCCTGAGGACCCAGTCAGTAACAAATGTCAGGGCCGGTGCCTCACTTCTTGATTACAAAGCGTACTACACAAGTAAAGCACTGATATGGGAGGGTGAGAAAATCACTGACTAGCCAGTGATGCACTCGTGTTTGCACTATACCACTGGCATATGGTGATGCAGCTGGACCTCTCCCACCTCACTGGCAATGTCCCACATGTTGTCAGTACAGCCATCTTTGGGGCCATGTCAAGAGCAACAATTCTGAATCGGAAGGGTGTCTGTATTTTTGGACCCAGATTAAGCTCCATGAAATTATGTTATACGAGGCAATTGGGGCAGTGGTGAATGGGACAGGCTATGTTGCAGCCCTCTAGCTTTTTTTTTTTTTTTTGTCAGTCAGTCTGGGATCCATTCTGTGTATACAGTGTGTGTGTGTGTGTGTGTGTGTGTGTGTGTGTGTGTGTGTGTTTCACCTAAATAAGGTTAGTCTGGTGTAGAAATAAAACACAGTAAATAAAATAGCCTACATGTCCTTGTGACAGGGAGGTCCTGCCACTCTTGAGGACCGACCTTTTCTTAAATCTGTTGCAACAGTTCTTCTATTTCTTAGCTTAATCTATTCTTTACAATTTCTAGTCTATAAGGTTGGCCACCAATGGGCACCCCCCCTTTCTTGACTATGCTATAGTGTCCTCTTTAAATTTTCCTTTTCCCTCTCAGGTCCTCGTACAGGGAGGTTATTGTTGTAACCTACAAGCTGATATAAAACAACAGGCTGTGCTCCTCATTGTTGGATTTAGTATGCAATGGCACTATGTCATAAAATACCTTGATGTATATGACTTATGTGTATGAAACTTGTACATGTTGAAAATACAATGGCACTAGGTGTTTTTGATAAAGGTAAAAAGTACTAGGTGACTGTATTATAAAAATTAAGTTAGATGTGCTATTTAAAATGCATGTAAATTGCTGTAAGTTAAACAAGTCTGAAAGTCCATGGTGATTTACATATATCCCATGATGCTTTGCATTACGGAAGTATGTGTGACGTTGTTTAACTTGGTTTACTTGAACAGAAGAAGGCAAAGCCCATCGAGACTGTTCCCCTCACAGTGTGGGACATTATTAATAGTTTTCTTTGATTCACGTGTCTAATTTATTTTTAAAGCTGGTAATGTTTTCTAATTCAATTAAATCCTATGGTAGGTTGTTCCATATTCTAGAATCCCTATTTATGGGTAAAAAAGTTACCCCTTTTGTTGGTTTTATAACTCTTAACCTCAAGTTGCCTATTATGTAGCCTCGGGACTAATCTTCTATTTGAATATGATAGTCCACATTGTCTCATGAGGTCAGGTGACTGAAGCAAGTTTATGTTTCTTTGAAACTTGGCTTATTGTCAATGCCCTTTGAGGTAACCTTTGTTTCAGCGATTCTGCATTGAGGTTCTTTGTCTTTAGCTTCTTTTTTTTTTTTTTTTGAGCCCCCACCACCCAAGCAAACAAGGACCACATTGGGGGGGAATCTCAACAGATAAGTTAGATCAGAGATCAGTAAGTGCTGGCTAAGTGTGGAGGAAAGATTTGTTTAGTCTGTTGCTACAAACTGATGTACTGAAGAAAGAATATGCCATTGCTGAAGGTTATCTGCTGCATTCTGAATAAACATCACTCAGATTGTGTGTTGAACTTGACGTTTGTTATCTGGTCCATCTGTTATCCCACAACCCCTCCACAGTCCTGGCCCCATTGTGGCTGCTGTGGGGAACTGGATCCTAACTGTCTGATCTGTGTGCTGTCCTGGCCCCAATGTGGCTGCTGTGGGTATTGGATCCTAACTGTCTGATCTGTGTGCTGTCCTGGCCCCATTGTGGCTACTGTGGGGACTGGATCCTAACTGTATGATCTGTGTGCACCCTGAGCTCTGCCTCATCTTTTTTACACTGCCAGCAAAGACCCCTTGCTTGTCACAGCTGTCAGCCTTGTTTGTAATTGTGGTTTCAGACCAGTCCTTTCATTTGTCTGCGCCTACCCTTTGTAAAAGAGATCAATGGGTTGCAAACTCACCCAGCTGATTTTTATTCATGTCTTAACTTTTCCCAATGTATTTACAAAGATTTCCCATTTCTAGGTTTTTGATGTCCTTCTGCAATTGAACAGTACTGTCACTCTTACTCTGGACCGTGCATTAGTTCCTCTACTCCTCTGATTCAAACCGACAGCATTTGAAATAGCTGCATGCTGCATAAATCAAAATGGTATTATATTTTAATCAACCTATTCTACTGGTTCTACCCCCTTCCTCTTAATTGTTTTCAATGATAATTAAAAAGTAAAACAAAAAAGTGTTGTTCTCTAGAATTGTGTATCATGTCTGTTGAATGTATTTATTTAATTTATTTGTGTGTTTATTTATTTAAATGTGTTGACTGGGAAAGGCATACTAGCCAGCACTCATTTCCAGGGGCACCCCAGAGGGATGGGGTAACAAGGGAAATGGGCCATTTCAGAAAACAGTATCAAAGTGCCAAACATGCAAATAATATCCCAAACAAATTCTGAACAAAGAACAGAAACACATATACACAAAAGTGGCAAGAGCAAAATTCTAGTGCGCCATAACACATTTCTAAAAACACAAGGTAAGATGCAAAGTATGATCCAGAGGAAAAAGTAATCTGCAGTAAAACATACTGGAGAGGGGATCAGAGAAGGGTGGCTAGCCTTATATTCCTGTTTTAGTGCATTGTTTGACTGTATGTGTAACAGTGTCAGAATAGTCAACAATGTAACTAAAATGTCTGTATCCAAGCAAGCAAGCTTTATTTACATAGCACCTTTCAAAATCAAGGCGCTGAACACAAAATAAATTACAATATTAAAACAGACAGTACATAAATTATTTAAAAACAATTAATCAGGGAAAACCAAAGAAAATAAATACGTTTTCAGCATAGATTTAAACTACAGACGATCAGGCATTCTCTTAACCGACAAGGTAGAGAATTCCACAGGGTTGGTGCTGCAAATGAAAAAGCATGAGCTCCAGATGTTTTAAGATGAACCCTGGGAATCTCTAGCAATCTTCGGTGGATCGAGTGTGATGTAGGAGAGTGAGAAGTTCTCAGTTCAATGGTGCTTCACCTTGTTGTGGGTGATCCACCACTGAATGGCAGCCAGTGCAGTTCGCGCAGCAGGCGTACATGTAGCTGGTCCCGGACATACCAGTCATGCAGCATTCTGCACTAGCTGCAGGCTGAACATATCAACTCCAGACAGCCCTAGGTAGAGGGCATTGCAGTAGTCAAGACAGGTAGAAATGAAGGCAAGGACCAGTGTTGAAAGGTCACCCAGTGGAATCAGGTGTTTCACCCAGGCGATATTCCTCAGATAGTAAAATGAGGATTTAACCACAGCTGACACCTGAGATTTCAGGGTCAAGCTGTCATCAAAAATAACGCCCAGGTTACACACCCAATCTGAAGTAGTGAGCTAGACACCATGAAGCCATAGGCCCGATATGTGCCCAGCCCCAAAACCCGCCCCCAGGTGATCCGGATCCACAACCAACACCTCAGTCTTATCCGGATTCAGTTTCAACGAACTCGAGCTCATCCAGTCTTTGATCTCAGACAGGCAGCTATTTAGCATTGAGATCGCATCAACCTGTCTGGGTACAAAGGACATATACAGCTGAGTATCATCTGCGTAGCAGTGAAAACTCAAGCCATAATGATATCTCCCAATGGCAGCATATGCACTGCGAACAACATGGGCACCAATATGGAGCCCTGCGGCACCCCTCAGGACAGGGAAAGGGCATCAGAGAAATAAATTCCACTGACCACCCTCTGAGATGTGCCTATGAGGAACAATCAAAGCCATTCAAGGACTGTACGCAACAGTCCACAAAGGAACCGTAGGGCCTCCAAAAATACCCCATGGTCCACAGTGTCAGCAGCTACTGAGAGATCAAGAAGGACCAAGATGGTACGAGCCTTTCGATCTCTCGCCATTAGAAGATCATTTAGTACCCAGACAAGAGCAGTCTCTATGCTATGCCTCTTCCTAAAACCAGACTGGAGAGCTTCATAGACATTGTGAGTTACACAGTGATTGTCCAGTAGCAACGCAACCACCTTCTCAATAACCTTCCCCACAAAAGGCAGGTTAGAGACTGGCTGGTAGTTAGCTGGATCAATGGGATCCAAGGAGGTTTTTTTAAGGAGCGGTCGAATGATCTCCTCCTTTAGGGGGTCTGGAAAGACTCCCCTCTCCAAGGATTTCCATACAATTTCAGCTAGGATCAGGCAGATAACATCTACACACCCCACTAAGAGGCGGATAGGTCCCGGATTCAAACTACAACAGGTTGAGCGCAAAGTCTGGACAGTCTTCACAATGTCCATGATTCCAGTCAGCTGAAATCTGTCCATACAGACCAGATGCTCACTACCTCCCATCGACCTCCGTAACCCCTCATGGAGAGAGCTGGGCTGATTCCTGACCTGATGCTGGCAACCTTATCTGTGAAAAATCAAGCTAGCTCATCACACTTCATTTGTGAAAAAGCTCTTCCAGACTGGAGACAGATTGGATTGCACAATCTATCAACAGTTCGAAAAAGCTGAGCTGGTTGGTTCTGTGCAGCAGACATCTCCCTGGACAGGAATTCTGCCTTCTTGCAGGTGATTTCTGATTGATAGCCCTTATAATGTTCTATCAATCTAAGTCTGTCAACATCCAGGCCGGACTTCCACCATGCTCTCTCCAGCCTTCGACCAATCCATCTCAGCTCCTTCAAGGACCCATCATATCAAGGAGACCTTGGGCAAAGAGTGAGTGGTCGAACACGAACAGGAACAATCAAGTCTAGGGCATCTCCCACTGCCTTATTATAGGCTAGTACGAGATCCCCTGGACCTGTGCTTTCACCCTATGCTGTCTCCAGCTCTCTGTCTCTCTTTCTCTTGATCTCTCTCTCTCTCTCTCTCTCTCTCTCTCAGAACAAAACCAGCCTAATTCTTATTTTCTTAACTATCTCTTATTGTTTTACATTCTATTTTTCATCTCCTCCTGAGGGTTCCTAACTTTCTGATACTACATAAACCTTTTCCAGGTCCACTCCCATCCTGGTTGGACATTCCGTAATTTGGGAGCTTCAGTTTCCCCTCCTCTGTCCTCCCCAGGCTCCCCCTCTTAAGCCAGGGTGGCCAATCCTGAGCTTTTTCAGACAAGACAAGGATTTGTTGAGGGAGGGTCAGAGTTTCCCCTTGATGGAGAGTGTGGATTGACTATGACAGATGTGGCAGCATCCTCTGCTCAACCCAATCTCCGTTTCCACCAAGCTAACTCCTTACACTTCACACTGTGCAAAGCATAATCCCCAGCCTAGCAAAAGTTTCCAAATGCAAAATTTAGCCATCTGCTTGCACCATACTTCCTGGAACACCAGAAGACACTTCTGCAGTTGAAGATTCCCACCTGCTTCTACTACAGTAGGAAGAATCCACTGGATGCTCAATTGTTCTCCTGCCAGTCCACTGTGATGGCCCAGAGACTCAGAGCACAAACAGGGAAAGTTGCCATAATAATCAGCTCCCCTAGCAGCTGTTCTGTTGGACCAACCCTTAATGATCTTTAACATGTGAAGTTTAAACTAAATCTGCTGTCAGACCTTAGTCTCAGGAACTGTTTAGTGAGGCTGTACTTTTCTCATAGGAAAGTTTGGGAAACTCATGGTATTGCCATGGTCTAAAATAACAGAAATCATAAGAATCATATTAATGACAAGAAAAGTCATGGATCCATTGTGTGTTAAACAAATTACCTCTATTCAGACAAATGTTTATAAAAGCACATCTGTAAAGATTTGAATGTTTTAAAATGTTGATTGTTGGACTGGCACAGCAGCAGGAGGCAACACACTGTACAGCCATGCTTAGAGACCATTGGTCACATAAAAGGAGTAGAATCCTATACTGAGGATGACTGGGATCAAGCACATTGTGGTGGTGAGGCACAAAATCATGGGTCTGTCTTTTGTAATTACTTAAACTATAGTGTTTTAGTATAAAATGCTTCAAGCCATGATGGTATCACAGAAAATGCCAAACATCATGGGGTTGTCATGGAAAATAGCCAGAGCTAGCAGCAGCAAGAGGTCTTGAGGACTGTTTGTTCTTCACTTGACCTCTCCATTTCGGCACCTTTGTGACACAGAGCCCACCTTCACCAGCAGCAGACCTCACTGGGCTCAACTTCATTGGGATCTCCCACCATCTGTCTGACCAACCAATCAGGTGGGTGCTCTTCTGAAGGTGCCAGTTTTTGAATTTTAAATCTGCCACAGCGCAGTATAGACAGCGGACTGTTTACGTGTGCCAATTAGACAGTGCCAGAGCCAGCAGCAGCAAGGGATCTTGAGAGCTGTTTGTTCTTCTCTTGCCCTCCGCCATTACAGCGCCTTTTATGACATGGAGCCCAGCTCAGCAGCAGTGAAACTCACTGGGCTCAACCTCATCAGGACCTCCCACCGTCCATCTGACCAGCCAATCAGGTGGGTGATCTTCTCAAGTTGCGAGTTTTTGAATTTTAAATCTGCCACAGCACCTTATAGACAGAGGACTGTTTCAAGCCTGCCAGTTAGACACTACCAGAGCCAGTAGCAGCAAGGGATCTTGAGGGCTGTTTGTTCTTCGCTTGCCGTCCCTTATTATGGCACCTTTGTGACATGGAGCCCTTCTTCATCAGCAGCAGACCTTGCCAGGTTCAACCTCATCAGAACCTCCCACTATCCATCTGACAAGCCAATCAGGTGAGTGCTCTTCTGAAAGTGCCAATTTTTAAATTTCAAATCTACCACAGCACCTTATAGAAAGCAGACTGTTTCAGCCTGCCAGTTAGACACCACCAGAACCAGCATCAGCAAGGGGTCTTGAGGGCTGTTTGTTCTTCAATTGCCCTCCTCCATTTCAGCCCCTTTGTGACAAAGAGCCCAGCTTCAGCAGCAGTGGACCTTGCTGGGCTCAACCTCATCGGGACCTCCCACTGTCCATCTGACCAACAATTCAAGTGGGTGCTCTTCTGATACTGCCAGTTTTTGGAATTTTAAATCTGCCACAGCATCTTATAGACAGAGGACTGTTTCAACCTGCCAGTTACACACCACTGAAGCCAGCAGCAGTAAGGGGTCTTGAGGGCTGTTTGTTCTTCACTTGTGCTCCCCTATTACAGTGCCTTTGTGACATGGAGCCCAGGTCAGCAGCAGTGGAGCTCATGGGGCTCAAACTCATCAGGACCTCCCACCATCCGTCTGACCAGCCAATCAGGTGGGTGTGCAGAAGTATATCTGATCACCTTTGACTAGCAGCCAATTCACACAAAGGGCCACTGTGCTAGGAGCAGCATAACCTGCCTGCCTCAAGTCTGCCAGTTGGCCAGACCCTCTGTATCAGTTACCTAGGAGCACTGCAGTGGATGTAAAGACACTATGATTCAAATGTACCCTTGAATACCATTGCCATTGTAATATACTAGTGTAGTCGGAGACTCTTGAAATTGTGCTGGTCTTACCAAACTCCCTATTCAGGGCAGGCCTGTTCTACATACGTAAACCTTGCTCGAGGCTGTAGCAGAGAATATTGAACTTATCAGCTGTATAGGACTCAGCCATACACCCTTTCTAGGGTAGGTCTGAATTGCAATTGTTCTGCACCATAGCAGGGAATACTGAAAATGCCTGCTGTATAAGACTTAGCCTCACACCCTTTCTAGGGTAGTTCGGAATTACAGCTGGTCTGTACCACAACAGGGAATGTTGAAAATGCCAGCTGTATAGGACTTAGCCTTACATCCTTTCTATGGTAGGTCTGAACTGTAACTGTTCTGTACTATAGCAGGGAATATTGAAATCACCAGCTGTATAAGTCTTAGCCATACATCCTTTCTAGGGTAGGTCTCAACTGAAACTTTTCTGTCCTATAACAGGGAATACTATAATCACTAGCTGTATATGTCACTGTTTTAGCAGGTATCCATTGTGCCTTGCTTTCTAGAAATTTCCCAGCTAAGCAGTTGGTCCATGCCACCTCATGAGTTGCTGCTCTCTCATAGGACCCCACCAATATGAGACAATTAATGAGTAACTTGCTTCTCACTGTACTCTTAATGAGTGCACTCTGCATTCTGGCCCGGTTACCTATAACTGAAACAAACAAGGAAGCACTCCATAGTCCCAATGATTTTACCATCTCCAACTACCTTTTCCATACTAAACCAAATTACTCCAATTTCTCCTGCCACTGCACTGTATGTTTAAACTGGCCCTCCACATAAAAAAAGCAACACTGGAGTGGTCTCAGTGCAAATGTTCTCATAAAGTACAATCCCCTCACATACCTAGCTCTCAACTGCTTACTATCAGCTGATGATGTTGAACTAAACCCTGACCCTACCCCTACACAGCTCTCCTCTTTCCACCCCACACCTTGGCAAAATGTCAAGGGCCTAAAAATCGCTCACCTTAGTATCAGAAGCCTAGTCCCCAAGATGGATGAGCTGACATCATGGGTCACCCATTACCAACCTGATATCCTTGGAATATCGGAAACATGGCTAAAACCTTCTGTTCCCAATAGCCTGTGTGCCCTCTCTGAATATAGTCTCACTCGGTTTGATCACCCAGGTCCTAAAAAGGCAGCTCAATGATCCATGTCATCTGAGCACAAACAAATCCACCATAGTAAATGCCCACGCAGTCAATTCGCTGTACACAAATAATGTGCAGCACAATCTTTTTCAGTGCACGTGATCAGTTAACCATGATCAGTTAACAAGTGAGTTCCCTTTAACAGCAAAAACTCAGTGAAGAATAGAACTTTCTCGGAGCATGGCATAAATGTAAAAATAAATGCAAAAATGATCAGCTAACCAGTGAGCACAGTAAGCTTTTGACCACTCTGCATTTTCCAGTATAGCCCCTATTTGAACAGCCCTTTTTTGGCGCACGGTGTAAATGTAAAAATAAATGCAAAAACTATCAGCTAACCGGTGAGCACAGAAAGCCTTTGAGTCCTTCTGCATAACAAGTGAGATTCAGTGTGTTTGCACTTACCACGTCCCTTATAGTTACTTAACTTTTGGCGATCATGTGTATTTTCATGTTACTGACAGTCACTTTTGACTGTTGAGCATGAACAGACTGATATTAAGGTAAGTTTACCATATTTAACCACATTTCACTGCTCTCTGTGTTTTGATTACACGGGCACTGTTTAGAATGACCACAGTTCACTGCTCTCCATTTTTAGATTATCTGAATGCCTTAATTAACCTTGTTGCTGTGCGATGTTTTGATCACTGAAAGTAAAGCCAAACAATAAAGTGAATTTATTGTGTTGCTTTACATGTTGTGATGCTGATACTGAAAGTAAACAGAATGCCTGAATTGAACTGTCAACAGCAGAACAGTTAAGTGAGGCAGAACAGTTAAGTGCTGAAAGTTAAGTCAGTGCATTGTTTTGTTATAAGTGATGCCGATGCTGTCATGTCATTGTCATGCATTCTTACTGTTGCATATGCTGGCATGTTCACTTGTGCTCAAAACTTGCACTGAAAAGGTGATAGATTGAATTTGTCTGCATGTTGTAAATGCATGCACATTAACTGATGCGTGTTAATGCATGCGGGTATTTTCCACACGGTAATGATGTGATACCACACACACACACACACACACACACACACACACAACATTGAATGCTGTTACAGAATGATCAACATTGGGTGGCACCAAAAAGCTACACCTGTTCTGCTTCTACATCCCTCCCACTGGTAACTCTAGTCTGCTCCTCTCACTCATTAAATTTCAGTCCACTGGTCAGAAACAATGAATTCTTAATTTTTGGTGATTTCAACGTCAATTGATTACCACAACCTCCACTTGCATACTGCGTGACTCTGAGCAAGTCATTTAACCACACCAGTGCTCCCGGGTCGCCCCTGAAAACAGGCACTTGTGCCTAGTGGGCCTTACCTGGTTACCAAAAGAATAAAATAAAAAATACATAAATAACTGGCTAACTGAATGTAACAAGGCAGTGGTGCAGACTCTGAGCTTACTCAACCTGTTGCAGATTGTCACAGAGCCCATTAGATACTCCATCAGTGGTAAAACACAAACCCTAATAGATTGGATACTTTCTCCCAGGCTAGAGAGAATATTTTGCTCAGGTGTTTTGCCAGATACCATCACCATCAGTGATCATGCACCTGTGGGGGGTGAGATACTAACAACAACAAAAATGGAAAGGGACCTGGGGGTAGTCATATCAGATGACCTAAAGGTGGGCAAGCAATGTGAGAGGGCAGCAAGCAGGGCTGGGGGGATACTGGGATGCATAGGGAGAGGCATCACCAGTAGAAAACAGGAAGTTACTATCCCTCTGTACAGACAGTTGGTGAGACCCCATCTGGAGTACTGCGTGCAGTTCTGGAGACCCAATCTCCACAAAGACATAGACAGGATGGAAGCTGTCCAGAGGAGGGCAACTAAAATGGTGCAGGGTCTGCACCGGAAGACATATGAAGAGAGACTTAAGGAGCTAAATATGTATAGCCTCGAGGAAAGGAGGGAGAGGGGGACATGATAGAAACTTTCAAGTACCTCAAGGGAATCAACAAAGTCCAAGAGGGTAGCATCTTTCAAAAAAAGAGGTGTGCAGAACAGGGGGCACAATTTTGAAGAAGATAGAAGGGGGCGACACAGGGTAACTTAAGAGTATTTTTCACAGAGAGGGTTGTGGATGCATGGAGCGGCCTTCGGAGGAGGTTGTGGAGTCAAAAACAGTGGTGGAATTCAAGCATGCATGGGACAGTCGTAAGGCAATTCTAGGGGGTTGGGGTAGGAAGAAGTAGTCTGCTGGTTAACTAGGATCTGCAGCTTATCCATTAGGTAGGGAAATGGGCAGACTGGGTGGGCCAAGCGGTCCTTATCTGCCATCAAAATCTATGTTTCTATGTTTCTATGTCTACTGTGTTCGGTGTGCCAAACTACCCAAAGTTCCTCCCCCTGAATTATCCATTTCAAGCAGTTCTCAAACGTAGACCCTGAGCTCTTTAGGCTTGCTGTCTCAAAAGCTGACTGGTTCTACCTTTATGAAGCTACTGATGTAAACTTAGCAACTACCTTCTTCACCTCAGAGTTCACTAAACTCCAGGACACTTTTGCCCCTCACACTAAAAGAGCATGTGCCCCAGTTACTAAATGGTTAGACCATAGTCTACTAAGCAGCTTAAAAAGCACATCAAAAAGTGGCATGATTTTAAGGTTTTTCCTCCTCCCCGGCAGACTAGATAGCATACAGTACCCTACAGAATGCCTGTAGGAGTTCTGTTACGAAAAACAAACCTGTACACTGCAAACAACCTCAAAGCTCTTCTGCACACAACTCTAGACTTTTCTGGAAACATATTAGGAACATGTTAGGACAGTTAGGGGATCACTCCTCTCCAGACATGCTTCTCAACGGTGCCAGCTGCAATGACGATAACACCATTGCAAATGCTTTCAACCACCATTTCTCTGATCTCTCCACCTGCACAACGACCTCACCAAATGAACCCACCTTCTTGCCCACTGGTAATACCCAAGGCCCCTACTTTTCTGCGGCACACTTGGACCAAGTTCTGCGGTAAGAGTACCATTTGCCACAGAACTTCTGCGGCGGTGGTTTGTAATTTCTGTAGAAGTTCTGTGGCACTAATGATCTACCACATCATAGTGTCAGCTTGTCATCCTGACTTCACATCCATGAGAATGGTTATAGCAATCAGGATGGGGGAAAGCACAGTAACATTAGTTCAAAAAATTATAAACATATAGAAATAATTTCATGCCTAAAAGAAAAAAAAATATCTATCCCTTAAGGTCCTTGCCTGTTGGATAAATGAAATATGCAGATGGAATCTTATGTGATAAATAAGGTATTTCTACACTCATGCTGTCTATACCACTCATAAGGTCCCCACTGTGTTTCACTTATATATTTATATGCAATCTATAACATACATACAAATATGTGTGTGTGTATGTATATATATATATATATATATATATATATATACACACATATGTATATATAAAAGTGAGAGATACTGTATCTATGTGTATATATCTATATCTATAAATATACAGTATATATATTTATGCAATAGGCATACGCCACTCGTGAGGTTACCCAAGGTCAAACAGCACTCGTGTAGATAAATCATTTATCTTACAGCTCTCCATTGTATATCCTATATATATATATATATATATATATATATATATATATGCATACATGATAGGCAGGCATGGGATATTGAAAATATTCTCACTCCTGCAGAGTGAGCTGTGCATTTTCATGAGTACCGAAGTCATGAGTGAAAATGCACAGCTCTCTCTGCAGGACTGAGAATATTTTCCATATCCCATGATCTGCCCATCACGCGTGCCATTTATACCACAGGGGTGAGAGCTTTGGGAACATTTTTTCTGATTCTGTGTGTTTCCTGCTCATTCTGTGTGTGCTGTCAGTGTGTGTGTGTGTGTGTGTGTGTGTGTGTGTGTGTGTGTGTGTGTTCTGAATGGGCTGGGAGTGAGAAACACAACTGACAGTGTTTTGCAAAGCTAATTGAGTGAGTCAGAGGCTCACTGAGAAAGACAAAGTGCTGCAGCTAGCACTGACAAACCGAAACTGCTTTGTTAAAGAATTTCATTTAGAATTCAGGTTATTTTGAAGCTGAGATCAGCACAGTAATGGGCTAGGAATGTTAGAAACACAATGGGCCATACTGTAGGTGACAGTCTTTTGCAAAGCTAATTGAGTAAGTTGCAGCTTCAGTGAGAAAGAGAAACTGTTTCCTAAAGCAGCTCCCTTTAGGGAGGCAGAATAATGCAGTGGTTTAAGGCTCTGAGCTATAAATCTGATGACATCCAGTAAACCAGACCTGTGTTTGAATCCCACAACTTCCACTTGCATACTGTGTGATCCTAAGCAAGTCACTTAACTTGTGCTCCCAGGTTGCACCTGTAAACAAGTTTATAACTTACTGTGTCTCTCTCTCTCTCAAGGTAAAAGATAAACTGTTTTCTGAAGCGGTTTCCTTTAGAGTGCAAGCTGCAGTGCAGTTATCCTCACTCTGGTGACATCAGCAGAGTATGGATAAATGTCAGTATCGTCACTCTGCCTATGTCATCAGGCTTTATCCTCACTACAGTGGAAATAACACAGGATATCCTACTGAGAAAGCTCTCACCCCTGTGGTATATATAAATATATTTTTTTTATTTAATTTCCATGAAATTGTAACCTCGTTCATACAGGTCCCTTTGGAAATGGAATAAACAGAATAGAGGAGATATTGCAAAACTCATTTTTCATGCCAACTTGCTTCCCCAACACACTATGTAGCACCATCAGGCCATGACATGCATATGAACCCATTGTGAGATAAAGCTCTCCAGCCCATCACAATATGTCCCCTGTGTGACAAAACATTGTTCCATACCTTCCCAGGCTCAGAGCAGTGATGTGTTCCCCTAATCCTTGTGTTGCCCAGTCAGCACCCAGAGTTCATCTCTGAAACTGAGTTGCAGACATGGGAACACAACATGCTACCCTCTGGCCCAACAGCTGGCCCTGCACACAACATTTCTCCATATATTTTAGGTGATTCTATTAACCAATGACAGTATGTAATCAATAACCATGCAAAAATGTGTACAGCGCAATTCTTTATTTAACAGGTCTATTCTTGCAACAGGTCTACACACTATTATATTCCACTTTTCTGGGTCTAATTATTTTTCTTAAAAATGACAGGTTAATTTATTTTGCCAGTTATTCATTTCAGATGACATCGCTATACCATAAAGGCAAAAATAAGTTTGAACAAAGTAAGGTTTGGACTTGACAGGTCTGTGATATTGTCAATGTTTTGTTTAAGTTGCCCTAGTGCAATAACGTAAGATGGAAAATTGTATTAGACTGTAGTGCAGGTTGAGCACATATCACCATGCCTGGTGTACTGCATCACCTCCTCTGGCAGTGGGAGCTGTGGTAGATAAGTGACTATTCATTTCTGTGGTAGAATGCAGCCATTTCATTAGCTAATGTATGCTATTATAGCACTGATAACATCGCATTCTGAGCATAGAGGGGTTTTGGATATAAAAAGAGGGGAAGGGAATCAGGTTCTATGGATAAATGGAAATATCTATAAAGACTCATCAAGAACAGTTAATTCTGTGGCACTGCAGAAGTTCTGCAGTAGTTTACAAGTTCTGCGCAAAATTCTGCGGCCACAGATTTCTAGGGGCCTTGGTAATACCCTCACAATTCCCCCTGAAAGCACAGGGCAGCCTCCCTTCTACTTTAAGAATGTCAGCACCACTGAGATCCACAATCTACTTGTACAGATTCCTGCTTCCAAGTCAGCAGGCTCTGACTTTGTCAAACCCAAATTTCTGAAGATAGCAGCCAAGGAATTAGCCTCTCCTGTCGCTAGGTTAGTTAACTTATCCTTAATGACCAGCATAGTACCAGACCTATGGAAAATCTCCCACGTTGCACCAATCTTCAAAAAGGGGACCCCAAATTATTACAAAATTATAGACCAATTCCCATCCTCCCTGCCCTAAACAAAATTCTTGAAAAGATGGTGACTTCTCAACTTGCGCAATACCTCTCCACTTACAACCTCCTATCCCCCAACAATGTGGTGTTTGGAAAGGTCATAGCACCTCCACTACCCTCCTCACTTTGATGAATGATATTGCCCTATCCATGAACTCTGGTGACCTTATTGGTGCCAATTTCATCGACCTGATGAAAGCATTTGATCTTGTGAATCACTTCTTTCTTACCAGTAAGCTGGGATACCTTGGTATCTCACAATCTGCTCTCCCCTGGTTCCATAATTATCTAACAAACAGATCAGAGAGTCAAGTACAACTCCTCTCTCTCTGACCCTGCTCTGACAACTGTAGGAGTCCCACAAGGCTGCATTCTTGGACCACTTCAGTTCGCCCTACATATAAATGATATAGGCCATTGCCTATCTCAGTGCTCTGCTATCCTGCATGCCAACGACCTAGTACTCTATACCCACTCCAATAGTATTGGCCTAATAAACCTTAACTTAACAACTGACCTACGGTCTGTTCACTCATGGCTGCTAACAAATAAGCTAATTCTGAATAAATCTAAAACACAGTCTATACTGTTTGGTACGTCTGCCAGACTAAGAACTTGCTCATCCCCTCTTTCCATTGCTTATCAAGATGGTACCTTAGTCCCCTCAGTCTCCACTTTCACCTATTTTGGAGTCACCTTGATCACTTATTGGACTACTCTTTCCATGTATCTAACACATGCAAATCAATAAATTCCATACTGACCATCTCCTATAAAGTAAGCCATAACCTCACATCACAAGCTCACCATGCCATTGCCCAAGGAATGCTCCTCCCTAAGCTCATATATGGAGCCTCTGTTTTCCAATCACCTTCTAAGACTACTCTCCTGAAGTGGGACATTGTGTACAACATTATTTGTTGCTTCGCATCAGCATCTCCCCGGCTCACTCATCACTGCTCACTATATGACACGCTAGGCTGGCTGTCCCCATCCTCCCTTATGGAATACGCTTTCGTACTGTTATCTTCAACATCCTAAACAACGAGCTGCCCAAATCCCTTGCTGCACTACTTCAACCTGTGAACAGTACCTACCACTTAAGGTCCTGCAAAAATGCACTTCTGGCTGTTCCCAAGGTTAGAACCTGTATCGGGGGATTATCCTTTGCCTGTGCAGCTCCAGACCTTTGGAACTCCATCCCACCTGATATATGCCACTGTCCCTCTGTGCCTATTTTTAGACTTAAATACCATGAACATATCCTCAGTGTGGCTCACTTTGTATGTCCTTTAACCTGTAACTATCGCTGTAGTGTACTTATCATGTTTACATCTATTAATGAACATTCTGTAAATTCTCTCAGCGATGATGTATGTTCAGGTTCCCCATAGATAATAATGTTCCTTTTTCCCCACATAAGATTCTTCATATCCCTGATATTTAATATATTTTTCTCCCCGTTGGTACAACTGCTTGCTATTGTATGTAATCTCATTCTGTAGTGAACCTGCCTCTGTAACTCTCCCGAGCTAAGCCTGAAAATAGACAATGTTTGCCTAGTGCGCCCCGCCCAGTCAACAAAAACTAAATAAATACCAAAAATAATGGAATTTTCATAAAGATGGGGGAAATCGCAGAATTCATGACTTGCATGTCTTCTGTGACAAAGGCACAGCCCTACTGGTTAGCATCCAGTTGTTCCATGTACAACATAGTTATCACTGCTTGTGTGCTGTTTACCTTCTGTTTTGTGCTCCAGCTATGATTTCCAGAGAGTATAGGATTAGGGCGCATATATGCAAGGGGGGAGGTTATACATTTAAAACTAATTATAATTACTAGTTAGGGCTGAAATTAACCTGAAACTAGTAGTCTACAAATCCCATGATATATAGTTTCAGCATCACACAGTCGTGTATTATTGGAGTTTTAAAGAGACCCTGACAGCATGAGGAACATTTTGAAAAAAGTAAGATTTATATTTAATTCCATCTCTTTTTATTTATTACTTCATGTATTTTCAGTAATTAATTCCCCATTTTCATAAGATCCCTGTCCCCTAGACTATATCTACTCTTGCTCCTTCTCTACAAATGACATCACAATCCCCTTCTTATGACATCAAAATTATCTCCATAGCAACATATTTTGATATCATAAACAGAATTATAATGTCAGGTGTAGGCAGGCAGCCAGAGTTAAAAGGGCAGATATACTGTATTCATGGAAATACCTTTAGTAATAAAGAAATAAGGGTGAGAATTACAGAATAAAATACAAAATATAAGCTAGTTATGCCTGAATACTACACTTTTATGTTGATTGTGCGAATGCACAAGAAACATGTTGCAGCAGCTTGCAGCAGAAGCAGGTTGTGGAGGTGTGGCAATGTTATGGCTAATGACCCCACTGCCTTTTGAGGCTTGGCCTGCTTTCCCCAATGGGGTGGCACGCTGCTGCTGACACTAGTTCAGCCAGCAAGCCACCACCTTGAAATGTTTTAGCCACTGCAATCAGGGGCCGCCTCGTCATTGCAGCATCAGCCATTCTGCTTCAATGAGGGAGTGACCCGTCATTGCAGGGCGGTCCCCATGCCGCCAACCCAGTTTGCTGACCGGGGAGCCCAGTCCCGGTAATAATCTCCCCACCCGCGTTTCTGCTGTATGCTGAGGGGTACCCAATCCCCATGGCATCATGCACCCCTATCTTTTTTTGCCGACGGGGTGCCCAATCCCCGGTGGCTTCAGTCCCCCCTTCCTGAGTGAATTTGCTGATGGGGGAGCCCACTCCTTGTTGGCAAAATGTATACCCCCCCCAAAATGTGTAGTCTGCCAAGGGGGTTGCCCAATACTCCTCGGCTTGTCCACCACCCCCGTAAATGCTGATGGGGGTGCCCAATCCCCCGTCGGCTACAGCCCCCCCAAAAAAAAACACTCAGGTGGCATGCTGGGAGCTCAACCCAGCATGCCAAATGTCTCTATAAAAAGAAAAACTGTCCCACTATGATTTTTTTTTAATTTTTACCCCTGTAAACAAGAAAATGGTCCCTCATCGAGTCCGGCAGCCCCTCCTCCAACCTGCACCCACCTTCTGTGCACTCTGCCTCCCCGGACACACCCCTCACCCCATACTTACCTCCAGAGTCTGGCGTGACGATCTTTAGTGGACCGGGAACACGTCTGCACTCTTCAAAGCCGACCGCAAACTGAGGAAATACAGGTAAGCTGTATAATGGCATAAATAGGGTTTTTCCAACTTTGTTGCATATCACAGGCATTTTTTGGAATTTTGGCACCAAATTCTCAACATGGGGTTTTTGGGACCCCTCCTCATGAATTTAGCCACTGTCATGGCGTTATTCAGTCCCGAAAGGTGATTTCGCAGTCACTGTGTGGAATCACCTTTTGGGACTGATTAACAAAATGACAGTGTCACTGTTTATGAGGTGGGCTATCAAAAGCCTATGTGGTGGAAAATCAAAAATGACTGTTTTACTTGTTAGCCGCGCTGCGGTTGCTACGATGCTCGTAACTTCGCGAATTTGCAATATTCTCACTCCAGATTTTCAACATTGAAATTTTCCTGCACCTCCTTATGAACAGTACAGCTGTCATTTTCCACATCCTCGCCAAAATGTGTTTTCGCACTTCCAGCGCAGAATAGCACGGTCGCTGTGGGAAATCAGTTTTTGGGATAGACTGAAAAAATAATAGTGACAGTGTTCATGAGCAGAGGTCCTAAAATGCCTATGTTGAAAATTTTGTGATGACAGTCCATAAAATGACTGTGTTACGATTGTGCGTTGTACAGTTTTCACACACGCTCGTAACTTCACAAATTTATAATAGTTTCACTCCAGATTTTCACCATTGCCATTTTTCCATACCTACTTATGAACAGTACAGCTGTCATTTTACACAACCTGGCCAAAATGCGTTTTCACACTTCTGGTGCCGAATAGCTCGGTCGCTGTGGTAAGTCAGTTTTCGGGATAGACTGAGAAAATAACAGTGACACTGTTCATGAGCAGAGGTCCTAAAATGCATATGTTGAAAATGTGGTGATGAAAGTCCATAAAATGACTGTGTTACAACTGTACGTTGCACAGTTTCCATGCACCCTTGTAACTTCCCAAATTTGTAATATTTTCAAACCAGATTTCCAACACTGCCATTTTTTCACACCTCCTTATGAACAGCTGTCATTTTTCATATCCTGGCCAAAATGTGACTTTGCACTTCCGGCGCAGAATAGCGCAACCGCTTTGGGAAATCAGTGTTTGGGACAGATTAAGATCGAGCAAGTGAAAGAGGGACAGTGACCAAGCTCAGCTGAGCTCTGTTGGGACTACTGTGGATTTCTTTGTGGACAGAAAAAGGCGCCAATGCAGGCAGTAGCCCAGTACAAAAGGGCAGCCTGCAGCACCGGAAGAAACAGAACTAGCAAGTGAGAGAGGAGGAGTGAGCGAGCTCAACGGAGCTCTGTCGGGATTGCTGCGGATTTCTTTGTGGGCAGAAAAAGGCATCAATGCAGGCAGGGGCCCAGTACAAAAGGGCAGCCTGCAGCGGCAGGAGAAACAGAATGAGCGAGTGAGAGAGGGGGAGTGAGCAAGCTCAACGGAGCTCTATTGGGACTGCTGTGGATTTCTTTGTGGGCAGAAAAAGACACCAATGCAGGCAGAAGCCCAGTACAAAAGGGCAGCCTGCAGTGCCGGGAGAAATGGAATGTGCGAGTGAGAGAGGGAGAGTGAGCGAGCTCAACGGAGCTGTGTCAGGACTGCTGCAGATTTCTTTGTGGGCAGAAAAAAGTGCCAATGCAGGCAGGAGCCCAGTACAAAAGGGCAGCCTGCAGCTCCAGGAGAAACAGAATGAGTGAGTGAGAGAGGATGAGTGAGCAAGCTCAACGGAGCTCTGTCGAGACTGCTGCAGATTTCCTTGTGGCCAGAAAAAGGCACCAATGGAGGCAGGAGCCCAGTACAAAATGGCAGCCTGCAGTGACAGGAGAAACAGAGTGAGCGAGTGAGAGAGAGGGAGTGAGTGACCTCAACGGAGCTCTGTCGGGACAGCTGTGAACTTCTTTGTGGGCAGACAAAGGTGCCAATGCAGGCAGGAGCCCAGTACAAAAGGCAGCCTGCAGCACTGGGAGAAACAGAACAAGCGAGTAAGAGAGAGGTAATGAGCGAGCTCAATGGAGCTCTATTGGGACTGCTGTGGATTTCTTTGTGGGCAGAAAAAGACACCAACGCAGGCAGAAGCCCAGTACAAAAGGGCAGCCTGCAGTGCCGGGAGAAACGGAATGAGCGAGTGAGAGAGGGAGAGTGAGAAAGCTCAACGGAGCTGTGTCGGAACTGCTGCAGATTTCTTTGTGGGCAGAAAAAGGTGCCAACACAGGCAGGAGCCCAGTACAAAAGGGCAGCCTGCAGCGTCAGGAGAAATAGAACAAGCATGTGAGAGGGGAGTGAGCGAGCTCAATGGAACTCTGCCAGAACTTTTACAGTTTCCCACCTCCCAGGGTCCTCTGTGGTTCTATATTATGGCAGGGTCTCTGGAATGGAGACAAAGCAATGACTGGATACTCTAGGATTGCTGTAATAATACAGATTTAGTTGTTCTGTTTTTTTCTCTAACTGACCTAAGTACTTAGCTATACTGTTATGATTGATGTAATAATACATATTTATTTGTTCTGTTTATTTCTCTAACAGAGCGGAGTAATACTTGGAGTGCAATAGGATTTCTAACTGGGCTAAGTGAAACTATATGAGAGCCGAGAACAAAAAGTATGGTAGCTGAGGGGTGAAAAATGGACAAGGAGGCTTTAGGATTGCTACAGTAATACAGTATCTAATGGATAGATTTGAAACTGAATTACCCCGGTCGGCAAGGGGTTAGTAGGGGGACTAGTGTGGGGGGAGACAGAAATTTGAGTAAATAGGGGCCTAACAGTTGTAGTAGGGTACAGAACCTGGGAGTAAGAGCCAGTAACATAAGATGGGGGCCAAAATGGGGCAGGTGCCACATGTCAATAGGGCGGGCATCTTTGGAAGGGTGGAGGGGTGTACAGGGTGTGGGTCTGCCATGATCCTGGACTGGGCTGGGAGGATAGGGGGGTATGGTCTGTAGATGACAGGCTAGTTTGAGGGAGGAACTGTGGAGGTTAGGGAGGAGTGTAAGTGGCAGGGCAGATGGTGTGGTTGAGGAATCCTGGGGGATTAGGGGATGACAAAGGGGGACAGAAGAAGAATAACTAGGGACTGAAACTGACCCCAGTATCAGAGGCACTAGCAGAAAAAGAGAAGAAGGGAAGGGTGCCAGAGGCGAGGGTTGGGGGCCTCCTGATGGGGGAGGAAGAGACCACGAGGAGTACCAGGGGAGAGAGCAGATGGCTGTGGGTAGAGAGGGACCAGGGGTGCCACAGAGGGGAAGAAGTAGGAAAGGGGAACTGATAGGTGGAAGAGATGTAGGACAGGTATCGACTATGGAATAGATTCGAACCTCTGAGAGGGAGCAGGAACATATTGAAGGGGGGACAGGCAGAGCATGAGAGGGATGGCAACAGGTAGAGGAAGAGATAGCGAGGACAAATGGGTAGAACGGAGCTAGTAAGGAAGGAGGGGTGGGGAAGGGGAAAGGATGGGAGGGGCATTACTATCGGGGCAGAAGGGAATAGGGGCTCTAAATTGTCAACAGTGGGGATAGGAGAGGGGTTGGAAATCAGCAGGGGAGGAGGGAGGTCGACATGGGAAGCCCAGTAGGAAGTAGTCAGGCTGGGAAGGGGTTCAAGGGGGATAGGAGGAATAAGGCAGAGCAAAGGGGTGAGGTGGAAGTACGGGGTACAGATACAGAAGTCACAGAGGGTGCAGTTGGCGGGGGTAAGGGACAGGGAAGAATGAATACTGGGGTTGTGGAAGGGGCATTAGAAGGGAAAGGGAGTAAGGGGTGAGGGGGTACTCGTCCCGGGGGATTCTATGCTGAAATAGGTGAGATGAGGTGGAAAGGGGGAAAGGCACAGCCATATTTGGGTTGAAGCTGTCCCCAGGTTGACTGCAGCAGAGGCAGGGCAGGCACTGCTCAAGAGTGCAGCGAGGGGGAGGAAGAAACCTCATTTACTGTTGCATGTGGGTACAAACGACTTGGAGGGGGACACTGTGGAAGTAGTGAGGGGGAGGTTTGAGTACTTGGGCAGGCAGTGTGAGGGAGTGGGGAAGTCGGTGGCATTCTTGGAGGTACCATGTGCAAGCATGATGAGGAAGGGTAGGCTTGAGGAGTTTGAGTAGCTGAGGAATTGGTGCCACACGAAACATTATGGGTCAGTGACTAACTGGGGTAGGGTCTGGGGGGAATAGTGACTTGTACGTGGGGGACAGGGTACACTGGAAGAGGAAGGGGAAGGGAGTATTAAAGGCAGTATTGCTACTGGGCCATTGGCGGTGAGGGTTGAGGCGCTGGACGCCACACCTCACGCCATGCTGGCAACCCGGGTTTGGATGCAAGCCCGGGCTGCCAGGGGTTGGCAAGGCAGGGATAGGATTGAGCGTCCAGAGGACTGCTCTCCTATCCAGGGGCGGGATCTAGGGACCCACCGCTCTGTAGCGGCCCCTGGTGATGACCGCGAGCACTACTACAGCAGCGTAGTAAAGGGTGGTGGAGTGTGGCGGACATTGGCATGCTGTGCCTAAGCGTCATTGCACGCCCGCACTCTGCAAAGGGGAGAAAAGTGGAAAATAGGCTACGGTTAGGCAGCATGAGCTTCGAACCCCACCCACCCACCCTGAACGGTGCCTCCTAACCGGATCCTGCCGTGGGTCGACCTAGGAAGCTCCTCACCACCCCACCATGGGGGTAATCCGTGGAGGTGAGCAGGTCGGCCTGATGTCGGGGGCAGGGCTGGGGGGGCGGTCGGGATGACCAAGCCGACTGTTGCCCAGTGAGAAACTATGTAAAAAAAAAAAAGGCAGGATTAGAGGGGTATATCTCTACTAAGGTGGATTTAAACAAATGGGGGTGGGGGTGGCCAAAAGACTGAGGTTGGTAGAGAGGTCCGGACAGGGCAGCCTGATCAGGTCACCACCCTAGATATAGGTAAAGGCGGAGGCATAGTAACCCTGGAAGGAGGCAGGCATAGTGGTCTGAGTGTAATACAGAAGGTACCACCACCAGGTAAGAACAATGAGGAGAAAGGGTGCGGACTACCAGGAAGAGGGACACAGGCCAAGGAGGAGAAAAGTGAGGAGAAGGAGGGGTATGGGTGGAAGGTGGTCTGACTAAATGGATAGAGAACTGGTTACAGGGGAAGGTGCAGAGGGCGGTGGCGGTGGTGGGGTATCTGTCGGCACCCAGAGCAGTGACAAGCGGGGTGCCACTGGGCTCAATGCTTGGCTCAATGCTATTTGGGCTCTTTAGCTCTGATACAGCACACGGAGTGGGGAGCAGGGTTAGTCTGTTCGCACATTATACCAAATCAAAAGCAAATAGTTATAGTAGCAGAGCCCCCACACCCCCACACACACACACACACACTCACACACATACACACTCCACGAAAAGCTGCTTAAAAGCCAGCAATTCATTCAAATCAATTCCATTTTTTTTACTTACTTGGGGTTCAATGCCAACAAGTGTAAAATCATGTACCCAGGGCATAGGAACCCCGATGCTGGGTATAGGATGGGGAGAGCTACTGTCAGTCACTAGACACGAAAGGGTCCTTGAGGTTATTATATCAGAGGACCTGAAGATGGCAGTACAGTGTGACAAGGCTATGGGCAGGGAAAATTGGATTCTGGGGTGCATAAGGAGTGGCATCTCTAGTAGGAGGAGGAGGGATGTTGTGTTACCATTGTATCACTCCCTGCTATACCCCCAGCTGGAGTACTGTGTCCAGTTTTAGAGTCCACACTTCAGAAAGGACATAAGGTGGAGGTTTTCTAGAGGAGGGCAACTAAAATGGTTCAGAATTTTCACAGGAATGCCTACAAGGAAATGCTGAAGAATGTCAACATGTACACTCTGGAAGAGAGGAGGGCGAGAGGTGACATGATCAAGACCTACAAAGTACCTCACAGGGGTAAAGAGGGTACAGTTGGAGAGTTTCCTTCAAATGAGGATGAGCACCCAAACCAAGGGAAATACAATGAAGTGGGGGGGGGCAATCAGGATAGATGTGAAGACATATTTATTTACTGATGCCTTGAACTGACTGCCAGGAGAAGTGGTGGAAGCTAAAATGGTAGGGGGCATGAAGCATGCATGGGATAAACATAGGGGTATATTACAAAAAGGGGAAGGAGGGGGACAATGGAGATCAATAGGGCTATGGAAGTGGAGTAGGTTCAAGTTCATTGCAGGAAAAATCCATTAAGCAAGCTCATTCATAAGGAGGTCCTGATGGATGCAGGCAGAATAAGACATGCAGTAACATATACAGGTAGGAGTTACAAGTAGGTAGAGAACACATGGGCAGACTGGGTGGGCTGAGCGGTCCTTTTCTGCTGACAAATTCTATGTTTCTATGGCACCATGTGTTAATTCAGGTGCAGTGTTTAAAGTTGGGCCTACCATACATCCAGATGTAAGGTACAGTACATTACCGAATTAGATACACCCCACTTACAGTACAATAAACAGAACCCCAGTGCTTCGAGAAGCCTTTACTCTTCATAAGGCTGCTTAAAGAGCTGGGGTTCTATTTGCAGTGTCCACACCAGTATGCTGATCTTAAAATCGACGCTGCATCTGAATGAGTACTTGATTCTTGCTCACTTCTTTTCTTCCCCACTTTGAAACCTGCTTGTCCTGAGTTAGTTCTGGGCTGGCAGCGCCTTGCCTGTGTTGGAAGATGACCAATAAGCGGCACTGAAAGACATCAGACTTCACAGACTGTGAAGACAGCCGCTCATGGACAGACGTAAGGCAATTCTACTGGAGGGCAGGAAGAAGTAAGCTGTTGATTAACTAGAACCTGAAGCTTATCCATCAGGTAGGGAAATAGGCAGACTAGGTGGACCAAGCTGTCCTTATCTGCTGTCAAATTCTATGTTTCTATGTTTATCACCCACTGTCTTGGCAAGAAGAAGACTGCAGCTGTGGCCACTGATGACTGTTGGGGTGTGGGGATGAGGGGACCAAAGGGGACAGACAAAAGGAGATAAAATCATAATAAAAATTGTGAGACCTTCACCAGCTTTCCAAAACACTTATCAGTAAAAAAACACTCTATGAAGTTTTTCAAATGGCAACACAATCTGGTGAGCCCTCTGTCAGCCATCTGACACCAGGCATCAACCAGCGTAAAATTGCCTAAAGAAGGCAGTGTGGTCATGTGGTTACTGAAATACTGGAGAGCACAGATTTATAAGAACAAAAGAATATCACACAGAAGCTGGCACATGTGCCTATAGCAGCTGTCTCCTGCTTCTCAGTAGTTATACTTATACCCTTGAGGTACTTGGATGTTTCTATCATATCCCCTCATTCCCTCCTCTCTTCCAGTGAGTACATATTGAGGTCCCTTAATTTCTCCTCATAAGTCTTGTGTTGCAAGCTCTGTACCATCTCATTTGTCCTTCTCTGGTCCATCTCAAGCCTGTTAATATCCTTACGAAGGTGCGACCTCCAGAACTGCACACACTACTCCATGTGAAGCCTGACCATGGTTTCATATAATGGCATCACTACCTCCCTCCTTATGCTGGTGATACCCCTGTCTATGCACCCCAGCATGTCACTGGCCCTCCCACTGGCCTTACCACTTTGACATTTTCAGGTCATCTGAAATAAGAACCCCCAGGTCCCTTTCCTTCTTTGTGACTGTCAGCAACTCCCTCCCCCATCCTGTACCTTTCCCCAGGGTTTCTGTGTCCCAGGTGCATAATTTTGCACTTTTTTGAATTAAACTTCAGTTGCCAGTCCTCAGACCATTTCTCAAGCTTCCCCAGGTCTCTCCTCATTTTCTCCACCAACTCGGGGTATCCACTGTGTTACACATTTTGGTGTCATCCGCAAACAGGCAGACCTTTCCCTTCAGCCCTTCCGCCCTTCCGCAATGTCACTAATGAAGACAATGAATAGGACTGGCCCCAGGACCACTCCCTGTGGCACCCCATTGGTCACCCCCTCTCCCCAGACTGCACCCCATTTACCACCACTCTCTGCCTCCTGTCTGTTACCCAGTTTCTAACCCAGTTTACCACCCATTTCCCCATGCCCAGCCTACTCAGCTCATTTATCAGCCTCCTATGTGGGACAGTGTCAAAGGCTTTGCTTACATCAAGGTAAGTGTTGTCCACTGCCCCACCCTGATTTACTTCCTTTGTCACCCTGTCAAAGAGATCAACCAGATTTGTCTGACATGACCTCCCCACTGTGAATCCATGTTGCCTATGGTCCTGGGCTCCGATGGCTTCTAGATGCCCCACTAGCCTTTCTTTAACCAATGTCTCCATGATCTTCCCCACTGCTGAAGTGAGGCTGACTGGCCTATAGTTCCCCACCTCTTCCCTACTGCTGGACTTGTACAGAGGGACCACATGTGCCCTCCTCCAATTCTCTGGTACCACCACTGTGTTGAATGACTCAGTGAACATGGCTGCCAGAGGTACTGCAATTTCCCTTCACAGTTCTTTTAATATCCTTGGGTTTATGCTATCTGGTCCCATCACTTTGTCCACCTTCTATTTACTCACCTTCTGCAGGATTCTTCTGCCTTTGAATGGACTATTGTCCACCTCTTCACGCCTTTGCAACTGCTGTACTGCTGTGGCTCTTGCCCCTCCCCCTCTTCTGTGAATACTGAACAGAAAGACACAGTGGATGTCTTTGGGGATGACAGTTCTTAGGCATGGTACTTTCACTTCCAAATACCTAACCAGCACATATAAGCAATCAACATTCGGCATTGACAAATGCTTGTTTCAGAGTTGTCTCAGCTGTGTCAGGAGCTCTTTAAATGCTGCTGCACTAAACACTGCAAATCTTTGGGCCTTTAAAACTGAACTAAAGCAATATCTATTGAGTCTGAACATTTGTGATTGCCTGAACTGAGACTGTCTCTTCCCTCCATTGACACCTCGCCCACTTGTCTGATTATCCTCAGTATCTCTACCCCTGGTCCTCTCCCCTTACTCCCTTTGTCTCCCTTTATCATTATCCTCCCGGCTATCATCCTTGTCTACCACACCAGTGAGGAGAAAACCACACATCCAACTCTCAACACCTGCTCCCAATTCTGTCCTCTTGTCTCTCACCCTGTTTACAAAGCTTTGTCCACCCTTATCCCAACGCTACCCTTGGCAAGGCCCTACCAGGGCTGCAATTGGTTTTCACTTGGTGGTAGTCCACTCTTGTTGGTATAGGAATCTTTTATGTGTTTAGCCTTGTAATTAACCAGTTTACCAGCACTCATCTGATACGTACTTCCGCAGGGTGAGTGGCTGTGCTCTGCTTTGATAGTGGCTACTGGTGGGACCTTTCTAGAGGTGCTCTTAGCAGCATGAGTGTCCACGCACTGCTGATCTGCTCCCAGAATATTGCTGTGGTAGCATGCACAAAGCTGGTAGGCAGGACCCTGAACATGATAAAGGGGTGAGCTGGACACCCTAAGTGGTGGCCTCCCTAGCAGGCCCCTCCCAAGCTACCAGGCATCCAAAGTGAGATGGTCATTCCACATCTGGCCATTGCAGGCAGAACAAAGTGCTTTCTTCCTGGTGGCAGCATGGAATCCCCTGACAGGGATAAGCTAGATCTACTGGGCAATGTAGGTACCGGAGACCTGGGAGATGGGTCCAGCAGTGTAGGGTGAATTTGCTGGGTACTGGGGATGTGCCTTTTGGTGAGTCTAAAAGAGAGGGTGATCAGGGAAGTAGGAGCAAAACAAAGGCTGTTGGTTAACTAGGATCTGCAGCTTATCCTGTAGGTAGGAAAATGGACAGACTAGGTGGGCCAATGGTCCTTGGCTGCCATCAAAGTCTACGTTTCTATGTACTTGTACAAATAATATGCCTGTAACCTAAGTTATTGTAAAGAAATGCTTGTCTGTGTTGTCTGTTTTGTTTTCATGACGTGGAACCTTTGTAAAAGAGTTCATACTCACAGGTTGTTTCCGAATATACATATATAAATAAATAAATGTTCATTTTCAACATAACTGATGCTGACTCAGACTGTGCTCCTTTTCAGCATGATGAAAGTCAGAATCTGAAACCAGCAATTATTAAAAATAAAATACATGCAATGTCAATTATGAATTGTTTTACACCCCCTCAGTGTGTGATGCCAGTACAAAGCACTCAAGCTTCACCCTCATTGAAATCATTCACTATGATTGTGTAAAAAAATCTCATAATACCCTGCTGCCCCATACATTATTCTGACACTGTAATGCTGACTGGATTACATGACAGGATTCTAATACAAACAAGGCAAAAGGGTAGTGCTGCGATTGGCGAAAATAGGTGGTGCTAGTGCAGAAGGGCAGCAAGCCCACATGTAAAGCAAAGCAGCAGAGTTTCACACCAGCACTCAATACCTCTTAAGCACAGATGCAGGTCCAGGCAAAAGTAATAATTCAAAATACATTTATTTAAATAAAGCCAGACCAGAGGTCCACAGGAAAAGGAGCTTACTTGCCCCAGCGCTTCGACTGTAAACGAGTCTTCGTCAGGGGGTGAAAATAACTGGTTACGGATGACCCTTTATACTGGGTCCAATTAAGGAAGATTCAAATCACATGCTATACAGAACAAGAGTCAAGTAAACAATTTCATTAAAAAATAAATCGCAGTACCCTATTTATATCACTAGATGGTGCTGCTATAATGAGCGCTAAACCATTCATGTAAGATCAGTGACATATTTAGTAACTCACTCTATTAAAACACATAGAGAGAGAGAGAGAGAAAAAAGGGGGTAAAACAGATCACACCTTCGACATGTCACGGCATCGTTGTTAATATTAACCTCACGGCAACATTGTTACAGGACCTCCATGTGACTGAGGATCCTAGGTGAAGGTTTGAATATGGTGAGGTGGAAAAACCTGTAAGCGAGCACAGAGAGAGAAAATGAAAAGGCAAATAAATAAATGAATAATACAGTACAAAAACAGCTTCATACTTACAATATTAAATAAACATTTGTATTCTAACAAATTTCTCAAAATCATTTCTTTACTTACGGAGTCACTTTTTTAGAGTAAGTTTTTTTTTTTTTAATTCATTTCTTTTTTAGAAAGGGTTTCAGGTCCCATTTATCATTCAGACCAATGGGCTTGACGCTTCAGAGCATGTAAATCCACATACCCTCCCTCTGTAGCAACAAACTGGGTCTGTCATTCCCATTCTTGAGTGGTGGAACATGTTCTAACCCCAAAAACCTGAGGTTGTCTGGTTTAGACCCATGTACTTGAGTGAAGTGTACCACAACTGGAGTATCCTGTTTGCCATTCAAAATAGAAACATAGAATTTGATGGCAGATAAGGACCGCTTGGCCCATCTTGTCTGCCCATTTCCCTACCTAACGGATACGCTGCAGATCCTAGTTAACCAACAGTCTACTTCCTCCTACCCCCCACTAGAATTGCCATATGTCTGTTCCATGAATTCTTGAATTCCCCCACTGTTTTTGACTCTACGACCTCCTCAACAAGGTCATTCCATGTATCCACAACCCTCTCTGTGAAGAAATACTTCCTCACATTACCTCTGAGCTGTCCCCCCCCATCTTCAAATTGTGCCCCCTTGTTCTTGCACATCTCTTTTTCTGAAAGATGCTACCCTCTTGGACTTTGTTGATTCCCTTGAGGTATTTGAAAGTTTCTATCATGTCCCCTCTCCTCCTTTCCCTAGATTATACATCTTAAGCTCCTTTAGTCTTTCTTCATATGTCTTCTGGTGCAGACCCTGCACTATTTTGGTTGCCCTCTTCTGGACAGCCTCCACCCTGTCTATGTCTTTGCGGAGATGGGGTCTCCAGAACTGCACACAATACTCCAGATGTGGTCTTACCAATTGTCTGTACAGAGGGCCAACAACTTCTTGTTTTCTACTGGTGATGCCTCTCTCTATGCATCCCAGTATCCCCCTAGCCCTCCTTACTGCCTTCTCACATTGCTGGCCCACCTTTAGGTTGTCTGATATGACTACCCCCAGGTCCCTTTCAATTTTTATTGTTGTCAGTATCTCACCCCCCCATTGTGTACTCTTCCCTTGGGTTTTTGTTTCCCAGGTGCATTACTTTGCACTTCTTTGCATTGACTGTAAGCTGCCATACATTTGACCATTCCTCCAACCTTGCCAAGTCCCTTTTCATCCCTTCCAACCCACCTTACATATCAACTTTGTTGCAGATCTTTGTGTCATCTGCAAAGAGACATACTTTCCCTTCCAGTCCCTCTCCAATGTCACTTATAAAGACATTAAAAAGGACCGGCCCAGTACTGAACCCTAAACGAATATGTTCTTGACTCCTCTGTTTAAGAGGTCTGACTGTCTTGCCCACATACGCTAGTTTGCAAGTGCACCAGTACACATACAATGTATGGGGTATCACAAATAATGAGCTTCCCTAATCTCAATTTTTGTGTCTTCAAATCTGGGGTGGGTAAACCTCTTAGTGGGCATGCCATATTTACAAATATTGCATCGGTTACACTTATAGTAGCCATTTAATCTATGTGGGAGCCACGTTGTGTTAGTTCTGATGGGTTTGGGGGTCCTACTGTGAACTAGTGTATCCCATAGATTGTTCCCCCTACTGAATGTGACTATTGGTTTGACCCCTACAGACATGTCTGCCTCAGTGTCTCCCAGAAGTATCTGCCAGTTCCTGTGTAATATATTTCCAATCTGGCCTGCAACATGATTGAACTCGGTCACAAAGGTACGTGGTTGTTCACCCTGTGTATAATCATATGTGTCAGCACTTTTAAGTAGAGTTTCCCTATTCAAATAGGACACCTTTTCTTTACTTTGTAGTAGTGTTCTCTGGTATATGATTCTGAGAAGTTTTTCAGAATACAAATGTTGATTTAATATTGTAAGTATGAAGCTGTTTGTGTACTGTATTATTCATTTATTTACTTGCCTTTTCATTTTCTCTCTGTGCTCTCTTACAGGTCTTTCCACCTTACCAGATTCAAACCTTCACCTAGGATCCTCAGTTACATGGAGGTCCTGTAACCATTTTGCCGTGAGGTTAATATTAACAACGATGCCTTGACAAGTTGAAGGTTTGATCTGTTTTACCCCCTTTTTTTCTCTCTATGTGTTTAATAGAGTGAATTACTAAATATGTCACTGATCTTACATGAAAGGTTTAGCGCTCATTATAGCAGCACCATCTAGTGATATAAATAAGGTACTGTGATTTATTTTTTTAATGAAATTGTTTACTCGACTCTTGTTCTGTATAGCATGTGATTTGAATATTCCTTAATTGGACCCAGTATAAAGGGTCATCTGTAACCAGTTATTTTCACCCTCTGACGAAGATTCATTTAGAGTCGAAGTGCTGGGGCAAGTAAGCTCCTTTTCCTGTGGACCTCTGGTCCGGCTTTGTTTGAATAAATATCTTTTGGGTTATTACTTTTGCCTAGACCTGCATCTATGCTTAACAGGTATTGAGTGCTGGTGTGAAACTCGGGATTCTAATACCATGTTCTAACTGTGTTCCATTTCTACTCATGGAAATTTGTCATTGGTGTTACTAAGTCATGGATGTCACATCTCCACAACAGCCATCAGGGTTTTGCTAAGGGAATAGGACAGATGGGAAACTGTACATGGTTAACTAATTAAGGCGAAAAAATAATAAACAGCATAAAAAGTCATTCTCTTTTAAACAAGACACTTGGCCAGCAAACCCACCCAGAAACAGAAATGTGCTGAAGAAACTCCCTTGTGACTCATCTTCCTATTTTCTTTAAAGCACAAAACAAGGTTTCTTGTGCCATGACTCACTAAAGGCCACATCATGCAGTATTAGGACACACCATGTGAAAAGTATTAAAGCAGAAGTAGATAATATTGCCAGCACAGCTGACACTTTTATTTTACATAAAAGTATGATCAGTGGCCTTATCAGGAGTTGATTTAGCATGATCAAATGTATGCTAGTTCTCTTTATTTGTAGTTCTCTTTTTTATGGCTGTGGGCGGAGCCTACAGCCATTTTGCTATCTGTAGCTTGAAAATGGAGTTTCGTGGGACACATTTTTTGGACCTTTCAATGTATCCTTCCACATTTACAAATCACTATAACAACAACTAAAATAAAACAATCCCTTATTTCTGTTTAGAATGTTGGAGACATAACTCCAAGCTGCTTATCAGATGGCCATTAGGAATCTGAAACAGCTTGTTAAATATTGGTTGCCTATTAAACTGGAGATTTGTTTACCCCCTTCAAAATGGAACAACTTGCACATTTAAATGCCTAGCATTTAAACATTTTTTGCTACTAACTTCAGTTGGGGATGAATATCTTTCAAGAAAGATTCATACCTCATAAATATTATCCTTTCCCAGCAAAGTTTGTAAAGATTCACACTGTTTTTTAACCGCTCAAGACTAATCTAATAAAATGCCAGGTCTTCAGTGAACTATGCAGACTAAATATATACATTTATTTTTGTCAGAAAGGGCTGCGGCCTGCTTCCCAAACATAACAGATGAGAGCTACTGAGATCTCTTATAATAAGTGTGTGTGTGTGTGTGTGTGTGTGTGTGTGTGTGTGTGTGTGTTGTGTGTGTTTGGGGGAGGGGTGGAGAAACAGTCAAACTCCTGGCAAGGAAGACCTCTTCTAACGAATTAACTGCTGACAAACCATGAGTGATGCAGAAGCAAATGATCTGATACCTTTTGTTGAACCAACATAGATGTAACAAAAATAACTTATACCATTTATAAAATTCCTGATCAAACAACTGCAAACAGAAGATTGTTTTTTGTAATTTTATAATATGATATCCTGAGTGTGTATTTACTGAGTTGCTGCATGAAGGCCTTGAAGAAAATAACATTTACTTAACTCATTCAAGATTCCATCAGATGGACAGAAAAAAGTCTATGAGAATTTGTCTGAAAACTAACAACTATAAGATGCAAAAATAGCATTTGTGTGTGTATATGTAATAGATAACCCACTCAAGGGTGTGTGGTCATGTTCTGATATATGTGTGTCTTGGTGTGTGTTGGTATGCACGAGGCCGCAGGCCGGGTGCGTCAGTCACCCAAGGCGTGCGTATATCAGAGCGCAACAGCACACCCTAGAGTGGGTTATCTATCTTATAAAATAGCAAAATTGTTTTGGGGGGGTTAAAGTGCAGGCGTCCGGTCACACTCTGATATACGCACGGTCACCTTAAGGTCTTTGTCCAATGCCATTGATTCCTTTTTCTAGTCCAATATATATATAATTTATTTGCAATAAATTTGTTTACAGGCATTACTAGTATCTTTTGAAAGATTGTCTGACTTATGATTACTAATTTTGAGTATACTTCGTAAAATAATGAGCTTGATATTTGTTATTTCATACAGTCCCCCATTATGCCTTATGTATAGCATATAAATCCAACTCATTCCAAGGCCATCTTGACATATAATATTAATACTGAGCAGCAATAATAAAAGGCTGTTGATATAATAAATAAAGAACAAAGTCAAAAATGAGGAACCAGTGGCTTATGGAAAACGCTACAGGGATTTATGCGGGAATTAGATTTTGCCCACTGTGGGGAAAACACAGGGAAAATGAGGGCTTCTTACAGGGAAATGGTTATTTGGATCTGGGAGCACTGAATATTTCTTATCCTATATTTTGTATCCTGGATAGGGCAGGGGAGATGCTACCTCTCATTGTCACAGGGATGTTCATTTACACATTTGCACTGTATTTACTCAGGCTGTCCCAGATTAGATGCAATATCTTGTTTTCAGTGAGGTCATGATTTTACCATTTTTATAATGTATTCAAGGTACCAAGTCCAGGGCCCCCATATTCAAAGGAGATATACAGCGCATCCTGGTGGATAAGGGAGATGTGCCACACAACTCCAATAATGTGCAGCAGCGCGATATTCAAATGTGAGAGACGCGCTGGCTGCAAGGGAATGGGCCAGGGCACACACAAATGGTATGCCATGCAAGTCGAGGGGGCAATCCCATGCATATGCAGTGCTGCAGCATATTCAGTGGGAATGTGCCCCTTGCAGTCCAGAGCACCGCAGCTCACAGTTAGGCCACGCCTAACCCGGTCAGCCACCCACAGGCAGGCTGCAGATGTGCCCCCTGGTGGACTAGAGGCGTCCCCTTTCCACCCCCAATCTATCCAACTCCATCCCAGAAAAGTTCCATAGTGTAGGGGCCCCCCCAGACCTGATCGCTCCAGAGAAAACCATGGTCCATATCCCTAGTCTAGAGGACTCCCATCCACTGCCCCTGTACACAGACACCCTCACTCCCCCCATAGCCAACCTGTTGCAAGGACTGGCACTGCCCTCCACACCCTGCCATGGCCAGCCATTGACTGCACTGAACCTGAGCTGGGCACCTGCACTCTGGAATTACCCAACTGGCTGTACCATGCATTGGAGCACCCTGCCAGCTGCAAAGCCACCAGTGTATGCAGCCTGGCAAACTGAAAAGGGAATTTATATACCTCCAATGTGTGCCTTGCTGATGCTGTATCTTCCTGCTGTCATACACCGCTGCAAGTCCACACTCTCCCCTGTTCTCCTGTGTAACATGCCACCCTCTGGACTGTTGAGGTACCTCGGGTGCCAGGGGGTGCAATATCCTGTAGTGCCATTTGTAGTGTATGCTTCAGGCTATGGATAGTGTATCCGCAGTTCCCCAACTGTACAAATGAATGGGAGGTTGGCTGTAACATGCCTGTTTTGGGACCTGTGTGAGTGGGTACAGCATTGGCCATCACTCACACTGAGCAGTGCAATGGCACCGGGATGATGGATCCACATGTGAGTGCCTGAGGTATACGGCCACTGGGTGTTATCACCCACTCACAGCTCATGCCTATGCATAACATATTCCATCATCCTACTGCAAGTGCTCTGCCACCCACCAGCAGAGTGGTACAATATCATTACAGAGCCAGTCGCCGAATGGGATGGGCTGGGGGGCAGGGAGGGGTGTCTATGCACCGTTGAGGGGGAGCGGGGGCACTACACTATGGACATGGATAGTAGGTGTATTCATGTGCAATTAGGGATGGCATTAGGGCCCCTACAATATGGAACCAATACAGCCTGGACTCTGGTACAATTAGGTCTGATGGAATGGGTGGGGGGGGTGCCACTATACCACCAGAGACTTCAGGGCCTGTCCCACATGGGAGTGATTGGGGTCAGGGCTTGAGGATGAGAGTTACTCCGGCACATTCATCCCCATGCCAACATGCAAATGGGCTGGTAATGAGCATGCATAATGCACCTTTGCACCCTACATGCTCAATTAGTTCATTTACATTCCTGGGCTGAATATCGCCCATGGGGCTGTGGCACATACTGGCATGTGGCACACATTCCCCCTGGAAGGTATTCAGTCAGGGTCACCCTGGATGCACCTGACTTGGTGACCGCCTGCTCTGCGACTCCCATCCAGGGTCACATCTTCAACAGGAATGATGAAGCCGCCAGGATGAAGTGCAGTGTCACAGGTTTACTGCATGACAAAAGGGATTAACTCTCTTCGAAACTGCACTGTTTGCTGCAGTAACTCTACTGTAGAATTCTGCAGTGCTGCACTTCATCCTGGCGGGCTTCACTGTATGCACACCCTCTACAGGTGGTGCATTCTTTTTGAATATTGTATCAGTGCCGACCGGCACACTCTCTTTGTGCAATGCATCTTTCTGCTCATGCATCAATCTTGCACTTAATATATCCCCTCAGATATAAAATATTGTTTTTAGTGTGTTCTGATTTTACACAATGCAGCATAATATTGTGTAGCTGTAGCGCCCCACTGAAAATAAGATGCCATGTCTTCTGTGAACTATCCAGGCTAAATATATAGCAATCAGCAGGCATATTGCAGGAAAACACATTGTAAAATTGTGTAAAAGGAAGACCACATTGAAACTGCCTCTCCACAGATCTGCATTGTGCAAATTCATTAGAAATAATGGGTAAAAGCATCCCAAAAGCTCTCCACAGCCGTATCGGCTCTGATCAGAGTTTGTTTACTACAGCAATGACTGGTGGTGAGATCTACAAAATAGGCGAATTCTATGCTCATCGGTCTCTTCTCTAAAAGCTGCTCTCTGACAGTCAAAGAAGGGTAGAACAGACAGAGGGCTCTATGCTCAATTCCAGTGTGCTGCTTAGGAGTGGAATGTAGGCATCCAAATGCCAATTCTATCCCATAATAGGGCAGGGAGGCCCCAAGGAATTCACTAACCACTCATTACAGCCTTGTGCACCTCCTTGACCTGATCCTGGACTTACGGCACAGCTACATGGGTGACTGGGTCAGAAAGCATGTTGAGGTTGTTTCTTGGGAGTATGGTCACAACCTGTGATGTGCTGGAAATGGCTTCAGCATAGCAGTTGGTGTTCAAGGATTGGGAAGTTACAAGAGCGGACCTTATGTGCCCCTCTAATGTGGGGTTAGTTGAGACTTCTTGTGCTTCTCCTGGAAGTTGTCATCCCATGCCCAGCCCACTTTCTTGCTACTGCAGGCTGGGGGCATGAAGCTGACTAGCAGTGACATTTAAACAAAAAATGTTGCAGCCCAGTGTCATCTAAACAGTGCTGAATTCCATGACCTCCTGCTGCTGTGGAACATGGGATCTGCTTTATGAATGCTGCGGCCAGGCTGTTGCCAGGTCTTCTTAGGTCCTGTTACATTACCCCAGTCTTGTGCAACCTGCATTGGCTGACGGTGAGGTGGCAGGCCTCCTTCAAGGTCGGTTTGCTGACCTATAGGACTACACACAGATTGGGCCCTAGCTACCTGTGAGACCTTCTGCCTCCTTACCTGCCTTCCCGCCCCCTTTGTTCCACTGAGCTGGATCTCCCAGCAGTCCCCAGGGCTCGACTGAAGACATTCAGAGAATGGACTTTTGTAGTAACTGGCCTAACCCTTTGGAACTCACTTCCAAAGTCCATGAGGGAGGCCCCCTCATTGGAAGCCTTTAAGAGAGGTCTGAAATCCCACCTATTCAAGTAAGCTTTTTCTTTACATTAACTCCATTGGCTGCTTATAAATAGTTTTATATTGATTTAAGTTATTTAGTTTAATTTAATTATGTTATAATTATTTATTATGCATTACTTATGTTTTATAAGTGATGTATTTTACTGCTCAGTGCCTAGAGCCTTCAGGGATGGGCACTTATAAATAAAGTTTGCTTGCTTGTTTGCTTGCAGAATGTGAAAGGATAGACTTGTAATTTGTTGAGGGGCAATTTAACATGGGCCAGAGTGTGGGGGATTATAGTCCTTAAGAGATAAGATAAAGTAGTTTTATTTAGGGGTAGAAAGGGATCCAGTTTAATCTAATGGACCTGGTGATTCTTTTAAATTTAAAGTTCCAAGAAGTTTTGGGGAAATTGGGTCTAGTGGGTATAAAATAGTCAGGGATTGAGCTATAGCTGAAACCAGTTAGGGCTAAACAGAGGCTTCCTTTGCTATTAAAGAATAGTAGCACCAAGTGACACCAGAGCTTGATAGACTTTGGAGCTTGAGGACCACAGAACAGGAGGACAGCATCTGTGGGGTGTCCATGGGGAAGTCTGCAGGGCAGTCTACAGGTCCACAGGACACTGTCTCTTTCTTCATCTGGCCAAGGTAGGAAACATTTGGTTCACTCACTGAGGGTACTCTAATCGAACTGTGTGCACATTGACTGTTTATGTGATGCTATGAGCTAGGTTGTATTCAGGCCTGTTCCAAGGCAATTGGGAACACACAGGAAAATTCAGTCTGGGGTGGGACAGTGTAAGGCTGTTAATCCAGGCAGCACTGGAAAGTAATTGTGTCTGCAGGCTAGTGTTAGCAGACGGCCCAGCTAAAACCTATTGGAGTTATAATTTGGTAGGGGTTTATACATAAGCCTTACCTGACACACCCCTGTGTATGCATTTACAACAATTTCATGATTACAATCCTGGGGATTTATCTTTCATGGGACTAGACCAATTTAAGATACCAAGAAGGAGTGCGGATTGTGTCAGGACATTATTGCAACAAGAAACATGCTGGATTTTCCATCATGAATCATTATATCCCAAATGTTAGAATGATTGTTTGGACATGTTTTCAATTTCTGTAACTCCATTTAAAATTATATCTAAGTAATTGTTGTTCACTATGGATAGCTGTATATATTATATTGTTCCCCATAGGTTTATATATTAAATACTGTATTTATTGTCTGGTGATTGTCACTACATTGGGTGGTTGTTGTGGTGTAATTTTTAGCTGAGTAATTATTCTTTATTATGTAGCACCCATGCATAGTCAGTTAGAGCTGATTTGTCTGTAATGTTTGACACTTAAACTGTTATCCTTGATATGACATATTCATTGCTCCTCATTGCTCTTTTGATGCTGTTGCATCAGATATGCTGCTTTTTATTTCTGTTTTACACCAGTATATCTTTGTACTTTATTTGCTATATAGTTATAATTCCTATTTTGTATTGTACTTGTTCTGTTTGTGCTTGGTGTGTATTGTAAAGGCCGCTTTTGTCATTGTAATTCAGTATTCTCCCTTGCTGTGACTGAAAACAGTGTAAAGTACAATTAAGCATGTGGCTTAATGTTAGCTGCTGCCCCTTTAAAAGCACTCAGAACATTCATGTTGTTACAAATTACTGCACTGCCTAGCAGTGGTTTATTGTTCCAAGGGCTCTGAAAACCACTCAGAGGCGTAGTGTCATATAAGAAGGTATTATGGTTACAGGAAAAAAATGCTAGAAACCATTACAGGAAATAACTCAAAGTTATTTTGGAGACTTGTTGCCACTGGTACAGTACAATATGGAGTTCAACTCAATTCAAAAATACAACCATTTGTCTGGGTTTCATAGTATGGTACTTTATTCTATGATGAGTCCGAGAATGCAAAGTCAAGGATGGGGAAATTAGTGAACTGTTTCAATAGACTGACAAGCAGTAAGTAGCTGATGCCATAAATATATATATAAAAACTATAAATATGGGGACAGATGATATTCCTTCCAACTTTTACAAATTAAATTTAGATTGGTGGGTGTATGTACTGGCAGCTTTTTCAATAAAGCTATAATGTATGGATGTACTGTATACCACAAACATGGTATATAAGAAAGGAACCAAAAGTGATCCCCCAAATTATCAACCAGTTAGCCTCAAAGATAACATGGCTAAGATATATGCCAGAATTGTATTAGGAAGACTGAAGAACTGGGTTGACTCTCAAACCATGCTCTCCCCTTTACAACGTGGATTTATTAAAAATACCAGTACAGTAACTCAATGCTTGCTATTATATCATCTAATTGAGAACTATAACAAAATAAAAAAAAAAACTATATATAGCTCATGTTGATTTTACTGTGACATTTCATTCTATTTCTAGAATTCTATTATAAAAAATGCAGTCTCTGGGAGTAGATGGGAATCTGTTAGCACTGATGGAAAAAACTATACATAGATACATGACTAAAAACCAAATACTCAGAATATGGGGAACTAATGGAAGCTATCAGGACTATTTATGTGGTACATCAGGGCTGCATCCTTGTGTCTACACTCTTTAATATTTATATTAATGAGATCTTTAAGAGCACCTTGCAGCTGGTCTTAATGACTACTTCTGCTCAGTTTTGACAGTGGAGGATAGGGGACTTTTGCCTGAAAGTGGCATAATGGCTGCTGCAAAGATGACAGAAATAGGGCAGGGGGTAATTACAGGGGGAAAGGACCAGAAAAGAGCTTGCAGCCCTGAAAATAGACAAGGCTCCCGGGCTGGAAGGGATGCACCCAAGGGGGCTCAGAGAACTGGCATTGGGACTAGCTGAACCGCTGGCAGGGATAGTCAATAGCTCACTACAGTCAGGGGAGGTTTTGAAAGATTGGAAAGTAGCAGACATAGTTCCGCTCCACAAGGAAGGAGACAAGGAGCAACCAGGAAACTACAGACCCATCAGTCTTACCCTCATTGTGGGTAAAGTAATACAGACACTAGTCAAAGAGGACTGTGATGGCATGATGTTTTGGCCCTCTCTTTTAAGTAAGCTGCAGCTAAAATGTGAACGGAAAAGTGGAATAATAGATATGCACAGCCCCCCCCTCCACATTTAAAAAAAGGCATTTTTTCTCTCTTCTTATTTCTTATTATTCTTTCTTTAAAACGGTTTCCCTTGCCTTTGCTTTCTCCGTTATTCTCTTCTAGGGTGGAATGTGAGAGACCTTGTTGGGTTTAGGGAGCACCCTGACAGGAGACATAATTGGGGAATGACTGCATCAGTTATGGTCTTCTTCAACTAACTGCAAAAGAACTGAGAGGACACAGCTGCTAACAAAGCCTGGTTTGGCTGAGAATATACTGAGAATGACTGCCAAACAGAAGCCTGTGTATGGAGTAGGGCTTGGCAAGGTGATACACTGGGGTGGGGCCCTGGTAATGCAGTCAGAGACATTAACCTAATAAAAAAAAAACTCCTCAAGCTGACATTTCTAATACACTGCAGTGGAATAGCTGTTTTATCTGACTGGATAAAAATCTGAAGTGTTATCTGGCCCATGAGGTAAGCCCCCAAATTTGTCTCCACCCTAACCTATTCCTCTTTCTTTCTTTTCACTCACTGCAAGGCCATGACAGAAATGGAAGTAACATAGAGACATGCCAGCAAACAAGATGCACATCTCTATAAACTTAATCCCTGCTAGCCTACTCTACTGCTAAAATCTTTATATGTACTTTATCAGCAGCTGGTGTGTGACAGTGTTTATGCCCCTATTATGGCCACTCCTCCAGTTGCATTCTGCTGCTTATATTTGTAAACAAGCTGTCCTTTCTACCTTTTATGTTCCCTTGAGGACTGTGTTCAGTTTCTCCTATGCTCTACAAGCCACCTGCCTGACTGAGTTGTCCCGTTTCTCCCTATATCGCTCAGCAATGTATTTAAATTAATAAAAAAGCTTTTTGTTAGTCTTTTTCTCACTGCAGGACTAAAAAGCACAGTTTAAACACCACAGAGTGAATATTTTTCTGACTCCCTCACAATTGGCAGTGTTTAAAGGAAAGCTACATCCTCACATCTACATTTTATTTGTTTCCATGTCAACAGACAACTCTTTTCATGTAGCTGCTAGAGAAGCACTCAACTGCCCTAGTCTGTTTTCACACTTCATACTAGGCCCTGTAACTGTTCTGGGAGGCTCCATTTAGTGGTTGTTGAAGTCTCATTGCCCCTGAGAGCTGCATTAGCATATGAGAACATGATGTGTAATCAACCTTTAAATTCCCCAGTATGCCTGCCTACTTTAATTAGTCTTCAAAGAAACAAGCTGCAAGAAGGTATGAAATACCACTTTTACCTTCAAAAATGAGCTTTGCAAACTATCTGAGTCGTAATGCAGGGTTTTCCCTTTAAACTTCATTCAGTTTTTGTGTTTTCAGAGAGTTTTTTGCAGGGTATTTGTTCTTTCAGCATAGAGATACAAGATACAAATGGTTGATCTGACATCATGTTCTTATATGCTAATGCAGTTCTCATGAACAATGAGATTTCAAACACCATGAAATGGAGACCCCCAAGGATGTCACAGGGGCTACCATGAGCAGTGAAAACAAATTAAAGGTAACGCATATAGGCCTAACTGCTACAGGAAAGGAGTTGTCTGTTGGCATGGAAACAAATAAAATGTAAATAATATGAGGGTGTAGTTTTCCTTTAAGCTAAAACAGAGCAGTCAAGTATGCTGTTAGTTTGAAAGGGATGAATGTTAAATAAATTAAATAGCTTTACCTGAGTTTCAGGAAAGAGATTGGGATTGACAACTCCTGAATGCTGAACTCAAGACTGTATATGGTTCTCCTCTGTTTCAGTATAGGACTAGGCTGGCCCCAACCAGATCTTAATTATACCCTGCTAGATCAGAAGGAGTGAGATCATCGGGGGCAGGGGTTAAGGCAGAACTATTAGAGCATTTTTATTTCCTTACACTTCATAGAAAAGTTACTAGAATGCAATAACTTGCGTTTTGTTGTACTGTATGTTCTCATTTTGTCTTGTGCTTTGTGGATGCATCCAATGTAAATATTGTAAATATAAAATTGGGGGAAAAATTTGAATGTAGAGTGACTGGCGCACAGACCTACCAGGTGTAAACAAGGTATATAAATGCAGACCTGAAGCAGAGAGAGAGTGAGTGTGTTTCCATGAGACACTGACAGTATAGGAGCTGTTGGTCTCTGCTATAGCTTCTACCTAGCATTGTGGTGGTTCCTGTCACTTGAAGCACAGTTCCCTCTGCATTACAGAGATTGTATTTAGGTTTGCATTTTTTTGTTTGTTTTTTGTATACTAAATAAAATAGTATTTAGTGAACCACTGTTGTCTGCTGAGCCTTTGTCCTCACTGTCTGCACCCACAACTCCTCAAAAGAATCTTGTGGGCTACCTGGAGAGATACGGGCTCCAGGATAATAAACAGCATGGGTTCATGGCAGGGAGGTCTTGTCAGAACAACCTGATAGATATAAAGTAAGAACTATATCCATATTTTAATGTAAAGGCTGGTTATTCCATACTCTATAAACGCCAATGTATGTTTTTTTATTGGTAACCTCACTGAAATCGCTTCTTGAGGTTACCATGCAACAGTAAACCTCTTGAGCTTCGCACTCAAGGTTTACAAAGTTGTCATAGTAATCTCTCGAAGTGATTACAGCGTGGTCACTGATAAAAATCCATACATTATCCTCTATATAATGTTCGGGCACTGTGCACTTCTGTACTGTTTCTATAATCAGGTTTATTTGAGTAGGGATGTTTATAACTAACATTTATCAATATTTATATGTATAGCTGAATATGTTTAGAGTCTGTAAGACATAAGTAGATTTAAGGAGATTTTGTGTATATATTGCATTGTGTTTTTAAGTTTTTTTCTGCCCCCTGCACTCCACGGGTGTCCGATTGTGATGTCATCTGTTTGTCAGTTACTTGACTTGTATTTATAGCTGTTCTTGGTATAGGTATATCAGATTTTCAGAAAGGATCTAAGGGGATCTGAAAGCATTAAGAGTATACCTGGACCTTGTGGTTAGTCTTTGTTATTTTTTCAATAAATACACAGGGCAGGCATGGGCGGAGGCATGGACCCAGCCGGGCATCCAATCAGATGTCTGGCATGGGTCCAGCAGTGGATCTCATATGCAGCGGAAGCACGTTGGCAGCGCACCCCGTCGGTGTCCGATTGTGATGTCATGTTTGTCAGTAACTTGACTTGTATTTATAGCTGTTCTTGGTATAGGTGTATCAGATTTTCAGAAAGGATCTAAGGGGATCTGAAATGCGTTAAGAGTATACCTGGACCTTGTGGTCAGTCTTTGTTATTTTTTCAATAAATACATAGGGCGGGCATGGGCAGAGGCATGGACCCAGCCGGGCATTCAGTCAGATGCCTGGCATGAGTCCAGCAGTGGATCTCATATGCAGCGGGAAGCACGTTGGCAGCGCACCCCGTGGGTGTCCGATTGTGATGTCATCTGTTTGTCAGTAACTTGACTTGTATTTATAGCTGTTCTTGGTATAGGTATATCAGCTTTTCAGAAAGGATCTAAGGGGATTTGAAATGCGTTAAGAGTATACCTGGACCTTGTGGTCAATCTTTGTTATTTTTTCAATAAATCAATTAACTTGATTACATTGGTGGAGTCCTTTCCTATATAGCTGGCACGTGCCTGATTTCTTCAGTGAAAGTGCAAGGTGATGCATTTAGACTTAGGCAAATCCTAACTGTACCTCTTTAAAGATTTATGCAACAATACCACTGTAACTGGAGAACTTTGTAAAAAGGGCTTCTTGGGAGACTTTTAGGATCTGGTTTGGTAAGGAGGATTATGATGCATGCTGCTAGGAACAGTTAGACCAAGTAATTCATACAGTTTTTTTTAAATTTTCCTTATCTGGATTCCCTCTTTCACAGCAAAAGAGGCAGCAACGGTGTGGCAGCAGCGGTGTCTTGACCGTGTGCTGCTATTCAAGCAGACTCAATAGACCTTTTGGCCTACTGTGCTGGCATGTTAGTATTAAGCTTTTCAGTATTGTTCTTTTACAATTAGCTAAGTAGCAGGAATATTACTTTCAGCCAGATGATGGGCATGACATCTGGACCCAGTAGTTTAAGTTGGAGCTTTCTTTAGCTCTATGTAAATCTCTTTACTGTAGATGTAACGTTTCTGTCTTGGTGGTAATATCTACAACATTTGAGGTTTCTGAGTACTCAGAAACACGTGAATCGAAGCATACCTTTAGTGCACATACGATTCACTTTCCTCTGCATACAAGTTTATGAGCATTTTACTTTTCACACTAACATCATCTTCCAGTCCAAATAAAATAAGTAATAAAAGTACATTTGATATTTAAAATTTGTGTATATATATATATAGATATGTTTTAATTTTAATATAATCTCCTATGTGAGTTTGCAATCTACTGTATATATTATGCAGATTATCAATAGGAGTTTTTGGTTCCAATAATTCAAATACAATATGAAGCCCAAACATCCTTCATGGTACTGCCCAAGATTACTACAGAAATTCTTTCAGGTCACACTTTAAGTGTCAGTTTCAACATAACTGCAGGGTAGGTAGTCATTAATTACATGAATAAGGGATAATTACACTGTAGTTACATGTGTGTTGCATGTAACTACAATTGCAATGAAGTTACAGTGTAGTTACACTATAACTACAGTGTGATTAAAGATCATAAACTAAGGATCATGTGCATAGAAAACAGTGCTATTTTATGCATATGCTCTTAGAAATAATAATGGGAAAATATCTAAAAAATAAATTAAATGAATACTGATTTTTGTTTCCTGAATACTGCATTAATCTATGCTTCTCCTGTACCATCAACAACTCTTTTGGACGACTTGTTGAAATAATGTTGTTTGCTTTCTGTACATAGCACCCACAAGGCACTGGACATGGATTAATACTAAATATTTCAATGCTCCCTGTCACCTCCCCAACTTTTATACCAAAATTACAGGAGAGGTCAGGAGGGGAATTATTTATTTATATTTATTTCAAAAGTTTCACCAGGGAAGGCATGCTGAGATGAGTAGCAGCTCGTTTTCAGATGCATCCTGGGGGTGAAGATATAAGGAGGAATGAGGAAACAAAGTACAAATACTGTACACTCAAGTACAATCAAATATAATTACAGGTCACAATCAATCACTATCAAATACAATTACAATTTGTTTAGAAATTATGCATGTTGCTGCAGGGGATGCAATACAGTAAGAAATAAAGTGCATTGTGGGTATTTGGAGAGGAAGGGTGGGGGCTGAGCAGCAAGTATACAAAGAACGAGAAAAGGGAAGGGAGGTATATGGGCTGTACATTAAGTATACAAAAAAGGAGAAAGGGGAAGGATGATGACAGGGTGTAGAATGGGGTACAGCAGAAGATGCTGCTACTTGGTGACACAGCAACTAACAGAAGTGGAAGGGAAGGGGAAGGAGTTACAAGGAGATTTGCAAGGGGAGCTAAATTTAGGAGCGGGGTAGGGGGAAGCAGAGGGTCTGTGGGGAGGAATGAGGGGAGAAAAGGAGGTGAGGAGAGAGTAGGAGAGTAGTAGAGTGGATGAGGAGGTCTGGTGCAATTGCAGGAGGGGGAGAAAAAGTCAAGAAGAAGAGAGGATAGAGAACTAAGGGAAGGGGCAGAGTGGATGGACAAGGGAAGGGAGTTCCAGAATTCAGGGAAGTGGTAGGAGAAAGTTGCCTGGCCAGCAGTGGTTGACCTAGAAGGGAGAGTGAGGGACTGGTAGCCAGAGTTGTGCAAGGAGTAGGTGGAGGGGTGGGAAAGGACAGAGGTGGGGTAGGAGGGAAGAGAACCAAGCCAGTATTTTGAAACAAAGGAAGAACAGTGGGCAAGGTGTCTGGCTTCAAGAAGGGGGAGGAGAGAGAGGTATAATGGTCACAGTGGTGGGTGTGGGACGGATAGTCTAAAGCCAACCAAAAGAAGGAATGAAAGAGGGTGTCCAGTCTGGCTAGGGTGGACATGGGAGCTGCACTATAGACTATGTCACCATAGTCAAAGATCAGCATAAGAAAGTTTTATTTTACAGAGTGAGTTACAAGGAGAGGCAGCAGTCGGTGACCAAGTAGGGTCAGCGGCAGCTAATTAAAGATAGGAAATACGGGCAGCCTAGATGGGCCTGGTGGTCCTTATCTGCCATCAATTTCTATGTTTCTATGGTTGAGCTAGGGAACAGCCTACTAACAGAGGTTGTGGATAGAAGAACCCTTACATAAGGGGCCTGATGATACATTCAACAACTGGGTTGCCCAGGCTTCTAGAATTCACCTTTTTTGAACTGTAACTCCTGTAGCTGTGAACAATTTAAATGGCAAGGAATTATCAATGCAGTAGTAGTAACCACTTCTGAGTTTATATGTTATAATAAAAGCAAACCATCAATCACTTTTTAGAATGGGCGAGACTGACTTGTCACTACTTGATTCTACAGTTCTGTACAGCTGAAGCTTCATCAAGCAAGTCTGCTTCTCACAAAACAAATGCCAGAATGAAGTTATCAAGAATAAACATGCCTAGGTAATAACTGGAGCAATCCATCTGCAGCATAAGATCAGTAAAAGATATTGCATTCTGTACAGAATAGTGTTGTATTTGATCACAGCTCAGTGAGACATGCAATATGAAATCCAGTTTATACAAGCATTAGTCAATGGCAGATGTTTGCCGCTTGTATTGCTCTTGTAGCGGATCTAAGGTGCAGATCCCAAATGCCAGAAGACTAATATGGGCAGGGCTTGGGGGGGGACAATTATAGCATGGCAGCAACAGACATCGATGGACATTGTTCTGTTTACAGTGTTTAAAAAAAATTTAAAGTACAAGTGAGGGTTTTATTTCAGGTGGAGACACTGTGGAATTGGGCACCCCCATTGTCAGTGTTACAAGCAGCCCCCAGAAGCTCTGGGGTTTTACATGCTCTGTGGTACATTTTAAGGCTTACATGGAAGATAAAGCAAAGTTCTGTTAGGTGTCCCCCCACCCCTGACTCCAAGGCAAAAATATAATTCTATGGCTGGCCTCAGATACCTAGAGACTGCAGCTGGGCCTGGCTGAGAGCAGGACTATTTCCATGATTTTACCAGGGGATGGTTTTTTTTTCCTTTAAACAGAGCATATGAGAGTCCTCCCCAAGAAATTGTTTAAATGGCAAGTGTTTGGCCCGGTAGCACTGAGGGTTGAGGCGCTGGACGCCACACCTCATGCCACGCCAGCGACCCGGGTTTGGGAACCAGCCCGGGCTGTCAGAGATAGGTGGGGGGGGGGAGAGAGATTGAGCATCCGAGGACAGCCTCCTTTCTCGGGTGGGATCCAGGGACAGACCAGCATCACAGCAGCCCCTAGTGGAAGCCGGAGGCACTGCTATGCTCTAGGGCTCAGCAGTGAGTCGCAGAACTGCAGCAGACATCGTTAGGATGTCATCACATGTCCGGGCTCTGAGGGGGAGGGGTGGAGAGGGCGTAACTAAGAAAAAAAAGAAAACCTTCTCGCTGGTTGGTGAAGGTGAGCTACACGGCACCTCAGCACCATGTCCAATACCGGGCCAGTGCTGCCTCTCCTGGAATCCTCTGTGGGCGCTCCGGGCCAGACACTATAAGATAGAGCAATACAGTGGAGTGCAGTCCTCGCCTCTGGGGGACTCAGATCTGGAGGGGGTTGGAGACGGCTTGCAGAGGTCCCCCCAATTCCAGGAGAGGTACATCATTGCTTCTGGTGGATGGGAACAGCTGGGGATCAGCCCAGAGGCCTAGCTGGAGAGAGCCCAGTGAGAGAGGGAGATAAACAGAGTTGGGGAAACAAATGGTGAGTGTTCAAATTGCAAGTTGTTGTACTTTGAAGGGGTAAACTAAAGTCCAGTTTTAGAGGCAACCATTATTTAAAAATCAATGCCAGACACAGTTTATTTAATTGTTTGATCTACACTATATTAATGCGAACTGGTCACTTATTTACTACCCTATTAGCCAAGTGACCATTAATGTACTTACATGTTCCATTTTCCACTCTATCAGTAGCCTACTACAGCATGTGTAACCTGACGTGTGTGTGTGTGTGTGTGTGTGTGTGTAGCACGCTGCCAGCACGCCACGCCCAGGAAGAGAGACACACACACACACACACACACACGTTAGCAAAAGTGAGCGGTTTCAGTTGCAATCCCTAGAATGTTACATGAAAGATATTGCAAAGTTCTGTTACGTCTCACCACACCCGTGATTCCAAGGAAAAAATTTAATTCTATGGCTGGCCTCAGATACCTAGAGACTGCAGCTGGGCCTGGCTGACAGCAGGACCATTTCCATGATTTTGCCAGGGGATCTGTTTTTGTTTTGTTTTTTTTTCCTTTAAACAGAGACTATGGGAGTCCTCCCCAAGAAATTGTTTAAATGGTAAGTATTCAAATTTGCAAGTTGTTGCACTTTGAAGGGGTAAACTAAAATCCAGTTTTGTAGGCAACCATTATTTAAAAATCAGTGTTAGCCACAGTTTATTTCATTGTTTGATCTATCCTATATTAATGTGAACTAGTCACTTATTTACTACCCTATTAGCCAAGTGACCATTAATGTTCTTACATGTTCCATTTTCCACTCTATCAGCAGCCTACTACAGCATGTGTAACCTGACATATGTGTGTGTGTGTGTGTGTGTGTGTGTGTGTCTGTGTGTGTGTGTGTGTGTGTGTGTGTGTGGCTGGCCAGGGTGAGAGAGAGACACACACACACACATTAGCAAAGTACGCAGTTTCAGGTTTCAGTTTCAATCCCTGGAATGTTACATGAAAGATAATGCAAAGTTCTGTTATGTCTCACCACACCCGATTCCAAGGAAAAAATATAATTCTATGGCTGGCCTCAGGTACCTAGAGACTGCAGCTGGACCTGTATAACCAGAGAGTGTGTGTGTGGGGGGGGGGCAGGCAGACTGAGAGCACATGATGAGATCAGCTGTGCTTGTTGAAAGAACTGATTTATGAATGTGTCTGTTGGCACATTGTTTTGAAGTGCACGCACTTTCATGCCTGATCAGTGCATGATGAAGCTTGCTGATTACTGGTCAAGCCCCCTGTAGAGTCTTCTGCATTGGACCACCATGACACACCTCTCAAAACCCTATACATAGCAAAATGTTTGACTTGCGCTAGCGCACACGGAGAACATAAAAAATCATGTGAGAATGAATCTAGCTATAAAGGTCAAAGTTAGGTGATAGGCATCATGGTGCAGAGTAGAAATCAGATGACGGGTTGATCGGAGCCCTGAGTCATGGGTCAGTTCACTGGATTAAACCTTTACAATTTGTCAGTGAGCAGTGTGCTCATAGCTTTGCATGTGGAATGGATGCAAAGCAAGGACTGCATGTAAATGCTGTTTACAGTGTCTGATCCAACCACCTGCAAAGCCATAGATGACCAAGGTTTTGTGAATACAGGATCAGTACATTTAAAAAACTGTAGAACTATGTTTAGTCCTATCTAAACATTTTATGGTTGCACAAATAAACTTCTCTTCCCTCACCAGGGGTTGAAGGAACGAGACCTTGGAGTTATCATTAGCTACTTCCTAAAGCAAATGAATCAGTGCAACAAGGCTTATAGCAAGACAAATAGGATGCTTGGATGTATTGGGAGGGGCATTGATAGCAGAAAAAGGGAGGTAATACTTCCTCTGTATAGATCCTTGGTGAGGCCACACCTGGAGTACTGCACCCAGTTCTGGGGTCCTCACCTCAGGAAGGATAGGTATAGGCTTGAAACTGTGCAATGCATGGTAACAAAAATGATTCAGGGCCAGTAGGACTAGGACTATGAGTCTGTGCACAACCAATTGTCTATACTTTGCACTTATAGGTTTCATAGGTAAATCTGAGCACTTTAAAGACCAAAATCCATTTGGCTCGCCATGTCATCAGCTAATACCCCGTTATATTATTGCTAAGTAGATATAAATCAAGGGAGTGTTTAAAGGCTAGCATTGTTTGACAACCCACCACCTCAATAGGTAGATCATTCCATAGTTTCACCACCCTTAGTGAAAACCAACGCTTTCTATTTTGCTTATTGAATCTATCACATTTTAGCTGTAGTGGGTGGGATCTTGTGCTGTAAATCTGATCTCTAAGATCCAGGCCCAATAGTTCCCACAGTTGATAATCTGACAGGGCCCGATATACCAAGCACATGTCACCTCTTAATCTACGATACCCCAAGTAAAAAAGATCTAATGTTTTCAACCTATCTTCATATTTCAAGCCCTGGACATCCCTTATTTTTTCTTGTCACCCTTCTCTGTATCCTCTCAATTGCATATGTATCTCCCTTATTTCCTGGAGCCTAAAACTGCACACAATACTCTGTATGTGGTTGCACCAGGGAAGTATAAAGGGGTAAAAGGACCTCTCTACTTCTACTCTTAACATGCCTAAAAATACAACTCAGGATACCACCTGCTTTTTTAACCACTTGGTTACAATGTAGATTAAATTCAAGATCATTACTAACCCTAACTCCTAGATCTTGCTCATCCCGCACTACCCTTAACACTTGCCCAGCCAGGGTGTATTCCACCTCAAGGTTTTTCCTACCCATGTGCATCACTGTGCACTTATCTACATTAAATGTAGCCCCATTTTACTGGGCCCAGGTCTCTAGTTCATTCAGTGCTTCCTGGATTTTTAAGGCCTCAGATTTGCTGTGCACCGGGAAGCCTACACGTGAATCATCAGCAAATTCTGAGAGCCAGATTTCTGTTTTTGGTTTCATAGTTGAGATATATAAATTAAACAAACATGGTCCCAGAACAGAACCCTGAGGAACCCCACTAGTAACGCTTGTTCAATTTGATAGTTTCCCCAACACACTAACCCTTTGTTTTCTTTCTGTCAGCCAGGCCCTAATCCAATGCACCAGTATCAGCTGAACCCCTACGTCTGAGAGGATTTTAATCAGCTGATCATGGGGGACTTTGTCAAAAGCCTTGGTGAAGTCCAGGAATATGAAATTGACAGGACTATCTTCGTCAAGTGCTTTACTGACCTTCCAATAAAACTCATAAAGATTAGTCTGGCAGGATCGTCCCTATCTAAAATCATGCTGTGTCTCATCAGTAGCACCTTCAGCGTCAAGCATGTTCATAATCAAATCCTTTATTATGCCCTCAAGAATATTCCTGAGGACAGAGATCAACCTGATCGGTCTATAATTGGCTACCTCCTGTTTTAATCCCTTCTTGTGTATAGGTATCACAACGGCCTGCTTCCAGTCCTCAATGACCTGTCCTGTCTCCAAGTATTTTTGAAATAATGCTGTAGTTGAACCTGCTAAACAATCCGCCAGTTCTCTAAGCATTCTTGGATGCATACCATCAGGACCCTTTGCTTTATTTTGATTTATGTACTAATTGACTCTACTATGATTATATTGTACGCTTGTAGCAACCTTACTGTTTGTTCACCTATGTTGCAATTGACATCTGTCATTTTTATGGTCTCCCAATGAATGGGATCACTTGTCTAGTCCATGAATGCATGTAACTGTCCAATGATCTTCATACATAATTATCTGAACTGTTTTCTTATGCTTGGAACATTTGATTCCCCAGGTCGCCCCTGAAAAAGGGACTTGACTGTCTCAGAGGGCCCACCAAAATTTAAATAAAAATGTCCTATTAGGAGCACCTCAAGGCACTGAACATGTACTTGCTGGAGACCAGAAGGGAGAGGGGAAAGATGATAGAGACCTTCACATCCCTAAAAGGAATTAACAGGGTGAACTGTGGGGAACTATTTAACTTGCATACCAGCTCGCGGTTATGTGGTCATATGTGGAAGCTAACAGGAGGGAGGTTCAGGAGGGATGTGAGGAGATGCTGCTTTACAGAAAGAGTGGTAGAGCCATGGAACAGACTGCCAGTCGAGGTGGTGGGTGCAAAACCATTAGTGGTTTTAAGCATGGCTGCAACAGAATAAAGGGTATAGTGGTTGCTCAGGGCATCAGAATCAGGGAAGAGAATGGAGGGGGGTGGAGTGGGCTAGAACCCTGAAGGAACAGTAGGCCCCAGTGCTAAATGGGGAACTTGACCAGACTGGATGGACCTTTGGTCTGTTTCTGCAATCATTGTCTAATGTTTCCCCCAATACATATTATGAACATTTTGTATTGTATTTGCCACTGGGGAATCACTCTCCAAGCAGGCAACCCAGACTGGCTTCCAAACCTGGAGAGGGCACAATAGGCTGAAAGTAGGTGGAGGTGTGTCCTATGAGACACACTCCCTCACTGGGGAGGATGGGTTGTCCATCCCACAGTTTGACCACCTTCTGTTGTTCTAGACTGGCAGGTATATAAATAAGAAAGGATGCCACTTATGGGGAGGGGAAAGCATCTTGGTTCTCACCGCATCATGGAAGATGGCTTAGAATATCCTGAAATGCCTCCTGGGGTGGGAAGAAAACAATGGGGAAGGCCCTGGCTAGGCAGATGATATCACACACCCCCTAATAAAGATCTTGAGTGTGTAGTTCCACCCACCTTCTGCCTGCTCGATTCAGGATACCATCCAGTCAAGGGGCAATCCATGGGAGCACAATCACTTAAAGACAGCACAAGTTATCATGGGCAGGCAGAGGAAATAGATGACAGATGGAGGTCCCAACCAGGAGGGCCTCTGGTAGAAGTGTAACCTCATGCTAACATTTGGGGGTCTTCAGCTAGAACTATGCTAGTCTAGAACTGCCCCAGTGGGGGAGAGGGGAGAGAGAGAAGATGGTTGCACCATGTCAGGGCACTGGTGGTGGTACGCCCAGTCATCACTGTGCCAAGTGCCAATTTTGCCAACCTCTCTTTTTGTGGGGGGCTGTGCCCCCCACACTCTCCCCCCTTAATAATTAGTCTAACTATGGGGAGGTGGATCTCGGAGAAGGGACGGCAAATCCAGAAATCGGTGTGTAGTGTCCCAGTGCTGTAACACCGGCACCCTAATGCCCTGTAAGGGAGAAGAGAAAGAGAAAAAGAGAGAAGAGAGAGAAAGAAAGAAAGAAAGAAAGAAAGAAAGAAAGAAAGAAAGAAAGAAAGAAAGAATGAATGAATGCATCTGAAGGTTTTCTGATTACTGTTTTGTGAAGATCTCTGTGTTTTAGGAGCTTGTAAATTTCCTGAGTAAATCCTGTACTCAGCACCTCAAATATTCAACAGTAGTAGCATAAAGGCATCTGATTATTATGGAACAAATAGCATCCAGAGCAGGGCTACACAGACTCTCCCATATTGGGGTCTTTTTTATTATCGAGGCATGGCCACAATTGGATCACTTGGCAAGTCTGGTTCACCCAGGTAACATATTCGTCCTCTCTAGCCATGGTGGGCTTGATATTGGGAAACACCTGGAGTCTCCAGCACTGGGGTAAATTCATACTGGGGTATCTAGGAAAGCTCAACCAAGGAACTCACAGACATCAGCATGGTGTTGCACAAGTAGACTGGGGCCAAGGGGGAGGACAGTATCCCCTGCAGGTCCTGCACCATCTTCCTTTCTTGTGCTAGTAAGTCTTTCACTTTCCTTTCAAATTCTGAAGGTTCAGCAAGTTCTTTAGGGCCCTTTAGGAGGGGGTTGGAGCTGTCCCCATTTGTCATCATGTGATCTGGCAATGTGAGGGGTCTATTTTCTGAAGATGCTCCATCAGCACGCTCAAACATTTCATGGCCGAGTTCAGGGACAGCGCTAGATAGGGCAGAGAGGGAAAAATCTGCAGTCTATCCAGAAATGAACCACTTGCCACTCAACAGTGGGTCCATAGTGGTGCACCTGGATGTAACTATAGCTGAAACATGGAAAAGTGAACAGTTGGAAAGTATTCTTTTCTTGACAAGTTTTAGCTTCTGTACTAGTGAAATTTGTACTTCCGATTAGGTTTTGACCCAGTTATTTCTCATTTCAACCCACATTGTTTACACAGGTGGGTCTAATTTGATCCATATTTTAAAACCCCTAGCTCTGTCACTGGCTGAGTTGTATACCCCTATCACAGACAGTTACTTTGCCAAGCATTTTGATTACCTCTAGTACATTGTTAAGGCAGTTCCTGCAAGCCTCCTTGGGGATCCCATTAACACTGTAGCAGCTTATAAGTTAAGGTTGTGTGCCTGTCTTTATGCCATGAAGATTTTAATTGCACTATTCTTTTCCTATTTATTGTGGCAACCTTTATGTGATGCGTATTCATGTCAATAATGGGAAGGGTGAATTGTCAGGGTGTGGAAAATAGCCTTTCTATGCAAACCAATGAGTTGTCATGAAGGAATGTTACTAATTCCAATGATTGTAACTGTACTTGACTTGTTAACTGCACATTGCATTTAAGTATCTGTGTTGAACCGAGCATTTTAGCTCTGTTGAAGCTTGGCATTGATCCAAGCAATACGTAAGCTGTTTGCTTTTGCCACATCGTGTCATTTTTTAGCCTTTTTTGTACCTGAGCACTTTTCATGATTAAATAAATTTTGCAATATATATGTTCTTGGTTTGGGTGCTTTTTTTTTCCTTTGACTGGGATCTCATTAACCAGAATAGCCTTGCCAGGATCAAGGTCCCCTCCCTTCAGTCAATCAATTTTTTCCTGTACCATGGTGGATTTAAACATTTTCAAGGAGTGCACACTATTTTTGAACAAAGTCACAGTTTGGCGACTACCTGTGCGGTGCACAGGATATCTTAACAGTGCCTCCTATGTAAACTTGTGGCACTCAAGATCCATTTCTCCACATTACTCTGAGAAGGCCAGCGTGTGTTCCTGGGTGTCAGTCTACAGCGTGCCGCACTGTTCCCCCTCCCTGAGGAAGGAGAGCTGTCTACGGATGCTCAATCTCTCCTCACCTCTGCCGACCCCCGAGCAACCCAAGTCCATTCCCAAACCTGGGTCACCAGCACACCGTGAGGTGTGGCATCCAGCGTCTCAATCCTCAGCGTAACCGGGATGGCTAAGTCTCTGTTTTTTAAGAACTTGTTTAGAATCCGCCCCTATCTTGTGTGTCTTCCAAATTCCCATTGTGTATCGTGTTAAAAAAACTAAAACAAATCTTATTTTTGTGGCGTTCTTATTGTAGCTACTGCTAGCACAGAAAACTGTTCTGTTGTTATTAAGATCACACTGCTCTGCTGGGGTGCTGTATTGTCCCTGCAACTGCTGGTATTTTTACTGAAGTGTTTAAAAATCTAAATATCAAAATGCCCAGAAAGAGATGCTCGAGTAAAGTTTGAATTGCCAGTGATGTGGCCAAGAATGGTGTAGGTACTGTGGGTCAAAAGGGTGCTGTACCTAAAAAAACTACCACTGCCACAGCTTCAACAGGGGCTGGTAGTACTACTAGCAAAGGAGTAGCTGACGCAAGTGGTGGTGGCATTAGTGCAGCCTAATGTTTCTCTGCCACATATGTGGCATCAATGCTGCTGGGTGCTGGCACTGCTAGGGGAGGCAACGACAAGAGGATCAGTACAAGAAGTAGAAAAATGTCTTTCTCTGGAAATATGGTCAAGGAGTTGGTTGCTGTTGTCCCTGTGACTGCTGTTGTTGGTGGTGGTGCTGCTGAGCCCGATCTGGATGATAGGTTCCCATTTCCTAATGAGGGTACTGAGCTTGACCATGACTCACAATCTGAGGAGGGAGAGCAGACCGATGCATGTAAGGATGATGAGAAGGAGAGGGTGGAGTAAGTGAGGAAGAGGACAGATCTCAAGAGGAGGTTATCAACCTAAGTGGGGATGGGGACGATGATTTCAACCTCCTATGAGAACCAGAAAATAAAGTAAGGGCCATGCTGGTGAACCTGTGATGCTGTGTACACTACAATTACAGTATTTCAGGGAATTACCAAAGCCCCCTCCCCCCACTGCTCTTTCTGTTAGGACTGGTGAGCCAATAACACAGCATGAGTCACCCATTGTCGCAGTGCAGAAATCCTCCCCCCAAAAACCTACTGCCATCCCCCACCCCCAGAACCACCACCACCACATAAAATCAAGGGATACAAAATCCCTAATTTGGGATTGTTACACATTAGACCCAGCTGACAAAGCAGTGGTTACCTTCCAGCTGTGTCAAGCGCAAGTTAGCCATGGGGGAAAAAGGAGAACCACCTAGACACTGGTGGCCAACATGTACACACCTCAAGTCCACATACCTGTTATGCTGGACACAGCACCAAAGAGAAGCTGGTGCAGGGGGACCCTCTCCCTTATCATCATCATTTGGCAAGGCATCCCGAAGTAGCAGGGAAACAGTCCCGGGCAGAGGAAGAGCTGCCCCAGTACTGGACCTCCACACAGTGACTGTCATCAGTTCTACACTTTGGTTATGTGCTGGTGTGTACTAAAATGGCAAGAAAATACAGTGACTGCACTACAAATGTGCATTTTATGTAACTGAGTCTTTTTCTACTTCCAGACTGTGGCTGAACTGTTTGTTTTACTTGCTGTCATCTTGGGGTTAGCCACCTCACTTACCTGCAGCACCCTGGAGCATGGCTACTGTTGCTGGATCCATATTTTTCACTGCCCAGCACTGCCACCAGTACCCGCACATCACAGTGGAGCTAGGCCATGCCTTCAAGCAACCTTTCCTGACTTACCAGGATGCATTGAAGTACTAGCCAGAGAGAACTTCTGATATATATCTAGATAGATCACAGAAAATCTAATCGAAATGAATGGAGATTTCATGTGCTACATCTACATTTATACAATGGGGGTATGTCTGTAAAGTATGTGATTAAAAATGCTACTTTGAATGCAGAAGTGTTGGAAATGAAAATAAATGCTTTATCTTCATTTGGAATCAGTTATCCTAATTTGGAACATGATTTATCTACATCTGGAATCTGCATGCAGTGCAATACAGTCAGTAAGAGTATTAATACAAGACATTCCAAACTAACCCACGCAATATAAATGAAATATGACTTGGGCTTTTGCTTTTGCTTTGGATAAATATTTCTGTCATTAATCATTATAAATGGACATGCCTGACTGCACCGGGGTTTTTACTTTGTGCTGCCATTCATGATGGCACAACAAAACTCACCCAAAACAGGAACCAAAACAAAAAAAAGCAAAAAGGAAATCCAAAAAACTGCTGACCATAGGAGACTCCATGATTTGGGGAGTTAATACCTATCTCCAGCCAGGGGTAATGGTCAGATGTCTCCCAGTTACATCAGTGTGGAGAGACACTGACCGCATTGCTAAAATTGTGCAGGAAGCAGGAGAAAACATTGACATCCTGGTACACATAGGGACTAATGATCTCGCCAGGCGGTCAGTTGTGGAGACCAAGAAACACCTGACCAGGCTGGGTGACAAACTATCATACATTTCATCCGGCATCTCCTTCTCTGAGATCCTGTCAATCTGGGAGAGGGGGGCTCAGGAGGGAGTCAGTGCATTGGGGCACAAGTTTGACGTCTTTGCAGAATATTTAAACTAGCAAATGGGGAGAGGGGTGTAGCAGCCCATACGTTGAATGGAAAGAACACCCCTCCCCCCTCAGCTAGTGGTCAAACAGGAGTTCAGCATGTTTGCAGTTCATTTGCATCACCAGGTACGGAAAAAGGTCCGGCTCCCCATACGATGCACAGGAGAAACGCCAGACCTCACCCAACAACTAACACACCAAAATCTGACCAATGGAAAATCATGTACACAAATGCTTGCAGTCTGGGAAACAAGATCCCAGACCTGCAGGCAATAATGACAGAGGCTAAACTGGACACAGCAGCAATTAGCGAGACGTGGTTTACCAGTAACCACATTTGGGAAACTTCAGTACCTGGCTATGTACTGTTCAGAAGAGACCTAGGCGCAAAAAGCGGGGGTGGAGTGGCCCTGTATGTCAATGAAAAAATCAAAGCTACAGAAATTCAGAATACACATAAGGAGCCAGAAGAACTGTGGGTCACCATGGAAACAGGAAATGGGACAGCCATAAGAACTGGGGTTGTCTATTGGCCCCCAGGCCAGGAGGAAGACACAGACACATTACTGTTAGAAGATATACAAAACATAACAGATAAAGGGGAGGTTCTGATAATGGGAGACTTCAACATGCCAGATACAGATTGGTCAATAACAGCAGGAACATCTGCTAGAACTAGACACACGGTGGATTCCCTGCAGGGGGAAGGCCTCAAACAACTGGTACAACAACCCACAAGAGACAGGGCTATCCTAGATCTAGTACTGACTAACAGGGAAAGGATCGCAGATCTCCAGGTAGAAGGTCCCCTGGGGGCCAGTGACCATCACATGGTATGGTTCAATTTGGCCACTACAACTAAATAATCCCATTCCAAGGTAAAAATATGGGACTTCAGAGGAGCTGACTTTGATAAAATGGCTAACAGAGTTCAGCTAGCCCAGGCAAAAAGAAATACAGGTGAGGGGGTACAGGCAAAGTTGGCAAGCATTAAGGATGCAATGCTTGAAGCAGCATCCCATTGTGTTAGAGAGAAAAGGAAGTGCAAAAGAAGATAGAGCCCACTTTGGTTCTCAAAAACAGTAGCAGAAAAGGTCACAGCCAAAAGGGTGGCCTTCAGTAAATATAAGGGAACGCAGCGGGATGAAGATAGGGAGGCATACCAAAGCAGGGAAGGCAAGCAAAGGCCCAAACCGAGGAAACACTAGCACGAACAGTAAAAGAAGGTGACAAGACTTTCTATAGATTCTGTACATTTGTGAAAGGAGAAAGTCCAGAGGGGGTATTGCTAAGATCAAAGGAGATAAGGGTGTGTGTGAGGAGGACCTTGTAAAAGCATCTATCCTAAATAGATACTTCTGCTCAGTATTTACTGAAGAGAAGGTAGGGCACAGCCCACAGCTCAGCAGCATGGACACAGGGAGGAGGAAGGTGTGCACAAGTCCCTTCACAAAAGAAAGGGTCCTACAAGAGCTCGATAAGCTCAGGGTGGACAAGGCAATGGGACCTGATGACATACATCCCAGGGTACTAAAGGAGCTAAGGGTGGAACTAGCAGTGCCATTATCAGAACTGTTTAGTGAGTCTCTAAGCACAGGAGAGGTCCCAGAAGACTGGAGAAGGGCTCATGTGATCTCGCTCCACAAGAGTGGTAGCCAGGAGGAGGCAGGGAACTACAGACCAATCAGTCTTACCTTAGTAGTGGGCAAGATTATGGAGGCACTCCTTAAGGAAAAGATAGTGCAATACCTGGAATACATAGGAGCACAGGATCCAAGACAACATGGGTTTACAAAAGGAAGGTCCTGTCAATCTAATCTCATAGATTTCTTTGACTGGGTAACCAGAGTGGTGGACCAAGGGGGAGCAGTTGATGTTGCCTACCTTGACTTCAGCAAAGCTTTCGATACTGTTCCACATAGAAGATTGACCTTCCACACCCACATCAATGCTCTTTCCTCGACCATAAATGTTTGGATTGGCCTACTTTACTACCATAGGGATTGCCTGCCCCTCGCAGCCCTCCGGCTGGCCATCACCTACTCCATCCTGTCCCTAGTGGACTACAGCTTGCCAATCTATGCTGCAGCTGATAACACCTCCCTCTCTAAAATCCAGCTCTCCATCAATAAGGCCTGTAGGCTCCTGACTGGAGCCTCCAGCCTCACACACACCTGCCTGCTCTATTACTCCGCCAACCTGCTTAACTTCAAGGAACGTCTGCAGTATCAGACCTGCCTTCTTGCTAAGAAATCCCTGCTCGGACTCTCCCCCCCAGGAGTCTCTGCCTGCCTGCCACGGTCATCCTCATCCATTTCCACCCACAGCTCTGTTAAAGCCACCTTCAAAGTGCCATGAACCAAGACCTCCTTCGCCCAGAGGTCCTTCTTTTATCGAGCCCCTGCCTGGTTCAACTCCCTCCCTACTTGCATCACCAACACTGCCAAACTTGGTCCCTTCAAAACCACTCTCCAGAACCATCTCTTTAATGTCTGCTGCTGTAGGTGCAACTAACCCTGCCCCCCCAATCCTACTGCAGGACCTTTCTCTGCCTGGCCCCCCTAATCTCGACAATGTCCCCTGGACTGCCAATCCATCTTTCCCCCTACCCCTTTTTACCTACCCCCTTAGATTTATACAAGGATGCATTCCACTGCAACTCCAGAGAAATTGTACATCCTTAATTGTAAATCTGTATTTTATACCAACACGTAACTTAGTGTATTCTTTGTTCAATGTCTACACCTGTAATGTTGTCCAATGTTGTATCTGCATAATGTTCTATTGTCTTGCCCTCCCTGCGACGAGGTGCCTTTGTAAATGAGTCCCTGACTCAAAGGTTGTAAATCCGACTTGTTCAAATAAATAAATAAATAATAAGCTGGGTAGGCTTGGGGTGGGTCACAAGTTGATCAACTGGGTAGCAAACTGGTTGACAGGCAGAAAACAGAGAGTGGTGGTAAACGGTACACAGTCAGAAGAGATGCAAGTCACAAGTGGGGTACCTCAGGGATCAGTCCTCTTCAATATCTTCATCAGTGACATTGCAGATGGACTGAAGGATAAGGTTTGTCTGTTTGCAGATGAAATAAAGATCTGCAACAGAGTAGACGATCCAGATGCGGTGGGCAGAATGAGAAGAGATCTGGATAAACTAGCAAAATGGTCGGAAGAGTGGCAACTGGGGTTTAATGCAAAGAAGTGCAAGATCATGCACATAGGGAAGAGAAACCCTGAAGCCACCTACAGGCTGGGAGGGATGCTGCTGGCAGTCACAAGGGAAAAAAAGAGACTTTGGCATCATCATCACCGATGACCTGAAATCATCCAAGCAGACCACTAAAGCAGTAGGTAAGGCTAGGGGGATGTTAGCGTGTATTAGGGGTATCACAAGTCGGAAGGGGGGGTAATAATCCCTCTTTACAAGACACTGGTCAGGCCCCATCTGGAGTACTGTGTGCAGTACTGGAGGCCACACCTTCACAAGGAGATTAACCAAATTGAGGCAGTCCACAGAAGGGCAACCAAAATGGTGTAGGGGTTACATCAGAAAACATTTGAGGACAGATTAACGGAGCTCAATACGTATACCCTAGAGCAAAGGAGGTAGAGAAGTGATATGATCGAAACATTCAAACACCTTAAGGGCATTAACAAGGTGAAAGTGTCTAACATGTTTCAATATAAGAAAAATAGCAGGACAAGAGGATACAGCATGAGATTAGAGGGAGGCTGATTAAGGGGCAATGTCAGGAAGTTCTTTTTCACAGAAAGGGTGGTGGATGCATGAAACGGCCTACCTCAGGAAGTGGTGGATATGAATACAGTGCAGGGCTTCAAAAAGGCATGGGATAGGCATAAGGGAGCAATACAGAGGAGTATGAATAGCTAGGCCATTGACAGAGCAAAGGCTGATGGCACATTTATAAGGTAGAAAAAGAAATGGGCAGACTGGATGGGCCTTGCGGTCCTTATCTGCCATCAACTTCTATGATGTCACAGAGTCCATTCATTTCCCATGAATATAAGCAGAGTATCTGAAGCCAAACCATGTTCTATGGACTATGAATGAGTACTATTGTATCTGCAGGTACCGGAAGAAGTATACTGAATGCATCCCCCCTCATTCAGTTGAGAAAGGGACCCAAAGACCTTTTGCTGATTTTTTGCAGGTTTCAAGGAAGTAGCCATATTCTTTTCCCAGATCAGATCTCAGGATTTGGAGATATACATCCACCAGACAGTGCCCTGTAAAGGTTCACCAAAACTGAAAGGGATTGTGGCTTTGAATTTCTTAGAACAGGATATTCTAATGTGCCAGTATGCATACATAGTGCTGGGCATGGAGCAACCTGTGTACCTGAGGTCCAATTGGTGAGGCTTGCAGCCAGTGCCCATCAGACATCTGACCAGCCTGCACTATGAACACATCTCAAGGGACAGCCACAGCTGTTGACTTGCACTACATCTCAGATGAAGTCAGGCCAGGCCAAACCATACCACAAATCTGCCAAATGGCAAATTTTATATTTATTTGTTTGTTTGAGAAATTGGCAAAGAACTTGGAGCACAGGTGCTTATTGTCACAAACCCACTCAGCAGGTCAGCCCTCTACTCCCAAAGTGCCAACCTCTGAGTGCAGTCTTGTGAACAGTTAACAGAATAAGGTAACCCTCTTGTCTGTTTTTGTGGATTTGAATCAACTTTTGGTCTCAAGTTCTGGAAGGATTCAAACTGTGAACCTTTTGTTAGCGTACCCAATGTACAGGCTCAGATAATTCTGTCTTTGGGGGGCCAGATATCTTTGCCTATGGGCACCTAACCAGGTGTATAGAAATGAACCCTTAAAAACTGTAATAAAAGACCTCAGGTTTAAAACACTTACCTTTTTCCAGTTTGGTATCACCATTCAAGTGTATGTACTGTAAAGTGTCTGCTTTAACCATATATACTCTACTTGTAAAGGAAAGAAATCAAAGATAGACCAAGTAAGTTCTCAAAATACAGTTTTACTACAATAGATAAATATGTAACACAAAAAATACAGAACTATCATATTACAAGACATACAAATCTTTTAAACAAGACAGGTTTTAACAGTGCAATTTTTACTAAAGTACTTAGATTTGTCTCTCTCTCTCTCTCTCTCTAAATACCTGCTTAAAGTGCTCACAGATGTTTCTTTGTCAGAGTCTAGATAGAAGCGTCTCTGAAGGAAAACAGAATAATGTTTAAAAACTGGTTTTCCCCACCTATTCGCATGAGGTCGCCTAGCTCCTCCCTGTCAGAATATATAAAAATATATATCTATATAAAAACAGGATGTCTTTTCCAAGTATTAAATTCTGCAACCTCAGCATAACTCATGTTCTTCAAATGACTCTCTTTGATCTTACGATAAGCTTCCCCCTTCCAGGACATGAAAGCATCTTTTATGACTTCGCACTAAAACGTCACAATCTACTCTTCTTCCTCTAAGCGTTGTAAAAGTTTATGAATTTCCCTCTTAGCAACTACAGCTATAATTAATTTGGTTAAAGTCTGTAATTAGCTTCAGGCCTTCCAGGTAACACCTTGTATCTAAAACCTATGTGTGATCTCACATGCTGTTTCAGCATTTTCTCATGGGAGACAGTCCATACATATTTTTATATTACAAAAAATGATACAGCACTCAGAACTGGCTGTTCTCGCCACATTCATTTGCAAAGGTTCCACATCAGAAGGAGAAACACAGATATACTCAGCTCTACTGGAGTCTCGTCATGTATGGAAAGGTTCCACAATAGGTGCATTGAAATAAATCAACAATGGTATCAACACATTTAACAGCATAATATAGGTTTGCAATTTATACAGAGGATTCATAAGGACCAAGGGAGTCATAACAGCAACAATATGACTGTCAAAATTGAGGTGGTGAACTTCTGGTGCAGTAGTAAAGCACAGGAAGAAGAAATAGTGTGTAGTAGATGACCAGAGCCTGTCTGGAAGGGCCAGTTAAAACAGATTATAGGTTAACTAAAGCAACAGCAGGTAGAGCTGAGGGCGATTTCTTTTTCTTTAGAACTTTCTTAAAGAGTGATATTTTAGTGAGTCCGGTGAGAGCAGTGGGGAGTTCATTGAGCCATTGTGCCGTGTGACTGGCAAATGAGTGCTTCCCCAAGCAAGTTTTATGGAGCAGTATTGAAAGAGCCCACCTGCTCATATTCCTCAAGGAGTACTGATTAAGAACTGGTCGGAAAAGGGCTCCTATAGCAGGGAGGGTGAGGCCTAGTAGCACTTTTCTGACCAGGAGGATGGTCTGATATCTAAGCCTAGCCTGCAAGGGCAGCCAGTTGGTGAGAGCATAGAGGAAGCAGCTATGTGTGCATTTATGAGTTCCTGTAACAAGTTGGCATGCTTTGTTAAGCACCACCCTATGCCTCTCGAGAACTGAGTCAGTTGCCGCCTTGTAAACAGGGAGCCCGTAACCAATGAGTGGGAGAACTGAACTGGAGATGGCCAGGTGTTTGGCCTTAGGGGATAGGTTCAGTCTTTGTCGGTAGAGTGCATCCAGTTTTCTGTTGACAAGTCTTATGATGTGGTCAATGTGCTTGTTGAAGGAAAGGGTATTGTCCAGGGGTATCCCATTAATACAGCGACTCAATTTGGATGAGGTCAAAATAGCGAGTGTTAAATGAGCTACTTTGTATTAAGTCCGCAAGTTAAGTTCAGTGATGTAGTTTCAGCAGTCAGCGTTATAGGGAGTTAGTTTTTGAAGCATGTAGGTAAATGTTTGGATGGCCAGACCAGACCTGGGTTCAAGACTGGCTGTGTGGAGAGGTTTTTGGTTTTATTCCCATTCTGCCCACCCTCTCGACTTTGTTCCCCTCCACACCTGGCGTGGGAATATTTTATTGTGCCCTCCTCCATGTTTGTCTGTGTCCCCGAGTTGGTTTCACCTACCCCCCCACCAAGTATGAATATTTGATTTCCTGCAAACATTTTCCCCTGCCCTACTTGCATCTCCCCTGGAGAGTATCCCCCCTCCTGAGTTTTTCCCTGTCTCCGAATTGCATCCCCCAGTGATAGTTATTTTAATTAAAGGGGTGTAGGGGTGAAGCCCCCCGCAAACAGGGTGCTGGGGGTGGCACCCCTGCAGAAAAAGTCACTACAGCTGTTCACTGTTTTTGGAGCACACTGTGGTGCTTCTCACTGTTTTGCTTGTGGCTGTTATTTGTTCACTTTTTTTGTCAGCAGCATTTTATATGTGCTTTTTTGACACAGAACCTTGTCCAGGATGACTCCCAGATATTTGAAGGACTCCACCTGCTTCCGGGTGGTTCTCAAGGTATTATGGATAATCAGGGAAGGTAACTTATTCTTCAGATGTGCTCCCGCGAACAGCATTGTTTTTGACTTTTTATTAAGGACAAGCTTATTTTGCCTAAACCAGTTCTCCAAGGATTCAAAACTATTTTTCAGTTCACTGGTGAGGATACCATGTTGAGGGCTGCTGTAAGACATCACTGCATCATCTGCATAGAGCAGCATCCTTGAGTGCAGGCAAGCATCAGGAAGATCATTGACAAATTGACTGAAAAGGAGAGGGACAAGAATTGACCCCTGAGGAACCCCAACTGAGACACTCATTGCATCAGAGAGTACTCCATCAATCTTGACTCTCTGCATTTTATCAGACAGGTAGCCGCAAAACCACAACACTGTTTCTGGGGAGAGATCTATCTAGGGAGTGAAGTTTGTTGAGTAACAGCGAGTAGTTCACGAGGTTGAACGCTTTAGTGGGGTCTACGCAGATGACACAAACCAAGTGCCCATTATCCAGAGCCTAGGACAGGGGAGAAAGTATCGAGATGGGCCTATAATTGATGACACAGGTACAGTCCCCACTCTTATGCATATGTGTAACTGTGGCAGCTTTCCAGGCCTGAGGGAACTGGAAGAGTTTCAGGGAGAGGATGAAAATCTTGGTTGGGGGATCGCCAATTCCTCCAAGGCTAGTGCTAGTAGCTTCATATCAAACCCGTCACTCCCGTTTTGCCAAGGACTCTTTTTACATATTTTTTTTTCCTGTAATTGGCACACCTAATGTAGATTTAGGGAGGCCTTAGTTGGTCTAACTTGCACACTCCTTATCATTGATTTTCTGACCCATGTCAGCGGGGGGAACTGACTTTAGGTCAGTGAACGCAGAGTTAAAGGTGTTTGCAATGTCAATAGGGGTGGTGGCAACTTTCCCACTGGAAGTAAGCATAGTACTGGTGTACTGCTCCCTTCGCTCAGCTATGGCCTACTCCAATTTGCCCGCACCTCCAAGGTACTTCTCACTCGGTGGCACACGACCTACAATAGTATTTGTCGCTTTGCCCTGGCTGCTCCTCGCCTCACTCACCACTCTGAGTTATATGATAAACTTGGCTGGCTTGCCCCGGCAAATCACTTGAAATTTGGTCTGGGCTGCTTCGTGGGTAAAGTGATCAGAACTGGCACCCCTCTGGGGTTGGCTCAGCTTCTCAGGCCTGAGGACTCCTCCTCCTACTCCCTCAGGTCTCAGGGTCTTGGGGTGCTCAAGGTTCCCTTTACCCCAACCCATATGGGGGATAGGGACTTCACTGCAAGTGGTCCCAGACTTTGGAACTCCCTTCCTGCCCATGTTCGCTCCTCCCCCTCCCACCAGTGCCTCCAGTACTCCCTGTGGGAGCATCTGATGCTGACCCCCGTGTGCGAGTGTCCCAAACCTCCTTAATACATAGACTCTGTACTGGACTCTCGCTTGGTTGCACGTGATCTGCTTAATTACATACTCAGGAACTAACGGTTTATATGGATCTGCTACCGGTCTCATGTATACTGTGGTCTCTGTCCCTGCTATTGAATGACCTAGACTATTTAGTCTTTGTATATATGTATATAATCTATTACTGCTTACAGTAGACTATCTATGTTAACCTGTTCTTTCAATCCAATGTACTTAGTGCTACTCTTTGTTATGTACTCTGCTTGCACCTGTAACTTCATTGTGCTCTCCCAGGTCGTTCCTGAAAATAGGCATGTAATTTGTCTAGTGTACCTACCTGGTCAACAAAAGCTAAATAAAATAAAATAAACAAATAGTTGGAGATGATTTATCACTATTGCCCATCAGATACTGTATGGTGGCCCAAAATTCCTTCCTGTTGCCCCAGCTCTGATTTTGCTGATCTCTGTAGAAATCTGCTTTTGCTTGTCTTATCACCCTTGTACATTTATTATGGTCCTCTCTATAGTCAGGGCCCCTGGTGTTCTGTGGCAGAATTTTCTGATTTCTGCGGCAGCATTTTCTGATTTCTGCGGCATGATTTATTCATTTCTCTGGCAGAATGCAGTCCTGTCATTGGCTAAATATGATGTGATGTCATCGATGACATCATATGCTGGGCATAGAGGAGGGGCTTCAGGATAAACGAGGTGGGAAAGAAAGCCCAACACTATGGAAAAACAGTATATTTATATGAAAATTCACAAAAAACAATTAATTCTGCAGCACTATATATATTCTGCGGCATGATGCAAATTCTGAGGCAAATTCCGCAACCGCAGAACCACAGAATTCCAGGGGCCCTGTCTATAGTTTTGCATGTCTGTTAGTGACCTGGAGGATTTTGCTCTGCACCACAGATTATCCCTAGTCACATAAGGGTGGGTAGCAGAGGAGTGATCCATCCTGCTGATGTATCTTTGATCTTTCACCTTCTAAATGGAGTCGATTTGTCACAGGCTTCGGTGAACTGCGCAGTGAAGTTGTCAAGTGCCTGGTTTATATTGGTGGTGGTATCCAGGGGACTCCGGTCTGTCTGGGCCAGATATTCCTTAAAGGCATCACTGAGTGACCTGCGGAGAACCCTACTGCAGATGGTTTTAGGTGAGGATTTCTTAAGATGGGCTGTCCATTCACAGAGTACAGGGGAATGGTCGCTGAACGCGGCCCCGGACTACAGGCTACAGGATCCACTGTAGGACTTATGAGTCGTGAGGGCTTTGCCCTGAAGCCCTACCCAAGCAAGGCGAACACACTGGACTGGCCAAGGAACATGGCCCCAGATTACAGCCGCTGACCTACTGTAGGACTCCTGGCTAGATCTAGGGTTTCTGAATTTGAAAATTTTAAAAGACAGTATAACATGTTCAAACATTGAGCCTTTTTCCACCCCACCCAACCATTCTTTGAGTTAGGATTAACCATTAGTGGGAAAGATCATAGCCACCTGCTTGATTTTATAATGACTGGCTACATTCTAGTGGACAATCCAGGGACTAAACCCATACGTCTGCTATTCTGGGCAGATGTGGGGACAATTGGAAGATCTCTTCCCATGATTTTGCACCCCTCATTCTAGTTTGTCAGCCAGATATGGGAATATGCCAGTTTGGCTTTCAGACAGACTCTGGTCCCACCAGAGCAGGCTGACAGTGAGGAATAAGATTTCAAATGGGTAATCAAGGGCAGCTGTTTAGTCTTTTTAAAACCAATTACTACTGAGGTGGTGAGGGAGGTTGCTTCTTTAGACCAGAGAGATTTATCTGACTTGATTGAAACCAATGTAGAATTAAGAAAAGACGAACAAATATCTTGAGTTTTCTAAGCAGGTTAAATGCCACATAGCTTGGAAACACGCACACAAGATGGCATTAGCATTTCTGGGTGTGCTCACTGTTGGATGGGCCATCCCAAAAATCCACAGTCCCAAATAAAAAATACTGGCATACAAAGTAGTTAGACAGTATATGCAGTGCAAACATTTACAAGCAAGTGCCACTGATTCAGTTAAGGCATTTGACACTGTAAATCACACCCTGCTTCCATCTAAATTAGCATCAAGTGTCTTTACCTCTTCCTTACATTGGTTCAAGTCTTACCTTTCCAGCAGGTCACAATCAAGTTAGATTCCTCCTTTTTGGCTCCACTCCAGGTCACTCATGGGGTCCCCCAATGGTCAGCCCTGAGCCCCCTCCTCTTTTCAGTCTTCATAAATAATTTCTCTAGTTCCTTAACCTGCCGTAAGAAAAAAATACCATAGTAATGTTGTTTCTTCTAATGGAGTCTTGCTACATTCTGACAATCTGCAGTTAGCCCCAGCACTTGAACTGCCCTGGAGAGGAAAGAGTTAACTCTATGCAGCAGCATAGAACGTCGAGCTTGGTTTTCAAACCTCGGTCTCTGGTACTTCTCAGTGTAACCGTCAGATTCTTATGCACAAACTAAGCAATAAATATGGAAATTGTTTTACTTGAAAGCCAAAAGGCAACAACTTGGGTCCAAAAGACTCAAGTCGAGAACCCAAGAAAAAAAGGTACTGTAGTGACAATATAATGAACTTAAAAACAACAGCAATAAAACAACTATCCCACCCTTAAGAGGGAGGGTACAAGGTACACCCCTGAGGTGCAACACTGTAACTGCCAGCCCACTTCCCAAAAACTAAGTTCTGAGAGAGGAGGCAGGAAGGGAGGGAGATCAGACTACAGCAAGACTCCATTAGAAGAAACATTACTATGGTGAGTAATTTTTTCTTCAAACAACATGAAGTCTTGCTGTATTCTGACAATATGCAGACTACCAAGCAGTTTCCCCAAGAGGAGGGAATACAGAACTTACTTTAGGAACAGGCTCTGCAGCACTGCTGTACCAGACCTAGCATCACTCCTAGCCTGGATGTCCAGAGAGTAATGCTTGGTGAATGTATGGACTGTTTTCCAGGTGGCTGCTTTACAGATTTCTACCAAGGGTATATCTCTGGCAGCAGCCAGAGAAGCAGCTGTATCCCTAGTCGAGTGAGCCCTCAGGCCTGAAGGGGTGCTTTGCCCAATTTGTCATAGCAGAATTGTATATAAGAGACAATCCACCTGGCAATAGTTCTTTTAGTAGCAGGCTTACCCTTTCCCACTTCACCATAAGTGAGAAATAATTGAAGACAGTCATTTCTGTGTGCCTTAGTAGCTCTATGTAGTAGCTAAGTGCCCTTTTAACATCCAAACTGTGTAATCTTCTTTCTCCTGAAGAAGAGCGGTCAGTGAAAAACACAGGAAGAGACATAGACTGGTTCAGATGAAAATCTGACACCACTTTGGGCAAGAACCTCCTATTGGTTCTCAGGACCACCTTATCCCTATGGAAGGATATAAAGTCAGGTTCCACTGACAGGGCTTGTAATTCACTAATCCACCTGGCAGAAGTGATAGCTACCAGGAACACAGTTTTCCAGGTCAAGTACTTAAGCTCGGCTGAGGCCAGAGGTTCAAAGGGTGGCTGCATAAGCTGAGCAATGTAGACATTCAGATCCCAAGCCGGAGTAGGCTCTCTAAAGGGAGGGTTGATATGAACCAGACCTTTGAAGAACTTAACTGAAAACAGGATGAGATGCCAGGGAATAGCCCTTCACTGCTGAAAGGAATGCAGACACAGCCACTAGGTGTACCTTCAGAGTTTCAGGCCTAAGGCCTAGGCTATTAAGGTGAACCAGATAATCTAAGGCAGTAGCAATGGCTGCAGTATTAGGTGGAATGCCTTTCTCAGAACACCAAATATTGAATCTTTTCCATTTGGAATTACAGGTTTTTCTGGTGGAAGGTTTCCCGGAGACCTTCAGAATATCTAGAACTCCCGAAAGAGATGCAGGCCTGCATATTCTAGCTCCTCAAGAGCCAGGCCTTGAGATTGAGAGACTGGAGATTGGGGTACCAAATTCTCCCGAGAGGAGGTTAGGAGATTGTGTCTCTTGGGAAGAGATGGGGGAAGTGAACTGCCAGTGACAACAACAGGGCATACCAAGGTTGTCTGGCCCAGTCTGGAGCCACCAGTATCTCTGTACAGGGTTGAGACCAGATCTTGACTAGAACTCTGAATAGCAGGGGGAAGGGAGGAAAGGCATAAAAGAACCTGCCCTTCCAGTCCAATATGACAGCATCCAGAGGAACAGTCCCTAGGACTAGGGGTCTGCAACAGAACAGGGGAGGTTGGTGATTGTCCGGGGCTGCAAAGAGATACATCTCTGGGATGCCCCCCCTGTTGAAGATTACTTTTAGGATGGTAGGATCTAGGCACCATTCGTGATGTCCCTGGGAGATTCTGCTCAAAGCATCTGCTAGCACACTGTCCTTCTCTGGGAGATGAACTGCTGTCAGGGAAGCCCGAAGGGAATAGGCTAGAGACCACAATCTCATGGCCTCTGGGCACAAGGCCATGGACCGAGTGCCCCCTTGCTTACTGATGTACCATATTGTGGTGGTTGTGTCTGTCCTGACCTGCACCATCTTGTTTCTGACTGAGGCTGAGAAAGCCTGAAGGGCCATAAATACTGCCCTGAGTTACAGGAGATTGATATGAAGCAGAGACTCTTGTGGAGACCAAACACCCTGAGCTGTGAGGGCTCCCCAGCCCAGGAGAGAAGCATCTGTAGTTAGTACTACTGAGGGAGCTTGACTGAGGAATGGAACACCTTGACTGAGATTGCCCTGATCCAGCCACCACTGGAGAGCTTGGACCAGAGTCTGAATCACTGGAACCAATTTGGTGAGAGAGTCTTTTTCTGAGACCAAAAGGACCTTAGGTGGAACTGAATGTCCCTCATCTGAAACCTGTCTCCTTGTACCACTACAGTGGAAGCTGCCATGTGGCCTAGGAGTTAAAGAAAGTGTCTTGCTGGATGAGAGACCACAGGCCGAAATGAGGAAGCGAGATCTGTAAGGGCCTTTACCCTTGCTAATGGGAGGAAGGCCTTTGCCTGAACAGTATCTAACTCTATCCCTATGAAAGTAAAGAGTTGTACTGGTTTGAGGACCGACTTTGGAAGACTGAGGAGAAACCCCAGAGAACTGAGCAAGTTCTGAGTGATTTGCAGAGCTGACTTGACCTGGTCGGAGGACTGACCTACAATCAGCCAGTCGTCCAGGTAGGGGAAGATAGATATACCCTGCCTTCTGAGAAATACAACTACTATTGCAAGGCACTTTGTAAACACCCTTGGGGCTGATGTTAGGCTGAAGGGCATGGCCCTGAACTGATAATGGCCTGAAGGCAACTCGAACTGGAGGTACTTTCTGTGGGAGCACCTGATTGGACTATGGAAATAAGCATCCCAGAGATCCAGGGATGTTAGCTAATCACCTGGCCTTAGAGAGGGAAGAATTATTCCCCGAGTCACTATTCTGAACTTTGGTTTTGTGATGTGTTTGTTCAAATACCTTAAGTCTAGGATGGGTCACCACTCCCTGTCTTTTTTGGGGTAAGGAAGTGTCTGGAGTACAGACCTTTGCCCCTGTGCTGAGTAGGAACTTTTTCTACAGCTCTGAGAGCCAGTAGAGAAGAAACCTCTGCCTCTAGAGCAATGGTTTCTGAGATGGTTGCAGGTGGAAAGGACCTGACCCTCATTTTTGGGAACCTTTTGAAACTGAGGGCCAGTCCCTGGCTTACTACCTCCAGGACCTACTTGTCTGAGGTAAAAGACTTCCAGATCTGGAAGCAGTAAGCCAGCCTGCCTCCTACTGGAATAGGGAAGTCAACCCAGGCTGACATATCAGGGTGTCTGTTTTGCAGGAGCCTTGGACTAGGAAGAGGATGCAGCCCTGCTCATCCCCTCCTGCCTCTCCCTCGAAAGAACCACCTCTGTGGGAAAGAAGAAGAAGCCTGGGCTTGGTAAAAAGGTCTGTGGAAAGGCCTGCCCCTGCCCTTAGACTGCTGCTTCTGAGGAGTGACTTATTTATTTATTTATTTAGCTTTTATTTACCTGGTAAGTACACTAGACAAGTATTATGCCTATTTTCAGGAACGACCCGGGAGAGTACAACATGAGGAACAACAGTCAAGGAGACATGGCAAAGAGAGTACAGTTTTTTGTCACAGTAAACAAACGTAGGAAATACATCATTTGACACTAGGGGAAACATATAGTAGTAAGCACATTTCAGATTATACACTCTAGACTAGCTAGTTCAACTGACAGATATATACAGGTCAACATACATAGGAGTGCAGCATAGCTCAAGGACCGGATTGATCATAATATAACTTATAACATTGTTGTATACAACCCCTAGGCTAGTTGGATCGCGGACAGGTATATACAGCTCATCACATTATTCTAAATATGCACATGTTAGACAGAAACAGAAACACTTGGTAGTACAAGTTTCTACTAAGTGACCAAGATGCAATATGTCATGGTTAGCCTATGACCGTGGAGCAATAATGGGTGTAAAAATGCCCAAGGCTTTTTAGGCAGGATGCCTTTCTTTGGCCTGTACACTCCTGTAGGTGGTCTTGTACTCATCCATTTTCTTCATGTAAGCCTCTGTCTGCTCCCATAACACATAGTTACCCACCATGGGGAAATCCATGGCCTTAGTCTGGGTATCCTGGGAAAGGCTAGTACATCTGGGACAAGCATGTCTCCTGAGAGACACAGATGTAGCCATGACTCTGATGCCACATCACTGGAGTCTACAGCAGCATGAAATTGTACTTTGGATGCCTCAGTTCCATCAGCAACCACCTCCTCCAGCTCTTTGGCTAGCTGGGAGGAGGCCTGTTTAGCCAGTTTCAGAATCGTATCCCACCTGGACTTCTGGTACCTGGCTGTGTAGACCATACAGATAACCTGCCTGAGTCCCAAAGAGAATGCCATATATTGCTTTTTGGCCATGGCATCCACTTTCCTAGAGTCTTTGTCAGGGGTGTGTGCAGCCAAAGGAATAATAGCCCTGTCACAGGCTGCAGCCTGCACTACCCCAACATGGCTGCAATGACTATATAAAAACTCTGTACCTGAGCCTGTTAACATGTACCTCCTGTCCATTCTCTTATCTACAGGAGGTAAGGAGTTAGGTGTTTGCAGTATCTTTTTTGCCTGTTTCCCCAAGGATTTGTGAAGAGAGATAGACAATCTTTTGGATTCTGGGATGTCCATCATCTCAACAAAATCAGGCTCTTCCTCCTCCTCAGCAGCTTCCACCATTGTGAGCTGGTGGGTTTCACCCACCTTCTTGTAGAACAAGAAGTGGGAAGGGGACTCAGAAAGCCTCGAGGGGGGAGACATTAGAAGGCCTGTCTGGGGAGACATCCAGTTCAATAGGCACATCCAGGCCTTCAAAATTATTATCATCGCCATCCTCGGGATAGTCTTCATCTCCCTCCCACTCCACATCATAGTAAGCATCCGGATCGTAATCCGATGGAGTCAGATCCGAACAAACCGACCACCTAACCGGCGGTACCAGTCTGAAGGAACTGGGCAAAGCGACTGAGCTATACTTATCGCTTTGGCTATTTCGTCAGCGGTTGGAGTATGCAGTGCTGGATCCAAACCAGCTGACTTCCTTTTTCTTTTTGCCATAACTGACCCCTCGGAGTCAGATCTCCTTTTGCCTGAGAACGTATTGCCCAGGTCAGTGGGCCCCTCCTCAGGTTCAGCTGCAACCGAACTGGGCTTGCCATCCGGATCCACGGACTTCTCGGCCTCTATTTCCTCCAGCCTACTCAACCTTTTTGCTAGAGTGGCTTTAGGAAAATTCTTGCAGATTTGGTGGTCTGTTTTGAGGTGGTCAAACCCCCAGACAGTAAACACAGATGAGGTGGGGGGTCAGCCTTGGCAAAGGCCTCCCCATACTCAGTACAGTGTTGAAACCCAGTGTGACCGTTTTTTTTCTTGGGTTCCTCAGACATGGCCACTCTAATCAATTACCCTTAATAGCTTTTAAGCCAGATAATCCCCTATCATTTTTTTCCTCAGCCGTGTTACAGGCTAAGGAAAAAAAACAGAAAAAGTCAGTTTTTTTGGAAACTGATAGGAACCAGAACACCACACTAAATCCCAGAAAGACACAAATATAAACAAAAGGTCGGTTTCCAACCGGACTGACTGATCAGAAACCGAGGAAGAAAAAATTTCCACAGAAAAATAAGTCACTACCTGTACCGTAGACAGAGACTGGAAATCCGAAAAATAATAAATTGGTTTAAAAAAATGAACGCTTTTTTAAACTCTACTGAACCAAGCAGAGGAGAAATCTCTGGAGCTGTTAGGCGGAGTAAAGAATCTGACAGTTACGCTGAGAAGTACCAGAGACAGAGGTCTGAAAACTGAGCTCGAACTAAACGTTCTATGCTGCTTCATAGAGTTAACTCTTTCCTCTCCGGGGCAGTTCAAGTGCTGGGGCTAACTGCATATTGTCAGAATACAGCAATACTTCATGTTTGAATACATGTATGCGGATGATACGATCATCTTCTCTGGCTCCTCACCCTCCAACTCAACTTCCTGAATGTTCAAAATTTGTTCATTGCCAATCAGTTAGCTATGAATCACAAGTAAGTCATTTCTATGCTATCTGACTCCTGCCATTGGCAGAGATTTTTCCTACCTGCTATAAAAATTACTCAATCAGGTGACCTCACTGATCCCTTTACCATCTACAAATACCTCGACTTGCATCTTGATGAACACCTCTTGATGAACACCTTAGTTACTCTCACACTCAAACTGCATTATTGCAGTGTTTTGCCAGACTTGGGGCTCTATACAGGGTGAATGACTGCCTTCCACTAAGCACCAGGGAATTTATAGTCAAGCATATTATCTTTCCCATGTTAGACTACTGTGACATAATTTTCTCAGGAACCTCCAGCACTGCCTTATCTATACTTACTGTCCTCTTCAATGCCCTTTGTAGATTTGTATTGGCCTGTCCCACCTGAACACATCATCGCACTCTGTACAAAGAACTGGGCTGAGCCCCTCCCATCTCTATGCAACACTTCCTCCACATTTCCCTGCTCAGGACAAATATTGGTTGGGTAAATTACCAAACTACCTCAATGATATTTTTATCTCCTCTGTTAATTCCACCCACTGTATTCCCTACACTTAAAGTCTGGTAATAGATTCCTTATTCCTCAATACAGGCTCAATGTGGGGCAAACCTCAATCAGATACAGACTTTCTAACATATGGAGCAGCCTTCCTTCCTCCCTCCTATACTTAACTCCCAGCTTCCACTCTACTGGAACCCTGATTAAGGAGCATTACAAGACTCCTCTGCAATGTGCTAACTGCCCCAAGATGGATCTTAGTCTTACCCCTGGGGTCCCATACACAATTTATCCTCTCTGTATCCAATTTCCAGCTTGGCCCATGCAAAAGAGTTGGATACCCCGACTTGATATCCGGTCCTGTCCTATGTTGATGTATAGCATATCAGGCTGTTTCTACTTCTACAATTTTTTTACTGTACCATCTCTTCACCAGGACCCTGTGAATAGTCCTTTATGCATTTCTCATTGCATATAATGCTCTTATCTTGTTTTACACTTTGACTCTGCATAGACATATTGTTCTTTAAAATAAGAAAGTCTTACACATTCAGGCCATTTGCTACACATTGGAAGTCTGGACTGGTACTGTATGCTGAGAACAAATAAAAAATGACATTTCAGCTAATCAACCAACGAGCTCATCAGAATGTTGCTTCCCCCTTCAAAGTGATACTTAAAGAGCACCTATAGTGGTTCTTGCCAAAAAAATTCCTCAAACCCAACATAAAAGCCTTACCTCCTCACAAGTCATCTAGTGGATAGAAAATTCTCCTTTTCTAGGATTTAGGAAGGGAACATAGACTTTGTCAGCAGATGAGGACCGCTTGGCCCACCCAGTCTGCCCATTTCTCTACCTATTGGATAGGCTGCAGATCTTAATTAACCAACAGCCTACTTCTCCCTAAACCCCACCAGAATTGTCTTATGTCTGTCCCATGCATTCTTGAATTCCCCCCCGTTTTTGACCCCACAACCTCCTCAGGGAGGCTGTTCCATGTGTCCACCACCCTCTCTGTGAAAATATACTTCCCCGGATTGCCCCTGAGCCCCCCATCTTCAAACTGTGCCCCTTGTTCTTGTACATCTCCTTTTCTGAAAGATGCTACCCTCTTGGACTTTGTTGATTCCCTTGAGGTACTTGAACGTTTCTATCCTGTCCCCCCCCCTTTCCTAGAGGGTATGCATATTAAGCTCCTTTAGTGTCTCTTCGTATGGCTTCTGGTGCAGACCCTGCACCATTTTAGTTGCCTTCCTCTGGAGTGTCTCCATCCTGTCTATATCCTTGTGGAGATGGGGTCCCCAGAACTGTATGCAGATTTGAGAAGAGATCCTAGTTAGATTATGCAGAGCCAAGAGCCAAATACCTTCTACTTTCTGGTTCAGAGACACGCCCCCGCATTCCCATAATTTGTGAGGTAATTGGTTGGAGAGCATGGGGGTGCAGTCCATAGACAGTAATAGGGCCATTTTCTCAAACACTTTTTATACGTTAGATGGACAGTTTGAAACACATCAGTCACTGCCCGCCCAACTAACAAGGCCCTGAATCTGAAACACTCTCTGAGATTACTAAAAGGCCTTTATAAATAGAACAATTGAGAAATGGATCAGTATTTAAACAACAGCTTCTAATGGGAACGATGACTTACAGATTCAGTTCAGTTCTCTTAACTGTGTTTAAATCTTATGGTAAATTGCTGGCTTGCCAGCTTTTCAGTCTTTGTAACATTCTATTTCTTTTAAATCAAGGTTTAAGGTACTGTTGGCTGACTTCCTGTGCATAGAGTTCTACAGAAAGAGACTAGAGTGAGGGCTGACGCTGGCTCAGTTGAAGCCGTGTGTCTGCAATATTACCAGAGGATTGAGGTGCCAGCACATAACAGGAACCCTTCTTGAAACTTAGATAACAGCACCAGTACACTGTTCTTACAATAATCGAGTAACGCACTACCTATACAACCAAAGGAAAAACGAGCATACCTTGTTTTTGCCACCCCAATGTGCATCTGCTTCATTTCCCTGCTTTTAATGGTGCTTCTTATCGAAATCGATCAGCAGATTGCTATCAGAACAGTGAGCTGATGCTAAGTTTCAAGAACGGTTCCTATCTGCCGGCACCTCAATCTTCCAGTAATATGGCGGATGCCCGGCTTCAACTGAGCCAGCACCAGTCCACACTCTAGCATCTCTGTCTAAAGAACTCCACGTTCCTGTGTAAAAAAACTGCTGACATCTGTATCTTGTTTTCAACCGAGCACGCTAGGGAGGCTGACAGGTGATGTCAGTAAAGCTCTTTGACTATAGTCAGTTTCCATGTTACTATAGGTTGCAGTAATAATCTTTCAGATCAAAAGAAGCACAGCACTTACAAATGATCTTTCTTAACTGTTGTGTATAATTTTTCAATCTGTATTTTTCCACCTACGGGTCTGCCCGGCAGCCACCCCCCCCCAAAGTCCCATAACTGACCTTCTCATGGACTTACAGGTTATCCACTGCTTGCCCAGGACCACAGTGGGTGAGTGGGCAGCTGTGTTGGTTGGGCAAGATCCTATGGAGGATGCTGACATATAGTTGGTCCATTTTTCCTCCAGTGTTGTCCCCAGGGGCACAGCATGAGGTGGCAAAAGCATGCATGCGTGTAGTGGCACACATCTGCACCAGGACATTTGCAGCAGCCCCTCACCGTATGTGTGCCTCTGACTGTGCTATCACTTGGGCTCCACCAGACAGCAGTCCCACAGGAGTTGCCCCCCCCCACAAGGAAGAAGAGGCTCAAACCTTCCTTCCCTGCCCAGCCCCCGACAATCTGCGTGTGTTCCAGAACACAGGTCACTGGAGTCACAAGCGGTAGCACTACTGCTTGGCCAATGGGCTGGCTTTCTTAAATTTCATACTTTTCATCATCTATGGCTACTGATTGGTTTACATACGTCTTATTAAGCACATTTAGAGTTTCCTTGGCAGTCTTTGGGGAGGGGGTTAGTCAGCCTTTCAGTTTATGCTATTTCTGACAGGATCTGACAGAACAGCTGCTATGTGAACATACTGAACAGAGATATAAATTGGGTGAATTAAAAAAAAACTAATAAACTGGATAACTGATGAAAAATCCTAAAATCTGGGATTACTGAAAAAAACATTTTAATATAATGAAGTAGACAAGTCCTCTTTTAAAAAGCAAAGTACAAACCATAAACTGCCATGTTCTTTATTGTATGGGTTTTCTTCTATTCTGTAAGTGGCAGGAGCAAATCCTTTATACTTTATAAGTTTTTTTTTAATTTATTTTATTTATTAAACTCTAGGATTACAAATACCTTTGAGCAAGAACTGTTAATTTACAAAGGTTCCACGTCAAGGAAGGAGGGTAACATACATATAAAGGTTGACAATAGTTTACAGTCAAACACACTTTACAATTACAGACACTACTGGAGTGCAACTTAATAAGCAAGCTTAGATCAAGTTACAAAATAAGAGATTATAAAATAAAGGACAGTTAGCGTGAGCAGGGTAGGTGGGGGGTCAGGAAGAAGTAGGCAGGCTGAAGGGCCACTGTCAGAGGGAGGGAAGGGTGGCTAGAAATAGTGAAAGTAAATATGGCGGTGAGGGTCCGAGGACTGAGAAGTGCCGTAGTAGTGGTGGTGGTGGGAGAAGGTCAGGGGTGAAGTAGAAAAATCAGAAGCCAAAAGAGCAGAATGCTCTGGTAGGATACAGATCACTGGTCAGGACCAACTGGATGGAGGTTGGGGCAGTCCCTTTAGGAGCAGCAGTCACATTGAGTGGTTAAGGTGAGGTAAAGTTGGAGATTCCTTTTAAAGGAAAACTCCATGTTAAAATCAGAAAAAGATATGTAGTAGTCTTTTTTCTGTGTTCTAACCAGTTCCCAGTGTTTTCTTTTCCTCTGGCTGTGAGAGATGTTTTTCCTAACTTTCCCTGTTTTATTGCCCTTGGAGGTTGCCATTCTGGTATCTTTTATGGCCTCTTGTCCCAGAAAGTCTTCCCAGAGTGCCCTTTGGTGTGATGTCTAATCGCCCCTGCAGGTAGCCAGTGTCTTGTTACAGGATCTGTCACAGCTCAGCCACAGAGAAAATACTTCTTCCAGAGAAGACACACTGCTAGATTTTGGGTGAGTGTAATCATTATTTTTTTATATCAGTACCTTGTCCTGCTGTGTGTGTGTGTGTGTGTGTGTGTGTGTGTGTGTTTGAATCATGTCACTGTTTACTCTATTCCTCAGTCACTTTCAGTTTTTGCACCAGTACTAAGTAGCAAAAACTAATCACCACCTTATAGGTTGTAACATAGCAGGACAAGGTACTAATAACAAAAAATAATGATTACACTCACCCAAAATCTAGCAGTGTGACTTCTCTGAAAGAAGTATTATCTTTGTGGCTGAGCTGTGACAGACCCTGCTAAATCTAAGGGCATAGCTACATGGATGGAGGAGGAACATCTGGATATCGTGGCAGTCACAGAAACATGGTACACACAAAACCATGACTGGGACGTAAACATACCAGGATACACTATCTACAGGAGGGACAGGGAGAGTGAAAGAGGAGGAGGAATAGCTCTTTACATAAGGGAAGGAATCAAAGCAACAGAACAAAAGGGAAAACAGGGAGGAGGAGAAGAAGCACTGTGGGTAAATTTGGAGACCGGCAATGGCACCACAATCCGCACAGGGTTAGATACAGACTTCTTCTCAGGGGAGGAAATGGACAAGGAAATGACAGAAAGTACACTTAGAATGGCAGAAAAAGGGGAGATATTGCTGATGGGTGATCTGAATATGCCAGATGTTAACTGGAGTGCAGTTGCAGCAGCCACTTCGAAGAGTGTGGTTATTCCAGATGCCCTACAGGGGGCATGCCTTAGACAACTAGTATTGGAGCCCACTCGAGAGGGAGCAATCTTAGACCTGGTTCTCTCAAATGGAGATGAGAGGATCACAGATGTAGAAGTGGGTAGCCATCTGGGAACTAGCGACCATCGAACAGTATGGTTCACAATAAACACAGCAATAGAGTCAAGCCATACAAAGGCAAAAGTACTGGACTTTAGGAGGGCTGACTTTGCCAAAATGGGTGAGCGCCTAAGGAATGCACTAGCAAATGGGCAGGAAGGAGGGGTGGAAGAACAATGGGGAATAATAAAAACTGCCATCACAGAGGTAACAAGCCTTTGTGTGAAGCAAATAAACGAAACTATGTAAGAAACCACTATGGTTCTCAAAGGAAGTGGCAGTGAAGGTTCAAGAGAAAAAGAAAGCATTCAGGAAGTACAAGGAATCACAGAAGGAGCAGGACAGAGAACTGTATCAGTTAAAGCAAAAGGAAGCTGGGAAGGCAGTCAGAACAGCAAAGGCCCAAACCGAGGAAAAGATAGCCAACTCAGTTAAGGGGATAAAACCTTTTATAGGTACATCAGGGAGCGAAGGAAGACCAAGGGAGGGATAGTGAGGCTTAATAAAGGGAGGAGGGTGGGCAGAGGGTGACTGTGAAAAGCAGAGATACTAAACAAATATTTTTGCTCAGTATTTACAAAGGAAGAGGGGAGGTACCTAAAACAAACAGTAGAAACACTCTGGATACAGAAGTTGATACCAGCCCATTTACAGAAGAAAGGGTTCTGAAAGAACTCTTAAACTGAAGGTGGACAAAGCAACGAGGCCTGATGGGATTCATCCCAGAATTCTAAAAGAACTAAGGGTAGAACTAGTGACACCACTGACTACCCTCTTTAACAAATCATGGGAGGATGGGGGTGGTACCCGAGGACTGGAGGAGGGCAGATGTGATCTCCTTCACAAAAGTGGGAACAAGGCAGAAGCAGGAAACTACAGACCTGTTAGTTTAACCTCAGTGGTAGGGAAAATGATGGAATCACTTCTGAAGGAAAGAACTGTCGAGTATCTAGAGGCCAGAGGGCACAGGACCCAAGGCAGCATGGATTCACAGCGGGAAGGTCATGCCAGACAAATCTGATAATTTCTTTGACTGGGTGACCAAAGTAGTAGATCAGGGAAGGGCTGTGGACATGGCCTACCTAGACTTTAGCAAGGCATTTGACACAGTCCCACATAAAAGATTAGTATGCAAGTTAGCCAGCCGGGAGTGGGTCCCAAGATGACAGCCTGGGTAAAGAATTGGCTGGAGAACAGGACACAGAGAGTAATAGTAAATGGAGTCCACTCTGAAGAAAGGGGGGTTACTAGTGGGGTACCGCAGGGTTCAGTATTAGGACTGGTCCTCTTCAATGTCTTTATAAGCGACATTGCAGAGGGACTGGAAGGAAAAGTATGTCTCTTTGCAGATGACACAAAGATCTGCAACAGAGTTGATGCACAAGGTGGGGTGGAAAGGATGAGAAGGGACTTGGCAAGGTTAGAGGAATGGTCAAATGTATGGCAGCTTAGACTCAATGCTAAGAAGTGCAAGGTAATGCACCTGGGAAACAAAAACCCAGGGGAAGAGTACACAATGGGGGGTGAGATACTAACAACAACAAAAATGGAAAGGGACCCTGGGGTAGTCATATCAGATGACCTAAAGGTGGGCAAGCAATGTGAGAGGGCAGCAAGGAGGGCTGGGGGATACTGGGATGCATAGGGAGAGGCATCACCAGTAGAAAACAGGAAGTTATTATCCCTCTGTACAGACAGCTGGTGAGACCCCATCTGAGTACAGCGGCAGTTCTGGAGACCCAATCTCTGCAAAGACATAGGATGGAAGCTGTCCAGAGGAGGGCACTCAAATGGTGCAGGGTCTGCACTGGAAGACATATGAAGAGAGACTTAAGGAGCTTAATATGTATAGCCTCGAGGAAAGGAGGGAGAGGGGGACATGATAGAAACTTTCAAGTACCTCAAGGAATCAACAAAGTCCAAGAGGGTAGCATCTTCAAGAAAAGAAATGTGCAAGAACAAGAGGCACAATTTGAAGATGGGGGTGGCTCAGAGGTAATTTAGGAAGTATTTTTCACAGAGAGGGTTGTGGATGCATGGAACGGCCTTCCGGAGGAGGTTGTGGAGTCAAAAACTGGTGGAATTCAAGCATGCATGGGACAGTCATAAGGCAATTCTAGGGGGTGGGGGTAGGAGAAAGTAGGCTGCTGGTTAACTAGGATCTGCAGCTTATCCACTAGGTAAGGAAATGGGCAGACTAGGTGGGCCAAGCGGTCCTTATCTGTCGTTAAATTCTCTGTTTCTACATCACTGTCACATGACCAGGGTGCATCGTAGGAGAAAGAAAGCCAATAAACCTATTTGTGATGGAGATCCCCAGGGGTCGAGAATCTACCATACAGCTAGCAGGCTAATTTATGAAAAACTCCAAATAGCAAACAGAGAGAAGGACACACTAGGACTCAACATACATATCAAAACACTCTACATATGTTTTTGCACATTTTGGGTGGACTTCTCCTTTAAAGGGTCCAAGCATAGCAGAGGAAAGTGCTTCTTTGTTGAGGGTATTGAACCACTGAGGAGCCCTGTGGGTGAATGACCGCTGACCCATAGTGGTCCGACATCTGGGAATCTGGAAGGTTTGATGTTTATCATTCGTTTGCAGCAGTTACAAAACAGACCATATAATAATGCACTTACAAAAAAGGAAAAGACAGACCATAAAATAATGTTTTATAACATTATTTTATAACAAAAAAAGGCAATGACAAATTGCAATTACTAGGTAACAATGTGCTTACCCCTGCACCGACACCCCAGCTGATCATAGAAATTTACAAGTTAGCCATTGTGACTTGATGATTCTAAACATATCCCAACAAACCCTAAGAACTGATCAGCATGAACAGGAGGAGCCTGTGGGTGGTGTGCTGGATGTGTCTGGGCTGCAGTAATCTACAGCTATTTGCACATCATGTGTGATACCAGTGGAAGGCAGGCCAACAGAACCACTGGCCACCAAGTGGGAGGCTGGTTTCTGGAAGCCTGCTTGACTAGCACCCTGACGCAACACTGTACCCCTGTAGCTCCCCAACAGGTTTGCTCTGCAATAACCAAGCCAACTTAAAAAGGGAACATTTCAGTGTAATAGGTGGGTTCAGTGATGTGATTTCCAACAATTCATTGAATCATTTGACTGTAAATTTGTCAAGAGAGTTATCAAATTCAGAGTTTTAAAACTACCTTGTAATCTTGGTCTCGAGTCATACATCAATGTAAATACATAATACAGTAAACAAGGATCACCTCATAAAGGTATTTCCACGAACAATGCACACAAACCGATTATCAAAAATGATTGCAAAATGGATTGTGGCAATAAACTATTACCTTTTCTGTGTCCCGACTAGTTACATGAGCAGCATTTTCTGGCAGCTTTTCTGCTACATATTGCGGAGCTCAATATGTATACCCACGTGCAAAGGAGGGAGAGAGGTGATATGATTGAAGCATTCAAATATCTTAAGGGCATTAACTAGGTGAAAAACTGGGTGAAAGAGTCTAACATGTTTCAATATAAGAAAAATAGCAGGACGAGAGGACACAGCATGAGATTAGAGGGAGGCCGATTAAGGGGTAATGTGAGAAAGTTCTTTTTCACAGAAAGGGTGGTGGGTGCACGGAAAAGCTTACCTCAGGAAGTGGTGGATATGAATACAGAGCAGGGCTTCAAACAGGCTTGGGATAGGCATAAGGTAATACAGATGAGTATGAATAAATAGGCCATTGACAGAGTAAAGGCCTATGGCACAGTCATAAGGTAGAAAAAATGGGCAGACTGGATGGGCCTTGCAGTCCTTATCTGCTTTCAACTTCTATGTTTCTAAGTTATTAGCTAGTAAGGTGTAAACTACACAATCAGAGGAAAACAGGAAATAATTGCACGGTTAAACTCTTTGTGAATTAATAGCAAAAGGCCTTTTGATTTGAGCTTTACAACAAAGCTCAATTAATTTTTTACTTGTTTATAACTGTCAAGAGCATGCATCCAGAAAGAACTCGAAAACAAATCCTGGGGGATATCCACGTGTAGAACTGTCGCACATCATGAATCCAGAATCTACTACAAATCCTGTTTCATTGTAGCATATCTAGAACTGTCACAGCTCATACAACCAGAAAAGAACTTCTAGGCCAAACCAGGTTTTATTTTCCATGACCAGAAAGCTCACAAAAATGTTCATATATTGCACTGCCCAGTTGTGCTGGTGAAGTGTATTTTTTTATTTTATTTAGTATGCTTCATGCCCACTGCATCCAACCAGCCCACATCGCCTAACCACTCTGGCCAGCCCCGTCACCCGCCTTCTTGTGACCTACCGGTTAAGAAGGGGGATAAAACCTTTTATAGGTACATCAGCGAGCACAGAAAGACAAATGGAGGGATAGGGAGGCTGAATAGAATGAACGGTGGGTGGGCAGAGGGGGACAGTGAAAAAGCAGGGATACGGAATGAATATTTCTGCTCAGTACTCACAAAAGAGGAGGGGGAAGTGCCTAATCCAATTAACAGAAGAATTCTGGAATTGGGGGGGGGGGGTCGATCCTAGTCCTTTCACAGAAGAAAGGGTTCTGCAAGAACTCCTAAAACTGAAGGTGGACAATGCAATGGGGCCTGATGGAATTCACCCCACAATTCTAAAAGAATTAAGGGGGGAACTAGTGAAACCACTGGCTGTTCTTTTTAATAAATCATAGGAGGATGGTGTGGTACCCGAGGACTGGAGGAAGGCGGATGTGATTCCCCTTCACAAAAGTGGGACCAAGACAGAGGCAGAAAACTACAGACCTGTCAGTTTGACCTCTGTGGTAGGGAAAGTGATGGAGTCACTTCTGAAGGAAAGAACTGTTGAATACCTAGAGGCCAGTGGGGCACAGGACCCAAGGCAGCATGGGTTCACAGCAGGAAGGTCATGTCAGACGAATCCAATACATTTCTTTGACTGGGTGACCAAAGTAGTAGACCAGGGAGGGGCTGTGGACGTGGCCTACCTAGACTTAGCAAAGCATTTGACACAGTCCCACACAAAAGATTAATAGTCAAATTAACCAGCCTGGGAGTGGGTCCCAGGGTGGTAGCCTGGGTAAAACATTGGCTGGACAACAGGGCACAGAAGGTAATTGTAAATGGAGTCCACTCTGAAGAAAGAGGTGTTACTAGTGGGGTACCGCAGGGTTCAGTACTGGGTCCAGTCCTTTTTAATGTCTTCATACGTGACATTGCAGAGGGACTGGAAGGAAAAGAATGCCTCTTTGCATGACACAAAGATCTGCAACAGGGTTGATACACATGGAGGTGTGGAAAGGATGAAAAGGGACTTGGCAAGGTTGGAGGAATGGTCAAAAGTATGGCAGCTAGGATTCAATGCAAAGAAGTGCAAAATAATACACCTGGGAAACAAGAACCCAGGGGAAGAATACACAATGGGGGGAGGAGGTAGTAACAACAACAAAAAAGGAAAGGGATCTGGGGTAATCATATCAGATGACCTTAAATTTAGCAAGCAATGTGAGAAGGCAGTAGGGAGGGTTGGGGGTATACTGGGATGCATAGGGAGAGGCATCAGCAGCAGAAAACAGGAAGTTGTCATCCCTCTGTACAGACAGTTTGTGAGACCCCATCTGGAGTACTGCGTCCAGTTCTGGAGACCCCATCTCCACAAGGACATACGACAGGAGAGAAGCAGTCCAGAGGAGGGCAACTAAAATGGTGCAGGGTCTGCAAGAGAAGCCGTATGAGGAAAGACTAAAGGAACTTAATATGTATACCCTTGAGGAAAGAAGGGAGAGGGGGGGACATGATAGAAACTTTTAAGTACCTCAGTGGAATCAACAAAGTCCAAGAGGGTAACATCTTTCAGAAAACGAGACATGCAAGAACATAGGGACACAATTTAAAGATGGGGGGGCGGTTCAGGGGCAATGTGAGGAAGTATTATTTCACAGAGAGGGTAGTGGATGCATGGAACAGCCTTCTTGAGGAGATTGTGGGGTATAAAACTGTGGGAGAATTCAAGACTGCATGGGACAGACATAAGGCAAATCTTCTGGGGGGTAGGAAAAAAATAGGCTGTTGGTTAACTAGGATCTACGGCCTATCCTGTAGGTAGGGAAATGGGCAGATTAGATGGGCCAAGCAGTCCTTATCTGCCGTCAAAGTCTATGTTTCTACCTCTGCTCTATGTTCACCCATGGATGACCCCCTTTGGAAAGGGCAGCCAGAGGTCGTCACCAACTATAACGGAGTTTTAGATTCAGTTCTGGAATGGGAGTCTGGTTGGCAGTGCAGGACTTGCAGCGACTGACATCCTTCACACTCGGGGGTATTTTACCACTTGTTTCATTCTACAGCCCATGGATGTTGGGAGGCTCTTGGCTGAAGCACTAATGCATGCAGAGCATGCAATGTGCATCAGAGCACTGGCGTTCCCCCTCCCTCGATCGCCAAATCCAGCTTGCACTGCCACCTGAGGTCACCCAGGTAGCAGTGTCACAGTGGCCCAGGCACCCTCCCACCCCGGAGGCGAGCATCCTTCCTTCCCTGGCTAGCCCTCCAACAACCCAGGCTATTCTGAAACCCATGTTGCCAACATCATGAGTGTTAGCACTACCACTGCGCTGGTAGCCCAGCCCTGGTGGACTGTACTGTGCTGTGCTGTGAGCAAGACAACCCTGCAGCAAATGAGGACAAACATAACAGGAGTCCTGTTCCAATAGTGACCACATGTGCAGATTCTATAACTGGAACACAGGGCCTCACTCACCATAACAGTAAAAATAATACACACACTTTACTGATGTACAGTGAGAGTAAGTGTAATATTTCCTATAAAACACCAAATTTCACTAGAAACAGCTTCTTCCAAATGGTAGAACAGATAGCAACGTCTTCCTTTGTCTGAGCCCTAACACATCAGCACAAATAATTTCATGCATTTAATTTCTTGTATTTTTTAATAGTACCTGCTAATATCCAAAGTTGAAAATTCAGAGAATTACAGGGCTGGTATCCTCATGAATTCTCAGTAAGGGATCTGCTCTGCTATAGACTAGTGTCTCTAGTGTCCAGCTCTTACAGACAGTCGAGGGGCACGTTGTTCTCCAATGCGGGTGACCTGGATTTGCTATGCCTTAGAGTTCCAATGTTATCCCATGGGAATTTGCATTTTTAAAATGTTTCTGCTTTTTAATAGGACCCCTAGATATTTTTTTTTGGGGGGGGGGATTATGTGTTGTTCCTGCAGTACTCGTTAAGACCTTTACTTTGACATACAGATTGTCCTTTACATCCAACTATTGAGGGAGTTATGGTTTGTTGAAGTTCAAATGAGTAAAAAAAAAATGAAGTCCAAAATCTTTTTTGTATGAAGGGATCTTTTTTCGCAAAAATGAAAAATGTTCATGAAAAAGGAACCCTTCATATGAAAAAATAATTAGGAATTAATTTTTATGGCCCCAATTCTTTTTCCGTATGAAGGAATCCCTTTTGATGAGCTTTTTTGTTCATATGAAAAAGAATCCCTTCATAACAAAAAAAGAACAGGGAAAAAAAAAAAACGAAGTCCCCGTTTTTCTCATGAAAGGATCCCATATGAAAAAAAGTGGAGGAGAGTCACTAAAAAGGATATAAAAAACCAAAAACACCCATCACATCTGGTTGTCGTTTTTTTCCAACAGTAATCCACCTAACAGGGTCCCGATGACTAAGATACATGTGTTGATGTCTCTGCAGAATCTTTTTTGTGGGTTTAATAAAAAAATGTTCCCCTTAAAAAAAAAAAAAAAAAAAAAAAAAGGGAAACAAGATGGCCATATGAAAAAGGATTTTTTTCCTCATGAAAAAAGATTCAAAGGGAATACATTCTTTTTCATTTTAAGCAGCTATCCAAAAGACTGTACTGAGCATGCTCAAAACCGAAATTGTAATAATTTGTTCCTAAGGTAATATTTTTTCACCAAATCAGCGAAAGACACATCTGTGGGTCAAGCCCTTTCTGACTTGAAATTTTCAGACCAAAAATTCCAAACCATCTGGGTGCAAGGCAATGAAACCAAAAATAAAAATCCCCCCACTATCTGCATCTCAGAATCTGCACGTCCAACCGAATGAAACTTGGCACATCAAGAAATTTACCCCATGAGATCGCACATGCAAAATTTTATGCAAATTAGTTGAACAGTTGTGAAGATATTAAAAGTGAAAAATCTGAGGTTAACATAGATGGTCAACCCTACCACGCCAGTATATTATTGTGAAATCCAAAGATGTGAAAGGGAGGTGCATTAATTTTTGTAAAAAAATAAATAAATAAATAAATAAAGAATACTAGGCCCTGTAGACAGCATACTTCACCAATGCTGGGTAGAGGATAAACTATCAAATAAGAATGGTTGGTTTAAAATACTGAATGATGAACTAAATAGGAGGGGAGTGTTATGTAATTACATGTATACTGAACCACCTGATCCAACCAAATTTAAAGACACTGCATGCCAGAGACTAGAGGACATGGCGATGCAGCAAGATACTGGCAGTATAAGGGACGCATGGGAATATACAATTTACAAAAAAGTGAAACATGTTTCTGAAGTAGAGAAATATTTAAGGGGTGTGTGAAAATGCAAAGCAGAGAAGAGCTCTGACAAGATTAAGGTTTGGGATCTTAAATAGAGGAATTATGATCCCAGGTACTTTCTGACAATTATGCATTTATAAAGCTATGACAAATCCCACAACTAAACACTTTTCTATTAGAATGTCCAGTTTTTGTGAGAGAAAGAACAGCTATCAACTCCAGTGCTGAACAGATTAAGGATGATGGGAATTAATGAGAACATAGAAAGGGTTTTAAATCCAATTGCAATGGTGGATATCTTTGCTATAGCAAGTTTTGCACAAAAAGTATTATATAAGTTAAAAGACTTTACATCTAGTGCATAAGAGTAATTGTCTAAGAAGATGTTATACCTGCACAGCTTTGATGAATTTTCTACTGTGGAATATTATAAAATATGTGGATTTTAATTATTTATGTAATTACTGTGTGTTACAAATATTGTTTTATACATGCTTTTTCAATAAATTAACTGAACTGAACATTTAAAATGGTATTAAAAAGTACTGTTTGGACTTATCTACGTGCAAGCGTACGGTCACCTGATAACCGTGTACACAGATGTACTGCAGATTTAGTCTGTATTCCAAATTTATTATGTATTGTTGCTCTGGTTTACTTCTCTGGGTCCCCTTTGAAAATGGGCATCTATTGCCTTGGGTCCTACCCACTTAAGTTACAAATCAATAAATAAAATAATCTACAGACTATTCTTTTGATGCTCTTTCAGTCATGCCTCTCCCCCTGATGACTACCAACTATCCCAAGTGTCATGCTCAGAACTTTTAATGACATGTGAAATAGTAATTTGCCAGTAGACTTGTTTTTTGCTAGGTAAATTTTATTCTGCTAAAAAGAGATTACACAATTATGTATGTTCTGTTGCATAGCACTGCTTTCATAACAGCCAAGAAAACGGTACCAACAAAGAGATAATCATGGTTTCATAAAAAGACATTTCAGTTATTGGTTAATTATGCTAATCCAGTATTAAACAGCATTTAGTTATTTCTTTGTAAAGCAACACTGTCATGTAGTTGTGTTCTGGAGAAGACGTAGTGCATGTTGTCCTTGTCTCACTGGCACTTTTGATTCAGAAGTTCGGTATGACCTGTCCAAGGAACTGTATAAATTTCAAAAGTGCAGGTGTAGGTCTTAGCAAAATATGACAAAAAAGGAAAAATCAGAAATATTATCAAAAAGCGTAATAGTTATCCAACAGCATTTAGAATGCCCCGCCCCCCACACAGGAAAAATATGTGCAGAAACATAATAGGGTAGTGAAACGTGAGCCATGGTGTGCCCTACTCATATGGAGTTTCTCTCACTTTGTGTCTATGGTGAAGAGCCTTGTGCATCATTTGAGTTTAAAAGACTGAGGGGAGCCAAGCCTCAGTGATGCTCTCAGCAGAGTGCTGCACTATGAAGTGAAAGCCTTAAGCATGAATCCAAGTCACCAACTTCTATACTGGGGACCAGACACCATCATATCAAGGACTATGAAGTTTTTATTGCTAGCTTCTTCAAACTTGGGGTACATTCATCTAAATGGTAGTAATACCATCCACAGATCAGTCTATCCAACTCCCGCAAACCAAGTCTGAAACCTGTCGGGCACCATTGGCTTGCTTTATACTATAAAGTGGGAGACCCTGGTTCCCATCCAAGATGACTCCCATCATGCTCTGGCCCACAGACATCTCAGTCATTCTGTGGAGGCAGAATATGAGGGGGAAGTTCAGCCCACCCTGCTACCTGAGCTCCTTCTCAGGAGAATTCTAGAGATGTAGGAGGCCACATGATGTTAGCCCTCCGTTCAGAAAGGCCTAGTGTCAGTGAAGGTGTGCTCCTGCAGGGGACCCTAAAGAGAGAAAAATGTCTATGTTGCCGGTGAATGATGGTACCATCATGCACCCATGTCATTGGGTTTGAGAACATGGCTCCCCAACACGTTCACATGTTCTAGTCTTTCCTCCAGGCAGGTTCCTGATGTAAAGGGGGGAGGGGTGGGGTTTCTGCAGGTTTTGTAGAGAGGGGTGGCAGTCTGAACTGGAGTCCAAGGGTCAGGATTTGTACCTTGACAGGAGATGCCAATGGCCAACTGAACAGGAAATGTGCAGGAAATACAACAGCACTAGAGGGAGGGGGTAAAAAGTAAAAAAAAATATGTAATATACATATAGATATATACATAAAGGTTATTACACTGGTGCCATTGCATATTTGATTTATGCAATAGGGAACAATTAAAATATGCAGGTGAATTGTCCTCAATTCTTTTTTCTGTTTGATGAAGTAGCAACTGTGGTGGACTTTTTTGTGATATACTGTGTATTAGTACACTTTCCCTACTGGTTGTTAAGGGTTGCCACGGATGCTCCAACGTCTCTGTCTATTGGTGAAGCTAGTTTGCACACTCAAAATTTGTGTGAAAATTAGTGGCTGCTCTTAGCAGGCAAGTGGTATCAAGCCTTGAGTCTTGGCGTCAGCTTGGTGGGAAAGCAGCTGGCATGCAAGAGTATTTTTTTTGTATCATTTAGAAAATATGTTTCATAGTACAGTTTTAGAGGAGAGTGCAAGCGTTAATATGTGGCCACAGTCTGAGCAAGCAGTGCACGGGGCTCAGCAATATGTAGACAGAGCAGCCAAGACAGGAGGCTGGCAATTCTGACTGCAGATTTAAAAGAAAAAAGGGGGAAAAAAGGTAGCATTTTGTTTTTTCTGGCTTGCTTCGACAAGATAGGGATGTCTGATACGGAAAAGAAAGGGACAGAAGCAGCTGCCTTATGGGGCAAAAACGGAAGGAGGAGAGGAGACTGGAGCAATAGAAATCAGAAACTGGGAGGCGCAGAACACAAATAATGAACGGAAAAAAACAGTATGCTGTAAGACCCCTTTTTAGTAATGTAACATGAATGCTTTTGTTTAAAAGTGCCACTTTGTAAAATACTGTGTGTGTGTTTTAAGGGAGCGGTACTGTGGGAAAGTGAAAATGGGTCTATGTAAGTGAAGTAGTGCCAGCTGGATGGGGGGTTGGGGGTCAATGACACAGCAACTATTGAGATAAACGCAACTGTTTACATAGATACAGTACATTTATCTTACTGCTCACTGTTTTGCAGCGACATTTTCATTTTATTTTAATTGGTAAACAGATGGGCAGTACTGCCCTTTTTCAAAGTGACTAGCGTACATATAACAATGAACATGTAACATATAAAATGCAAATCCCATATACACAAGTATAACATTAATTATAAAAAAAAATGCACATAGATAAATGATTTACCTAAACTAATTAGTGTGTACCCGTACTGCATAAATAAGGAATATGTGATGAGAACTTGTGTGATACATCATTTATCTGTATGAGGGCAGTTTAATCTCAGGTGATCTCACAAATGGTGTAAGCCACGAGTCATGTGCCGAGGTCAAACTGCCCAAGTGCAGATAAATGTATTCCACAAGGTCCCAACTGCATATTTCATTTATGTAACTGAAAAGGAGCTTGAGTGATTATTCATTTTTTAAAGGAGCTTATATATACATAGTTTTTTGCAAATTTATTTATTAAGCTATGTTAATGCATCGGTTAGGGTTAAAGCAACAAGAGTAGAGAAATGTGGCGTTAGGGTTTCCAACCCTAACACCCCACCCCGCACAGACAAAGAAGGATTGGGGTGGCATTGTCATCTTCAGCCTCAACGCTCACCCCATTCCATTAGAAAATAAGCTGGGCAGGCACAGTATAGGAGAATGGGGTGAGCATTAAGGATGAAGATGCTAATGCCACCCCATCCCTCTTCATCTGTGGGGGTCGGGTGTTAGGGTTGGGAACCCTAACGCATTTCCCTACTTTTGTCACGTTAATTCCAACTGATGCATGAACGTAGTTTTTTGCAATTTATTTCCCTTACTTTTTGCAACAGTATAATAGTATCTTTATTTTACTGTGGGCCATCCAACAGATGCGCATATGTATCTAGCTGTGAAAGCATCTTTAAGGGTGGTAGCGTGGGGTCCCTACCACAGTATGTCAGGCAGCAGCACAGTACGCCACAGACCCTGTGCTACAACATGTTTAGGGATGGGAGCATCCCTCCATAGATGCATATATATCAAGTTGTGGAAATGCAGGGACCTGCAGCCCCTGTGCAACCACGCACAACGCTACGAGCAGGTGTAGTGAAATTGCAACAGTCATAACTGTGCCATCTTAAATAACTTCTGTTGAACATTTGGGGAGAGAATTATCACCTCACTGCATGTACCCAGTACAGAGTACAGAAAATGTTCAAATCCCTGCCAAAACATAATTCTGTGCAACCACAACGCCATTCTACGCCACAGGTGTGAAACCACATTTTGGGCAGGATTTGAAAAATTACAGTTGTGGCATTCATGATGTTGGGTACTAAGAAGACTATATTGAAAATATGGGGTGAAAATATTGCAAATTTCCAAAGTTATGAGCGTACATCGCGAGATTGCAACGAATGCCCATAACACAGCCATTTTGAGAAATTTTTATCCCTAATTTTCAACATGACCTTTCTGGGACCCCACCTCATGAACACTGGTACTGTTGCTTCGTTACTTGGTCTTGAAAGGTGATTTTGTGCGGCGTCTAGGCCATTCCATGCCACAGATGCGAAAACACATTTCTAGCAGGATGTGAAAAACGACAGCTACACTGTTCCTGAGGTGAAGTGAAAAATGGCTATGTTGAAAATCTGGAGTGAAATTACTAAAAACTGCCAAAGTTACATGCATGTGTAGCAAAATTTCAATGACCGTGCAGAACTCGGGCATGTTTTGGTAGTTTTGCACCAAATTTTCCACATGGGCTTTTTGGGACCCCACCTCATGAGCAGTGGCACAGTCGTTTTGTTAACTGGTCCCGAAAGGTGATTCTGTGCAGTGACCTCGAAATCACGTTTCGGGACTGAGTAACGAAATGACCGTGCCAGTGTTCATGAGGTAGGGTCCCAAAAAGCCCATGTTGAAAATTTGGCACAATTATACATAAAAATGGCAGAGATATAAGTAACAAGTTCAAAGTACCACTGACAACTATTATACGGCATTTACCTTGATTCTTCAGTTCGCGGTTCTGCTTTGAAGAGTGCAGACTTGTCCCAGTCCAAAGAAGATGACAGTCGACGGTCTCTGGTGGTAAGTATAGGGCAGGGGGGGTGGATGGTGGGCTGCTCAGTGGGAGAGGCGGATGGGGAGTGGCGGGAGAGACGATGAGGGACCTTTTTTTTTTTTTTTTACAGGGGAAAATGATTTGGGGACTATTTTCTTTTTGTACAAGTACTGTACAACAAGCAATGGGACACTGGGGTGGTGCTCCAATATCCAACAATACTGTTGGGGGTACAACATAACTGGGGACACCGGGAGTGGGCTACCCAGTGTCCCACACTGACCGGGGGGGGGGCTACGCTGACACAGGGATTGGGCACTCCACTGTTGGCAAAGTGTAAGGGAGGGGGAAGAGGGGAATTGTTTAAACACGAGGAACTTAAATTCGCGACACTGGGAGTGGGCTACCTACCCAGTGTGCCACACTGGCGGGGGCGGGGAGTGTTATGCTACTGACACGGGGATTGGGCACCCCAATGTCAACAGTGCTTTAAAGATTTATTACTATTCTTCGGCCCCCTTCCCCTTAAAGCAGTAAAAGGGGAAAACAGTCATTCATTAGCTAAACACCAGAAGGGGGGGCTTACCAGTGCCCCACACTGGCGGGGTGGGGGGAGTGTTATGCTGCCGACACGGGGATTGGGCACCCCAATGTCAACAGTGCTTTAAAGATTTATTACTATTCCTCAGCCCCTTTTCCCTTAAAGCAGTAAAAGGGGAAAAACAGTCTTTCATTAGCTAAACACCAGGAGGTGTTTACCTAAATGGGGGCAGAGGAATCAGATTCTGGGGTCTGTCTGCCCCCAAAATTAGCAGGGGCTATTGTAGGGATTGGCGCAACAGCCACAACTTCCGGGGACATGGAGTCTGGACTCGGGAGTCAGGTGGGGGCAGGGCTGCAAAATGCAACTGAAGTTTTTATTGGTTGGGTTTAGTTTGAGAGATCTGAAACTATGGCGGTTTGTCTCTCACTTAGTGACAGCTAGAAAGAGCGGCTGGGCTGAAAAATGTAAAAAGTTTTTATTGGTTGGGTTTAGTTAGTGGGTGGGCTGGAGAAATTTGAAAACATGGCGATCAATCTCTCGCTTAGTGAGCGCTATAGAGAGCTGCTGGGCTCTTGTTTATTTCAGATGTTCTGTTGCTGTGTTCTTCTGTTGCTTGCTGTCTTCTGTGCCCACCTCCCCCAGAGCTACCCATCGTGAAGTCTTTGCTCGGTTACTGAGATCTGCAGGCAGGTGCATGTGGATGGCTACTGACTATCGAACAGTAAATGGCCATTTAACGTTTGAACGGTAAATACTATTCACCGTTCGAACAGTACAGTTCGAACAGTAAATGTTATTTACTGTTCAAACAGCCTGTCTTGCATCTATCACACACATCATTATAATTCAAAAATGGCAATATATTTTTTCACCAAACCATTCAAAGGCCTAAAAATGTCAGAGGAAAATTTCATTCTGTGTGAGCTGCAGATGAGGGCCAAAAATCCCATGTTATCCAATGTGGAAAAAAGTTCATTTTTGGCTTTTTGACCACTTTATATCTCAAAAACCATAAAAGCTGCTGTCACTAAACTATCCACATCTTGCGACGCTGGCAACATGACAGCACAAACCAATTTCTAGGCAATTTAGTTGAAAAATGCCAAAGTTATTAAGGGGGAAAAATTGAGATTTAACATTGAAGTGCTGTACCAACCCTAACTATAGAGGCGCTTTATAATACATATTTTTTTTGTATAAGGTGCAAGGTGTTTTTGTGAAACTGTGCCTTTGCCCATTTTCTCCGGTCCGTTGTTATGGCTTTTACTAAGGAGGCAGCATTTGAACACCATGTCTATGTCAAAGTGTGCCCAGTGATTGGTTGTGAGACTGGGGTTAGAGAAAAATGATGGGAAAAATGGGGGTGCCACTTAGCAAGAGCAGCGGGTTGGGAAATACCGAGTGCAGGGACAATGAAAGTGGCTGGCAGTTCAAGTTTGTTTTTTATTTTAAAATAGAAAAAGAAATTCGAGAGAAGCAATGTGCGTTTTTGTTGGATTATGATGTTCTGGGTAAGTCAGCAAGACTGGGAGAGGGCGAGCAGTAGAAAGTGTACTGTGCAGCTGGGACATTTGTCGTTTTAAAGAGCTTCTGCCTTTTTTTTTTCTGTATGGTTCATGGAAGGAAAGAAAAAATTACTCGCCTTAGTAATTATGTTTCTTCTAATGGAGTCTTGCTGTATTCTGACTATTGCAGTTAGCTCCAGCACTTGAACTGCCCCGGAGAGAGAAGGGTTAAACTTCTATGCCAGGCATAGAACGTTGAGATCCAGCTCGGTTGAAAACTCTGTCTGCAGCACTCTGAAACCCAACCATCAGATTCTTACGAGCTGAAACTCACTGACTTAAATAATGTGGAAATTATAAAATTTCTACTAGCCAACTGGCAACAAAGGTTTTAGATTCCTAAAAGACTCAAATCAGGAAACCCAAAAACCAAAAACCAGGTAATAAATCATAACAATTCTTAACTAATCAAACACAAAGCACCCAACAACAGAAAGTGGGCTGAAGACACCCCTGGGGTGCAACACTGCACCTGCCCACCCACTTCCCAAAACAGGTTCTGAGAGGGGAGGCAGGGAGGGAGGTCAGAATACAGCAAAACTCCATTAGAAGAAACATAATTACTAAGTTGAGTAATTTTTTCTTCAAACAACACGAAGTCTTGCTGTATTCTGACTATTGCAGACTACCAAGCAGTACCTCCCAGGAGGAGGGACAGAACCTACTTTGGGAATAGGCTCTGAAGTACTGCTGTGCCAAACCTAGCATTACTCCTAGCCTGGATATCCAGAGAGTAATGCTTGGTGAAGGTATGAACTGTTTTCCAGGTGGCTGCTTGGCAAATTTCTAACAAAGGAATATCCCTGGCTAATGCAGCTGTACCTCTAGTGGAATGAGCCCTCAGGCTTGAGAGTGGAATTTTTCCCAGTTTCTCATAACAGAACTGGATACAGGACACAATCCACCTGGCAACAGTTCTCCTGGTGGCAGGTTTGCCCTTACCTACTTCCCCATAAGTGAGTAACAACTGCAGGGAGTCAAACCTGTGACCCTTTGTGCGTTCTATGTAGTAACTAAGGGCTCTTTTAACATCTAAGCTGTGTAACCTCCGCTCTCCTGAGGAAGTATGATCAGTGAAGAACACAGGAAGAGACAGACTGGTTTAAATAGAAATCAGAAACCACTTTGGGTAAGAACTTTGTATTGGTTCTAAGGACCACCTTATCTCTATGGAATGAAATGAAGTCAGGTTCAACTGACAGGGCTTGCAATTCACCGATACATCTGGCAGAGGTAACAGCAACCAAAAACACAGTTTTCCAAGTCAAGTACTTGAGCTCTGCTGAGGACATAGGCTCAAAGGGGGGCTGCATAAGCTGAGCAATGCAAACATTCAAATCCCAGGCAGGAACAAGATCCCTAAAGGGGGATTGGTATGAAGCAATCCTTTCAATAATTTACAGAATACAGGGTGAGATGACAGAGAGGAAGGCTTCCCCACTGACAGGAAAGCTGAAACAGCTGACAAATGAACTTTGAGAGTAGCTGGTCTCTGGCCTAGGCCATTAAGGTGAACCATATAATCCAGAACTGTAGACAATTCAGCAGTGTCTGGGGATATATGCTTCTTGGAACACCAAATGCTGAATCTTTTCCATTTGAAGTTATAAGTTTTTCTGGTGGCAGGCTTTCGAGAAGCTTTGAGAATATCCAGAACCCCTTGGGACAGATGCAAATTTGCATACTTTAACTCTTCAAGAGCCATGCCTTGAGATTGAGTGACCGAAGACTGGGGTACCAAATCCTCCCCTGAGAGGAGGTTAACAGGTTGTAATTCCTGGGAAGAGACAGGGGAAGATGGACTGCTAGAGACAGCAACAGGGGGTACCAAGGCTGCCTGGCCCAGTCTGGAGCAATCAGAATCACTTTGAAAGGTTGTGACCTTACCTTGACTAGAACCTTGAACAGTAGAGGAAAGGGAGGGAAGGCATAAAGAAATTTCCCTTCGCAGTTCAAAATCAGAGCATCCAGAGGGACCGAGCCCAAGACTGGGGGTCTGCAACAAAACAGAGGAAGTTGGTGATTGTCTGGGGCTGCAAAGAGATCCATCTCTGGAGTGCCCCACCTTGAAAAAATCACTTTCAACACCAAAGGGTCCAGGGACCATTCGTGATGGCCCTGGGAAATCCTCCTCAATGCATCTGCTAGCACACTGTCCTTTCCTGAGAGGTGGACTGCTGCCAGAGAGGTCTGTAAGGAATAAGCCAGGGACCATATTTTCATGGCTTCCGTGCACAAGGCTGTGGATCGAGTGCCTCTCTGCTTGTTGATGTACCACATGGTGGTAGTGTTGTCCGTCCTAACCTGAACCACCTTGTTCTGTACTGACTGAGAGAAAGCTTGCAGGGCCAGAAGTACTGCCCTGAGCTCCAGGAGGTTGATATGAAGAAGGGATTCCTGAGGGGACCACAGTCCCTGGACTGAGAGAGCCCCCAGATGGGCTCCCCACCCCAATAGGGAAGCATCTGTGGTAAGGACCACAGAGTGAGTCTGAGTGACAAATGAAACTCCTTGCCTCAGATTGTCCAGGTCCTGCCACCACTGAAGGGCCTGGATTAGGGTCTGAGTAACTGCAACTAGTTTGGTAAGAGGATCTTTCCTTTGGGACCAAAAAGCCCTCAGATGGAACTGAATGTCCCTCATCTGAAACCTGGCCCCTTTGACCACTGCTGTGGAAGCTGCCATGTGGCCCAAAAGCTGAAGAAAATGCCTTGCTGGTCGAGAAACCAGAGGGAGGAAAGAAGAGGCCAGCTGTGAGATGGCTGTTGCCCTTTCCAGAGGAAGGAAAGCTCTTGCCTTGACCGTGTCCAGCTCTGCTCCCACAAAAGTGAGGAGCCGTACAGGCTCGAGAACTGACTTGGGAAGATTGAGAAGGACCCCCAGGGAAGTGAGAACTTGCTGGGTCACCTGCAGATCTGACCTGACTTGGTCTGGGGACTGGCACACAAGAAGCCAATCGTCCACATGTGGAAAGATTGAAATCCTTTTTCTTCTTAAAAAGGCCACCACTACTGCTAGGCACTTTGTGAACACCCTTGGGGCTGAAGTTAGGCCAAAGTGCATTGCCCTGAACTGGTAATGGCCTGAAGGCAATTCCAACCCGAGGTACTTTCTGTAGGAGCACCTGATGGGAATGTGAAAATAGGCATCCTTGAGGTCCAGGGAGGCTAGCCAGTCTCCTGGCCTTAGAGAGGGAAGAATTGTTCCCAGAATCACCATTTTGAATTTTGGCTTTAAAAGATGCTTGTTCAGGTATCTCAAGTCTAGGATGGGTCACCACTCCCCTGTCTTTTTTGGGGTAAGGAAGTACCTGGAGTACAGACCTTTGGCCCTGTATGGGGTAGGAACTCTCTCTATGGCTCTTAAGGCCAATAGAGACAAAACCTCTGCCTCTAGAGCAAGAGTTTCTGATGTATTTGCAGGTGGAAAGGATCTGGGTCTCATTTTCGGAAAATTTTTGAAACTGAGAACCAGTCCAAGGATTACTACCTCCAGGACCCACTTGTCTGAGACATCCAATCCTGGACAAAGTAAGCCAGCCTGCCTTCTACCGGAATGGGGGAGTCGACCCGGGCTGACACATCAGGGTGTCTGCTTGGCAGAAGCCTTAGGCTGAGGGGTGGATGCAGTCCTGCTCATCCCCCTTCTGCCTCTCCCTCTCAAGAACCCCCTCTGAGAAAAGGGAGAAGAGTCCTGTGCTTGGTGAAAAGGCCTGCCCCTGCCTCTAGCTTGCTGCCTTTGAGGAGTTGCCTGCCTCTCCTTGGCCTGGGCACTCCTATAAGTGGTCCTCTACGCATCCATTTTCTTCATGTAATTCTCTGTCTGCTCCCCAAACAGAGAATTACCCACCACAGGGAAATCCATGGCCTTAACCTGGGTGTCCTGTGAAAGGCTAGTACATCTGAGCCAAGCCATTCTCCGAAGAGCCACAGATGTAGCCATGGCTTTTGATGACATCACTGGAGTCCACAGCAGTATGAAATTGCACCTTTGATGCCTCAATCCCATCAGCAGACACCTCCTCCAGCTCCTTGGCTAGCTGGAGGGAAGCCTGCTTAGCCGGTGCCAGTACAGTGTCCCATCTGGGCTTCTGGCACCTGGCTGTATAAGCCATGTAGTTAGCCTGCCTGAGTCCCAAAGATGATGCCATGTACTGTTTCTTTGCCATGGCATCTATCTTCCTGGAGTCTTTGTCTGGGGGGTGTGAAGCCAAGGGAATGTTTGCCTTGTCACAGGCTGCAGCCTGCACTACACCAACATGGCTGCACTGCTGATAGAAAAACTTCATATCCGAGCTTGATAAGGTGTACCTCTTGTCTATTCTCCTGTCAACAGGAAGTACAGAGTTAGGAGACCTTAGAATTTTTTGCGTCTGTTTCCCAAATGACTTATGGAGGGGAACAGACAGTCTCTTAGACTCTGGGATGTCCATCATCTCAACAAAATCAGGCTCCTCCTGATCCTCCACAGCCTCCTCCATGGGAAGCTGGAAGGTTTCAACCACTTTTCTGTAAAACAAATAGTGAGGAGAGGACTCAGAAAGCCTAGGAGGGGAAACACCAGAAGGTCTGTCTGGGGAGATGTCCGGTTCCACAGGCACATCCAGACTTTCACCATCATCTTCCTCTTCAAAATCCCCCTCCTCATCAAACTCCGGTTTGTAAAAGTCTTCAGGGGAATAATCTTGAACCGGGGGAACCAACCGAACCGAGCCCCTGCTAGAAGGCACCGGATCGGTCGGAACCGGATGAAGCGATTCAACAATCTGAATCGCTCTGGTTATCTCTTCAGCGGTCGAAACATGAAGGTCTGGATCCGAACTGGCCGATTTATATCTTCGCGCTTTCTTTTAGTAGGTACCGATCCCTCAGGATCAGCTCTCCTCTTGCCCGAAGTAGTATCGCCCTGGTCAGAGGGCACTCCTTCTGGTTCGGTAGAAACTGAACAGGGCTGGCCTTCCGGTCAGTGGATTTCTCTGCCTCCTTATCCCCAAGTCTACTTAACCTTTTATCCAGGGTAGACTTAGGGAAATTCTTGCAAATCTGGCAGTCTGAATCGAGGTGGTCAAACCCCAGACAGTAAACACAAGTGGTGTGGGGATCAGCCTTAGCAAAGACCTCCCCACACACACTGCAGTGTTGAAACCCAGTGGGCCCATTTTTTTTCTTGGGTTTCTCAGACATGGCCAACCTAACAAACTTACCCTTTATTCGCAACCGCCAGGCAAGACCTCATCGGTTTCTCACCGTATATGGTAAGTAAAAACGCTCAAATCAATTTTTTTGTTTTTTTTTTTAAATCGATACAGACCGGTAACCTCACACTAAACTTTTCCACAAAAGATTTACTAAAGGATCAGTTCAGCCGAACTGACCGAAAAATACAGTTTTTAAAATTTCCACAAAAGAACTACCTAAGTACTTACAGTACCGAAGACAGAATCCTGAACCGACAAAACGGAACCTACTGCGGAATAATTTCGGACTAACCGACAACTTCAACCGACTTTTGAACTGAGCAAAGGAAAAAATCTCCGGAGCGACTGTTCAGTGAGGCGGAGTAAAGAATTTGATGGTTGGGTTTCAAAGTGCTGCAGACAGAGTTTTCAACAGAGCTCGAGCTCAACGTTCTATGCCTGGCATAGAATTTTAACCCTTCTCTCTCCTGGGCAGTTCAAGCGCTGGAGCTAACTGTAATAGTCAGAATACAGCAAGACTTCATGTTTGAAATGAATTTTGGGCCGCAGAGAAGAGAGAAGCTTCAAATGAGGGGGCACTTCTGTGGTGAGCTAAGTCTGGAGGTGAAGGTAAAGCAAAAGAAACAGTGAAGTAGTGCCGGCAGCATGGACAGGGGGCGGGGGTGGTTCACCTGATGCCAAAATAACTAGGTGCATAAATCGATCATGACATCGTAACTATATGCATAAGTGTAAGATTTTACATTTATACATACAGTTGCTCTGATAAACAGACTTATTGCATGGTTTATTGCCAAGAGAAAGAGAGAGAATAAATTATGGCAGAGTGTGGTATACAAGGAAACAATACCATTGAGGGGTCGAACAAGCTCTAGAGTGACTTTTATGAGCTTGCTAGACACCGACAAGGTATTATTTCATGAGTATGTCAGTCTTCATCACCTTTTATTTTATATAACACATTAGGCTGGACACTTTTTGCCAAGTCCTATGTTCTGCCATTGTAATTAAGGGATTTGTTACATGTGTTTGTTACTTGTGTTATAGTATATGGTTAGGACTTATGTATAACAAGCATTTGTCAATGCCAAATGTTGCTTGCTTGTATGTGCTGTTTAGGTATTTGGAAGTGATAGTTCCATGCCTTCCTCCCAAGACATCCACTGTGTCTTTCCATTCAGTATTCACAGAAGAGTGGGAGGGGCAAGGGCCACAACAGTACAGCAGTTGCCAAGGAGGAGAGAAGTTGGGACAATAGTCCATTCAAAGGCAAGAGTCCTGCAGGAGCTCACTAAATTGAAGGTGGACAAAGCGATGGAACCAGATGGCATACGCCCAAGGATATTAAGAGAACTGCGAAGGGAGATAGCAGTACCTCTGGCAGCCATGTCCACCGAGTCATTCAACACGAGTGAACTTGAGGAGGGCACATGTGGTCCCTCTACAGAAGTCCGGCAGCAGGGAGGAGGCGGGGAACAATGGGCCATTCAGCCTCACCTCAGTAGTGGGGAAGATCATGGAGACATTGCTTAAAGAAAGGATAGTGGGGCATCTAGAAGCCATCGGAGCCCAGGGCCATAGACAACGGATTCACAGTGGGGACATCATGTCAGACAAATCTGGTTGATTTATTTGACTGGGTGACAAACGAAGTGAATCAGGGTGGGGCAGTGGACAACGCTTACCTTGATTTCAGCAAAGCCTTTGACACCACCCCACATAGGAGGCTGATAAACTAGCTGGGTAGGCTAGGCATAGGGGAAAGGGTGGTAAATTGGGTTAGAAACTGGCTAACAGGCAGGAGGCAGAGAGTGATGGTAAATGTGGTGCAGTCTAGGGAGAGGGGGTGACCAGTGGGGTGCTGCAGGGATCAGTCCTGGGGCCAGTCCTGTTCAATGTCTTCATTAGTAACACTGTAGAACGTCTGAAGGGAATTTTTTTCACCAAATTTTCAACATAGCTCCGAAATGTAGCACCTTGCACTTTTTGGCATTGAACCCCAACTGCCAGGTGTCTGACCAGGTCTCCAATTTTGACAGATCATCCTGCAAACCATGCCACCTTCCTAGGCCATCCACTACTGCTCCCATCTTGGTGTCATCTGCAAACAAAACTGATCTTGCTCTTGATGCCCACTGATATGTCTGATATGAACAACCCAAACACCGGTCCCAGCACTGTGCCCCGTGGTACTCCGCTTGTCACTGCCGTCGGAGATGAGAGCTCCCCTCCCATCACCACTCTCTGCTGCCTTCCCTGTAACCAGTTTACTACCCATCCCACCCCACCATTTTCGCCCCTACACCTGTACCTGCCAGATTACTACCCAGTCTCCCATGCAGCACCGAGTCGAATGCCTTACTGAAGTCCAGAAACAGGACATTCACTGCATGGCCCTTGTGCAACTGTCTAGTTACCCTGTCATAGTAATCCACCAGGTTGGTCTGACAGAATCTGCCCGTGACAAACCCATGCTGCCTAACGTCCTGCAACACACTGGTCTCCAGAAGGGACACTAGCCTCTCCTTCAAAATTGTCTCTATCAGTTTTCCCATGATGGATGTGGGGCTTACCGGCCTGTAGTTTCCCGGAGTGTCTTTGGGACCACTCTTATGGAGGGTATCACGTGAGCCATCCTCCAGTCCTGAGGTACACTTTCTGAGACCAGGGAGGCATTGAACAGGTCTGCCAAGATTTCTGCCAACTCTCTCAGTACCCTGGGGTGAGTGCCATCCAACCTTGGCACCTTATCCACCTCAGTGCCTTCAGGCCCTCCAATACCCTGCCCTCTGTGATTCCTCCATCTGTCACCTCCTCCCCCGAGCCTGACCTCTCACCCCCCCTTGGTAGCACCCTTCCTTGCTCCTTATTAAACATCGAGCAGAAGTATTAATTAAGCGCTTCTGCCTGCTCTGCCCATTTCCACCCATCCCTCTTAATCCTTACTATGTTGTCCCTACAACTCCTTTTCTCCCTGATGTACCTGAAGAATTCCTTCTCCCCCTTCTTGATGCCTTGTGCCAGCCTGAGCTCCTTAGAACCCTTGGCTGCCTTTGTCACCTCCTTCAATTCCTTCAGGTAATCCTGCCCCCCCCTTCCTGTTTTTATGAACCTCCTAAAGGTGTCTCTTTTATTTCTTACTTTCTGCATGACCCCCTTGCTCAACCAGCTGGGTTTCTTGGCCCTAGCTCTCTTACTCTGGACCCTGATGCAGGTTTTGGTTGCCTCTTCAATCCCCAGTTTTATGACCTCCCATCTCTGGTTAGTGTCCATATTAGTTTGGATTCTGGCTAGATACCCTTTAACTACCTCCCCCATTCTCCCAAAGTTGTCCCTCCTGAAATCCAACACTCTTGTACTTGTTTCTGCTCCCTCCTTACCCATTTTCAACGTGAACCACAGTGAGTGGTGATTGCTCCCTGCCAGCAGTTCTTCCACCCCCAGCTCCTACTACAAACTCCCCATCTGCCCGCATGAGGTCTAGGGTGTTCCCTAACCTGGTTGACTTGCTGACCATTTGCATTAGGAAGCTATCCTGGAACATGTCCATAAGTATCTGCTCCCTTTTATCCATGGTGGCTGGGGTACTTCAATCCACTCCCGGCAGGTTGAAGTCCCCCACAATCACCATGCTATCCTTTCCGCAGGCCCTTCTGATCTGTCCCGCTAGTTCCCTAACGCCTCTGTCTGAGATGGTGGCCTGTACACTACTCCCATCCTAAGAGTCCTATTCTTGGAATCCTGGATGAAAACATCCCAATACAGTAACTGGCTGCCATAATATATGAGGAAATACATGGTGGCTTTTTCTGTGGGGATGAAGGCCCAACTGTGCAAAATATATAGGAACTAGAGACTGCTAGTTCATTGACAAGTTAGACCAAACCATATGGCATGCACATGCTGTAATACATGCTGGCCCAGTGACTGGGGTGGGGGGGGCAGGATCAAGCCATCCCATGACAGCTCTCCTCCTTCAGTGGGGGCGCAAGTATGACCGCTGCTGGAGTACCACCTAGTGGAAGCTGGGTGGTGTCGCAGCTGTCACCTTCCAGGCTGGACTGGTGCAGGTCGCCGAGGCATACTGCATTTTTATGCAGTACTTGCATGCCACCGCACGCATGCCAGCCCAGAGCAAACAGGATGATGGCTTGAGCTATGCACCACCCACCAAGGCACCCACCCACCCAGAGAGGTACAAGAGGTGGAAAGTAAGTCCTGGGGTGGATGGGTGAGTGACACGGAGGGGGGCCAAACACTGGATGGGGGCTGCATGGGTGTAGGTGGATAAACAAAGAATAGAAAAAAAGATACCCTCAACAGAAGACACTTTTAAATATAGTGAATGCAAGACATCTTTAATGACTTATGTTATTAATTACAAAAATAGCTATGAAAATTTTTTTTTTTTTTTTTTTAATGTCTGTAGACAAAAATATACCAATTATTAATCTACGGATGTCAGAAATAAATTTTTTTGCAAAAATAAACCTTAATGTTGACAATTCTTGCTAACTAACAAATACTGTTGCTTTACATTCCGTACTGCGCAATGTTTGTTAGCCAGATCTACAGTCTTGGGCTCAGGAGCTCCGAGTATGTAGTGAAGGTCATAGGCTCAGGCTCAAGCTCCAGGGAGGGGGTTCAATATTCACCTAAGCCAGCCCGATAGTACTACTGCATACTATTCCTGCAACCCCAGTTTGGAAATGGACTCTGGACGCCCTGGGAACAGTCGCAGAAGAATGCCCTTTCATGTTTTGTGAAGGGCACTGGCTAATGAGTGAAGCAGTCACTCTTGCTGCACGAGACAGGAGGGAAAACAAAGGGATGGACCTGGCAACCCAAAAAACCCAAGATTCCAGTCTGGTCCAGTCTTTTCAGATGGAAGGTTTCCCAGGACTCAAAAGAAGTGTCAAATCTATATCATCAGAATGGCATACTGGATGACGTACCATGGAAGGTGGGCAGCTGGAAGGTTTTGAGGACTGGCAGGGCCTGCATGACTTAAGTCAGGTGCTCTGAATAGTTAACCTCTAAGGTTCGTGTCTGCCCTGATTCACCAAGGTATCCTGGGTGGTTAAGTCATTATACTTTGGGAAAATTAGAAAGTGCAGTAAGATTTTTCTGTGTGTTTTCTTTCTGCTGCATGCAAAACATTTTATTTCCGGAGAATCGCTATTCCCCATAGTCTTTGTGTTATCCTGAAGTATTAAAATATTAATTTTTTACATTATTTCATGTTTCTGTGACTGTCTTTGGAAGTACAGTTAACCAATTTATAACCGACAAAAAGTGTGCTTGTCTCTGAAGAGAAAGCTACAGTTACCTTATTTTGTTTCTGAAGTAAAGTGTTCTCAGCTGTAACAGAGACGGGTGAGTTATTTGCCCTTGCACAAGGACTGTGAGAGCAATGGCCACACATATACAAAACTAATGGTGAACTGGTTCAAATATGAAAGAATATTCAAACTTTCCTGTGCAGCCAAAGCACATGGCAGCTACACAAAACATTAGATCGTTTAGCCGAGGGGGGCTCTGCTTGTTCTTTACACTTAATATGCAAGTTTGTTTCAGTAAAGTATGCTTTCATATTCGAAACTGCGTACAGTTAATTTATTTACAGTGAAACGTCTGTGTCTATTTTGATATTTTCTTGAGCACTCATTACATAATACAGTATGTGGTTTCTAACTTCCACTGGGAGTTACCAGACACAAAATAAAGCTCTCCCAATTTTACACAGCAGAGGAGGATTAATTATGCAACATACCTTGTGCCAATCTGATCCTTTGTGTTTGGAAAGCTGACTATCCATGTACATAAAACAGACAGGCTTGAATGGAGTGCTACAGTTGTAACCAAAAATGTAGTGTGTATATATATCTATCCATATATGTTTCCCTTATCCCGATCTAGCAGTTTTTGTTTCCACTTGGTTGTCTGGTGTCACTGTTGTGCTGAATTTTTCAAGGGCAAATACAGGAAGGAAAAAAAAAAGAAAATAACTTTTTTTTTTCCTTTTATTAATTTTAAAAACCCAAACCACCGTTGCAATTTTTATCTTACCTTAGCAAACTTTGGGTCATCATGAACAGGGCATGTCTCAAGACTCTTTCTACTTCCCTTTCTGCACTTGGTCCTGCTAAGCTCAGCTTCCAAATAGTATTTTATTCCAGAAACAATCTACAACATCAAAAAAAAAAAAAGAAAGCAAAATGTTGATACTAAATAAACACACTTCATGACTAGTGCTAAAAGAATAACTTCCCTTACTCCGCAACCACAACGTTTCAAATCCCTTTTGAAGTGTTATTTGACTCTACTTTAAAGGGAAAATTCCCTCAACCTATTTTCTGTATACCTGTTGTTTGTGGGCTTGAACAATGATTCCCTCTCTTACACCCCCCTTAATTTCATCCTAATTTAAATTTATATGAAGTTGCTTTACTCTGTTCTGCCCTGGTGTGGAAACCTGTTTCACTCCATTGCAAAGGCCATGACTACACACATGCAAGGCATCATGGGAGTTGATGCATACATGCACAAGCCAGCAGAAGTGCTACTGTCACAGTCTGTTCTATTGTATGTTTTTTTACGTCCCTGTATTCTTGTCTTGTTCTGGCCACCAAACTTTTCAAGGTAAGTTCCCCTAATGCTTTCTGCTATTTCAAGTGTGTCTGAGTTGGAAAAATGCAGCTGGATGGATGCTGGTGCTTGTGACATTTTGTTATTCAACTGATTAATTCTTATGTGCTAGGAGCGCTTTGCTTACTTCCAGTCCCTCTGATGTGCAAATACACATCATCAGCTCCCATGCCTCCTTTTATGAGTGGGGTCATGACCATTGCAATGGAGTGAAACAGGTTTTCACACCACAGCAGAACAGAGTGAAGCAACTAAATTTAAATTAGGATGAAACAGTGGGGATGAAAGAGAGGAAAACATTGTTCATGTCTACGAACTCCACAGGCAAACAGAAAAAAAAAAAAAAGGTTGACGGGACTTTCCCTTAAAGATATAACTTGGCTATAACCAATAAAACATCTTTTTTTCATGTACATCATATTTTTTCAGCTAGGCCGACTCAAAGGCAGGATTACCAACTAGCCCAATACATGCAGAGTCACAAGGGACCGTGGCCAAGAGGTTGCAACAACGATTTAGCAAGTCACTTCACTAGCGGCCCACAGTGTGATGCACACCACGGGCTGCAAGCCTTCCCTGCATGGATGCAAAATTACAATGAGTTTGTGTGGGGAAAAGGGACGGGGCTCACCCTCCAAGTGGACAGCTGAACCACTAGTAGAGAGCTGTCCACTCCAAGTGGGAACACAAGCAGCAGGGGGAACTCAGTGAAGCTGACAGGAAGGGGGGGTTTAGGAGAGATATCAGGAAGTGGTTCTTCACAGAAAGAGTGGTGGATGTATGAACAGACTACCAAGGGAAGTTGTCTATGTGAAATCAGTGTGGGGGGGGGGATTCAAACATGGGTGGGACAACCATACGGGACTGATAGGAACTTCAGCAAAATGGGAAGGGAAAGGGGAATTAGCGACTGCTAGGGTCCTCACAAACAATAATAAGTAGAGCAGGGAAAATTGGCACAGTGGCATCGTGAGTTGAGGCTTCCATGCCTCCCTGTTGTCATGCTGACAACCCGGGTTCAGGAACAGACTCAGTCATACAGGGGCTCAGCTGGGAGAGGGAAGATTGAGCATCTGTAGGACTGCTCTCTTCCTTCATGGATGGGGGGATTCTGCACCTCACCAGTTAACTGCCACCTGGCGGAAGCCAAACGGTGGTGCATGCGAGGCCCACAAATTAGTCGGAAGGGCCAGCGTTCTGAGTGCTGGAGCGCCTCCTAGGAGATGAAACGCACTTGCGCGCTCACTGAAGTCTGCCATGCTCGGGAAGAAAATCGGTGGAAAAAATAGAGGTTGAGTTTCATGAAGCCCGCCCATTAGCACTGGCAGCCCACCCAGTCTCAAGGGGCAGATGGAGACTTGGGACAGCCGGGAACTGTAGGACGGGCTGATACAGCCACCCAGCCTGCCACGGACGAATAAAAACCTCTATGGAGAAAAAAAAAAAGTAGAACAGGGCAATCTGGATGGGCTGCATGGTCTTTTTCTGCCAACAACTACAATGCAGCTCACAAGGAGAGAAGCGAGTAACAAGGTATCACATACCGTGGGTGCGTTAACAAAAAAAAAAGAACTGCCATACTCCCCATGATTTCTTTTTTTTTTCTTTATATACATTACTTGCTAGTTTTACAAGTGGATAGAAGTTAAGCTGTTCCCTGCTGCTTTTCAGCTCAATCAGTGAAACTGCACCACCAAGGCACAGGAGAAAACAATGGTGTTTTTTAATTGAGAGTCTGCAGCTGTTCACTGCTCGTTTACACTGAGCTGTGTATATGACAGAGAACTACAACACAGTTTTTGGACTGTAAAAATACTTGTCCAGTAATTATAATTTTATAACGCAAGAGACCAAGCATATAAATTGACGCAGTTATTTAATTTAAACTGTTCATACTAGGTCTTCTGCTTTCAGTTTCATATCCTCTCCTTGGGCATACTCCATAATGTGTATTGCCAAATTTCCTGTTTCCCTGCTAAGCACCTTGTGAACAAAATGGTAGTACAAAGTTGAGAAGACTGCAGGGCTTGACAGATGGCAGTATAGTCAGTTAGACCACTGAACTGTGGAACAGAAACTCTCAGGGTGGAATCCCACTATCAGTCACAGACTCACTGTGTGACCTTGAGCAAGTCACTTGACCATCCTGCATGCCAGTCCCTCCTAGCTGCAGATTGGGTAGAAGTAGGACCCTACTGAAGGTGAAATGCTGTATCTCAGTTGAACTACCCTGGTGACAAAAATTGTCTACAAGAAAAAGGATTGCCCTCTACAGATTTAAAGCAGCAGTGCATAACAGCAGTGAAAATTCTGACATATACTTTTTATGTTTGATTGTGCGCTGAAACATTTTAAGGAGCGTAGAGTTTTGCAGAGATGTGGTAGTGTTTGGTCAATCTGGGAAATGCTGTCAGGGGCGCATCCCTCGGCCACCAATCAACAGGGAAGCTGCCAGTGATGGCAGTTTCAGAGTGAGCGCCGGACTTGAAAAAAAATCTGCTGCTCCAATCACGGACAGTTTCGTCACTGCAGCGACAGATCTCTCCCCCCACCCCCCCTTTCCAGTAACCAGAAACATTCTAGCCATGCGCATTACACTGCACAGTAATGCGTATGGCTGGACTTACAAGCAACTCGCTTGCTCAGTGTGCCTTTCCCGTGAAATAAAAAATGAGTTCCACGGGTTTTAGACAATTGGCGGCTCCCGCCGCCCACACATTTCCCAAGCCGACATCGAGGAGTCTAATCCCAGTGTTGGCATCCCCCACGCTATCTTTTGCAGACAACGGGTGCCCAATCCCATGTCAGCATGCCCCAAAATTACTGCGGAACACTGGGAGCCCACACCCCAGTGTGCCAAAGTAAACATGTTTTTCCGACACTGGGATGGCTACTCCCAGTGTCGGATCGCCACTCTTATTTTCAGCTAGCCTCGGGTTCCCAATCCCGGGTCGGCACTGATCGCCCCCACTAGTCTGGCAATACTGAGCCCACCCCAGTGTGCGAAATCTATTTTCACAAAAATTACACCTGTAAAAGAAAAAAATGTCCCCGATGTGTTTTTTACCTGTAAAAGAAAATGGTCCCTTGTCATCCTGGCTGCCCCCTCCCCCCATCCAGACCCTTCCTCTGTGCACCTCACTTCCACGCACCCCCACTCCATGCTTACCCTCCAGAGGTCCAGTGCTGTGATCTTCTGTGGACCGGGAACATGTCTGCGCTCTTCAAAAGCCGACTGCAAACCGAAGAAAATCACGGTAAGCCCTACAACGGGAGTCAATTGGGGAGTCAACTTACTATTGTAGGTTGATATGTCAGCCATTTTTTGGAGTTTTGGTCCCAAATTTTTTTAACATGAGGTTCTTGGGACCCCACCTCGTGATCACTGACACGGTCATTTCGTTACTCTGTCCCGAAAGGTAATTTCACGGTCACTATGAGGAATCACCTTCGGGGACAGATTAACAGGCTCCACTGTTCATGGGGGGATCCCAAAACTTATGTTGCAAGTTTGGTGAAAAAAAAACTCCAAAAATGACTGCGTTATGAATGTGCGTTGCGCAGTTTGTACGCACGCTCGTAATTTTGCCAATTTTTTATATTTTCACTCCAAATTTCCAACATTGCCATTTTTTTCACACCTCCTTATGAACAGTACAGCTGTCATTTTTTGCATCCTGCCTGAAATGTGCTTTCGTACCTGTGGCGCAGAATGATGCAGTCGCTGTGCAAAATCAACTTTTGGGACAGATTAATTAAAATCACAATGCCACTGTTCATGAGAAGAGATCCCAAAAAAGTCATGCTGAAAATCTGAACAAATTCCAAAAAATTACCGCATTACGAGCGTGCGTTACGCAATTTCTATGCATGCTCGTAACTGCGCCACTTTTTCATATTTTCACTCCAGATTTTTGACATTGCCATTTTTTCACACCTCCTCATGAACAGTACAGATGACATTTTTCACATCCTGCCCAAAATGTATTTCCACAGCTGTTGCGCCAAATGGCGCATTCGCTGTGCGAAATCACCTTTCGGGATTCAGTAACAACATGATAGTGCCACTGTTCATGAGGGTGGTCCCAAAAAGCCCACATTGAAAATTTGGAGCTAAAATACCAACAAACGCCCAGGACGTTGGGATTTCCAACCGTAACGCTCCACCCTGTACAGACTGACAGGCATCGGGGGTGTGGCTTGGGGTCGTAGGCTGTAATGCTCATGCCATTCCACCCCCACCCTGCAGCCACTGACAGACATCGAGGTGTGCCTTGGGGTCTTCGGCCCCAACGCTCACCCCATCCTCATACTGCACCCATCTCGGCTTATTTCCTTATGGAATGGGGTAGGTGTAAGGGCCGAAGAAAACCCCAAGGCACACCATGACACCTGTCAGTGTCTGCAGGGTGGGTGAGGTGGAATGGCATGAGCGTTATGACTGACGACCCAAAGGCACACCCCAATGCCTGTCAGTCTCTGCAGGGTGGGGGTTGGCATTAGTGCAATACTTCACTGCCATTCCTATTACGCATCTCTCCAACTCATGCAATACCAATGCCAATATCAGCAAGCCAACATTCAGCATTGACAAATGCTTGCTTTATTCCACTTTAGATAGTCCCTTATTGCCTACCTTGTACAGTACCCTTCTTTCCCCCATTCGAGTCTGCTGTAGCACTTTTTTTTTTTTATATTTGAGATAATAAAAGAAGTGTTCCTTTTCAAGTGGCTCCGACCTGGTTTTCATCAATATTCTCGGCTAATTTAGTATATCTACTGTCCCATAAGGTCAAGGATCAATGTCTGATGCATGTTAGTTTATTTTAGTCAAAAGAAATAGGATGTTATACAAAGAATGTTAAAAATGGAGAATACGAACATAAATCTCGACCAAACCATATTAAAAGGAGTGCTCTTTTATGATTTCAAATATTTAAAAAAACAAGTGCTACAGCAGGCTCAAAATGGGGGGAAAGAGTATTACACAAGAGGGGCAATCTAAAATAGATAAAAATGTAATAGTCAAAATTTTCACCACTAACACGTACTGTTGACTGACACTATCTAGGCTCTGTAAACTGATGTGGTATACAGTGGCCTTCTGATTTCTGCAACAAATGTATCAGTGCATAATTCAGCAATTCTCCCAGCCTGTTTCTGGGTGCAAAACTGCTAACGAGAATATGGAGCAACCCAACTGCCAGTCCTGTCACCATTACTCCCGTATCCAGTAAAGCTCCAGTCCTTCTGGCTTTACCATGTGGCAACAGCAGGTCTCTACCAAGTGCCAGATGAATGATGTAATAATATCTCACACACTGCCTAGCAGTGACCGTCTGCCACTGGGCTCAAAAGCATCATTCAAGGACACCATCACAACACTGGCTACACATTTTAGCCAATCTCAAAATGCCTTATTGGAGCATTTTAGTTTCCAGCAAACAGCCCAAGCTGGGGGGGCAAGGAGTGCCAGTATGTAGCAGCACCTAGAGAACTAATGTCTACTTGTAAGTTCAGTCCTTTATAAACTCAAACTGGTAAGGGATCAACTCACAGAAAAAACTAATTCTAGCCACAGCCAATACGGCTGCAGCGACCGTGTACAAGCGCCGCCGGTGGTAAACAACTGGCCCCAAAAGCCACACATAAGATGGCAGTGCTGACAGAACTATGCATGCGCCGTAGTCGTGCATGCGTAGTTCTTTTGAATGGCATATGCCATTCCCAAGATGGTGTCACCGGCCAAACTGCGCATGCGCAGTACACTGCGGAATGCAGAAATGTCGGAGCAAAGACAAAATAGTGCAGCTGCGGTTGACTGGTATCAACCATTTTGCACTTTTGGAAGGATCATTCCAAAAGTCTGAAACGGAAGCGTTCCAGGGCCTGATCCGGTAGCTCACTTTTCTGAGCTGTCCCAAAACGGCTGCAGGCTCCACCTATGCAGCCATAAAAATGACATGAACCCAATAACAAGACTCATTAAGGATGGAACCAGACTCCCTGACTTTAGAGAAGGCATTCTAAACTGCTCATCAAACGGAGGCAGCAAAAGCTCAGGCAATAACCTCACACACAACGCTCAGTACCCTGGAGTAACATATCCAAAGGATTGTGAAAAAGTCACCACTAGCCCAATAATTTCCAGCACAGCAGATGGCAATCTAGAGTCCAATGGGTTGGTCAGTGGGGCTGAACAGCTGCAACCAGCTAGTGGTCTCAACGTACACACTATAGCTCACACCTACACCATGTCAACCATTCATCCTGTGCAGCGCGTAGGAAAAGGTGCCTGAATTCAGACAATTTAGAATATTTTACTACATGGTGCCACTTTCCCTCACAGGCTAAAGGGGCAGAGGGCTCTGCAGGACTACTTCCACTGGGGAAGTCCACTCTGCTCAATTCTGTCTAGTCCCAGGTGAGCCAGTTTCAACTCCGTAATAGTAAAGGTGACTGCTACCCTGGATGTGGAAACAGGAGAGGGTGTTCTGTACCGAGCTCAACTATGGCCTGGCAGTTTTTCCCCCAGAGGTGCCCTGAACATCAGCAGATCTCTCTCTGAAGCGACATATAGTGACACTGCTATTGAAGTCGTCGGTGGTGAAAGACTGGAGGTACAGTATGGCCCCTGGAAGCTTCCAGCATTTTCATTTGTGGTGGTCCTCCATGGAGCAAATCTGCACGATCTGGATTTGTTTCAGAACTGAATTTTCAGGCGGCGGATTGTTTGCACAGTTGTATATGACTTGATACATTGCCTTGGCAGCAACAGTTCCCGGCTTTGTTCACCACTCTTGGTTTGGTATGAAAACTTGGTTCATGAACCCCACTGAAAAACTGCACTGTTGCCCAACATGCAGCCATTGTGGTGGCTGCTGTTGTCTATGAGGAACTGTGTAACATTTCCGATGAACTAGATCGGCCGCAGGCAGAGAGGATCATCACTGAGCCCCCTGAGGCCTCTTTACCAGCAGCAAATGTTGGTGGTCTAAATACAGGAGGTACATCGAATAGCCTACCCCAGGATGTGGTGGGTGCTCACGCAGTGGGGGGATTCAAACATGCGTGGGACAGACATAAGAGAACCCTAGATGTGGGGAAGAGAGTCAAAAGCCAATGACCAAGTAGGGTCAGTGGCCGCTGATGTAGGCAGGGAATACGGGCAGACTAGGTGGGCCTAGCGGTCCTTATCTGTCATCAACTACTATGTTACTATGTATCAGAATATTTATGGAACTGTGGCACGTGAACAAGGCAGCAACTACAGACTGGTACCCCATACCCACCACAAAAGAGCCTGTGGCACAGTTTCATGGGTCCACAGTTTTTTGTTAAAACTGGACCTTAATCACGGCTTTCTGCAGATAACGTTAGCATCTAATTTCAGGAGTTAACATCTTTCACCACGAGTTATGGGAGTGCCCAAAACTAGGATGGTGTTCAGACCCTAAGTGTTTTCAGAAAACGATGTACATCATTTTTGTCGGAATACCATATATTTACAAAATGGGTAAGAAAAATTATGTCTGCTGATTTGTTGGAACACATCACATGACCGTGCGTATATCAGAGCACGACTGCACACCTGCACTTTTAACCCCCTCCAAAACAATTTTGACATTTTATAAGATATTTAGACCACTCTGAGGAGTGCGGTTGCGCTCTGATATATGCATGCCTTGGGCGGTTGACACTCGGCCTGTGGCCTCGTGCATATAACGCACACCAAGGTGTGCGTATATCAGAGCGCGACCGCACACCTCAGAGTGGTTTATCTATTACATATATTACACATACATACATACATACACACACACACAAAACAAATGATGGCAAAGTGGAGTATACAAGGAAATTACATCATCGAGGAGTTGAACAAGCCATAAAGCCATGAGATCGAAGGGAAAGTGGCCTTTATGAGCTTGTTCAACTCCTTGATCCCTCAATGGTATTATTTCATGAGTGTGCTGGACTTTGCCATCTTTTATTTTATATAATGCATCAGACTGGACATCTTTTGTTGTGTTCTATGTTTCACCATAGTGTTGGGAGCTAGGGTAGCTGTTACATATGTTATTAAGGGGCTTGTTACTTGTGTTATTAAGGAGCCTGTTACATGTGTCATTGTTGAGGTTTTGTAGTGTGAAGGGTAATGTGTTAAGGTGTTAATAACACATTGATATATTGGTATTATAGATCATATATAGTGCGTGTTATGTATTGTGTTATCAAGGTGTGAATGACACATTAATACAGTGTAATTAGCAAACTGGATTCATAATACGCTAACTGGCAATCATCATTATGGGGAACTGTATGATGGCTTTTTCTATGGGAACAAGGGCCCAATCACGCTTTATAGACACACATATACATACACACACACACATATATATATATATATACATACATATATACACACACACACACACAATATATGTTAGTATGTATATATATATATATATATATATATATATATATATATACATATACACACACACACACACACACACACACACACACATACAGACTGAGAAACCCTTTTATTGTGTATGGTAAGGGCTTGTGCATGGAAATCGGTGGCTTTCAAAATGTTATTTTAACAGTTCAAAGGTCATGGACCATGACTGTACCCTACTTTGGTACAATAACATTTCAAAAAAGTCTAGATGTTCCATGCAGAAGCACATAAGCCACAAAACATGGCAGGATCAGCCAGATAAACACTAGCAGTGGCGGCATGATCACTCGAACCTGCGACTCCATCAGGATCAGTCAGATAAGATTAAATAAAATGCAGGATCAACCAGATATGCCCATTTAAAAACAAACAAAAAAAAAAAAAAAAAATGAAAAGCAGGATCAACCAGATATCTAAATTTACTTACGAAACAAAGTCTGCTCCTCACATCCCACGCCCTCTCGCTAAGCGAGAGATACAGCCACCTTTTGTTTTCTTAAATCCCTGCCACACCCAACTGACAGCCAATAGAAGGCTGCACTACAAATATAGGGACACCTGCTCCCTACCAACCACACATCACACCCTAGCAACCAGCCCCAACTCCCAGAATATGATGTGGCCCCGAACATTTTTTTTTTGTATTTTAAAAATAAAAACACACTTATTTTATTTAGGGGGGTACCATACACCATACAAAATAGTGGATGGGCAACTCTAGGCCAAACTAGTGTGTTGTGCCATCTCGGGGTTCTGATTCCCACAGACCTCTCGAAGTTTCACCTCGAGGTCACAAGGAATCAGAACCCCTCGGTGGCACAACACTCTGGTTGTGCACAGATGACCATCCAGTATTCTCTATATAATGTTACAGAAATTCTTGGTGATGGTCTATATGAAGTTCCACAACAGACTATATATCATATACACACACACACACACACATATATATTATACACACACACACACACACACACACACACACACACACATATATATATATATATACACACACACACACACACACACACTTGTGGTGAACAAGTATAGATGGAAATATAATAATTTCGACCTTATACGATTGCTAATCAGTTAAAAGTTGTACAACATAGTCAAAACTATTATATATTATGGTGCGAGTTCATACCAAGCTACAAAAATGTCGGGTGATGCATGCTTTAATGGATGTGTACAGTACTACAATCTCACAGATTATAGGGTGCCGGCCCGACGGTGCAGCATCAAGGCGTTCACTTGTAGCACAGACATCCCAGGTTTGGGGATGAATTCAGGACTTGGAGGGCCGACAGGTGGGAGAAGGATTAAGCATCCTGGAGACAGCTCTCCTACTCCGGGGGAGGGGGAGAGCGACCAGCGCTCCAGCTACTCCTGGCGGAGGCTGAGGATTCCCCCACAGCTGGCACCATCAATCATGGTGAGTAGGGCAAACGTAGTACATTACTGCACATCCCACCCCCGGGGAGCAGTATCCAAAAATGGATGGGGATTGCCCCTGGGAAGCAGCATCTGAAAATGGCTGGGAATCCCACCATGATGCTCACCCTGGTCCCACTATCTCCTGCCGTGCCTCCCGGTGCTGGCCAAGACAAGTGTTCAGTCAGTCGGCTCACCCCCTCAGCCCCACTGGGGGAGGTAGCCAAGGGAGCCCTGCCGGTGGCGATGATGCTGGCCGGTCATCTGTGCGGGTTTCTGTGGGGGCAAGCAGGGTGGTCAGTGGCCGTGCAGGCCATGGTGAGGAGATTCGGTGGATGGGCGGAAGCCCTTGGGGTCTCCAGATGCCAAAAAAAAAAAAAAAACCTTACAGATTATCTTTTAGGTAATTTCCTATTTATAGGACCACAGGGTTCTGGAGGAAGTGGCCCAGGCCACAAAAATGCTGGTTGGCTCTGGCTTGCTAGGTGGCAATTTATTTTGATTTTTACAGTAAAATACTTGTTATATTAGCTTACAAGGAGTCTGAGTTTTCCTCAACCTTTTCTAACTCGAGGCTATGATGCATCACTGACACAGACTCCTTGGAGTTACCCACTTAATTGCTCCAATTTGGAAACTGCAGGGCAACCAGATTCCAACCCCCCCCCCACACACACACACAGCACAGTATCTTCCTTGTATATTCTGACTAAACCTTTTTTCATTTGTCTAAAATGGGGACTGAACACAATATTTACTGTACCATCTGACTGCTTAACAGTTTCATAAAGTTTAAACAAATTAATGTTTTGATTGTCAGTAGCCAAAATTATATTGAGATTTTTTAAGTTCCACCTAAATAATACCCTGGAAACTAAGGTTGGAAACACTGTCTGGACCATGAACTGGGAGCTTTTATCATGCCGTGATTTGTAAAGAAAGCAGTACACACCAGCAATGGTACTAACTTGTCTTACTTTTACCTTTACAATCATTCCTGAAGGGCCCTCATTTGTCATTTCTATTTTCACTATTTTCAGCATTCTTTCAGGATGACCACCTTTGTTATGTTTGCTTGCGCTTACAAGCACGAAGCAAACATCTTCGGAGAGCAGAGTGTCAGGCTTCAGAGGTGTGTCACTGTCACATCCAATGTAGTGTGTGCTACAGGAGGCTCAACCGTGACAGGCCAATTATCAGCAAGGCTGATCAGGACGCTGTTCTGCTGGCTGATGGGTGGAAACTGTGTAGTAGAAAGGAGGAAGATGCACCTGTCAGACACTGGCCGGCTCCTTTCATGTACATGAAACTGGCCAGCAGCCAGCTGAGCGGTGTCATACTCAGCCTGCTCCTCGTCTCTCCCCCCCCCCCCAATTTCCAGTGGTCATTTGTGTTGTCAATGCTATCCCTGGAAAAAGTACCGAGAGTGAGGAGTGTCAGACACTGTGGTGCCTACCACCCCCAGTGCCAGTTAAGCACCCCCTTTTCCATTCCTCACACCAGGGTACCCAATTCCCAGTGCCAGTTACATTACCCCCCCCCCCCAAACAAAAGTGTGCAACATTGGGAAGCCCACCCCTGGTGCTGCGAAACATTGAACTGACACTGGGGTGCCCAATCCCAACTGTGGAGGGGAAGAGAGTGGGCAGCACAGTGCAGCGGGCTCAACTGTGGGGCAGACACAGGAGACATCAGGGTGCAGCAGCCTTGGCTTTGGGGCAGGTGACAGAGGTCAGCAGGGTGCCCCTGACTACAATCAATGTTTATTATGTTTAATTAAGAAAGGCTGTGGAAGCAGTGCAGAAAAAAAATTTAGTGGCACTACTGCTCTCTTTTTCTTTTTTTTTTCTCTCATCGGATTGGTTTTGCTCTCTCCCAAAGGAAAAGTCTTGCATGAACATTGGTAGGATACAGCACATATCCAATTGCAATAATATTAAACTCAGGTTGGTCAGATGTCCTCAAACCACTATCTGCAATATCTGACATCTGAACTGCCCCCGATACCACTGGTAGGGAGTCGGGCAAAGACAGCTCTCAATTTACCACTCAGATCCTCCACTGGTATCTGACATGTGAACTGCCCCCCCCCCCATTAGTATGGAGTCAGGCAGGGATGGCTCTCAGTTTAGCACTCGGATCCTGCACTAGTATCCAACAGCTCAGCTGCCCCATTTCCCTTAGCAGGGAGTCAAGCGGGGACGGCTCTCAGTTTAGTACTTGGATTCTCCACTAGCACCTAACACCTCAACTGCCACCTGTTGCTATTAGTAGGGTATTCATGCAGGGACACCTCTGTTTATCACTTGGATCCTCAACTAGTACCTGACATCTCAACTGCCACCCATTACCATTAGTAGCGAGTCAGGCAGGGGCAGCTCGCAGTTTAGTACTTGGATTCTCCACTAGCACCTAACACCTCAACTGCCACCTGTTGCTATTAGTAGGGTATTCATGCAGGGACGCCTCTGTTTATCACTTGGATCCTCAGCTAGTACCTGACATCTCAACTGCCACCCATTACCATTAGTAGCGAGTCAGGCAGGGACGGCTCGCAGTTTAGCACTCGGATCCTCCACTAGTATCTGACATATGGACTTGCCACTTGGAGTCAGGCAGGGACAGCTCTCAGTTTAGCACTCTGATCCTCCACTCATATCGGACATCTGACCTGCCACTTGTTACCGTTATTAGTTGGTCAGACAGGAACGGCACTTGGATCCTCCACCAGTTCTCATGCAGAGGATGCTGTCCCGCATACTAATCTGAATTTTTACACATTAACTTTATTGTATTCTTAATACTGTATAGTGATAACCTCAGTGACTGAAAAGTTTCTTCACATTAGTGTTATTCAGAGCTGTTTCACTGTAGTGATGACGGGGCCCGTATTTTGTCTGTGACAACATGCCAGCAAACGGCACTGACAAATGCTTGTCCTATTTGCAGTCCACATGTTAATGCAGTACTCCTGCATTTAGTGTTTCAGCTGTTTCACTACTAAGGAACTGGAAGAGGGAGGTCAAAAACATCTGTTAGCTTCAAACACAAACAAAATACTTGGATTCTGGGACGTAACTGCACACTGCTCTTCAGAAACAGGTCACTGACAGAAATAAGTGCTGTTGTTATTTTTTGCTGGGAGCCATTACAAGTGATGTTACTGGGAAACTTGAAATTTGTGCTAATGTTTATGCAACAATTTTACTTTGAACAGCGAACCTTGGGCTGCAGACAGAATTAGAATGTATTGGAATTCTGGAATTATATATCAGTTTGCAGCACAGCAGGGCTTCTAAAAACATCATCAGCAACTAATGTTAAGAGACATTTTGTTTTAAAGAACTATTTCCAAACAATACACAGAGGTCTGAATATGCTGGACTACCGAGATGGCTACATAGAGCCTCCCCACCCCCAATCTGACACACACACACACACACACACACACACACACACACTTGGTGTAGTGCAAAAGCTCAGCTTTCGAAGAAATTATTCAAAACCACATGGGCTGTGGTTAGCGACACTTGCTATCATTTCTACACATTTAAATAGCTTGGCAAAACTCTCCTCCAGTTGCTCCCACATCAGTTTTAAAATAACCCAACTGCTTTTCCTGCTGAAAGAGGAGTCATTTACCTAACCAGCCCAAAACAAGTTTCAGCTGCATTATTTTTTCAGACTGTATGAAACTGTTGGTGGTTTGCAGTTTGCTTATAACAGCTCCTTAGCAAACGGATCCCTCTATAGGAAAACTGTTCCCACAGAATTACATTGGTTGTGCCGGAAAACTGAATAATTTGGTTTCCATAGAAAAGAATATAATCTACAGGAAAACATGGGAAAACTGCCCTGCAATACAGGGAAAATTCCAAATCAATCTGGAAGCACTGCGTTATTAGCCACATCCCGTTTTGTTTTTCCTACTTTTCTGTAGTGACACCCATTGCAAAACTCTATAAGCGACTATGCTTGCCAGTGGACAAGATAAGCCAGTGATTTACAGAAGGCTAGGATTTCTTAGCCTCAGTCAGACAACAGGATTGTCCACTCGACATTTTGAGTGTTTCTCTTTAGTCCTGACCTGCTGACTATCTTGTTCTCAACTGTGCATTACATTACTTATAAACTAGCCTTAGGTCAAGTTTGTCATGTTGACTTTGTATATAAAATAATTATATATTTGCACAACTGGAAACGCACTATGTTAATCAAAATGTTCTTATCTAAATTCCCCGACAGGCCCAGGGGTAAGAAACCACAGAGAGAGTACTAGATGGAGAACTATGCACAACCAGTGTGTTCTGCTACAGAGGGGTTCAGATTCCCTCTGACCTCGAGAGCTAAGCTCGAGAGGTTCACGGGAATCAGAACCCCGAGGTGGCAGGACACACTGGTTATGCATAAAGTTGCTCATCCTGTATTTTTTTATAGTGTATTGTATTATATGAAACATGTGCATTGTGTTTTTTTTCTCTTTCACAATGACACTGACCTGTGCAGTCTCTAGAGGTTCTAGAATGCTATTCTACCACAGAAGGGTACAACCACATTCCATGGCCCCTGAACTGCAGTACAACAGCATTTTTAAAAGGATGGATTTTTATATAAAACAATGCTCTGCTATACGTAAGGAATAACACATGATGAGGTGTGGTTTATGGACTGATAAGAGCATGCTCCAGGTGCGTAATGAGGCACAAGGCGCTTGCACCGAGTGCCTTTAGCATCTGGTAAGTGTTCTTAACAGCCCCTATACCACACCTCAGAGTGTCTTATTCTGCTTATAAAATGGGCCCTACAGTAAAAAAAATACATTAAAAGACTGATAAATCCAAATAAGAAGTTGCAAATATTGTAAAATAAATAAATTAGTAGAAAAGTAGTCCTTATTGTTGTGGGTGTTAATGTTTGTCTGCCTTCCCTCACACTCCCCCCATACAGAGACAAAGATCCTCAGAATTATTTTTTATGGCCCCATTCCCACATACAGAGAAGCTCAGTTCACAAGGTGTTTTTTATTTAGTTTACTTTTTGCCTTTGTGTCGCGTTAGCCAGTCTGTCCACTTGTGTCCTTTAGCAGCCACTGCAGAAAGTGCTTCTCTCTAAGCACTCCCTTCACACTCCCCCATACAAAGATTCTGAAATGCATTTTTTGGCCCCATCCCCACACACAGAAGCACAGTTTTGCTTAAGTTATTAATTTTTTTACGATGCATTTTGCCTTTTGTCTTGGTTCTTTCTCACAGTGAGCGTGTCCCATAGCAGCCACTGCAGTAAACGCTTCTCGAGTGCTCCCTTCACACTCCCATCCTTAAGAAACAACAATCTGGAAAAGTATTTTTATGGACTCATCCCCACACACAGAAGCACACTCACGACTTGGTGTTTTATTTTATTTAGTATACTGTTTCCTTGTTTGTGGCTCTTTCTGGTAGCAACTGTGTCCCTTGCCAGGGATCGTAGTTACGTGCTTTTCTTCACGTGTTTCTCTGAGTGAATGGCTGTCAGTTTACAGGATTTTTGAATTATTCTTTTTTTTAACACTGTTTATTAAGAGTCAGTGGAGGCACAGATGTTGGCTTTGACTTGAAAGCGGTTCAGAAGAACTGGTGGAGGTGCGGGTGTTGTCGGGTTTGATATGCAAGCCATTTGGTTTCTTGCCAGCACGAGCGTTGAGGCTTGGTGGATCAAGGGTTGTGTTTAATTAAGCAATAAGGCACGACGGGGGGGGGGCATTATGGTGGGATAACGGCCCGCCTCAGGTGGGTTGAAGCACGAGGCAAAATCGAGTGCTTCCACCACCCGAGAAGGGTGGTTAGCCCACCATAACGCCACCCCTGAAGTGCCTTATTACAATTATGAAATAGGTCCAACACTGTAGATAAAAAATATTTTTTAAAGTGTGTGTGTTTTAAATTTGTAAAAATATAAGCAGAAAAAAATACCAAAATAAAATCAAAAAACAAAAGTCTGTTGATTGTAGTGTTAGCCATTGGCCAGAAGGTGGCACCACTCCCCCTCACCCTGCCACTGCATCTACTTTCCCAGCCCGGCTACCACTTGATCAAACTGCCAGTCCCCTTCTGACCCCACCATCTATCAGCTTGACCTTAGGTTTTTTTTTTTGTTGTAATTTCTATGTTATTCTCCCCTGGTGCCAGAGCCCCACTCCGTTGGGAGATGCACACATGCCGGCCCCGCTTCATCGACCTACCTGACCTCACGGCGAACCCCCATGGAGCAGTGGCTGCACCCCTCAGGTGGGTATGCGGTGGGGCCCGTACACCCTGAGACACTTCAATGTTTAGTGCGCCTGCAGTTTATGAGGGACGGTGAATATGGTATTCGAAATCTAGTCTATAACATACCGCGAGATCTCGGTCAGCACACTGTCACTTAGCAACAGTCCCGAAAAGCAGTACATAGTTCCTTCTTGTACAATAGTACTTCTCATACCTCTCAACTGTCCCTGATTTTGTCTCAAAAGTTTCTGCTGTCCCTCATAAAATTTGTGTTTTTGTGACAGAACAGTGGGGATAAAAAGCACAAAATAATGTCAAACATTAAAGTTACAGGTTTGTTCTTCAGAAAATGCATCTTAACACAAATCCCCTTATTCTATCAGTTTTCTAAGTGAATAGTACCAGTTTTTAGGATGTGTCCCTGATTTTGGGTCTTTGTCCCTTGATTATTTTAAGCCTTGTCCCTGATTCATGAGGCAAGAGGTTGAGAGGTATGGTACTTCTCATTCTTTCAGCCAAATGCCAAATACCTGTCCCCTAAACCCCTTCAAATAGTTTTTTTTTTTTTTAAATTAGACTTCGTTTAGTGTCATCATCGGGGCACTACCCCCCCCGTATCATTTCTCAAAACTTAAGCCCCCTGTTTTGTTTTTTTAAATTAGTGTCCATATACTAGCATCGCGTGACAGAATACGACGTCATTATGCATCAGAATACTACATTATTCCGTCCCGAGATTCCAGTCCTACAGTCGCAAGATTCTATACCTCTAGAGGAGTCCCTCGTAAAGTGCAGTCAGGACCAATGTTTCGTAGGGTCCCCAGTGAATCAGGTAGGCGGGAGCCATTAGGGTCTCCACTTCAGTGCTCCTTCCTCTCCGCACTCCAGCGCAGATTTTCCCTTGTTCTAGGGCCATGGCGTGCGCCCTTACCATCAAGGCATTAAACGCCAACGTCAACCATGCCCCAACCCTCTCTTCTGTGCTCTGTCAAGTACCGAGCATGGACCCATTCTCCCCTGGAGAAAGCGAGTTGTCCTACGGAAGTTCAAGCCTTCTCCCCCCCGGCCAGCCTTCCACCTCCCCAGGTTTGTTCCCGAACCCAGGCTGACGGCGTCGCAAGCGGTAGTGCTACCGCTGCACCAGCCTTCGACCTCAGTTTTTACCTCAGCTTCCCTCCCGGAAAAGTGTACAGCCTGGACAAGAAGAGGTGAAGGCCATGGCAGTACAGCACGTGTTATAGCATGGCGTCAGGTGGCAGGTCACTAAAGAAATAATGCCTGACAGGGTGGGTGATATGCTGGGATAACATCCCACCTTGGGTGGTTGGGCCCGAGGCCACTGGCCGAGGGCGTCCAACACCCGAGAAGGGACGTTATCCCAGCATAACACCCACCCTGGAGGGCATTATTCCTATTATACAATGGCTTGTTGTTTTATAATAAAAAAATAAGTTTAAAGAATGTTTTTGTTAGTGTGGAAACATATTTTTGTCTATTAACAGGAGATGTAAAAAAAGAGATCTGTCATAAGCTCATCTGCCATAATGATGACAGTAGACCTGTGAACAGCGGGGATGTTATGCCAGCATAACATCCCTGCTGTGATGGCCAACTGACCAATCAGAAGTCAGGATTATTTCTTGCCATTGTATAATAAAAAATCCTCCAATCATCGGGACAGTAACAATCGTTCAGAGCGACAGGGAGCACAGTACGTTCCGTGGTGTAATGGCAGCAAGCGAGCATCAGTAGGAGTGGAAAAGTCTGTGGAGACTTCAGTTCTTGGCAGCTAAAGTAGTGTATTTTTTTTATTTTTATTTTTTTACTGGTGCCATAGAAAGGACAGCGTAACGGCTTTGTGCGTCCTGTTTGTATTGGAACAGTTGCTGGGCTCAGCTTTTTGTGGGCAGTTGAGCCACGCATAGTGGTATTTGCTTAGGTGGACAGTCCATTTGCCAGGAGCTACTTTCACCCGGGCCATTGTGAACGGCCTGGTTGAAAGCAGCTCTGGACCAATCAGGATCCACCATTTTTAGTACCCATTTCATAATGCAAGATCGTTGGCAGCTCTTACTGAATGGCAGGCAGAAGAGGTCAGACTTTTCGTAATAAATATTTTACTTTTTACTGCGCTTCAGTGGTTATGGGGGGCACGCTACAACTCAGAGGTTGGCAGTTCCACTATGTCGGCACTCTGACATCTCTGTGGTGAGTCCTGAGTGGCTGAAGAGGTACCGGTTACCACAATATGCCCCGATAAGGACTCGGCAACAGGTACCTCTCCGCCAACAAAGACACAGAAAACTCCAGACCCACTTTATAAACTATATTCCTGTTTAGCTCTCTCAGATCTCACTCATACACTAAGCTTTTTGGGAAGTCCCAGTGATTGTGTTGGAGAGGAACAGGGTCTAATAATGTGTTTCTTAAATAAGCCCCCTATTAAAGTGAACTTCAAACGAGGGAATAGAAAGAGGACCAACTGTGAAATTCAGAATGTTATTCAATTATTAGCAGCATAGTAAATGCTAAAGTCTAATAGAATAGAAAGATCAGACAGAAAAAAAAATCACATTACATTGCAAATAAGGTTGTTTGTTCGATATTCTGAAATAACTTTTCCACGTCAACTTTTTCTTTTACAATTCCTAGTTGAAAACATTTATGTTACTTATCAATTAGACTTTTTTCAGAATGTGCACGTCAACGTTTCTCATCGGAGAAAGGTCGATCATGCGTCATCTCCCGTATCTGCATATTTCCAATCTCTAGTATGCAATATGCAGATGACATATGACTGTTATCACCGTGTGTATATGGTCAGTCCATAGAGCTCGAATAATATTATATACGATCATGGTATGACAACCCCCGACCCTTACCATACCGACCTGTTTCTCCGCCTTGGTCACAGTGAATGCCCTGCTCATATACATATCATTGCTGGCTTTGTTGTGTTCGGCCACGGCGAAGTTCAGCGCCTGGACCACGCCCGCTTCGCTCGGGTCCGCAGGCTCCCGGCCCCCAAGCAATCTTCCCTGCCGCTGCAACGCAGACACAGAGATCACGGCGAGGAGGACAAGGACAAGGTACTCAATCACCCGATCCGAAGACATCATGCTTGCCAGTTATCCGACTAACTGAAGTAAACAAGCGCAGGAAAGCTTTATACAAAGCCCGAACGCGTGACGCAGTGTCAGGCACCGCGTGATACACCGGCCAATCTCAGCGCGGAGAGAGGGTGCAGCGAGGAGGGGAGACACTCGCGCTCTCTCTCTCTCTCGTCATAGAAGGAGCAACTTGGGAATCGGTAGAAAGAAAATGTCAATTGTTCTGTCCGATATACACACTCGTTATCATACCTCTCAACCTTTTGTCCCCCAAATGTGGAACATTACCCATCAAAATGTGGAACACTTAATCAAATATTTACCTAAGAAGCTCAAAACACTGTTAAAATGTTGCATTTATGTTCAGAAAGTCTGTTATTAATTGAACAATACATTTTTTTGTATCATTTACTATGGATTTTTGCTTAAAAATGTTGCCTTTGAATGTGGAACAAGTCCTCACAATGTGGAACAGGGAGCTTTTGTGTAGTAAAATGAGGAACGTTCCTCGTAATGTGGTACAGTTGAGAGGTATGGTCGTTATACAGTCAGTATATACATTTTGTATACGTACAATTCAGTTGTTTTTTTTTTTTGCTAACACCATGTATATCGATCAGAAGGCGGCATATTTTTCTTTTAATTTCAGTTGTTCAGAGACACACATAAATAGTTGCCGTATCGGTCCTTGTAAAAACAGATCCAGAAACAAATGGTTTGATACCTTTTATTGGAACAACATAAATGTAACAAAAGAAAATTTCTTAAATTGTTACATCTGTGTCGGTCCAATAAAACTAAGCTATCAAACAATTTGTTTCTGGATGTGTACAAAGACTAACGGTAGCCGAGTCTCGAACGAAGTTCTATCTTTCTTGATTACGATGATAATGGTTCCCTAGATGAAGGACCAAGTCAGCTTGGCTCCAAGCGTCCTTGTTACTTGGCTACTGTGCTGTCGTTTACATTAAACTCGATTTTTGTACCTGCAATGCTTTATAAGTTGCTTATCTTTTTTTTTTTAAACGTATGCACCCAATGATTTGCCTCTTCCATACCTGAAAACTAACTCTGATTTCAGAGACATCCCTGATTTTTACACTACAAATGTACTTTGTCCCGCCTACATTTTTTTTAAATTATTTATTAGATCTCGGATTGCAGTAGCTTTCAGACGGTAGCTCATTTACAGAGGATCCACATCAGCAAATCGGGTACAAAAAACAATCGGAAGTAGTACAGAGTAGTGCCACTGAAGAGTAGGGATTTAAAAAAAATTACACCAGACAATAGTTTTGCAGTCTAGTCTAGTGCTCCATCGGAATGTGCTGTTATCGCTAAACAACTTATTGTAAGGTAACAGCTTCATACACCGATTTATCCTTTAAGATATGTCCCTGGTTTTGTTGATGCGTCCCTGATTTGTGAGGAAGGAGGTTGAGATGTATGCTTCCGTCTTTCTTAATTAGCTACTCCCTTTAAAAATAAACAGAAAGTCTGTTTTATTCTAGAAAGACACCCATTGTTTTGCCCTTTCCATACCTGTCAGCTGACCCTGATTTTCAGGGACTTCCCTGCTTTTGCAATACAAATGTCCTTTGTCCCTCCTAAATTGAGTATTGATGCCCCTGAAAAGCAGAGATTAAAAAAATAAAATCCTACCAGACAATATTTTTACAGTCTAGTGCTCCATCAGAAAATGCTTTTATCAGGAAACAACGTTTTGTAAGGTAACTTAGCTTCATAAACTGATACTACCCTTTAAGATATGTCCCTGATTCTGTTGTTGTGTCCGCGAATTTTGAGGCAGGGTGTAGTGACCTATGCTTCCATCTTTTTAATTTCGCCAGTCCCTGTAAAAATAAACAGAAAGTCTTTTTTATCCTAGAAAGAGTCAAAAGAAGTCACTCCAAGGGTAAGAAAGGAGGGCTTATCTCCCCTTAATTATGTCCGACTCCATCAGTGACCACACCCGTACTTACATTGTCCTAACCATCAAATCAATCTGGCCTTCCCTAAAACTCCTGTCTTTCAGGAAGTTTCACCGCCAGGACCATGACTCCGTCCGAACCGATTCCAGGACTATAAACTGGTCCATACTCCACTTGTGCAGGGATGTTTTAACTGCGGTCACATACTTTACCGGCATCCTATGGAAACTTCAGGACAGACATTTCCCAGTCACCACCAGAAGGGTCAGAGGTGGCAGCATCCACTGGCTATCCGAGGAACTACTGGCTCAGATGAAAATCAGGGACAAAACTTGGAAAGCCTATAAGTGATCTCCCTTCCCCCAGTTCTGGAACGCATACAGACAACTTCGCAATTCCTGCAAGCAGGCTGTTAAGTTGCTAAAGCGCAAATATTGCAAAAAGACACACTCAGTAACCCGTGCAGTTTCTGGGCCTCAATAGTGTCCTAAATTCTAACATAGAAACATAGATGTTGATGGCAGATAAGGACCGCAAGGCCCATGTAGTCTGCCCATTTCTTTTTCTACCATATGAATGTGCCATAGGCCTTTACTCTGTCAATGGCGTATCTATTCATATTCATCTGTATTGCTCCCTTATGCCTATCCCATGCCTTTTTGAAGCCCTGCACTGTATTCATGTCCACCACTTCCTGAGGTAGGCCGTCCCATGCATCCACCACCCTTTCTGTGAAAAAGAACTTCCTCACATTACCCCTTAATCGGCCTCTCTCCAATCTCATGCTGTGTCCTCTTGTCCTGATATTTTTAAGTAGGCGCGCTTGCGCAGCCAACATCTTGGGGTAGTGCAGTTTTGGAGGCGCAGTCATTGTTGGGCGAATGCAGGGCACGCATCAGTAGATGTCTCCCTCATTCCCCAATCAGCCTGCATGCCAGCGCCACACCATGCATACATAATGTGGTGAGCACATCTAAGAAAACGTCTGCTGCAATCCGAGAAAAGTTCAACAGATGCAGCAGACCTTTCCTGGACGTGCTCACTAGACCACCAGGGTTCGGTTGGTGTGGCATTACTGGTTTACTGACGCCTGATTGGCGAGCGTCCACTGGACCACCAGGGATATTGACATTTAAATTATAACATATGCCCACGATCCGGCTGCAAGCGGTCCACTGGATCACCAGGGATATGGGACAATTATGTTTATACTTAAGCCCGCGATCGGGCTGCAAGTGGTCCGCTGGACCACCAGGGATATTGGACGTTTATATTCATCTACGTATGCCTGAGATCGGGCATGGGGGGGGGCGCCGCCACAAAGGTGCAGCCGGAGCTCGGGTGGCCACCCACAGGTGGCAGCTGCCGTGTTGCGCCTGCACACGTGTAGCTCACCTGTGGGTGGCCAGCCATTATTCCTTTTTTTGGGGCTCTCCTGTGTGCAGCATGGCACGGGTTGTGCATGCATGGGCCCAGCACATCCCAGGCTGAATATCGGGATGTGGGAGCTGTCATGGGCATGCTCCCACACTATACGCCGCATACATTACTGATGCGCTCGAGCGGTGGATTTGCATGCGGGCACAATCCCTATTTGAATATTGCACCGGGCGTATCAGTGGGTTGGCGATGGCGAACCTTCTGAATATCCGGGCTATGTGTTCAGTTCTGGCAGATGTTCCTGCTGGTATTGACTAATCTGTATCCGCATGTTGAAGTCTCCCATTATCAGAATCTCCCCTTTAGCTGTCATGTTTTGTATATCTTCTAACAGTAATGTGTCTGTGTCCTCCCCTGGTCTGGAGGCCTGTAGACAACCCCAGTTCATATGGCTGTCCCATTTCCTGTTTCCAGGGTGACCCACAGTTCTTCTGGCTCCTTATGTGTATTCTGAATTTCTGTAGCTTTGATATTTTCATTGACATAAAGGGCCACTCCACCAGCCCCCTTTTGCACCTCGGTGTCTTCTGAACAGTACATAGCCAGGTACTGAAATCTCCCAAGTGTGATTACTGGTGAACCATGTCTCGCTAATGGCTACTATGTCCAGTTTAGCCTCTGTCATTGTTGCCTGCAGGTCTGGGATCTTGTTTTCCAGACTGAGAGCATTTGTGTACATGATTTTCCACTGGCCAGATTTCGGTGTGTTAGTTGTTGGGCGAGGTCTGGCATTTTCCCTGTGCGTCGTATGGAGAGCCGGACCTTTTTCCTTACCTGATTATACAAATGAACTACAAACATGCTGAACTCCTGTTTGATCACTAGCTGAGGGGGGAGAGGTGTTCTTCCCATTTAATGTATCAGATGCTGCACAAGTCTAACAAGCAGATAACACAACTAAATTCACCCTCAGGGTCCCATCACCAAACCTAGTACAATTGTGGACACTTTCAACAGAATGTTTATGGACCTCTCTCCCTATCTTAGCATGCTCCCTACTCAGTTTTCCTCTGACCTTTACGACAAACCTCAATGTTCCTAGCCCTCCCCTAGTACTGCACATGCTCCTCCATTTTACTTTAGGGTCATAGGCGTAAACACCACTGCCAAACTCTTAAAGACACTTCCAACCCGAGGTAGCCCAGGTAGTGATGGGCTACACCCCACCTTCCTGAAACTGCTTTCCCCAATTATTGTAACGCCCCTAACCTACATTTTCAACCTCACCCTTTCGTCTGCAGTGCTTCCTGGCTCTTGGCTGCACACTCATGTCATACCCATATTTAAAGCTGGGGATCCTCTCACCCCCGAAAATTATAGGCCCATCTCCCTACTTCCTCACCTGAGTAAATTACTTGAGAAAATCATTCACCACCAACTATCTGATCATCAAGAAAAATACCACCTCCTGTGTCCTCTCCAGCATGGCTTCTGCAAACACCATAGTACCTCCTCTGCCTTGGCACTTTTCTCGAACCATATCCTTAGAAATATGGAAAAGGGCAGGGCCACAGGCGCAGTGTTTGTGGATCTGTCGAAGGTTTTCAGCCTTGTAGACCACCATCTCCTCTACTCCACCCTGCTAAACTTTGGCTGCTCACCAGACACTGTCACATGGTTCCATACTTACTTCTCAGGGAGGTCCCAGTACATCTTGATTGGTAAAAATTCCTCTGGTCCACTACCTACCTATACCGGTGTACATCAGGGCTCAATACTGGGGCCTCTACTTTTTTCTATGTTCATTAATGACCTCCCTGTTGAAAGCATCAATTGCAAGGCCCTCCTCTATGTGAATGACCTAGTCATATACCTCGCGATAACTCCATAGAGTCCTTGTCCACCACCCTCACAGCAAACTTTGGGGCCGCACAGAGCTGGTTTCTCTCCAGAAAAGCTTGTTAATAAGAAAAAGACAAAGGCCATGCTCTTTGGCTCTAAGCCATTCCTAGCAAAGGTAGCCAGGTCAAAAATCTCACTCTTTATCACTACCCCTGCCGGCCCTCCACTCAAAACTGTCCCTTCCTTTAACTATCTAGATGTCACCCTAGACCTCTTCCTTACTTTCAGCGAACACATCAGCAACACTGTGATGAAAATCCACCAAAAATTAGGTGTAGCCTACCACCAAAATCAATTTCTGTCCACCAAAGCTCACCTAGCCATTACTCAAGTAAACCTCCTGCCCCACCTTGACTACTGCTCCCCCCCTGTATACTCTACTGCATCCTCTTCCCTACAGACCCACTTACATACCACATACAACTCCATCTGCCGCTTTGTCCTTCAAGCCCCTTGTACCACCCACCACTGCTTGCTGTATCAGTCGCTAGGGTGGCTCTTTCTGCAGAGTCGCTTTCACTTCTGTACAGGCTGCCTCATTGATAGTGCACTCAGGAACCATCAGCTGTCCTCCTACTCCTCCCTACACACTGACAGAGTGGTCTCTCAGAGTCTCCGGGCCTTCTCTGTTCCCCTCACTGGAAGTCCCTCGCACTACTACTACCATGGATAGTAAAGCTTTCTCTGTCTCTGCCCCTCTTCCCTCTGGAACAGACTTCCTTTGTCCATCTGATCATCCCTCTCCCATCTGTCTTTCAAGGCAGACTTAAGGGCGTGGCACCTGACCGAGGCCGCTCGTACCTGCAAATGTTCCCTAGGCGGTATAAGGGCCCATATCCTGGCATAGCACCTATTCATGTCCTCACCCTACCTCCAGTGCCCCTACCCTATTGCACTGTCTGCTCCTCTGTTCAATCTGGATATGACTACCTGTTTTATCTGAACTGTTAGCAGATTCTGCAACTTAACTTAAGTTGCATTTCTGCCTATGACTTGTGCCTATACCAATCCTGGTGATAGACTGAACCTTCGTTTTAACTGTATTTATTACCTTGGCTCCCTGGTGACTATGTACATTACATGTAATACTTTACCATAATCACCATGTTAAGCTTTTTATTTTGCATAGCCACTTAATGTATGTCACTACACCAGTATGTACTGATTTCTCTGAAATATTTGTGTTATGTAATTTGACCTCATACCAAGGTTTTCAACAGTCCTGTTTTGTTCTAATTGTATCTCTGTATTGTATTGATGTTTGTTGTGTTTGCCACTCCGGTGGCCCCAGTTTGCGACTGCAGATGGTCCTCTGGATCAGTTTGCTCACCCAGTTATTAATGACATAAATAAATAAATTAGAAATTTCTGCCAAGAGGAGCACACTGACTGGGAGCATATTTCAAGTGCAACCCAGGGGAAAGGAGGCATGGGATATCATACAGGAATACAAATTAGGCAATATAGAGAAAGAGTTTAGCAATTTGTACAAAAAATATAAATAGGTAAAATGTTATAATACAACATGCAGGCACCAATGTGCTGCAGGTGCAGAAGATGCGATAGCATAATAGAAAACTACAGTATGTGGCAGTGCCAGCGAAAGACCAGGGTAGCCCACTCTAAGAACCGCACACTGAACCCAGCAATTGGGTGCCAGGGACAGTAGCAGTTGGTCATTTTCTGTATTTGCACCAGCAAGACGCCCAAAAGATGAGACAATATACTGCACCTAAAATAAATGTACAGTACATGACATGTACAATACAAAAGATCTAGATGTTTTAGGAATAGTTTGCAACTTAAAGTGTTACTACTGTATATTATCATAAATTGCAAAAGAAAACCTACATTAGTGCATCATTTAGGGTTGAAGCACAAAGCATATGAAGTAGGGAAATGCAAAATTAGGGGTAGAAGTACCTGGAACTTTGGCAAATCTGTGGTGTGGTGTTCCTCGAGGTTTGAACAATCACGTGATGCAGTGTTGGCATTACCCACGTTTTGGCACACTCTATGCAAGAAGTGCTGTGTCACAATTTTTCTCTGAAAAGACAGCTGATATTTAGGGTAACACCAACACCGCGTTTCGTGATCACTCAAACATTGAGGGTTGTTGAGACACAGGTCAGGAAGCAGAGGCAAACCAGAGGAAGTTATAAAATTCACAAGTAGTGTTTTATTATTAAAAATAAGAAAAAAAATAAAATTGTGCAGTATAACTCTTATACAGGCAGTCCAAACAAAACAAGTCCTTCATCTGAGGTCATTTCTAAATCTCAGTCTCCATCTCTCTCTCTCTCTCTCAACCTGTAAACAACTATTGCTCTTGTAACAGCACTTTGATTCACCTGGGCTGCTCCAGGGCCCTCGGTTCCACACTGTACACACCTCCATGGGGCCCAGCTTGGGTAAAGCTACCAACAGTCCCTATTTTCCCAGGACAGTCCCTATTTTAAGCAGCATGTCCCAGTGTCCCCACAAGTTTTGCAAAATGTCACTTTTGTCCCTTATTTTGCTTACTTGTCCAAGTTTTGTCCTTTTTTTTTTTTTTGGCTGCCTGCTAATCCGTGAATGACAGTTATTTCAGCACCACTGTGGCACTGCTCAGGCTGGACAGCAGTTTGCATTTTCAACCCCCGTGCCTGTGTTGCACTACAAGCATGTCACTGGCATCACAGTAAAGCGTGTTCCTTCCTGTTAGGTTAGACTGGGTAGTAGTGCAAACAAGCACATGTGGATGTCTGTCTGCCAGCAGCTTAGAGGGACTCCAGTCAGAGAAGAGACCGGCAGCAGGGAACTGAGGTACCCAAACCTGATCAGCTGTAGGGAAGTGTGTGAAAACAATCTGGTGTGGTGGTGGGAGTCACTGAAGTGAAGTTTGCTCAGCAAATGAGGTGAGTGTGAGCGGGTTGGATTGGACTGTCAGGAGGAACAATACATGCAGCTTGAATGTCTGATCACAATTTAACGCAGGTTTGCTTCTAATGAACTTTCTGTACATCATGGTTTGGAACTTGCTGCAGCAGAATGGTGTATTGTTTTAATCTGAATGTTTGCTGCTGGTGTTACTGTGGGCCAGAGTAAGCAGAAAAATGTAACTGATTGTGCACAGCGTTGTCTGCGGCGGTGCCTATGGAAGTGATACAGTGGTGGGGGGGTCATGGTCAGGATGGACTGTCCCAGTTTTAGGCGTTGGAAAGTTGGTAGCTTTAAGCATGGGTTCCATAGTGGACAATAAGGTTGGTGCAGTGCCTGCACCTGGGGTAATGGCAGGGAATACCTGTGGACAGATTGCAGGTTACTATCCCCAGGAAAACACATAAGCTGCCCCCCAGAAACACTTCTCCACACAACAACAACCCTCACTTTTAGCAATAAAGATGCTCAATACCAGCATATAACATGAACACAAACAATATCTATTGTGGGGAATGGGAAAACAGGAGAATGAAAGCAACTACAACAACAGCAGAGCAGTATTATTACCCCACCCAAGTCCACACCTCCCACCTTTGGATGTATCCACGTCAGTGTCCCTTAGATGCAGTGGGTACCTCACCGAAGTGATGATGGTACTCAAGCTGGGATGCTTGTGTTGGGGCCCAATACTTTTAAAGAGGTAGCTTGGTTTAAACTTTAGGTCCAGGCTCACGTTTCTGACGGAGTTCTGCCCAGGACCTAACCCCCTGCTTTTTCCCTAGCTAGCTAGCTAAATAAAGACTTCCCAAAGCCATAGCTCAGGGTACTTACAGTTCAGCAGTTCACGGGGGTTCCAGCAGACTGGATTCTGTTATGGTCACCAAGTATCCTGTTGGTGGTGCACCCAAGGCCGCAGAACTGGATGCCTGGAGAAATGAAGAACGCTGGTCATCACCTGCCTTGCCAACCTCGTCTCAGAGGCCTTTGTAGACAGTGTTCACCAAACAGGCCTCTTGCTGTCCACCTCCGCTGATCTTCTTCCACTTCAGTCTAGGGACAGGACAGGCGTAGTCCCCCAGACCCCTTGTTGCACAGCCTGGTTACACAATTAACAGCTGGGCTTTTACACAGTCTCTTACCCCAGCACTCTCACTTCTGGGTTCTTTATTCGCAGCAGCGCTTGGCCCTTTCACTGTCTCTAGCCACAGCACACTCAGGCTGTCCCCTTGCTGAAATTTGCACTCACCAAAATTACCAATCCGTGGGGGAACACAGTAGCTCAGTCATTGCACAAGGGTTGCAGTGCTTGGAAAATCAGGCAGCACACACACAGTCGCTCAGCTCTCAATGCAGCGTTTCTCTCTCTCTCTCTCTCTCTCTCTCTCTCTTTCTCTCTCTCTCTCGTTAAAACCTCTGCCGGCTCCTGGTCATCTGCAGCAACTACAAAACCTTTCTCTTGTTCCTGCCGCAAAGCTCCAAGCTCTTTCTCTGGATGTCTTTTCGAGTATTTCTCTAGGCCTGACAGGCTATTGGGGTCTGAATGCTGGTATAGGGCTGGGAAGCCCACAGCAGTCTTTTCTGCACTCCCACTCGGGCTGCTCTCATGTTTTGGCGGCTGGCAGTCCTATTTATCACTTTTTTCCAGTCCCACACTGATTGGCTGCAATAGTTCCGAGCAAATTCAATGCCTTACAACCTTTCCCAGCAGTTTCCTGCTTTCTGTAGTCCTGTGTGACTGATATCTTAGTGTAAATTTAGCCCAGAACAGTCCGGCTCTTATTTTTAATCATTGCAGCCCTCATAAGGGCAGAACACACTGTCCATATGCCCAGAGGTATCCCATTTTATTTCCTTCCGATCCTCAGCTCCGTTGCCCTTCCTGGAGCCAGGAATATCTTTTAATAGTGGCCACTGGCCAAAAACACATCAGTGGAACTGTGTCTACTTTAAATGTGGATCCCTCAACAGCCGCGCATTTGCACTGGGGCACGGCAGCCATGTTTTTTATTTACATTTAGCGGCCCAGCTTTTCTGCCACACCAGACCACTTCAGTCCTCCCAATGCACCCAGAGGTGCAAAACATCAGTCAGAGCTTGGCCCCTGATAGGAGATGGGGCCAAGCAGCAGGACAATTGAGGCAGCAGCTGTGAAACACCAGGGAGCCGCCAGGCCCAAATTCCACCAGGGCCACTTACAGGGACAGCATCAGGGGGAGTGAAGGGCTGGAGCCCACAAAAGGTAAGGACATTTGGGGGGCTTAAACTAAATTTTTATACAGTGTTTTACCTAGAAAGGCTTACACTCAATTTTATAAGATGTTTTACCTAGAAATTAAATGTGGTATCCTGCTTTCATTAAGCTATATCTCATGTTGTCACACAATGTACAAAACTTCGTTAATTTCTTTCCTGTGTCTCTTCAACAGGAGCTGCCAACTAAGATATTCTGGCCAGAGCTGGTTTTCCTGCTGATAGTTCTGCAAACAAGCTTTTGGAAGGTCAAAATGTTTCTCAAGATCAGCTTCCTGTGTTCCAGTTTGCTATCTTTTCTAACAAACCCAAAACATCTTTCTGCAATTCACTTCAACAATAGACTATATACAATTGCAAACCAAGGGATCTCAGTTCTACATAAAGATTCACATATATGTTTTCACCACAGAGAAGAAGGGAAGAAAGAAAGAACAGAAACAGCAAATAAAGGAAGAGAGATAAAGGGGAGATTGTGGGTCCATCTAAGTGGATAGTTCCGAGGTTCCATAAGGAAAATTTGATTGCTTAATCAGACAGACAGACAAGAGATAGACAAGTAACGGAATAGTAAAGGACAGAAAATAGATCCTTGCTTTCAACTCTTTCTGCATAACAAATTGGACAGGGTCTCACCCAACCCTGTCACAGTGAGGAACACCATACCATGGAATACCCAGGGTTCCAGGGATTCAAAGTAGCCAAAACCAGCTGCATCGTCACACACACTTTGTGCTGGGCCTGTGACAGAGTGTAACATTTTTAAATTGACCATAACTTGGCCTATTTTTAACATTTTTTACCCTTTTTTAACATTTTCAATGTTTGAGGGAGGGGGCAGTTCCATCATGGCAACCAGAGATGGGCTCCCGGACACCATATTTTTATAGTTTAACACATTTCCAGCACCAGGGTTGGGATTCCAGTGTCAGAAAAGAGTGGGAGACTCTTATAAATACTGCAGATGGGCACCCAGTGGCCCTATGTATTTTCTTTTTATGTAACTAATATCTTACACCAGGGTTGGGGTCCCAGTGTGGGGGGGCACTTAGTAAATCACCAGGGTTGGGTACCCGATTTTGCCATGAAAGGCACTTTTTTCACAGGAAACCCTGCATGCCACACACTACAAGAACAGGCAGGCCCTTGCTCAGACTTACAAACAAGAACATGCACTGGTAGCTGCATCCCAGGAGCAACGCAGAAATAAATCCTAAAGCATGTAAGTCACAAAGAAGAGGGAAACCTGTCCATCACTTCCTCAACAGCAGGTATGTCGCACGATAAGCAGAGAATGGCAAATGGCGGTACAAAGACTGGACACAGCACCCAATCTGAAAGTGATAACATAAAGGATCTTGGGAGATCACACAGGGGCAAAAGCAGGAACACTGAGAAGATGGGATGCAGAACTTCGAGAGGCATGTATACTAATGCTCATAGCCTGGCGAACAACATCCCAGACCTGATGGCCTTAATGTCTGAGGCAGAACTGGATTTTGTGGCTGTTACCGAGATAAGGTACTCAGAGAGCCATACCTGGGATGTAGAAGTTCCAGGGTATAACCTGTACCAGAGAGACAGGAGTGGAAAAAAGGGGGGAGGTGTGGCTATGTACATTAAAGAAGGAATTAAGGCAACAGAGATACGGGGGTTAGGTAGGGGCAGAGATTCTGTGGATAACACTGGAGTCAGGAAGGGGGGGATAGCAATCCTGGCAGGAGTGGTCTACAGACCTCTGGGACAGCAGTATGAGATAGATAAGGAACTATTAGAATCCATATACAAAATGACAGATGGAGGGAACGTAATTGTTATGGGTGACTTCAATATGCCTGACATCAACTGGAAAACATATGCTGCAGCCACAGCAAGGAGCAGGGCTGTCCTGGAAGCTCTGAAAGGGGCTGGACTCAGGCAGCTGGTGACAGAGCCCACCAGAGAGGGAGCTATTTTGGACCTAGTGATCCCCAATGGGGATAGGGTTACTGATGTGTGGGGTAGGCAACCTTCTAGGGTCCAGTGATCACTGCAAGTGTGGCTTTCCGTGGAAAAGGAGGAGGAGTCCTGCCACACAAGTGTAAAAGTCATGGATTTCAGAAGGGTCGATTTCGCAAAGTTGGGGGAATGTCTAGTGGGAGCATTACAGGGAAGGGAGGGAGGGGAGACAGTGGACAAGCAATAGACAAATCTAATGGGGCAATAGAGGAAGCTACTAAGATACATGTCAGGCAGGTAAGTAAGAATAAGAAAAGGAAGAAACCGCTATGGTTCGCCAATTAGGTAGCTAGGAGGGAGAATGAAAGGAGGAAGGCATTCAGAAAATACAAAGAAACACAGGGTGAGGAAGATAGGGAAGCTTACATGGAAAAACTGAAGGAAGCTGGGAAGGCAGTTAGATAGGCCAAAGCAAGTACAGAGGAAAGAATAGCCCAGATGATAAAAAGAGGACTAGACCTTTCTTAGATACATCAGTGAAAAAAGGAAGACAAGGGGAGGGATGGTGAGACTTAAAAGGGAAGGAGGGGGGTCTGCTGAAGAGGATCGGGAAAAGGCAGAAGGAAGGGCATAGACAAAATGGAGGCAGTACAAAGTGGGACTACAAAGATGGTGCAGGGGTTGCACTAGAAGATATATGAGGAAAGGCTAGCAGACCTCGACATGTATTCGCTGGAGAAGAGAAGGGAAAGGGGGGGATATGGTAGAGACTTTTAAGTACCTTAAGGGTTTTAATAGGGCCTGGTTGGGGGGGTCGCGATCCTCTTTTGGAAAAAAGAATTCTCAGAAACAAGGGGTCATGGTATGAGGCTGGAGGGAGGTAGAATCAGGATCAATGCAAGGAAAATACTTCTTCACTGAAAGGGTAGTTGATATCTGGAACAGCCTTCTCAAGGAAGTGGTTGTGGTACAAATAGTGAAGGCATTCAAAAGTGCGTGGGATAGGCATAAGGGAACCCTAATGACAGCACAGAAAGGATAATCAAGGGACATGGGGGGGGAGTGTGGAACATGAAATATGGGCAGACTAGATGGGCTTGGCGATCATCAACAGCCGTCAAATTCTATGTATCTATCAATGTACTGGAGCTGAGTTAACCTTGCAGGTAAATTATTGTGTAGCAATAGTTAAAAGTAATACATGCAATAAATATTTTTTTTACCTGCAAGACTAATTCAGCTCCAGAACTAACATACTAATGTACTAAAATGCCACCAGAATAGGCCTAATGGTCTTTCGTGTCTGCTGGTTTGGTCAGCCCCCACCCTGGGAGCTGACCTTGCTGGCCCCCTCATCTTCTCTGGCTTCTCCCTTCCCAGTTCCAGATATTCTCGCTGCACTGGATTTTGCTTCCAGAACCCTTCCCCTGTACCTGTCCCACCCTCTTGAACCCTCTACCATCTCTGCCTCCACCAGCCCCTTGGGCAGCACATTCCATGGCTCCACCACCCTCTCAGTGAATAGCACCTCCTCCTTTCTCCCTGAATCTTCCCCTCCAGCTTCCACCCATGCCTCTAGTTGCCCCCCTCCTTCCTTGAAGCACCCTGACTGCTTCTCCCCTGTTTACCCCTTCATGTACCTGAAGACCTCTATCATGTCCCCTCAGTCCCTTCTCTCTTCCAATGTGTACATATTTAGCTCTTCGAGTCTCTCCCCATAGGTCCTGTCCCCACACCCTAAATCATTTTGGTTGCCCTCCTCTGGACCCTCTCCAGGAGTTTAATGTCCCTCTTTAAGTGTGGCCTCCAAAACTGCACGCACTACTCGAGGTGCGGCCTCACCAAGCAGTTATACAGAGGGAGTATCACTTCCCTCCTTCTAGAGGTGATCCCCCTAGCGATGCCTCCCAGCATCCTGTTGGCCTTAGCTGCTGCCCTCCTACAAGTCTGCAAGTTGTTCATCTTGACATCCACCACCACCCCCAGGTCCCTCTCAGTCTTCGAGACTTGTAGCATCCCCCCCCCCCGCCAAGAGTGTACACTTGGCCCGGGTTTCTGGCCCCCAGGTGCAGTACCTTGCATTTCCCTGCATTGAACCTCAGCTTCCACTTTCTAGGCCATCTTTGCAGGGCCTCCAGGTCCCCCTGTAGGGCCACCCTCCTCCTCCCCATCCACCACCGCCCCCAGTTTTGAGTCATCCGCAAAGAGAAACAGTAACTTACAAGCTTTAGCACTTTCTTCCAACAAGCTGCATGACGATCTTTCATTGTCATGCAGCTTCTGAGAAAACTGCAATTCATGCTACAAAGGGAACTTTTTTAACACAAACTGCATGATGATCTCTGATTTTCACACAGCTTGTATGAAAACTCCAAGGTGGGTTTGCGAGTCACAAAAGGAGATTCAGGGATCGTGAAAGCAGGGCCTGATTTTGTGACTTATAACAGCCTAATTTCACTAATATTTAAAAAAACTATGTTTAAAAAAAAAAAACCTCGAATCAGCCTCACAACCTTCTCTATCAGCCATGTCAGTTTCAGACTTAAGTGGAATCAGCCAGGAAACAGTTATATGATAAGCATGTTACACTTTCCTGTGTGACAAATTGGAGTGATACTAGTTTGATTACATTGTGTTCCTTTAGTACCCTATAGCATGTCCCTGGCAGAGAAGGTGGATCAGGACACTCAGAAATGGAGCCAGGCAAAGAAATTCACAGTAATACAGAAAGATTCTGTCTCAAAAACGTTCAAGGATACAATGTGATCCACTGCTAGGATACTATAAATACATGTGGTTATTCATTAAAATCGCAGGTATGGTAGCACCAGTGGTGAACATGAACAGGAACGCACAGGAACTCAGTTCCCGTACCTTTTTTGCAGCAGGAACAGAGTTCCTCTACTTCTTTTTTCCCACTGTCACTGGAACTGAAATTCTTAAACCAGCAACATAATGACACTTTCTGGTCCTGTGACCTGAAGTCAGGTTTTCCATAACAACATTTTACTTGTATAGCAATGCTGTTTTCCCAGAAATACTTTAATATCTTTAATTGAATCTACTAGAGTCTAAACAGATAGATGTGCCTTGACACAGCTCTGCTTCAGATTGAGGATCTTCATTCTGCATTTCATATTTGCCAATGCCTGAGTTCCTGTACTTCTTGTCTACTGCTTGCACCACTGGGTAGCAACCCCCACCTCCCCCATACGGGAAGGAAAAGACCATCAACATTTCACATCGCTCTGACAATTTGTAAAGACCAGTAACGAGAAAGTGTGCAACAGTTAACAGTTAATTAGGAAAGCAGCAGTATGAATGGAAAAGTCATTCCGGGGCATTTCTCTCAGGTGACTGCAGGTACAAACACTGGTTGCAGTGATGAGCGCGCCCCTCGGTTACTGATGCTGGTGCTCAGTACTGTGACTGCAGGTACAAACACTGGTTGCAGTGATGAGCGCGCCCCTCGGTTACTGATGCAGGTGCTCAGTACTGTGACTGCAGGTACGAAGACTGGTTGCAGTGATGAGCGCGCCCCTCTGTTACCGATGCTGGTGCCCAGTACTGTGACTGCAGGTACGAACACTGGTTGCAGTGATGAGCGCACCCCTCTGTTACTGATGCTGGTGCTCAGTACTGTGACTGCAGGTACGAACACTGGTTGCAGTGATGAGCGCGCCCCTCGGTTACTGATGCTGGTGCTCAGTACTGTGACTGCAGGTGCAGACACTGGTTGCAGCGATGAGCGCACCCCTCTGTTACTGATGCTGGTGCTCAGTACTGTCACTGCAGGTACAGACACTGGTTGCAGTGATGAGCGCACCCCTCTGTTACTGAAGCTGGTGCTCAGTACTGTGACTGCAGGTACGAACACTGGTTGCAGTGATGAGCGCACCCCTCGGTTACTGATGCTGGTGCTCAGTACTGTGACTGCAGGTACAGACACTGGTTGCAGCGATGAGCGTGCCCCTCTGTTACTGATGCTGGTGCTCAGTAATGTGACTGCAGGTACAGACACTGGTTGCAGCGATGAGCGCGCCCCTCTGTTACTGATGCTGGTGCTCAGTACTGTGACTGCAGGTACGAACACTGGTTGCAGTGATGAGCGCACCCCTCGGTTACTGATGCTGGTGCTCAGTACTGTGACTGCAGGTACGAACACTGGTTACAGTGATGAGCGCACCCCTCGGTTACTGATGCTGGTGCTCAGTACTGTGACTGCAGGTGCAGACACTGGTTGCAGTGATGAGCGCACCCCTCTGTTACTGATGCTGGTGCCCAGTACTGTGACTGCAGGTATGAAGACTGGTTGCAGTGATGAGCGCGCCCCTCTGTTACTGATGCTGGTGCCCAGTACTGTGACTGCAGGTACAGACACTGGTTGCAGTGATGAGCGAGCCCCTCGGTTACTGATGCTGGTGCTCAGTACTGTGACTGCAGGTACGAACACTGGTTGCAGTGATGAGCGCACCCCTCTGTTACTGATGCTGGTGCCCAGTACTGTGACTGCAGGTGCAGACACTGGTTGCAATGATGAGCGCACCCCTCTGTTACTGATGCTGGTGCCCAGTACTGTGACTGCAGGTATGAACACTGGTTGCAGTGATGAGCGCACCCCTCTGTTACTGATGCTGGTGCCCAGTACTGTGACTGCAGGTGCAGACACTGGTTGCAATGATGAGCGCACCCCTCTGTTACTGATGCTGGTGCCCAGTACTGTGACTGCAGGTATGAACACTGGTTGCAGTGATGAGCGCACCCCTCTGTTACTGATGCTGGTGCCCAGTACTGTGACTGCAGGTACGAACACTGGTTGCAGTGATGAGCACGCCCCTCTGTTACTGATGCTGGTGCTCAGTACTGTGACTGCAGGTACGAACACTGGTTGCAGTGATGAGCACGCCCCTCTGTTACTGATGCTGGTGCTCAGTACTGTGACTGCAGGTGCAGACACTGGTTGCAGTGATGAGCGCACCCCTCTGTTACTGATGCTGGTGCCCAGTACTGTGACTGCAGGTGCAGACACTGGTTGCAATGATGAGCGCGCCCCTCTGTTACTGATGCTGGTGCCCAGTACTGTGACTGCAGGTACAAACACTGGTTGCAATGATGAGCGCGTCCCTCTGTTACTGATGCAGGTGCTCAGTACTGTGACTGCAGGTACAAACACTACTGTTTGCCCAAAGGGTGGCACAGGCTTTTAAGTTTCTGCCTGTGCCCCGTCCCCTCATTGTAGCTCATGCCCAGTGGTCTGCTGCCGGACCTCCCCCCTCCCAAGTCAGCCATGGTAATGAGAAAGTGTAAGAACCATTACAGCAGCTGTGCAACAGTTAACAGTCAATTAGGAAAACAGTAGTATGCATGGTCTTTCAGTTCTTACCTATAGACCTCCGGCACAGGGGAGAGGAGTTAGATAAGGTACTGGTGGAACCCACCAGGAAAATGGCAGAAAGGGAGAGGTGCTGATGGTGGGAGCTTCAATCTGCCAGATGTAGATTGGACCCTCCCAGCTGTGACTTCATCTAGAAGTAGGGACATTCCAAACTCCCTGCAGAGGGTGTTCATCAGGCAATTAGTCAGTGAACCCACTCCTGATGGGGCAGTACTGGACCTGGTACTCACTAACAGGGAAAGTGTTGCAGATGTCAAGGTGGGAGGTGACCTGGGGACCTGTGATCACTGTATACTGTGATACAATAGAAGCATGGCTGTGGAATTGAACCACACAAGAGCGAGGGTCCTGAACTTCAGGAGGGCAGATTTTATAAAGATGGGTGAATGCCTCATGGATGACCTGGGTGGGGTGGAGGAACAGCGGGCAAAGTTAAAAGGGGGCATAGCTAAGGCAACAAACCTCTGTGTCAAGTGAGCAAAAGCAAGAGGAAAAAGAAACCACTATGGTTTTCAAAAGACGTGGCTGAAAAAGTAAAGGCTAAAATGGTAGCATTAAGAAGGTATAAGGAGATGCGGGGGGGGGGACGGAGGTGTACTGGGGAAAGACAAGAAAGCAGGGAAAGCAGTAAAGAGTGTGAAAGTGCAAACTGAAGAGAGAATAGCCCAGGCAGTAACAAAAGGAGACAAGACATTTTTTAGGTATGTAAGCGAAAAAAGGAAGACCAAGGGAGAGAGTGTAAGATTAACAAACTCTGGTCAGAGCTGATATGGCTGTGTGGAGAGCTTTTGGGATGCTTTTACCTATTATTTCTAATGAATTTGCACAATGCAGATCTGCCGAGAGGTAGTTTCAATGTGGTCTTCCTTTTACACATTTGTACAATATGTTTTCCTAGAATATGCCTGTTGATTGCTATATATTTAGCCTGGATAGTTCACAGAAGACATGGCATCTTATTAAGCAATAAGGCATGACCAGGGGTTAGAGTAACAGTCTGTTAATCACCCCGGGGTGTAATGTGGCACGAAGTGCAGCTGAGTGCCATATTGCCCCTAGGGGGTGATTGACTGTTAATCTAACTCCTGGGAGTGCCTTATTGCTATTATAAAAATTATTCCAAAAGAAATGTGTTAAATGTATACTTTTTTAATGTTTTCCTCATTTAGAGGAAGATTTTTAATAAAATAGTTCTTCCACCGACAGTTTAAGAATGCTGGTTCAAAATCAGAATGCATCATTCCAGTCATTCAGCAGTGCTAGAGGATGGAATGCTGACAGGAAGAATCCATGTGCCATGGTGATCAGGCTGTACATGACAGTATAACATGCATTAATGTAAGGCTATTGGAATCCTAACAGCCAATCAGATTGCTGCATTTCTGAGATCCTTTTTATAATTTTCAGTGAGGCTGTACATCTACACAACATTATGCTGCATTGTGTGAAATCAAAACACACTGAAAACAATATTTTACATCTGGACTAGGTTACCCTGAATAAAATACATTATAAAAATAGTAATATCATGACCTCACAGAAAACAAGATATTGCATCTAATATGGGACATCCTGAGTAAATAGAGTGCAAAAATGTGTAAAATGAAGATCCCTATGACAATGAGATGTAGCATCTCCCCTGTGCTATCCAGGATACAAAATATAGGATGAGAAATATTTAAAGGAAAGCTGTCTTTAATACAGATTCCCCACCCTCACAAGCCTTACCCCCTGATTAGGGTTTTTTCCAATAAAATGCAATTTTCTGTGCTAGTTTATTTACTTTTTAAAATTTTTTAAGATCACAAAATGGCGCAGCATGTGCGTCACCATTTCATTGCAAAGTGCAGCATTGCACTGCTCGGCTCCAATACATTTGTATTGGAGCCGAGCAGTGCGGCACCGCACTTTGCAGTGAAATGGAGATGCATAGCCTGCGCCATTTTGCGGATTGCTGGACTTTTTAAAAATTAAAAAAAGTAAATAAACCAGCACAGAAAATTGTATTTTATTTGTGAAACCCCTAGTCAGGGGTAAGGCTTGCGAGGGTGGGAAATCTGTATCGAAGACAGCTTTCCTTTAAAGGAAATCTACTGTAAACTGAACTTCACTGTGTTCACTGACATAAGCAAACGATTTCTTTAAAGTTTTATAACATATTAGATTGCAGTATTTATTTCAAATGTGGCTATGAGGATGGTGTGTGTGTGTGTATGTGTGCGCGTGTGTATGTGTATGTGTGTGTTTACTGTAGCTCAATATTTTTTTTCCCAAAAAGCATAGTAAAAAATGCCTGCCGATTGCTATATATTTGTCCTGGATAGTTCGGAGATCTGGCATAAGTCTGAAACAGTGCCTATCAAATAGTGTAGTAAGAGGTTAAAAAAACAGTGTAAATCTTTTTAGATTTAAGTTGCTGGAAAAAGGTGACATTTATGAAGTGTGAATCTTTCTTGAAAGACAATACCTGCCCAACTGAAGCTACAGTAGTAGCAAGAAAATGTTTAAATGCTAAGTATTTAAATGTTCAAGTTGTTACATTTTGAAGGGGTAAATAAAACTCCAGTTTAATAGGCAACCGATATTTAACAAGCTGTTTCAGTTTCCTAATGGTCATCTGATAAGCAGCTTGGAGTTCTGTCTCCATTATTCTAAACAGAAAGAAGGGAGTATTTTATTTCAAGTGGCATAGTGACTTCTTGTTGTGGAAGGATACATTGAAAACTCCAAAAATGTGTTCCGCGGTGTTCCATTTTTCCAGCTACAGACAGCAAGATAGTTGTAGGCTCCGCCCACAGACATAAAAAGGGAAAAGGAACCTGCAGAGGGGGACCACAGTGGGACCAGGAAAAGGCAGACATCCTGAACAAACACAGTACTTTGGTGTCCACAGAGGAAGGTGACGGGGAAGGGCCACAAAAAAAGTAACAGGAGCTTTGGGAGGAGAGGTGGACACTATTCCTTTTTGGGAGGAGAGAGTCCCAAAGGGACTCACTAATCCAAAAGTGGACAAAGCTATGGGACCAGATAGGGTGCATCCAAGGGTATTGATGGAGGTCAGGGAAGTACTGGCTGCAGCTCTGACAGTCCTATTCAACAGCTCACTGAAAATTGGAGTGGTTCCGTAGGATTGGAGTAGGGCAGATATAGTCCCACTTCACAAAAGTGGTAGGGAGGAGGCTGGCAATTACAGGCCAGTCAGCTACACATCAGTGGTGGGAAAGTTAATGGAATCACTGCTTAAAGAAAGGATTGTGAAATTTCTTGAATCCAGCGGGTTACAAGACCCAAGGCAGCATGGATTCATGGGGGGGGGAGTTATATCAAATGAATCTGACAGATTCTTTGACTGGGTGACTATGTTGTTAGATCAGGGAGGATTGGTGGACATAGCCCACCTAGATTTCAGTAAGGTTTTTGACACCGTTCCACATAAGAGACTAGTAAGCAAGCTGGGAAGCTTAGAAGTGGGTCCAAAGGTATTAAACTGGGTAAGAAATTGGTTGGGCGATAGGCAACAGAGGATGGTGGTAAACAGAGTTCACTCCAAGGAAGGGAGGGTGACCAGCTGGGTGCTTCAAAGATCAGTGCTGGGAATGGTCATCTTTAATGTCTTTATAAGTGATATTGCAGAGGAGCTGGAAGGGAAGGTCTGCCTCTTTGCGGATAACACCAAAATCTGCAACACAGTGGATACTCCAGGGGAGTGGAAAGGACGAGCAGAGATCTGAAAAAACTTGAGGAGTGGTCAAGGGTTTGGCAGCTGGATTTCAATATGAAAAAGTGCAAACTAATGCACGTAGGGCACAGAAACCTGGTGGCAGAGTACAAAATGCGTGGAGGGGTATTGACAACCACCAAGCAGGAAAGAGACCTAGGAGTGATAATATGGGATTGTCTAAAGTTGACCAGGCAGTGCAACAAGGCAGTTGAGAGGGCTAATGGGATGCTGGGGTGCAGAGGGAGGGGTATCACCATCAGAAAGAGGGAGGTGGTGTTGCCTCTCTATAGATAATAATAATACTTTACTTATATTGCACCTTTCTAAAACCAATACATAAAATATGTTAAAACATCATCATTAAAACATCAATCAGAAAATGCTGCTAACCACAGATGGGATTTTAAGGCACGCTTAAATTTCTCCACAGACATGCACTCCTGAAGCGGACGGGGTAGAGAATTCCAGAGGGTTGGGGCCGAGTACATAAAAGCATGGGCACCCCAAGATTTCAAAGAAACCCTTGGAACCTCTAGCAACCCTTCATCCACTGAGCGGAGTGATCGCTTAGGGCAGTAGGGCACCAGAAGCTCTTTCAAGTAGACTGGGCCAGGTCCATGAAGGGCTTTATAAATCAGAAGACCGACTTTAAAGGTGATCCGCCACTGTATTGGCAGCCAGTGCAGTTCATGCAGCACCAGAGAAATATGACAGGTACGAGAAGTACCCATTAATAACCGAGCCGCAGCATTCTGCACTAGCTGCAAGCGGCAGATATCAACCCTGGTAGCCCTAGATAAAGGGAGTTGCAATAGTCAAGGCGCAAGGTCACAAAGGCATGGGCCAATGTAGGCAAGTCACTGGACGGAACTAGGTGCTTGATCCTAGAGATGTTCCTCAGATGGTAAAAGGCTAATTTGATGACTGCTGAAACCTGTGATCTTAACGTTAGCCCATTGTCAAACATCATCCCAGGTGCCGCACCTGTTCAGAGGTCAGGAGCTGGGAGCCACCCAGAAATAATCCTGAGGGCAAACCAGCTCCTACCCTCTCTTTCCTGCAACCTGGGTCCACAACCATTACCTCAGTCTTCTCCGAGTTCAAACTCAGTCAGCTCGAATTAATCCAGTCTTGGATTTCAGTGAGGCAGTTATTAAATACCGAGAGAGCTCTATCCTGGTCGGTGCAAAAGATAGGTAGAGCCGGGTATCATCAGCATAGCGGTGAAACCTCAGCCCATACCTTCTTACAATGTCTCCGAGGGGCAGCATGTACACTGAGAACAATGTGGGAGACAACACCAACCCCTGAGGCACCCCACATTACAGCGAGACTAGGCCCAAGGAATTTATCCCTGACACCACCCTCTGAGTTCTGCCAGTGAGGAACGATTTAAACCACCTGAGGTCTGTATTAGATAGTCCACAGATAAACCTCAGGAGTTCAAGAAGTATCCCATGGTCCACAGTGTCAAACGAGAAGAGAGATCGAGAAGAATCAAGATAGAATGGCTCTTTCGATCTCTTGCCATCAGGAGATCATTGAGCACCCGAACCAGCACAGTCTTGGTACTAGGCCTCTTGCGAAAACCAGACTGGAGTGATTCATAGATGTCATGGATAGTTAAATGCTTCTCCAGTTGTACGGCCACTGCTTTCTCAATCAAATTCCCCACGAAGGGAAGATTGAAGTTCAGTCTGTAGTTAGCATGGCAGTCTGGGTCCAAAGAAGCTTTGTTCAGGAGGGGTGTTACCACCGCCTCCTTCAGGGAGATGGGAAAATCACCTGTCTCCAAGGAGCACCAGACTATCTGTGCCAGGACTGGGCCAATAACATCACAACAACCCTTTATCAGGGAAGCTGGGCACGGATCCAAACTACAGCATGTAGGGTGCATACCCTGGACAATCCGCATGACATCAGTGAGCTCCGGCTGGTCAAAGGAATACCAGGAGGAACCAGAGGCAGTGACCCAGAGCCAATCCATCATTTCTCCCATAGAAGATGCAGGCTGGAATGACACCCTGATGTCAGCCACCTTAGCCACAAAGAAGCGAGCAAGCTCTTCACACTCCACTTGTGAGATCGTTGATAAGACCCCACCTTGGGTACTCTGTCCAGTTCTGGAGACCACATCTTTGGAAGGACATAGATAGAGTGGAGGTGGTCTAGGGGAGGGCAACAAAAATGGTGCAGGGTCTACACCAAAAGCCCTATGACAAAAGACTAAAGGACCCCAGTATGTACACCGTGGAAAAGAGGAGGGAGAGGGGAGATGTGATAGAGACCTTTAAAATACCTCATGGGGGTAAATAAGGTCTGAACCCTGGTCACTGGCATTGCGAGCAGATGCACTACCGTTGAGCCAATGGGCCAGCCTGTTTTTAGCATTTTAAAGTTTAGGTAGGAGGTACTTGAGAAGTCCACAGAGGAGGAAGAGTATCTGGGTACAGTGAAAAATAAATATCATGGCAAAGAAGGCACTCTGCTATGGAGACATAATTTACGAGTCTGATAATTAGTTGAAAAAAGTCTGGTCTAGTGGTTAGAGTGCAGATTTGGAAAGCAGAAAACCCAAGTTTGAATCCCCCAGAATCACTTCATGTGTGGTTTTGAGCAAGTCACTTAGCCTCCCTGAGCCTTAGTCCCTAGCAACCATCAAACTGCATAGAAGCTAAACCCCACTGTAAATGAGACATTGCATTGTGTTAGACTGCCTTGGGTAAACACATTTTTTAAACAAATTACACTGTCTCAGAAACTTTGAGTGATGGCTTTGTTGCTAAACTTTGCAATTTGTGGAATTCAGGTCACAGTTCTGGCTTCCTAGAGCAGCGGACATTACATTTTTGCAGTGTCCCCCATCCATTATTTAAGTGTGATGGGCCACGGCCCTATATTTTTTACCGCTGTCCTATGTTTTTTACCACCATCCTATATTTGTAGCCATCAGCCTAATTTGTTTTTATAGGATCCTCCAAAATTGCCTTTTACCATCATACTTTATTGCACCACTACCCTTGTTTTGATACCAGTACTCTAAACCTTACTTAAAACCACTTATGTACTGTACATGTAGTGTGTATATAGGAGGCCTAAGGAATAATATACCTTCGACCCTGATCACCACAACTACCGCTCTATATTTACAGGCTATGGGTAAGCAAATTTTTACTCTCTCAGAAACTTTGAGTGATGGAAATAAACAAATTATGCTGTCTCAGAAACTATTAATTAAACATTGCAATTTGCGAGATTCGAGCCACAGTTCTGGCTTCCTAGTGCAGCGAAGGACATTTTGAAGCAGCTGTGTAGCTTTGCACAGTTCTACCTGAATAAGGCTGCTGCAGGCACATTATAGACACAGAAAGCACAAGAACAAATCACTGGGATCAAGCAAAAATAGTGCAAGGGTGTTCAAACTCATTAGCTATCACAAACAATGTTGCATGGTGGCAACATCTCAGCACAGCAGCAGAGCCACACAGATTCGCACACCATGGCACAAAGAGGGAAATCATAGCCATTTCTCTTACCATATAGCTATAACTTTTATTGTTGGTCCCAACATGCTTGCTCTTATGTCTGTGAAGGAAATCTTCTGAAGCAAAGAGCTACTTGTTCCCTACTTCAGAAGATTTCCTTAAAGGAAACACCCTTATACCTTGTAAATGTTATTGGTTTCCGAGTCAACAGACAACTCTTTTCCTGTAGCTGTTGGGGATGTACATGTTTGCTTTAGTTTCACTGTTCATGCTAGTCCCCTGTAACTATCTTGGGGTCCCCATTTTATGGTTCTTGAAATCTCATTGTTCCTGAGAGCTGCATTAGCATATGAGAACATTATGTCATGTCACCCATTTATACCATGTATCTATGCTGAAAGTACAAATATCCTGAAACAACTCTCTGGAGCCACACAAATTGAATGCAATTTAAAGGGGAAAACCTTGCATTACTATTCAAACACAGAAAAACAGAAACATTTTATTTATTTTATTTATTGGAACATCAGTTTAACAACCTTTGAGCCAGAGGCTCATTTACAACGGTACCTCGTCACAGAGAGGACAAAACAGTGCAAACAACAAACATCCAAAGAAGACAGAAAAGCAGAGTACTGTTAAGAGACAAGACAAGTTGGTAAGCATATGTCAAAACACGGTATTCCATAAGATTACAGGTGAGCATTACAAGATTGACAGTAAATAGTTGATACATGCCGATTAGTACAGTAGGCTGACATAGGTAAGGCTGGGTGGAAGAAATCAGAGTAGAGGAGTGTGGGGAAGAGAGTAGCAATAAAGGTAGAGATGGTCAGGAGGTCAGAGAGCCGCTCAGGGAGCTTTGTCTGGACAAGAATTGGAAGAGGCTTAGAGGCAGCTACAGCTGCGTGTGAAACAGGTGATTTCTAAGGCTGGTTTTGAAATAGAGCTATCGAGGGCATCAGTGATACGGTGGGGAGAGTTTTATACCAAAAGGGCTCTGTAGGGGTATGCCGTTTGACCTTGCGAGGTTCTTGCCCTCGGTACTACCAGTGCAGTTTTGCAGGAGATACGGGTATGCACTGTAGGGTTTGCTCGGTGGATAGAGGCAGACAGACCAGGTGGGGATAGACCAAGGAGCGACTTTTTAGTTAGGAGGCAGGTTTGGTATTTGAGGCGTTCATCTAGGTTGAGTAGATTAGCCATGGTGTAAAGAAGGCAGGTATGGGTTAGTCTTGGAGCCCCAGTTATAAGCCTGCATGCCTTGTTTAAGGTGAGGCAGATCTTGTGTAGGGCAGTCTGGTCTGCCGCCCCATACACAAGTAAGCCATAGTCTACTAAGGATAGTACAGAAGATGTGACTGCAAGTCGGAGGGCATCAGTGGGGAGACAGTTTTTATGACGATAGAGGATACCCAGCCGAGTGTTAGAGGCTGAGGCAAGGGCAGAGATGTGGGCATGAAATGAGAGGGCAGGGTCAAAAGTTATACGTAGGTATTTATACAAGTGAACTAGCTCAATTGGGAGTTTTGAGCAGGAGTGGACTAAGAGTGGATAGTTACTAGATTTATTTTGGGGGTGGGCAAAGGGCATGGTTTTGGTATTCTTAAGATTAATTACAAGTCTGTGCTTGGTGAACCAGGCTTCTGCGTCATTGTAGGATACTTGCAGAGAGTCCTGAAGTGAGATGGGATTACGGTCCGAGGCAAAGAGTACAGCATCGTCTGCGTAAAGTAGGATTTTACCGGTACAATCACTTGGCAGGGAGTTGAGAAAAAGTGAAAAGAGCAAGGGCCCAAGAATGGAGCCCTGTGGGACTCCAGAGCGGATAGGGCAGGCGCTGGAGAGTATCCCATTAATTTTAACACATTGTGAGCAGGCAGACAAGTAGCTGGAGCACCAGGAGATGGGCCCAGTGGCAAAGCCTAAGTGGCTAAGGGCAACCAGCAGGATGGGGTGGGAGACAGTATCGAAAGCTTTTGATAAGTCTATGAACACTGCACCCGCTAAGGAGCCAGAGTCCAGCGAAGAGTGAAGAAAGAGGACTCCAGGAGGGCAGTATTGGTGCTGTGGCCAGCTCTGAACCTATGTTGTTCGGGGCAGAGGATGCTATATTTGTCGAGGTATTCAGAGATTTGGGAGGACACAATTTTTTCTAAGGCCTTTGAGAGAGGAGAGAGGATTGAGATAGGCCGATAATTGCCAGGAAGAGTCCTATCCCCACCCTTGTGTATTGGGGTGACTGTAGCAATTTTCCAGGCAGTGGGAATTGCCCTAGGCAGAGAGATTTGTTAAAGAGGCTGGTGATTGGTGAGATAACCAGATCCAGAACCTGACGGAGGAGACTGGGATCGAGGGAGTCACTGCCAATAGTGTTACTCTTTAAGGCCTTGAGTAGGTAAGGTCTGACTTCCTGGGCAGTAACACGGTGCAAGTAGAACAAGGGGCGTGTGAGAATAGGGACAGACCGGGGGGGGCGAAGAATTTGTCTGGGAGCACAGGGCTAAGGTCAGTGAAAGATTTGTTGAGGTTGTTGGCAATGAGGACTGGGTCTGTGGAGACAGAGCCATCAATGTTGATAAGTGAGGGTGGGGGGAAACGCGTACCCCCATTCAGCTGCTTGATGTTGTCCCAGAAGGTCCTGGCATTCCCCCATGAGGTGAGCGAGGCTTCATAGTGTTCAGCCTTCGCCTTGCGGATGGCCCAGGTACATTTGTTCCGGGCAGCAGCATAGGCCTGCCTGTCAGCTGGGCGGCCGGTTTCAGTGGCAGTGTGCCATAGATTGTCCCTATGCTTAAGAAGTTGGCGCAGGGAGGGGGTAACCCAGGGGGCATGCCTTACTTTGGACCGGCGTGCAGTTAGTGGTGCAAAAATGTCGCATGCAGAGTTAAAGGTATGGGTAAAAAAGGTTGGGGCTGTGTCCATATCCTGGGCGTTTTGTATGGGGACCAGTCAGTATGGGCTAGGGTTGTAAGGCCTTTCAGCCCACCAGGTCTTAGCCGCCGCTGAAGGGTGGTTTGTGCTGTGGATTTGGGCGAGGAGGTTGACCAACAGAAGAGAACAGGGGAGTGGTCACTAAGACCGTCAGGAAGGATTTGGATATTGCGGATGCGGTTAGGACGGTTTGTGAGGACCACGTCCAGAAGTGTGCTAGAGCCCATTCTAGGATTCACTCTAGTGGGTTGGGTAACTAGTTGAGCTAGGTCAATAGCTGCAAAAGTGTCACGGGAGGAGGTGGATGAAGGGCTGAGCCAATTGATGTTTAGGTCCCCCACTAGGATTTGGTCGGAGGAGTGGGGTAGGGAGGTAAGATAATCAATTAGTGGGCCTAGTGCCTGTGCTTGATTTTGGAGGTATATAAGCTGAAGTCAGGTAGATGGGACCCTAGAGGATCAGGAGATAGTTTTAGGGTTGGGGCCTGAGCCCTGAAGTCAAGGACAGGGGTTGGGAGGGCTAGTCCAACGAGAGGGTCTTTGACATAAATGGCACAGCCCCCACCTCGCCTACCAACATGGTCCTCCCGATAAAGGGAGTAGCCAGGGAGTGAGACCAGAGAGTCAGGGGTAGAGTCTGACAGCCAGGTTTCCACTATTGAGATAACATCAGGTTTATGAACAGCAACCCAGCAATGGAGAGAGTCGAAATTTTTAAGGAGGCTACAGATGTTCATAGAAACAATATGAAGTCCAGAGGATTCCACTGAGGAGCTTTTGTAAGCTGGACCAGGATTGGGATGTATGTTACCAGTCAGGAGCAGAAGGATGAGAACCGCCCTAGACAGAGGGTGGTAGAAGGAGAGTTTACGCCGGGAGAGATAGGAAGAGTAGGGGGGTTTCAGAACACAGGGGGTGGGTAGGGCAGCACAAGCTGGGAAGGCTTGGGTGATAAGTTGCCAGAGGGAGCAAGGGGAGGTAGGTGGTGTCTAGGTGGGGGTGAGGTGGAGAGGGCATATTGGGTGGGTGGGGGAGGAGCTGTGGCCCAGAAGGAGGGAGAGCAAGAGGGCAAGTGGGAGCACTAGAGTAGTGAGGCTGTGGGGTAACAGGGACACCAGGGTCAGATGAAGGCAAAAGGAGGAGGAGGAGAGAGAGGCAAGTAAGGCGGAAGAAAGCAGGCATGATCAGTGAAGGCTTGAGGCAGATAATAAGAAAGAGAGAAGAGGGTGAGTAGTCAGTCCCTAGTGTTAGTGCCACTCTGGTACAGTGGATAGAGTCCCCGCCTCTGGTGTGCAAGGTGCCAGGTTCAAGACTCACCAGGGATAATTGGGGAATGCCAAGGGTAGAGACGTTGTGCACAGTCCAGGAGCAGTCCAACAGCACTGAGACGGCCCACAACAGGGGTGCTAAATGGCGACTCCTAGTGGCCAAGAGTGGCAGTAGGCTGGTGAGGGGTAGATGGTCTCAGGGGCCCAGGGAATACTGGGAGGGGGGAAGAACAGTGAGTGAAGAATGGGAGGACTTAAATGATAGAAGAGGAGTTGGTAGGGGGTGGATTGGACGGGAGAGGTGAGAAGAGGGATAAGGGGGTGGACAACACAGGGATAGTGTAGGGTTAGCTGGCAAGAAGCTATCAGCTGGGGGCACAGTGACCTCTAGTGGCTAGTGGGTATAACCTGCAAATGGGAAAGTGGGGACTTAGTATTTGACAGAGCCGGAATGATGTAATGAAATGAGCCAATAAATTGAGCCGCCCCTGGATGGGGCAGGCGGCGCCTGAGCGTCGTGAGGGCTAACACCACAGCAGTCTTCAGGTAAAGAGCAGAGAAAGCCTTTACCTAGTAGCTGCAAGCCGAATCCGAGGGCTCCTGAAGGGAGCAGGAGCGTCTGTTGCTGCCGTGGTCGGCAGAGTGCTGGGGGGGGGGGTTACCAGCCTGAAAAGGTACAACAAACAAAGGAGAGGATTAGTATGCAGCGGGAAGGGGAATTCAAGCTAGAGACCACACTGCGCATACGCAGAAGCAAACAGCACGGCCACACAGGAGTGAAACAGGTAAGGCTAAAAAACAAATAACTGAGTCCTTCCACAATACTAGTCGCAGATTAACAGCCAACTAAAAAAGCAAGCCTAGGAGAGCAGGATTTAGCAGTCTTAAAGTCCCTTGTAGACGTACATGGCTAGCTGGAACAGGCAGAATACAGACTGAGGCAGTAACTAAAAACAATCAGTGAAGCTGTGGGGACAGATATTTAGGAGTCCTTTAAGGCTACACTCAGGTAGTATCCCACAGCAGTCTTCAGGTAAAGAGCAGAGGAAGCCTTTACCTAGTAGCTGCAAGCCGAATCCGAGGGCTCCTGAAGGGAGCAGGAGCGTCCATTGCTGCCGCGATCTTCAGAGTGCTGGGGGTTACCAGGTTAACATAGAATGAGGCGGCAGATTAGAGCCACTGGGCCCACCCAGTCTGCCTTTTTCTTAACTTTCATTTTTTGCTGCAGACCCTACTTGAACTACAGTATAATCTCTTCCCACCTTCATTACCCCTATGATTCCCTTGTGCCTACCCCAGGCATTTTTGAACCCCACCACTGTTTTCACCCCCACTACATCTGCTGGAAGGGTATTCCAGGTATCCAGCACCCTTTCTGTGAAGAAGTACTTCCTCACAACCCCCTGAATTTACCCCCCTTCAGCTTCATAGCATGCACCATTGTTGTAGAACACCTTTTTCTCTGAAAAATACCTCCTTCCTGTACCTTATTAATCCCTGTGAGTTATTTAAAGGTTTCTATCATCTCTCCCCCTCCCTCCTCTCCTCCAGACTGTGCCTGTTTAGCTCTTTTAGCCTTTCCTTGTAGAGCTTATGATGCAGACCCTGCACCATTTTGGTAACCTTCCTCAGGACCGCCTCCACTCTCTCTGTGTCCTTCCTGAGATGTGGTCTCCAGAACTGGGGACACAGTACTCATGGTGGGGTCTCACCAGGGACCCATATAGCAGCAGCACCACCTCCCTCTTCCTGCTGGTGATACACCTTCTTATGCACCCTAGCATCCCACTAGCCCTTCTGACTGCCTTGTCACACTGCCTGGCCACATTTAGGTCATCCGATATGATTACCCTTAGGTCTCTTTCCTGCTTGGTCATTGTTAGTATCACTGTGTCCATTTTGTACTCTCTTCCCAGGTTCTATGGCCCAGGTGCATTATTTTGCACTTTTTTGCATTAAAACCTAGCTGTCAGCCGGCCTAGTGGTGCTGAGGGTTGAGGCGCTGGATGCCACACCTCATGCCATGCCGGTGACCTGGGTTTGGGAGCAAACTCGGGCCACCAGGGTTGGCAGGGGAGGACAGGATCAGGCATCTGGTGGACTGCTCTACTGTCCTGGGAGGGAAGGCGGCATAGATCCTGGGCTCTGGGGACTCCTGGCAGCGGCTAGGGGCACAGCATGCCCGAGATCCAGTAATCATGGGATAGGCTGCAGCAGTGACCCTGTAGGCATGCACAGAAGCATGTGTGCCCAAGCTGGGACACATTGCATGCCTGAGCCTAGAGGAGGGACCACGATGCAAGTAGAAAATCCCCTTCCCTTGGGGATAGGTGAAAGCGCTTCCTCCCGGGCTACACTCCCAATACTGGGTGCTCTCCTCTCCATTCCCCGTCACTCCGGCTCGTCACTCTACATTATAGATAGAGTGCCCTGGGTGGATAGGGTGGCCCTTCCTCGGGGGGGGGGGTTCAGATCCAAGGGATTTGCTGGGTGGGGGTGAGGAGTAAGGTGCAGCGTCATAGCGAGAGGTAGAGTCCGAGGCAAGGAGGTTGCTGAAGAGAGTTCCCCTGTGGGAAGGTGTAGAAATAGAGTTAAAAAAAAAAACTAGCTACCATACTCCTGGCCACTCTTCCAGTCATTTCATATCCCTGCCCATCCATTCCACCCCACCCCACCCCAAAGTGTCCACTCTGTTGCAGATCTTGGTGTCATCCGCAAAGAGGCAGACCTTCCCTTCCAGTTCCTCTGCTATGTTACTTAAAAAGACATTGAAGAGGACTGATCCCAGCACTGATCCTTAAGGTACCCCGCTGGTCACCCTCCCTTCCTTGGAGTGCACTCCATTTACCACTACCCTCTGTGTCATATCCACTAACCAGTTTCGTAGCCAGGTTACCACCTTATTACACTCCCCCAAGTTCCCCAACTTGCTTACTAGTCTATTAAGCCTTGCTGAAATCCAGGTAGGCCACATCCACTGCTTCTCCCTGATCCAGCTCCTTGGTCACCCAGTCAAAGAAAGCCATCAGATTTGTTTGGCATGACCTTTCCGCTGTGAAACTATGCTGCCCTGGTTCCTGTAATCCATTGGAAACAAGATACTTCTCGGATATTTCTTCACCATCTCACCTCTTCCTGTCTCCTCTCTCTCTCCCTTTCAGTCTGGCTTTCAGAAGGATCACTGCACCATCTCTTCCCTGCTATGTGTCATTGGCTCCATCCTCTTTGGTATGGATCAGGGGCATATCACAGCTGCTATTTTCATTGATCTGGCCAAAGCCTTCAACTCAGTGTCCCATTTGCTCCTTCTGGAAAGGCTGAGCTTGGCTGGACTCTCTGCTCCTAGTGTAGATTGGTTCAGGTCCCACCTAACAGGTCAACAGCAGTCCGTACAGGTAGGAGGCGTGTTATCTCCCACTCTCCCCATTCAGACCAGCGTCCCACAGGGTTCTATCCTAGGCCCCATCCTATTTTCCATTTTCTTAAATGATCTTCTCACTGCTTGTGTCAACTCACATATACACATGTATGCTGACAACACAGTCGTCTTGACTTCTGGTCCTTCTACAGGCTCTGTGAAAATTCTACTCCAACAGGATTTCAGTAGGGTACTGCACTGGTTTCGGGCCAACCAGCTTAAGATCAGTACTAAAAAGACAGTGTCTATGACCTCTGGAACCAAGGCAAAAACTGGCCTGGCTCTTGAGGCCTCAGGTCTTCTCAACACTGGTTGGCTCCCCTTTTGACGTGGTCCCATCTTTCAAGTACCTCAGCATATGACTGGAGACCAAGCTTGACTACTCCACCCACACTGATGCTATCCACGAAAAATTCTGCCCCAAGCTTGGTGCGCTGTATCATAATAAAGACTGTCTTTCCCTGTTGGTCCACCGTAAGCTAATCACCAAAATGATGGTCCCGGTCTTTGACTACGCTGACGTGGTCTACGGGACTGCTTCCACTACTTCCCTTGCCATAGTGGATGCACTCTGTAATGCCGTTTGTCACTTTGTGACTAACTCCCCTCCACAAACACTCTACTGCTTCCTCTAGTCCACCCTCTCCAGCCTCCCTCACTGTCTTCCTCTCCAAGTACTGGTTTGGCTCCCTGCCATCCTATATAACCTCGCTCCTCTCTCCTATCCCTCCTGCTCCATGCTCCTTTTTCTCAAGGGACCAGCAGACCTTCTCTACTCCTCACCCTCATTCCACTGCTGGACTGTCTGCCTTCTCCTGTCACCTGCCACTTTTCTGGAACCACCTCCCTCATGCCACTTCTATAGGATACCTCAGACATCAGCTGAAACCTATTTTTCAATTGAACTGCACTTGTTTTTTTGGTTTTTTTTACCTTTGTCTTTATACTCTTTCCTCTCCTGCTGTAGCCCCTCTCTTCAGGGACCCAATGCGACCCTGCTTCGGAGCTCCCCCAAGGCTCGCCAGCCCATATTGGTGTCCAGCTCTTGGACCCTGAGCACTCCAGATAACCCCCTGGCTGGAGTGGAGCAGTCCCCCTAACTCTTCCAGACCTGTAGCAGAGCGTGCACCTTGCGGTGTCCTCCTTGGGTTCCTCTGAATGCTTGTGATGGGACCTGTCTACCGGCGCCACTGTGGGGGTGTTTTTCCTGGTTCTCTACCACTCCTTGCGGGCATCAATGCACTAGGAGGGCCAATGAGACAAAGGCATGGTGAGACGTGCCTATGCTCCATCCCTTGGCTGACGTCCGCCCCTCCCAACACTCCTGCTACCTCTGACTGCACCTTCCACCTGAGTTCCCCCAGGTGGCGGTATCGCAGCGAGGTCTGCAGCCCACCCTCCCCAAAGAAGGAGAGTGGCCCAGTGGGCTCTCAATCCCTCTCCCCCAGGCCAGCCCCCCAGCAACCCTGGCTCGATGGCATCATAAGCGGTAGCGCTACCAGTGCGCCGGTGGGCTGGCCTAACTGCACCTGTTTTGACTGACATGTTTTGTGTGTTTTTTTTTTTGTTTGTTTTTTAAACTTTAATTTTTATTAAAGCTTCGCAGGAGACTTAAATACATTTGCCAGATACATCATTATAATCACAGTATACCATGCAGATATATGTTATACTGTCTCTCCATGTATAAAATACTTTATCTAACTCAGAATTGATAATTCCATCATACTTCTTTCACAATTCTAAATACTGGGTTGATTTAATTTTGATTTACTTCAAGACACATATATATAGTTTGAGAGGAGGAGTATTTTTCTGACCCGCCACCCCTCTTATGTTTCCCCTTCTGATTGTTGCCACGTCTCCCACCTCGTCCATCTCTGGACATAAAGTGAAGTCCTGTGGTTTATTTTAAAGGTAAGTTCCTCTAGCTCAGCTATGTTCTGGACTACTGATACCCAGTCCTGTCTCTTGGGTGGTGAGGGACTAAGCCATGCCCTGGTTATAGCTTTGTGGGCTGCCGTAATTAAGATTGCCCATAAATACAGAGGGTCGGGTCCCCTAATGTCTGCTGGAGGAGTTCCCAGGATCATTTCCTTCCAATCAAGAGGTTGGTTTAGTGTAAGAATTTCTCCTATAGCTGTTGTGATCTCAGACCAAAATCTTTGTAAATTTGGACATGTCCAAAAAATGTGGAGATAGTCTGCTTTCTCTTCCCCACATTTCCTCCAACAGCTAGCTGAGTATTTTGTGTTTCTCTTATTTAAGGTCATAGGTGTGAGGAAGAAGCAGACCCTTACCTTCCAGGCAAACTCTTGCCATAGGGGAGACCTGGTCATTTTTCTAACTATGTTAAAAATGGATCTCCAGTCAGGGATTGGGGAGTCAGGGCTGATTACCTCCTGCCATTTATTTTTGATCCTGGTTAATGGGTCACTCTTTGCAGATCTGAGGGACCTGTAAATGACAGAGATCAATCCCTTTTGCCCCATAGTGGATTTTATCTTTTGGATTGCTGCCACAAGGGGGACAGCCCTAACAGGGTCTGTCTCTTTCTTTTGAAGAGATACTATATATGCTCTTACCTGAAGGAACCTGAAGTGGTCCGAATTTTTGAAACCGAACGTGTTTTTAAGGGATACAAAGTCCTGAATCGAGTCCCCCTAAATGAAATGGCCCAGGTATTTCAGCCCCAATTTGCCCCACTGTTTATATGTAGGGTCTAGGCGGTTAGGAGGAAAGTCTTTGGCCCAGGCCAGGCTTTTTAGTGGCCATAGAGAGGCCTGTAATTTATATTTTTGCCAAAGCCTATGAACTGAGCGGAGAGTATCCCCCACAGAATGTAGCTTGGGTCATGATGTGTGGTTTGTATTTTGGTTTTGGAAAATTAATAAAGTTAAATTTAAAAAAAAAAAGAATGTAGCTTGGGCATGGGATGGTTGTGAGACAGCAGAGGAATTACTATATGGTCTCCGAGGGGTACCCTACCGTCTCCCTCCTCCTCGCCCCTTTCCATTTCTCTCCACCCGGAGGTGGAACTGGGACCGACCCACTGGAGTGCATTCTTCAGTTGAACCGTCAAAAAATAATCCTCCTGCTCTGGAAGGGATCTACCCCCTCCCTCCCGGTGGGCCTGCAGGATCTTAAGTTTTATTCTAGGTCTCAGACATGTTTTGTGTGTTGAGAATCTCAGTTCTCAACTTGTATTAGATTGTATATATCTCATTGTTACTTAGCACTTTTTCCTGCTGCCTGTTTTTACAATTGCCCTATTTTTATCTATCTGTACTTTTTATCCATTATATTTGCTATTCTGATATGCTGTTTACCTCTGTTGTCCTTCCCCCGGGTCGCACTTAGAAACGAGCTTAGGCTCAGCGTGCCTTTCCCAGTTACCAATTTTCAAATAAAATTAATAAATATTCCAAATTCTTTCCTTTAATAGTGTTTCCATTAACTACCCACCATCAATGTTAGACTGGCAGGCCTATAATTGCCTGCCTCTTCCTTCCTACCACTTTTATGGAGTTGGACTAAATCTGCCCTTCTCCAGTCCTCCAGGACCACGCCAGTCTCCAGTGATCTGCTAAAAAGGTTTGTCAGAGGTGCAGTTGGTACCTCCCTGAGCTCCCTCAGCATCCTTGGATGTACCCCATCTGGCCCCATAGCTTTGTGTACCTTCAGGTTCAGAAGTGCTTTCTGGACTCTCTCTCCACAGAAAATGAACAGGAGTCCAGTTCCCTCCCATCAAATCTCCTGGCTCCTTTTTGTGATCCCTGTCCTTCCCATTATAGTGTGAACACTGGGCAAAAATACTTGTTCAAGATGTTTGCCTTTTCTTGACCCCCCATACAGTCCCCCCCCCACACTCTTTCACCATACAGCCTCTCCCTTTGTCTTCCATTTATGCATGTGGCCCCAACCCTTTGGAATTCTCTACCCCGTCAGCTTCGGGAGTGCACAGCTGTGGGAGGGTTTAAACAGGTGCTGAAAACCTTTTTATGGTGCCTCTGGACCCTCTGTTATTCTGTTACTTATTTTACTGTTATGTTTACTGTTTTTATCATGAATTTTTTTATCTTTTTGTAAAGTGTCTTGATGGCCTGAAAGGCCTGAAAGGTGCTTGTGTGAAATAAAATTTATTTATTTATATTTATTATTATTTATTTATTTTTTGGCTAACATGCCTAAAACATGTCTTGTCCCCTTTTGATACTCACTGAGCTATTCTTTCCTCAGTTTGTGCCTTTGAGCCCCTTACTGCTTTGCCTGCCTCCCTCCCTCTGATTTCCCTGATACACTTTCCTATCCTCCTCCTCTCTCTGGGTCTCCTTATACCTTTTGAATGCCACTTTTTTAGTCTTTACCTTTTCTGCTACTACTTTCAAGAACCATAGCAGCCTCCTCCTCCTCCTTCTTTTACATTTGCTTACTTGCTTGACACAGAGGTTTGCTGCCTTCACTATGCCCTCGTTTAGTTTGGCCCACTTTTCCTCCACCCCCCCGCCAGGTAATTCCTGAGGCAGTCACCTATCTTAGTAAAGTCAGTCCTTCTGAAGTCCAGGACTCTCGTCATTTGGTGGTTGGATTCTGCAGTTGTTTTTATGTTGAATCACACTGTACGATGATCACTGGTCCCCAGATGGCTTCCTACCTTGACATAAGTACCAGGTTCAGTATTTATTTTATTTATTTAGCTTTTATTGACCGGGTAAGTGCGCTAGACAAATCCTGCCTATTTTCAGGCACGACCCGGGGGAGGGGGATACAGATGAATGCCAACTGACCTTGAACCAGATTAAGCTGTTGGTGGTATTTTTTTAGTGAATTGCTAAATTATTGCCCCATTATGAGTGGGTTCACTGACTAGTTGCCTGAGGAATACCCCCTGTGGGAGTCTAGGATGTCCCTGCTTCTAGCTGAAGCTGTAGCAGGGCAGCTCCACTGTATATCTAGCAGATTGAAGTCCCTTAGCAGCAACACCTCCCCCTTTTCTGCCATTTTTTGCCAATTGTTTCTAACATTACCCTATCAAAGTCCTCCCCCTGTGCTGGAGGCTTGTAGATTACACCTGTCCGAAAAGTGACTCTGTGTCGTGACATCGAGGGTGACCCACGGCTCCTCTACCCCCCGAATTCCCTGTGTGTCTGTTGCTTTTTTGCTTTCCTTCTCATAAAACACCACTTCCCCTCCTTTCCTTCCTACCCTCTCTTTCTGAATATCGTGTAGACAGTTTGCAGAGCTAACTGAAGGTAAATGTGGTGTTTCACACCTTGCTGCAACTTGTTCTGTTCTACTCTAATTAAGCAGACAGGCATACTGTGGAGGCTAAAGGCTGTTGACACATCATGTTCTATATGTTAGTGCAGTTCTCAAGGACAATGAGATTTCAACAACCAGAAATTGGAGACCCCCAAGGTAGCTACAGGGACTAGTATGAACAGGGAAAATAAACTAAAGCAATCACATATATCACTAACAGCTACGTGCAAAGTTACCTGTTGACATGGAAAGAAATAAAATTTACAAGATATGAGAGTGCAGTTTACCTTTAGGAGATGCAGAGCAAGCATTTTAGGACCAGCAACAAAAGTTACATCTGTGTGATAATAAAGGCACTTGTTGCTCGTCGGAAACTTCAATCTGTCTGACATAGATTGGTCCTCCTTCATGGCATTATCAGACAGGAGCAATGAATTTCTCATGGCTCTTAAACAGGCAGAACTAAAACAGCTGGTGCAGTTACCCACCAGAGAAAATGCAATCCTGGACCTTGTACTATCAAACACTACCAGGATTATGGACGTCAAGGTAGGAATCAGTTTAGGGTCACATGTCAGTTTGGCTCACAGTCAAAAGATCTGAGGACACAAATCACACAAAACTGAAGATCCTAGACTTCAGGAAGGCTGACCTTAACAAAAAGAAAACATGCATTAAGAACAATCGCAAAGTTGTAGCTGGGGGAGACGTGGAGGAAACCTGGAAAGCCATAAAGAGCACAATCAATCTGGCAACAGCAGAATGCACAAAACGGATAAGTAAATCTAAAAGGAGAAAAAATCCTCTTTGGTTTACTAAAGAAGTAGCTTCCAGTATAAGTTAAAAAAAGAGCTTTCAAGAAATACAAAGAAAGAAAGCAACGTGGAGAAGTACAGAGCAAGACTCAAGGAAGCAGGGAAGGCAATTAGTTTAGCCAAAGCTCATGCAGAAGAAAGAATAGCAAAAGGGGTTAAAAAAGGGGATAAGACCTTCTACAGATATATAAGGGAGAAAAGAAAAAGTCAGGGATGTATCGTAAGGTTGAGAAATGGGGAGGGCCAGAATGTTGAAACGGATGTACAGAAGGCAGAGGCTCTAAATGAATACTTCTGCTCAGTTTTTTTTCACCAAGGCGGATCAGGGAAGTGGACCAGTACTAAAGAATGAAGCATCCTAAAAGAACTAGCAAAATTAAAAACTGACAAAGCTATGGGGCCTGATGGTATCCACCCGAGAATACTAAAGGAACTCAGAGAAGAACTTACCACCCCATTAGCAGGCCTCTTCAACAAGTCACTGGACAGTGGCACAGTACCGGACGACTGTAAAAAAAGCCACAGTGGCACCGCTGCACAAAAGCAGCAACAAGGAAGACGCTGGAAACTACTGTCCAGTTAGCCTCACCTCAGTGGTGGGGAAAATCATGGAAACATTACTGAACGGAAGAATTGTACGGTATCTAGAAGCAACTAACCAAATAAACCTAGAGCAGCATGGCTTCGTAGCGGAGAGGTCATGTCTGACAAACGTGACTGATTTCTTCAACTGGGTGACCAGAACAGTGGACCAAGGAGGAACAGTAGACATAGTGGCCCAGATATTCAAACTGCACCAGGCTGTGACGCAAGCCTGGGCGCAGCACAACGTGGCTGCGCAGGGGCGTTGACTGGGCGATATTCAACGGAGCTGCGCCATGGCTCAGCATAATTGAATATCACACCCTGGCCACCTGCAGTGCACATGGCACAGTGGCACTGCACCAGTGCAAGTGGTCAGAGTGGAGCAGGGGGATGCACTAGTGCAAGTTCCATTGCGCTAGGCGCAACAACCGCGATATTCAAAGGCGCACATGCAAATGGGGCCATAATGTATGCAAGGTGCAGATGGGGCCATTTACATGTCATTATGGCCCTATTTTCATGTAGGTGCGCTGATCCCCGACGACTTGCGCCTGGTGCCCTGCCAGGCAGCAGCCGTCGGGGACCGACGCCCCCTGCAGTGCGGCAGTGTGCTCCACACCCCGATCGCAGGCATTAGTAAAATAAATAAAGACTCCTATAGCCCTAGTGGTCCAGTGGACCACTGTCAGCCCAATCACAGGCTTCACTAAAATATTACTGATTCCTTTTTCCCTGGTGGTCCAGTGGACCGCTGTCAGCCCGATCGCTGGCTTCAGTAAACTAAACATAGACTCCTATATACCTGGTGGTCCAGTGGACCGCTGTCAGCCCTATCGCGGGCTTCAATTAACTAAACATAGACTCCTATATCCCTGGTGGTCCAGTGGACCGCTGTCAGCCCGATCGCGGGCTTCAGTAAACTAAACATAGACTCCTGTATCCCTGGTGGTTCAGTGGACCGCTGTCAGCCTGATTACAGGCTTCAGTAAACTAAACATAGACTCCTATATCCCTGGTGGTCCAGCGGACCCCCCTCCCCACCACCCACTGATCCCAACGCCTCGCTCCTCCTCCCCGGTCAGCGGCGGGTGGCAGCACCCACCTGCCACTACCCGCCCGACTGACACCGTCCAGTGGGGCTGTCGCCCATTGGTCCTAGCGTGAGCCAATGGGTGTGCAGCCCATACCGTACTACACATTCCAGATATGTGAATGGAGCCATGCGTAACACTTTTGAATATCTGGTCCAGTATATCTGGACTTCAGTAAGGCATTTAACTTCATTCCACATAGGAGGCTGAAAATAAGTTGGAACACACAGGAGTGGGACATAAAATAGTAGGCTGAATTAGAAACTGGCTCCAAGGAGAACCCAGAGAGTGTTAGTACATGGCAGTGTGTCGGAGGAAGGAGCGGTGACCAGTGGAGTCCCCCATGAATCGGTGCTTGGGCCAATCCTATTTAACATATTCATCAGTGACATCACAGAGGGTTTGCAAAAAAAGGTATGCCTGTTCACAGACAACACCAAGCTCTGCAACAGAGTGGACATGCAAGAGGGGGTCACAGAAATGATCACTGTTAAAAACACATGAGGAATAATCAAAATAGTGGCAGTTGAAATTCAGAGCCAAGAAGTGCAAAGTTAAGCACGTGGGGAGGAAGAACCTAAGCTGGAAATATACCCTGGGGGGAACAGCTGACTGAAACTAAGGTAGAGAGGGATCTGGGGGTACTCATATCTGACAATTTAAAGGAAAACTGCACCCTCATATCTTCTAAATGTCATTTGCTTCCATGTCAACAGACAGCTCTTTTCATGTAGCTGTTAAAGATGTATGCAATTACTTCCGTTAGTTTTCACACTTCATACTAGGACCTGTCACTCTCCTGGGAGGGTCCATTTCACGGTTGTTGAAATATCATTGTCCCTGAGAGCTGCATTAGCATATGAGAATGTGATGCGTAATCAACCTTTAAACTCCCCAGTATGCCTGTCTGCTTAAGTAGTTTTAAAAGAACCAAGATGCAAGAAGCTGTGAAATACCACATTTACCTTCAGTAAGTTTTACAAGCTATCTGAGTTGTAATGCAGTTTTTTTCCACTAAAACTCCATTCGGTTTATAAGTTTCCAGAGAGTTTTTGCAGGGTATTTGTTATTTTAGCATAGAGATACATGATACAAATGGTTGATCTGACATCATGTTCTCATATGCTAATGCAGCTCTCAGGGACAATGAGATTTTAACAACCACGGAATGGACCCTCCCAGGAGAGTGACAGGGCCTAGTGTGAAGTGTGAAAACTAACTGAATCAGTTGCATACATCTTTAACAGCTACATGAAAAGAGTTGTCTGTTGACATGGAAACAAATAACATTTAGAAGATATGAGGGTGCAGTTTTCCTTTAAAGACAACCAGGCAGTGCGAAAAGGCGGCACAAAAAGCTAGCAGCATTCTAGGATGCATAGGAAGGCATATCACAAGTAGGAAAAGCAAAGTGATAGTTCCGCTGTACAGGTCCTTGGTGTGGCCTCACCTGGAGTGCTGCATCCAGTTCTGGAGACAGCACCTCAAGAAGGACAAGGATTGCCTGGAAACCATGCAGAGGAGAGCTACGAAGATGATACACGGACTTCACGTAGAACCATATGAATCAAGATTAAACCATCTTAGGATGTACTCACTGGAGAAGAGAAGGGACAGGGGAGATATGATAGAGACATTTAAATACCTCAAAGGTATCAACTCAGTACAAACACAGGATCTCTTCAGGGAAAACATGAATACACAGACAAGGGGGCACAACATGCGCCTGAAGGGAGTTCGTTTCAAAACAAATGGCAGGAAGTTTTTCTTCATGGAAAGGTGGTGGAGCCCTGGAACAGTCTGCCCCCAGAGGTTGTGGCAGTGAAGACAGTGGAGGAGTTCAAGCTAGCTTGGGATAGGCACTGTGTAAACCTAAGGCAGTAAAGAAACTGGGAGGGGGGTAGCTTTCATGGGCAGACTAAATGGATCATAAGGTTCCCTTCTGCCAGCACTTTATGTTCTTATGTGATAAAACAAATGGCTATCAATTACATTTTTACTGTGGCACCATGCTGAACCATTGTCTCCATGCACCATTGTTTGTGACAGTATAAACACACTTGTTTAACTGGATGTACTAGCTCTCATTTTTCATACTCTGAGGTAGCATACAAAAGAGGCATTTTGCATGAGAGATGTGCAGGATCCTTAACAAGGATGCAGTCTCCACTCTCCACCATTATTGGGAGTGGTGAAAAACTAGTCGAAACTGGTTTCACTGTTGTGCTGCCACCCAAGAGCACCATATACAAAAACAAGTGCCAAGCAAATTTATAAAACAGTTGTTAGGTCATAGCAAGGTATCACATCTGCATGGTGGCCATGCCCTTTTCCTGACCAGTCCCATAGACCTTTGTGGCCACTCATGAAGGTGTTGCAACTCCCACTGATTATAGCGTTATTTTTTTTATTTTATTAATTTGTTTACCTGGTAAGTGTACTGAGCCAGGGCCCTTTTTCAGACATGGCCTAGGCCACAGGGTGGAGCAAACACAGATTGACAGATGATGACAAAAATACCCACTATTGGAGTATGCTTAAGTACATAAATGCACATTAACAACTGCAAGTGAAGCGGTCAAGCAAATAGCTCCCGGACTTAAACGTGTGCATTGGACCATGTAGCAGCCCTACATATATCAGCGATGGGGATGCTCCAGCAGCAGCAACCAAGGCAGCAGTGTGTCTTGTGGAGCAAGCCCATTACTACAAGGGTGGATCTGGCCCACAGTGCTCAACCAGCTGTTAGCAGAGTGTAATGTAGGGTATCTGGTGCTCAGGGGCATCATTAATCAATAAGTTAGTATTTCCCTCTACAGCACTGTCCTGCTTAGCCACTATGATGCAGCTTTATGAACCTCAGCCTTCCTGTCTCCTCAGAAAACATAAGGCTGATACCTAAAGTGGCAGGCACATTGGTTTCTGACGGGTCTGGCAGCAGAGGTTGGTTTGTTTTGGGACTGAAAATTATAGATTGAAGGACACTGTTTACTGACAAAACTGAACAAGCATTTGTCAATGCCGAATGTTCGCTTGCAGGTATATGCATTGGTGCTTGGCATTGATGCAGGCCCTCCCCCCCAGTTGTATCCATGTCTCTTCAGCATCCATATCCCAACAGAGTACCTCTCTGCGACTCCTCTTGGATCTAATTAACATTTCACCTTCATACTTCTTAAGTGTCTGTCTTAGGAACCCTAATGCCCTGGTTGTGCTCAAGGGTATGAGTCTCTGTGGAAACTGCGCAACCCGCGCTTGTAACACAGTCATTCAGTGGAAATATTTCACCAAGTTTCAACATAGGCATTTTGTCACTTCTGGTCATGAACAGTGTCACTATGATTTTCTTACTGTGCACTGAACACTGATTTCCCACAGTGACTGTGCTATTCTGCGCCGTAAGGGTGAAAACACATTTTGGCCAGGATGTGAAAAATGACAGCTGTACTGTTCATAAGAAGGTGTGGGGAAATGCAAATGTTTAAAGTCTGGAGTGAAAAATATTACAAATTTGCAAAGGTGCGAGTGCACATGGAAACTGCGCAACACACGCTAGTTAAACAGTAATTTTTCGGAATTTTTGCACTGAATTTTCAACATAGGCATTTTAGGACTTCTCCTCATGAACAGTGTCACTGTGATTTTCTTACTCTGTACCAAACATGATGTCCCACAGCGACCACGCTATTCTACACTGGAGTTGTGAAACACATTTTGTCCAGGATGTGGAAAATGGCAGCTGTACTGCTCATAAGGAGATGTGGGTAAATGCCAATGTGGAAAATCTGGAGTAAAAATATTATAAATTCACAAACTTACGAGTGTGTGTAGAAACTGAGCAACACACACTTGTAACACAGCCACTTTATGGACTTTTGTCACCAAATTTTCAACATAGGCTTTTTAGGACCTCTGCTCATGAACAGTGTCACTGCGATTGTCTTACTCTGTAGCGAACACTGATTTCCAACAGTGACCATGCTATTCTGTGCCGGAAGCGCAAAAACACATTCGACCAGGATGTGAAACATGACAGCTGCACTGTTCATCAGGAGGTGTGGAAATATGCCTATTTTGAAAATCTGGAGTGAAAATATTACAAAATCGCGAACATACGAGTGTGCATGGAAACTGTGCAGCGTCGCTGCTCGTAACACAGTCATTTTTGAATTTTTTCACCAAATTTGCAACATAGGCTTTTTGAGAGGCCACCTCATGAACACCAGCACTGTTGTTTCGTTTATTGGTCCCAAAAGGAGATTCCGCGCAGTGACTGTGAACTCACCTTTCGAGACCAAATAACGTCATGACAGTGACTGAATTAATGAGAAGGGGTGTCAAGAACTCCATGCTGAAAATTTGGTGTCAAAAGTTGAAAAAATGGCTGAGATATCCACCTAAGTTGTTAAAACCCTATTTATGCCATTATACAGCTTACCGGCATTTCATCAGTTTGTGGTCAGCTTTGAAGAGTGCAGACATGTTCCCGGTCTACTGAAGATTGTCGCACTGGGCTCCGGAGGTAAGTATGGGGTGACGGTGTGTGTGAGGAGGTGGATGCGCAGAGGGTGGGCACGGGTTGGCGGGGGGCAGGGACTCACCGAGGGACTGTTTTCTTCTTTCATAGGGCATGTTAAAAAACAAAAGAAACAGACACTTTTGGCACACTGGGGTGGGCTCCCAGCGTGCCACCAAAAGTAACGACACTTTTGGCATGCTGGGGTGGGCTCCCAGCATGCCACCTATGTGTTTGTCGAGGGGGGACTGGAGCTTATGGGGATTGGGCACCCCCACCGGCCATACAGTGAGCGTGGGGGGGGAGGCATTAGCACACTGGGGTGGGCTCCCAGCATGCCAACTGGTTGTTTGTTGGGTAGGGCTGCAGTCGATGGGGGATTGGGCACCCCCGTCGGCCACACAGTGTGCTGGGGGGGCACATGAGCCAAGGGGGATTGGCCCCCCCCCCGCCGGCACACAAGGTCAAGGTGGGGAGAACTCTAATGAGGGAGGGGGAGGACATTAGCAGAGGGAGGAAGCGGGAGGGTTTGTTAATGCCGATTTGTGTATGACAGCAGTTCGGCTGATCGGTATGCAAATTGCATACACACTACAACCACTGATTGCAGCGGACCTTTTGTTAGAAGTGAAGACCAACACAGTCGAACTGCTGTCATACGCAGCTTAGCATGTATTGGTCCCCTAAGGTCACGCCTGCTACACTGAGCAGTACATTGGTGAGGCGGGTCACACACCTCCAAAAGTAGTACTGTTGCAAGACGTTACTTGCACATGTGTACAAGCGAACATAAAAATTAAATACCACTTGCCATCATTGAGAGCCTAATGGTTGAATTGGTTGAGGTTCCATCTTCTTACCAGGAGCCTTGCCAGACTCTGATTATGTGCAGGAGTCAGAGGAATCTACTTGCACTGTATTGCAAGGAGGTAAGATGATGCATGATTGTTCAAATAAACTTTTGAAAAGAAGCTGAAGACCTCTCTGGCATCATTTAAAGTTTTGCTTTTGGTCTTGAACCGAAGAGTGTGCCGCAAACCCTACTAGTCAACAGGAATAATTTTTCTGTGGTTACATCTTCTTGTCCTAGATGCACCACGTGTTAAACACACCTGCAGTCTCTATTCCTAGTCTGGGTGGTTCAGTCTGCATGGTAGAACTCAATAGCAGGTCTGCCTGCTGGCTAAAAAGCCCACCCTAGGTCTAACACCATTTGGCATTCAGTGTCTCCTCTGCCCCACCAACAAGGCTAGAATTACCAGAGGGACTAATAGCCAGCCACTAAAAGTCCCTTCCCATCGCACCTCCCAGGGTCAGCGGTCTTTTGAGTACCGGGGACCCGCTTGGCTCAACTCACTACATAACGACCTGCTGGCAGAATCTAAACTTGGCCCCTTCAAATCTAAACTTCATAACCACCTAGCAACACTTAGTGGGTGTGATTGTAACTTCTAATTTGCACAAGCCATCTCCTGTCTTCCTTCTGTTCATTATAGCACTTACAATCTCCCCTATTCAACTGCCTTGTTATTTACCCCTCTCCTCTACCGTCCCACTCTGCCTTCATCCTCCATTCCATTCCTCATCTGTTTCCCACCTCCCTCCCACCTAATCTGCTTCCCCCCTCCCCTCACCATATCCTCCGACTCCAAAACCTCATGGAATTTTTCCCTTCCAGCAAACCAATGACAAGGCCCTATGGCTGCTCCCATTTTCTCCACCTATTCTCCCTTATGCCTTCTTCACCTACTCGGCACTCTCTCAGCAACCAGCCTCTGTTGCTACCAGTTTCTCTCTCCATAGTAAGCTAGCTTTCCATTTTGTTCACACCTAGCAGTGTACTTATTGCGTAATGTGATTGAATTTTGCAATTTTAGTTACAAAAGAGTTGAATATCATTTTTGTATCCAATGTAATTTTGTAACCACTGTCTATTGTTTTGCTGTATTTGTGTTGTTTGCTGTTGACATGGAACCTTTATAAACAAGCTTATAGCTCAAAGGTGTTAATCTGAGAACTGAATAAATAAAATAAATACATTTATATGACTAGGTGTCACCCCTTGCAACTGTAAAAGCAGCCACAAATGTTACTTGGACTCACAAACAGTAAAATTGATTTATTTATTTATTGAATTTTGATGATTGGGTAGGCCCACTGGGCCCCGGAGGTCCCTTTTTCAGAGGCGACCTGGGAGTTACGGTTAATACATGGTAAAACAGTACATTCAGATACAGATATTATGGCAGGCAATCAGTCAACATGGACATATGATGTAATAAAAAAAAACTTCTTACATTCTAGGTACCATTTATATTAGTCAGGTGCACAGTGTAGAGGAGCAAATGGATTTAGCTGGTCCCTAGTTACCCTCCTAGGGAAATCAAGGATAGCTAACATGTAAGTGCTGCCAGATCAGGTGCGTGTTATGACCTTGAGGTGAGAGCGCAGGCAAGCGAGTAGTGAGGGAGAATCAGGTGCCATAGCATAAGCATTTACTCATGGCAAGCATATGAGTCTTGAGTCTAGTTCGGAAACACGTTAACGATGGAGCTTCCCGAACCTCCAATGGGAGGTTGTTCCAATGGGAAGGAGCAGCATGAGAGAAAGACATGAACCCTGCCTTGGTCCTCACCTTAGGGACCTCAAGGAGAGTTTGGCCTGAGGTCCGTAGATTCCGCTGATTTTGTTTAACAGTTATGAGTCCAGCATGACTTGGGGGAGACGTGGAGCACATCAGCTTAAAAGTCAGGCAGAGAGTTGGGTACCTAAGGTGAGCTTCGAATGACGGCCAGTTGAGTCTTGATAATGACTCGCAGTGGTGGCTCCTGGAGTGGGACAGAGTGTCGAAGCAGACCACCTTATTGTACAAGGTCTGTAGCTTGCTGAGCTCCAGCTTGGTCACTCCCTGAAGTACAAGGTCCACATAGGTGAGTGTAGGAAGTAGGACACTCGAGGCAATGGCTGTCCTGGCTTCTGGGATCAACTGATCCTTTAGCCTATAGAGAGTTCCGAATTTTCCATGGATGACCTTTGTGACTTGATCAACATGTTGTTTTGAGGTGAATCCTTGGTCCAGGGTAAGTCCAAGGTATTTTGTGGAGGCAACTACATCAAGATTTTTATGCACCCTGGACTTGAGTTGAAGGAGCTGTGACCTATCTTGGCCAAGGGATCTGGGTCCAAACAGCATAACCTTTGTTTTGTTAGTATTGAGGACCATTTTGTTCATAGTGAGCCAGTCGTCCATCTTATGGATGTCCCCTTAGAAGGATGTCCCAAGGTCGTTTAGGTTATCTGAAGTTCTGTAAATCACCGCGTCATCAGCATACTGGATGACATTGCTGCTCCCACAGTGGTTATGCAGCTCATTTATGAACAGTGAGAATAATAAAGGGCCGAGTATAGACCCTTGTGGTACCCCTTCCTTAAGTGGTAGTGGATCTGAGATTTTGTCCTTCCACTTGACCCTCTGTGTGCGCCCTGTGAGGTAGCTTTTGAACCACCTGAGTGCGTGAGTGTCTAGGCCTAACTGGGACATTTTTTGGAGTAGAAGCCTGTGGTTTACCAGGTCAAACGCCTTGGAAAGGTCGATGAAAACCGTTCCTGTGTTGGACCCTACGTCGATTTCTCTAAGTACATCTGCAGAGAACTTGGTTAGGGCAGTGTCGGTCCCGTGTTTGGCTCTAAAACCATATTGGGCTGGGGAAAGAAGCCAGTGTGCTTCTAAGTATTTCCTGAGTTGGGTGTACACTAGCTTCTCCTGAATTTTTGCAATGGCACACAGCAAGGAGATCGGCCTGTAGCTCCCAATTGGTTCGGCAGGCCCGCCCTTGTGAATTGGGACCACGTGAGCCTGCTTCCACAGCTCAGGGACAGATCTTTCTAGAAGGGACCTGTTTATGAGCCAGGTAAGAGGCCTAGCTAGAGCTGGAGCACCGTCCTTGAGGATTCTAGTCTGGATGTCGTCTGACCCCCCGATCCTCTTGTTTTCAAGGATTTTAGAATGGATAGGACCTCATTTACCTTAACCAGCCTCAGATGAAATGGTGAGCAGTCAAGGTTATGAGTTTCCAGTCCAAGAGGCTCATTGTAGTTATCTTGGAGCCCAGCCTTATATTCATCAAGGTTCATAAAATAGCTGCTTAGGGCCTCGGCGATGAGTGTCTCATCATCCAGTAGTTGCCCATTAGCCTCAATAGGGCCAGGAGCTGCCTTTTTATTGCCCGTAATCAGCTCATTGATGTGGGACCAGAAGAACTTCGGGTTGCCTAGGTTAGTTTTTTGGAGATGAGTGATGTAAGCCTTTTTTGCTAGCTTAACAGCTTGCTTACATTGGTTTCCAAGGGCTCTGTAGCTTACAATGTCAGCTGGGAGCATAGACCTCTTGTACTTTCTCCAGGCTTAGTCCCGGATGATCATCACGGCCTTTAAGGAGGGCATGATCCACTTATAGTAACTTCCTTTTACTTGATGGGTTTTCCTCAGAGCAAAGAGATCTGCAGCCCTAGAGAGGGATGTCAGAAAGAAGTTGACAGCCCCTTCCAGGGTTTGTAGGCATCTTAGTGGACTCCAGTCAATGCCACCTAGATAGCGATTAAATTGCACCGGTGAGAATTTGGAGTAGTCCCTGGATGTGATTACTCTTGGCTGGACCTTGTCCACCCTTATCTTCCAAACACAGAAGACAGGTGAGTGGTCACTCAAGGCATCGGCCATGGTGCCTGCTATTTTTATATTCTTCGGGATTGACACCAGGACCCAGTCGATGGTTGAGTGCCTTCCCAATTTGTAATACATTCTGGTGGGTTGTGTGATAACTTGGGCAAGATGTGTCTCATGTAACAAGCTGTTTATGGAGGACTTAGCCTCTTGGGCCCAGTTGAGATTGAAATCCCCCAATGTGATAAGTTCGGATGCAGCCTCTATGGTTGGGTCCTTCAAGAGTACCTCCAAGGATTGGAGAACATTTGTGGGAGGGCTATATACGCAACCTATGGTAAGGTGCTTGGCACCGCCTAGTGTGAGCTGTATGAAAATTGATTCTATGTCAGGGGACATGGCGTGGGGCATGCTAACATGGGAGGAGGTCAGGGTGTCATTCACATAGATAAGTACACCCCCCCTTTCGATGTTCTGTCCATTCTGTAGCAGACATATCCAGAGGCAGCAACCTCGTGATCAAGGACATGGGGTTTTAGCCAGGTCTCTGAGACTGCTAATAATACATCAGGTTTATACAGGGCTAGCCACGCTTGAACTTTGTGAATCTTAAGCCGAAGACTGCATATATTCATATGAGCCAGCCTCAGACCCTTTGCTACTAGCCAGGTCTGGTCTTGGGAGGAGGAAATTGAGATATTAGCAATACCCCGGGCCCAGGTTCGGTTGAATGTCCCCCGCAAGTAGCAGCAGAGCTGTGAGCAGGAGACGGAGAGTAAGGGTAAGGGATGGTAGAGTCGTTCTGGTGATCACGCTCCTTGTAAGGAGAAGGGATCTATAGCAGATCCCCTTTCTTGAGAATTCATATGCCACTAGGAGGGAGATATTGCACGTCGGGGAAGGACAGTAGTAGTGCCTGGCCGGGTGCGTTCCCAGTCCTTGACGGGCATGGGTGGAAGGGCCAAAATTGCTTTCCAGCCAGTCCACCCAGGGTACAGACAGGATGTAGAGAGTAGCAAGGAGGAGACCACTGTTTAGTTTGCATGGACACATCTTGCCAGCTACTGTAGTCCCCCTGGCTGGGCCTCATTTCCTCAGGGTGCCTGCACTGAGTTTTAATGCCTTGTCCAGAAAGTAGCTGGTTCAGGTCCTGTGCAGTTTCTTGACAGGCAGTGTGCAATGCAAGCAAGGGCTTAGCACAGTTAAGTTAAAATATGTTAGAGCTCAACGATAAGGAATAGGTGTGCACAGAAAAATAACTATTATGTAATTTAATTCCATGCAGATTAGGCTCATCATTAAGGTGAAAGTAATACCACTTAGAGACTAACTTCCTACCTATAGCTGTTTAGTAAGTTTTTCAGCTAAGGCTGTCCCCACTGTGTCTGAATTATGCAGTTGTACGAGCACATACTGGGGAACAATTCAGCAGTCAATTCATTAAACAGTCTGGGATCAGATCAATAAGACACTTCAATTCGTAGGGCAGTCTAGCATCAGAATCCGTAAGACACTTCAGGGCTATTCAATTGGTAAGACTATCATCTGATAAGGTCACCCAAAAAGGCGGGTGACAATATTGCCCCTCCAGGAAAAAAACGGAGGTTAAGATTTCAAGAAAAATGTGGTTAATAATACACAGAAGATAGATGTTATACATTGTTTAATTACGTATACCAAATGGAAAGGATCACACGGAACATGATGGGCCAGCAATCTCAATTTGAGCAATTCTGGAACAGCTCGGTCCTGTATCAGCTGGAGGGTGATCCTCTGTTTGTTCCATGACCTGGTTAGGATTCCTGCTTTTTACAGTTAGTACACCAGTAGACTACACATAGATACGTTCATTGTACTGTACCGCTTCAGACTTTGGTTTTATTTGATATATGTACAGTGGGAAGGCTTTTAGACCATGGTTCGATGGACAGAGCAACAACGTCACTCCCCCATTGAGTTTAAAGGTCATAACATTCTGAGCCTCGCCAGGATTCTTTTTCGTTGCAGCCGGAGGCACTGCTCTACTTCTCTTCAAACTGGATTTCTGCTGCTTCTTTTCTCGCTTCTCCTGCCTGCTTTTCCCCTCATTTGATCAGTTGCCTCCAGCCCTGAATGTGAACTGCATTATTTCGCTGCCCGTAACTCCAGAATGCTATCAGTCTGCCTCGCTAGAAAGTCGTGACATGGTATCTCTGACTATTCACCTGTAGCACCTAGCAGGCAGTTCATGTTTTTGTTTTACATTCAACCTACGAACTGATTTCGCCTGTCTGCTGTATTATGTGGAACTACACATCTCTCACAGCATATCCTTTGGTCTCTTTGCACGTTGCTTGCCCACCTTCTACGTTTCTCAGTCCCGTCTTGTTCCTCACCTCATTTGCTCTAGCTTGCACTCTTTCAGTGCTGTACCGGAGTCCGCTACAGCTGCATGAATCTGCGAAAGGGAGAGTACGGGAGCGCCTTCGTTTCCTATCTGCTTCTGCTCTCTCTTCTTGCTCATTTCCTGAGAGTTTTTCCCTGGGCTGCAACTGCTATGCCGAATGGTTCTGGTCTTCTTCTGGCGGTGTTTACCACTGCCTATGGGAGCAGTAGTTGGGCATGCCCGACTCATTCCCCCCTCCCCCCGTTTTTTTGTCCACCACTGCACCCACCTCCTCCTCCTCCTCCCTCCCCTGCTTTATCCTGAGCCACCAGTTGTAGTCCTGCTGCCTGCATGCTGTCGCATGCCATCGCGCTGTTGTTGCCCCGCCGCTTTCTCCTGCCAGTTCCCTTGCATTCCAGTGGCAGCACTTGTTTATTCGTGCCCCATTTCATATGCTGGTAGTGGACAGCTTCACATGTGCGTGACTTCCACAGGTGTTCTCGATAGCATGGAGGCGGCAGGTTGGCAACTTAGCATCGAACCGAATTCATGCGTAGCTGAGGTCAGCTCCCCCTTAATTTTCAGTTCGTCGGTCCTTGGGTCATACGTCATTCATGTTCTTTGCTGATTACAGTTCTGTCCTTGCAATCCCTTATGTGAGTTTCTCTTGTTTCTTCCGGTTACTTTGACACCCCATGCCTGAATCCTATTGATAGAGGTGCTACAGTTGCCCCATTCAGATATTTGATGGGATACAATGCTTAGCTCTGGTTTTGTTGCCCCAGTATGGACCATCTCAACCCAAACAAGCTTTGATCGATTCGTAAGAGCTAGGATTCATGCTTTTACCCTAGTCTTGCAGCTACCCTCAGGATCTACCTCTTCTAAAGTTCCCACTGAAGCTGATCTCACCAGATTTCAGCTTCATTCCTATACTTCTGCATCGACATCTGCACGGAACCCTCCAGGCCTGAAAGTATTTGCTGCACATCCCTTGAGGGGATGCTGACAGAGAACCTACTATTGTCATCTGAAGCCATTTCTCAATTGTGCATTCTTTGACACAGCCACCAGCACAATCTGCCCAGAGGCCTCCAAACCCAGGCAGAACCACTCTGACATCCCACCTGGCTAGACCGAGAGGATGGCCCAGCACATGGAGGACCCACAACTTGATCCCCTAGTGCCCAGCACAGGTGCACCTTTGAGACCATTGTCATTCACCCCTTGAGCATCCAAGCAGTCCAGCCCAGCAACTGCATGGCTACCAAAGCTCTCTTGGACCCTCCAGCAGAAGTGTTGCCTTCCTCAGCTGTATTTGATTTTTTTTTTCATATGTCCACCTCATCAATCACTGGCCCTTCCGCTGCATGTATCCGGTCCCTGATTCCATCCTTCATCAGCTGTCAAGGATTCACTCCAGTCTTGGCTTCTATATCTCATCATGCCTCAATCTTTCCAGCAGCTTGCTCTGCTATTCCTCTCATTGGGCCATCTATGGCTGACTCCGTCTGGCCTTCCATTGAACCTGGCTTGCATGCCACCTCATCCAGCTCGCCCTACTGCCGTTCTCGTCCTATATCTGCTGGGTCATAAGCTATCCCATTGCGACTCTACCTGTCTCTCGACTCATTCCAGTTCCTTTAGCCCTCTCTCCTCCATGATGCCTCGCGCTGACCTGCTCATCTATTTCCATCGCTCGACCAGTCTGCCTCAGCTGCCCAATCGGTATACCTCAGTGGGCTCGATCTGGCCTCCACTCGATATTTCTTTTGCTTACTCACATCGCTCATTCGAGCTTATCTGCCGGATGCGCTGCTGCAGCAGTCCTCATCATTTGGCATCATTTGACTGTCCCTTGCTGACTCAGTTTGCCCTGCCATTGATATTTTTTTTGGGTATACATATCATAAATCGTATGCCACATCATTGCCCTGCGGTCCTCTCATAGCATGTCTTAGGTTCATGACTCTCTATCAGTTTCATGGCTCTGGCCATTATTCACTCCTCATTCCCTTCTCGTTCCTCTCTGTGCATCGCTTACTCGAGCATTCTATCATGGAATCCGATGCCATGCCTCCACTCAAGGCTTCCCTGCATCTCCATATCACTCGACCCGAGTATACCCTCTGGTTATGGGAATGCCTTATCTAATGCCAGCCATCAGGGATTCACTTTACTCATAGCTTCACTCCTACTCCATCCCCGCTACCTTGATTTGACTCCCTCTGCTCAAAAGCATGCCTTCCTGTCCGTCGCTCTTTGCTAAGGGCTAGCTGGAGGCTCTCTGCCATTGTTCACGTTCCTTTCACATTCAGTTCTGATTCTACCTCCTTTCAAGGAGCCTACTTTCTTACATTGCTCTATTCCTTTCCGGATCCACTTATTTTTTGAGGAGTCTAGTTGGTTACGTTGCTCTATCCAGCATACCATTCTTCTAGTTCACATACCCTCTGGTTCCAGACATGCCTTCTTGGCCTTAGCATATATATCCTTTCAAGGAGCCTCATGCCTTGCATCACTCTGTTTAATCCTTTGATACCTCATTGCCCACACCTTCAAGGTCTAATCATTCACATCGCATGTTCATGGCTTTTCAGCCTCGGTGTATACCTTCCTCACCTTGCTCAATCGGGCGTACCTTTCATTTGTTTCTTCTGCTACCTCATCAACCTGCCATCCCTTTGTGGCAATCACCATCTGTATTCGTTTTTGCCTCCTGTTCTTTCGTTCCATGCGCAGTCTCACACTCCATATTCAATCTGTGCATTCTGTTCTGTCACTAGACCACAAATTTTATGAGGGACAGAGGAATAACCTGCAGCAAACTCTGGGACATCCCTGACTACTCAGGCCCGTCATGCGGTATGCATTTTCATGCTATTCCTACATTCATTGTTTCTTGCCCATATCGAACTCCTGCAATACGTTTCTCGTCCTTTGCCTCATGTCGTTGACATCTCTTACTCGTCTCTGCTGGAGTTCTGTTCTCATTCGCTGACCCCAGGTTCTCTGTCTGTCATCAAGGTCCGTTCATTCGCTTTGCTTGATCATGCAAACTTCTCCTTGGATCAGATGAGTGATCTCCTTCCTTCCTTCCTTGTCCACTGCTTTCTGTGTGTTTCCCCATCTCTGTATATCCCCTTGGTCCATCTGGTGTCCAGGTGCCTCCATCTAGTTCTCCTTCAGTCTGATCTTTGAGTCCATTTACCTACCACTGACCATCTCTATCAATATGCCCTGGCGTTGTTTTCTGACAACTCTGTGCCATTCTCTTGTATTCGTCTGACCCGATATCGATATTTCTTTAGGTATACCTTTCATGGATCACATACTGCCTACTCTGACTCACCCCCATACAGTTCTCATCCCGTACTGGCTCGATCCTCTGCTACCCTATTGTCCTCCCTACCATCCTTTATCATTTCATACCTCGCTTTCCAGTACCTGCCTTCTTAACATCTATTATTCATCATACCTCTTCTGTTCCAATTACTTTCCTCAGCCTAGCACTTATTCTTGCCCTGACCATCATGGATTCTTACTACTCATGGCTCCCCTCCTCATCGTACATCATCCTACTTGCCTCCCCTTGCTTGCCGTCCTGAGCTTGCCATCTGATTAGCAGACCCTCTAGTTCCTGACCCGCCTTCTTGGCCTCAGCGTCTGCCTCCTTTCAGGAAGCATCATTGTTCGTATCGCTCCATAGAGCATGACACCTTCATTCAAGCTCTTTTTCAAGTTCATTTATGTCTCCTATTCTTTCAGGTCCGTACCGGCTCTTCAGGATTCAGCCATCATGGCTTCCCTCTGCTCTTAGCTTCACCCCTCATGATTAATAATCCAGTTTTGCTTACCCCTCCTCATACCTCATCCAGTTTTGATCCTGGATTGCTTCTCCTGAGTTGCCTCTGGTTCCAGATCTCCCTTCTTGGCCTTGCACTCTACCTCCTTTCAAGGTGCCTCATTGCTTTACTTCCTTTGTGCCAGTTCATTTTCTGTTCTTCCCCATCTCCTCCTTTTCCAGTTTACTTCCGGCTATCCAGGCTTCCCCCCACTCTTGGCCTGCTCTCGACATTCTTTTTTGGGCGTACCTATCATAATTCCTATGCCACCTATCAGCCACGGCCATCCTGCTGAATATATTGAGTTCATAGCTCCAGTCATATTGAGTTCATGAATCCAGTTATCTTTCACTCAGCATTACTTCAAAGCTCATCTAATTACATCGATTACTCCAATAATCCTATCATTCAGTATCATACTACCTCATCGGCTATAACCTCAAAGTCTAATCATTCAGAGTCTAATCGTTTACATTGCATAATCAAGAATGCCTCTTCAACCTCAGTGTCTGCTCACCTGCATCGCTCTATTAAGCGCATCGCTCCATCAAGCCAGTCTGCAATATTATTAGTCTCCTCATTGACTCATCTGGAACATCCTCGTGAGCATATCTGGATATCCCTTCCTGCTCTGACTCATAAATGGATTTACGCTCTCCCATCCTTGCTTCCTGATCTACTATCTCACATTAATTACTCGAGCATACCTTCCTTAGTTCTAGTAAGGTTTATCTAGTTCCATTGTTCCCTCGAGCATTCCATCATTGACTCGGACGCTACTCACTGGCCACATCAGCAGGATCTAATTGTTCATATCGCATAATCATGCCTTATTGACCTCAATTTCCACTTCCTCGCCTCACTCAATCGATCATACCGTTTATCGATCTTATGCTACCTTATTGACCCACCAACCTCCTGTTGTGATCATCACCTTCAGTATTCATTTTGCCTCATGTTCACATTCGATCTGCATGCAGCCTCATGTTCCACCTTCGATCTGTGCTTTCTTTTTGGGATCTTCCGCATTACATCATCATCCTCCTTACTCATATCCCCTAGTTACTGAACCCTTTCTTTCAAAATATACATCCTCAATTCAAACATCATCAGCCTGGAGGGAAGGCAACCTAGGCGTTGGATCCCCAGAGGTTTCCTCCTCAAAGGGGGGTTTTCCTCTCCTCCGTGCTAATGGTCATAATATTAGTTAGAGTTAGTGATTTCTTCTTGTTAGTTAGGTTCCGCTGTTGGATGGAGGCAGATGGTGGCCCGGCTTTCCTTTCTCTCCTCGAGAAGTTAGCCCTTCTTCTCACAAAATTCATTCATCATCCTTGCCTCTTCAAAGCATGACATCTTTGGGTATTCTTTTTGGGCTTCTTCCTAACCTACCTTTAGCCGATGCATTCATTCCCAGCACCTGTAGGGGGGATCCCTCCTTTAGGGTTCCTTGTGTCGTACTCCTACAGGGTGGTATATCCCATGGATAGAGAGGCGGAAAGCCACAAAAGAAAACTCAAGTTACACAAGCATTATCTCATATTATCACATTCAGTTGCATCAGCACATTGAAATACAATTTTGTTGCAGCGACAGTGTCATTACAGAGTTTAGTATCTACAATGATTATAGTTGTTGTGGATGGACTTTCATGACCAGCTAGCTCTGCATATGGACTCCCTCAGATGCTCTTATGGCCTCGGATGGAAACAGTGCATCTGGAGGTTTTAGGAGGCAGTATAGTGCAGTGGTTAAGGGTATATCTTCTGTGAAATTATTACAGGTGGTGCTTTACAGGTTTCACAGTTTTATGTCATTAGGATAAGCTTTCAGGGCTACTGCTTTTGTTTCTGACTGATTGTTTCTGCTCTTACCTCCTTGTTTCTTTTGTCCATGGTTCTTTTTCAGCAGGGGAAGGGTCCAGCCACCCACCCCATCCCAAACCACCCCACACTACACTCCTTTTATAAGGTAGTACAGGCACGACATTTCCTGCAGCAAAGCAGGAAGGGGCAGATCAGAGGAGTAGCCATACAGTGACCTCATTTACAGGGTACTAGTAATTTAACTTGTTATAACAAGTTATACAAAAACAAACAAACAAAACACAAAATCAAACTTTGCTTTCATTTTCTTCCTTCTAATTACTCTGACCAGATTATAAACCCAGCAACTTACCTGGAATGGGTATCATTAACTGCAGGTACTGTGGAACAGTTTTCAGAAGGGCAGTTTTACAGGATTTAGGACAATGTCGTACATGCTGGGCCTATGGAGATCTATGGGAGGCAGTATAGCGTTGTGGTTTAAGGCTCTGAGCTGCAAATCTGGTGACATCCAGCAGACCAGACCTGGGTTTGAATCCCACAGCTTCCACTTGCATACTGTGTGACCCTGAGCAAGTCACTTAACTTCCCTGTGCTCCCAGGTCGCTCCTGTAAAAAAGCTTTCAGCTTAGTGTGCTACTCCTGGTTAAACAACTAAAAAAAAAAAAAATTTAATTAAGGGCTCAGCTCCAGGCAGCATGAGCAGAGATTGCGTGCCTCAAATTGCGTATTCAAGAGGAAATATATTATAAGAACCATCCACCATTTCCCCAACATCCAACAGAAGCACCTCGACCGCAGAGGATAGTTGGTCCGGGAGGTTGGCAGGTGGTAAGGAGGGGCAAATTGGGTGCCCCATCACTCAGTGCCCTCCAACATATCACCTCCACTAACCATATAAAAACCACAAACAGGTATCTGCCTGTATCTCCAAAATCAAACAAAGGGGCAGAGGACACTGCAGAGCAGGACACTGCAGCACAGGAGCTAGCACAACAAAACGTGCCCAAAACAGGAACCAAAACAAAAAAAGGAAATCCCAAAAACTTCTGATCATAGGAGACTCCATGATTCAGGGAGTTGATACGTATCGCGAGCCAGGGGTAGTGATCAGATGTCTCCCAGGTACATCAGCGTGGAGAGACACTGACCGCATTACTAAAATTGTTCAGGAAGCAGAAGAAAACATTGACATCCTGGTACACATAGGGACTAACGATCTCGCCAGCCAGTCAGTTGTGGAGACCAAGGAACACCTAACCAGGCTGGGTGACAAACTATCATCCATTTCATCCAGCATCTCTTTCTCTGAGATCCTGCCAGTCTGGGAGAGGGGGACAGATGGACGGAAGGTCAAAGAAGGGGAGATAGGGGAGCTAAACATGTGGCTCAAGGGCTGGTGCCAGGAAAAAGGACACAAATTTGTAGGGAACTGGCAACAGTTTTGGGAGCGAGAGTTCTTTAAATTTGATGGACTGTATCTGGCTAAGGAGGGAGTCAGTGCATTGGGGCAGAAGTTTGATGTCTTTGCAGAATATTTAAACTAGCAAATGGGGAGAGGGGTGCAGCACCCGAAACGTTGAATGGGAAGAACACCCCTCCATCCTCAGCTAGTGGTCAAGCAGGAGTTCAGCACGTTTGTAGTTCATTTGCATCACCAGGTAAAGAAAAAGGTCCGGCTCCCCATACGATGCACAGGGGAAATGCTGGACCTCGCCCAACAACTAATACACAGAAATCTGACCAATGGAAAATCATGTACACAAATGCTCGCAGTCTGGAAAACAAGATCCCAGACCTGCAGGCAATAATGACAGAGGCTAAACTGGACATAGTAGCCATTAACGAGACATGGTTTACCAGTAACCACACCTGGGAGACTTCAGTACCTGGCTATGTACTACTCAGAAGAGACTGAGGTGCAAAAAGGGGGGAGGGTGGAGTGACTCTTTATGTCAATGAAAATATCAAAGCTACAAAAATTCAGAATACACATAATGAGCCAGAAGAACTGTGGGTCACCCTGGAAACAGGAAATGGGACAGCAATATGAACTGGGGTTGTAAATAGCCCTCCAGACCAGGGGGAGGACATAGACACATTACTGTTAGAAGATATACAAAACATGACAGCTAAAGGGGAGGTTCTGATAATGGGAGACTTCAACATGCCAGATACAGATTGGTCAATACCAGCAGGGACATCTGCCAGAACTAGACACATGGTGGATTCCCTGCAGGGGGAAGGCCTCAAACAACTGGTACATCATCAACCCACAAGAGACAGGGCTATCCTAGATCTAGGACTGACTAACAGGGAAAGGATCACAGATCTCCAGATAGAAGGTCACCTGGGGGCCAGTTACATCACATGGTATGGTTCAGTTTGGCCACTAGAACAAAATCATCCCATTCCAAGGCAAAAATATGGGACTTCAGAGGAGCTGACTTTGATAAGATGGCCAACAGAGTTAAGCTAGCCCTGGCAAAAAGAAATACAGGTGAGGGGGTACAGGCAAAGTGGGCAAGAATTAAAGATGCAATACTTGAAGCAACATCCCACTGTGTTAGTGAGAAAAGGAAGTACAAAAGAAGAAGGAAACCACCTTGGTTCTCAAACACAGTAGCAAAAAAGGTCAGTGCCAAAAGGCTGGCCTTCAGGAAACATAAGGGAATGCAGCAGGATGAAGATAGGGAGGCATACAGAACTTCCCTAAAGGAAGCAGGGAAGACAGTAAGGCAGGCAAAGGCTCAAACCAAGGAAACACTAGCATGAACAGTAAAAGAAGGTGACAAGGCTTTCTATAGATACATTAATGAAAGGAGAAAGTCCAGAGGAAGGTATTGCTAAGATCAAAGGGGATAAGTGGGCATGTGAGGAGGAGGACCATGTAAAAGTATCTATCCTAAATAGATATTTCTGCTCAGGATTTACTGAAGAGAAGGTAGGGCAGGGCCCACAGCTCAGCACCATGGACACGGGAGGGAGGGAGGTATGCACTAGTCCCTTCACAAAAGGAAGGGTCCTACAAGAGCTCAATAAACTCAGGGTGGACAAGGCAATGGTACCTGATGGCATACATCCCAGGGTACTAAAGGAGCTAAGGGTGGAACTAGCAGAGCCATTATCAGAACTGTTTAGTGAGTCTCTGAGCACAGGAGAGGTCCCAGAAGCCTGGAGAAGGGCTCATGTGATACCGCTCCACTAGAGTGGTAGCAGGGAGGAGGCAGGGAACTACAGACCAGTCAGTCTTACCTCAATAGTGGGCAAGATTATGGAGACACTTCTTAAGGAAAGGATAGTGCAACACCTGGAGTCCATAGGTGCACAGGATCCAAGACAGCATAGGTTTACAAAAGGAAGGTCCTGTCAAACTAGTCTCATAGATTTCTTTGATTAGGTAACCAGAGTGGTGGACCAAGGGGGAGCAGTTGATGTTGCCTACCTTGACTTCAGCAAAGCTTTTAATACTGTTCCACATAGAAGATTGATTAATAAGCTGGGTAGGCTCGGGTTGGGTCAGACGTTGGTCAACTGGGTGGCAAACTGGTTGACAGGCAGAAAACAGAGAGTGGTGGTAAATGGTATACAGTCAGAAGAGATGCATGTCACAAGTGGGATACCTCAGGAATCAGTCCTGGAGCCAGTCCTCTTCAATATCTTCATCAGTGACATTGCAGATGGACTGGAGGGTAAGGTTTGTCTGTTTGAAGATGACACCAAGATCTACAACAGAGTAGATGATCCAGATGGGGTGGGCAGAATGAGAAGAGATCTGGATAAACTAGTAAAATGGTCGGAAGAGTGGCAACTGGGGTTTAACGCAAAGAAGTGCAAGGTCATGCACATAGGGAAGAGTAACCCTGAAGCCACCTATAGGCTGGGAGGGGTGTTGCTGGCAGTCACAAGGGAAGAAGGAAACTTGGGCCTCAACATTGTTGATGACCTGAAATCATCCAAGCAGACCTCTAAAGCAGTAGGTAAGGCTAGAGAGATATTGAGGTGTATTAGTAGGGGTATCACAAGTCGGAAGAGGGAAGTAATAATCCCTCTTTACAAGACACTTGTTAGGCCCCATCTGGAGTTTTGCGTGCAGTACTGGAGGCTATACCTTCACAAGGACATTAACCAAATTGAGGCAGTCCAGAGAAGGGCAACCAAAAATCCAAAATGGTGCAGGGACTGCATCAGAAAACCTATGAGGACAGATTAACTGAACTCAATATGTATACCCTAGAGCAAAGGAGGGAGAGAGGTGATATGATTGAAGCATTCAAACACCTTAAGGGCATTAACAAGGTGAAAGAGTCTAACATGTTTCAATATAAGAAAAATAGCAGGATAAGAGGACACAGTATGAGACTAGAGGGAGGCCGATTAAGCGGTAGTGTGAGGAAGTTCTTTTTCACAGAAAGGGTGGTGGATGCATGGAACGGCCTACCTCAGGAAGTGGTGGATAAGAATACAGTGCAGGGCTTCAAACAAGCATGGGATAGGCATAAGGGAGCAATACAGATGAGTATGAATAGATAAGCCATTGACAGAGCAAAGGCCTATGGCACATTCATAAGGTAGAAAAATAAATGGGCAAACTGGATGGGCCTTGCGGTCCTTATCTGCTGTCAACTTCTATGTTTCTATGTTAGCTGCAAACCTGGAGACCTGGTTTTGAATCCCACAGCCCCCGCTTACGCACTGTGTGACCATGAGCAAGTCACTTAACTTCCTTGTGCTCCCAGGTCACACTTGTAAACAAGCTTTATCTTCGTGTGCCTTTCCTGGTTAAACAATTTCCCCTTTCCAATGTACTTGTTCCATACAGTTGCCTGTCTTTAGCACTTTACAGTCTATTCTCTATCTTCTTTCTGAAGTATAAGAATTTAATAATAAAAAAAAAAATAGTAGATGTAAGTAACCTGCCTTTGCATTTTTGTTATCATTCTGTTTCTAAAGCCTGGGGGGGGGGTAAGAAAAGCTGAGGAGTCCAGAAAGTAGGATGCCGGGAGAGTACAAGGTACCCTTGGAGATTCGCTAGAGAAGTGATGAGGGAGACAGCGTGGTAGTTACCTAGGGCAGAGGAGTCATTTTCTTTGTCCAGGGGCATTGCCTTAGCCTTTTTTTCCTGGTCCCAGACATAGTGCCCTTGAAGAGAGAGTGGGGAAGTCTAATAGGGGAGGCTATAGCAGGGGCAGTGACATACGGTACGTGATGATTAAGCTTGTTGAGGCTATGACCTCTAGAAGAGTTGAGAAAAAGAAGAGCAGAGAGGGTAGTAGAAGGGTAGTTAAGGTGAAGCAGCTCACTAATGAGGACTATGTAACACTGTTAACCCTCCAACCCACTGGTACCAAAGTTACCTGTAGTCCTAACTAGGGAGCTCCTAGTGCTTCCCTGGGTACCTAGCTGTAGAAACATGGTAGACCAGATGATGTTGCACATGGTTGGCCAATGGTGGTGTACTTAAACATATAGAATAGTGTATTGTTGTCCATACACAACAAGGCTATGTTGCCATCGAGGGGATATGATGACGTCATACAGACCTCGAGAGATCCCCAAGATGGCAACAACCGTGTTGTGTATGGACAACCATACACTGTTTTATATAGTATATGGTGGTCCCCCAAAATATACCAAATTTATAATTTCACAAAAATTTAATTGTAGTTGCTCCTTCATAACTTGTATTCACACTACCACTCCTCAGTGCAGTCCCGCTCTACTCCCAAATCCAGTCCTCACTGCTGTATTGCTCTGCTCCTTCCCGCTATTATTTTCGGATGCCAGTGAATTAAAATAAAAAGGCAAAGTGGCAGTTTGGACACATGGAGTTCACTCAGTCCATGTACAGACTATCTAATGCGACCGATTGCCCGTCCGCTCGCTAACCGGCACCACCATTTTAATTTTGTTTGTTTTTTAACTGAGGTGTTTCCACCAATCAAGTGGCAGATGAAGGCTAAAAAGTTGTACTATCGATGTGACGTCAGAATGATAGTACAACAACTTTTCTGACCTTTGAACTGTCCTACAACAAGATTTGGAAAACCTTTGTTTTCCATACAAAATAAGCCTTGGCCATATACTATAAAAGGTTAGCAATGCGTTTACAAAATAAAACCCCTGTACTCCTCACTGGGTAGCCTAGTCCAATAACTGGTCCCCAACTATTTTTCAAACTGTGGTTACCAAGCAAACCCAGAGTTTACTCATGGTTTCCAGCACCAGAGGCTCTCCCTCGCTATGCAGTGGCTGATGATACAGTTTGCAGCAATCACTCATTGGCTGTACCATCACTCTCCACTCTGTTCTCCCTCCCGTCAGTGTCAGTAGTCAGTGCCTGGATCTGGTGGCAAATTTCAGTGTCACAGGAGTCCGTAGTCCTTCCTGTTCTAGTCAGGGTTATCCTGGCATCAACAGTCAACCACTGATCTCTCCTTCACAGCTGCTCTCTGTGTGTTCTGTCATTAAATCCACCTCACCCAGCACCTCCTGACTTTAGCACTTTACAGTCCATTCTCTTATCTTCTTTCTGAAGTATAAAAATTTAATTTAAAATCCAGTCCTAGAAGGGTGGCTATAACCATAACCTGGCATTAGTACTGATCAGGTGGATTTCAGTGTTGGTTACTGACTGCAGTACAGCAATAGTGTGTCTCTCATCAGCATGCAGTTTTGATGCAGACGTTCTGCTTCATTCTCCATCTCAGGCAGATATGCAGTCTGTCTCAGAACAGGGCTTTAATAATCACCCCCTGGTCTGTGTTCCTGCAGTCACTAGCAGGTTCCCCAGTAGACTGACTCAGGTATCATGAAACCCCTTCTTTTCTGGAGGGAATCAGCAGCTCCAATTGGCAGCAGAAATGTCAATCAATCACAGGCAGTCCTGAAGGTCTGACACTCAACAAGTGATAGACAGCTGCAAAGGCATCTGAATTACTTAGGTCCCTCAAGATCCCTGGAGCCCTTGTGGCTCTCTCAGCAGGCAACTTCACCAGATTGGTTGATCAGCCTCCCCCCGACCCCACAGCCATGCCTACTAAGTTCAGAAGTGGCAAAATGGCTGCTAACTTGTAGTCCAAAGGTGGATTTCCACAAAAGTCCACATTTACACAAGAATTTCAGTTCAACAGCAAACCACACCAGAACCAGTTCACCATGGGTGCAATGACACCTTCAGCCCCAGCGATGCAAAGACTGGTCAATCGGTAAGCACTGCAAATACTTTTATTATGTGTGAAACATGCTAATTCAGTCACGTAGGGTTCAGGCATAAACGCTGGTGCAAGAGCCCCTTGCAAACTTCCTTTGAAAAAGCATTGTAGGATGTGAAATTCATCAGATGGTTAGCAAGGGGCTCCAGTAACACTGCTTTTGCCCAGACCTTATGTGAACATATGAAAAATGCCAGCATAAGAAGGCTCAAATGGTCTATCAAGTCTGCCCATTGCAGAGCTTATGCATTCTTATTACATGTTGTTCTGTACCCCTACCCTGTTACCCTAACCTTCCCCTTGAATTTATCCCACTCCCTTTTAAAAAAAAAACTGTTCTGTTATTGAATACCCCCTCTGGTAATGCATTACCAGAGGGGGTATTCAATAATGAGAACTAGAATGCAGAATTTCAGTGGGTTCTGACAGCCTTTTAACAACCCACTGAAATTCTGCATTCTGGTTCTCGTCTATAACTTTGCAAATAGTTCCAGTGTTCTGATCTTCTTCTTCTTTAGAACTCACTCTTTTGAGTACAGGACTGGAGAGAAAGAACAAGTAAAGATACTGAGAGGAGGAAAAAACATAAATTGAAAACCTGCCCTCTCAGCACACAACAGTAATGCAGTATTGTTTCACAGCCTCAGCTGTGGCATAAACCGCAAGCTACACAATTGAGCAGACGAGATAGACCTTCAGGGCTTGTATCTGCTGGTTTCCTTCGTATGTTCATATGCAGAAAAGAGACACACGTTTTGCTTTTCAAAATGCAAATGCCAAGTGTGACAATTCCATGCGTTTGGCACATCTGCATATGAGCAGCACATTGTTATATTGTCTCCCTCTAAAACCTTTTAGGGTATAATTCTCAGTAATTAGTCTGTTTGTTTTCCAGGCTGGCATGTCCTGTTTTTGAATTGTCTGAACAAAAAAATGCATTTTATTTAGTATTTAGAACCCTTAATACTAAGAACCCATAGGTGTTCTAGTTCTAAATTAGAACTCAAACCCCTTGGTTCTAAAAGGATTTCAATCTGTTTTAGAACTAGTTCTCACATAGAGGATAATGTATGGTCCTCTATCTATAACAACTGTGTGTTGCCATTGAGAGGTTGACAATGGTGACTATTTAAACCTCAAGAGCAAAGCTTGAGAAGTTTTGGTTGCCATGGCAACCTCGAGATGACACCTCACGGTTGTTATGTATAGAGGACCATACATTGTCTTTTATAGTGTATGGTCCACTATCTATAATAAATGGAGCAAGGAGGTACATAGATACATAGATACATAGACAGTGTCGGCAGATAAGGGCCTATGGCCCACCCAGTCTGCCCATTTGAGCTTGTAAGTTCAGTTTATGTTTTCCTAGAAGTCTGTTGCCTCTTACCCCTTACCTCCAGAATTCCTTTATGTCTATCCCATGCATTCTTAAATCCCGTGATTGTTTCAGCCCCCACCACTTCCTCTGGCAGGGAGTTCCACTTGTTCACCACCTGTTCTGTGAAGAAATTCTTCCTCACGTTTCCTCTGAATCGTCCTCCCTCCAACTTCATCCCATGCCCTCTAGTCCTGGAACATCTTTTTCGCTTAAAAATAGTGTATTCCTGCACCCTGTTCCTCCCTGTAAGATACTTGTATGTCTCTATCATATGTCATATCCCCTCTCTCCCTCCTCTCCTCCAGGGAGTACATATTCGGTTCCTTCAACCTGTCCTCATAGGACTTGTGATGCAATCCATGTACCATCTTTGTTGCCCTCCTCTGAACCTTCTCTACCCTGTCTATGTCCTTAGGTAAGGTCTCCAGAACTGTACACTGTACTCCAGGTGGGGCCTCACTAGTGTCTTGTATAGTGGAATTATGACCTCCCTTTTTCCTGCTGGTGATGCCCTCTTCTGCATCCCAGCATCCTATTTGCTTTACCTGCTGCCTTGTCACACTGTTTCCCTACCTTGAGGTCATCAGACACCGATAACCCCAAGATCATTTTCCTGCTTGGTGCATGCTATATCCTCACCCCCAACTGATATATTGTGCCAGGGTTTTTGTGCCCATATGCATTATCTTGCACTTCTTTGCATTGAATTTCAACTGCCAAACCCTGACCATTCTTCAAGTTTCTGCAGGTCCCTTCTCATTCTGTCTACACCCTCTGGTGTGTCTACTCTGTTACAGAGCTTTGTGTCATCAGCGAACAGTGAAATTCTGCCTTCTAGGTCCTGCGCAATGTCACTGATGAAGATGTTGAATAGAACTGGTCCCAGCACTGATCCCTGTGGTACCCTACTGGTCACTCTTCCCTCTGTGGAGTGACAGCCATTTACCACCACCCTCTGTGTCCTTCCGCCCAGCCAGTTACCTACCCACCACACTACTGTCCTGCCCACACCCATATTCCCCAGTTTGTGTAATAGTCTTCTATGTGGCGCAGTGTCAAAGGCCTTGCTGAAGTCCAGATACGCCATGTCCACTGCCCTCCCCTGATCCATCTCCCTAGTCACCCAGTCAAAAAATTCAACGAGGTTGGTCTGACATGACCTCCCCCTGGTGAAACCGTGTTGTCTTGGGTCCTGTAGTCCATTGACAACCAGATATTCCACCAATCTCTCCTTCAGTAGTGCTTCCATGATCTTCCCCACTACCGAGGTGAGGCTGACTGGTCTGTAGTTTCCTGCTTCCTCTTTGTTCCCACTTTTGTATAAGGGGACTACATCTGCTGTCCTCCAGTCTTTGGGTACCTCCCCTGTTTCCAGTGATCGGCTAAACAGGATAGCCAGAGGTTCAGCCACCACCTCTCTTAGTTCTTTAGGACCCTGGGGTGCACCCCATCTGGCCCCATTGCTTTATCATCTTATTGCTTCCAGTTCCTTCGGACCCTTTCTCCCATAAAGGGACTTTTGTACATTCTACACCATTCTCACCCCTTGTACTCCTTCAGACCCATTACCCTTCTCTTCCCTCCGAGTAAGGGCTGAGCAGAAATACCTGTTCAATAACGTCATTTTACTGTTGTCATCCTCCAGGCCCCATCCTCTCCTTCAGTCTCACTATCCCTCCCATTGCCTTTATTTTTTCCTTATGTACCTGTAAAGGTTTGTCCCTCTACCACTGTTTTGCAATGTGCTCTTCTGTCTGAGCTTTGGCTTCCCTTACTGACCTCCCTGCCTCCCTTTGCTAAGGCTCCTGGCATTGGCACACATGGCTTTCCATGATTTGACCTCCCTAGACTGTTTCGCTGTTCTACTGTAGCCCTTTCCTTGGTTGTCCTTTATCCCTGGTTCTCCTTGCTGTCTGCCCTTCTGCTGAATTTTGCCCCTTTTCTGCCTATCCACCTCTTGGGTGCTAATCTCCATCTTTTGCGCACTGCTTTGTAGAGATAGCCTTTCCTCCGGTTCACTGGTGCACAGCTTTGTCCTTGCTTTGTGTTTTTTTGCCTCCATGCTGCTCTCCTCATCTGTTGCTGTCACCGCTTCCTGACTGTTGGAGGTTTGAGTAACGCTCATGCGTGAAGGCAATTGTTGTTGTTGTTATGCTGCAGTAGCTGCGTAGCTAGTGCAGCATAACAGCTACAATGACGTAGCTACTGCAGCATAACAATGCTATTCTAGGAAGGGAATAGCATTCCACCATACACTATAACATTATTACCATGCTGTGTGTGAAGAACTGCCACCTGCCATCCTTCCTGTACCTACCCTTCGCCAGCTTGTAGTTGTGCCCTCTGGTGTTCCTGTTTTTGCTGATGTTAAAAAGATCTGTGCGTGTTTGGCGTGGGTGGCTTAGGTGGCAGTAGATTATTGTATATTAAGCAAGACCAGGAATTAGGACCAGGTAAATCTTACCTTTGTTTCCCTACTTGGGCTGCAATAATTATATAACTATACTGCAAAATTATCCTTTACCACACACTATTGCTGTTTCACACATATCATCAAACCCAGTTATGGAAGGCCCTATTAAAATGTGCATCACCTGCTTAATGTTTTGTTCAGGGGAGGAAACTGGGGAGTTTACTTGTGGTAAATGTCTCCTGATTGACTCACTACAGGAAGCGATCTCTAGGCTCCTTCCAAAAGGGCCTCAAGATGAAGAGATCTCAGCATTAGAGGAATTTATAGACGTTATGGCCCTACAAATTGAAACAACAGCCCCAATAATGGAAGTTAATGACACTCAATCCGACCCCAATGACTGGGCAACAGTGACCAGAGTAAAAACAAAACACAGAGGGGATAGATTTTTAATACCCCTCTAGTAGAATTACACAATAGATTTCTCACCTTAGAACTTGAGGATGATGTACAGTCCCCAATTAATACACTAACCACCTCTGTAGTCCCCACGAAGGAACCAGCCACTCATAAACCTTTTACACCTCACAAACCAGCGAAAAGGGTTTCTATAAGCCCTCCATGTCCCAACCTCCTTTGATGTTTGAATCTCTTCCTGCCCAACAACCTATCTCTGTGACCAAACTACTTCCTTCCCCTTCCACTGTACAACCCAGGCAAACCTTCGTGCTTGGGTACTCTATGATTAAACATATAGATCGGGCCATATGTAACATTGATAAAGAAAATCGAACATGCTCCAGTTTCAGAGGGGCAAAGATTGTGAACATCCCAGCCATGATACCCAACATACTACACAATGCAGGTAGCAACCCACTGGTACTCATTCATGCTGGTACTAATGATATACCACACAAACAACCGGTAGACATAAAACAGGACATCATTGCCTTAAGGAATTTACTTATCGACAAGGGTTGCACTATCTGTATATCCAAAATCCCCAGAGCCACTGAATCTGTTACTAACAAAATCAAAACAATAAGTGAATGGTTGCACAAATGGTGTCCTAAACAAAACATTCTGTGTATAACCCACTGGGAGAGGTTTGTTGACAGACCATCTCTCTATTGCTGAGATGGGCTTCATCTTAGTAGACGTGGCAGTACCCTTCTAGGCAAATCATTCCTTACGAGCATCAGTAACCTTTTAAACTAGATAGGAAGGGGGAGAATGGGAAAGCTCCCAAGTCTTTGAAAACAAATACTAAACAACCACCCTCATGCAAAATTCTATCCTTAAATGCACGTTCACTAAGTCAGACTAAACAAGCAGAACTAGAAGCCATTATAGTAACCCATAACATAGGAATAATTGCAATAACTGAAACTTGGTGGGATTCAGACTCATCACTGATGAAAGTAATTAAGGGCTTCAAACTCTACCACAAAGACAGGGAAGGAAGGCAGGGTGGAGGAGTTTGGCTATACATAACAGAGGACATATTCTCCCATGAGACACAATATTCAACCTTAACTGAAAGCATATGGATATCCATTCAATTTAAAGGTCAGTCTCAAATCAGTCTCAGGACCTGTTATAGGCACCTCACCCTGACCCCACCTATCATACACAACTTTTGGACGATACTCCTTATTTTTCAGATAAGGGGAGCACCATCATATTGGGAGACTTTAATCTTCCTAGTATAGAATGCACATCTCTAACAGGTTCTATCATTCAGGAGAAATTATTTCTCTCATGTCTATCAAACCATGGACTCACACAGTTCATCACTTCTCCCACTGGAGGCTCTAACATCTTAGATCTAGTTATATCCAACACTTGTGGCATTATATCTGATATACACATTAGAGCTCCCCTTGGCACTAGTGACCATTCCGCTATCCCCTTTTCTCTCTCAACAGGACATTCCAATTTACTTAAACACACTACATTTAAAGATTACGGCAAAACAAATTTCAGTAATATCAACAAAATACTTTTTTCCAAATCTTGGGATAAACTCGAACCACTTATCAACCAACAACGCATGAAACTTGTTTAAAACATTAATTTATCAGGTAGAATCAAAATGGGTCCCCACAAACAAGAAATACAACACTAAGGGGAGAATTCCAAGATGGTTTAATAATAAAATCAGTTCCTTAATTAAGCAAAAACAAAGATTATTTAAAATACAAGCCCTTACCCAATAAAGACTCCACCTACAGTACTTAAAATACAAAACCATCCTACGAACTTTAAACATTCAATAAAATTAGCCAAAGCAAAACTTGAATTTAGAATTGCCCACACCAAAGAGTCCCATAAAACTCTTTACTCATATCTCAATAGCAAAAAAAGGAACACTATGAAGGTTGAACCACTTTACCACAACAATAAAACTGTCAATTTTGATACAGATACAGCCAATATATTCAATACCTATTTTGCTTCTGTATTCTCACCAAAAGATGCCCCATCCACTAACCCCCACCCAATAAACATCACTACTAAATATTACATTACTGATACTATGATTCTCAAAGCTCTGCATACCCTGAAAAAAACATCCAGCCCATGTCCCGACAATATTACTCCAAGATTTCTTCTAGGAAACCTCCAATGCCTTACTAACACCCTTAAACATTATCTTTAACAACTCACTTGCAATTAGTCAGATCCCTTTAGATTAGTTAACAGCTTCAGTGACCCCCATCTTTAAAAAAGTAATAAATCCAACGTTCAGAACTACTGTCCTATAAGCCTCACCTCCGTAGTTTGCAAAATTTTGGAAAAAATTATCAAAACATTTATAGAAAAAGAAATGGACACACTAAGTTTAACTGTCATATCACAACACGGGTTTAAATCAGGGCACTCTTGCACTTCCAGTTTGGTTTCCTTCTATAATAACATAAGTCTCAGCCTGGATAACAACATCTCATCTGATGTCATGCTATTAGATTTCAGCAAGGCTTTCGACAAGGTCCCACGTGGGAAACTGGTAGCCAAACTGGAAGTCTTTGGCTTTTCATATTGCCTCATCAGCTGGATAAAACAGTGGTTAACCAACAGAACACAAAGGGTAAATATAAACAGTTCCATGTCTAACCAATGCCCAGTCAGTAGTGGAGTACCCCAGGGCTCTGTCCTGGGACCCATTCTGTTCAATTTATATATGTGAGACATACAAAGTCACTCCAATAACTGGTTACTCAAATTCACAGATGATTCCAAACTTGGGGGGCACGTAGACACCAATATACATTTATCTAACCTTGTTTCTGATTTAAATGCCTTTGAATACTGGGCCCTGCACAAGGGGATGGATTTTAACGTTGACACGTGTGTTGTTCTCCATTTTGGTACAAAAAAATATGTATAAAATTAATAATACACCACTTAAGGCATCTACCACTGAAAGAGACGTGGGAATTCTTATTAATAACAAATTCACTACCCACAACCATTGTCAAAAAATCACTAAGACGGCCAATTCCCTCTTTAATCAAATCAAACGCTCTTTTGTCACCAGAACAGAGCAATGTTTAATTCCCCAATACAGATCTCACATAAGGCCCCATTTAGATTACAGCTCACCTCTCTGGAATCCTTATTTAAAGGGCGACATAATACACGTGGAGCATGTCCAGAGACGGGCAACAAGAACGGTGTCTGGTATGTCCCATAGACCTTATTCTGAGAGACTACAGATCACAGGGTTGCACACCCTTCAAAAGAGACATTGTGGGGGGGGATATCTTGTTTCTTTACAAGATTTTACAATCTCCAGAACTTATCATAAATTGTGGACTCATCTTTTCTAATACCATAAGAGCACTCAGGTCACATAATAAACAAATTGCAATAAAAAAGGCAAACTCCAACAAAAGGAATAACTTTATAACAATCTGGGGATCTAGAGTATGGAATTCACTCCCTCAAGACTTAGTTGACCTAAGTAACTTTGAAACATTCAAGAAATATCTGGACATCTGCCTTACTACAAACTCTGACAGTATATACTAGCTCACATGGTGTGGGGGATAAAATCACGGTGGGCTTCAGCCTTTTTTTTTTTCCCTAAATAAAAAACTTAGTAAACTTAAATCCTCAAGGTCTACCTTGTTTATACCTTTGAAGCATTTGAAAGTCTGTCATGTTCTCTCCCTTCAAATGAGTATGTGTTCAGGTTCACAAGTCCCTATTTATATGGGATTCCCTTACAAAGCTTTAGTTGTAAGGCGAAGTGCCAGGCTGTTCGGTGTTCTCCAGATTGCCTCAGTACTCTGTAGTCACCTCGTATGTTCTGCACTAAACGTTTTGCACTAAACATAATGCACTTTATCTTAATATAATGCTTGGTAAAAGTGAAATAAAATTAAAAAAAAGAAATGGCGATATCTTCTTGGCTTGCTGTGAATTTGTGGCTGGTAGTACAAAGGGAGAGATGTCGGGATAGCCTGCTGCCCTTGGATTATCTTTGTAACCCTTCTCTGCACCACTGAAAGCTGATCCATATCCTTCCAGAGAGAAGAGCTCCAGTACTGCACACAGTACTCTAGATGTGGTTGAACCATGAGTCTGTATGGGGGCAAAATGACCTCCTTCCTCTTGCTGGTGAACCCCTTCGAAATGCAATCCAGCATCCTGTTACCCTTTACCGTGGCCTTTTTGCATTGTATTAAAGTTTGTGATCACTATCCCTAGATCATTCTTCTCCTCCAAGACTGCGACTCTCCCACCCCTAAGTATGTCCTCAGCTCTGAGGTTCTTGTAACCTATATGCATTACCTTACATTTTGTCTGCACTGAACCCCAGTTGCACAGATTCCAGACTGGCTCTCCAAGCTCCCCAGGTCCTCCCTCAGGTCTATGATACCTTCCTCGGTGTCCCCCTTCCCACAGAGCTTGGTGTCATCCACAAAGAGGCATATTTTGCCTTTGATGCTCTCTCCAGTGTTGTTAATGAATATATTGAACAGAACTGGACCAAGGGTAGACCCCTGCAGAACCCTGCTGATAACTACCCTCATCCCCAAGTGTCCGCACCACCACCACCCACTGAGTCCTCCACTTTGCCAGTCTGCCACCCACCAGGTCAATTTCTCACCTGACACTATGTCTGCCAGCTTTTTGACCAACCTTTTATGGGGAAACTGAGTCAAAGACCTTGCTGTAATTCGGGTACACTATATCTACTGCCTGGCACCTGTACATAAGCCTTAGTAACCTAATCGAAGAAGCTGATCAAATTTGTTTGATAAGACTTCCCTGTCATAAACCTGTGCTACATGTCATCCTGTAGCCCATTTGCCTCAAGGAACTTGACCACCTTTCCTTTAGAATTGTTTACATCAGCTTGCCAACAATTTATGTCAAGCTCACTGATCTGTAGTTCCCTGACTCGTCTCTTGGCCTACTCTTGCACAGGGGCACCACATCAGCTGTCATCCACTAATGCGGCACCACACCTGTATCCAAAGGGCAGTTGAACAGACCAGCCAGGAGTGCTGCAAGACTAATGTCAGCTCTCTCAGAATCCTCAGGTGTATGCCATCCATCCCTGAGGACTTGTCCACCTGAATCACTTTGAGCCCTCTGAGGACTCTGTCTTCCGTAATTTCCTCCTCACTCATCCTCACTACCCTACACCAATCCCTCTTCCCCCCAGTGTAAATAGACCATTATTTTCCTTCTTGAAAACAGAGCAAAAGTATTAATTTAACCCTTCCATCTTTTCTGTATGTTCATCCACCCAGTCTTCCCCTTTTTCCAGTTTCACTATGCCTTGCTTTCTAGATCTTTTCTCTAGATGTTTTGAAAGAAGGTCTTGTCACCTTCCTTGACTCCCTTAGCTATTCACAGCTCTGTCTCCAGCTTGGCCTCCCTTAACACCCTGCTAGTTAACTTTAGCTTCTCTAAGTAGTCAATCCTGTCTTCTTCCTTCTGGGTTTTCCTGTACTTTCTGAATGAAGCCCGTGCTTTTTTCTCTCACTGCTTTGCCCACATCCCCCAAAAACCCCAACACCTTCCTTGTCCTATTTTTCTTTCTCCCCCCTGTGTAAGGCAGGTTGTGGTGACAGCCTGGATTAAGGACCACCTTTTCTCCACTCCCCAATCTGCCTTGAGTGCTGTGAGCCATTCTGCCAACATCACCCCTGTGCATGTAAAATCTACCTTCTTGAAGCCAAGAACATGTGTTTTTGTGCCCATCATTTCTCATCCCAAATAGAAACATAGAAACTGTCGGCAGAAAAGGACCTCTTGCTCCACCTAGTCTGCCTTAAAGTCCCTACCTACTGTGCTACCATGGACCGTAACTGATCTCTGGCCGCACCCTCCCTACCACCGTGTCACTAAGGTCCCCCTGTGTCTATCCCATGCATATCTGAAACCTGTTACCATTTCGGTACCCACCACCTCTGCTGGGAGGTTGTTCCAGGCATCCACCAGCCTTTCCATGAAGAAATATTTCCTCACATCCCCTCTAAGTCTCCCCCTTCCAGCTTCATATCATGCCCCCCTCATCCTTGAGCATCTCTTTCTGTGCAATATGCCACCCTCCTGTACCTTATTGACACCCTTGAGGTATTTGAATGTCTCTATCATGTCACCCCTTTCTCTCCTTTCTTCCAGTGAGTACATATTTAATTTCCTGAGTCTTTCCTCATAGGGCTTATGATGCAGGCCATGTACTGTTTTGGTTGCCCTTTTCTGTTCCGCCTCTACCCGGTCTATGTCCTTTCTGAGATGGGGCCTCCAGAACTGGACACAGTACTCCAAGTGTGACCTCACCATTGATCTATATAGGAATAACACTGCCGGTGATACCCCTCTCTATGCACCCCAGCATTCTACTAGCCTTTCCTACTGCCTTACCACACTGCTTTGCTACCTTCTGGTCATCAGATATGATGGCCCCCAGATCCCTTTCCTGTTTTGTTGTTGTTAATACCCCCCTCAATGATACATTGCCTTTGGGTTTCTGTGCCCCATGTGCATAATTCTACATTTTTTGGTGTTGAAGCCCAGCTGCCAACCCCTTGACCAGTCTTTTAGTCTTCCACATTTTATAGATCTTCCTTCATTCCCCTTCCCCCAGTGTGTCCACTCTGTTGCAGATTTTTGTGTCATCCGAGAATAGGGATTCCTCTCCTTCGAGCCCCTCTGTGATGTCGCTAATAAAGACATTGAAGAGGATCAATCTGAGTACTGACCCCTGTGGCACCCCACTGGTTACCTTACCTTCCTCTGAGTGAACTCCATTTACCACCATCCTCTGAGATCTGTTACTTTTTTTTAGCTTGTATGTTTCTCTCCTCCACTGACTGCCACCCCCAGCCCCATCACCCCAGTGTCCATTGGACTCACCTCTGTATCTCTAATGAGGTGCCAGCTAGCTGGGTGCGACACTGCGAGGGGCTGGCATCACCTCACCGGTCGGGATATTTTCCTGTCTTTTCTTCCATCCCCAGAGTGTGGCACGGAAGTGTGCAGTGATGCCAATGGCCAAGCCGCGCACGCGGCATGCCGGGCATCTGCCCAGCATCCACCGCCTTCGTCTGTGGGTCTGTTGCACCATCCCCCAGCCATCACTAGGGGACAGGCAAGCAGCGGACTCCATCCCCAACCCTCCCTAGGAAAAGAGAACTGTCCTCTGAACTCTCAATCCTCTCCCTCCCCAGCCGACCCCCGGTGGCCCGCTTGCACCACGGACATGGGTCACTGGTGTGGCAGGAGATAAGGCATGGATGTCTCAGCCCTCCATGCCACTGAGCCGGCTTTGTGAGTTCTGTTACTTAGCCAACTTTGTACCCATTTTACTATCTTTGTACCCACTCCCATGCTGCCTAGCTTGTTTAGCCAGTCTTCTGTGTGGATCAGTGTCAAAGACGTTACTGAAATCCACATATACCATTCCTCCCTGATCCACCTCCCTGGTAACCCAGTCAAAAAACTCTGTCATGTTTGTTTCAAAAGATCACCCCCTGTGAATCCATGCTGCCTCGGGATCCTGCAAGCCAGTGGTGTTAAGGTATTCCTCAATCCTTTCTTTAAGGAGAGTTTCCATAACCTTGCCCACCACCGAAATCAGGCTTACAGGTCGGTAGTTAACTGCCTTCTCCCCATTCCCACTTTTGTGTAGTGTGACCACATCCTCCCTCTTCCAGGCCCCTCGGAGCTTCCTCCATATCCAGTGATAGCTTGAACAGGGCCGTCAGAGGTGCAGACAGTTCCTCCTTTAATTCTTTCAGTATCCTAGGGTGAATCCTGTCTGGTCCCTTAGCCTTATCCACTTTTATTTTTGCTAGTTCCCTGAAGACTCTCTCCTCTATAAAAGGGCTAGTGTCCACCTCCCTTCCCTTAATGACCTTCTCCACTATCTGTGACCTGTCATCTACTCCTTCCTTTGTGAATACTGAACAAAAGTACTTATTCAGTATGCCAGCTTTCTTCTGGTCCTTTTCAACTCCCCTCCCCCACTTAGTCTTACTATCCTTGCTTTCTTCTTTTCGCTTATGTATCTGAAAAAAGTTTTAACCCTCCTTTTTGCTGATTTGGCAATATTTTCCTCCATTTGTGCTTTATCTCTCCCAACTGCCTTCTCTTTGTTTCTCCTGATAACTCTCCCTATCCTCTTCCCTCTATGTCATCTTGTGCCTTTTGAATGCCTGCTTCTTTTCCTTTACCTTCTCTGCTACTTCCTTGGAGAACCATAGTGGTCACTTTCTTCTCTTGTTCTTAGTAACCTGCTTGTCACAGAGGTTTGTTGCTTTCTCAATGACCTGCTTTATTTTTGCCCATTTTTCCTCTACCCCACCCTTATTCCCTATTCCTGCTAGGGCTTCCCTGAGGCACTTTCCCATTTTCTTGAAATTGGCCCTCCTGAAGTCCAGGACTCTCATTTTAGTATGGCTCAGTTCTGGCCCTGTCCTTATGCTGAACCACACAGTACGATGATCACTGGTCCCCAGGTGGCTTCCCACTGTGCTGTCAGTGACACTGTCCCTGTTTGACAGTACAAAGTCCAGTAAAGCCCCCTCACAAGTCGGTTCTTTAACTAGTTGCCTGAGGAACACCCCCTGCAGGGAGTCGTGGATTTCACTACTTCTAATTGCTACTGCAGCAGGTAGGCTCCAATCCACAGCTGGTAGATTGAAGTCCCCCACTAGCTAACCTCACCCTTGTTAGCCATCCCATGTATTTAATCTATCATATCCTTATCTCCTTCCTCTCCCTGTGCTGGAGGTCTGTATGTCACCCAAAATCTATTTGAAAACACACTGTCCAATGATCACTCCTTCCCAGGGGCTCAGCAACTCTGATGCATCTGACATGATCACTGTTTGTCAGCACTAGGTCAGGGTTGATCCAATTTCTTGTCAGCTCCATGACCCCTTGGATTAAAAACCCATCCTGGACCACATCAAGGATCACCTGGCTCCTGCTGCCATTGGCTTGTGGGATGCTCCAATCCACATTGGGTATGTTAAAATCCCCCACTATTACTACTTTTCTTTCCTTTACAGCCCTCCTTAACTGATAAAATGTTCCCCGCTATTGCTCTAGCAAGGCCGACTGAGGGGGGAAAAATGACAAATGTGAAAAAAATGGACAATCAGACTGTTGCAACTTAAAGCCTTCTCGTAATAAAGAACTTTAATCATGCCCATCTTCATCTCAAACAGAGGGGAAACATTTCAGATTATTTTGACTCCAGGTGCAATCTCATGAATATGCCTCATGCTACTTGCTCATCTTCCTCTTCATCAGCTGTGTCTGAGTCAGTGCTTTCAAGCAATGTTTCCTAATGTTTTCTTGATCGGGGTCAAAGAGAGGATGGGTCATGTTTTCCAAGGATGTATGTGCACCCACTAAGTGTCACATTGCAGCACATTGTACAGCACATATCCTATTGTGCTTTGTTTGGCGTACTGTTAAACATGTGCAACAAACATTATTTCGAGCCTGTTTCTCAGCAGTCGCTTATTTAGAACTCCCCCCCCGCCCAGTTTTACGGCTGTTCTGAATAACTTTGCTGCATACTTGTTTTTGAGCAGCACTGTAGATGTTTGATAAATACTTTCTTCAGCTGCAGTCACATTTCTTTCATATGCCATTTGCCTACAGCCCTTTCAACCTCTCAGCATTAAAATGCATAGCACTGGCCTTCAAAATTCATAGCAAATGGCCAGAATGTGTAGCACTTTTTTATTTTAAATAATCATATGTCTACGAATAGAGGGCCCCGGCTGGACCAGTGGCTCAGAGAGGTGAGGCACTGGGTGCCTCATGCATTGCCATGCTGGCAACCTCACCTACTGCCATGCTGGTGACCTCACCTACTTCCATGCCAGCGACCTCACCTACCGCCATGCCAGCAACCTCACTTACCGCCATTTTGGTGACCTCACCTACTGCCAGGCTGGCAAGTTGGGTTCAGGAATACACCAGGATCACTCAGAGGCTGGCCAGGAGAAGGAGGATTGAGAGCCCAATGGACAGCTTTCCTCCTTCACAGAGAGGGGACAGCATAATTTACTGGACCTCTACCACCCAGCGGAGGCTACGTGGTATGATAGGTGAGTGCCAGATACAGGGCACCGATGCAGATGCCTGCACTGTGCAATACATCAGCATGCCCACAAGCCCCACAGCACACTACTCAGACTGATGGGTAAACAAGGAGAACATGCCAGAAACGTAATGGGCACCAGCTGTCGAGCATGACAACACACAGTGGGCCCCACAGCACACTACTCAGACTGATGGGGTAAACAAGGAGAACATGCAGAAAAGTAATGGGCAGCAGCTGTCCCCAATGACAACACACACTGGGCCTCACAGCACACTACTCAGACTGATGGGGTAAACAAGGAGAACATGCCAGAAACGCAATGGGCACCAGCTGTCACCAATGACAAGACACATTGGGCCTCACAGCACACTACTCAGACTGATGGGATAAACAAGGGGAACATGCCAGAAAAGTAAAGGGCACCAGCTGTGTTCAATGACAACACACACTGGCCCTCACAGCACACTACTCAGACTGATGGGGAAAACAAGGAGAACATGCCAGAAAAGTAATGGGCACCAGCTGTGTCCAATGACAACACACACTGGCCCTCACAGCACACTACTCAGACTGATGGGGTAAACAAGGAGAACATGCCAGAAAAGTAATTGGCACCAGCTGTCACCAATGACAACACACACTGGCCCTCACAGCACACTACTCAGACTGATGGGGTAAACAAGGAGAACATGCCAGAAAAGTAATGGGCACCAGCTGTCACCAATGACAACACACACTGGCCCTCACAGCACACTACTCAGTCTGATGGGGAAAACAAGGAGAACATGCCAGAAACGTAATGGGCACCAGCTGTCGCGCATGACAACACACAGTGGGCCTCACAGCACACTACTCAGACTGATGGGGTAAACAAGGTGAACATGCCAGAAAAGTAATGGACACCAGCTGTCGCGCATGACAACACACAGTGGGCCTCACAGCACACTACTCAGACTGATGGGTAAACAAGGAGAACATGCCAGAAACGTAATGGGCACCAGCTGTCGCGCATGACAACACACAGTGGGCCTCACAGCACACTACTCAGACTGATGGGGTAAACAAGGAGAACATGCCAGAAAAGTAATGGGCACCAGCTGTCGCATGACAACACACATTGGGCCTCACAGCACACTACTCAGACTGATGGGGTAAACAAGGTGAACATGCCAGAAAAGTAATGGGCACCAGCTGTCACCAATGACAACACACACTGGGCCTCACAGCACACTACTCAGACTGATGTGGTAAACAATGTGAACATGCAGAAAAGTAATGGGCAGCAGCTGTCACCAATGACAACACACACTGGGCCTCACAGCACACTACTCAGACTGATGGGGTAAACAAGGTGAACATGCAGAAAAGTAATGGGCAGCAGCTGTCACCAATGACAACACACACTGGGCCTCACAGCACACTACTCAGACTGATGGGGTAAACAAGGTGAACATGCAGAAAAGTAATGGGCACCAGCTGTCACCAATGACAACACACTGGGCCTCACAGCACAATACTCAGTCTGATGGGGTAAACAAGGAGAACATGCCAGAAAAGTAATGGGCACCAGCTGTCACCAATGACAACACATATTGGGCCTCACAGCACACTACTCAGACTGATGGGGTAAACAAGGGGAACATGCCAGAAAAGTAATGGGCACCAGCTGTCACCAATGACAACACACACTGGGCCTCACAGCACACTACTCAGACTGATGGGGTAAACAAGGACAATATGCCAGAAAAGTAATGGGCACCAGCTGTCACCAATGACAACACACACTGGGCCTCACAGCACACTACTCAGACTGATGGGGTAAACAAGGACAATATGCAGAAAAGTAATGGGCACCAGCTGTCACCAATGACAACACACACTGGGCCTCACAGCACACTACTCAGACTGATGGGGCAAACAAGGAGAACATGCCAGAAAAGTAATGGGCACCAGCTGTCACGCATGACAACACACACTGGGCCTCACAGCACACTACTCAGACTGATGGGGTAAACAAGGTGAACATGCAGAAAAGTAATCGGCACCAGCTGTCACGCATGACAACACACACTGGGCCTCACAGCACACTACTCAGACTGATGGGGTAAACAAGGTGAACATGCAGAAAAGTAATGGGCACCAGCTGTCACGCATGACAACACACACTGGGCCTCACAGCACACTACTCAGACTGATGGGGTAAACAAGGTGAACATGCAGAAAAGTAATGGGCACCAGCTGTCACGCATGACAACACACACACTAGGCCTCACAGCACACTACTCAGACTGATGGGTAAACAAGGTGAACATGCAGAAAAGTAATGGGTACCAGCTGTCACCAATGACAACACACACTGGGCCTCACAGCACACTACTCAGACTGATGGGGTAAACAAGGAGAACATGCCAGAAAAGTAATGGGCACCAGCTCTCACCAATGACAACACACACTGGGCCTCACAGCACACTACTCAGACTGATGGGGTAAACAAGGAGAACATGCCAGAAAAGTAATGGGCACCAGCTGTCACCAATGACAACACACACTGGGCCTCACAGCACACTACTCAGACTGATGGGGTAAACAAGGTGAACATGCCAGAAACGTAATGGGCACCAGCTGTCACCAATGACAACACACACTGGGCCTCACAGCACACTACTCAGATTGAAGGGGTAAACAAGGTGAACATGCCAGAAAAGTAATGGGCACCAGCTGTCACCAATGACAACACACACTGGCCTCACAGCACACTACTCAGTCTGATGGGGAAAACAAGGAGAACATGCCAGAAACGTAATGGCACCAGCTGTCGCGCATGACAACACACAGTGGGCCTCACAGCACACTACTCAGACTGATGGGGTAAACAAGGTGAACATGCAGAAAAGTAATGGGCACCAGCTGTCGCGCATGACAACACACAGTGGGCCTCACAGCACACTACTCAGACTGATGGGTAAACAAGGAGAACATGCCAGAAACGTAATGGGCACCAGCTGTCGTGCATGACAACACACAGTGGGCCTCACAGCACACTACTCAGACTGATGGGGTAAACAAGGAGAACATGCCAGAAAAGTAATGGGCACCAGCTGTCGCGCATGACAACACACATTGGGCCTCACAGCACACTACTCAGACTGATGGGGTAAACAAGGTGAACATGCCAGAAAAGTAATGGGCACCAGCTGTCACCAATGACAACACACACTGGGCCTCACAGCACACTACTCAGACTGATGTGGTAAACAAGGTGAACATGCAGAAAAGTAATGGGCAGCAGCTGTCACCAATGACAACACACACTGGGCCTCACAGCACACTACTCAGACTGATGGGGTAAACAAGGTGAACATGCAGAAAAGTAATGGGCAGCAGCTGTCACCAATGACAACACACACTGGGCCTCACAGCACACTACTCAGACTGATGGGGTAAACAAGGTGAACATGCAGAAAAGTAATGGGCACCAGCTGTCACCAATGACAACACACACTGGGCCTCACAGCACAATACTCAGTCTGATGGGGTAAACAAGGAGAACATGCCAGAAAAGTAATGGGCACCAGCTGTCACCAATGACAACACATATTGGGCCTCACAGCACACTACTCAGACTGATGGGGTAAACAAGGAGAACATGCCAGAAAAGTAATGGGCACCAGCTGTCACCAATGACAACACACACTGGGCCCTTTACAGCACACTACTCAGACTGATGGGGTAAACAAGGACAATATGCCAGAAAAGTAATGGGCACCAGCTGTCACCAATGACAACACACACTGGGCCTCACAGCACACTACTCAGACTGATGGGGTAAACAAGGACAATATGCAGAAAAGTAATGGGCACCAGCTGTCACCAATGACAACACACACTGGGCCTCACAGCACACTACTCAGACTGATGGGGCAAACAAGGAGAACATGCCAGAAAGTAATGGGCACCAGCTGTCACAGCAAGACAACACACACTGGGCACTCACAGCACACTACTCAGACTGATGGGGTAAACAAGATGAACATGCAGAAAAGTGATGGGCACCAGCTGTCACGCATGACACACACACACTGGGCCTCACAGCACACTACTCAGACTGATGGGGTAAACAAGGTGAACATGCAGAAAAAGTAATGGGCACCAGCTGTAGCAGCAGGCTAACACACACTGGGCCTCACAGCACACTACTCAGACTGATGGGGTAAACAAGGTGAACATGCAGAAAAGTAATGGGCACCAGCTGTCACGCATGACAACACAACACACTAGGGCCTCACAGCACACTACTCAGACTGATGGGGTAAACAAGGTGAACATGCAGAAAAGTAATGGGTACCAGCTGTCACCAATGACAACACACACTGGGCCTCACAGCACACTACTCAGACTGATGGGGTAAACAAGGAGAACATGCCAGAAAAGTAATGGGCACCAGCTGTCACCAATGACAACACACACTGGGCCTCACAGCACACTACTCAGACTGATGGGGTAAACAAGGAGAACATGCCAGAAAAGTAATGGGCACCAGCTGTCACCAATGACAACACACACTGGGCCTCACAGCACACTACTCAGACTGATGGGGTAAACAAGGTGAACATGCCAGAAACGTATGTGGGCACCAGCTGTCTACAACACACACTGGGCCTCACAGCACACTACTCAGATTGAAGGGGTAAACAAGGTGAACATGCCAGAAAAGTAATGGGCACCAGCTGTCACCAATGACAACACACACTGGGCCTCACAGCACACTACTCAGACTGATGGGGTAAACAAGGAGAACATGCAGAAAAGTAATGGGCAGCAGCTGTCACCAATGACACCACACACTGGGCCTCACAGCACACTACTCAGACTGATGGGGTAAACAAGGTGAACATGCCAGAAACGTAATGGGCACCAGCTGTCACCAATGACAACACACACTGGGCCTCACAGCACACTACTCAGACTGATGGGGTAAACAAGGAGAACATGCCAGAAAAGTAATGGGCACCAGCTGTGTCCAATGACAACACACATTGGGACTCACAGCACACTACTCAGACTGATTGGGTAAACAAGGAGAACATGCCAGAAAAGTAATGGGCACCAGCCGTCACCAATGACAACACACACTGGGCCTCACAGCACACTACTCAGACTGATGGGGTAAACAAGGAGAACATGCAGAAAAGTAATGGGCACCAGCTGTCACCAATGACAACACACACTGGGCCTCACAGCACACTACTCAGACTGATGGGGTAAACAAGGAGAACATGCCAGAAACGTAATGGGCACCAGCTGTCACCAATGACAACACACACTGGGCCTCACAGCACACTACTCAGACTGATGGGGTAAACAAGGAGAACATGCCAGAAAAGTAATGGGCACCAGCTGTCACCAATGACAACACACACTGGGCCTCACAGCACACTACTCAGACTGATGGGGTAAACAAGGACAACATGCCAGAAAAGTAATGGGCACCAGCTGTCACCAATGACAACACACACTGGGCCTCACAGCACACTACTCAGACTGATGGGGTAAACAAGGACAATATGCAGAAAAGTAAGGCACAGCTGTCACCAACGACAACACACACTGGGCCTCACAGCACACTACTCAGACTGATCGGGCAAACAAGAGAACATGCCAGAAAAGTAATGGGCACCAGCTGTCACGCATGACAACACACACTGGGCCTCACAGCACACTACTCAGACTGATGGGGTAAACAAGATGAACATGCAGAAAAGTAACGGGACCAGCTGTCCCATGACAACACACACTGGGCCTCAGCACACTACTCAGACTGATGGGGTAAACAGGTGAACATGCAGAAAAGTAATGGGCACCAGCTGTCACGCCTTGACAACACACACTAGGCCTCACAGCACACTACTCAGACTGATGGGTAAACAAGGTGAACATGCAGAAAAGTAATGGGTACCAGCTGTCTGTGACAACACACACTGGGCCTCACAGCACACTACTCAGACTGATGGGGTAAACAAGGAGAACATGCCAGAAAAGTAATGGGCACCAGCTCTCACCAATGACAACACACTGGGCCTCACAGCACACTACCTCTCAGACTGATGGGTAAACAAGGAGAACATGCCAGAAAAGTAATGGGCACCAGATGTCACCAATGACAACACACACTGGGCCTCACAGCACTACTCAGACTGATGGGGTAAACAAATTGAACATGCCAAGCGTGTGGGCACCAGCTGTCACCAATGACAACACACACTGGGCCTCACAGCACACTACTCAGATTGAAGGGTGTAAACAAGGTGAACATGCCAGAGAAAAGTAAGAAGCAAGCTGTCCAATGACAACACACACTGGGCCTCACAGCACACTACTCAGACTGATGGGGTAAACAAGGAGAACATGCAGAAAAGTAATGGGCAGCAGCTGTCACCAATGACACCACACACTGGGCCTCACAGCACACTAGTCAGACTGATGGGGTAAACAAGGTGAACATGCCAGAAACGTAATGGGCACCAGCTGTCACCAATGACAACACACACTGGGCCTCACAGCACACTACTCAGACTGATGGGGTAAACAAGGAGAACATGCCAGAAAAGTAATGGGCACCAGCTGTGTCCAATGACAACACACATTGGGACTCACAGCACACTACTCAGACTGATTGGGTAAACAAGGAGAACATGCCAGAAAATTAATGGGCACCAGCCGTCACCAATGACAACACACACTGGGCCTCACAGCACACTACTCAGACTGATGGGGTAAACAAGGAGAACATGCAGAAAAGTAATGGGCACCAGCTGTCACCAATGACAACACACACTGGGCCTCACAGCACACTACTCAGACTGATGGGGTAAACAAGGAGAACATGCCAGAAACGTAATGGGCACCAGCTGTCACCAATGACAACACACACTGGGCCTCACAGGACACTACTCAGACTGATGGGGTAAACAAGGAGAACATGCCAGAAACGTAATGGGCACCAGCTGTCACCAATGACAACACACACTGGGCCTCACAGCACACTACTCAGACTGATGGGGTAAACAAGGAGAACATGCCAGAAAAGTAATGGGCACCAGCTGTCACCAATGACAACAAACACTGGGCCTCACAGCACACTACTCAGACTGATGGGGTAAACAAGGAGAACATGCCAGAAACATAATAGGCACCAGCTGTCACCAATGACAACACGCACTGGGCCTCACAGCACACTAATCAGACTGATGGTGTAAACAAGGAGAACATGCCAGAAACGTAAAGGGCACCAGCTGTCACCAATGACAACACGCACTGGGCCTCACAGCACACTACTCAGACTGATGGTGTAAACAAGGAGAACATGCCAGAAACGTAAAGGGCACCAGCTGTCACCAATGACAACACGCACTGGGCCTCACAGCACACTACTCAGACTGATGGTGTAAACAAGGAGAACATGCCAGAAACGTAATGGGCACCAGCTGTCACCAAAGACAACACGCACTGGGCCTCACAGCACACTACTCAGACTGATGGGGTAAACAAGGAGAACATGCCAGAAACGTAATGGGCACCAGCTGTCACCAATGACAACACGCACTGGGCCTCACAGCACACTACTCAGACTGATGGGGTAAACAAGGAGAACATGCCAGAAACGTAATGGGCACCAGCTGTCACCAATGACAACATGCACTGGGCCTCACAGCACACTACTCAGACTGATGGGGTAAACAAGGAGAACATGCCAGAAACGTAATGGGCACCAGCTGTCACCAATGACAACACGCACTGGGCCTCACAGGACACTACTCAGACTGATGGGGTAAACAAGGAGAACATGCCAGAAAGTAATGGGCACCAGCTGTCACCAATGACAACACACACTGGCCCTCACAGCACACTACTCAGACTGATGGGGTAAACAAGGAGAACATGCCAGAAAAGTAATGGGCACCAGCTGTCACCAATGACAACACACACTGGGCCTCACAGCACACTACTCAGACTGATGGGCAAAACAAGGAGAACATGCCAGAAACGTAATGGGCACCAGCTGTCACCAATGACAACACACACTGGGCCTCACAGCACACTACTCAGACTGATGGGGTAAACAAGGAGAACATGCCAGAAAACTAATGGGCACCAGCTGTCGCGCATGACAACACACATTGGGCCTCACAGCACACTACTCAGACTGATGGGGTAAACAAGGTGAACATGCCAGAAAACTAATGGGCACCAGCTGTCACCAATGACAACACACACTGGGCCTCACAGCACACTACTCAGACTGATAGGGTAAACAAGGAGAACATGCCAGAAATGTAATGGGCACCAGCTGTGTCCAATGACAACACACATTGGCCCTCACAGCACACTACTCAGACTGATGGGGTAAACAAGGAGAACATGCCAGAAAAGTAATGGGCACCAGCTGTGTCCAATGACAACACACACTGGCCCTCACAGCACACTACTCAGACTGATGGGGTAAACAAGGAGAACATGCCAGAAAAGTAATGGGCACCAGCTGTCACCAATGACAACACACACTGGCCCTCACAGCACACTACTCAGACTGATGGGGTAAACAAGGAGAACATGCAGAAAAGTAAGGGGCACCAGCTGTCGCGCATGACAACACACATTGAGAGATCACAGCACTACTCCAGATCTGATGGGGTAAACAAAGGTGAACATGCCAAAACTAATAGGCAAATTCAGCTGTCACCAATGACAACACACACTGGGCCTCACAGCACACTACTCAGACTGACGGGGGTAAAAACCAAGGGAGAACATACCAGAAATGTATTGGGCACCAGCTGTGTCCAATGACAACACACATTGGCCCTCACAGCACAATACTCTGGAATGATGGGGTAAACAAGGAGAACACAGAAAAGTAATCGGCACCAGCTGTGTCCAATGACACACACTGGGCCCTCTAGCACACTACTCAGACTGATGGGGTAAACAAAGGAGAACATGCCAGAAAAGTAATGGGCACCAGCTGTCACCAATGACACACACACACTGGGCCTCACTGCACACACTACTCAGACTGATGGGGTAAACAAAGGAGAACTTGCAGAAAAAGTAATGGGCACCAGCTGTCACCAATGACAACAAACCTGTGCCTCTCTGGCCTTTTCAGACTGATGGTGTAAACAAAGGAGAACATGCCAGAAAAGTAAGGGGCACCAGCTGTCACCAATGACAACACGCACAGGCCTCCTTTCTCAGACTGATGGTGTAAACAAGGAGAACATGCCAGAAACGTAATGGGCACCAGCTGTCACCAATGACAACACGCACTGGGCCTCACAGCACACTACTCAGACTGATGGGGTAAACAAGGAGAACATGCCAGAAAAGTAAAGGGCACCAGCTGTCACCAATGACAACACGCTGGGCCTCACAGCACACTACTCAGACTGATGGGATACAAACAGGAGAACATGCCAGAAGCGTAAAGGCACCAGCTGTCACCAATGACAACACGCACTGGGCCTCACAGCGACCTACTCAGACTGATGGGGTAAACAAGGAGAACATGCCAGAAAAATAATGGGCACCAGCTGTCACCAATGACAACACGCACTGGGCCTCACAGCACACTACTCAGACTGATGGGGTAAACAAGGAGAACATGCCAGAAACGTAATGGGCACCAGCTGTCACCAATGACAACACGCACTGGGCCTCACACACCAATCAGACTGATGGGAAACAAAGGAGAACATGCCAGAAAAAGTAAAGGGCACCAGCTGCACCAATGACAACACGCACTGGGCCTCACAGCACACTACTCAGACTGATGGGTAAACAAAGGAGGAACATGCCAAGCATGTGGGCACCAGCAGCTGTCACCAAGGACAACACACACTGGGCCTCACAGCACACTACTCAGACTGATGGGGTAAACAAGGAGATCATGCCAAGCGTAATAATGAGCACCAGCTGTCACCAATGACAACACACACTGGACCTCACAGCACACTACTCAGACCGAGGTAAACAAGGAGAACATGCCGAAAAGTAATGGGCGCAGCTGTCACCGTGTGACAACACGCAAGACTGGGCCTCACAGACACTACTCATACTGATACGGGGTAAACAAGGAGAACATGCCAGAAAAAGTAACGGCACCAGCTGTCACTAATGACAACACGCACTGGGCCTCACAGCACACTACTCAGACTGATGGGGAATAAACAAGGTGAACATGCCAGAAAAAGTAATGTACCAGCTGTCACCAATGACAACACACACTGGGCCTCACAGCACTACTCAGACCGATGGGTAAACAAGAGATCATGCTGAAACGTATCGGGCACCCAGCTCACCAATGACAACACACTGGGCCTCACGCACCTTTCTCAGACTGATGGGGTAAACAAGGTGAACATGCCAGAAAAGTAATGAGCACCAGCTGTCACCAATGACAACACACACTGGGCCTCACAGCACACTACACAGACTGATGGGGTAAAAAAAGGAGAACATGCAGAAAAGTAATGGGCACCAGCTGTCACCAATGACAACACACTGGGCCTCACAGCACACTACTCAGACTGACGGGGTAAACAAGGTGAATATGCCAGAAAAGTATTGGGCACCAGCTGTCACCAATGACAACACACTGGGCCCAGCACACTACTCAGACTGACGGGGTAAATAAGGTGAATATGCCAGAAAAGTAATGAGCACCAGCTGTCACCAATGACAACACACACACTGGGCCTCAGCACACTACTCAGACTGATGGGTAAACAAGGTGAACATGCCAGAAAGGAATGGGCACCAGCTGTCACACATGACAACACACGATGGGCCTCACAGCACACTATACAGCCTGGATGGGGTAAACAAGGAGAACATGCCAGAAAACGTACGGGCACCAGCTGTCACCAATGACAACACACACTGGGCCCCACAGCACACTACTCAGACTGATGGGGTAAACAAGGTGAACATGCTAGAAAAGTACGGGCACCAGCTGTCACCAATGACAACACACACTGGGCCCCCACAGCACACTACTCCAGGACTGATGGGGGTAAACAAGGTGACCATGCCAGAAAAGTAATGGGCACAGCTGTCACCAATGACAACACACAGTAGACTCACAGCACACTACTCAGACTGATGGGGTAAACAAGGAGAACATGCCAGAAACGTAATGGGCACCAGCTGTCACAAGATGACAACACACAGTGGCCCCATACACACTCACTAGACTTGATGGTTAAAGAAGGAGGAACATACCAGAAACGACGGGCACCAGCTGTCACGCATGACAACACACAGTGGGCCCTCACAGCACACTACTCAGACTGATGGGGTAAACAAAGGAGAACATGCCAGAAAAGTAATGGGCAGCAGCTGTCAGCATGACAACACACAGTGGGCCTCACAGCACACTACCAGACTGATGGGGTAAACAAGGAGAACATGCCAGAAACGTAATGGGCACCAGTCACCAAAGACAACACACAGTGGGCCACAGCACACTACTCAGACTGATGGGGTAAACAAGGAGAACATGCCAGAAAATGAGCAGCTGTCACCAATGACACAACACACTGGGCCCCTCACAGCACACTACTCAGACTGATGTAAACAAGGAGAACATGCCAGAAACGTAGAATGGCACCAGCTGTCATGCATACAACACAGTTGGCCTCACAAGCCAATTACTCAGACTGATAAACAAGGAGAACATGCCAGAAGTAATGGGCAACAGAATGTCACAAGATGACAACACACAGTGGGCCTCACAGCACACTACTCAGACTGATGGGGAAACAAGGAGAACATGCCAGAAACGTAATGGGCACCAGCTGTCACAAATGACAACACACACTGGGCCTCACAGCACACTACTCAGACTGATGGTACAAACAAGGAGAACGTGCCAGAAACGTAAAGGGTACCAGCTGTCACCAATGACAACACACACTGGGCCTCACAGCACACTACCCAGACTGATGGGGTAAACAAGGAGAACATGCTAGAAAAGTAATGGGCACCAGCCACCAAAGACAACACACACGGGCCTCACATCAGCACCACACTCAGAATGATGGGGTAAACAAGGAGAACATGCTGTAGGCAAGTACGGGCACCAGCTGTCACCAATGACAACACGCACTGGGCCTCACAGCACACTACTCAGACTGATGGGGTAAACAAGGAGAACATGCCAGAAACGTAAAGGGCACCAGCTGTCACCAATGACAACACGCACTGGGCCTCACAGCACACTACTCAGACTGATGGGGTAAACAAGGAGAACATGCCAGAAACGTAAAGGGCACCAGCTGTCACCAATGACAACACGCACTGGGCCTCACGCACACTACTCAGACTGAAGGGGTAAACAAAGGAGAACATGCCAGACACATAATGGGCACCAGCTGTCACCAATGACAACACGCACTGGGCCTCACACACACTACTCCAGACTGATGGGGTAAACAAGGAGAACATGCCAGAAGCGTAGCACCAGCTGTGCCAATGACAACACGCACTGGGCCTCACAGCACACTACCAGACTGATGGGGTAAACAAGGAGAACATGCCAGAAACGTATGGGCACCAGCTCAACAATGACAACACGCACTGGGCCTCACAGCACACTACTCAGACTGATGGTGTAAACAAGGAGAACATGCCAGAAAAGTAATGGGCACCAGCTGTCACCAATGACAACACACACTGGGCCTCACAGCACACTACTCAGACTGATGGGGTAAACAAGGAGAACATGCCAGAAACGTAATGGGCACCAGCTGTCACCAATGACAACACACACTGGGCCTCCCGGCACACTACTCAGACTGATGGGGTAAACAAGGAGAACATGCCAGAAAAGTAATGGGCACCAACTGTCACCAATGACAACACACACTGGGCCTCTGACACACTACTCACCAGACTGATGGGTAAACAAAAGTGTGAACATGCCAGAAAAGTAATGGGCACCAGCTGTCACCAATGACAACTTTACTGGGCCTCACAGCACACTATAGACTGATGGGGTAAACAAGGTGAACATGCCAGAAACGAATGGCACCAGCTGTCACCAATGACAACACACTGGGCACTCACAGCACTACTCAGACTGATGGGGTAAAACAAGGAGAACATGCCAGAAACGTAATGGGCACCAGCTGTCACCAATGACAACACACACTGGGCCTCACAGCACACTACTCAGACTGATGGGGTAAACAAGGAGAACATGCCAGAAAAGTAATGGGCACCAGCTGTCACCAATGACAACACACACTGGGCCTCACAGCACACTACTCAGACTGATGGGGTAAACAAGGAGAACATGCCAGAAAAGTAATGGGCACCAGCTGTCACCAATGACAACACACACTGGGCCTCACAGCACACTACTCAGACTGATGGGGTAAACAAGGAGAACATGCCAGAAAAGTAATGGGCACCAGCTGTCACCAATGACAACACACACACGCACACCATTAATTTCTCAGACTGATGGGGTAAACAAGGAGAACATGCCAGAAAGTAATGGGCACCAGCTGTCACCAATGACAACACACACTGGGCCTCACAGCACACTACTCAGCCTGATGGGGTAAACAAGGAGAACATGCCAGAAACGTAATGGGCACCAGCTGTCACCAATGACAACACGTGACTGGGCCCTCACAGGACACTCACTCAGACTGATGGGGTAAACAAGGAGAACATGCCAGAAAAGTAATGGGCACCAGCTGTCACCAATGACAACACACACTGGGCCTCACAGCACACTACTCAGACTGATGGGGTAAACAAGGAGAACATGCCAGAAAAGTAATGGGCACCAGCTGTCACCAATGACAACACATTGGCCCTCACAGCACACTACTCAGACTGAAGGGGTAAACAAGGAGACATGCCAGAAAACTAATGGGCACCAGCTGTCACAATGACAACACACACTGGGCCTCACAGCACACTACTCAAACTGATGGGGTAAACAAAGGAGAACATGCCAGAAAAGTAATGGGCACCAGCTGTCTCCAATGACAACACACTTGGCCTCACAGCACACTACTCAGACTGATGGGGTAAACAAGGAGAACATGCCAGAAAAGTAATGGGCACCAGCTGTCACCAATGACAACACACACTGGGCCTCACAGCACACTACTCAGACTGATGGGGTAAACAAGGAGAACATGCCAGAAAAGTAAGGGGCACCAGCTGTCACCAATGACAACACACACTGGGCCTCACAGCACACTACTCAGACTGATGGGGTAAACAAGGAGAACATGCCAGAAAAGTAATGGGCACCAGCTGTCACCAATGACAACACACACTGGGCCTCACAGCACACTCTCAGACTGATGGGATAAACAAGGAGAACATGCCAGAAAAGTAATGGGCACCAGCTGTCACCAATGACAACACACACAGAGCCGCCTCAGCACACTACTCAGACTGATGGGGTAAACAAGGAGAACATGCCAGAAAAGTAATGGGCACCAGCTGTCGCTAACATGACAACACATTGGGAATCACAAGCACTACTCAGACTGAAGGTAAACAAGGTGAACATGCCAGAAAACTAAACTAGCTGTCACCAATGACAACACACACTGGGCCTCACAGCAACACTACTCAGACTGATGGGGTAAACAAGGAGAACATGCAGAAAAGTAATGAGGACCAGCTGTCACCAATGACAACACACACTGGGCCTCAGCACAACACTCAGACTGATGGGGTAAACAAGGAGAACATGCCAGAAAAGTAATGGGCACCAGCTGTCTCCAATGACAACACACACTAGGCCCTCACAGCAATACTCACTCAGATCAAGGCAAACAAGGAGAACATGCCAGAAAAGTAAGGGCACCAGCTGTCACCAATGACAACACACACTGGGCCTCACAGCAGCACTACTCCAGACTGATGGGGTAAACAAGGAGAACATGCCAGAAAGTAATGGGCACCAGCTGTCACGCAATGACAACACACACTGGGCCTCACAGCACACTACTCCAGACTGATGGGGTAAAACAAGGAGAACATGCAGAAAAGTAATGGGCACCAGCTGTCACCAATGACAACACATAGGGCCTCACAGCACAATACTCAGACTGATGGGTAAACAAGGAGAACATGCCAGAGCATAATGGGCACCAGCTGTCACCAATGACAACACACACTGGGCCTCACAGACACACTACAGACTGATGGGGTAAACAAGGAGAACATACAGAAAAGTAATGGGCACCAGCTGTCACCAATGACAACACACACTGGGCCTCACAGCACACTACTCAGACTGATGGGGTAAAAAAAGGAGAACATGCCAAGAAACGTAATGGGCACCAGCTGTCACCAATGACAACAAACACTGGGCCTCACAGCACTACTCAGACAGTGGGGTAAACAAAGGTGAATGGTTAGAAAAGTATGGCACCAGCTGTCATCAATGACAACACACACTCGGGCCTCACAGCACTACTCTCAGACTGATGGGGTAAACAGAACATGCCAGAAAAGTAATGGGCACCAGCTGTCACCAATGACAACAAACACTGGGCCTCACAGCACACTACTCAGACTGATGGGGTAAAACAAGGTGGAATATACAGAAACGTAATGGGCACCAGCTGTCACCAATGACAACACGCACTGGGCCTCACAGCACACTACTCAGACTGATAAACAAGGAGAACACAGCCAAGCGTGTGGCACCAGCTGTGTCCAATGACAACACATTGGGACCACAGCACACTACTCAGACTGATGGGGTAAACAAGGAGAACATGCCAGAAACGTAAAGGGCACCAGCCGCCACCAATGACAAGCACTGGGCCTCACAGCACACTCTCAGACTGATGGAGTAAACAAGGAGAACATGCCAGAAGCGTAATGGGCACAGCTGTGGCACCAATGACAACATCACACTGGGCCTCACAGCACACTACTCAGACTGATGGGGTAAACAAGGAAAACATGCCAGAAACGTAATGGGCACCAGCTGTCACCAATGACAACACGCACTGGGCCTCACAGCACACTACTCAGACTGATGGGGTAAACAAGGAGAACATGCCAGAAACGTAATGGGCACCAGCTGTCACCAATGACAACACGCACTGGGCCTCACAGCACACTACTCAGACTGATGGGGTAAACAAGGAGAACATGCCAGAAAAGTAATGGGCACCAGCTGTCACCAATGACAACACACACTGGGCCTCACAGCACACTACTCAGACTGATGGGGTAAACAAGGAGAACATGCCAGAAAAGTAATGGGCACCAGCTGTCACCAATGACAACACACACTGGGCCTCACAGCACACTCAGACTGATGGGGTGAAACAAAGGAGAAACATGCCAGAAAAGTAATGGGCACCAGCTGTCACCAATGACAACACACACTGGGCCTCACAGCACACTACTCAGACTGATGGGCAAAACAAGGAGAACATGCCAGAAACGTAATGGGCACCAGCTGTCACCAATGACAACACACACTGGGCCTCACAGCACACTACTCAGACTGATGGGGTAAACAAGGAGAATATTATGCTAGAAACGTAATGGGCACCAGCTGTCACCAAAGACAACACGACTGGGCCTCACAGTACACTACTCAGACTGATGGGTAAACAAGGAACATGCCAGAAACGAATGGGCACCAGCTGTCACCAATGACAACACCACTGGGCCCTCACAGCACACTACTCAGACTGATGGGGTAAAAAAGGAGAACATGCCAGAAACGTATGGGCACCAGCGTAATCCGACCAGCACACACTGGCCTCACAGCACACTACTCAGACTGATGGGTAAACAAGGAGAACATGCCAGAAACGAATGGGCACCAGCTGTCACCAATGACAACACACACTGGCCCTCACAGCACACCATCAGACGATGGGGTAAACAAGGAGAACATGCCAGAAAAGTAATGGGCACCAGCTGTCACCAATGACACACACACTGGCTCACAGCACACTCAGATGATGGGGTAAACAAGGGAACATGCAGAAAGTACGGGCACCAGCTGTCACATGACAACACACTGGGAATCACAGCACACTACTCAGACTGATGGGCAAAACAAGGAGAACATGCCAGAAACTAATGGGCACAGCTGTCACCAATGACAACACACACTGGGCCCTTACAGCACACTACTCTGTAGACTGATGGGGGCCAAGGAGAACATGTTGTAAAAACCACGGGCACCACAGCAAGAGACAACACCATTAGTCACAGCACAATACTCAGAATGATGGGGTAAACAAGGAGAACATGCCAGAAAATAATGGGCACAGCTGTCACCAATGACAACACACTGGCCCCCACAGCACACTACTCAGACTGATGGGGTAACAAGGAGAACATGCAGAAAAGTAATGGGCAGCTGTCACCAATGACAACACACACACTGGGCCTCACACAGCACACCACTCAGACTGATGGGGTAAACAAGGTGAACATGCCAGGAAAGTAATGGGCACCAGCTGTCACCAATGACAACACACACCGGGCCTCACAGCACACTACTCATACCGATGGGGTAAACAAGGAGAACATGCCAGAAAAGTACGTGGGCACCAGCTGTCACCACTGACAACACACAGTGGGCCTCCCATACTACTCAGACTGATGGGGTAAACAAGGAGAACATGCCAGAAATGTAATGGGCACCAGCCGTCACCATTGACAACACACACCGGCCTCAGAGCACACTACTCAGACTGATAAACAAGGAACATGCCAGAAACGCATTGGCACCAGCGTCACCAATGACAACACACACTGGGCCACAGCACACTACCTGACTGGTGGGTAAACAGGAGAACATGCAAGAAAAGTAATGGGCACCAGCTGTCACCAATGACAACACACACTGGGCCTCACAGCACTACTCAGACTGATGGGGTAAACAAGCTGAACATGCCAGAAACGTACGGGCACCAGCTGTCACCAATGACAACACACACTGGGCCTCACAGCATACTACTCAGACTGATGGGGTAAACAAGGTGAACATTAAAAACGAATGGGCACCAGCTGTCACCAATGACAACACACACTGGGCCTCACAGCACACTACTCAGACTGATGGGGTAACAAGCTGAACATGCCAGAAAAGAGTACGGGCACCAGCTGTCACTAATGACAACACACACTGGGCCCTTCACAGTATCAATTACCAGACCGATGGTAAACAAGAGAGCATGCCAGAAACGTACTGGGCACCAGCTGTCACCAATGACAACACACACTGGGCCTCACAGCACACTACTCAGACTGATGGGGTAAAAAAGGTGAGCATGCCAAGTAATGGGCACCAGCTGTCACCAATGACAACACACTGGGCCTCACAGCATACTACTCAGACCGATGGGGTAAACAAGGTGAACATGCCGAAAAAGTGATGGGCACCAGCTGTCACCAATGACTGACACACACGGGCCTCACAGCACACTCACTCAGACCGAGGTTAACAAGGTGAACATACAGAAAAGTAATGGGCAAACCAGCTGTCACCAATGACAACACACACTGTGCCTCACAGCACACCACTCAGACCGATGGGTAAACAAGGTGAAATGCTAGAAAGTACGGGCACCAGCTGTCACCAATGACACACACACTGGGCCTCAGCACACTACTCAGACTGATGGGGTAAACAAGGAGAACATGCCAGAAAAGTAATGGGCACCAGCTGTCATGCATGACAACACACAGTGGGCCTCACAGCACACTACTCAGACTGATGGGGTAAACAAGGAGAACATGCCAGAAACGTAATGGGCACCAGCTGTCATGCATGACAACACACAGTTGGCCTCACAGCACACTACTCAGACTGATGGGGTAAACAAGGAGAACATGCCAGAAACGTAATGGGCACCAGCTGTCGCGCATGACAACACACAGTGGGCCTCACAGCACACTACTCAGGGTGATGGGTAAACAAGGAGAACGTGCTAGAAATGTAATGGGCACCAGCTGTCACCAATGACAACACACACTGGGCCTCACAGCACTACTTTGACTGATGGGGTAAACAAGGAGAACATGAAACGTAATGGGCACCAGCTGTCACCAATGACAACAAACACTGGGCCTCACAGCACACTACTCAGACTGATGGGGTAAACAAGGAGAACATGCCAGAATCGTAATGAGGCACCAGCTGTCACCAATGACAACACACACTGGGCCTCACAGCACACTAGTCAGACTGATGGGGTAAACAAGGAGAACATGCCAGAAACGTAATGGGCACCAGCTGTGTCCAATGACAACACGCACTGAGCCTCACAGCACACTACTCAGACTGACGGGGTAAACAAGGAGAACATGCCAGAAACGTAATGGGCACCAGCTGTCACCAATGACAACACGCACTGGGCCTCACAGCACACTACTCAGACTGACGGGGTAAACAAGGAGAACATGCCAGAAACGTAATGGGCACCAGCTGTCACCAATGACCACACACACTGGGGCTCACAGCACACTACTCAGACTGATCGGGTAAACAAGGAGAACATGCCAGAAAATTAATGGGCACCAGCTGTCGCGCATGACAACACACAGTGGGCCTCACACACCACCAGACTGATGGGTAAACAAGGAGACATGCCAGAAAGTAATGGGCACCAGCTGTCACCAATGACAACACACAGTGGGCCTCACAGCACACTACTGAGACTGATGGAGTAAACAAGGTGAACTTGCCAGAAAAGTACGGGCACCAGCTGTCGCGCATGACAACACACACTGGGCCCTCAGCACACTACTCAGACTGATGGGGTAAACAAGGAGAACATGCCAGAAAAGTAATGGGCACCAGCTGTCACCAATGACAACACGCACTGGGCCTCACAGCACACTACTCAGACTGATGGGGTAAACAAGGAGAACATGCCAGAAACATAATGGGCACCAGCTGTCACCAATGACAACACACACTCGAGCCTCACAGCACTACTCAGACTGATGGGTAAACAAGGTGAACATGCCAGAAAAGTAATGGGCACCAGCTGTCACCAATGACAACACTCACTGGGCCTCACTGCACAATACTCAGACTGATGGGGTAAACAAGGTGAACATGCCAGAAACGTAATGGGCACCAGCTGTCACCAATGACAACACACACTGGGCCTCACAGCACACTACTCAGACTGATGGGGTAAACAAGGAGAACATGCCAGAAAAGTAATGGCACCAGCTGTCACCAATGACAACACACACTGGGCCTCACAGCACACTACTCAGACTGATGGGGTAAACAAGGTGAACATGCCAGAAAAGTAATGGGCACCAGCTGTCACCAATGACAACACACCTGACCTCACAGCACACTACTCAGACTGATGTGGTAAACAAGGTGAACATGCCAGAAAAGTAATGGGCACCAGCTGTCACCAATGACAACACACACTGGGCCTCACAGCACACTACTCAGACTGATGAGGTAAACAAGGAGAACATGCTAGGAAAAAATGGGCACCAGCTGTCACCAATGACAACACACACTGGGCCTCACAGCACACTACTCAGCCTGATGGGGTAAACAAGGAGAACATGCCAGAAACGTAATGGGCACCAGCTGTCACCAATGACAACACACACGGGGCCTCACAGCACACTACTCAGACTGATGGGGTAAACAAGGTGAACATGCCAGAAACGTAATGGGCACCAGCTGTCACCAATGACAACACACACTGGGCCTCACAGCACACTACTCAGACTGATGGGTAAACAAGGAGAACATGCCAGAATAGTAATGGGCACCAGATGTCATGCATGACAACACACAGTGGGCCTCACAGCACTACTCAGATCATTGATGGGGTAAACAAGGAGAACATGCCAGAAAAGCATTGGTCTCAGCTACCGCGTATGACAACACACTGGGCCTCACAGCATACTCACTCTCCAGACTGATGGGTAAACAAGGAGAACATGCCAGAAATGTAATGGGCACCAGCTGTCGCGCATGACAACACACAATGGGCCTCACAGCACACTACTCAGAGTGATGGGGTAAACAAGGAGAACATGCCAGAAACGTAATGGGCACCAGTTGTCACGCATGACAACACACAGTGGCCTCACAGCACACTTCTCAGAGTGATGGGGTAAACAAGGAGAACATGCCAGAAACGTAATGGGCACCAGCTGTCACCAATGACAACACACACTGGGCCTCACAGCACACTACTCAGACTGATGGGTCAAACAAGGAGAATGCGCAGAAACGTATCGGCACCAGCTGTCACCAATGACAACACACACTGGGCCTCACACACTACTCAGACTGATGGGGTAAACAAGGAGAACATGCCAGAAACGTACGGGCACCAGCTGTCACCAATGACAACACACACTGGCCTCACAGCACACTACTCAGACTGATGGGGTAAACAAGTGATAACATGCCATAAACGTAATGGGCACCAGCTGTCACCAATGGACAACACACACCGGGCCTCACAGCACACTACTCAGACTGATGGGGTAAACAAGGAGAACATGCCAGAAACGTACGGGCACCAGCTGTCCAATGACAACACGCACTGGGCCCTCAGCACACTACTACCCTGACGGGGTAAACAAGGAGAACATGCCAGAAACGTAATGGGCACCAGCTGTCACCAATGACCACACACACTGGGACTCACAGCACACTACTCAGACTGGTGGGTAAACAAGGAGAACATGCCAGAAAAGTACGGGCACCAGCTATCACCAATGACCACACACTGGGGCTCACAGCACACTACTCAGACTGATCGGGTAAACAAGGAGAACATGCCAGAAAATTAATGGGCACCAGCTGTCGCCAATGACAACACACAGTGGGCCTCACAGCTACACAGGACTGATGGGTAAACAAGGTGAACATGCGAGAAAAGTAATGGGCACCAGCTGTCACCAATGACAACACACAGTGTTCCTCACAGCACACTACTCAGACTGATGGGGTAAACAAGGTGAACTTGCCAGAAAAGTAATGTGCACCAGCTGTCACCAATGACAACACACACTGGGCCTCACAGCACACTATTTTGACTGATGGGGTAAACAAGGAGAACATGCCAGAAACGTAATGGGCACCAGCTGTCACCAATGACAACAAACACTGGGCCTCACTGCACACTACTCAGACTGATGGGGTAAACAAGGAGAACATGCCAGAAAAAGTATCAGCACCAGCTGTCACCAATGACAAAGCACACACTGGGCCTCACAGCACACCACTCAGACTGATGGGGCAAACAAGGAGAACATGCAGAAAGGGCACCAGCTGTCACCAATGACAACACACACTGGGCTCACAGCACACTACTCAGACCGATGGGGTAAACAAGTGAAAATGCCAGAAAAGTAATGGGCACCAGCTGTCACCAATGACAACACACACTGGGCTTCACAGCACACTACTCAGACTGATGGGTAAACAAGGAGAACATGCCAGAAAGGCAATGGGCACCAGCTGTCACCAATGACAACACACACTGGGGCTCACAGCACACTACTCAGACTGATCGGGTAAACAAGGAGAACATGCCAGAAAATTACGGCACTAGCTGTCACGCATGACAACACACAGTGGGCCTCACAGCACACTACTCAGACTGATGGGGTAAACAAGGTGAACATGCCAGAAAAGTAATGGGCACCAGCTGTCACCAATGACAACACACAGTGGGCCTCACAGCACACTACTCAGACTGATGGGGTAAACAAGGTAGAACATGCCAGAAAGTAATGGGCACCAGCTGTCACCAATGACAACACACACTGGGCCTCACAGCACACTACTCAGACTGATGGGGTAAACAAGTAGAACATGCCAGAAAGTAATGGGCACCAGCTGTCACCAATGACAACACACAGTGGGCCTCACAGCACACTACTCAGACTGATGGGGTAAACAAGGAGAACATGCCAGAAATGTAATGGGCACCAGCTGTCACCATTGACAACACACACTGGGCCTCAGAGCACACTACTCAGACTGATGGGTAAACAAGGAGAACATGCCAGAAACGTAATGGGCACCAGCTGTCACCAATGACAACACACACTGGGCCTCACAGCACACTACTCTGACTGGTGGGGTAAACAAGGAGAACATGCCAGAAAAGTAATGTGCACCAGCTGTCACCAATGACAACACACACAGGCCTCACAGCACACTACTCAGACTGATGGGGTAAAACAAGCTGAACATGCCAGAAACGTAATGGGCACCAGCTGTCACCAATGACAACACACACTGGGCCCACAGCATACTACTCCAGACTGATGGGGTAAACAAGGTGAACATGCCAAAACGTAATGGGCACCAGCTGTCACCAATGACAACACACACTGGGCCTCGACACACTACTCAGACTGATGGGGTAAACAAGCTGAACATGCCAGAAAAGTAATGGGCACCAGCTGTCACTAATGACACACACACTGGGCCTCACAGCACACTACTCAGACTGATGGGGTAAACAAGGAGAGCATGCCAGAACGTACATGGCACCAGCTGTCACCAATGACACACACACACTGGGCCTCACAGCACACTACTCAGACTGATGGGGTAAACAAGGTGAGCATGCCCAAAAGTAATGGGCACCAGTACCAATGACAACACACACTGGGCCTCACAGCACACTACTCAGACCGATGGGGTAAACAAGGTGAACATGCCCGAAAAGTGGATGGGCACCAGCTGTCACCAATGACGACACACACGGGCCTCACAGCACACTACTTCAGACCGATAAGAATAAGGTGAACATGCCAGAAAAAGTAATGGGCACCAGCTGTCACCAATGACAACACACACTCTGCCTCACAGCACACTACTCAGACCGATGGGGTAAACAAGGTGAAAATGCCAGAAAAGTAATGGGCACCAGCTGTCACCAATGACAACACACACTGGGCCTCACAGCACACTACTCAGACTGATGGGGTAAACAAGGAGAACATGCCAGAAAAGTAATGGGCACCAGCTGTCATGCATGACAACACACAGTGGGCCTCACAGCACACTACTCAGACTGATGGGGTAAACAAGGAGAACATGCCAGAAAAGTAATGGGCACCAGCTGTCATGCATGACAACACACAGTGGGCCTCACAGCACACTACTCAGACTGATGGGGTAAACAAGGAGAACATGCCAGAAACGTAATGGGCACCAGCTGTCGCGCATGACAACACACAGTGGGCCTCACAGCACACTACTCAGGGTGATGGGGTAAACAAGGAGAACGTGCCAGAAACGTAATGGGCACCAGCTGTCACCAATGACAACACACACTGGGCCTCACAGCACACTACTTTGACTGATGGGGTAAACAAGGAGAACATGCCAGAAACGTAATGGGCACCAGCTGTCACCAATGACAACAAACACTGGGCCTCACAGCACACTACCCAGACTGATGGGGTAAACAAGGAGAACATGCCAGAATCGTAATGGGCACCAGCTGTCACCAATGACAACACGCACTGGGCCTCACAGCACACTTCTCAGACTGATGGGGTAAACAAGGAGAACATGCAGAAAAGTAATGGGCACCAGCTGTCACCAATGACAACACACACTGGGCCTCTCAGCACACTACTCAGACTGATGGGTTAAACAAGGAGAACATGCCAGAAACGTAATGGGCACCAGCTGTCACCAATGACAACACACACTGGGCCTCACAGCACACTAGTCAGACTGATGGGGTAAACAAGGAGAACATGCCAGAAACGTAATGGGCACCAGCTGTGTCCAATGACAACACGCACTGAGCCTCACAGCACACTACTCAGACTGACGGGGTAAACAAGGAGAACATGCCAGAAACGTAATGGGCACCAGCTGTCACCAATGACAACACGCACTGGGCCTCACAGCACACTACTCAGACTGATGGGGTAAACAAAGGAGAACATGCCAGAAGCGTACGGGCACCAGCTGTCACCAATGACCACACACATCAGCGGCTGGCACACTACACTCAGACTGATCACAAACAAGGAGAACATGCCAGAAAATTAATGGGCACCAGCTGTCACAAGATGACAACACACAGTGGGCCTCACAGCACACTACTCAGACTGATGGGGTAAACAAGGAGTACATGCCAGAAAAGTAATGGGCACCAGCTGTCACCAATGACAACACACAGTGGGCCTCACAGCACACTACTGAGACTGATGGGGTAAACAAGGTGAACTTGCCAGAAAAGTAATGGGCACCAGCTGTCGCGCATGACAACACACACTGGGCCTCACAGCACACTACTCAGACTGATGGGGTAAACAAGGAGAACATGCCAGAAAAGTAATGGGCACCAGCTGTCACCAATGACAACACACACTGGGCCTCACAGCACACTACTCAGACTGATGGGGTAAACAAGGAGAACATGCCAGAAACGTAATGGGCACCAGCTGTCACCAATGACAACACACACTGGGCCTCACAGCACACTACTCAGACTGATGGGGTAAACAAGGTGAACATGCCAGAAAAGTAATGAGCACCAGCTGTCACCCATGACAACACACACTGGCCCTCACAGCACACTACTCAGACTGATGGGGTAAACAAGGAGAGCATGCCAGAAACGTAATGGGCACCAGCTGTCACCAATGACAACACACAGTGGGCCTCACAGCACACTACTCAGACTGATGGGGTAAAGAAGGTGAGCATCCCCGAAAAGTAATGGGCACCAGCTGTCACCAATGACAACACACTCTGGGCCTCACAGCACACTACTCTGACTGATGGGGTAAACAAGGTGAACATGCCCGAAAAGTGATGGGCACCAGCTGTCACCAATGACAACACACACTGGGCCTCACAGCACACTACTCAGACTGATGGGGTAAACAAGGTGAACATGCCAGAAACATAATGGGCAGCAGCTGTCACCAATGACAACACACACTGGGCCTCACAGCACACTACTCAGACTGATGGGGTAAACAAGGTGAACATGCCAGAAAAGTAATGGGCACCAGCTGTCACCAATGACAACACACACTGGGCCTCACAGCACAATACTCAGACTGATGGGGTAAACAAGGTGAACATGCCAGAAACGTAATGGGCACCAGCTGTCACCAATGACAACACACACTGGGCCTCACAGCACACTACTCAGACTGATGGGGTAAACAAGGAGAACATGCCAGAAATGTAATGGGCACCAGCTGTCACCAATGACAACACACACTGGGCCTCACAGCACACTACTCAGACTGATGGGGTAAACAAGGTGAACATGCCAGAAAAGTAATGGGCACCAGCTGTCACCAATGACAACACACACTGGACCTCACAGCACACTACTCAGACTGATGTGGTAAACAAGGTGAACATGCCAGAAAAGTAATGGGCACCAGCTGTCACCAATGACAACACACACTGGGCCTCACAGCACACTACTCAGACTGATGAGGTAAACAAGGAGAACATGCCAGAAAAAATGGGCACCAGCCGTCACCAATGACAACACACACTGGGCCTCACAGCACACTACTCAGCCTGATGGGGTAAACAAGGAGAACATGCCAGAAACGTAATGGGCACCAGCTGTCACCAATGACAACACACACGGGGCCTCACAGCACACTACTCAGACTGATGGGGTAAACAAGGTGAACATGCCAGAAACGTAATGGGCACCAGCTGTCACCAATGACAACACACACTGGGCCTCACAGCACACTACTCAGACTGATGGGGTAAACAAGGAGAACATGCCAGAAAAGTAATGGGCACCAGCTGTCATGCATGACAACACACAGTGGGCCTCACAGCACACTACTCAGACTGATGGGGTAAACAAGGAGAACATGCCAGAAAAGTAATGGGCACCAGCTGTCATGCATGACAACACACTGGGCCTCACAGCATACTACTCAGACTGATGGGGTAAACAAGGAGAACATGCCAGAAATGTAATGGGCACCAGCTGTCGCGCATGACAACACACAATGGGCCTCACAGCACACTACTCAGAGTGATGGGGTAAACAAGGAGAACATGCCAGAAACGTAATGGGCACCAGTTGTCACGCATGACAACACACAGTGGGCCTCACAGCACACTACTCAGAGTGATGGGGTAAACAAGGAGAACATGCCAGAAACGTAATGGGCACCAGCTGTCACCAATGACAACACACTGGGCCTCACAGCACACTACTCAGAGTGATGGGGTAAACAAGGAGAACATGCCAGAAACGTAATGGGCACCAGCTGTCACCAATGACAACACACACTGGGCCTCACAGCACACTACTCAGACTGATGGGGTAAACAAGGAGAACATGCCAGAAACGTAATGGGCACCAGCTGTCACCAATGACAACACACACTGGGCCTCACAGCACACTACTCAGACTGATGGGGTAAACAAGGAGAACATGCCAGAAACGTAATGGGCACCAGCTGTCACCAATGACAACACACACTGGGCCTCACAGCACACTACTCAGACTGATGGGGTAAACAAGGAGAACATGCCAGAAACGTAATGGGCACCAGCTGTGTCCAATGACAACACGCACTGGGCCTCACAGCACACTACTCAGACTGACGGGGTAAACAAGGAGAACATGCCAGAACGATGGGCACCAGCTGTCACCAATGACCACACACACTGGGGCTCACAGCACACTACTCAGACTGGTGGGTAAACAAGGAGAACATGCCAGAAACGTAATGGGCACCAGCTGTCACCAATGACCACACACACTGGGGCTCACAGCACACTACTCAGACTGATCGGGTAAACAAGGAGAACATGCCAGAAAATTAATGGGCACCAGCTGTCGCGCATGACAACACACAGTGGGCCTCACAGCACACTACTGAGACTGATGGGGTAAACAAGGTGAACATGCCAGAAAAGTAATGGGCACCAGCTGTCACCAATGACAACACACAGTGTTCCTCACAGCACACTACTCAGACTGATGGGGTAAACAAGGTGAACTTGCCAGAAAAGTAATGTGCACCAGCTGTCACCAATGACAACACACACTGGGCCTCACAGCGCACTATTTTGACTGATGGGGTAAACAAGGAGAACATGCCAGAAACGTAATGGGCACCAGCTGTCACCAATGACAACAAACACTGGGCCTCACTGCACACTACTCAGACTGATGGGGTAAACAAGGAGAACATGCCAGAAAAGTAATGGGCACCAGCTGTCACCAATGACAGCACACACTGGGCCTCACAGCACACTACTCAGACTGATGGGGTAAACAAGGAGAACATGCCAGAAAAGTAATGGGCACCAGCTGTCACCAATGACAACACACACTGGGCCTCACAGCACACTACTCAGACCGATGGGGTAAACAAGGTGAAAATGCCAGAAAAGTAATGGGCACCAGCTGTCACCAATGACAACACACACTGGGCCTCACAGCACACTACTCAGACTGATGGGTAAACAAGGAGAACATGCCAGAAAGGCAATGGGCACCAGCTGTCACTAATGACAACACTCACTGGGCCTCACAGCACACTACTCAGACTGATGGGGTAAACAAGGAGAACATGCCAGAAAAGTAATGGGCACCAGCTGTCACCAATGACAACACACAGTGGGCCTCACAGCATACTACTCAGACTGATGGGCTAAACTAGGAGAACATGCCAGAAACGTAATGGGCACCAGCTGTCGCGCATGACAACACACAGTGGGCCTCACAGCACACTACTCAGAGTGATGGGGTAAACAAGGAGAACATGCCAGAAACGTAATGGGCACCAGTTGTCACGATGACAACACACAGTGGGCCTCAGCACACTACCAGGAGAGTGATGTAAACAAGGAGAACATGCCAGAAACGTAATGGGCACCAGCTGTCACCAATGACAACACACACTGGGCCTCACAGCACACTACTCAGACTGATGGGGTAAACAAGGAGAACATGCCAGAAACGTAATGGGCACCAGCTGTCACCAATGACAACACACACTGGGCCTCACAGCACACTACTCAGACTGATGGGGTAAACAAGGAGAACATGCCAGAAACGTAATGGGCACCAGCTGTCACCAATGACAACACGCACTGGGCCTCACAGCACACTACTCAGACTGACGGGGTAAACAAGGTGAACATGCTAGAAACGTAATGGGCACCAGCTGTCACCAATGACCACACACACTGGGGCTCACAGCACACTACTCAGACTGATCGGGTAAACAAGGAGAACATGCCAGAAAATTAATGGGCACCAGCTGTCGCGCATGACAACACACAGTGGGCCTCACAGCACACTACTGAGACTGATGGGGTAAACAAGGTGAACATGCCAGAAAAGTAATGGGCACCAGCTGTCACCAATGACAACACACAGTGGGCCTCACAGCACACTACTCAGACTGATGGGGTAAACAAGGTGAACATGCCAGAAAAGTAATGGGCACCAGCTGTCACCAATGACAACACACACTGGGCCTCACAGCACACTACTCAGACTGATGGGGTAAACAAGGAGAACATGCCAGAAAAGTAATGGGCACCAGCTGTCACCAATGACAACACACAGTGGGCCTCACAGCACACTACTCAGACTGATGGGGTAAACAAGGAGAACATGCCAGAAATGTAATGGGCACCAGCTGTCACCAATGACAACACACACTGGGCCTCACAGCACACTACTCAGAATGATGGGGTAAACAAGGAGAACATGCCAGAAACGTAATGGGCACCAGCTGTCACCAATGACAACACGCACTGGGCCTCACAGCACACTACTCAGACTGACGGGGTAAACAAGGTGAACATGCTAGAAACGTAATGGGCACCAGCTGTCACCAATGACCGCACACACTGGGGCTCACAGCACACTACTCAGACTGATCGGGTAAACAAGGAGAACATGCCAGAAAATTAATGGGCACCAGCTGTCGCGCATGACAACACACAGTGGGCCTCACAGCACACTACTGAGACTGATGGGGTAAACAAGGTGAACATGCCAGAAAAGTAATGGGCACCAGCTGTCACCAATGACAACACACAGTGGGCCTCACAGCACACTACTCAGACTGATGGGTAAACAAGGTGAACATGCCAGAAAAGTAATGGGCACCAGCTGTCACCAATGACAACACACACTGGGCCTCACAGCACACTACTCAGACTGATGGGGTAAACAAGGAGAACATGCCAGAAAAGTAATGGGCACCAGCTGTCACCAATGACAACACACAGTGGGCCTCACAGCACACTACTCAGACTGATGGGGGTAAACAAGGAGAACATGCCAGAAATGTAATGGGCACCAGCTGTCACCATTGACAACACACACTGGGCCTCACAGCACACTACTCAGACTGATGGGGTAAACAAGGAGAACATGCCAGAAACGTAATGGGCACCAGCTGTCACCAATGACAACACACACTGAGCCTCACAGCACACTACTCTGACTGGTGGGGTAAACAAGGAGAACATGCCAGAAAAGTAATGGGCACCAGCTGTCACCAATGACAACACACACTGGGCCTCACAGCACACTACTCAGACTGATGGGGTAAACAAGCTGAACATGCCAGAAACGTAATGGGCACCAGCTGTCACCAATGACAACACACACTGGGCCTCACAGCATACTACTCAGACTGATGGGGTAAACAAGGTGAACATGCCAAAAACGTAATGGGCACCAGCTGTCACCAATGACAACACACACTGGGCCTCACAGCACACTACTCAGACTGATGGGGTAAACAAGCTGAACATGCCAGAAAAGTAATGGGCACCAGCTGTCACTAATGACAACACACACTGGGCCTCACAGCACACTACTCAGACTGATGGGGTAAACAAGGAGAGCATGCCAGAAACGTAATTGGCACCAGCTGTCACCAATGACAACACACACTGGGCCTCACAGCACACTACTCAGACTGATGGGGTAAACAAGGTGAGCATGCCCGAAAAGTAATGGGCACCAGCTGTCACCAATGACAACACACACTGGGCCTCACAGCACACTACTCAGACCGATGGGGTAAACAAGGTGAACATGCCCGAAAAGTGATGGGCACCAGCTGTCACCAATGACGACACACACGGGGCCTCACAGCACACTACTCAGACCGATGGGGTTAACAAGGTGAACATGCCAGAAAAGTAATGGGCACCAGCTGTCACCAATGACAGCACACACTGTGCCTCACAGCACACTACTCAGACCGATGGGGTAAACAAGGTGAAAATGCCAGAAAAGTAATGGGCACCAGCTGTCACCAATGACAACACACACTGGGCCTCACAGCACACTACTCAGACTGATGGGGTAAACAAGGAGAACATGCCAGAAACGTAATGGGCACCAGCTGTCACCAATGACAACACACACTGGGCCTCACAGCACACTACTCAGACTGATGGGTAAACAAGGAGAACATGCCAGAAACGCAATGGGCACCAGCTGTCACTAATGACAACACACACTGGGCCTCACAGCACACTACTCAGACTGATGGGTAAACAAGGAGAACTTGCCAGAAACGTAATGGGCACCAGCTGTCACCAATCACAACACACACTGGGCCTCACAGCACACTATTCAGACTGATGGGGTAAACAAGGAGAACATGCCAGAAACGTAATGGGCACCAGCTGTCACGCATGACAACACACAGTGGGCCTCACAGCACACTACTCAGACTGATGGGGTAAACAAGGAGAACATGCCAGAAACGTAATGGGCACCAGCTGTCACCAATGACAACACGCACTGGGCCTCACAGCACACTACTCAGACTGATGGGGTAAACAAGGAGAACATGCCAGAAACGTAATGGGCACCAGCTGTCGCGCATGACAACACACAGTGGGCCTCACAGCACACTACTCAGACTGATGGGGTAAACAAGGTGAACATGCCAGAAAAGTAATGGGCACCAGCTGTCACGCATGACAACACACAGTGGGCCTCACAGCACACTACTCAGACTGATGGGGTAAACAAGGAGAACATGCCAGAAAAGTAATGGGCACCAGCTGTCACCATGACAACACACAGTGGGCCTCACAGCACACTACTCAGACTGATGGGGTAAACAAGGAGAACATGCAGAAAAGTAATGGGCACCAGCTGTCACCAATGACAACACACACTGGGCCTCACAGCACACTACTCAGACTGATGGGGTAAACAAGGTGAACATGCCAGAAAAGTAATGGGCACCAGCTGTCACCAATGACAACACACACTGGGCCTCACTGCACACTACTCAGACTGATGGGTTAAACAAGGTGAACATGCCAGAAAAGTAATGGGCACCAGCTGTCACCAATGACAACACACACCGGGCCTCATTGCACACTACTCAGACTGATGGGTTAAACAAGGTGAACATGCCAGAAAAGTAATGGGCACCAGCTGTCACCAATGACAACACACACTGGGCCTCACAGCACACTACTCAAACTGATGGGGTAAACAAGGAGAACATGCCAGAAAAGTAATGGGCACCAGCTGTCACCAATGACAACACACACTGGTACCCTTGGGTCCCAACCGAAGTGGATCCCCACTGGTATGACAGCAGGGTGGGCAGCAGGTTGGACTGAGGGTGCCAACAGAAGCCTGAAGCAGATGAGAGAAGCAGCAGCCGGGAGAAAAATAGCTAATGTACATGAAAAAATAGTGGATTCCAGCCCATACAGTATAGTGTTAAAGAATGATTTTTATCAAGTTTGTTCAATGATTTAATAGTCCAGAAATAGCTTTAACATTATGAGAAACATCAATAAACTTCACAGAACAAAGGTAAATCTGAGCGTAAAATTCATACTAATATCACTATACAAAATTCATAGCAATTGAGAGGTATGGCCCACAGTTTGGTTTGTATAAAAGCTTTATTTAAATAAAATACTCTGGTCTGGTGGTGTCTTAAACCTACCATGGCGGCAGTGCATGCAGACTCTGGGAAAGGAAGAAAAGTGCACCATCAGGGCCTTCTACAGTGGTTTTACACTCTACATTCACATCCCCCCATCCCATATCACCAACCTTGGAGGCTCTGGGACGTCCCCCCTCCCAACCCCCGTCATGCTAAACAGTATGCCTCCTCTAGCAAGAGCAAATTCTCTGTGTCGGGGATAAATCTGAAAACAGTGAAGTAGGGAGACAATGGAGTGCTGTGTTAGGGCTTAAACTAGCCTATCGGATTGCGGTGCCAGCTTAGCAAGTAGGAAAAATAAAAGTTAGAAATCATCAGACAGTTGAGTTCATCTTCCTTCATGTCTATTCATGTTATTAGATGCAATGTTCTTACATAGTCTTTCAAGTCCACAACATCAGGCACAATAACTGGTATGACACAGCATATTATATAGAAACAGAAAAAGCGAGGAACAGAAAAAGTCCTTTACTGTCTATCCAGTCCATTCTGTCCCCTCTTGCAGTTACCCCTTCCCCTTCCTCAACATCCCGTTATTTTTTCAATCAGTAGTGAAAGGGTCTGTATCTAAAAGAAAAGAAACATGTGTTGCCTTCACCCAGAAAAAGATAAACTGGGCTATATATTGTAATGGTACTAGGGTACTTTTACATGGAACAGGCTAAATTAGTATCAGCACTGGGCTACGTAGTGGATAACAACATTTTGAAGAAAAAATAAGGTGGACAAATAAGTAATATGGGGAAACTATAAACTGTATTGCAACATTATAATAAACTGAGCAGGAGAGGATTAATATATTGCAGAAAGTGCACAAGAGTGGTTATTTATACATACACCTTTTCACAGCCTTTCAGAATTTAAAGAATCTTTATTTATTTATTGAATTTTGATGACCGGGTAGGCCCACTGGGCCCCGGAGGTCCCTTTTTCAGGGGCGATCTGGAAGTTACAGGAAAATACATGGTAAACAGTCGTACAGATACAGGTTGTTTGGCAAGCAATAGTAAACGGTCATACAGATACAGGTTGTTTGACGTGCAACAGTCTACATGGATATATAGCAGTAAAACGTCTTTACATAGCAGGATGCCATTAAATTATTCATGTGCACAATATAAGTGAGCCATAGGTTTAACCATGTCTCTAGTTCCCTCCTTGGAATTCAAGGGAGGGAGATACCACTTGACCCTCTGTGTGCGCCCTGTGAGTTAGCTTTCAAACCATCTGAGAGCATGAGTGTCTAGGCCTAAATGGCACAGTTTTTGGAATAAGAGCTTGTGGTCCACCAAGTCAAACGCCTTGGAAAGGTCGATGAATACCTCACCTGTATTGGACCCTGAGTCGATTTCTCTAAGTACATCTGCTGAGAACTTAGATAGGGCGGTGTCAGTCCCATGTTTGGCTCTGAAACCATGTTGAGTCGGGGAAAGAAGCAGGTGTGCTTCTAAGTATTCCTGGAGTTGGGTGTACACTAGTTTCTCCTGAATTTTTGCAAGGGTACACAGCAAGGAGATCGTCCTGTAGTTCCCAATTGGTTCCGCAGGCCCGCCCTTATGAATAGGGACCATGCGGGCCTGCTTCCATAGCTCAGGGACAGACCCTTCCAGAAGGGACCTGTTTAAGAGCCAGGTAAGAGGCCTTGTGAGAGCTGTGGCACCGTCCTTGAGTAATCTAGTTTGGATGCAGTCAGGTCCCCCTGATCCTCTTGTTTGCAAGGATTTTAGAATGGATAGGACTTCATTCACCTTAGCCAGTCTCAGGTGAAACTGTGGGTGGTCAAGGTTAGGAGGCTCCAGTCTGCGAGACTCATTGTTGGTCACAGGGAGCCCGTCCTTGTACTCATCAAGGTTCATAAAGTGGCTATTTAGGGCCTCAGCGATGAGTGTCTTATCGTTCAGTAACTGTCCATTGGCCACAATAGGGCTAGGAGCTGCCTTTTTGCTGCCTTTTATCAGCTCATTGATATGGGACCAGAATAACTTCAAGTTGCCTAGGTTAGTTTTCTGGAGATGAGTGATGTAAGTCTTTTTTGCTAGCTTAACAGCGTGCTTACATTGGTTTCTAAGGGCTCTGTAGTTTACAAGGTCGGCTAGGAGTGTAGAGTTCTTGGACTTTTTCCAGGCTTTGTCATGGCTGATCATCAAGGCCTTTAAGAAGGGAGTGATCCACTTGTAGTAGCTTCCTTTTACTCGATGGGTTTTCATCGGATCAAAGAGATCAGTGGCCCTCAAGAGGGATTTCTGAAAAAAGGCAACTGCCCCTTCCAGAGTAGGGAGGCATCTTAGTGGACTCCAGTCAATGTCACCAAGGAAGACATTATATTGCTCCGGTGAGAATTTGGAGTAGTCCCTGGATGTGATTACTCTAGGCTGAACTTTGTCCGCCCCATTCTTCCAGACACAAAAGATGGGCAAGTGGTCACTCAGAGCATCGGCCATCGTGCCTGCTACTTGAATATTCTTAGGGACTGACACCAGGACCCAGTCGATGGTTGAGTGCCTTCTCGATTTATAATTCATTCTGGTGGGTTGAGTGATAATCTGGGCAAGATTTGCCTCATGTAATAGGCCATTTATGGAGGACTTAGCCTCTTGAGCCCAGTTAAGATTAAAATCCCCCAGTATGATGAGTTTAGACGCAACCTCTATGGTTAGGTCTTTTGTGAGTGCCTCCAGGGATTGGGGCGCATTTGTAGGGGGGCTATATGCGCACCCTATGGTAAGGTGTTTGACACCTCCTAGTGTGAGCCATATGAAAATTGACTCTATTTCAGGAGACATGCTATGCAGCTTGCTGACATGGGAGGAGATCAGGGCATCCTTCACATAAATGAGTACACCGCCTCCCCTTTTCGATATTCTGTCCTTTCTGTAGCAGACATATCCTGAGGCAGCAACTTCGTGATCAGGGACATGGGGTTTTAGCCAGGTCTCCGAAACTGCTAACACGTCAGGTTTATACAGGGCTAGCCACACTTGAACTTCGTGTATCTTAGGCCTGAGACTACATATATTTATATGAGCTAGCCTCAAACCCTTTGCTGATAGCCAGGTCTGGTCTTGGGAGGAAGAAATTGGTATGTTAGCAATACCAGGGCCCGGGTTCAATTGAATGTCCCCCGCAAGTAGCAGCAGAGCTGTGAGCAGGAGACGGAGAGTAAGGGTAAGAGATGGGAGCATCGCTTTGCCAGGCATACTCCTGGTAAGGAGAAGGGACCTGTAGCAGATCCCCTTTCTAGTGAATTCATGGGCAACTAGAAGGAAGATAGTGCACGCTGGGGATGGGCAGTAGTAGTGACTGGCCGGGTGTGCAGCAGGTCCTTGAGGGGCATACGTGGAAGGGCCTAGTTTGGAAGCTAGCCAGTCCACCCATAGCACAGATATAATATATAAGATAGCGAGGAGGAGACCTCTGTTTGGTCTGCAGGGACTCATCTTGCCAACCAATGTAGACTACTGGTGGGCAACCTTTCTTCAGTGTGAGTGCACTGAGTTTTAATGCCTTGTCTATAAGTAGCAGGGTTGGTCTTATGCAGTGTCAGGACAGGCAATGTGCAATTCGAGGGCCAAGCACAGTTGTGAAAAAAGATTGTTACAGCACACAGGTAAAGATAGGTGAACACAGAATTAACTTTTACATAATTTTGTTCCATGCACTATTGGATCAGCATTCGGGTAACAGTAGTATTACACGGGAATAACATTCGGCCTATAGTTGTTCAAGACATTAGTGTCCAGCACAGGCAGTCCCACTGTGCCTGTATTGGTACTTGTAATATACACTTTCAGGGATAAATTGCTGTATAGGTTTTGTTTGAACAGGCTAGCATCAGATCAACAAAGACAGTACAGGGCTAAACTGCAGCATTCATTTAATAAGACTAGCGTCACTTCATAGTAAATTAATAATAATTCTGTCAGGCTAGCTACAGATCAATAAGACACTACTGGGCTAAACTGCTGCATTCATTTAGTACGACTTGCATCACTTCATTGTAAAGCTAAGAATAGTTCAGACATATGTCGCCTGAAAATTGAGACCTTCATAGGCTAGCTCACAGCAAGGGGGTTGGGGCTATTCCCTAGCAAGCTGAGAGGTGCCAACACCTGTGCTACTTGACTGGAGAAGAAGTGTCAGTAGGTGGAGCAGGTGTTAGGTGAATGAGTAGGGAAAGCTCCGCCTAAGAGTGATAGCTCAGCCTACACTAATTGGTTGTTTGGGAGCGGTGGGGGGGCAACTGTGTATTTAATGGGAGGAGGGAACGTGGTGGGTGGGCGGAAAATTTTGAGGAGTCAAGCGGTCATTTCTGCTTCCAGAGTAAAGAAGTTTATGCTTGTATGCACACATTCTTAGTTTTGTGGTTTGATTATTTTAAGGCATGCTCACTTGAATGGTATTTTTTAATTTTAATTGACTACAGAGAATATATAAATAGGAATGGACAAGAAGTAAGTAGTCTTCTGTTTGCTCAGTGGCTTGCATAAAATACACACAGCATGAAGGATGTAAATGCAATATACATAGTATTATTTATTTTACATACAAGAGTCTCTGCAAACCAGATAGCTATTAGGTATGCATCTGTTTTGACCTGGTTTTGGAGCATGCTTTTTATTGGGTGTTTATAGTGCTATTGTAAATAAAAAGAGTTTAGAAGTATAATTAAAAAGAAAACCCTTTTTTTTTTAATTTAAAATCACCTTTCACCCAGATGAAGGGATATCTGGACACCCCAAAATGTTGGTGGGTTTTAGGGCGTTTTCTGCTGGCATGTGTACACAATAAACTGTTGTCTTAAAACAGTAGTGGTGAGTGGTCACTAGTTCCTGTACACTTTATCAGGATGCCTGAAACAGCCAACCACAAGAGGTAGCAAGGGCAAAAACTGCCGGGGGGTTCAAACATGCATGGGATAGACATAGGGGAATCCTAGTGAATAAAAAGAGTGGGTGGAGGGTCGCCGAAGACTAGCTCGTGTCTGCTGGGACAGATAGACAGGGGAAAACTGGGCAGACTGGGTGGGCCAAGTACTTTTCTGCTGACATATTCTATGTTTCTATGTTACATCTGATGAAGCCGATATAGAAGGGTGAACACATTTAGGCAGCTAGCACCTGTGTGCTTTGGATTGCTCCTTGTCTGCATAACAGTACAGAGCTAAACACAGCAGCCTCTTCAATGGAAATAAAGGGTTAGGGCAACATGTCCAGTAAGTATTATGCACCGTTTAGTTGCCCACGAAGGCAAGGCTTATCCTAGCTCTTAATCCATTTGTTAGTCAAGCCCTCCCAGGCATGCAGGCAGACAACCAATATCTTGGCTGCTAATAAGAGTTCAACTAGGCATAGCCCCTCTTTAGTTGGTGTTGAAATTAGCAGACAACCCCCCCCACACGATCGAAGCTTGTATCCTCCTTTACTGGAGGTTACTACCCTCATTCCCCAGTACCAGGCCCTGGAGTAACATTAGAAACTCCTACACTGCAGTTCCTGGGTACTCAGTGTTTTTTTTTTTCTTATTCATCTTTATTGACAAAACATAGGTACATGCTAGGTTATAATAAGTAGTTCAATGGAATGGTTTAGGATCACAATATCAAATTTGATTCTTCCTGAGTAGCTCACTTAAGATGTTATCAGTTCTCTCATACATATTCTCTTTTATCAATTTAACAATGTTCTTTTCACATTATTTTTATCACAGAAAACAGTACAAATGTGTGATCTCTTATGCTGAGATCTGGATTCTGGGTTCTAGGCTGAGTCTCAGGGTTCTCCCTGGTCCAGCTGCATTCCACTGTTGCTCTGTTCTCCCCTTCGGGGGGGGAGGTCTTTCCATAACAGCCATTTTGTCCATCTACGCACAAATATGTGCATATGAAAGTTCACTTTGTATGTAGGTTCCTCCGTTAGGAAGATCTCATTGACTATGTCAATCCAGAGATGAGGCCAGTGGGGTTTGGCATGGGCCAGTTATGGGTGATTGCTTTATGGTTGCTGCTATCATAATGCTCCAGAGGTATAACATATCTGAACCTCGCACCTCTGGAGGCAGGAGACCCAGAATTAAGTTGGAGGGGTCCCAGAGGGGAGTCCAGAGCGAACAAACTCCGTATGTCTCCTTCGACTGTCTGCCAGAACTGCCCCAGGGCTGGGCAAGCCCAAAAAATATGTGTATGATGTGTGTTTTGGTCCCCACATCCCCTACAGCACCCCTGTGATCAAGTCGGATCTCTTTGGTTTTCCATTATGGGGGTGAGGAAAAAACATATTCTCATTTTCCAAGCAAACTCTTGCCATAAGGGCGATGAGGAGGTCCTGGCAGCCAGATGGAATATCTTATTCCAGTGCTCCTCTGTCAGTTCGAAGTCTCCCTCCTGTTGCCATTTCATTCTGACAGGGATCAGGGGAAGAGTGTTAAGATTCCTTAAAGCTCCATAAATTGCTGATATCTGCCCTTCTGAACCTGTCCGTTAAGGATTTTTTCAAGAGTTTGTATTAAGGGGGCTGCTCTGATTGGGTTTATGACTGCCTTATAAAGGCAGTCTATGTGTGCGGAGCTGCAGAAATATATAGTGATCTGAGTTGCGCAGGCCAAATGTTTCTCGAACTGTTTTGAAGTCTTGGACCATGTTTGCAGTTATTATTTGTTTGGGGCATCTCAGGTCCTGCCTATCCCATCTACGGTATGAATGATCCAGCCTAGACAGGATGAAGGTATCATCCCAGGCAATCCACTGCAAGGGCCACAGGGAGGTTTCTAATTTATACTTCCTCCAAGCCCTGTAGGTTTTCCTGAGGGTGTCTCGAGTGGTAGACAAAAACAGTTTTCTGTGCCGTGACCACCTGATGGGGACATTACCAGGGCACCTAGGGGGGGCACCTCCTGTCTCCTCTTCAATCTCTATCTGTTTCCAGTTGGCCTGGTAGGAAGGTACTGACCAGAGTAGGGCTACTCTAAGATGGGCTGCCAGGTAGTAGTCCTCCAGGTCCGGGAGTGAACGTCCTCACTCCAGTCTGTGATTTTGTAAGACCATGTAATGGATTCAGGGCTTCTTTGCGTTCTAGATATATTTGGTTAGGATCCTGAGCCAGATTTGGAACTGGGTTTTGGGAATATATATTGGAAGACATTGGAAGAGATGAAGGAATTTAGGCAGGGTGTTCATAGAGACCGATTGGATCCTTGAGTGCATGGGGAAATTAAGAAGAGACCAACGCTCTATGTCTAACTGTAGTTGTGATACTAGTGGGTTGAAATTTGCAGCAAATAGGTGTTTCAGGTTTTTTGTGATGTAGGTACCCAGATATTTAATTTCTGGGGTATTCCAATGGAGGAGGAAAAGTTTTGGTATGTTCTGAGAGGGATTATAGTGGAAGCGTAGGACCTCAGTTTTTGATCTATTTAGGGTATATCCACTGTGTTTGCCGAATTCATCTAGGAGTGCCCAAACCACTGGGATAGAGGTCTCTGATTGAGTTAGGTACAGGAGAATATCGTCCGCAAATATAAAGATGTCTTCTGAATCGATCCTCCCACTTCCTCTCCCTCCACTTCCACAGCCTCCCAAATGGCTTCTGCAAGGGGCTCAATATATAGGGTGAACAGCAGGAGTGAGAGGGGGCAGCCTTGTCTGGTGCCCCTTCCTAATCTAAATCTATCCAATAAACCTCCGTTGATCCTAATGTAAGCCTGGGGTGAGGAGTATAATACTTTGATACTATCTATGAATATTTTCGGGAAGCTGAGGTGTTCCAGTGTGATGAAGAGAGAAAGCTCCATGCAACTTTGTGGAATGCTTTTTCCGCATCCAGGCTCATGAAGGAGGTTGGGGTGCGTTTTCTATGTACAGCGCTAATTACGTTGATGGTGCGCCGCACGCTGTCAGGGGCTTGTCCATCAGGTACGAAGCCCATTTGGTCGTAGTTTATGAGGTGGGAGAGAAACGTATTGACTGGGTACCCAGTGTTAAAACGTTGCAAACACATAGATGTTGTTGTGGGATGTCCGACGTTGGTGCATGTAAACGCTGACAACGGAGCAACAGGCTCCTTAACAATTCCTGCCCAAAGGCCGCACAATTGCCAAAATTGCTGCTCACCTCTGCAAATGAGATATTTGTAATCAGGCCTGATGCTCAACTTGCAAACAAACTCTGTAGTCACTCACAAGTTCCATAGAGGAAGGAACGAACCAGGTGTGTACTCATGGTTAGCAAGCACTGCTCCATGGCGTGCCGCAGCCTCACTTTCTTCAGTCTGTCAATCCAACTTCTGCGACTCCAGTCTCAACAGTTAGGATTTAGGTCTGACCATGGTCCGTACCACATTCAAGGTACTCTATTTCTCCTCTCAGCCATGACACATGGCCCAAAAGTCTGACTCTGTATTCCTCAACTGAGGGCTATGCGATGATCTTAAGTTGTCATGTCTTGTACAGGCCAGAGTACAAATACCACTCTAGCTCCTTAGGAAAGCCACACATGAAGCCCAGAATGACACATTTTCACCTGCAATTGCCAAAACCATCTGATCACTTTAGGATCCTTCACAGATCTGGCCCCTCCATGCCCATCTGCCTTATCTGCAAGCCTCCAAAGCATATCTTGCCTCTTGCCGTTCACAGTCCTTGACATTGGACAGAGTCGCTAAAGGCCCCAGTGCAACATCCCACGTTTCCCAGAAACCCTGTAGCAGTACCCAGACCCAGAAGTCATGTCAATTGGCTGTCCCTGAGGTCAAGAGGTCACAAAATGGCAGACCTCATGAGGTCCACGCAGTTTGTCCTAATAACCACTGTCCCAACAAATGTTTGTCACAATCAAACCTCCACTTGACACCAGGAGACGGGGTTCAAATCTCACAACAGTCCTGACTCTTTATATTTTATCTATTTATTCACCATTTTCCTTCACTGTGCACTTTCTAAATGTGCTGGTACTGTTGGAGTTTATGGCACACCCCTAGCATACAGTGCACTCTAGCTTTAAATCTATGGGTTATATAAGGGACATCTGAAGTGGTGGCTTTATCTTTGAAAAGGTGCTGCTTGTGGCACACAATGCAGCTGACATGTGGAGCTGTTAGCTCTTCCGAATTTTTTGCACTTTGGAGTGCTTGGCATACAGTAAAATTCAGCACTCATAGGTAAATCTTATACCACCTGTGTTTCCTGTTAAACTCCACTGACTCTGAAACAATAATTATGGGTGACCTTAGTTTGGACTGGAACGCCTCTTGTTCCTTGCCCCTCAAGGACTTCTGTGATGCTTATGGCCTACATCAGCTAATCTCTGATGTGACCCATCCCAATACTAAAAACTCTGCATGCAGTACACTCCTAGACATAATCCTTACTAACATATCTCATAGAATCTCACATGAAGTAGTATTCCACAATGACATCAGAGATCACAGGGCGATAACTTATGTGAGGTACTTGCTTAAAACTGCCTCAGTGTCAGGGTACACCTATAAATGGAGTTATCAGAAATTTATCTCCTCTGCCTTCCTGTCTGACCTCAGCAGGATTAGTTGGCAGGACTTCTACCTTGCACCTATGGTATACCGTCAGTTCAACCCAAGTCAGTTCAGCTCCTATGTCAATTCAGCCCCAGTCAATTCAGCTCCATGTCAGTTCAGCTCCATGTCAGTTCAGCTCCTATGTCAATTCAGCTCCTATGTCAATTCAGCCTCACATCAATTCAGCCCCATTGTCAATTCAGCCTCATTGTCAATTCAGCCTCACATCAATTCAGCCCCTATGTCAGTTCAGCCTGAGTCAGTTCAGCTCCATGTCAGTTCAGCTCATATGTCAGTTCAGCCCATATGTCAATTCAGCCCCACGTCAATTCAGCCCCACATCAGGCTGGTCAGGTGGTGCTGAGGGTTGAGGCGCTGGACACCACACCTCACGCCACACCGGCAATCCGGATTCAGCAACGAGCTCGGGCCACCGGGATCAGCTCAAGTGATTTGGGCAAGAGTTCTATGTAGTTTTGCATGGGAGAACTGTGAAAGGGCTGAGTTTTGGCCTGCCTGTCTGCCTGCTGTCCCTGAGAGGGAAAATAGAGTTTATCCAGACTGAATCCGAGTTGGGAGGACTGTTTAAGCCACTGGACTGTGACCAGGCTTTAACGTGAAGAAGACCGAAGATTTTGCTGAATGCGATCAGCCTGTCAGGATTTCCAGCTGCTTTTGAGTTCCCAGTTTGTGCAGAGACTCTGCGATCATGACCTGAGAGCGGTTTGCCTGGTACAGTAGAATTTCCTTACATGTAAATGTGCTGTGAGTTGTTAGTGGGTCGTGATTTGGTTCCCCACTGTGAGAACTGTGTTCTGCTTGCTGGAAACTGTATCCAGCCCAAAACGGACTATATCCGAATCTGTCTCCATTTGGCCAGGGCCTTGCCACATTGGCCCAGCCAGACTACCCGCTGCACAGAGAAAGCCATCGACGAGAGACCTGCCTGGGGATCAGCCCCCTGCTCCACGCTTGAAAAGGAACAACGCCTCAGTGAATCGTGTGGGCCCTGCTTCTCCTGGCACTCCAGATCAACCACCTGCAGTCTCAGTTTTCGTCCTGCCTGTGTCCAGTCTTGGGTATTGTGAGTAATCATCAGGGTAGCTCCCTGCAACAACATCCTAATCTAAAAGTGTGTCATCTGATTGTCTTGTTGTTTTCTTTTCACGAACTGAGCCCTTTGGCTCTGGATTATAATTAGTGTTTGTGGTGCATGTTGTTTTCTTCCATCACAGGGCCCCAACCAGCTGCAGCGTTCCTGGCTAGCCCACCGTTGTCAATCTGGGTACCCAGAGTGTGTGACTGTTTATAGACCCTGAAGTGCATGCATAACTGTTTGAATGATAGAGTCTTTAAGTAAATTAACCTGATTATGCCCCTCCATTGTTCAAGTCCCTTAAATAGATCAGATCCAACTTTTTTTTTGTATTTACCCTGACTGTGGTTCCAGTTTGTGCAAGAGTACTGTACTGCTGTTATTTGCTGAGTATAACCTTGTTTTACAGGGGGTCCCCAGTGCCAGGCCAGAGGAAAGCCCTGGTGGTAAGTGCTAACAGTGTGGCTACTTGTGTGGTGTATCAGGGGTATTGTGAAAGTGATTATTGTGTATTGTTCCGGCTACAAGTGAGGAAAGAGGGGGATTACAGTGTCCCAGAGGGCTGTGCCCAGGTTAGCTTGACCACTACCAACCCTGACTTCCGCATGGAGGCACCCGTTTCAGAACTCAGGCCCCTTAACCTGCTACTAGCCAAGCTGCCCTTGGGATAGTGCCACCTAGGGGTTACACCAGTACAGTCAACATTCTCACATTCAGTGATAACTCTGGATGAGCTCCGTACTGTTGTTGAAATCCATAGTTCTGTACCTGCCGCCAGATACTTTGACTGAAATGAAAAAAACAGCCACGAATTATTGTCACTGGAAAAGTGTCTTGAAATGCTAACACAGCACCGATCTCAAAGTCTGTCATTATTGATTGTGGGCTAAAGTCTGGTTGTAGCTTCTTCAGCTCTTGCAACAATCGTAAGTACGTCTGCTTGGTTTTATTTGGCAGCAGTGCATGTACAGCAGGCAGCACTTTGTTATGATGTACCCCATGAATGGTATAATGCTGCTCAAAGAGTGGTGGGGAAGCCTTGAAGGTGCCGTCAGCATACCAGCGGGGTGACATGCTGAGGAAGCATAGATTGGCACTGGTGCTAAATAACAGGATTCTGTCATTTCCTGGTCCACTGTCAAACAAGAGGAAGGCATCACCTGCACTTGTCGCACGGTATGTATGTAACCCCTAGATGGCGCTATCCCAGGGGCTACTACCCCTGCCTGATTTGCCACTAACAGGTTGAGGGGCCTGGATCCAATGGCGGGTGCCTCCACCCAGAGGTCAGGGTTTGCAATAGTTAAACTTACTTGGTCACAGCCCTCTGGGACACTGCAACCCCCCTTTCTTCCCACTAGTGGCCCACACAATATAGCAGAATTACCTTCACAGTATACACTTACCCCCAAGGCTGGTTCAGGCACCGGACATCCTGTAAAATAAGATACAGTGCAACAATCACAGTACAGTACTTTAACATAGACAAATACCTCAGGCAGTATAACTTTGTTGAAACAAACAGCTCTGATTTATTTAGGGGGATATAACAAGGACAGGGGGAAATCAGGTTAATTAGCTTATCACTTTACTATCTACCTATGGCTCTGTGCACAGGCCTATCCCTACCAGTTACTGTCCCTTGGTACCCAGGCCCTAGTGGCTAGTCCAAACCGTGGCAGCTGGTAGGGCCCTTTCACACAGAGAAAAGGAAAATTAAACAGTCAGCAGTACAGTAATTCCATTTGGATTTAATGTGCAATTCAACAGGGAGCGACCCGATTAGTACTCACGACCTCCAAAGAAGATATGGTCCTTCAATGTCAGCAGGGCTACTTTTGATCTCCAAGAGACTCCTCACACATTTATATGGTAAAAAAGAAAGCACTATACCAGGCAGGCTGCATCTGTATCCCAATCGCAATTACTGCACAATAAACCAGGAGAACACACAGCAGATTCAGTTCCTGACAGACCGAGTGTAATTCAACAATTTCTTCAGTCTTCTACAGGGTGAGCCTGGTTTCTACCTTCAGAGATCCTTTGATTCTTTTCACAGGACGGATTCAGTCCTAACAAGCAGTTACACAAGTTGTAGACCGAACTCTGGGCCTTGCACACGTTTTTGACTGAAACTGTGCACTGAAGGAGCACAGGGTTTCTTTCCCTTCACTTTCAGATCTCAAACTGAAACTCCCAACAGACAAAACCGGGCACTTCCTTTGAGTTCCTCCCAGTTCTTGACTGGATTGGCTGTCATCACAATAGACTGCTGCTGTTGGTCCAAAAAGGCACTCAAGTCTAAACTACATCTCCCAGAGTCACTGCCCATACAATCCTCTTGTGGCTGGCTCAGATTATGAGTCCCAAGTTCTGATTCGTCCAAGGCATCATTTTAGAGCTAGTTTACCCACACTGATTGGTCCAGTTCAGCAGTTCAAAACCAGAATGGGGAACTAGGCAGACAGTTCTGACTGCAAAGAAAGCAGGTTAGACAAACTGTAATTTTATTATTACTGTAAATGATTTCTGGCAATCAGTTACATCTTTCAGACAGGTTCCTTTGCACTCCTAGTGACTGCAAAATGGGGTGAATTGGCAGCAGCTTGAGTGGTACTCAATCAAAGAAACACACAGTCCCCATACAAACTAATTATGTCTGCAAGCAGACAGCTCTAAAGAGACAGTACCAGAGGTTCTAAAACACTCACTGATAAATGGCTTAAACGCCAAACACCATTCAGGCTTGGAGCATTCAAGCAAGCTCCTGGAAGTCTTTTGGGAACCCCCATTTGCAGGGGTTACACCCTTCCTGGCCTGGGAAAAGCTTGACGTCCGCGTCAAGCAAGTACCCCCATAAGTTTCAACTGCAACCATATACATTTGCATTAGGCTCACACATGTAATCATCAGTCAATACATCATTTTACCAAGAACCATTTCTGAAACATTGCAGTACGTCACTCTTTACACAGTATAACACACACATTGTACCATAACTCAAGTTATTACCTCTTGTACATGAAACCTGAAGAGAGGGGACCCTTCCCTATCAGTTACCTTGGGGCTGGATGGGGCAAGGGCACCATACTTAGAGGGCAACACAAGTAACTTGGAGTTAGCACTGATGCTCAGTTTGGGCAGTGAGCTCGGGACACATACACTCCTTTATGGACAACATTGAGAGGCAAATCCACAGGCCTCCCAAGGAATCATAACTGAGGTGCACCACAGGCTTTACAGCTCGACCAGTCTTTCTAGGGGAACTGTTACAGTCTCTGCACTCTGAGCCTCATTTTCAGCATTGTCCACACTTGTCAGGGAGTCTCCATGGGGTAGAGAGGCTAGAACTTGGGGCACTTTCAGCTCCAGGAGTTACAGTTTCTGAGTCCACAACATTTGGCTCGCATGGAGAGCTTTTCGGACACTGGCAGTGGACTGTCAGGGCACTCAAAATACTCTTCTTGTTCGGTGTATCACCAGTCTGCCCCAATCTATCATTTTCCTCCCTGAAAGCTCAAACAGTTCAACCATGCACAATGATTCCATTTCATCTGATCTGATGCTTTGCACTTCACTTTCTGGGAGCATTGGCTCCAGGGATGAGCTGGGGGCATAGACAGTCCAGAAGGCCCAGCTTTGTCTCCAGTATTGACTAGGGATTGCCCAAACAATTGACTCAGTTCGTAAGAAGGATAGTATTCAAAGTCACTCTCACTTTCTTCTGATATGGACTGACAGTCATGCTCAACTGGGACTTGTGCAGGGAACACTTTAACTCTGCTTCTGTAGGTGCAGACTTCCTTGATCTTTTCTTAGCAGCAGCTCTAGTCACTGGTCCAGAGGGGGCATCTTCTGGGGGCTCAGACTCAATCAGGATTTGTCCAATGGGTAGTAAATGATTTCTATGCATTGTTTTTACATCTTTTGAATTGTTCTCAGGCCTTACTTTGTACACTGGCAGATCATCTAGTTTGCCCACTACAATGTGAGGGAGATGGTGCCATCTGTCAGCAATCTTGTGTTTGCCATGCAGTCCCAGATTTCTTAGCAATACCCGATCTCCCTCCTGGAGTTCCTGTGCTTTCACCTTTTTATCATACCTTTCTTTGTTGGCCAGATTTCTTTTGGCAGCCATGGTTTGAGCCAGTTGGTACGCATGAGTTAGCTGGGCCTTTAACTTTTGCACATACTGTAAATAGTTGTCAGCTTGAACCCCATCAGGAGAGACCCCAAAACACACATCTACCGGTAGTCGAGCTTCTCTTCCAAACATCAGGCGGTGGGGAGAACCCAGTGGCATCACTTTGGTGCAGTTATAAGCATGTACCAGGTGCTAATTTGTTGGCTCCATCTAGGCTTGTCCTTTGGGTGCAGGTGCCTAGCATATCTAGCAAAGTGCGGTTGAAACGTTCAGGCTGTGGGTCCCCTGGGGTGGTAAGGAGTGGTTCTGGACTTTCTCACCCCACAGAGAAAGCATCTCTTTGATCAGACGACTCTCAAAGTCTCTCCTTGATCAGAATGGATTCTTTGTGGAGCCCCATAGTGAACAAAAAGTTTTCTACAGTACTTTGGCACAGTGGATGCTTTCTGGTCTTTGGTGGGAAAGCTTGGGCATATCTCGTGAAATGGTCAGTGACCACCACACATTACTGATATTTCTTTGATCTGACTCCAAACTCAGAAAATCAATACAGACCAGCTCCATGGGTGCACTGGTGGTTATGTTAACAAGGGGGCAGCCCTCTGGGGCAAAGCTTTCCTCTGTAAGCAGCGACTACAAGTTCGTATGTGTTGCTCCACATCAGCCCCATCTTAGGCCAATAGAATCTGGATCTCACCAAGTCAAGTGTTCTGTCTATACCAAGGTGCCCCATGTGGTTGTGCAAGGACCTCAATACTGAGTCTCGAAGGCAGTGGGCAGCACCAGTTGTTGTTTGTCTACTTGTCCCCTCTGTCTACTGTTTCTCTATATAACAGTTTATTGATCAGTTTCAACTTAGGACCTTCTTTGTATAACAGTGCAGTTCTCAAATCAGTGGAGCGAATTGGACACATCTTTTCCTGCATAGAGGGCTTCTAAAGCTGATTTGATCATAGGATCGCGGGATTGAGCCGCCGAAACTGTCATTGTCCAGCTGAGGCAGTGCACCAATGTCTATTGCAGAAAAGTGGCAATAAGCAGCAGGTATGCAATTCTCAGAGGGTCCCAAGCAATCCACCATGCAGTCCACTGCGTCCGTGGACATTTGTTCCTCCCTGTCAAACTTCCGCAGAGTGCCCGAATGTCAGGTTCTGCCAATCGACCCAATCATTCTGGGGAACAGGCCTCGGAGAGAGCATCAGCATCTATGTGGTTCAGACCTGCTCGGTATTCGAGAGCATAGTCATATGTAGATAATGCAGAAAGCCACCTGTGGCCAGTGGCATCCAACTTAGCTGAGGTCTGCACATAGGTCAAAGGATTATTGTAGCTTTACTAGTATTTTAGCCCCATACAAGTACTCATGGAATTGGTCAACAATAGCCCACTTCAAAGCTAGAACTCTAACTTATGTACAGGATAGTTCTTTTCGGATGGGTCAGGCTTCTACTGGCAAAGGCCACTGGTCTCAGGCCATTCTCGTGTTCTTGGTACAACACAGCCCCAACCCTTGCAAGCTAGCATCAGTGTGCAGGACGTGAAGGTTTTTTGGATCGGCATAGGCCAGCACTGGAGCATGGGTAAGTTGATATATGATCTCATGAAAAGCAGTCTCACAATCAGGAGTCCAGCGGGCCTCAAATACTTCACGGATGAAAATACACTCTTTCAGTCTTGAGGGACGCTGACTTTTGGTATTTTTGTGGTTGGGGATACCCTTGAGTAAGGTTAAGTAAAGGGCGGATCACTCTTGAATAGTCCTTGATGAAAGCCGATAATAACCACAGAATCCCAGGAATCTTTGCAGTTCTTTTAGATTTTTGGCTGTGGCCAGGTGGTCAAGGCCTCAACTTTACTTGGGTCGGTCTCTATTCCTCGGTGGATACTATGTGTCCCATATACTTTACTGATGTTTGAAAGAATTGACACTTATCAATGGACAGTTTAAGGCCAAAGTCCTCCAGTCGATCCAATACCTTAAATAATCTGCTCTCATGTTCCTCCAGTGAGCTGCCAAACACAATAACATCATCTAGGTATACCAGGCACTCTAGTAAGTTCATGTCCCCCACTGCACGCTCCATCAATCGTTGAAAAGTGGCTGGGGCACCTGAAATCCCTTGAGGCATCCTCATGAATTCATAGAAGCCAAGCGGACAGATAAAGGCTGTCTTCTCACGGTCCTCTGGGGCCATCGGGATCTGGTAGTACCCACTGCGGAGATCCAGCACAGAGAACCACTTGCTCCCGTTTAGGCAGTCCAAAGCATCCTGAATGCGGGGCATTGTGTACTGATCAGGGATAGTCCGCCGGTTTAAGGTGCGATAATCCACGCACATCCTTACTGTCCCATTCTTTTTCCTCACTACCACAATGGGGGAAGCATAAGGGCTTCTGGATTCTTGTATTACACCAGCCGCTAACATCTCTTGCAGATGCCGTCTCACATCATCTATATCAGCAGGTGCCAGGCGTCGAGACCTCTCACGAAATGGTCTTCGTCATGCAGCGGATATTGTGCTCAGCTCCTTGCACGCATCTCTACGTCCCATTCCTTAAAGAAAACACCTGGTCTCTCTGGGCAAGCTTCACTGATCCTCACTTTCCATTCAGCTGGCAGCGGAGTTGCCGAATCAAACAAGTCAGGCGTTACTCTGTCATTCTTCCTTGAACTCTTGCTGCTGGGTAGCACTGCAGTGTCTGCACAATGCACATTAGCCAGGATGCAACCTCTATTTACTCGAATGTCTCTTTCAGACACATTATGAACTTGGACCATTACCCTTCTGGCATAAGCATGGGCTCTAGCGGGCAAAATACTAGGCTTGACCAGCAGTCCCTCTGGCAATTTTCCATCGCCTGGTGCATCCAACATTAATATTTTATTCTTAACATCCTTTCTGATACGGACCTCTCCTGTAAGGTACACTGGGCATTTGGTGCCAGGATCAGAGACTCAGGATCCTTCTTCCATACAATTCCGACGGTTCCTCTGGTTCTATATTTTCAGCATCTCTCTGTGCCTCATAGGCCTTCTTAATTAAAGCCGGAACTCTTAAAGCTCTACTAGTCTTTGGACCCTGTTTTCATAACACAAATGTGCCAGCCTTCTGAACATATGAGCATTTGTTCCAATCAACAAAGGGACACCATCATACAGTCCAGTGGGGGACACACTAAGGCTAGGGTCTCTACTTGTTCGGCCACTCCAGCCACTGGAGGTGGGGAAAGACAGCCAAATTCGGATATACCCAGAATAGGGGTAGGCCTTCTCACTTAACCCCCATACATGCAGTCCTTCTAATGGTTGTATAGGCACGTCCTGACAAATGCTTCTGATACCAATCTTGAAACATAATTGTCACTTGGGAGCCACTGTCTAATACAGCTCTTGTAGACACTCCATTTACCTTTACAGTGGTCTCCATGGAGGGACCCACTATTCTGGACCAGTCTGGAGAGGCGGTAGGTGGGCCTGGGCAACTGACCCTGCTGCCACAAAGGACGTGAATTAGCATTTTGGGTGCCCTCACTGGGATCATTTCGTGCACCTCTTAACCACTGATTTGTTCTCCAAGCTCTCCTTGTAGCCTATATGCAACTTTGTCAGTGTCTTTTGGGGATTGGCATTCCCTTTTCATGTGCCCATCCTTCCCACAATTATAGCAAACATACTTTTTGGAGTTTGAGCTGCCGAGGTGCCACACTGGGAGCCAGGGCGGGGGTATTACTAACTGGAAACCTTGGTGCCATCTCTGTCTGGCGCGTGATAAGCATTTGGAGACATCTCGTCAGTTTCTCCACTTCCATGGTCAAGGAATCGAGCTTGAGCTGTTATCAGCAGGAGATACATGGGTGGGTATCCCCACCCCATAGCAGATGCAGTCGGATATAGGTCGGGCCTCAGACTTGCAGCGTGGCCTTCATAAAGGACTGTTTTTGAATTCTGGATCTCTCTCAACAGTTCGCCCCATTGTGGCATATCTTTTCCTTATCAGAGCACTCATTGACTGCCAACCTCTGCCCCTGAACTTCACTTGATGGGCCACCCTCAGTCACTCGGGTCATAGCCACAGCTATTGGTGCAGGTCCCTCCCGAGGTCGCCTTTTCTCAACTCCTCGAATTTCTCTCATTAACTCATCATAGGAGGGTGGGGATTCCAGTCGATTTGCCAGGCGAACTGAAGCAACAGCAGTTCTGAGAAGGGGCAGACTTGAGATTCTGTCCAGTCTGGTTCGGGTCCAGTTCAATCGCTGGCAAACTACCCTTTCTGAGGCATTCTTGCAACAATTTTTCCAGCCGAGACATACACAGACAACTCCTCCCTTGGTACTGTTGTGCATTTCTTACTCTCCACCATAGGTCCTCATCAGAATCTGGGCTCCCTACACATTCTCCAAGGCCTCAAGATAGGCTTGTGCAGTCGCTTCAGGGTTACTGGCCCGCTTAGCACGGATGGTAGCCAGGCAGGGACCTCGGAGGCTCTCACTAACCCTCTTTCGCTGCTTCCGAGCATTGCCATTCTAGCACTTGGGGCAACATAGTTCATCCAGGTCTCCCAGTCATCCTCCCCTTGGGGGTGGGGAGGGTGCCGAGAAGATCCTCAACCTTTGTAAGAGGTCGTGACTAATGGCAGGTGCAGAAATAGGAGTCTGCATTGGTTCAGCCACCATTACGGGTACTGGAGCAGGAGAGGGTGTTGGGAGGAACACCCCAGGTGGCAAGAATAGTTTCTTCAAGTCCTCACAGTTTTCCTTCTCCCAGCAACCATTTAGCAAATTTCTCCTCAAAAGTTTCAGATAGTGGTGGGGCTCATTCCCCGGGTCTTTACTGTCCTTAGTTATCACTCTCCAAGCAGTGAGGGCTCCTCTGGGGTAATGGTCTGTGGTACTTTGAGCTATCTATGGGATCCTTAAACTCTACTAGGGCCAGGAAAGTGTGGGTGAGCAGATTAGCGTGCCGACCCACCACCACAGGGTTTTGTAAACCTTCCACCTTGGAAAGTACTCCCTGCACAGTGTCCGTATTGATACCCAGGGGGATGTCCAGGATAAGCATAGCATTTTGGGGGTCGATCTCCTCCCCAGTACACCACTCCACCAGCCGGTGCACAGCCACTTCTGTCGGGGTACCCATTTATTTATTTATTTATTTTTTTTCCCTAACAGTGGTTTGTAAATATGGCCACTAGAGGACACACAATCCCAGCGGTGAGCCTCAAAATGTAACCCCTAGATGGCGCTATCCCAGGGGCTACTACCCTGCCTGATTTGCCACTAACAGGGTTGAGGGGCCTGGATCCAATGGCGGTGCCTCCACCCAGAGGTCAGGGTTTGCAATAGTTAAACTTACTTGGTCACAGCCCTCTGGGACACTGCAACCCCTTTCTTCCCATAGTGGCCCACACAATATAGAGAATTACCTTCACAGTATACACTTACCCCCAAGGCTGGTTCAGGCACGGGACATCCTGTAAAATAAGATACAGTGCAACAATCACAGTACAGTACTTTAACATAGACAAATACCTCAGGCAGTATAACTTTGTTGAAACAAACAGCTCTGATTTATTTGAGGGGATATAACAAGGACAGAAATCAGGTTAATTAGCTTATCACTTTACTATCTACCTATGGCTCTGTGCACAGGCCTATCCCTACCAGTTACTGTCCCTGGGTACCCAGGCCCTAGTGGCTAGTCCAAACCGTGGCAGCTGGGGGCCCTTTCACACAGAGAAAAGGAAAATTAAACAGTCAGCAGTACAGTAATTCCATTTGATTTAATGTGGCAATTCAACAGGGAGCGACCCGAATTAGTACTCACGACCTCCAAAGAAGATATGGTCCTTCAATGTCAGCAGGGCTACTTTTGATCTCAAGAGACTCCTCACACATTTATATGGAAAGAAAGCACTATACCAGGCAGGCTGCATCTGTATCCCAATCGCAATACTGCACAATAACCAGGAGAACACACAGCAGATTCAGTTCCTGACAGACAGAGTGTAATTCAACAATTTCTTCAGTCTTCTACAGGGTGAGCCTGGTTTCTACTCTTCAGAGATCCTTTGATTCTTTTCACAGGACGATTCAGTCCTAACAAGCAGTTACACAAGTTGTAGACCGGAACTCTGGGCCTTGCACACGTTTTGACTGAAACTGTCACTGAAGGAGCACAGGTTTCTTTCCTTCACTTTCAGATCTCAAACTGAAACTCCCAACAGACAAAACCGGCACTTCCTTTGAGTTCCTCCCAGTTCTTGACTGGATTGGCTGTCACTCACAATAGACTGCTGCTGTTGGTCCAAAAGGCACGAAGTCTAAACTACATCTCCCAGAGTCACTGCCCATACAATCCTCTTGTGGCTGGCTCAGATTATGAGTCCCAAGTTCTGATTCGTCCAAGGCATCATTTAGAGCTAGTTTACCCCACACTGATTGGTCCAGTTCAGCAGTTCAAAACCAGAATGGGGAACTAGGCAGACAGTTCTGACTGCAAAGAAAGCAGGTTAGACAAACTGTAATTTTATTATTACTGTAAATAATTTCTGGCAATCAGTTACATCTTTCAGACAGGTTCCTTTGCACTCCTAGTGACTGCAAAATGGGGTGAATTGGCAGCAGCTTGAGTGGTACTCAATCAAAGAAACACACAGTCCCCCATACAAACTAATTATGTCTGCAAGCAGACAGCTCTTAAAGAGACAGTACCAGAGGTTCTAAAAACACTCACTGATAAATGGCTTAAACGCCAAACACCATTCAGGCTTGGAGCATTCAAGCAAGCTCCTGGAAGTCTTTTGGGAACCCCCATTTGCAGGGGGGTTACACGTAGTAGGGATTTCCAGCTCCTACAGACTTGCTGGACTATCTGGTGCACCGGATATGGCTGCTCTGTCTCTGTACCGTCCTTTTCATCCTCTGCTCCTCAGGCAGCCATGCTAGAACTGCATTTGAAAGTCCCTGAGTGGCCCCAGAAATTATGGTATGTGTCGTCTCATGTGTGTGGCCGAAGTAGGCTTCATTTTGTCAATAGCAAGTCTGACAGCAATGCTGGCAGCATCAGGTATGGTGCATTCAGTGTATGGGCTCATCCTGGGCTTTTTGAATGGTGATAAATTGAGCACTTCCACAGTGTCTTGGCACCAAGCGACTTCTCCTTTCAACAGCAGTACCCCATGTACAGCAACATGTCTCCCTTTTTCGGTCATAGCATACTCCAGTGCTACTTCCAAGTTGCCGTCTGATTACTTCTGTCTGTATAATTGAATAATGAAATCATGAGATTTAGTATGCTTTTTGTTTAAATTGCACACAGTATATCCAGCAGCATATCCAATATGGTTCCACCATGCCGCAGCGACATGAAATGTGTCGACCGTCAGCACAGCGACAGCACAATGCCAACAGTCAGCATTGTGCTGTTGGGGAACCAAAGTGTTTTTTTGCAGGGGGGCTTTACCCCCGCACTCCCCCCCCCCCACTTTAGATTATCAACTCCAGGTCGGAGTTTTATTTAGTTTTTGTTGACTGGGTAAGTGCACTAGACAAATCCTGCCTACTTTCAGGCACAACCCGGGGGAAGGGGATACAGATGAATACCAACTGACCTTGAACCAGATTAAGCTGTTGGTGGTATTTTTAGTGAACGAGGGGAAATTTTGGCCAGGGCACCAGGGAAACTCCCCTGCTGTTTTTGAAAAGTGCCATGGGATCTTTAACATCCAACTGAACTACCACCAGAACAGGCAGATGGGACCTCGGTTTAACGTCTCATCTGAAAGACAGCACCTCAGGAGTGCAGCACCCCTCTCATGCTGCACTACAGTGTCAGTATTGGGATATTAACCCAAGTGCCTGGTGTGGGGATAGAACCCACAGCCCTCTGATCTCCCGGCCTCAGAGGCGAGTGTGTTACCTGCTGAGCCACTGACACTGACAAGTTGATTCGAGTTGATTCGGGGAGGGGGCGATATTCCCAGGGATGACAGTGTTGGGAATACCGTGCACCATTACAGCAATCTGCCGTTTTTGTCACTGCAGTGGTGTTCATGGTATTCCTTTCGCTGCGCGGATGTGATACCATCCAGTATATAAGGGTATGCACACATGCTTGGTGCATTAAAAGACTGTTAAAGAAAGTCTGTTTTTATTTTTGTGATGTGTTCTGGAAGTCTGTCCAGTATTAATAAGGTACAGGAAGGTAGCATTCCCCATAGAAAAGAATCTCAAGGACCATGCTAGACACCAATAACAAGGGAGATGTAGAACGCTGCTGTGACAACTGAAAGACTTGTTTTAAGTACAGTCACTGAGCAATGCGCAATCAGCAAAGTCAGAAGAAGGAAGAGACCTCTCAGGTTCTCCAAAGAGGTAGTAACCAAAATCAAGGGGAAAAAAAGAGGGCTTCTAAGCAGTACAAGAACACAAAGACAGAAGTGGACAGGGAGGAACATAGGGAAAAGCTCAAGAGGCAGGACCAAAGCACAAACAGAGAAGAGAATAGCCCAGGGGATTAGGAAGGGAGATAACATTTTCTATAGATACATCAGCGAAATAAGAAAGAGTAAAAGGGGAATAGTCTGACTAGCGACAAGGGAGGGACAGCTATTACAGAAAGATTAAGACAAAGGAGAGTTTTTTAAATAAATTCTTCTGCTCAGTCTTCACAATAGATGATATTGGCAATGGACCTACACTAAGTAAGACAGAGCAGGATAGTGGAGGGGCAGAAACAAACTCCATCACAAAAGAAAGGGTCCTGTAAGAGCTAAGCAAACTTAAGGTGGACAAAGTCATGGGTCCAGATGGTATCCACCACAGAATACTAAAAGAGCTTCAGGAAGAAACAGCTGCACCACTAGCTGAGTTGTTTAATCCATCTCTGTAAAACGGCAAAGTACCTCAAGACTGGAAAAGGGCAACAGTTGTGCCACTGCACAAAAGGTGAAGCATGGAAGAGGCAGGAACCTACCGCTCACTCAGCCTGGCCTCTATAGCAGGAAAAATAATGGAGACTTTAATATAGGAGAGAATAGTTGACTACTCAAAACAAACTGGAAACCTCTATCCCAAACAGCATGGCTTCACAGCAGGGTACTTGGGCCAAACAAACATGATTTATTTCTTTGATTCTGTTACCAGAACACTGAACACACAGAAATTGGAGAGAAGATAGTAAACTGGATTAGAAACTGGCAGCAGAATAGGACCCAGAGGGCCCGATTCACAAATGGGGCTTAGATCAGTGCAAGCTTCAGCAAACAGCTTGCGCCAAAGCCCAGTACACCAGGGACCCTGCACCAGATTCAGGTACAGGTGGGGTCCCGAGGCGTAAGACCCCACACTTGTGGCAAACTCTCCCTTGTGATCAGCACATGAAAAGGGTGTGCTGCAACTCCTGTGGACACAGCAGGTATCCTTGACCCCATCCATAGTGGTCAAGCAGTCCATCCCCCCCGTCCCGATATGCCTGCAATGTTGGTAAGAAATACAGGCAACCCACCCTCCACCCTGATATGCCCAGTACTGTGCATTTAGCACAATGTACCCTGGTGGTCTAGTGATCCTGTGCCACCCCACCCTGGCACATCATGTCCACCCAGCCCCCTCAACCCGTACCCCAAGCCGGCACCACCACACCCCTCCGCACAGCACCGTGACCGGTGCTGATTGAACTGTCATTGAGTGCTCATATTATAATACTGTACATGTTCATTTATAAGCATGTACTGTATTATAATACTAGTGCTCAGTGACAGTTCAGTCGGCACTGGCAATGGTGGTGAGGGTGGGCTGTACCGGATGCGTTGCGGTAGTTGGGGGTGGGAGGGGCTGGTGGGTACTACCTGCTAAGGTGGGGGGTGGGGGCCACTAGACCATCAGGACTAGGATGACTACTGGTTATGTTTTAAACGGGTGCTATCGGGGGATCAGGGACCACTAGACCACCAGGTCAGGGATGATATTGTACAGTACAATGACGGACGATATTGGGGGAGCAGGGGGCACTAGTGTACAGAAGGGGGATAGGGGCATGGGGCTCATCCACGGTACATGCACACAGTGCTCAATCTCACCTCTGGGTGAGATTTGTGAATCCCACTTGTGGCACAATGGCAGCCTGTCTCTGACACAAGCCACGTGCACCATGTCGAAGCCCATATCTGGGTGCAGGGGCGACACAAGCCCTGTTTGGGGCAGACAGCCTGCGGTTGACACAGGCTGCCTTTTGAGAATCACTTCTGGCATATCTGCTGGTGCAGGGTGCACCTTGCACCATTCTTTGTGGCACAAGCACTTTGCGCCATGCCAGAGGCTTTGTGAATTGGGCCCAGAGAGTTTTGGTCAATGGGGCATTATCAAGGGAGGGAGGGAGGTGTGACTAGTGGCGTTCCACAGGGATCAGTGCAGGTTCCAGCCCACTTCAATATATTCATCAGTGACATAACTGATGAACTGGAGGGTACGATTTGCCTGTTCACAGATGACACAAAGCTCTGCAACAGGGTAGATACACAAGAGGGTCACTAAGGAGACTGGAGGAATGGTCCAGAAATGATTTCATTTTGTTTTGGTGCGTCTGGTGTATTTCTCGATTTAACGCCAATAACCTCTTTCAGCACATCATACATATCTGCATGGCCTCCATGGAGGCAGGAAATACATTTAGGAACTCCAAAAAAAAACAAATAGGAACTCCACTGCCATTCAAATGTTGTGGCCCATCTTTTCATTTCATACATTTGTGTGTCCTCCTTGGTAACTTTTCAAAACCTGTTTGTGCCACACTTCAAAAGTTGGCTGCTTCCAAGAGATCCAATGTATTTTTATGTGTTTCTTGTAAGGAGTAGAATACACACTACTCTTGTATAAGGGTCCCGGTCATCTACATCCATGTACTCTAGAAATACAGAAACATAGAATCTGATGGCAGAAAACAGACCACTAGGCCCTTCTAGTCTGCCATATTTCCCTCCCTATTACTATTTCAATGCCAAGAAATGCAAAGTTATGCATCTTGGAGCCAGGAATCACAGGACAGAGTACTACCTGGGTGGAGTCCAAGTATCTGCATCAGAGGGGGAGAAGGACCTGGGAGTGATGATCACTAATGACCTGAAGCACTCCACGCAGTGCAAGAAAGCAGCAGCAAAGGCAAACAGGATGCTGGGATGCATATCTAGGGGGATCAGTTGTAGGAGAAAGGAGGTTATACTGTCCTTGCAGAGGTCACTGGTAAAGCCACATCTTGAGTATGGAGTTCAGTACTGGTGCCCACACTTCAAAAAGGACATTAACCTGCTGGAGAAGGTCCAGAGAAGGGCTACAAAGATGACAGTGGGTCAGCAGGGTAAGGCATATGAGGAGAGGTTGAGGGCACTGAACATGTACTCCCTGGAGGATGGGGTGGGGCATGATTGGGACCTTCATGTACTTGAAAGGGATAAATAAGGTTGATAAGGAGGCTCTCTTTAAGCAGAATGGCAATCATAACACGAAGAGGCACAGTCTTAAGCTGGAGTGTGGGAGGTTTAGCAGGGAGGTCAGGAAGCACTTCTTCTCAGAGAGGGTGTTGGACACTTGGAATGCGCTGCCAGAAGAAATCATCTCATTGAAGATAGTGGCAGCTTTAAGAGAGGCTGGGATAGGCATAGGGGGAAGGTAAGGATCATGGGCAGGGAGGATGGGAGGAGTGGGGAGGGAGGGCAGGGATATTAGCTCAAGCTCTGAACCCTACAATACGAGCAGACTTGATAGACCAAATGGCCTTCTTCTGCTGGCTTCTTTGTATGTACTTCCCAAACTCTATTTGATCTCAGGTGTCTTTCCCTCCTCCCTTTCCTCTACTTATTATGCCCAAGCGCTTACTTACATAGAAACAGTTATTTATTTATTTAAGCATTTAACCAGGAAGGCATACTGATCAGGCTACTGTTCAATTCCAGATACGTCCTGGGGGAACACAGGGGTATACAATACACAGTTAAAGACAGCATAATACAAAGTATGATACACAAGGACAATTGTTACACAAAATTAGGTCCTGAGACAATGTCATAAAAGGTCGAGGGAACAATAGAAACAGGCTGAAGCAGGTGTAGTATAGACACAATACAATAAATAGTAGGATAGGTAAGCATATATTAAAATGTTCACAGAATGGTAACGTAGAATTTGACATCAGATAAGGACCACTTGACCCATCTACAACAGTCTGCCCACTTTACCTACCTACTGTAATATCGCAGACCCTACTTGATCTCCGTCATGACCCTCTCTTCCCTAACTACTAAAGTTCCCCTATGCTTCACCCCATTCATTCTTGAATCCTGTTACAAATTTTGCCCCCAACACCTGTGCTGGAAGACTGCTTCAAGTATCCCCCTCTTTCAGTGAAGTACTACTTCCTCATGTTTCCCACGATTATACCCACCTAAAGCTTTATAGCACGCCGACTTGTTCTTGAGCTTCTTTTTTCTGAAAAATGCTTTCTTCTTGTACCTTATTTATACCTGTGAGGTAATATAAAGTCTTTATCATATCCTCCTCTCCTCCAGGGTGTATGTATTGAGGTCCTTTAGTCTCTCCTTATATGGTCTCTGGTGGAGACCCTGCACCATTTTTTGTTGCCGTCCTCTGGATTGCCTCTTGTCTGTCTCTGCCCTTCCAGAGGTGTGGCCTGCAGAGGTGGACATGGTACTCCAGATGAGGTCTCACCAATGATTTATGCAGCAGTATTACCATCTCGTCTTTCTGCTTGTGATAACCCCCTCCCCTTTATGCAGCCTAGCATCACACTGGCTCTCCCCACAGCCTTGTCACACTGTTTGACCACCTTTAGGTCATCAGATATGGTTACACCCAGGTCTTTTTCCCATTTGGTGGTTGTCGGTACCCCATCTTGTACTCCGCCCCAAGCATGTGTGCCCTAAGTGCATGATTTTGCACTTCTTCACACTGAAACTTATTTGCTACACTCTTGACCATTTGACCATTTCTCAAGTTTTTTTTTAAATTCCTATTCATTTTTTTCCACCTGCCCCCCCCAAAAGTGTCTACCTAGGGGTCAGCCTTAACTTTTCTTTGCACTAGCCAGCAGGACAAGTTGATTCCGGCAGACAGTTGCACTAGCCCACAATTGTAATGGTAAATTTTGATCACTTATACAGGACAAAATGCAAGCCAAGAAAATACTCAGATTATTGCACAATTATTCTGCTCCCACATTGCTTCTGACCCCAGCAGAAAAAAAGATTGCGATGTCATCATGCACAGTGTGCCCCCCTCCCCATTATTTTGTACCATGGCCTCCTCTCTTCCTCTTCTGCACCTCCCTGAACCAGAGGATAACACAGCAGCAGATGTTCAGTCATGTGGACCTAGCTCTGCACACACAATAGCTGACATAATCATGCACCTCACCACAATCTCACCACCACCCACAGGGCAATGAACAGAGTCAGGCACAGAAAGACACCCTCAGCCCCCACCCTGTGATCAACTGGAGGCCGGCATTTCTGGAAGTTTTCATACAGTGTCAAGTGAGCCAGGAGCACATCTAAGATTTCTTTGGGGAGGGGGCTACACAAACCTAAGGGGCTTGGAAAACAGAAAACTTTACAACATTTTTATTGATTTTAACATACTATGCCCCAACAATAACATATTTTTTTAAAACATTCTCCTTTCATCGGGCCAGGGTACACAACATACAGGCATGATACTATACTACCCCTGTTTCTGTACTATGTACCCCAGGAATGCTTATTTTAACCTTTCAAATGATGTATTTTCTTAAGATATTGTGTACCATACATGCACCAAAGCTTTGTTTTTAGGATGAAAGGACATGCTGAGTAGTATAAGGGTGGGACTATATGGATGGGGCTGGCTGGCAAGGTCCCTTTAGAAGAGCTGGGGACCCCTGCACTTTCCAGTAATGGCAGCTATGAATCTGTGGATAGTCATTTCAGAGTATGATCTGCAGTGGTGTCCAGGGAAAGTACAGAGTTGAGAGATTTGAAGGGGAGAGGGAGCAGCTGTGGCAAGGCTGGGATAAAACCCACCACCTGCAGAGCAGACCCTGTACATCTCTTAGCATTTTGTCACTCAAATGTTGGACACAGACACTCAAAATGTAGGAAAATGTAGGGAAAATACAGATTTGAGAGATTTGAAGGGGAGAGGGAGCAGCTATGGTGAGGCTGAGATAAAACCCAGCACTTGCAGAGCAGACCCTGTATGCCTCTTAACATTTTTTTCACTGAAATGTTGGATACAGACACTCAAAATGTAGGAAAATGAGAGGCACTGGTCTTAATAATGTGGAACAAACTGTCAGATAGAGACACATTCAGAAAACTGGAAGCTAGTGACTTAACAGCTTCTACGCTTGATCACTCCCTGGACACTAGCTGAAAGTTTTAACAGTGGAGTGATAATTACTCACATTGAACCCTGCTGTGAAGCCATGCTGTTTGGGGTAGAGTTTTCCAGTTTGTTTTGGGTACTCAGCTATTCTCTCCTATACAGTAATGTCCCCTTGTTACTGGTGTCTAGCATGGTCCTTGAACATCTTTTCTATGGAAAATGCTACCTTCCTGTACCTTATTAATATTGGACAGACTTCCAGAACACACCACAAAAAGAAACAAGCATTTGTCAATGCCGAATGTCTTGCTGGCATTAGTAGTGCAGGAGTTAGACAGATGCATAATAGGAATGGCAGTGAAGTATTGAACTGACGTCAACCCTGTAGAGATTGACAGGCATTGGGGTGTGCCTTTTGGTTGTCAGCCATAACGCTCGTGCCATTTTACCTCACCCTACCCTGCAGACACTGACAAGTGTTGTGGTGTGCCTTGGGGTTTTCAGGCCTTACACTCACCTCATTCCATAAGGAAATACACTGAGATGGGTGCAGTATAGGAGAATGGGGTGAACTTTGGGGCCGAAGACTCCAAGGCACACCTCAGTGCCTGTCACTGGCTGCAGGGTAGGAGTGGAATGGCATGAGCATTACAGCTGACGATCCCAAGTCACACCCCTGACGCCGGTCAGTCTCTACAGGATGGGGCGTTACAGTTGGAAACCCTAATGCCATGGGTGTTTGTTGGTATTTTCACTCCAAATTTTCAACATGGGCTTTTTGTGACCCCACCTCATGAAGAGTGACACTATCAGTTCATTAGCCGAAAGGTAATTTTGCACAGTGACTGCGCCATTTGACGCCACAGGTGCAAAAACACATTTTGGGCAGAATGTGAAAAATGACAACTGTACTGTTTATGAGGAGATGTAAACAAATGACAATGTTGAAAATCTGGAGTGGAAATATGAAAAATTGGTGAAGTCAAGAGCATGCATAGAAACTGCGCATTGCACACCCGTAACCCAATTATTTGGGGGATATTTTTAACCACATTTTCAACATAGGCATTTTGGGACTTCCCTTCATGAACAGTGGCACTGTGATTTTGTTAATATGTCCTGAAAGTTTTTTTCCTACCACGACCGCGCCATTGTGCATCACAGGTGCAAAAACACATTTCGGGCAGGATGTGAAAAATGGCAGCTGTACTGTTCATAAGGAGGTGTGAAAAAATAGCAATGTTGAAAATCTGGAGTGAAAATATAAATAATTGTCAAAGTTACGCGCATGTGTGGAAACTGCGCAATGCACGCTTGTAACGCAGTCATTTTTTGGAATTTTTTCACCAGATTTGCAACATGGACTTTTTGGGACCCCACCTCCTGAACAGTGGCACTGTCGTTTCATTAATTGGTCCCAAAAGTTGATTCTGTGCAGTGACCGTAAAAGCACCTTTCGGGGCCGAGAAATGAGATAGCAATGCATGTGTTCATGAGGTGGGGTCCCAAGAACCCCATGTTGAAAATCTGGTACCAAAATTCCCCAAAATGGCTGAGATAGCCACCTAAGTTGAACCCCCATTGCCTGCCATTATAAAGCTTACTGCATTTTGTTCAGTTCCCGGTCGGCTTTTGAAGAGTGCAGACGTGTTCCCGCTCCACAGAAGATTGCAGCTTCAGCCTCCAGAAGTAAGTATGCGGTAAGGGGGGTGTGGGGAGGGGGTGTGTGCAGAGGGTGGGGACAGGTTGGGGAGGGGGTGCAGCAGGACGATGACAGACCTTTTTTTTTTTTTTTTTACAAGTAAAATAAAAACCTGGACTTTGGGGGACTGTTCTCTTTATTTACAGGTAAAAAAATTATTTCGGGCACACTGGGATAGGCTCCCAGTGTGTCACAAGTTTGGGGGGGTGATGTGACATAATGCTGATGAGGACTGGGAAGCCCCGTCGGCAAAGAAAGTGTGTGGGGGGAGGGACATTATGCTGACAGGGATTGGGCCCCCCCCCCGCCGGCAAACAGATTGAACTGGGGGGGACATGCTGACACAGGGATTGGGCATCCCCAATGTTGGCTTTGTGGGGATTGTGTGGCGGGTGGCAGGAGCTGCCACATTTATTGGAATGCTTCACCAGGAAAGGCACGTAACAAAGCCTTGTCGTCTGACGCTCCAGTGAGGAAACTGCACCTCATTGGAGCAGCAGATTTCTTTCAACACCCTGGCTCTCTCTGAAACCGTTGTCATTGCCAGCATGCTCACTAACTGGTGGCTATGGGACGCACCCACTAAAAGAGTTCCCTGCATTCGCCACAACACTGACACATCTTTGAATGTGCTATTACCTCAAGATGTTGCTTGCACATGTGCACAAGATAACATAAAAAGACTTTCTTTAACAGTTTTTTAATGCACCAAGCATGTGTGCATACCCTTATATACCAGACGGTATCATGTCTGTGCAGTGAACGGAATATCGCAAATACCATTACAGCGGCAAAAATGGCAGATCTTTGTAATGGTGCATGGTATTCCCAACACTGCCATCTCCGGGCATATCACCCTTTCACCGAATCGACTCCAACCCGGACTCTTCGGCCTTTCCTTCTTTTTTATGTTTGCTTGCGCACACAGCACACAAGAAACATTTTGAGGAGAGTAGAGCATTGCAGAGGTGTTTGGCCAATTCAGTGAATGCTTTCAGGGGCCCGTCCCTCAGCCACCAATCAACAGGGAAGCTGCCGATGATGGCAGTTTCAGAGTGAGTGCTGGACTTGAAAGAAATCTGCCGCTCCAATGAGGGACACTTTTGTCATCCCTGATTGCAGTGGCAGCTCCCCCGGTGTAGCTACTGATATGTCTGGTAAGCCATGGCATATCCAGATAAGTAGCAGGGGGTAGCAAACAAGTCAGCCAGCTCCGCCCGCCTAGTCCATTGTGATCACATTTAAATCCTTTGTTTGGCTTCGCAGGGTTTTTCTCTGCTCTTTCAGCTTTGTTTGGGGGGTGCTGAGTGGACCACTGACATTGAAGCTGAAGGTCTCAATTAGGTCTGCAGGTCCACCTCCGTTAGTGATTGGCCGATGCATCGGGTAGGGGTTATGGCATGTCTAGGGCAGTTTGTTTAAAATGCCCCAGCAAAGTTAGAAGTCAGATATTGATAGTTTGAATTGATTGGACTTACTGGGAGAGAGAAAGAGAGAGAAGCAGCAGCAGAAGAACTGAGGAATAGACCCACAGCCAACTAAAAGAGTGAAGACTTCAGTTCGGGTGAAGAGACGGTAACCAGTGGAGTGCCAGGAGCAAGTCTTCCTGCCTGTAAGGGAGAAAGAAGAGATTTCTACTGTGGCCATGGTCACATGTGGTTGGTGGCGTTTACCAGCGGGAGCTGAGCAGTTGAGCACTACATTAGCAGCGTAGCCGAAGACCAACAGCAGCTGAAGAAGACTGAAGCACGGACGCAGTGTTAAGTAGCACAGAGCCGGGCATCACTGCGGCTGCACTCACTACTCTAAACTTTAATTCATTTTGGACTTGGAATTTGGGACTGTACTATACTTTCCTGCCCTGCTGAAATTTGCGTTTAACCACAGGCACTGCGGCACATTCAAGTTCAATGAACTCCTCTGAAAGTTGGGTATTTATTATTTGCATTTTGCTTTTAAAGTTCCACTTTCTGACTATTCTGTTGTTCTTCACTCTTGCTAATTCCATTGCCTTGGTGTCCAGATGCTCAGCTCAGTAGAGATCAATGACCAAGTGCCAGTGTCCAGAAAATTAATAAATAATAAATAAATAAAAAGCAAAACTAACCTAAATGGGCTGGCTTCCATGGGATTTTTTTTCCACAGGGTGATTGTTCCTTTAATTAATGTGGCAGTTTCTTGGGCCGGCTGGCCTGTGGGTGTGTGTTATATGACTGTCCACACGTTCCAGTGAAGTTCTAGACTGGGCAAGGTAGAAACAGATGAGTTCTGAGTTGGGTTGTAATGTAACTAAGGGACCCCTTCTGGCAAACATAACATAACTATACACTCAGCATGTTCTCTGTGCCATGCCAATGCTTCTCCCACAACCAGAAGAGACAGCAAGAGGGTTAGAAACCACCATATTTCACCATTTAGAAGCCGGAACTTCTGTTATATTTTTTTCTGTTTTGGTTGCAGCTGCTGAATGAGGCGGCTTATGAACATACGAAAATGCCAGCAGAAACAGGCCTAATGGTCTATCGAGTCTGCTTGATTGTGCAGCTAGCCCTTCAACTTGCATCTGCCCCACCCTCCCTCCTGCTTCTCTTAATTACCACTCCCCTTCCTCACTCTGTCCCACCCCCTCTTAAAAACCCCCACCATACTACAGGCTACCACCTCCTCAGGCAGGGCATTCCACTTATCCACCACTCGTTCAGTGAAAAAGTGTCTCCTGATTTCCTTCCTGAATCTTCCCCCCACCAATCTCAATTTATGACCTCTCGTGTCCCTCCCACTTCTAACCTGGAAGATCCTCTCTGTGTCAGTTTTGTTAATCCCCTTTAAGTATTTAAAAGTTTTAATCATATCCCCCCATCCCTCCTCTCCTCCAGTGAGTACATGTTCAGCTGGCTCAGCCTGTCCTCGTAGGACATACCCTCTAGACCCTGAATCATCTTTGTCACCCTGCGCTATACCCCTTCTAATAATTTGATGTCTTTCTTCAGGAATGGGCGCCAGTACCACACACAGTATTCCAGGTGTGGTCTGATCAGCTTACACATGGGACGGCTTTTATTACTAACGTGTACCTAGCTTAATTCTGGCCTTATAGCTGTGTTCTCTCCACAGTTTACCTGCTGAATGCCATCCTCATAACTGTGCTCGAAGTCTCTCCACTGTTTCCTTAGTTTCCCCAGCATAGCCTCCTATGTAAAGCATTCTACTACTAATCTCTAGATTAGACCATGTGGTCCTGGGAGGGAAAATGATGACCAGAAAACGGTGACAAGTTGACTTCTTTATTGGGACACAGTATTGGCACAATACATTTCTATGGTATGTGTGTGTAAAAGAAAAGCTTCACAAGATAGCATGGCAAAAGTGTACTCTTACGTTAGACCACATGGTTACCAGACCGAAGAACATCAACAAAGTCAGCTTCCTTAATTCCTATGTTTGGGTAAACAGTATACCAGTAAAACAACTATTTGAACCTGAGAGGGAACATAGAGAAGGGTTAACCTCTGAAGAGAGGCAAGATAGACTATCTGAGCATTGGGAGGGAGTGGGAGGGGACTGTCTGGGAATGACATGACTGGCTGATTATTTCACAGTTTCCAAGCTGCCCCCTTTAGAAGGCAATGGCTTCAAATAGGGGTGACTTCTGTTCATAAATCTTTTTTCTGGTGGGCATTTGTTTGGGGTGGCTTCTAAATGGTGGCAGCATCAAAACGGTGAAATATGGTATATGAAGTCCCGTACCTCACGTGTTGCACACCACCGATTTAAACCTGCTTATGAAGTGGGGGGGGGGTATAATGGACCCAGTGTCTTCCTACTTTACATTGCTGTGTTACTATGTAAGTAAGCAATAAGACACGATGGGGCGTGCATTAGACATTTCTAATGCATGGCTAGGTGGATGTAGTGAGGCATGAGGCCACAGGCCGAGTGCGTCCTGTCCCCTAGCCGTGCATTAGAACTGTCTAATGCACATCCCCGGAGTGTCTTATTGTGCTTATAAAATGGGCCTGTGTATTCTAAATGGGGTTTCTAATTTTAGCTGTGCATTAGACACTTCTAATGCATGGCTAACAACCAATCAGATTGCTTGAAATCCTTTGCCCATTTTATAATCAATAATAATAGCAGAGCATGGATGAACCCATATTTTACAAGTGTATATGCAATTGACTTAAAGGCAGCAACATTTTTTGTTATATGAACATGTCTGGTGACCAGTGTTTTCTAGATAATTGAAAGATGTGGTCTATCTAGAACTCCCATTGAAAATCTATTGAACTTCTGTCCAAGCTGCATGATGCGTATTACAGGCGTGCATTATAGAGTTTCTACGCATGCTCGTAACTTTCCCAATTTTTTATATTTTCTCTCCAGATTTTCAACATTGCTATTTTTTCACACCTCCTCAAGAACTGTATAGCTTTCATTTTTAACATCCTGCCTGAAATGTGTTTTCGCACCTATGGCGCCGAATGGCACAGTCGCTGTGAAAAATCACCTTTCGGGATTGAGTAACGAAAAGATAGTGCCTCTGTTCATGAGGTGGGGTCCCAAAAGCTCATGTTGAAAATTTGGAGTGAAAATACCAACAAACGTCCTGGGCATTAGGGTTTTCAACCATAATGCTCCACCCTGTAGAGACTGACAGGTGTCAGCATGTGACTTGGGGTCATTGGCTGTAATGCTCATGCCATTCCACCCCCACCCTGCAGCCAGAGACAGGCATTGAGGTGTGCCTTGGAGTCTTCAGCCCTAACATTCAGCCCATTCTCTTATACTGCACCCATCTCAGCTTATTTCCTTATGGAATGGGGTGAGCATAAGGGCCGAAGACCACAAGGCACGCCACAACACCTATTGGTGTCTGCAGGGTGGGGTGAGATGAAATGACATGAGCATTATGCCCGACTCAAAGGCATACCCCAATGCCTGTCAGTCTCTGCAGGGTGGGGGTGGGGTTGACATCAGTTCAGTACTTCACTGCCATTCCTATTATGCATATCTCCAACTCCTGCACTACCAATGCCAATACCTGCAAGCAAATATTCGGCATCGACAAGTTCTTGTTTACAGAGGACATTTGTCTGTTGAGAGAGTACTCCGCCTTTCTCACCATTAAGCAAAAAAAAAAAATGGCAGTTATATCCTTAGTCACTGTCCATTCTAGTATTCACACTTGGAGCTGCTGGAATGTGCACATGAGGGTCGGGGTGGGTTAGTCGGGGGGTGGCTTGGGTGTTGTGTGGGTGAGAAGGTTATGTTTAGGCTTATTTATGTTCTGTTCTGTTCTTTTGTTTTCCTCTCTGGTGTATGTGATTGGTGTTTGCTTCATGTACTGTATGTGCAAATTAACATTTTCAATAACGTGTACCTAATTGCAAAAAATATGTTTTAAAGCTTTCAATAAATCTTAAATATATTTACATATGTTGTTAGTTATGTTTATTCTAGTGCAGAACTAAATGGAGCTGAATTTACACAAGGGCTGAACTGACATAGGGGATGAACTGTCTGGGCCAGAATTGACATAGGAGCTGAATTGACTCGGACTGAATTGACTTGGGCTGAATTGACTGGGCTGAACTGACTGGGGCCGAATTGACATAGGAGTTGAACTGGCATGGAGCTGAATTGACTGGGGCTGAATTGACATAGGATCTGAACTGACTAGGGCCGAATTGACATAGGGGCTGAACTGACTCAGGCTGAATTGCCATGGGGCTGAATTCACCGGGCTGAAATGACTCGGGCTGAATTTACTGGGCTGAATTGATAGGTGTTTGCCCCTACATTCTCTGAAGCCTATACAATTTTCCAGGCCCTAGTTCTGAAGTTGATTAACACCTATGCTCCTTTTTGTTGAAGCCAGAGCTAGGAAAAAATCCTGTCCATGGTTCAACAGCACTTTAAAAAATGCCCTACACTATAGGAATGCCTTTTAGAAAAAGGCTAGGAAAACCAAGCTACATTCCGACTGGGCTGCATTCAGAATGTATAGGAATCCCTGCACTGAGCTGATCAGATCTGAAAAGGCTAAATTCTTTCAAAGTGCCCTCGAGACATCCAGGAACAACAGTGCCAAATTCCGGCAGATTCTAAAAGAAGTGAGACAACATAAATCCTCTTCCTCTTTACCATCCAAAATCACCTTCGGTGACAGTACCTACACAGATAAACATGACATCTTAGAAGCCGTCAGTAACCACTTTGCCACAGCAGGCCTAGCTTTTGATACCTCCCCCTTAAGCAAACTCCTAAATCAGCATATTAGCAATAGTGCCCCTTGACCCCCCCACCACCAATACTCCCATCAGCTCAGCTAAATTGAGCTTCACTCTGGACACACTTATGTAGACAGAAGACCTGCTAATCTTCTTAGACATTAAAAAAGGTGCAAGGGCTGACCAAATAGATCCCGCACTATTGAAACTTGGCTACTACCATTTAGCGCCAGCAATCACCCACCTTTTCAACATGTCCCTTAGTGAAGGAGCACTCCCTCCAGTGTGGAAAACGGCCCATGTTATCCCTTTGTTTAAATCAGGTGACCCAAGTGACTTAAACAACTACAGACTCATATCCCTACTACCCATTCTGTTGAAGATGCTGGAAAAACTAGTACATTTTCAAGAGATTTTCTAGAAAACCATGACCTTTTAAACCCTCTTCAGTCTAGTTTTAGGCCGAACCACAGTACTGTCACTGCATTAGCCACGGTCACCAATGATTGACAAACTTCTATTGATGCCAAAGGTCACATAGCTGCGCTATTTCTTGATTTAAGTAAAGCGTTTGAGCCGGCCCACTGGCGCAGAGGCATGGCTGCCGTCTGTGACACCGATGACCCAGGTTCGGAAACGGATCCAGGAGTCTGAGGGCCGGCCGGGGGGAGTAGGATAGAGCATCTGCTGGACTGCTCTCCTACTCCGGAGGAGGTGGGGTTGAGTGTCAATGCGATGGACCCCTAGCGGGAGACCAAGGATTACTGCAGCAGTTAGGCGCCAGAATGTAAGGGCAGGGTGAATGCAGGCCATCATTGCACATCCCCGAGGAATCACTGGTACAAAATGCCATTCCCGGTTAATGAGCCAGCTCCGGCGCCGTCCCCTCTAGCCATCTAAGTCCGCTGTTGGTGGCCCCACTTGAGGGGGGGCAAGCCTCGAGTATGAAGGGGAAGGCTGCCGGAGCCTGGTGAGCCCGCTTACATGGGGCTAGGGGTTGCCAGCACACACACACAAAAAAAAATAATAAGTAAAGTGTTTGACACGGTGGACCATGATATATTACTGTCCCTACTGAAATTCACTGGCCTAGACAACACTGCCCTAAAGTGGTTTTCCTGCTACCTTGCTGGCAGACAGCAGCTAGTGAAATCGCAAGGTGACTTCTCTCTGAGTAAAATACTCCTCAGAGGGGTCCCCAAGGTTCGATCCTGGACCCCTTACTATTCGCATTATATATCAACAGCATAGATCATAACATTAGTACAGCCAGTATACATCTATTTGTAGATGACACTGTTCTTTATATTGCTCAGCCTTCCATTGAGTCCATTTGTACGGTTCCCCAACAAGAATTCAATACACTACAGAAAAACCTGCTTCAAATGAAACTGCTTTTTTTTTTTTACATCTTTCTTTATCCTCCTTGGCAGGCCGCCCGTTTCTCTGCCAACCTACTGGACTCGAGGTCGTTCGGGGACTTGTAGCGCCATGCATGCCCTGGCAGAACTCCAGAGCCGGCCTGAAGGCTTCATCCTTGGGTGGCCCTTGACATTTCCTCCATTTTCTCCCCTTTGGTCCTACTTCCTAAGACCCCGGAAGTGGTGGCGCATGCACGTGGAAGCGCACATGTGCACCACAGGTCCAGTACCAGCCTCTCCTGCCCTCCCTTGGCCTAATGCCAGCACTCCTCGGAGTGACACAGCCACTCTGGCCTCCTTCAGGGGCTGCCAAGCTCCGAGGAGACCAAGTTCTCACTCTCGAGACAGCTGCTCACATCCTCCCCCTCCCAACTGGCCTCCAACGACCCAGGCTCGTTCCCGATCCTGGGTCGCCGGCATGGCGTGAAGTGTGGTGTCCAGCTCCTCAACCTTCTGAGCCACCAGGCCGGCTATGAAACTGCTTCTCAATGCTAAAAAAACAAATTACTGCTTATCTCTCCTTCATCTAAACCTACATCTGCATGAGACTGTACAGCCCACGCTGGAATTACTACTATGATGGGTAAAGCCCTGGAAATAATGGACAAATTTAAATTCTTGGCTTTTGGTTGGATTGCAAACTCTCTTTTATCCCCTATATTGATGAGCTTTCCAAAAAACGAAAACAAAGGCTGGGATTATTTATCCGCATTAAGCAGTTGCTCACCGTTGATGCAAAATTGAGGCTGGTACAAACAATGTTCCTCCCTCTTTTAGACCATGCAGACTTCCTTTATAGCAACTGCCCCAACACTATACTCGCTAAACTGGACATACTGTACCATAGGGCCTTAAAATTCGTGACTGATTCACTGTACAAAACTCATCAGTGCACGCTCTATGCCCAGCTATGCTAGACCTCTTTAGCTACCAGAAGGTGGCGCAATGCCTCTAGATGTACCTTTAAAGCCCTCACTAAAAAACTCCCTTAGTGCATATCCGATATCTTTAAGTTTACACCCTGTGCATACTCTCTCAGGAAATACGCTTACATTCTGCTCGATATCTCCAGGATTAGATCACGCTTTGGCACCTCTTCTATCAGTCACTCTCTACGTACATTGTGGAATTCCCTCCAAAGGACTTAAAGTTCACCCACTTTGTTACTCTACCCTCCTTCAAATCACTTTTAAAACCCCTGTTGAAGGAGAACTGCCACTGTTACTCTTAATCCCCCTCTTTGAGATCCTCTAGGAGATCCTGCATGGCACTTATACTTCCTTATCTTGCCCTCCGGCACACTCTGCAGCCTATCTCGTAGTTGGAGATGCAGCAAAATTTAATTTCACCAGCGAAATTCTGGTGAAATCGCCAATTTTGCTGCGTGAAACAGTTTGTGTAATTGTGCTCTTATGGCGAAATTTCACCTGTAAATTTCAGTGAAATTTTACCTGTACATTTCAGCAAAATTCGCTGTCAATTTCGCCTTTCAACTGCACATTTCGCCGCATGTAAGTGTCAGGCGAAATTGGGGAAAAAAAGCTTATCACATGACTTTCTCTCTAGCAGACTGCTGGTCACACGGGTGACTGCACTTAGGCAGGAAGTCAGACCAAATCTACTTCCTTTAGAACTGTTTCAGCTAGGAAGTGGGAGAGGAGAGAGACTAGGAGAGCTAACGTCAGTGAAAAATTAGTGAATTGTGTGTGTGTGTGTGTGTGTTTGTGTGTTTGCATTTGCAGCGTATTTGATTTCTGATCTCTGTTCCCCACTAGTTTAAAAAGTTCATATTTTCAGTTAGTGGTTTTTCTTCATTTTTATAGTTATCTATCTTTTGTGGTGTGTGTGTGTGTGTGTGTGTGTGTGTGTGTGTGTGTGTGTGTGTAAAACTCCGCTTTTTTTAGGGTGGAGGAGAAGAAGATAGAGATAAAAATTATGGAGACTAGTGGGAATGGGAAGAAAGCAGCTGGACCACTCAACCCAGTATCCGTATTAATAGGTGGGCCTTTACGTCTGTGTCCCCCGAACAACAGCAGGAATATTTTTCCCCCACCCCCAGCAGGAGAATGTAGTCCCCACTCCCCAGGAGCAGCATGAGCCCCTTGCCCCATCCCAGCAGCAGCAGCAGGATCCTCCTGTGGCCCCCACCGCCAGGCAGCAGCAGTAGCAGTAGGCAATAGGGGGAGTGGTGCTAGGGTTATTGGCTAGGGAGGTGAACTAAGAGGCGGAGAAATGAGATTTGGCAGGAAGGTGTGTATAAAGAAACACCCAGGAAGGGGAGGGCGAGCCAAAAATTTTCGCTGACTTTCCTGTACCTTCGCTGGCTGTCTCTGACCTCCTGGTTCCCAAGCTAGGCTTAGCGATTAGCCGCCAGCCGCCCGGCTGAGACCCTGCGCTCACTGAGAGTGCTCGAGGGCTGGGTCGGCTACAGTGGAGGAGACAGAGGAGAGGCCAGTCAGAAAAGCACTATTGCAGTAATAAAAAAAGAATTCTGCAATTAGGTGCTAAAAAACTTTGCACAACAAAAGACTGTTGGGAGTAACAATTGATTCTTGGCCAGGCGGTGGAGGCCGCATAAAACCAGTTATTTTGGTTGCTTGTGGGTGTGGGGGTGGTGTACTTTTAAGACTCGTGGGACTGGGACTCGCACTGCCACTGCTATGCCCACTACTAGAGAGAGCAAAGGATTGCTCATTCTCCTCCTCCACCACTGACCCACTCTGTCCTCCCTCCTCATGTTTTTGCTCTACTACATGCACCTTGCTACCAACAGCTCTGGCATCCTTCTGGTGTTGATGCCATCTCAGCGGGTGCTTGTTTTTCAGGTGTGTGTGTTGGCCACCAGTGCCTATGTGGCTTCCCTTTTTCCCTCGACTAACACGGGCTTGACAAAGTTGGCATATTGCTGTGGTCTCATCAGCAGGATCTAGCACATAAAAGTCCCAAATTAGGGACTTTTGACCTCTGGACTTCAGATGCTTCTTGGACCGGGATGCTTCAGAAACAGATGTGGAAGTGTGTATTTTTTGAGCTGCTAACATGACTCCCATAAGACTACTTTTGGGAGGGGTGGTTACTTGTTTGCTTGGAGGTGTGTTTATAGGCTTGGTGATAGACAGACCCACCACGGGCTGTACATGTAAATGGTCTACATCACCCTTGACCTTTTTTAACTCAGGCTCCCATGTGGGATCATCCCAGTCATCAACATCATCACAACCAATAGCGATGATGTCCTTGTCTTCCTCCTCCTCCTCCTCCCCCCATCACTGTCTTCTTGGAGGACGGCACCTTTTTCTTTCTCTACAACTATCTCAGGGGGCTGACTATCCTTATCTCCAGGACTATCAGACTCTTGTTGAACACTATCATTACCAACTCCTGCAGGAACATGGACAGTCACACTGACAGACTTATTATCACCCTCCTCTGAGTCCTGGACCACTGTTCCTGTGCTGGTGTCAGTACCTCCCTTCTTCTTACTGTTAGCATCCCCCACTAGCATGGCTGCAACAGTTTGAGCTTTAAAAAAGTAAGACACAGGTATGCCTGACCCAGTTCGGCCACCGACTCCTTTGCTGGTTCCTGCCGCACCACCAGGGGCCACATCACAACTTGAAGACAGTGATACAGACATACTTGTGCTTTCACTGCTATGGGGAACTGGAACTGAAATTGCACTTTTTTCAGCAGATTTCTTAGCTCCCTCAGCCACCCTGCCACGTTTTCCCCTTGTACTTGGCCGTTTCTTACCAGGCATTTTTGCTGACTGCTGCTTCAAAGCTTTGCCTTTCTCTGGAATTATTTGAAGAAAGGATGCATTACTACTACTAAATGTGTGAATAATACCTCACAAGTGTATGATGATGTCACACTGTCACACACCTACAGCACTGGCTTCCTTAAAAGTCCAAAAACAATCAGGACAGGTACCAGCACTTACAGTAGAACTAATATCGTATATGGTAGGCAGCCTAGTGTAGTAAAACACAAAAAGGTAACTTCCCCCCCCCCCCAGACAGGAAGGAATTAAAGAAACACACACAGTGAAAAAGGGCACCAGTGGCACACTTTAAATACAGATCACCTGTGTCTCTCAGTCTCTGGACAAATAAAGTACTGTAATGTGTTATGTTACTCAGTACCACAATTTTATTAATTTTTATTTTTTTTTTATTTAGCTTTTGTTGACTGGGTAAGTGCACTAGACAATTTCTGACTATTTTCAGGCACGACCCGGGGGAGGGGGGATACAGATGAATGCCAACTGACCTTGAACCAGATTAAGCTGTTGGTGGTATTTTTTTTTAGTGAATGAGCGAAATTTGGCCAGGACACCTGGGAAATTCCCCTACTCTTTTCGAGAAGTGCCATGGGATCTTTAACATCCACCTGAACTACCACCAATCCAGGCAGATGGGACCTCGGTTTAACGTCTCATCCGAAAGGCGGCACCTCAACAGTGCAGCACCCCTCTCATGCTGCACTGCAGTGTCAGTACTGGGATATTAACCCAAGTGCCAGATGTGGGAACTGAACCCACAGTCCTCTGATCTCCTGGCCTCAGAGGCGAGTGTGCTACCTACTGAGCCACTGACACTGCAATTTGTTTTTTATATGCAGGTAGAGACAACCATAAAACAGTAACAAAGGAAATTAGTACCACACAATATGTTAGTGGTCTGGATGGGAGGGATCAACAAGAAATGTCTTGAAAATGACTATTTTAATATATGCTGTTTTATAATACACTGTCAAGTGAGACACAAACAATGTTATAACAGAGAAAGGGTAATGTATGTAAGTTAACTAAAACAGGAACACCGTGCAGTGTGCAGAGTCAAGCTCCAGCAATAACATACAGGGGAACAATTCAACAATGCAGTGCGACTGTAATAGACAAGTTCAAGTGAACGAGTAGAAATACTTTACAACCGCTGATTTTCACAATTTTAGTAACACACAAGTTAACACTCCAGCTAACAGAACTAACCACGAAAAAGTAAAAGAATGGATCAACTCTGTGTGTTTAAAACTTTAGAATTCAAAATCAATTCACAACTAAAAGCGGAAGAATGGTGTATATATAACACAACTAACAGTGGCAGAAACTCTCTCAAACAGGACAGAGAAACTTTTCAGAGAAAATAAATTGCAAGATATAACAAAATTAATAAGAAATAACAGTAAATAGATAACTCACAATTGTGAGTAAATATACCAATCTGCTTGACTAGAAATAGCCTTCACTGCTTTACACTCCTACCCTACCCCACACAACTATTTCAAAGACAGCTGAGAAAAGTAAGCCTAATTCAAACTACTTATTATACAAAAATTCACAAAATTAGAAGATGTTCCCTAGTACCAGGCACTACCAGCACAGCAGCACTAGGAAAAACTTTCTATTTTGCAGCAATTAGCCCTCAGAAACAAGCTTTGGCTATGCTTTCAAAGGCTTTATTGTCTCTGATGCACCACAACACACTGCTGTCTGACTCAACACGCAGCAGAATGAGCTGGAAACAAGTTAAATGTGACTTTTGACCTATGTACCCACAGTGCATTGAAAATTTTGCTTTTGTACCAAAATTTCTCCGGCGAAATCAAAAGTTTCACCTGCGAAATTCTGCCACAAGGTGAAATTTTGATCATCAATGGGTGAATTGTCATGGTAAGCAAAATTTCACTGTTCACGAAATCAAAAAACTGGCGGAATTTTGTCTCAGATAGGTTGTAATGTTCTACAGAATTGTGAAATTACACGAAAAATTTCACCATGCAAAACATTTCAATTTCACACAACACTACTCTTAATTGGCCACTCATCTCTGCGCTTCCTGTCTCTCCCATCTCTACCTTAGCTCTCATACCCCAATCCTCACTCTCTCTGTCATAGTACCCATGCTCTTCCCTCTTCCATAACCCTTTCCCCTATACTTAATCCTTTGCGTCCTCCTTTACTTTCTTCCTGCATTCTAATTGATCAGTCAGTTATGTTGCACTTAAATTATTACCATGTATTCTGTGTATCTTATGTCTGCATCCTCCAGTTATACCCACTATATACCGTACTAACTGTAGTAATGTTCATTATTGTGCTTTGTACTGTCCTTCTAGGACCACCTTACAAATGAGTATCTCAATAGAGTATTTCCGGGTAAAAAATAAAATTTAATTGAATTGACAATCTTTTGTTGCTTCTGTGAATTTGTTGAAGTGTGCTGACTACAGCTGACAGACACTGGCTTCCTTTCTTTTGACAATTTATATTTATTTGAATTTGGATTTGTTAACTGGGTAGGCTCATTGAGAATAGAAGTCCCTTTTTCAGGGGTGACCCCGAGTAAATTGCATACAGGAATATTGCATAATACAGGAATACAGGACGTTGATACACAGTGAGGATACAAACATGAGATAAGCATCAAACAGTGCAGAGGGTACAAACAAAATCCCAAGAAGCGCCATACTCAGGAGATATTGCATATATCAAGATGGAATAAGTTACAAGGTTTCAGACAAGCATGCAATCAGGCATCGTAATGATGGACATTTGGATCAAGTACATCCCAGATACCAAGTAAGAAGGAAGAGGTTACCAGGCAACAATAGGTAACAGAGTGGGCAGGGTGAGAAGTGATGTCAACGGTTGCAAAGACACTGAGTAAACCTTAGCAAGTGGACCTTTAGGATGAACTTAAATGTTGCAAGAGAGGAACAGTTCTCAGCCACTTGTGGGTGCTTGTTCTAGAGGGGTGGGGCTGAGACAACAAACAACCTTGAACCTGAGCCTGAACTGACCCATGGAACAGCAAGCATAGAAACGTTTGAGGAGTGTAGGAGGTGTCGTTGGGATTTAAGATTGAGGAGCAGCCCCCTTAGACTAGGCAGGCAACTATTAAAGAGAAGCAGCACCTAATGAAAAAAGATACTAATGCTCTTTATTGGGAATCAGGGGCCCTATACACAGTTCCAGTCAGGGGTGGCGGGCATCGGAGCTACACAGAGGCTCCGGGTACTGCCACCCTCAAAAACTGCCATACTCAAAGGCCCGGCACTGTCCACGGGGGGCAGAGTGCCCCCTGTAACAGTGTTGCATGACCTCATTATGCACATCATTAATCCAGATGTCAGGGTCACACACGAACTGTGCGACCACTTACATGGTGGATTGCAACAGCTGCAGAGGTCAGCCCATGGCCTGTACCCTAGGCATTCAGAACTATCTCTGTAGTTTTTCCTTCATTCACCGCACCTCTGTTCTATTTCATGGCCATGGCCATTAGTTGTCATGTCCCATCAAGTTTGTCCTTGGTAGTTCAGTGGTCCTGAAAGCATTTCTGTAAGTTGCTGGAAGTCCTTGGTGGCCAGTAGATTGCCCCTTCCTAGTTTCATTCCAGTCCTTCCCTGTGTTCTTTTCCTCAGCCTGTATGAATGTTCTGGCTCACAAGGCTATGACCCTTTCAGGAAGTGCTTTCAGCAGTTCTTCACATCCTGGAATGTCTGTACCTTCTGACCAGGGGTGAGGGTGCTGTGGAGCTGCTGTGCATAGCAGTGCCACCAGAGTTGGACTGGCCCACCAGGATACCTGGCAGTTTCTGGATGGGCCCACTTTTGTTGGGTACCTGGTCACCTTCTAAATTCTGAAAATCTTTGCATTTATCATCTTGTTTCTAATTAAATGGGGTGTTTAGAGCACTGTACATAAATGTAAGATGCAAATCCAGAGTAAGTGTTTCAGATTTCAGTGGAATACTGATGATTGTGTCACACTAGGCCCTTCCCTATTGATTTTCCAGGTGGGCCCCTGTATCTACTTTCCAGGTGGGCCCCCTGTACCCCATTCTGACTCTGAGTGCCACCGCTCATACTGCTGCCTCATGAACACTACCTCACTCCACCCCATTCCCTATACTGCCACACCGATCAGTGAGATAGAGCAGGGGAAGGCCTATGACCTCTTTAGGAACAGCACAGGGGGGCACAATGCAGAACTATGCCACAAAGTGGTCCTTGCATCCACTTTGCGGCACGTGTTTGGGACTGTGTATGGGGCCCCAGATTTTTCAAAAGTTACATTCTTGAGGGGTAGCATGCCCCCTGAGTTTCATTCATGGCTGTTTTTATTCTTATTTATTTTACAACTACTTGTTCTGACTTGTTACACGTTGCACAATTTTTGTACAGTATTACTTATATTGTGTTCATAAGGCTATATGTATTTTGTTGTATCCGTCTTAACTCATTGTCCCCTTCTCAGGAGGCAGTATAGTGCAGTGGGTTAAGGCTCTGCGTTGCAGATCTGGAGACCTGAGTTTGAATCCCACAGCCACCTAGGTGCATACTGTGTGATCCTGAGTCAGTCACTTAACTTCCTTGTGCTCCCAGGTTGCATCTGGAAACAAGCTTCGGCTTAGTGTACTACTCCTGGTTAAACAATGTTCCCTTTCCCTTTCCTTTCCCCCAGGATGCACTTGGAAATGAGCTGTACAGCTCAGTCTGCCACTCCTGGCTAACTCTTTTACAGAAATGGGTTAGGTACTAAATCCCACGCGATAACATACCGCCTTTAAAAATGCAGTTTAAAATTTCCTGAACTTCTATGTTACCGACTCTTTTTAATCCTGAATGATGAAATACAGATATATGGCTGAAAATGGTAAACAGGTGAAATGGTTACCTGGTGCTCAAGTTGAGCTACTGTAACATCGCAGACGCAAGACTGTGATCCGGGCTACTCAGGGCTCCTGGCTATCACACCTGGCTTTCAGCCACATTGCAACAATGTCAGAACCCGGAGGAGAGTATCCAGTGTGCCAACTTGTCCCATCTCAGAAGGGACGGAATAAGCTTTGTTTGGGAGGGGACTTGCTGGTGACCGAAATGATTCGTGGTGAGAGGCATTATTGGCGCTTGTTTCAAGACCTACAAGACCTTGCAGATCAGGCAGACCTAATACTGGCCCCAAAGTACATCATCACTGACTTTGAGCATGCAGTGATAAATGCATGCAAAATCAAGTTTCCTGAGACAACAAATAAAGGCTGTCTTTTCCACCTAGGACAGATTGTGTCGAGGCGGATACAGGCCAGCGGATTATCGCAACAGTATGGGAATGACCTGGAAATTAGTCTTCTACTGAGACACCTGGTTGCACTCGCTTTTCTACCTGCAGGTGAAATTATACATGCTTTTCATGAAGTTAAAAGCATAATGCCTCAAAATGTTGCCCCACTCTTATCTTGGTTTGAGAAAAATTACATATTGGGGCGAGTAAGAAGGGAAATGCAAAATCAAGCTCCTATCAGAGACCCTCCAATGTTCCCACCTGAATTTTGGTCAGTGCAAGATCAGGTTGAACTCAGAATTCCCAGGACTCAGAACAAAGTTGAGGCTTGGCACCGCCGACTCGGGGCTTTAGTTGGTTCTGCTCATGTCGGGACATACAGATTTATTGAACAGCTGCAAAAGGAGGCTGTGGTCACTGAGACTACATGCGAGAAGATATTGCGGGGTATACCAAGGCCTCCTGCAAAAAAAAAGGTACTGCAAAAGGGAGGGAAAATTACAAAATGTAATGACAGTGAAAGAACAGAGAACAACACTGGATTTCCTTAGAGGTATCTCACATAATCTCAGCAACTAAACCGTGCTGCCTCAAGAGATACCGTTTAAAGTAGGCTTTTAATTCTGGATTTTAAACTTTGAATTAAAGATGGAACTCTTAATGGTGTGTTTACTTTACCTATGATGCTACAATGAGACTTAGGAGACTTCACGCTCCTTATTGAACTGCAGTGTGGTGAGTTATCTATATTTCTCTTACATATATATATATATATATATATATATATAATTTATTGCAGTGGAATTTCGATTTTCTGTCTATCGTCTTTTGATGTTATTTGTTGTCTGTATTTCAGGTTGTCTGGTTTTTTTGGGATTACAGTAGGCGGGATTTTTGGGGGCCGGATATTCCCTACAGAAATAAAAAAAATGTTCAACTGTTCATGATTAGGATTAAATAAAAGTTCATTTAAAATCAGAATTCTTTTACTTGCATCTGTCCTTAACATTTTTCCTTGGGGACAGGTTTGGAACTGTCTTCCATTCAGTCATCCTTTTCTCCCATCTGATGAGCCCTGCAGATCTCCGCTCTATTTGCCATTGTTCTAGTCCACCACAAACCACCAACAGTCACCCACAGCTCTCCCCTGCCCCCTGGGAGCAGACCCCAGGGCAATCCACATTCCTGGGGCAACACATTGTACAAACCAGCACAAGGAGTCCAAGGAGGAGATGCACACTGGAGGAGAATCCCAGTGGCCCCCATTTTTATCACAATGCCTTCCCTCAGTGTCCTTTTTTGATTTTATTTGTTTAAGCTGGAGGTGGGCTGGATCTTGTGATCCATTTATAGCCATACTTGGACAAATACACAATCAGCAAATAAACGTACAAACAAGAAACAAAAATACATTCAAATGATTACATTACAGAACAGTGTATTACATTATTACATTTACTTTTCAAAACAAATGCATTTGGATTTAGATTTAAAAAGTGCAGAGTTTCATTTCTTTTCATTTCATTTGAGTAGGTGTCCTGTTCTGGAGGCATTTGACATGATGGTTGGAGTGTAGAGCAGTGAACCTACCATTCTAGATTTGAGTATTGTAATCCATTTAAAAAAATCCAGTGCCCTCCCCTTCCCACAACATAGCTCAAAGGGGCCTAGCGATCACTTTAGTTTTTTTCTTTTTAATTTTCTTACTTGCATTCTTTTTCCCTTACCATGTTTTAGAAAATAGTTCTTTGTTTTCATAGTTTAACTGAAATGTGAGCTGTGCACTGAAACTTAATGTAAGCCCCCTCTATGAGAGGGGCTTACGTTCACCATTAGGGGCCTCACTTTTTGTGCCTTCCCCTCCATTTTATGGGTTTTGTAGGTTTTTGGGGAAGGCATCTTTAGGGCTATGCTGTGAGACTGCCACTAGGGACAGGCTCCTTTAACCCTTAAAAGCTGGGATCATGGGTAACCTTGGGGGAGATAGGAGGCTGGCTGGGAGATGGTAGGCCAGACAGGCAGGAAGAAGCTCATCAGTCCAGGTTTGGGGCCGTATTCCAAGGGGACTCCCCCCAGTGAGTCCAAGGTAGTGCTGGAAACAAGGCAACATGGCGCCAGTAACAGGAGGTGCAGGGAAAGGGCATTAGTTAGCCTGTCAATGCGTTGTGGGGCAGATGGGGTTCCTGGGAAAAAGAGGCGGAGAGAGTACCCTAGAAGGTAGCTTAAACATAGAAACATAGACTTTGATGGCAGATAAGGACTGCTTGGCCCACCTAAGCTGCCCTTTTCCCTACCTACTGGATAAGCTGCAGATCCTAATTAACCAACATCCTATTTATTCCTAACCCCCACGAGAATTGCCTTATGTCTGTCCCATGCATTCTTGAATTCCCCCACTGTTTTTGACCACACAACCTTCTCAGGATGGCCGTTCCATGCATCCACCACCCTCTCTGTGAAAATATACTTCCTTACATTACCCCTGAGCCATCCCCTCTCTATCTTCAAATTGTGTCCACTTGTTCTTGCACATCTCTTTTTCTGAAAGATGCCACCCTCTTGGACTTTGTTGATTCCCTTGAGGTACTTAAAAGTTTCTATCATGTCCCCACTCTCCCTCCTTTCCTCAAGGGTATGCATATTAAGCTCCTTTAATCTCTCCTCTTATGGCTTCTGTTGCAGACCCTGCACCATTTTAGTTGCCCCCCTCTGGACTATCTCCATCCTGTCTATGTCCTTGCGGAGATGGGGTCTCCAGAACTGGATGTAGCACTCCAGATGGGGTCTCACCAACTGTCTGTACAGAGGGATAACAACTTCCTGTTTTCTACTGGTGATGCCTGTCCCTATACATCCCAGTATCCCCCCAGCCATCCCTACTGCCTTCTCACATTGCTTGCTAACCTTTAGGTCATCTGATATGATTACGCCCAGGTCCCTTTCCATTTTTGTTGTTGATACCCCCCCATTGTGTACTCTTCCCCTGTGGTTTTGTTTCCCAGCTGCATTACTTTGCACTTCTTTGCATTGAATTCAAGCTGCCATACTTCTGACCATTCCTCCGACCTTGCCAAGTCCCTTCTCATCCTTCCCACCCCCTCTTGTGTATCAACCCTGTTGCAGATCTTTGTGTCGTCTGCAAAGAGGCATACTTTTCCTTCTGGTCCCTCTGCAACATCACCTATAAAGACATTAGAAAGGACCGGACCTAGTACTGAACCCTGCAGTACCCCACTAGTATTTATTTATTTATTTGGATTCAGAAATACCTTTGTGTCATAGACTCATTTACAAAGGTTCTACGTCACAGAGATTATAAGCAGACATACATTACTAATGACTGAACAGTGATAGTTCAACATTGTATCTCCCCCCCTCTCTTCAGAGTGGACTCCGTTTACTATTACCTTCTGTGTCCTGTTGTCCAGCCAGTGTTTTATCCAGGCTACCACCTTGGGACCCACTCCCAGGCTGGCTAATTTGTTTATTAATCTTTTGAGTAGGACTGTGTCAAATGCTTGCTAAAGTCTAGGTAGGTCATGTCCATAGCCCCTCCCTGGTCTACTACTTTGGTCACCCAGTCAAAGAAATCAATTAGATTCATCTGACATGACATTTCCACTGTAAATCCATGCTCCCTTGGGTCCTGTGCCCCACTGGCCTCTAGGTACTCAACAGTTATTTCCTTCAGAAGTGATTACATCATTTCCCCTACCACTGAGGTCAAACTGACAGGTCTATAGTTTCCTGCCTCTGTCTTGCTCCCACTTTTGTGAAGGAGAATCACATCTGCCCTCCTCCAGTCCTCAGGTACCACACCATCCTCCCATGATTTGTTAAAAAGGCTAGTCAGTGGTGTCACTAGTTCTCCCCTTAATTCTTTTTGAATTCTGGGGTGAATCCCTTCAGGCCCCATTGCTTTGTCCACCTTCAGTTTTAGGAGTTCTTTCAGAACCCTTTCTTCTGTGAAAGGACTGGGATTGACCTCCCTATCCAAAGTGTTTCTATTGATTGGATTAGGTACCTCCCCTTCCTCTTCTTTTGTGAATACTGAACAGAAGTATTCGTTTTTCACTGTCCCTCTCTGCCCCCCACTGTCCTCTTTATTCAGCCTCACTATCCCTCCCTTTGTCTTCCTACACTCCCTAATGTACCTATAAAAGGTTTTATCCCCCTTCTTAACCGAGTTGGCTATCTTTTCCTCGGTTTGGGCCTTTGCTATTCTGACTGTCTTCCCTGCTTCCTTCTACTTTAACTGACACAGTTCTCTGTCCTGCTCCTTCTGTGTTTTCTTATACTTCCTAAATGCTGTCTTTTTCTCCCTAACCTTCCCCGCCACCTCTTTTGAGAACCATAGTGTTTTTTTTCTTTCATTTTGATTTGTTTATTTGCTTCACACAAAGTATTGTTGCCTCTGTGATGGCAATTTTGATGTTTCCCCATTGTTGCGCCACCCCTCCTTCTTGCTAGTGCTTTTCTGAGGCACTCTCCCATTTTGACAAAGTTAGCCCTCCTGAAGTCCAGTACCCTCACTTTTTTATGGCTTGACTTTGCAGCTGAGTTTATCATGAACCACACTGTTTGGTGGTCACTTGTTCCCAGATGGCTACCCACTTCTAGATCTGAGATCCTCTTTCCATCCCCATTTGAGAGTATCAGGTCTAAGATTGCTCCCTCCCAAGTGGGTTCCAACACTAGCTGTCTGAGGTATGCCCCCTGTATGGCATTGAGAATGGCCCTGCTCTTGGATGTGACTGCAGCAAAGATGCTCTAGTTAACATCCGACATATTAAGGCCCCCCATCAACAATATCTCCCCTTTCTCAGCCATCGTAAGGATGCCTTCTATCATTTCCTTATCCATTTCCTCCCCCTGAGATGGGCATCTGTATACAACCCCTGTGTGGATTGTGGTGCCATTTCCAGTCTCCAGGGTGACCAACAGTGCCTCCCTATTTATCCTTTTGTTCCATTGCTTTGATCCCTTCCCTTACATAGAAGGCTCCTCCTCCTCCTCTTCTACCCTCTCTGTCTCTCCTGTAGATTGTGTACCCTGGTATGTTGACATCCCAGTCACGGTTCTTTGTGTACCATGTTTCTGTGACTGCCACAATATCCAGGCATCCCTCTTCCATCAAGGCCACCAGTTCAGGGAGCTTGTTACCTAGACTGCTGGCATTGGTACTCATTACCCTCCATTTTTTTGATGGCCTTACCTCTTTTTGCCCCATCTCTGTCGTTACTGCCTTTGCCTTTTTCTCCATTTGCACCTGCCCTTCTCCCTATCGACGTCTCTACCTTGGTATTCATCTCACTAACTACCCTGATTTTTTTGGGTGGGCTAGGATTTCCCTGTTCCTTTTCAGTGTCTACCCCCTTGACTAGTTTAAATGCTTGCAAATGAAGCATTTAAACTATTACCTAGGATCCTGGTTCCCCTTCTGGACAGATGCAGACCATCACGCCAGTATAGGCCTGCACCCCTCCAGGTGGACCCCTAGTCCCCAGTGAAGCCAAAACCCTGAGCTCTGCACCAGTGTTTCAACCATTGATTGAATCCCATGGTGCAGAGCACCCTAGCCTCACCCATGCCATAGGCAGGCAGCACCTCCGAGAAGGTTACCGTGTGTGCTACTTGTCTAAGGCCCCTCTCCTACTCCAAAAACTCCTCCTCCACTGTTCTGATCCCTTTCTCAGCCAGGTCATTTGTCCCTAAGTGGACAATGACATCTAGCTCCCTGCCCCATGCAGCTGCTCCCACAATCCTAAGGATTCGCTCCCTGTCCCTCCAAGCCAAGGCTCCAGGCAGGCAACTTACCTCCCTCTCCCCTCCCTCCCCCAGTTCTACCCTCCTAACAATGGAGTTCCTAATCAGGAGTTGTTTCCTTCCCCTGTGGGGTCCCTTGCCACCCTCCTGTGGGTCTCCTTTGTGGAGGTTCCCAGTGTCCTCCTTGGTCTCCATTGTGGGTGCCTCAATAGAGGAACCACACTCTGCCAGAACAGCACATGAAATGTGGAGAGCTACAACTGGAGCGATGCACCTCTGTTCCACCACTCTCACCATCCCTGAGCCCACTGTGGTCCAAACACTCCTCTTTCTTGGCAACCTCTGAGGCAGTGGCAGTGGCCCTGGTGGTCCCTGGGTGGGAGAGGAGATCCCCCAAATTCTGGATAACTCAACTTGAAGATGAGCAACCTCCTCCTTCTTCAGCCCAGCTTGGTAGGGCCCCAGGCCCATGGGAAGTAGGCCCGGACCGCCAGGGCTAGAGGTTTGTGGCAGGATTCCTCCAGGGGAGGGGTGGTGGCAGCTCCCCTCCCAGCTCCTGGTATGGCAGGGTGGTCCAGGCTTGTTCAAGGAGGTGTCGGAGGCTTCTCACCCACTATGGGGCCTGCTTGGAGGGGCAGACCTCGGGACAACGATTACAAGCTGTTCGAGTGGGCTGCAGGTCTTTGGGACAGGCCTTGGGAAGCCCTCCAGACCCAGTAGCTTAAAGCAAGCACAGAATGAAAGATGTGTGGGGACGTAGGCCAGAAGTAATTTGAAGGCCCTCCCCCATTTTGTATGTGGACAGGAGACCGAATGTGACTTCGGCCACAGTTTAAGGGGATTCCGGCACCTTTGAGGATTTGGAAGGACTGGTCAGGGAAGGAAAAGTCCTGCATCTTTTGGCATGGGACCAGCTGGGAGAAGCAGCTTGATTCTCCAGTGGGTGGGAGACTGACCAAGGAAATATGGTAAAGACAAGAAAAATCAGAGATCCATTTACCAGTGCCAGAGGGTAGGTTGGGTTCTGAGGTCCGGTGAAGGTCCGAGGGAGGCCTTGGGTAATAACAAGTTCTGAGGTTTTATCAGTTGCCTGGAGTGGAATGCTGCCTAGTACATCTGTTCTCTCAGCCTGATGCCCCTCCCCCCCCGGTATTGTAAATACTTAGTGCTCCATGGAGCCAGATGGCTGATGAATATTAAGCAAGCAATGAGAACCCCCGGGTCCTGGCAGGAATCACTGGGACCTCAGGCATGATAAATTGGTTTGTTGCTTATTTCTGAGTACGTGAGAATGTTTTTGAGAAAAAATTACTTAATTGATGAATTCCAGTGAACTTAATGAATTCCTAACCAGATTTCTTTGGGGGGGAGTTTTAAAGTTTGCAGCCCCTATGCTGTTTGGTGCTTCCTGGGCCGGGATGCTGGTGGGAGACTCCGAAGAAGAAAGAGAAAAGAGAAGGTTTCCAGATCCATTGGGCAGTATCCAGAGGAGTGGCGAGGGGTTGCAGTTTCCATTATGCTGCAGTAGGACCCAGGCCATGGTAAGACAACACCATTTTATTCTCTGGGGTAATGTAATGTTCTGGTCTGGGTCTCTTTGAGTAGGCCCCCCTTCCCATCTTGTAACATCAGGAGCCCCTAGACAAATGGGAAGGTGGAATGGCTACATTAAAATTAAGGAAGCTTGAGAGGGTCCTGCATAATGGCAACATGAAGAAGCAGACCTGGCCAGCTCAAATAAGCATGCAAAGAATAAAACTGTGTGGGTACCTGGCATGTAAGAAGTCACTTTTTCGCAGGCGGTCAGGTTTAATTCACACTTCAACTAAACTATGAAAACTGAGTATTCCTTTCTAAACCATGGTAAGACAAAAGGGTTGGATTTTCAGCCCATCTAAAAGTGGCAAAAGTATGTGGGAAAACTGCCACAAGTGGTGCTTCACTTATTGAACTGCAGTTTTCCCCGAAAGCGCCGTATTTTCAAAGTGGAAGCCAGTTTACAACCGGCTTCCCAATTTATGGCAGCTTGCTGCTGTTTTTTCAGTGCAGTTGCACTGAAATGTTATGCCTAGTGGGACCAAAAATAACGTCTCCAGCAGCGGCACTGGCTGAAAATACTCATTTCCGCAGGTGCAGAGATTTCATCCCACAGCAATGGCTGTGGGTTAGAACTTGGTCCCTGGCAGGTGGAAAATCCAGTCCCAAAAATAGAAGTAAAATGGAAAAATCCTAAAGGTTGCATATAGACCCTATAAGCAATGGAGGGTACAGGATTCTGTTTGTTTGCTTATTGATATTTGCATCCAACGGTAGTATCCTTGCAAAGCATAGCCATTTAGATGCAGTGTGATGTAAGCAAAGTGAATTATCTGGACTGAGCAGACAAAGTTTTAATTGCATCTGAAACCTACGGTACAATCACCACTTACTTGCGGGCAATAAAGCTGCTTGTGCTTAACATCTCTGTAATCCCTTTCTGACCTGTCTCTGTGTTGCTAAATCTCCCTGTGTGTCTGAAACGGCAGCAACATCTTCTCTCTCACCTCAAACTGTAAAACACTTTGGGAAGTAGTTGGTTTGAAAGGGACTATACAAAAATAAAATTCCTTTCCTACCTCCCTTCCCATTCCATCTGAAAGCTATACCTCTCAGTCTTTCAATGCCCTAATTTATTTTTATTTAGTTTATTTAATTTTTGTTTACTGGGTAAGTGCACTAGACAAATTCTGCCCATTGTCAGGCATGACCCGGGGGAGGGGGATACAGATGAATGCCAACTGACCTTGAACCAGAATAAGCTGTTGGTGGTATTTTTAGTGAATGGGGGGAAATTTGGCCATGGCACTGGGGAAATTCCCCTACTCTTTTCGAGAAGTGCCATGGGATCTTTAACATCCACCTAAACATGCAGATGGGACCTCGGTTTAACGCCTCATCCGAAAGATGGAATGGGGGACGCATCATCAAATTTCAAAATGTGGGCGAACAAGGGTGGTACACATCAGCCAGTCATCAAGCTAGAAGTTCAGAACACTGGAAATTAGTGTTTTAAATGAGAACTGCACAGATCTAGAAGTCATTTTTCTCAGTAGAAACTTTCTTTAAAATACTGATTCAGATTCCGCTATTGCTTTGTTGTGCATAAAGTTTCCTGCCCGTTAAGACCAATGGAGTACAGTAATATGAATTTTTGTTTTAATGTCTTGAAATAGAATGTTGCACAGTTTGCTGTTCATGTGGGATAGAGGGCTTCTGAGTGGTAAAATGACAGACTGTTTCTCATAATATGGAACAGCTGAAGTATGGTTAGGGATGGGTAGATGCCAGGTACAATATAAAGAATGAGAAGAGAATGATGGCTAGAACTGAGCCCCGCAGGGTCTCTTTACACAGCTGTACAGTATTTCTCATACCATCAATATAAAGCAAGTTCTCTCATGTGCAAGTTGTTATAAAACCATCTGGGTGCCTTGGAGCTCTTCTCTCAGGAGGTCTCAGGCACTCATGCCTGCCGGTGCGATCCAGCTTTATTGGTTTTCTCAAGTTGACTCTATGTGAAAGGAGTATGTTTTTGTAACCAGAGTATCAACTATAAGCACAGTAGCTTCAGGTATCTTAGATTAAAAGTGAATTGAGACCTGATTTTTAACATCAACATTTCAAACTAACATTAATCATGATGGCATGACAGGGCATGTGTAATGCTGGGATAACATCATACCGCAGGTGCACAGTGAGGCACAAGGCTCAGCCAAGTGCCTTCAGCCACCTGAGAAGTGGTGTTAACCAACATAGCACGGTTTAAAGTGCCTTATTGTGATTATAGAATAGATCCTGTAGAATTAAAAAAAGGGGAAAAAAAGCATTTTAAAGGTGCTAGTAAATGATTTTTATACAGTTAACTGCTCTCCCATTTTCATTTACATGCAAGTTATGTAGTCTGATATGCTTTAAGCAATTTTTGATAGGAAATAAATAATTTAGCTTTGGGGTGCCCTTAGACTGATGCAGAGTTCTACTCTCATCACCAGCTACTGCTCATTTTTTTCAGATTTCTAAGATATTCCATGACATATGTTCCAACTTTTCATGCTATTTTATCTGAATGAACTGGAATAGTGTTATTGATGTCACAGAATGTTCACAGCGCGAAAAGAGAGCACAGCTACTGCTGAGGAGAGGGATTCATGGTAGTTACGAAGAAATGGATTATTTATTTAATTAATAAAAAGGGTCAAGCTATATCAGAATATTGGATATACACTAAATGAAAAATATGCTGGCATCTACAGATGTACAAAAATTGGTTCCACCAAGTCGCATCGACAACAAAGTTGTCAGAAAACTTTACAGTGACACCACTTTGCTGATGGCGATCACATCACCGCAGCAAAGTGCCGACAGACCACCACAGCACCAGAGTCCTTTACTGTTTGGTCCCTGGAATTGCAGATACCAATTCGGGGTTCAGGGAGCGGCCAACACCGAGTCGGTGTATTGGCACATTACTCTGACAACCAGCCTGACACTGTGGGATGTCAAATGGGTTGTTGTTGATGTGTTGGTTTCGCTGTTGGGGCTTCAATGTTCTGACAGCACACCAAAAAAATGTTTCCTATCACCTTTAAAAAGTTGTTTCTTTAGATTAGTTTCAGACCGTGAGGTTGTTTTGAGATTACATCACAGCTGGAACTGTCTGTAGGCCCATCAATGTTCAGGAATTTTATTCTATTAATTTTAGAATTGAAGATTATGTCATCTGTGAAGGTTTTAATAGCAGGGCTTGCCTATGCCCAAGATTTAAATTGTGGTAATTCCTTTCTTTTTTATTTGTGCAGAGTCAGAGTCATGGAAAACTTAGATAAGTATGCCGGTGTGATCAGTGACCAGTTTGTTCAGGTTACAGTCACCTGCTGTTTCTAGTGCAGAAGATACCACCAGACAAGCATCCCCTTTTCTATCATACATGCTAGTTTTTTAGCTATTGCCAAATGTTGCATATAGTTATTCCACATCCGCTCCTCCATTGATTGGCTGCCCAGTGGCTGATGCACTATCATGCTGGTGACCCAGGGACTCCAGAGCTGGCCAATGGCCCTTGAAGGTTGGGGTTACACTGCCATGGGGCAGCAATCCCAGCCAAGGAAGGCTGGTGCCGTGTTCTGCTGCCACCATGATCCCCTGTGGTGGGCTGGAGAGTTTTCTCCTCCACTTGGTGTTTGCTATCTATGTGCAAGGCCACGTCAGGGGCACTGCACCATGGGGAAGAAAATGGGAGAAACCACAGAAGGCAAATGGCACTCTCAGGCCCCATTTCACAGAGACCTGTGTTGGCTGGCTTAGTGGAAGGGGGCTGGGAGGCAGTCAGTAGGAGAGCCCACTCTGAGTACTGGAGGGACAACTCCTGTAGAGAGAAAGCTTGATTATAAAAAAGTAAAGACAATTACAGTGATACAATACTCTGTTTAATATTAATATATTTTCTTTACCGTCATTGCTGATTGTTGTTGCTACTATCTATGTTTATGGCCAGATTCCAAGTGATAGAATGAGATTCATCAGACTTCAGCCTGATTTTCGGAATTAGAATTCTTGCAATTGTAGTCCGAAATCCTAATTCTGAAATTAGAAGCTAAAACATGTTTTTACATAGGACTTTATCCTAAAATGTCCTATCAGATCGGAATCAGCTGATTCTGAGCATCCCTAGTTTAAACAGGAATCTTGTCTCTCAAACAGCCTAACTTTTTATCTGTTTTTCCATGCTATGATATCACAAATATGACATCATAATCCCTTCCATGGCAACAGACTACAATATGACTGTCATTGTTACAAGGGAAATGATAGCATATAGTGAACCAATGCAAATAGCTAATGCCATGATCAAATATTTACACTTCTATCAGATCATGAGGACGCATTGGCTGCAGAACTGATCAGGACGTCTTCGACTGCAAGTGAACCTGAAATATCATACTACAAACGCCTGCTAGGAAGGTACTGTTATTTGCGTTTCCGTCATCATGAAGCTGGCACTGAGTGCTAGAAAATACTTGTTGAATAATCCTCTTATGAAAAAAACATGGCTTGGAAGGTATCTACAGGAACTACTGCATCAATTGTATTGCTAATATTTTAAAAAGTTCATCTTTTTTAAATTGGGGAAATACCTTGTCATTGGGTTCATTAGACCACAATATTTTACCTTAATGATCCAGATAAAATTAATTAATGATTTTGGTTACGATCTCAAGGTTTTTCATGGGGATGTTTTCATCCAGGTCAATAAGACTTTTATGAATGTATGAATGAACAAATATATGAAAATAAGAAGAAAACGTGGCCCACAAAGTCCCCCCCCCCACCACTAACACCTCCACCAATTCAGTGGGCATAACAATTAATTTTTTGTTCCAGGTACTTATCTAAACTTCATTTGTTTGCGTGTGCAGTACGTTTCCTCCAGTACACTTGTAAACACTTTTGTAACAACACTCTCCCTACAGTAGGCAACAGGTTGTTACTAGTATTTTGGGTCATGGGGACCCATAGTTTTGAAGTGGTTCACTGGGAGACTGCTGGAGGAGACCTGCAAGGCCTGGGGTGGTAGCAGGGTCCTGGGTCTGGGGTGGCATGGGAACACTCCAGCTCCCATCTGCCCATTCTATTGAAGTGGAGTCATTGGTACTTTGTAAGGAGCCAATGTGAGTGCTGGCTAAGAAGGACCCAGTGGCTATGAATTGGGTTGGGACCACATTGGCTCAGTGCCTCAAGGAGGAGGGGCAGTGAGCAGGGGATCCTAGTACAAGTGACGCTTGGGTGCCAGGGGAACCAGGCAGTGCCAGAGGGGTGAGCACGCCAACTATCCCATCAGTGACAAGCTGCAGGACTCAGGCCACAGTGCCATGGTTCCCTACTTCAGAGGCTGCTCCCTCTTGGTTAGGGCACTGGGCATTTTTGACAGGCATGGGTATTGGCAGCTCAGATCTCTGGGTAACAAGGATTATAAGGAGAAACGCAGAAACAGACAATGACAGCAGAAAAAGACAAATGGTCTATCCAGTTTGCCCAAGTTATCTATTTAGCCCTGGGACCAACTGTTCCTTCAGGGTCCTAGCCCTCCCTATCCTTTCCCCCATTCTCTTCTCAGTTTCTGCCACTCCAAGCAACCACTATACCTTTCATTCTGTCCTTGCCATGATTGAAACCACTAACTATTTTAGCACCCACCACTTTGGCTGGTAGACTGTTCCACAGCTCCACCTCCTTTCTGTAAATTAATACTCCCTCATCTCCCTCTTGAACCTCCCTCCTATCAGTTTCCACTCATGTCCACGTGACTGTGAACTAGTATTCAAGCTAAATACTTCCCCACATTTCACCTTGTTAATTCCTTTTAGGAAACTGAAGGTCTCTAACATGTTTCTTCTCTCCTCTCCCTTCTGGTCTGAGGAGGTTGAAGACTAAAGGGTGGAGGTTGGAACATTGTTGGTGGAGGTCCTGTTCGGAGGAGGACATATTGGTGCTGAGGACTCAGTATGCTGAGAATCAGTGGGCAATCATCCTGAAAAAGTTAATGTTCCTGTCACAGTTGATTGCTGCTGGAAAGAACCAGCCGGCTCAGCTCTTCAGCACTGTGGACAGACTTATAAATCCAATCTGTCTGCAGTCTGAGAAGTCCTGAGAAGTGTGAGGAGTTCATACCAGTTCGTCCTAGACAATGTGTCTTCCATCCAGACTGGGATATCCCCAAGCAGCCTATCATTGGTTAACAGTGTCCAGTCTTCACGTGATGTAGGCACTCTGTCTTTGTGGGTTGAGTTTGAGCCGTTCTCTGCAGATGATGTCTCCCGGGTGGTCTCTGGTTTGAATCACACCTTCTGTGTATTCGACCCTGGGCTAACCAGACTTCTTTTAGAATGCTAAGACTCATTCAGTCCAGCTGTAGTGGAAATTATCAGTCTTCTCTTCAGAAGGGTGTCTTTCCATCTGCTCTTAAAAAGGCTGTGGTAAGACCTCTCCTTAAGAAGACTTCTCTGATCTTGATGATCTCTTCAACTACAGACCTGTCTCGAACCTTCCTTTTCTTGTCTGCCTTGGTGCCCATCACGCAAGCTGTCTTCATACTCAACATGTCCAGTACCACCAGGATACTCTGAGGCTCCAGACTTTTAAAAGAGTGGTATCTGACCATCTCCAGAAGGTAGGTTAAACATTGAGCCCTGTAGAGGACCCGGACAACATGATGATCTGACCAAATGACCAGATCAGTTCTGACATCACTGATGTCAAGATCCATTGAGAAGACCAGATCCAAAGCATGGCCTTGCTGGGGGGTGCTGGTGGCAATTGTCTGTACAAAGCCGAGGAATGACATCACCTGGAGGAACTGCATTCTGAAAAGAGATGTTTCATCATTGACCCAGGCATTAAAGTCACCCAAAACCAAAAGTTTGGGCAACCCCAAAACCATGTCAGCCATGAAAGTCTCTAGTTCTGCAAGAATTCCTGCAGGAATTCATTCCCACAAATGGGGGGGGGGGAGGCTGGTATATGAGCACAATCTTACTTGTACTTTCCTTGTCCTCTCATTCTATTGTTTTTCTTGGTGTTTGTACACTTTACAGTCACCCTCCCTAATGTCCCCTCACCTAGTCCAGTTAGGTCCATGACTCTCTTTGTACCTGCTGTGCTGCTACAAGCCCTCAGATGTAGGAGAGTAACAGCTAGGATCCTATTCCTCTCACATGCCATGGTGGTTACCCATCCCAGTCTCTCCCACAGTCAGTTTAAATGTCTGACATAGAAGTCAAATATCTGCCCCAGCATGCAGGCCCCTCTCTTGTCAGGTGAAGTTCATCACCCTTGAAGAGTCTCCTGCCGCAAACGTCCTCCCAATCCCCCACTATGTGGTACCCCTTCTCCTGACATCATCCCTTAAGCCACCCATTAAATTCCTGTGTTGCATCTCTCTTTATCCTATTCTGCTTCCCCTACCTGTGCTCATACAAGGAGGACTTCAGAAATGGCCAGAAAGGCTGAGTGTGCTGCCAGTCTGTTCCCCAATCTACAGAAATTTCACTTTACCATCTCCACTGACTCGTTCGCCAGATTGTTGGTACTCAGGTGTACCAGCATCCCCAGATCCCCCTGCTACCTCTCCACCATCCTCCCTGTTCTGTCTAAATCCCAGATGGCCAAGGCACCAGACCAGCCTCTCCTGTCCAACTCCCATCCAGCCCTCCTCCACCATCCTCTCTAGCCCCCTAATCATTGAGTCCCTGACCACTAAGCCTCTCCTGATAGGCTTGCTACCCTTGTATGCCATCAGACTGTCCTGCCCTTTCCTATTGACAGACTCTGAGTCCCTCCCACCCCCACTGGAATCAGTTGCCTGAGCCTCTTCTAGGGGTGTGAAGGGGTTTGTCATCTGGATGGTGCTAGGCTGGACACCTCCTTATGACTACGGAGAAGTGGGACACAGTGGGTCTCCTGGGTGGGCACCCCTCAAGAAGTGTACACACATGGTATTAAGGCCTGTAGGGATTCCCTGAAGATCAGATATTAGAAGGCTGTGCCTGTCAGAAAAGAGGCTCTGAAGGGGGCAACTACTGGTAAACTTAAAGGTCAAGGAGGTAAAGAGTGAGACCCAGAAATGTACTGTTTCTGTAAAGTAGGGCCAACTAGCTGCAATGTTCTGCCAGGTGGGAGATCCCAAAGTGTGGGTCTGCAGGGCTAGTACCTCTCACTCTAGTGGGTCTGACTGTGGTGCCCCACATGGCAGGTGAGGGGGTCCAAGATCCATAGGCCACCAGGGCATGGTGGGAAAGACTAGTCTATCGTAGAAGATAAACTAGAAGGATTCTAGAGATCAGGGTTATTTTCAGGCATTTGGTTTGGTTACTAACTAAATCCTGGTTCATGGCTGAGCTATGAGTAACAGTCATGCATTAAGTAGAGGGATACAGGAGAAAGCACACATTAAACCACACCCTCACAGCAAGTTGCGGTTGGGGCAGGTAGGATGAAGATACAAGGTGGGAACCCAGAATACTGCACACAGCCAGTAAACACAATAGACAAATTATTGCTGTCTCACGGTTTATCATTTAGAAAGTGCACCTCTGAAAAAAAAGACCTTGGATGCAGGAGAAACCCTTTAAGGGCTACTAAGCCAAGTTTAAGATATAGGGACGGAAGAGTCCATAAATATGTACAGGGGTTGGGGGACCCAGAGGAAATGGCACCCACAGACCTCAGTATTACTATAATGAATGATCTGTGACATGATGAAATGGCAGAGCTGCTGGGCACTGTGTACTGCATGATGATTTTGTACCTAAGTGAACTGCAATGAACAAAACACTCCAGAAAAAGGACTACATATGAACTAACATTGAGTGCTGAGTAATCATTTACAGCTGTGTTTCCCAATCTCTGGCTCAGTGGGAGTGTGAAAAAAAGGGAAACTGTGCTGTAACTCTTTGCAAGAAGGCTCCTGGCAAGCATACACTTAGACACAGGAGTCACACTGGGCTATGCCCACCCCCATCAGGGCATACACACAAACTGGCTGGCAGGCCGAAGGGAGGCTTGTACTTTTTCTGGCAGAAACTACACTCCAGAATTTACAGGGTTATCACCACAATTTGTAAGAGATACTATTTGGTGATGTGAACAACAGAAAATACCGGCTCCACACTCACGCATCTGTGCCAATAAAACAAAACAAAAAAAACACCAGACGAAGGACTATTGCACAAAACATTATGTGCAAACATTGCTAAGGTGCAATATAACAAAGCCCCCCCATTGGGAGTATGAGAGGGCGCACCCTACTAAAACTTCGACCAGCATCACTAATATAGTGTCATCAGGAGGATGCAAATCAATTAGTGTACTCTGTTTAAATAGTGACATCAATTAAAGTGACAGTATGCTTTTTAACAAAGTGCAAAGGTCGTACTCAAGTGAACAAATAGAATTAAAAACAGAGAAAAGGGGGAGAAAAGCAGGTAAAAAATGAATAGTGAATCCTGGTTACAGAAGTGCTATAAAGGGTATTGTAAAACCACGATTAATTTACACACATAATGTTCGGATCAAATATCCTTTTTTGATACACCCAGAGCACTGAAGGTCATGTAGGAACAACAACATATGTCACAAAACGGCTGAAAGAAAACAGAAAAGCAGCATTGATTAATATGTTTGTACCATTTTGTTACAACATCTCACAATAATTATCTGTTGTGAATTGCTGGCAAATATTCAAACCAGGTATTTAGTACAGGAGGACTTAGACCACCCAGTTGAACAATCCAAAGACTTTCTCTTTTTAGCAGTAATGTCTCAAGGTCACCCCCCCTTCCCATCACAATCTTCTCTTTACAACAGAACTTCAAGCTATGGTTGTGTCGGTTTTCCTGTAGGCAAACATGTTCTGCCATGGCATTTGTCACATCTCCCCTGCTGATAGCCCTTAAATGCTCACGACCCTAATTTTAAAACAGTGGGAAGTTTTGCCTACATACAAGACCCCGCATTCTCAAATTGCCAAATAAACAATACTTTGTGTATCACAATTAATAAAACATCTGTAAGCCCCTCCCAAACTGGGGCTTGCCTGAGGGCTGTGGCTCTAGCACTGTCCTGCTGCGTCCTGTAGCCAGTTCTGTGGCTGCAGCCACCGATTCCCTGTGTCCTCAGCCCCTAGTTAGGAGGAGGCCGAGGTTTGATAACAAATATGGCAGCGCGTGCCCTACTGAGCATGCGCAGCCACCCTGGGGTGACATTTAAAGGAGCCATGGCTTCGTTTAAGTGTTTTCAGTTCTGGCCACAATTTAATAATATCCCCAGCTCCAGGGCAGGCAGCCAAGTCGAGGATCGGCATCGGAAGGCCTCCAGGTATGGGGGGAATTAATCTCTGCCCTTGTAAAGGCATATAATTAATTATTAAGGCCAGAAATGTTTCGGGACCTTATATAAACAAATATAGCAGGTCTCAGGGACTCTGCAGGCAGGGGGCTGCTGGGTAATATGTCAAAGGGCACCAGATTTGCTCGTGAGAACTGCAGCCAATCAGAGGGAATCAAGCAGAAAAGAATAAAAGAGACTGTTTTGCCTGCTAAGGGGGGAAATCAGCCTGAGATTTGGGAAAGAGAGAGCAGAATGCAGAAGAGACTGTATGGGCTATCCAGCCCAAGGCCTGCACCTTTGCCCCAGTGGCCTGTTTGGCCCTAGCTAAATACACATTGGATGAGCGCCTAAGAGAGTCGTGCAGCAGAAGGAGAAATCTGGGAGTTTGCTGCAGAGAAGAGCAACTTGGAGTTCGCTGCAGAGAGAGGAGTTGATTTCTACTGCAGAAAAAGAGCCTTGGGAAGTTGAGTAGCCAGAGAAGGAAAAACAGCTTGGAGCGGCAGTGTGAGAGAACAAAGAAACATAGAATTTGACAGCAGATAAAGACAGCTTGACCCACCCAGTCTGCCCATTTCCCTACCTAATGGAAAAGCTGCAGATCCTAGTTAACCAACAGTCTGGACTGTAAGTTGTGCAGTTTTGAATTAAAAAAGTGCTGCAGCTGTGATCAAAGACTTGAGCAACCTGTATCCCCCCCTTGGTGGGGTAAGTGTGTTGAGACTGTGTGCTGCAAGCCAGAGTGACTGCATGTGCTAGGGTCAGAGGCTGAGCCAAAGTCAAGCTATACTGCTGTATCAGGAAAAGTGTGTGTGCCAAGCAATAAGTCTAGGGGACCCAGCATGCCCAGTCCCCAGACCCACAGCGAAGAAGACAGCGAGAGGTCTGCCTGGTGAACACTGCCTACAAAGGCCTCAGAGCTGAAGATTTTAAAGGCCAGGCAGGTGAATACCAGCATTCTCCTACTTTCTTCAGTCAGCCCTGCTGCTGCTGTGGTGTACCATCACAGACATACTTCCACGGTACCATGCAAATTCAGATACAGACTGTAAACCCCCCACAAACTGTAAGTACCTCTGGACTGTGGTGCAGGGGAGAGCTTTATTAATTTGGCTAGATATGATTAGGGGGTAAGAACCTGGGCGGGACTGTGCAGCTAAAGCTAAGCCCAGGTCTGGACTTAAATTCTGGGCACTATTCAAGTTATTTGGGCCGCAACAAAAGACCCCCAGTGTCAAAATCTGCATTGCGGTGTGGTACCCACTGAAAGGGACTATAGACACTCAGCAGCTGCCAGTTGGAAGTCGGGTGCGCCTGCAGGTGGGAGGTGGGGATACTGTGTAGTGTAACATTGTGTGACCAATTATTAAGGTTGTTGTGCTATTTTCCTCCATTTTTCCCTTCACCCAAAATAAATACTGTTATTATTCATGTTATATGCTGGTATTGTGATTACTGTAAAATGGGGGAAGTGTTGGTGTGTGGGGGAAGTGTTTTTGGGGGGAGCTAAAGTATTTTCCTGGGGGGTGATAACTTGCAATCTGTTCACAGGTATTCCCTGCCATTACCCTAGGTGGAGGCACCGCACCATTTGTCCTCTCCACTACTGGACCTGGGCCAACGCCTCTGAAGGTGTGTGCATTGTGGACCCTGAGGACCCCGGAGCAGCCAAGATGAGTGAAAGGGCTTTTACAAAGTGAAGGCACCACTTGGATTTGAACCCAGAATCTCCTGTTCGTTTGTAAGCCCTCCATCCCTGTTGTCTAGGGGCATGCCTGATGTTACTTCTGGGGAGGGGTGCTACAACAGTATAAACACAGTCCTGATTGTAAGTCTTTTTCTTACCAGGATTGCTGCACTGGAAATGGGTCCATTGGCATGATGAGGAGGTGCCATCTTCAGGTGCTTGGCTGCAACAACTCTTTTGGTTAACTGGCAAACAATTTCAATTGAAATAACTGAGGTCCACAACAGCAATGCTTCAAACAGGGGGATCCCATTTAAATAACAACAAAACTTATGGTACCATTTAAACAGTCCATCCCTCTAGTTCAATTTCAGGTTTACTGCAGGAAAACTCCATTCACAAGGAGGTCCTGGTGGGCACAGGCAGAGTATATACAGTAAATTAAACAGGCAGGAGTTACAAGGCAACAACATCTCATTAATGGTTGATACAATCAAGTAAATATCTTGATACTGAATAAACATATACAAGGGTCCAGACAGGTCCTTTGCAATAGAAGTGCAGCTGGTACACATATCACGTGGTATTGTTAACATCAATAGTGACTTGTTAGTGCAAGGAAGCTAAATGCGGACAGCATAAAAATCAATAACACAAGGCAGTAATGTACATCATAGTATGAGATGGCTGTATACAGAAGCATACATTGGTACATGGTATCTGTTTAGGATGTAAAGGACATGGCCGCAGGCATGAAGGGCGTGAGGGAGGAAGAAGGCTCCAAAAGAGTAGGAATGATTGGAACGCCCAATGAGCTGGGTAGAATGAGGTAAGAGGGGTTAAGGGTGAGGGGGGTCAGAGTAGCTGATGGCTAGGAGACTGGTGAGTATACATGGAAGGTCAGAGGGAGTAAGGGGGAGGGAGTCAAGGTAGCTTGTGGCTGGGGGACAGGTGGGTGTAAATGAAGGTGTGGTTAGCCCTTGGGGCAGTGGCATGCCATGTTAAAGGCTTTCATAACCAAAGCCTTAAAACAATTCACAGAGACAAGTTCCGTAAGTCTATGTGGAGATTGTATTTTATTTCAGACTGACGGAATAATGAAGCTAATAGCACTTCTGTCATGATTAGTACGCACTCTAGGCACGTCCAAAAGAATGAGCTCAGAATTCCAGAATGAGTATTTGCAATGAGACCTGTGCATGAGTGAGCAGATATAATGTGGCAGTTTGTCCCACAATATTTTCATTGTCCATGCGCCAATATGGAGCATCCGTCTCGAAGCTAAGGATGTCCAGCCTGCTGCTTGGTAGAGGTCACAATCGTGCGTCCTATGGGTGAGTTTGTTATGAAGGGCAGTGCACAGTGGAAAAGTGTTGCATTTGTGCATATTAGTCATGGAACTACAGTTGTATATGATATCTCCGTAGTCTAACAGGGGGAGGAAGGTGGCTTGTACCAGTCTTCGCCTAACAAACATTGTGAAGAGGGATTTGTTCCTGTAAAGAAAAAAATCAACCTCGCTTTCAGCCCCTTTGCAAGGCAATCAGTATGAATGCTGAAGGACAGTTTGCTATCTAGACAGACTCCCAGGTACTTAAAATGATCCAAAGCATCCAGGATGTCCTCAAAGATGGTTGTGCTGGGTAGGAGAGTATACTGTGTACAGACCGTTGAGGTCACATTTCAGGGGGGGTTGAAAGCAAGCAGTGGTTATACTGTGGCTGAACAGGCTCCCACCAAAGTTCTGGGCACATTTCTCTTGGGCCGTGAAAGCCACTAAACAATTCCAGGCAGCTTTAATTCGGGGCCAAGATAACCATCTCAACAGGCCGCAGCTGCTACTAGAAAGTACACTGTCTCCCTCATTTCTCCAGAAAATGGTTTCTGGACAGTTCCAAGAAATAGCCATCTGGACTCAGGGCTACTTCTCTTCTCTCCCCTTCTGAAGAACACTCAAAGGGACTGGTGCAGGTAACTCCCCTCAAAGACTGTGAAGCGGACATCTCTGCACACATGGCCACAACCGGATTGGCCTTCCCCTTTATTCAGTGCACATTACTCTTCCTTCCGTGAGCTATGGTTCGAACCCCACAAGCACTCACACAGCTGCCAGAATCAGGTTGGCTTATTGCTCCACATCTAGCTCTTCTTCCACTGTTACAGGGCTCCATCCTCTCCCATCAGTTTCTCTCAAGGGACACCTGCAGCTCGCTGTCCCACAGCACAGTCCTGCCCCATCTGTTCTTCTTTCTCACTCTCTTGGGCATAAAGTTGGCACTGCCAGAGGAATCACAAAAAAAGGGACACATAGTGGGGCAGCCCCCCCAACCCACACTTGCAGCCACCGCCACATCACCAGTTGCCATTTATGTCCAGGCCTCCCACCCAAAAACCAAGGTTCCTCTAGGAGTAGGCAAACGTCCCTGCTCCCACACTGTTCCCCATGCCTCACACCAAACTTCACATGGGCTTTCCCTTCAGCGCCAAAACCCCTACAGTTTATACCCCTGGCACCCATGGTGACCTACGACCCATGGAGTCACTGCCAGTAGGCAGAGGCAGATCAACTATTTGATTACAAGCTTGACAAGAACCTGAAAACGTGCACAAAAAGCACACATCGTGCAAGGGTGAGGGTGGGGTTATACAACGTATGTCATAAACTTTATTGTAGCAAATTCGTCCATGTGAAGCAAACCCTACAAAATTTACACCTCCCACATGTACATGTCCAAATTGAGAGTTAAGGCAACCATGTGGCCTTTCTAAGGGTTGCAGGCTGTGTACAAGTTGATCTTTCAGATTAGAGGCCCTTCTATACACCATTCTTGCATTCTCTAAGGTGTAGTTCCTAAGGATGGGGTATGTGTGTAAAAGTGACCAGTTTTTTTTCTGATGAACTCTTGAGTGTTTTTGTCTGTCTACTGTAAGTGGTAATAAAATTAACCTTTGACACAGGTTCAATACTACGGTCCTTTACAGTGAGTAGGGCTGACCTGTCACTAGAAGAAGCAAATAACCTTGCTGGCTCAATGTTGGACCTGCTATAGCCTCTTTCCCGGAATCTTGTGACCATTTCTTGGCTGCATTTCTCAAAATCTGAAGGTTCACTACAGTTCTTTTTAATTCTGAGAAACTGTGACTTAGGTATATTTTCAGTTGCATGGCGAGGATGACAGCTGGAAGCTAGTAATATAGTATTTCTATCTGTTGCTTTGCGGAAAAGATCCATCTTTATTGTTCCTTCTGGCTTTTTTGATATCAGGAGGTCCAAACATTGACTATCTCAGTACTGACTTGCACTGTAAATCACAATAGTACAAAAAGTGTTTTAACATTTACTGGAACAACCACAAACCTGCAGATGGTTTAAAAATGTGTACCACCAGGCCAGAGTCAGCAGCCAGCTGGAGACACACATGAGCGGAGCTTCTCAGGAACAATTTATATATTTTATGGGCACATCTGAACAAAAATTACAGAAACATTAGCTAAAGACTTACTGTGTTGCAATATGTGGCTTGAACAGTTTATTCTCTGAATAAAAGATGGGCGCAGCAACCAAGGTGCCAAGTTGCGTGAGCCTCCCAAACAGTGTGGTGAGTGCAGGCTCCAAGGCGAGGGAAGAAGCTATGCCACCAATAAGTTCCAGTGCCAATCCAGAAACAGTTTGTACCAAACAAAGGACATACAATGGAAGCACTCAGACATCCAAAGCTGACTGCAGATTAATATTTTAATGCAAGTATTGTCACAAATGATTTGTTCACAGCAGCTTAGATAGCAGGACTGGAACCAATAGAAGATTCCTGGTGTTTCAAGGCCACAGATGCCTCTTCGTCAGGAGGTGAGAAGCAGGCCCCACGACTAGTGGTGAAATGATGGCCACAGCAGAGAAAATCCCAAGCAGTGATCCAATCATGGGAGCAATACTGTTAACTGCAGATTAGGGATCCTATATAGGCATAGAAAAAAGCATGACCCAAGAAGTACTTCAAACCACAGTCACCAACTCTGTACTCTCAGTGATGGACTATGATCTAGTCATTTATGGCACAGCAAAGGACACAACCCTTAAAAGAGTTAGCACTGCACTCAATAGAACCTGTCATCTGTTTATGGGTGCCCATCACCGCACACACACGTGCAACTTGTACTCCATGATTAATTGGTTGCCCTCAGAGACAGGATCAAATATCACACCTGCCTTTATGCAAAGAAAATCAGCCTGGGCCTAACTCCCCCAAACTCCCAGCACCTTCTCACACATACCCCCTACTCTCACAGCACTAGGAGTGCATCTAGACATGCCTTCCTAGTCCCTTTCTGCCGCACCTTGCAGGCCCCAATGATCCTTCAGCTTCCGAGCTCCCAGTTGGCTAAATGGGCTTGTATTCAAAATCCCAGAAGTACCCAAGCTTGGTCCTTTCAAGTTCCTCCTTAGACAACACCTGGTCGCAGGTTGCCATTGTGACTGCCCAGTCTAGCTGTTTGTCCAACCTACCTGTCCTTTCTCTCTTTCACTTTCCTACCCCATCTCCTCCTCTCCTTTCCACAACCTGTCTGCCCACTCTTTGGTTATATCGGCACCCTCCCCACCTAACACTACCTGTCTGCCCACTGTTGTATTTCCTGTCTACCCCCCACCTCCTTGCTATCCCCCCATCACTTCCTGTCTGCCCACTCTTTGGTATTTTCTGCTAACCCTGCCTCATCAATGACTGACCCACCTCATGATTTCCAAAGACTGCTCTTGGCCCTACATCGTCCATCTCTGGCCGATCCCTATACCTGACAGTGCCATCCTCTGGCTGCCCGATCTTGTCTCTTGTTTGTTGCACAGTGACATCTTCTAGCTCTCCGTAATTTGTATCTACTGTACGTAGTTAATTGCTGTTAACCTTCTATTTATTGTAACTCATATGCTTGTCACAATGTTATTTTTGCATCACATTATCTCTCTGTATGTATTGTTTTGTTAATAGTTGACGTGGAACCTACGTAAAGGAGTCTCTGACTCATAGGTATTGTAATTCAAGAACTGAATAAATAAATAAACAATACTGCAGGAGATTTAACAACTGGACAGTAAAATGCAGGTCTTTAATGCCCAAGCAGCCATTTTGGAGAGTAAGGTGTAGGGAACACAGGATACAGCAATTAATTGCGTGTAGCCACTATAAGGAGCCCTGTCTCCTTATGTAGGCCTATGAGACCTCAAAGGGCTAATCTCTGTTTCTCAGAGGGCTGGACCAGCTGGTCTGTTTCAGATCTCTGGGAGGAGGAGCCAACTGACTGTAGTTGGAGAGCAGCAGCTAGTTGCATTCAGTCTGAGAGAGGTGTTCACCAGGCATGCCGTACCTACTCCCCTTGCTGATCTGCTGTTCCAGTGAGTGTGAGCCAGACTCATCTGCTGGGTATCATGGTGGTTGCTGTGCCTGAGAGCCCCAATGGGGGGAAATCCCCCAATCTAACAGAGGGAGATGCTGGGAGAGGAACCTAAGCTGCAAAGGAAAAGGAGAAACTTGGATACAACTATTGATACAGAGGTGAACTGTATGGCTTCCTATACAGTGACTCTTCTAGGCACCCCAGCAGTGACCTCCTTCTCTCCACCAGGCATAAGAGAGTTTAGGTATTACCTGGTTCATTTAATTTGGCCAGGATCCCTCTACTCTGGGAGGTCAGTTCTTGGGACAGGGTGGGAGGCAGCACCTGTGGCAGCTTTGGACCCCAGGAGATGTTTGCCTCTCCTTGCCATTTTAAACTGAGTGGAAGCTCACAGAGATCCCCAGAAGTGGGGACATAGCCCAGAAATGTGATTAATTTGGAGCTTGGACCCTCTAGCCATGGAAGTCAGTTCTTGGGAGAGGGTGGGAGGCAGCACATGTGACAGCCTCGGATCCCCAGGGGGTGTTTGTCTTCCCTTGCCCTTTTAAATTGGATGGAAACCCACAGAGATCCCTAGAAGCTGGGATGTAGCCAAGAAATGTGAGTAATTTGGAGTTTGGATGCTCTACCCATGGGGGGGGGTCAGTTCTTGGGAGAGGGTGGGAGGTGGCACCAGTGGCAACCTCGGACCCCCAGGGGCAGCCTACCTCACTTTGCTATGTAAATTGTAGGTGCTCCCACCACCACCACCACCACCACTGGTTTCAGCCCTTCATTTCTGTTAAGATTACTGGTGAAGCAACTGTAGATCTAAGGGCCCAGAGACTGCCGCCCTAAGTTCCCATGTGGCAGGTAGTATGTTGACTGTGGGCTGGGTGTAGGGGATGGTTACATGGTGTAATTCCCTGGGCAGCTTTACAGAGCCAAAAAACCCTTGCTGTGTCATGGAATGTGGTAGAGTGGAAGTATAAGCCAAATGGTGTAAGTAAAGGTACCCCCGTATTTAGACCCTTGGGTCAGGATGACTGTCCCCTGTAACAAATAAGGATCACAGCAAAGATTATCAGCCAGTCACAGTTACCATTGCAGAATATGGAAGTCTGCTTGGGAAGAAAAGTGAGTATTATTGAAATTGTGCATTTATGGAAATCTAGAATTGTACCCTGGTGGGTTGTTTGCAGCCCCAAAATTATTTCTGGAATGCTGCTGTGTGAGTTTAATAAATTTTAAAAGGGACACAGTGCACATTCAGTTATTGTTAGGGACTGTTTGCTTTCTAACCTTTGTTTGCAGCTCTGCATCAGCCTGAAGAGCACCCAAGCTCCTGGGAGGTCACCTTAGTCCTGGAAGGTCAAGTAAGTTTTATTGTGGGTCTCCTCTCTGAAAACAAACATGTGCCATAGAAAACCCCCCTAGACCAGGGAGAGGCCTACGTGTGCAAGACTGGGGAAGGGTGCTCTGATTTCTACCATAACATTATGTAGGTATTTATATCCATTATTCTCAGCAAAGCAGCAGTCCAGAATTAATTTAGGGGCTGCAAGCAACCCAATGGGGAACACTTCTAGATCTCCATAAATGCTCAATTTCAATAACGCTCCCTTTTCTCCCCAAAACAGATTTCCATACTCTGCAATGATAAATGCGACTGTGACTGTGATTGATAATCTAACAGTGGCTCAGCAGGTTAGAAACATAGAAATATGGAATTTGCGGGCAGAAAATATCACTTGACTCACCCAGTCTGCCTAGATGGTCCCTGCCTAGCCTAGCTCCGTAAACCCTAACCAGTCTCTGGTAAGCCTCCCTCCTTCCTGCTTATTTAGTAATATTCCCCTGTCTTTATCCCATGCATGCTTAAAGTCCCTACTTTTTTTGTCTCTACCACTTTTGCTGGCAATCTGTTCCAGGCATCTACCACTCTTTCAGTGAAGTAGTACTTCCTCACATCCCTCTTAAACTTCCTCCCTCCAGTTTCCTAGCATGCCCTGTGGTCCTGGTGCTCTTCCTCATTCAAAAGAGACTCCCCTCCTGCACTCTGTTCACCCTGGTGAGATATTTGTAGGTCTCTATCATGTCCCCATGTCACTCTCCTCTACTCTCCTCCAGGGTGTACATGCTGAGATCCCTTAGTCTCTCCTTATAGGGCTTTTGGTGCAGCCCCTGCACAACTTTAGTTGCCCTCCTCTGGACCCCCTTCATCTATGCCCTTTCTGAAGTGCAGCCTCCAGAACTGGTCACAATACTCCAGGTGGGGTCTCACCAGTGACCGATACAGTGGCAACACCACCTCCCTCATCCTGCTGGAGATACCTCTCCCAGTGCATCCCAGCATTCCACTGGCCCTACCCACTGCTTTGTCATACTGCCCTGCCTCTTTGAGGTCATCAGATATGATAACCCCAAGGTCCCTTTCATAATTAATTTTCTGTGTGGCACAGTATCGAAGGCCTTGCTAAAGTCCAGATAGGCCACATCCACTGCAGCAATCTATTTCCCTGGTCACCCAGTCAAAGAACTCAATCAGGTTCATTTGGCATGACCTGCCCACCATGAATCAGTGCTGCCTTTAATCCTGCAGTCCACTAGATTCAAGATACTTTATCAACTTTTCCTTTATCAGTGTTTTCACTAATATCCCCACCACTGCGGTGAGGCTCACTGGCTTATAGTTTATTTATTTATGTTTTCGGTAACCAGGTGAGCAAACTGATCCAAAAGATCATTTTCAGTTATGACCCGGGCCGTGCAGTGTCACAGACAATAGGTACAAGTTATAATACAGTAGGTACATATAATACAGTGAGTACAGTGATATCAGAAACAGTGATACATAAACATTATATCTTAAAGGGACACATTCCTGTACAGTGGCATACATAGTTTGAAAGTCCATGAAAAGATCTTTTAACTGAGGTATTGGGCATACCTGTAGGTGGAAGCAGTCCAGAGATATAGATGACTGAGTATATGCAATATAAATACTACGTTAGAGCCATCCATAGAACCTTGTGATGTCAGTGATGAGCAAGCAGTGCTTAACTCGATGCATAGTTCTAAGAATGACTCTAATTGTAACCCCCCTGCAAATGGGGGTTCCCAAAAGTCTTCCAAGCGTTTAAGCCATTTATCTGTGAGTGCTTTTAGAGCCTCTGGTACTGTCTCTTTAAGAGCTGTCTGCTTGCAGACATAATTAATTTGGATGGGGGGTCTGTGTGTTTCTCTGCTCGAGTCCCGTTGGGCCACTGATTAAATCGCTCCGTTTCTGCAGTAGCTATATGCGCAGAGGGAGCTCTTTCAGGAGATGAAATTGTTTGCTGGTAACCTGCTAGAATAATAATGAAAATGCAGTTTGTTTTAACCTGCTTTCTTATAGCAAGGATAGTGCAGAGCAGCTCCCCCATTCTGGTTTTGAACTGCTGAACTGGACCAATCAGTGTAGGGGGACCTTTAAAATGGAGCCTGCTGCTGGTAAATCAGAACTTGAACTCTTAAGTTGAGCCAGCCTCAATGGGACTGTATGGCAGATGCCTCTGGGAATTGTAGTTTGGACCTTGGCACCTTTTTGCACCAACAGGCGAGTTTATTGTGAGTGACAGCCAAACCAGCCAACTGAACTGGGAGGAACTCAAAGGAAATGCCCGGCTTTGTCTACTGGAAAGATTAGATAAGTTGAGACAGTGAAGAGAGAAGGAGCTGTGAGCTTCTGCACTGTATAGTTTCACACAGTAAGCGCGTGTAAGGCCCTGAGTTTTGGTCTGCAGCCTGTGCAACCACCTGTTCAGACTGAATTAGACCTGTGAAGAGAATCAAGGAGATCTGAAGAGTAGGAAGCCAGGCTCACCCTGTAGAAGACTGGAGAAATTGCTGAATCGCGCTCGGTCTGTCAGGAACTGAATCTGCTGTGTGTTCTCCCGAGTATTATGCAGTAATTGCGATCGGGATCGAGAGGCAGCCTGCCTGGTATAGTACTTTCCTTTTACATATATGTGTAGTGCTTGTGGGGAATCGCGTTCCAAATCCCCTGTACAGTGAATTGAGTGCATGAAGCTGGAAGTGAACCCCAGCTTAATCCGGACTATATCTATTTGCTGTAAACTGCAGTGGGGTCCAGTCACAAAGACCTTTTCCACATGTTCTGCTCCTCCTGGCAATTCAGGACAATCTACTTTCCATCCAGTTCCCAGCACTGAGTCTGTGAGTACAAAGCAGGGTAGCTCTCTGCCATCTGTTTATCAAATTGCAAGTGTGTCATCTATTTGTTGCTGTTTCATTTCTTCATGAACTGAGCCATCCGGCTCCGGATTACAATTGGGTATTGTGCAAGTGTTTTTCCATCACAGGGCCCCACCCAGCTGCACTGATCCTGGCTAGCCCCCCCCCCCATCCTGGGTACCCAGTGAAAGTGACAATTTGGGACTCTAAATATGCGCACAGTACTGTGATTATTAATGTGTTTAACCTAATTAACCTGATTTCCCCCTTCCTTGTTACAGTTCCTTAAATAAATCAGATCTGTTTGTTTCAGCAAAGTTACACTGACTGAAGTATTTGTTTATGTTAATGTATTGTACTGTGGTTTTTGCACTGTGTGATCTTATTTTACAGGGGGTCCCCAGAGTCCAGTCGACAGAGCCAGTCCTGTGGGTAAGTGTACTTTGTGAAGATATATTCCTGATGCATTGTGTGGGCCACTAGTTGGAAGAAAGAAGGGTTGCAGTGACCCAGAGGGCTGTGACCAAGTTGTTTTAGACTGTTACAACCCCGACCTCTGGGTGGAGGCACCCGCCATTGGATCCAGGCCCCTCAACCTGTTAGTGGCAAAGCAGGCAGGGGTAGTAGCCCTTGGGATAGCGCCCACTAGGGGTTATATAATGTAGAAGTTATATTGCACAGACTCAGTCATCTATATCTCTGGACTGCTTCTAGTTACAGGTATGCCCAATACTCCATTTAAAATAACTTTTTATGGGTTTCAAACGATGTATGCCACTTTACATGGGGTTAAGAACATAAAAAACAAGTTCATTACAAATAAAGCGACACTTCTCTGCTTGCAAAGAACTAGGACATACACTTACTGCAAATCAAGACGTTATTCAGCTAGTTCAAAGCTTACAATACAGTGCATAAGGGATTACACTACAGCAATCAACATTTTCACAATGGAGTAAAAAAAACTTGTCAGTTGTTTATGTAGTAGCCAGTACTTGGGAAGTAAGGCAAATGGTACACTGGGCCCCTAAGTCAGATTTCTAGTGAGGGTATTTCCTAAGGAGCAGGCACAAGTGGCCTGAGGCATGAGCCAATCTCGTAGCTTCGATTTGAAGGACTGATGAGAGGGTAACACAAGGGGGGGACAATCTGTTCTGAAATATGCTAGAAGGGGTAGAGACAAGCCTCATTTAATTATACATATTGGGATGAATGATCTGGCTGACAAGACAGTAGATATAGTCCATAGGAGGTTTGAAGAACTAGGACAATAATGTGAGGGGGCAGAAAGTCATCCAGCAGTACCTGCTCCCTTCTGTTCCTGGTTGTTGGGGTACTCCAGTCCACTCCTGGCATGTTGAAGTCCCCCACAATCACCACACTACCCTTCTCGCAGGTCCTCCTGATCTGTCCCGCTAGTTCCCTGTCTAACTCCTCCGTCTGAGATGGCGGCCTGTACACCACTCCCAGTCTAAGAATCCTATTCTTTGAATCCTAGATTTGCAGCAATACATCTGAAGGAAGGACTTTGTGAGAGAACTTATGGTGGAAGAACACCCAAAGGGGGGAGAAATGGCAGAAAGTGGGGGGTGACAGATGGGGAAATCATGGAGGACAGAGTTCGGGAGGGTTTGGAGGCACTGAGGGGGATAAGGTGCCAGGCCCAGATGGCATCCACCCCAGGGTACTGATAGAGCTGGCAGAGATCCTTACAGGACCTTTGGCATACCTATTTAATGCCTCACTGCATTCGGGGTGTGTACCTCAGGACTGGAGGATGGCTGATGTGGTGCCCCTCCACAACAGTGGCCCCAAGGATGAACCGGGAAACTACAGACCAGTGAGCCTCACATCCATCGTGGGTAAGCTAATGGAGACTATCCTGAAGGAAAGGCTGCTGGCCCTCCTAGAGGCCAAAGGACTATAGGACAGCAGACAGCATGGCTTCATATGGGGCAGATCCTGCCAAACCAACCTGGTGGAATTCTATGACTGGGTAACTAGGCAACTGGACAGGGGCCATGCAGTGGATGTCCTGTATCTGGACTTCAGTAAGGCATTTGACTCGGTGCCGCATGGAAGGCTGGGAAGTAAGTTAGTAGGCACAGGGGCAGGTGCAAAGCTGGTGAGATGGGTAGGGAACTGGTTTCAGGGAAGGCAACAGAGGGTGGTGGTGGGTGGGGAGCTCTCACACCCAAGGGTAGTGATGAGCAGTGTTCCACAGGGCTCGGTGTTGGGACCAGTGTTGTTTGGGATAGTCATTGCAGACATATCATTGGACATCAAGAGCAAGATCAGTCTGTTTGCTGATGATACCAAGGTAGGAGCGGTGGTGGATGGCCTAGGAGGATGGCAGGGGTTGCAGGATGATCTGGCAAAGCTTGAAACCTGGTCAGACACCTGGCAACTGGGCTTTAATGCCAAAAAGTGCAAGGTGCTGCATTTTGGGATGAAGAACCCAAGGAGGAGTTACCAGCTGGGGGGAGTGGAGCTAGCCCAGACAGAGGAGGAGGAGAAGGATCTGGGGTTGCTCATTACAGGGTCAATGAACAACTCAGCACAATCTAGGAGGCCAGCTGCAAAGGCCAACAAAATGCTGGGTTGCATTGCAAGGGGTATATCCTCGAGGAGGGACGAGGTGATTCTGCCACTGTATAGGTCATTAGTTAGACCGCACCTGGAGTACTGCGTGCAGTACTGGTGCCCGTATCTGAAGATGGACATTAAGTTACTGGAGAGGGTGCAGCGCAGGGCGACAAAGATGATCAAGGAGCTGGGGGACTTATCATATGACAGGAGGCTGAGGGAGTTGAACATGTACTCACTGGAGGAGAGGAGGGACGGGGGGACATGATTGAAACCTTTAAGTACATGAAAGGAATAAACAAGACAGGTACAGAGGGGCTGTTCAAAGTAAGGGAAGGGAGGGACACCAGGGGCCATGACATGAGACTGGAGGGAGGAAGGTTCAGGAGGGAGATGAGGAGACACTTTTTTACAGAGAGGGTGGTAGCTGGGTGAAATGCATTACCTGCAGAAGTGGTATCCAGTAGAACAGTGGACTGCTTCAAAAGGGGATGGGACAGGACAAGGGGGAGGGTCAATGAAAGGGAAGGGTGGAAGGGAGAGTCAGCTGCAGAATAAGGGGTGCTAGCTGCACATTCGAGCAGACTTGATAGACCTCTAGGCCTTTATCTGCTGGCAAATTTCGTATGTTCGTATGTAACATACAGATAGCAGGTGGTATTCTATTCTAGGGAGCAGAGACAGAGAAAGCCTTGCTCCCCATGACAGTAGATACATGGGTGACTACTGGGGGGATGGAAAAGACCCTGAGACACCAAGTTACCACCTTGTCAGTGAGAAGCGAGGAGTACGGGGACTTATGTGAGTTCCTGAGAGGTGTCGACTAGACAGCCCATGGCATATTCAAAACGGCCCCGCAGAGAGAGCCAGCCAAAGGACTGATATAGAGAGCAGTGATGAGTGGAAGAAGGGACATGAAGGGCAAAGCAACAGATAGAGTTGTATGTGATATTTAGATGAGAAAGAAGTGAGGAGGATGTGGAGGAGAACACTGGGGAGTAACTGTCAAATAGGGGCAGTAGATTTCCCTGGGCAATTGCAAGATGAGCCTCTGGGGTTAAGAGGTGGTTAACACGGTAAGCTGTCCCCAGCTTCTGGTGGACTCTCTTCATAGTGTTAGAAATGTGGTCATTGTAGGTAAGGGATGGCTCAAGAGTCACTCCTAGGTATCTGACGGGGGATAAAGTGTCAAGAGGAGGGCCTGCAGGGGTGACTATGTGTAACCAGGTTTTTGATTTGGTAGCCTTTGCAAGGTACAGCTTTGAGCCAAAGAGCATGGCCTTCGTATTTTTCTCATTTACAAGAAGTTTTTTAGAGAGGAACCAATGTTGAGCTGATCCATAGTTTGTAGTGAGTGTACAAGATATAAATTTGAGACGCCTGGTGCTGTGGAAGATGACAAAGCCATCAGTGTAGAGGAGCACATTACAGTTTATGCTTTCTGCGGGAAGATAATTTATGAACAGTGAGAATAATAGAGGCCCCAGTATGGAGCCCTGTGGGACACCAGTATGGATGGGTTAATGCAGCAGAGGCATCTTTGCCTATCAGAACAGATTGGAATCTGTTAGCTAGGTAGCTGCTAAACTAAGCAGTAGCGTCCGGAGAGCAGCCTAGGTTTAGCAGGGTGGGTTGGAGAAGGTGATGATCGACAAGGTGAAAGGCCTTTGATAGGTCCACAAACACCACACATGTGGCCATACCCATGTCCATGTTTCTAAGGACGATTGGAGAAAAGGGCCAAGGCCGAAGAGGAGCTGTGGTGTTTGTGGAAGCCATGTTGGAGGGGACTCAGGAGGTTGTACTTATCTAGATGCTCAGATAGCTGGTGGTGAATGATTGTTTCTAATAGATTGCTTAGATGTGGGAGGAGGGAGATGGGGAGGTAGTTTTCCGCGGCAGCGGGATTGCGGTTGAAAATGGGCTGCGTTTACATGCTTCCATGGGTCAAACATAGTAGATGATGAGAGGCAAGGTTAAATATGTGGGTCAGTGGCTTTACAAGGGCAGGGAGAGGAATTTTAGAAAGGTGGGATACAGACCGTCGCTACCTGGGCTGCCCCTGGCGGGTAGCATCTTTAGGAGTTTGCCAGTGACACTATGGTCGATGGCTCTGAAGTAAAAGACAGGGCTTGATGTCTGTAGGCAGCATGACTGTTTTTTCTGGGTAGAGGGAGGCTGTGGAGGGAGTTTGCTGGTGTAGGCGGTAAGATCGATGAACATTCTATTAAAGGTATCAGCGATCTTGCCTGGGTCAGTAATGGGACCGGAAGAGGAGGGAAGTGCTGTTATCTGTTTATTTGATTTTGGGTTGATGAGGGTGTTAATTGCGGCTCAGAAACTGCAGGGGCTGCCAAGAGACTCATTTTGTAGGTTGGTGTAGTATTTACTCTTGAGTGACTTCACTGCCTGCTTGCAGGAGTTATGAAGTCGCCTGTATGCATTCCATAATTGGGGGGAAGGGGATGCCTTAAAGGCTTGCCAGGTTTGGTCCCTTACTTTCATTTGGGCCAGGAGTTCATTTGATAGTCAACAGATGTTACCACCTTTAACCCTCCTGCTGGTGATAGGGAAGTATTTGTCCTGAGGGTTGCGAAGAGCTTCCGTTAAAAAAAGCGTCACTGCCATGGAGACATCTTTGAGTTGATAGAGTGAGGACCAGTTTATGGCCCAGGCATCCCTTAGCACTAAGCCTCTTCCCTGCTGTCACTCTTATGTAGAGCCAGGGACCACTTCTGCTGTACTCCAATCCTCTGGACCTATGCGCAATTCCAGTGAATTGTTGAGTAAGTCTATCTGCAGGGTAGCCACCACCTCCTTGAGTTCTTTTAGTAACCTTGGTTGTATCCAATCCGGTCCCACAGCTGACACAGTCTTTCTCATTTTCTGCACAATCTCCCCCCCCCCCCCTTCTAAAGGTCACTGAATGCACTGCAGCATCTGCACCATATTTAGACCTGCAAGTCTCTTCAGGACTCTTTCCTCTGAAAATGGACTTGAGTCCCCTCCCCTTTGTTCCTGCTGCTTCCTGGTGGCCTGTCCCTCCCTGCAATGTGAAGACTGAGCAAAAGTACCTGTTCAGGATGTCTTTTTTTTTTGTCCCATTCTGCATAGTCTCCTTCTGACACCCTTCTTATCTTCACTGTGCCTCCCCTTTGGGAGGTTGTATACTCGCCTTTTGAGGTCAGGCAGTCGGAAGGCTATGGGTTCTAGCCCCACACCAGGAAGTTGGAGTAAAATACTGATACTGGCATGCAGCATGAGGGGGTGCTGCACTCCTGAGGTGCTATCTTTTGAATTAGACATCAAACTGAGGTCCCACCTGTTTTTGTGGTTGTTCAGGTGGATGTTAACAATCCCATGGCAGTTCTCAAAAAGAATAGGCATAATTTTTATTGAACAAGAAAAAAAACACAGTCATACAACAGTGAAGCAAAAACCAACAAACAAAATTACAACAAGACTCATACACTCAAAATTAAAGAAAAAATATATATTTCAGAAAACTATGAAAGAAAAAAATGACAACATAACAGCTTGAAGCAAAGTTGTCAGCACACAAATTACAGCCCTCGCCACACCAAAACACCCAGCTTCCTATGTATTACTGTGTAACACCAAGTAATTGTGCAGGGGGACCTGGAGACACTGGAAAGGTGGTCTAGAAAGTGGAAGCTGAGATTCAATGCAGGGAAATGCAAGGTACTGTACCTGGGGGCTAGAAACCCGGGCGAAGAGTACACCCTGGGGGAGGAAATGCTACAAGTCTCAATGGCTGAGAGGGACCTGGGGGTGGTAGTGGATGTCAAGATGAACAACTCGGAGACTTGTAGGAGGGAAGCAGCCAAGGCAAACAGGATGCTGGGATGCATCGCTAGGGGGATCACCTCCAGAAGTAGGGAAGTGATGCTCCCTCTGTATAACTGCTTGGTGAGGCCACACCTCGAGTACTGCATGCAGTTTTGGAGGCCACACTTAAAGAGGGACATTAAACTCCTGGAGAGGGTCCAGAGGAGGGCAACCAAAATGATTTGGGGCTTAGGGGACAGGACCTATGGGGAGAGGCTCGAAGAGCTAAATACTGTATGTACACATTGGAAGAGAGAAGGGACCAGGGGGACATGATAGAGGTCTTCAGGTACATGAAGAGGGTAGATAGGGGAGGAGCAGTCAGGGTGCTTTGAAGGAAGGAGGAGGGGGCAACTAGAGGGCATGGGTGGAAGCTGGAGGGGGGGGATTCAGTGGGAGAAAGGAGGAGGTGCTACTTCACTGAAAGGGTGGTGGAGCCATGGAATGTGCTGCCCAGGGGGGCTGGTGGAGGCAGAGACAGTGGAGGGGTTCAAGAGGGGGTGGGACAGGTACAGGGGAAGAGTTCTGGAAGCAAAATCCAGTGCAGTGAGAATATCTGGAAATGGGAAGGGAGAAGCCAGAGAAGGCGAGGGAGGCAGCAAGGTCAGCTCCCAGGGTGGGGGCTGACCAAACGAGCAGACACGAAAGACCATTAGGCCTATTCTGCTGGCATTTTAGTATGTTAGTAAACCTTTCCAGTATGAGACAAACCTTTTCCTGGTAACTAAAACAGCATCAGTTATACACACTTTATTCAAAGCCAGCTGCATAAGCATCTCCTGATATGTCACCTGTTTTTGTTGCACAGTGAGAGTGCATCTAGACTGCCAGATGTAGAAATTTAGTACAACAAAAAGTACTATCACAGTTTGAGTATCTAAAGCCTGCCAGGACTGTGAAATAATTTTCAGAACCAGGTCCTCATATTTGATATGCCTAAACTGGGGTAGACTACAAAAATCAGCAAAGCAATTCCAAAATGACTACGTGTAAGGACAGGGGATAAAAGGGTGAGTTTAGGCTTCTAAAATAGAGGCATAACCAAGTATGGGACAGTACCGTTCATCTGTATTTTTATGTTTCAGGGAGTTTCTTACTCCCAAATGGCCATGTGTGCTGAGTCACACGAAATCCCTCTTCTGTGTGGGAATCCTCCTGCTCATAAAATGGTATAAAACTACTGAGTCCTGAACTGTCGGGCATTCTGGGATAATTGGGGTAATAAAAAAAGAGGTGGACAATATTTGCGCATTCAGCTGTTTCCTGGACATGGACTCAGTCTGGCAAAGGGATCATTTCCATTGCCGGAATAAAACAAAAAACATTTTTAATACAGTCAGGGCAAAATTTCCTGGCACCAGACTTGGGAAAACAAATTTTACCCAGCCTGAAAAAAAGGAGCTTATCCATTCCTTGATTCATGGCACCTACAGTGTCGCCTCCTGCCTCAGGACCATGTGAAAATTGCAAATAAAAAAATAAACTAAAAATACTAATGGATTCAGCATTCCAATAGCACCATCTCTTATGGCCAGATAAGGCACCCCCTTTTTATAGGGTTCAGATGGCTTCTCCATAGAAACATAAAACAATTATACAGCCATGCTTCCAAAGCAAGGGGGTGGGGGCATAACTGAGATAAAGGAATTTAGGAAGCACTTTCTTGGCCAGTTTACAGATTTTCTATCTTTGGACTTCTATGGAGGCAGCTTGTAAGCAGCTCTCCCAATTAGAGAATGCCACGTCAGTGTCCCCAAAGACCACACCTAACAATTCAAAGGAAGAATCTGACACTGGAATTTGGGAGATAGCAACTGAGGTGTCTTTAAAATTCCCTATCCCAGTGCTTTTACTTTTTGACCAGTTTATGACAGAGCCAAAGGCTACGGAAAATGCTCCTATTACCCTTTCCAAAAAAAGGCACAGTCAAAGCCTCTTTAAAAAGAGGCTAATGTCATCAGCATAAGCGAGAGCTTTCAATTCAGACTGGGTATGTTGAACACCCACCGCTTTTCCCTTTCTGCAGTCTTGAAGGGTGCTTAGTAGAGGGTCGATACAAAACACATATAGAATGGGGCTAAGGGAACATCCCTGCCTCACTCAGTGATGATATGTGTTGTACTAATTAAGATCATGAATACTAATGATGCACGCCCTTCATGTATCTCTACATAGAAACACAGAAACATAGAATTTGATGGCAAATAAGTACCGCGTGGCCCACCCATTCTGCCCATTTCCCTACCTAGTGGATAAGCTCCAGATCCTAGTTAACCAGCAGCCTACTTCTTTCTACCCCCAACCCCTAGAATTGCCTTATGACTGTCCCATGCATGTTTAAATTCAACCACTGTTTTTGACTCCACAACCTCCTCCAGAAGGCTGTTCCATGCATCCACAACCCTCTCTGTGAAAAAATAATTCCTTACATTACCTCTGAGCCGCCCCCCCATCTTCAAATTGTGCCACCTTGTTCTTGCACACCTCTTTTTTTGAAAGATGCTACCCTCTTGGACTTTGTTGATTCTCTTGAGGTACTTGAAAGTTTCTATCATGTCCCCCCCTTCCTCCTTACCTCGAGGCTATACATATTAAGCTCCTTTAGTCTCTCTTCATATGTCTTCCAGTGCAGACCCTGCACCATTTTAGTTGCCCTCCTCTGGACAGCTTCCATCATGTCTATGTCCTTACGGAGATTGGGTCTCCAGAACTGCACGCAGTATTCCAGATGGGGTCTCACCAGCTGTCTGTACAGAGAGAGATAACAACTTTCTGTTTTCTACTGCTGATGCCTCTCCCTATGCATCCCAGTATCCCCCCCAGCCCTCCTTACTGCCCTCTCACATTGCTTGCCCACCTTTAAGTCATCTAATATGATTATCCCCAGGTCCCTTTCCATTTTTGTTGTTGTTAGTATCTCACCGCCATTGTGTACTCTTCCCCTGGGTTTTTGTATCCCAGGTGCATTACCTTGCACTTCTTAGCATTGAATCTAAGCTGCCATACATTTGACCATTCCTCTAACCTTGCCAAGTCCCTTCTCATCCTTTCCACCCCACCTTGTGCATCAGCTGTTTTGCAGATCTTTGTGTCATCTGCAAAGAGACATACTTTTCCTTCCAGTCCCTCTGCAATGTCGCTTATAAAGACATTGACGAGGACCGGTCCTAATACTGCACCTTCCGGTACCCCACTAGTAATCCCCTTTTCTTCAGAGTGGACTCCATTTACTATTACCCTCTGTGTCCTATTCTCCAGCCAATTCTTTACCCAGGCTATCATTTTGGGACCCTCTCCCAGGCTGGCTAACTTGTATATTAATCTTTTGTGTGAGACTGTGTCAAATGCCTTGCTAAAGTCTAGGTAGGCCATGTCCACAGCCCCTCCCTGATCTACTACTTTGGTCACCCAGTCAAAGAAATCATTAGATTCATCTGGCATGACCTTCCCACTGTGAATCCATGCTGCCTTGGGTCCTGTGCCCCTCTGGCCTCTAGGTACTCAATAATTCTTTCCTTCAGAAGTGATTCCATCATTTTCCCTATCACTGAGGTTAAACTAACATGTCTTTAGTTTCCTGCTTCTGCCCTGCTCCCACTTTTGTGAAGGGGAATCACATCTGCCCTCCTACAGTCCGCAGGTACCACCCCATCCTCCCATGATTTGTTAAAGAGGGCAGTCAGTGGTGTCGCTAGTTCTACCCTTAGTTCTTTTAGAATTCTGGGATGAATCCCATCAGGCCCCATTGCTTTGTCCACCTTCAGTTTTAAGAGTTCTTTCAGAACCCTTTCTTCTTTAAATGGGCTGGTATCAACTTCTGTATCCAGAGTCTTTCTATTGTTTGTTTTAGGTATCTCCTCCTCCTCTTCATTTGTAAATGCTGAGCAAAAATATTTGTTTAGTATCTCTGCCTTTCCACAGTCACCTCTGCCCACCCCTCCTCCCTTTATTAAGCCTCACTATCCCTCCCTTGGTCTTCCTTCACTCCCTGATGTACCTAAAAAAGGTTTTATCCCCCTTCTTAACTGAGTTGGCCATCTTTTCCTCGGTTCGGGCTTTTGCTGTTCAGACTGCCTTCCCAGCTTCCTTTTGCTTTAACTGATACAATTCTCTGTCCTGCTTCTTCTGTGATTCCTTATACTTCCTGAATGCTTTCTTTTTCTCTTGAACCTTCACTGCCACCTCCTTTGAGAACCATAGTAGTTTCTTACATCATTTAGTTTTGTTTATTTGCTTCACACAAAGGCTTGTTACCTCTGTGATGGCAGTTTTTATTATTCCCCATTGTTCTTCCATCCCTCCTTCCTGCCCATTTGCTAGTGCATTCCTTAGGCACTCACCCATTTTGGCAAAGTCAGCCCTCCTGAAGTCTAGTACTTTTGCCTTCGTATGACTTGACTCTATTGTTGTGTTTATTGTGAACCATACTGTTCGATGGTCGCTAGTTCCCAGATGGCTACCCACTTCTACATCAGTGATCCTCTCTCCATCTCCATTTGAGAGAACCAGGTCTAAGATTGCTCCCTCTTGAGTGGGTTCCAATACTAGTTGTCTAAGGCATGCCCCCTGTAGGGCATCTAGAATAACCCCACTCTTCGAAGTGGCTGCTGCAACTGCACTCCAGTTAACATCTGGCATATTCAGATCACCCATCAGCAATATCTCCCCTTTTTCTGCCATTCTAAGTATACTTTCTACCATTTCCTTGTTCATTTCCTCCCCCTGAGAGGAGGGGGAGGTCTGTATACAACCCCTGTGCGGATTGTGGTTCCATTGCCTGTCTCTAAATTGACCCACATTCCTTCTTCTCCTCCCTGTTTATCCTTTTTTTCTGTTGCTTTGATTCCTTCCCTTATGTAGAGAGCTCCTCCTCCTCCCCTTTTATCCTCCCTGTCCCTCCTGTAGATAGTGTATCCTGGTATGTTTACGTCCCAGTCATGGTTCTGTGTATACCATGTTTCTGTGACTGCCACGCTATCCAGATGTTCCTCTTCCATCAAGGCCACTAATTCAGGAAGCTTGTTACCCAGACTACGGGCATTGGTACCCATTGCTCTCCATTTTTTGATGGCTTTACCTTCTGTAGCAGCATCCCCCACTGACCTTTCTACCTTGGTCTTTTTCTCATTTAGTACCCTGTTTTGTAGGGGGAGGCTGGGATTTTCCTGCTGCTTATCAGTGCCTCCCCCCCTTGACTAGTTTAAAAGCTTGCCAATGAAGCATTTAAACCAATTGCCCAAAGACTTGTTCCCTTCCTGGACAGATGCAGACCATCTGCCAGTATAGGCTGGTGTCCTCCAGGTGGAACCCCAGTCCCCAATGAAGCCAAACCCCTGTGCTCCACATCATTTTTTCAACAATTTGTTAAACTGAAGACGGGCAACTTCCTCCCTCAGGGCAGAGAGTTGTCTGCAAACAGGGCAGTATCTCAGCCTCCAGAAATACTCCCGGAAGACTACTGCCCCACAGCCATTACATTGCACTACTCCCCACATGACTGTCTACCTTCTTGTTTTTTTTTGTTTTTTCTGTGTGTGTGTGTGAGATTGGTTTGTTATATAGAAATATATTTATATATTAAATAATGTGTATGCTTATATTGTCAGTGCAGTGTGCTAGAGAGGATAGATTTGAACTTTAGAATAAATACTTGTTGGGCTGAAACCCGCCAGATTAAAACGGTCTGCTGTAGTGTAATGCTCTGCCAGTTTGTTAGAAAAGCTTTTTTTTAGAAAGTCAAGCGTTTCCTGTTTGCCTCAGCATTTCGTTACATGGTGTTAGAAGATGGGGCAGCTGTCACCACCACCTGCTTTGGATTTATCTGGCAACCTTGCAGAAAACTGGCACCGCATCAAGCAACAAGTGGAAATTTATTTTGCGGCCTCAGGAGTCTCGGAAAAGTCTCCTCGGATGCAAGCCATGACCTGTCTACATATCATGGGCCCTGCAGCCCTGGAAGTTTACAATACATTTGACTGGGCAAAAGATGAAGATAAAATAGACTTGTCTCAAATTATACAGCAATCTGAGAGCTACTGCAATCCACCTATGAGTGACATCTGTTCAACACACACAGCCAACAATCAGGTGAAACCTTTGATGTTTATCTTACAGAATTACGATTGTGTGCTAAGTCATGCAAATGTGGTAATTTCTTTGACTGACTCACTGATCAGAAACCGAATTGTTTGCAGTATTCTGGATAACCAACTGTGGTGCTACCTGCTCTGCGAGATGGACATGTCTTGGGCCAAAACTATTGGTATTTGCAGGGCTGCTAAATTAAGTGAGAGGCAATTCAAAACCATAGGTGAACCTCCTGGTACACATGAGGCAGTGCATTCAGCGACCTTTAGAAAGGGGGTATAGAGAGACTAAGAGAGAGAGAGAGAGAGAGAGAGAGAGATTATGCAGAAAATGAGAGAGACTGTGTCACCTAGAAAGCCCAATTTGCATGCATGTGGTAAATTTGGGAGGCAGCATGGACCAAACAGATGCCCTGCTTATGAACAGAGATGTTGAATATGCAATAGACAGAATAATTTTGCAAGAATGGGCACAGCAGGGCAAGGTGCAAAAGTGTATGTAGTTGAAGACAGCAGAAGTGAAAGTGAGAATGCTTTTGATATGGAAACGCTGACTGACACAGCTGTAGACAAGGACTGGAATGTGCACTTAAACATTAATGGGAAAATTGTACTTTGAAACTGAATACTGGAGCACAGTGTATTTTTATGCCTATGAGCATGTATCTGTCGAGCGAGCCTATCCAAAAGTTGAAAGCAGGATTGGTTTCCTACTCTGGCCATCACGTGAATGTACAAGGGAAAGTTGTACTGGCTGTGGGATTCAAAAATCTGTATCATGTTGTCACGTTTCAAGTTGTAGATGCTGATGTAATGTCCATGCTGGGACTACCTACATGTCTTGAGATGAAATATGTTAAGAAATTTTCACTTAATGCTGAGATAGAAGCAACTAATGAGATATTGTCCAAGTCTGCTGATGTTTTTCAGGACCTGGGGTGTCCCGAGGGTGAGCACCACATCAAGATAGGCAAGTCTATTAGCCCAGTAATACACCCACCCAGGAAAATACCCTTTGCTTTAAAAGACGAGGTTAAGTCTGAGCTGGACAATATGGAGAAGCTAGGTGTTATTAAAAAAGTAGAAAGACCCAAGAGCTGGGTTAATTCAATGGCAGTAATAGAGAAACCTGGTAAAGTGAGAATATGCATTGACCCCAGAGATTTGAACAAGGCAATAAAGAGAGCACTAAATAAAAACAGTTGAAGTAGCTGCAAGGCTCGCAGGTGCCAAAATTTTCGCAGTGCTCGATGAAGGTCGTGCGTTTTGGCAAGTGAACCTTGATGAGTCCAGCTCTGAGTTAATGGCATTTAACACACCATTTGGGCATTATAAATTTAAGAGAATGACGTTTGGAATATGCTTTGCCCCTGAGGTGTTTCAAAGAAAGATATCTCAAATATTTGAAGGTGTAGAAACTTACATGGATGATATATTGATTTGGGGTCAGATTTACTAGAACATAATTGAAAGGCGCATGCCTGTAGTTATGTGGGGGATTAGCTCCTCCCCCACATCCTGCTTAAACCAGCAGGCTACCACCACTCTGTTTAGAGTGTGTCGCACTTGCTGTGCTCACTCCGTGCTGCGTGCTGGGGCAGACTCCTTCCTCTGTTCTGTACCCCCCCTTCCCCGTGCTCTTCTGCCTTCCTGTTGCTTTCTGCCTTTTGTTTGTTTCCCCCCTGCTCTTCCTCTCCATTCATTTTTGCCTTTTCTGGCTGTTTGTCTGCCTCGCCTCCAGCCCTGCTGCACTGCAGCTCATGCCGTCTTTCTTTTGCTGGCTTTCCATTCCCCCTGTGGATCTCACCTACCTCGTATCCTGCACTCCTCCACCTTGTTGCTGGGCTGTGACGTCCACTGCATGTAGTTCAACCTGTGCAGCTCTGGACACTCATGTCTGCTGCATCTGGGTGCGCTCTGTGTCAAAAACAGGATTCCTCAGTCTCGCCCTCCATTTCAGCTCCCCGCGAGTGCTGTTCACTCCGCAGCTGCTCTGGCTGCCGTTCGCTCCTCCGGTATGCTGCCTCCTTGGACTTCCCCTTGGATTCTCTGCTGGCTGCGGCATGCTGCACTGCATGCTGCTCATTACTTTTCTGGGGCTATTGGATTGCTATTCTTGCACTCTTCTGGGATGTTATTACTTCTGCAACTCCCCAGAACTCTACCGCATATGGAGCTCTTTCACTTACGGAAGCAATGTATAGTTCCTTTTATTACTTTTAAGATTTCTACCATTACTGATTTTTGCTCTGGGCATTTTCTGGCCAGTTACTGTCTGGATTAAGGACCTGAGGCAACTTCTGCAGCACACACTAATCATCAACACCTGTTCGGTATGTTATTCACTCATTGCTTCAACCAGGGAGAGTCTGGTTTCAGTAAGCTTCACAGACAGGTTTAACAGCAGCTACGTTTACATGACCTTTCTCTTCATCGCAGTGTTAGTTACTACCATACGGGTTAGCCCATCATGTACGCAACTGTGGGCATATTATACATTTATTCTAAGCATTGTTCTGCAAGGCCTACCCAGGCCACTGGGCATTCATTTGGAAAAGACCTCTTACTGTCTGTTAGATCAATGGGCAAAAAGGACTGGAAAATGTTTGGAGCCACATTTCAAGTATGTACTGGATGCTTTATCACTTTATTAACAGTTGCTGTCTGTAATGTATGGGCTTAAAGACACTCATAGGAGTACTTTACAGGCTACGCCTCCCTCCTTGTACGCTAGCTCATGTCTGCATGTCACGCCTGACATTAACCCAACTCTAGTTTCTCAGTTATTGAGGCACTCTTTGGCTCTATCCCCTGAAAGTCCAATTCTCTGAAACATTTGATATGCGTAGATCAGATATGTTCTAGAATACAAGCTACTGGCTCTTAGCTCCTCTCAAGCTAGCTTCGCCCAAGGCTAATTAAAAGATGAATATGGGACAGGATGACTAACAACCAATTTTTCATCAAGCTTCCAGCCAGGGACCATGGCCCTTCTTCTGGCCAATACCGCCACAGGGCTAAACCTATCCTCATATGATTACCACTACTAGCTATATTCTATTGTCTAAGACTGACTTCATACTGCTGCGATAATGCCTTACCCCCACCACTGCTGCCTCAAAGGCTCCCCTATCGAGGGTGTTTGATTTGCCTTCCTGCTTCCGATCTACCTTGTTATTCCATACATGGCGCTATCACTTGGCTCATTCAGCTATGCACCATCAGCTGTCCCAAGCTATTCACATACAAGTCTAGTTGTTTCTATTGTACAGCCAGACCTCTTGTTGCTTGCTTGCTTGCTTTGTCCCCTCAGCTTCTGCCTCTGGGATGCCTGCTGCTCCAGGCTACCCTCCATGGTGGTGCCTTAGTCATCTAGCCTATGTGGGGTCTAGCTTGATTCACTCTTCCTTTACCTGGCCTATGTGGGGTCTGGCTGAATTCATCGGCCACATGAGGGCTTTGCCTGGTATCGCTTTACTGCTCCTTGCTATCCATGAAGATTTACAGTCTGCTAGCCTTCGAGGAGCTCGTCATTCTAGTATGGACTGACATCTGAATTAGTTGGACTTTCGCCATCAATTCCTTTGGATGCTTCTGCCTTATCTTTTCACTACTACTCCACTCCTACCAGGACACTCAGCTCTGTCCTATCCGGCAGACCTTCTATCTCATGATTTAGGCCTCTACATTATTTTACTCCAGTGTTCTAAGCTCTGATTCAGTCATCTTCTTCATTTATCTCCATTCATGACTTAGGAGCATGCCAAATCAGGATTTGTCAGACCATTCATGAGTTTAATTCCAGCAGCTGTACCATCCTGACTTTCCCTAGCTGTACAGCTACATCGCTCTATAGAGCTATATTGCTCAGCAACGAGAAGCTCTTTGATTTACATGCTTATTTACATTTCTGCAATGCTGTCTGCTGTATACCATACATAATCTATGCAATACTATTCCTCTGCTACTACTTGTACATCATGCAGGTCCAATTTAATACCAGTACTGCTGACCTAAGTGCAGGTCCACTTATTTACTCTATCTGCTCATACTAACCCTAATATATCTAATTTAGGATTACTCTCCTTTAGTATGCCCAGAAGGACAGGCAGGTCAGTAGCCATGGGTTCTCAGAGGTTTCCCCCAAGGGTTTTTTTCCTCTCCTGCATGCTACTGGCCACACCTTCTGGAGTTGAAGGGGATAATCGTACTGATAATCATTATTTCTTTTGGAGGGATCTCATCCTATTCGACTAAGCATCCTTCCTACGGTGGGATACAGAGAAAGGCCAAAACATCAAGTCATAACAAGTTACTCATCAGCTCAAGCATCTAAGCACCTTGCATACTATCCAGTTCACATGTACTGTAATCACTGACTGCTCATGTCTATGCTGAAGTACCTAAGCACTAATCATTTCATAAAACTAATACCTTGCAAGCATTGTCCTACTTACTGGTCTGGCCTCTGTATCCAAGCACAACCTACATTATTCAGCTACAGTATGTAGCACAAGCACTGAGCTATGAACCACACATAATGTAAAATTTAAAGGAAGTGCTGCAAGCACGAGAGCACCACCTCACGTTGAATATAAAAAATCAAAGACTGAAAGAAGTTCCATATATTGGACATAAATTGACCCAAAGTAGGCTAATGGCAGACCTTGAGAAAATTAAATCTGTGGAGGACATGCCCACACCCCAGAACGTCACGGAGCTACAAAGTTTTATTTGAATGGCTAACTACCTAGCCAAATTTATTCATAATTTGTCAGCTTGGAATAAACTGCTATGAGAACTGCTGGAAAAAGGGGTGGCCTGGCATTGTGACCCCAGACATGAATGGATTTTTCATGAATTAAAGAAAATTATCATGCACCCCCGGTGCTGGCTTTCTACAATCTGCACCAGCCGGTGGTCTTGTCTGACACCTCTTTGAAAAGACTTGGGAGCATGTAAATTGCAAGCCAATAAACATGTGGCCTTTGTTTCAAGATCTCTGCCCAATACTGAAACAAATTATGCACAAATAGAAAACGAAATGCTGGCTATTGTGTATGGGTGTACTAAATTCCACTAATACATCTATGGCAGACAGAAAGTGCTTGTAGAGACTGACCACAAACCCCTTGAAAGCCTGTTTAAGAGACCCCTGCATACGGCTCCTCCTTGTATACAGATAATGATGCTCAGGTTACAGAAATATGATTTACAAGTCATGTACAAGGCAGGACAGGAGCCGCACATCACAGATGCCCTCGGTAGGGCCGTACAAAAGGGGACCTCTCCAGAGACTGACATTGATGAATATAAGGTGCATACCATTGAGAAAATTCCCATCACTGACGAGAAGCTGAAAGTTTCAACAGGAAGTAGCATGAGACTTGGAACTGCAAAGGTTAAAAGAGACAGTGTTGCAGTGATGGCCCCGGAATCCTCTCAAGCGGACCCATAATTAGACCATATTGGCTCTTTTGAGAAGAGATAACAACTGAGAGTGAGCTACTCCTTAAAGGTGAGAGACTGATTGTGTCTGGCTTACTGTGGAAAAAATGCTCATGAAAAATCATGGCAGCCACTTGAGTATGGAGAAGTGCAGCAGGCAAGCCAGAGATGTTTTGTTCTGGCCCCGGGATAAATAGTCAGATTAGTGACCTGGTCACCAACTGTGGCATATGTGCCACCTACAGAAAAGCACAGCCCAGAGAACCAGTGCACCCCCATGAAATACCAGAGAGGACTTGGCAAAATGTGGGAGCCGATTTATCCAACTTTAATAGAGTAACATATTTACTGATAGTGGACTCTTAGTCTAAGTTTATTGAGTGATCTAGATTACAAAACACTACAAGTTAGACTGTGATTAATCATATAAAATATTAATTTGCACAACATGGCATACCAGAGGTTCTCGTCACTTACAGTGGGCCACAATTTGTTGGTGCTGAGTTTCAGTCCTTTGTGAAAGCATATGAGTTTAAGAACCTCACCTCTTCGCCCGGGTTCCCCCAGAGCAATGGCTTGATTAACAGAGCAGTGCAGACAGTTAAGAATGTACTAAAAAAAAGCTATAAAAGACAACAGAGACCCATTTCTGGCCCTACTTGATATGAGAAACACACCTATTAAAGGCATGAGGTCCCCAGCACAGCTACTCATGGGCTGTCACACCAGAACCTTGTTACCTGTAACACATGGGCTGTTGAAGCTAAGGATCCCAGATTCAGATGTCCGTGCCACACTGCAGTCTGTTCAGCAAAACCAACAATATTATTATTATAACAGAACAGTGCATACATTGCCTCCATCAAGTCCAGGCCAACAAGTGCATATGTGAACCAACCAACAAGACTGGACTCCTGCTTTTGTTGCTGCACCTTCACAGCCCTCCCCCCCATTCCTATGTTATCTCAACCAATGGGAAACAGTACCGGCACAATTGCTGCAATCTGATGGGCTCCCTGGCCATGCAGTGTACCCCACGTAGGACACAGACCTCTCCCTGTGGAGGGAGAAACGAGAGGAAGATGTGGACAAGGATTTGGAGCAGGATTTTGAAAGCAGCAAGAGAAAAGGCAGCAGCAGTGAGGACCCACTGCCAGTGACACAGGCAGAGATGGCAATTGCCCCAATAGACCTATGTAGCCAACCAGAAAGCCCTGCCCAACTTAACAGGATTAGTGGACATTTGAGACAAAAGCCTGCACATTACAGGACTCAGTTTTTTTTTTTTTTTTTATAAGTTAACAAATTCTACTGTTAAAGGTTTCTTCTTAAGGGGGAGATGTGATGATATGTGTTGTACTAATTAAGTTCATGAATGTTAATGACGCACACCCTGCCTGCATCTCTAGATTTGAACTTTAGGACAAATACGTGTTGGCAGGCTGAAACCCTACCAGATTAAAACAGTGTGCAGCACTGTAATGCTCTGTCAATTTGTTAGTAAAGCTTTTTTTAGAAACTAAAGTGTTTGCCTCAGCGTTTCATTACACACTCCATTGCGTATCTCCAACCTATTCCCTAGTCAACCATTAATTACTGGGCATACTACAAGATTACTACAGAAACACTGTATCCATTATATGAAAGTGGCCAGAATACCAAAAGCTTGAAGTACTTTGTACAGGAAAACACAGGACTCCTTATCAAATGCTGTTTCCGGATCCAATAATAGAACATAGCTATCTAAAAGTCCCATGTTTCCCAACTACAGGACTTCCGTCAAATGATGAGGCTGTCATGTATGAAATGGCCTGAGACTGAACAGGCTTGGTGTGGTGATATGGCACATACCATACCACTGCTTGCTCCAACCTTTTGACCAGGATTTTGGCAAACAACTTTAAATCTACTTCAAGTAGAGTGATAGGTCTCCAACTGTATAACAAAGAGCAGTCCCTTTTTTAACTAAAAAAATTAGATGGCCCACTGGCATAGAAGGAGGCAATGAAACTGTGGTCAGAAATTTGTTGTACAGATCAGCCAGAGGCGGGCCTAATTCCTCTATAAAAGACTTATAAAACTCGGTAGGGAGAACATCTTTTCCTAGGGCAGTATTTAAGGCCAAGCACTTGACTTGGGCCAGGGCGCTCTGGGATGTATTGAGGGCCGCCTGCTGTTGCTCCCCTCCTGCTCTCACCTCACTCCCTATCACCATTTACTCTCCTGTGCATACGCTCCTTATTCTGGTTCTGATCTTCTGAAAGTCTATAAATAATGTCGACCCCCTTTCTTTTTGTTTTAAACTCTTGTTTCATAGTTATTGGTTACCAAACATTAGGTTAGCCTTCAGGAAGCCATAGCTTGCCTAGTCAACCGATAACACTTACTTTTGTTGTTGCACCATACACTCTAAACCTTTGTGCCTGTCAGTTTAGTCAGTACAAATCATACTATGTTAAGCCCTCTTATAATTTCTGTAACCCTGTATTTGATTACTACTGTATGTACTGATTCGTATTGTAGACTCCATGTGCTGACCTCATATTGAGGTATGTTTGTCTTCCTGTACTACTGTATTATACCTCTGTTATTGTTGTTTGCTGTTCACCACACTGTGGCCCGGGTCACAGCTTACAATGGTCCTTTGGATCAGCTCGCTTACCCAGTTACCAAAGACATAAATAAATAAATAAAATGATTACCTGCAAGACTTCCCACAAACCATTTAGGCAACCAGGGATTTCTGAACTGTCTAAGGCAGAGATGGAGTCCAAAGGCTTGACAAAAAAATGTCAGAGTCTGCCTGTGGTGAGTTACCAAACGTAGCAAGGTATGAGTCAGCAATGGCTGCCTTGTCCTGTACAGATTAAACTTTTTTGCTATTCACACCCTGTAAAGAATAAAACACCTGTTTTCAATCAAACATTTGTTGTTTTCCCTGTGTGCCAAACTGTACCTCCTGCATGAGGGATTTAGCCCTATCATACTGGCGCGCCTTCATTTCATCTTTAATTCTATGGATTTCTTCTGTATAATCATTGGGAAACCTTTGGGTTTTTTTTTTTTGGTTTTTTACTTTCTACTTATTCTCCTCCCTGCTTCCTGTGCTCCACCTCATTGGGTGTGCCTGGCATCTGCCTTGGTTCCTTCCTGCTTGCAGCCCTGCAGCAGACCCCCCCGTGTAGCCTTGTATTCCCCCCCAGGTGGGGCCCTCACACCCCGAACTTAACGGCACTTCATCGGGGCCACCATGCAGGACAGGCAGGGGACCATTGAGGTCTGTGCTGGCGCTCTGTCTTCCTGGAGCTCAGGAGATGATTTTCCCCTTTTCTTCTGGGCATGCCATGCACTCTGATTTCAAGACTGAGCTCTGCTGATGTCTGGCATGCCCCATTCCACTTCCATGGTTGGGTGCTTGCTGTACCTGAGGCCTCCGCCTGGGGTCAGTCAAGCACCAGACCTCGTCCCCCCTCCCTTCCCAGAGAAGGTGAGTGGTCCACAGACACTAAGCCTTCTCTCCCTGGCCAGTCCTCCAGCTTCCCGGGCTCGTTCCCAAACCTGGGTCACCAAACGTGATCAGCGGTAGCGCTACCACTGCGCTGGCAGGCCAACCCTATCTGGAAACCTTTGTGATTTGTCAATCAATTTCTGTAGATGTAAGCACAAACTCAAGTATTTCTTGTATTTGTCTTTACTTTTAAAAACGGGTTTTCTGGAAAAAGTGCTAATAATCTTGTTTATAATCTTCCCACCACTGTGAAATTGAATCACAGGCACATAACTGGCTGCAATTCACTAAAGGGTGGGTATCACACATGAAACACACATAACCCACCCATGCTGCACTGCACTCCCACACTGGGGTGCACTGGTCGGCATTCACTACCGCCAGCTGCCTGTCCACACCACTGCTCCCTCGGTACCCAGCTGCATGGCAGAAGATTGTGGCAATGCGGGGGTGGAGTGCTGGATGCTGGTGGGGATCCAATAGGATGCCCAGCCTGGGTTCCCACAGTGGCCCCCATCTGCGAGCAGGCAGGGGGTCCTAGGATGGCGTGCACTGTCCAGTGTATCATGTAGGCATTTGCCTGAACGCCACCCCTGGCCATCCCAGATGGCCCAGCCAGATGTGGCAGTTGTGTGCAGGGGTTGAAGCCTTAAGTGGCGAAGTGCCAGGGACCTTGCACTTAATTGTATTGCATTCTTATATTTGTTAAATAAAACCAGTAATTTTGTTAGACAAACTACAAACTGGACTTGTGGCAATTTGTGACTACCTTCAATGGAGGATTAACTATCATCCTGGCTCTGGAGTGTGTGGTGGATTTTCGTTGTTTCCATTTGCAGGGGTTCCCATGACCGCTGTGCCCCGCCATTGTCATGTGTGAAGGAGGTGTATTGAGGTACGCCAGGTTCCCCCCCATGTACATGTTGCAGCCCTGGAATGGCACACAGTCCCCTTGTGCAGGGGCACCATGTGTGGTGCACCTGCTGGCATGCTTCCAGGTTGCCCGTGGTGCAGAGCTGCTGGGGTGACCGGGGGATCCAGCACACCCATGTTGAATGCCATGGGGGGTCCACTGCGTGGCTTTCCCCAAGAAGGTTTGCCTATGCATCTCTTTTACATGGTATGTAGGCATTCCACACTTTAGTTAATCATGGCCAATATGGGTAACCTGGCTCTCTATAATTCTCCCCATCTAATTCTAGTCCTGTTCTCTTTTAACAAAGAGGTATTCAGTCTCCAGGGCAATTTACCTTGAAATGGGGAAGAACCAGCAGAACAGGTGTAAAGAAGCGCCTGGTGGTTTGAATTTCAATAGCTCAAACCTCAGCTCTGGTGACCGGTACTGTTTTTGACACTAACAGAAAGTCAGTACAAGTCAACAACATTCCCCTACTGTACGTGCAACCCTCCTAGTCATGTAGCTCATGATATGTGTCATTGAGGCGGCTGTCGTAATCATGTTAGTCAAAAAGGTGGCGTTTCAATACACCTTACCTTGAGCCAGTTGTGCCTGAGAAGTAAAGGGGCAGTTGTAATTTCCCCACAAGATTACCAGTTTTGAAGTAAACAAAACTGGTTTTATTTCTTTATTAGTAAGTAGTATTAAAAGCTTGTGTTCATTTCATTTCAACATGAGTGAACTGGAGAGCTCACCTGAGACATGCTCATTTCCAGTGAGGTTCTTAATACAAGTAGTTACAAAAATATAAAGATACTATTTAAGTGCAAAATTAATAAAATTATAACTTACAGACAATAGTATCAAGTCAGTGGGAGACATATACAACATGACAATAAATAATGCCAATCTTTCCTGTTCTACATAGAAATAGTTTAGTACATTAGCTCTTTAGAGAGCTCACTGTGGGAGAATTGAGTCTGGGAGCATCTATACTAATACTACAATAATGCATTGATCCACAACAGGCATCAATAACTGATGCTGTCCCCAGGTGGACATCCACCAGCCTTCTGACATGCCATGACATGCTAGTGAAAAGAATGCCCATCCCATCACATGAATCATCCCCAAGGGACCAAAAAGATGGCCCCTTTGTCCACATGTATTTTGCACTGCAAAGTTCATGTTGGGTGTTTAATCTCATGTCCTAAAAGAACACCTCTCCTGGCCACTGGCTCAAAGTGAAGATGGGAGTGGTACACTTTTTGGGGATTTCAGGCTGTTTACATTAAATGCCACAGCCATGAAAGCATCTGTCAGTGAAACCAGAAGAAAAAGAAAAGCCCACTTTAGTCCCATTACAAAGAATTGCCCCTAACCCATAATGAATGGGATCTTATATGGCCCCTTTTCTTCTTTGAAGAGGAAGCTTCCAACTGTGAATTCACTAGGTCCAAGGAAGAGTCCCTTTGAGAAGGGATTGAGAAGACCTGCAAATAAGCATCTTCCTCTTCTGTATCCCCCCACTTTTTTTCTTTGTAAAGCAGAGAATCTGTTAGTGACAGGGATGGGGGTGGCCTTCAGGGTTTTGGGCTTGTGACTACATCCCATTTTTTGCTGCTCACAGAATGCATATTTTCGTTGCCATCTGAAGAGGAAGAAAGTGTTTTTTGTTTTTTTTTGTGGTTGCTGGGGGGGATATTCTGGTTCCCCTCTATTGCCTCCATTGAAAAACCCTGAAGGTAGGTTCAGGGGTAAATCAGCTAAAACTGTGTCTTGGGGGGGGGGGCTCTGGAGGAGCAACCTCCATGCTCTTATCAAGGGCCTATGGCCTTGGATGCTCCTCAGAGCTAGAAATAGAAGGGTAAACTGGATCAGAAAGACTGCCATGCTGAACCTCCAGTATGTCAGGGTCATTGTCAGGCAGAGGGGGTTCTGACAGGGCTGGAGTACACCTTTGCTGTCTGAAAGAGTTCCTGGCAGCCACTTTTACAGCTTTTGTGGGAGTACTTGGCTGCTGGGCCTTCTAAATGAGATGGTCCTAATCAAGCCCATCCTCACGGTTATGGGAGGCCCAGGGGCAATTCCTGTAGGAATGTCCCTTCCCCTAGCACAGACTGAAATGGATTGGGGCAAGAAAGGCTAGTGTCACCATACTCTAAGCATAAACCACATTTGTGCTGGTCACAGGCATTGCTGTAATTGTTTAAGGGTCCACATTTATAACAAGAATGGGGCTGCTCCTGGTAGAAACACACACTTGTATCTTTGTTTAGGAAAAACTGCTTGGCAAATGGATTAGCCCGTTACCTCCATACTTCAAGTCCACCCAAAATTTCCACCCCCCCAGTCAACACTTTGTCCATATCCAAGATTGGTATAAGGATGGCTAGGACCTCACATTTCCGCTTAAGCCAGAATATGATGTCTATCACACTGTCCCCATTGTTTCTAAATAAAACAGTCACTGTCTTGACTGCAGGCTTGATTAGAGGGATGGCTGTGAAGAGTGTCCTTTGATGTGGAATGCTGTGTCCAGAATCTGTCTAGAGACTTCATCTGTTTAAAACTGATATCATACGTCTCCTTCCCCACCACATGTATCAGGGCGTAAAGGTCTGAAGCTGAAAAATTCATGGAGTCCGTAATCAGGGTGCATAAAATGGAAGTCCAGTTTGCTGGGTTCTTCCTGCCTACAATGTAATGCAAACTGCAATGCACCATTGTGCTGGTTCTGCTTTGGCAGTAAATAAGTCCAAATACTTTGCTGTGGGGGTCACCCTCCAAGGCAGCTGTAAACTGGGCTGTAACTCCAAGTCTCCCTGCTCTTGGGGGACATGGAGGCAGTGGTAGAAGAAGTCTTTGGGCTTCAGCGGTTGTCTCTGCAGGTGCAGCGGCTTGGGAATACACAACAGAAGAGCCTGGCATAGGACTGGAAGGAGGATCAGCAACAGTCTTGATATGCTTTGCTTTATGTTTCAAGTTCTGGCCTGATGCTTCACTGAGAACAGGAACTTGTTGCCCCGTAGCCTCAAGGGGCTGTAATACCTCTGCATTAACCTTGATCTGGTTTTCTGTCTCTTGGGTCTGGAGCTGAAAAAACTGGTGCAGCTGCATCAGTTTGAGCAAGTCCAGTAGTAGGATTATTGTCTTATACCTTCTCAGTATAGTTTTGCAAGTCTGACTCAGGGGGAACTGGCACAGTCACTGCTTGAGGGGAGGGGATCAGAGCCTACATGGTAGGAACAGCAGGCTTGCCCAGACTGGCAGAACCCCCCCCCCAACTTCTACTCACAGATCCCAGTGTATTCACAGATCCCTCTTGGGTGGGTGGCTGGTATGCTTTCCCTGTGGAGCTTGTAGCAGTCATGGTAGAGTAATCCATCTGAACAGTCATGTGGCTGGCTTTAGGTGCTAAAGCAATAATTTCAGCAGCAGTTGGAACTGGGCCTGGTAACCAGGAAATGTCATAGGTAGCGCAAATCCTACCGGCTGCCTAGAGTGCTGATTCAAATAAACATGTTCCTGTAGCACTTGTCAGTGGGGTGAGAGCAGGCCATCCACTTCTGAGCCTCAGACAATCTCTAGCCAGCTTTCCATTGACAGGTGTGGTGTTCCTTCAGTCTGACACTGTCAGATGTAACTCCGGTGTTCTGTCAGCTGGTGGTTACCCAGAAGGGTTTTCTGGCATGTCAAGGACTTGGTAGACATTTGCTTCTTCTTCTGACAATAACTGGAACAACAAAGCCCTTCGCTTCATCATTGCAGTTGGCAGAAGAGCTTCTGATGGAACTTTAGGAATCACTGGGGCTGGTGCAGCAACTTTACAAGAATCAACTGACTCTGAAGCTGGACAGGACAGTGACTGAACCTCCATCCCTCGGCTAAACTGTAATCCAGGTACTTTAACTTTTTCAAGCACATTTCCAATTACCACTGGAGTTTCTGCTTCCACCGAGACAGAGCTAGCAGGAACACCTCCTCCTCCTTCATCCTCCTGAGCAGCCATCTTGCAGGACAGCAAGCAGACCAACTGCACCCCACCCCACACACACACACACCCCTTAGTGTAGGGGCATTTTATTTAAAAAATAAAATAAATTCAACCATGCGCAACAGAAAAAAACATTACAAACCTAAAGCCAAGAACATAATGGTACATGAGGTAAATTTTAGAGTAGGGGAATTTTTTATTCAGAAATTGAAAACATAATATACAAAAGCGTATTACAGCATACAAATCATAATGCAAGAAAGCAAAAAACAGAAAACATAACAGCAGACATGAAACCTAAAATGAGATGATCCAGATATGTGCAGAACCCCCATCCCATCCCCACTAAAAGAGTAGGGAAATCCTTTAGTCTAAACAAAAAAAAACACAATATACAAAAGTGTATTACAGCATATAAAATCATAATGCAGAAAATCAGAAAACCATAAAAGCAGTAACATGGCACAGAACGAGAGGAGAAAAGAAAAAACAAGAAAAAAAAGAAATAATAGAAAAACAACAGGTGAAAAAATAATAAAACAATACAGTTAGGAAAAAATCCATGAACGAAAGTCCCAATACTGCCGTAAAAACCCAGGTGATGCAGAGGTTTTCTCGGAACAATAAACAGTTTGCAAACCCTGTAAAATCTGAGAGACAATCTGAGTAGGACTACTCACTTTCTGCTGTAATAAAAATGCACATCTGGCCTGCCACAAATAGAAGTGACAAAATGCAAAAATTAAACGTAAAGTACTAGGATGATAATGACTCATACTTGGGGGATAAATACTGTAAATCAAAATATCATACGTGAGGAAAGGAAGGGCCTTTTCTTTCCATTTATGGAGGAGAGGGGTCCATACCGGTTGTGAATAGGGGCAATCAATAAAGGAATGCATCATGGTCTCAGGAATGAAAAGGCACATATCCCGGGAACAAGTCCTTTCCTCGTGAACCTTATGTTTCAGGTTATCACGAACACCTAGCCTGCTATGACAGGATAGCCAGGTGACATCCCAAACTTGTTGGGGGATACAGGGATCAGTCAGTTAGCAAAAAACACTGGAGGAGTCCAACAGAGTGCCAAGGGAATCCCGTAGCACAGGAAGGTCCAAAAAGGATATTCCCAAAACAGACCAATATAATTGCTTCCTCGAGGAAGAGAGAATCATCGTAAGGTTCAAACACCACTGATGAATCTTCAAACAAGTGGGGATAATAAAATGGGGGAGTTTAAACTTGCGAAAGTTTCGAGGGATTTCCATGGAGGGAGACACCAAGCGGTGCACAATGGAGCAACATGATGATGAAGAAGAGAAATCCAAAATACCGGTGGGGTGTGCAATAGGTAGGATATAGCGGTCTTTAGAAACTAACAGTGAAAAAACACCAAGGGGTTCAACATCCAACCCCCGCCAAGACAAAAATCAGGATATGCATAAGTATGTTTAACCGGATTCAAACGGCTTCCCCAGAATCCTTGAAAGAAAACATTATACAACCAAGCTTCCAAGGAAAAGGGGACAGGAAAAAAAACGAAGCCAAATGAAGAAATAAGGGAAGAAAAAAAGTGTTCAACAACAAAACCAGCTTCCTCTTCGCAATAGTATGACCCTTCCAGGACGCAACCAGATGGAAAGCTTTGTCCAAAACAACAGTCCAGTTTGTGAGGGCATCATCAGGGGCACCAAAGGTCAATCCTAAAACTTTGATCGGGGAGAATTGTAAAGGCACCTCCTCTATGTAGCGAAGAGAATGTGGGGATGGTGGAATCAGGAGGTACAATGCTGGGCTCTTACCGTAATTTAGCTTAGAACCAGACACACTTTCAAAATCCGTGAGAAGGAGGAGTAAGTCCGTCTCTCGTAGTTGAGAGGTGATGAGAATGCAGAGATCATCTGCATAAGCCAACACCATAGGGATAGGGCACCCAGAAGGAAAAGGCAGATGAGGGATCGATGGGTGGCGTAAGATTCTACGAAGCAATGGGTCGATATGAAAAACATAAAGAAGACGACTGAGAGGGCAGCCGTGCTGAACCCCAGTACGACTCAAAATGAGGGGGCAAGAGGTGCCATTCACATAAGGATGGATCCAGGCAGTAGAATAGAGCAATCTAATCCATTGGATAAACCGCTGTGGAATACTGTAATAAGATAGGACTTGAAAGAGGTAGACATGGTTCACTCTATCAAACGCCTTCTCCTGATCCAGTGAAAAAAGAAGCGAGGGAGAAGAAGAAGAGCTAAAGTCAGAGACATCTCTAAGTAGGGAAAGATTGGAAACAATAGTGCGATGAGGAATAGCACAGGTTTAGACTTCTGAAATGACTTGGGATGCTACAGGAAGAAGACAGTGAAGCAGAACGGATGTAAAAATCTTATAGTCCACATTTAAAAGACTCAAAGGTCTCCAATTCCGTATGTCTGACCTATCCCCTTTCTTAAACAAGAGAAATATGATAGCATCTGAAAAATTCCTAGGAACAGAATGAGTATCAATGATAGTATTAAAGAGCAAGGTAAGGATGGGAGAAAAAAGGTCAGAAAATGCTTGATAAAGTTCAGCCGCATGGCTATCCTGCCCCGGAGAAGTACACCGTTTTTGCTTCTTAATAGCCGCCTGCACCTCTAACAAGGAAATCGGGGCAGTCAACCGGGTGCAAAGATTAAGAGGGGGAGAAGGGATCTGGAAATCGAAAAAGGAAGCATCAGCGGACGAAACCACCGAAGGAGTCCCAAAAACACTGGCTAGATGGGAAGAGACCTTATGCTGGAGAGACAATATAGTGTCGTAAACCATAGAGGAGTCAGGGTCAGTCAGACAATCAATGTGCGTGGCCGTTACCCTGTCAGAACAGTGCTTATAAATATCAAAAGAGGCCTTAGAAGAGTGGGTGCCGCAAGAAGCCTCAAGACGCAAAGAGCAAGCCCTGTTATATTGATGCTCTTCCATCTGAGTCTTTAAGGAAGCAACAAGGGGGGAGCAATCTTGTCCTGACTCATAAGCCCTGGAGATTGTATCCTGTAGATGCTGCCTTAATAGCAAATACTGACGATAAGAGGAAGCAGATTTACTCCTAGCATACCTGAGAAAGAGACATTTAAGATCTAATTTAGTATCTTCCCACCAATGTAAGGGGGAGGTGTAAGCATCCAGAACTGAAATTTGGGCCAACAGAAGTTCTCAACAATCTCGAATGATGCAGCCATTAGACAACAATGAGCTATTCAACTTCCAGCATGAAGAAACAATAAGAGGATGGGAAGCCGTAGAAGGAAAATAAAGCAATGAAATGGCCATGTGATCTGAGGTTTTGCAAGGAATAACCTTCGCGTGCTGAACCATAACATTCTGGTAAAGGAAGAAAAAATCAATACAAGTGGCCAGAAGGCGTCTGTGATAGGTCTTTGCTCCTTTGGGATGCACCTCACAGTAACCGTCCTTAAGAGAAGCGAACTTAAGAATAGTACATAATGCAGTAGAGTCCCCGAAAAGCTTCTGTGTGGAGCCCCCTCTGTCAGCCAAGGTAAGACCTCAATTGAAGTGTCCCCCCATATAGAGGTGTTGGGAGGTGTGTAAATAAGGTTGCAACAACCTAAACAAGTCTGAATGAGCAGCAATACCCTGAGGCATGTAAACATTCAGAATCCTGAGCTTCAGGCGACGGAAAGTGCAATCAAGCAGTAAGGCGCGGCCAGGGACAATATCAACCAGTCTCCTAACAGTACAGTCAAAACCAGAAAACAAAATACCCAAACCATCACATTTATCCTCACCAGAGGACGACTATGAAGGGCCTTTGGTCCATCCAGCTGAAGCCCAGGTCAGCTTGTAGCAAGTCTTAAACCTAGTATCCTGAATCAAATAGAGATCATGTGGGATATCCAATAGAAACTGCATAGAGGTAAGAAGTTTCCTATGGGATTTCATGCTGCACACATTAAGTGTGAAGCAGTGGAGACTCAACCCACAGGCATAAGAAGAAGGAAAAATACAGAAAGCCTTCAGGAAAAAAATAAAGAAAAACTAGGCAAAGAAGTGTCAAGTAACCGCCGATTGCTGCCTGGTGTCTGGTTTAGTAGGGGAGGGATCCAGTTGGGAATCAGAGGAGTAGTCCGAATGGAGAGAAGAGGCCTGTGAAGATTCAGAGTCATTTTCCTCATCCATTATGTCACTCCACTGCTTCCGTTTGGTCACAGCCTGGTAGCAATTTCTGGTCAGAATGGACTGTCTGGGGGAAGGGCTGGGAGCCTTTCTCTTACCTTTGGACTTACCCTTTTTGCCCTGAAAAATCTCCGTGAAGGGGTCCTGATCTGGAGGGGGAAGGGGTGGCATGGGGTCAGAGGGGGTAACAACCTCAGGTGCTGGGTCCGCACTGGAAGGAATCTGTTCCTGTAACACAGGATCTGCCACTCGGAGAGCGGGAAGAGCAGATGGAAGAACGTCACTGGAGGGGGGGGCACCACATCCTGGTGTTCCCCTTCACCCTGGCGAAGAACCTGAGTCTGAGAGTCCGTGATGAGGGCTACCTGGTCCTGAGGGGGACGGTCTAACTGATTATGGTCAGCCCATGGACACTGATGGTATGTATGGCCAGTCTCATCACAGAGATTACATCTCTGTGGGTTAGGGCAACGTAGGCTCACATGACCATAGGCTAAGCAAATAGAGCACCGTGGCTTGTTGCAGGTATGGCTTAGGTGTGTCCGAGCATCACATTTATGGCAAGTGCGGGGTTGGCCAGGATAAAAACATAAACCCCTGTCCCTACCAATATAAAAACTACCAGGCAAATGAGTAATACCCCTGTCATTCTGCTTCAGTTGCACCTTAACCTTCCAGCCCCATGTCCAGACAAGGTCCTCATCCAAAATAGGATGAGGAGCCTCGAGAATGTCACAGCACTGCTTAAGCCAATATTGGACATCCGCTATGCTCACTCCTTCATTACAAAAAAGAAGTGTAATAATTTTCACCGTAGGTTTAGTAAGGGGAATGAGCATAAAGGGGGTCCATAATGGCTGAGGCTTCACCATTTTATATTTGGTCAAAAATCTTTCCAGAGAATAAATATTCTTAAAACTTAAATCATAAACTGATTCCCCCTCTAACATGTATGAAAGCAAATAGTTCACTTGCTGAAATACCCAGAGAGTCACGTAACAGAGAATGCAATATAGTTTTCCTAACAGGTGCAGTAGAGAGGTCACCAAAATATTTCAGATGAACTGCATTCCTACACTGGGCTGGCTCGCCCAAGTTCTGAAAAAGGTCGCTGAGGCAAAAGGGACAGTCAGTCAAAGTCTCACCTGTATGCAGAGAAGGCAAGGGGGGGTTATCCATGTGGTGCATGGAGTCATCATCCGAGGAGGAGTACACTGCAAGTGGAGGATGCGGTACCAAGGAAAAATCCTGAGCATGCGGAGGGCCCATAGTCTTAGGGATCGGTTGGCCAACAGTGGAATTCTGGGTCGAAGTGGAAGGGTGTTGATGCAAGAAAGCCACTGGAGATGGAAGAGGGAAGGCAGTAGATTCAGCAGGCAGTTCGGGGACTGAGGTTCCCCGTATGATGTCCTGTGTGCTCACCTCTTGGAGAGAAGACCAGGGTGCACCAGGAAGCTGTTGAGTCCAGCCTGCAGCATGGATAGTGGAAGCAGGGGACCGGACAGAGTCAGGAAATGGATTACCCTCCGTGGGCATCCGTAGTGGATAGCAAGCCTGAAACAGCCGAAGTAGTACAGGTAGAAGCTGTAAGCAATCCTGTCGTCGGAGCATGCGATAGCCCAGAGTGTAATGCAGCCCGATCAGAAACAGTAAGCATGGCTGAGTGCAAGGCTTCGTCCTCCTGCACGAATTGCCGTAAGAGGGAGCGGTGCTGTTCATATAGCAATCGCAAATGCAATGGGGACAAAGTGTGAGAACTGGTCACAAGAACTGTAGGAGAACGCTGGTCCAAAATCGGGGTGGTAGCTCCAGAATCAAGAAGAGTAACAGGAGGTGTATGTACAACTAAAGGTGAAACCAGATGTGGCGCAGTGTCAGGTTGACTATTACTGCAGTCACTAGGCAAAACAGCAGGCATAGTAGGCTGTGGATCTGGAGCAGAAACCATAAAACAGAGAGCTGCATCACCTCCACCTCCTCCAGGGTCCGGGATGGCAGCCATCTTGGCAAACAGTCAAAACGACCAAGGGTTCCCCCTGCTGCAGAGTAGGGGAATTTCCCCTGTGTCCTGGCCAGATTTCCTTTGTTCACTAAAAATACCACCAACAGCTTACTCTGGTTCAATTTCAGTTGCCTTCCATCAGTAGCCACCCTACCCAGGACAAGGCTGAAAATAGGCAGAATTGCCTAGTCCTCTTTTTCTGGGCAACAAAAACTAAATAAATAAACCTCCAAGTCACCTTATGAGTTATTGTGACATACGATGCAATAAACTGCAAGTTTTAGAAAAATCTGGACTTTCAGTTGATGATACTGTAACTGCTCTCCAAATAGAGGGCTTACTTTTTCTGTCTCCCAGCCTGGGAACATGCTGCCTCTCCTCCCTCTTGCCTCCCTACTGCTGCCATGGTCTATCACTCTGCTCCTAGTCGCTATAGTTTACATAGGGATTGGGCAACAATAACAGCTGGCTTTCTCTGCCTCTGCATGGTGCAGTTCAGTCCCACTGCCTATGGTGGGCCAGGGAGCTTGCTTCTCTGCAGAGGGGTTACTGTGTGTGCACTAGACCTGTCGGAGCACCACCCAGGACCACATGGGAAGTTGGAAGGGCCAGGGGGAAAAATACAAAAACAAAATGCTACCAGCAAAATGATGGACACCTACACACTCAGGCTCTCCTCCATGAACATCCACTGTCCTGACAGTAGAGGGAGCTGCTGAGGGGGATGTATGGTCACTGAGGTGAATTGCTTGGCAAAGGAATAGGAAACATAGTAGAGGGGGAAAAAGCAAGATGAGAAAAAAGGGCTTGGTTCCTTGCCAGGAGCCAGCAGGGAGCACAGAATAAAGTTGTACTACACAGCACAGCAGCACTCAAAAATGCTCCCTCTGACATGCATGACCCTGACAGATGAACAAGGGGGGGGTCAAGCAACCAACCAACAAACCAGTTTTAATTAAGTGTCCCATTGCACACCAGGACAGCTGGAAGCTACATCAAGGAATGGCAGTGCTCCCAGATCAGGCAAAGCATTTTCCTGTAGCGCACCCTAATTTTCCCTGTATTTTCCCTGCAAAACTGGGATGAAATTCCTGTAGATTTTCCTGTATGCACAAATCAATGTATGTACGCAATTGGTGTCATTATGCCAGTCAATAAAATTACTAGGACAACTGTTCAGGCTGTTTTATGTGTTCTTATTTTAAATATAAAAAAATCACCTACAATGTATCACATAACTCTACAACTATAAGAACTTTATATGTAACAATATAATACCATCTTGAGGTTCTGGGGACATGTTGGAACGTATAAAGCTCAGTTCTCAAGGTTCACATGTCTCCAGAACCTCCTGAAGGTATTATAACCTTGTAATAATACAGTCCCTTATACAGTATTCTATTTATAGTATGAAATGCCTTAACTTCAAATTTACCTCAATCACAGACTGATACATTTTGTGTTCTGCTCACAATGCATGAAATGGGCATAGGGATGCACAAATGCATACCCCACCCTTGCCCCTGCACCCCGCGGGCAGGTGCACCCATACTGGCATTCACCAATGCCAACCACCTATGCACGGCTCCTCCCCCAATGCACAGGACTCTGCAGGGTGGCCGGGGGAGGAGTTGTCTCAGGCAGACATCAATGGGATGCCCCCCTGGGACCCACAGTGGATCTCACACATAGGGTGGCATGGATCTGGGGCTGTGCATGCAGATAGCATGCACCCGGACCAGTACGGCACCCTCCAGTCCCAGTGCTGCCTCACATAAACTTTCTGGGCGCTCACCCATCCAGCTGCCCCTGCCGCCTCCTGCTGCCCAGCAGTTGGGAGCAGCACAGTGTGCACTGTCCTGGTCCCCAGTGACCAAATACCTGTGTTCATGGGGGCATGCTGTGGGTGTCAGGGTCTCCCTGGTGTACCCTGCCCTCTGCACCCATGCAGCCAGCACTACAGGTTAGTGAATACACGTAGTGCTGGCACACCCCGGAACGTCCCCATCGTGGAGCTGTCTGCAGACATGGGGGATTGGGTGTGGTGGGTCTGCATGTGCCCCCTTCGTGCATGCCATACGCGGGGCACAGGGGGTGTGGAGTAGCTACTCGTCCCAGATATGCGTGCATAGGCACTGCACACCAATCGTGCATTGGGCCTACAGCTCTGTGTACCTGTAGTGCTCCATTAATAAACATTGTTTCAGTGTATTGTCGTGTTTTTCATTGGCATGCTTAAGCACCCCCCCTACACACACATACAGCTTTGTGCACTGAACTCTCAGAGGTAAAAACAAATATTCCTTTTCTTTTTTCATTTATTTTACTAACCTTAGGCCAGACCAGGGTCTATGAGTACCTTCTGATCTCACACATATAATTCATAACTCCTGCTTATCTTGATGAAGACACCCCCATACCTTTCCCAGGCTTACAATTAAATAGAAAAACTGTCTAATTTTTTTTTCAAATAACCTCAACCTCTAGGTTGGTCAGAAGTAGTGTTGCCTTAGTGATCTTTTTAAAAACACAACTCTGCTCTGTGCACCAAACAAGCCAAGTAGCACTTAAGCACTCTGTGTCCCCGTCACCCTTTAAAGCCCACCATCATAGAGTCTCTTGTCTGGCTCGCTTTTGCACTCATGTGTTTAAAATAGACAAATTTGCAAAACAGAAGGTTTGTTTGCCTTGGTGGTTTGGGCGCTGCTTCTCTCAAGCAACACTTAGCACTCTTTCTTGCAGCCCCCACCCCCCAAAGCATATCATCATCATCAAGTGGTCAGTCTTTTGTCCGACTCATTTTGCACTTAAAATGAGTTTAAAATAGACTAACCTGAGGCTGCCCACAAGAAGGCTAGTTTACCTTCAGTGGCTTAGGCTCTATGCCAGTCCAGAACAGTGGCATTTGAGATGCAGCTCGGCCGACTCAATGGTGTTGCTGTTTTGAGTGGGGCCACATGGCAGGTGTTTGGATCAAGCAACAGCTCACTGGTTCTTGATCAGAAGATCTGAATTCATCCTCAGAATGATGCACTGCCAACACATTACCCTACTACCCCAGAGAAACACAGGCTGCAAATGGACCAACAGAATTGCTTAGTGTAGCAAAGTCAGCACACTGAGCACCAATTGGAGGGCTCTGGGTGGTAGCCTGGGTAGCAAACTGGCTGCACAACAGGACACAGAAGGTAATAGTGAATGGAACACATTCCAAGAAAGGGGGTTACTAGTGGAGTACCTCAGGGCTCAGTACTGAGTCCAGTCCTCTTAACATCTTTATAGGTGACATTAGGTCTGAGGGAAAGGTATGCTCTTGCAGATGACACAAAGATCTGTAACAGAATTGATACACAAGGGGGAGAAAGGATGAGAAGGGACTTGGCAAGGTTGGAGGAATGGTCAGACATATGGCAACTTAGAGTCAATGCAAAGAAGTGCAAAGTAATGCACCTGGGAAACAAAAACCCAGGAGAAGAGTACACAATAGCAGGGGAGGTACTAACAACAACAAAAATGGAAAGGGTCCTGGGGGTAGTCATATCAGATGATCTAAAGGTTGGTAAGCAATGTGAGAAGTCAGTAAGGAGAGCCAGGGGGATACTGGGATGCTTAGGAAGGGGCATCACAAGTAGAAAAAGGGAAGTGGTTATCCCTCTGTACAGACAGTTGGTGAGACCCCATCTGGAGTACTGTGTGCAGTTTTGGAGACCTCATCTACGCAAGGACATAGACAGGATGGAAGCAGTCCAGAGGAGGGCAACTAAAATGGTGCAGGGTCTGCATCAGAAGCCATATGAAGAGAGACTGAAAGAGCTTAATATGTATATCCTTGATGAAAGGAGGGACAAGGGGGACATGATAGAAACGTTCAAGTACCTTAAGGGAATCAACAAAGTCCAGGAGGGTAGCATCTTTCAGGAAAAGAGATGTGTAAGAACAAGGGGGCACAATTTAAAGAGGGGGGACGGCTCAGGGGTAATGTGAGGAAATTTTTTTTCATGGAGAGAGTGGTGGATGCATGGAGCTGCCTTCCTGGGGAGGTCGTTGGGTCTAAAACAGTGGGGGAATTTAAACATGCATGGGACAGACATAAGGCAATTGTAGTGGGGGGTGGCAAGAAGTAGGCTGTTGGTTAACTAGAATCTGCAGATTATCCAGTAGGTAGGGAAATGGGCAGACTGGGTGGCCCAAGTGGTCCTTATCTGCCGTCAAAGTCTTATGTTTCTCTGTCCGGATCTTGGCAGCCATGAGATTCATAGTGGGCATTTTCCCGTAGTGTTTGTCCATTTCCCCTGATATTTTAAAAATAAAAGATTTCCTTCCTGTACCCCATTTTTGTAGTAAAAATTCCTTAAAATACAGGAATCCCTGTAGATCTGGGAGCACTGGAATGGAAAATTTATCAAATACAGTAATAACAAACTCTGGTCAGAGCTGATACGACTGCTGAGTGCATCGAGAGTATGGCAAGAGCGAGTAAAAGAATACTCGGAGCTCTCACCATGCTCTTGCCGAACCACAGCCCGCTGTTTCCAAGATGGCAGCACTGACGAAACTGCACATGCATGCTACTCGCGCATTCACAGTTTGAGTCAGTGCCGCCATCTTGGGCATGGCGGCCGTCACTTCCGCAGTTGCAGTAGAAAAAATAGAGCTCCATGAAGAGGGTGTGTTTTTGTGGCCCGTGGAGGGGAAGGGCCACATAAATAACAGCAGTGGACATTCCCCAGAACACTGTGAAAGCACACCAGACAGCGGTCCGGTCACGTGCTTCCACAGTGCTCTTCTAAAGCTACTGATGGCATAACATCTGCGGAGCTCCGACCACCAAGCCGTGAAAAGGAGTTTGGTTACTAATACGTTACTGCCCTTCCTTTTGCCCCAGAAAAGTGATTAATGGAAGTAATCAAACCCTGCGTTCGTCTTCCTGAGATTATTAAACAAACAGGTTTATCATTTTTTTTAAACAATTTTGTTTTTAATTGCTTAAAAAGTTGTTTCTTATATTTCACAAAGTAGCATTCTACAGGGTTTTCTGGCAGTTAACATGCTGTAACCCTCTTAGACTGTGGTAGATGAGTCAGATTTTTGGCCTGCCAACCAGTACTCTAATTATGATTAAGAAAATAGAGGAGCCCAATGGCCCATATTCAGAGGTGTGTGCAGAGTCAGTGAAAAGGGGGTGCATAAATTGTCACAAAGTCAGGCGGTCTGGGGGCATGCCACCCCAGGAAATTTTTTAAAACATCACTGTAAATGGTGCATTTTCCTTCATTTCAGAACTCAGTAAGATACGTTAAAGCCCACCAGGATGAAACATTGTGTGATAAGGATGTTACTGTTTCCTGCAAGAATGTTTTAAAAATTCAACTGTTTATTAAATCGCATTCTTTGCTTCATTTGTAAAGTGGATTGGGTCTCACTCCCCATTTCTCTCACTCTGTGAAACAGATCCCCCAGATCACACTTACCTACTTTGTTAATTACCCCTTTCAACCACCAACATCACCTCCCCAGGATTTTTTGCCATCCCACTGCTTGCAAGTTATGCACAATACCCCAGTCGCAAGAAGTGGACAAGCAAGGAAGCTTATGCAAAGGATTATTATCATACGAGCTGCCATTCTGAGTTAAGCACAAGAAAAAAAAATGGACACAGCAGCAGAGCACTAGAGCAGCAGGCAATGAAAACGGGGGAAGGGACCCACTCTGCTACTGTTAAGGGACAACCAAAGGGAGATTTGTGCATTATGATGATAGGCAGAGTATTGCAAAAAAGATAAAATTAAACTTATGGATTAATTCTGCACCAGTTAACAATGGGACTCCCACCCCCCACACACACACACGCGCACATGCCACCCAATTTATTTCTTAAATAAGATTGCTATACATTATGGTCTCTGAGGTTAAGTTAATTTTGGAAGATTGATGTCAAAACTCAGTGGTCAAAATCTGAAAGTCATTCCAGTTTTGGGGAAGTCAAAATACTTGCCAGGTAGCCAATATAATGTTATCAGAGACAATTTTGTAATATACACATTACATATAATCAGTGCTGTAATTACATTTTTGGAGCTTTGGGAGCTGGGGGGACTGCAAGGTGCTATCTTTGTATTGAGCCCCCCCCCCCCTTTCCATTATAAGTCACTGGCAGTCATGTGTGAATTACCAGGGCTCACTGCAGAGCTATGGGGGCCGAGCCCTGGCAAGCCCCCCTGTAATTCTATCACTGCATATAATGACATGCCCCCATTCATTCAGAAAAATATCACACCATTGTTTAACTTCCATGCTTGCAAAATTCAAAGTCATCTACATTTTTCTCTATTGGAATTAAAATACATCCCCCTTAAATTATAAAATGAAGCCCCTTGCAGATGGCATGTTGTCCCACCTTCTCAGGGGTCATTGCTGGCAGGTTTAGGAGACTGTGATATTAACGTGTTTTTTCTAACACATATAATATTTCCTTCCAGGTCTCCCTATTTTTAGGAGACCCCGTATTTTGACCAGCCTCACACCCCACATATACGTCTCACACAGTCATACCACTATCCAAAATATCCACAATTCATATCTTCTCTTTTACTGGATCTAGCACTGAGCTTCTGTCATGCTATACACATACAGGCTAACTCCCCTTGATTTACTGGTCAAAAATCTGAGAATGTTGCAGATATGCCTCAGCTACACTATGCAAATCACATGGGATGCATTACTCGAGTAGGAGAAAGCAAGGTACTGTCTGTTTTCTGTAATATACATATTTCACCTGGGCTCCGGAGACACAAAGCACCCCCAGCCTTGGCTTTACTTGACATGGATTCCAGAGACACGCAGTGCCCCCTTGCCTTGCCTTATTTTACATGGACTCTGGAGACACAAAGCATCCCCTAGCCTTGCCATACTTCACATGTGCTCCAGAGATGCATAACACCTACCACTAGTCTTGCCATACTTCACATGTGCTCCAGAGATGCATAACACCTACCACTAGCCTTGCCATACTTCACATGTGCTCCAGAGATGCATAACACCTACCACTAGTCTTGCCATACTTCACATGTGCTCCAGAGATGCACAACACCTACCACTAGTCTTGCCATACTTCACATGTGCTCCAGAGATGCACACCTACCACTAGCCTTGCCATACTTCACATGTGTTCCAGAGATGCACAACACCTACCACTAGTCTTGCCATACTTCACATGTGCTCCAGAGATGCACAACACCTACCACTAGTCTTGCCTTACTTCACATGTGCTCCAGAGATGCACAACACCTACCACTAGTCTTGCCTTACTTCACATGTGGTCCAGAGATGCAAAACACCTACCACTAGCCTTGCCATAATTCACATGTGCTCCAGAGATGCACAACACCTACCACTAGTCTTGCCTTACTTCACATGTGCTCCAGAGATGCACAACACCTACCACTAGTCTTGCCATACTTCACATGTGCTCCAGAGATGCACAACACCTACCACTAGTCTTGCCTTACTTCACATGTGCTCCAGAGATGCACAACACCTACCACTAGTCTTGCCTTACTTCACATGTGCTCCAGAGATGCAAAACACCTACCACTAGCCTTGCCATAATTCACATGTGCTCCAGAGATGCACAACACCTACCACTAGTCTTGCCTTACTTCACATGTGCTCCTGAGATGCACAACACCTACCACTAGTCTTGCCATACTTCACATGTGCTCCAGAGATGCACAACACCTACCACTAGTCTTGCCATACTTCACATGTGCTCCAGAGATGCACAGCACCTACCACTAGTCTTGCCTTACTTCACATGTGCTCCAGAGATGCACAACACCTACCACTAGTCTTGCCTTACTTCACATGTGCTCCAGAGATGCACAACACCTACCACTAGCCTTGACATACTTCACATGTGCTCCAGAGATGCACAACACCTACCACTAGCCTTGACATACTTCACATGTGCTCCAGAGATGCACAACACCTACCACTACTCTTGCCTTATTTCACATGTGCTCCAGAGATGCATAACACCTACCACTAGTCTTGCCTTACTTCACATGTGCTCCAGAGATGCACAACACCCACCACTAGCCTTGCCTTACTTCACATGGGCTCTGGAAACACAAAGCAAACACTTCCCCGCCTTGCCTTACCATACTTCACATGGGCTGTGGAAACAACCCCCCCCCCCGCCTTGCCTTACTTAATACGGGGTCCAGAGACAAACATGCACCTCTGCCTTGTCTTACTTTAGTTCACATGGCTCTGTAAACAAACACCCCCTCCACTCAACCTACTGTAGCCTTACTTCACATAGGACCTGGAGACACAACCCCCCCCCCACCACCTCCACCACCAGCTTTCCCTTACTTCGCATGGGCTCTTGAGACAAAAAAACAACCCTCTCTCTAGGCTCCTTACCTCACTTCACATTGGCACTAGAGACAGTTACCCCCTTCCCAAGATTGCTTTACTGCACATGGGCTCTAGCGCCTAAAGTACCCTCCCCCCATGTGAGGTCAGACTGAGGAGGCCAAAAGAGAGTAGTCCTTGCCCATTCAGGGTCTCTCTCTCTCTCTATGGTGGCAATTTGTGTTGACACTGCCAGAGTCCAGGATCTAGTACAGCTCCACATCTGGCCCTACACCACACTTCAGCGCCAGCCAGCTAGCACTGCATGCCTGTCCCAAGTTCCTCTGAGTCCTAACTTACTCAACCTAATTCATGCCTATAACGCCACCTTTATGCAAAAAAAAATAAAAAAAACATATTCACATACTGTCAGGTGTCAGCATGGCTCAGTTGGTAGCACATCTGCCTCAGGACCAGAAGGTTGTGGGTTCTCGTCCCACACCAGGATTGGACTTGCACCTAAAAATCGCTGGCATCGGAGTGCAGTATTGGGGGGGTGCTGGAGTGTGCCGTCCTTCGGATGAGATGTTAAACCGAGGTCCCTTCTGCCCATCCTGGTGTTGTCCTGGTGGGTGTCCAGGTGGAAGTAATGAATCCAAGGCACTCTTTGCAAAGAGTAGGGAACATTCCCGGTGTCCTGGCCAACATTCCCCTTCCCATAAACTGGTTCATGCAGTTATCCAGGCTGTGTGTGGGTGATGATGTGCGATATGGCCACCACCACCACACATTCAAGTCACTTCACTACCAGTCTAGCATTGCTTATAAAGCGCTTTGGGATACACTGTGTATGAAAAGCACTATATAAATGCTGATTATTCTTCTTCTTCTTCTACTGTCTGGTGTTGTGTGCTCCCAATTTTATCTTGTCTAAAATAACAAGACTCCTCCAGCAGAACAGCCAGCAGTAATCTGATTTCAACAGGCAATACAGTAGAGCTGCCACACTTGTCCTCTGGGCTCCCGAAACTGCATTTGTTTTCTCTCCCTCTCTCTCTCTGTCTGTCTGACAACTCAGCGACAGTGAACAAGTAAGTTGTTCCTAGGGGCTCAGTGTAGGGGCTACTGGCTGCTACCTTTACCTTTGGTTTAAGGCATCTATAATCTGAACTGAAATGAACAGCCCCAACTGTGCTCGTTCAAGGAGGCATCACACCGGACATCAAAGACGGCAAGCACAGCAGCATTTTATTTACAGTAAATAAGGATAAAGATAAGGATCTCTGAATATCACCTTTTTAAAGTACCTGTGAAGCATTAACTTTGGTGCTAGCTGTGGATACTACTTTTAGCTGTGGGAGGCATTTGTTTATTTGTTTTCCAGGAAGGCAGCCATCAAAGCAGTCAAGCAACGGCATGCTATCACTTAAGGCTTGTTTACACTGCCAACTTTGCAGCTCACCAACCAGTGCATACAGGTTGATGTGCTGCAATGTTGGATTTGTAGACACTTTCAGGAGCACTGTAAGTGTGCTTCGGAGCCCTTTTCTGCTGCAGCTCAATTGTAGGTACCCAAATCGGAGTGAGTGCATTAATCAACATTGTAAACTGATGCGCTCGCTCAGATGGGAAGCCTTCTGTTCCAGTGTCTTCCAGCATTCTCCACTGAATTTACAGCCCCTCCTCAGAGCGACCTGCAGCGCTGCAAGACCAGTCTGTGTAAATGCTAAACTGATGGAGGAGCAGCCAGCACAGCGGGGAAGGGACCAGCGTAAATTCAAATGTGCTGCAGACATGTAAACACGGCTTTAAATATCTGTCTTAAGTATTACTCAACTCATGTACAGTAGTGGTACGTTCTGTGAAAGAGCAAGTCTATATGCACTCAGGTTTCTAGAAAGCTAGACACATTCAGAGTAAGACTTTCTTTTTATTTTTAATATAGGAGTGTAATAACTATTTTCCACCTTTCTTAAGACTTTCATTATCATGTCCTTTCATTTGATGTTTCAAAGTTTTCTATATCAAATTTCTTCCAGTTTCTACTTTGAAATCTGTCTTTTCCCTTGCCTGTTATATACAGTTCCTTCTCTATAGTCACGTGCATCTCTTTCATGTTTCTCCTTCTTATATTCAGCCAAATCTTCTCTGACTTTTTTCATATTATTTTCTATTTTTTTAATTATTTCGCTTTCTTCTGCTTCTGGAATTCCTTTCAAAACTTCTGTTTTTTACTTTTAATTTCCTTTTCTAGTTTGTCACAATTTCTTTTAGCTTTTCTTATAGCGTTTCCCAGTCATTCATATATTCCCCATCAAGTAAAGATGCCATAGGATGAACTGCCTGAGGAAAGGAAAAAACGGGTACAGTGACTGTAGAAAGAAATTTTGAAATCTGTTTGAACGAAGTTGAAGTCTTTGTTGTTTCCACAAAGGGCACAATAATGAAAATGTCTAAAAGAAAAGTGGAAAATAGTTTTTAATTGCTATGTTAAAAATACTAATTAGAAAGTGCTACTCTGAATGAGTGTGTAGTTTCTAGAACCCTGAGTGCATATAGACTTGTTCTTTCACAGAACAAACCACTACGTGTAACTAACCCTGCTATAAAGCACCAGGAAATAATTTTGATCCGCCCCTGGAGAGGGCTTATCAGCACCACAAAACAACATTTTTCTATCACCTAACTCACTTTGATGCCTGCTGTGTGGCTATGAGTTGAGAGGGAAGCTATTGTTTTCCTGAATGGCTGTTAAAAAGGAAAACATGGTGTTAATTTCTATTTTTCACTCAGGCAGGGCTGCTGCAATTTTTGCTCCTGACTGAATGGAGATCGGCAGCTTCAACAGTGAGAATCGAGGGGGCCAAAACATGGCCCCCCCAGCACCTTTCAATTACAAAGAACTCAGGGGGCCCTCCAAAAAAGTAAGGGGACCCAGCCCCCTTAGGCCCCACTGTAATTCGAGCACTGCTGCCAACTGCTTTTTATAGTTAAGCAATGAGACACGGCAGGGTATACATTCTGGTGGGACAATGGCACATCTTGGGTGTGTTGTAAGGCATGAAGCCTCAAGGAGTGCCTTCAGCCCCTCCAGGAAGTGTCTTTATCCCACCACAGTACACACTGTGTAGTATCTTACTGCGATTATAAAATCGGTTCAATAGTTAGAGGAAAAATTGCAGAAGGATGAGAGTGACCCAGTGCCATGGAGGGCTGAGGTGCTGGATGCCGTACCTCCCGTTACACCAGCATTCTGAGCTGGGAGTGAGTTTGACAGTTGGGAGTCAGCCTGGGTGGGAGAAGATGGAGTATCCAGAGGACTGCTGTCCTTTCCAGGGGAGGGGGGGATGATGCACCACGCCTACACTGCCACCACATGGAGGCATGGTGGCAAGGCAGTATTTGTATCACAGAGGGACGTCTAGCAGTCAGCGCATGCATGCCTCAACATGCATGTGTGCTTACATCACTGTATACTGCCAGATGCTGGGAAAACCAGTAAAACGAAAAAGAGCCTGGCTCTGACGTATAAAGCCAGGCCCACCACCCAACCCATGCTGCCACCCAGGACTGCCAACTGGAGTGTGCTCTGGGGCTGGGAAGGATGGACCAGCCTCCCCTGGCCTCAGCATGGGCATATGTCCACAGAAGTACAGGCAGGACCTGGGGATGTAGCTGTCGGTAGGGTGGGGAACAGGGCTGATGACCCATCCAGAACCAAGGGTAGCAGGAAAAAGCTTGATTTAAAAAATTTGCAGAAAGATACAATTATTTAAAGGGACACTGTCAACCCCCTTAGGCCTAAATGTTTTTCTGATTTAAAGAACACATTATGTTTGGTCACATTCTGTGAGATTGTTGATGTACCTGGAAGTTTGACTTGGATTTCTTTTTTTTTTAAGTAAAAAACAGACTGCCCACCACAGTGGTGTTTATTTACAGTACTTGATCAACTCCTTCTGCATCTTTCCTTGATTTGGGACTATCCCAAACACAGTCTAGCCACTCGTCATGCAGTGGGAAGAGAGAAGACTATTACATCATAAGTGGCTGTACTGTTTGGGGGTGTTCCTATTGTTTAGAAGTATACAATAGGAGCAGATCCAAGATTTGAAATAAAACAAGGATGGGTATAATTACAACATTAGCATGCATTTTAGTTCTACTAAGAATGGAAGAAAATAATGCAACCAGCAACATCAATGAATTTTAGAGACGGTAAGCAATCGTAAAATGTAGGTTTTTAACTAGAAATAATATGACGTAAAAATGGTTGACGGCATCCCTTTAAACTGTTAAATTATTTTTTTAAAAGTTCATCTAACCTACTGAAATAGTCCCAGCACATCCAAGCAATGGCAAGCCGTAGGAGATATGCAATGGCCTGATTCAAAATGTGCACTTTATTTGTGGTTGTGAGGAGACAGGACCATAAATTATGAGTGACAGGCGCCACGAGCAAGCTTTGAAAGTTCTGCCCCCACAAAAGATGATGAAGTGCATATTTTAAATGACAACTGCATATTTGATTTATAGAACATTAGTTTACTTGTTACAGCTTTTAAATCATCTGTGTGTATGAGGATTTAACTGTTTGTCTATTAATTTCAACTGCTGGTTTCAGTGCTTCACATGGCTACTGCGATGGCATCAGGATTGTAAAAGCTGCTCTGTGGTTGGCTCAGTATTACATTGTGATGTTTGTTTTGTTTTATTTTGTTTACCAGATGGGACCACTGGAACCACAATACCTTTTACAAGGTTGACCTGGATCAATACAAAAATACAATACGTGATACACGATACATTGTATTACAATTCTAGAAAAGCACATTCAATAAAAACCTGCACTAATAAGGACAATTATGAAAAACAATCACAGTTAAACAGTATATAGTGTATGGGGAATCACTGTTGTGTTTGGAAATCCATATGCTGAAAAATGTCGTTGGCTTAAGTGGTGACATCCATACCACAGCAAAACAACTTGTCATTCTTGTCATTCTGCTATAGTAGTTACTGTGACACTCAGACAGCTAGTTCTGATTAATCTGTGCTTTTGTAATATAAAACTGTATTACTGAATGTCTCATGAGAGAGATGCTGAAAGCCTGTGGGACACCCCGCCCCCCAGGTTTTAGCTAATAGGCGTTACCTGGAAGGCCAAGAGATAATCACAGGCTAAAAGAGACTTAAAATTTAGGATTTCCTTTTTATGTGACTAAATGCAGCTTGCCAACTGCCAAGATAGATCATAAACTTTTATAACGTTTACAGGAAACACAGTAAAATTCACATGGTGATACAAAAGTATCTTGCACCTCCGTGAGATCTGGCAGAGAGACATAACAAGTCCTTTGATGTCCCGGAAAGGGGAAGCTGCTCATAAGATCAAAGAAAGTCATTTGAAAAAAAAATGAGTATTGCTAAGGTCACAGAATTTTAATTTACCTTCTGAAAAAAGACATACTGTTGGTATGATTTTTTTATATTCTGACAGGGAGGAGCTAGGTGACCTCACGCAAAGAGGTTGGTAAAGCCAGTTTTTAAACAGTATTCTGTTTTCCATTTACTCAAACATGTTTGGACTCTCTTAACAGCAACATCTGTCTATCAGCACTGTTAGAAGAAATACCTTAGACAAATCTAAGTGTATGTTTTGGTAAGAAATTGCACTTTTTAAAACCTTATTATTTTAAGTGATTGTATGGTTTTGTGATATATAATTCTGTATTTACATTTTACATTCTTATCTATTTTTAAGTAAATATCTCATTTTTAAATAGACTGTTTGTGTCTTCCAAGTCCTTCTGTTTTTGCCTGTGATGCGTGGATGGTTAAGAGTGTGACAACGCTGTGCATGAGCGTATATGGTTTTACCAAACTGGGAAAAGGTAAGAATGTATTCTGATGTCTTTAATAGAGTTTTAAGGGTTCATTTTGTACACCTGGTTAGGTGCCCGTAGGCAATAGATATCTGGCCCCCCCGAAGAGCAGAATTATCTGAGCCTGTACATTGGGTACGCTAACAAGAGGTTCACAGTTTGAATCCTTCCAAGACTTGAGGCCAAAGGTTGATTCAAACTCACAAAAACAGACAGGAGGGTTACCCTGTTTCTGTTTCCTGTTCACAAGACTGCACTCAGAGGTTGGCATTGTAATAGCAGAGGGCCTGACCTGCTGAGTGGGTTTGTGACAGATTGGTTGGCAGCGGTGTGCATAAGTTTTGGTATTACAAGCTTTTATTGTTCAGTATGTCAGCTTAAGACTGTCAGCTCACTTACAAAAAAAAGGGCAATATTTTTTTTTAAAAAGGAGACAGAACTATATCACTTGACATACAGTCAAATTCCTACCCATTTTATTTTTTTTTCTAAAGTGCAAGTCAGAGATTCCGTAGTTAGGGAAGAAGATGGCTTCCAACTACAGCAGGCATACTGTAGACTACTTAAAGCAGTTGTGCGGGGACAGAGGAGTCCCGTTCAAGGTGAAAGCCAGCAAACAGAACCTTGTGGATGCCCTGATGGTAGCAGATACCCAGAGCACCAAGTCACAGACAGTGACTGTAAGGGACCATACCTTGAATGTGGCAGGGCTAGCAGCCAGTGCAGGGTCCAGATCTGATGAAAAGGGCAACAGGGCCACTGTCAGCAAAGGGCCACAGCAGCAGGGGAAGGTCACCAGTATCCTGGATCCAGAAGTACTCAGGCTTCAAATTGAGTTGCGCAGAATGGAGCTGGAGTTCCAGAGGGAGCGGGACCATGAACAGCGAGAGGTGGACCATGAGGCAGAGTGAGAATGCCAGGAGGCAGACCATGAAGAGCGTGCGAGACAGTGAGCTGCAGAGGAGAAGAGAGACTGTGAAAAGCAGGAGGCGGACCATGAGGCAGCGTGAGAATACCGAGACGCAGACCATGAGGAGCAGGAGCGCCAGAGGCAACACGAACTGGAGAAGCTACGACTCCAACCAGTGACACCAGAGCAGGTAAGTGGCTTGGGTTTAACTGGAACTGCAGGACTGGGTTACAAATTGAATTCCAAATTAATAGCTGAATTTAAAGAGGGGGAGGACATGGATGCCTTTTTAAATTCTTTTGATAAGGTTTGTATTCAGGCTAAAATTCCTAGGGAGTCCTGGAGCTTCCAGCTATCCCCGCTACTTACCGGGAAAGCTTGGGATGCATTGGGTCAAATGGACAATGAGGACAGTGATGATTACTGCAAACTTAAAGCTGCACTGTTAAAAAAATTTGAATTAACTGCTGAATCATACAGAGCTAAATTCCATAAGCTCAGCAGAAGCCCTGACATGAGCTACGAGGAGCTAGCCATGAAACAACGTCAGTTTTTAAAACACTGGTGGGAAGGAATTGAGGCAAACTCTGTTGATAAAACTGAAAATGTGATTTTGTTAGAACAGTTTTGAGCATGCCCAGCAGAGCTGAAAACCTGGCTAGAGGACCGAGACCCCAAAACAGTGTAAGAGGCTGCTGAACTCTCGGACTGCTATGCCAAGTGCAGACCTGCTCTGAGAGCTAATGGGGCAGATGTGGCAATGTAGAAAGGGAAAAGCACACCTTCAGGGCAGCTAAAACCCTCACTGCCTCCACCGAAACTAGTTAGCCCCAGGTTTCAGAGAAAAGATTTCTCTGAAAAGAGAAGTGAATGTTGGTTATGTAAAGAAACTGGGCATATTGCCAGACAGTGTCCCAAAAAATGAGCCATAATACGCAGAATGGTACTAGAAAAGAAGTGGGTTGTTTGTGTGTCCCTGGGAGCATGCCAGTGAACATGAGGAAACACGTGCACCCAGTCATGGTGAATGGTGTACAGACTCAAGGGTTAAGGGATACAGGGGCATCCTTGACTTTGGTAAAGGGGGATCTAGTAGAGCCTGGTCAGCTTATACCCAATAAATACATCATTGTACAGGACTTCACTGGTGAGGTGAAAACATTGCCCCTCACTAGTGTTCTCCTAGATTGGGATGAAACGGGGGACTGTGCAACAGGTGGCAGTAGCCAAAACATTAGCAGTGGATGTGATCTTGGGCAACAATCTCAAACAGGGGATGGTACATGCAGTTACCCATAGCCAAGCAGAAAGGGAAAACTGTAGTTCCCTGAACCCCACAGAAGCCATTGTGGAAACTGCTGAGAGGCTGGTTCCCCAGCCTGTGTCTCCAGATGGGGAGACTAATGAAAAGGGTGTAGAAATTTCCCCAGTAGCAAGTAACCACACAGCTACAGAGAGTTACTCCAAAGAGGGAGGAGTGATCCATTGTCAGAAGGTTGGGATTGACAGTGATCCTAAGTGCCCTGACTCTAGTGCTAGGGACCCTAGTTTAGCAACTGAAGAGGACCTGTCCCATGCCTTGGGAATGTGTGTGGGGGGGGGTTTGCAGCTGCTCAGAGAAGTGACCCCAGTCTCCAGGAAGCTGAGAGCTTACAGACTAGGACGGCGCACACGGAGGTGGTGGCAGACATAAGGTTTATTGGGAAAATGGACTTATGTATATTCAGGCAGTACAGACAAAGGGAGGGGTGCTAGGCAGGCAGCTTGTCGTTCCCCAAGGGTATCGTGAGCAGTTACTCAAGATTGCACATGATATTCCTTTGTCTGGTCATCTGGGATTCACACCATGATGCAGCGGTTGGCCCAGAATTTCTACTGGCCTAACTTCACCAGTGCAAATAAATAGGGAAGGCGGGCAAGAAAACCCAAGCTGCACTGATTCCCTTGCCCATAGTGGAGGAGCCATTCCAGAGGGTGGAAATGGATATTGTGGGGCCTTTAAATACCCCCAGCTCCTCATGGAAGAGATTCATCCTGACTGTAGTGGATTATGCCACCCGGTACCCAGAGGCAGTCGCCCTATCCTCACTGAGGACAAAGTGGCAGTTGCCTTACTTGGGATTTTCTCCCATGTTGGGTTTCCACAGGAGGTTATCACCGATCAAGGGGGTTCCTTCATGTCGGATCTGCTGAAATATTTATGGGAGAAGTGTGGGGTGGTGCAGAGATGCACGACACTGTATCACCCACAAGCCAGTGGGTTTGTGGAAAGATTCAATGGTACCCTAAAGTCAATGTTCTGGGTGTTTGCTGAACAGTATGGGAGGGACTGGGAGAAATACCTTCCCCACCTGTTGTTTGCATACAGGGAGGTGCCCCGAGAGTTGACAGGATTTTCCCCCTTCGAACTCTTATATGGACACCAAGTATGTAGGCCCCTAGACTTGTTCCAGGAGGACTGGGAAGGCAAGCACACCACCCAGGGAACTCCCATTGTGGATTACATCCTTAGGTTTAGGGAAAGGCTGAAGGTGCTTATGGGGACAGCCCAGAGCAACCTAGCAGCTGCCCAAGAGAAACAAAAAGTGTGGAACGTCCGCAGAGTCAGAGCTCATGCGTACATGGTGGGTCGGGAAGTCATGGTCCTTATTCCGGTCTGGAAAGACAAGCTGCAGACTGAGTGGGCAGGACTGTACAAAGTGGTTAGGAAGGTAAATGTTGTGAACTACATTATAGAGTTACCTGACAGAAGACAGACAGAAAGGATGTACCATGTCAACATGATGAAGCCATATGCAAATAGGACTGACAAGGTGTTTGCAGTGTGTAGTCCTGGGGAGGGGATGGACAAAGAGACCCCCTTCTGGACTTGCTGGAAGAAAGTAAGTGGGAGTCCTCTGTGGAGGCAGTAAAATTGTCTTCCCAGCTGGCCTCAGACCAGGTCCAGAAAGTAAGGGAGGTTTTAGCAGACTTTGCCCCATTGTTTAGTGCCAAGCCTGGACTAACCACCTTAGTGACACACAATGTGGAGACAGGGACACAGATGCTCATACGGCGAACAGCATATCGGGTGTCAGAGGCTGTCCAAAAGGACATTAGAAGAGAAGTGGAGGAGATGCTGGATTTAGGGGTAATCCAGAGATCCCACAGCCCCTGGACCTCACCCATAGTCCTTGTGCCTAAGCCAGATGGCTCTACTCATTTCTGTGTGGACTGTCATGGACTGAATGCAGTCATGAAGTCAGACACCCACTAAATGCCCCAGATGAACAAACTCCTGGACAAGTTGGGAGGGGTGACCTACCTTATGACGATTGATCTGACCAAGGGGTATGGGCAGGTAGAGTTGACAGACAGAGCTAAAGAGAGGTTGGCCTTCATCACTCCAATAGGCTTTTTTGAATTTAAAGTAATGCCTTTTGGAATGAAGAAAGCCTCGGCCACTTTCCAAAGGTTGGTGAACCAGGTGTTAAATGGTGCTGAGGAGTACACCGTGGCATACCTGGATGACATTGCCATCTTTAGTACCAGCTGGGAGGAACACCTGTCCCACCTTAGGGAAGTGCTGGGCAGGATACAGAGGGCCAGGCTCACTGTCAAAGCTGGGAAGTGCCAGACGGTCATGGGAGAAGTGGCATGCCTAGGGCATGTGGTAGGCTGGGGACAGCTCCATCCTAACCAAATAAAAATAGAGGTAATCCTGGTATGGCCCAGACCAGAAACACAGAAGCAGGTCAGGAGTTTTCTAGGGACAGCAGGGTAATACAAGAAATTTGTACCCAATTACAGTGCCCTGGCTGCTCCCCTATCTGACCTAACAAAGAAAAGGATGCCCAAGAAAATTACCTGGGGCACAGCCTGTGAGGAAGCCTTTTCCAAACTAAAGGAGGCACTGTGCAGTGCTCCTGTTTTGAAAAGTCCTGACTGTAGCAAACCCTTTATAGTTCAGACTGACACCTCAGACGTGGCTATTGGGGCAGTACTGAGTCAGACATCCAGCCAAGGGAGAGATCACCCAGTAGTGTACCTGAGTAGGAAGTTACTCCCCACATAGCAGGCATACTCTACTGTGGAAAAAGAATGTCTTGTCATAGTGTGGGCCCTAAAGAAGTTGGAGCTATACTTGTATGGGCAACATTTTCTAGTGCAGACTGACCACAACCCCCTGGTTTGGCTGACACAGATGGGGAAAACAATGGTAGATTGCTAAGATGGAGTCTTGCTTTGCAAGGTTATGATATGACAATTCTACATAGGGCTGGAGCCAAAAATCAGAACTCCGATGGGCTGTCTCATGTGCACAGGGAGTGAACTGATTTGGGAAGCTCATCCCGTGCAGGGGATAGAGACCCCAAATTCAGTCTAGGTGGGGAGGAATTGTGACACTCAGACAGCTGGTTCTGATTAATCTATGCTTTTTGTAATACAAAAATGTGTTATTGAATGTCTCTCATGAGAGATTCTGACAGCCTGTGGGACACACACACACACACACCCCAGCTTTTAGCTAATAAGTGTTACCTGGAAGGCCAAGAGATAATTATAGGCTAGAAGAGACTTAAAATTTAGGATCTCCTTTTTATGTGACTAATTGCAGCTTGCCAACTGCCAAGATAGATCATAAACTTTTATAATGTTCAGAGAAAACACAGTAAAATTCATGTGGTGATACAAAAGTATCTTGCACCTCCGTGAGATCTGGCAGAGAGACATAACAAGTCCTTTGATGTCCCAGAAAGGGGAAGCTGCTCATAAGATCAAAGAAAGTCATTTGAAAAAAAAGAGAGTTTTGCTGAGGTGACAGAATTTTAATTTACCTTCTGAAAAAAGACATCCTGTTGGTATGATTTTTTATATTCTGACTGGGAGGCGCTAGGTGACCTCACACAAAGAGGTTGGCAAAGCCAGTTTTTAAACAGTATTCTGTTTTCCATTTACACAAATATGTTTGGACTGTCTTGACAACAACATCTGTCTATCAGCACTGTTAGAAGAAATACCTTAGACAAATCTAAGTGTATGCTTTGGTAGGAAATTGCACTTTTTAAAACCTTATTATTTTAAGTGATTATATGGTTTTGTGATATATGGTTTTGAATTTACATTTTACATTCTTATCTATTTTTAAGTAAATATCTCATTTTTAAATAGACTATTTGTGTCTTCCAAGTCCTTCTGTTTTTGCCTGTGATGCGTGGATGGTTAAGAGTGTGACAACATTGTGCATGAGCTTATATGGTTTTACCAAACTGGTAAAAGGTAAGAATTTATTCTGAGGTCTTTATTAGAGTTTTAAGGGTTCATTTTGTACACCTGGTTAGGTGACCGTAGGCAATAGATTTCTGCCCCCCCCAAAGAGCAGAATTATCTGAGCCTGTACATTGGATATGCTAACAAGAGGTTCACAGTTTGAATCCCTCCAAGACTTGAGACCAAAGGTTGATTCGAACCCACAGAAACAGACAGGAGGGTTACCCTGTTTCTGTTTCCTGTTCACAAGACTGCGCTCAGAGGTTGGCACTGTGGGAGCAGAGGGCCTGACCTGCTGAGTGGGTTTGCGACAGTTACAGCATAGTGTACAATGTGCCCAATCAGCGATTTTCGATCGTGCTCTAACCTCCCACACTGGAGTAAAGTGTGCAGTGTGCAGCAGTTATTTAAAAAAAAAAGGAAAGGGAAGACAAACAATGTGCACCATAATCTTTCTATTTTTTTTTAGCAGGAATGCTCCTGTCTAAAAAAGAAATATCTGTAAGAGTTGTTGATGCTGAGTTGAGAAACTAGCGACGTGGGGCTCCTCTGGCTGGCGTGATATCAGAGGCGCAAACTGTCTGTGAACCCCGCTCCTACATGACACTATAGTAAGTGTTTTTTTTTTTATTTCTTTAACAGATGCTTATTAATACAGACTGAACCTGTGTCACCCTCAAGAATCAAGGCACCACTGGACTATGAACCCTGTTTTTTTTTAAATGCACTGTTCTTTAAATTGTTGTTTGAAATGTGGACTGCAAATCAATATTTTGTCATTCTGATGTCTTTTTTGGTTACCCATGCTCTATATAAAATAAGGCGTGGGCAGCCATAGGCATCAAGGCTGTTTTCCCACCTCAGGGCTGCCATGATGACAGGGTCCTCTCAAGCTTCGCTCTGGAGGTCACTTGGTCATCAAAGCATGGTTGCCCACACATTATTGTATACTTGCATGTTAGTTATGAAGCAGTTTGGTTCCTCAATAATTCTCATGTAATCAGATAATGCATTCTATGTTTTGATCGCACTGTATAACAAGGGCTGGTCAGAGACACTATGGCCGGTAATGCATTAACTTAATAAGGGCATGTCATGGGCTTAAACATAAAATTGAAGTGCTATAGTCAGGTCTGTGTGTAAATGTCGCTTTTGGTAAATTTAGATCATTTATGTGATTGAGCTGTGTTTCCCATGTGTTTAAAATGTGAGCGGCACGTGCATCATGTATTTTATGGGGAAAAAGAGGGAGCTCCACACCAAGGCTTTCAAGTGATGGTAGAAGAAATGGTGCAGAGGGGAGATGTATGGCTATACTGGGGACTGTGGAGCAACCAGGAAGGATTAGAACCTATACTGAGGTGATGGCCTAATTCCATCCAGGAGTGAACTATAGTCCTCAGTGGATGATTTAAAAAACTACTTTGATAGACATTTAAAGTAGTCAAGGGGGTGATGGAAGAAAAAAGGGAGGTGGAAAGTGGCCCACCACAGGCTGAGTTAGAGAGCAGGGAGATCCTTAGGGGAGAGAGAGTCCCACCAGGATGCAAGTTATTTAAGGAAACAGTGGGTCAGCAAAGGAGAAAGGGGGGAGAAAGGAATAGTCAAAGGAGAAATGTGAGGAAGGGGAAAACAACTGGAAAAAGGAGATAGCAACAAGAAAAGAGCTAACAAAATATGGAAGGTGATGTGTACCAGTGCTAGAGTCTGAGGAATGAGATTTCAGACCTTGAGGCCATCATGGTGGAGGCAGATCTGAATATTGTGGCCATTATCGAATAACGGTGTACTGATAGCTATGTCTGAGACATGGTCATACCAGGCTATACAATGTTCAGAAGAGATGCAGTAGGGAAGAAAGGGGTGTGTGTGGTGCTTTATGTGAAGGAAAACATAAACGCGATGGAGGTACAGGGAATTCAGGGGCATCAAGGTGATGTGGGTCACTCTGTAATAAACAGGGCCACTGTTAGGACAAGAGTGATCTGCAGGCCTCTGACACAAAGGAAGACTCAGATAAAGAAATGTAAGAAGCAACTGGCAAAATGGCTGAAAAGGAGTAGAGTTGCTGGTGGAGGACTTCAATCTGCCGGATGTAGTTTGGAGCCTTTCAGCTGCAGCATCAGCTAGGGGCAGAGATATTCTGGACTTCCTGCAAGAGGTGTTCTTCAAGCAAGTAGTCAGCCAACCTGCTCCTGATGGGGCAATACTGAGGCTGGTTTTTACTAAGAGGAACAGTATTGCAGATATCGCGGTTGGAAGCCATCTGAGGACCATTGATCATCATACAGTGTAGTTCAACATAAGAACAGGGGCAGACTCCAACTACACAAGGGGGAGGGTCCTGGTCTTCAGAAGGGCTGAGAGTACAAAGATTGTTGAATGCTTCAGGAATGACCTAGCAGGGGGAGATGACTTGGGGGGGTGGAGGAAAAGTGAGTAAAAGTAAAAGAGGGCGCAGCGAAGGCAACAAACCTCACTGTTAAGTAAGTAAGCAAAAGCAAAAGGAAGATAAAATCACTATGGTCCATGAAAGAGGTGGCAGAAAAGGTAATGACTGAAGGAATAAAATTCAGAAGGTATAAGGAGACCTAGAGGGAAGAGGATAGGGAAGCGTATCAGGGAAAACAGAGCAGGGAAAGCAGTTAGGAGTGCAAAGGCACAAAGTGATGAAAGAATAGCTCAGGCAGTACTAAAAGGGAACACGATATTTGGGAGGTATATTGGTGAGAAAAGGAAGACAAAGGAAGGGACTGTAAAGTTAAAGGGGGGGGCTGTATGGAGGGGGACCAAGAAATGGCACACATCTTAAACAAATACTTCTTCCCAGTGTTCAGAGTAGAAGGTGAAGGAAAGGGAACACAGAAATGCACAAAGGACTTTGAGGGGATGGAAATGGACAGTAGTCCCTTTTCTGAGGAGAGAGTTCAGAAAGAACTCAGTAATCTGAAGGTATACAAAGCTATGGGGCCAAAGGGGGTGCATCCAAGGGTGCTGAGGGAGCTCAGAAAGGTACTAGCTGCACCTCTGACAGATTTATTCAACAGGCACGGGGAAGGTTATGCCAAACAAATCTGATAGATTTATTTGACTGGGTAATTGGGCAGCTAGTTTTTAATACAGAAAAGTGCAAAGCAATGCATTTGATCCACAGAAGCCCCGGGGGCAGAGTATAAAGTGGGGGGAGCAATACTGACAATGGCCAAGCAAGAAAGAGGATTGGGGGGTAATTATATCAGATGACCTAAGGGTGGCCACGCAATGTGACAAGGCAGTCAAGAGGGCTAGTGGGATGCGGGGGTGCATAGGTAGCGATATCACCAGCAGGAAGAGGAAGGTGGTGTTGCCCCTGTATAGCTCAATGCATAGCACCCCACCTGGAGAACAGTGTCCAGTTCTGGAGACCACATTTCTGGAAAGAGATAGGCAAAGTGGAGGTGGCCCAGAGCACAGCTTTCAAAGTGGTGCAAGGTCTGCATCAGAAGCCCTATGAGGAGAGACTAAAAGAGCTCAATATATACACTCTGGAGGAGAGTAGGAAGAGTGGGGATATGAGAGAGAGACCTTTAAATGCCTCATGAAGGTAAAAAGGTACAGGAAGAAGATACGTTTCAGAAAAATATTAGAACAAGGCGTCATGATATGAAGCTGGAAGGGAACAGATTCAGGAGAGATGTGAGGCAGTAATTCACAGAAGGGGTGGTGGATTCCTGGAACAGCCTTCCACCGGAGGCAGTGGGGGCAAAAGCATTGGTAGACTTCAAAAATACCTGAAACAGGCACAGGGGAATCCTAAGAGGAAGGAAGGTGGTGAAAGAGACAGCACTGTAGATCAAGTAGGATCTGCAGCAAAAGTGATCATAATTGAAAATGGGCAGTGGTCATTATCTGCTGTCAGTTTCTATGTTTGTATGTATGACAGATTATGTGATTTAAATGGATACAGTGTAAAATTATTAATATGTGCACCGTCCATACTGTAAGTGTGGCAAACGTAATTCATGTTGTACTGTGTTACACATACACAATAATTAGGGATGTAAGTTTGTTATGGCAGTCATACATGTCATTGATTCCATGACGTTTGATCTTTATTCAGGACTTCCATGACTTTCATCAGAATGTAGCAATGATGACAGTGCCACAACATTTATTACTGTTTACTATTGACTTCATGAACAAACGAGTCATTAAAACCTCATCCATGACAAACTTACATCCCTAACAATAATCAGATGGGCAATATTAAAAAAATCAAGGGGAACATGTCTGAAGCAATACATTACTCATAGAGTGGTGACACCATGATTCACTTTGATTCACTTTGAATTTTAGAGAGAGTAGGAGGCATGATGCCCATATGAGCTGTCCCCTGATAAGATCCTCCTTGTTACTGATTTTGTGCATCATCAACAAATTCCAATACGCCTGTTGTGCAGAGTATTTAGTCTGAGGAGTTTCAAACATTCCTCATATGTCTTATGTTCCAAACTTCTGATTGTTTTTGTTACCTTCCTCTGAATAAATTCAATTTTCTTCCTATCGGTAATATTTAAATCTCTCCAAAACTGTGAGCAGTAATCTATGATATATTGTATGAAGTTACTGCATTATGATGGCATGCAGCAGTATACCAATGTTGAGTTATCTACATTATGGGATTTTATTTCTTTCTTTATTTTTTTGTTTGTTTGTTTTTTAATAATCCAGACATTGTCCACACACTAATGACACATCCAAGGATGCTCCTTACAATTTGTAACTTTATTTGTTTGTTTGTACCACTGTAGTCATTTTTGGGAAATCACTTGCAACCTGGCATGTGCTCTGTTTTGTCAGGTTAACAATGGGTTAACCTTACCAACTGAAAAATGCTGGCGGTCCCCCCCACACTGACACTGCTCAGTCCTGCTCCATAACACAGGGATCACCCCTTACCACCCACTCCAAGAAGTGACCTTACTCACAAGAAACCATTGAGCTTCACATCCCAGGGCAAAGTAAGGGAACTCAAAAAAAAATCTCATTGAACTAATTATTTTTATTAGGTCTTTGATTGATTGTAGACCCTTCTGCTTTGTGCCTGATTGACTTCTAAGATCAACTTGGGAATGTCAGTGGAGTGGGGGAGGTGCTTTCACTGATCAGCAACATCGCACAGCAGAAACAGAATGTGTGGCACCAGAGATTCGTAAACACAACGTCTTCAGTCTAAAAGAGCCGTGAAGGGATTGTCTGAATACTGTATAAAGGAGGTATAAATCAACAAAAATCCCATATAATCAGATGCAGTATGTACAAGGAACTGGATTCAGCGCATGCAGCCTACGTCACAATGTCTTAGCAGCTATCTTTGCATGATAAAAACTGTATAGAATGCTACTATTAGATCAGTTCTGAAAGAGTTAACATAAAAGCAGACATGACTTGCTGACTGGAATGCAACGCGTGCATGCACACCCCACCCCAAGAGAAAGATAGAAAACCAAAGAATGAAAATGCCAGCAGACAGAGGTAAGGTACATACACACAAAAAAATGTTAAAACCCTGGCAGTGACCATTTGTAGGCTCAGGAGTTCAAGTCAGGAGCAAGGAAATAGTGTGGATACTGCAGTGGTGGGGAAGGGGAGACAATAGAATTCAAGGAACAGCACTGTGGAGGTGAGGTGGAGAGTTGTGATTCATGTCCAGCCCAAGCATTCAGTGGATGGAGACTATCCAGATATCTGATAACATGCTTCCAGAGTCCCTTGTCTCTCTCCTAGTCATAAAAATATGTCAGCATGGTAACATCACCATGCAGCCATAAAAAGGACCCTTTTATGATGTACCCAACCTTGCTAGCTATTAACTGTGGGCTATACCCTAGAGTGCAAGATAATATATCCTGCAAAGTATGTCCAAAAGCATCAGTTTTATCCTATGGTATTTCTTTCTACACATGCTGTATACATTTGAAATATTATGCCCAGCAAAATACACATTTTTTAATTAGCCCATGAACCCAATATTTCCACAACCCACCCTTATTTACCTGTTTCCTGATCATTCCTCCTTCTTCTTCTGTATATTATTTCCTCCATTTCCCTACCCTGTTTCTTTTTTTATCTTTCCTACAGTAAATAGATAGCACATGTATGAAAGCCCCCCTCCCCCCATCCTGGGGCTTACCTTTTCTGTGTTTTCAACCTCCGGTCCTGAGACTACAGCTCTGGGACTGGCAGGACATCAGGAATGTCTCATCAGAAGCCCTGGTGGAATTCAAACCAGGACTCCACTCTACAACTTTGCAGCAGTTGTCACTCAGCACCCACTGACCTTGGACCCCCTCCAATCTCTTTTGAGGGTCAAGATAGGGGGAGGAAGAAGAGAGAGGGGTAGTTGTTTTGAATCCCCAGGCCAGGAGCTGAAGATGGTCCAGGGAACAGGACTAAGGAGCACAGCAGCACTGCCAGCTGCCACACATGCGCAGTGAGTGCCTCAACAGACCCAGAGCTCCGCATCCAAAATGGGGCCCTGTGCCCGCAACTATGAACTGTCCTGGCTCCTGGGCAAGCAGTGGAACTGGGATCTACAAGCAGTAGCACCACTGGGCACAGGAAAAAGGATTTCTCAGCCCCAGAAAGTTCCTTAGGGCCAAGAACAGTATAAACAGCAGTGCGCACATGCACATTGCTGGGAGAGCGGCTTGGAAGGCCACCTGCCACAATATTGCTCCCCACAGCAGAATGGGCTCAGTGCCCAAGAAAATAAACATAGTTCTGGCCCCAAGCCACCAAGCGGGGCCAGGACCAACTATAATGAACATTATGGGAATCAAATTGAAATAGCAACAGCCTGCTAAAATTAAGTGGGGGATGTAAACAAACATGGCAGCCCCCATAGACTGATAGTGTCCCAGTGGCTTATGAGAAGTTGTCGTGGGTCAGACCCTCTAAGTAAATGGAATGTTGAGCCATATAAGGAGCAGCACCTGCGGTGACATTCTACCTGGAATCTAAGTGACACATCAGGCTTCGCGTTTCAGCCTGTGAAGAATTAGAACTGTTCTGAAATAGTGGCAATTGAGAGAGACCCTCAACAGAGCGAAAGTGCATCAGAGTGTGGTCCAATCATCCCTGCCTGTCCAGGACTTCAGCCTGGCAGGCAAGTGTATATGGGATCCCCAGATAAAGAGAAAGTAAGAAGAAGAAAAGAAAAGAGGAAATTTTTCACAGACTCCAGATTTGATGACAGTTTCGGAGCTGGGTCTCTGACCCCCCCACTGACTCTTCTCCTCTCTGGAAAGTAGTTCCTATCTAGAAGCAGCACCCACCTGTGTCAAGGTCCTGAACCTCAGAGAGATGAGATTCAGACAGATCAGCATCCAACCCCCCCAGTCACCCTAAGAAAGCAACGTCCCAGTCAGAAGCAACACATTCAACAGCCTGCATCTCCAGCTCACAGACTACCTGAACTCACACAACCTCCTCACTCCTTGCCAATATGGTTTTCGCAAGAAACATAGTACTACTACTGCCCTCATCAAGTTCTTCAATGACATAAAAACTGCCATGGATCACGACTCCCTTACTGAGACCATCTTTATAGACCTATCCAAAGCCTTCAATCACTTAGACCACTCCCTCCTAACTCACAAGCTGGCCACCTTGGGAAAATCTCCCCACGTTACATCCTAGTTCTCTAACTATTTGTCTGGTTGAAGCCAATTTGTAAAACATGGCACAACCTTCTCTCACCAGCCTCCAGTCACCCTTGGCATCCCCCAGGAGTCAATCTTTAGCCCACTCCTATTTTCAATCTCCATAAACCACCTCCCAACCATCTCCTCCTCATGCTCAATTATTATATATGCAGATGACATAACCATCTATTACAATGCTCAAAGCATACAACAAAGCAACTCCCAACTTAATAAGGACTTCACCCGTATTCAAACATGGCTCATAGCAAACAACCTGGTTCTCAAAGCAAAAAACACAAAAAACGCCGATCTTCCTGCCCTCTCCCCCTGAATATCAAATGCATCAACAGTACCCCTCTCACTACAGTTGAGGAATTTAAATGCGTGGGTGTCACCCTAGACCCTAGCTTAGACTTTCATCTCCACATTACACATCGGTGCAAAACCACCAACTCCTGCATTGGGCTCGTCTACCACCTTCAACACCTTCTCACCCCCTCCGCCCTGCAGACCATTACACAGGATTTACTCCTCCCCTGCCTACAATACAGGTCCCTCCTCATCACAAATGCCTCCCTCGGCATCCTTGATCAAGTTGGATGTGATCTATAACAACATTTGCCCCACTTTGCCCTTTTGCCTCTATGTCTCACTCATCACTGTTCATTCTACAACTCCTCAGGGTGCCTATCCCCCTTGGCATCATGATCCTTTGCCCTAGGCTGCTTCATGTATATGCAACTTCAGTCCCCCTCCCCCGTCATAACTATTCTGCCTCCTCCAGGTCCAAGTCCTTAGATCTCGTGATGCTACCCAACCTCCCACACCCAAGTGAGCAACCAAGATGTGTGAACATGCCATCTTAGCATTCACACTCAGGTTCTGGAACTGTCTTCCACAAACCATTTGTTGGTCCACCTCTTCCCTTTCTTTCAAATCTGTCCTCAAGGCCCAACTCTGCTAATCTATGGTTGACAAATGTTTCCAACCCCCAAGACCCTCTCTACCCCAATCCACTGTCTCCTATTTTTGGTTTCTGCATAGACCTCTCTCTCCAAAAGTTTTGCCTTCTATGGCCGAACCCCAACCCACACACACACTCTATCTGCACCACTACCTGTGTACTCATTGCTCTGTAAAGGCTGTTCTCATTGGCCGTTCCCCTCCTGATATTATAGTACTACGGTCTCCTTCTTATGTGTTATGCTATTATTACTCTGTTGCCTGTTTATTGTCACGCTTTATAATACACTTGTTGTGCTCCCTTCACTGCCCCCCCCCCGGCATTATTGCACTATTGCTGGTATATGTTTACTATGTACAAACCTTTGATATGTATAGCTTGCTCTATTTGGCTGTACCCCTCCTGACTCTATTGTACTACTGCCTTTATGCTAATTGTCCACTATTGTTGATTGGAGCCATGATCTTCTTGTTCTGCTTTTGTGTAATGTAACCTCCCAGGTCATTCCTGCAAATAGGCATTCGGTTGTCAAGTGTACCTACCCGGTTACCAAAAAACAGATAAATAAATAAATACATTGTGTGAGGCATCCAACTGGGAGTAAACCCCAGGGTTCGACCCTGCACCTGTCACAAGCAGTACTGTTCTCAGTGAGAAGGAGGCATTCTGGGCAGGACCGTGCCTCTACTGGGAGCCCACGCAGCAGATCTTTTAAGGACTGTGTGCCAAGCAAATCCCATTCGGATTACAAATAGGGGCCCCTTTCTTCCAAGTGTGTTCAAGTTAAAGTTATGTTTGCCGCTTTGTTTTAAAACTTATTTTCCACCACAGTTTAAGTGCACCACGGAGCTCCACCCTGCCAGCAACAATGGCATCCCCAGTGTGGTACCCACTGCAGCATCTGAGGGATCCCTCACCCATGGTCTTTGGGGAAATTTAAGTCAGGTGCACCCACATAGGGGGTCAAGGATTGTCTGGGGGGTGGGCTGTGTTTTGTAGTAAAAAGTTAATTGTATTAGATGGAAGTGTTATTGCTGCTTACAGCATAGAAACACTGCTACCCCACTGCTTCCAGTTTTCCCTTGATACCCCTTGTTCATTCCTTCCCCTTGCTTTAAATAAATTGTTGTTAAATTGTATTTTATGGTGTGGGAGTGGTCATTATTTGTGGAGTCATCTGTTTTGGTGAAGGGACTGCGTGGGCAGTTATTATATTTTTCCTGGGGGTGGTAACCTTTCTTTTCAGCATCTGGTATCTTATATCACTACTCCAGATGGAGGCACCGCACCATTTCACTCCAGTGTAGCACACCCTTTAGTGAAACCAGGTCGGCCCCCTCTGGAGATGTGGATAAGTGAGACCCCAAGGGCCCCAGTAAGGTAGCAGTAAAAGTTGCCTGGGTAATCAAGGGCCACTTACCTGTACTATGGAATACAGGGATTCACATCTCTGTTCAGGTCTACTGGCACAATGTTCAACCCAATTCCCACACAACAGAAGGCATTTTATGTAGCCAGAGCTTTTATTTTATCTGTTTTAGGTTACTCAGTAGAGATTTTCCTGGTAAACAGTTAAGGACAGGAGGGGATTTTTCACGGTCACCAAGGAAACACCAGAAATTAAAACTGTAAATACTGTAGTACTATATACATGTTTTTAATTTGTTTATGTGGGTGTAAAAAGAGATAATGAGGGCAACTATCATTTAATTCCTTTTGTATTATTTTAGGGCCAGGTTGGATGTTTATAGTGAGTACATTTGTTGGCCATTTTTGTAATGGCAATCAGGGATGTGAGGTTAGCACTGATTTTATTGCAAAGAGGCTGCTTGATCTTTAACTAAGAAATAACTGCACTGATAAGAACAGAGCCCATATACCAAAATTCTCAGATGTACCAAACACTAAGGCTACCCTCACACACCGGCATGGGGTCATAATGTCGCACGGACAATAGTGCAGCACAACAATGCTGCAGTCAAAACATCAAAATGAAAAAACAGTCGGTGAAAACACAGACTCAAACAACCACGCACACCAGCGGAAGAAATGGGAAACATTCCCATTTCTTTGTTTGGATACCCCCCCCCCAACGTGGGAGTGCTTCAACCCCCACACCTCACCCTAACTAAATTAACCAACTCTGGGGGTGGGGGCGGTGTATCGAGGGGAAACTCGGGAGTGGGAAACTTACATTTTTAAAAAAAAAAAATAACATGTTGGGAAACAGGGAATCAAACCCCAATCCCCAGCTCTCCAGTGCACCAGGTGCTTGTGTCTTAGCCACTCCACCACAGGAGTGGCTCAACCACGGATAGAACCTGTGTCCTCTTCAGCCCTATCTTCAGTTCCTAGTCAGCGACAGGGGTAGCGGTAGTTTCCCTGCTATTATACCCCTGTCGCCCGTAATTCATTCCGCACATTAGACCGCATGGTTATCCCTGCGCTGTTTCTGCAGCACTATATTAACCCAGTACCACTCACACCAACATCACAATGAACCACTCAGGTGAGGACTGTAGTTCTAAATACTTATTTACCGAGTTAATGGCTGCACTATTTAAACTTCACATCTATGTAGTGGTTGGTACAAAACTGGCATGCTGGTATCCACTGCTGCCATAGCCTGTAAGTTATCTTTACACTGTATTTTTTGCTATATACAATAAAACATATTCAGAACTATAGTCTTAGCCTGGGTGGTTCAAGAACTGGATGGTGTTTAGGTCAATTGAGCCAAAGCTCATTTCCAATAATGTCCCAAAAATACACAGCTACAATATAAAATCACAATACAGTTCCACAGCTGCAGTATAAAATGAAGGGAACACAATGCATGATATATACATATTTATATCATATTCAGCATTGTAATAGTAAATGGTCACTACGTAGTTTACTCTATGAACAAGGTCACTTATAACAATGTCACATTATCCACCAGTACCCCCACTGGTGGTGGTTCCTGTAGCTTTAAGTCCTGCCTTATAGAAATTCACCTCAGCCAAATTATTCAGGAAGGTACTCATCAAAGTGTTCAAATGGAGAACCACTCTGCTAGACTGGTTCATAGTCCGTAGGATTGACAGGATTCATGCAGCTGGAATACTAGCTTATTCCCTTAGTGACCACTTAGTGACCCCGATTTCCTGTGTATGGAGTAAGTGCTTCACTAAGACTTCACCTAGGACTGTAACTATTGGGGACTACTCTCAGCTGGATGAAAGTGTTTTCCTTGTGGACCTTGGCAATGCAAGCTGGGATGAAATAAACAGGTTTGGAAATATCATTACAGCCTTAGACTTTTTAGTAAATAGCTTTCTCAGCATTCTCAGCAAGCATGCCCCACTTGGTGCAGAGAAGAGTAAAAGGGCTCTGCTCTAAAAGGCTCACTACAGACCTCCGTAAGCATATGAAGCATTAATGTAAAGCCTGGGGTTCTTACAGGATCTCTGGTCAGCAGCAAGATTGGCAATGTTACAGGAAATTAAGGAACATATGCAATGCTAGCCTCAAAATGGCTAAGGTCAATAATGGAAAGAGTCTGCAGACTAGTAACTTACAATACCACGAGCAGTTCTGGCCCCAAGTGAATGGCCTCCTTAAAGGCTAAATGGGTACCCCCCTCCCATTATACTCTGTATGATACTAAAGCTATAAGTGACCCAGCTCTTGCTGCTGATGCATTTACCAGATTCTTCACAGAGGTTAATAAGTTTAAGACCTCCCGTTTTGGTCTCCCCAGCAAACTGCGTTCCCTGATCCTGTCGACCCCTTGTTCCCTCACCTTGAATTTCACTTTGGACCATTCTCTAGAAAGGAGGTGCTGAATCAATTGAATAGAATATAAGAAATAATGTATGGGTGACTATACACAACAAACCTGTGTTTCCATTGAGGGGCTGAGATAACAGCATATGGACCTCGAGAGCGAAGTTCGAGAGGTCCATGCTGTTATCTCAACTCCAAGATGGAAACACAAGGTGAGTTGTGTATGGTCACCCATATTTTATTTTTTTATAGTATATGGTTCTGTAGAGGGAGCTAGTAAGGAGTAAGAGAAAGCATGAGAGCACTACCAATATGTATTGTCATTTACTGCCTATACTGCGTCAAAAAAAAAAAATCCAAGGAACATTTTTTCCCCTATCTTTATCAAAGCCCAGCACATTCAAACCTGATGCAGCAGTCCAACAGTGGCAGCCAGTACAGAGTGAGAGAGAGAGAGAGAGAGAGAGAGAGAGAGAGAGAGAGCTGCGGCTCAGCATAGTAAGCACTTTTGTGCTCAGGGGAATCAACTCAAACTTGTTGAGGGCAGGCATCGCAAACCATTAGCGTGGTTGCAAATGCAGGACCTGCAGAAATCATGGTGGGTGAAAGTGAAAGTGGCAGCCAGAGAGTCAGCTCAAGCAAAATAGAATGTGCACAACAACCTCTAGAACGTGCACAATAACTTTTAGAATATACACAACTTTTAGAATGTGCACAACTTTTTGAGAGCCACTGACTTCCATACACAATAAGCCCTACCCAGATATTATAAAAGCTAACAGTACGGTTAGTCATAATAATCTTGAACTTAGGCTGCTCAAACTTGCTGCCCCTCTCCTTGTTGCTCCCATTATGTCTTTCTTCATTATGTCCCTTCTACAGGGTGGTTCCTGTGCACAAAAGTGGTGCTAAGGAACCTGTTAAAAACTATCACCCCATATTCATACTTTCTGCTCTGGCTAAAATTATGGAAACGTTGGTTTATGACCAATTACAGGTCTAAACTAAGGGAAGTGCATTGTCATCCAAAGTTCAGCATGGTTTCAGAAAAAAACAAGGTATGACACTGCTGTTGTTCGCCTCACAGCTTATCCACTCAATGCCTTGGAGGCTGGCTAAGCAACTGGTGCCATTTTTATAGATTTGACTAAGGCATTTGATCTGGTAAATTATTAGTTTCTTCCAGTTAAGTTACAGAGGTTGAGTCTTGACTAGCTGTCTTGTTCATGGTTCATAAATTACTTATTTGGTCACAATCAGATGGTTAAATGAGGGTACACAATCCTCCATGCAGGTGATTACTGATGGAGTTCCCCAGGGGCTCAATTCTGAGCCTAATGTTGTTCTCTCTATTAATGAACCGTAAGATAACTGTGGAGGAGCTAAAGCAATACTGTATGCAGATTACACTGTACTGTATAGAGGTCACTAACTTGGGATTGATCGAATCTGGGCTCAAGGCAGATTCCTGTCACTCGAAACTTGGTTACAGTCCAATAAACTACTCCTAAATGGCAAAAAAGGAAACTATGCTATTTGGAACTCAAAAGCTGGGCCCTGATAGGAAAGAGTTGCTAAAAATGTGCACTTCTACCGGCATCCTATTGGGGCCATGGACTCAATAAAGTACTTGGGCATACTGCTTGACCAGAAGATCTGCCTCAGACCTCGTATCGATCACGTGCCCAAGCTACTTAACCAGAAGCTGGGCTTGCTATACAGGCTCAAGTCTTACCTCACACATGAGGCACTGCTGTCCATAGCTAACTGCATCTTGTTGCATGTCCCACTGTTCGGAGCACTTGTCCTATTGTCACTGAAAGACATTGTACTCTCCAAACTGAAGCCCTTGCATCACCATATCACCACTTCACTGCAGGTGCCATTAGTAGGGAGCACCCACTGCATGGGTCTCATTGCATAAAATTAACTTCCTCTGGAAGGTAGACTTAACTACTCCTTTCTCTGGCTGACATATAAAATTATGCATATCCCTCCTCCTAACCTTGCTACAATGCTTGAACAAAAGCTTCAGAGGAAGCTCCTCCACTCATGATCACACCCAGTCTTGACTGTTCCACAGACTTTACCTGTCATTGGTCAAAGATCATTTACTTCCTTTTTACCTAGACTTTGCAATGTTCTTCCCACCAACTTACTAGACTGTCCTACTTTTATGTCTTTCAAAACCTCCCTTAAGGGGCATCTACTTGTCAGTAGACAATGTACCTGCTTTTGTTTCCATATCTTGATCCTGTAATATCTTACTACTGCATTTCATTTTTACTGTTTTGTATTAGATTTAAGTTGTATCTAATACCAGAGTTGTACCTGTTGTTACTGTTTCTGGTGTACCCAGTTGTGACTGTATATCTAATGTTCTTTCACCAGTCATTTTACCTTAATGTATGCTTTGTGTGATTAATCCCCGATCACTCCTGAAATAAGCACATGTCGCCTCAATGAGCTACCCAGTTACCAAAATCCAATAAATAAAGAAAAAAATATAGCTTGTGACTTAAACTACTGCAGAATACAGGTAAAGGAAAACTATTGAGCCAATATATAATCTGAATGCAGCAGGTAAGGCACACCGCCATATGGAACCATAGTATGCAAATGTTTCTGACACAGCATTCTTTTCCCAGTTCACGCCTAAAAATAGTCATCGCTATGGCTAGTGCACCCCACCCGGTCAACAAAAACTAAATAAATAAATTGTGTAAGCCCATCCTCAGGAGGGGTTTACCTGACTGCTGCCAACACCCTCCCGAGGTCCTTGGAGCTCTGCTGTTCACGCAGCCAGCTCCCTTCCTCTCTATTATGTATGTGGTAGTAGGAGAGAGAGTGTGGCAGCATGGATGTCCTCAGCACTTCCTGTGCCCTTCACTTAAGTGGCTGCAGTTGTATTTGCTCAACTCCGTGCACTGATACTGGCAGTGGGGACTAGGAGAGACAGGGATGCCACTCCTCCATTTCAGTGCCTCAGTATGCCATCTGCTACACTTTGACTGCCGCTGATGAAGCAGGAGCCCATGGTGATAAGGGGTTACTTCCCAGTGCTCCCTGCTCCCCAGCCCTGGTCAGCAACTTGTGGACCTGCCACCCAATTACTGGACTGAATGGACTGGATAGCAACCCATGGGGGCTGCAACAAACCAAGGGGGCCAGCACACATAAGGGGAAACAGGATAAATATAACATTTTTTATTTATTTATTTTTTATTGAAATTTCGGATAACACCATTGAGAACAAGCTCATTTCATAGGTTCCACATCAGATGAACAATACATATTGGGAAAGTATGAGACAGAGGACAAACAAAACAAGGAATTATACAAGACATTACAAGAGTGTATAACTAGAGAAGTTCCAATACAAGTGGCATTGTACAATGTATGCCATGGTGCAAATTTGATTAAAACCTGGAATTCAAAGGGTCATATTAGAGGGGGTGGGGTCTTATGAAATGACCCTTTACAGGAAAATGAGAACAGACTCAGCCTAATATCTAATAATCAACAAGGTAAGGGATGGCATCAGCCCAGGAGCCTCGTCAGGGGTGAGAAGGTATGGGATAAAGCATTTTAAAGTGAGCAAGGCAGCTCAAGAGATATAACGGGGGATGGGGGAAAGCCATAGAGGGGTGAGGGGAAAGAGTGGAAGGGATCAAGAGGAAATGTGAAGGAGAATGGTTAGCAACTTAGAACAGTTATTTACATGCTGAGAACAGTTATGCATAAGGTCAGGGCGATGTTTGGAGTATAAGGCTCCATCAGACATGAGGAGCGGCCATCTTGCTACCCCTGACAGCATGGATCAGCCAAATAGAGGGCTAGGAAGCCATAGAAACAGAAGCAAGGGATTATGAGGATGGTGATACAGTCAGACTCTCCCTGATGGACTGGCAGGATTAAAGAGCCAATCAAAGTGCAGGACAGGGCAGAAGTACTGATGAACAGCCCTGCCTGTCCAATGGGACACGGGATTGGGGGAAGATGTTTCTGGGCTCTCAAGGAGCTTGTGGCATTCTGTGAGAGACACTGAGGTGTTCAGACCTGCTGCTGGTGAGATCAAGCTAAAGCATTGCCAGGCCAAATATCCTCCGACTCCTCGTCAGGGTTCCTTCTGCAAAATCACTATGAGTCTTATCCTGGGTTTATACTGTTCAGAGACCGTCCAGAGAAAGGCACCTGTGTAGTGAAGGCAAGGCAAGGCAATTTTATTTGTAAGGTGCCCAATCTCAGAGGTTCTGGGCACTGAACAAGAATTAATGCAGGAGACGTAACTTACAACACAAAAGAAAAATAATATATAAAATACCCAGAATCAATACAGAACAGGGTGTAACCCCCCTACAAATGGGGATTCCCAAAACGTCTTCCTTGAGCTTGCCTAAATGCTTGCTGCCAGGATAGTGTCCTGCGTTTTAGCAGTTTAAATGTGATTACCAGAGCCTGTATAGCCTCTGTGTACTGTCTCTTTAAAAGCTGCCTATTGCAGCTTAAGTAATCTGAGAGGGAGCTCTGTTGAAAGATGTAACTATTTACTGAAAATCATTTAGAGTGATAATGATAATGTAGTTTGTCTAACCTGCTTTCTTTGTAGCAAGGCCTGTTTTGTTTGTCTCCACTATCTTGGTCCTGGACTGCAAATTGGACCAAACAGTACTGGTGAGACCTAAAATGTAGCCAGACTACAGGAGCTGTCTAAATTCAAAATCTGTAGGAACTTTAGTTTGGAGCTTTTAGCGCCTTTTTTGCAACTGAAGGGGGAGCTCTTGCTTTGACTGACAGCCAAATTGACCAACCAAATCTTTTGGATCCTGGGGAAGTCCCAGGCTGCTTGCAGTTTTCAGTTAGTTCTGAGCTGGGAAGTGAAATGAGAGGAGCTGAAGTGATTCTGAGCAGCAATCCTGAGTGGATTCACTTGGGAGAACTGTGAAAAGGCTGAGTTTTTGGCTTACATGTCTGCCTGCTGCTCCTGAGAGGGAGAGAAGAGAATTATTGTGGACTAAATCCAAGTTTGTGTGACTAAAGTAGCTACTGAAGTGGGCCAGGCTCAACCTGAAGAATTCTGAAGATTTTGCTGAATGTGATCGGTCTGTCAGGAGTTCCAGCTACCCCTAAGCTCCCGGTGTGTGCAGAGACTTTGCGATTGTGACCGGGGAGCGCTCTGTCTGGTACAGTAGAATTCCCATACATGTAAATGTGCTATGAGCTGCTAGTGGGTTGTGAGTTAGTTCCCCACTGTGTGAACTGTGTCCTGCTTGCTGGAAGCTGTATCCAGTCCAAAACGGACTGCATCCGAATTTGTCTCCATGCGGTCTGGGCCTTGCCAGACTGGCCCAGCCAGACTACCCACTATACAGAGAAGCCATCGATGAGAGAACTGCCTGGGGATCAGCCCCTGCTCCACGCTTGAACAGAAACGATGCCTCTGCGACTCATGTGGGTCCTGCTTCTCCTGGCATTCCAGATCAACCACCTGCAGTCTCGATTTTCATCCAGCCTGTGTCCAGTCTTGGGTATCGTGAGTAAATACCAGGGTAACTCCCTGTAACAACAGCTTAATCTGAGTGTGTCATAAATACCAGGGTAGCTCCCTGCAACAACAGCTTAATCTGAGTGTGTCATCTGATTGTCTTGTTGTTTTGTTTCCTTTACGAACTGAGCCCTCTGGCTCCGGATTAAAAATATTGTGTACTGTGCATGTTGTGTTTTCCATCAAAAGGCCCCAACCAGCTGCAACCCCGGGGCAACAGTCCTGGCTAGCCCATCTCTTCTCCACCTGGGTACCCAGAGGTGGACTGTATGGGGGGACTCAAAGCGCATGCATAACTGCTTGATTGATATAACCTTTAAGCTAATTAACCTGATTTTGCCCCACCTTTGTTCAAGTCCCCTGAATAAATCAGATCTAACTTTTTCTGCTTGTAATCTGACTGCAGTTCCAGTTTGTGCTCAAAGTACTATACTTTTGCTATTTGCTGTGCATAACCTTATTTTACAGGGGGTCCCCAGGGTTGAGCCAGAGGAACCAGCCCTGGTGTTAAGTGCAAACAGTGTGGGTACTTGTGTGGTGTGCCAGGGGTATTGTGAAAGTGATTATTGTACAGTGTTCAGGCCACTAGAGGGGAAAGAGGGGGGTTGCAGTGTCCCGGAGGGCTGTGCCCAGGTTAGCTTGACCACTACCAACCCTGACCTCTGGGTGGAGGCACCCGTTTCAGAGCTCAGGCCCCTTAACCTGCTACTAGCCAAGCAGGCAGGGGTAGTAGCCCTTGGGATAGCACCACCTAGGGGTTACAAGAGCTTTAAAAGAAATCACTTTAAAAAAAGCATCAGTACACCACCCTTAGGGACTGAATAAAGATGAAATCAGCAATCTGCAAAAGCCAAGGCAAAGAGGTGGGCCTTCAGTCATCACTTAAATACCTCAATTGAGGAGGCCTCCCGGACTGCAGGTGGTAGCGAGTTCCACAGGGTTGGCCCAGAGACACGAAAAGCGCAGTCTCTCAAGGTCCTGAGCAGAGCCCTGAGAACATTCAGGAGGCCCCTTGAAGAGGAGCAGAGGGAACGAGCAGAGGTCGCTGGTGTCAGGAGGTCTGACAGGTAACCAGGGCCCAGGCTGTATAGGGCCTTAAAGATGAGAAGACCCACCTTGAAAGTGACACTCCACCCGAGAAGCAGCCAGTGTAGGATGCGCAGGACCGGAGTCACATGACTAGACCTTGATTGGCCCATCAGCAACTGGGTCACTGTGTTCTGCACTAGCTGCAGTCTGTGCAGAGTCCCTCCCATGATACTGAAGTACAGAGAGTTATAGTAGTCAAGCCTAGAGGTCACAAAGGCATGCACTAGCATCAGCAGGTCCTTGGGCAGAACGTGGGGCTTAATCCAGGTAGTGTTCTGCAAGTGATAAAAACCACTGCTGACAACAGATGACACCTGATCTTCAAAGGTCAATCTGCTATCAAGGATCATGCCCAGATTTCACACCCTCGGAGAAGCCACCAACGGAGCCAAACCTAGGACAAGACCTGTATTAACCCCAGGTGGCAACCCATCACGACTGCGAACAGGCTCAATCACCAGTACCTCCGTCTTGGCCAGCTGGAAGCCATCCAATCATTGATTTTAGCCAGACAGTTGTTCAGCACATCCACAGCTTCCGATGTTCCCGGGGCCAAAGACATACAGCTGGGTATCATCTGCATAGCAGTGAAACTCCACGCTGTACTGTCAAATGATCTTGCCCAGGGGCAGCATATACACTGCGAACAACATCAATGACAAGATCAGGCCCTGTGGCACTCCACATGACAGAGGCATTGGGGAGGATGAGGAGAAATTCTACATCACCACCTGCTGCACCCTGTCAGAGAGATAGGACTCAAATCACCTGATGACAGTCCCAGCGAGTCCACAAAACTCACAGAGCCGATCAAGAAGTACGACGTGATTGACAGTGTCAAAAGCTGAGGAGAGATCGAGGAGCACAAGAATTGACTTGTCTTCTCTATCTCTAGCCCTGAGCAGATCATTATGCACCCTCACTAGAGCTGTTTCTGTGCTATGTCTGGCCTGAAACCCCAACTGAAATATCTCATAGATGTCCGAGGACACCAGGCAATCCTTGAGCTGCTGTGCCACTAACGTCTCAACAACCTTGCCCAAAAAGGGTAGGTTGGAGATAGGACAGTAATTTGCCAGGACGTCTGGGTCGAGGGAAGATTTCTTAAGGAGGGGCTTCACTAGCATTTCTTTTAACATTGCTGGGAAGACCCCCCTCCACCATCAAACACCTGGCAATCCTGGTGAACATCGGGCCCACAGCCTCGACGCATCCCATTAGGAAATGCTTCGGGACAGGTCCAGTTCACAAAAAGTGTGCTTCAGCTCTAAGATCACCCCAGTCACTTCAGACACCTCCACTGACCTAAACTCCTCCCAGACAGGCAGAGTGCCTCTGATCCCCCCTGGCTCGACCACTGCAAGGCAGATGTCTCCCTGATGGAATCCCCGACTGGATAGCCAACACTCTGTCGGAGAAAAAACAAGCAAACTCCTCACATAAAATGGATGACAATGCTTTTTTCGTCTGTAGGCAGGCAGGATGTAAAAGCCTGTCAACAGTCTGAAAAAGCTGGGATGGTCTGCTTCTCCCCGCAGCAGTTTCCTTGGACAGGAATTCTGCCTTCTTATGGGAAATTGCTGCCTGGTACTCAACATAGTGAGCATGCAGAACCAGCCTGTCAGCCTCCAGCCAGGTCTTCCACCGACAACGCTCCAACTTCCAACCCTTGATCTTCATCGCCTTGAGATCCCCATTGAACCAGGGGGATCTCAAGTGAGAGGATCTGGGTCTTATGCGGACTACTGCGAAGGCATCCAGAGCTTCAGAGACCACCCGATTATAGGCGGTCATCGCCTCTCCAAAGCCAATCGCACATGCTGCATCAACCCTAGATAGGTCAGCTAGCACCAACAGTGCCTCTGGGTGCAAGCCCCTTAAGGGACGATAGCTGACCATCTTCACAGGGGAGGGCAACCAGGGGGGCCCCAAATGTGAACACCATGGTATAGTGATCAGACCAAGAGACCTGATCAATCTTGAGGTAATCAACCTCAAGACCCAGCTGGAACACCAGATTGACTGTGTGGCCATGCTGGTGGGTCACAGAAGCAAAGCCTGTGACAGGCCCGTGAAAACATCAGCTGTAGGAGGCTGTAACTGAAATGTGAGGATGCATCGTTGATCCAGGCTTTGAAGTCCCCCAAGATTAAACACCTGGGGGACTCCAGCATCTGGTCGATGACAAAGTCCATCACCTCCTGCAGGAATTCTCCCCCCGCCCCAGGAGGGCAGTAAATGAGGAGAATCTTGCAACTTGCACCCGCACCCGCAACCCCACGCACAGCGATGCACTCAAAAGATCAGGTGTCACCAACTGGGTACACTATGAAGGCCAGGCTGGATTGAAAAACAGTGGCCGCTCCCCCAACCCTGTGACCCTTCCTTGGGCAGTGTACTACAGAATATCCAGTGGGGACAACGGCCTTAAGAACTGGGTCAACATCATCACCCAGCCAGGTTTCCGTAATGCAAGCCAGGTCGACAGAGGAAATCAAGTCTGCAAAAATAGCAGTCTTGTTCCCTAACGACCTGGCATTGCATAGCACCGCCCAAAGAGGATTAGAGGACATGGCTGGTCCTCTAGCTACCTGCCCACTCAGTCCAGTGGGAACCCTGGGTATGGAGACTACACACGTCTGGCCTCTCCCTAGGATCCATTTACACCCAGGGCGTCTCATGGACTGGACAACCTCAATGCTGTTCACCACCCCCCTCTTCAGTTGTCCTCAACAGACTATTTGCCTCCTAAAAATCCCGCCCTCCCTGCAGCGCCTAGCTGCAGTGGCAGAAACTGAGAGGTCGGTGAAGGTGCGAAGGTCACGGAGCCAAGTGGCAGCATAGGTAATTCTAACGGGGCCATGGCACCAACACATCTTTGTCTGGCTAGTTCAGTCCCCAGGAAAACCAGAATACACTGGATTCCAGAGTGTAAGGGCAGCCTTAGCTAAGTAGCACCACCAACCACTAACAGGTAAAATTCCCCAAAAACTAACTACCCCCTCTAAAATAACCACAACTCATACATACAAAACAAGCAAACTATACAGATATACTTATTTAAATACACACACACACACACACTCCAAGCAAATTCTATGAACCCGACCCCTAAAACAAAACAATACCCAACCCCCCTCACCCATAAACTGAAGAAACCCCCAACAAAAAGGTGCCCTCCTCCCAAAACCCTCAATAAAATCCTAAACAAAAGAAAAAGGGAGAATTTCAATGAAATGCAATGTGTTGTGAAAATGGATACCAAATGAAACCAAGAGAAACCAGCAAAAGTCCAAGTCCAGATAACCGAGCCAGGATTCAACCAGCTCAAAGTCTCATGGTGGAAAAAAATGCATTCAGACTGCCAGTTTTCAAAGCCAAATTAAACCATTTGCTAGAGCCACAGTACAGATTAATTCATCAAGTTAAAATCCACGAGCTCAGCCAAAAACGTGTTTTACACTCCTCTCACGAGTGGAAGCCCGATAGCAGTTCGACAATGACTCCTACCGATCCCACGGTCAAAGACACTGCTCTCACCAGGCTTACAGATCAACCAGACTGTCAGATCAGGGCAGACCATGAACCTGTACACCAGTTCAGGCAAGAGGACTGTAGGAGGAACTCCTTTTCAGTGATCCCAAAAACAGCTACAAGTGTCTGCTGAAAAGTCTGGGTCACAAGAGGGCTGCACCACTCTAACCGACCCTTCAATACTCAACTCCAGGGCTTAGATAAGACAGCGGCAGACAAACAGGGTCATACTAAGAGGCAGCAAAGCTCTCACCTTCACATCGTGTCAGTTATCTCCTGCCGCCTACCACTACCCCTCTATCCAACTCAAGTCACTCCTGGTCACTTCTTCCTCCAATTTCCAGGAAAGCTGCAGGATCCTCCAGATGACAACCAGCCACACTCAATCTCCATTGCACCTTTTGAGTTCACACAGACCTCTGGCAGCACCGTGGTTGCCCAAAGCGACCCCCAGTTCAATAACACACCACACCGCACTGTCTTTGGTATAAAAGAGCCGCAGCTCTGTTTACTTATCAAAAATTGTTACATTACAAGAAATACTTAATTTCTACAGCATAATATGTACATTACATTCGACAGATATGCACATTACAATATATCTATACACATACATCACTATACATACATCACATCCTGTTTCGATATATATATATATACACACACATTAAGTATCCCATCCCGTAAGACCCCTTGGGCAGCCACAATTCATGTATTGCTGAAACCCCGGCTCCTTCATCCACTTATTTGAGTGGAACTCTGGCCCTTTAGTCCAATGGACCCATCAAGGGCCATGCCTTCCCTCAAAACAGTTCCGCTCCCCATCTTCCCAGAATTTAGGGCCTCTTAGACCTTGACGAGGAGCATGCCCGTCCAGGGCCGCACTCCCCGTCTCGCAATCTTGGCTCCCAACATTTCTGTGCACGCCTCGCCTGGGTGCCTTCCTCCCCAGATCTCTGAAGCATACCCACCCTAGGGTCATGCCTCTCCCTGGTGACACCCAATCGCAGCTTCTCTTCTTATTTCCGGAGCCTCTCTTACCCAGGGTCAACCATGAACTACCGCCACTTACATATGGTGTCAACACGTATCTCCCACTAATGCCCAAGGGAGCTTACTTTTCCCAAATAGTACTGTCTCACAAAAATCACTGAGGGTATTGTTAAACATGTCGTTCCCAATGTCTGACAGATGAACCCCATCCCGGCTATACAGGCCCTTATCCATCTGGTAATAAGGAAATGCCTGATAACCTCCACCCCAAGCGAGGCCGCAAAATGGGACACCTCCCTATTCACAGACCTGCGTGCTTTGTCCATGGCTCCTGCTTTTTGATCACTACGCCACTGCTGGTGTGGTATGATTCTGGTCCATGCCAGAATTGTGCGAGGCAACACTTGTTTTAAGCAGGCCAATCCCCTCTTAATTTCCCCAATTAATCTGGGTGCCCCCAGGGTGACCAAGTCGTTCCCTCCCAAGTGGATAAGCAGCACGGCCGGTAGTTGATGATGTAGACCCAATCTAAAAATCATTTCACATAATGCCCCCCACTTCATCCCCCCTTTTCCTGCCCATTGAATCACAGCTTGACTTCTTGGTATGCCCAGCTGTCTTGTGTAAGGCCATTGTCTTGCCCTTGTGTAGGCCTCCCTCATGTGTGAATGACCCATGATCCATATCTGAGGGGTTATAGCAGCCATGCCTGTAAGACAAAACAAACACATGAGTTATTTTCTCACTTTGAGCTTCCATTACTTCTTGTGCTGGGTTCTCCAGCGTCACTCCCCAATGTGTTGTGCTGGGGTCTAATGTACCCCATATAGGCTTTCGATGCCCATGTGCCAACCCCTTTTATCAGTTCTTCTTTTAACCCATACCTGGCTGCCTCAGTGGCTGCTCCAGTTCTGAATGAATGTGTGTTGTATGAGTTGGGGTTTACACCCACCATCCATTGACCCTTTCGTAGGACTGCTGTGAACTGCCACTTCCTGACAGCTTTTCCATCCCCATGTACAAATAAATGCCCGGGTCCTGTTGGACGTACAGCCACATACTCCTTCATTGACGACCATGGGCAAACGTTCCCCAGAGGAGCCATAAATAGTGTTATAATGGCGGGGGGGGGGCCGCACTGGTTAGTCTTTGATTTTCGCAGCTGAAGACACAGTCTGTCTTGGCAGATGTCGAAATCACTGAAATGGAGATTGGTTTTCTGACCTGCTGAGTTAGATTGTGGTACCAACTCAGACACCTGGAAGGCCCTGTAAGAATGCACAACTGTATAAGGCCCTGAACAGCTTTATTTCGTAGCCCAAGCTGCAAGTGACCGACAGTGCCCTCAGGAGGCGACTTCCTTGTGTCCACCTTTTTCCCTGCAAGTCTAGCCAAGCCTTGTACCATTTTCTTTGTAATGAAACTGTTGGTTGGGTCAGGGAAACCCTCAGACTTATGGAGAAATGCAAAGCCTGCCAGTTGGAGGCGTATAGCCGCAAGAGATCTTCCCAGGCTTTCTAAATGGAGGATGTAGCTTTGAACTTGTCTTTGGGTATTAAGCAGTTCCACGCTTACCTCATGACCACAGAATTGTTGAAAAGACTCATATCTACCTACATACTTCCTCCATGTCGAGGGGGCCACAGTGAGCTGTACTAGTTGCTGCAATCTTGGTTCCCAAGTCTCCACACTGCTTCCGGTATCTGTGTGGGGAGCGGGTCCGCCCATGGGGCTAGCCGCCTGAAGTGCTCGAGCTGAAATTGAGACAGGGCATCAGCTATAACATTTTCTTTTCCTGGAAAATGACATGCCTTGAAAGAGATGTTGTACCATAGGCAGCATAACACAAAGACCCGAAGAACCTTCATCACCTCTTCAGAACAAGACGTCTGTGAGTTCAATATGTCTGCTACCGCCCTGTTGTCTGTGTGGGACAGCACTTTCTTATTTTGAATTTTGTGCCCCCACATCCTTACAGCTACCATGATAGGGAACAATTCGAGCAGGGTGATGTTCTTTGTGAGCCCTTTCGCTGCCCACTCTTGTGGCCAGCGCTCTGCAAACCATGCCCCTTGCCAGAATGCCCCAAAGCCAATACCACCCGAAGCATCGGTCACCAGGTGCAGATCCAATAATTGTTCTGCCGGTGTCTGCCAGATGGTGATACCATTAAAATCCTGTAGGAAGAGTTCCCATACCTGGAGGTCAGCTTTTATGCCCTGCGTCAGTCTGATGTGGTGATATGGTTTTAGAGCTCCCCCAGTGGCTGATGCCATCCACCTGAGGAATGGCCTGCCTGGGCGGATTGCATGGCATGCAAAATTCAAGTGGCCTATAACAGATTGCAGCTGTTGTAGGGTCACTTTCCTTGCTCCTCTCATCTCCCTTAATAGTTTGCTCAAAAGTGACACCTTATCATGTGGTAGCCTAGAAACGATGGCCTCTGAGTCTATTTCTATGCCCAGGTAGGAGAGGCAGGTGTCGGGTCCCTCTGTTTTTTCCCCCGCTAGTGGAACACCAAAATACCCCATGAGTGAGGTGAAACCCTGCAGCATATCTGCACATGCGTTTCCACCCTTGGGACCCGCAAATAGGAAATCATCGAGATAATGTACTATGTGCATGTTCTGAGTGTGTTTTTTGGTGGCCCACTCCAAGAAGGTTGAGAATGCTTGGAAGGCTGTGCAGCTTACGGAGCATCCCATGGGCATAGCCTTGTCTATATACAATTGCCCTTTAAAATTAAAACCCAGTAGATTCTGATCACTCTGATGTATCAGTAAAAGGTGAAACGCTGATTAGATGTCACTTTTTACCATCATTGCCCCTTAACCCACCTCCTGTATGTGGCGCAGTGCCACATTGAAAGTTGCGTATTGCACTGTGCAATCCTCTGGATTGATGAAGTCGTTCACTGAAGCGCCTTTCGGGTAGGACAGGTGATGAATCAGCCTGTATTCCCCTTCTGCCTTCTTGGGGGCCAGCCCCAATGGGGATACCTTGAGGTTGTGAACTGGGGGGTAATCAAATGGTCCCACCACCCTGCCTGACTCTACTTCCTTGGTGATTTTCATCTCTAGAATATTGCGGAGTGAGTTTGCAGATTTGAGGTTTCAAGCTGTGGTTTCCACCCTTGGCCCCTTGTATGGTATCTTAAAACCATGCTTGAAACCGTCATATATGTGTTTTGCCATTGTTCTGTCTGGGTAGCAGTCGAGCCAGGGGTACATGCGGTCTAACCGTACTGGTGAATTAGCTAAACTTCCCAGACTCCTTTCCTTTTTCACTACCTGTTCCTTCATTGCTTGGTTTCTTGGAGGATTGTCAGGTGCATTCTGAAACCTTGTGCTCCCCTCCGCACTGTTTTCAGATATGCCCGTATTCACAAAAGGAACTAAAACATTTTCCTTTGTTGTAGTCGTAACAAGGCTTCCTCCCCGTCCCCGTCCTCTGTTCTTTCTTGTACTCTCTCCCCCTGTTTGGCAATAACGTGACCACTATCTGTGTAGGTTACCACACTGGGGCGGCCATGAGTCATATAATGGACCCAGAGGTCTATGTGCATGTTTTCCCATTTGAGATTGGGTTGCCTAGATAATTTTAGGTGAAATTCCTCATCATATTTTAGCCACGCATATTCATCAAAGGACAGATGTGCGAATTTTATGGTATCCCTGTATTTAAGAAGTGCAATTAGCTTATCTGGGTGTTTCATCCCATAAACGGACATAAATATGTCAAATGCTGCCACCCAATTCTGAAATGTGAAAGGCACCTTCGGGCGCCTTGGCCTCTCTTGTTTGTTCTTTTTCTCATCATTTACTTCTGGGATCTCTCTGTGTAATAAAGAGAACATATCTATAAATTCCCCTTTCCAAATTTTTTCCCTGACAGCATCAGATAAGTGGTCCCCCAATGGGTCTTCCACTTTGGCATATGCCCAATGCTCCGGTGTTGTTGTTATTGCGCTGGTTGAATTGTCACCCATTGTAGTATTGGGAGCGGTACCCATTTGAGAGGCTACAGTTTCCCATGCTTGTAAGCCTGGTGTCAAACTTTCTTTGTTAGCTGGAGGATGTTGTATTGTTGAAGGCCCAGCACCTGTCCATACCTGAACTGCTACCCCTTGTGTGTTACCCCCTTCTGCCGTAGCCCCTTGAGAAACAATGGACTGGGGAGGCTGGGTCAACCAAGCCTCGACCCCTGTAGTGATCTGCTGTCCACTTCCTAGGTGACTTGATGGGGCTTTCTCTGCCCCTATCCTGCTGGACTCTGTAACCCTTTGTTCCATCCCCCTTGTCTGTCTAAAGGGGCTTCACATCCTACTGCAGCAGGCTCAGCCCACTGGCATGCCCTGAACCCATAGTTATCCATTGACCTCAGTGCCTCTCATCCTGCTAGACCCAGAGAAGTACCCTCGCCAGGCTCATTGGCCGTAAATGCCAGAGACCCTGTGATGGGGTTGGTCATTCCACCCTGCTGGGTTTTTGGGAAACCGGGAGCAAAGGGGCCCCAAGGATTCATCGCTGCCCAAGAGATGAGCATATTGCCTGGTCCGCCCATACATAAATGGCCACATGAAGGGGTTATGCTGCCATGTTTGGTGTCCTGGCATCACCGGCACCAAATTGACCCCTGGAGCCCCCTGCTGCCCTACCTGGCTACTTACCTTTTGTCCCCGCTGATCTCCCTGTGTTTTTTCCAAAACCGTTTTCTGACCACGGCCCCAATCCTGTCTCCCATGGGCCTGGCCATCTTTTGTTTCCGTTCTCTTACCTTTGTGGCCTTAGCCATGTCTTCAAGGTTCTTTCTCCATTTTTTATATTTTATTTCTTCCGTTGCGGATTCCAATGGCAGCCGTTCCCGGCTGTCAGTGGATTGCTCATCCTCGCTATCAGAATCAGACCACACCAATTCAACTGACACATCACTGTCCTGATCTCCCTCATACTCACTGATCTGTGGCTGGACCACCATTACCACCGGGGGTTTTTCCATTTCTTCATTCGCTGCCCTGGGTTGGATCACAGATGTGTTCTCCTCGACTCTGCTCCATTTTTTCTCAGCATGCTTTTTGCCTGCCTCTGCCTGCCCTGCCCCTTTTCATAACAGATTTTTTTCTGCGCCACGGATTCCAATAATCGGGCCGATGGCTGGCTACACCTGGGCTGACGTCCCTCATCCTCAGCCGGTTCTTGCAGCCTGTGTTCTACTATGGTGGGAGGGTCTGCCACAGTTAGCTTTTGCCCACCTGGATGGGCAAACAGTAGTTCTGGTTCCAGCCTGGATATGGCAGTCAGCCAATCCGAGCCCCCAATGTCCTTTAGGAGTTGCAGGGCCTTGCAGAATGCTTGGTCCTGCCCTTGTACAGGGATAGCCTGTTCCACAGATTGTGTCTGGCTTCCTAGCCCAGAAAGGTCTTGGCCAGAACCCTGTGCTGGTGTGGAGATTTGAGGGGCCTGGCTGTCGAGAACCTGACTATTCTGTGATTCGGCCATTTTAGCTATTGATTGTAAGGGGCAAAGCGGTGTTCAGCGAGGCGATATCTATTGAGACAAAAACATTCATTATTCCTGCCCACTTCACCTGGCCTCTACCATTTTAGCCATCTAACCAACTCTTCCAGAACTACTCTCAACTGTACTGCTCTGTAATCCTACAGCCATTGGCCAGGCAGAACAAAGAGGGAATTGCCTAGCCAGGGAAACCACTTCTTACATTTGAGAGTTTTGGAAGGAAAACTTTTCTTGATGTGGGGCCCAGCTGGAGGGAATCCTTTTGGAATTTTCACGCAGGAGAGGGGCTAAAAAAAAACAAAAACAAAAAAACCACCACTATATTTGAGACCAAAGTTCAAACCCTGATGGTGATTCAAATTAAATTCAAGGTCTGGAGTTTTTGTGTCCTGTAACATGCAAAATAACTAACAAACCCCCCACCATTGTTCTATCCAACCCTGCTAATACTAAATTTCCCTCTCACTGCCCCCCCCCCCCCATGTCATGTGCTGGACACCGTACATGCCATTATTGTAAAAATGCCATAATAGGAGAAAACAAAACAGATATTATAATGGCCGGACCCACACAAACAGAAACCACATGGGTGAGAAACTGTATGGAAACCAGACAAAAACTAGGTGGGGAGGGCAGGGGGGGTGAAGCAGAGTAGACAACGAAAAAAACAACAAAAAAAACAGTATTGCATAGGGGGGCACACAGAGCCCCTGTTTCTTATTTCTGGGGATTACAGTACAGAGACTACTACCAACGCCACGAGCACTGAGACAATGCATACGTTCCCAGGTAGGAACTAGGAGGCATATGAAATAGCAGCTTGAACAAATTATTAAAACAACCATCTACAACTCAGCTCAGCATTGAAACCATCCCCCCTTCCCGCCCCTGGAAAAGTAGGGTTAACAGAAATGAAGTTCGCTGAAGGGGTATGAATAATATTTTAAAAGGCAAGAACTAAAGCTCTTAATAGAAAGTACTTGGGGGGGGGGCGCCACGACTCCCACTACGGGAATACAGGTGGGAACCAACATAAAATTAATTTGCTCCTATTCAAAGCATTTGCTAAAATACAGCAGGAACTAAAGTTCTAGGAATGGAACTAAAATTACAGGGCACTATTAGAAATATATGAAAAGGGGTGTCCAAAAGGCTGAAAGCGTGGACGGATGAAAATTCATTTCTCCATGCACTAAACTCCCCAGCTGACCAAAAAGAAAATAACTGCCACTTTTTTGAGGAAAGGGGGAAGGCAAGAAAAGAACTGGAGGGCGGGGAGGCATGGCGAGGGGGCCGAGCCAAAAGCCAACAGGGAGCACCAAGGAATAATGAAAATGCCAAGGCGCCATGTGGCCAGGTGGGGGGGGGCCCCGAGAGAGCAAGAAACAAAATTGACCAGGTGGGAAGGAGAGCGACTGGAAAACCATGCAAAATGGGGGAAGAAGAGAAGAAGTGGAGCCTAGGAAGAACAAGGCGGACCACGGAGGTGATACCGTGGCAATATCAGGCCAGCGGGGGAGGGGTGGGCACATGACCATGGCCCTAAACCCAGGCACTTAACATGAAATGGTGCGAACTGATAAGGGGAACAAATGAAAATTCTGGGGACCCGATGCTTCCAACTGCACCACAGGAAAAAGGACCAAAGCAAGAGAAAATTAAGGCTGGGTGGCTTGGCCAGCAGGAGGCCTGCTTGAATGCTATCCCCCATGGCCTCTGTTTCAGATGGACGTCAGTCTGCTGGTATGCCTGCAGGTGAGCAGATCTCCTTCCCTGCAGGTCCAGCTGCAGAGATCATGACTACTGGTAATGGAATTGTGGAGAGCGAAATGCCTACTGGATGACCTGCTTCTGAACATGATGGACCAGACAAGGACACTATATTTCCACAGAACACTATGATGCTTGAGGAGGCTTGGTTATGGAAGGTTTGTCAAGATAACCCCCACTATGTTCTGTCACTGCTGCAAAATAGTGACACACAGGCTTTGGAAGATACAAATTCACATGAACTGGATTTTATCCTTGGTGGAGACACGAGGTAGAGAGATACCTTTTCAGCAGCAAACTTCTATTACTGACCGAGGTTCATGTAAGCCCACTGTATTATTCCTTAAGTCTAATCCCTTTTCTACGATCCCTGATGACTTTGCTTCGACTGATGCTGACGTGGCATTACACTTGGGTGGAGTTCCGAGGCCGCCTGCTGTCTTACCAACTACACACGCTCTGGAAGCTTTTTCTGAACCAGAACGGAGCCCTGAAACACATCCTGCTTGTAACTTGCACCCTGTAAGTAATAGACCTACTGACATATAGTACCTGCAGAAGCTGTTTCTGTTAATGCTGGGGAGTTGCTTGGACTGTGTCGTGGGAGAGAGGTTTCTCAGTCTCCGTCTATCTCGGGGCCAACTCTGCCGATATTGCCGACAGCTCTTGAAGTTTCTCTTTGGCAGGCAGGATGGCATAAAATGCCTAAAGGGCAGAGGCTTCCAGATCCCTCACATAGCCCCATACTGGGCTTCCCTGCGAGAGAAGCGCAACGTAGGCAAAACATTTCCCAGACTGTGTCTGCTACTCATGCTAGTGACTTTGCCACAGCATCAGACCTTGATCTTCATGCGAAGGATGTACTGCATGACAAACTCCATCAGGCGCTGGTGTGTGTTCCTTCTAATAGATCTTCGGGAGGGTCAGGTGATGAAGGGCCTAGTAACTGGCCTAGAACCTGGGGGGAACAAATGAACATTGAACTACCCGCCCCTGTAGAGACGGTGGCTGACATCGCAAGAACTACCTGTGCTTTCTTTAGAAAAAAGGATAATTTTGCTCAACATCCCCTTCCAACACAACATCGTAACGCAGTGCACTTACAATATTTGGGTGGGTTGGATACCCCACCAGATAGACTTTATGTGGGTAGAAAGTTAATTAAAGAATCATTTGGGTTCTTTTCTAATGAACCGTATGCCTTAATACATGCGTCAGGGGATACCTTATAGGATGTTAGCTTTAAAACTAATGAAGGGCTGGAAAGATTTTGGTCTAAATATGAAAAAGTTAAATGTTCTGCTTTATGGTTACCTTTTCAGGCAATATCTTTGACAAAACCTGCCATTAAATTTGTTACGATTCTTTTTAAGAATAAAAGTGTTGCTGTGCATATCTCACATTGGTTGGAACAGCGCTGTGATCTTCTGGGCCCCCCTCAGCCCATTACGGACACAGAACATATTTGGACTGGGGGGTTGAAATATAAAGTTAAACTAAAATCTACCAATACAGGTCCACAACATCTTCCCAGTAGTTTTTTCTTGGGTAGGGATAGAGGTCATTGTTTTTATTTGGGCCAACCAAAGACATGTTTTAAATGTGGCTCTTCTTTGCATTTAAGTTCCACATGTGACAGATTAAAGATGTAATTTGTGCTTAGAGTTTGAGCACTCTAGTTCTTCATGTCAAAATGAGATAATGTGTAATCTGTGTGAGGAAGGGGGTACACGTATAGGTCCTGCCCCTGGGCATCCCATAATAGGCCTGATCAAACTAGTCAGGATTCTATTATACTAGATGTGCAGAAAAAGAGCATGACTTCTCAAAAGGTTCAGAGGCCTTCCCCTCCTGCTGAGACCCTACAAGCCTCTTTGTCCTCGGACCCTTTGGTTACCACTGAGGGAATGGACTCTCCTTTTAACACTGTTCCCCCACCCCCACCTCCTGAGGTGTCTGAACTGGCTCCAGTCATACTCAAACCGGTTTTAGTAGTCTACAGAGATCTGCTCCTCCATGCTTCTTCATCAGATCGCCCTGGGCCTTTACCTTCCTCAGCTGACTCTGCTGTTATGATGCCTCCCCTTCCCCCATCTCAGTTATCACTCCCCAGAAAAGAACTCTGAAGCAAACCAGACCCAGCCCTAAAATTGCCAAATCTGCCACATCACCTACAGGTATTCCTATGAGGAATAAGTTTGACCCTCTTATAAAACTGCAGTCTGAATCTGACTTAGGTGATGATTCTGAATCTTCCTCCACTGTCTCCTCCCAGCAAATTCTCTCCTCTGACTCAGAGGGGGAACAGACTCCCCTTCCCACCCTGAAAGAACAAAGGGTCACTAGGGGACAATCGACTTGTAAGAGTGCTAGAAGGGGTAAAGTATCCTGAATAGTCCTCTAGTCTCTACCTCTACTTACTCTCTTGCTCTGTCTACTCCTTCTTTGTGAATTGCTACTGTTAATGTAAACAGTGTGAAAAATGCTAAAAGAAGGCTTCTTTCTTTTTCTGCTTTATATGAGTTAGGATTTGATATGCTTATGTTGCAAGACACAAGACTAAATACTTTGTCTTTAATTAAAGTAGCAAGTAGGTTGTGATGCTGGGGCCCCTCTTATTTCTCCTATGTAACCGACGTTTGTGAGGGGGTAGGGGTTTTATTTCAAGGGGATAGATTATGTGTATCTAGAGTCACAGACATTTCCCCTGGCAGAGCTCTTCTCTTAGACATTTCTTTTGATAGTGCAAGCTGGAGAGTGATAGTAGTATATGCCCCACAAAAGAAAAAGGATAGGGTCCAGTTATTTACAGCTGTACAACCCTATTTATTTATATCAAAATATATTATTTGGGCTGGGGATTTTAATTGTGTATTAGATACATGAGATAGAGGGGCAAACACACAAAAGGACGTCTGTGACACCAACTGCCTTAAAAATATTATCCAGAATGCTGGCCTTATGGATGCATATAGATCTGTACACCCCACAGGAGGGCGCACCTTTTATAAAGGTGCCCTCTCCACCAGAATTGATTTTGTATTTCTATCTAAATATGTAATAATACATAAAGCACAGCTCCTTCCCCTGGACGCTACTGACCATGCCATTGTCTCCATAGATATTGGTTTGGAGGAACCTATTCCTATAGGTGTAGATTATTGGAGGTTGAATAATACATTATTGGAATTACCTTCTTTATGTGAGGACATACAGGACTTGCTACGCACAAGAATGTCTATGGCATGTTTACATGATGGTCTTAGTCTTTGGTGGGTGGAAACAAAAACCGGTATTAAATCATTATTACGATGGCAAGCTTCTACCAAACACAATATTAAGTACCATCGATATCTAACACTTCGGAACCAGTTAGCTGAATTGTATTCTTATATGAATGAAGGTAGGTCTGTGAACCCCAGTCAAGTGGTCAATATAAGGAAAGAAATGGAAGAGCTTCAATACACAAGAGCAGCATCATTACTGTATGAATACAGGATATGTATCCCGGGGAAAACCTCCCGTGGGGATGTATTTGCAAGCTGTAGAAAATGAGCAGAAAGCAGGGTTATGACATCTTTATCCACCCCGACTGGAGAAATCATGTCAGGCCCAAAGCAAATCTTGGGAATAGCACAAAACCATTTACACGCAGTTCACAACATGGTAGAACCATCGGATATAGACATTCAGAAGTATTTAGCTACCATACCATCCCCTATATGTCCTACAGACAAATTACATTCCCTGATAGCTCCAATCTCAAAAAAAGAAATTGAAACTGCCATTAAATCATTGAAAAATAATATAGCGCCGGGTCTGAATGGTCTTACTACTGAGTTCTTTAAAAAAAATTTGACATTATGGTTGATGTTCTTTTCGTTGTTTTTAATTGGATACTGTCCTCAGCTACCATTAATTTTCACTTCTGTATGGCAATTCAGATTTTTCATACAAAAAGGGTGTAAAAAGTAACTGGAGACCCTTAAGTCTCCTTAATGTCGATCACAAAATATTAATGAAGATTTTGACATCTAGATTAGCTTCTGTATCCCCATTCATGATAGTGGCAGTTCAATCATGTTCCATCCCAGGTCGAAATATTTCAGATAATTTGTCACTTATCAGGGAGTTAATTGAGCAAAGGAAGGAAAATTTATTGCAGGGTTATCTCCTTTCCTTTGATCAGGAAAAGGCATTTGACAAAGTCTCCCATGAATTCCTATTTCGGATATTAGAACATTATGGAATTCCTAAACAATTCTGTGATTGGGTATCTTTTTTATATAACACTGCTACAGCTATTCCTTTAGTTAATGGACATTTAGGGTCCTATGTAAAAATCAGAAAAGGGGTGCAACAAGGCTGTCCAATGAGCACCCTTCTTTATGTATTTTGCTTAGACCCTTTATTAAGAAGTCTACAACAAGCAGTTCTTTTTAAAGGAATACATCCAGTACAAGTTGATGTGGAAATAAAAGTGATGGCCTATGCAGATGATGTCTGTCTTGTGGCACATGACTTTACCTCAACGTTACAAGCATTAGAAATTATACAAACGTATGCACATGTAGCAGGGGCCTCATTAAATAAAGAAAAAAGTAGGTGATATATACTCAGTCCTTCAACGGTGGTAGTGCCTGATATTCAGGGGATATCAGTAACTTGTGATAGCCTGACTATATTGGGTATTACTTTTGGTAGAGGTGATAACTCCTTATTAAATTGGAATGAAAAGATAGCAATAGGAAGAAATAAAATAATGTTATGGAAAACTTGGCAACAGAATAAAAAGAAAAGGGTTATTTTGCTAAAAACGTTTTTTTGCTCCCATTATTCATGTTCCTTAGCATGGTTTACCCTATTCCTGCTTCTTTAGAAGTGGCTTTATTGAGTTTAGTATTCCAGACCATATGGGGCAGTTGTTTAAATCCTATAAAGAGGGATGTTTTAGACTTACCTGTGAATAAAGGTGAGTTGGATCTTTTAAATCCTATTGGACATTTTTTAAGTTTTTTTTTTTCATTATAATATTTGGAACCTGACTACTCCATCTTCTGCACTATGGACTCTGTTGGCGGTACAATGGTATGGACATTTTTTTAAATGCTGGACTGATAAAAACACCATTACTAACACTTTTTCGGAATGTCCCACAATACTTTAAACCTGTTCTTATCAAACTTAGGAAATGGAAATTATCCCCTATACAGGTAATAGCTAAACCAAGAAAGATGGTATATCAGACGATTCAAGAACTTCACTATGCTATATTCCCACCTTTTGGAGAGATGGAACATAGATACTGTCAGAAGGTTATTCAAGCTTTAACAGATGTACGGACCCCAGAATGTGGGATGTGGTTTGGTTATGTTGCCATGGCAGACTTCCTGTCAAAGGCAATACAAAACACAAAAGTATTTTTGAAAGGACTTGTCCTAGACTAACGTGCACTGATGTGTTGGAAACTATGGATCATTTCTATATTTCTTGTCCCTTTGCTTTAGACTTTTGGCAGTTGCTGTCACAGAAATGGGATGATATTAGATGGACACAGGTATCATATCAGGAGTTAATAGGAGTGTTTTCTTTATGGTTCACTGAGTTTGAGGAGGGTACGGTGAGACTAATATTTACCTGCATTAAATTCATTTTATGACAAAGTCGATGTAAATTTCTTTTTCAACAACTAGTCATTTCTCCAGCACAGATAATTCAATCTATTGAACATGAATTACTAACACAGTATATGCATAACAAACAAATGTATACTGAAACTGTCTGGAAGTGTAGGTGGAATGTAATTCCTTTTCTGAAAGATAGAATAGAATTAGTTTGATTATACTTGATTGTTATAGACCTTCAGTTCACAGCACAGAAAGGGGAAACTCTAGTTTGCACTACAGGTTCAATGATGAGTACAGTATTTCCCCTACTCCTCATTGGGTGTGGTGGATTTTTTTTGTTGTTTTTTTGTATATGTTGTTTTCTTTGCTTGTTTTTCATTTTCAAAGTTCTGTTGATATCTAATATAATTGTGAGATTTCCAGGGGATATGTATGAATATATCTGTCTTTTCTTTAGCTTTCTGGTATCGTTCTTGTTTTACTTAGATTATTTGGTCTAACTATTTTTTGTTGGTAGGGTCTTTTATGAATGACTGCACTGTTTTTCTTTATGGTTCTTTTTCAGATTTTCTTTGCAGTTTATATTGTTATCTGCAGTTATGTTGTTGATATGATTTGTTTTTGATGTTCAAATAAAAAATTCCCCTGCTCTGCCTGCAGTGGGCCTTGCTTCCTGTGTGCAGAGGGGACCCTTTTGCTTGTGGTACCAAGATGGCAGATGCAGGAGTGGAAGAAGCAGAGGTGGAAGAACTCATGGAGACAGAAACTTTGCAAAACCTTGGAAAACTGACTGCAGAAACAAAAGAAATCAGCTCTGTAGGGGCAGCCCTTGTCCACCAATCCAGCATGGTGGACATTCAGTCTGGAGATGGAGGAGTGACTGGCAGCAGGACAGGAATGGCTTTGCAAAAAGAAAGTTCGACTAGCAGAGCGGATGAAACAGATTCGATTCCTTCTATCTCAGCTACAAATGTCTCACCGAGCAAAACTATTTGTCAGGCACAAAGTCCTTTACAAAATATGGATATGGAGGAAAATATTGATTGCACTTCTAAAAGTAATCTACTCATGGATGTGGACACAAATATGGTACAGCAAGAAGCTTTGCTTAGATCTGTACTCCGGACAAATAGGACATTTTTGCTCACATTGCTATCTGAAGAGGAAATATCTGCTCAAGTCTCTGACAATGTTTCTTTAAACAGCGAGTCCTGCTCTCCGGCTTTTACCATACCCTCCCAGTTCCCTACTGCAGATACAGGTAACCCTCCCCAGGCTCTAGAACCTGATAGAACTACAGTACCTCTGGCCGACACATTAACCCTGTTACGGAAGGGCCACTCAGAGAATCCTCAGCAAGCCGCTGATAAATGGACACCAGAAGCTGCTCTGCGAGCTGCAGGGTGGAAACATGATGCTGGACAACTCCAATGGACTTCTCCTCACCCGGTTTCAGTGGTGAAGCTACAACAGAATTGTAACGCAGGAAAGAACTTTTCAGCTCAAAAGACTAAGGAGGCTACAACACTAACCACGGACCCAGGAATGCAAATTGATGTACAGGACAGCTCTGGAGAACATATGGGTTCTAGTTCCACCGATTCAGCTCAGCAAAACTCTGTCCCTGGACAAGAAGAAGAGCGAACCCCACAGAACAGTGAGAACTTACCTAAGAAATTGCATATGTCTGATTTATTTAAAATGCTGGTGAGCCCGCACAGCATCGGAACTTTATGCAGCTTAAATATTCTGGGAATTTAGAACTTACACCAGACAGAAAGATGCTATTTCATAAAATGCTAAAGGAAGGTATGGATATTCAACCAAATGAATTGTTTGCCGTGATCCATGTAAGGGGTGAACCCATATATGATGTAAGTTTTAAAACAAATCAATCTTTGGAAAGGTTTTGGTCAATGTACCCTCAGGCCTCTAATTTTACTTCATGGCAGCCTTTTTTTCCATATTCCATTGACTAAGCCCACAATAAAAACAATTACTTTGTTGTTCAGGAATGAGGGAGTAAACATCTCAGATATACAATACTGGCTAAGACAATGTTGTACTATCCTAGAAGCCCCCAACCTCATTGTAGACGAAGAGCTGGTGTGGACTGGAAACTGGAAAGTTGAAGTCCAGCTAAAACATACAGAACAGGGTATTGTCCACCTCCCAGGAAGTTTCTTTATAGGTAGAGATAGAGGCTTGTGTTTTTATCAGGGTCAGCCTAGGGCATGCCACAAATGTGGAGCTCACACTCACCTCAGCTCAGCGTGCAATAAACTTAGGTGCAACCTTTGTCTAGAATTTGGCCATGTCAGTCTAGGATGCCCTAACCCCCTCAAGTGTAATCTCTGTGAAGAGGAGTGCCACTCTTACCAGGGATGTCCATGGGCAGAAAGAAACAGACTGGATAGGGCCCAGCAAGATCCGATACATTTACTTGAGAAATGTCAAGCTCAGGAAGCCAAGAAAAATGCTAGTAATGTTAACCCCCAAGAGACTGAGGCCCCTCAATCCTCTGCACTAACACTTCCCACTGACCTAAGGGACAAGGAGACCCCCCTCCCTCATAATAGGCAACCACAAGAAGAGGTTCCTAGTTCCATGAATCCAGATCCTGAAGAGACTAGTTCAGGCTCTATGTTACCCCCCTCCCCCCCACCTCCTGCGAATCCACAATTTACCCCTGTACACTCCAAAAAAAAAAGAGGAGTAAAAGGAAGGCAGAGCACACTCCTCCCAAGGTTTCCTCAGTGGTTACAAGAAATAAATACTAGGCTTTAGCTAAAAGGAGAAAGTGAAGCGACATGGTGGAGGAGGAGGAAGGGGATTCTGATTCATCTTCTTCTTCCACCAGGACAGACCCATTCTCAGATTCTCAGGAAGGCAGTGCGATAAAACAAAAGGAAGTGAGGCAGAAGAAAGGTTCCTGATAACTGTTTCTTTTAACTGAACATGGAGGGTAGTCATCGACTTTCTGTCCTTACACTAAATGTATGTAACATAAAAAATTACAGAAAGCGGATGACTACCTTCCAGATGCTGCGAGAGCTTCCAAATAACATCTTATTTTTACAGGATACTAGACTTAAAACACTACAGGAAGCACGTCAAGCAAAAAAAAATCCTGGCATGAAGGCCTTTCTTTTTGGTCACAGGGCCGTGAGACCTGTGACGTGGTGGGAATCCTCTTAAGAGGCAGTGGGTTCTCAATTCAGAGAATCTTAGATATTTGTCCTGGAAGGGTTCTGCTGTTGGATGGGTGTTTAGGAACAATACCCCTCCAACTGATAAATGTATATGCACCCCAAAGCATTGCATCTCACACAGAGCTGTTTAAACTTATTCAGCCTTTCTTACACACAAGCAAACATGTGGTTCTAGGGGGAGATTTCAATTGTCCGCTATCCTTAGCAGATAAGGGAGGTCGCACAACCAAACTTTTTGGTGACACCAACTGTCTAAATTCTATTCTAAAGACGACAGACCTTAAAGATAGTTACATCGAACTTCACACTACCAGGTCAAAGACTTTTACAAAAAAGCCATTAGCCACAAGAATTGATTACATTTTTCTTTCCAAAAATCTTATACTAGCTCATGCCATTACTATCCCCTGTGAAATTTCAGACCATCTGGCAGTCGCAGTTCATTGCAAACTATGCTCTAGCACCCCCTCTCATAAACCTAGGTATTCCAGGTGGAAATTGAATAACCAACTTTTATCCACCCCCAATATTGAGAAAAAGTTTCTTCCTTCTATCAGCTAGGTACTCGGTACTAGAGGCCTTTAATTCAGTCAGTGAGTGGTGGGTGGACACCAAACAGGAATGTAAATCTTTCTTTCTGGACTTTTCATCAAAAAAATCAAAATCAAACTATTTCGGGTACTTAAGTTTAAGGGAAAGGTTATTTTCTTTAATTTCCTGCTGTTATGAGCAGGGCATCAATTTGATACCTGAAATCCAAAATGTTAAGGCAGAGATGGCTCACATACAGTATAATAGAGCTGAGTCCCTGAAACAGGAAGTACAATTTGGTACACAGGGCTCTAAGCCATCACTAGATATATAAAAGTTGCCAGAATAGGGTACATAACACAATGTTAGATCAGGCTATGGACCCTTTCTCGATGATATGTTTTTCAGACCCTGATCAGGTTCAGAAACTGTCATAGAGACATATTAAGGATATATTTGGGACTCCTTCAAATGCTATGTGGGATAGAGATTTTTTTAATGGTTTAGATAATCCTGATCTGGACCTAGTTTTAGTTTCCACTATGTTAGCCCCCTGAGCTTGGCTCAGTTGGTAGCACATCCGCCTCTGGACCAGAAGGTCGTGGGTTCTCGTCCCACACCAGGATTGGACTTGCACCTAAAAATCACTGGTATCTGAGTGCAGTATTGGGGGGTGCTGTACTGCTGGGGTGTGCCGTCCTTCGGATGAGACGTTAAACTGAGGTCCCTTCTGCCTATCCTGGTGTTGTCCTGGTGGGTGTCCAGGTGGAAGTAAAAGAACCCAGGGCACTCTTTGCAAAGAGCAGGGAACATTCCCGGTGTCCTGGCCAACATTTCCCTTCCCATAAACCAGTTCATGCAATTATCCAGGCTGTGGGTGATGATGTGCGATATGGCTGCCACCACACATTCAGTCACTTCACTACCAGTCTAGCATTGCTTGTAAAGTGCTTTGGGATACTGTGTATGAAAAGCGCTATATAAATGCTGATTCTTCTTCTTCTTCTTCTACCCAAAATTAAACATTCAAAACCCTGTCCAAGCTAAAGAAAAATACAGCCCCTGGCCCAGACGGTTTAACTGTTGAATTTTATGTAGCTTTTGCTAAATATTTGGTCCCCATACTGACAGATACCTTTCCAGACATATTAACAGCCAAATCACTTTCTCAGGAATTATCTCAAGCTCTTGTTATTTTATTATATAAAAAAGGAAATAAGTGTGAATTAAAAAACTGGAGACCTATACGTCTTTTAAACGTCAATTACAAAATTTTGGCTAACATTCTCTTAAGTAGATTGTCATTAGCTGCAGAAGGTGTTATATTTTCTGCACAAACCTGAGCTATCAGAAATAGGTCCATTTTTAATAACTTGGCGCTTTTAAGGGACCTCACTGCTTACAGAGGAAATAGTAATACCCAATGTCTTCTCCTCGCCTTGGACCAGGAGAAGGCTTTTGACAGGGTGGACCACTTTTATTTATTCCAAGTCTTGCACAAATATGGGATACCAGAGATCTTTATTGAATGGGTAAAATTGCTTTATAGCTCTTACTCAATAATTCTGTTTATTAATGGAATACCAGGAACTTCTATTTTGGGGTTGAAGGGGGTACGACAGGGCTGTCCATTAAGTCCTTGTAATAACTGAATTGTTTAAAATTGTTCTCTGTATGAAACCATTTGTGTAACATTTGTCTACTACTGTCATGAACTCTGTAAACTTGTAACTCTGTCTGTCCTCTCTGTGATGAGATATCTTTGTAAACGAGTCTCTGGCTCAAAGGTTGTAAATCCAAAATTGTACAAATAAATAAAATAAAATAAAAGTCCCCTTCTTTATGTTTTTCAAATAGACCCCTTGCTAAAGAAGATTTTGAGACACACGAACATTCATAGAATTAGGTTAGATGACGGCAGTTCAGCTCCAAACGCCTTAGCCTATGCAGATGACATATGTATTTGCACCACTCCTGGTTTGGAAGAGGCAGCTCTCACACTAGTAATTTCTAAGTTTGAGAAATCCTCGGGCTCAAAATTAAATTATGGAAAGAACAAGGCGATAGTGGTTCCCTCTAGTGCTACCCAAAACTTGAACCATCCGACCATATTTGCAAATATTGCTGTTTCAACAGATCCAGTGCAAATTTTAGGGCTAAAATTTGGGAGTCAAGATGATGCTTCCCTGAATTGGTCATGTGCTCTACAGAAAGCGGAGTTGACAGTAGTTTCGTGGAAAAACAAAATAATTGCAAAAAGAAAGTGAGTCACACTACTATACACTTTAGTTGTTCCTGTCCTGCTACACATGGCTCACATTTTCCCACTACCCCTACGCCTGAAAGTAAATGATGAATATATTTTTCAGGGGATTTTGTGGGAGCAGGTTAAACCCCATAAAAAGGTCATACACCTATCATGATTATAGCCGAGGGGGCGCTAAAATGATGCACCCTGTGTCATTTTTCTTTTGCATTTTACGTATATAAGAATATAGTTCCCTTGTTATCCATACCATGCCCCGCATGGTTGAATAACACAAGAAGCATATTACAGGAATTCTTGAGGTGCTGAAATTCAGTCCCTTGATCTTCCTAGATCTCTGAAGAACTTCAGAATTCCTGATCCTTTATTATCCACTTGCAATAAGATCAAAGGGTGGCAGATTTCCACTCTGCAACTCACAAGCAATGCTAGGAAATCACTTTATTCCTTAATTTTGTCAGAACACTTTTTAGAAACCCCTTTGAAGCTACTTCACTATGAAGAACATCTTTCCAGTATCTTTAAACAGCTAATGGATAAACGCCTTCCACCTAAAGTTTGGGATATAACATGGCTTTCATGTCATGGTAGGTTGAGTGTAAGAAACTCGCACAAACACAAGCAGTTAGAAGACCGAATGTGTCCTAGAATTACCTGCCTGGGATTCTTAGAAACTCAGGAGCATTTTCTCCTGTTATGCCCCTTTACTCAGCAATTTTGGGCTGCCACTTTGTCCGCATGGGGTATCAGAGACCCCTCCCTTTTATCCTATGAGGTTATAGTTTTAGAATTGTTTCCTGTATGTCTAAAGAAATATAATCCCAGTACTTTGAGATTATTCTTTTCTCTCTGCAGATTTTACCTTTGGCAAGCCAGGTGTGCCCTGGTGATGCAACAGAAAGAATATAGCACCCACCAGGTTTTGTTACAAGTGACACAAAACTTAAAGCAGATTTATGAAAATGAGAAGGGAAATAATAATAAATTGTTGAATGATTTATGGAGAAATTTTCTATGGTTCTCTACTTGATACGAATGAATAATTGAGCTGTAAATTTTGTTTTAGTCTTGATGTAACTTATTGTTTCAAGGTATGAAAATAGTATATTTTGTTTGAAGAATGTTCCTTCTCTGTTATTGTCTTTTTCTAAGCAATAAAAAAGTCCCCTACTCTTCCAGCAGGGAGAACCGCTGTTTGTCTACGGATGGCCAGTTCTGGTGAGACACCACCGGGGATGGCTGTGTCGGGAGGTTGGGGAGTTGGTCTCCTCCCTTGCCTCTGAAGCATTTGAAACCAATCGCTTCTATGATGCCACAGGGCATCAGGAACTGGAGGAATAATGGGAAGTAGTGGATCATGTGGAGGTGGAGGTGGTGCATCCATTAAGGAGTTCTTAGCTCCAGGAGAATACAGATCAACAGAATATGAATACGGAAGGAGAAATTACTGCACTTTTGTGCCAGGAGGAGTTGGCATTTGAGGCACAAAAGGAGGCACTCACCAGGCGACTTCAGATGGCTCGACAGGGGCCTGCACCAACCAGGCTACCACTAGATTCTGTGAGCAGACCCTCCAGGCAGAACCCAGAACCTGCGGATGAGGAAATGAGTGGTGCACACCCTGTTGCACCTGTACCTTCCGTTATGGTTGCACCTTCCAGATTGCATCAGAAGGCTGGTGCACAGTCCGACTTTAGTTCGGCGGCGATACCGAAGGATAACGGCCAGGTCGCGTCGCTGTGCAGCTTTCAGAGACTATTCAGTAATGTGTCTCTTGAAGCTGCGCGAGCGAGTGATACCAGCTGGAGCTAGTGAAACTGAATGCGCTTTCACACAGCAGGCATGGCATTAAATGCAGGCAAATTATTTTTACCGAAAAGTACAGAATAACCACTGAGGACCCGGGGGATGTAGGGGCGGGCGCCTACAGAACAAAAGCAAGCAGGCATGACAGTAATGTAGTGAAATTAGGACGTGGTGTGGGGCGGAGCACCCCACAGAAGAAAAATATTTTATTTGTTAGTTCTTTCTGGGGCCTGCCCCCACCCCCTGGATCCTATGAGTCAAATTATTGTTGCTATGTACTCTCCGAATATCTTCTTTCTTTGTTGTTTAGTGAACTGTTTATATCTTCTGTGGGGCGCCCGCCCTCCACACCCCCCCGGGTCCAATGTTGTACTTTGCACCCACTGTACAGTACATTACTATAACTATTAGACTATTCTAGGAACTGTACTATATTATATGACTATACAGTGACTCAGGCATGAACTGGAAGAGGCGTGACAGAGTGGTGTCGCTTTAAGCGAACCTCTTACCATAATACTTTCTTGTCGACTTAGCAACTGGCCATAATTCTTCAGTATCGCCAGTTGACTCTGTATAGCCAAGTCCTTTGTTTTGGCACGGCTACAAATGTGGTGTCCCGGACCTCGAAAGTGGCACTTATGGCCAAGGTTCTGACTGGCCACTGTCGTGGTGTTATGAAATGGGCTGTTGCGCCTGTTAGTTCTACATCCCTCAATGTCTTGGATTCTTCAGTGGATGCAAGACTAAGGGCTGCTGGCTGGGCATTTGATATTACTACGGGGAAATGGATCTCAGGTATGTCACCTCTCATAATGCCTGCCTCTGTTACTGTGTCTGAGACTGCCCAGCTGTTGCCTGCTTCAGAGGAGGCACATGTTGCCTCTGATTTTGAAATGGAAGCCCTTAGTTCTGGGCTTATTTCCTCTTTGTCTTTACCTTCTGATCTAAGTTTGACTCAGAATCCTGTACTGGCCCTTTTGGACCGGCCCCAGACCGCAGGATCTCCTACTCCCTCTGATGTTTTCACCTCGGAGCCTGACCCTCTGATTTCCATCACTAAGCCAGCTGTCCTTGTTTTTCAGGTACCTGCTCAGACTCCCAGACCTGTACCGACCCACCCCTATGCTTCTGTATTCCAGTCTCCTATCTTACCTGCAAGAAGGCATAATGCAGTTCGTCTATATTATAAGAGTGGCTTGAATAATCATCCAGACCAGGTTTATGTGGCTCGTACCCTCTTGAAAGACTCTATGGGATTTTCTGCAGCTGAGATATATGCATTGATTCATGTCTCCAGTGAAACTACATTTGATGTCAGTTTCAAGCTGGGATCTGATTTGGAACGTTTCTGGGGAAGGTACCAGGACCTGAGGCGTTCTCCCCTGTGGACTCCATTTGAGGTTACCCCTCTGACTAAACCAGCATTTCACACTGTTACTATTCATTTTCAGAATAAGGGGGTCAGTGTGACTAACCTGGTGTTCTGGTTGAAACAGAAGTGTACTGTTCAGGGTGCTCTGGATGCGATGTTTAACACAGAAGGTGGTTGGAGGGTCTGGGTGATTTTAAATACCATGGACACTGGTTTACAACACCTCCCGAATAGTTTTTTTCTTGGGGAGGGACAGGGGAGTGCTTTTTTTCAGTGGCCAGCCTAAGACCTGTTATCGATGTGGCTCATCCACTCATTTGAGTAGCATGTGTGACCAACTTAAATGTTCTGCTTGTAATGCCATCGGGCACACTAGTGGGCACTGCACTAACAGTCTGGTGTGTAGTTTGTGCTCAACGGTGGGTCACTTGTATGCTGCCTGTCCTAACGCAGCACACAATCAGGAACATCAGGCGGGTGTGCTGATTGCTGTGGCTTAGAGGGATGTTGCTAAGAAGGCCCCTAGGGCCTCCTGCTGGGGGACTCTTCCGGCTGTTCCCCTTGATTTTGTATCCCCAGCTGTCTCGGACACTTCCCCTTTGCCTTCCAGGGTCCCAGAGGCTGTTCCACCTGATGCTTCCACTGCTTCTACCCCAGTGGATGGAGGTACACCTTCCCCACCCCCGGCTGTTCATTCTGTCTCATGAGAAGTACCAATGGACACTTCTGTTGAGCTCTTTGAGAAGGAGACTATGCCTCCTCCTCTTCAATTGACCCCCCCTTGGTCCTGACTGGATGGTCCTGTGAAAAAGAGATGGGAGGAAACCTCCGCCTCCCAAACAGATCAAGACAGTTCTGTCCCAACAAGCTGATCTGTCGGGGAACAGCTCTGATGCTTCCTCCCTTAGCTCCTCCGTCCCTGATCAGGGTACAGATCAGGATGATGTCCCATCTGGGAAACTGCAGCTCCCACAGTCAGAGGAGGAGGACGATCCTTACCTTAAAAAGAAGAAAAAAATCTAGAACTTTGAAGGGGAAATTTAAGCAACCCCCTTGATTTCGGGTACTGTTCTGGCTTTGCCCCTTACACTAATTTCTAAATGGCTAATTTTTCTTTTTTTTTTCCAGTAATGTTAATAGCATCAAATCACACAGGAAGAGGGCTGCCACTTTTTCTAGTTTGATTTCTAGAGGACAAGGTATTTTTTTTCTTCAGGATACAAGACTTAACTCCTTACCAGAGGTTTCTAAAGGGGTAAAGGACTGGTATGTTGGGCCCTCCTACTGGTCCATTGGACTGGTTGCCTGTTCGGGTGTGGGTATCCTTTTTCACAATATTCAGGTTACACTCCTGAAATTGGTTGAGTTATATCCTGGGTGGCTTCTTATTTTGGATGTTGAAATTGCTGGAATATTATATCGGTTAATTAATATTTACTCTGCACAGACAAAAGCTGAGAGAATTGAGTTATTTCAGATGCACCAACCATATTTGTTTACACCTCATAACTTGATTTTTGGGGGAGATTTTAATTGTGGGTTGGGTTTGGAGGATTGGGGAAGACAGGCCAGGACGCAAAAGGTGTACAGCAATATGACCTGTCTTAGAAACTTTGTAAGTGCAGCCTTGAAGGATGCTTTTTTCTGTTCATTCCAGTTCCGTACCCACCTTTTCTAAGGGTCCCCTAGCTACCTGCATTGATTTTTTTTTCTCCCCCAGCGTATGGTAATTGACTTGATTACTGCAGAGCCAGTGGAATTCTCAGATCACAAAATTCTTTATTTATAAGTAGGTCAGCATACTCCTATGAGTTTAGGCCTGGGCTCTGGAGGTTTTTCCCTGCTCTACTAGAGCAGTTTCAGCTGGTCCAACATCTCCGCCATTTTTTTGCTGCAAGGAAATCTGTTCTAGTGTTCTGTGATTCCTATGTTCAGTGGTAGACGGACACTAGAGGAGATTTGATTGCCTTATTACGGAGAGAAGGTAAGAAAAGGAAAGATATGCTTTATTGGACCTATATGGAGAACAGGAAACAGCTTCAGAAACTTATTTCCTTCAGTTTTACCACAGGGTTGGATTATTCGGCCCAGATAGCCACCATGAAGTCTGCAGTGCTTGGTTTCCATTCTGCACAGGCAGCCCAGCTTCAGCAATAGCAGAATTATGGGACCCAGGGCAAGGCAGCGGTGGTCTGCCCATACGATCACTGTAGGTCTCGGGTGGCACAAAAGGCTATTACCGATCTGTGTGATGTCCATGACACTTTGCAGACTTCATCTAAGGGCATCATGGATGTCTTGACACAGCATTCAACTGCTTTATTTTCTATAGAACGGGCCATACTCCCTAGTCGGGGCAGTTTTTTTATGGCTTGGTTTTACCGAGTTGGCCACCTGCTGTGCTTCAATCCCTCATACTGGATATTTCATCAATGGAGATTGGTGATGCTATCTGTTCCCTTCCATTGGACAGAGCTCCAGGCCCTGATGGTCTGCCCGGTGATGTTTTCCATTTATAATGGCAGAATTTAGCCATAGAACTAGCTGGGGTTTTTAATGAAATTTTACGTATCTCTACAGTTCCACTAGAGATGGCTAAGGGTACGCTCATCTTTTTATTTAAGAAAGGTGACAAGCATAGGGCTGACAACTGGAGGTCTATTAGTCTGCTAAATTGTGACTTTAAACTCTTGGCCAAGATCCTTCAGACTGGACTTTCTAAAGTTACTGGTTATTTACTTCATCCTGCCCAATTTTGTTAGTTTAAGGACCGTACGGAAACAGACAATCTGATCCTTCTTCGGGAACTTTTCAAGAAGGGAAAGAACCACCAGACGGAAGGCCTGGTTTTGGCTTTGGACCAAAAACAGGCCTTCGATTCTGTGAACCATAAGTATCTCTGCTTTGTGCTTCGATCATACGGTATTCCTTGTAAATTTGTGACTTGGCTTAGTAGCTTGTATAAGGCTGCCATGGTTACACCCATGGCGAGTAGTTGGGTGGGGCCAATGCTTCCTATTAAAACAGGGATACAGCAGGGGTGCCCATTAAGCCCCCTGCTGTACATGTTTAGTATTGACCCTTTACTTTGTCAGCTTAACAGCTTACCTACTATTCGGCCATTACAGTGCCCTGAATGCGTGGTTCCTTATCGAGCCACGACCCACGACCTATGCTGATGACCTCTGTTTACTGATCTCAGATGTCCCTTCAGTCAAACAGGCTATCCAAGTGTGCCGTGCTTTCGGAGAGATTTCGGGGGCCTCCCTTAACCTGCAGAAATGCCAGGGCAAATGGTTGGGTGGGCATCTCTTGCCTGACTACTCTTATTATGATTTTGGGTATATGGTTTGAGGAAGGACCGATGGCGCAGCTGAACTGATCTTTCAAACTCGAACAAGGTAAGTCGTCGGTTGCCCAGTGGAACACACAAAAGATGTATAATAAAAAAATAATTTATTTAATGAAAACCTTTTTGATCCCCCTTTTTTGTACTTGAGTGCAATTTTTCTGCCTCCTAGATCTTTGGAAACAACTCTTTCTAGCCTTTTTTTGGGCGGTATGGGGCAGCAGCTTGAACCCCATGAAGTGGAATGTCCTTTACCTGCCAATTGATCATGGGGGGCTTGGGATTGTGAATCCCCTTGTTTTCTTTTATTCCATATTTATTTTCACTAACCTTAAGCCCTTATTAGTTAATACAGGGAAATGTTGGACTCCACTGTTTTTTGATTCATGTAGCCCATGGTTCGGACGCTGGGATCTGGGTCAATTAAGGGGAATGGGTGCTACTGGTCAGGCATCACCTTCTGTCTGGCTATTAGTTTTGAAATTAAAGGTGTGACATGTCACAAGCAGGATGGTGGTGATTGGCACCAGAAAGTCTCTGTATGACCTGATTCTTGTGGGCAATTTCACCAACCCGGTTATTTTTACCAAATGCCCTCCTGCTTATATGCCCTCTTTGCTGTCTCTATTGAGAAACAAAAGAATTCCTCCTCATGTCTGGGATGTCCATTGGCTCTGTTGTCATGGGAGGTTAAATGTGAAGGAGAACCATAAACACAAGCAGTTAACTGAATGGATGTGTAGCAGACTCGGCTGTATCTCGGCTGGAATCCATGGAACATCTCTTTTTTTCTTGTTCCTACATTTCAAATTTTTGGCCTTTTATAGCTGCTTTATGGCAGGTACCTTTTTTTGTACCCTTAGTTATGACGTTTTGATTTATGGGGCCTGGGGATCTGCCTGGTCTGCATGGGATTTGTGTACTCTGCAGGTGATTTTTGCAGTTATTCGTTGGCATGTCTGGAATTTCAGATGCCTGTTTACTTTGCAGCAGAAGGACTTGGATTTCCAGGCATTAGCCAATAAGATTGTTTTGGACCTTAAAAGTGTTTACTGCAATGAACTTAAAGATGCACAGCTCTTGCATGTCAGAGCTACATGGAGGAACCTTCCATGGATCATGGACTCGGATGTTCCTGTTACTTGATTTTTTCATTTTTGTTATTTTGGTTTAATTTCTTCTGTATTATTTTCAGTTTTGGACTCAGTTTATGACTGCTAGCTTCGTTCCTCTGTGCATTTATTGGTTTTCATTTTCCCTTTTGGGATTTTCTGTTCCACAATTTACTGTTTTTTAGGCACAGGACATGTGTTCTGCTTTATGCATATTGGTGTAGGTGCTTGACATCGAGATGCTTGTTTTTCTTTGATCAGTTGTTTTCTTTCAGAAGCATTGTATTTTTTCTCTCTCTTCACTCATTTTATATATATTTTTTTTGTTTCCTTTATTACGGGGTTTGGGATTTTCTTGTTTTTTTTTCCTAAAAGTTGTGCTTTATGTTATTTTCACTACTTGTATTTTGGTGATGTCTTGATTGTATGATCTTGCTTCCCTAATAAACACCCCTCCTCTTTTCAAGAAGTGCCATGGGATCATTAACATCCACCTGAACTACCACCAGAACAGGCAGATGGGACCTCGGTTTAACGTCTCATCTGAAAGACAGCACCTCAGGAGTGCAGCACCCCCCTCATGCTGCACTACAGTGTCAGTACTGGGATATTAACCCAAGTGCCTGGTGTGGTTATAGAACCCACAACCTTCTGATCTCCCAGCCTCAGAGGCGAGTGTGCTACCCGCTGAGCCACTGACACTGCCTCTAAACTGTTCAGGCCGCTCAAGTTAATTGAAATCTGTTGATCTGCCTTGTCTAGTGCTCCTCTAAAGACTCCACATCCATCCGTAGGTCTCTTATGGCATTTTGTATCTCCAATCAGAACTTGTGAATCGCTTGCAAAATCGAGTCTGACTGGTTCTTGGAGGTTTGAGGTTTGTTTTGGTGGGTGCATTTGTACTCATCCATTATTGCTGGGTCTGTTTCTACCTCAGCTTGCTCCCCTAAAGCATCGTCATCTTCTGCCAGAGCCCAGTAACGATTCTTCCAGCATTTTGACATAAATTGAAGTGTTAAGGTGACTTGAGGTCTGTGAGTAACTTTCCCTTTCTTTTTTGTGGGTTTAAGTTGTTATTTTTATTATTTTATCTTGTAGTTAGGAGGGAGCTCTCTTCAACCTGTTGATTACTGCTCCATGGTGCCACCAGAAGTCCAATTAATACTATGTTTTGATTTTAAAAAAATATAGTGGTTCACAAATTTAGGAACCAAACCAATTATTTATTTATTAAATATACTTTATTAAGTTTTGGAAATACAAATACAGACAAAGAACCATACAAACAACAGTATAATACATCTACCACAAAATAACAAGTAACAAATACCGAATAACAAACCCCATCCCCCTTCCCCAGCCCCCAATCCCCTTGTCTGCGACCTAACCTGGAAAGAAAGAAAAGCCCCCGGGAATGACAAGATAGACTTAGGTACCCCAGAGGGAGAGTAAGGTATATAGTGACTCCCATGTATCACAGAAGGACTGTGGTCTTTTTCGCATAGCTGCGATGTGCTTTTCTAACTGGAGAACCAAAAGAACCTCTCAGTGCCACTCTAAGAATGTTGGAGGTGAATCCTCTTTCCAGTGTCACAGCATGACCAATTTTGCAGTGGCAGCGATCAAGGTCAAATGGGCCTTCCTGATGCGGGAGGTACCAGAGGAAAAGATCACCAATAAAAACTCTCAGGAGTAAAAAGAGTCTCCAAACCCAACACCTGGTCCAAGGCTTGCTGAATGGAGTTCCAAAAGGACTGGACCTTAGTGCACTCCCATAGCAGGTGATAGAGAGAGCCAGAAGCCTCATGGCATCTAGTACATAGTGGGGATGTAAAGTGTGCATTATATTAAATTGTACAAGTTGAAGTCGGTCTTGCTTGGTACATTTATATAAGTTACGCCATGAGGTTTTCCAGAATTCACCATCGGCTGGTACGTGAAGCTCTTGAACCCAGTAATAGTAAATACCAGAAGGAAGGCATGGGTCCAGAGACTGGAGGTGTTTATATAGCACAGATACTGCATGTGGGTGCTCTGCCATAGACAACAAGGGAACTGCCCCCTCCAGTGGTATTGTACCCCAAGGTTTGGGACCCAGAAAGGAAAGCAACGCGTCTTTAAGCTGGAGGAATATAAAGAGATTCTGGTTCTTTAACTGGAAATGGGCCTGTAAAATAGGAAAGGAGATTATCCCATCTTCTTGGAGTAGGTCAGCTAATGTGCAGGTACGCAATTGGGGACAAAAAGACGGTGGAATGGGACGGTGGTCTATCTGAAAGTGGGGATTATTAAATATTGGCTGGGTAGTTGACCTAGTCCAGGACAGGGATAAATATGTTTGGTGTTGGCTCCGTGCTTTGAGGGACCATTCTACGGGGGTAGAGCACAAGGACTGAGGAAGTCGGGAGGGCCGCAAATAGAGCAGACTGGCCAGGGAGCAACCCGCCCTAGTACCTAGGACCCTTTTGATGTCCAGCCAAAGCGGAGTATACATGATGGGGTCAGATTTCATGGTCCTCGTGCCCCACCAGAGTCGTTTACTAGCATGCTGGGCCCCACAATACAAAAATATAGAAGGTAGGGATAACCCCCCTCTCAACTTAGGAGCGATCAGTTTAATGTAAGCTCTACGAACAACTGAGTCCTTCCAAAGGAAGGAATTAAGCAGCCTTTGGAGGTGGGAAAACCAACTCTTAGGGTGATAGAAGCCCAACATGCCCAATGGATATAACAATCGAGGTAGGACATTTATTTTGAGAATGCTGGTCTGTCCCCATAAGGACAAGGGTAGTGCAGACCATCTGTCCAGATCTAGTTTAAGAACAGAAAGCAAGCTGGACAAATTTTCTTTAATTATAGTCTGGACAGAGTGGGACATTTTTATTCCCAAGTATGTCAGTGTTCTAGGTTCCCATGAGAGGCCCAGATCAAGGATGTCTGCTTTGAATACCCTACAGTTAAGGGGAAATACTTTGGTCTTGGAGAGATTCAGTTTATAAAAGGATACTCTGGAAAAACTGGCTAACTCCTGAAGTAAAGTCGGAAGGGATGCTTGAGGATTTTCCAGATGAAGGAGAAGGTTGTCTGCATAAGCAGAGAGGGTGTAATGCCTGCCCCCTACTGGGATGCCCTGAAGGGTAGGTAGGTTACCAAGCCTCCATATCAGTGGTTCCAAATAGAAATTAAAGAGAAGGGGAGACAGCGGACATTCCTGTCAGGTGCCACACTGCAAGGGAAAGGGAGTTGATAAATACCCATTGCACCAAACCCTAACAGAGGGTGCAGCGTACAAAAGTCAGACCCAGGTGATAAAGTCTGTGGGGACACCAAAACAGTGCAACATTTCAAACAAGAAATTCCAAGCGACCCGGTCAAAGGCCTTTTCGACATCCAGGGAGACCAAGGCCATAGGGAATTTGCTCTCCCCAGATGCGAAAAGAAGATGGAGAAGTTTCCTAAGGTGGTCCCATGAAAAATGGCCCGACATAAAACTGACTTGTTCTTGACCAAAGACAGACCCCATCACTGAAGCCAATCATGTAGCCTAAATTTTGGAGAGAATTTTCACATCTGAATTGAGTAGGGAAGTCGGCAATAGTTCTCTGCAAGAAAGGGGTCTTTGCCAGGTTTTGGTATTACCATGATTAGAGCTTCCAGGAAAAGCTGGTCACTGATTCCTTTTGTAAGCCAAGAAATAAAAATGTCCACCAAGAGTGGGGCCACCTGAGGAATACATGCTTTGTAAAAGTTATTGGTTAGACCATCAGGACCCGGTGCTTTGTCAAGAGACAGTTGCTCAATAGCTTTCTCCACATTGGCTAGCATGATTGGGGCACCCAGATGTGCTACTGAGAGTGGGGGTAATGTTGGGAGAAAGACAGAGTCTAAATAGGCTGAGATGGATTCTGCAGAAAGATCTGAAGCCGGATCTACAGCATAGAGGTTTTGGAAATAGGCACCAAAAACTGCAGCCATCTCTCTAGGGTTAGTTATGACTGTGGCGTCAGGGCTAGGCCGTAGTCCTGCAATGAACTTGGCCATCTCAGCTTGGCGTAATTGGAGGGCAAGGAGTTTTCCTGCCTTTTCTCCGGCCTCAAGGTATTTCAGTCTGGTACGGTGTAAGGCAAGCTCAGCTTTTTGTGCCAGGATGTCTGCATATTGGGCTTGCAGAGAGTACAGTCTTGCCCAATTGGCCTCTGGGGCTGAATGAGTCAAGAAATGCTCCAGCTGGCAAATATCTTTCAGGAGCTCCTCTAATTGCACCCTGCCCTTCTGGGCCTGAACAACAGAGAGACGAATGAACTCACCTCGTAGGGCACATTTAAGCGCCACCCAAATAGTATCCACCCTATCCACCGAGTCTTTATTAGAATTCAGGAAAGTGGTGATAAAGTGTTATACATAGGATAAAAAGTCTGGGGTTTGCAGTAACTGTTTCATTGAGGCACCATAAGGTATCTCGGCGCACCCCCAAACCCAGTAAATAAGTAATGCTAATGGGAGAATGGTCGGAAAGCACCCTAGCGTGAATATCCGCTGCTAGTATGCCTGGCAAGCAGAAAGAGCTTATGAGAAAGTAATCAATCCTAAAAAAAGTTTTATGGGGAGAGGAATAAAAAGTGTATTGTCTAGACGTAGGGCTAAGAATTCGCCAAACATCCACTAACCCTGTCCCACTCAATAGATCAGAGAGGGCCCTCTGAGCCAAGGATAGGCTGACGCATTTGATATTAGATTGGTCGAGGTCCGACTGAGGAGCCAGATTCCAATTTCCACCTAATAGAGTAGGTAATGGAGGGTCAGAGGCTAGGAGGGGAATAAATTTGGAAAAGAAGTGAGGAGAATCAACATTTGGGCTGTAGACCGAGCCAAGAACAACTGGGTAAGTACCGAGTATACCCTGGACTATAATATATCGCCCTGAAGTGTCCCATGACTCCTGCTTCAGTCGAAATGGGATTGGCCTAGCTATTAGTATAATGACTCCCCCTCGCTTAGAAGAGATACCAGCCCCAAAAACCTGACCCACCCAGTCCCGCCTTAAAAGGGAAACCTCTTCTCTGCAGAGATGGGTTTCCTGCAAATAAGCCACCCCTGCTCAGAGTTGTTTAAGGTGAAGAAGACTCATTGCTTACGCCTATCTTGCGCACCTTTAACATTCCAACTAAGAAAAGTATATGGTCCACTCATAGTGGCCAATAAGTCTGCATCTGGGACAGCTGGAGGAGCATAGTAAGATTTACTCAATTTAAAAATAACACTCCCAGAGGTATGATGCAGAATATAATAGGGTCGCAGACACCCAAACCCACTCCTTCCCACCCTGATGTACCCCCAGACAACCCTCCCCATGAACCTAGAAAGAACACCCCTCCACCCTTTAAAACCTTTCAAATCACCCCAAAAGATAAACCCCAAAAGTTTAAACTTACGTAACACTACCCCCAGTCCTAACAACTGACCTACCAAAATATACATGGTCAAAGTTATTACCATTTTGAACTACCCAACCAAAACCCACCCTCCTCAGCCCCACCCCCTGCCATAAACACAAAAACCAGATCCAACCCATATTTTGAACACTGGTAACCTAGCAACCTTGCAATAGAGAAAGTTTCAGGAATGTCAACAAAGCATAGAACTTATCAGATATTTTGAACTCAGAGACAACAACACCGATGCATTAAACCCACATTCACTGGATTCAGGGGTGAGATAACAGGTTGGGCTGTGATTAACACATAACAGTCCAAACAATGTGATATCTCATAGCCAGCACTAAATAGAATGACCAAAGGCTCAACTGTCTGTGGATAAGATATGTAACAGGTAGTTACAAAGTCTAGCCCCCCCCTTCAATGTCCAGAATCCTGAGCAAAAGTAGTAAACTACAGAGTCACTAGAATCTGAAAGCTCTGTTCACTCAGAAATGACTGTTTGGCAGCAGATTCCTTCCTGAGCTCTGGCTGGGCAATCCAAGAGCAGCAAATTTCAGGGGACTGATGTGTCCGCTTATGGTTAGAGATAAGTCAGCAAACCACTCACAAGAACCACGTACTGCCAAGGGGAGGTAAAGTCATCTTGCACTATGAGGGTACCATGGGGTGAGAAGCAGTGATACCACCAAGATGGTCCTCACCTGTTTTGTAGCCTGGAGTCCATCAAGGAGACAAAACAAGTGGTCCAAAGTCAAAAAATTCTTGAAGAAACATCAACGTGCAGTAAGCCAAAGGACTGAAACCGCCGGGAGCATCTTCAATGTGCCACAGGTTGTCTAAAAAGAAGGGGGGGGGATATCCAGGGGAAGGAACTCAAAGCCATCTGCAAATGAGTCTTCAGTGAGTAAGGGGAAGGCCAGAAGGTAACCCATGTTACAGGACCAGGGGAGCAGCAAACCAAGTTTGGGCACCAAAGAAGAGAAATCCATCTAGAGAGCAAAGAACTCACCACATCCCACATGGACTCAGATGGCAATCACAAGAGCAGGGTAAAATTCAGGCTTCATTTAAATAGATCAGGGAGCAAACTTTAAGCTCTGAAGCCACTTACGCCAAAGTGTCAAAAGATTTCCATTGATCTGCGTGTTTCACTTGTAAGGTGGTGGGGTATTGAACCCGATAAGGTTTCCCTGCTGCAATTAGTTTAGAAACAATCGGGTGTAGTTCCTGTCTCTTGGCTCGAACTGACTGTGGTAGATCTTGAGCCAGTCACAGGTGGTGCCATTCCCAGCTGAGTTCCTTTAATTCCCTGGTCCCAGATAAGATATGCTGTTTGTCCAGAAAATTAAGTAATTTAAATATAAAAGGACGTGGAGGGGTTCCTGGAGGAGGTTGTGGGCACAGCAAGTGGTGGGCTCATTCCACAACATATGTGGGACCATTTGGAGAGGGGCCCATGACCTGGTCACAGAATTTTTGTATAAATGCAACTGGATTGTTTCCTTCTTCTTTCTCTGGCAGTCCAAATAGAATTAGGTTATTACGCTGACTCTGTCCCTCGAGGTCTTCTAGCTTATCCTAATGGCGACAGAGCTTCTGGCACAGAACAGACATGTCGGGCTCCACTTTAGCTTTCCAGTTTTCTACAGAGGTCAAACATGTCTTGGAGTTGGTTATCCTTGTGGAGACAGAATCCACCAATGATCTTAATCATTGTAATTCCTCCATTAATGCTGAGACTGTATCTTGGAAGGGCTTCATCGCCTCTAGAAAGCGTTCTTCGGTTAATGCGGTATCTATTGATGGAGGTTTGTTAGAAGCTGTGGCCTGGTGTTTGGCTCTCTTGGTGTTTTTATCCTTCTCAGGCATCAGAGGAGGTGTATGTCACGGTGGAGGATTCTTCATCTCAACCTCCATTATTTCAGGTAAGCTCATGAAAAGTTGTTCACCAGCAGTGTAGGCTAGGTTAGCCAGCCAAGCAAAGTAGTTTTTAGCAAGGAAGATGGTCAGAAAATATAAAAGTAAGTAGATTTGGCAGAGAGGAGTGAGGAGATGTTGTTCTCTCTTAGGCAGCCATCACGTGACTGTCACCAATTATTTTGTTTTGTTTTGTTTTTAAAGCTGATCTCATTTTTTGGGGAGCCTCAGTAATTTCACATGACTGGTACTCCTCACAAAAAATGTACAGGATCAGTATGCTTTAAAAAATGTTCGGGGGGGGCACTGTGGAGCCTGAGCAATATGGCCACCGGGAATTGATGCTGCGCAAACCTCATACTTTTAAACAGATCTAAAGTCTTTTTATTGGATGCTGTGACTGAACTTGTAGCAATTATCAGCAAGCTGAAACCTTGGGGTATAGAGATGGGGAACCCTAAAAAGGATAAAGCCTCGTTTGACAGAGGTAGAAGTACAAATCCAGCCAGTACTCCTGCCACAAGATCCAATCAAGGCCATAACCTCCCAGAACCGAGCTTGGAAGGAGAAGAAATGCTCCAGACTTTGGGCCAAAAAATGAATAGTTTACTAACATCCATGGCTGGTCTCTCTGAAAGGTTCGATTCCTTAACGAACAGGGTCACCACACTGGAGGTAGAGGGAACCTTTCAAAAAACCGAAGCAACAGAAACAAGGCGACAATCGGAGGCTGCATTGGCAGCCACAGCTATGTTGGTGAAAGAAAATGTATATCTACACTCCAGACTGGAAAATTTGGAGAATCAAGCACAGGCTGTCAATTTATGGATTATTGGCATGCTGGAACAAAGTGAAGGCGATCATCTAGGCATATTTTAAAAGATTGGCTAGAACAACAGTTGGAGCAACCACTTGTAGATCGGCCCCTCTACATACAAAAGGCTTACAGGGTAGCGTTTCGGGGAAGACCCACGAACAATGATGCTCCATGGAAAATTGTGATGGTAGTGGATGGAGTGGGACCCGCAGTTTCATCCTAGTCCTTACCAGACAAAAATGTACCTTATTATATGATGGGCAGCGGATCTCAATCTACCCAGACTTGAGCTACACCACTCGACAAAAAAAGAAGCGGTTTCATGGTGACAAGAGCCTTGCTACGCGAAGCAGGAATCGCACATGGAGTTCTGTTTGCAGCCCACCTCAGACTGGTACACGAAGGAAAGGTGTTCATTTTTTCGGACCCTGCAGAGGCCCTAAAGTGGGCCCAGAAGTACGCACAGCCTCAGAGATGCAGACGCGAACAGCCCAACTCGGATTCAGAGGAGGAAGAAGGGACAGACACTTGAAGGAGATGAGGGATCTGTGAGCGTAGGCTTGGCCCCAAAAATAAATAAAAAATGGACAGAAAAAAAACTACCGCTTCCCAGGGTACAATGTGTAAAATTGATTTTCCTTTTTTTTTCTGGTTCCTTATGTCTTAAAAATGCTGAACACATATTGTATACCGTGGTTTTATTACTAAGCATTGTGGACATTAGTCCTAGTATTTCTTAGTTAAACAACAGTTTTTTTCAACAGGCTGTAAGTCGGTGTTCACTGACGAGTTGAGGTATAAAGGTTATACCTGTTACAGTAGTTCACTGAAAGCTTATATAATAATATAAGAAGAGGCTATTTGCAGAGGATTTATCCCATATTGATCATACCCCTTTTGGGTATAAAACATAGGACAAAAGCACATTTCTTTCTTAATTCTATAACTGGAACTAGAGATCAGTAAAAATAATTTCAAGAGAACTAAATTACATGCAGCTCATGTGCTCTATATAATCAGCATAATTTTGAGGTGCTTAAATACATACTGGTTAATAATTGTACTAATGGTTTCCCCCTATAATGCTGTATCTTATTGATGCATATGTATTTTATTTACTGGCTTGTATTAAGAGGAGTGGCGTCCTCAGTTGTTATATAAATGATCCTCAAGTATGACATCTGAAAAGTAAAAATGTATGTTTACTGAAACTCAATAAGCATAAAAAAAAAAATTTCAAATGGTTTTATGCTCCTGGCAAAGGCAGACTGCCACAAGCTGTGTTTAAAGTGCCTGGGTCCAGACCAGGATTTCAATAACTGTCATCTGTGTTTCAAGTTTCGGTCTAAAACTCAAAAGAAAAGGGTTAAAAAAGAGAAGATGTAATGGATTCTCAGTCCGCCTCTATGTCACCTAAGCACAATAAAGACTCTGAGGGTGTTCCCAATGATGGTGGAAAGCAGAGTATGAGGCAGTTGTGTGGCATGGAGGATTAACTGTTAAAGAGAGGGAGAAAATTGAGAAAGTACAGAAAAGAGCACTAAGGACTACTGTATATATGGCAAAGAGACTAGTTATGAAGGGTTATTAGAAAAGTGTAACTTGAAAAGGTTAGAAGAAAGAAGAGAAAAGATGGCTAGAGACATGTTTAAAAAAAATATGTGATCCTAACCACAAACAAAATAATTTACTACCACCAAAAGAAACTGCAAAACACGAGTTACAAATTTTTATTTATTTAAGTCTTTGGTCACCAGTTAAGCGCACTAATCTAGAGGACCATTTACAGGCACAACCTGGGCTGCAAACAGATACAGGGGGATACAGAAATATTTAGAGAGCTATATGGCATTTAAACAAGTGGTACTTAGTAGTGTAATAGAAGGAGTAACAATGATGGTACATTATATACAGCAGGATAAAAATAACGTAATCAAATGTGTTAACAGATAACCAATACAAAATACAGAGATGCAAATATAAAAGGAGCACACAGGGTCCTAAGTCCAGTGTGAATTAGATAGGACACTGAGAGAGTGGAAAGTGCTAGGACAGGTCAATCGGCCTAGGAGGGTAGGTGGATAAGAGGTCGGTGGGAGCAGAGGAGGGCTAGCTCAGAGAGCATTTACACTTGGCCTCTGCAATCATCCAGGATTTGAGGTGTGCCTTGAAATTGTTGTGGATATCCAAGGAACGGATTGACTCAGGGAGGCTGTTCCATAAAGTGGGAGTGGCGACAGAGAGTGCTTTACCTCCCATGGTAGAGGAAACTAATGGGATTTCCAAGGGTGGGATGGAAGATGCATGCAGACATCTTGAGGGAGCTCTGGCCTTGAGAAGAAATGCATACTGGGAGGCTTCACCACATTTGAGGGCGCCACTAAGATACAGCCTAGTGCACAGTCAAAGCTTTGAGAAAGTGGGAGCCAGCCGAGGTACTGGTATAGGAGACAGTGGTGGGTGGAATAAGGTGTGAGGAGAGCAAAGTGACAGATGTTGTATGTCGAGCATAGACACTGGCATAGGGTCGAGGACACGCATGAGTAAATGGGGCAGCAGTAGTCTATGATGGGTAATAAGTTTCCTTTGGCAATGGCAACGAATACAGAATAGGTGGCAAAAGCCGAGATCACGTGATGAGTTAGTTCCGAGAGGATGTCCTGAGTGCTGCTCCTAGGCCTCGCCGCATTTCTTCTTATTTAAAATTCATATTGGGCTCAATCGCAGAAGATTAAACCCGGAGACTAACTCTTCTGAGTAGCGCTGTATAGCTTGCTTGACGAGTCGGAGCTTTGTGGTGCGGTTTATTGGCATTTCAAGGCAGGCACGCAGGGCCGAGAGCAATGGCTGAAATGAAGCGTGAAAGCCTGGAACCTCTGGCTGCATGATCCCCGGCGGTGAAGCACCCAAAACCCCAATCGCCTGCTCCGGATGCCCCGGAGAATCAGCCCACGATGGACGAGGGGAATCATTTGTCACTGGATGATATTTTGGAGATTAAACAGCTGCTGCAAGGGCTAATGGTCGATTTTTCTATTGTGAAACCAACCTTGCAGGCCTTGGCACAACAGATGGGAGGTGTGGAAGCCAGGGTTGCCTCTCAGGAAAGGAAAACATCGACAATGGATTCGGAATTAGTGACTGTGCTCAGACAAGTCAGGAAGCTGGAAGATCGCATCGAGGATCAAGAAGCACGCAGTCAGAGAAACAATTTAATAATGGCTGGATTACCTGAGCGAGCTGAAGGAGCGGATTGTTTATCTTTTGTGCAAGATCTGCTATTGAAACTTGTGGGCCCAACGCCATTTGGAGAGGTGTACAACTTGGAGAGAGCACATCGTGCCCTAAGAGAAGTCTCCCCACCAGGAGCACGTCCCCGGGTCCTTATTATGAGATTTTTGAACTATAAAGAAAAGCTTCATGTCCTCAATAAAGCTAAAGCAGCCAAAAATCTCCAGTGGAATGGGGCAGCTATCTGGTTGTTCCAAGATCTAACCCCTTTGATTCGGGAAAAACCAAAAGAATATGTGGACATTAAAAAAAAGCTGTGTCTTGCAGGGGTTAAATTTAGAACTCTGCACCCAGCAACTTTGATGGTGAAACTGCAGTTGGGAGAGAAGAAATATTTAACTGCGAAGGATGTTCTGGAAGGCCTGCGAGTGGAACTCCCGGCTCTTTTCAAGTTAGCGACCTAAAAATGCATAGAGAAGGGAAGTCTTGGCTGGACTTGAGATTCTACAAGTGGGAAAGCTGAGTAAGATCACACGGGGACTGCCGGATTTAAGACTTCTCTTTCTTTGTGTAGTTTGCACTAGGATCGAGTGGCTGTAAGGAATGAATATTAGCTGTTATTGTTAATACACTTGGGGCTATTTTTGAATTGTTATACTCTCTGTGACATGATTTTGGGAAGGGGAATTACAGTTTGACCTAGCGAATGCTGAGCGAGTGACTAGATCCCTATACAGGACTATCGGGTGACAGAAGAGTTACAGTTATTTTTGACTTAAGTCTGATCTTAAATTATAGCTCATAATAGGAGCAAATGTATGGGGGAACCCAGGGTTGGAACCTTCATTTGCCCAGGGCTCATTATATATATATATAGTTATATTTACATTTTCCTTTTTTTTTTTACAAGGGGAGTTATCCCCTGCTTGATGCTACTATGGGCGAGTTTGAGGGTGGTTTCTTTTTGCCCCAGTGTGGGCTGGATTTAATTTTGAGATGGGCCAAAACACCTGACCTTTAAAAAACGAGATAATAGGTTACTATTCTTTTGGGATCCTAAATGGCAATAAAGTGAAGGGGTCATGGGAGGCTTGATATTGTGGGTCTGTGAGATCTTAATGAGGCTAACATTCATAGTAGGGCCCTGCGAGGTTTCCGCAGGGAACGGTGGGGGGACTTGGGAGCACACAGGGATGCGCTCATCTATGGGTCTATATCTTATAGGAGGGTGATCTAAGGATCGGGGATTTTGGTGGGGGGGGATTAAGGGGATGGGGGAAAGAGAGTCCAACGTCATTATAGGAGTGAAAAGCAAAAGTTTAGACATACAAAATGGTGAATATTAAAATTATTTCTTGGAATGTCAAAGGCCTCAGAGGTAGAAAGAAAAGATTAGTGATCTTGAAACATCTCCAACAGATGGGGGCTCAAATAATAGCACTACAAGAAATGCACTTGTTGACAGAGGAACTGGGTCTTCTTAAAAAACTCTTGGTGGGCCAGGTCCTAGGAGTTGGTAAGGCCAAAGCTTCAGGGGGTGGGGCAATCTTGGTGGGTAAGGCATGTCCGTATGTCGTAACGCAGGTGATAGCGAGGGAGGATTGTAGAGGGAATTTTGCCTCAGGTGCCATTTTGGGTAGGGAGTTTTCAGTTGTTTCTTTCTATGGCCCTACGCCGCCCAATCCAGAATTTTTTGCCTCTTTGGAGACGAATCTTGTTGCACTGCCGACAAATCCTCTCATATTAGCAGGAGACTGGAATTTGTGTTTAAATAACTGGGTAGATAGGAAGCCACCAACTAAGAAACTGACATCTGTGGCTCAAGTGGCCATAAATAGATTTTTAGAGGTTTCGGCAGTGGTTGACACCTATAGGACAAACAGCAAGGGGGGATAACAATATGACCTTTTACTCAGGAGCACACAGAACTCAGAACTGGATAGACTTCTTCTTGGTCAATAATGAAGCGTTATGAGGAATCAAAGAGTTGATTACTCATTGCAGAATCCTATCTAATCATTCCCCAATCCAGTTGATTTGGGAGATTGACTCTATTCCACCTAGGCCATATAGATGGAGACTAGGTGACTCGATATTAACAGATGATATACTTTTTACCAAGCTGGAGAATGCCCTTCTTGAGATTCTTCAGACCCAACTCCCAACATTGCAGGATAAAATGTTAGCCTGGCCAACATGTAAGGTATTATATGCGGGAATAGCCCAAAGATATGCAGCTAGAAGGAATTGCATGAGAAAGGCATGGGAGGAATTTATATTGGGTGCTATTAACTCACTTACTCCTCTGGAAGGCTCCTCTAGGGGCGTGGATGCTGAGCTTAAAGACCTAAGAGATGAAATGGCAGACATAGTCTATCACAAGGTAGACTACTGGTTAGAAAGGCTTCAAGCTAAATATTTGCTACAGGGGGATGTGCCTGGTCATCTTCTTGCATCTAGAGTTCGGGAATGGGAAGCAGCGCATACTGTTACGCGAATAAACTATAAAGGGGAAACTATAACCGATCCCCAGGGAATGGCTGATGCTTTTGTGTCCTATTGTAAAGAGATCTATCAAGGAGGGATTATTAGTACTGAAGAAGAAATCAAGGGTTTTTTGGATAGCATAGATCTCCCTCACCCGGATCATGTGCAAGCACAGACTTTGGTAGCTCCAATAAGGGAATCTGAAATTTTGGAGGTAGTAAACTCATTACCAAATGGTAAAACCACAGGACCTGATGTTCTTACAGCAAAATTTTATAAAAACCCATATTTCCACTATCCTTCTCCTGTTGAAGGATTTATTCACCAAAATAATGCAGGAAGGAGTCCCTCACCCCCCCTTTGTATCAGGCATATATAACACTTGTTCTGAAACCAGACAAAGCAAAAGAAGTGCCAGGTAGTTATAGGCCTATAGCCTTGATGAATTAGGATATCGAGATACTGACGAGGATTTTGGCCAATAGAATTATTAAGTTAACTCCTCCTTTAATTAGTCAGGACCAGGTAGGGTTTATGCTGGGCAGAGGGGCCCATGACGTGCTTAGGAAACTCCACCACATACTTTGCTATGCAGCTATTTCTAAGATACCCATGGCACTGATTTCCTTGGATGCTGAGAAGGCCTTCGATAGGGTATCCCATGCCTTTTTATTCGCTGTCATGGAGAGGATGGGTTTCCCTGAAGGCCTTCTTAGGGGACTTAAAAATGTATATGCACCCCCACAGCCAGGGTTCTATGTAATGGGTGTGTCTCACAAGAAATCCATTTACACAACGGGACCAGACAAGGCTGTCGCCTATCACCAATTTTATTTAATGTATATTTGGAACCTCTTTTAAGAGCGATTAGTAGGGACTCGACGATACAGGGAATTGTGGTTGGGGGGGGACTTAAATTTTCTGTATTCGCAGATGATATACTATTATATCTACAAGAACCGGGAGAGAGTTTTAAAAGAGCTCTAGAAATTATCAAGCAATTTTCTAAAGTTTCGAATTATAAACTGAATTTGACCAAAACACAGGTACTTCCCCTTACCTTACATATTTATAAAGCAGATTTTGAGCCACTGCAGATTCACTGGGCCCCACAACAGATTAAATATCTGGGCATCTGGATCACTGCGAATATTTCCTCTATATTCGCAGTGATCCACCCCTCGTGGGGTGGAAGCAAATCTAGGAAAACTGCTGAATATAATTAGATCCGATGTACTTCGATGGAATAAGCTTCCTTTAAATGTTACAGCTAGGTTGGGATTGATTAAAATGAATCTATTACCTAGATTCCTGTACCCAATTCACTTGGTTCCGTACATCATTCCTAAAATATGGTTCATCAAAGTTCAAAAACTAATATCTAAATTCCTATGGAACTCTAAGCCCCCCAGGAAAAAGCACATCAGTATGCGTCTTCCACAGCATGTGGGAGGTCTTAAACTTCCAGATCTTCATTTATATCATGTGGCTGGGCAATTGGGTTTAATGGGACGATGGGATACAATTCAGGTGGGAAAGGAATATGAGCCAACTTGGTTACAGGTAGATAAGAAGATATTAAGAGATGCAGGTCTATCTCCAGAGGCGTTGCTCTTTGCAAATCCAAAAGGACTGCCTAATAAATTAAAACCTACTCCAATAAATAAAGTGGTAATTGCTTGGTGGACCTTTTTAACTCCTGCACAGAGACAGGAACAAATGAGAGCTTGAGACCAACCTATGTTAGGTAATCCTAATTTCTGTTTCAGGGGACAAATAATTAATAAAAAATGGGCAGCTCCACTGATTGGTCTCAATTTAGCAGATTTTATAATTGAGGGTAGGGTGGTTCTTCCATCAAGGTGTGGCAGCATGGATTTTTATAAAAAGTTGCAGCTTACTAAGCTCGTGGGGAAGGTGCTGAGAGAGCCAGGAGAGGCCCAGAAACATCCATTCAGCTGGGAAAAGTTAAAAGAGGTAAACTATGCATAGTCCTCGATCACAAGTTTATAGGGTGCTACTGGACTTTGTGGGCCCTGATTCTCCAGTGCAGACCTTATATTGGAACAAGAGTATGGCTCCTCTGAGGCCTGATTGGAAAGGTATATGGAAGAGTTGCAAATATATACCTATACCTAAGTATAAGATTATGCAGTTTTTTATTTCTTCCAACATATACTACACTCCTGCTAAACTATGTGCTCGATGCCTTAGACAGACAGACCTGTGTTTTAGATGTGGCTTGGGACCAGGGGACATTCTGCACGTCACCCAAAACACAAATCCCTGGCATTATAAACTCTTATTAGGGTATTAGAAAGAATTAAGAGGTAAATGCTCATGGAGAGCAAGAAAGGGCTATATGGTAAAAGACGGATGGTTATGGAAGCAGTTTACTCTATACAGTCGAAAGTAATCGACTGCAGGTCTGTCTGTCAGGCTGCGATTAGTTAAATATTAGTAGCTGGAATATAGATGTTTTTTTACATAGAAAGTCCTTAATCTCTTTTATTTTCTATTCTTATTTCTTGCTTGATTTTTGCGTGTCTGTATTTTTAAGGAAAAGGCGCCAATACTCTCAAGTGCTCTTATACTCAATAGACATTATAGGAATGCAAGGATATGCTAATTTTTAAAAGGGTGGGGGGACTCTCGCTCTTTTCTGGGGATGCAGGTGCAAACTCTTCCTATAGTACGTTATTAGTTAAATGGACATCTTAACAAGTTATATCGGAGTGGGCAGGTAGCGGATTACTGATGCTTTTTATTAAAAAAGTGTATTTGCCTACCCCAAGCTGTAATCAGACAAGACATGTAATATGTTAGGATGGAGAGTATAGTGCACCTGTGTGTGTGTACATAGTTTTCTTGCATATAGTGATCATAACCAGTTGGGGGTTGTGGACCCTGGGTTGACCCCTGGGGTGTTTGTATGTCTGTCTTCATTAGTACCAAAGTTAATAAAGATGTTTGCAAAAAAAAGAATAGGTGGCAAAAGCCAAAAGTTAAAACTCAGACTTATGAAAAGTCTTTGTTCATACAATATCTTGAAAATAAATTAGGAAAAACATATCTAATGTATTACAATTTGAACGTTTGATTAGTTGTGTGGAATATGGATAAAAGCCATTATGAAGTAGCCTAAATGTAAGTCAGAATAATCTGTGTTTTAACCAGATATATCATTTTTTATATTATTTGTTAATTGGTAAGGATATATTTTTTAATGTGTAATGATTAAGATAAGTATATTGTAGTAGGGCACCTATTAGGTGTCTCTTTTTGTATGCTTTGTAAAAATCGTATACTGTATGTATAGACTTTAATCAACTTCTACACCTCCTTGGGGTCTATTGCAGTAATAGCTGAATAAAATCAAAAAATAAAAATCAAAGCATGCATCACAAGGTTCATCTCCTAAAAATCAGCAGCAATCCCTGTCACAGGACAGATAAAAAAGGAAAAGCAGCTCAGCTATCTGACAGGCATAGTAGAGGAGCTAGAGAACAGAAACTGTGCACTACACAGCAGTGGGTGCAGCTGATCACAGCTCACAATATCCAATACTGCCCCAAAATATCCACACACTCCAAGCAATGTGGTACAAGACTTCATTTCATCAGAAAACAAGCCTTTCCAAAATCTCTGGCACTTGAGTTGCTCCAACTCTCCATCAGGAGGCTGGAAGAGCCAGTGGGGGTAAAGAGAAAGTCTTGTACCACATTGCTTGGAGTACACTGAGCTTTGTTTGGCAGTGACTGGCATAGTAGAGCTGGTTCAGAAACCAGGGTGTCTGAAAGGGTATGCTGACTCTGGGACAGAGAAGTCCTTAACATCGACAATGTCGACAGGTTTCAACATTGTCAATGTTAAGGACCCGAGGGTGGAAATCCGCACTTTTGCCGTCCATCGCCCCTCCTTTGAACTAACTCCGATGCTGATTTACTTATATTTAGATGGGGATGTGTGGGGGTGCAGCCCCTCAAGAGAAATACACCAATGTCTGACAGGTGAAATTTCGCCTGTCGACATTGGGGATCTCGCCATGCCGAACTTCGACAACACTGTTGTCGTTTCGACATGGTAGAACTGTCTGAAAGGGGGAACCCTGGCTCCAGTGATGGCAAACATAGACATAAAGGAGTCACAGAGCTGACACTGGAAATTATGTCTGCCAAGAAAAAAACACAAATGAAAACATGTCTCTGCCACTCCTCCTGAAGGAGAAAGGCAACAGGCAGTTGACCATAGTAAACTGTCCTCAATAGAGGACATGATAAGGGCATGGCAATATTTTTAAACCTTTCAGGATATGGAAAATGTTATGAATATGCCTTCCTCCCCCCAGGCACCAGCTCCACACCACTTGCCTGTGGAGGAGGAAGCCCTGTACTATGATGATGAGGAGGAAGGTGAACCTCTGGAACCAGACTGTTCCCCCGAACAAGAATTTGGTTCTCCTCCCAGACCTACAAAGGACTACACTCTAGTTTCCTTCTTTGTAAGGCAAATGGTAAAAACCCTCAACATCCCCTGACAAGATACAAAGGAGGATGAAGAGGAAGCAGACTTCATGGGCATGATGGGGCTGGCTTACACAAGGAGAGTGCTACTCCCCATCCATAAATCACTCTAAAAGGCAACATCTAAAATCATGCTAGCACCCACTTCAGCTGATGGCATCGAAAAGAGGGTTGAAAAGAAATATCAGGTGGACAGTCAGGGGGTAGAATACCTCTGTGTGAACCCTAGTCATGATGGAGTGATCCAAGCTGCTGCCTGTGAAAAGGCCAATGTACCTTTCACAGCACAATCACCAGAGAAGGATTCTAGAAAACTGGATTCAGTGGCCAAAAAAGTTTACACTACAGCCTCCCTGTTAATTATACAGGCTACATATGTGGCATACACTGCTCAATACCAGAACGCATTATGGAATGGTGTTCTGGCTATGAGTGACAAAGTAGAAGGTGAAGTGGCACAGGAGGGAGAGTAGTTAAATGCAATGGCTGCAGGGTAGTTAAATGCAATGGATACAGAGCAGCAGTATTTCTAGACACAATGTGGAGAGAGGGAGGCTGCCTGGGGCAGCTGAAGGTGGAGCTAAATTGGTTAAGATGGGAATTAGAGAGAGTGGGGGATGGATGGAGGAAGGAACAATGGAGAAAGGAGCGGGTTAGGACTGCTATGGGCCATGGGGACAGCAAAATAAGGGGGGACCGGGGGTTGCCATGGCAGCCGGGGATAGTCTCCACATAGACCAGGGGGTACTGGAATAGGGGATTGGCAGGAGGTAGAGAGAAAGGATAGGTGGGGAAGGAAAGCTGAGCAAAGAGGCAGGGGAAGGGGGAAGGAAAAGGGATGCTAAGGTTTGTTCTGATATTGGGGGACCAGCATCAAACAAGTTCATGGTACTGGCAGGGCTAGAGGACCAAGGGGCACATGGGGGAACCTAGGCTCGAAAAAACATTGGGGAAAATGTCTGCAATATGGGGACAGAATGGGAGAGTAGATGATGGGGAAGGTGTATACAGTCAAGTAAGAGCTAATGGTGATGGGGAAGATGAAATAGTGGTAGAGGGAGGAGGGTTACTGTAGCGAATAGCAGGGGGAAACCAAGGGAGGGATACAGACAAAGGGGAACAGGAGAGGAAATAGAAGAGAACAGTGGGGGTACAGAAGGGAGGACTAACAGGATGAACAGGAAACAAATGAGGGGGGAAGGCTGGCCCACCAGAGGAAGACAGGTGGACAAAAAATAAGAGTGTGGGGGAGGAAAAGGTGTTGGTCATTGAGGATTCCATTATCAAGGGTATATACTGGGTAAGGAACTGGGACCCAAATAAGAGAAGGAATGTCATCTGCGGGCCAGAGATGGAAGTGGGGTAGGCAGGGCCTTGGATAAAGGAAATGATAAGGAAGGTGTGGGGGGCAAACCTCACTTGATCATTCACCTAGGGACAAATGACTTGGAAGGAAATAAGGTAGGAGTGATCCAACAACAGTTTAGAGAGCTAGTAGAGTACTGCAGTGAGTAAGTGAGTTCAGTGGCCATCTCTGAGGTACTCCCAGTCCCCAGCACCAGTACAGTCAGAAAAAGAAGAATAGAGGAGTTCAACGAGTGGCTAAGGGACTGGTGCATGTCAGAGGGTTTCATTTCCATTGGAAAATGGGGAGACAAGTGGACGGATGAAGGGCTGATTTCAAAGGACAGGCTGTACCTCAACAAGGAGGGGTCTAGAGTGCTTAAAGGAAACTGGTAGAACACATGAATGGGGCCCTGCATTTAAACTGATTAAGGGGGAGTATGAGGCTAGGAAGGACATGGAGGTCAACAGGGGGGCAAGAAATTAGCTTGCACTCCCCCACAAGTGGGAGTAGGGAATAAAGAAGGGGAATGGTAGATATGGAGGGATAAACATTTGGAAGGCCATGTGTGTGAACGCTCAAAGTCTGGGCAGCAAGATTGCAGACCTAGAGGCCACCATGGTGGGGGAGGACCTAGATCTAGTCACTATCACAGAGACTTGGTGCAATGAAAACCAGGACTGGAATATGGCAGTACCAATGTTTTCTCTGTTCAGAATGGACAGGGTCAGAAGAAAAGGGGGAGGAGTAGCCCTTTATGTAAGGCACAGCATAAAGGCTACAGAAATACAAGTGGAAAAGGGGGGAGCCGTGGTACTGTGGGTCACCCTGGAGAAAAGGAAAGGGTCCATTATCCATACAGGAGTGATATACACAGCTCCAACTCAGAAGGAAGAAGTGGATGAGGAAATGTTGAAAGCAATCCAAAAGATGGCTCGTAAGGGAGAGCTGTTACTAATGGGAGACTTCAATCTACCTGATATGGATTGGAAACTCCCAGCCACGGCAACTTCCAGGAGCAGGGACACTCCTTGCAGGGGGCATTCCTCAGGCAACTTGCAATGGAACCCACTTATGGGGGAGCATTACTGGAACTAGTGCTGACAAACCGGGACAGTATCTCTGATGTCACAGTGGCAGACCATCTGTGGACCAGTGACCATTGTACGGTGTGGTTTAGTATAAAAACTGGGTTTGAACTAAACCACACAAGGATGAGGGTCATGAACATCAGGAGGGCCAATATCAAGAAATGGGAGAATGCTTCAGGGACACCCTGGCAGGGTAGGGTAGGGGTGCTAGAAGGAGTCAAGGACCAGTGGGCAAAAATAAAAGAAGGCATTGAAAGAGCTACAAATCTGTGTGCCAGACAGGTCTGCAAGAGAAAATGGAATCACTACTGAAGGAAAGGACAGTGAAATACCTTAAAACTAGTGGATTACAGGATCCAAGGCAACATGGTTTCACAGGGGGGAGATCTTGCCACCAAACCTGATTGAGTTCTTCAACTGGGTGACCAGGGAAGTGAATCAGGGAAGAGTGGCCTACCTGAATTTTAGCAAGGCCTTCAACACTATTCCACATAAAATGCTAGTGAACAAGCTAGCCTGTCTAGGAGTGGGATAGAAAGTAGTAAACTGGGTAAGAAGCTGATTAAGCAACGGGAGTCAGAGGGTGGTGGTGGTAAATAGAGTCCACTCGAGAAGGCAGGGAGACCAGCAGGGTGCCTCATGGGTCAGTACTAAACCCAGTCCCCTTCAATGTCTTTATTAGTGACATTGCAGAAGGGCTAGAAGGGAAAGTCTACCTGCTCGTGGTTGACACAAAAATCTGCTACAGGGTAGACACACGGGGGGGGGGGGTGAGAAATGATTTAAGGAAGTCAGAATGGTCAAGTTTTTGGCAGCTGAGTTTCAATGCAAAAAAGTGCAAAATCATGCACTTGGGGCACAAAAACCCAGGGGCTGCATACCAATTGGGAGGGGAGGTACTGGCAACCACCAAACAGGAAAGGGACCTGAGGGTAATCCTTTCTGATGACTTGAAAGTAGTCAAGCAGAGTGAAAAGGCAGTGGGAAAGGCTAGTAGAATACTGGGGTGCATAGAGAGGGATATCACCAGTAGGAAGAAAGTGGTACAGGTCACTGTGTCCAGTTCTGGAGGCCCCAACTCCAGAAGGATATAGATAGGGTAGAGGTGGTACAGAAGCAGACAACCAAAATGGTACAGAGACTGCATCAAAAGCCCTATGAGGAGAGTCTCCAGGAACTGAATATGTACTTTCTGGAGGAAAGACGGGAAAGGGGATATGACGGAAGCATTCAAGTACCTAACTAAGTGATATTCTTGTGTTATTATTACGTTTCCCTATTTTGCTTTCTGAACAGGCATGCACATTGTGTACATTTGATTAAATACTTCAGATCTGTCTGTGGCTTTGTTTGTGTAAGGGAACCTTGAACTCAAGGTTGGAATTATAGGGGGGCTTCCCAGGACTTGGCCCCCCAGCTCTGAAGTGAGCCCCAGTAGCTCATGCATCACTGACAGTCATAGTGTGTGTCCTCATTGACTGTAATGTCTATTTATTTATTTTATTTATTTATGTTTTTGGTAACCAGGTAGGCAAGCTGATCCAAAGGACCATTTCCAGTTGCGACTCGGGCCACACAGTGGCACACGATAGAGTCAGATAATAGCTACAAGTTGCAGACAATAGGTATAAGTTCCAGTACAGTGGGTGTCAATTATACATTGCGTACAATGGAAATAAAAAAACAGTGATACATAAACATTGTATTTAAGAGAGAAAAGAATAAGTTTATAACAATTTCAAACAATGCCTCTCTGATTACAGATGACTCGGCCATTTACACGTATGGCAAGTCAGGACAACATTTAGCCAATCAAGGGTGCGCAGAACAGTGCGTAAAGGATTTTGTTGCAGCAGTCAATGTTTTCACAGAGAAGACCAATAAGTGCTAAAATAGTTTCTTTGGTAGTCAGTGCATGGGAAGTAGGGCATGTGATACAGTTTTGCCTCTACAGCGGATTTCTGGTGGGGGTGTTAACTGGGGAGCATGTACAGGTGGCCTGAGACTTGAGTCAGTCACGTAGCTTCCATTTGAAGGACTGATGAGATGGTAACATTCTGATGGCAGGTGGTAATGTGTTCCAGAGAGAGGGGGCAGAGACAGAGAAGGCCTTGCTCTGCATGACAGTAAATACATGGGGCACTACCGGGGGGGAATGCAAGAGTCCCTGAGAGAACGAGTTACCACCCTGGCGGTGAGAATCTGGGAGTATGGGGACTTCTGAGAGTTCCTGAGAGAGGTGTCGACTAGACAGCCCATGGCATATTCATAGCACCATGCAGAGAAAGCCAGCCTAAGGACTGATATAGAGAGCAGTGATGAGTGGAGGAGGGTACCTGAAGGGCAAAGCGACAGATAGAGTTATATGTGATATTTAGATGAGAGAGAAGTGAGACAGATGTGGAGGAGAAAACAGCACAGCAATAGTCAAGAAGGGGCAGAAGATTTCCCTTGGCAACTGCAAGGCAAGCCTTAGGGATCAGGAGGTGGTTTACACGGTAGGCAGCCCCCAGCTTCTGGTGGACCCTCTTTATAATGTTAGCAATGTGGACATTGTAGGGCAGGGAGGGATCAAGAGTCACTCCTAGGTATTTGAAGAAGGATACAATGTCAAGAAGAGGGCCTGCAGGGGTTACTATGTATAATACAGTGTCTGTTTTGGCAGCCTTTGCAAGGTACGGCTTGGAGCCAAATAGCACGGCCTTCATTTTTTTCTCATTTACTAGAAGTTTTTTGGAGAGGAACCAGTTTTGATTTGCTTCATAGTTAGTGGTGAGGGTGGAGGAAATAGATTCGAGGGACATGGCGCTATGGTAGATGACGAGGTCATCAGCATAGAGGAGTGCATGACAGTTTATGCTCTCTGCGGGAAGATCATTTATGAACAGTGAGAATAACAGAGGCCCGAGTATGGAGCCTGGGGTACACCAGTGTGGACGGGTAATGCAGCAGAGGTAGTTTTGTCTATAAGAACATACTGGGATCTATTTGTGAGGTAGCTGCTGAACCAAGTGGTGGCATCCGGGGAGCAGCCTAAGTTTAGCAGGGTGGAAATGAGAAGATGGTGGTCAACAAGGTCAAAGGCTTTTGATAAACACCGCATGTCCATGTTTCTTCTTCTTTTTTTTTTCAATGTTATCTTTTTGGCCCCCACTTGTCTGCCGCTGATATCCGCCTGGTCACGGCGTCTTCATGCTTCCATCTTCCCACCATGCCCCCCCCCCGAAACCCCCGACTTGCCCCTTGGAGGGTGGGGTCATGGCACTGGCCAAGTGCCACGATCAATGTAACTATCTGGGGGTGCCAGTCAAGAGGCTAATTGAAGCCGAAGGCAGGCTTCACAGAGGTGGCAGACTTGTGGGAGTGTTTTTCCTGTATGGGGGACTTGTAATGACATCCAGCGTCACCCTTTGAAACTGCTCTACCGGTAGCTTGCGTATCCCCTGCCCGCCAGTCCGCTGTTGCTGACGGAACCATCCCTCCCCGGAGAATGAGAGCAGTCCACTGACGCTCCATCCTCCAGCAACCCGGGTCCATTCCCGAACCCGGGCCACTGGCATTGCAAGCGGAAATCTAACCACTGCGCCGACGGGCCGGCTCCATGTCCATGTTTCTAAGGACATGGTCAGAGAAAAGCAAGGCAGAGGAGGTGCTGTGTTGTTTGCGGAAGCCACGTTGGAGTGGGTTCAGGAGGCTGTAATTTTCTAGATACTCAGATAGTTGGTGGTGAATGATTTTTTCTAATAGTTTGCTAAGATGTGGGAGGAGGGAGATGGGATGGTAGTTTTCCGGAGCAGCGGGATTGCCGGGATTAAAAATAGGCACCACATATGCATGTTTCCATGAGTCAAGCATGGTAGAGAATGAGAGGGCAAGATTAAATATATGGGTCAGCGGCCTTACAAGGGCTGGGTAGAGGATTTTCAAAAAGGTGGGATGCAGGCCGTCACTGCCTGGGCTGCCTCTGGCGGGTAGCATCTCTAGGAGTTTGCCAGTGACCCTATGGTCGATGGCTCTAAAGCAGAAGACAGGGCCAGTTAGATGAGGATGGCATGGCTGCTTTTTCTTGGTGGGGGGGGGTTGGGGAGGGATTTTGTTGGTGTAGGAGGTAAGGTCGGTGAACATTCTATTGAAGGTATCAGCAATCTCACCTGGATCGGTAGTGGGACCAGAGGGGGAGGTAAGTTCAGTTATTTGTTTATTTGATTTAGGGTTTAGGAGAGTGTTTATTGAAGCCCAGAAGCTGTGGGGGTTTCTAAGAGACTCATTTTACAGATTGGTATAATAATTACACTTAAGTGCTTTCACCGCTTGCTTGCAGGAGTTTCAAAGTTGTCTGTTTGTCTGTAAGCATTCCATAGTTGAGGGGAGGGAGATGCCTTGAAAGCTCTCCTTGTTTTGTCCCTTACTTTCATTTGGGCTAGAAGTTCTTGAGATAGCCAGTGGGAGTTTCCACCCCTAATCCTCCTGGTGGTGATTCGGAATTATTTGTCCTGAAGGTTGCGAAGGGCTTCCGTAAAAATCGTCACTGCCATGGAGACATCTTTGAGTTGGTAAAGTGAAGACCAGTTTATGTCCCAGGCATTCCTTAGTACTAAATCCGAGTCAAGGGCATTGAATTTCCTAAAAGATAGCAATTTGTGGGGAGACCGTATAGATTTGGGGGTTAAGGCAATGTATGGAGGGGTGTGGTCACTAATTCAGTCGGCCATGGTGCCTGCTTGGAGGACTAGGTTTGCACAGTTAGTGGCAATCCAGTCAATGGTGGAGTGGTTGGAGGAGCGGGGGTTGTATCTGGAGGGAGAGGAGATGACTTGCTCAAAGTGATGTGCCTTTAACAGGTGAGCATATTTTGGTGCTGGGGATTCACTCCAGTGGAAGTTAAAATCCCCGAGTATGATGGTGTCCCTGGAGGAGGGGGCAGATGCAACACTATTCATGAATAATTTAGGAAAACAAATGGTAGCACCTCTAAGTGAGAGAGACGGAAAGCAGTTACTGTTAGGCTTTCCTCAGTACTTGTGGTTTTGTCTTCAGTCAGTTTATTGTGCTTTGTGTTTTTTTTTTTTTTACATTTTTTTAAACTAAAAAATGAAACCGATCTTTGAGGAGCAAGAGGGAAGCAAGCAAGCAAAAATTAAGCAGCTTCTGTGGAGTGAGATGTAACAGAGTGAGAAGAGAGAGAAAAAGAGAGAGAGAGAGAGTACTGTGAGCTAAAACTGGAAAAAGAAGAAAACTGCCAAAGTTTTTGTTGTTTAAATAAAGGTACTGCAAATGAGAGAGTATTTCCTGTCTCAGTTTGTCGGCAATATTACTTTATTTAAATGTAGCTCAGTTTGTACATGCAGCAGTGGTGCAGTAGACCAGCTGGCAGTTGAAAAGTGAGAATTTTCAGATCTGGTGAGTGCTGTGGCAACTGGAGAGTGTAGCAGAAAGAACAAGCATTTGTCAATGCTGAATGTTTGTTTGCTGGCATTGGCATTGCTAATGCAGGAATTAGAGAGCTGCATAATAGGAATGGCAGTGAAGTATTGAACTGAAGCCAACCCCACCACCACCTTGCAGAGACTGACATGCATTGGGGTGTGCCTTTGTGTCATCAGGCATAACAGCCACGCCATTTCACCACACCCTACCGTGCAGACACCGACAAGTGTCACGGTGTGCCTTGGGGTCTTTGGCCCTTATGCGCACCCCATTCCATCAGGAAATATGGTGAGACGGGTGCTGTATAGAAGAATGGGGTGAACTTTGGAGCCAAAGAGTCCAAGGCACACCTCGATGCCTCTCACTGGCTGCAGAGTGTGGAATGGTATGAGCATTACAGGCGAGAATCCCAAGTCACACCCCTGATGCCTGTCAATCTCTACAGGGTGGGGCGTTATGGTCAGAAACCCTAACATCTCAGGCGTTCGTTGGCATTTTCACTCCAAATTTTCAACATGGGTTTTTGTGATCCCCACCTTATGAACAGTGGCAATATCAGTTTGTTAGCCGAAAGCTGATTTTGCACAGCGACTATGCCATTTGGCACCACAGGTGCGAAAACACATTTCGAACAGGATGTGAAAAATGACAGCTGTACTGTTCATGGGGAGATGCAAAAAATGGCAATGTTGAAAATCTGCAGTGAAAATATTAAAAAAATTGGTGAAGTCACGAGTGAGCGTAGAAACATATGCACACCCATAATGCAATTAGTTTGGGGATTTTTTTTACAGCAGATTGTCAATACAGGCATTTTGGAACCTCCGCTCATGAACAGTGTCACTGTGATTTTCTTAATCTGTCCCGAACAGTGATTTCACAGCGACCACGCATTTCAGCGCTGGAAGTGCGAAACACATTTCGCCATGGTGTGAAAATGACAGCTGTACTGTTCATAAGAAAGTGTGGAAAATGCCAGTGGTGAAAATCTGACTGAAAATATTAGAAACTATGAACTTACAAGGTGCATGGAAATCAGTAATGGTCGTCGTAACACAGTCATTTTATGGACGTTTTTCACCAAATTTTTAACATAGCCATTGCAAGACCTCTGCTCATGAACAGTGTCACTGTGATTTTTTTTTTTTTTTTTTAAATCTCTTTTTATCCTCCTGGTCGCCCTCGTCACTCTACTCCTTCGGGCTAGCTCAATGCCCTCCAGTCCCCACTGGGTCTGCCCCTAGAGTGCCTTTTTACCTGCCTCCTTCACCTTGCACAGCGGGTCTGCCCGTGGTTGCAGACTGGGTGGCTGGGCGCCATCATCCAGAGTGCTGCGGGTTGTTTCTCGGTTTTCTCCATCCTCCCTCCCTTCCACTGAGGGACGTCGGCTCAGGCGAGAGCGTGCTGCAGCACACCTGCCAAGTGCCGAATGGCATCCCCCTCCCCGACTCCCCGATGGGGAGCCGCCGCTGCCCGAGCCGGTGCTTCCACCGCTCTCCCGGCGCTGGGTGTATTAAACACCCCGTGTCCTCCTCGAGGAGGAGAGCATCCATTGGGATGCTCGATCCTCCTTCCTCAGTGCCGACCCCCGACGACCCGAGTCCGTTCCCGAACCCAGGTCGCCGGCGTGGCGCAAGGTGTGGCGTCCAGCGCCTCAGCCCTCAGCGCCACCGGGCTGGCTTCACTGTGATTTTTTCAATCTGTCCTGAACATTGACTTCGCACACCGACTGCACCATTGTGCGCTACATGCACGGAAACACGTTTTGGGAGCAATGTGAAAAATGACAGCTGTACTGCTCATAAGGAGGTGTGGTAAAATGGCAATGTTGAAAATCTGGAATGAAAATAGTGAAAATTTGAAACTTATGAGCGAGCGAGGAACAGCTTAACGACAAAAGCTTGAGTAAAATAAACAGTTTTGGATTTTTTTCAATTAAATTTTCAACATAGGGCTTTTTGAGGCCTACCCCATGAATTGTTACACTGTCATTTCATAAATCAGTCCCAAGGTGGTTCCGCAGTGACCACAAAAATCACCTTTTGGAGCCGATTAACAAAACGACAGTGACAGAATTCATGAGGTGGGGTCCCAAAATCCCCATGTGGAAAAATTTGGTGAAAAAATTCCCAAAAATGCCTGAGATATGCATCAAAGTTGAAAAAAACCCTATTTATTACATTATACAGCTTACCGGCATTTCCTCGGTTCGTGGTTGGTTTTGAAGAGTGCAGACGTGTTTCCGGTCCACCGAAAATTGTCACGCCGGACTCTGGAGGCAAGTATGGGGTGAGGTGGGGTTGTGTGGAGGAAGGGTGCACAGAGAGTGGGTGTGGGTGGGGGGAGCGGGGGTCAGGACAGTCAGCGAGGGATGGTTTTTCTGCAGGTTTTTTTTTTGTTTCTTGACAACGAGGACTTGTGCCACGCTGGGGTGCTCCCAGCATGGCAGCTGGAAGGCTGTTTGGGGGGCAGAGCCACGGGAACTGGGCACCCCGTCATTATATAGGACTGTTGCCACGCTTGGGTAGGCTCCTCAGCATGGCACCCAGTTGTCTGTTGGGGAGAGAAACATTGGCGCCAATGGGGGATTGGGCACCTCACACATATTGATTGCTGCCATGCTGGGGTGGGCTCAGCATGGCACCTAGAACTCTGTTAGGGGGGAGCGAGCAGAGCCGACAGGGATTGGGCACCCTGGCCAGCCATACAGTGTGTGCGTTGGGGGAGTGCATTAGCATGCAATATGCATGCACGTGTGTGGAGGGGCGCATGCGCATGCAGTATCTTCTCACTGCTCACTGAAGCGGAGCTCTCCCTTGAACTGTAAGGCACTGCATTTTCAACTGCTGTCATAGACAGCTGCAGCATTCATTGGTGAACTGTGGCCACGCCTGCAAACACACTGACTGCATTGAAGACAGGTGCCATAATGCATTTAAAACTCTAATGATGGCATTTAAGTTTCTTGCACATGCAAGCAAACATAAAATTGGTATTTGGAAAAAGAAAAGCAGTCATTTAAAATGTCTGGGATTACAGTATTTGGAGGAGCTTACAAAGGCAGTGTTCAGCTCATGAAAGACAGTTAAGATAGATAGGCAGGCAGGCAGGTGAGCGGGTGGGTGGGCTGGGAGGAAATAACCACGCGTTTTCAGTTTTGAGAAAAAAATGGGAAAAAGAAAATGATTTGTCTGCTGCTACTTAGCTGTGTTTAGGATTTGGCATTAAAGCCATGGCTGAACTTTCAGTTTCTGTAGATAAGTGTGCTGTAGTTTTACTGACAGTAAAGAAGTAGTGCTGGCCAGTCCGCGGGGGGAGGGGAGTAATGTAGCTACTATGTACATAAATACTAGATGATGTAGCTATTAGGTACATAAATGAAATTTATGTACACATTAGCTCAAATGTCAACATTTATGTAATGGCTTTTGTGTCTGCATCTACTGCATAAATATATTTATGCAATGGGGTTGACCTAAAAGCCTTTACATAAATACTGATATCTGTGCTACTGTATACATAAATTTCTTTTTTCGATGTGTACATAAATTTCATTTTTGTACACAGTGAACTTCTCATCAGCATTTATGTACATGGTAGACATATCGCTATGCATTTACGTGTATAGTAGACACATCATTCCCACCCCCTACCCCTACCCCTACCTAGCCGGCACTACTTACAATTTAAACTGCTGAACTTCACACAGCATGTTCATTTCTAAGAAACAGTTGTCTTTCCTCCCCACACTTCCACCCACTCACCCTCTCTCTGCATTTATTATGTTCCCTGTGTAATTTTCCACAAAATGAGCTTTAATGCACTGTAGTTAACAGTTTTAAAATGCCCAGTAACTCTCCTCACTCACACAAACACTCTCTCTCTCTCTCTCTCTCTTCACAGTGCCTCTCTCCCCTGACTTACAATGTGGCTTGTTGGCACACTCCAGCTCTGTCTCCCTTTTGCAGCACCTGAACACACTGCACTGTGTAGCGCAAGCGCCCCGTGACAGTAGGCTACTACCCCTGCCTGTTGACTACTATACAGGTCAAGGGGCATGGGTTCTGTTTCCATGGTGATTGGGGGTTCTTACCAAAATAGAAATAAAATAGCATGGTGCCTCCACCCAGAGTAAAATGATGGGCCAGGTGTTGGAATAGTACAACCCCCTGGGATGTTTACGCCACTCATGAGGTTACCCAAAGTCACACAACTCTTGTGAAAATAAATAATTTATTCCATAGGTCCTATTTGCACATCCTATATAAATCTATATATATAGTATATATCTAGTAACTAAAATGGAACTAGTACAGGTAATATGTATAGTTACTATAGATACATGCAGTGCAGATGTACTGCTCTGGTATAAAATGCCAAAGTCCATGAAATTCTATGATTTTTACTGGTGTGAGTGCAGTCAAGGTCAATTATGTTTTCTGGGAATGCCATAAATCGGTAGTCCTGATTATTCATATTCTTCAGAATCACAAGTTAATAGTTAAAACCTCTCCAAAATGGGCTGGCAGTATAGCCTAGAGGTTAGAGGTTAGAGTAACAAGCTGTAAATGCGCTTGGTATGTCCAGCGGATGTGGGATTGATTCACACAGTCTCCACTTGCATATTGTGTAACCCTGAGCAAGTCGCTCAACATCCCCAGTGCTCCCAGGTTGCCCCCAAAAACAGGCACTGTGCTTAGTGGGCCCAACTGGGTTACCAAAGAGTTAAAGATCCTAATGTAGAAAAGGGTTTATTTCAAGATTCAGAAATATTTCTACCACATAGCCAAGACTCAGATCTATTCCTAACAACTGTGCCTGTGTTTAGCTTAATCTTAAATGCACTGGTATTGTGCCACGTTTGTGAATTTCAAACCCCCTCAGGACCAGACTCCCTATTGTATGTGAACTCAGATGAGAGTCAGCAAGTTCCTTTAATGCTTTAAGACTGAGGAATTATTTTCAGTGTTGCCAGCTCACATACTTGCCTTGTCCTAACTTGCTTTTTTTCCAGTGTTGCATGTGATTTCAGTGCAGTTCACATAGCTCCCCTTCTTTGAATGATAATCTTCCTTAGCGGAGGGTAATTCCAAATGATCCACAGAACAATTTACCTTTTGTGCAACTTGCCAATTAAAGCAGCAGTTAGAGAAAATGTAAGGGTACGGAAAAATAAATGACTGACTTTAGAAAAACATGAGTAAGCAAAATAACTTTTGTGTTCAGATATGCAGTGGCTTCTGGCATGTACAGTATTTAACATACTAACATACTAAATGCCAGAAGAGTAGGTCTATTGGTCTATCAAGTCTGCTCGTGCTTCAGCACGCTGATTGGGTACTGTAGCCCTCTATCTGTCGCCTTCCACTGTTACTCCATCCCCTAGTCCTGCCCCCCACCCCCGGCAAACCAGCCTCTGCTTCACCCCTTGCCTATACCTGTCCGACCCTCTAGCAGCTGCTTTGTGGCTAAATAAGGATGTTCTGCACTCCCTGCCTTTGAGGGTAAATTGGCACACAAACAACAGCTAGCTTGATGGTTCTTTTAAATGTGCCAGTATTTTTGTAAGGATGACACTAAAGATAAAGTTAATTTATTACACTCTCCATAAAAAGATTCAAAGGCACTAGCTAAATCCATAATGGGTTTGTTTGTGTATTTAATTTCTGTTTACCAGGCGAGTGCAGTAGACAAAACATTTGCCAGGTTTCAGGCATGAAATGACAGATTACAACATAGCAGGTCACCACAACAGTATATAAATAGCAAGAAACAGGGTGAAATACATATAGCCAAGCAGCAGTACAGAGAAATAAACAGAGCAAGGGAAATAATACACAAGATACAATGTACGAAGGGCATTGTGCAAGATACAATACTAGGTACAACAGTATACATACAATCATGATACAGGATGGGTAACAATCCACTGGTATGGTGTTTAGCCAAAATAGGCAAGGTAGCACAATTCCTGGTGGCCTAAGAGCAGGTACAGTACATACAGAAGCGTGGTTAAAAAGAGTTCAGTATTCTCTTCTAAAGGCTTGGCTGGAGGGAGACTGATGAACCTTGATCAGGACGGAGTTCCATAAGTGTGGGAGCAGAGTAGGAGAAGGACATTTCTCATAGTTTTGTCTTGGTTTTTGGTATGTTTAAGGAACCAGGGACATTAGACCTTAGTGAATAGGATCAGCTATCAGGTGCGAATATCACTGAAAGGGACATAGAGGGTTGCTTAGTCACAACAGTATGTATCACACATCAGTTTGGGGAAGGCTGGTGGATGAAACCATCTTAGTTTGATGTAAAGGTCACAGTGATATGTGTATTTGTTTGTTGCCAAGCAAAACCAGCAAATGTTGTTATAGGCTATGCCCCATTTTTGTAGAACAGTTTTGGAGTCTGGATTGAGTTTGTGTCTAAAGAGAAACAGATGGGGTAAAAGGGGGTGGGGGCCTCAGTGGTGGAAGGGCCAGGAGAAGAGATAGGGAGGAGAAGGCTCCAGTGTAAGCAGAGAGTTCAGTTAAACTTTGATGATTGACGGCATTAGCTATGGTGGCAGGATTATTGCCGTAATCTCCATCAATATTTAGGTCCTTGGGCATAAAGTTACTCGACTGGCCTATGGCTTGCTTGACATTTTTTCCAGAAATGTCTTGGGTTACCAGCCAAAACACTGAAGAGGGATTTGAAATGAAGACTCCTACTACACCGGATGGCCTTCTTGCATTCATTGCTGAGCATTCTGTAGGTAGCATAATTAGTGGCGGACTTGGTGGCTTTTGTATGTAGACCAGCTGGTGTCCCTTTGTTTAATAAGGGCCAGCACAGGGCGATTCATTGCTGTGGAAAACAGTGGGCAAAAACATGGAGAAACAAACTCTATCCCTGTGTATCACCTGACGTTTCATGCAAAAGTCATGATGCTTCTTCAGAGGTGTTGGGAGTGTGTGCCTCCTGGTTTCTTGCTTTTATATATGTCAATTAAATATACATGGTACCAGGATAACCTACAGTTAAAAGTGTTAACAAATGAAAGTGCAGATAATGCAAATAAACAATAAACATATACAATCCATGAGTAGTAAAATGGACAAATATCAAAAAGGCTGCTTAATGGTAGAGACTTAGTCACATGTAAAAATGATCTGAAACTATCAAGCCAGTTTATAGCACAAAAGTTGATCATTCATCCTTGGAATTATGTCAAGCAACTAGGGGAAGACTGGAATTCAGACAGGAGGGATTTATTTATTTAATTTATTTATTTGGTTAATGATTTAGGCCATCTGAGACACAGCCATCCCTTTTACAGGGCAGCCCGAAATTAATTACATTTAACTGGCAGGTAGAACAGAACATTATCAAGATACATTTTCAAATCAGAGTCAGACATGGCATAGTCAAAATACATGATTAGTGAAACAATACATTTGGCCAAACATAGAGTACCAATACGTGACGTGGTGTTGATAACAATCCTTGACGATACAAGGTAGGGAAACTTAGATCAATAGGGTATTAATATGAACCATAATATGAACCATAGTAGGAAAACAACATCAATTATAACATAAGGAAGTGTCGCCAATTACAGGCACACAGGCTGCACTCCAGCTGGACAAATTTAAGCTCTTCCTTAAATCCAACTAGAGTACAGCATTCTTGAAGAGCAGACAGCAAAGAGTTCCATATATACGGTGCTGAAGTGGCAAAGGACCTCTTTCCCACACAGGATCTAACTCTAGGTACCTCCAATATGGTATTACTGGAGGAACACAGGATCCTCCTCCTTGAGGATTTAATTTTCAGAATGTTGTGTAGGCTAGGGGGAGGGGACAGACCCTTTACTAGCTTAAAGGCCAGGCAGAGGCGAAGGTACTCTAGCCAGCCCTCCAATGAAGGCTAGTTCAATGAACGAAGTACATTGCAATGATGCTCCCTGCGCGAGGCTCCAGCAGGAAAGTGTCCAATTCTATTGTCAAGTACTCTGAGATTGTTGACCTTGGAACACCTCAGGGACTGCAAGATGGGGGTGCCATATTGCAGAAGGGGGAGTAGAATACCAGTAGCAATTAAAAGTCTTGAATCCTTAGTTATAAAATTGCCACGGCATTAGAGTAGGCCAATTTTTTGGTGAAGGATCTGAGTGACATGGTCATTATGGGTTCTACAAGAAAGTTCCTGGTCCAAGTAGACACCAAGTATTTGGTGGATTCCACTCCTTCTGTAAGTGTTCCAGAGGCGGTCAAGAGAGATAGTAGGTGTTGCCTGGACAAACCCAAATTTATAGGTCCAAACAAGATTGCCTTGTTCTTTTTGGCATTAAGGACAAACTTACTGTCAATAAACCAATGTTCTAGTTGTAACCCCCCCCTGTGGGGGCTTACCTTGTTGGCAGTGACACCCCCCTAAGTTTCCCCTTGCAGTCTACATCCAACCTGCTGCTGTTTTCTTTGGACGGGGGCTGGAGGAGCTGGACTGTGGAGCACAGACCTGTTTCTGCACTCCTGTGCGGTCGGACTGCTCCGCGCATGCACAATAGCGTGTTACGAATGCTGCCAATGCCATGGCTGTGTAAACACTTCTCCATTGCTCTTGTCTCCTTTGCTCAGTTAAACAGGGGTCGGACACCTAGAGGAGGTGGATGAGGTGTGCTGTTATTAATTATTGCAGCGCCTGTAGGGCTAGTAAAACGGGGGGGGGGTAAACATAGTTATGAGGGCTCCATAAATATTAATGAGCCTGATCGCTGCTCCAGGGGGATTACTGATAATGGAGCTAGCCATGGGCAGCCAGAGGGCTTATTTTTTATTTTTATTTTTTAACTTTTTTTGACTCCCCGTCTACCGAGGCATCTTTCAGGTTCCCTCTCTCAGTCTGCAGCTCCTAACCACTGGCCTGAACTGCGAATCCTGACAGCTGAATTGGTATCAGGTCTCCCGGCTCACTGGCGCTCTTGGAGAAGCCAGGAGTTTTCAGAGGTAGAGTTGAGGTTGCAGCTGGCACTAGGCATGTGGGACCTTGGCTCCTGGAGTTCGCTGTCACCTCACCCAGTCAGTGAGGGTTTTCCTTTTCTTTTTCTCCTCGTCCCCCCTTCCCCTTGAGCTCAGATGTGCAATGATGTCTAGTGGCGTCCGCTGCAGCTCTGTCCAACCACTGCTGCACTAAGCATGCACAGTGCCTCCAGTCTTCACTGGGGGCCACTGCAGTGCTGAGCTTGCCCTGGATCACTCCCCAGAAAGAAGAGAGCTGTTCTCCGAACACTCAATCCTCTCTCTCCCCTGCCGACCCCCAACTGCCAGGGCCTGTTCCAGAACCCAGTCGGCGTGGTATCCAGCGCCTCAACCCTCAGCAACACCGGGCTGACCAGCCAGAGGGCTTATGATCAATAATTTGGTAGTCGCTTAATAGGGGATAGGGACTGCTACCAAATGCTGAACAGATATTTTTGAAAACTATATATTTTGGCTGCAACTGGAACTGAAAGTTGGGATACTATATGGGACTGCATACTAAAGTTTACCAGTAGCCATATTGTGACACTTTGACCCCCAATGGACAGCCAATCAACTATCTAGGTGCCCAAAAATGTTTGTGAGGCCTTATGGGAAAAGGTATGGACTAATTTCAGGTGCCAAGAGACTTTTCCAATCAATAATAAAAGAGAGCTAATGGTTGTGATTGATGACTGAAATCAGCCAATCAGACGGCAGGATGTTCATGGGAAATCCCAGAGAATTTGGGCAGTTGGGGCAGTCAAGAGGATTCAGTGCTGTGTGGAGAAAAGTCTAAGTCCTTTCACAGGGCTTATGTGGAGTATTTCTGAGGACCAAAGTGATGGAGTTTTACTGTTGGAAGGAACTGTGCATCTTTGCTGAACGGATTGGGTATCTGGTGAATATTTCTGGTTTTGAGGAGAATTGTTTGCTGCAGAGAGCCTGCATCAGAGGGACTGAGAGAAACTCAAGCTGAGAGACTTTCTGGAAACTGTGTGAGAGCCAGAGCAAAAGTGGATGCTGTTTTGAATCGGATAGACTGTAAAAGGACAGAGGTGAGTAGTGTCCTATGCTTTAGGAACTTGTTGCTGCTGCTAAAAATCCAGCTGAGAAAAGGAACTGTTCATCTGCACTTTGGGAATATGTTGCCAAATTGCACTGGAATTGGAAAGGTTTGTGAAACTGTCTGGCTGCACAATGAAGCAGTTTTCCCATCCTGAGAGAAAAACGGAACCAGGGAATTCTCCAGCTGCATCTCGGAGCCAGGTGGGGAACTTGCTAACCTCCACCAAGCGGGGTCTGCTGGCTACAGGAGGCCACCAGCTCAAACTGGAGGGCTGAGGTACCCATGACCTGTGAGGGAGATGGTCTGTGGAGCCACTCCTAGGTCTGGGTCCTCTGTGGTTGGGTGGGCCTTGCATGGGAGCTCTGCCACAGGCCTGAATAGGTTGAAGGGGACAAGCTGCAAGATCTCCAATCAAGGTGACAAGTGGCCAGACCTTCAATCAAATCCGAGTATATGCTTCATTCTCTACTGCCCCTTTGTTTCTGTCCTCTCTGAACTGGATCTGCAGAGACCGAACTGTAGGAAGCCCTCCGCTCCAGGAATCTCTCAGCCCTTCAGAATCATGCGTACCCAGAGCTTGCCCTGGAAACCAAGGAGAGTAAAGGTTTATTTGTTAACGTTACAGTCTCTGTTGTTTCTAGGGCCCCAACAACGGCCAACCTGTTATGTATTTGAAATGGTAATGCATTGCGTTACTTCTGCCACTTGAGGGCAGCATTCCGATATGTGTAAGCTAGAAAGAGAGCAGAGAGAGGGTGTCGTGGCTGAGACCAGAGAGGCACCTGAATAAAAATGAAAGCTGCTCTACTCCAGTTGTGGCATGAGTTTGTTGAACAAGACCAGAATAAATGTTAGAACATAACATAATTGGCGACGAGGTATTTAATTACTCTCCGGTACCTTACCAGAACGAACTACAGCTGTGAGAGTTTTTCCTGAGACGCAACTTTTAGACCCACGAGTGAACCCATGAGAAACACATAAAGATGGCCACGACTATAGGACATATTGATGCCTTTGAAGAAAATGTGGAACAATGGACAACTTATATTGAGAGATTTGGACATTTTCTCACAGCAAATGATATAAGTGATGAAAAACAAGTGGCTGTGTTACTGAGTGTCATGGGCAGCACAACGTACAGTTTTCTGAGAAGTCTAATAGTGCCAGAAAAGCCCAGGGAGAAAACTTTTGCCAGTATTGTGGAGGTCTTACAGGCACATTTCTCTCCTAAGCCTCTGGTGATTGCTGAAAGATTTCGCTTACAAACAAAACAAGCTGGAGGGTGAGTCTATGCTTAGTCACGTAGCTGTTCTAAAGAAATTAGCTGAGCATTGCGAGTTTGACATCCATTTAGATGATGCCCTCCGGGACAGATTTGTGTGTGGTTTGAAAAGTGAAGCGACACAGAAGCGTCTCTTAACGGAGGCGGGACTGACATGCAAGAGAGCGATAGAGATCGCAGTATCGATGGAAACAGCTGCACGGTAGGCTCAGCACTTAAGTGATTCCCTGAAAGTAAATGCGGTATCCTTCTCTTCTCCCAGGAAGCCTAATAAATGTGGTCATTGTGGGAAGGCTAATCACAGTGATAAGGATTGCTGGTTTAAAGAACAGACATGTCATAACTGTGGGAAGAAAGGCCACATTGGGCGAGTGTGCAGAGGAAAAAAGAAAGGAGGGGAAATCAATGGAAGCAAAGGGAAGCAATTTGTAAATGCAGAAAAGAGAAGTGCATCGTGGAAAACACAGGAACGCGCAGTGATGACGCTTGATACTGAATTAGCATTGCACGTGCTGACTCTTAAAGGGGAAACGGCAACCATCTGTGTAACACCTGAAATTGAAGGAAACCACTGAAATGGAATTGACACAGGGCTGCAGTTTCATTGATTTCTACAGACAAGTATGAAACTATGCTGAGACATCTACCCCTGCAAATGACTGACGTTGTACTGAGGACATACACTGGCGAGGCAATTTCACCTGAAGGTGTCATCAAGGTGCAGGTGAAAATAAATGGGCAAATGGCACTACTGCCTTTGTACGTGGTTAAAGGTAACTACCCTTCACTCTTAGGCCGAGAATGGCTGAAGAAAATATGCCTCAACTGGCAGGAGATAAGGACTGTTAGTACGGGTGACCACAACACTCTAGAAGCAGTGTTGCAAAAAACATGCTCCTTTATTCAAAGGGGAGCTAGGCACAATGAAGGACATGGAGGCAAGAGTGTTTTTGAAGCCACAGCACAAACCAAAGTTTTGTCAACCTCGCCCAGTACCTTATGCACTCAGACTGAAAGTGGAGGCTGAATTAACTCGCCTAAGTGAAGCGGGAGTCTTGTCACCTGTACAGTGTAGTGACTGGGCAACGCCAGTAGTGCCAGTGGTAAAGAAAGACGGGTCCGTGCGAATATGTGGAGACTTTAAAGTAACCATAAATCCAGTTTTGTGTGTGGAACAGTATCCGATTCCATGCATCGGAAGACTTGTTTGCATCGCTGGCACAGGGTCAACGCTTCAGTAAGCTAGATCTGTCACATGCTTACCTACAAATGAGAGTAGATGAAAACTCAAGGAAATATCTCACAATAACCACCCAAAAGGGTCTCTTCTGCTATAATCGCCTACCTTTTGGCATTGCATCAGCTCCAGCCATATTTCAGCGAGCTATGGACAGGGTTTTATGAGGTCTTCCAAATGTTCACTGTTACCTGGATGATATACTGGTGACCGGAAGGAATGATGCAGAGCACCTGAAGAACCTGGATGCAGTTCTGCAGCGATTGGAAGATTTTGACTTGTGTGTCCAGAAGGAGAAGTGTGAATTTTTCAAGACTTCATTGGAGTACTTGGGCCATACCATAGATGCAGCGGACTTACATAAATCGTCTGAGAAAGAAAAAGCGATTGTGGATGCCCCAGCACCGGAAAATGTGATCAGTTACGGTCGTTTCTGGGCCTGTTAAATTATTATGGCAGGTTTATTCCCAATCTGGCTATGATTCTCAACCCACTAAATGGCTTGCTGTGCAAGGGGAAGTCCTGGTGTTGGACAAAGGACTGTGAGAGTGCGTTTAAGAAGGCTAAAAAGCAGCTTGTTTCTCAAGATGTGCTCATTCACTATAATCCACAACTGAGCATCAGACTGACGTGTGATGCCTCACCTTATGGGGTGGGAGCAGTTCTTTCTCATGTTCTACCAAATGGGGATGAAAAGCCAATTACCTTTGCATCCAGAACTCTCAGCAAAGCGGAACAAAACTATGCCCAAATTGAGAGAGAAGCTTTGGCAATAGTGTTCGGAGTTCGCAAATTCCACCAATACCTCTATGGTCGGGAATTCACACTCCTCACTGATCACCGTCCCCTCATGACCATTTTCAGCCCCCACAAAGGTATTCCTTCCATGGCAGCAGCCAGAATGCAACATTGGGCTCTCTTGTTATCAGTTCACAACTACCACATTGAATACAAGAAGGCGGCTCTTCATGGCAATGCTGATGGGCTCTCAAGATTGCATCTGCAGGTAGCCCACAGTGACAAAGTGGACACTGTCGATGTCTTCTACATCAGTCAGCTTGAGAAATTACCTATCACAAGTTCTGAAATTAAAAAGGAGACAAAAGTTGACCTTGTATTGTCTCAAGTCTTGGACTTAGTAACAAAAGGGACTTTTACTGTGAACCAGGACATTCACGGTGAGTTATCACCATTCTACGTCAGACGTAATGAGCTTTCAGTACAGCAAGTTTGCTTGATGTGGGGTGTCTGGGTGATTGTCCCTTCAAAACTACATATTTGTGTACTGGATGAGCTACATGTGGGACACCCGGGTATAGTGAGAATGAAGGCTTTAGCTAGAAACTATATTTGGTGGCCAGGGACTGATTTGCAAATTGAGCAACAAGCAAAAACATGCACTACCTGTCAGCGTGTTCAGAAAATGCTGTGTCCCTCACCCCTACATCCCTGGATGTGGCCAGGTGCACCGTGGCAGCGCATTCATGTAGATTTTGAGGGGCTGTGGGAGGGACACATGTACTTAATTGTTGTAGATGCCCACTCAAAGTGGCCCAAAATTCAAGTTATGGACACCACTACTACAAGTAAGACCAGTCAAGTGCTGCGAGGACTATTTAGCTGTTACGGGATTCCTGAACAGCTGGTCAGTGACAATGGACCACAATTTATTTCTAGTGACTTTGCAGCATTTTTGAAGTCCAATGGTGTGAGGCATATTCGCAGTGCCCCATATCACCCCTCGACTAATGGTCTAGCGGAGCGTTTTGTGCAAACCATGAAGAATGCTCTGAAATCGGTGGGGGGGTCTTTGACCTTACAACACAAGTTGGATAACTTCCTGCTGGCATACCGAAATACACCCCATGCTACAACAAAGGAATCTCCAGCAATGTTATTTTTTCGGCGTAAGCTTCACTCCCGTCTTGATTTGCTTAAGCCAGATGTAGCATCAGAGGTTTTGAAGAACCAAGAATCTCAAATACTGTGCCGGCAAGCTCGTTCTAAGGACAGGCAGTTCATTGTTGGTCAAGAGGTGCTTGTTCGAGATTACCGGAAGGGGGAGAAGTGGACCTCTGGTGTGGTGACATCTTAGACGGGTCCAGTGTCGTATACAGTTGATGTTGAATCTGGAGGGAAATGGAAATGGCATGCTGAACAGCTCCTAGATCTTCAGCAGCGCACAGATGGGGACACCTCCAGGGAAGAAAACCCATGGGAAATGTGGATTCCATCTGCTGTAGCTTACAGAAGCCCCACTACGGAAGTCTCAACACCTTCTGAAGATGCTAAGGAGGAGGTGGAGAGGAGCAATGGTGAGGCTGTACAACCACCAACCGAGGATCGGAGGGAAGTACCAGACAGGGCAGCTATGCCAAGGGTTGCTCATGAGAAACGTTATCCATCCCGAATTTCAAAACCTCCAGATCGTTTGAACCTGTGAGACATTTAAAAGAAATAAATGCTTTGTGTAGTTAGAGAGCCAGATCAGATTGTTGGGGCAGAATAATCCCCTTGACTGGTTCGAGACCTGGGACAGTCTACCCCCTAACTCTAGCATAGAATGAACCATCTTAATAATAGCGAATAATGCTAATACTTGTTCATTTGGTAACAATATAATTTAGTGAGGAGGAAATGTTATGTATTTGAAATGGTAATGCATTGCGTTACTTCTGCCACTTGAGGGCAGCATTCCAATATGTGTAAGCTAGAAAGAGAGCAGAGAGAGAGAGTGTCGTGGCTGAGACCAGAGAGGCACCTGACTAAAAATGAAAGCTGCTCTACTCCAGTTGTGGTGTGAGTTTGTTGAACAAGACCAGAATAAATGGTAGAACATAACACAACCCACAGCACCAAGCAGGCCTGCGAACACCTGGGTACCCAGCTAGGACAGAGAGACATTCACTGGTACCAGTGGGGGTGTGCGCAGGGGTGGTCTGGCCTACAGGCCTTGTTACTGATAATTGCTCTAACCTTTTTTCTGCCTTTCACAGCTATTCCTGTTCCTGGTTCCCCTTCCCTAGCCCTTCCCCTAAATAAAGCTGTGTCCTGTTGTTGCAATTGCTGTGTAAAGGGGTGCTTTGTGGAAACAACTGTTAAGTGCATGTGGTATATGGTATTGGGGAACTGTTTAGTATCCAGTGTATGGGGTGGTTGCGGAGGGGGGGGTAGGTACAACATCCCAGGGGGTTGTACCAATCATACACCTGGGCCACTGCAATTTACTCTGGGTGGAGGCACAGCGCTATGTTTTTTTTTTTTCAATTGTTTAACCAGGTGTGGCACACTATGCTGAAAGCTTGTTTACAGGTGTGACCTGGGAGCACAGGGAAGTTAAGTGACTTACTCAGGGTCACACAGTATGCAAGTGGGGGCTATGGGATTCAAACCCAGGTCTCCAGATTTGCAGCTCAGAGCCTTAGACCACTGCGCTATACTGCCTTTCATTCACTTCTTTCAGATAGAACTCTCAAACACCAGCATAGCAGGCCTCAGGCACCTTAACCTGTGTGATGGTCAACAGGCAGGGATAGTAGCCCAATGGCACACGGCGCCTGAGCTACATCTTTGTAGGCACAGCTGGGATTTCATTTTCACCAGCCATGCCAACCATGGATGGCCAAACTGAAAAGGCAACTGCTGTTTCCCCCACCCGCAGTTCTACCCCCCCCAAGCCTAAAGTTAGGCCCAGAGAGAAAGATAAGGTACAGTTAGTGGAATGGAGTGAAGGTATGAAAATGGATCCCCAGAAATCCCTTTTACTTTTATGGGTACCCCCCGAGATGGACGAGGGACTATAGAAGCGCATTTATCCACAATAATAAGGCTGGGTCAGGTAAAAGTGCGGGGAAAAATGGCTCACTCTGTTTTAGGGACCTTGACCGTGCTGATGGAATGTAAAAATGTTATGAAAGCATCCTGGTACCTGAGGCCTTAGTGCCAGAGGGGGGTTGTCAGAGGCCTGGGCCATGGTTACATTGCTCAATACAGTTTCCTCGGGGAGGGGGTGTCCAAACCCTCACTGACCCCCCCCCCCAAAAAATGCGAGGCCTCAGCCTGGGTATGGGCCCACTCTTTCAGAATCATATAGAGCTGAGAATGTATTTGGGGGTGAAGCCCACCCCCATGAGGAGGAGGACTATGGCTCATGGATAAACTGTGTATACCACTGCTACATGACTGGCAGTGCAGTGAGGGAGAAAAACGCGAAAGGCTAACTGAGAGTTTACGAGGCCCTGTCCTCATTGCTATCTGGTCCCTATGGACCACTGACCCCCGGGGCTAGTGTGGAGGATTACATAGCTGCACTGGACAGTGCTTTTGGTAGCACTGAGACCTGTGAGGATTTGTGGTGAAGGTTCAGGGTGACTTGCCAGCAAAGAGGGGAACTCCTATTGGAATATGTGTAGAGATTGCAGAAAGCCACAGGGAAACTTCAACAGTGTCTGGTAAGGGAGAGTACTGGGGCCCCCGACAAGCCCAGCTCCACCGCTACAACACCCCTCGACATGGACCAACTGGTGGGGCCATCAACAGAGACCACCGTGACGTAAATGGAATGGCCACATGTGCCATTTTAGATAGTGGCTCCCAGGTGGCAATCATCTTCAAGTCCTGGTATGATAAACATCTGTCCCACTTAGAATTACAACTGTTAGAGGGGTTACTTGTGGGGGGACTCAGTGAAAACTCCTACCCCTATATGGGGTATGTCAAAGTTTGGATGGCTTTCCCGACTAAGATGGCTGCAGTGGGAGATTCGGTTGAGACCCTGGCTTTAATCTGCCCAGAGACTGGTATATACAATGGGGTGCCTGTGCTGGTGGGTACCAATGTCCACATGTTTCGATGGCTGACCCGGCTTTGCCGGGCCTGGGAGACTGAACAACAGGGGAAGGAGTTGCCAATCCACCCAGTAATAAAAGAAGCATATAGGAAACAGGGGCAGCCCCCAGCAGAAGAACCGGATGAATCAGTGGATATAGTTTGGAACAGGATGCAGAAGAAATAGTGCTACCACCCAATGCAGTGTAATATTAGTGGTGTGGTACGGCTGAAGAAGGAGGTGAGAAACCAGATCTTAATGCTGGATGCGCCAGAGGAACATGAGTTGCCAGCCATCCTGCTCGAAAAGCCCAGTGTCTTAACAGCACAGGTGCATGCTTACATCAGAAGAGTCACAGTCCATATAAAGAAAGTGTTAGACAAGGAAGTGGTCATCAGGAAGGGACGTACAGTACTTTAGCTCAAGTCTACTGCGCTGACACGGCAGTACAGCCAGCTGCTACTGGAGGAGGTGTCCCACCTGATATTGACCCCAGCCTGTTCGACCTGAGTGATTCCCCCCCCCTTTAGAGAGCGGTCCAGATGGCTCACCCCAGCTGATATAGATGGTGTGAGGAGGCACCTTCAAGAAATGATGGCCGCGGGCATAATCCAGGAGTCTAGAAGCCCATATGCCTCACCCATAGTGGTAATAAGTGAGAAAAGTTAGGCCATTAGGATGTGCATGGATTACCGCACACTGAATAAACAAACTGTTCCCAATCAGTATGCAGATTCAGGATGCCTTGGATTGCTTGAACGGCAGCCAGTGGTTCTCAGTATTGGACTTGAGAAGTGGGTATTATCAGATTCCCCTGGCTCCCCAGGACCAGGAGAACACAATTTTTAGCTGTCCCGTGGGGTTTTCTGAGTTTCTGAGGATGCCCCTGGGCATTTCAGGTGCCCCTGCTACTTTCCAGCACCTCACGGAGAAGGCCATCGGGGACATAAATCTGCTAGAGTGGTTGGTGTACCTAGATGACATAATAGTCTTTGGAAGGACTCTGGAGGAACACGAAGTAAGGCTGTTAAAAGTATTGGACCGTATGGAGGAATTCGGCTTAAAACTCTCCATCAGTAAGTGCCAATTCTTCCAGGCTTCTGTTAAGTACATCATGCACATAGTGTCAGCAAAGGGCAGTCAGACAGACCCCAGCAAGGCTGAGGCACTTGCCACCTGGTCAAAACCTGAGAAACTGAAGGAACTGCAGTGGCTTTTAGGATTCTGTGGGTACTACAGGAGGTTGTAAAGGATTACATCCGGGTGGTCATACCCCTCCTGAATTTGTTACAGGGCTACCCCCCAGTCAACAAAAGTAAAAAAACCCTAACAGTCTGGGGCCTTCACTGAGGCACCACAATACTTCAGACCTTCTGAGCCATTCGGCCCCAGGTGGATTGAGGAATGTGACTGGGCTTTTGAGGACATCATTTACTGCTTAACCCATGCCCCAGTCTTGGCTTATGCAGACCCACAGAAGCCCTATGTTTTACACACTGAAGCTAGTTTCAGCAGACTGGAGGCGGTCTTATATCTAGAATACCCAGAGGGTTTGTGTCCAGTGGCCTATGCAAGTCGGATTTTGAATCCTGCAGAACACAAATACCCAGTGCACAAATTCGAATTCCTTACGCTGAAATGGGCCATTGTAGATCAGTTCCATGATTACTTGTACGAGGCAAAAATTACAGTAAAGACTGATAACAAGCCCCTAACGTACATACAGACTACAGCCAAGTTGAACGCAGCTGGTCATAGGTGGCTCTCCGCTCTTTCCACATATGACTACTGTGTCGCGTATCACCCTGAGTTAAACCACATAGATGCTGATGCCTTGTCCCAATAACCCCCAGCTCATCAAGAAGAGCACTCCAGCTGGGTGAAGATACCTGAGCAGGCTGTAAAGGTGCTGTGGAAAATGTTTGGCACCGAAGAGTCCCAATCTGTTAAGGATGTCCCATGTCTGGTGGACCGTTTAGGAGCCTCTGGAAGCTGTCTCCCCGTAGCGTATTACCACTTTATTGCTTTGGATATGAGGTCTTTGCCACAGCTAACTACTCAAGATCTGATAAGGGAGCAGTGGTATAGCTCGGCTATTGGAGGAGTTGTGCAAATTTTAAAGAGATGGGGTGATCCGGCACAGGTAACCACAAGAGACCCTGATGCTGGATTGATGCTGCAAGAGTGGTCAAAGCTAAACATAAGGAATGGTTTGCTGTACAGAGAGGTGCAAGATCAGCAGGGGAGCCCAGAGCACAGTTGGTGTTGCCAGACCAATTCCATCAAACTGTATTAAGGGCTCTCCATGATGACATGGGCCACTTGGGCAGTGAACGCACAATGGACCTGGTTCATAGTAGATTTTATTGGCCCAGAATAGGACAGGATGTGGATCAATTCTGCAAGACCTGTCACTGGTGCATCCAGAGGAAAGCTTTTTCCCAAAGGGCCGCCCTACCAGTCAACACTGTCACAAATCCCCTATGAAGCTGGTGTGTATCAACTTCCTTGCCTTGGAACCAGACTCCAGAAATATCTCAAACATACTACTAGTCACAGATCATTTTACTTGGTACACCCAAGCGTACCCCACCAAAGATCAGAAGGCATCTACTGTGGCCAAGGTGCTGGTTGAGAAGTTCTTTGTGCATTATGGGATGCCACAGAGGATTCACTCAGATCAAGGCCATGATTTTGAAAGTAGGCTAATAAAAGAACTACTGCCTCTGTGGGGAGTCAGAAAATCCCAAACAACACCTTACCATCCCCAAGGTGACCCCCAGCCTGAAAGAGTCAACCAAACCCTATTAAACATGCTGGGCACCTTGGACCCCAGAGACAAGCGTACCTGGAGTCAGCGAGTTTGCACGCTGGTTCATGCCTGCAGCTGTAGCAGGAATGATGCCACCGGGTTTTCTCCATACAGCCTCTTGTTTGGGAGGGAGGCCCTCCTGCCAGTTGACCTGTGCTTCGGAGTATCAGCAGATGGCATTAAAGAAGGTGACTACTTACAGTATGTGAGCAAGTTAAAACAACTAAATGAACACCTATCATTTAGCCTCTGAGATGGCCAACAAGAGGAACCAAGCTAACAAGGAGAGATATAAGAAAGTCCAGGCACAAGACCTGATGCCAAACGACAGGGTCTTACTGAGGAGTTTGGACATTCCTGGAAAGCATAAGATCACTGATTACTGGGGAAGCACACCATATGTAGTACTAGAGAAGCTGGAGGGGTTGCCAGTATAAAAGATCCGGCCAGAAGGGGAAACTCGCGGATACAAAGTGTTCCATAGGAATCACCTACTGCCCATTGGAGGCAAGGTGGTCAGCTGAGTCTCTGATACAGTAGACCCTCCCACACCTATAACCACTCAAGCTGCTGCACGTAGACGACAGAGGAAAGAAAATGGTGACCCCCCAAGGGCTGGTCCTGCCCCAGTAGAAGATGCGCCTACGGGGAATGAGTCGTCTGATTAGTCAGAAAGAGAGTTTAATAGTTAACCTGGCTGTTTCTATCCCACTCCTGAGCTGGCTAGATTGTTTCAGGAAACACCCCTGACATTGGAGACTGTATCAGTGGATGAAGGTCCTGCTACAAGAGAGACTGAAGGAGGGGATGATGATGAATCTGGGGAAGTGGACCTGCCTGTGTCTGTGGAACAGGGTGCTGAATGGGAAGCTGCTCTCACTACGTCCCTTAAAGGGACCACCCCGAACTTGAACACTAGTCTGGCTGAGCCTTTTGAGTGTTTCCAGAGCAACTCCCCCGAGTCAATGTTTTTTGGAGAGCCCACTTTGAACTTGCATACTGGTCTGACTGGGCTCTCTGAGTGGCCACAAGATAGCATCACTGAGCTGAGTGGGGAAAGTGAGTTAGTAACAGAATACCTGGCAGCAGACGAAATGGAAAGGGGCAAGAGACAGTGACACCACCTCTGAACAGGAGGTGACCACCAGGATTGAACAGAAAGAACCCCCTAGGAGGTCAGGGAGAACTATTAAACCCTTACTCAAGTTGCCCTGTGATATCCCTGGGGCACCCACTGACCTACCCCTATTCGTAGTGCACAAAGGTATATATGTCACCCCTCAGGTCATTACCCAAGGTTTACATGTTTCCTGCTAGTACTAAACCCCACTAGGCCCAGAGGGAAGGTGGCAAAATGAAAGAGGGGGAAGTGAAGGTGGCACCCAAGGGAAACCAAAGGAATAAGGTGTATTATTATTAATGTATGTTCAAAAAATACATGTGGTTTGAACAACTAAGGGGAGGAAGTCTGGGTGTCACACATATCATGGGGTTTGACAGCTGTTCACAGTAAGAGTATTCAGCCTTACAAATTATATATAGTGTATTTTTGTTTTCAACTGTTTAATGCCTGAGTAGATAGGAATCAGGTGTCTAGTTAGAAATGTTAAACTATGTTAAGTGCTAAAATTTAACGTGTTACATTTTGCAGACCCTTGTTTCTAGGCTTGGCGTAGATGCCAAGCATTTAGGGGGGAGTTTAACCCCCCTTGGGGCTTACCTTGTTAGCAGTGACCCCCCGGATTTTCCCATTGCAGTCTACATCCAGCTCACTGCCGTTTTCTTCAGACAAGGGCTGGAGGAGCTGGACCACGGAGTGCTGACCAATTTCTGCACTGCGGTGCAGTTGGACTGCTCTGCGCAAGTGCAATAGTGTGTTAGGAATGCCACCGATGCCACAGCTGTGTAAACACTTCCCCGGTGCTCTTGACCCCTTTGCTAAATTAAACAGGGGTCAGACACCTGGAGGAGGTGGACAAGGTGCATTGTTATTAGTTAATGCAGCACCTGTAGGCGCTAGTAAAACAGGGAGGAAATTATCATAGTCATGATGGCAAGCCCAGTCGCTGCTCCAGGGGGACTACTGATAGAGCTAGCAACAGGCAGCCAGAGGGCTTATGATCAATAATTTGGCAGTCACTTAATAGGGGTGTAACCCCTAGGTGGTGCTATCCCAAGGGCTACTACCCCTGTCTGCTTGGTTAGTAGCAGGTTAAGGGCCTGGGTAATTGTGGTAGGGCGCAGTATATGTGGGCAGTCATAAGAAAAAGATGTCTCGCCATTCCTTGTAATTTTTCCAATTTTAATTAGTTCCTTTTCAGACATCAATCACAACAGGATAATTCCAGCATGGTACAGTACTTTTTCCTTCTTACATTTACATTCAGACAGCAGACATTACAATGAATGGCATAATCTTGAAATTTATAAATCTTCAATTTCAGAGCAGGAATTAACACAGTCTATCAAACTCCTCAGAGCACTTTTCCACAGCATCCAGAGCATACCTCCAGGCCCACAGCAAACAGAATCTGACCTCTCATCCCACACAATCTAAATTTATACCCTAAAGGAGTCATGTGATTATTTAACTCCACCCCAGTATATAATTATATACTTTAAAGCTTTATTTATTATGCTTTTATTTTATTTATAAACACATCGCCCCTTTAAATAATCTTAGTTAAACATTTTCACTCCTATAAACAATTTAAACCCCTTTAATAATATTTTAAATATTAATTCTAACAATTGAAGGCACCTCCCCTTCCTATGCTTGATATAAAGAATGAAGTTGAGGCCGGCCGGCTCTCAGAAGAAAAAACGCTGCTAGGATTCGAACTCGGGACCTTACAAACACCGCAAACATCTTCATCCTGAAGAGATTCCAGAGTCAACTCTAAACCGTCTCACTCTACCTCCAAAAGGTTTGTAAATTATAAAACGATTATGCTTTAGTTAATACACTTCATTTTAAGGGAAAATTTAAAGGTACATAACTTTGCAATAGTGCGAATGTTCGCACTATCGAGAAGAAACGCTACGGCTTATTTCTGAAAAGCAAAGCCATAATGTCAGTACAAAGAGAGGATTTCTATCCAAATAATATATATAAATTTAAACTATTACTCTAACTAACCTATAATCTTTAATACATACAAAAGCAACTGCAATAGTAGCGCTACAAATCAGTCCCAAGTCCACTCCATTCATCCTATATCTATTTATGTAAAACGACTCAGGCCAATTATTGAAGGGGGGGGTTGAGGAACCACAAAAGGTTCACCTTGACAGTACTTTGCCTTCCTCCCTCATAGAGGCCATCACAAAACCAATACTATTCAAAGCTGAAAAACCCTCACACCAGGGCATAAAGAAAACACCCAAATTAGTTCACTACTGAAAAGGCAATAACATGCCCTTTTCAAATCCCACTTCTTTATTCTACTTCATTCCAAGAACTCCCCTTTTCCAGAGCACAGCATAATACAAACGCCCACTCTCCCTGAATCCACCCACACGACTCGCGTCGCCACAACACCCAACCAAAAAGGCTACTAAATAATTTTATATCATCTGCAGTGCCAATCGGTACCAAAACAAGTTCCTTAAGAAAGGGCAGCTGATCCTCTCAATCTACCATAGCCCACATTTCATTTCCCATTTACATTCAAGTATCTCTGAGCAATTCTGAGCACCAAACAAACATTAATTTATGAGGGCTACCACTAATTTTAATTCTGAGCTCTATGCAAACTTCACTCGAAGGGAAGGCAGCACACTGTATATATTCCGCCTCCACTTAGTGTAAAACCCGCTTTCAAAAGACTGTGCACTGCTTACACTTAATTCAGAAGGCAGTCACAATTCTCTAAGCATATGCTGAACAACGTTACATGTTAACGCTTTAAATCTAATCCGCTGTTAATTACCTAAAGATCGAAATAAAAATCACAAAAACGCCAATGGACACTACAAAGCTTCTTTACACTGTTATAATCTAACGCCTTTCCATTTTACTTAACACAGGGCTTACTATGCACCCCGATATAGTACAAGCCATAAATAAATGTTTTAAATACTATCAGAAAATGCTATAACTAGACATCGTCTAAGCAATCATTTACTCGAACACAGCAGACGCCATTTTTACAACCAGCAAAGGGGGGGGGAATTCAGGTATACTACCTCAAAGGGATTCCATCCCAACTTTCACATTAAAACAACAATGATCCTATCGTTTATTTAGACATTCTCCTTTTCTTTTTAATTCACTTTGATTGTTTAATTCAAACAATGTCGCTAAATGACAGCTGCCTTTTAACTGAATGCATAAGCCCAGACTAGACAGCCTGGCTGCAAAACAATACGAATCATAACAGCACCTTTAGGAGAATATAAAACGGAGCTTTCCGGTAGCCCTCCCAGTTTTATAAATATTATTTGGGGCCCTCAACCCTTCACAGGAGCACCCTGTGACACTCCTCCCCACTTAAGAGGGCAACCAATAATTTGGTTGGCCTACACTGTCAATATCACCTGCTAGAGAAAAGAAAACAATATTGACACCAGTGGAGCTCTAGCCCACCCACACTTAAAGCTCCACCCCAGGGTCCCTTTTTAGTACTTCCATTTCTTAACCTGTTTGAAACTTTCGACACATTCATACCCTGGTGCTTCAATGTACAGGGTCACTACTTCAAAACCTATGACTTACTATCCAAAGAACAACATGGGAATTATACAGAAGTAATTAGAAACAGTTAATATTCTCCCATCTGTGACAGTCTATGTGGACCCCCCCCCACCACCAGACACTCCTCTCTACCCTGGACCCTACCTCTCAAAAAAAAAAATAATCCACTGCAGCAGGACTTGTCCCCTCCATAGGTCTCTTCCACAGGTCTCCTCCATAGGTCCCTTTCGCCTTTCTACCACAATGGGGTGGCCTCCCACTGTGGCACTCCTCTCCTTTCCAACCCGCCAATCTTCCACCCCTTGTCCAGGTGTTGGCACTGCAGAGGCTGACCCGGCCACCTGCCCCGGCCAAATAAATACTGGGGAGCAATCAAAGTAAGCCACACCCCCTTCAGTCTTCCAAAAGGGAAGCCTGGAAAACAACCCACACTATCCAAGCAAAACACAGCAAAGCAAAGCCTGGTTGGAACACAGAAAAGGGGTAGTCGCTTTGCACCATTTAATACATATTGTTCCCAAGTCAATCCAAACAAGAAACCAAAGAGGCACCTGCATGCTCCTGAGGCCCGCCCAAATGTGCCCCCGTAAAATTACTTAACCCAAGTAGTAATATCTTGTCTCTCATAGTTATCAGGACTCCTCCACATGGCTATTCTCTGTCCATCTCCCTTTAACTTTTTAATTCTCAACAAAGCGAACATGTACTACTCAGGTTAGAACACACTAACCCAGTACAACCTTCTTTAGAGCTTTATAGATCTACCACCTACCCCTAACATCTTTATCCTTATAAGAAGAATTCCCTTTTCTCCAGAGCAGCCACTTATTGTGCTTATCAGCCCTTCGGAATATATCCTTCCCATAGATTCCCACATGTCTACATTCCCATAAAAACACTGCCACCTGTCGATACATACCAGGCCAGTGAAAATATGGTACCAGACATTTTAAAACTTCCCCACAATCTAAATAGCCCTTCTTTTTACAAATTTCTTCGAGAACCCATGTCCTATACTTACAAGGTATTACCACCCTTGAATCAACCTGATTGGTACGGGGGTTAGGTTTCATGTGATATAACACCTCATTTTTCATCTCATACCACCATAACTTCCCATTCCTCCCATCCACATCTACATCTTTATTTTGTGGTTTGGCATATTTACTAAGATGTATGATTTCAGGATCCCCTGCCTGTAATACATCCCAGTTAATGGTACATAAATCATCCTTGGGTACATGACAACATATATTAACAGTCTCTCCTTAAACTGTATTTCCTCACTTATAGTTATTAACTTCACCCCGCAGTCCTGAACAGTCTCATTTGGGGACTTACTTGGAAAACACTTTTCCGCTGTAACAGACAAATTAGTTTGTTCAAAACATGAAATACCATAATCTTCTATCTTCACCCCAATGTTCTGAACAGTCTCACCAGGGGACTTGTAAAAAATGTGCCTTTCATCTTCTAACCAGTATAATCCCTCAAATTCAGGTAAATCAGGAAGTCCATTACCTTCTTGAATTAGTGGCTCCAACTCCTCTCCAACAGGTTCCAAAACAGTCCTCTCTTCAGTGGATACTATTAAACGTTCCAGCAAATTATGATACCGTGATTCAGCTCCTTTACAGTGTTTTTCCACCTCCATCCATTGGTCATATAACCATCTCAACACTCTCAGATGATTGCAGTTCTGCTTAGCTTGTTCAGACATGGTCGCACCATCTACATCCTGCTCCATGAACTCCATCACTGACACAGCTCTTCACACCTGTTGTAATATCCCATTAAATACAGTAAAAACAGCTCCTTTCAATAACAGCAAACAAGTCTGCTGTAATCTTCCATCCGCTCCTCTCAGCAGCAGCAGACAAACCTGTTGTAATGTCCCATTAACTGCACTGCCCACCAGACCTTTGCACAGGCCACACTTATCCCACTTCTGACACCAAATGTGGTAGGGCGTAGTATATGTGGGCAGTCATAAGAAAAAGATGTCTCACCATTCCTTGTAATTTTTCCAATTTTAATTAGTTCCTTTTCAGACATCAATCACAACAGGATAATTCCAGCATGGTACAGTACTTTTTCCTTCTTACATTTACATTCAGACAGCAGACATTACAGCGAATGGCATAATCTTGAAATTTATAAATCTTCAATTTCAGAGCAGGAATTAACACAGTCTATCAAACTCCTCAGAGCACTTTTCCACAGCATCCAGAGCATACCTCCAGGCCCACAGCAAACAGAATCTGACCTCTCATCCAACACAATCTAAATTTATACCCCAAAGGAGTCATGTGATTATTTAACTCCACCACAGTATATAATTATATACTTTAAAGCTTTATTTATTATGCTTTTATTTTATTTATAAACACATCGCCCCTTTAAATAATCTTAGTTAAACATTTTCACGCCTATAAACAATTTAAACCCCTTTAATAATATTTTAAATATTAATTCTAACAATTGAAGGCACCTTCCCTTCCTATGCTTGATATAAAGAATGAAGTTGAGGCTGGCCGGCTCTTAGAAGAAAAAACGCTGCTAGGATTCGAACTCGGGACCTTACAAACACCGCAAACATCTTCATCCTGAAGAGATTCCAGAGTCAACTCTAAACCTTCTCACTCTACCTCCAAAAGGTTTGTAAATTATAAAACGATTATGCTTTAGTTAATACACTTCATTTTAAGGGAAAATTTAAAGGTACATAACTTTGCGATAGTGCTAATGTTCGCACTATCGAGAAGAAACGCTACGGCTTATTTCTGAAAAGCAAAGCCATAATGTCAGTACAAAGAGAGGATTTCTATCCAAATAATATATATAAATTTAAACTATTACTCTAACTAACCTATAATCTTTAATACATACAAAAGCAACTGCAATAGTAGCGCTACAAATCAGTCCCAAGTCCACTCCATTCATCCTATATCTATTTATGTAAAACGACTCAGGCCAATTATTGAAGGGGGGGGTTGAGGAACCACAAAAGGTTCACCTTGACAGTACTTTGCCTTCCTCCCTCATAGAGGCCATCACAAAACCAATACTATTCAAAGCTGAAAAACCCTCACACCAGGGCATAAAGAAAACACCCAAATTAGTTCACTACTGAAAAGGCAATAACATGCCCTTTTCAAATCCCACTTCTTTATTCTACTTCATTCCAAGAACTCCCCTTTTCCAGAGCACAGCATAATACAAACGCCCACTCTCCCTGAATCCACCCACACGACTGGCCACACAACACCCAACCAAAAAGGCTACTAAATAATTTTTATATCATCTGCAGTGCCAATCGGTACCAAAACAAGTTCCTTAAGAAGGGCAGCTGATCCTCTCAATCTACCATAGCCACATTTCATTTCCCATTTACATTCAAGTATCTCTGAGCAATTTACGCACCAAACAAACATTAATTTATGAGGGCTACCACTAATTTTAATTCTGAGCTCTATGCAAACTTCATCAAGGGAAGGCAGCACACTGTATATATTCCGCTCCACTTTGTGTAAAACCTGCTTTCAAAAGACTGTGCACTGCTTACACTTAATTCAGAAGGCAGTCACAATTTCTAAGCATATGCTGAACAACGTTACATGTTAACGCTTTAAATCTAATCCGCTGTTAATTACCTAAAGATCTAAATAAAATCACAAAAACGCTAATGGACACTTTCATAAAGCTTCTTACACTGTTATAATCTAACGCCTTTCCATTTTACTTCTAACACAGGGCTTACTATGCACCCATATAGTACAAGTCTATAAATAAATGTTTTAAATACTATCAGAAAATGCTATAACTAGACATCGCCTAAGCAATCATTTACCGACACAGCAGACGCCATTTTACAACCACCAAAGGGGGAATTCAGGTATACTACCTCAAAGGATTCCATCCCAACCTTCACATTAAAACAACAATGATCCTATCGTTTATTTAGACATTCTCCTTTCTTTTAATTCACTTTGATTGTTTAATTCAAACAATGTCGCTAAATGACAGCTGCCTTTTAACTGAATGCATAAGCCCAGACTAGACAGCCTGGCTGCAAAACAATACGAATCATAACAGCACCTTTAGGAGAATATAAAACAGAGCTTTCCGGTAGCCCTCCCAGTTTTATAAATATTATTTGGGGCCCTCAACCCTTCACAGGAGCACCCTGTGACAGTAATGAAGGGGTGCCTGCACCCAGAGGTCAGGGTTGTTAGGGGTCAAGCTAACCTGGGCACAGCCCTCCGGGACACTGTAACCCCCTCTCTTTCCCTTCTAGTGGCCTGAACAATATACAATAATTACTTTCGCAATGACCCTTATTCACCAGGCAATTTCCCACACTGTTTGCACTTACCACCAGGGCTGGCTCCTCTAGCTTGACCCTGGGGACCCCCTGTAAAATAAGGTTAAGCACAGCAAATAGTAACAGTACAATACTTTTGGCACAAACTGGAACCACAGTCAGATTAAATGCAAACAAAGTTAAATCTGCTTTATTCAGGGGACTTGAACAAGGAAGGGGCGTAATCAGGTTGATTTGCTTAAAAGCTATATTAATCAGACAGTTATGCATGCAGTTCAGAGTCCCTACACAATGACACACTCTGGGTATCCAGGTAGGAAAATGGTGGGCTAGCCAGGAAAATTGCAGCTGGCTGGGGCCCTGTGATGGAAGAATGCAACATGCACAACACACACTATTTGTAATCTGGAGCCAGAGGGCTCAGTTAGTGAAAGAAAAAGCAACAAGACAAACAGATGACAATACTTTTAGATTTAGCTGTTGTTGCAGGGAGCTACCTTGATGTTTACTCATGATACCTAATACTGGACACAGGCAGGATGAAATCGAGACTGCAGGCTGTTGAGCTGGAGTGCCCGGAGAAGCAGGGCCCACACGAATCACCAAGGCGTTATTCCTGTTCAAGGAGTTGAGCAGGGGGCTGATCCCCAAGCTGGTCTCTCATCGATGACTTGCTCTGCATAGCAGGTATTCTGGCTGGGCCAGTGTAGCAGGGCCCAGGCAAACGGAAATGGATATGGATTCAGTCTGTGGAGCTGGATACAGCCTCCAGCAAGCAAAACACAGTTCAGACACACAGTGGGGAACCAAATCACGAACCACGATAAGCACACAGCACATTCACATGTAAGGAAATTCCACTGTACCAGGCAAATGGCTCTCCGGTCGCAATTACAGAGTCTCTGCACAATGCGGGAGTTCAGAGGTAGCTGGAAGTCCTGACAGGCCGATCGCATTCAGCAAATCTTTGGTCTTCTTTAGGTTAAAGCCTGGTCACAGTTAAGTGGTTTAATTCGCTCTCCAAATTCAAATTCAGTCTGAAAAAAGCGCAAGTTGCCTCTCAGGGACAGTCCCGGACAGCAGGCAGGCATGCAGGCCAAACTCAGGCCTTTCCACAGTTCTCCCACGTGAATCCACTATGGATTGCTGCTCGAACTATCTCGAGGTGTTACTTCACTTGCCAATTCAGATCTAACTGAAACTGCAAGCAGTGTGGGACTTTCCCCAAGATCCAAAAGGGTTCGGTTGGCTGATCTGTCTGTAAGTCACAACAAGGGCTCCCCCTCCAGGTTATTTTAGGCGCCAAAAGCCCAAAACTACAATTCCTACAAGTTTTGGCCCCACCAAGCCCCTGTAGGCAGGCTCTATTTTAGAGTCCCAAATGTGCTGATTGGCCCATTCTGACAGTCCAGGACCAAGATGATGGAAACAAACAGAACTGTCCATGCTGCAAAGAAGGTAGGTTAGAACAAACCGCAATATCATTACTACTCTAACAAATTATCAGCAAACAAGTACATCTTATAACAGAACTCCCTCTCAGATTAATTATGACTGCAATCCAGGCTGCTCTTAAAGAGACAGTACACAGAGGCTACACAGGCACTCTCTAGCAATACATTTAAACTGCTAAAACGCAATATACCAGCCTGGCAGTGAGCACTTAAGCAAGCTCAAGGAAGACTTTTTGGGAACTCCCATTTACACCCTTCCCTGCCTTGAGAAAACTTGGCATCCGTGTCAAGTCTATACCATCATGCTTCAGTTAACATAAACTTATTACTTTACTATACATATTCACTACACTTCACAATGCTGTATCCATAATGACAATGCTTATGCACGTTTCATACATGTGATATGGATTCCACTATGATTAACATACTTGTAACATCACAATATTGATTCATGTTATAACTTGCTGTACATTAAACAATGTAGAAGGGGGCCCTTCCCTGTCAGTTAACTTAGTGCTGGATGGGGCAAGGGCACCATACCGAGAAGGAAGAACAATCAGCCTGGAATTGGCCATTAAGTTCAGTTTGGGTAGTGAGCTCTGAGAAATATAAACACCCTTGTGAACCACATTGAGAGGCAAATCCACTGGCTTCCCGGGAGAATCATAACTAAAGCGCAATACTGACTTGACAGCTCGGCCAGTCTTTCTTGGGGGAACAGCCACAGTCTCTGTACTTTCAGCACTAACTTCAGAGCTTTCATCATTTGTGAGGGGTGCATCTGCACGGATGGGAATGTCCAAACTCGGAGCACTGTCAGCTCCTTGCTCTGTAGGCTCTGCTTCCACAACACTCTGCTCATTTAGAGAAGCTTCTGGCACAGTTAGGCTTTGTGGCACTGAAGGAGGGCTGCCAGCACTCTCATATTGTTGTTTAAGTTCAGGTGTGTCACCAGAGAGACTCAGACCATCAGCCCCTTCTTTGGGCAAGTCACACAGTTCCACTAAATACAAGGAGTCCACAGCCTTGGACGTGATACTTTGCACTTCATTTTCAGGGAGCATTGGCTCCAAGGACAAAGCTGGGGAGTTAGGTAGTCCAGAAGGCCCAGCTTCATCCCCATGATTCTGCATAGGATTTCCATGAAACAACTGACTCAGTTCATAGGAGGGAGTGATAGGCATTACCATAGTCACTTTCATCAGAGGAGGACTGACAGTCACTATCATTCTGGGCCTGCAGCGGGGGAAACCTTAAATCTGTAACTACTGGGGTAGGTTGACTCTGTCTCTTTTGCAGCAGCAACGGTCACCGCCCAGGGAGGGTATATCTGCTGCCTCAGCTTCAACAATAACTTGACCGATAGGGCAAGTGGTTACAGTGCATGGTCTTGACAGCTTTGGAGTTATTCTCTGGGCGTATCTTGTACACTGGTAGATCATCCAACTTTCCAACTATTACACGAGGAAGATGGTGCCACCTATCAGCAATTTTGTGCTTACCATGTAGTCCCAAATTGCGTAACAACACACGGTCTCTGGGCCGAAGCTCTTGAGCCTTTACTTTCTTATTGTGCCTCTCTTTGTTGGTGAGATTTCTCTTGGTGGCCATTGTCTGCTCCAGTTGATATGCATGGTTCTATTGAGCTTTCAGTTTCTGTACACGCTGCAGGTAGTTTTCAGCTCAGATCCCATCTGGAGAGACCCCAAAGCAGACATCAACTGGAAGTCGGGCCTCCCTCCTGAACATGTGGCGGTAGGGGGAGAACCATTTTTGGTGCAATTGTATGCATGTACTAAAGTGCTAATCTGCTGGCTCCACTTATGCTTGTCTTTTGGATGTAGGGTGCTCAGCATGTCTAGAAGGGTGTGGTTAAAACGTTCTGGTTGAGGGTTCCCCTGCGGGTGTTAAGGGGTAGTTCTTGACTTCCCCAACCCCCACAGAGAGAGCATTTATTTGATTAGCCTACTTTCAAAGTCTCTGCCTTTGGTCAGTAGGATCTGCTGGGGCACCATAGTGGATGAAGAATTTTCCAATTAGCACCGTGGCCATGGTAGAGGCTTTTTGATCTTTAGTTGGAAAAGCTTGTGCATACCACGTGAAATGATTCATAACCACTAACACATTGCCAATATTCCGTTGATCAGGTTCTAAACACAAAAAATCTATGCAAACCAGTTCCATGGGGGCTCTCGTAGTGATATTGACAAGGGGGGGGCAGCCCTCTGAGGCAGGGCTTTTCTTTGGAGGCAACAACTACATGTCTTTACACGGTGCTCAACATCGGTTCCCATCTTGGGCCAGTAGAATCGAGACTGTACCAGGTCGAGAGTCCTGTCAATATCGAGGTACCCCATGTGATTGTGGAGTGGCCTCAGTACCAAGTGTTTAAAGGCCATGGGCAGGACCAATTGTTGCTTGTCTACTTGACTACTACGATCCACTGTCTCTCTGTATAACAACTGATTGAGTAACTTCAACCTGGGGCCTTCTTTAAACAATAGGGCAGTTCGCAAGTCAGGGGAACGCAACTTAGACACATCTTTCCCCGCACACAGGGCATCAAGTGCTGGTTGAATCATAGAATCTTGGGATTGAGCCCACTGAATACTGTCATTGTCAAGTTGAGGTAGTGACTAATATCTAGGGCAGAGAAATGGCAATAGGCAGCCGGTATGCAAGTATCAGGAGGGCCCAAGCAATCTACTAGACAGTCCACTGTGTCCGCAGACATTTGCTCATCTCTGTCAAACTTTTGGCACAGTGCTCGGATGCCAGGTTCAGACAGCCTGACTCAATCACTCTTGGAAGTGGGCCTTCGTGACAGGGCATCAGCATCAATATGGTTCAGTCCAGGTCTGTATTCAACAGCATAATCATAGGTTGATAAGGCAGAGAGCCACCGGTGCCCAGTGGCGTCTAACTTAGCTGAAGTCTGTACATAGGTCAACAGGTTATTGTCGGTCTTCACCAATATCTTTCCCCATAGAGGTACTCATGAAACTGATCAATGATGGCCCATTTTAGGGCAAGGAATTTTAGCTTGTGCACAGAATAGTTTCGCTCCGATGGGGTCATATTCCTGCTGGCGATAGCAACCAGTCTCAAACCATCCTCATGGTCTTGATATAGCATAGCTCCTAGGCCCTACAGACTAGCGTCGTATGCATCACATAAGGCTTGGTAGGGTCAGCATAGGCGAGGATGGGGGCATGAGTGAGCTGGTATATGACTTTGTGGAAGGCTGCTTCACATTCGGGTGTCCAGCGGGGCCCAAAAGGTTCACCTGTGTGGAAGTACACTTTCTCTGGTTCTTTGACAGCCCCTTTCTTGTATTTACAGTTGGTAGGGGGTAACCCTGGGTAAGATTCAGAAGCAGGCGTATCACCTTTGAATAGTCTTTTATGAACTCATGTAGCAGTCACAGAACCTGTGAAAACATTGTCGTTTTCTGCTATGGGGCCAGGGCTAAGTAGTCAGTGACTCAACCTTATTGGGATCGGTCTCTATTCCTTCTGCAGATACTATGTGCACCACATACTTCACGGAGGTTTGAAAAAACTGACACTTGTCAATGGACAGCTTGAGGCTGAAGTCTTCCAATCAGTCCAGCACTTTAAACAGTCAGGTCTCATGCTCCTCTAATGTGTGTCCAAACACGATTACATCTTCTAGGTACACTAGACATTACAGCAAGTTCATATCTCCCACCACACACTCCTTCAGTCACTAAAAGGTGGCCGGAATGCCCGAAATCCCCTGTGGCATTCTCAGGAATTCGTAGAACCCCAAAGGACAGATGAAGGCTGCTTTCTCATGGTCCTCCGGGGCCATCGGAATCTAGAATCATTAACTGCGAAGATTCAATACTGAGAACCATTTGCTCCCATTCAAGCAATCCAGGGCATCTTGTATATGGGGCATGGTGTATTGATCTGAGGCAGTCCACCGGTTCAGGTTCAATAATCAACACACATCCTCACTGACCCATTCTTCGTATGCACAACCACAATGGGAGCGGCATATGGGCTCCTTGATTGCTGTATCACGCCAGCAGTGAGCATTTCCTGCAGGTGTCTCCTCACATCATCTGTGTCCGCTGGGGCGAGGCGTCGGGATCTCTCTCGAAATGGCCAGTCATCATGCAGGTGTATATGATGCCCTGCACCATGGACACACCCAACATCCCATTCCTTTAATGAAAACACTTGGTCTGTCTGGGCAAGTTTCTTGCTAATCCTAGCCTTCCATTCAGCTGGTAGTGGGGACTCACCAAAGTCAAATAAGTCTGGGGTCACTCTCTCCTTTTGGCCAGAGTACTTGTTATTGGATAATACTGTAGTGTCTGCCCAATGTACTGTAGCTAGAGGGCACCCCCTGTTCACCCAGACCTCCCGATCTGACACATTTCGAATCTGGACCATCACTCGGTGTGCGTAGGCATGGGCACGGGCAGGCAAGATGCTGGGTTTAACCAATAATCCTTCTGGCAAATTTCCATCACCAGGTGCACCCAACATTAATATTTTGTTCTTTACATTTCTCTTTAGGTGGACTTCTCTATGGATTATGCACTGGGCATTGGGGGCCAATACCAAGGAGTCAGGTTCCTTTTTCCACACTATCCTCCACTGGCTTATCTGGGTCCTCTTCATTGGGTTTCTGTTGTAAGTAATATGGCCTTTTTACTAAGGCTGGAATTCTTAGGGCCCATCCAGTCAGTTGCCCTTGTTTCTCATGGCAGAGTTGTGCTAGTCTCCCAAACATGTGGGTGTTTGTTCCAGTTAACAGGGGAACCCCATCATACAGTCCAGTGGAGGGACACACTAGGGCCAGTGTCTCTACTTGCTCCTCTACACCAGTTACAGTTGCAGGAAAAGACAACCAGAGACAGACATATCCTAGGTAGGGATAAGACTTGTCGCTCAGCCCCGAACACATAGAGGCCTTCCAGGAATTGTAATGGCACATCAGATAAGTGTTTGTCATGCCAGTCCTAAAATACAGTGGTCACTTGCAACCCACTGTCAAGCACAGCCCAAGTAGGAATACGATTCACAGCCAACAGAAGTCTTCATTAAAGGGCCCACTATTTTGGACCAGTCTGGAGGGAAAACAGCAGGGGCCTGGAAGATGATTTAGCCACAGAGGGGTTTGAGTTAGGATGGCCAAAGCCTTCACTGCAGTTATTTGTGCACCCCTTGACCACTGACTCGTTTTCTGAAGCTGTCCATGAAGCTGGTTCACCACTTTCTCTAAGTCCTTCTGAGACCAGCATTCCTTCTTTATATGGCTATCCTTGCCACAATTGTGACAAATGACAGGCTCTCAGGGCATCCTTGGGGAAAACATAGCAGGGAGTGCTGGAGCATTGACAGGAGATTGTGATCTGTCTTCTGCTGGTAGTGTACCAAGTCTGAAAAGTTCCTTTAGGGTGGCAGTCAATTCTTTGAGCTCAGCCGAGAAGCCACCCTCAGTAGAGGGTGCCTGAGGGTGCACCCCCAACCCCATAACAGTCATGTCCTGACAGGGGCCAGAGTCTCTGTCAGCAGGGGATACCTCAGCGAATGCACCCGGTTGTACTTTTCTGACTTCCTTCAGCAATTCCTCCCTCCACCGTTTAGCCCGCAGCGGGACACTCATAGTGGTCTCCATTTCAGAAGGGCCTTCCGGTGCCATGATCACTTGGGCTGAACTCACCCCATAATTACAATCTCCCTCTTCACCTTCTACCTCCCAGAGTTCTTTTATCAAGTCAAAGTATTCAGGTGGGTTACCTCCCCTATCCTTGAGCCTTAACTGGATGATCTGCAGTTTAGAATGCTTGATATGTTGCAATATGTGCCCCAATCACACACGGTTCAAATCACTGGTGGCTACCCCACCTTTTCTGTAAGCTTTCTGCAGAGCTCTTCCTAGGTGAGTAACATACACAGACAAACTTTCCCCCTTCCATTGTTTAGTACCTTGGAATTTCCACATCAAAGTCTCCCCTGACTCAGTGCTCCCAAAATTACCTTCAAGTACAGATAGGTACTTCTGAGCAGATACATCAGGGTTCGTGGACCTCAAAAATGTAATGGCTTCAAGGGTGGGGCCCCTCAAACTTTCTATGATTCTTTTCCACTTCTCAGCCTCCGCACACTGCCACTTGCGTACAAAGGGGGCAACATAGTCAATCCAGGTCTCCCAGTCATCCTCCCCCTGAGGGATGAGGAGGATGCCCAAGAAGATTCTCAGCCTTCGGTAGGAGTCATGACTAATGGTGGGTACAGATATAAGGGCCAGCACTGGCATGGGCACAGAAGGCAGGGCAGTAACAGGTACTGGAGTGGGAGGGGGTTGGGGAAGGAACATCCCAGGTGACAGGGAATAGTTTCTTAAAGTCCTCTATGGTTTTCCTTTGTAACCCCCTGCAAATGGGGGTTCCCAAAGACTTCCAGGAGCTTGCTTGAATGCTCCAAGCCTGAATGGTGTTTGGCATTTAAGCCATTTATCAATGAGTGTTTTTAGAGCCTCTGGTACTGTCTCTTTAAGAGCTGTCTGCTTGCAGACATAATTAGTTGTATGGGGGACTGTGTGCTTCTCTGAGTACCACTTCGAGCTGCTGCCAATTCACTTCATTTTGCAGTCACTAGGAGTGCAAAGGGAACCTATCTGAAAGATGTAACTGTTTGCCAGAAATTATTTAGAGTAATAATGAAATACAGTTTGTCTAACCTGCTTTTTTGCAGTCAGAACTGTCTGCTAGTTCCCCATTCTAGTTTTGAACTGCTGAACTGGACCAATCAGTGTGGGGATGACTAGCTCTAAAATGATGCCTTGGACTCATAATCTGGAGCCAGCCACAAGAGGATTGTATGGGCAGTGACTCTGGAGATGGTAGTTTAGACTTCAGTGCCTTTTGGACCAACAGCAGCAGTCTATTGTGAGTGACAGCCAATCCAGTCAAGAACTGGGAGGAACTCAAAGGAAGTGCCTGTTTCGTCAGTTGGAGTTCAGTTGAGCTTTGGCAGTGAAGAAGGAAGGAGCCCTGTGCTTTTGTGTGCAGTTTTAGTCAAAAAGCGTGTTAAGGCCCAGAGTTCCGGTCTGCAGCTTGTGTAACAGCTTGTTAGGACTGAATCGTCCTGTGAAAAGAATCAAAGGATCTCTGAAGGTAGAAACCAGGCTCACCCTGTAGAAGACTGGAAGAATTGCTGAAAATTGCACTCGGTCTGTCAGGAACTGAATCTGCTGTGTGTTCTCCTGCATTGTGCAGTAATGCAGATCGGGATACAGATGCAGCCTGCCTGGTATAGTACTTTCTTTTATATGGATGTGTGAAGAGGTTTGTGTACCTCAAGTGAGCCCTGCTGACATTGAAGGACCCTATCTTATTTGGAGGTCGGAGTACTAATTCAGGGTTGCTCCTGTTGAATTGCCACATTAAATCCAAATGGAATTACTGTACTGCTGACTGTTTAATTCTCCTTTTCTCTGTGTGAAAGGGCCCCTACCAGCTGCCCGGTTTGGACTAGCCACTAGGGCTTGGGTACCCAGGGACAGTAACGTGATAGGGATAGCCTGCACAGAGCCATAGGTAGATTATTAGAGTGATAAGCTAATTAACCTGATTTCCCCTGTCCTTGTTATATATCCCCTAAATAAACTAGAGCTGCTTGTTTCAGCAAAGTTATACTGCCTGAGGTATTTGTCTATGTTAAAGTACTGTACTGTGATTGTTGCACTGTATCTCATTTCACAGGAGGTCCCAGTGCCGGAACCAGACCTGGGGGTAAGTGTATACTGTGAAGGTAATTCTGATATATTGTGGGCCACTAGTGGGAAGAAAGGGGTTGCAGTGTCCCAGAGGCTGTGACCAAGTTAGTTTAACTATTGCAAACCCTGACCTCTGGGTGGAGGCACCGCCTATTGGATCCAGGCCCTCAACCTGTTGGTGGCAAATCAGGCAGGGGTAGTAGCCCCTGGGATAGCGCCATCTGGGGTTACATCTTGGAGGCACCGCTGGATTGTGTGTCCTCTAGTGGCCATATTTACGAACCACTGTTAAGAAAAAATGGTACCCGGCAGAAGTGGCTGTGCACGGCTGGTGGAGTGGTGTACTGGGGAGGAGATCGACCCCAAATGCTATGCTTATCCTGGACATCCCCTGGGTATCATAGGACACTGTGCAGGGAGTACTTTCCAAGGTGGAAGGTTTACAAAACCCTGTGGTGGTGGGTCGGCATGCTAATCTGCTCACCCACACTTTCCTGGCCCTAGTAGAGTTTAAGGATCCCATAGATAGCTCCAAAGTGCCACAGACCATTACCCCAGAGGGAGCCCTCACTGCTTGGAGAGTGATAACTAAGGACAAAGACCTGGGGAATCAGCCCCACCACTATCTGAAACTTTTGAGGAGAAATTTGCTGAATGGTTGCTGGGAGAGGAAAACTGTGGAGGACTTGAAGAAACTATTCTTTCCACCTGAGGGTGTTCCTCCCCAACACCCTCTCCTGCTCCAGTGCCCGTAATGGTGGCTGAACCAATGCAGACTCCTATTTCTGCACCTGCCATTAGTCACGACTCTCACCAAGGTTGAGGATCTTCCTGGCACCCCTCCCCACCCCAAGGGAGGATGACTGGGAGACCTGGATAGACTATGTTGCCCCCAAGTGCTAGAATGGCAATGCTCGGAAGGTGAAAAGCGAAAGAGGGTTAGTGAGAGCCTCCGAGGTCCTGCCCTGGCTACCATCCGTGCTAAACGGGCCAGTAACCCTGAAGCGACTGCACAGGCCTATCTTGAGGCCTTGGAGAATGTGTATGGGAGCCCAGATTCTGATGAGGACCTATGGTGGAGAGTAAGAGATGCACAACAGTACCAAGGGAGTTGTTGTCTGTGTATGTATCTCGGCTGGAAAAATTGTTGCAAGAATGCCTCAGAAAAGGTAGTTTGCCAGCGATTGAACTGGACCGAACCAGGCGGACAGGATCCTTAAGTCTGCCCCTTCTCAGAACTGCTGTTGCTTCAGTTACACCTGGCAGATCGACTGGAATCCCCCTCCTATGATGAGTTAATGAGAAATTCGAGGAGTTGAGAAAGACGACTCGGAGGGACCTGCACCAATAGCTGCGGCCACGACCCGAGTGACTGAGGGTGACCCATCAAGTGAAGTTCAGGGGCAGAGGTTGGCAGTCAATGAGTGCTCTGACAAGGAAAAGATATGTCACAATGGGGCGAACTGTTGAGAGAGATCCGGGAATTCAAAAACAGTCCCTTTATGGAAGGCCACTTGCAAGTGCAGGGCCCTGACCTATATCCGACTGCATCACTATGGGGGTGGGGGTACCCACCATGTATCTCCTGCTGATAACAGCTCCGAACTCGATTCCTTGACCATGGAAGTGGAGAAACTGACGAGATGTCCATGTGCTTATCACGCCAAGAGACAGAGATGGCACCAAGGTTTCCAGTTAGTAATACCCCGCCCTGGCTCCCAGTGTGGCGCTCGCCAGCTCAAACTCCAGAAAGTATGTTTTGCTATAATTGTGGGAAAGATGGGCACATGAAACGGGAATGCCAGTCCCCAAAAGACACTGACAAAGTTGCATATAGGCTACAAGGAGAGCTTCGGAGAAGAAATCAGTGGTTAAGAGGTGCACGACATGATCCCAGTGAGGGCACCAAAAATGCTAATTCACGTCCTTTTGTGGCAAGGTCAGTTGCCCAGGCCCCACCACCGCCTCCAGACTGGTCCAGAATAGTGGGTCCCTCCATGGAGACCACTGTAAAGGTGAGACGGAGTGTCTACAAGAGCTATATTAGACAGTGGCTCCCAAGTGACAATTATGTTCCAAGATTGGTATCAGAAGCATTTGTCAGACGTACCCTTACAACCATTAGAAGGACTGCATGTATGGGGGTTAAGTGAGAAGGCCTACCCCTATTCCGGGTATATCCGACTTTGGCTGTCTTTCCCCACCTCCGTGGCTGGAGTGGCCGAACAAGTAGAGACCCTAGCCTTAGTGTGTCCCCCCACTGGACTGTATGATGGTGTCCCTTTGTTGATTGGAACAAATGCTCATATGTTCGGAAGGCTGGCACAGTTGTGTTATGAAAAACAGGGGTCAAAGACTAGTAGAGCTTTTAAGAGTTCCGCTTTTAATTAAGAAGGCCTATGAGGCACAGAGAGATGCTGAAAAAACAGAACCAGAGGAACCGGTCGGAATTGTATGGAAGAAGGATCCTGAGTCTCTGATCCTGGCGCCAAATGCCCAGTGTACCTTACAGGAGAGGTCCGGATCAGAAAGGATGTTAAGAATAAAATATTAATGTTGGATGCACCAGGCGATGGAAAATTGCCAGAGGGACTGCTGGTCAAGCCTAGTATTTTGCCCGCTAGAGCCCATGCTTATGCCAGAAGGGTAATGGTCCAAGTTCATAATGTGTCTGAAAGAGACATTCGAGTAAACAGAGGTTGCATCCTGGCTAATGTGCATTGTGCAGACACTGCAGTGCTACCCAGCAGCAAGAGTTCAAGGAAGAATGACAGAGTAACGCCTGACTTGTTTGATTTCGGCGACTCCCGCTGCCAGCTGAATGGAAAGTGAAGATCAGTGAGAAGCTTGCCCAGAGAGACCAGGTGTTTCTTTAAAGGAATGGGATGTGGGATGCGTGCAAGGAGCTGAGCACAATATCCGCTGCATGACGAAAAGACCATTTCGTGAGAGGTCTCGCCTGGCACCTGCTGACATAGATGATGTGGAGACGATCTGCAAGAGATGTTAGCTGCTGGTGTAATACAAGAATCCAGAAGCCCTTATGCTTCCCCATTGTGGTAGTGAGGAAAAAGAATGGAACAGTAAGGATGTGTGTGGATTATCGCACCTTAAACCGGGACTATCCCTGATCAGTACACAATGCCCCGCATTCAGGATGCTTTGGACTGCCTAAGCGGGAGCAAGTGGTTCTCTGTGCTGGATCTCCGCAGTGGGTACTATCAGATCCCGATGGCCTCAGAGGACCGTGAAAAGACAGCCTTTATCTGTCCGCTTGGCTTCTATGAATTCATGAGGATGCCTGGCGGATTTCAGGTGCCCCAGCCACTTTTCAACGATTGATGGAGCGTGCAGTGGGGACATGAACTTACTAGAGTGCCTGGTATACCTAGATGATGTTATTGTGTTTGGCAGCTCACTGGAGGAACATGAGAGCAGATTATTTAAGGTATTGGACCGACTGGAGGACTTTTGGCCTTAAACTGTCCATTGATAAGTGTCAATTTTTTCAAACATCAGTAAGTATGTGGGACACATAGTATCCACCAGGAATAGAGACCGACCCAAGTAAAGTTGAGGCCTTGACCACCTGGCCACAGCCCAAAAATCTAAAAAGAACTGCAAAGATTCCTGGGATTCTGTGGTTATTATCGGCGCTTCATCAAGGACTATTCAAGAGTGATCCGCCCTTTACTTAACCTTACTCAAGGGTATCCCCAACCCACAAAAATACCAAAAGTCAGCATCCCTCAAGACTGAAAGAGTGTATTTTCATCCGAGTGAAGTATTTGGGGCCGCTGGACTCCTGATTGTGAGACTGCTTTTCATGAGATCATATATCAACTTACCCATGCTCCAGTGCTGGCCTATGCCGATCCAAGAAAACCTTACGTCCTGCACACTGATGCTAGCTTGCAAGGGTTGGGGGCTGTGTTGTACCAAAGCACGAGAATGGCCTGAGACCAGTGGCCTTTGCCAGTAGAAGCCTGACCCCATCCGAAAAGAACTATCCTGTACATAAGTTAGAGTTCCTAGCTTTGAAGTGGGCTATTGTTGACCAATTCCATGAGTACTTGTATGGGGCTAAAATACTAGTAAAACTGACAATAATCCTTTGACCTATGTGCAGACCTCAGCTAAGTTGGATGCCACTGGCCATAGGTGGCTTTCTGCATTATCTACATATGACTATGCTCTCAATACCGAGCAGGTCTGAACACATAGATGCTGATGCTCTCTCCCGGAGGCCTGTTCCCAGAATGATTGGGTCCGACTGGCAGAACCTGACATTCGGGCACTCTGCGGAAGTTTGACAGGGAGGAACAAATGTCCACGGACGCAGTGGACTGCATGGTGGATTGCTTGGGAGCCTCTGAGAATTGCATACCTGCTGCTTATTGCCACTTTTCTGCAATAGACATTGGTGCACTGCCTCAGCTGGACAATGACAGTATTCGGGCGGGCTCAATCCCCGCGATCCCATGATCAAAGCAGCTTTAGAAGCCCTCTATGCAGGAAAAGATGTGTCCAAATTACGCCCACTGATTTGAGAACTGCACTGTTATACAAAGAAGGTCCTAAGTTGAAACTGATCAATAAACTGTTATACAGAGAAACAGTAGACAGAGGGGACAAGTAGACAAACAACAACTAGTGCTGCCCACTGCCTTTCGAGACTCAGTATTGAGGTCCTTGCACAACCACATGGGGCACCTTGGTATAGACAGAACACTTGACTTGGTGAGATCCAGATTCTATTGGCCTAAGATGGGGGCTGATGTGAGCAACACATTCGAATCTTGTAGTCGCTGCTTACAGAGGAAAGCTTTGCCCCAGAGGGCTGCCCCTTGTTAACATAACCACCAGTGCACCCATGGAGCTGGTCTGTATTGATTTTCAAGTTTGGAGTCAGATCAAAGAAATATCAGTAATGTGCTGGTGGTCACTGACCATTTCACTAGATATGCCCAAGCTTTCCCCACCAAAGACCAGAAAGCATCCACTGTAGCCAAAGTACTTGTAGAAAACTTTTTGTTCACTAGTGGGCTCCACAAAGAATCCATTCTGATCAAGGGAGAGACTTTGAGAGTCGTCTGATCAAAGAGATGCTTTCTCTGTGGGGAGTGCGAAGTCAGAACCACTCCTTACCACCCCCAGGGGACCCACAGCCTGAACGTTTCAACCGCACTTTGCTAGATATGCTAGGCACCCTGCACCCAAAGGACAAGCCTAGATGGAGCCAACAAATTAGCACCCTGGTACATGCTTATAACTGCACCAAAGTGATGCCACTGGATTCTCCCCTACCGCCTGATGTTTGGAAGAGAAGCTCGACTACCAGTAGATGTGTTTTGGGGTCTCTCCTGATGGGGTTCAAGCTGACAACTATTTACAGTATGTGCAAAAGTTAAAGGCCCAGCTAACTCATGCGTACCAACTGGCTCAAACCATGGCGCCAAAAGAAATCTCGCCAACAAAGAAAGGTATGATAAAAGGTGAAAGCACAGGAACTCCAGGAGGAGATCGGGTATTGCTAAGAAATCTGGGACTGCATGGCAAGCACAAGATTGCTGACAGATGGCACCATCTCCCTCACATTGTAGTGGGCAAACTAGATGATCTGCCAGTGTACAAAGTAAGGCCTGAGAATAATTCAAAAGATGTAAAAACAATGCATAGAAATCATTTACTGCCCATTGGACAAATCTTAATTGAGTCTGAGCCCCTAGAAGATGCCCCTCTGGACCAGTGACTAGAGCTGCTGCTAAGAAAAGATCAAGAAAGTCTGCACCTACAGAAGCAAAGTTAAAGTGTTCCCTCCACAAGTCCCAGTTGAGCATGACTGTCAGTCCATATCGGAAGAAAGTGAGAGTGACTTTGAATACTATCCTTCTTACGAACTGAGTCAATTGTTTGGGGCAATCCCTAGTCAATACTGGAGACAAAGCTGGGCCTTCTGGACTGTCTAAGCCCCAGCTTCATCCCTGGAGCCAATGCTCCCAGAAAGTGAGTGCAAAGCATCAGATCAGATGAAATGGAATCATTGTGCATGGTTGAACTGTTTGAGCTTTCAGGGAGGAAAATGATAGATTGGGGCAGACTGGTGATACACCCGAACAAGAGAGTATTTTGAGTGCCCTGACAGTCCACTGCCAGTGTCCGAAGCTCTCCATGCAAGCCAAATGTTGTGGACTCAGAAACTGTAACTCCTGGAGCTGAAAGTGCCCCAGGTTCTAGCCTCTCTACCCCATGGAGACTCCCCTGACAAGTGAGGACAATGCTGAAAATGAGGCTCAGAGTGCAGAGACTATAACAGTTCCCCCTAGAAAGACTGGTCGAGCTGTAAAGCCTGTGGTGCACCTCAGTTATGATTCACTTGGGAGGCCTGTGGACTTGCCTCTCAATGTTGTCCATAAAGGAGTGTATGTGTCCCCGAGCTCATTGCCCAAACTGAGCATCAGTGCTAACTCCAAGTTACTTGTGTTGCCCTCTAAGTATGGTGCCCTTGCCCCATCCAGCCCCAAGGTAACTGATAGGGAAGGGCCCCCTCTCTTCAGGTTTCATGTACAAGAGGTAATAACTTGAGTTATGGTACAATGTGTATGTAATACTGTGTAAAGAGTGACGTACTGCAATGTTTCAGAAATGTGTTCTTGGTAAAATGATATATTGACTGATGATTACATGTGTGAGCCTAATGCAAATGTATATGGTTGCAGTTGAAACTTATGGGGGTACTTGCTTGACGCGGACGTCAAGCTTTCCCAGGCCAGGAAGGGTGTAACCCCCCTGCAAATGGGGGTTCCCAAAAGACTTCCAGGAGCTTGCTTGAATGCTCCAAGCCTGAATGGTGTTTGGCATTTAAGCCATTTATCAATGAGTGTTTTTAGAGCCTCTGGTACTGTCTCTTTAAGAGCTGTCTGCTTGCAGACATAATTAGTTTGTATGGGGGGACTGTGTGCTTCTCTGAGTACCACTCGAGCTGCTGCCAATTCACTTCATTTTTGCAGTCACTAGGAGTGCAAAGGGAACCTATCTGAAAGATGTAACTGTTTGCCAGAAATTATTTAGAGTAATAATGAAATTACAGTTTGTCTAACCTGCTTTCTTTGCAGTCAGAACTGTGTCTGCTAGTTCCCCATTCTAGTTTTGAACTGCTGAACTGGACCAATCAGTGTGGGGTAAGCTAGCTCTAAAATGATGCCTTGGACTCATAATCTGAGCCACCACAAGAGGATTGTATGGGCAGTGACTCTGGGAGATGTAGTTTAGACTTCAGTGCCTTTTGGACCAACAGCAGCAGTCTATTGTGAGTGACAGCCAATCCAGTCAAGAACTGGGAGGAACTCAAAGGAAGTGCCGGTTTGCGTCAGTTGGAGTTCAGTTGAGCTTTGGCAGTGAAGAAGGAAGGAGCCCTGTGCTTTTTCAGTGTGCAGTTTTAGTCAAAAAACGTGTGTAAGGCCCAGAGTTCCGGTCTGCAGCTTGTATAACAGCTTGTTAGGACTGAATCCGTCCTGTGAAAAGAATCAAAGGATCTCTGAAGAGTAGAAACCAGGCTCACCCTGTAGAAGACTGGAAGAATTGCTGAAAATTGCACTCGGTCTGTCAGGAACTGAATCTGCTGTGTGTTCTCCCGGGTATTGTGCAGTAATTGCGATCGGGATACAGATGCAGCCTGCCTGGTATAGTACTTTCTTTTATATGGATGTGTGAAGAGGTTTGTGTACCTCAAGTGAGCCCTACTGACATTGAAGGACCCTATCTTATTTGGAGGTCGTGAGTACTAATTCAGGGTTGCTCCTGTTGAATTGCCACATTAAATCCAAATGGAATTACTGTACTGCTGACTGTTTAATTCTCCTTTTCTCTGTGTGAAAGGGCCCCTACCAGCTGCCACAGTTTGGACTAGCCACTAGGGCTTGGGTACCCAGGGACAGTAATTATAGGGATAGGCCTGTGCACAGAGCCATAGGTAGATTATTAGAGTGATAAGCTAATTAACCTGATTTCCCTGTCCTTGTTATATCCCCTAAATAAATCAGAGCTGCTTGTTTCAGCAAAGTTATACTGCCTGAGGTATTTGTCTATGTTAAAGTACTGTACTGTGATTGTTGCACTGTATCTCATTTCACAGGAGGTCCCAGTGCCGGAACCAGACCTGGGGGTAAGTGTATACTGTGAAGGTAATTCTGATATATTGTGTGGGCCACTAGTGGGAAGAAAGGGGGGTTGCAGTGTCCCAGAGGGCTGTGACCAAGTTAGTTTAACTATTGCAAACCCTGACCTCTGGGTGGAGGCACCCGCCATTGGATCCAGGCCCCTCAACCTGTTAGTGGCAAATCAGGCAGGGGTAGTAGCCCCTGGGATAGCGCCATCTAGGGGTTACACCTTCCTCCAGCAACAACTTAGCAAATTTCTCCACAAAAGTCTCAGATAATGGTGGTAGCTCATCTTTCCCAGGGTCTTTACTGTCTTTTGTTATCACTCTCCAGGCAGCTAGGACTCCTTCTGAGGCAATAGTCTGTGGCACTTTAGAGCTGTCCACGAGGTCACCACACTCTACCAAGGTTATGAAAGTTTGGGCGATCAAATCAGCCTGTCGACCCACCACCACAGGGTTTTTTAAACATTCAACTTTAGAGAGTGCTCCATCTACAGTGTCCTTATTGGTACCCAGGGGAATATCCAGTATACGCAGAGCATTTTGGGGGTCGATCTCCTGCCCAGTACACCACCCCACCAACTGGTGCACAGTCATTTCTACTGGGGTAGCCATTAATCTTTAACAATAATTCTTAATTTTTAGCCACTAGAAGGCACAAAATCCCAGCGGTGAGCCTCCAAGATGTAACCCCTAGGTGGCACTATCCCAAGGGCTACTACCCCGTCTGCTTGGCTAATAGTAGGTTAAGGGACCTGTGTAATGAAATGGGTGCCTCCACATGGAGGTCAGGGTTGTTACTGGTTAAGCTAACCTGGGCACAGCCATCTGGGACACTGTAACCCCCCTCTTTCCCTTCTAGTGACCTGAACAATATACAATAATTACTTTCACAATGACCCTTATTAAACAAGCAATTACCAGGCTGGCAGTATAGCCTAGAGCAAGAGTTCTCAAACTTTGTCGTAGTGAGCCTCCCCTAAGTCATGGAAAAGATCTTGAGCCTCCCCCAAAATACTGAAATATTTTTGGGCCTCCCCATAGAAAAATAGCTTACTTTTCACAGGTACATCAGGAATAAATTGAAACCTCTTTGCATAGCAGGCTCTCAGGTTACTAAGCTTATTGTACCTCCCAAAAAAAAAAAAAAAAACAGGACAACCTACTGGCTCCAATATTTTGACTCTTAAACTATTGTTACCCCTTACTGCCATACCTTCATGGAGCAGATTGCTTTTTCTGTTTCCTCTAACTGGAATACTTTTTCTGCTGACATTTGCCTCTTCCCCTCTCACCCTGCTCTTAAGCTACTTCTCAGGATCATTTGCTCCCTCCTGCTATTATTCCTAGCACCTGTATGTTTGACTCTTGTATTTGAACAGTTCTGCTGCCAGTCTAATTGATCAATTGTTCCTTGCATTGTTTATTGTTCTTAATTTGTTTGCACTTTTATTCATTTTGTATTGCTTGAGTGTTTTGCAGTTACATTTTGAATTGTATTCTCTCGCTACCTTCCTGGGTACACCTGATATAAGCCATGGCTCAGTACCTTCCCTGGTCAAAGACTTCTAATAAATACATAAATCCACCTACTATTATCCTCCTTCAGTTTGCCTTATCCCTTCACACAAAATCTATACAGTTCCAATAGTGAAATATAATACTTTTTAAGACTTGCTTGAGCCTCCCCTGGAACAGCTTGGGGCCTCCCCAGGGAGGCTGGCCTCACCATTTGAGAACCCCTGGCCTAGAGGTTAGAGGAATGAGGTGTGAACAAGCTTGATACATCCAGCAGACCAGACCTGAGTTTGATTCTCACAACCTCCACTTGCATTCTCTGTGACTCTGAGCAAGTCACTTAACCACCCAGTGCTCCCAGGTCGCCCCTGAAAACAGTCACTTGTGCCTAGTGGGCCTTACCCAGTTACCAAAGACTAAAATAAAAAAAATAAATAAATAAAAATTACCCACACTGTTTGCACTTACCACCAGAGCTGTTTCCTCTAGCTTGATCCTGGGGACCCCCTGTAAAACAAGGGTAAGCATAGCAACAGTACAATACTTTTGGCACAAACTGGAACCACAGTCAGGTTAAATGCAAACAAAGTTAAATCTGATTTATTCAGGGGACTTGAATAAGGGAGGGGCGTAATCAGGTTGATTTGCTTAAAAGCTATATTAATCAGACAGTTATGCATGCAGTTCAGAGTCCCTACACAGTCACATACTCTGGGTACCCAGGTAGGAAAACGGTGAGCTAGCCAGGAACATTGCAGCTGGTTGGGGCCCTGTGATGGAAGAAAGCAACATGCACAACACACACGATTTTCAATCTGGAGCCGGAGGGCTCAGTTCATGAAAGGAAAAAGCAACAAGACAATCAGATGACAATACTTTTAGATTTAGCTGTTGTTGCAGGGAGCTACCCTGATGTTTACTCACGATACCTAATACTGGACACAGGCAGGATGAAATTGAGACTGCAGGCTGTTGAGCTGGAGTGCCCGGAGAAGCAGGGCCCACACGAATCACTGAGGCATCATTACTGTTCAAGGCATTGAGCAGGGGGCTGATCCCCAGGCCGGTCTCCTGTCAATGACTTGCTCTGCGCAGCAGGTATTCTGGCTGGGCCAGTATAGCAGGGCCCAGGCAAATGGAAATGGATTCGGATTCAGTCTGTGGAGCTGGATACAGCCTCCAGCAAGCAAAACACAGTTCAGACACACAGTGGGGAACCAAATCACGACCCACTATAAGCACACAGCACGTTCACATGTAAGGAAATTCCACTGTACCAGGCAAATGGCTCTCCGGTCACAATTACAGAGTTTCTGCACAATCCGGGAGTTCAGAGGTAGCTGGAAGTCCTGATAGGCTGATCACATTCAGCAAATCTTTGGTCTTCTTCAGGTTAAAGCCTAGTCACAATTAAGTGGCTTAATTCGCTCTCCAAATTCGGATTCAGTCTGAAAAAAGCACAAGTTCCCTGTCAGGGACAGCAGGCAGGCATGCAGGCCAAACTCAGGCCTTTTCACAGTTCTCCTGCGCGAATCCACTATGGATTGCTGCTCAAACTATCTCAAGCTGTTACTTCTTCACTTGCCAACTCAGATCTAACTGAAACTGCAAGCAGTGTGGAACTTTCCCTAAGATCCAAAAGGTTTCGGTTGGCTGATCTGTCTGTAAGTCACAACAAGGGCCCCCCCTCCAGGTTATTTTAGGCGCCAAAAGCCCAAAACTACAATTCCTACAAGTTTTGGCCCCACCAAGCCCCTGTAGGCAGGCTCTATTTTAGAGTCCCAAATGTACTGATTGGCCCATTCTGACAGTCCAGGACCAAGATGATGGAAACAAACAGAACTGTCCATGCTGCAAAGAAGGCAGGTTATAACAAACTGCAATATCATTACTACAGTACTCTAACAAATTATCAGCAAACAAGTACATCTTATAACAGAGATCCCTCTCAGATTAATTATGACTGCAATCCAGGCAGCTCTTAAAGAGACAGTACAACGAGGCTATACAGGCACTGTCTGGCAATACATTTAAACTGCTAAAACGCAGGACACCAGCCTGGCAGTGAGCACTTAAGCAAGCTCAAGGAAGACTTTTCAGGAACACCCATTTGTAGGGGGGTTACAGGGGACAGAGACTGATACCAAATGCTAGGGCAGCTATTTTTAAAAACTATATATTTTGGCTGCAACCGGACTAGAAAGTTGGGACACGATATGGAACTGCATGCTAAAGTTTACCAGTAGCCATGTTGTGACACTTTGACCCCCAATGGACAGCCAATCAGCTATCTAGGTGCCCAAAACTGTTTGTGAGGCCTTATGGGAAAAGGTGTGGACAAATTTCAGGTGCCAGGAGACTTTTCCAATGAATAATCAAAGAGGGAAAATGGTTGTGATTGATCACTGAAGTCAGCCAATCAGAGGGCAGAATGTTTAGGGGAAATCCCAGAGACTTTGGGCAATTTGGGCAGTCTGTTCTGGGCTCTGATAGAGTCAAGAGGGCTCAGTGCTGTGTGGAGCAAAGTCTAAGGCCTCTCACAGGGCTTATGTGGAGTACTGTATTTCTGAGGATTGAAGTGATGGAATTTTACTGTTGGAAGGAACTGTAGACCTTAGCTGAATGGATCCGGTATTTGCTGAATATTCCTGGATTTGAGGAGAATCATTTGCTGCGAAGAGCCTGCATCAGAGGGACTGAGAGAAACTCCCAATGCCAAACAATGACCCAGAGAACCTCCTGATGTCTAATAATTCCGCCATTTCGGTGGCTCTGGATCTCATTGCTCCAGTCCGAGTTCGTCCTCTCTCCCTTCGCCCTCAACCCCCATGGTTTGATGGGACTCTGAGGGAGATATGGTGACTAGGACAAAGGTTAGAGCGATGCTGGCAGAAATCCACCCTAGATGCCGACCACCTTAGACTGATGGACCATTACCAAGTCTATTAATCTGCAATCACCCATAAGAAGGCAGAGTTCCTGTCTGGGGAGATTGCGGCTGCTCAGAATCGACCAGCTCAGCTGTTTTGAACTTTGGACAGACCGTGCAATCCAGCCTGTCTACAAGTCCAGAAAGCCCTTTCACAAATACAGTGCGATGAACTTGCTCGATTTTTTGCAACTAAGGTGGCTGACATCAGTGCGGCACTCCAACCTGCACACTCTATGGGCATTGCTTTGGATCAGCATGAGGCCACTGCTCCTCAGCTTTCCTGGAGTACCTTCGACTGATCGGAGTTCATGGATGTCATATGGATCATACAGAGTGTGCGCCCTACGTGCTGTAGTTTGGACCCAGGACCAACTTCCCTGATCTTGGGTTGTATGTATTCCATCTGTCCTGTTCTAGCATGGATAGTGTGGTGCTCCTTGGGATCTGGTGAGTTTCCTAGCTCCCTGAAAGAGGCGTGGTGACACCACTCTTAAAGAAAGCTTCTTTGGACCCAGACTGCCGTGAAACCTACAGACCAATCTCTACCCTTCCCTTTTTAGGGAAGGTGATTGAGAAGGTAGTAGCTGTACAGCTGGAGGACCATTTGACCATCCATGACATCTATGAACCCCTCCAGTCCAGTTTTCGAAAGAGACATAGTACTGAGACAGCGCTGGTTCGGGTGCTCAATGATCTCCTGATGGCTAGACATCGGAAGAGCCATTCTATCTTGATTCTTCTGGGTCTCTCATCAGTGTTTGACACTGTGGAACATGGGGTGCTACTTGGTCGTCTGAGGTATATCTGTGGACTGTCAGCTACAGTTTTTGGGTGGTTTACATCATTCCTCACGGGAAGAACTCAGAGAGTGGTGTCCAGGGTTTTCTCCTTAGACCCAGTTTCTCTGTTGTGTGGGGTACCTCAGGGCTCAGTGTTGTCCCCCATGTTGTTTGCGGTGTATATGCTGCCCCTCAGAGACATTGTAAGAAGGTATGGGCTGAGGTTTCACTGCTATGCTGATGATACCCAGCTCTACCTTTCTTTTGCACCTGACCAGGATGGAGCTCTCTCGGTCTTTAATAGCTGCCTTATAGAAATCCAGGAGTGGATGGATTCCACTTGGTTGAAGTTGAACTCAGAAAAAACTGAGGTGCTGTTTGTGGACCCAGGTCGCTGGAAAGGGGGGTTGGGAGTTGGTTTGCCCTGTGGACTTTTTCTGGGGGGCTTATCACTCCCGACCTCTGAACAGGTGCAAAACCTGGGGGTAATTTTTGATGAAGGGCTGACCCTGCATTCTCAGGTGTTGACTGTTGTAAATTAAGCTAATAGCAGGGGGCAGGATAGGATATCGTCACCTCAGGTGGTTGGGCACGAGGCCGCGGGCGAGTCGTCAACCATCCGGTGGCGATATCCTGATATACACACCTGGAGTGACTTATTGCTATTATGAACTGGCTTAAAGTTTCAGTTCATTTATTTAAAAAAAAAATGTGTTTAAATACTTTTTTTTTATTGTATTTGTGATGTGGAAGTATACCTTTTAATTAAAAAGTGCACAGTTTCTACTTTGTCCAGCAGATGGTGCTGCTGCTACATGGTGACTGAGCTGTGTTAGTGTGTGAAGCTGCTAATCTGCCAGGGTATTTTCAGTCTCTGTGTGTCGTCCGTGGTCCCCGGTCTGCTGATAAATGTGGTAGTGAGCGATGGATTCAGGCATGATGAGCTTTAGTAAATGAAATAAAAATTAAGTTGGTGATCGATAAATGAGGATTCGGAAGTAACGGGAGCGAGGATGAGTTTAGTCAGTGTAGAAGCACTGCCGCTGCCGTTTTGAAACGCAGCGTGCTTCAGGAGGTGAGAAACATAGTTCACGGCACGTTAGTTTTAAATAGCTGATATTTTTTTGAAGCTGTGAATGACTTAATGTGGTCCTGAGTAAACGGATGTTCAGCATTTCTACGGTTTGAAAAAATCTACAGGCGAAGCGTTTAGGTCGGAGGAGTTTGTTAATGTGGCTTAGTAAGGAGGCTGGTGGCACCGGAGCTTTTTTAAAGCCGTGATGATGTAGCCCGATATCATCACGGCTTTAAAGAGCTGTCGGCCAATCAGATTGCTCCATTTACGATCGCCGGTTCATAATCTTCCTTTTACCATCTAAGGAATATCTCCAGGATTAAGCATCTGGTTCTGTCCAGTGATCTTCCTACTCTGGTTCACGCCTTTGTGTCCTTGCACTTAGATTATTGCAACTCCCTTTACCTAGGGCTACCTCGGGTGGAAATCCGCCACTTGCAGCTGGTGCAGAACGCAGCGACCCGGCTTTTGACGGGATAGTCTCAGTCCCGTCATATTTTGCTGGTGCTACGTGGACTGCACTGGCTGCCAGTACAGTGGCGGATTACCTTCAAAGTTGGTCTTCTGACTTTTAAAGCCCTACACGGACTGGGCCCGGACTACCTGAAAGAGCTCCTGGTTTCTTACTGTCCTGGGCGATTGCTCCGCTCAGCCGATGAGAGGTTGCTAGAGATTCCAAAAGTGTGTTTGAAATCTTCTGGGGCCCCTCTGGAATTCTCTATACCGTTGGTTATGGGAGTGCACAACTGTGGAGGGATTTAAGCAAGCTCTGAAAACTTTTTTATGGCACCAGGCATTCAGTGATTGATTGATTGATGGCATGATGATACTATTGATTTTATATGATTTATGTTGTTGATGTCTGATTTGTGATTTTAAATTTGTTAGGCACCTTGGCATTCGAAAGGCGCCATAAAAATAAAGTTTACTATTATTATTAAAGTTTATTAAGCTGAGAAAGAGACTTTCTGGAAGCTGCGTGAGGACCAGAGCAAAAGTGGATGCTGTTTTGAATTGGAGAGACTATAAAAGGAAAGAGGTGAGCAGGTGTCCTATGCTTCAGGAGGTATCCCATTAAAATCACGATGGAATAATACGGAGTGCAATACAGCGAATTCATAATCGTGATTTTAAATATAGTGACCGCTGAACAATAACGAGTGGACCGAAATAGAGATTCTGGTTGCCATACATTATACAAAAATAGCACCTGATTGAAATAGCGATGATCGACTGCAGACCTAGAACCATTACAATGAGAGGGACTGAAATAGTAAGCAAGCAAGCAAGCGAGCAAATCTTTATTTATATAGCGCCTTTCAATATCAAGGCGCTGTACAAAGTATAAACCATAAATATACAAACAAACAGCAGTATTAATTTAAAATCAGTCTGGGAAAGCCAGTGAAAATAAATACGTTTTTAACAAAGATTTAAAACTACTGACGGTCAGGCATTCTCTTAACCGACTAGGTAGAGAATTCCACAGGGTTGGTGCTGCAAATGAAAAAGCACGAGCTCCAGATGTTTTAAGACAAACCCTGGGAATCTCTAGCAATCCCTCATCAGTGGATCAGGGGGGATGACTGGGGGAGTAGGGAGTCAGGAGATCTTTCAGGTAGTCAGGTCCCTGTTCATGTAGGACTTTAAAGGTAAGCAAGCCTATCTTATAGGTGATCCACCACTGAACCGGCAGCAAGTGCAGTCCGTGCAGCACAGGCATCATGTGACTGGACCAAAAGGTACCAGTCAACAGCTTGGCTGCAGCGTTCTGCACCAGCGACAAGCGGCGGATATCAACCCCAGACAGCCCTAGGTAGAGGGCATTGCAGTAGTCAAGACGGGTAGTAATGAAGGCATGGACCAGTGTTGGAAGGTCGCCCGGAGGAACCAGGTGTTTCACCCGGGCGATATTCCTCAGATGGTAAAATGAGGATTTAACCACAGCTGACACGTGAGATTTTATGGTCAAGCCATCGACAAAGATAAGATCCAGGTTCCGCACCCGATCTGAGGTAGTGAGCTGGACACCATCAAGCCACAGGCCCGACACGTGCCCAGCCCCGGAACCCACCTCCTGGTGACCCAGGTCCACAACCAATACCTCAGTCTTAACCAGATTCATTCTCAGCCAACTGGAGCTCATCCAGTCTTTGATCTCAGAGAGGCAATTATTTAGCACAGAGATCGCATCAACCTGTCCAGCCACAAAGGACATATACAGCTAAGTGTCATCTGCATAGCAGTGAAAACTCAAGCCATATCACCTGATGATATCTCCCAATGGCAGCATATACACTGTGAACAACATGGGTGCCAATATGGAGCCCTGCGGCACCCCGCAGGACAGGGGGAGGGCATCAGAAGAATAAATTTTAGTGACCACCCTCTGAATCCTGCCCACGAGGAACAATCAACACCATTCGAGGGCTGTACCCAACAGTCCACAGAGAAACCACGGGGTCTCCAAAAGCACCCCATGGTCCACAGTGTCAAAGGCTGCTGAGAGATCAAGAAGGACCAAGATGGTGCAAGCCTTTCAATCTCTTGCCATTAGGAGATCATTTAGTACCCGAACAAGGGCAGTCTCCATGCTATGCCTCTTCCTGAAACCAGACTGAAGAGCTTCATAGACATTGTAGGTTACAAGGTGATCGTCCAGTTGCAATGCAACTACCTTCTCAATAACATTCCCCACAAAGGGAAGGTTAGAGACTGGTCGGTAGTTTGCTGGATTGTCGGGATCCAAGGATGTTTTTTTAAGGAGTGGTCGAATGACTGCTTCCTTTAGGAGGTCTGGAAAACCCCCCCTCTCCAAGGATCTCCATACAATTTCAGCTAGGATCGGGCAGATAACAGCAACACACCTTACTAAAAGGGGGATAGGGCCCGGATCCAAACTACAACAGGTTGGGTGCAAAGTCTGGACAATCTTTACAATGTCCATGAATTCCGGTCGGCTTAAATCCGTCCAGACAGACCTGGTGCTTACCACCTTACGTCGACCTCCATAACCCCTTGTAGAGAGAGCCGGGCCAATTCCGATCCTGATGCTGGCAACCTAATTGGCGAAGAACCGAGCTAGCTCATCACACTTAATTTGTGAAAAAACTTCCGGACTAGAGACAGATTGGATTGTACAATCTGTCAACAGTTCAGAAAAGTTGAGCTGGTCGATTCTGCATGGCAGAAATCTCCCTGGACAGGAACTCTGCCTTTTTACAGGTGATTTCTGATGATAGCCCTTATAATGTTCTATCAATCTAAGCCTGTCAGCATCCAGGCCAGACTTCCACCATGCTCTCTCCAGCCTTCGACCAACTCGCCTCAACTCCTTCAAGGACCCATCGTACCAAGGAGACCTTGGGTGAAGAGTGAGTGGTCAAACACGAACAGGAGCAATCAAATCCAGGGCATCTCCCACTGCTTTATTATAGGCTAGTATGAGGTCCCCTGGACTTGTGCTTTCACCCAGCAATCCCGGTAGGTCCAGGACTGCCAATAGACCATCCGGGGTAACTCCCCTTAAAGGGCAATACCGGACCATCTCCGATGGGATAGGTCCATTTGGGGGAGCCCCGAACCTGAACCCTATGGTGTGATGGTCAGAGTGACCCCATATATGGGTAGAGGAGGTAACCGCCTGTGTAAGGCCCAACATTGTCATTAGTTGGAGGATATTTTGACCAAATGGCAAGAGTTCATCATCAACCCATGCATTGAAATCCCCCAGAATTATCCATCTGGGTGACTCCAATACCACGTCGACGATGAAGTCTGAAATCTCCTGCAGGAATAAACCCCCATCACCTCGGTGAATGAGGAGTATCCTGCAGCCTACACCCTCTCCCATGATACACTCAAAGGATCTGGTGATCCCCACTGGAACATCCACAAGGCCCAGTTCGGTCTTAAAAAAGATGACTACACCCCCACCCCTATGATCCAACCTCAGGCGGTGAATCACCGAGAACCCAGCTGAAACTGCAGAAGTCAATACTGGGCCAGCATTTTCATCCAGCCAGGTCTCAGTGATGCATGCCAGAGCCACTATCTTGTTTTTGATGGACCTGGCATTACATAACACCACCTGGGTTGGATGAGATGCTGAGAAAGACCCGACTGCTGACCAGCATTAATTACTGGACCCTTGGGTATGGGAACAAGACAGGGATTACCCCTGTCCTGGCACCATTTCACCCTCCTGTATACTTGAGAGGGACATGTGTTCTTTTATGTGTCAAAATAGCGACTCTGGAACCCAAAGATCAAAAAGCGGTCTTGTTTCTTGCTGCTATCAAAAGTTAGGAAAGGCTCACTTGAATTTGTTACTGTGAATTCGGGCCTGCCACTGATCTAGTTGCAGACATATGCTCTACACTCATAAGGGTCACTCTCGATCAACTTGCCTAATGCTTTGCAGCAAACAGTGCGTTTAATTAACTGCACCATTTAAATATTATGTTTAGAGCTACTGTGCATACAGGAATACATGTCACTCTAGGGAAACAGGAGGTATACAGGAGTACTACTATTTTTAGTTGCCATACAAAATAGTGCCTGATTGTAACCAGTAACCAGAGGTAACCTAAGGTAACCATGCAACCAGTGGTAACCTGGCAACCAGAGGTAACCAGGAAGTTGTTAAGACAAATGCATGGCCAGCAAAAATAGGAAAGCTGTCTGAATTACTTGAAGAAAAGGTATTGCAGCAGTGAGTTTGTCTCGGGGGGGGGGGGTGAGCATACGTATTTGGCCGCCTGCTCGCAACTAACACATGGGAGCTATACAGTGAGGTTGCGTTATTAACGCTCGCTATTAAATACTCGCCTATTTGCTCGTCGGCAATTACGCAATCGCTATTTTCACATGGAACCCTTCAGGAACCTGTTGCTTCTGCTAAAAACCCAGTTGAGGAAAGGAACTGTTGATCTGCACTTTGGAAATCTGTTGCCAAACAGCACTGGAAAGTGGAAATGTTTGTGAAACTGTCTGGCTGTGCACCAAAGCAGTTTTCCTGCCTGTGAGAAAAACTGAACCAGGCAATTCTCCAGCTGCATCTCAGAGCCAGGTGGGGAACTTGCTATCCCCCACCAAGTGGGGTCTGCTGGCTACAGGGGGCCACTGGCACATGGTAGGGGGCTAGGGCACCCATGACACTGTCTTGGTGAGGTTTGAGGGGCCAAGATGGTGGCGAAGTGTGAGCTGCCTGAGGACTGAGCTGTGTTTTGAGAGGCTGCTACCTGTATTTTAACTTGGTCTTATAGACAGAAAGGGTTTTCAGTGAGTTTTTTAGTTAGATAGTGCTTATAAGCGCTTTTTCGGTTCCCCCTGTTCAAACCAAGTGTTTTTTCAGTTATTTTGTAAATGTTTATGTTTATCCATGAAAGACAGCGTCTCGCTTTTAGAGTAGCCATTTGTTTGGCTTTTCGGCCACTTTGTGATAGTGTGGGAGTGCCAGTGGTTTAATTTTAGCATTCGCCGGCTTTTCTTTTTTTTGGAAGAGATGAACCGTGCTATTAAATGTGGACTTGGAGCAGACCTGGATGATCGGAAAGGAGCAAGACTGAGAATTCTGCTGCATGGCTTTGAGGGACTGTGCTTGAAGACTTGGATTGCTCCTGATTCATAATTTCGGCAATGAGAGTACAGACTGGAGTGTAAGAAATGTCCAACCGAGTGGAAGCCTGTTTTATGTGGCGGCTGCTGGTGTGGTGAGAGAGCATCCAGCGGAAGCTTTGTGGGTTCTCCTTCTACATAGTAGCGGTTGGGAAGTGTGTCGGGTAGGGGGGCTCCTCTAATGTCCTTTGGGCTAGGTGGCCAATGTGTCTCTCGCGACCAATCGAGAGTTGTTCAGCGACTCTTTGGGGAACCTGAGAGTGGGCTGGGATCTTCTAGGCCTCCTGTGGGTTATGTCTTGAGGACTGCCCCACTGGGGGTTGTAGTTGTGGGCCGTTGGAGGCTGGTTACCATGGCCTAGAAGTGGTTACATCTGGAAGGGGAGCCCCCTCTAGGCTCCTGTTTTACACACTTCTAGCTTGCTGCTGTAGTAGGGATCCCCAGATTGCCAGATTGCCAGACTGCCAAGACTGCCAGATCGATTGAATCAGCATGGCTATGACTGTGTCGAATATGGATTGACTGTGGAATTTAATTACTTAACTGTTTGATAAACTGCTGGAGATCTGCTACAACAGACTTTGGATTTGTTACAGTGGTCATGGATTAATTTTCTACAGCTTGTTCTATTTTCTTTTATTATTTTAGTTATATACTGCTCAGGTTCTGGTGAGAGCAGAACCAGGGATTAAGAAGTATACTGCTGGATATCTGCTATAACAGACTTTGGATTCGTTATAGTGGTCATGGACTAATTTTCTATAACCTGTTTTATTTGTCTTTTACTATTTTAGTTATTCATTGCTCAGGTTCTGGTGAGAGCAGAACCTGGGATTAAAAGTGTTGGCATTTTTGTTCAGGGGAGGTGAGAATTTCCCTGGGCTACTTATTCTACATCTGGACTGAATTATTTGATTTTTGGACTGCTGGTTATCTTTTCTAAAGGGCTGTTGAATCAGATTTATTTGTTCTATTCTGGGGAATTGTAGTAGTAGTTAGCTATAAACTTTAGACCCAAACTGTCTGATTGGATTGTGTGGAATGTGTTGGATGCCTGCCCCCACAGTTGTGCGCTGTTCACCCCTGCTCTCCATGCCCTCTGCCCCTTCTTCACTTCCCCCCTTGAGTTTGTTGTTTACCAGCACTGTAGAGCACTATGTATTGCACGTAAGAGATGGGGGGGGCGGGGGGCCAACAGCGGAGGGTGAATAAGCAGAGTCATCCTATTGGGGTGGTGGGATCCAGGAGATGCCCTGGGGTGAACTGGAACTCAGAATTTGGTTTGCCATGCCTGGTTTCCATACCCAAGGGCACGATTGAGTCTGGTCGGCAGGTGGTTCAGGAGGCACAAGGGGCTCATCCAACTCGGGCGGTGTTGTGCAATTCCAGGTCTGTCAAAAACAAGACTGCAATTATTGCTGATCTTATTGAAATGGTAGATCTGGCTTGCATCACCGAGGCCTGGCTGGATGAGAATTCTGGCCCCATTTTGGAGGCTTTAATTACAGCTGGGTACTCGGTGATACACCACCCGAGACTGGACCATGGGGAGGGTTGTGGTCTGTTTCAAGATCGAACTTAACCTCACGAGTGTACAAGTTGAGGAGACTGAGTCATTCGAATGTGCCATTGTAGCAGGTGTAGGTTGTCGGATCGTTCTCATCTATCATCCATCCGGTGATGAGAAGCGATTCCTTCAGGAAGTGGCGGACTTCGTCGTCGACATGGCATTTGAGTCACTCAGACTGATGGTTATGGGTGACTTTAATGCCTGGGTTGATGATGAACTCTCACAATTTGGTCAGCACTTCCTCCAGTTGATGTCATCTCTGGGCCTGACACAGGTGGTTACCACTGCTACTCATAAACACGGTCATTCCCTTGACTTAATCTTTCTCCTAGGGATAGAAACATCTGACTTGGGGGTGGAACCAGTCAGGTGGTCCGATCACTACACCATGGGGTTTAGTTTTAATGCCCCCCTTGGTAGGCATACCCCTATGGAGATGATTAAATACCTCCCTTTACGAGATATAAGTTCTCACAGCCTAACAGCGGTGCTTGACCTATCATCCCCCTCGTTCGCAATTAATGACCCAGAAACCCTCGTGACAGTCTATAACTTGGCCATCTTGACGGCACTGAATTCTATTACTCCTGTCTGAGTTTGCCCTCACTCCTTTTGCCCTTGATCTCCCTAGTTTGACGGGACTTTGAGAGAGATGCGGAGATTAGGTCAAAGGTTAGAGCGTTGCTGGCGGAAGTCCACCCTTGATACCGACCGCCTTAGATTGATGGACCATTACCAAGCCTATCAATCTGCAATCACCCGTAAGAAGGCAGAGTTCCTGTTCGGGAGATTGCAGCTGCTCAGAATCGACCAGTTCAGCTTTTCCATACTGTGGAGAGACTGTGCAACCCAGCCTGTCTACAGGTTTGGAAAGCTTTTTCGCAATTAGAGTGCAATGAAATTGCTTGTTTCTTTGCTAATAAGGTGGCCAACATTAGGGCGGGACTCCAGCCAGCACACTCTATGGGCGTTGCTATTGATCAATGCAAGGTCACTGCACCTCGATTGTCTTGGAGTACCTTTAGCCGTCTGGAGTTCATGGATGTCATGCGGATTATCCAGGGTGTGCACCCTACGTGCTGTAGTTTGGATCCTGGACCAACCTCCCTAATTTGGGGTTGTATTGATGTTATCAGTCCGGTCCTAGAGCGGATAGTCTGGTGCTCCCTGGAGTCTGGAGAGTTTCCTAGCTCTCTGAAAGAGGTGGTGCTGACACCTCTCTTGAAGAAAGCTACCTTGGACCCAGACTGCCATGCAAACCACAGACCTATCTCGATCCTTCCTTTTATAGGGAAGGTGATTGAGAAAGTAGTGTCAGCACAACTGGAAGACCATTTGACCATCCATGACATCTATGAACTGCTTCAATCTGGTTTTCGTACGAGACATAGTTCAGAGACAGCACTGGTTCTGGTGCTAAGTGATCTCCTGATGGCTAGAGATCGGAAGAACTGTTCCATCTTGGTCCATTTAGATCTCTCATCAGCATTTGACACCATGGACCATGGGGTGTTGTTGGGTCATCTGAGGTTCATCTGTGGACTGTCAGGAACAGTCTTCAGGTGGTTTACATCATTCCTCATGGGTAGAACACAGAGAGTGGTGTCAGGGTTTTTTCCTCAGGCTCTACCTCTCTGTCGTGTGGGATACTTCAGGACTCTGTCCTTTCACCCATGTTGTTTGCGGTGTACATGCTGCCCCTTGGAGACATTGTAAGAAGGTATGGGCTGAGGTTTCACTGCTATGCTGATGATACCCAGCTCTACCTTTCTTTCGCACCCAACCAGATTGGAGCTGGCTCGGTCTTTAATAACTGTCTGAATGAAATCCAGGCATGGATGGATTCCAGTTGGCTAAAGTTGAACTCGGATAAAACTAAGGTGTTGGTTGTGGATCCGGGTCACCAGATAGGGGGGTCGGGGGAAGGTTCGCCCTCTGGAATTTTTCTTGGCAGCGTTTCACTCCCGACCTCTGAACAGGTGTGTAACCTGGGGGTAATTTTTGATGAAGGGCTGACCCTGCATTCACAGGTGTCGACTGTCATCGAAACCTCCTTCTACCATCTTAGGAATATCACCAGGGTTAGGCATCTGGTTCTGCCCGACGACCTTCCTACACTGATCCACACCTTTGTGTCCTCGCACTTAGATTATTGCAACTCCCTTTACCTAGGGCTTCCCGGGGTAGAAATCCGCCATTTGCAGCTGGTGCAGAACGCAGCGGCCTGGCTTGTGGTGGGATCTCCATGATCCTGTGTATCTCGCCGGTGCTGCGTGAACTGCACTGGCTGCCAGTACAGTGACGGATCACCTTTAAAGTTGGTTTGCTGACTTTTAAAGCCCTACACTGACTGGGCCTGGATAACCTGAAAGAGCTCCTGGTTCCCTACTGCCCCAGATGATCACTCTGCTCAGCCAACGAGGGGTTGCTAGAGATTCCAAGGGTATGTTTAAAATCTTCGGGGGTGAGAGCTTTTGAGTTTTCAGCCCCAACCCTTTGGAATTCTCTACTCCGTCGGCTATAGGAGTGCACAACTGTGGAGGGATTTAAACAATCATTAAAAACGTATATTTATGGCATCAAACTTTCAACAACTGAGCCTCCTGTTTTAGTATATTGATATTTTTATGTAAATTTTATTGATGTTTGTTATATTTTATATTGTTATTGTTGTTTTAAAATGTGAGGTGCCTTGGTTACAGAAAAGGCACCATATAAATACATTTTATTATTATTATCATTATTATAACCTGTGAAGGGAGCTGGGCTGTGGAGCCACTCCTAGGTCTGGGTGCTCTGTGGTTGGGTGGGCCTTGCGTGGGAGCTCTGCCACGGGCCTGTATAGGCTGAAGGAGACAAGCTGCAAGACCTCCAATCGAGGTGACAAGCAGCCAGACATTCAGTCAAATCCAAGTCTATGCTTCATTCTCTACTGCCCCTTTGTTTCTGCCCTCTCTGAACTGAATCTGCAGAGACTGAACTGTGGGAAGCCCTCTGCTCCATGAATCTTTCAGCCCTTCAGAATCATGAGTACCTAGGGCTTGCCCTGGAAATCAAGGGGAGTAAAGGTTTATTTGTTCACGTTACAGTCTTCATTGTTTCTAGGGCCCCAATGCCAGATAACCCGCGGCACCGAGCAGGCCTGCGAACACCTGGGTACCCAGCTAGGACAGAGGGACATTCACTGATACCAGTGGGGGTGTGCGCAGGTGTGGTCTGGCCTGCAGGCTTTGTTACTGATAATTGCTCTAACCTTTTTTCTGCCTTTCACGGCTATTCCTGTTCCTGGTTCCCCTTCCCTAGCCCTTCACCTAAATAAAGCTGTGTCCTGTTGTTGCAATTGCTGTGTGAAGGGTGCTTTGTGGAAACAACTGTTAAGTGTATGTGGTATATGGTATTGGGAAACTGTTTGGTATCCAGTGTGTGGGGTGGTTAGAAGGGGAGGTGGGTAGGTACAGCATCCTGGGGGATTATACCAATCATACACCTGGCCCACTGCAATTTACTCTGGGTGGAGGCACCATGTTATTTCATTCACGTCTTTGGGACAGAACCCCCGAACACCTCCATAGCAGGACCCAGGACCCTTAACCTGTGTGAGGGTCAACAGGCAGGGGCAGGTGCCTGGGCTACATAGTTGTAGAGTTTTCCAGCAATCTGATCACTGTGACAGCTGGGATCCCTAGAATTTCTATAGAGGACAACATCATCTGCTTACAACAGTAAGTGTGCCCGCCCCCCCCCCAAACACACACACACACACACACACAAACACAGTTTATTGGCATGTCATTAACAAATAGAGAGAATAGTAACGGACCCAATATAGAACCTCCAGGGACACCATCCAAGTTAGATTTTGTTTTGGAGAGTGAGTCCTTCTACCTGACCATTTGGGACCTACCAGTAAAATAGTGGGAGACCCAATGAAGAAAGAGTGCATCAAAACCAAACAGTTGTAGTTTTGATTGGAGAACACTGTGGTTAACCAAGTCAAAAGTTTTTGTGAGGTCTATGAACAGCAAGCAGCCCTTTGTCTGTGGCTTCCAGAATTTCTGAGTTCTATTCAGCCAGGGCAGTGGCAGTTCCATGATGCCTCCTGAAGCCATGTTGCCTTTCCGACAACAAGTGCCTCTGCTCAAGGAAGCCTAGGACCTGGTTATAGACAAGATGTTCGTGAATTTTGGCAAGGGAACAGAGGAGAGAAATGGGATGATAGTGCTCTAAAGGTTCTTCAGAACCACCCTAATGCACCAGCACCACTACGGCAGTCTTCCAGTACTCAGGAATTCATCCTTCCAGGTGGAATTTATTAGTGAGCATGGCAACTGGGGTGATAATGACAGGGGCAGCAAGGTTTAAGAGTTTATTGTTGCTAGCCTTGCTTGTAGAGCAGAAAGCAGCTAACTAAAAGAAGCTACATTTTCTTATTAATTTAACAGTTATATCTCAGCAAGAGTCAGTGTCTGTTAAGATTAAGCAAACAGATACTTTATTAGAAGTAGAAGGGGTCTTATTTAGGGTTAAGAAAAGAAAGAAAGTCAGTGCGTGTTCTGTGCTGGGAAGGGTACTGTATCAGTTTACTTTGTTAAACCAGTAGGAGGAGAGAGAGCTTAATTGGGGGTGTGGCTTAGACACTATAAAAGCAGGTGACTCAAATTACAACTTCCTGTTGCTAGCCTTGCTTGTAGAGCAGAAAGCAGCTAACTAAAAGAAGCTACATTTTCTTATTAATTTAACACTTATGTCTTAGCAGGAGTCAGTGTCTGTTGAGATTAAGCAAACAAACACTTTATTAGAAGTAGAAGGGGTCTTATTTAGAGTTAAAAAGAAAGAAAAGAAAGAAAGTCGGTGTGTGTTCTGTGCTGGGAAGGGTACTGTATCAGTTTACTTTGCTAAACCAGTAGGAGGAGAGAGAGCTTAATTGGGGGTGTGGCTTAGACACTATAAAAGCAGGTGACTCAGATTACAACTTCCTGTTGCCAGCCTTTTTTCTTACTAATTGCCCTCCATCCCATCCCTCCACCCACCCACCCTAAGCCAGTTCTATTTTTATAGCCACTGGATTTGACTGTCAACAGAAACTTCCTGTTTGGCAGTAGGAAGGGAAGGATCATAGAGAAACATTGGTTTTGTCAACCCTAAAGGAAAAAAGTAGCACACTCTCTCCCCCAGCTGCTGGTGGTCTGACACTGAGCAAGGAAGAAGGAAGCTACTAAAGAATATAGGAAGTTGCTGTCCCAGAACAGGAGGGGTGAGAGTTGTAAGGAGAGGAGAGAGTAAGCATACAGAGAAACAGGAGAGGGGACACAAAATAAGACATGATAGGAGTAGTGCAGTGCAATAGCTATGGGGCGGCAGTGTTCTGGGAGACATTCTGGAGGCTGCGATGCTGCCCTATTTGCAGGCACCTCTCTGGTCTGGAGGAGGAGGTTGACCATCATCTCCAGGCTGACCTGGTTAGATTCTGAAACTTCCTCCCTACTCCAGGGACCACCAGGGCCAATGCCACTACCTCAGAAGTTGCCAAGAAAGAGGAGAGGCTGGACCAGGTGGGCTTGGAGGAGAGGTGGTGGAACAGAGTTGCATCCCTCCAGCTGTACCTCTCTCCACATTCATTTGCTCTTCTGGGATAGTGGTTCCTCTATGGAGGCACCCGCAGTAGAGACCAAGGAGGATGCTGGGAACCTTCACAAAGGAGACCCACAAGAGGGTGGTATGGGACCCAACAGGGAAGGAAACAACCCTGTGGGGGACTCAATCAGTAGGGGGTAGAAATGGGGGAGGAAGGGAGAGGAGGTAAAGTGCCTGCCTGGTGCCACAGCTGGAGGGAAAGGAAGCTAATCTCAGGATCGTGGAGCAGCTGCACGAGGGCTAGAGCTGGATGTCATTGTCCACCTAGGGACAAATGACCTGGCTAAGAATGGGATCAGAGCAGTGCAAGAGGAGTTTGTAGAGTTGGGGAGGGGCCTTAGACAAGTAGCGCATACAGTAACCTTCTCGGAGGTGCTGCTTGTCTATGGCAAGGGTAATGCTAGGGTACTCCTCACCAGGGAATTCAATGAATGGTTGAAAAACCAGTGTGGAGCTCAGGGTTTTGGCTTCATTTGGGACTAGGGATCCACCTGGAGGGATGCAGACCTATACTGGTGCGATGGTCTGCATCTGTCCGGGGGGGGACCCAGGATCCTAGGTGAGAGGTTTAAATGTTTCATTGGCAAGCATTTAAACTAGCCAAGGGGGGAGGCATTGAAAAGGAGCAGGGAAATCCCAGCCTCCCCCCACAAAACACGATAATTAGTGAGGTAAACACCAAGGTAGAGAAGTCATTAGGGAGCAGGACAGAGGTAAATGTAAAAAAGGCAAAGGTAGTAAGGACAGGAATGGGGCTAAAAGGGGTAAGGCCATCAAAAAGTGGCGGGTGATGAGTACCAATGCCTGTAGTCTGTGTATCAAGCTCCCTGAACTAGTGGCCTTGATGGAAGAGGGTTGACTGGATATTGTGGCAGCTCACAGAAACATGGTACACAGAGAACCATGACTGGATGTCAACATACCAGTATACACAATCTACAGGAGGGACAGGAGGTAAAGAGGAGGAGGAGTAGCTCTCATGTAAAGGAAGGGATCAAAGCAACAGAACTAAAGAGTAAACAAGGAGCAATGAGACACTCTGGGTCACCCTGAGACAGAAAATGGCACCACAATCCGCATGGGTTGTATACAGACTCCATCTCAGGGGAGGGAATGGACAAGGAAATGATAGAAGGCTTCCTTGAATGGCAGAAAAGGGAGATATTGTTGATGGGGGACCTGAATATGCCAGATGTTAACTGGAGCACCTTTGCTGCAGGCACATCCAAGAGCAGGGTCATTCTTGATGCCCTACAGGGGACATGCCTCAGGCAGCTAGTATTGGAACCCACTCAGGAGGGAGCAATCTTAGACCTGGTACTCTCAAATGGGGACAGAGAAAGAATCTCAGATTTAGAAGTGGTAGCCATCTGGGGAACAAGTGACCACCAAATAGGTTCATGATAAACACATCCATACAATCAAGCCATACAAAACCAAGAGTATTGGACTTTAGGAGGCTGACTTTGGGAAAATGAGAGAGTGCCTCAGAAAAGCACTAGCAAACAGGCAAGAAGGAGGGTGGAGGAACAATGAGGAGTAATCAAACAGCCATCATAGAGGCAACAAGCCTTTGTGTAAAGCAAATCAACAAAACACAAACGAAGGAAAAACGCTATGGTTCTCAAAAGAGGTGGCAGGAAGTAGTGAGAAAAGGATAGCATTCAGGAAATATAAGGAAACACAGAAGGAGCAGGACAGAGAACTTTATCAGTTAAAGCAGAAAGAGGCTGGGAAGGCAGTCAGAATAGCAATGGCCCAAAAACGAGGAAAGGATAGCCAACTCTGTTAAGAAGGGGGATAAGACCTTTTATAGGTACATTAGGGAGCGAAGAAAGACCAAAGGAGGGATACTGAGGCTTAATAAAGAGGAGGAAATGTGGGTAGAGGGTGACAGTGAAAAAGCTGAACGAATATTTCTGCTCAGTATTCACAAAGGAAGAGGAGGGGGAGGTACCTAAACCAAACAAGAGAAACACTTTGAAGATGGGGGTCGATACCAGTCCATTTACAGAAGAAAGGGTTCTGAAAGAACTAATAAAATTGAAGGTGGACAAAGCAATGGGGTCTGATGGGATTCACCCAACATTTCTAAAAGAACTAAGGGTAAAACTAATGACACCGCTGACTACTCTCTTTAACAAATCACAGGAGGATGGGGTGGTACCTGAGGACTGGAGGAGGGCGGGTGTGATTCCTCTTCACAAAAGTGGGAGCAGGACAGAGGCAGGAAACTACAGACCAGTTAGTTTGACCTCAGTGGGAGGGAAAATGATGGAATCACTTCTGAAGGAAAGAATTGTTGAGTACCTAGAGGCCAGTGGGACACAGGACCCAAGGCAGCATGGATTCACGATGGAAGGTCTGGTCAGATGAATCTAATAGATTTCTTTGACTGGGTGACCAAAGTAGTAGACTAGGGAGGGGCTGTGGACATGGCTTACCTAGATTTCAGCAAGGATTTGATACAGTCCCACACAAAAGATTAATACACAAGTTAGCCAGCCTTGGAGTGGGTCCCAGTGTGGTGGCTCGATAAAAAATTATCTAGACAACAGGACGAAGGTAGTAGTAAATGAAGTCCACAGTGAAGAAAGGAGGGTTACTAGTGGGTACCACAGGGTTCAGTACTGGGGCCGGTCCTTTTAATGTCTTTATAAGTGACATTGCAGAGGAACTGAAGGAAAATTATGTCTCTTTGCAGACGATACAAAGATCTGCAACAGGGTTGATACAATTGATGGAATGGAAAGGATGAGAAGAGACTTGGCAAGGTTGGAGGAATGGTCAAATGTATGGCAGCTCAGATTCAATGCAAAGAAGTGCATGGTAATGCACCTGGGAAACAAAACCCAGGGCAAGAGTACACAATGGGGGGTGAGATACTGACAACAGTAAAAATGGAAAGGGACCAAGGGTAATTATATCAGATGACCTAAAGGTGGGCAAGCAATGTGAGAAGGCAGTAAGGAAGGCTGGAGGGATACTGGGATGCATAGGGAGAGGCATCAATAGTAGAAAACAGGAAGTTGTTATCCCTCTGTACAGGCAGTTGGTGAGACCCCATCTGGAGTACTGTGTGTAGTTCTGGAGACCCCATCTCCGCAAAGACATAGACAGAGTGGAGGCTGTCCAGAGGAGGGCAACCAAAATGGTGCAGGGTCTGCACCAGAAGACATACAAAGAAAGACTAAAGGAGCTTAATATGTATACTGTAGAGGAAAGGAGGGAGAGAGGGGACATGATAGAAACTTTCAAGTACCTCAAGGGAATCAACAAAGTCCAAGAGGGTGGCATCTTTCAGAAAAAGAGATGTGCAAGAACAAGGGGACACACTTTGAAGATAGAGGGGGGACAGCTCAGAGGTAATGTGAGGAAGTAATTTTTCATGGAGAGGGTTGTGAATGCATGGAACAGCCTCCCTGAGGAGGTCGTGGAGTCAAGAACAGTGGGGGAATTCAAGAATGCATGGGACAGACATAAGGCAGTCCTAGTGGGGGGTAGGAGGAAGTAAGCTGTTGGTTAACAAGGATCTGCAGCTTATCTGTTAGGTAGGAAAATGGGCAGACTAGGTGGGCCAAGCGGTCCTTATCTGCCATCAGATTCTATGTTTCTATTCTATGTTTCTATGTTATGCTCAAGTTTATTGAATCCTGAAGATCCTACCACTTTCAGTCACTTTAGAAGAACTAGTACCCATTCTGAGTAACCAGTCGAAAGTGGAACTCAGTGGTAGTTTTACAGGTTCAGGAGGGATGGGGTGGAGGGAGGTAGGACCAAGAGAGGGAGATTCTTCTGGAACCAAACCTGTTTCCAGTGAGCTGTTGAACAAGGCTATCAGTGGGGCAGCTAGCACTTCCCTAAGTTCCTTTAGAGCCATTGGATTTATCCTGTCCAGTCCCATAGCTTTGTCTGCCTTCAGAGCTGCAAGTCTCTTCTAGACTTTCTTTTGAAAATGTACTTTTATCCGCAACACCCCCCCCACCACCACCACCACCGTTGCCACTGTTAAGGCTGAGCAGAAATACCTGTTCAGGATGTTTGCTTTTTCTTGATCCTCTTCAGCACAATCTCCCTGTTCACCCTTATCTGGTATCCATCCATAGCCCCTTTTCCCCAGAAAGAAAACACAGACACATGTCTTGGAGGAAATGGCTGCAGCCATGCATTTATTGATTAACAATCCAAATCGGGAGAAGTGTGCGCACCCGGGAGGATCACTGCACTTGGTCATAATGGCCAAGGCTGCTTGGCCACCCTTGTCAGGCACTGTTAGCCTTGCAGTATAGCTGTACCTGCTGGAGGTGGACCATGACCCCTCCTCCGGGTCAGGGTACTCGGTTTCCACCTCCATGCTGACCAGGAGGGGGTCACAAGCCCTTCAGAAGAATTTGGCTTGTCACCACCCTCTACCACCCTTCTGTGTTATAGTGATCCTCCTGAGACATTAAGCCATGACTGCGACAGCTTAACATATCACCCTTATCCTGACTATTTAGTCAAGCCAATTTAGTATTCTCCCACATCTGCCTCAGTTTATCCTCTCTTGGAGGTGGTGAAAAACCTGGGAAAGCCCTTTTACAGAGAAAACCCAAGAAAAGCCGCTTCCTGACCCCTAGCACAGTCACCCACATTGGGTCAAAACTGCCTGGCCCCACTACCCTCCTTTTACGGGGGCGGATGGGTGGGTGATCTTAACAGGGCAAAGGGAGAAAGAGGAGAAACTGCTGGCCACAGTCCAAGAAATTCCTCTTTCTCCTTCCTCCCACAGGATGTGACCCCCCTCCCAAGTGGGAGGCCTTGGTAGTCCCTCGTCCAATCACTGAACCTTACCTAACCCCCTCGGGGCCATCTCTCTCTTCCCCCTTCCTCCTGCTTCCCGGGTCCAGGGGAGGATGGCCCTTGACAAATTACAGCTGCTGCCAACTGTTGCAGCCTCTGTATTATCTGGTATCCATCCATACCCACCTTTCCCCTGGAAAGAAAATAAGACACATCTTGGAGGAAATGGCCACAGCCATGCATTTATTGATTAACAATCCAAATTGAGAGCAGCGTGCGCAGGGCCGGCTTTAGAGTTTTGGGGGCCCCCAGCAAGACAAGTCATGGGGCCCTTCCCCAATCCAAACATACTTCATATTTTACTTTTTCCAAAATGCACAACATTTCATTTTCAATACAACCAGTTATATTTGTGTTTTTAGGGAGTAGTAGCAATGTTAGTTTTTGGGGCCCCACTGTCCATTCAATCAATGTCTGTTCATTAGCCTCTGAGTGGACAGGGCATACCTTAGTGAATTATTTCATGATGTTATAAAACCACAAGAAAAGGCTCCACAGAGTCTAGTGATGTCTTTTGGTGCCGTTTTGCATTCAACATGAATAATAATAATTAAAAAGAAATTAAAGTGGTACTCTGGATCTGGCAGGGGGCCCCTTGTTAGCAAGGGGCCCCCAGCAACTGCAGGGTTCGCTGGTGCCTAAAACCGGCTATGATCGTGCGCACCCGGGAGGATTGCTGCCCTTGGTCATATGGCCAAGGCTGCACGGCCACCCCCATCAGGTACCATTAGCCTTGCAGTGTAGCTGTACCTGCTGGAGGCAGACCATGACCCCTCCCTGGGTCAGGGTACTTGGTTTCTGCCTCCACGCTGACCAGAGCGGGGTCGCGAGCCCTTCAGAAGAATCTGGCTCATCACCGCCCCCCTACCACCCTTCCATGTCATAGTGATCCTCCCGAGACACCACAGAACAGACAATGTCTGACCCCCCCCCCAAACCGACTGCGCTACCACTTCCTCCAAGACCCATTCCAATTCTCCTAATCGGAGGTCTGTCCCCTTCTCGGTCAACCGTCCCATCTTGGCTACCATGATGTTGACCAGAGGCCTGTATCTGACTATGTTTATCACAGTCCCCCCAATGTCAGCATGACCTCCCTCATCTCCCTGTTGATCCACATGCCAGCCCTGTTGAGTGGGGGCCACCCCCTCCCCGTTTGGCCAGCTAGACCTCTGGATCAACTGGGACCAGGTGAGCAAGGCATGCAGCCACCACTCCCTAATGGTCCGGAAGTCCTCCTTCATTGGCAACAGCAAGTCCACTGTCTTCCAACTGCCCAATCTTCCCATCCAAGATGCATCACCAACATCTCTGGGATACGCTTGGTCCGCCCTTCCTTCCTCAACAGGGGGAGCAACTCAATCCAGCGCTTGTGCTCCGACCCCAGCATTGGATGTGGACCCTCGGATGACCCTTTCTCCGTGGCTGCCTACCTGTCCGAGCCGCCATTCTTGTTACTGCTTGCTGGATGAAGGCCTGACCACAGATCCAGATCACACCCGTGCCCTCCAGGGCCCTGGAAGAAACAAAAGCTGTTATTGTAAAGTGAGCATATGTATTCCAAGGTTTGTGACCTACTTCGTCCCAGCCTTTGGATCTGGCCATCTGCCCCACTTTGGTCCGTTTCACTCTCCCTAAGCCTTGCCCAGGCCCCCACGCTCCTCTGCGAGAATGTCCCCCAGCTCCCATACTATGAGCCTGGTGCTCCAGGAAAACTGTGGTGTTCCGACCCCCTGAAAGCCTCACAGAACCACCAAGACCCCAGTATTAACCAGGAGCACCTCGAACGGGGATCGATAGCCCCCTGGAAGCACCCCACGGATGCTCCCCAGGATCGCCGGGGTTATGGGATGCCTTGTATCCTGGAGGGAAGCAAGCAATTTCCCCCATCCTACTAACACCTCCCTCACTTTGATAGTTTTGGTGCTGTTGGTATCCCCCAAAGCCCCATAGACCCAAGACAAGCCAGCAAAGCGCCTCGCAACCACCCCCGGTGTGACCCCATCCTGCTTCAACAGCATGATGGCCTGACACTACTGGTCCACTGGAATAAGCCAATCCTGTGGCCAGCCCTGTTGTGCCTGCACCCTTGGATCATGCTCCACCCCTCTCCTATATAATTTTTTGGATGTCTAATTTTTAAATGTGTTTAATTTAAATCATTATTTCCCCCCTATATTACCTTGTTAAGTTACGTTCTGTTCTCCCCAGTTTGAGATCATCTAATGGTATTCTGTTTGATATGGTTATATCCAAACTTAAAATAGCAAGTCATGCTTTCTCTATAGCTGCCCCCTCAATTTTAGAATATATTGCCACTCCCAGTATGTCAAGTTTTTTCGCTAATTGGTTTTTAGACAAAATTGAAAGAATATTTGTTATCTAAAACGTCTTGTAGCTGCTTTATGTGATTATTTAAATGTTATTTATTGTGTGTACTTGTTTTTATATTGATCCCAGGCCGTGTCTGGAAAAGGGCCCTTGGTCCAGAGTTCTTACCTGGTTAACAAATGAATAAATAAATATACTTCCCTCGACCTTAGTGCAATGGAATTACCATTGCGGCCTAAAACCGAGTTGCCACTACCCCCTACAGAAGTGGGGGGGGGGAGGGGGGCACTGAACATAGCTGCTGCTCCGATGCTGGAGTCCACTCTCGAAATTGTTGCCACAGTGAATGAGAACAAGCATCAGCAATCCCCTTGTCAATCCCAGGTATGTGCACGCCTTAAGTGATAGGTTCAACAGCAATCAATATAGTACACCACTGTGCCTCAAATCCCCCATCGGACCCTACTGCCCCATTTGCCCATACCTACATGTGCCTCCCCCCATGTTGTCTGACCCGAATCAGACCTAGTTGCACCTACGCCAGCTTTTTCCGTACTACCTGCGGATGGGCCCTAGCGAATCCCATGTGTTCTGCTTCAAGCCCCCCCATTGAGGCCAACATACAAAAGCCTGAAACCCACCATGACCCTATCCAACAGGAACGTGGCCTCCCTGTCCAGGTACTGGCCAGACATGGATTAGCCCTGTACCCCCCTTACTGGGGTAGGCTGGTTTGTTCCCTTGCAGATTACTTGGCTTCCTGGCAGCTCCCCCAAAACCCCATTTTGGGATGCGAAGTGACGCACACTGGAGGAAGGGGTGTTGCTGCCCACAAACTATATAGATCTGCCAAAAGCGACACACCACCCTCAAACACTTCGGCTGGTTGTAGGCATAACATGCCTGCAACCCGGTGTTGCCCCCTTCAGCACTCTGCGGTAGTGGTGGTGCCGCCTGCAGTGGCAAGCCACTGTCGGTATGAACTACCCCCCCATGCATAACATCCACCAAGAGAGTCATATCTACTGTCCCCCACCCTAGGGTGCTGTCATCCTACCTCCGTTGCCGAAACTCCTCATCATATTTCAGCCATGCTACCCCTCCCTTCCTGTGGTGCATCAGCATAATCCTGTTCTGGTACATGTACAATACCAGCCCCTTGTCGTTATCCACTTACAGAATGATGCCCAAATAGATGGGAAAGGCTGCAGTACAGTTCTCAAAGGTATGAGGCACCTTCAGTGGCTTCTTTTCGGCCTCCTCACCTTTTTCTTTCCTCTTATTGTCCCTCTCAACCAGTCTGTTTAATAGAGAGAACGTATCCAAATATTCCCTCTTCCTTATTTGCTGCCTGAACTTATCAGTGAGGTGGGACCCCAACTGTTTATCCAGACCCGCGTACAAGCTCAGCTGAGGATGAGGGCCTCAAGGGTGGTCTGGGCTGGGAGGACAGCCGTCCCCGCAGCTGCATCCTTCCCTCCCATTTTCTCGACCATCACCGTCATGAGGTCCAGTAGTTTGTGTAATTTAGCCTCCGTCCCTGTGTGTTCTAGCCCACCCTCTGATGGGGGCCCCCGGTCCCCCACCGCCACAACGGCATGCTGCTGTCAGGGTGGTAAAGTGACCTCCACCTCCCCCCCCCCCGGCCACCTAGCCTATCCTGCTCCTGCCCCCCCCATCCCCTAACACCACATTGAGTACCTGTAACACCTCCCTGATGGTCAATCATCTTACCTCAGATCACTGCTTCCTCTCCCTGGCATCTGGGGACCTTTGCAGGTAGTGCCACCGATCGCCCCTTGACGTTTCTTGGGTGGTGCCCCAATCGCTGCTATTGATGGGTTCTCCAGCGGATCTATGTCATAACGGCGAAAGCCTAAAGGCAATCGACATTATGCAGAAGTCAAGGGTGCTGAACATTTATTTCGGCACTCTGACACCCAAGTGCACAGCAAAAGAGCACCAGGGACTTCGTTTTAATGTTTTCTGTGGGGCTGTTCTCACACATCCCCATGGGGGCTTTGACCCCACACCCTCTACTAAGGGATTCTCAACCCAGGGGGTGCGGTCGGGGATGAAAACATTAAAAAAGGTTTGGCCGCTGCAAACAAAACACACCAGTGCCAGGACCCAAACACAGTACCCTACCGACTGACATCGGCACCTACCCACCATGCCATGGGGTCGGCACAGCAACTGACCATGGCACCACCCCCACATCCCTCACTGTGTGTGCCCGCTCCCACCACCCCGCGCATGCATATGTATAGTGACAGGATGTCGCTATAGTCGCCCACCCCCCCATCAGCCGCCATACCCCCTCAGAGCTGTTCCTGTAATGCGCTGGGGAGCGGCTCACCATTATTGTTGGCGCCCTCTTCCCAGCACCTTCATCACGGGCTACCTCTCCAGCCTCACCAAGCAAACTTCGAGCCGTGCATCTCCCCTTCTCTTGTACATGTCCCGCAGCTGTGCCTCCAGACCCTCCATGGCCTTCATTGAAGATTTCCTCTGCCAAGTTGACATCTCCCCTGCAAGACACTGAGAACCCCCCCCATCCCCAGAGATAGTTAGTAGGGTCCTCATCAAGTGCCGAAGGCTGTTGAAGTCGCTGGGAGATGTTGGGCCATCCCCTTCCCCTTCTGGGAACCCAACCCATGGCAGTATGAGCCCCCCTTGCCGGCAGTGGTACCCACGGACCCCCCTTCGTGCCCCACCAATCATGTTCCAAAAGCCATACCCCTGGCCTAATGTGCTTATTGGCTTGGCTATTCTGGCAATTATATCTATCCAGGTTTCTCTATTTTTATTTTTGTATTACTCTTCCTTTCTATTTATGTATTTGTTTATACGTATGTATCTGTAACCCCCAGACCCCTGCCTTTTTGCAAATGACAGGTGGCATGCTGTTGAAGCTGACAGCAGTACCTCATGGGGACTGGGTTCGGGGAGGATTAGGTTACTCGGCACAGGTGGCCTAGGTTTGGCTACTCTGCACAGGGGCACCCAAGTAAATCCGAACACAGGAAGCAATAACTGTAATGTTCAAAACCAGGAATGGGATTCAACAGTGTGACTTTTATTCACATCCAAACTGAACAAACAAAGCATAGACAGACCCCCACGGGGCTGCATTCCTGGTAATGCAGATTAGAGACAACAGAACACTTCTTCACATCTCAGCCCTCAGGCTCTGAACCCACCAGGCACACAGCCCAGACTTGCACGCAGCTTTGGGTACACAGCCCGACTTGTACATTACTTGGGTTTTTCCCCATGGCCCGGCTCCCCCGCCGGCCACTTAATCCATGGTCCATTATGGGAATGAACCAGTTTTCCAATTGTTGGCTCCCCAAACAACCTTAGAGCCTTCGACTCCTAGAGGGAATTTTCCTTCCATCCCACGTCTGGGTACTTCCCTCATCGCTGGCCAAGTGCATGAGGCAAAGTAGAAATCCACAGAGCAAATCCGTAGAGGTGGACCTGGTTACTAAAGATGGGGGGTCTCCCACCTCCAGCTCCCACAATTCATACCCGGCCATCTCTCTGGAAACTAAACAACTCTTTTGAAAGCTTGGCAATGTAGATTACTGGGTAGACATACTGTATATCACATCTCCTCTACAAGTCTTGACTTCCCTTATGTGCTGGACTTGAACATACTTTTACTTTTGGCTAAGCCTATTACTCTAGGCCTCCCACTACTTCAGTAGTCCAATCCCCGCTTTTACACAGTTCAGGATGAAACATGGGCCCTTTAGAAAGAGCAGAACTCACCCTCCAGTTGCAGGTGCCCCACAGGCAAATCACGAAATCTTCTTGTACCCCACACTTGTGGACAAAATAAGGCAGCTTCTTCACTAGCAGTAGCCAGGGGGTTGCCCCTGGAAATGCAGGCAAACCTTTCTGCCCCATCCCCTCAGGGATGGAGCACAGAGACCCGAATCAGCGGTCTCCACCCCTTAAAAAAAACTCACTGTGTCTCTCTTTAGGTGGAAACACACACCTTTCCCTAAATGTAGCCCTATATCAGGGCTGAGGCTCCAAGAGCCTGAGCACGGAGCTGCTGTGCTTCTCTCACAACAAGCTCCAACGACAGACTACTACCAACTGACTGTTCAAACCTCACAACATTCTACTCTAACTCCCTTCTGCAGATTCCATTGTGGCTCATGTAGCTGCAATAGTTCTATGGTGATGTCATCCCTCAGTCTCAGCTGAGACTGAGAACAGAGTGAGACAGTGTGAAATCCATTTAACTGGAATTTTACAGGCTGTCTTCCCTGCCTATCACTAGGTCTTACTGGGATTCTAGTAACCCCGGGTAACAAGGGGGTTACATATCTATATATATATTTTTTTTAAATCTCTCCATGCCACCCCCTGGAGAAAACCCTCAAAAGTACACCCTGAGTGAAGATGCGGGGGGGGGGGGGCTGCTGGAGAAGAAAGGCCCCCGTTAACTGGAGGTCATAACATTTTATGAGGGTAATGGGATCTGCTACCCGATGGGCCCTGTTCCCAATGTAATTATTTATTTATTGATTTTATTTTTATTTATTTATTTTACATTTTACTTGAGCTCCGTGGCACGATGGCCGCCGCCAGATTTGCTAACCAGCGAGCCACCCCACCACATTGCCATCCTCCAGATGACCACCGAGAGTCTTGCGAGACTTTGGCAGCCAATCTTTGTATTGTCCCATCTTGTGGGCCCCACTCCTGAAGCCTGTGAGATTCCAACTGCAGGCCGTAGCCATGAGCCACAAGCCACTATCCAGCCAGCCCCCGAGGCCCTCTGCACCCCACAGGAGGATCCCAGGACAGCGACTCCTCCTGAAGCCATCTTCCACTGTCTTGAGCTGTTAAATCGCTCGTGGAACTGCCCATCCATGCGCCCTACGAGGGAGCGGCACCTGGGCCACTGCCACCCAGCAACTCCCCCTCCCGTCGACTGCAGGGGACTGCTGATGCCTGCCCGGAGCGCCACCAGAACAATCCACTGTTTGGGGCTGATCGGGAGTGATGCTACAACAGCCGAGGCATCCCCCCGGCTGCCATCTAATCCAATAAACCACACTCCCCCTAAGAGCTTAGGGTAGCTGCACCACCTCCATGTCCCCTCCCCACCCAGAGAGGAGCGTTGCAGGAAGCGACCAGCCAGCAGCAGACAGCGGGCTGGAAAGCAGAAGAGGACATGCCAGGATACCCAGCCCCAGCACCCCAGGTAAGCCCAAGCCCCTTTTTTTGGGGTACTGCTTCACAGAGGCTGCTGCCGAACCCACCCAGTGTATACCCCATTCTCCAGTAAACTTGTCAACTTCTTCTACTTCTTACAAGTTTTTTTTTTTTATTGTAAGGAGGTTGTGGGAATCATCCAGGTCTGCTGGATGCACCCAGCCCATACCCAGCTTGTAGCTCTAGCCTCCTTGCTACTGCCTACCTCCCTCTCCCACTGGCCTTGCCTCCCCCAGCCCTCAGGAATGAGTGAATCCTCAGGTCTACTAAGCCCTTACCTGGGTGACCTGGCTAGCTAGACGTGTGGACGTGTTGATCTTGCAGGACGAAAGGAGAAAGAGGAGGAACTGCTGGCTACAGTCCAAGAAATTCCTCTTTCTCCTTTCCCCCGCAGGATGTGACCCCCCCTCCCAAGTGGGAGGCCTTGGTGGTCCCTTGTCCAGTCACTGAACCCTACCTAGCCCCCCCGGGACCACCTTTCTCTTCCCCCTCCCTCCTCCTTCCCGGGTCCAGGGGAGGATGGCCCCAGACAAATTATGGCCGCTGCCAACTGTTGCAGCCTCTGTATTCTATGCCTCACTATCTCTCCCCTTTGCTTTCCTCTTTTCAATTACACATCTGAAGAAAATCTTATCCCCTAGTGACCCCTTAGTTGATTCTTTCTGCCTGCTTCTTTGCTCCCCTCACCACCTTGCCTACTTCCCTCTGCTTTACTAGGTATGCCTCACTGTATAATTTTGAGATATGGCACTGTTTGCATACCTGTTCTTAAACCTGACAAGCCCTATATAAGTTTTTTTATTCACAAGGGTGCAGTGTGCATATATAATGATTACAAACAGCAAGATGAGAGAATTAAAAAAGTGCCTTAGCTAAGAATTGAAGCCAGGCAGCTAGAAATACCATTCTGTTACTCTATGAACTGCACCACTGAGACAATTCCTGCAACATGATTATCACAACATGCAGTCTTGGTTTCACGCAAACCCATCTCAAAATAAACTCATCCAAAACTGTTTCCATGACTTTTGGGACTGCTCAAAAACTTGTGAGAGTATCCTGTCCACTTGCTATCGCCTCCCTAGACGGGACCCCACTAAATGTTGTGTTTACATACAAATATCTAGGAGTATGGCTCGACCCCCAGTTAAACATCTCAAATCACATCGACACCATCACATTGAAGCTCCTCCCTAAGCTAGGCCTACAATACAGAAATTGTAATGCCCTCCCACTACCTGTTAGAAGCTTATTATTAACAAAAGTGATCACTCCCATCTTCGACTATGCTGACATAGTGTATGGCACTGCCCCCTCCTCCTCGTTATCCAGGCTTGACTCCCTCATTTACACTTTCTGCCACTTTGCCACAAATTCTCCTCTCAGAACCCACCACTGCACTCTCCTTTCTTCCCTCGGGATACCACCCATATCCCATCGTTGCTTCAGCCACTCCATCTCCTTCATATCCAAATTCTGGTTCAACCTGCTCCTTCCTTACCTGGCAGAGAGACTAACACCAGCTGCCATTTCCCCATACTCACTGTGCTTTAGGGACTTCCATTCTTCCTCCCTCCCCCAAACCTTCTTCGTCCACCAGCAAATCCGCCTTCACCTACACACTCTCCTCTTTATGGAACAAACTTCCACCTGTTGTAAGAAACTCACCCGCTCGCAACTGCTTCAAATACCAAATCTGACAACTTCCACTCCCCACCTGCACCTGCTCCTAGCCACTCACTGGCCCAGCCTCATGCCAAATGTGTTTTTGTGGCTAGTTATCTAATCCTCAGAATTGTATGATACTGTTTGTATATAGTCCATCTCAAATTTACAATACTTCGCTGTATAACTTATGCAACTGTATATTTATCTCATGTATCTATTATGTATTTCCTGCTTTATATCCCTTTCCCGGGTCGCACCTGAAAATGAGCCTCAGCTCAGTGTGTCTTTACCAGTTATCAAATGTTTAAACAAAAAATAAATAAACTTCACATTTAAAAAAACATCCCAAACCAGGCTATCAGTGAGATTCTGACAGTTAGCACTTCCGTTACAAAATAAACAATTACAGTATAAATTCCAAATAAATACAAGCCTTATTTTTAAAAGCAACAAGGAGACAGGTATTGAGGTAAATTACAGACGTTATAAGACAATTAGAGCAATAAGTAGAATGAGTATCAACATCTGCTATCAATGTAATATCAATTGCACCTACCCAGCAACTCTATATTCCATTGTAAACACCCAATTTAGTCTGAAGAATAAAAAAAAATGAGATGGACGTAGGGATAATGAACCAAACCTACAGCGACTATTACAAAGGTCAGATCTAACAGACCAGACATTACTGAGGATGTCAGAGAAACATGAAAATCATTGAAATGTAGGTCAGGTGGGGCCTGCCCAATGGTCCAGTGCTATTGCATCATGCTGTCACCTTGGTGACTCAGGTTCAGGAGAAAAAGTCTCCGCTTTCTACAATGAGGTGGCCATGGTCAGAGAGTGTTGCCAATGGCAGGGCTTCTCTGACCAGGGAAGGTGGTGCCACATTTCATAGCCACCTGTAGTGGGTCACGGAAGGTTCACCCTTCTCTGTAAGGGACAGCTGTGTCCATGTGGAGATGGGTGAAGGGAGAAAAAGCTAAGGTAAAACCACAGGGCCTGTTAAATGATAGCTTTCATCACTTTGGGGTCCCACAATGCTCAAGAAGCACTAACTGCCTGTTGGGGCTTGGATTCTATGTGATAAGGGCGAATTCGGCATGCCAAACGCCCTTATCGCAACCCCACACCGTTGAAATTCAATTTCGGCAATGTGGAATCCCAGCGCAAAAAAATTTTTATTTTTCTTTAATGCATGGGGCTGTGCCCTCGCATCCCCGCACCCCCCTAAATGAGGATTCTCAACTCCAGGGGGTGCATGTCAAGAGAGGGTGCATCTCGTTACAAAAAAAGAACACTGTCTTGGGCCAGGCGCAACAAAAACTACTGGCGCCTGGTTCCGAACCCTGCATCCCTGCCACCCCAAGCCAGCACCTAGCCCACCATGCCATGATGCCAGCTCACCAGAAACCCATGGCACCACCCCTCATATACCCTTCCTCCCCACGTTTGGCAGGCTTGCTCCCCCCCCCCCGTATGCATATACTCGTGCAACATCCTGTCGCCTTTTTGCAACCCACCCCATCCGGTCGCCAACCCCACACCCCTGCCATCGGGACACTAGCCAAACATGGGCTGCCGTTTCAGCAGGCACCCACTTCCTAGTGCCCCATATCATGGTATACCGGGGCTTGAAAGTCCCTGGCTGGCAGGAAGAGGTGGACACTCCAGCTGAAAGACTAGAAAACCTTTCCCCTCTCCTGTTTGCCCTATGTATAGAACTGGTGGTGAAGGAGTTGCAGTAGACTGGAGGGATTGGGGGAATACAGGGAGGCATCAGAGAGCAGAAAATATCCCTGTATGCCAGCAGCACCCTGTTCTATCTAACTCAATGTGAAATATCAATCCTGGTCTTACTAAAAGAACTAGAAAAATATGGAGTGCTGTCAGAGTATAAAGTAAATTAGGAAAACGTAGACGCAGTTTAGCTTAGTGGAACATGCACTTCCAGTTTTGCGCAACCTTTCCTTTTAAGTGGGCTCACAAGAATACAACTTAATATTTGGGGAGTAAAGGTTACGCTGACCAGACATAAGTTAGTTACCCTTAATTTTGAGAAGCTATACAGGAAGGTATAACCTGACATTACAAGGGGGAAACTGCTTCTGCTAACTCTGGCAGGGAAGGTGGACACCCTGAAAATGAATGTCCTACTAAGATTCATTTTTTACTTTCAAACCCTTCCATACATATACGGCTGTCCTTCTGGAACAAACTCAGTAAGCTTCTTCTTACATTTGTTTTTGGGGGGTAGGTATAGAATCAGTAAAGCTATAATGGTGAGAGAGAGAGAGAGAGGAGAGGAGAGGAGAGGAGAGGAGAGGAGAGGAGAGGAGACAGGAGAGAGATGAGAGAGAGAGAGAGAGAGGAGACAGGAGAGGAGAGGAGAGGAGAGGAGACAGGAGAGAGAGATGAGAGAGAGAGAGAGAGAGAGAGAGAGAGAGAGAGAGAATACCTGACATGAAAGTATTACCTGGTGGCTCAAGTGACACCAGTAGTAGTATGGGGCAAACAGTGTTCAGGGTACGATTTGGAGGCAGTCTCCTCTCTTCCATCCCCATTGTACCGTATTTCAGACATTAAATTTACCCCACAAATTTGGACACAAATAAAAAAACCATGGACAAAGCACACCGTGTGAAGCATGCAAACTATCAGGCAGGCAACACAGACCCCAAATGGCACAGGTCCACTGACAGGGATTACAGGGGACCCAGAGTTGCAACCCCCCCACAAACCGACACAGGGTTCATAGGTGCAACCACAGCTCCCTTACAAATAATTGCCAATTAACAGAAAGGGATCACTGTATGATGTCTGAACACCTCAGTACCGAATATTAGCTCCCTAGGCAGGATTTTTTCCAGTATCTGCAGTTTCAGCACTACTTAACAGAAGATAATAGGATAGCACAGGTCAAACATGATGCCACGCTCTTGGAAGACTTCCCTTATTGGGCTGTAACATTGGTAGATAGAGGCAAATATATTATTATAGCACACCATGTTATTGTGGAAGGGATTGTTGGATCTGCAGATAATTAAAGCTGGATGGGAAGGTGAAACAGGAGCAATAATCCCAGACCCAGCCTGGCTTAACATCATAGACAAGGGCTGGAAAGTCACAGTGTCCCTATGATGGAAGAAATTCCACTGGAGAATCTTAATCTGATTTTTATGTTTGCCATGAGCATGTGCACACAACAAACATCTTGCTGTGGTAGTTGGCTTTTGAGAGGTGTGATAATGTCCATCCAATGCAGAGTAGTGTTTTGGGGGTGCGACACAGCCACGCCAGTCATCAGCCAGGCTGATCATGACAGAGTTTTGGCTTGCTGGGTGGCAATTTCATGAGCTTAAAAAGGAAAAGCCAACCCAATCATGGGTCAGCTTTTTCTTTTGATCTACGCCACCCAGCAACCAGAGCTGATCTGTTATGATCAGCCTGGAATTTCAAACATCCAGGGGCTCTGAGTCCTGCCAGCTGTAATAGACAAAACTGTCCATTGATGTCTATTATTGGTGCCCCCATAACTGTCCCGCACACGCAACCCTTCCAGTGAGCAGCCGCCACCCCACACATAAATATAACACCAACACTGGAGGTGCCCAATCCCTCAGTGTCAACATCTGAAATAAAACCTTCCCTCTGTATTTTTTTTATATAAACTCTGTAAAAAGAAACATCTAGCAACGCTCTGTTGCACCATTAGTCCCCCACCCAACCCTCCCACTCAGCATCCAGCACCCCATAACCCCCAAAATATAACACCAACACTGGAGGTGCCTAATCCCCATCGTTGACACCTGAAATAAAGAAAACCTTCCCTCAGTAATTTTTCTTTTTTATAAATGCTGTAAAAAAGAAAACCATTCAGCGATGTCAGCTGCACCGTTAGCCCCCTCCCAACCCTCCCACTCAGTACCCACCACCCCACCACACCCCAAGCCCTTACTTACCACAGGGGTTTGACACTATAAGCCTATCTGGACCACAGACACGTCTTCACTCTTTAAAGCTGGGCCACAAACTAAGGAAATCAGGAACACAGTTCAATGGATTTCAATGGATTTTGACCTTAGTGGCATAACTTGGCCATTTTTGAATATTTTTTTGCCCCAGATTTTCAACATGCCTCTTTTGGGACCCCACCTCATGAACAATTGCAGTGAAATGGGGCAAATCTGTCCCAAAAGGTGATTTCACTGTTGCTGCATGAAATCACCTTTCAGTTAAGAGCTGACATTTTTCTCTGCCCTTGTTCATGAGGCAGGATCATAAGAAGGCAATGTTGAAAATCTGGCATACAAATATTTAAAAACAACAAAGTTGTGAGCATATGATGAACTTTGCGAATGCAGGCTTGTAACTTTGGTAATGTTCAATATTTTTAACCAAAATTTTCAACACAGCCATTTTCTTCACAGCACCTCATGAATGTAACAGCTGTTACTTTTCAAATCCTGGCCAAAATGTGTTTTTGCATCCCAAAAGGTGATTTTACAGTCCCAGCACAAAATCACCTTTCAGGCAGGAGTTAAAGACTTTCTCTGCACTTATTCATGAGCTGGGGTCATACGAAGGCTATTTTGAAAATTTGACACAAAAATATTAAAAAAAACAAAGTTATGAGCTTACAGTGAACTTTGCAAATGCACAAATGCAGGCTTGTAATTTTCGTAATGGTCAATATTTTTACCACAAATTTTCAACATAGCCATTTCTTGAAAGCACCTCATAAATGTCATTTTTCAAATCCTGGCCAAAATGTGTTCTTGCATCCTAAATGGTGATTTCACTGTCCCTGAGCAAAATCACTTTTCGGTCAGGAGTTGAAATATTCCTCTGCACTTGTTCATGAGGTAGGGTCATAAAATGGCTATGTTGAAACTTTGGGGCAAAAATATTAAAAAACAACAAAGTTATGAACCTACTATGAACTTTGCAAATGCAGCCTCTTAACTTGGTACTTTCCAATATTTTTACCCCAGATTTTCAACATTATCATTTCTTCACAACATTTCATGAACATGACAGCTGTAATTTTCAAATCCTGGTCAAAGTGTATTTTTGTGTCCTGAACAGTGGCGGAGCCAGGTTTGGGAGTGTTTGGGAGCCGGGGGGCATTCAATCAAGCTCGGGGCTCCACAATGGGCACTAAACAGTGAATAAAGATGGTGGCAGGGTGCCACTACTACACTGGGGCAGCCAGGAGGGCGCGCCCCAGCCCCCCTCTAGCTCCGCCACTGGTCCTGAAAGGTGATTTCGCAATCCCTGCACAAAATCACCTTTCAGGCAGGAGTTGAAAACTTTCTCTGTGCTTAGTCATGAGATGGGGTCATAAAAAGGCTATGTTGAAAATTTGGGGTAAAAACATTAAAAAGCAACACAGTTATGAGCCTGTGTTACCATTTACAAATGCAGGCTCCTAACTTTGGTGCTATCTAAGCCACAGAGTGCATCATAAAGCATCTAGTACCCCAGAACTTCTATATCAGTGACGATCATCCAGCATTGACAAATGTTTGTTCTATACTCCCACAATCACCAAACATTTTTTGGGAGGGGAACAAAAATCATTGCTGGAGGGGGTTTAGCCAAGAGGGAACACATATGCATATCTTTTGGATGTGTCCCAAATTACAACCCTTCTGGGACACAATACATGGGGAAAATGGCATGTATTTGTTCACAGCCAATCCTGTTTGAGTTCCTGGCTTTGGTTCTGGGACTTTCTCCCCAGGGTAGGAGGACAAAAGACCAGAAAGCGCTGTTTACCATATTAGGGGTGGCATCGCTAAAATGTATTACCTCCCTCTGGTTGGTGACAACAGTACTATTGCTGGTGGCCTGGGTGCAGAGGGTTCAGGACATCCAGAGGATAGGCAAAACAACAGTGGTACTGAGACTTGAAAAGCACATTTCCATCTGGCAGCCTTGGGAAAGGTATAGCGTTTAACCGGTGACTGACGGACAGCAAGTGATCCCCCTTCCCCAACTTCCCTGGTATAGTACCCCCCATCTTAATAATGCTCTTTTCAGTGTAGAATACCTACAATTTCTCTTTAGTGTTGTTGCTTTTTTCTTTCTTGTTTTTAATTGAATAATGTTAAAGCCCAGTAGCAGTTCAATTTGTCAGATTGCTTATGTATTATGCACAAAGCAAAAGTGAATAGGTCCATGAGAGCTTTGTATTGTACTGATTTCAGAAAACTAGAAACTGTCTTGCGAATGTTACCTAAGGGTGGCAGTATCAATTTCTATACATGTAATGCTTGTCATGGAAAGTTATACTCTGTGGGCAGGATTCACAAAAAAGGCGATTCTGGTAGGGGTCTGATGTGCCGGCGCAACCCCAATGCACCAACGCATCGCAGATGCGCCACACAGTGCCCATAATGATATACTAACATGCTAAAATCCCAGCAGAATAGGCCTAACGGTCTCTCGAATCTGCTTGATTTTCAGCACCCGCACTGAGGGCCAATTTTGGTTTCTCCCCCTCCCCCTTGGGTTATACTGTCCCCAGTCCCAGATGTGCCACCTGTATTGGGACTGGTCAGATTTACCCTCACCCTGTACCTGTCCCATCCCCTCTTAAACCCGTCCACAGTCTCCACCTCTACCAACCCCCTGGGCAGTGCATTCCATGGCTACACCACCCTTTCAGTGAAATAACATCTCCTCCTCTCCCCTCTGAGCCTGCCCCCTTCCAGCTTACACCCGTGACCTCTTGTTGCCCACCCTCCTTCCTTTGGAGCACCCTGACTGGGCCTCCTTTATTGATTCATTTCAATATACTTAAAGACCTCTATATTGTCCCTCCTATCCCTCCTGTCCTCCAGAGTGTACATGTCAAGCTCCTTGAGCCTCTCCTCATAGGTCCTCTCCCCCAGGCCCCAGATCATTTTGGTTGCCCTCCTTTGGACCCTCTCTAGGAGTGTAATGTCCCTCTTTAAATGTGGTCTCCAAAACTGTACACAATACTCGAGGTGTGGCCTAACCATGCAGTTGTACAGTGGAAGGATCACTTCCGCCTTTCTGGAGGTAATCCCCCTGGTGATGCTTCCCAGCATCCTATTTGCCCTTGCCTCTGCCCTCCAACAGGCCTCTGAGTTGTTCATTTTGACATCTACCACTACTCCCAGATCCCTCTCACCCTCCGTGACTTGAATCATGTCTCCTCCTAGGGTATACCCCTGGCCTGGATTTCTGACTCCCAGGTGCAGAACCAGCACTGGAGGGGCTGTGAAGGGGCTTGCCCATGCATGCGGGGTGCAGCCCCATTCACAGCCCAAATTGGAGGCGCATCTCTGGGGCATATCTGGGGATGCGCCTCCCAAAGTTAAGTCTAAAGAAAGTAGACATAAGTGGGTGGCCACCCACAGGCAGGCTGCCGTACTGCTGACAGCAGCATGGCAGTCTGCATATCCTGGCAAGCCAGCACCACTCCACCATACCATGGCCAGCAGCCTTCCAGAGGGGCCACATCTGCACCCTGGTGGCACCCCTTGTACACCCCAAAAGCACCAGCAAGAGCCCAGGTGGCACCCACAACACCACCCCTGGTGGCATAGGGTTCCCCCGTCCCCGACTACAGCACTGGCTCTAATGGATAGTATGCACAACAGATTTATCTGTACTCCATGAGTCAACAGTGGAGATGACTGACTGAATATCATTCAATGTGACTATGAATGAACAGCATAACACACTCAATGCCAATCACTCAATGTCTGTTGATGCTGCTACTAAATTTAATCAACTTTTAAATACATAACAAACATTCATATCATTCAAATTGAATCAGGCCCTTTAACACTTTATGGTTGAGTCAGTATTGAACAATAACAGTGTGGTGAATTTATGTCAATTCAAAACTAATTTTTGTCACTGTCTCTACCAAGGCGTGACTGTTTTGCAGCATATGAGGTACTCTACCTATATTTTGTAGTTGAGTCACAACCAAGCTTTGTGTTATCAGGTACAACAGTTGTTGAAAGGGCAGAAATGGGAAGTGTTAAAAGTGCAGTTTATTGAATGATCAATTGCCATTGTAGCAGTTCTTAATAAGATGACAGACCGAGCAGCTGCACTGTGAAGGAACTCTTGCATAATGCATAGAATTGTGTCTTAGAAACACTCAGATGTGATTATTGTTATACTCCAGTTCACCATCTGAGAAGAGAATATCTAGAGCTACTTCCTCATCAAGTGAAGACTTTGCCTCACCTTTTCACCCCTTAGAAAAGACCTGTCTTCATCCTGAACTGAGCCCACTGGGTGGAGATCCTCCCAGCTCAGCTGCTTCTTTGGCAGTCTCCCATACAGTTGCAAATGACGGCGTACAGTACACGCTGCAAGCCCATTGGTCGATATGGGCCACCAATGGGCTTCCAGCTGTATTGTATGCTGTCATTCATGGACAGCACAGTCGGCAGGCAGCTGAGGCAGTGTGCAGGAGGGCTGAGCTGCCCGCCGACCGGAGCCTGTGGCGGTGGGGGTGGGCTGGGGGGTGCCTGAGTGGGTTGGGGTCTGCTGGACAACCAGCACATTTGTAGCCACTAATGCCAACTTGCAGTCAGGGCAGGTACAGGGAGTGGGGAACCACTATACCACCAGGGTAAATGGGACCATCGTGTGGGTCAGTACTGCTGTCGGGGACAGGGGATCCTTATGCCACCAGGGATGGTGTTGGGGGTGCCATCAGGCTCCCAGCAGGGTTGGGGTGCCACCGGAGCTCTTGCTGGTGTCTTTGGGGGGCTGGGTAGGGGGTGGTGGATCCTGGCTACCTGGACAGCCCTGCAGGTTTTCCGGCACTTTCTGCCGGGCGCATCCCTGTGCCGTGCATACAAATAGGGCCATAATGAAATGCAAATGGCCCCATTGCACATTGTATGCCTAATGGCTCCATTTGCATGTTCACGGCTGTGAATTGCAATTTTGGGTGCAGCGCATCCAGAGATGCGCTGCCCCATTAGATTCCCAGCCTGACGCGGGGGATGCACTGGCACAGCCTGGGCGCAACTGTGTTATTCACAGAGGGAATGAGCTGGGTGCATTCCTCCATGCATCTTCTGTGAATACCACTGTTTGCACTCGGTGCATCTCCTCTGCACCAGTGCAGCCGAGATGCGCCAGGTGCATCTCCTTTGTGAGTCCTGCCCTGTATGTCTGGTGAACTGCTTCAACAAAGCTGAGACTAAAAAAAAAGAAAGAAAGAAAGAACAGAAACATAGAATTTTTCAGCAGAAAAGAACCACTTGACCCATCCAGTCTGCCCAGATGGTCTCTGCCTGGTTTGTCTTCTCAGTCCCTCGCTGGTCTCTGGCGACTCTCCCTTCTCACTACCCATTTCCTCCCCTATGACTGTTCCTTTCATGCTTGAGGTCCCCTACTGTTTTTGCCTCCATGACAAAAGTGCTGTAGAAAGAAACTTTGGCCAAATAATAGAGACGGCTAAATCTAATTATTATGGTTTCAAATAAGAAATCCTAGACAGAAAACATGACTCATGAGTGAAAGGTGAGGGAGAAATGATGAGTTTTGAGGTGGATTCTGAAGAGGGACGCAAAGTCAATCAAATGGTTAGAGAAAGAAAAGGTAGCCCTGACAGAGGGTACCAACACACTGAAGGATCTTGCATTAGTAGTAGTAAGGGAGATGTTAGGAATCTGAGGAAATTTAGAATCTGAGGAGCAGTAAGAAAATGAGATGGAGACTAAAAACAGAAGTTTTTTGTTTGCAACAAATGTTTATTTGCAACCTAGAGATGCAAACAGCAAATATTTACAGATATATCATAGAGAAAACAGACACGGTTAATGCAGTTCTGGATACAGAGGCTACACTTACAACATGAAATAGCATAGACTTAGTTGCTTTGATTCAGAAACATAATTTTCATGTTGTATTGGGTTCCTTACTATTAATCTAGACTATATGTGGAAAGTAGTGTTTCCTAGTGTAGCTTCAAGTGGTCCTCACAAGGTTTCATAATTCTGACCCTGGTTCTTAACTTGGTATTGGACCTTTTCTGTTCTCATGTGGTCTACCAGGGAGCTGAACCAGTTGGCAATGGTAGGGGGAATCTGCCAGCTAGGACTGAGCTATAGCTTTCTTACCCACTACCAAGCCAATAACCAGTGGGGCTGTCGGTGGTGCTGGCCTTGCAGTCCCCCGGGCCTCATGCCAAGTAGCATCCGCTTCACCCCTCCCTGATAGGAGAAGTTGAGAATTTCAGAAAGGATGTGAGGCACTTCTCCCAAAAACATGTCAAGTTTGGGACATGACCAGGCCAAACGGTAGAATGTCACCAGCGCAGCCCTGCATTTAAGGCACAGGTCAGAGGGTACAGTCAATTTTGTGGGCCAGCGCAGGAGAAAAATACATTCTGTGCAAGAAGTTAAATTGAATTTGGCATAGACTATTACTGGTACAGCACCTGTTAATCCCTTCCACAGCCTATTCTCACCAAGCCTTTGTCCAATAGAGGTCCCCCAGGTCTTCTTTCCATCTTTTATCAGTGGTGCACAACCTTTAGAGTCACTGCCCAGCAACAGGGAGTAGAACGGCTTGAGTAGACAGACTAGGTGGTTAGCGTTCAGGGTAATCTCATCTACAGGAGATGGCAATACTGTTAATGGGTCAGTTGGTGTCGTGTCTTTGACACTGTCACAAAACTGTCTATGGGGGGCGCTGATGAGCAACCTGCTGTGAAGACATGGGTTCCCACTGCTCCCAACCCTGCGTTAAATAAATTATAAATTTTAGGAGCATCCGACTGGGTAATTGTATAAGAGTGACGAGAATTGATAGAACTTACAGCATGGAAGAGTATCTGCTTCCCCATCCTGGGAAAAATCAAAGATCTGCGGCTAAAAATCAAGGGAAAAGGACGGCTACAAAGCCCTCAGACACCACGGGCCCGATCTCACTCTCGGTGGCAGAAATGGCGCTACTTGGCCGAGAGGTTTCTGAACAGGTGCTGGAAGCACTAGAGGAGAAAAGGAGCAAGCTGGAAGACAAAATTGATAACCGACTGCAGAGTTTGGTGGAGCAAGTGGCTACGCAGGCAACACGAGTTACTGAAGTGGAGGAAAGAGTATCGAGGCTCGAGGATGAAGTGGACCCCATGGCTGCTCGCGTGGCCAAACTTGAAAAAGAGTTAGCAGACCTCACGGAGCTCCATGATTACCAGGAGAATTATGCCAGGCATCTGAATCTTTGCCTCCGGGGGCTTCCAGAGGGAAAAGAAGGCCCCGATATTTTATCTTTTTGTGCAGAGAATCTCCCATCCATGTTGGGAATGAAATTGAAAAGGGGGAAACTAAAATTGGAAAGAGCCCATAGAGCAGTAGCAGCGTGACCACCTGCAGGGCAGCCTCCTAGGCAAATCATTTTCCGGTTTCACAACTACCAAGACCGGGAGAAGATGCTTCGGGCCTGCTGGGGAGTGAAGGAGATTAGGTATGAGGGAGAGAGGCTGTTTCTCATGCAAGATTACTCCAATCGAGTAATCAAAAAAAGAAGAGCGTTTAACCCTGTTGTGGCACAATTGAGAGAGCTAAAGGTGGAGTGCTTTTTGATCTACCCAGCAATTTTAAAGGTGAAACACGAAGGGGCAACCTATACGTTTTGGGAGCTGGAGAGGGCAGCAGCATTTGTAGTGGAGCTAAAGAAAAAAGCGGACTGAACACAGTAAGCTGGGAGGAGAAGTGGAGGAGGCAATCGCGGTGACCACGAGGAGGGTCTAACTGCTGTTGGGAATTTAAAGGAAATGACTGATATGGTTACACATTTGTCAGTTAAATGTTAATTTTCTTGTGCCCTCTGGTTCTTTACTGTTTCTTTGCTACCCCTCTAAGGGATCCTGCTGGAATTTTAGTGGACTCGGTGGCAGGTAATATATATGTAAGGACCCTGAGCACTTAGCAAGCTGACGATGGGGAATGGCGGCTTCTGAGGACGTCTGACTATACATGATGCCAGCAGAGAGAATGGACTGTGGGGAAGTTGTACCCACACGTTAAGGACTTACAAGCAAGGAGGTGCTCGACCTGTGCTGGCGATCATGGAAGTATCACGGAGGTCTGGTAAGTGGGGGTCTGGGCTGACACTGCGTGAATTTGCAGGGTAGCATTGGTGCCCCGGAGGCCTCTACAACTTTGACTAGAGATATGTGCATGTGCTCTGGAGTAAAGGGGACAGAAGACCTGCCGGTGGGGTGGAACCCAGTGGGGGAAGGGGGTTATAGAAGGAGGGAGCTAGTTACGTTGTTTAAAAGGTTTAAATGTTTAAATATATGAGGGGATTGTTATATTAGAAGTAAATAGAGGATATGTTACTCTATTAGTAGTTGAAACAATGGATGCCAAATGAAGGGCAGCAGGGAAGGGGGTGAGGGTATGGGGCGTCTGTAGTAAAATACAAAGAGCCATTCCAGGAGTTGAATGGCAGGGATGCAATTAGATTTTAAAATTAGTTGGAGGAATGGGGGGGTTGGGGTGGTATGGAGGCAGGGGGGAAGGGGATGCGGGGGGGAAGGTATTTGTTAATGTTAAGTTTTTGTATCTATGTTATAAGATCTGAAAGTCTCTTATCCTTCACAACAGAAAAATGTGAAATGTATGGAAATGGCTCAAAAAATTATTTTCATCCTGGAGAGATGGGACAAGGGGTTAAAGAAATGGTGGCAGTGAGGGTGGAGAGAAATGTGCCCTGGTCAAATGGTTAAGCAGAAGTTGCTGGGGGTCACCTCATGGAATGTGAAAGGGATTTTGACTCCAGTTAAGCGTACAAGTATCCTGACAGCTTTGCGCAGACAGGGCACTCAGGTTGCCCTTTTACAAGAAACACACTTAACTAGCCAGGAACACAGAAAATTGGAAAGAGGCTGGTGGTAAATGTTATGCGTCATCTTACAGCTCGCATAAGAGAGGAGTGGTGGTGCTGATAGGTAAAACGATTCCCTTCACTTGCACAAGAGTGGTTGCAGACCGAGGGGAAGGTAGATTCATTTTTGTAGAAGGTATATTATTGGAGGAGAAGGTTACCTTTGGGAGTGTGTATGCCCCTTCGGTCTTTAAAGTATTTAAAGGTATTTAAAGTTTTGTACGGCGCCCAGAGCCTCTGGGATTGGGCGTCTTTTAAATAAATTTTGCCTTGCCTTGCCTTGCCTTAACCTGGCCTTCTATCAGGAGATTCTAGATGTTTTGTTTAGGGAGCAATTTGAAGGGTTGATTATGGGGGGAGCTTTTAATGCAGTCATGCAAGGTGAGTTGGACCACTTGGAGGGGAAGTGCAAGCATGGAGAGAGGATGAAACACTGGCAGGAGTGGGTGATAGACTTAGACATGATCGATGGTCGGCGTGCATTACACCCGGTAGAGAAGGAGTTCACGTCTTATTCAAACCCGCACCGAACCTAGTCTAGGATAGACTATATATATATCCCCCACCCTTGGCTGTGTAGAGTATATAAATGTGATCATGGTCCCATTTTCCTTTCGGTTCATGCTATGGTCCGGATGGTACTGGAACTAAAAGAACAGAAAGAAGGGCCTCCACCCTGGAAGTTTCCAAGGTATCTGTTGGGGAAAAAGGAGTTTATAGAGTACCTTGAACAACAGTGGCAGTTGTTTAAGGAGACCAATGAGGGTTCGGTGGAATCCCCGGGGATATACTGGGAAGCTGGGAAAGCCTTTTAAGGGGAGCCATTATTAGATTTGTGGCACAACATAAAAGAAAGAAAGAAGCCACCTGGATGGAATTAGAAGACGAGGTTAGAAGATGGGAAAGGGCAGCAATTGAAAGACCAACAGAGGAGAGGGTCCAGAATTTGAAGGCTGCGAGGGAGGCATTGAATGCATTTCTCTTGGGGGAGGCAAGAACAACAGGGATGTTAGCCAGAAGTCACCTATATGAATGGGGGAACAAGTCTGGCCCGTTAATGGTCCGGTTAATAAAGGGCAAGTGTGTCTATACAAGTATAGCTGGAGTTATGGACAAGGACGGGAAGCTATTGAGGGATAGGGACTTAATTAGGACCAGATTTGAACAATTTTATAAGCAGCTTTACCAGGCGGAGTGTACTGGCACCGAAGAAAGCATAAAGCAGTTCTTGGGTGAAGTTAAAATCCTTCGGGTAACGGAGCAGCAACAAAAGCTGCTGGGGGAGGAGATTTCCCAATCTGAAGTCAGGCAGGCAATACAATGTTTGAAACAGGGAAAGACCAGTGGATCGGATGGGTTTCCCATAGAATTTTACAAAGTAATGAAGGGGCAGGTGGTAGATCCCCTGTGCCAAGTATTTTCTGAGGCTAAGGGAAGTGGGGACCTTCCGAGGTCGTTCAGAGAGGCAGTCATCTGTTTAGTCCCAAAGCCAGGGAAGGATGGGCAGGAATGCTCCTCATACCAGCTGATCTCTTTATTAAATTGTGACGCCAAAATTTTGGCCAAGGTTTTGGCCAGGAGGCTGGATCAGGTGCTCCCGGATTTGGTGCATCCAGACCAGATGGGGTTTGTCACTGGGAGAAATTTATACCATAATGTGAGGAAACTCCTTAACGTGGTGTGGAGGGCCTCTTACGGTCAAAAAAATATAGCGGTTTTAACAATGGATGCCGGGAAGGCATTTGACCGCATAGAATGGAACTGTTTGATGCTCTCCGCAGGTACGGGCTTGGGGAGGGATTTATAGGGTTAGTAGAGGGTCTGTATAAAGCCCCTGAAGCAAGAGTCTTAGTGAATGGAAGCCTAACTGGAAAGGTCACCCTCCACAGGGGTACTAGACAGGGGTGTCCCCTATCGCCGCTACTGTTTGCACTGGCCATAGAACCCTTGGTGATAGCAATCAGAAGCCTGGCTGAAATAAATGGAGTAGTAGGGGGGTCTGGGAAAGAACATAAGATCACATTATATGCAGATGACATGCTTTTGTATGTTCGAGACCCGGCCAGATCTGTTCCCCCATTGTTGGCAATCATAGAGCAATTTGCAACATTTTCTGGGTATAAAATAAATATCCATAAATTGGAAATAATGCTGTGGGGGGAAACAGAGAAAGAATTTGGAGATACAGCCTGGGTCCTTAGGAAGGCAAAGATGGAGTTTACTTATCTAGGGATCCGCATTGGCCATGAGCTAGGTCAACTATATAAATTAAACTTCACCCTGATGATGCACAGTATAGAAGAGGAGCTGAGGCGATGGCGTAGTCTACCTATATCATGGATGGGACGTATAAACTTGATAAAAATGAACACTTTACCTAGGATCTTGTACCTAATGCAAATGCTGCCAATGGGTTTAAATAAGAAAGATCTGAAGAAAGTCGATAAGGCCTTTGCTGAATTTATATGGGGAGGGAAAAAACTGAGAGCGAGTCTTCGCAGACTAAGGGCGGATGGGGAGGGGGGGGTCTGAATATGCCCAATCTAAGGAATTATGCCCTAGCCATGCATTATATAATCCTGGGGGACTGGGTAAACAATCTGCCAGAGGCTGGGTAGATAGATCTGGAGGAAGGGGAGAAGAGGGTGAGGATCTCAGCTCACCTGAGAAGAGGAGGGAAGAAGGCATACAAGAGATAGGGGAAACCAAACCCGCTGATAATTTCAGTATTGGAGGGTTGGGAGCAGCTGTTGAAATGGATGGGGGTAAAATCGGGGGAAGAGACACTGCTACTCCCATTGATGGGGAATCCGGGGTTTGTAGTAGGTTTAGAGGATGTAGGTGTTTTGCTATGGGAGAAGCTGGGAATCAAATGTGTAAGGGACCTGTGGAAACAAGGAAGGATGATGTCGGGAGAAGAGATTGGTGACCGTGTGGGGTCGGGTATGTTCAGGATCTTCCAGGCAAGGAATTATGCTAGAGCAATTGGCAGAAGCAGAACAGTGGACTCTCCTTTAGAACATGTCGAACATATGGTTCTTAGTACAAGGGGGAGGGGTATAATAGGAAGGGCGGCAAGAATGGGTCGGCAGTATCTGCCTGATCTTACTAGCAAGACCAGGAAAATGTGGAACAGGGATTTAAAGAGAGAGATACCAGACCAGGGTTGGGAGCTATTGTTAAAAATGCATAAAGGGTTACTGATCTGTAATAAATTCCAGGAGTCCTATTATAAATTCCAGCGTAGGCTTTACTGCCCACCAAACATGGTACACAAATTCCGCCCCGAGGTCTCCCCATTATGTGGAAGGTGTAAGGAAGAGGAGGGTACGTACATACGCTGCTTCTGTGGGTGTCCGTCCTTGAGGAAGTTCTGGACAGGTGTGGCCGAGGGAATCGGTAGAGTGTGGTGGAAGCAGGTGGAGAAAAGCTCAATTGTGATGTTGTTTGGAGTAGATGATTCAGAAGAGGAGGAGTGGAGACCTCTCCCACGATGGGCACGGATACTGGTTGTTTTAGCTAGACAATGTATTCTAAACACTTGGGTCACAAATGAGACCCCAACTATTCAACAGTGGAAAAGTCTGTGTTTACAAGCCCTAGGGATGGAAAAATTATATTATGGGGCTAAGAATAGAGAGGACCAGTTCTGGAAGGTTTGGGGAACATATTTATCCTCATTGCCCCCAGGGGAAATGGAGGCGATGGAGAAAGGGCTACAGGGATAAGGAAGAGAGAGGCGAGGTGGAGGGGGAAGCAGAAGAGTGGGCCAGGATGGTGAGAGAGGGCACATCGGGAAGGATGAGACAGAGGGAGCTTAGGTGAGAGACAAGACAAATTGTTTTTCCCCCTTTTTTTTTTTTTTTTTTTAGGGATATTTGTCTGTATAATTAGTTTGGGCTCTGATTTTCTTTTGCCTAGAAGGGGTGGTAATAGGGTAGGGTAGGGAGAGGGGGAAGGGCAACTTAATAAATTGGTATGAGAAGGAAATATGTAAAGGGGATTGATATAATAATAATAATGTACTAAAATCCCAGGGGTGACAGGTTTTTATGTATTTCTATGCATAAATATGTTTTTGTAGGTGTAACTCTGTGTTTACTTTTGTTATGGTTGGAAAATCCATAAACATATAATGCAAAAAACTGTCTATAATTGTATCAACTGAGACTGACATTAATGTCTCCTGCTCAATTGTCATAATTGCTAAGGCATCAAACCTCTCCTGGTTCATTGCTGAATGAAGCTAAGTGTGCAGATGTCTCAGAATACTAAATCCACATTCACATGAACAACCTGTGACAGGGATAGTCATTGCAACTTTGATTAATTTTTTCAGGGAAGGAAACATTAGAATATCTAGTTTGTCATAAAATGCTGACATATCTTTCACTTCATTTTGAAAGTGCTTCACAAAGCTCTTAGCAACAACAACTGCTTCTTGTGATATGTCAGTTCTGTAGTGATCAGCTACATGTTTCAGAGATGCAAAGTTTATAAAATTTGATGATGAGAGTGAGCAAGCTTGAATGCCAGTTAATATTTACTTGTTTACAGTAGAACATCTTCTATCAAGCTCTGCAATCATTCTGTCCAAGCAAGGATACCACAGTTTGGATCTGAAACTTTCTTCATTATGGGACACTTCACATGATCTAGAAGCTGTTTCAACAAAGAAATCATGAAACCTGGGATTTGTTTTGCACTTGCGATGTTCTGAAACCTGCGAAATTAGTATATCAAGTCTCTCATAAAACTGACATGCTTTTTTTGTATATGTCATTGGCTGATACCTCATTTTGCATGTCTGACAGAGTTGTGTGCCTCAACAGCTGTTACAGCAGTTGACAAATCCGGGGATTCTTTCTGCAGGAGATTAAACAACCCACTGGTTGTGCTCAGTAGTGTCTGAAACACAAATAGACAGGAAACTGTTGCCCAGCTTGTAAGCTTCTTTCATAATCCATGAGCGGTTGCATCAGACCCCATAGACAAGCAATTTAAAAATGCATCAGATGTTTTCAGCACAGCACTGATTGACCGCAGTCTGCAAGACCATCTAGTATGCGAGAGTTGCACAAGTTCAGATGGTGTTAAGCCAAGGTCCCCCTGGGCATTCATAAACTGCTGGTGCTCATACCTCTCAACCTTTTATCACCCAAATGTGTGACAAGATGTGTGACAACTGGACAAAATGTGTGACACATCATCAGACATGACATTGCAAGCTCAGAATATTGTGGAAATAAGTGCACTAATGTTTATAATGTTTGCTGATAACCAAACATCTTATATTATTATACATTTCTGCTTAAAAGTCTCAGTGGTCAGTGTGGAATGTCACCTTCTCAATGTGAGACCGAGGGTTTCTGAGAGATAAAATGAGTGCTGTACCTTGTAATGTGTGACAGTTGAGAGGTATGCTGGTGCTGTTTCACCGAAACACTAAAAAAAGCATACAGAGACTCAAGAGTCTGGAAGAAGTCACATGGCTCTAGCAATTCTTTGCATGTATTACAAAGCACGAGATTTAGTTCATGGGCATAACAATGCACATAAATTGCCTTATCATGAAACATTCAAAATCTTTCTTGAACCCCACTTATATGACCGCTCATCACAGAAGCCCCATCCTCAGCCTGAGCAACACACAACAATTTGTCAATTGTAGGTTTTTCCACAGTCTTCTAAAGCAGCAGTGATACTGACAGCATCCAACTTCTCCATTTTAGTAAACCCAAGAAATCTTTCCATTATCTGTCCCTCGCTGTTTACATAGCGAACACAGACTGCTAACCGTTCACATTTTGTTACTATCTCTGGGTTCATCAGCAATGATTGAAAACATTTCTGCCGAGATTATCTCCTAAATAATGCATTCAAGTGTTTCTTTAGAACAGCTGCTGATTGTTCAATGAATTTGGTGAAGTATAACTTGCATTAACTGGTGGTCTGTATTTTGCAAGAAAGGGGTCAAATTGTTTTATGAGATCTAGGAGTGCAAGAAAGTTTCCCTTGTTCATGTTGTCTGGGCTCTCATCATGTCCCTGAAATGCCAATCCCTGTTTACTCAAGTATCTAGTTATTTCCACTAGTCACTACTACTCAAATGAACAGCTGAAGAGTCATGTTCCCTAAATGATTCAGTAGCTCTTTGTCAATTTGTGAATCCTTTGCCAAGTAGAGCATCTCCAAATGATCTAGCATTTCTAGTGCTAAATACTCTACAAGGGAAATAATATGCTGCATTGGCTTGAACTGAGTATTACAACTAACAAAATGTTTAAATCCAATCAGCTTGAAATGACTGTTTGTGTGCATTCATGTTTTTACCAAAACAAGTTGATGGGAAGTTATAATTCTGTGGCTGTACAGGTCCAGAATCACTATTGCCAAGGTCATTTGGTGATTTGCTATTTGTTGCATCAGGTGATTCTGCCATTGGTAACAGAGCAATATTCTCTACTATTTGCCCCACCTGTCCCCCTTCTGTATGATGCTGGTTATCACCTTGGCTATGACTGCTTCCGAAATCACGAAAGGATGCCACGATGGAATGCTTTGACTGCTGTGCTGCTACATCTGTTACCATGATTACTTCTCCTCCTTGACATTCTGATTGAGATACTGGCTGCAAGTTGTTAGTTTTTCTGAAATAGTTTCTTGTATCCATAATAAAGGCTACTGATATTTCAACCACCAAACACTGCACAGGAGCACAGCACAAACGAACAGGACAGTGTATGCTAACTTTAAACCATGCTACAGTACTATAATCAGATTAAACTGCTTACAAGCCAGAAAACCTAAAGTGTGCTGAGTCAGATAATGAATAAAGATGTCAGCTCAGCAGTTGATTGATTTTGTTGATTTGGCCACACAACAAAGGCAAGACAAACAAGCATTTTCAATGCAAATGTTTGCTTGCTGGCATTAGCAGTGGAAGTGCAAGAGTTAGACAGATGCAGTATAGGAATGGCATTGAAGTTTTGAACTGACACCAACTCCACCCTCACCCTGCAGAGATGGAAAGGCATTGGGGTGTGCCTTTGGGTCATTGCCCATGACGGTCACAACATTTCACCTAACCCTACCCTTCAGACACTGATAAGTGTCGAGGTATGCCTTGGGGTGTTTGGGCTTTACATTCACCTCATTCCATAAGGAAATACACTGAAATGGGTGCAGTATAGGAGAATGGGGTGAACTCTTGGGGCAAAGGGTCCAATGCGCACCTCAATACCTGTCACTGGCTGCAGGGTGGGGGTTGGAGTAGAATGGCATGAGCATTACTGTCGACAATCCCAAGTCACACCCCTCACGCCTGTCAGTCCCTACAAGGTAGGGTGTTATGGTCAAAAACCCTAACACCCTGAGTGTTTCTTGGTATTTTTATTCTAAGTTTTCCACATGGGCTTTTTGTGACCCCACCACATGAACAGTGACACTATCAGTTCATTAGGTGAAAGGTGATTTTGCACAGCGATTGCGCCATTTGGTGCCACAGGTGCGAAAACACATTTCAAACAGGATGTGAAAAGTGACAGGTGTACTATTCATGAGGAGGTGTAAAAAATAGCCTTGTTAAAAATCTGGAGTGAAAATATACAAAAACTGGTGAAGTCACGAGCGTGCGTAGAAACTGTGCAATGTACACCCGTAATGTAATTAGTTTGGGGATTTTTTACAGTAGATTTTCAACATAGGCATTTTAGGATCTTTGCTCATGAACAGTGTCACTGTGATTTTCTTAATCTGTCCCGAACACTAATTTCCCACAGCAACCGCGCTATTCTGTGCCAGAAGTGCCAAAACACATTTTGGCCAGGGTGTGAAAAATGACAGCTGTACTGTTCATAAGGAGGTGTGGAAAAATGTCAATGTTGAAAATCTGGACTGAAAATATTACAAATTCGTGAACTTACGAGGGTGTGTTGAAATTGCGCAATGCAAGCTCGTAACAATGTCATTTTATGGACTTTTGTCACCACATATTCAATATAGCCATTTTAACACCTCTGCTTATGACCAGTGTCATTGTGATTTTCTTAATGTGTCCTGAACATCGATTTCGCACACTGACCGCGCCAATGTGTACTACATGTGCGAAAACACATTTTGGGCGAGATGTGAAAAATGACAGCTGTACTGTTCATAAGGAGATGTGGTAAAATGGCAATGTTGACAATCTGGAGGAAAATATTAAAAATTCTCAAAGTTACGAAGGCATGGAGGAACTGGGCAATGCAACATCAGAAACAGTCATATTTTAGAATTTTTTCACCAAATTTCAACATAGGGTTTTCGGGGGCCTACCTCATGAACTGTGACACTGTTGTTTCATTAATCGATCCCAAAGGGTGGTTCTGTGCAGTGACCTCAAAATCACCTTTCAGGACTGAATAACAAAATGACAGTGACTAAGTTCATTAGATGGGGTCCCAAGAACCCCTTGTTGAAAATTTGGTGAAAAAAATCCCAAAAATGGCCAAGATATGCACCAAAGTTTAAAAAAAAACATTTATGCCATTATACAGCTTACCGGCATTTCTCCAGTTCGTGGTTGGCTTTGAAGAGTGCAGATGTGTTCCCGGTCCACGAAGATCATCACGCTGGGCTCAGGAGGTAAGTATGGGGTCAGTTGGGGGTGTGGGGAGGTGGGTGGGCAGAGGGTGGGTGTGGGTTGGGGAGGGGCAAAACAGTCAACGAGGGACCGTTTTTCTTACAGGTGTTTTTCTTTTTCTTAAGATGACGCGGACTTTTGCCATGCTGGGTGGGCCCCAGTGTGGCAGCTGAAAGATTGTTTGGGGGCAGGGAGCCAATGGGGATTGGCACCCCTGATGGCTATATGGACTTTTGTCACGCCAGGTGGGCTCCCAGCGTGGCATGTGGAAGTCTGTTTTTGGGGTGGACAGTGGAACTGACGGGGATTGGGCACTCTTGTCAGCCATACAGACTTTTGCCATGCTGGGGTGGGCCCCAGCATGGCACCTGGAAGTCTGTTTGGGAGGGCAGGAGCCAACGGGGATTGGGCACCGTCCGGCCATACAGTGTGGGGGAGTAGATGACCACGCTGGGGTGGGCTCCCAGCGTGCTACTTGGGTGTTTGTTGGGGGGGGACCAAGAAAAAAACGGAGCTGTTTATGACAGCTGTTCAGATGCAGTACTGATGTGTAGGCACTTTGCATACTGTCGACGGCAGTATGCAAATTGCCTGCCGATGGCAGTATGCAAATTGCCTACACGTTACCATCGCTGATTGTAGCAGTCTTTTTCTTTGAACTGTACGCCACTGCATCTGAACTGCTGTCATAGACAGCTCGGACATTTATTGGTGCAGTGAGGCCGCACCTGCAAGAAGGAGCAGGGCACTGGAAGCGGGGTGGCACACCTACGAAAATTCGGATGGTGGCACTATGATTCTTGCACATGCGTGCAAGCAAACATAAAAAGCCTATAGTAGCCCTTAAAAGTGACTCTAGGTATGATTTTTTAAACACACTTGCTGTCAGTGACTGTCTAGCCATTGAATAGTCAGTGACCACACCCTGAGCACTACCACCAAAGTACTGTCTGTTCACCTGAAGATTTTGTTTATTATATTTAAGAAACCAAGTTACTGCTTTTTACAGTTAAACAATACAAAAGACAGTAGGAAAAAAGGAGCACTGAAGTTGGTAACACACACTGCTTTACTTGTATCTTGGTTGCCTGTATTTCTGTTTAATTTGTGTTTGTAACTTTTGGCAAAAATGCCCACTAGTTCCACACTAGCCCTCAAAAGGACTTTTTCCAGAACAGTAAGGTGGTCTGGGAATCCTCTGGACTGTATGGTCAGTACCTCTGGCTCCCACTAGCCCTGAAATGCCCACCACTGAGTCTGTACTCCAGAAGCCCTTAAAAAAACTTTTTCTAGTAAAGTGTGTCAATCTGGGACTCTGGGCTGTGTGGCCTGGAGCCTAGCTTCCTGCTAACAAACTATATTATATATGTTGTATTTTTGTGCCAAAATGCTCGCTATCCCACACTTGTAACAACTAGCCCCGAGATGCCCACCACTGTACCCCAGAAGCCCCTAAAATAACTTTTTCTAGTAAAGTATGTTGTTCTGGGACTCTGGACTTTGTGGCCTGGAGGCTGGAGGGAGCCTGTCTGCATGCAGCCTGCTGCTAGCCACCTATTTGCCCTATATATATTTCAGTTTTTGTTAACCTTTAGCAAAATTGCTGCCCAGCCCAAGCCCAGTATATCAACCAGGCAAACATGAAACCACACTACCACTATCTAGCCCAGAAATTCCCTGTTGTCTACACCAGCACACACACTAGCCCTTAAAAGGGCTTTTTTTTGTTCTAGTGAAAAGTGAAGTATTTTTGTCTGTCAGTCTGGAGTGGGAAAAAACATCAGGTGAATGAATGAATCTGCAGTGCAGAGTACTGGCTGCACTCTATGTGTGTGTGGGGGAGGGTGGGGGTGGCTGCCTGCTGCTAGCCTGTGTCTTAATTTATTATTTTGTTTTTGTCAAATGATTGCCCACTAGCACTACTACCACACCACACACGACTACTAACCCTTAAAAGGGCTTTTTAACAACAATTTATAGAATCTCCTCGATCAAAAAGAGTTTTAATTTATTTCAGACTTGTTCAGTCTGATCTCCGCCACTCAGACACAATGTCTCCCATCTCCTGCTCTCTCTATATGACTGATGACTTGACTGTGTGCATGTACCAGTCAGTCATGCCATCATGTGATGAGGCAGGCAGGCAGTGTTCACGTGATGCTGTAGCTGCCGGGACACATGGGAGGTGTAGTTTGGGGGCTGGGCAGTATTGGGAGCCACCGAGCCAGCCACTCAGCCTGTCCTGCACCTGCCTGAGCCATGAGCCACCCACAGGAGAGAGATGGGAGTCAGAGGATGAGAGTTGCCAGTTTTGTTTTTATTAAAAAAAAGATGGATCCATGCTGTGGGGCTTAACTCAGCAGTCGGCACTGGCATGGGACAGATGGGATTGGGATAGAGTCTAGAGTAGAGCGGGGCATCATCGATTCGGGACAGAGGATTAATTTGAGAGGAAAGGAGAGGAGAGGAGAGGAGAGGAGTTCTCCCAGAACTGAAAGATGGAACATCTGGAAGGGAAGATTCAGCTGGAGCTGTGTTGTGAGGTGGGTGTGTAACATTCATGTTGTGGCCGCGTGGTGGGTGTCATTTTTGGCTCACGCTTGAGCCAACCACAAGCACTGAGGCAGAAGGGGGTGGGGCGGCACTGCAGTCAGCAAGGGAAGGCAGCAAGAATCGGTAGATAGAATCCACATTGCTTCCGCCTCCACTCCAGATTCAGACTTGGGTCAGTGGGGGGAAAAAAAAATTTAGCAGGCAGCAGTGTAACCCGGGGCCAATTGCAGGACACCTGGGACACTGGCCCCTCTGGCTTCAGGTTAACGATGTCCCTGCTGCTTGTGTGCAGCTCAGTCTATTTTACTGGAGCTACCCCACCCTCCTCTTGCTCACCAGAGCAATACTTCCCCCCTTCCCCATCCCTTTCCTCCTTCCTGTTGTCACTCTCATTTTAACCCTGACCACCTCCCTTTAAAACTTCCCAGTTTTCAATGATATCACCTCCTTAGGCAGTTCATTCCACTATGACACCACCTTTTCTGTGAAAAAGTGCCTTCTCATTTCCTTTTTAAATCTAACCCCCACAAGTTTCAGACTGTGGCCCTAAGCGGTCCCTTGCCTTTTTAAATTGACAATGCCCTCCACTCCAACCCTATTTATATCCTTAAGGTATCTGAAGGTTTCTAGCATATCCCCCCCTTTCCCTTCTGTCTTCCAAGGAATACATATTGAGCTCCCTTAATCTTTCATCATATGATTTGTCCCCCGTGCCCTGAATCACCTTGTTCGTCCTATGCTGGACCCCCTCCAGTAGTTTGATGTCCTTCTTTAAATAAGGGCACCAGAACCGCACACAATACTCCAAGTGTGGTCTAACCAATGACCTGTACAAGGGCAGAATGACTTCCTCCCTCCTGGAGGTGATTCAAACATAGAAACATAGAAGTTGACGGCAGATAAGGACCGCAAGGCCCATCCAGTCTGCCCATTTTATTTTCTACCTTATGAATTTGTTATAGGCCTTTACCCTGTCAATGGCCTATCTATTCATACTCATCTGTATTGCTCCCTTATGCCTATCCCATGCCTGTTTGAAGCCCTGCACTGTATTCATATCCCCCACTTCCTGAGGTAGGCCATTCCATGCATCCACTACCCTTTCTGTGAAAAAGAACTTCTTCACTTTACCCCTGAATCAAGGCCCCCTGTTCTCTGCTGTTCTGCGGCACGTGGCAATTACTGCAGAAAATATGTCCTGCCACAGAATTTGGGGCCGGCCGCAGAATTTGGAGTTGGCCACAGAAATAGTACAAGTGGTTGCTGTGGATGGGGCTGTGAGGTTGCCAACCTGTTGAGTCAACTCTGGTGCACAGGGAAGAAAAATGTAAATGATAAAACATGCAAGCAACAGGACAGCTAAGTAAATAAAAAATGTTGGCGCAGGAAAAGAATGAGAGAATGCTGGATAGACTGAAGAAAGTAAAAAGATGAGACCAAGGTAAAAAAAGTGAAAAGCTAAAGATTATTTATGTAAAATGTGGAAACGAAATAAGGGAAAAGAGAAACAAAAAATTGAGAAAAATAAAGAAAGTCATAATGACATTGCAGAGGAAACATTTTTTTTAATTTTTAAACATTCAGGACATTATGCAAGGGTGAGCAAGATAGATTTCAGGCTTGCTGCACCACAATTAACAAATTCTGGTCAGAACCACCACGGCTGCATAATGAAGTTAGTGAAGTTGTGTGGAATTTTTAAGAAGGTACAGAGAAACAACATAATGGTTTGTAAGTAGTAAGATTTGTTTTAGTTTCTGTTCTAAGGAAGGCATACACATTATTAGGAAACTATATGGCAGTGTACATTTTAATGGAAGGAATAGGAAGCTTTCAAAAGAACCTCAGAGCAAATGCCACTGATGTATGTGTTATCCTGGATGATATTGGCCAGACTGCCAAATTTTAAAGAAAACACAGTTGCACATATCCCAATAATGCAAAGCATCAAGGGAAACATATGTAAATCCCCATGATGGTACAGAAGGTGGCAGTACATTAAAAAGTAATGGCTGGCATATATTCAGCCTTGGGATTATTTACACAATTTTTAAAAAAAATTTTTTTAAGAGAAACAGGGTTTTTGTCCATGAGGTGATGCAAGCTATATTTAAGTAATGTGTTCATGTCAGGAAGTCAGGTGTAATGATGATGGACTGTTAGAGAAAATGTGATATTAACTTTCAGAGGGGGTCGCTTTTGATAAGAGCAAGGTAGTTATGCTTGTGATAATGGGAATGTTAGGAAAGTATGAGGTCTATGCAGAAGTGAAGTACAAATATGCACAGTTTTATAAGTATGTGCTCAGAGTGCAGGCAAATGTGATATGCAGGTTTGTTTTAGAAATAGGTAAAAATAGCGATGCATGCAATTAATAGAAAAATAGATAATTACATAGACATATAGATAGAGAGAGACAGACAGACAGGCAGAATAAGAATGGCAGTGAAGTACTGAAGTGATGCCAACCCCACCCTCACCCCACAGACATAGACAGGCATTGCGGTGTGCCTTTGGGTCATTGCCCATAATGCTCATGCCATTTCACCTTACCCTACCCTGCAGACACAGACAAGAGTCAAGGTGTGCCTTGGGGTTTTGAAACTTTTACACTCGCCCCATTCCAAAAGGAAATATGCTGAAATGGGTACAGTATAAGAGAATGGAGTGAACTTTGGGGCTAAAGAGTCAAAGGTACACCTTGATACCTGTCACTGGCTGCAGGGTGAGGATGGGGGTGGAATGGCATGAGCATTACTGTTGACAATCCCAAGTCACACCCCGATGCCTGTCAGTCCCTACAGTGCAGGATGTCATGGTCAGAAACCCTAATGCCCTGGGCGTTTCTTGGTATTTTCACTCCAAGTTTTCAGCATGGGCTTTTCATGACCCCACCACATGAACAGTGACACTGTCGGTTTACTAACCAAAAGGAGATTTTGCACAGTGACTGTGCCATTTGGCACCACAGGTGCAAAAACACATTTTGAACAGGATGTGAAAAACGACACCTGTGCATTTCTTGCTTCAGTAACTGCTCAGCACATCTGTTGCATGACCTGCTTATTGACATTTTATATCTGCTATGCAATGTACTGCTGCTATGTCTGTATGGCTGAGAGGGACCTGAGGGTAGTGGTGGATGTCAAGATGAACAACTCGGAGACTTGTAGGAGGGCAGCGGCCAAGGCCAACATGATGCTGGGATGCATCGCTAGGGGGATCACTCCAGAAGGAAGCAAGTGATGGCACCACAATCTACACAGGGATTGTATACAGACCCCCATCTCAGGGGAAGGAAATGGACAAGAAAATGATAGAAGGCATCCTTAGGATGCCAGAGAAATGTGAGATATTGCTCATAAAGGACCTGAATATGCCAGATGTTAACTGGAGCACCTATACTGCAGCCACATCCAAGAGCAGGGCCATTCTCGATGCCCTACAGGGGGCATGCCTCAGACAGCTAGTTTTGGAACCCACTCAGGAGGGAGCAGTCTTAGACTTGGTACTCTCAAATGGGGACAGAGAAAGGATCTCAGATCTAGAAGTGGGTAGCCACCTGGGAACAAGCGACCACCAAACAGTGTGGTTCACGATAAACTTAGCTGTAGAGTCAAGCCATACAAAAGTGAAGGTACTGGATTTCAGGAGGGCTGATTTTGTCAAAATGGGAGAGTGCCACAGAAAAGCACTAGCAAACAGGTAAAGAATGTGGGGTGGTGCAACAATGGGGAAACATCAAAACTGCCATCACAGAGGCAACAAGCCTTTGTGTGAAGCAAATAAACTAATCAAAATGAAAGAAAAAAACACTATGGTTCTCAAAAGAAGTGGCATGGAAGGTTAGGGAGAAAAAGATAGTATTCAGGAAGTATAAGGAAACACAGAAAGAGCAGGACAGAGAACTATACAAGTTAAAGCAGAAGGAAACAGGGAAGGCAGTCAGAATAGCAAAGGCCCAAACTGAGGAAAAGATAACCAACTCGGTTAAGAAGGGGGATAAAACCTTTTATAGGTACATTATAGGTACATTAGGGAGCAAAGAAAGACTAAGGCAGAAATACTGATGCTAAATAAAGAGGAAGATGGTTGGGCAGAGAGCAAAAGTGAAAAAGCAGGGATACTGAACAATTACTTCTGCTCAGTACTCACAATGGAAGAGCAGGGGGAGATACCGAATCCAGTCAATAGAAGCACTCTAGAAAGGGGGTTAGTATTAGTCCTTTCACAGAAGAAAAGGTTCTGAAAGAACGCCTAAAATTAAAGGTGGATAAAGCAATGGGGCCTGATGGGATTCACCTCAGAATTCTAAAAGAACTAAGGGAAGAACTAGTAACATCACTGATTACCTTTTTAAATAAATCATGGGAGGATGGTGTGGTATCTGAGAACTGGAGAAGGGCAGATGTGATCCCCCTTCACAAAAGTGGGAGCAAGACAGAGGCAGGAAACTACAGACCTTTCAGTTTGACCTCAGTGGTAGGGAAAATGATGGAATCATTTCTGAAGGAAAGAATTGTTGAGTACCTAGCGGCCAGTGGGGCACAGGACCCAAGGCAACATGGATTCACAGCAGGAAGGTCATATCAGACAACTCATTGATTTCTTTGACTGGGTGACCAAAGTAGTAGACCAGGGAGGGACTGTGGACATGGCCTACCTAGACTTTAGCAAGGCATTTGACACAATCCTGCACGAAAGATTAATAAATGAATTAGCCAGTCTGGGAGTGGGTCCCAGGGTGGTAGCCTGGGTAAAACACTGGCTGGACAACAGGACACAGAGGATAATAGTAAATGGAGTCCACAGTGAAGAAAGGGGGTTACTAGTGGGGTACCGCAGGGTTCAGTACTGGGGCCAGTCCTTCTTAATGTCTTTATAAGTGACATTGCAGAGGAACTGGAAGGAAAATTATGTCTCTTTGCAGATGACACAAAGATCTGTAACATGGTTGATATGCAAGGTGGGGTGGAAAGGAGGAAAAGGGACTTGGCAAGGCTGGAGGAATGGTCAAATGTATGGCAGCTTAGATTCAACACAAAGAAGTGCAAAATAATGCACCTGGGAAACAAAAACCCTGGGAAAGAGTACACAATGGGAGGTAAGACACTGACAACAACAAAAATGGAAAGGGACCTGGGGGTAGTCATATTAGATGACCTAAAGGTGGTCCAGCACTGTGAGAAGGCAGTAAGGAGGGCTGGGGGATACTGTGATGCACAGGGAGAGGCATCACCAGTAGAAAGCAAAAAGTTGTCTCTGTACAGACAGTTGGTAAGGCCACATCTGGAGTACTGTGTACAGTTCTGGGGACCCCATCTCCGCAAAGACATAGACAGGGTGGAGGCTGTCCAGAGGACAGCAGCCAGAATGGTGCAGGGTCTGCACCAGAAGACATATGAAGAAAGATTAATGGAGTATAAGGTGTATAGCCTCAAGGAAAGGAGGGAGAGGGGGGACATGATTCCAAGAATTTAATAAATAAATAAAAATAAAAACCAAAATGGTGCAGGGTCTGCACCAGAAGACATACGAGGAGAGACTAAAGCAGCTTAATATGTGAACCCTTGAGGAAAGGAGGGAGAGGGAGTACGTGATAGAAACTTTCAAATACCTCAAGGGAATCAACAAAGTCCAAGAGGGTAGCATCTTTCAGAAAAAGAGATGTGCAAAAACAAGCGGGCACAATTTGAAGATAGAGGGGGGGACGGCTCAGAGGTAATGTGAGGAAGTATTTCTTCACAGACAGGGTTATAGATGCATGGAACAGCCTTCCTGAGGAGGTTGTAGAGTAAAAAACAGTGGGGGAATTCAAAAATACATGGGACAGACATAAGGAAATTCAGGTTGATTCGAACCCACAAAACAGACAGGAGTGTTACCCTGTTCTGTTAACTGTTTACAATACTGTGCTCGGAGGTTGGCACTGTGGGAGCAGAGGGCCTGACCTGCTGAGTGGGGTTGTGACAGATTTCTTTGCAAGTGAGCTGACAGTCTCAAGCTAACACTGAACAATAAAAGCTTGTAATACCAAACTTATGCACACCGCTGCCAACCAATCTGTCACAACCCCACTCAGCAGGTCAGGCCCTCTGCTCCCACAGTGCCAACCTCTGAGTGCAGTATAGTGAACAGTTAACAGAACAGGGTAACCCTCCTGTCTGTTTTGTGGGTTTGAATCAACCTTTGGTCTCAAGGTCTTGGAGGGATTCAAACTGTGAACCTCTTGCTAGCGTACCCAATGCACAGGTTCAGATAATTCTGCTCTTTGGGGGGCCAGATATCTTTCACCAACAGGCACCTAACCAAGTGTACAAAATGAACCCTTAAAAACTCTATTAAAGACCTCAGAATAAACTCTTACCTTTTCCCAGTTTGGTAAACCAGTAAAGCTTATGCACAATGTCAGCTTTAATCATATATGCTTCACTTGTCAAAGAAAGAATTTCAAAGGCATACCAAGTAGTCTCTAAAATGAGATGTTTACTTAAAAATAGATAAAAATGTAAAATATAAATACAGAACCATATGTCACAAAACATACAAATCACTTAAAAATAACAGGTTCAAAAGTGCAATTTCCTACCAACCATACACTTAGCCTTGCCTAGCTAATGTAGTCTTATATTCTTACAGTGCTGAAAGATGTTATAGCTTCAGAGTCCAAACGTGTGTGTCTAAATGGAATACAGACTACAGTTTAAAAATGCTATGTTTCAACCCTCTTCATGATGTCGTCATCTAGCTCCTCCCTTTCAGAATACATAAAAAAAAAAATAGATATATATATATATATATATACAAAACAGGAAGTCCCATCAAGGTATTGAATTCTGTGACTCCAGCAAGACTCATTTTCCAAATGATGACACTCTTAATTAAGACTGTGATTTCTCAGTCTCCTTTGATCTATGAGCAGTCTCCGTTCTCAAACACATCAAAGGACTTTTTATGACACCAGGTGCAATTAACTAACTTTCCTGAGGATGTCATAAAATGGATATTCCACTTCCATATGACACCAGGTGCAATTAACTGACTTTCCTTAGGACGTCATAAAATGGATATATTATCTCCTGACTTCAAAGCAAACTAACAAGGTAATTGCATTACAGAGATCTGTTGTTTAACATATATCCTGTCCTTTGAAATGATACCTGCTGGGGTGGAGTTTGTCATCCCAGGCACAGGATTTTTCATGACAGACAATCACACTACATTTTTATATTACAAAAATCATAGAGTTATCAGAACCAGCTGTCTAAATGTCACACTCACCACATTAGGTATTCATGGTGTGGCGCCAGTATGCAGGCTTATTGGGGAATGAGAGACGCACCTACTGGTGCGTGCCCTGCATTCGCCCAACAGTGACTGCGCCTCCAGTTCTGCTACTACCACAATATGTCAGCTGCGCATACGCAAGCCAACATAAAAAGTAGGTAACATGTAAGATAAAGCCTTTTGTCCTAGGGAAGTACACATTCTTGGAAAGCAAAGAGAAAAATTATCTGACCGTGTATTAACACTGAAAGATTAAGAAAAAGCAGTCTGGGACTCTATTAAGCATCACCTTTTTTTCTAATATACCCAGTTGAAGTTTATATCTTCTGACCAGAGGAAGCCAACCCACTTGCTCTAGAAGATTACAATGATGGACCCTATGTGGAGATTTTACTACAAATCTAGCAACTGAATTAAGTAACACTATTACCTTAGATAGCAACCCCTCCATTGCAGTATAATAAAACAAAACCCCAAAATCAATTAACAGCAATAAAAAACTTTAGGCCAACAACTTGCCAACAACAGGGTGACCCTGAGCAAGTCACTTAACTTCCCTGCTCTCCCAGGTCGCACCTGTAAACAAGCTTTCAGCTTAATATGCCACTCCTGGTTAAACAATTGAAAGAAAAAAAATGCAATATATTATTTTTCTTGCATATTTTGCTACTACAAGCTTTGACTTATACATCCATCCTTATTTATAGCTTATATGTCTGTTACCTAGGCAAAACTGCACTTAAAATCTCACACATAAATAAATAAAATATCAGAACAACATTTATTTTAGTAGTATTTTCTTCCTTTTCAGGTGCCCATGACACTGTGGCCCAGATATTAAAAAGGGCGCCATGCACAACCCACTGATGCGCCCCGGCGTGATATTCAAAAGGGAAAAGTGCACCGCACAAATCCCGATGCACCAGAGTGCATCAGTAATGTATACAGGCACAGGTGGGGGGGGCATGCCCATGCATAACCTGCACAGCCTGATATTCAGCCCAAGATGTGCAGAGTCATGCATGCGCAACCCCTACTTGCATCTGCACAAAGTTAAGCCCCCCAAAAAAGGAACAAATGATGGCCACCCACAGGTGAGCTGCTGCATTGCGGGGCGCAACATGGCAGCTTCCACCTGTGGGTGGCCACCCGAGTTCCTGCCGCACCTGGCAGTGCCCCCCATGCCCCATCGCAGACATCTGGTTAAATAAAACACCCCCCATCCTATATCCCTGGTGGTCCAGTGGACCGCTATGTGCCCGATCATGGGCATTTGTCTAACAGAAAAATTCCTCTCTAATATCCCTGGTGGTCCAGTGGACCTCTATGTGCCCAATTGTGGGCATCGCTATAATAACCTCCCCGCCAATATCCCTGGTGGTCCAGTGGACCGCTATGTGCCCGATCGCGGGCATCTGGTGAAATCACCCCACTAATATCCCTGTGGTCCAGTGGACTACATCTGCCCGATCGTGGGCATCTGTAAAACATATAAATTACCTATTACCCTGGTGGTCTAGTGTACCCCCTCCCCACCCGCCCACTGAGCCCACTGCCCGCTCCCCCAGTCAGCCAGCTGGGCGGCAGCCCGCCGCCTGCCGCCCCACCACCCGCGATTGACAGCTCGGTAGGGCTGCGCCCATTGGTTCACAGCCTGAGCCAATGGCGTGCAGCATATCGAACTACACATTCAGATGTTTGAATGAATCATTCACATATCTGGAATGTGTAGTACGGTATGGTTGCATTCCCATTGGTTCACGCCAGAACCAATGGGCGCGGCAGCCTACCGAGCTGTCAGTCAGCAGGCGGCTGGGCGCATGGTGGTGCTGTCGCCCGCCGGCTGACCGGTGGGGCGGGGTGGTGGGGCTCAGTGGGTGGATGGGGAGGGGGGTACACTAGACCAACAGAGTAATAGGTCATTTTATATGTTTTACAGATGCACGCGATCGGGCAGAGTGCAGTCCACTGGACCACCAGGGATATTGGCGGGGGGGTGATTTCACCAGATGTCCGTGATCGGGCACATAGTGGTCCACTGGACCACCAGGGATATTAGAGAAGGATGTTTCTGTTAGACAAATGCCCGCGATCGGGCACATAGCGGTCCACTGGACCACCAGGGATATTAGAGGGGGAATTTTGTTTAGACAAATGCCCGTGATCGGGCTGCAGAGGGCGTTGGTCCCCGACGGCTGCTGCCTGGCAGGGCGCCAGGCGCAAGTCGTTCGGGATCGGCGCACCTGCATGTTATCGGATGCAACAATATAATGATATGCAAATGGCAACATGTGCACCTTGCATAAATTATGGCCCCATTTTCATGTCCCCTTTTGAATATCGCAGATGCTGTGCTTGGCGCAATGGCACTTGCGCTAGCGCATCTCCATGCTCCACTCTGGCCACTTGCGCTGGTGCAGTGCCACTGTGCCATGCACAGTGGGGGTGGCCAGGGTGTGATATTCAAAGCTGCTGTGCCATAGTGCAGATCCATTGAATATCGCCCAGGCCACACCCCTGTGCAACCAAGTTGAGCTGCGCCCAGGCTTGCGCTACAGCCTGGCGCAGTTTGAATATCCAGGCCTATGTATATATATTTAAATATATTTATAGTTACCCTCTCCTATATAAAGCTAGCAACTCCAATTGTAACACTGCACCTTTTAAAGATGTATACCACTTTGCTTGTATATTTTTAAAGTACTACCTGCCCTCAACCTAACAGCTGCTACTGATGTTGTGTTGTGTTGTGCTGTCCAAATATTGTTGTACAAAAACATCGTACATTTGTATGCAATGTACTGCTCTGTATCTATTGACTGTACTTGTTCAACTCTATGTAACTAACTCCGGGTCGCCCCTGAAAAAGGGACTTCCGGGGCCCAGTGGGCTTACCCAGTTAACAAAATTTAATAAATAATAAATGAATATTTATATCTTTTAACTTCAAAGTGCTAAATCTATTAAAATGCAAAAACACGCCGGCCCGGTGGCACTGAGGGTTGAGGTGCTGGACGCCACACCTTGCGCCACGCCGGTGACCCGTGTTCGGGAACGGGCACGGGTTGCCGGGGGTCGGCAGGGTGGAGATGGATCGAGCATCCAGAGGACTGCTCTCCATCTCCGGGGTGGGGGGATTTGGTCGGCCGGTGCTTGTCTGACCCCTAGCGGAGGCTGGGGATCAACAGCACATAGCCGTAAGACAAGGGGAAGGCGGGACGTGGCAGACGCTTGACTAGTGCATGCACGGGAGCATGCACGCGACTAGTCGCTGCAGCGCCACGCACGCCATGGCCTGGCCGAGAAAACAAGAAAATGGGTGTCCAGCTGCACTGCCGTCGTTTCCCTGGTGCTATTCCTGGAGGACGCCCCCTGGCATGGATCCGCTGTGTGGGTCGAAATGCCTCACCACCCTGCCACGGCGGGTAAGTCGTGGGGTGCGGAAGGGAAGGGGTCTCATGTCCGGGGATGGCACCGGGGGAATGACGCAGTGCAGGGGGGGGGTTGTAGCTGGAGCTCTGAGGAGAAATAAACACCCAAAAAAAAAACAAAAAAAAAACACAAGACTTTATTCTCTTCACACAATAGTGTTAAACTTGAGATCCCAGATTGGCCAAGAAACAATTTAGACTTCACTCTTGCATGTCACTGTCATGCCCACTTCTCATGCAAACAACAATCAATTACAGAAACCCTTTCATTTCTATGCTATGCACTCTTACATCAGAGAGGCATAAATGTTACAGAACTGCTAAAAAAAACAAATTTATCAAGACTGGATTTCTGAATTAAAACCTGTCATTTACAGTATGTAAATAATAGTTTGCTGGCTACAAACAATGCTATAGACATGACGTTAACAAAATTTCTGTTTTATATGGAAAACATCCATATAATGAACTTGTCACAGGATTTGTGACCTTCTGTCTGCATGTTTTTGTTGTTTTTTTGTTACAGATGTGAAGTATCTTTTTAATAAAGTATAAAAATATGTATGTGTGAGTTATTTAGTTTGGAGAATATTTGTTTTATTATTTGAAAAAGTGTGATACACTAAATGTGTAGTGCAGTGAACCATTGTAAAATGGAATCAAATGTGTAGCTGAAATAGTCACTGTCATCCTATTGCTTTCATGCCAAGCCACACATAGGAGAAGTATCTTTTTAATAAAGTATAAAAATATGTATGTGTGAGTTATTTAGTTTGGAGAATATTTGTTTTATTATTTAAAAAAGTGTGATACACTAAATGTGTAGTGCAGGGAACCATTGTAAAATGGAATCAAATGTGTAGCTGAAATATTCACTGTCATCCTATTGCTTTCATGCCATACCACACACAGGAGAAAAACTGACTTCTAAAGTATTTTGCAGTTTCTAGGCTGCAGCTTCATACCATACACTTCATTTGTAAAATATATATATATATATATATATATATATATATATGAAAATCTTGTCACAGAGCAAAATCAGCAGTACCTGCTAATAGAATGCTGATACCTACATTTACAGTTTAGCAAATACTTGAAATCTGACTGAGTGAGGTTTCTGTAAGAAAACAGCTAGAGTTATTATTAATTATAGCATTGATGATCTGGGCAGTTTCTTTGCTTTTATGGTTGTGTATAGTTTGATAAAATTAAAAGTTTTAAAATTGAAACACTCCTGCGAGCTAGACCTGACACACATAGAAAACAAAAATAGTGAAGTAGTGCTATTTAGCAGCTGTTGTCTTACAGAAACTTAGCTAGCTCTCAGGTATCTGCTAAACTGTATTTATTGAATATGGTATGCAAATATTGTTAATCCCAAAAGCTAAACTTTTATGTTTTTAGTATATAAATGTTTAAGAAAAACCTGTGGCTCTTTCAACTGGAATCAGAACACTGTGTCTGTTGGTTTCCTTGGGAGCTGTAGTTTTGGCACTCTTTAATTAATCTTTCCTTCTGAGGTCCCAGGTGACTCTGATAATCATTTGTTCCAAGGGTTTTTAAGTCATTTTGAAGGCATTAAGCAACTTCTGTTCTCCTAGTCCTTAATAAAATGCAGGGACTCCACAGACTTGTTCTGTTGCTTTGTCCAGGTCCCAAACTAGTGTGACTTGTTTCAGCATGATAAATCCACCTCATGCCCCTCCCACATGAATAAAAAAAAAAGGTGGGGGTGGATCTTTAGGAGCTTCTCGGGTGGAGGCGGGGTGGATCTTACTTCCCAAAAAAAACAAATGCTGCCTCCCTCTACTCAGGTTCTAGTTCTTGTACTGCCATTTAAGAAAGAAAATAGTACCCTGCAACCATTGACTAACATGAAAGCATATTTATTCGAGGGCGGAAAACATTTCTTGGTGGAGGAGACTACACCTTTAGACAGTTCCACGGACAGAAAACATGACATCACTCCTTTTGTACATGCAAAACGTCTGCAGGCTCCGCCTACTGCAGCCATAAAAATGCCACTGAGGGACAAGTAGATTTACTCAGAGTATCAGTGCAGCTTCTAAGTTTGTTTTTTTTTAAGTACAAATAGCTTGACCATTCAATACAGTAGTCATTTTTTTTTCTATTCTTTGGTAAACAGGTAAGGTTACAAAAGAATAGATCCAGAATAGCCCACCCTTAATTTGAATAAATCAAATTGTGGCTCTGTAACTGGCAACCCTATCTCTTCTACTTCCCTCATCTGACAGCCAGCCCACAGTGTGAACATTTTGTAATAAAATTGTTTGGAGAGCACTGCAAATACCATCCTTTTCCTTCCTGTGTGGGTAGTGGTGCTGTGATGGGTGGAGGTGGGCTACTGGATTTTCAAAACTGGGATCAGGTAAGGCTTTGCAGGGCAGGATTATGTTAGGGAGAGGAGAACATATCTTGCTGCCATTAGGTCTAGGGTGGAGGGAGGTTGCAAAGTGCATTACTACCATTATGGGGAAGGGGGAGGAAAGAGAGCATTGTTTCTATTAGTTCTGGGGAAGAGAGGAGAGAACAGATTATTGCTGTCATTATGTAGATTGGGGGAAGAGATAGCATTACTGCTATTAGGTAGGTGGGAGGTGGTGGAGGAGAAAGCTTTCCTTTTACAAGGTTTTGGAGGGGGAAGAAGAGAGCAGAGGGCATTGCAGCATTTTGGTCTAGTCTGGAGTAGAGGTTGGAGCACTGCTGCCATTTATTCTTCTGGGGGAAGGGGAACTTAGCCTGACTTAGAAACACAGACAATGAGACTACAGAGGCAGAAGAAAAACAAGCATTTGTCAACGACGAATGTTTGCTTGCTGGCATTGGCATTGCTAATGCAGGAGTTAGATGCATAATAGGAATGGCAGTATTGAACTAACGCCAACCCCCATCATGCAGAGACTGAAAGGCATTGGGGATGTGCCTTTGGGTCATCAGCCATAACACTTATACTATTCCACCTCACCCTACCCTGCAGACACTGACAGGTGTTGCAGTGTGCTTTGGGGTCTTCGACCCTAATGCTCAACCCATTTCATAAGGAAATAAGCTGAGATGGGTGCAGTATAAGAGAATGGGGTGAACTTTAGGGCCAAAGACCCCAAGGCACACCTTGTTGCCTGTCAGTGGCTGTAGGGTGGGGGTAGAATGCTGTGAGGATTACAGCTGGTGAACCCAAGTCAAACCCCTGGCGCCAGTCAGTCTCTACAGGGTGGGCGTTATCGTTGGAAACTTTAACGCCCTGGGTGTTTGTTGGCATTTGCACTCCAGATTTTCAAAATGGGCTTTTTGGGACCCCACCTCATGAACAGTGGCATTATCATTTCATTACTCAATCCTGAAAGGCGATTTCGCACAGCAACTACACCATTTGGTGCCACAGGTGTAGAAACACATTTTGGGCAGGATGTGAAAAATGACAGCTGTACTGTTCATGAGGAGGTGTGGAAAAATGGCAATGTTGAAAATCTGGGGTGAAAATAAGAAAAATTCACAAAGTTATGAGCGTGCATAGAAAATGTGCAACGCACGCCCGTAACGTGGTCATTTTTTGGAATTTTTTCACCAGATTTTCAACATAGGCATTTTAGGACCACTGTTCATGAACAGTGTCACTGTGATTTTCTTAATCTGTCCTGAATACTGATTTCCCACAGCGACCGTGCTATTTTGTGCCAGACGTGCAAAAACACATTTCGGCCAGGATGTGAAAAAGCTGTACTATTTATAAGGAGGTGTGAAAAAATAGCAATGTTGAAAATCTGGAGTGAAAATATTACAAATTTGTGAAGTTACAAGTATGTGTGGAAACTGCGCAACGCACGCTTGTAACAGTCATTTTTTGGAATTATTTCACCAAATTTGCAACATAGGCCTTTTTAGAGCCCACCTCATGAACAGTGACACTATCATTTCGTTAATCAGTACCAAAAGATGATTCCACACAGTGACCGCAAACTCACTCTTCGGGACTGAATAACACCATGACAGTGACTGAATTCATGAGGAGGGGTCCCAAGAAACCCATGTTGAAAATTTGGTGCCAAAAGTCGAAAAAATGGTCGAGATATCCACATAAGTTGAAAAAAAAAAAAACATTTATGCCATTATACAGCTTAGCGGCTTTTCTTCAGTTCACGGTCAGCTTTGAAGAGTGCAGACGTGTTCCCGGTCCACTGAAGATCATCGTGCCGGGCTATGGAGGTAAGTATGAGGTGACGGGGGGGTGTGGGAGGTGCAGTGCGCAGAGGGTGGCTGCGGGTTGGGGGAGGGGCCACCGGACTCAATGAGGGACCGTTTCCTTTTTTTACAGTTTTTTTTTTAAAGATGACTCGGGACTTTGGAAATTTGTTTACTTTTGGGGGGGTGGAGCCGACAGGGATTGGGCACCCTGTCAGCCATACAGTGTGCTTAGGGGGGAGACTCGGGACTTTTGGCACACTGGGGTGGCCTCCCAGTGTGCCACCTGAAAGTTTGTGCCTTTGGGGGTAGTGGAGCCGACATGGATTGGGCACTCCATCGGCCATACAGTGTGCTTAGGAGGGGGGAGTGCATCAGCAGAGGGGGATTGGGCACCCCCATGGCACACAACAAATGGGGGAAGAACTGGAGAAGGGCTGCATGCTGACAGGGGGATTGGGCACCCTCATTGGCTTCCCCAGGGACTGTGAAAGGTGGCAGCTGCCCTTTGGCTTCCTGGGGACTGTGAGAAGCTGACAGAGAAGCTGGCACCATGTTAATTGAAATGAGACACCACCAGACAATGCAGCTATAACTGACTGCTGCAATCAGGGACTACCCCGCAAACACAGCTGATCATGATGGGGCACTCCCTGATTGCAGCGGTCAATCTCTTTGTGCATAGTGGCATGTGCATTAATTGTCGCTACTGGAAGCAAGGTGTTTCCTGCACACGCGTGCACAAGAAAACACAAAAAGTGCACAAAATACAAAACAGCCAGATACAGATACTAGTACCCAGTTTTATACTTCAGCCATGCTGTGCATAGTAACTAGCAGTGAGGACAATAGGCACCGAATCAGAGAGTATCTATAAAACTAATAATACTGAGGAATGCTATGCGTGATTTTTTTTTCCACTGTCGGTTAAAAGGCTATACATAGATACACAGAAATTGTCAGCAGATAAGGTCCGCTACATGTAGGCCCATCTAGTCTGCCCATAAACCCTAAACTTGTATGCAGTCACCAGATCTGGTGCTGAGGGTCATAAAATGAGGATTGTTAAATGATTTTATTGTTAAATGATTTTATTGATGCTGGTCTGTCGGCGCAGCGGTTGGTTTTCTGCTTGCGACGCTGGCGACCCGGGTTCAGGAACGGACTCGGGTCAATGGAGAGCTGGCCGGGGAGAAGGAAAGGAGTGTCCCAGGATGGCTCACCTTCCCTTGGGAGGAGTGTGGGGATGCAACTTGGTGCATGCTGGCCCCTGGTGGAGACCTAGGGCACAGCACAGACACCTGAGATGGAAGTACTGGGGGAGTGGCGGACGTCGGCGCATGCCTTGACGTCAGTGGCACGCCACTCCCTGGGTAGAAAACCAGGAAACTGCCCTGGTCAACCAGATGACAGTCTCTCTGGTCCCCTGAATGCCGCCAGGCCTCCTAACCAGCAGCGCCGCCTCAGTGACACCCCCAGGCCAATACAGATGCACTGGCCCACCCCCACTGGTGCCTTCCCCCTCAGAGGAGAGGGACCCGTCTGGTGAAGGGATATGCTGGGTTACCTGGGGGGGGTCACGATTTGAGGTGAGCGGTAGTCGGGGATGAGGGAGAGTGCATGAGCCGGGACATTGAGAGACCCAAAGGAGTGGCTGGCCAGGGGTGTCAGCAGGGGGGGAAAAAAATGATTTTATTAAAATATTTTGATGACTGCCTTACACAGCATCAATGCTGTAAGGTAGAGAAGTCAAGTTACTGCATATACAGGATCACTGTGTACTCTTAATATAAGTTTCAAGTTCAAGTTTCAAGTTTATTTGCAGGAAAACACCACTGAACACACTCATTTACAAGGAGGTCCCTCCTGATATAATAATAATAAGGTGATATGAGCCCTTATGTGATTTATTTTGACATCTGAAATCTCAAGATGTAGCCAATATGTGATTGTGTCAGATGTAGTATTACCAGGGGTTAACTCTTCTGCCTATGTTTCTAAGAAACAATTCCTTAAAAGCATTGCATACTACAACAAATTTACAATTTTCACAATTCCAGTAGGGCAGTACCTGTACTGATCAATGCCATGTAGGACTTTTCCCAATTTGTAGAAGATCATTTTCAGTTTCCCACTGCAGAGGTATAGTAAAATAAATCCAGACTCCTCTTAACTTTTCCACCAGTTGACTGCATCTAGAGCTATCTTTTGAGTATAACTTCTCTGTCAAGTCACTGGGTTGGAATTTAAAAAAAACCAACCTGAAGCCATAATGATCAGTATTGATTGGTCCAGCTGATCAACTGTCCAGACTTTGTGCATGTGAGACACACATGAGTGGAGTGCTGGACCACTTAGTAATTAAATGAGAATTGTAAATCTCTGGCTCTGTCAGTTCAGAGCTGAGCCCCACTGTCACAGTCCTGACCCCCTGCTATATTTACAATATACAGCTGGTATACATCTCATCTCCCCTGCTCCTCTTTGAATCAACATGGGAAGATCAACCCCTTCACACCTGAATTCGTTCAGCTTGAAAGACACATGCATGGCTCTTTTTAAAATTACTTCTATATAATTCCGGTGAGAAGGGGTTCAAAAGGGCAATCTACTTTGGCCAAAAGAAATGGAGTGGCGGCAGCCTCCCCTCACTTCCCCGGTTCTGTCGCCTGTGGGTTGCGTGTTACATAGCCAGATGCTGTTGGTACAGTGTCCATTCTTACTTTAAGTATTGTATAGAGATCTGGGAGCTGCTGCTTCTGTATTATACCTCCTTTAAAGAATGCAGCTGTAATTGGCTGCTGCAGTCAGGGACCGCCTGCAAACACAGCTGATTGTGACGTCAAGTTTCTCTGAGCATAGTGGCATGCTCAATAACTACCTCCTACTAAAGCAAGGTGTTTCTTGCGTACGCACAAGCAAACTCAATAAAGGAAAAATACAAAAAACTAGCTGAGCCGCTCTACTAGTCCAGTAGTAGTGCATTGAGGTTCCATGAGGGCAACCCATGATTAGGTGCGAGCCTGAGATTACCTGCTATAGGACAGCCCATGGTCAGAGGGCCTTGCAGGTGCCAGGGCTTTCAGGCTAGGGGAGTGAGGTGCACATAAAAGAAAATAAAAAATGAAGCCAATGTAAGAAAGATGGCAACCAAGCTAAAGATTATTAATTCAAAATGTGACAACTAAACAAGGAAAGAGTGAAACAGAAAAATATAGAAATAATCGTGCTGACATTGCTGATGTTTAATATTTTATATTTTAATACACGGCAGTTTTCAGGGTGGCAGTATGGGTGAATCCAGTGTTGGGTAAGTTACTGTTTCTATTACTTTTGGAAACTTGTTCCAGAAAGCTCTGTGCAATCACTAGCAAGGATGGAGAAGTACTGGAAAAAGTAATACACCTTACAGTTACAATTACTTATGTCTTTTTATACAAAAATAATACGTAACTGTAACTGATTACGTTTATTTGAAAGTAACTAGTAACTAACCTATTACTTTCAAAAAATGTAATCTGTTGCAGTTATTTAATACTTTTGTATTGTTTTTGTTTAAAAAGAAATAAGTAACTATAATTGTAAGATGTATTACATTTTCTAGTACTTCTCTATCATTGCTAGAGACTGCACAAAGCTTCCTGGAACACGTTTCCAAACATAATAGGAAGTAATAAAAAAAGTAACTCACCCAACACTGGGTAAATCTCTGCATGCACCAATAGCCTGCCACCCCGAACTATGACTGTGTATGGAGCCCCTGATAGGTGTTCACAGAGGAGGGGAGTCTTGGATGTTCCATGGCCAGTTTACTTCAAGCTGTCCCTTGGAGAACAACTGTTCAGCTATTTGCTTTGTTGCCAGTATGTTGAACCTACCAGTAGCCATTAATGTTGCATGACATAGCACTAAGCCCTAAATAGAGTTAGATAAATATGGAGAGCCAGGACAGCTTCTGAAAAGCAAAAGAATAAAACTGAAGGTTTAAGGGAAATTATGTAGCTTACATTTATGTGGTGGAAGTCACAGATCCTCCTTACTGGCCATCCTTGCTGGGGTTCCCCAAAACTGTAAAGTTGGCTCTGTATTATTCATATCTAAATGTGTCGTAGAACTTTAAACCGTTCCGCAGAATTTGACCTAACTGCCGCAGAAGTTCAGAGTCCCTGCCGTAGAATTTACATCAGTTTGCCACAGAGAACAGGGGGCCCTGCCCTTAATCGGCCTCCCTCTAATCTAGTGCTGTGTCCTCTTGTCATGCTATTTTTCTTATATTGAAACATGTTAGGCTCTTTCACCTTGTTAATGCCCTTAAGGTGTTTGAATGTTATGATCATGTCACCTCTCTCCCTCCTTTGCTCTAGGGTATACATATTGAGTTCCGTTAATCTGTCCTCCTATGTTTTCTGATGCAGTCCCTGCACCATTTTGGATGCCCTTCTCTGGACTGCCTCCATTTTGTTAATGTCCTTGTGAAGGTGCAGCCTCCAGTACTGCAGGGAGTACTCCAGATAGGGCCTAACCAGTGTCTTGTATAGAGGGATTATTACCTCCCTCTTACAACTTGTGATACCCATACTGATACACCCCAACATCCCTCTAGCCTTACCTACTGCTTTAATGGTCTGCTTGGATGATTTCAGGTCATCTGTGATGATGATGCCCAAGTCTCTTTCTTTCCTTGTGATTGCCAGCAACTCCCCTTCCTACCTATAGGTGGCTCCAGGGTTTCTCTTCCCTATGTGCATGATCTTGCACTTCTTTGCGTTAAATCCCAGTTGCCACTCTTCCAACCATTTTGCCAGTTTATCCAGCTCTCTTCTCATTCTGCCTACACCATCTGGATCATCTACTCTGTTGCAGATCTTGGTGTCATCTGAAAACAGACAGACCTTACTCTCCAGTCCATCTGCAATGTCATTGATGAATATATTATAGAGAACTGGCCCCAGGACTGATCCCTGAGGTACCCCACTTGTGACTTGCATCTCTTCTGACTGTATACTGTTTACCACCACTCTCTGTTTTCTGCCTGCCAACCAGTTTGCCACCCAGTTGACCACATTCTGACCCTCCCCAAGTCTACCCATCTTATTAATCAATCTTCTATGTGGAACAGTATCAAAAGCTTTGCTGAAGTCAAGGTAGGAGACATTAACTGCACCCCCTTGGTCCACCAGTCTGGTTACCCAGTCAAAGAAATCTATGAGATTAGTTTGTCAGGGCCTTCCTGTTGTAAACCCATGCTGCCTTGGGTCATGTGCTCCTATGGATTCCAGATGTTGCACTATCCTTTCCTTAAGGAGTGCCTCCATAATCTTGTCCACTACTGAAGAAAGACTGGCTGGTCTGTAGTTCCCTGCCTCCTCCCTGCTACCACTCTTGTGGAGCGGGATCACATGAGCCCTTCTCCAGTCTTCTGGGACCTCTCCTGTGCTCAGAGACTCATTAAACAGTTCTGATAATGGCTCTGCTAGTTCCACCCTTAGCTCCTTTAGTACCCTGGGATGTATGCCATCTGGGCCCATTGCCTTGTCCACCCTGAGCTTATCGAGCTCTTGTAGGACCCTTTCTTTTGTGAAGAGACTTGTGCACACCTGCCTCCCACTTGTGTCCATGGTGCTGAGCTGTGGGCCCTGCCCTACCTCCTCCTCAGTAAATACTGAGCAGAAGTATCTATTTAGGATAGATGCTTTCCCTTGGTCCTCCTTCTCACACTCCCCCTTATTCCCTTTGAGCTTAGCAATACCCCATCTGGACTTTCTCCTTTCACTAATGTATCCATAGAAAGTCTTGTCCCCTTCTTTTACTGTTCGTGCTAATGTTTCCTCGGTTTGGGCCTTTGCCTGCCTTACTGCCTTCCCTGCTTTACTTAGGGAAGTTTGGTATGCCTCCCTATCTTCATCCCGCTGTATTCCCTTATATTTCCAGAAGACCAGTCTTTTGGCTCTGAACTTTTCTGCTACTGTTTTTGAGAACCAAAGTGGTTTCCTCCTTCTTTTGCTCTTGCTTTTCTGCCTAACACAATGGGATGTTTCTTCAAGTATTGCATCCTTAATGCATGCCCACTTTGCCTGTATCCCCTCACCTGTATTTCTTCTTGCCAGGGCTAGCTTAACTCTGATGGTCATCTTATCAAAGTCAATTTCTCTGAAGTCCCATATTTATGCACTGGAATGGGATTATTTAGTTCTATTGGCCAAATTGAACCATACCATGTGATGGTCACTGGCCCCCAGGTGACCTTCTACCTGGAGTTCTGTGATCCTTTCCCCATTAGTCATTACTAGATCTAGGATAACCCTGTCTCTTGTTGGTTGTTGTACCAGTTGTTTGAGGCCCTCTCCCAGCAGGGACTCCAGTATGTGTCTAGTTCTGGCGGATTGTCCTACTGGTATTAACCAATTTGTATCTGGCATGCTGAAGTCTCCCATTATCAGAACCTCCCCTTTAGCTGTCGTATTTTGTATATCTTCTAACAGTAATGTGTCTATGTCCTCCCCCTGGTCTGGAGGCCTGTAGACCACCCCAGTTCATATGGCTGTCCTATTTCCTGTTTCCAGGGTGACCCACAATTCTTCTGGCTCCTTATGTGTATTCTGAATTTCTGTAGCTTTCTCTGGCAATGCATCCCAGCATTTTATCAGTTTTGGCTGATTATAATTACGTAGTAATACAAGTTTAGGAGGCCCAGGCCCTCCCTCCTTGGCTGGTCATTTTAAGGTTGTTTCTTTTACTCTAGCTCTTTTCCCTTGCCATAGAAAAGCTGTAAGACAGCCATTGATTGTTTTAAAAAATTGTTATGGGACATGCGCTGGAAGGACCTGAAACACATAAAGACAATGTGATAGGAGACACATCTTAGTGGTGTTCACTCCACCCAAAAGGGTTAGAGAGAGGGTTTTCCAGTGCTCATAGTCACATTTAATGAGGGCAAGGAGTGGGGTATAGTTCAGACTCCAGAGGGTGGACAAATTCCTTGGGAGGAGCACCCCTATATATTTCAGACATGTAGCTGCTGGGACTAACACTGTTTCCACCTGCAGTGAGGCAGGTTCTCCTCCCATCTGGAGCCACTCAGACTTAGTCCACTTGATTTTGTGTCCCAGTAGTGGGCCATATAGCTTAAATATATTTAAGACGGCCAATATAGCCTCACCTGGGTTGGACAGGTATAGCAGCACATTGTTTCTAAACATGGATATCTTGTGGTGCTCCCAGACAGCTTTTACGAACATACAAACACATGAAAATTTGCTAACAGAAGCAGGCCACAATAGTCTATCTAGTCTGCTTGATTGCGCAGCCGAGTCTATTCTAGTAGAGCTGCCTCCCTGCCTCCAATCATTATCCTCCCCCTTCCCTCACTTCCCCCTACCCATCCTCCCACCCGTTGCAACCCTCTTTTTTTACTCTGTCCCAGCCCATTTTAAAACTTCCCACTGTGTTCAAGGATATCACCTCCTCCGGTAGCTCATTTCATTTTGACACCACCCTCTCAGGTGAAAAAGTGCCTCCTCATTTCCCTTTTAAAGCTACCCCTAACAAGTTTCAGACTGTGCCCCCTTGTGTTCCCTTCCCTTTTTAAATTATAAATTCCCTCCGCTCCAGCCTTGTTTATACCTTTAAGGTACTTGAAGGTTTTTATCATATCCCCCCTCTCTCCCTTTTGTCCTCCAGGGAGTACATATTGATCTCTCTCAGCATCTCCTCATATGGTTTGTCCCACATGCCCTGGATCATTTTGGTTGCCTTTTGCTGGACCTCCTCTAGCAGTTGGATGTCCTTCTTCAAATAAGGGTGTCAGTACTGCACACAATACTCCAGGTGCGGCCTCACCAATGACCTATACAAGGGACTCATTGTGATTGAAAATATGGGGGAATAAAAGAAATTGAAAGGGGAAGGGATCTTTGAGGGGCTAAGGAGGTTGGCAGGAAGGGTAATATTCGGGGAGAGATGGAGGAGAAATTGTACAGGGTAAATGGGGATCCCTGAGGGGGTAGGGAAGTTGGCAGCAAGGGGGGGAAAGGCTAAGCAATATAGACATGGAGGTGGTAGCTGGTGCAAAGGTGCAATACAGGCAAGTGGGTACTGAAGGGGCGGGGACAAGGTCTGGGAGAGGGGGCCGAGATATCTAGTAGGGAGCAGATAGTTAGCAATAGTATAAAATGCACTAGAACTGGAAAACAGAGTCCTTATATTGGGCTATTCCATAGTCAGGGGACTCAAATGGGGGGGGGATGGTGATGAGAGGAGGTGAAGGAGCTTTATTAGAGTAGAATATATGCTGGGAATGACTGCGCATAGGACCAAACACCTAGTGCACTCATTAGTGAGGAAGCACGGGGGATGCCACATATTGTGGTACATATAGGCACCAATGATCTGGCAGGGAATAGCATGCAGGAGGTGCAAGCCAGATACAAAGAGTTGGCCAGAATTTATATAGCAGAGGGAAACACTGTCTCCTCAGAAGTCCTGCTGGTATCTAAGGGTACTTAAGGAAGCAGAAAATCAGTGAATTTATAAAATTGATTGAGGGAATGGAGTCCAGCTATAGGGTATGGCTTGGTGGGAGACTGGGGAGGCACTTGGGAAAATGAGTTATTTGCTAGGGACAAACTACACCTAAGTAAGGAGGGAAAGGATGCCCTGAAGAATAAATTTGGGGAGTTTGTAGGTACTAGGTGGGATTTAAACTGGTAAAGGGGGGAGCTTGACAACATGGGGAGGACAGTAAAACACAACATCGGAGGACAAAGGTCTCACCCCCCAATAGGTGTAACAGAGGAGAAGATAGAGGAGAAGATAGACTCAAACTGGTCCAGGGGAAAGGGGTTAGGGAGGCTAGAGAGAGACAGGGGGATGGGTTGGAAGGTAGTCTTGATTAATGCAAGGAGTTTGGAGAACAAAATGCCTGAGCTGCAGGCATTGTTGATGGGGGTTGTGCAGCAGTAACAGAGACTTGGGCCACACAGTGCCATGACTGGGACCTGAAGCTCCCAGGGTACACCACTTACAGGAGAGATAGGAAACTTGGAAAATGAGGGGGGTGGCTTTGTTCATTAGGGAAGGGATTGAGTGCAGCAGGGAGGAGGATGTGGATGGGAATGTGGAAGTGATGTGGACCACATTACAAGGTACTAAGGGAGGGAGGGTCAACCTGGGGGCTGCCTACAGGCCACCAATGCAATCGTTAGACATAGACAATGAACTGGTTGACAGATTTAGTAAACACTGTAGCAGGGGTAGGGGTGGGACTGTGGTACTAGGGGATTTTAACATGCCAGGGGCGGATTGGAGTACCATGGCATCGGCATCGGCTAAAGAGCAAAGGTTAATTGGCGCCTTCCAGGATGAATTTCTGACTCAGTTGGTGGGGGAGCCAACCAGAGAGGGAAGTATCCTGGACTTGGTCCTGACGGATGGAGACCAGGTAAAGGACTTGGTAGTGGAGGACCCATTGGCAGGGAGTGACCACTCTGCAGTATGGTTCACCTTAGACCTGGGGAAGGAGTAGAACCAGACAAAGACCACTGTAGTGGACTTTAGGGGGCAGACTTCAGGAAGATGGCTGCCATCCTCACAGATAATTTAGAGAAAATCAGGCCAGGGATGTGCACAGAGAGTCAGTGGGAGATACTGAAGCTGGGACTTCTCAAGGCTACAAAAGCATGCACAAAATCCCATCAAAAGAAGACAAGTGCTAGAAAACCTTGTTGGTGGACCAGAGAGGTGCAGGAGGGGGTGAGGGAAAAACAGATGGACTTTAGAAGGTACAAGTGCTTTTGTAGGGAGACAGACAGGGAGGAGTACCACAGGATCTCCAAGGAAGTCAGTAGGATGTAAGAGCATCGAAGGCAGCTAAGGAGCTTAGGTTAGCACAGGGGAACAGGGGGGAGAAGGAATTTTATAGATATGTCAGGGAGAGAAGGAAGGGTGGGGGCAGATAAACAGGTTGAAAAAGGAGGGTGTTGGGCAGAGGGGATGGTAGAATGGGCTGAAGTACTTAATGAGTAGTAGAACAGTAGTCATGGCACTCCCACGCATAACAAAAATAAAAAGCTGAAGCAAAATTTGCAGTTCAAAAAGCTTTAATCTCACCCATCAAAGGTGTATCTGAACAGGACAAAAATGCAGTGCAGTGCATCTTCTAACGTTTCACAATATTAATTGCTTTGTGAATTAATAGAGGGAGGGAGAGGGAGTTAGGAGCAAAATGAGCCTGTTCACTGATGATTCCAAACTGGGAGCGGAGGTGGAGGAGAGGAGGGCACTTCAGGAAGACTTGGTGAGGCTTGAAAGGTGGGCACACACTTGGCAACTGGGGTTTAACACTTGGAAGTGTAGCGTGCTACATTTAGAACTTAGGAACCCCGGGTATAACTATCATTTGGTGGGGGAAGAACAGCTGATGATCTCCAAGGAGGAAAAAGATCTGGGAGTGGTAATAGATGCCAGAATTAATAACTCAGAACAGTGCAGGAGAGTGGCAGCTAAGGCAAATAGAATGCTTAGGTGTATTGCTACAGGCACTGCATTGGAACATCACCAACCAGAACAGTGCAGTCAAGAACCGCACAGCAAAAATGCTGTCTCTAGTTTTTGAGGGGGGCTCTGCCCCCCGCACCCTCATGGACTAAAGGTTTCTCACTCCAGGGGGGGACCGGATCATGGGGCAAGATGAAATTTGAGGGGCCGTGGAATACTGTTTCCATGGCCCCTTGTAAAAAAAACAAAGTCCTGATTGCCAAAATCTAAGGAGACCAGGATTAGAACCCTGGTCCCCACTGCCACCTGGCTGAGCTACTCTATGCCTCAGACTTCCACAACACGGTAGCAGCTCAGCCATCCTCCTGGATTCTGGTGCCCTTGTCCACTGTCAGCACCACAGGCAGTGACCTGGGGAGTGCTTACTGTAAGCATTGTAAATCCCCTCTCGCTGTCCATGGTAGCGCTATCCAGACTAGCACTCAGTTGACTGGCGCTATTCTGGTAGCGCTATTCTAGGGGGTTACGTTGCTGGTGGGATAACATCAAGGAGAAGGGAGGTCATAATCCCCCTGTACAATTCCTTAGTGAGACCACACCTGGAGTACTGCATACAGTTCTGGTGCTCTCACTTAAAGAAGGACATTACCCTATTGGAGAAAGTCCAGAGAAGGACCACAAAGATGATCCAAAGATGAGAAGAACACATACGAAGAAAGACTAAAGGAGCTTAATATGTATACCCTTGAGGAAAGAAGGGAGAGAGGGGACATGATAGAAACTTTCAAGTACCTCAAGGGAATCAACAAAGTCCAAGAGGGTAGCATCTTTCAGAAAAAGAGATGTGCAAGAACAAGGGGCACAATTTGAAGATAGAGGGGGGACGGCTCAGAGGTAATGTGAGGAAGTATTTTTTCACGGAGAGGGTTGTGGATGCAGGGAACAGACTCCTTGAGGAGGTCGTGGAGTTAAGAACAATGGGGGAATTCAAGAATGCAAAGGACAGATATAAGGCAGTCCTAGTGGGGGGTAGGAGGAAGTAAGCTGTTGGTTAACTAGGATCTGCAGCTTATCTGTTAGGTAGGAAAATGGGCAGACTAGGTGGGCCAAGTAGTCCTTATCTGCCGTCAAATTCTATGTTTCTATGTTTCTATCCACGGACTGTGGAAAATGTCCTACGAAGAGAGATTTAGGGAGCTGAACATGTACTCCCTGGAAAACAGAAGGGACGGGGGGGACATGATAGAGGCCTTCAAATATGTGAAGAGGGTCAATAGGGTAAACACGGAGAGTTTGCTCAAATTGAAGGGAGAGGGGAATACAAGGGGCCATAGCCTTAAACTAGTAGGGGAGAGGTACAGAGGGGAGGTGAGGAGACACTACTTCACAGAGATGGTGGTGGCACCTTGGAACGCGCTACCAGGGGAGCTGATGACAATGGAATCAGTGGGAGGATTCAAGGAGGGATGAGACAGGTACATGGGCAAGGTACATGTTGGGGGGGAGTTTACAGCATGGTAGTTCTGTGGGGGGTGCCAGGGAGAAATGGACACAAAAAGGGAGGGGGGCTGCAGCAGAAACTTAATTGTAAACTGCATCTCGGGAGATGAGATAGACCATTAGGCCTAATCTGCTGGAAACTTCGTATGTATGTATGTAAAGAGCCCCTTTTCACTTTCCATGATCCCCTTCACTAATCTTAGTTCCTTTGCAGCTTTAGCTGCCCTGACCACTCTCCTTGCCACCCTGGATTTCCCTGCATAAATTTTCCTGTCCTCCTCCCTTCTTGTATGCACGTACTTCTGATAGACTGCTCTCTTCTCCCTCACCTTTGCTGCCACTTCCTTGTTGAATCAGCTTGGTTTCTTGGTTCTGAACCTTTTGCTCTGGGTCATTTTGCAGGTGTTTTTGGCTTCGTTCATACCTAACTTAATGATGGACCATTTCTGCTCTGCATCCATTTCCGGCTTAATTTTTACCAGGTGCCCTGCCAGAATGTCCTCCATTCCTCTAAAGTCCACCCTCTTGACATCCACCACCCTTGTCTTGGTCTTGGTTGACTCTTTATCCATATTGAGGTAAATACCCAAAGTGCGGTGATCGCTGCCCATGAGGGGGTCTTCTTGGACATGCTGTCCATTTGACAGCACCAGGTCCAGTATGGTGCCCTTCCTAGTTCTCTGTGTGACCCTCTGCACCAGAAAACAGTCCTGGAAAGCTTTCAGAAGAACCTGTTCCCTGGCACAGGCAGTTGCTGGGGTGCTCCAGTCCACTCCAGGCAGGTTGAAGTCTCCTATTATAACGATGCTACCACTACCTCCTAGTTTTCTGATCTGGTTCCTCAGGTCCCTGTCTATCTCCATGTCCTGTGAGGGTGGCCTGTACACCACCCTCAACTGAACCCTTCTCCCTCTTGAATTCTGGAGAATTACCCATAAGGCTTCTGTCCCTCCCTCCTCCCCTTCCTCCCTGTTGCATATTATCCCTTCCCTTACAAATAAGGCAACACCACCACCCTTTCCCTTTTCTCTGTCCTTCTGGTATGATCTGTACCCAGGGATCATGAGGTCCCAGTCATGGTACTGGATTTCCCATGTTTCTGTGATAGCCACTATGTCCACACCTCCCTCCACCATCAGCACCTGGAGGTCATCCATTTTGTTTGCCAGACTCCTTGCATTCAAGGACAGCACCTTCCATCGTGATCCCTGTGCCTCATTGTTCCCTGTCTTCCCTCCTCTTCCCCCTTCCCTTGGCCTTGCTCCCTTCCCCCTCCTGTTGTCTCTTCCTTCTATCTGAATTCCTACTATAGAGGAGGCCTGATGGCCTCCAACTCATGGTGCCTATGTGTAAAGCACACCCTGTTGCCCCCCTTCCTTAGTTTAAATGTAGTTTATCTGCAAGGTACTCCTCAGTTTTATCCTTCAGGGCTCTTGTATCCTGTCTATTTAAATGCAGCTCACCTCCCTCTGTTGTGAGCACAACTCACTTTCTTGCAAATCCTATGTTCAGTATTGCAGCTTCCAGCCAGAGGTAGCTTCACCTTAAGAATATTAGTTGTTCTGATGAGTTTGCTATAAAACACTTGCTTATAATACTGTTGTTGATCATGGAGTCACCAAGAACAAAAATGTACTTTGAATCAGAGGCAGAAAAGGAGACATTAATTGAATTTGAATTTGCATGAGTGTCATCACTACCCTGATTCATGTTAGAGATTTCCAATGGGACTAGAGATGCATTAGAAAGGGTGGCTGACCATAGAAATCTGATGGCAGAAAAGGACCCAAGTGCCCTTCTAGTCTGCCCTCCCCCCCGTTTACCCAACTCCTATATTGCTAGCCCTCCCCTTCCCCCCCTTTACCAACCCCATGTGTATGTCCCATGCTCTCTTGGATCCCTCCACTCTTTTCTCCTCCACCACCTCCTCTGGTAGACTGTTCCAGGCTTCCATCACCTTCTCTGTGAAGAAACTGCCCCTTGCATTCACCTTGTGTCTTCCCCCTTCTAGTCTTAGACTATGCTCTCTTGTTCTAGCCACCTCCTTTCTGTTGAATAAGCACCCCTTCACCTTTTTAATCCCTTTGACGTACAGTACTTAAATGTTTTGGTCATGTCCCCTCTCTCCCTCCTTGTCTCCAGTGAGTAGAGATCCAATTCCCTCCACCTCTGCTCATATGACTTACCTTGCTTGCCCTGCACCATCTTGGTGGCCCTGCACTGTACCCTTTCAATCCCATCAATGTCATTTCTCAAATGTGGTCTCCAGAACTGAGCCCCATACTCCAGGGGTGGCTAGACCATGGACTTATAAAGAGGCATGATTACCTCCAGTCTTCAACTGGTTATGCCCCTCCCTGTGCATGCCAATATACTGTTTGCCTTCCCCAGTGCCTTGCTGCACTGGTTTCCTACCATCAGGTTGCTTGATATCAGTATCCCCAGATCTCTTTCCTGCTCTGTTGTCTTTATTTCCTCTCCCCTTAGTGTGTAAATGGCTCATGGGTTTTTACATCCTATGTGCATCACTACACACTTTTTGGTATTGAAATTCAGCTTCCACGTGTCCGATCACCTTTCAAGAGTCTTTAGGTCCTGCCTCATGGCCTCCATCCCCTGGAGTATCCACCACATTGCAGATTTTTGTATCATAAAGGCACACCCTCCCCTCCAGCCCTTCCCCTATGTCACTAATGTACACATTAAAAAGGAGGGGGCCCAGGACTGACCCCTGTGGTACCCCACTCGTCACCTTTCCCACAACAGAGTATACTCCATTAACCACCATTCTCTGACTTCTACCCATCAGCCAGTTTTCCACCTACCTAGTTATTTTCTGTCCCAACCCTAAGCTTTTGAGTTTGTTTATCTGCCTTATATGAGGGACAGTGTTGAAGGCCTTTTTAAAGTCCAGATAGACCATGTCCACTGCTTCCCCTTGATCTACTACCTGCATCACCCAATTGAAAAACTCAGACAGGTTAGTCTGACATGAATTCCCTTTTGTGAAGTCATGTTGTCTATCATCTAGCAAGCCTCTGTTTTCCAAGTAGTAGTCCACCACCCTTTCTTTTATTAGTACCTCCATCACCTTTCCTACTATTGAGGTGAGGCTGACCGGATGATAGTTCTCCGCTTCCTCCCTTCTACCCTCCCTTGTGTAGGGGCACCACATCTGCCCTTTTCCAATCCCCCAGCATGCACTCTGTATCTAGGGATGTTAAATAACCTCATCAGAGGGGCTGTCAGCTCCTTCCTCAGTTCCCTGAGTATCCTCGGATGCAGACCATCCGGCCCTATTGCCTTGTCCACCTTCAACCTATTGAGCTCCTCCCTAACCCTATCTTTGTTGAACTGGATAGGCTCCATCTTTTTGATTTCACTGACCTTCCCTTTCAGTACTGGTCCTTTACGCACCCCTTCTTCCATGAATACTGAGCAGAATTAACTATTTAATACCTCTGCTTTCTTAAAGTCACTTTTGCTGCCCTTTCTCATTTCCCCCTTGTCCATCTCCATCCCCCATGTACTGCTCTCCCCATGGACTACATCCCCCTTTCCCCCCTTCTGGTGTCACCACCAGTCCCACTCACCCTTGCCTCTCGTTTTGTGAACAGTGTACCCTCCCTTTGCGCTTGTCCTGCCTCATTACTGTCCGGTTTCCTCTGTGAATGGTTACCCTCCTCCTTCCCCCCTCTGTTGATCCTCTCCTGAGCTTACTATAGTCCCTTCTGTGTGGTGTGCCCCCTTTAAGAGTGTTTTCACCCCATCCCTTGCCCCATATGGCTACTTCCCTCAGGGTTCCCTCCCAAAGATGCATCCCCCATTCCCCTTCCTTCAGAACATCATTTTACCTTAGCCTCATCTCCTTCCCCTATGGCCTTCTCGCTGCTTCTCTCCTTTCTCTCATCCTCTTTTTGTGCCCCCAGGGGTGTGAATCTGTTTTCTTGATCTGTACCCTTGTTTCGCAGTCTACTGTCTGATGCACCCCCTCCTATTTCCTGCCCCTTTCCTGTCTGTGTTTGCTTTGCTCTTTTTGATCCTACCACCTTCCACTCCCCCTGACCCCTCTCGTCTTCTTCTTCTTCTTCATCACCAATTCTTAAATCCCCTGCATCCCGCCTTACGTTCACCCTTTCTCTTCTTGCCCAGCTGGTGCATCCTTTAGACCTCCTCCAGTCCTCTCCCCTTCTTCTCCCGTCTATTACTGCACTTGTTCCCAACACCCCTACAGCCCCCCTCCATGTTCTCACTTCCTCCCCACACCCAGCTGGCGCCCTCTTTGGACCTCCTCAGTCCTCTCCCATACCCCCCTCCCTCACCCTGCTTAGTGCCCATCTCAACCACCCCACCATCTCCCTTAGCTGTGTAAGCTGTCTATACACCATGCAGCCCCCCAAGCCTCCATGCTATATCCAACACCATGGCCATCCCACACCCGTTGCACCCTTCCACCCTCCCAAAGTTGCCTCATGCCCTAGCAGCCTAGACCATACTCAAAACCTGCCTGAACCCTTTTCAGGTTACCACTCCAACTTCGCTGTCTGGCCATTTGATCACCTTAGTCCTTTAAAAGAAAGAAAAAGTACCCCTATCCTACTTATAATAGCCGTTTGTCCCTTTGGGTAGTTTGCTCTTAATCATACTTATATACTGCTGTATACTGCCATATATTTGTACCTGTGTACTGCTATATACTTCCAGCCATTTCAAAAATTCCCATGTGCTATGTAGTTCAGGCAATTTTTTGTACATAAAATACCCCTCCGTGAATCAACTGTGCTAATCAGGTCAGACAATTCTGAATTCCCAAAAGTATTATTCAAGGCTTGTACAAATAGTACCAGTTATTCTATGATACCCCTTATCACCTTACCCACTGTAGTTGTCTAGAAATCCCCGGTGTCAGATAGAATTTCATATTCATCAACATGTTCCAACATCCTCTACCACTTTACTGACCAAATCTAGCAACACTGCTTTGATTTCTAGTTCCACCTTAATATCCAACTTCAATTCCCAGTGCAACTTCAGCTTCCTATACACTTTTTTCTGTTCAAATCTAGCATCAACATTTTGATACCTGGTTCAACCTTAATTTCCTATATCAAATTCAAAGTTTAACATTTAGAACCCTCTCTCAGATCTACATCAATTACTTCAATTCCCTCTACAGCCTCAGTTCCTACATCAATTTCAACACTTCCCATTTGGCATTAGAATCTACATTCAGCAGTTACAACGTTTGGCATTTAGAACATTTAGCATGTAGGACATTTCAACATTACCCTTTAGCATTAGAATATAACATTTAGCAATAGATCATATAGCATATAGAACATTTTGCATGCAGAACATTTAGCATTTAGAACCCCAGTCTCCAGCCAGCAGCAGTTTGTGCCCAACTTCTGAGCCTCTTGCAAGTATTCCCAGTGGCCATGTCTTATTTCAGCAAAATCTCCCCCTCCCTTATGATCCTAATGAGGCATCTCTCTCTGGGAGGGGCCTAGAGAGAGTACTTAATTACTAGAAGAGGAGGGGGTGGCTGGTGGGAGAATTTTTTTAACAGCCGCCGAAGTTCCGCCTAGTGGCAATGGCCCTAGTAACAGTTCTTGTGCCTTTATCCACTTATTATACCGTTCCTTGTTTGCTTGATTCCTTTTAGCAGCCTCTTCAACAGTTAGTCTGTAGATGTTATTTAGCTGCTTCATAAGCTTCTGGATGTACTGCAGATAATTGTTGGCTTTTGTACCATCAGCGGATACTCCAAAACACAAGTCAACTGGGAACCGGACTTCCCTTCTGAACATGAGGCTATAGGGGGAGAACCCAGTAGTATCACTTTGGTGCAGTTATATGTGTGGGTCAGAGTACTCACCTGCTGACTCTATCTACCCTTGTCATTCGGCTCCAGGATACCCAGCACATCTAACAGTGTCTGGTTAAGCCTTTCTGACTGGGGATCACCTTGGGGGTGATAGGGTGTGGTTCTCGACTTGTGTACTCCCGCAAAGACAATATCTCTTTGATAAACCAGCTTTCAAAATCACAGCCCTGGTTAGAATGGATCCTCTGTGGCACCCTCTATTGGACGAAGAACTTCACCGGCACCGACACTTTGGCTACTATGGAAGCTTTTTGGTCCTTCTTAGGGAATGCTTGTGTGTATCTGGTGAAATTGTCTGTGCCTACTAGGATATTTTATTGTTTTTTTCAACTCTCTTTATGCTCCTTCTCTGGAGCCTCGAACTCCCTCCAGTGAGACACCCGACTTGTCCGTATCCCACCCACCTCAAATCTCTAGCCTTACCTGCCAGCGGGGGGGACACCTCTCCACTCGTCCTGGCCCTCTGACTCCCGGATCTAAGCCCTCTGGGCTGGGACCACCAGCTTCTCTGGTGACCTTTCTGTGACTTTAGTGGACAGACCAGGCGCAGGGAGCATCTGGAGGCAGGCTGGAGGATCCTGCATTGGGCGTGGTGGTCTGCCCCTTGACCCACCTTTGCCTACCAAGGTCCAGGGTTTTCCCTTGTTCTCCCTCCCCAATGGCTCGGACATGCAATGCATCCAGCTCAGACATGCTCACTCCCGAGCATGCCCACAGGATCGCTGCCACAGCCAATCCCCTGACTGATGGACCCTCAGACTGCTGTGCCTCCTAGTCACCACCAGGAGCCATCAGAGCCCAGGATCAGAACCTCCCTCCTTCCCAGGACAGGAAAGAAGTCCTTCGGACGCACAGTCCTGCCCTCCCCACCGACTGCTGTCATCCCCAGCTCACTCCTGAACCTGGGTTGCCGTCGTAGCACGAGGTAAGGCGTCCAGTGCCTCACTCCTCAGCACCACCAGGCTGGCCTGTGCCTACTAGGATGTTGGCAGTGCTCTTGGAATCAGGCTCAAGACTGAGGAAGTCGATACAGACCAACTCCATGGGGGCAGCTGTTGTAATGTTTACCAGGATGCAGCTTTCTGGGGAAAAGCTTTTCTCTGGACACACCTGTGGCAATTCTTGCAGTACTGCTCAATATCATGTTGATTTCTAGGCCAGTAGAACTGACAGCAAGCCAAATCTATTTTTTGTTCGCCTCCCAAATGACCCATGTCATCATGAAGAGCTTTGAGGACAGTTCTTTTGAATTTGGCGGGTAGCACTAACTGCACACAAGGAGCCCCTTGCTGATCTTGCTCTTCTCAATAAAACAAGTTATTTCTGACTTTAAGTTTTGACCACTCTCTTAACTGCAGCTTGGCGTTTGGATCTATAGAGGTTACCTGAGTCACTTCACCCCCCTTTTTGTTAAACTCTGAGCTCATCACAAATGGTCGGGTCCAACTTTTGCGCTCTCTGTAAGTCTTGGCTGGTTAGCTGCAGTAGGGATCTTAAGTCTAAAGTAGTCAGGTGGCAGTAGGTAATTGGGAGACAGTTTCCAGGAGCACCAAGGCTATCCACCAGATGAGGAACAGCTGCTAGGACTGATGGCTCTTAAGTATCGAACATTTTACACGAGGCTGTCACGGTCTGTTCTGAGATCAATACCCAGGCTTGGTTGTCAGCAGGAGGGGCCATGGGGTGTCAGGACAAAGCATCTGCATCAACATGATTGAGACCAGGATGATATACAACACAGTAGTTATAGGTGGACAACGCTGACAGCCACCTATACCCTGCTGCATCGAGTTTTGCCATAGTTTGTACATAGGTCAGAGGATTATCAGTCCTTACAGTGATGTGTGCCCCAAACAGATACTTGTGAAACCGATCCACAATGGCCCATTTTAAAGTAAGAAACTCCAGTTTGTGCACTGGGTACCTTTTCACTGCACTGCTCAGACTGCTGCTGGCAAAGGCGACTGGGCATAGGCTGTCTGGGTAACTTTGATAGAGAACTTCTTCGAGATCACTGAAACTGCTGTCTGTACGCAAAGTGTAAGGTTTTTGAGGATCTGCATAGGCTAGAACAGGTGCATGAGTCAGACAGTGGATGACTTCTTTGAAGGCACCTTTCACAGTCTTCAGTCCACCTGTGGCCTAAGCAGGGGTTGACCTTAAGTTTTTTTTGCACTAGCCAGCAGGACAAGTCAGTCTAAAATTGCACTAGCCCACAGTGATTTGCACTAGTCCGCACTTGAAGTCACCATATGTTTCTGACACACAACATAATGAATAAAAAATACAACAGCAGGAGCATTTGAGAGGAGAGTGAGTCTCGCTAATCGCTATGGAGTGCCAACTTATTACGCTTGTTGCTGCGCAAAACTGTACACACGCACAAACTAGCATGTATGAGCGTAGCTAGCTACTATAACTTTTTTCATTTATGTATGAAAACACAAGAGATCTTTACTCTTCTACCCCATACCACATTCCGCAAAAATAAACTGCACAATATAATAGTAACTTGCAGTTGCACTTGCAAGCAAGTTAAGTACATATTTCTGGTATGAATGTCTGTCTGTACCCCCAACCCACCCACCCCCACAAAAACCTCAAGCCCCACAAGCCAGCGACACCCCACCCCTTGTAGGCTAAGAATGAGGGAAAGAATGTACACTACAGGAAAATACACAGCAGCACAGAGCATTTATCAATCCCCCCCCAACACACACACACACAACCTCAGAACAGCAACTGGCATTATTTTTTTATCCACTTACCTGAGTACCTTGGTGGTGTGTACAAACAGCAAACAAAAAGAAAAGGAAAAACCACCCAAGTGCCCTAACAAGCCACAGGCATCGATCGCCCCCATCCCCCACCCCACAGCACAACACAAATGAGGGAGAGCACAGAATAAGCCAGAATGTGCTGCAGCAAAATAGATGACCAATAGGGCACGTCACATTGGCACACTTTTGATTCTGACCCTGCTCAAACTGCAATCTGAAAGGAAAAGCCATGATGCCCTGCACCACAACACCCCTCCCACACACACACACAGCACTTACAAATTCCACTACCATCACTTTTTAGTCAATACAGCTATTAGTATGCTTGCCTTGCAGCTGCCTTCTCATCAAAATAAAGCCCAGCCCAGCCCCACAACAAGCCACAGATCCCCGAGCTGAATTGGAAAGTACAGTCACAGTGTCTTACAGTTACAACAACAAGCCCCCAAAACGTCTGTGCTTTCAAAAACTATTATTCACAGGACAGGATGTAGTCAGCAGTACTTCGAGGACCGACTTTATGGCGCCAGTGAGGGAGACACTCAGTTCAGTTTGTTTCCCCCTTCAGTGCCAGCCCACATTGTCTACCTGAATTACCCCCTATGTTAACTAACAGTACCACACTCCACACACCATACTAGATTTTTCATACCACGTGGCACTGTCTTACCCGAACTGGCGTTTTCTTAATTTGGTGATTCAGCTCCCAAATAATAAGCAGCATACCAGATTGCCTTGTTGTTTCACTGGAGTGGAGAATCCAATGCTCGTTTGTTCTGGGGATACAAGACCATGACCACGACAATGCTGAACCGTCAGAACCATCAAAACCGCCAAAACCACAGAGCACCCAATCCACACTCTCCAGACAGCCGTTCCTCCAGCATAGAAGCAGCAACACAGTCTCTTCCAGAATTTGAATCGTCCACGGTTTTAGGGATGCAAAACAGCCCTTTAAATCCACAGTTGGGCACCTGAAAGCCACACCCCCAAACCTCTTGCTTCCAGTGGTCGTTGCTAGTCTTCCACCTTACACGCCCAGGCTACAGATTTTATCCAATCAGTGCTCCCTGATGACGTTCGTGCTGTTCCTATCTCCTGCTGCTCCTCCCTCCTTGACAGCTTGTAAACTGGGCTGGCCAATAGACATAAGGAATGCAAAACAGTAACAGCCTGCACTCCCACCCTCTAGGAGCAGCTTCCTGCCTAAACAACCAAGAGGAAGCTGGGAGCGCTTGCTTGGGTCTCTGCAGTACCTGCCGGCTACGTGTCTTATTTGTGGCCGCTCTGGAGTTCCATGGGCTCGGTAGAATTTCGCTCCCAGGACCGCCATCGCAACCGGAAGTACAGACGACTCTGCCAACCGCACTAGCCCACACGGACAGGTAGGAAGGTTTCTGCACTAGCCCGAGGCAGTCTGCACTATGCCCCGGGCTAGTAAATGTATGTTAAGGTCAAACCCTGGGCCTAAGGATTCAGAGGGCTTGAAATACTGATTTTGCTCAGTAGTGACTCCTGGAGTCTTGCCTCTCTTGCTTTTATTGACAGGGGGATAACCTTCCAACAAATTCAAAAGAGGTTTCACTATTCGGGTGTAATCTTGGACAAATCTCCTTTAATATCCGTAAAATCCCAGTAGGCGCTGTTAGTCTTTCAAATTTTGGGGCCTGGGCCAAGTGGTAAGCGCCTTGACTTTACTGGGGTCAGTTTGTATGCCCTTAGCTGATACTTTGTGCCCGATATATTAAAGGAATTGACATTTATCAATAGAAAGCTTGAGCCCAAACTCCTTTTTGGTGCGTGGCATCTCCCTCTGGAATAATATGCCAATTCACCTTAGACCAATTAGTCAGGTTGTACAACTGAGCCCATTTAGAAGCTTTGAAACAACAATTCTGTTGCAATTCCCTGTTAACCTGAATATGTGTATAGTCATCTTCTGCTCCATATTTATTGGATTGTTAGCTCTCTTTTAAGAAAATGTCTGGTTATTGTATGCATATATTTATTAACTGTTTCTGTATAAATGATCTGTTGAGATATGAGTGCACAAATTGAGGACCTCCTTTGAAATGAGCTTTGCTCAATGAAGTATTGTCACAACTATCCTTTTCACAGTTTTTGAATAAAATGTTATGAATGAATGAAAAGGTGATCCAGTACTTTCAATAATCTGGTCTCATGCTCCTCCAAGGTTTTTCCAAATACAATAATGTTATCTAGGTACACACAACACTCCAACAAGTTCATGTCCCCAACAGCCCTCTCCATAAGGCACTGAAAAGTAGCAGGGGCACCTGAAATACTGAGAGGCATGCGTAAAAATTCATAGAATCCAAGAGGGCAGATGAAGGCACTTTTTTCTCTATCCAGAGGGGCCATGGAGATCTGATAGTACCTGCTTCTCAAATCCAATACAAAGAACCACTTACTGCCATTGAGGCAATCCAAGGCATCTTTGATCCTGGGCATGGTGTATTGGTCAGGAATAGTCCACTTGTTAAGGGACCTATAGTCCCCACACACATATGCACTGCCCTGCTCTTGCATACCACTACTATTGGCGAAGTACTGGGGCTTCTGGATTCCTGAATAATGCCTGCCACCAATAACTCCTGGAGATGTCTTCTTACGTTATCAATATCCGCAGGCACTAGCCAAGAGGACCTCTCTCAAGAAGGGTGCTCATCATTAAGCCGGATATGATTTTCTTCTCCAGTCACGCACCACACATACCATTCATGCAAGGAGAACACATTAGTCCTTTCTGACAGCTTTTGCCAGACCCAGACATTCTACTCCTCTAGGTTAGGAGAGTCACTAAGGTCAAACAGCCGTGGATCAAGACCAGAGTGGGCATCCTCTCTGGGGGGAACAGGTTGCACTGTTGTGTCCGCACAATATACCAGGGCCAAGGTGCACCCTTTTCTAATGACAATGTCCCTGTCCATTACATTCCTCACGCGGACAGGGACATTGCTCCCATGGACCTTAACATGGGTGTGAGCTCTTACAGGCAGCACACTGGGTTTTATTAACAATCCTGCAGGCAGACCATGTTCCTCTGGGGCACTCAGCATGAGAATTTGTTTTTTTATCTCCTTCCTTAAGCACACCACACCACTAATATTGCACTTGGCATTAGGGGGCAGTGCTATCTCCTCTGTGTCTCATCTCCAAACCACACCCACAGGGTTGTCTTGCACTTTAGCCAGGGTCCACACCTGCCTCCGATGGGCTTCTCTTACCATGGGATATATGGGCTGAACTCTGCCTCTCTGTTCCTTTTCCCTTTCCCTTTCTTGGCAGAGCTGCACTAGGTGTCCGCACATGTGAGCATTAATGCCAACCAATTCAGGTACTCTATTGTATATCCATGCCCCTGGGCACACCAGGGCCAAAGTCTCTACTGGGTCTCCCAGTCCAGTCTCCTTGGATGGGAAAGCGATCCACGCTTTGATATAACCAAAGCAGGAATATGAGTTGTCACTGAGAACCCACACATTTAAGCCTTCTAGCAGCTGCAACGCCAGGTGGGCCAGATGCCGATCATGCCAACTTTTGAAAATGATGGTCACCTATAAGCCACTGTCCAGTATGGCACAGATGGACACCCCATTGATGGTGACTGTGATTTCAGTGGAAGGTCCTACTAGTTTATCAAAATCGGCAGTGGGGGCTCTGGGCTTTAACTAAAGAATTCCTAGCAAATGCAATGGAGCTGGAATTGACCAGGTCCCCAGTATGCTCCCTTACTGCACCCCGTTGAAGTTTCCCTGCTGCTGGTGCTTCTTAGCCAGTAGTCTGTCCCTCACCCGAGCTGGGTCTTCTTGTGATCGGCATTCTCTTCTGATATAGCCATCGCTCCCACACTTATACTAGTACAGACCTTTCTGGCTCTGCCTGACTGGAAATGAAATTTTAGCAGTGGGCCGGAGACCTTGGTTACTGGGTTGTCCGGGATACAGTGGAGGGGCTGGAGCAATAGTTTGGGCCACAACTGCCCTCCGTTCCAGTTCACCCAGTAATGGCAAGCTGTGACTTGTTAATTCACTTTATAACCTGGCACAGTTCATTTATATGGGCTTTGAGGTTTGGGGCCACAGGGGGCACCTGAGCCTCAACTCACATACCCATCACAGAGATGTTGGCTGGAGCTGGTAAGACAGATGGGCTCGGGGGGGGGGTATCTTGGCTTTTGCTGAGCAGAGAGGTGGCCTTGTCAAACACCTCCCTCCTATATATTCTTTAAGGAGTTCTTTGAGCTCATGGGTCTCAGTGAAAGGAGTACTTTCAGCAACCTGAGCGGCAACTACAACCGCTGAATATAGTCTCCACTGTGCAACCTGCTATTCCACCTCCCTTACCTCTCTGAGGAGGACTCGGGGGGGGGGGATGCGGGTCACTTAACCTTTCCTTTAAACCCAGTTTCAGAAACAACAGATCAGAATATTTAGCAGCCCTCAACACCTGCTCTAGGCACATCTTGTTCAAATCTGTAGACTGTACCCACCCCCATTTTCACTACACCTTTTGCAAAGCTTTCTTCAGCCTCTAGATATACACTGAGAGAGGTTCCCCTCACTGCTTCCTGGTGGCTGTAAAGTTCTACAATAAATCCTTACTGGACTCAGTGCTACCAAATGTGCTATCTAAAGCTGCAATATAGTCCTCAACACTAGCCTCGGGGTCCACGACCTGCAAAGACCAAATGGCATCTAGTGCAGGGCCTTTCAAACATCTCAGTTAGTCTCTTTCTCTTCTCCCCCTCACTGCACTGCCAGTCTTGCAATAGGGGAAGTACATAGTTGATCCATGCCTCATTATCATCTTCACCATTGGGAGTGGGTTTCGCCACAGAGAACAGTCTTAATTTATGATAGGAATCTGAGGAGGAGGGCACATGACTAGGCCAGGTCCCTTCATTGGGCAGAGGACTCCTTTCTGGCTCGAGCACAGCCTCACCCTTGAGATTTGCAATAGTAACAGTCACAATAGGCCATGCCTCCTGAAGACCTTCTGGAATTAGAACATCAGGTACTTTTGAAGCATCTGTCATAGTTTTACATTCAGCCAGTACAGTTAAACCGGCAGGCCTCTGCGCTGACCTCTTAAAGGCAGAATGGGGTCCTATTGTCTCCCTTCCCACTATAGATGCGGCCCTCGAATATTTTTCCCAGACGTTCCTGGACACAGCAAACTGTCATGTCCCCTGGAAAAAACTAAGAGTTCAGGGAAAGTGCCATAAATGGCTATACCTGGACCTAAAACACACCATGCGGCTCAGGGACAAGGCATGGGGGCTCTTCAAATCCTCTGAAACAATTTCTGACTGGGAGAATTACCGGTGCCTGCGCAACAAGTGTAAACAAGCCACAAAACAGGCCAAATCAAAATACCTCAGAGACCTCCAAGTGGGCAACCTAAGAGACCCTAAGAAGTTCTGGGGCCACATAAACTCCCTCCTGAAGGGTCGCATGCAGGAACAATGTGTTACGGTCATAGCTGGGAACACACCTACTGCTGACCCCTCTAGGGTGGCTGAAGCGTTCAGTACATCTTTTTCATATCCCCCTGGTTGCTCTCCTTCTGTGCCTGGACCTCCTCCTCTCACCCACCCTGACACAGTGCTCTCTCGACCATTATTCCACCTGAAACTAGTGGACCCCGGCATGGTACTACCACTACTCTGCAAAATTAACCCTGAATCATCTACTGGGAATGATCAGCTAGAGCCTCGCCTACTGAGTGCTGTGGCATCAGCCATTGCCTACCCCGTAGCCCTACTCATTAACCGATCCCTTCAGGAAGAGACAGTCCCCAGTAAATGGAAAGGTGCCACCATAGTTCCAGTCCATAAAAAAGGAACCCGGGACAGGGTGGAGAACTACAGGCCCATCTCTCTCCTCTGCCCTCTGGGAAAAATCCTGGAAAGATTAGTCTACGATCAGCTGCAAGGCTACCTGGAACAACACTTACTCCTCTCCAAGGTCCAGCATGGTTTTCGGAAAGGCCATGGCACGGACACTGCCCTAGTCAGATTGACATTCGACATACTCAACGCCATGGACCAAGGCACCCCAACAGGGGTGCTATTCATTGACCTCTCCAAGGCCTTTGACATGGTCAGTCATAAACTGCTCCTTTCAAAGCTTCAAAGGCTTGGCATGGATCAGCTCTCTCTCTCCTGGACCACAAGCTACCTGATGAACAGAACTCAGACAGTCCGCTGGCAGGGCGTCCAATCAACCCCCAAGCCTGTGATGGCTGGGGTACCCCAGGGCTCCATCCTAGGTCCTCTGCTATTCTCCTGTTTGTGAATGACATAGAAGAGTGTGTGCACCCTGCAACCTAATACTCTATGCTGGCGACACTGTAATCACACAGTGACCCCAAATCCTCCGTCATCGCAACTGAACTAAAAGCTTGCCTGGCAAACTTGAAACATGGTTCACTGCCAACCACCTAAAGCTAAACGAGGATAAGACAAAAGCTGTCCTCTTCGGGACCCGGCGACTGGGTAAAGACCGTAGTGGTCTTCTCCAGATAACGTCAGCTCGAGGAATGCGTGTTGAGGTCGCTGACCAGTTTAAGTATCTTGGGGTTACCCTTGACCAGGAGCTAACCTTCAAACCCCACATAGATGTCCTAACAAAATCTATCCGCCAGAGACTGGGCTTGCTATACCGCCTTGGGAACTCACTCTCTGGAGAAGCACGTAGAACCATTGCCAACTGCAACCTCCTCCCTCTTTACTGTATGGCTCTCCACTATTACAGTCCTCAGAGACCGAGCTAACCAAGCTCTCCACCCTCTACCACCGCATTGCTCACTTCGCAACCCACTCCTCCCCTAGGAGGCATCACTGCGAAGCTCTTAAGGACCTTCACTGGCCGACTCTCAGGCTTAAACTATCCTTTTCCCCTGCCTGCCTTTCCTACAAACTCCTCTCCATCCACCACCTACCTCACCTTAGCGACTTGCTTACTCATAAAGTCCCCCTCCGCAACCTCCGGTCTACTTCCAGTCGACTCCTGAACATACCCCGCACCAATCAAGGAAAACGCTCCTTCCAGTTCACTGCCCCTCGATTCTGGAACTCGCTCCCCTCTTCCCTGCTTGACAAACCTTCCCTCTCCTCATTCAAGGCCGGTCTTAAAGTCTACCTCCTTGAACTGAGCCACTGCTGCTGCAACTGCTAGATAAGCTCCCTACCTCTCCTAACGAAATTTGGCTACCGACAAATCCTTGGCTCCCTGTGTACTAACTAACCTCTATTGACTGTTACCTCTGTACAAACTGTGTTATGTTTTTTTTGAATGACCCATGGACTTATGTACCCCACTGGCAATGCAATTTCTCTGAATCTGTTACTTGCTACGTGCTCTCTGTCTCTGCCGTACTGTTACCTAACCTTCTGTACAAACTGTATATGTATTTTTGAAGCTGTATACTGTACCTAATGTAAAGTTGGTGGTGTACTTACCCCGGGTCGCCCCTGAAAAAGGGACTTCCGGTCTCAGTGGGTTTACCTGGTTAACAAAATCTAAATAAATAAATAAATAAAGTCCCTGTAGCAAAGCCCAAAGTCCAGAGTCCAGCTGCAAACAACCCCTGGACCTAGACACTTAATGGCCGACAAGTTCTCCTCTAGGGATTCTATATTCAGTTCAGAGGGAACTCTCAGGAGTAAGAGGGATTTTTGAGGGTCCATTTCCTGATCCCCACTCCCTTAGCCTTAGGTGAGCTGCCTCATTAACAGTAACTTTGAGTCTAGGGAGCAGAAAATCAGATTGGGAGGGGGCACTAGCGTCCTGCTGAGTGGTAGGCTCCATGATGGGTATGACTGACAAATAGGAGATCTCAGCAGTGCCTCCAAAGATGTAGCCCAGACACCATGTGCCATTGGGCTGCTACCTCTGCCTGCTAACTACTACACAGGTCAGGATTCCATCGAACGGTAGCGGTCTGCTCGGATGTCCCACAGTGTGTTCTTCCACGGCCTTTTTATCTCAAACAGTACCGTGATTTATTTTAGCGGAAAACATTTAATTATCATAGGATCTAGCAGGATTAACACAGCATCTTAGTTCGTGATATTTACGGTAACACATTACAGTCGAAAAACTGCCAATACAACTTATTTTTTACTCAAAAATCTAGTATGACTGTACAACACCAGTATATTGTAACGCCTTATCTGGGGGAAGTGACAAGCAAGACTGTACAATTCATTTAACTGCCCGGTTCCAAACCATTACATCCCATGTGTGTTCCCTCCAAGTCTTATTACTACCTGTCATAGCAGTACTAATACAATCCAGCAATGGAAACAGGAGACAACTTAATCAACATGCATGCTGAGGTAACCCCAATGAAAAGGCCCTAACCTTTATCTGATAGTGACAGAGGCTCTGATGAGCAGGGGAACTGTTTAGCCAAAACAATTGCTTCTTCCTCTGCATTAACTGTTGCTCGTTTTGACCTAATAATGACAGAAATGTCCGGTATGAAGTTGACCTTAAATGATATGTGTTCTGACTTGAAAGAAGTTAAGCAAGAGTTAACAGCATATAAAGTGAGGATTGCTGATGTAGAAACCAGAACTAGTAGCCTACAGGATGTGATACATAAAGAGCAGAAAGAGAGATAACGATAGTCATAAACTGACTAAATTAGAGGCTAAGCTGGAAGATTTAGAAAACAGAAACAGACGAAATAATACAAGGATTTTTGGACTAAAAGAAGGTCTTGAGGGTTCTGACACGCTGAATTTTGCCAACAACCTACTCATGAGCATAGCCAGAACACCAGTTGACACAAAGCATTAGATCATAGAAAAAACTCATAGGTCACTGAAACATAAACCCAGCCTTGGTGGGAGGCCAAGATCTTTCCTACTCAGATTCTTAAATTTTCAGCAGAAATTGCATGTACAAACAGCATTAAGAGACAAAACCAACATATCCTATGAAGGCTGTAAAATTAAAGTTTTTAACAACCTTGCTCCTGAAACCATTCAAAAGAGGGATGTCTTCTTCCCTATTAAAAAACGATTGAGGGAGGCTGGCCTAAAGTACAGCTGACTCTTCCCGACCTTGCTTAAGATCTGTGCACCGGAGGGGGGAGGAGAATACAATGGAATAACAGCTGCAAAGACAGGCCTGAAAACTGACTTCCCAGCTCTCTTTAAAAACTTTGATTTCCAGTATTAGAATTGTTCCTTCTATGTACTGCTCTTCTATATGTTTTTAATGATTAGTGTGGTTAACTATGGAAAGAAAGGCAATCAGAGTGGGTTAATATGAAACGCATCCACACATTGCACTTGAGAACATATAAATACATGAAGAGGTATAACTTGGCAGTGCTATCATTTTGATAATATGTTTAATGTTGCTTTGATTGCTGAGTGATTTTGTCTAAACAGACTAAGGTAGATGTCTCTAAGGGAAGGGGTGCATTGTGACTGGCTCCTCTACTTCCTGTGGCTCCCTGAACTATCACATTTTATACATACACTCATTTATATTATACTAATGTTTTCAAAGTAGAATAAGGGGGTTAAATATGTTGTGTTCATTAAATAGAGGACTGAGTAATGACTGGGTGGCTGGAGTAAGAAACGGGCACTCTTATATGATGAGAACTATTACTTAAATAGTAAAGATTTGGCCTCCCGCTACTGGTTCTGCTCACTTTAGGTCTGAGTGACTCAGGTCCGAGAACTTGCCCTATGTAGATGTAGGTTGCTACCAACTGCACCATAAAGTATGGCAAACTCTGATTCTTCATGGGGGGAAACATCTCGAAGCCAGAAGAAATGTAGTCACTGTGACCTGTATGCTTTTATATTGCCTAAGCAGACATCGGTATCGGGTATTTCGGACTAAATTTATCTTTTAAGGGTGTCCAACTGCTTTCTAGACTTCCTTGTGTTGTTACTGGATGCCCAACAGTCAAGAGAAGTGAGCGCTGCTCTTTCAGCCCTCATTATTTGAAATAGTATTAAAATAAAGAATATTTCCCCTCGTGTTGTGGGTTGTATGGTGGTGTTGGTTACCATGGGGGTAGCTGGCTCCTGCACCATTCCTCTAGTTCTTTGCAGCATGACTCGGCTGAAAATTCACTCAGCAGCACACAATCTTTCTTTTATAATTACCTGTTTGAACTCACAAAGTTCCATAATGGTCTCCACAGGGCTCCATTGCAGCTCATGGCAACTGTGATTCAAGTTGGCGTTCCTTGAAAACAATCGTGAGCGCAATGGATGCTGGCACCAGATGACCTTTCAACCCCTAAGTGCTAGCTGGGAAAACATGGCATGTTTCGGGAGTTCATACCTTACAGATCCCACCTTGTTTACACATCTTACTGGGCATATTGACAAAAAACAATCCAGACAGTCTGTGTGTTTTATTTAATTTTTTTTAAACCAAAATGGACCATAGACAACGACCTGTACATTGCTTTTGTTTTGGGAGGGTGAACTGATAATCTTTCCTAAAGGATTGTTGATGTAAAGCCTATTAACCCCTTATAATGTTGCACACCCCACAGGTACATGCTCCTGTCAATATTAATTCCTAGATGGACAAGGAGGATCTGCAGGACCGAGAAAGAAGGCGCGGTAAGAGATACCATTTCTTCTCCTACCAAATGCAGTAATGCATAGGTGAAAATGTTATAGGTATTTCCTCTTTCCCAAACTGAATACTATGTGTTGCAACAGTAAAAGAATGGTGGTAATTCATATTGCACATGTACAAATAGTCCTGGGGAAGCTGATTATTGCACTCAGTGCATTATCTTGCATCGAGTAGGACACACCATTCCTTTTTGTCTATAAAACTGTATCCCAGGTTGTAGCTCACAGATGAAATGAAAGCAGTAACTGGCAGCGTCAGCTTTTTTAAGGGAAGGGGGAAAGGGAGGAGAAAAAAAACCTCAACAATATGACATGGCTGCCTTACTGCAGATCCTCATGTGCGTAATATATAAATATATAACATTCATCAGAGGTCTCTTGGAGAATCATTATAGGCACAGTACTAAGAAGGGGTAGGCAATTTTGTTTTTTGTATCTAAGAAGATGAAATGGGGGAGGGGTTGACACCCTCTGAGTGTGTGAGGATGATATATCCAAGGCATGGGTGCTGAAGCATGGGGAAAAGTGGGGGTTCTGAAGTTCAAAAGGGCACACAGTAAAAGAGGTTGACTTTGCAAGTGAAGAGACACTTTGTATGCTTACAGGCAAAAGGGTGAGGATTACAGCACCCTTGTACTCATAGGTTCCAGCACTTATGATCCAAGATCTATTCGAGCAGGCATAGCCAGTAATCTCTCTATAACAGTCAATGTAGATGAACCTAATGCAGATCTTGGTTACTACAAAAACTCCGCCCCTTTCCTTTTATTCCCTCCCTTTTTACGGCGGCAGTGGGTTTAGCCCTGCAGACGTTTTGCTTTGAGAAAAGGACTACCTGCATAAATTACCTACCAAGCAACATGATAGAGTGCTGAAAATAGTGTCCTCCACTGAAGCTTCATTACTACACTGCCTGTGTGTGTATGGCAGCTGGAGAGCATTATTTTTCCTCTGGCTTGAGATGTTAATTGAGCTCTCTCCAGTACTGCCTTTTTTTGCAAGTTGAAACTTCCTCCATAGTGTTTTATGGGCATTTCCTCTGGCTTGAGAGATGTTAAAGGAAAACGCCACCCAAAGTCCAAGTCTGGTGCCTCTACGATTTCTCTGAATTTGCTAAAAAAAAAACTATCCTGTATATTTTGAGTCCCTCCATAGCAGACATCAATAAAATAACCAAATACTAAGGACTGGATCAACAGGAGAAATGCAGCAGCTATGCAGTGTCCATTAACAGCTGACCGAGTGATCATTTTATACAGGTTTTGACTAGATCCAACCACCTCAGTTTCCCCCTCCATCTGGCAGCACTAACACCGATGGGAAGATTATGCCATTAGTGAGCATCTCTTTAAATATTTTAAAGTTGATATTAGCTGATATTAACAATAAAACCCGAAGAAATCATGCAGAGGGTTCCTGGAAGAGATCACATAAACACACACAATCACAAAGCCTACTTAGCCAATGGATGACCACAGCTGTAAAATGATTAGAGTTGTCTACAAGCACTGTCTTCTATGCAAGACACAAGCAATTGAATCAAAAGTACATAACATGTTGATCAAAACAGGGGGAGCAAGATTCTGGACAAAGTGACACAGCTTATATACAGACTGCAGGCAGCAATAACTGCTGCTGAGATAAACTGATGTGTCCTCTGCTATGCAATTGGGGGGGTAAAGTAGCACTGTTGAAGAGCAGTCACAGATTTGTTTTATAAATAGTTGTGCTCCACAATGTTTCCAAACTAGTTTATATAAACCATTCCAATTCTGCATATATTATTTCATTCATGGTCTACTCTAACAAAGTTCTGTTCCATTTCTGCTACTTGGTACTGGTGCACAAACTGAAGGGGACTGAGGGATAGCTACAGGAGTGCAAACAAAACTACTTTATAGTGACATGCTTAAACACACACACACACACACACACATATATACACACACACATACCAGAACACAGCAGAACACAGCAGGATAAGGTACCAATATTTAGGAAACTTATTGATTACACTTACCCTAAGACTAGCAGTATGACTTCTCTGGCTGCTGTGTTCTCTCTGCTGTGGCTAAGTAGAAACAAAAAGACCATGTAACAAGACATTGGCCTCTAGCTGGGGCTAATAGACATCAGAGCAAAGGGAGCTCTGGGAAGACTCTCTGGGACAAGATGCAATAAAAGAAACCTGAATGGAAGCCCCTGGAGTCATAAAACAGCCAGGGAAAGTTAGAAAAAACTCAGCTCACAGCCAGAACTGGAAAAAAAATGGAATGAAGTTAGAACAAAAAAAAAAGGTAATAATACATATCTTTTCCTGATATTAGCATGTAGTGTTCCTTTAATTGAGCTCTTCCCAGCACTGCCTTTTTTTGTAAACTGAAACCTCCTCCATAGTGTTTTATGGGCCTTTTCTTTCCTTCTTTCTTTCTTAAGTTTCAGTGCTCAATTTACTACCATTTGCAAACTGAGAAACTTGTTTTGCTGGTACCCCCTCCCCCACTCATCCAGAGGTGTGAAATCATTTGTTTCCTAACCATGTTAGTTGATTTTACTTGCTTCCCTCATAGTAAGAATGTGAAACTAAACTTGTGTTATTTTAAATGATTGATAAAGTGACATGTCCAGTTTGCATCTCTTGGGGATGAAGCTGTATCCCTTTACCTGTAAGGAGTAATTCATTTGGCACCAGCGCTTAAGACCTCAGCTGTAAGATATATCATGCATGTAAGCAGGGGTGTAGCCAGGACATTTAAACTTGTACTCAAGATGAGAGATGATGGAACTGTTGCCTATGGGGAAAGTCTTAGGGAGTTAAATATGTACTCTCTAGAGGAAAGGAGGGAAAAGGGAGACATGATAGAAGCATACATATATCTCAAAGGTATCAATAAGGTACAGGAAGGTTCAATTCTGCTGAGAAAGAGATGTTCAAGGACAAGAGGGCATGATATGTGGCTGGAAAGGGGGAAGACTTAGAGGGGATAGGAGGAAATACTTTTTTACAGAGAGGGCAGTGGACACCTTGAAAAACCTGCCAGCAGAAGTAATGGGTACTAAAATGGTAACATGTTTCAAACATGCCATGGGATACACACAAGGGAACCCTGGTAACAGGGCTAGAGCATGGGGGGGTTAAGGCTGGAGATCAGTTATGGTCCATGGTGGCACAGTAGGTAGGGACCTTAAGGCAGCCTAGGTGAGCTAGGACATCCTTTTCTGCCAACAGCTTATACAGTATGTTTTTATGTTAGTAAATAGCTGGTACATGAGCAGAATACATTCATGTTGACATCAATTTTAAGATGTTAAATATAAAGCATATGGTACCTGTAACACAATGCCATTAACAAGTACTGCTCAAATATTCAAAATCCGTGGAATCAACCTATTGTCAATTTAAATCAAAAATACGTATCTCTATAGAAGTCGGGACCATAAAGAAAAGGAGAGAAAAAAGAAACACAGAAGAAAAGTGTGTATAAATAAGCCAAAGGGGGATTAATATGTATAAAGCAAGTGAGCAGCACTGAAATGCATTTTCGTTATATTTGTGAAAGGATGAACGTTCAAGTAAAACATAGATCTTAAATATAGAAAACAGTTGAAAAGGATAAAAAAGAAGGGAAAGGTTCCTAGATGCAGTAGAAAAGAACAAAACAACCAAAAAATCAAAGAAACGGATTGGCATAAAATTTAAAACAGCAAAACAGTGAATGATATTTGGCAGATTATAAAGGGCAACATATTATCATTCACAATAGTTTTCATTAAAAGGATCAAGGAATAGAGCAAATGATGACAAGCAAGATGGCTAAATGAGGATGTGAAGAAAGTTACTCAACAACAACAAAAAAAAGCTAAACATGCAGTAAAATATCTGAAAACAAAAGCCATGGCATAACCTCATGGTCAGAATATTAAACATTTTAAAAGAAACATAAAAGCAAAAGAAACCATTTCAAAAAGCAAATGGAACTCGAATGCAACAGATGCAGACAAAACCAACAGCAAGCAATTGTGCAGTTACATCAATATCCTAAACAAAAAATATATAAATAATATTAATATTAATATTAAAGGGAAAACTAAAAAAATCCAGTTAAAATAGCAAAGCAATGTAATGAATATTTGTGTTCCTTATTCAAACCCAATTACAACTCAGTCCCTTGCCCCTGTACATTACTAGAAATACCAACAGAATTAATATAAATGTGTTTATTTATTTATTTGCTTTTGGTAACCGGGTAAGTGCATTAGGCAATAACCCTGCCTATTTTCGTGCACAATCCAGGAGAGTACAAGATACAAGCATACAGTCAACATAGTATGAATAAGAAAACATACCCTAGAAGCAATCAATCATTACAGGAGAGTACATGCGTTCAAAACAAATACAGGTAGGATACAAGAAATGTCCTAAATGCTACAATAGTTCCCCCCTGCAGGGAGCATCTAGGGGTTACACATACAAATAGTAGACATCCTCAAAGGAATGAAATGGACGATGACAAATCAGGTTAAAATACATTTGATGTTAGGAAAAGCAAGTAATGCTAGGCAGGAGGAAGCAGGAACAGGTTAGGTACAGTCACAGCAGTCAAGTGCAAGAAGGTGGGAGAAGAGTGCAGTTTTGAAGGAGTAGTGAGATAAGGAGTGCTTTAAACTGGGGGGTAGGGAGTTCCAGAATTTGGGGGCAAAATGGGAGAAGGCTTGTTAACCCATTTTTGTTGAGCAGTGCAGGACGGAGAGCAGAGGGGAGTTTGATGACCTCAGAGTGCAGGAGTGATGCATGGGGTAAGCATAGCCCCAAGACCTTCACGGCAAGAGGTTCTGGTCATGGAGTCGATGAAACACCCCAGCGAGAAAGAGTGCAGGGATGTAGGGGACAGCCAATTCAGGGTGGAGTAAAGGAGGCAGTGATGAGTAAGGTGAGGAGCAGATAGGGCAAATCTACAGACATTATTGTATGTGGTGTCCCATTTATGAAGAATACTAGCATAGGCATGGGAGAGGGTTGGTAGGGCATACTGCAACCTAGGGAGCAGGACACCTCTCACCACAGAGATCCTGGCAGCAGGGGTTAGGAAGAGTCCCACACGGTAGGCAGCACCTATCTTGATATTAACGGATCTGCAAATCTCTTTTATGTGAGAGGAGAAATTAAGTGCGGGATCCATAGCCACTCCAAGGTACTTGAAGGTGTCAGTGGATTTGACTACTGAACCATCACAGGAAAGCACCCAAAGCTTAGGGGCCTCTACATGGACTTTTCTGGAGGACCCAAAGAGCATGGTCTGGGTCTTGGGAGGGTAGACTGAGGATAAGAGAGTTGGAGGAGAGCCATAGTTGAATCTGTTGGAACGCAGATGACAGGTGAGCATTAAGGTCAGTGTTAGAACAAGAGGCAGAGTAGAGCACAAGGTCATCAGCATACATGATGGAGCGACAGTGAGAAAAGGAAGTGGGGCTGTCATTAATAAAGATGGAGAAGAGTATGGTCCCAGGATGCATCCCTGCAGTACACCACAGGAGATGGGTGCCGGTGATGACAGCGCTTTACTAAAGGAGAAGAATTGGGATTGGTTGGAAAGGTAGCTTCTGAACCAAGATAAGGTGGAGCCTGTGGTACCAAGGGAATAAAGTTTATTCAGGAGCAGAGAGTGATTAACCAAGTGAAAGGCTTTGGTGAGGTCGATGAACACAGCACCAGTAAGTAGGCCTTTGTCCATGTTGGACTTCACCTAGCTGGTGAATAGGGTAAGGGCAGTAGTAGGGATATGCCCAGCCCTGAAACCATGTTGAACAGGGGACTGAAGACTGAAACTTAGTAGATGAGCTGAGATCTGTCTGTGAATAAGTTTCTCCAATAACTTACCAAGGGAAGGCAGTAGAACAATAGATCAATAGTTTGACAGGACTGTAGGGTCATCTTTCTTGAACACCGTGATAACCCTGGCTGATTTCCAGGCCAATGGCACCGTAGAGGAGCTGATGAACAGATTAAACAGCCTAGTGATGGGGTAGCAAGGAGAGGGACACCAAGTCAAGGGTCCTGGGTTCCACACCATCTGTACCTGCGCAGCTGTGAGCAGGAATGGATTGTAGTAGCCTGAGAAAATTCAGAATAAGACAATCAGAGTGCAAAGTTTCCACTAAAATACTGAAATTAAATATTGGGATAATCCATAATCAGGCACCCCCTCAAAATATTTTTTAAAACATTAATAAATACAGGTTCTGGGTAAAATTCTAGAATCACTATTTAGAGATTTAAGTTAGTCACATGTCTAACAGTGATTTCAGTACAGACAGCAGCAGTGATTCATGAAGGGAAAATCATATACCATAAATGTAATCTGTCTCTATGCAAACGTAACCCTGTTCTTGGATAACAATACATCATAGACATAATTTCTGTTATACCTTTGCAAAACATCTGCCACTGTACCACATTTTGCAGTCATTGAAAAAATGTCTTCCCTAGCTATTCATCCCCGTACTATAGTCAGTAGAACCCAAACCAGCCAAACCATATGAAGATTCATCACTGTAAACCTTCTGTATTATGCAGACTGTGATACTTAATTGTGGGGTAAGTTAGTGCATCTGGACTTATTTACTGCATATGCATCTCAATTGCTATGGGGTCCTGACCATGTTCGCCCTTCCTCAAGTCAAGCTAGCTAAAGTAAGTCTTACAACTCCTGGTAGGTGACGTCACTTTAGCTTATGTATTACTGTGGCAAGCTGCTATTTTCAACAAGAAGTTAAAATGTTAAAATGACAGTGATGTGGACTGAGAAGCAGCTTGTGCAGGTGAATCCTCATGCTAGCCTAGATATTTCCAGGTTGCATTCAGTTATACTAACCAGTGGGAGCAGAAGGGGAGAGGGATACAGATCTAAAATAGAACCATTTAACCCATTTGTGATTTAAAGTTACATTACGGAAATGCAGCCTCCAGAACTAGACATTATATTCCAAGTGAGGCCTCACCAGTGATCTGCACAGTGGCATCACCACCTCCTTCCTTCTGCTGGTGATACATTTCCCTGTGCACCCCAGCATCCCACTAGCTCTCCCCACAGCCTGGCTATATTGTTTAGCCACCATTTGGTCATACAATATGATTACTCAAAATCCTTTTCTTGTTTGGTGACCATCAGTTTCTCCCACCCCACCCCGTAATCATCCCTTGGGTTTGTGCAACTCAAATGCATAATTTTTCACTTTTTTGCGTCAAACAATTGTCTCTGTTATTGTACTATTTCGACAATTCATTTTTTTTTAACTTAAATTAATTGATTTTAGAATGCATTATATGCAAGCATCTCCCAAAGGACAGTACATTCAATTATTGTCAATAAAGTATTACAATATCTGATCACTCAGTATTTGCAGTACTCCTAGTTTGGTATTTCATGTGGGAGTAACCCTAAACAGATAAAAGTATAACATAATGAAATAACCAAGAGCTAAAGGCTGCCATGAGTGAGGATATCCTATGTGGAAACAGAAATAACATTTCAAATTACACATCCCTATGATAGGTGAAAAGCATCCCCATTATATCAGAAATAATATGAACAGCATATATTAATATGGCAACACACCCTGCAACTCCCCCTCAAGTCATTATGAATTTTTTTTTTTTAAGCAGTAACCAGAGATTACATTAACCTCTAACCGGCTAGACAGATATGTCTTCATGGCAAAACCCTTCTTCATAAACAGATAGCAACCATACCTATGCGATGAGAAAAACAAAACTGCGACATAACCAACTCCCAGACCTATTCCCCATGCTTCTTTCATTCAGTTCAGTTTAAAACTAAAAGAACATTGCCTTAGTAATAGAAACCTTAATATCTGAGCAAATTAATTACCCACATTATATAACTTTTATAATGTCCAGCACACAGTGTCCCAAGGGCCAAAGGTGCAACGGTCTCAGAATATGTCATGCGGCACAGCCATGAATTGACTTACATAGCTGCAGTTCTTTTATTTCAGGTTTCTCCCTCGTCATCAGAATCAGACTCCCAGCTTCGTGCTGCACAGTCTTGTTCTATTTCTTTTACCAGTTTGCACGCATCCTCCTAGTTGGCAAAATGGCAGGTTTTATTACCGTACACTACTTTCATGCTTGCAGGTATCAGCAATATGTGGTGGACTCCCAATTGCTGAAGTTTGGAGCTAATCCCATCATGTGCTTTTTGCCTTTGTCTCGTATTATAGCTGAGGTCAGAGAAGATGAGGATTTTAGCCCTTCACCAGTGTATGGGACCCTGTTTCTGTGCCAGTTGTAGAATGCTGTCTCGCTCCTTCATGGAGGCCAGGACAACTAGCACCACACGTGTTGAAGGGAAGGCAGAATCCTGACATAGTCGGGCCCCTTGCACATTTACCCTGTATGCCCTCTGGATCGAAATCAGTAGGTTGGCTTGCAACTGCTCTGCAATCCAGTTTTCTAAAAAAGCTGTTCAGATCTTGTTCTTCCTCCATCTCCAGTAGTCCTATAATCCATATATGGGATACCCGCACCCCGTTCTCTAAATTTTCTAGGCACTGACGTAGAAGGGAGTTCTCTTTAACCAACCATGATGTGGCAACTGTGGACTTCTCAACTGATTTACTGGCCTCATACGCTACCTCTTCAACCATGGTCAGTTTAGATTCTGCTAAGGTTAGCCATGAAGTAAAATCATCCATTTTTTTATCTATACTTTGAATGGCTTTAAGCAGTGCGGCGTTCGTAGGCTGGCTCAAGGTAGGATCATTGAGTTCCTTTTCTTTATCCAGGCCTTGCCGTGGTTCTTTCTGCTTGCCTCCGTCTCCTCTCGCAGTTGTTTTTGTACGACCCATTTTCCTGAGACCAAGTTTTTGGTATGCCCAGAATCTATATTGCTGAGATTGTAGATATTATTTTAAACTTGATTACTTTGCTCTTACTGCTAAAAAAACACAAAAGTAATAGGTTTTAATGAACAGCTGAAGTGAAGTGCTGCTTTCAGCTCAGCAGCTGGCCACACCCCCTCTTGACAATTCACTTTTGTATTGTACTCTCCACTGTATCTTACTCTTCTGCTGATGCAGAACCTTTGTAAAAGAACCTGTGGTTCAAAGGTATTTGTAATCCTGGTACTTTATGAATAAATGAAAATAAATAAATAAACAAATCTCAGCTGCAACACTTTGGACAATGCCTCCAGTTTTCCTTGGTCCCTCCTCATTTTTTCCACCCGTCCCAGAGTGTCCACCCTGTTGCAGATCTTAGTGTAATTCGCAAAGAGGCACACTTTCCCCTCTAGCCCCTCTGCAATTTCATATATGAAGACATTAAATAGGACTGGGCCCAGAACTGATCCCTGTGGTACCCTGCTGGTCACATTCCTTTCCTTGGATTGAGCACCATTTACCATGACTCTCCATCTTCTATCATTCAGCCAGTTCCTAACCCAGTTTACCACCTCGTGACCCACTCCCAGGCTGCCCAGTCTGATCACAAGTCATATGTAGAACGGTGTCGTTGGCCTTACTAAATACAATTCATGTTTATGTTTAAGCCCATGAAACACCCTTATTTAGTCAACGCATATGCAGCTGTAGTGGCTCTGCCAGAGTTTGTTTTTTATATTAGCAGTCTGTCTTGATAAGATAACCCAATACAGGCAGGTATTGTGTTTATTGCTGACTATGCATATCACAAGGTTAGTGGAAGGTCAACCCATGTGTATGAGAACACAAGAAGAGATGTCCTACAAAACAATTCATATGTACTACTGTTTGGAAACTGATAACATATAAGCTCATGTTGTGCCTAAAGGTTAAAGATCAAAGATTAAATGCTGTATCTATATAAATACTTATTTACTTTTACAATTGCCTCTATTTCTGACTGTAAGAAAGTGGGGGAGGGGAGGCCGTCATGTCTCACTAAGCCTTTCAGGAATGTACTTGGAGACGGTGGTGGTAGCAGTGGTAGCAGTATGGCATTCTCTCTACTTAAGGTGTTTTAATTCTCAATACCAAAATGCTCTTGAGTGTCTTTCCTCTGATGACTTAGCTTATGGGAGAAAACTCATTCCATATTTACATATAATGGGCCGGATGCACTAATGGGCACAAGTTACGTACCAAAGATGCGTAACCTACGTGCACAGCTCCACACCTGCGGACAAGTGTGTACCGGCAGCATTCACCACTACCGGCCACCTGTTCATGGCCCTGCCTCAGTGCGCAGGTCTGTGCAGGGCGGCACAGGAGTTACGATTCAGCCGGGCATCCAATTGGATGCCTGGCATGTGTCCAACAGTGTATCCCGTACATGGCGGGACGTGTGTTGGTAGTGTGGCCTGTGGATGTCCAAGGGTTGGAGGCTGTGGCTGGTGGTAGGAGGGAAATGCCGCCAGCCCTCTCCAATGGCACTGAAGTGGTGCAGTGGGATGGGGGCATGCCTGCAGGTGGGGGGTGGGAGACATTACCACCGGTAATAGGGAGAGCGATTGACATGTGTTGCCTCTGGGGGAGTGGCAGCCTTGTGCAGGTGCCCCTGTGAGGGGTATGGGTGAGTTGGGGGCCACTACACTCACTGCTGTGTACTGCAGCTGGTTGGAGGCATCAAGCAGCCGTATCCTGTGGCCCTGGAGGGTCGGTGGACTTTTCACCCTGTCCTGTGGGATGTGCATGGGGCACGTAGAGGGTTTACAGTGGGGTTCTCCCTGATGTACCCTACACCCCCAGGAAGCCCCGCAGCCAGCACTACACACCTTAGTGCATGGTGCGTAGTGCCGGCCTGACCCTCGTCCGCCACCAGCACATTGCTCCTCACGTTGCTGCAGGATCAGGCACATATGTGCCGCGCCCCCCCCTTAGTGCATTTTGCATTGGGAGCGTGTAGGGTGCGGAGCAGTTGTGCACCCCGGATACGCGTGCATAGCCACTCTACCCCATTGATGCATAGGGCCCACTGTTTGTGTATAAGGTTAATCATTAATTCGCTAGTACTTTCTCTGAAACTTCTCCTTTTCTGTCCTAGGTTCCCAATTTCATTCTCTAAGGCAGAGTGGGTCTGGAGATTACTCACAAGATTACTTCATTTAATCTAAAAAAAATTTCATATTTAGTACTGTCCATTTTTGGTACAATGGCAGCATCAGATAAACTCAAGGTGATAACCTGGAACATCAGGGGTCTAAACCACAAAATAAAGAGGCACTCTGTTCTAAGACACTTGAAAAGGCTAGTGGCTTCAGTTGCCTTTTTACAGGAAACTCACCTTAAAAAGGAACATTATCAACTGATGAGGAGGGAGTGGGTGGGCCAAATCTTTGGGGCAGGAGATAACTTGAAGAAGGCTGGGGTACTAATATTATTAGGAAGAAACTTGAAATTCGAACCCTGCATTGTAATAGAAGACCCATTAGGGCATTTCATCATAGTCAATGGTAAGCTCGATGAGGAATACTTTACATTCATAAATATATATGGGCCCACCTCTCCATTGCACATCTTTAATGCCATATTCTCCGGAACAGAGGGTCTCTTAGACAGCACTATCATTATAGCAGGTGACAAAACAGTATACTAGATCCCACCCTGGATAGGTCTACATTCAGAGCGCACAAGGATAGAGCAGATAAGGATCTGGGAGACTTGGTGGACAACTTGCAACTAGTTGATGCTTGGAGGGTTCTACATCCAAATATAAAAGAATATACCTACTGGTCTCAGTGTAACCAATCAGAATCCAGAATAGATCAAATTTACATGCCCAAGGATTTTATAGTTAAGATTGTTAATGTGAGCATTGAAAGTCAGGTACTCTCAGACCATTGTCCAGTATCTCTGCTTTTCAATGCCTCAGTTAATCCTAACTGCAGAACATATATAGATGGAAACTTAGTAATTTCTTACTTGAACACTCAGGTTTAGTTAAACAGGTAAAGCAAAATATTAAAGAATTTCTGGATTTTAATGACCCTGCTGACACTTTGTGGAGCACCACCTGGGACCACCTTAAATGCTGTATAAGGGGCTTACTAATTAATAAGGCTGCAGCCTTCAAGAAACAAAACAGTGCAAAATAAAAAAAGCCCTTAAGAAGCTTAAAGAGCTAGAGAAAAAACTTAACATCTACTACACAGACTACCTGGAATGTTTGGTCCAGAATAAAAATGGAACATAACGAGACCCTAAGAAGGGAAGCAATATTCACCATTAGGAAATCAAAGTTCAATTATATAGATTCGGGGCCCAAGGCATCCAAAATACTAGCTATTAGATTACGTCAGAATAGTGGAGCTACAATCATCACAGTTGTCAAGCGTAGGAGTGATGGGATTACTATTTCTGGGCATAAGCAAATAAATGAAGAATTCCAAAAATTTTATCAGTCTCTTTATACAAAGGAGTAACACTTTCGAAACATTCTGTGAGAATCTATATATTCCTATTGTGTCTGACTTATTTATAACAGATTTAGGGGCCTGCATAACAGCAGATGAGATTCTACAAGCTATTAAACAGTCAAAGGCCCCTGGACCTGATGGGTACTCGACTAACTTCTACAACAAGTTTAATAATGAACTAGCACAGATATTGGCTGAGGTCTTCAATGAGGTATTAGTAGAAGGTCATTTATCTAATGAAATCACTAAAGGCCTCATTACACCCATTCATATACAAGGGAAGGACCCATTAGACTGTGGTAATTATATGCCTATTTTCCTAATTAACTTGTATAGAAAGTTGTTAACGAAAGTCCTGTCCAACAGATTAGAAAAGGTCTTACACATATTAATATCAAAGCAGCAAATGGGGTTCATGAGAGGGAGGAATTCCGCAGATAACACAAGAAAGCTTTTTTATGTAATACACGTGGCCAACAAAAGTCAGATATCCAGTGGTCTCCTACCTCTTGATGCTGAGAAAGCATTTGACTGGACCTCCTGGACACTTATTTTTAATACACTTAGGATATATGGATTTCTGGAGGCTTATATTGATTGAGTCCACATATTATACCAAAACTTAAGCTCTGCAGTAGTAACCAATGGGGTGATTTCACCTTATTTTGAGATTGCCAGGGGCACCAGGCAAGGCTGTCTTCTGTCACCTTTGCTATTTAATCTTACTATAGACCCTCTTATAAGAAGGTTTGCAGTGGAAAAAGAAATTAAAGGAATCTAGGTGGGTCCGAGAGAGTATCTCCTTGCTGCTTACATAGATGACATTCTCCTCATGATATCTGAACCAACCGAATCTCTGCCAGTAATTCTACAGACTATCAAAACTTTTGGGGAATTATCAGGTTATAAGTTAAATGCTAGTAAGATCATATTTCTACCTCCAAACAGGTTTTGCCCAAAAGAAGCAATTACTATGAATGGTCTAGCATGGGCAACAAATTATATAGAATATTTGGGAAAGAACATCTTCAGCACCATACATGAAATGGTAACAAACATTCTTCTGCCACTACACTCCAAAGGCCGATGGCACATTCATAAGGTAGAAAAAGAAATGGGCAGACTGGATGGGCCTTGAGGTCCTTATCTGACATCAGCTTCTATGTTTCTATGTTACTAAACAAAAGGTACTTGATGACCTCGTCAAATGGAAAAACTGCCTCTAGGCTTATGGGGGAGGTTGGAATCTATTAAAATGAACCTGTTACCTAGATTGTTATACCTCTTTATGATGATACCATGTAGTATGACTAAAAAATGAATACAGGCCATCTCATCACAGGTAGCCCACTTCATCTGGGGTTACAAAAAGCATAGAATGGCCTACACTAAAATATGTACAGCAAAGAATAAAGGAGGTCTAAAAGCTGCTGATTTTTTATCTATATTTTTTGGCTGCCAGAATGGCCCAGTTGGCAAACTGGATCCATGCAGAATCTCATAAGACCTGTACATCTGACTGGGTAGATATAGAAAGAAAGATCATGGATGAACAGGGCATAAGTCTGAACTCTTTAATATACATAAAGCCCCACAAAACATGTAAAAATAAAATAATAGCAGACACATTCAGACAGATAAGACAGGTCAGCAGTGTGCTGAAATTAAATCTGAGACAATCCAGGTCTCAGTCAATCTGGAGAAGCCCAAAATTGTATACAATTGTACACCCTTTATCAATATGACATGGAAACACAGGGGGATCAGTACAGTCAGGGACATTCTAAAGAATAACACCTTTCTTCCTTTTGGTGACCTGGTGGACAAATATGATATCGCTTTGATTGACGATACCTTTTATGGAGTTATTAAGAATGCAATCCAGCAGAAAGCAGATTGGTCTACTCCACCTAATGACAACACGAGGGCACTTACTGGTTGTCTTATGTTGTTGCCCTCTATATCTTCCCTCTACAGATTACTGGTGGATCTGGTCAGAGGCTATGCCTCTGAATCAGGGTGGTGGTGATCTCAAACATTAGAAAAAGGCACTATGAAATGGGACTGGAAAAAGATTTGGGTGTTACCTTTTCAGGTATTCAGTTCAGTGGATTTAAGATTGATACAGTTTAAAACAATCCTTAATCTATACTGCACTCCACATCAAAGGTTTAAAATGGAGTTATCCGCCTCTTCCTCTTGTCATAAGTGTAAGTCAGGGCAGGGCACATTATTGCATATGTTCTGGGACTACTCCTTAGTCCAGCCCTTATGGAGAGAAGTAGAAAACACATTTAAAGACTTTCGTATGTTCACAAATCATATACAGGCACTGACGTGTATTTTAGGTCATTTTGACGAAACCACGCACTGGTCACATGAGCAGTGACACACCCTGATGCTAATAAGTGAGTCAGTCAGACATGTCTTGTTAAAACACTGGCTAGTAGACATAGTCCCATCTATACAAGAGTGGAAAAACAACCTCTTTGAGATCCTTAGGACTAGCAATGGTGTTAATGGACCAAGCCACTAAGTTTAGCAAAAAAGTGGGATACCATATATGGGGCATTATTTCCACCAGAACCAGCAAACCCTGGTGCACTGCACCCATTCAGAGCACTGACGTTACTGCATCTGTCATTAGGGAGCCAGACACCAAAATTCGCCACCCCCTCCCAGAGGTCCACCCACCCCCAGAGTTGCTATATTTAGAAAGGGGGGGGTATGGGGGCACGGAGGGTGCAGTTCCCTTCAAAGACAAGTGATGGCGACTTTGCAACCTGGTGCCCTAATGACTGGGCGCACTGTCACCGGCGCTCAAAACAGGTGGAACCACCCTGGTGCACCTCATTCTCCAGACAGAAATCATCTTCAAGCACTCCCTGGCATTCCCTGTTAAGTAATTATACATTGAATTAATTTGTGTGGTGTCCTATGACCTAACCCTACCTTCCTGCTCTATTCCTCTTCTTCACCCTCTCTGCTTCCTTATTGGTAATCAGTTTCTTTCAGCGCTACCTTTCAAATGATTCTCTTTAGTTAGTAAGGATTTAAGCTATTATACTTGATAGTCACTATTTAAACAGTTCATATATAAGGACAGTAGTAGGGCTAATATGATTGCTAATTCTAAATGTTTGTTTAATATTTTTGAATACTGTATTAAGAATGAGAAAGCTAGCCATCCCAGTGGTACTGAGGGCTGAGGCACTGGACGCCTTACCTTGTGCTATGCCAACAACCCGTGCTTGGGAACGAGCATGGGCTGCTGGGGGTTGGCAGGGGAGGAGAAGGATTGAGCATCCGATAGACTGCTCGCCTTCTCCGGGGAAGGGGATTCCCCAGTGGTTGGTGCTTGTTCGTCCCCCGGCGGAGGCTGGGGGACAAGGCACCACACTACAAGATGAGAAGGAGTCAGGGCAGATGCCTGGAGGGAGCACATATGGACGCGTACGTTCTCCCCTCCGCTGGCATCATTGCATGCCTCTGACTCCTGGGGAGAACAAGAGGAAAACACTGCCGCAGCACAGTGGCGGAAGGTGCCTCGCAGGCTCTGCTCCTGGCTAGTCATGGCACTGGCCCACTAAATCCAGACCTCAGTGGGGATTGGGGAACCCCGCCGACCCCACCATGGGGGCAAGCCCTGGAGTCTGGGTCAGCATCGGCTGGTAGATGCCGGGGGATGGACTAGGGGCACCCTCCTGAGGACAAGCTGGCAGAAGAGAAAAAATAATAGCTGTAAAGAATGAGAAAGCAAGCAGAGATTGATATGAGGGATATTTTACCTTAATACCCCTGCTGCAAGCAGTTAACAATAGCCTTGTTTAACATATACCCTGCCTGAAATGTTATTGGAGTATATGAATGTTTGTTTTAATTGATATAATTCATAGATTACTTATAATGTTTTCTTTACTATGGTGTTGTAACTGTACTGTTTACTTGTAAATGTTTGGAAAAATTCTTAAAAATCAATAAAAATGTATTGACAAAACAGACTACACAGGTTAAGGGGACTGGGTTGTTTTGATGGTGGTTGGGGGTTATTTCCCAAAAGAAGTGTCAAATAGCGCAGTGCCTCCACCCAGAGTAAAATAACAGTGGGCCAGAAGTTGGAGTAGTACAACCCCATGGGATGCTGTACCTCCCCATCCAGTCACCCCACACACACATCACCACCCTGTTCAGTAATACTGTAAAACACATGTAATTAAAGGCTGTAGCTAATAAATATGCTCAAGACCACTTTTAACATCAACAACCATAAAATCCTTATTTGAGGGAAAGGGGGGGATGGGATAGCAAGAAGTATTTGTATTTTAATTGTGAACAACTTTTAACATCAGCACCCACCTCCCCACAACACATTCAACCCACCTCCCCCACTGGTACCAGTGCCCCCCTCTTTGGGTACCAAAACCATTGCAGGCCTGTACATTGCCGTGGGTTGGCCAGCGTTGGAACCTTAGGGACTCAGTGGTAGTTCTTGAGAGATAAAAAGCTTTATACTTGCAGACAACGTTAAATTAGACCCCCTGATCAGGGCAAGCCCTGAGTTACTCATGGTTCTGTACACACTGGACCTCAGGTTCTGCACAATAGGCTTAAAGAAGGAGACAGTGGCACCGTGGGGCAGTACAGCAAATGAACAACAAAGGCTGGTTGAATCAGCAGGATCTGGCAGTTTTTCACTTTTAGACTTGCTTGCAGACTCTTGTAGCTTGTCACACTTTTGACTTGCGTACAGGGTCTAGCAGCTTGTCACCTTCTGTCTGTAAACAGGCTGGAGAAAGGAGCCCAATTCAAGGTTTCTTGGTCCGCATGTGAACCCAGACCTAGAAGTGACCCCATGTCTGGCTTCCCAAATGGGTCCAGAGTGCCCTAGCACTAAGGCATGCACCTGTGGCTCCCTGTAGCCCAATTCAACCCACTCAATAAGGGTTAGCGGTTCTCTTACCTGGTTCCAAATTGCAGCAGTGTAGATTGCAGCCTCTCATTTTTGCCTGGACTGGAAGAAGCAGCTCTGTGGTACAGCAATGATTTATTGGAACTTCCCCTTGCCAATTGCTCTTGGCTAGCAGCATACAGTCCCTGGAGTAGCGCTCACCTTTTACAGCCAGGTCTCAGCAATTCAGGCAGGTTCCTGAGCACTGGATGCCTGCAGACATTTTCCACAATTTCCTTTAGCTTCAGACCTCATTGCCAATTTTAGGACCTGGCACACACACACAGATCCAAACCCCTTTTTCACAGATCAGGATTCCTCAAATCACTGCATGATCACTGCAAACACTGGTTCTTCATCACAAAAGAAAACCCTTTTTCCAAGTTTCTCAGACGTTCAACTGCAAAACCTTAGGCCAATTTCCAAAACCATTTCCAGCATAGAGGATGAGCCCTCTTGACTCAATGAGAGCCCAAGCCAGACTGCTCCAAACTGCAAAAGTCCCTGGGGTTTCACCAAAAAAATCCCAGTCCCTGATTGCTCAGACCCTGCTGTCCATCAAAGAAATTATTAAACATTCGTCTACTTTGATTGTGGATTGGTTATTAATTTTCGGTGCCTAGAATAAAGTTCACACTTCTCCCAGCAGTCATTTCAATTGTCTTTGGGTGCCTAAGTCATTGATTGGCTGGCACTGGGGGTCAAAGTAACAAAGATGGCTGATTAGGACACAGTCCCATACAGTTTATACAGCAGTCCCCATTTCAAAGTCTCCCTGCAGCCACAATTCACAGCTTATAAACACAGTTGCCCCATTGTTCTCAAGCAGCCTTTTCCTCCTGTAAAACAACTGCTGAATTATAATTAGAGTCTTTAGTTTGCCTGTCACTGGCTCCAATTCATGCAGTCCCCCCAGGCAATCAGGCAGCAAGGCAGCACATTAATATTCATGAAAGCCTCGCTAATATTCATACATGCCCCCACTATAGCAAGTATAGGCACTTTTAAATTAAACAACCTGGCTACTTTTAGGGTGCCTCCATGAGTCTGACCCTCGACTAACTGATTTTGGGGGGGGGACAAGACCACCAGAGAAGCAGTTGGACAGCCGCAGGAGTGCCCAGAAAATGGACAGGCACAAATGCACATGCGCAAGCTCCATATCTCCATATCTGCTCCTCCTTGTTGTCTACTTATAATTGTTTTTGGGCTGTTGAAAATTTAAAACATAGTGGTGGTGTAATTCTGTGCTGTCTTTAATTGCTGCAAATTTTCGCTCCCCCTCCCTCCCCTTCCCTCAACTCTTAATTATATGCCCTGTTAAATCTGATTGACAGGAGCTAAACACAGGGGATAGTAAGGGGTGTGAAGTAGGAGGGGCATAAGGGGGAAGAAGCCCACCCTCAGCACGACAAGTGTTTTGACTCATTTATTTATTTATTTATTTATTTTTAAAGAAAATTATCTGAGGATCAGTGGCAGGATTTTAGGACAGTAAATTAATAAAAAGGGAACTAGGAGAGCTTCAGTAGCAGACAAGTAGTGGAATTGCAGTATAATGTGGGAGTGGTGCAATGCAGTGGCCGTAAGCAGCCATATTCAGGCAGACCTTCTGGACACTGAGGTGCTACCCTATCTGCATGCATCTCTCTGGACTGTGGGATGAGGTAGCCAGACTCAGAGCGGAAGTAAACTGGGTCAGGAGTACCACACCCCTATCCAGAGACCACCCAGTCCAATGCAACTGCCTCAAAGGATGCCGAGAACGAGGAGCACTTGGATGACAGTGGGCTCAGGGAGGGTTAGAGCGGTCAGGCAGAGGCACATCCCAGATCCTATTCCACTAAGAACTCATATGCCACACTGGCAAATGAGGACAACCAAATAGAGGTACCCAGAGAAGTGGAAGGAAAGGATGTGGAGGTTAGCCAAGGAGGCACCTCAGCGGGAAAGCAGTGGACCCTAGAGGAGGAGGAAGCGAATCCTGGTGGGGGACTCCATCATAAGAGGGATCCAGCTAGGAACACAGGAGGGGGAGGACAGGGAGGTGAGGTGCCTACCAGGTGCCACGACATGAAGGGATGGAAGGAAGATCCTGGGGATCACTAGGAAGGCAAGACGGGAGGGTGAGCTGGATGTCATTATCCACCTAGGTACTAATGACCTGGCAAATGGGGAGCCAAAGGAAGTTCAGGAAGAGTTTAGGAAACTGGGGAGGGTCTCAAGCAAGTAGCTACTTCTGTCACTTTCAGAAGTACTCACCTGTGAGAGGCAAGGAGAGCATAGAGTGCATGCACCAGGAACTTTAACTCATGGTTGAAGAACTGGTGCTGTGAGGAAGGGTTTGGATTCATTGGTGACTGGGGATCCACCTGGAGGGATGGAGGTTTGTTCAAGCCTGACGGCCTGCCTCATCCATCCTGGAGGGAATCCAAGACTCAATGATAAGTTTAAATGCTACATTGACAAGCATTTAAACTAGCAAAGGGGTGGCAGGCCAGCAAGGAGGGTACTTACTTGCTCACCCCCCACAGCTAGCAGTGAACCAGTGAACCAGAGGAGTGGCTATCCTGCAAAGCAGTGTGCAAAAGATGGAGATTAGTGCCCAAGAGGTGGATAAGCAGAAAAGGGGCAAAATTCAGCAGAAGGGCAGACAGCAAGGAGAACCAGGGATAAAGGACAACCAAGGAAGGGGCTGGAGTAGAACACTGAAACAGTCTAGGGAGGTCAAATCATGGAAAGCTATGTGTGCAAATGCCAGGAGCCTTAGCAACAAGATGGAAGATCTGGAGGCTGTCATGGTGCAGTCAGACCTGGACATTGTGGCCATCACTGAAACCTGGTGTAATGATAACCACGACTGGGAGATGGCCATACCTGGCTACAACATATTCAGAAGAGACAGGGCAGGCAGGAAGGGAGGAGGAGTGGCACTGTATGTGAAAAATGACATAAGGGCCACAGAGATCCAGGAGGAACAAAATGGGGGAGAGATACTGTGGGTTAAGCTGCAAATGAAAATGGGAACAGCCATCTGCACAGGTGTGGTCTATAGACCACCAGCCCAGGAGGAAGAAACAGATAGGGAGCTGATGCTAGCCATCCAAAGGATGGCAGACAAGGGTGAGGTAGTACTGGTTGGAGACTTCAATATTCCAGATGTGGACTGGAGCATCCCAGCAGCAGCATCAACTAGGAGCAGATTTATCCTGGACTCCCTTCAGGGTGCCTTCCTCAAGCAACTGGTCATGGAACCAACTCAGCAGATGGCAATACTGGACCTTGTGCTCACAAACAGGGACAGTGTGATGGGGGTAACAGTGGGGGAGCACCTGGGGAACAGCGACCACCAGTCATTGTGGTTTGAAATCACAGTAAGAGCAGAACCAAACCACACAAAAACACATATCCTGGATTTTAGGGGGGCAGACATTGGGAAAATGGGGAGATACTTGAAAGAGGCATTAAGGGTAATGGGACAGGAATCAGGGGTTGAGGAACAGTGGGCAATATTTAAAATGGGGATTACAAGAACAGCAGAATTATGCATTAAGCAGGTTAGCAAAAGGAAAAGGAAGAGGAGACCATTATGGTTTTCCAAAGAGGTAGCAAAGAAAGTGAAAGCCAAAAAGACTGCATTTAGGCAATACAAAAAGACACAGGCAGAAGGAGATAGGGAGAAGTACCAGGAGAAGCAAAGGGAGGCAGGGAGGTCAGTAAGGAAAGCCAAAGCTCAGACAGAAGAACACATTGCAAAATCAGTGGTTAAAGGGGACAAAACCTTTTACAGGTACATAAGTGAAAAAAGAAAGACAAAGGGAGGGATAGTGAGGCTGAAGGGGGAGGATGGAGGCCACATGGAGGATGACAATAGTAAAGCTGACATATTGAACAGGTATTTCTGCTCAGTCTTTACTGAGGAAGAGGAGGGTAATGGGTCTGAAGGGAGTACAAGGGGTGAGAATGGTGCAGAAATGGACACAAGTCCCTTTACACGAGAAAGGGTCCTGAAGGAACTGGAAGTAATAAGAGTTGATAAAGCAATGGGGCCAGATGGGTGCACCCCAGGGTCCTTAAAGAACTAAGAGAGGTGGTGGCTGAACCCTCTGGCTATCCTGTTTAGCCGATCACTGGAAACAGGGAGGTACCCAAAGACTGGAGGACAGCAGATGTAGTCCCTTATACAAAAGCGGGAACAAAGAGGAAGCAGGAACTTCAGACCAGTCAGCCTCACCTCGGTAGTGGGAAGATCATGGAAGCATTACTGAAGGAGAGGATTGGTGGAACATCTGCTGTCAATGGACTACAGGACCTAAGGCAGCATGGTTTCACCAGGGGGCGGCCATGTCAGACCAACCTCGTTGAATTTTGACTGGGTGACTAGGAGGTGGCTCAGGGAGGGCAGTGGACATGGCCTATCTGGACTTCAGCAAGGCCTTTGACACTGTGCCACATAGAAGACTATTACACAAACTAGGGAATATGGGTGTGGGCAGGACAGTAGTGTGGTGGGTAGGTAACTGGCTGGGTGGCAGGACACAGAGGGTGGTGGTAAATGGCTGTCACTCCACAGAGGGAAGAGTGACCAGTGGGGTACCACAGGATCAGTGCTGGGACCGGTCCTATTCAACATCTTCATCAGTGACATTGCACAGGACCTAGAAGGCAGAATTTCACTGTTCGCTGATGCCACAAAGCTCTGTAACAGAGTAGACACACCAGAGGGTGTAGACAGAATGAGAAGGGACCTGCAGAAACTTGAAGAATGGTCAGGGTTTGGCAGTTGAAATTCAATGCAAAGAAGTGCAAGATAATGCATATGGGGCACAAAACCCTGGCACAATATATCAGTTGGGGGTGAGGATATAGCATGCACCAAGCAGGAAAGGATCTTGGGGTTATCATCTCTATAACCCCAAGGTAGGGAAACAGTGTGACAAGGCAGCAGGTAAAGCAAATAGGATGTTGGGATGTATAGGCAGGGGCATCACCAGCAGGAAAAGGGAGGTCATAATTCCGCTATATAAGACACTAGTGAGGCCCCACCTGGAGTACAGTGTACAGTTCTGGAGACCATACCTACGTAAGGACATAGACAGGGTAGAGAAGGTTCAGAGGAGGGCAACAAAGATGGTGCATGGATTGCATCACAAGTCCTATGAAGACAGGTTGAAGGAACTCAACATGTACTCCCTGGAGGAGAGGAGGGAGAGAGGGGATATGATAGAGACATACAAGTATCTCTCAGGGAGGAACAGGGTGCAGGAATACACTATTTTTAAGCGAAAAGATGTTCCAGGACTAGAGGGCATGGGATGAAGTTGGAGGGAGGACGATTCAGAGGAAACATGAGGAAGAATTTCTTCACAGAATGGGTGGTGGACAAGTGGAACACCCTGCCAGAGGAAGTGGTGGGGGCTGAAACAATCACGGGATTTAAGAATGCATGGGATAGACATAAAGGAATTCTGGAGGTCAGGGGTTAGGGGCAACAGACTTCTAGTAAAACATAAACTGAACTTACAAGTTCAAATGGGCAGACTGGGTGGGCCATATGCCCTTATCTGCTGACACTGTCTATGTATCTATGTATCCAGCCCCAGGGGACCAAATACAGAGTGAGGGGCAGGACGGAGGCTAGGGGACACTCCAGGACCCGGGACTGGTGGCAGAGGGCAATGGGAGAATAAAGCAGCGCCCGTGGCAACCAGGTAAGGCTACACCTGGGGGGGAGGGTTACTCTCATATCCAAAATCCTTGTACAGTATTAAGACTGCAAAAAAGTTGGGTGCCCTGAGGCATGTCTCTGGGTGCCTTGCTAGGAAAGCACATTTTAAAGTTGTCAATAGTCTTCTGTTACCAGTGACAGAACATGGGAGTATTGTTTACACAAATGCAAACCAAAAAGGATTTGGAGAAATTAGATAAAGTATATAATAAATTGGCATGCTTTATCTTGAAAGCTAAATATCATACTCATCACTGTGATCCATTTGCTCAACTGGGTTGGAATACCTTGGGAAATAGACAGACAATTAAATGGTTAACTATGATTTTTGAAATGTTGAGAACCGAATGTTATCATCCACTGTCCCATCACTTGTCCTAGCAGAGTCATGATAACAGAGTTCATGACACCGGGAATTCAAATACTAAAAGGTTGGAAGCCCTAAGAAATTGCACAAGGTTTGGGGAAATGGGGATTTGTAGGACTGCTGCTAGATTTTGGAATAGGCTTAGTGTCTCCACAAGAATGGTGCTAACACTCAGCATGTTCCAGAAAAGTTTATTGAATGAATTTAGATTTGCATGTGAATGTTTTAAATAATTTTATAAAATGGGCAATAAAAATCCTGAATCCTGATTGGCAGGAACAGTTTTCCAGCTGTGTCCTTATCAGGACATAACTTTGCAGCCAGCACTACATGTGCCAATGAAAACGCAGCACACAGAGAAATCAGTGCCTGCCATCTCTCTCCCGATGCACATTGGTGACACAGTACTATAAAAATCAGTACCTCCATCTACAGAAACATCATTTCTGCACTTCAGGAACAGTGACAAGCAATGCATCAAACAAAACGGTATCCCGTGATATTAGCGACTAAAATATCGTGACCGCAGAATAGCGAAATCCAATTCAGCGACCATGGAATTTCACCGACTCATCTTTAATAGCGATTACCGTTGCAATAATAGCGACTAATAGCCCTTACCCAGAAGGCAGATGGATTCCAGATGCTTTGATTCCTATACTGGGAGACACCTGGTTGACAAACAGTGCATGCACCAGAAAAAGGTATTTCAAAATGCTAAGTCAATGGAATACTAGACAAGCAGGCTGATAAAACCAAAGAGACTGTTGAGGTAAATAATTTTAAAGTTGAAGTCTCATTGGTAGACTCACAGTACTGTACCTTGCAGTCTCGAGAGAAAAGCACAGAGTTGATCAGCGATGGCATCCACGACATCTGCAGCAGGGTTACTCGCAAGAGCTGACACGGGTTCATCGCTGCATTTTTCTCCCGACTACCGTGGTAGAGCTTAATATCCCAGATGGGTAACTATTTCCAAAGTTTCTGCAGAACCAAATATTGCTCTAAAAATATTACTATGAAACACCTCAACGTGATGCCTTATTATGATTTTGCAGTTTTTCTGAGACTGAAAGAAAGAGCACAAGATGTTGGGTGCTACAAGATTTCCTTTATTTGAAAATGGTAACCACGTTATTTACAGACAGTGATTTGACCATGTACTTATTTACTGCGGCAGTTTTGTTTTCACTCTGTATACCAGGCAAAAGACTAAGGTAATGCTGACTCGGGGTGGCTACACCTGCTGAGGTGCTATCTACAGCGACCTCGGGGAGCACATTTGTATGCGCCGTCTTAAGTCGTGCTGTTTTGTACTATCACCTTTACTGTGGTCACTGATATATAGTCGCCAACATTAACGTCGCGATTTTAAAGTCGCTATTATCACATAGAACCAACAAAACAACACCAGATAAGTTCCACATACTTAAACTGGCACCCTCACCACTGTCATCTTTACTTTAATTTCCATTGAGAAAAGTCTGAGACAGCCTGCCAGTCCACAGCTCTCCCACAAATTTCTTACTGCAACACTTTTGCTCCACTCCCTGCTGCCTTCTTTGTTTCTTCTATCCCCACCGCATTCCTCGATGCCCCCCCAACGATCATCACCTGAAGTGCGATCTCAGCCTCGAGAATGCAGAAATAGAAATGGGAGTGCATTACTGTGAACCGCAAACAAAAACTCCTTCATTTTTACACCATGACCGTTTGCGTTTTAAAAATCACAAAGCAGGAAATGATCATGTACGGCGGCCACTGAGGGACACACTCACTCACTCAGTCAAAGCAGTCGTTTAGAAGAGAAACCTCCAAAGGAAAAAAAAAAGAAGCTGTCCGGTGGCGGTGACGGTTGAGGCACTGGACGCCACACCTCGCACCATGCCAGCCACCCAAGTTCGGGGAATGGACTCGGGTCATCAGGAAGTCGGCGGCGGTCAGGATTGAGACCAGAACTGCTCTCCTGATCCGGGGAGGGCTGGGGAATTCACTGCTGTGGCGGCCCTGGGATGCCTGGGGCACCACATGCCAGTGTACATGGGGAAGCACCGGCAGACGTCTGCAATACAGTGCCTGACCATTGCACATCCGTGCTCCAGTGGACACAATCAGGTGGGAAATGGCTGGGCGCGACCATGCAGCTTGATGGCCTCGCCCTGCCTCTCCGGGAGGACTCTTGTGGAATTGCACTGGGGGTCCAAGGCTGGTCCAGCTGGGCAGGGTACAGGGAGGCCCTCCAGTGGACTGGCGATGGCCACACCAGATACACCATCATGTGAGTGAGCCTGATGCTCTCCCAGCAGGCAGGGCCAGTGGCTGGATGCCCCTGCCGGTAGTTGCTGCAGTAAGGCGGAAAAAAGAGATGCAATAAAAAAAAAAGAAAGAAAAATAAAAGCTTACTCTCTTTAAAAGGGAGACGGGGTAGAAACATCACACTACGTACATAACACAATATGGGACAGCCTCACTCCCCGTTGCTGTAAGTGAAACTGCATGGGGACATGCTCCCTTCCCGTTGCTCTAAGTAAAAGTGGGTAGTTAAAAAAAAGAAACTCATAAATTACAAAAGAAAAAAAACACAGGTTTTGACTGTTTGTATCTGTGGATGGATGGCTGGGGAGTAGAGACACAGACACCAGCCTTGTCTACTGACTTTTAATGAAACAACTCCAAACACAATGACAAGAACTACTTTTTCTGTTTTTTCAGTAATCATTTGTTTCTGTCTTGTTACATAGTTTATATCTGCATTTTTTTTTATTAACTTCTTTACCAGGTGGCCAATTTTATAAGTGTAATAACACACTCCGAGGTGTGGGTTGTGTCCTGATAAGAGAACGCCCAGGTGCGTTATAAGGCATGAGGCACTTGTGCCAAGCGCCTTTTGCACCTGGGCATGCTGTCATCAGGACATAAGCCACACCTCGTTGAGTGTTATTGCTTGCTTAACCTTTAATTATCAATGTAGAGTTGTATGAGAAGGACTGTGAGTTTACATTTTATTTTTCTGTTTGCATTGTATGGAAGTGTGTGAATGCATATATGTAACAGGGTTCATCTGAAAATAGGCTTCGGCTTGAGTATGTAATTCTTGTATAAAAATACATTTTACTTACTCATTGCTGGGAACCAGTCAGGGGTTGAAGGACTTAGTGTTCCAGAAGATGCCCTCTTCCAAGGAGGGAGGGATGTAGCTGCCACTATGCAATTGCCACCTGGGTTAGAAATGTAAAAACATAGGCAGTGCCAGCAGGCAAAGCCCAAAGGTCCATCCAGTCTATCTGTGTTTCCCAATATATCCATGGGACCTCAATATCCTCCAGGGTAATAGCACTCACTGTCCTCCACTCTAACCTTATCCCTGATACTATTGCCCTGAGTAGCCATTATAGTCTTCACTCTGTCTCACCCGTGCTTGAAACTATTCATGGTTTGGGGTCCTACCATCTCAATGGGCAGACAGTTCTAAGATTCCACCGCCCTCTCCAAAAAATAATATTTCCTCAGATCCCTCTTGAACCTTCCACCTGTCAGTTTCCACTCGTGCCCCTGTGATTTTGAATTTGTGCTTATGCTAAATGACTCTTCACAGTTCACCTTATTTATTCCTTTTAGGAATTTGAAGGTCTCTATCATATCACCCCTCTCCCATCTGGTCTCAAGCAAGTACATGATTAGTGCCCTAAGTCGTTCCTCATAAGATCTGCCCTGCTGACCTTGTATCATCCTGGTCACTCTTCATTGCACTGCCTCTAGCCTGTCCTTTTCTTTCCTGAGGTGAGGACTCCAAAACTGGGTGCAGTACTCCAGATGTGGCCTTACCATTGATCTGGAAAGAGGTAATATTACAGTACCCTCTACTGTCAGTATCCTTCCTGATACATTCTAACATCCTATTTGCCTTACTAATGGCCTTATTGCATTTGCTTGATTGTTTGAGTGTGTTGCTAATGATTACTCCTAGGTCCCGTTCCTCAGTCGTATTCCTCAGCTTAACCCTGCCCAATCAGTACTCCATCCTGGGGTTCTAGCTCCCTAGATGCATCACCTTGCATGTTTTTGAATTGAATTTTAACCACCTGACGTTAGACAACCTGTGACAAACTACCCTTTGGGCGATACCAGCTTCTAGGGTAGTTTAGTCTGAGTCCCTTCTTCTCAATTCTCTGCTGCCACCACCCGGTTATAATAGGAAAATACCTCTGTCCTGCTCAGGGACTTGGAAGATTGAATACAGTAATGTATGGTAGAGTACATTTTGGGTGGCAGACTTTAAACAGAATTCTCACTATGCCAGCAGAACTATTACATTTACCTTTGCAATGAAGATGCCCAGCCATTGGTTCTATAAAAACAAATTCTTTAGCCATCCCAGTGGTGCTGGACGTTGAGGTGCTGGATGCCACACCTCGCGCCATGCTATCAACTCCGGTTCAGGAATGAGCCCAGGCGGTCGGGGGTTGGCAGGGGCGAGAGACGAATGAGCATCTGAAGGACTGCTCTCCTCTCTCAGGAAGGGAGAGGTTTGTCATCCTGGCTGTTGGTTGCCCTCTAGTGGGGGCTGGGGTGATGCAGGATGGGAGGCAGGCAGCCGGTGGACATGGCCACACATGCACGATCATACCATACGTCAGGAGGAAAGGGTCACCAGAAAACCAGAAAATAGCAGTCGGAGGCTCCGTGAAGCCTCACCTCCCCCCCCCGGCCTGCTGGTCCTCTGTCTCCACCTCCCAAGATTGGGATTGTGCTCCAGGAGGGGCGGTGCTCCCTTCCTGGCCCCACCATGGGGGGGGGAATCCATGGGGGGTCTTGGAGCTTGTCAGGGATGGTCGGGCTCATAGGTGGGTTATCCAGGGCAGAGTTTCCACCCCCTGGTGTGCCCAGGAGAGAAAAAATGTTGACTAAAAAAAATGATTCTTTACTACTAAATGATACAGATATTATAAATAGAATAAGTACAGTAACCAAAAAGATATACACATATACAGGAAAAGAAAATAACTCCGTTTGAACAGATAAATTACTGACAGACTACGCTCACAAACTACTCTCTCTCTCTCTCTCTCTAGGATCTATATTTACCTACCAGCCTACTTGAAAGAAAACATTCACTAGGATTGCTCTTCTCTCACCCAGATAAGCTAGCTATAAAGCAGGGCCCTCCATCCTCTGGAATCAGTCACCATGATAGACCCCAGGTCACCTTCAAAGGATATAGGAAGTCAGAGAGAGCAAGTCTGGGTTCAACTCTTCTATTTATGTACTCAGGTTAATAGGATGAGCCCTCTCCCTGGAGTGACAGCCCTCTTCAGTATTCCCCATGCATGTGAGTGCGTGGTGCATGTGCGTGCATATTTGTGTGTGTGTATGTGTGTGCGCGTGCATGCATGTGTGTACGTGTCAGTGTGTTTCACCACATATGGCAGGCCTAATTGCCCCTTTCTCATCTCATGGTATCCTCACTCATAGCTTTATTACCCTGTTTACATCCTAACTGCTCAGATGTCTGTGGGAAAAAGAGCACCCTCATATTTGGCAACTGTTTTTCCCTTGAGGTTTCCCAGGATAGCTGTTGGGTCATGTGACCTGCACTCCATTCTGTTTGCTTTATGCCATTACAAACGGAAAGACTTATAAGAAAATAAGTTGAAACAAAAAATAATTACAGTAACCAAAGGAGAGATTACATCAACATGGTCACATTCCTGCCTCCGAAAACAAAGGCATAGCTCTTTTGGGTGACCCCCAAGAGACACTGCCATTCATGTAGGACTGGACAGTACCTAAAGTATCATGCCATGCACTTAGCCCTGCCTAGGTAACCCACCCGCACTGGCATTTTGGGGATCACTGTGGTGCTGGGTGGTCATGCCTTTCAGCTGTAATACCAAACTCTAGCACAGTAATTTTGTATTTTGCCCACTAGTCCTATTGACCTGGGTCAGGTTCTACAGTACTTAACACCCTCCAGTGTGCTGTAGGGGGAGTGCCTTAGTGGTACTTGGGTCCCAGTGTCCACGTGTTCAGCCATCATGGTGTACCCCCATTCCTCTGTGACCCTTTCTCCAAATGCTTGCAGACCCCCTTCATCTCCTCTACATGGGCTGGTGTCAGCTGCTTCAAGAGGGTAAGGTTATCCACCGAGGATCCCTCCCACACCTCCCCAAGGAGGTCCACCAGTAGATCAGAAGCAACATCAGGTGGCTAAGGGAATCCTTGTCTGGAGCCCACGTGGTACAAATTATATGTGCAGCCACAGGTTGTGCACTGGAGAAGGAGCAATGTGCCCCGGGACAGCCCAGTTTCCAGCTGCCTTGGTGGCGCAGCTGGTAGCACAACTGGAACAGTATCCCGGGCAGTCTGGGTTCAAGTCCCATTTGAGGTACTTACTTTTCTCTCTCTCTCTCCTCTGTTTTTACACATGTGAACATGCAATTCTAAATAGCTGTCTCCCAGGCCCTTTCTTAATTCCCTGAATTTTCATCCATAAGCTTCAGGAGTTAGCTCAGAATGTTTCAATAACACCCCTTTGATTTTATCGTAGTCCATATAATCCTTATCATCTATTCTAGCAAATGCGTGCAAAGCACCACCAGTAAGAAAAGGTGTAAGGTGAGTCATCCACATGGCCCTGTCTAATTTAAACTGCACACATACCATCTCAAATGATTTTAAAAACAAATCAAGATCATCCCCCTACTAATATTGAGGAAACATTTTAGAATTAATTGTGGCTTTGTGAGTTTAACCCCCTATGCCATTACTTACTGTTTGCTGCAGTGCTTTCCGGTGCAGGGTCACCCTCTCTTTCTCGTACTGGTATTCCTTCTCTCTTTCCGCTCATTTCTTCTTTTTTCCCACTCAGTCCTTCTCTCTTTCCTGTTAATTTTAAATCTCATGTTGGTGTTCCTTCTCTTTTTCCTCTCGTTCCTGTTCTCTTTCCTTCTCTCTTGCTTCTCATATGAGAACGTCATGCTGATGCTGCTGCTTTCTCTCCTGTTGCATCAGAAGTTCATGCTGGTGCGCCTTCTCTCTTTACTCAGAATCCAGCCTTACTCACTCCTTCTTGAACTCAAGCCTTCCTCTCTGCAGTTCTGCCTCTTTCATTTTCATGAAGTCAAGCTGATTTTTGAGACTTTGCTGCACCAGTTCTTGGCTCCAGCTTGGGCTGCACTATGTCACCAGTTTGTGGCTCGTGGTCTCACTTTGACTCAGCCCTGTGACTTCAGTCTCACTACTTTGGTTAACTTCCTCAGTGGCCACCTGCTCCACCTGCATTTGATCATACTCTTCAGTGACCACCTGCCTACCATGCATTTGGTAATGCTCCTCTACATCTTTCTACAAGTCCATTTTTTGTCAGGTCTTCATGGACAATCCCTTTTCCTTTGCGCAGCTCATGGAGCTGAGGCACACAAACTTTGCTGTATGTTGATGAGCTCCCACTTGCTAACTACACTGCACTAAGCTGTGTTTCTAGAAATAAAAATAACAGTAGCAAAAAGTTGTAGTCTTGTTGCATATCCTGTTTCATGACTGTTAAGGTACCTTTTCTGCTGACAATCTCTGTTTCTCTGTGTGCCAGGTAAGATTTTTATCTCTCTGAGTTCCTAGTCCCACCAGGAATCACACTGCCCACCAATTCTGGCTTTAAATTTGTTCACTGATCCCAACCACTGCCACCAGTTTGTGGCAACTACTCTTTGGGCCGTATCACCTGGTTATGCCAGGAAAATACCTCTGTCCTGCTCAGGGACTTGGAAGATTGAATACAGTAATACATAGTAGAGTACATTTTGGGTGGCAGACTTTAAACAGAGAATTCTCACTTTGCCAGCAGAACTATTACATTTACCTTTGCAATAAAGATGCCCAGCCACTGGTTCTATAAAAATAGATTATTTATTACTAAATGCTATAGACATTACAAACAGGATAGGTACAGTAACCGAAAAGATATACACATTTACAGGAAAAGAAAACAACTCAGTCTGAACAGATAGCTTACTGGTAGAAAAAGATCACACCCTAGTCTTCTACTAGGATCTATATTTATTTATTTACTTATTTTTGTTGACAGAGTAAGTGCACTAGACAAATTCTGCCTATTTTCAGGCCAGCTAACCTGAAAGAAAACACTCACTAAGATTGCTGTTTCCTCACCCACATAATCTAGCTATAGAGAAGGGCCCTCTGTCCTCTGTGATCACTCACCAAGATAGACCCCAGATCCTCTGCAGAGGTTACAGAAAGTCAGAAAGAGCAAGTTGGGGTTCAACTCTTCTGGTTATGTGCTCACAGCCATAGGATGACCCCTCTCTCTGGAGTGACGTCTCTCTTCAGCATTCCCCACCCACGTGAGTGCATGGTGCATATGGATGTGTGTGTGTGTGTGTGTGTGTCTGTGCATGCACACAAACATGTCTGTGTGAGTGATCACATCTGCCAGACCTAATTGCCCCTTTTTCACCTCGCAACATCCTCACTCATAGCTACAGTATATTACCCTGTTTGCATCCTAGCTGTTCGGATACTCTGTGGGAAAAATAGCACACTCATATCTTGCAACTGTTTTTCCCTTGAGGTTTCTGAGGATAACTGCTGGGACATGTGACCTGCACTCCATATTGTTTGCCCTGTGCCATTCTAAACAGAAGGATATATATGAAAATAAGTAGAAACAAAAAATAATTACAGTAACAAACAAACATTTGTCAATGCCGAATGTTGATTGCGTTGGTCTGTTGAGCTCGCGCAGTGGGCCTCTGTCAGTGGCTCAGTCTGTTATTCCCAGTGCTGCAGGCTGCTCTTTTGTACTGGGCTGGTGCATGCGTTGGCACCTTGTTCTGCCAAGGAAGGAATACGCAGCTGTCCCAAGAGAGCTCCATTGAGGTGGCTCACTCCCCCTGTGTCAGTCACTCATTCTGTGTCTCCTGGCACTGCAGGCTGCGTTTTTGTACTGGGCTCCTGCCTGTGTTGGTGGCTTTTTCTATCCATGAAGAAATCCACAGCTGTCCCAGCAGAAGTCCGTTGAGGTCGCTCAGTCTGCCTGTCTCACTCACTCATTCTGGTTCTCCTGGCGCTGCAGGCTGCCCTTTTGTACTGGGCTCCTGTCTCTGTTGGTGCCTTTTTCTGCCCACAAAGAAATCTGCAGCAGTCCCGACAAAGCTCCGTTGAGCTCGCTCACTCCACTTCTCTCACTCACTCATTCTGTTGTGCCGGCACTGCAGGCGGCCCTTTTCTACTGGGCTTCTGCCTGTGTTGCTGCCTTCTTATGCCCACAAAGAACTTTGCAGCTATTACAATACAGCCCTATTGAGCTCACTCACTCGCTCATTCTGGTTTTCCTGCTACTGCAGGCTGCCTTTTTGTACTGGGCCCCTGCATGCATTGCTGCCTTTTCCTGCCCACAAACAAATCTGCAGCAGTCCCAACAAAGCCCCGTTGAGCTCACCGACTCCCCCTCCCTCACGTGGTCGTTCTGTGTCTCCTGGCACTGCAGGCTACCCTTTTGTACTGGGCTCCTGCCTGCATTGGTGGCTTTTTTTCTGGCCAGAAGGAAATCACAAGCAGTCCCGACACAGCTCCACTGAGCTCGCTCACTCCCCCTCTGTCACTCTCGCATTCCATTTCTACCGGCGCTGCAAGCTGGCCTTTTGTACTGGGCTTCTGCCTGCGTTGCCACATTTTCTGCCCACAAAGAAATCTGCAGCGGTCACACTAGAGCCCTGTTGAGCTCACTCACTACCGCTCTGTCATTCGCTCGTTCTGTTTCTCTTGGCGCCGCAGACTGCGCTTTTGTATGGAGTTCCTGGCTGTGTTGGCAACTTTGTCTGTCCACAAAGAAATCCGCAGCTGTCCCGACAGTGTTCTCATTGCTCATTCTGTTTGTCCTGGTGCTGCAAGCTGCCCTTTTATGTGGGGCTCCTGCCTGCATTGGCGCCTTTTTCTGCCCACAAAGAAATCCCAGCAGCTCTGACAGAGCTCCGTTGAGCTCACTAAGTCCCCTTGTCTCACTCACTCGTACTGTTTCTCCCACTACTGCAGGCTGGCTTTTTGTACTGGGCCCCTATGCCTGTATCGACGCCTTTTTCTGCCCACAAAGAAATCTGCAGCAGTCCTAACAGCACTTCGGTGAGTTCGCTCACTCCCCCTTCCTCACTCGCTCTCTTGTTCTGTTTTTCCCAGTGCTGCAGGCTGCCCTTTTGTTCTGGGCTCTTGTGTTGGGTCTTTGTCTGCCACAAACAAATCTGCAGCAGTTCTGACAGAGCTCAGTTGAGCTCGGTCACTCCCCCCTCTCACTCAGTCGATCTGGATCTGTCCCAAAGACTGATTTCCCACAGTGACTGTGCTAATGTCCGCAGGAGTATAAAAACATATTGTAGCCAGGATGTGAAAAATGACAGCTGCAGTGTTCATAAGGAGTTGAAAAAATGCCACTGTTGAAAATGTGGCGTGACAGTATTACAAATTTGCGTAGTTACAAGGGTGCGTGGAAACAGTTCAATGCACGCTTGTAACACAGTCATGTTATGGAGTTTCGTCACCAAATTTTCAACATAGGGATTTTTGGACCTCTGCTCATGAACAGTACCACTGTCATTTTCTTAAAATATCTCAAACACTGATTTCCCACAGTGACCATGTTATTCTGCGCCGGAACTGTGAAAACACATTTCGGTCAGGATGTGAAAAATGACAGCTGTACTGCTTATAAGGAGGTGTGAAAAAATGGCACTGTTGGAAATGTGGTGTGACAATATTACAAATCTGTGAAATTACAAGGGTGCGTGGAAAGTGCACAACGCACACTTGTAACACAGTCCATTGATGGGCTATCATCACCAAATTTTCAACATAGCCATTTTAGGACCTCTGCTCATGAACAGTACCATTGTCATTTTCTTAATCTGTCCCGAACAGTGACTTTCCACAGCGACCGCTCTATTCTGTGCCGGAAGTGCGAAAACACATTTTGGCCAGGATGGGAAAAATGGCAGCTGTACTGTTCATAAGAAGGTCTGGGAAAATGGCAATGTTGCCAAATCTGGAGTGAAAATATTAGAAATTCGCAAAGTTACGAGTGTGCGTGCCAACTGCGCAATGCACGCTCATAACACAGTCATTTTATGGAGTATCATTACCAAATGTTCAACATAGGCATTTTAGGACCTCTACTCATGAACAGTGTCACTGTCATTTTCTTAATCTGTCCTGAACACTGGTTTCCCACAGCGACCACGCTATTCTGCGCCGGGAGTGCGAAAACACATTTTGGCCAGGATGTGAACAATGACAGCTGTACTGCTCACAAGGAGGTGTGACAAAATGCCAGTGTTGAAAATCTGGCATGTAAATATTGTACATTCGCGAAGTTACGAGCCTATGTAGCAACTGCGCAATGCACGCTCGTAAAACAGTCATTTTTTGGAATTTTTCCACCAAATTTGCAACATAGGCTTTTTGAGAGCCCATCTCGTGAACACTGGCACTGTCATTTCATTAATTGGCCCTGAAGGGTGATTCCACACAGTGACCATGAAACCACCTTTCCGGGCCGATTAACGCCATGACAGTTCAAGAATTCATGAGGATCCCAAAAACCCCATGTTGAAAATTTGGTGAAAAAATTCCCAAAAATGCCCGAGATATGCACTAAAGTTGAAAAAACCTTATTCATTACATTATACAGCTTACCGGCATTTCCTCAGTTCGCGGTCGGCTTTGAAGAGTGCAGATGTGTTCCCGGTCCAGCGAAGATCGTCGCGCCGTGCTCCGGAGGTAAGTATGGGGTGAAGGGGGGTGTGGGGAGGCTGGGTGCACAGTGGGTGGTCGGTTTGTGGGGGGTGCGGGGAGGCTACGAGGGACCGTTTCCTTTCTTTCAGGTACAAGAAACGTCGTGGAATGCTTTCTACATTTCGGTCATGGGGCACGCTGGGGTGGGCTCCCAGCGTGCCACTGGAGTCTGGGGGGGACAGCTGTAGCCGACGGGGGATTGGGCACCCCCGTCAGCAAACAACAAAAGGGGGGATTTATTTCTGCTGACGGGGACTGGGCACCCCCGTTGGCAAACAACAAAAGGAGGGGATTCCTTTCTGCCAACGGGGAGTGGGCTCCACCGTCGGCAAATAAACATTGGGGGGTACATATTGTTTGTGAATACGGCGGCAAGCTGCTGCCATGTTCATAAACAATACCACAGATGCTACATCCTGCTCTGCAATGACGGGTCGCTTCCTCATTGCAGCGGATGGCTGACGCTGCAATGACGAAGGGGCCCTGATTGCAGCGGCTAATTTGTTTTAAATGGCACTGCTGGCTGAACTAGTGTCAGCAGCAGCGCACACGGCATTGGGGGATGGGGACAAGCTTTTGCAGGCTGTGGGGGCATTGGGCACAACAGTGCCACGCCTCCACAACCTGCTTCTACAGAAACCTGCCGCAACATGTTTCTTGCACATGCACGCAATCAACATAAAAAGGAGATTAGATCAACATGGTCACATTCCCATCACACCACTTCTCCAATCTATGTAGGTCACTCTGCATCTTCCTGACTCCCTCATCCCTGTTCACTCTCCCGCAGAGCTTCATGTCATCTGCAAAGAGACACAGCCTACCTCAGATTCCTACTCCAATGTCGCTGATGAACATACTGAAGAGAACAGGCCACAGGATAGATCCCTGTGGCACCCTGCTTGTGACCTCCTTCTTCCAATTTGACCCCATTTACCATGACCCTCTATTGCCTGCTCCTTAGATGATTTCCTGCACATCTTACTATGCCCAGTGCCACCCCTAGATCCTCCATTTTTTTCAGCAGTTGTCTATGAGTCACAGAGTCATAGGCTTTGCTTGAATTGAAATAGAGTAAAGCCATGGCACACCACCTATCTAATGTCCACATGATCCAATCAAAGAAAACTGTAGTCTGACAAGATCTTCTTGCCACAAACCCATGCTGTTTTCTATCCTGGAGGCCATTGCTGTCCAGGTAGTCCATTAGGTCATCCTTGACCAGTGAGTCCATAAGTTTCCCTACAACTGAGGTTAGGCTGACAGGTCTATAGTTCCCCACCTGATCCATGTCCCCCACCTTGTTGAGGAACCATGTCTGCCACCCTCCAGCCCTTTGGAACTACCCCTGTCTGTAATGAGCTATTGAATAGCCCTACCAGGGTTTAGTTAGTTCTGCTGCCGGCCCCCTGAGCACCCTTGGGTGTATCCCCATCCAGTCCTGGGGCCTTATCTGTCTTAAGGGCTGCTAACCCTTTCCTGACAATTTCCCTGGTAAATACTGCTTGCCACATCTCAGGAACCCCATTTGTGGCTGCATTAATGCCACTCTCTGGCAAGGGCCCACTGTCTTCCCTGGTGAAGACAGAGTAACAGCAGCCAATAAGGACGGCTGCCTTTTGCCCATCCTACTCTGTTACCCCACCTCCCTCTGAAAGCCTAACAATTCCCTTTCCTTTCCTCCTTTTTCTCTGATTTACCTGAAGAATTGCTTTTCTCCATTCTTGATCCCCTCAGCCCTGTGTCTGCTTTAGCCTCTCTAACCATCATCTTTGCTCCCCTGGTTCTCAGTTGGTATTCTTCCTATTCTTCCTCCCCTTGCTTTTCTTCGTACCTGATGCAGGCCTTTTTTGGGGGGTGCCCTCACTACTTCCCTCACCCCTTCTGGAAACCATATTGGTCACTTGTACCTGTTACTCTTGGTCACTGTTCTCAGGCAGACCATTGATGCCTCAAACATGGCCCCCTTTATTTCCCCCATCTATCCTTCACCCCTCCTATGCTGTCTATCCCAACTAGCTTGTTCCAGACCAACTCCCTCATCCTGTTGAAGTCTACTCTTCTAAAATCAATGACACAGAAACATAGAAACATAGAATTTGATGGCAGATAAGGACCGCTTAGCCCACCCAGTCTGTCCATTTCCCTACCTAATGGATAAGCTGCAGATTCTAGTTAACCAGCAGCCTACTTCTTCCTACTCCACCCCCTAAAATTGCCTTATGACTGTCCCATGCATGCTTGAATTCCACCACTGTTTTTGACTCCACAACCTCTTCCGAAGGCCGTTCCATGCATCCACAACCCTTTCTGTGAAAAATACTTCCAAATTACCTCTGAGCTGCCCCGCTATCTTCAAATAGTGCCCTTGTTCTTGCACACCTCTTTTTTTGAAAGATGCTACCCTCTTGGACTTTGTTGATTCCCTTGAGATACTTGAACGTTTCTATCATGTTCCTCCTCTCCCTCCTTTCCTCGAGGCTATACATATTAAGCTCCTTAAGTCTCTCTTAATATGTCTTCCGGTGCAGACCCTGCATCATTTTAGTTGCCCTCCTCTGGACAGCTTCCATCCTGTCTATGTCTTTGTGGAGACTGGGTCTCCAGAACTGCACACAGTACTCCATATGGGGTCTCACCAGCTGTCTGTACAGAGGGATAATAACTTCCTGTTTTCTACTGGTGATGCCTCTCCTATGCATCCCAGTATCCCCCAGTCCTCCTTGCTGCCCTCTCACATTGCTTTCCCACCTTTAGGTCATCTGATATGACTACCCTCAGGTCCCTTTCCATTTTTGTTGTTGTTAGTATCTCACCCACCATTGTGTACTCTTCACCTGGGTTTTTGTTTCCCAGGTGCATTACCTTGCACTTTTTATCATTGAATCTAAGCTGCCATACATTTGACCATTCCTCTAACCTTGCCAAGTCCCTTCTCAGTTTTTGATTAGGGTTTACTGGTCCCCATGGCCAGCTTGAACCAGATAGAATTTTTCTGTCTCCCCCCTCTGTCCCATGCAAGGAGGACCTCAGAAAAGGCTAAGATTGCCACAGATGATGGTGCAAGCAGAGCTCAGAGCTAGGGAGGGGAAGGGAGGGGAGAAGAGGAGACATTGATGTAGCTTGATGCATGTCACACACTTGTGTGCGTGCATGTCAAATAGCAGCCACCAGTCAGTGTCTCGGGGGAGTGAAAGAATACCAGAAAATGCCATCCAAAGCAGAATAATACTGGCCCCTGCTCAGCAGACCCTGTGCCACCAACCTCAGTCTCCACCTCTGGACTGAGCATGGACCTCCAATGGTTCATGTCCCACCCTGTCAACCCCACCATGGGCGACAAGCCAGGGAGGAACAAGGAGGCAAGGATGAGTCCGGGAGAAGTCGAGTGGTGGGACTAGGGACAGGGGCAGTCGATGAGAGCAGATTAAGGAGTGGGGGGAAAAACAGAAAGTAAAAACAATAAGGGCCCAGCATGCACTGGATAAAACTGTCTGTCAGCTTTATGCCCAAAAAGTAATCAGACTGCTTCTCTTTTAAAGAGTGAGTTCAGTGCTTGCACCCTTATTGTTATGGTCTGAGAGTCTGTAAGATGGTTCACTTTTCAGATAGAACTCTTTTGGAAGATAGAAACATAGACTTTGACAGCAGATAAGGACCGCTTGGACCACCCAGTCTGCCCATTTCCCTACCTATAGGAGAAGCTGTAGAACCTAATTAACCAACAGCCTAGTTCTTCCTAACCCCCACCAGAATTGCCCTATGTCTGCCCCATGCATTCTTGCATTCCCCCACTGTTGCTGACCTCACAACCTCCTCAGAAAGGCCATTCCATGTGTCCACCACCCTCTCCGTGAAAAAATACTTCCTCACGTGGCCTCTGCGCCATCCCCCCTCTATCTTCAAATTGTGCCCCCTTGTTCTTGCACATCTCTTTTTCTGAAAGATGCTACCCTCTTGGACTTTGTTGATTCCTTTGGGGTACTTGAAAGTTTGTATTATGTCCCCCCTCTCCCTTCTTTCCTCGAGGGCATACATATTAAGCACCTTAAGTCTCTCTTTGTATAACTTCTGGTGCAGATCCTGCACCATTTTAGTTGCCCTTCTCTGGGCTGTCTCCATCCTGTTTATGTCCTTGTGGAGATGGGGTCTCCAGAACTGCACGCAGTACTCCAGATGGGGTCTCACCAACTGTCTGTACAGAAGGATAACAACTTTTTGTTTTCTACTGGTGATGCCTCTCCCTGTACATACCAGTATCCCCCCCCCCAGTCCTCCTTACTGCCTTCTCACATTGCCTGCTTACCTTTAGGTCATCTGATATGACTACCCCCTAGTCCCTTTCCATTTTTGTTGTTGTTAGTAACCCCCCATTGTGTACTCTTCCCCTGAGATCTATTATTAATCATTCTGCAAATCAGTTAGTTACTTTAATGTTTTAATGTAAATGACATAAAAGATGTATTCATTTTCTGTCGAGTGGGTTGAATAAGGATGACCTTTATCCATTTATACGTACTGGTACTGTGGATATCAGCCTCTGAAGTTGTTTTATATAAACTGTTCGTTACTCACCTTATTTTCCAGAGGTCATAGCTGGGCTCAGCACAACACTGAATTTACTGCACAGTGCGCACATATTGTTTCCATTTCCTCATCCCTCCAAAGCTGTATCACAAGAAGAATTGATTCATTATTCCTGTCTGCTGAAATGTTTGGTTTCAAGTTCATGGTGATGTATTTCAAGTTCATGATGATGTCTTTCAAGTTTAAGGTGATGTCTTTCACGTTCATGGTGATGTCCTTCATTAGCTGAGTAAGGTAGATTTCCCCTGAGTGCCCTCCCAATATGCCTTAAAGAGCCACTGACACATCTGGGAAAACTTTAGAAAACCTAATATTTATACACAATTTAGCTTGCATTTTATATATCTTTCATAGATTTCTCCTACCTGTTATTCATTACTGAGGAACGTTTCACAAAAACAGGATCTTCATACCTGAGAGTTGTTTGCCCCTACAGCTTATTCCCAAATTGAGGTCCTAATCCTCTGTTGTAACATCACAGTTTGTTGTCAAGGGAGTAATTGTGATGTCACAAGCAGAGCATTATGCTATCAGGTAGGGAATAAGCAACAGGAGCTGATGAACATCCAAGGAACAAAGATCCTGTTTTCATGCATATGACCTCAGTAATAAATAACTGATAGGAGAACTGCAGAGCTAATATCAATCCTAAGCTGAATTGTATCTAAATATTATGGTTTTTAAAATTCTCCTGGAAGTGTTGGCCGCTCTTTAAGGGTGCAGTGACACTTCTACCCCACAGTGCCACTAGATTGCTATAAATGACACAGTGAGTACTATGTCCTTGTATCTCCTTTTGTTCATGGAGGTGTTCCTATCCACTTAGTAAGGAAGAGCACAGTGCCTTTACCCAGAGAAAGATTATAGTGAGCCTGTTGAAAGTGCGGCACAACACCCTGAGATGCTGTACCTACCCTCCTCTCCACTATTTTCACCTCATACATGGACCACGAGACTGGCTTGATAGTCTCCATGGAGCATGAACTTATTAGCTCTAAACATGATGGTTGCAGACAAGAAATTCATGCAGAATATGTACAACTTTATTTAAGGGAACAACCCTAAAGGGGAAACGGGGGACTTAGAAAATAGACACACAGAAAACATCTGGCAGGAGAAGGCCTTGCAGTCTATCCAGTCTGCCTGTGAGGTTGTAAATGCCCACCCTAGCAGCAGTTGAGCTAGACAGTGCATGGTTGGCTGGTCCTCCAGTGCCCTTTTAGGCCAAGCCTGAATCACATGTGACTGCTCTTCAGTGCCTTCCAAGGCACAGCCAAATTAAATGTTTCTGCTGACTGTAATTATGTGTCCTCCCAGGCACAGCCAGAATAAATGCTTTTCCTTGTCTGGAATAGGGGCCTTATGTAGCTCAGCCCTTAAAACACAGTGCACCCCCACTTGGGGATTAGTGCTGGGACTGGTCATCTTTAATGTCTTTATAAGTGACATTGCAGAGGAGCTGGAAGGGAAGGTCTTTCTCTTAGCAGATAACACCAAAATCTGCAATAGGGTGGACACTCCAGGTGTGTGTGAAAAAGATGAGCAGAGATCTGAGAAAACTAGAGGAGTGATCAAAGGTATGGCAGCTGGGTTTCAAGGCAAAAAAGTGCTAAATAATACACTTAGGGCACAGAAACCCAGGAGCAGAGTACAAAATTGGTGGAGTGGTATTGACAACTACCAAGCAGGAAAGAAGTCTGGAGGTATTCATATCTGATGACCTAGAGGTGGCCAAGCATTGTGACAAGGCAGTCAGGATGGCTAGGAGGATGCTGGGGTGCATCAGGAGGGTATCACCAGCAGAAAGAGGGTGGTGTTGTTGCCTCTGTAGAGATTACTGGTAAGACCCCACCTAGAGTATTGTGTCCAGTTCTGTAGACCACATCTCCAGAAGGACATAGACAGAGTGGAGGCAGTCCAGAGGAGGGCAACTAAAATGATGCAGGGTATGCATCAAAAGTCCAACAAGGAGAGAATAAAGGACCTCCATATGCACACCCCAGAAGAGAGGAGGGGGGAATACAGAGAGGCCTTCAAATATCTCATAGGGGTAAATAAGCTACTGGAGAGAAGTATTTTTCAGAAAAAAAGTTGCTAAAGAACAAGAAGACATGCTAAGAATCTGGAGGGGGCAGATTCAGTAGAGATGTGAGGAAGTACGTCTTCACATAAAGAGTTATGGATTCCTGGAACAACCTTCCGGTGGAGATGGCAGGGGCAAAACTAGTGGTGGGGTTCAAGAATGCATGGGATAGGCACAAGGGAATTATAGTGGAAAGGAAGTAGGGAAGGGGAAAAGAGCTGTAGATCAAGTACAGTCTGCAGTAATAATGCAAGTAGGGAAAAATGGGCACAATGGGTTGGCCAAGTAGTCCTTATCTGCTGTCAAATTCTACATTTCTAAGTAGTAAAGTGTACCACTTCAGCCTTCCTGCACTAGGGACATTACCCTCCATCCCACTGGCTCCAGTGTTTTAACCCTTAAAACAAATAGGGGAGCTCCAGTTACTTCACCAAATACTAGTGTTGCTCAAATAGTATCCTAGAAATTAGGATACCAGCAGATGCCACCCAGCTGGCCAGATAGTTGCTGTGGTAGGATAGTAGTGCTATCTGGCCATGGATCCTACCCTCTAGGATCCAGCTCAGATCCTAACTATCTGACCTAGGATCCCTGGATCTGACCTAGGATCCATCAATATGTGACTCCGGATCCTAACTATCTGACCAAGGATTCCTGGATCTGACCTAGGATCCATTACTATTTGACCACGGATCATAACTATCTGACCTAGGATTCCTGGATCTTAACTAGGATCCCTGTCTCCTAACTAGGATCCATCACTATCTGTCCCTGGATCCTAACTATTTGACCTAGGATCCCTGGATTCTAACTAGGATACTTGGATCCTAACTAGGATCCATCGCGATCTGACCCTGGATCCTAACTATTTGACCTAGGATCCCTGGATTCTAACTAGGATACTTGGATCCTAACTAGGATCCATCACTATATGACCCTTGATCCTACATCTGTCTTTGGTAGGATTTCTAGTAGGATCCAAGGTAGGATACCAGCACTATCTGACAGATAGTGGTAGGATCCACAAAAGCCTAAAGGCGATCGCCGTTATCGCTCAGTCAGAGTGCCGAATACATTTTTGGCACTCTACAACCTAGCATGCTGCAGCAGCACCAGGACATGTTTTACTACTTTCTGTTGGGGGCTGTACCCCATGCACCCAACTCCCTCTACTTAAGGATTCTCAACCCAGGAGGTGCATGTTGGGGGGCAAGTAGTAAAATAAAAGTCCGGCCCCAGGCGCATTAAAATCGCACCAGCGCCGGACCCGATCCCAGTACCTCAGCCACCCCAGCCATTCTCAATCCCGATGCCACGCTGCAGCTCGACCGTTCGACCACAGCGCCACCCCTCACAGCCTCTCCACCCCCAGCCTACACTCAACGTGCTCACTCCCACCCCCCACACGCTGCACATATGGCGACATCCTGTTGCCTAGTTCTCCCACTCCCTCATCCGGTCGCCCTACCCATCAGTTGCCATGAGTGGATCGCACGAGGAAGGTGTCGCCGTAACGGACGGTGCCCTTTCTCATGCACCCACTTCACGGGTTACCCTGAGGAATCAAATGCAGCAAGCACAAAATATTTACCTCACCATAGATCTGTGGTCTAGCAGAGATATGAGGTAATTTATTGGATTCACAAGCCACTTCATTGTTGACCACTCACTAGAGACCATCATGTTGGCTTGTCACCGATTTAGGGGTGCACATACTGCAAAGAACATTTATAGACAGTATGAGGAAACTATGACATTTTATAACATTGCAGCTAAAGTGTCAGGCATAGTGACTGACAATGCTGCCAACATGGTGAAGACATTCACTATATTCCCACCAGTAGATGTCCAAGACAGTGATGAAGACCAGGATGAGGATGTTGCTATTGAAGTGGTGAATCTGAGTGACAACCTGGATTATTTGTTACCTGTGCATAGCCCTTGTTTTGCTTACACTCTTCAGCTGGTTGTTTGTGATGCCCTTGAGCAGGCTGGTCCTTTAAGACCAGTGATGGCAAAGGTGTTGAGAATAGTTGCTCACTGCCATAAATCCAACAAGGCCCAAGAGATACTAGAGGGACACTGCAAACTACAGATGTCAAATGTCACAAGGTGCAATAGCCAGCTTAAATTGCTGAAGTCCATTCTGAAAATCCATACAGAGGTCCTATCTGAGCTTAATTCCCCAAGCAAGCTGACACCATATGAACTGAAAATCATTGGTGAACTCTGTGAAATTCTTGTGCCCTTTAAGGAAGTCACTGAGAAGATTCAGGGGGACTGGATAATCACTGCCAGCTATATCATTGCATGTGTCAGAGGTTTATGTCATGCAATGGCACATATTAGTGAGAAGTACAGTAACAAGATAGTATCAACCATGCAGTTTTCCTTGGAGATACGACTTGCAAAGTATGAGGAGATGGAGAATTTCAAGATGGCTGCAAGCCTGGATCCTCGCTTCAAGCTAGACTGGTGAAAGGATGAGGAAGTACACAGCATGAAGGAGCTGCTGATTGAAGAGGTGACCTCTCTGCTGCCCAGAGCTGCTAACATGGCTACATCACCTCCATTAGGAGAACGCACCAAACTCTTCCCATACATGACCTCCCGTTCTGCTGAAATGGGCAGCAGTAGGTGGGAAATCATCAGAAGGGGGGTTCAGGAGGCTACCAGCACCTATGCAAGAGTAAGATGAAAATGCGGTAGAGCCCGAAAATCCTGCTGGTGGACCAGGAAGGTTCAGGAGGTGGTGAGGGGAAAGAAGGTGGCCTATAGGCAATTCAAGTGCTCAAGGAGTCAAAGGGATCGAGGGGAGTATGAGCTGATGGTCAGAAGGGCCACTAGGGTGGTGAGGGCAGCTAAGGCAAGGAAGGACCAGAACCTGGCCAGGGAAATTAGGAGAGGGAACAAGGGGTTCTTTAGATACACTGGGGAAAAACAAAGGGTGAAGGGGCAGATTAGCAGGATTAAAACAGGGGAGGGATGGGCACAAGACCTGGGGGAGCAGGCTGAGGTACTAAATGAGTACTTCACCTCAGTTTTCACCAAGGAAAATGGGGGGGCTGCATCATACATGGAAGGAGACGATGAAACTGAGGAGGGGGGACCCTTACCAATCGACGGGTCTGGGGAGAGGGAGGGCATCACTGGTAGGAGTGGGGAAGGCTAAGCAGGGTGACAAGGTAGCGGAGGTGGAAATCATGGCAGAGAGAGTGAGGGAAACCCTCAGGTCCCTTAAGACGGAGAAAGCACCAAGGCTGGATAAATTACATCCCAGAGTGCTGAAGGAGCTGGCAGATGACCTGACGAAACCCCTGGCAGCAATTTTCAGCATCTCTCTGAGGACAAGGTGGGTGCTCCAGGACTGGAAGGTGGCACATATAGTGCCTATCCACAAGGGGGATCAAGGGAGGTGGCAGGGAACTACAGGCCCATCAGCCAGACATCGGTGGTGGGCAAGGTGATGGAGGGCACTGTCAAGGAGAGGCTAGGGGAGACCTGGAAAAGTCGGGGTGCCTGGACGATAGACAGCATGGATTCATCCTGGGGAAATTGTGTCAGACAAACCTTGTGGAGTTCTATGACTGGGTGATGAGTGCCTTGGACTTGGGTAGACCGGTGGACGTCGTCTTTCTTGACTTCAGCAAGGCATTTGACTCTGTTCCTCACGGAGGCCTGTTGGATAAGCTGGGAGAAATGGGGTTGGGAACCAGATGATCAGATGGATAGGCAATTGGCTCCCGTACCGGATGTGGTTGGTGGGATAGTCTCATCCCCAAGGAGGGTCATTAGTGGGGTCCCACAGGAATCGGTCCTTGGGCCCCTCCTGTTCAACACCTATGTCTCTGATGTAAGGATGGGTATCAGGAGTGAGATGAGTCTCTTTGGATGACTCAAAACTGGGGGCAGTGGTGGACGTGGAGATGGGGAGGGTGGCCTTACAGGGGGACCTGGAGGCTCTGGAAAGGTGGTCTAGAAAGTGGACGCTGAGGTTCAATGCAGGGAAATGCAAGGTACTGCACCTGGGAGCCAGAAACCCTGGCCAAGTGTACTCCCTGTGGGGGGGAATGCTACAAGTCTCGATGGCTGAGAGGGACCTGGGGGTGGTGGTGGATGTCAAGATGAACAACTTGGAGACTTGTAGGAGAGCAGCGGCCAAGACCAACAGGATGCTGGGATGCATCACTAGGGGGATTACCTCCAGAAGGAGGGAAGTGATACTCCCTCTGTATAATTGCTTGGTGAGACCGCACCTCAAGTACTGCGTGCAGTTTTGAAGGCCACACTTAAAGAGGGACATTGAACTCCTGAAGAGGGTCCAGAGGAGGGCAACCAAAATGATTTGGGGTTTGGGGGACAGAACCTAGGGGGAGAGGCTTGAAGAGCTAAATATTTACACATTGAAAGAGAGAAGGGACCAGGGGGACATGATAGAGGTCTTCAGGTACATGAAGGGGTAAATGGGGAGAAGCAGTCAGGGTGCTTCGAAGGAAGGAGGGGGGGCAACTAGAGGGCATGGGTGGAAGCTGGAGGGGGGAGATTCAGGGAAGAAAGGACGAGGTGCTACTTCACTGAGAGAGTGGTGGAGCCATGGAATGCGCTGCCCTGGGGGCTGGTGGAGGCAGAGATGGTGGAGGGGTTCAAGAGGGGGTGGGACAGGTACAGGGGAAGGGTTCTGGAAGCAAAATCCAGTGCAGCAAGACTATCCAGGACTGAGAAAGGAGAAGCCAGAGAGGGTGAGGGGGGCAGCAAGGTCAACTCCTAAGGTGGGGGCTGACCAAACAAGCAGACATGAAAGACCATTAGGCCTATTCTGCTGGCAATTTAGTATGTTAGTATGTGGGTCTCGGCCCTTCCATCACTTTCTTGTTTTTCCTACAGCAGGGACTTGAAGGTGTCTTAGGATACGTGGCCCTATGTAGCTAATTACTTATGTTCTAAATCCTGTCATTATTGCCAACACATCCTCAGAGTAAGTGTCACCTTTATTGGCTTTTTGAATGCCTGGCTGGCTTGTCCCACTATTCACAGTGTTGCTTCATTGCTACTATGTTTTGCAGACCTACGTGCAGGTCCGACTATTGCTACACTGTTACTGGCCTACGTGTAGGTCCACTCTTGCTTACACAATCTTTGCTTCATGCCTACCACCATCCCCTCTGCTTCAGCCTCTGCGATGTCTGCTGCGCTCACTACTGCATCCGACCTTTGCAAGGTCTAAGCACTTAATGCTCATTCAGCTTCTTATCAGTTCTGGGGCATGTCAGCCATTCCATTCTGGCACAGGGTTTCCCTGCAGTCAACGGTCTCGCTCTTCATTTTAAGTCCGCATCTTGAGCGTGCCCAACTTGGGGCGGGGTCCTTCTCACCTGGCCCATAGCTGGGAATGTCCTCTCTCTGGGCTTGGCTTTAGCTGTTCGCTGATGTAACAGCAGCTTCTGGTATAGAATTTAAGACTAGCTGTGAAGGGTGGTTACTCTGATCTCCTTTGGTTCTAGTGGTTCCACTACAATGGTTATCCATTGGCTTTAGTGGTTTCTCTAGCAAGGCACCTTCACTGCATACTCCCTACAACTGCCTCTGGTTCACCTGGTTTTGTGTTTAGGGCGAGTAGGTCAGGTGAGCGCCTCAGCAGTCATTGCTGTCCTCTTTCCGCCTTGGTTGCCCCCGATGTTGTAGAGCACTCTTGCAACCTTCCACAGCATTCCCGCTAGAGGGATTGAGCGACAGCTTTCCACCAAATTCGACTATTTTCCACCTCCCTTTATTTGGGTTTCCAAATTGCAGTTGCAGAGCCATCACTAAATAAAATATCCCAGCCTGGAGGGAAGGCTACCTAGGCCTTGGATCCCTAGAGATTTCCTCCTCAAAGGTTTTTTTTTCTCTCCTCCATGCCTCAGGTCACAAAAGTTAGTTAGCTGTAGTTAGTGTTTCCTAGTTCTATTAGGTAGGTTTCACTGTTGGATGGAGGTGGATGGTGCCCCTACTTGACACTCCCTCTCTCCTTAGGAGGTCCTCTCATTCTCTAGCGCTACCCACTGAACTCGTGTTATTGCTAACCTGTACATCTCATTACATCATCAAGGCATCTCATTATGTTATCAAGCTGACTGATGCTTTATCTACTACTACGTCACAGCTACTGCTTGCTTATATGCTTTGTGCTACTTCATTCTTTTGGGGAATCCTTCCTAAGGTACCTTTAGCCATGGGAATCATCCCGTGGCACCTCTAGGGATGGAACCTTCTTTGAGGCTTCCTTGCCTTTGATACTCCTACAGGGTGATAATTCCTCTAGAATAGAGTGTGAATGGCCAAAACCAAACTAACACAGTTGCACAAGCACAACACTATCCTGACTGCATAGGCCATTGAATTGGAAGGCTTGGCCTGTAGTTTAATGGACAAGCAGCCAGCCACTCCCACTTTCCTGAGCTATATAAGCAGTTCCTCTCTGCCTCCTTCTGAAACACTTTTTTCTTTGCCCCACCATCCTCCCCTCCTCCTCCAGTGGCAGCACTTCTCTTCTTGGGATCCTTCCTAAGGTACCTTTAGCCATGAGAATCCTCCTGCGGCACCTCTAGCGGTGGAACCCTCTTTGATGGTTCCTTGCCTATCTCTACAGGGTGGTAATTCCTCTGGAATAGAGAGTGCGAATGGCCAAAACCAAACTAACACAGTTGCACAAGCATAACACTATACTGGCTGTGTAGGCCATTGAACTATATAGCATTGTCAGATCACAGAGGGGACAGTTGAAGGATCATTCATTTTATTTTTTATTTTTTTTTATTTTGAAATCTTGGATAGCACCAGTGAGCGGATGCTCGTTAATTGGTTCCACATCAGTTAACAAGTGCAGAGTGATACATAAACATTCAAATATAGAGTGGTTCGGTAGCAGGTATACAAACCCATGTTACAGTACAATACAGATAAAGTTCATGGTTACACTATACTGAGGCATTGTACAATGTATGCCCGCGTCAAGGAGAGATAAAAGTCAGTAGAGTAAACAGAGGGAGGAGGGGGAAGGGAGAAGATGGAGAGGTAATGATAAGAGGAAGGGGTGAGCGGGGGTAGGGGTGGAGGGGTAGCAGTAGGGAAGAGAGGTGGGGTGATGCGGCAGCGCCATGGGAGAAGACAGTGGGTCAGTGAAGAGCAAGGTCAGGGCTACCCAGTGGAACAGTGACAGATTTAAGAAGTGCTAGAGAGTACGTGCAGACTACATCAGTGGGATTACTGACTTGAGGTGGGATTTAGTGGGGGAAGGCACAGGTACATGTGGCGAGAAGGTGTTGGCGCAGTTTGTGTTTAAAAGAGCCAATCGTTGCTGCATCACAGATGTCCAGAGGTGGCGCATTTGTCCAGAGGGGGGCCCGGTATGAGAAACCCCGCTGAGCCAAGGTAGTGCCGCACCTTGGCACATGGAATACCTGAGAGGCAGCACTTCTGGTTTGCTTTGTGCTCTGGGGAAGGGTCAGTAGGTTCCATATCCTGGTGGTAGAAGGTTTAAGGAGGCTTTTTTGGCAAGGATTCAGGTTTGGTACCTGACTCTTCCACTGAGCTGTAGCCAGCCAGCCATGGTATAGAGATCACAGGTGTGCATGAGTCTAGCAGCACCTGTGAGGAGACAGCAGGCTTTATTCATTGCGGTTGAGGTGCGGTGGAGGGCTGTGTCTGTTGCAGATCCGAAGATCACCAGCCCATAATCGATGAGGGAGACGATCAAGGTATTGATGGCAATACTCAGGGCTTCGTGTGTGACAGTGCCTGTGCCGATACAGGATCCTGATTCTAGTATTGATGGCCCTTACAGTAATGTCAATGTGCTCGGCATATGATAGGGTGGAATCGATAGAGATGCCTAAGTATTTAAAGTGCCGAACACGTTCGAGAGTGGCACCCCCAACATTCATAATTGCAAGTGGGAAGGCTCTGTGTTTGCTTTGTGGGGTGGAGAACATCATTTATTATTTTATTTTTATTTTTTTGAAATCTAGGATTGCAAATACCTTTGAGCAGGAACTGCTCATTTACAAAGGTTCCACATCGAAGGAATGGGGGGTATACATACATACAAAGGTCAACATAATAATACATAGTTACACAATAAAAAGAAGTAAGAGACTGAGGCTTAGGAAACTACAGTAATTCAAAATGTGCCAAATGTTGGGTAGCATGACATACCAGCCAAGGGCAATCTTAGAAATAAGCACTGCAGGTGAGGGGGTGTGGTATGCAAGCAGGAAGGCCATTGTCGGAGGTAGAGGGTGAGGGTAAGAGCTCTAAGGGAGGGAGGGAGGGAGGATAAAAGAAATGCCTGGGGAGGAAAGGGAGAGGGGGCAAGGACGTAGGCAGGTAGAAGGGGGCAAGGCAGAGAGAGGAAGCTGTCAAGACTGAAGAGGAGGGCAGTGAGCAGTGGGCCCCTGATTAGGTGAGGCAGTCACAACGACTAGTTGAAATGAGATGAAGTTGGACTTGTCTCTTAAAAGGGCCAAGAGCAGTAGCAGTAAGAGTTTCTTTGTTGATAGTATTGTACCACTGTGGTGCTCTGTGGGCAAAGGCCCTCTGGCCCATGGTAGTCTGGCATTTGGGGACAAGGAAGGCTAGTTGTTCTGAACTTCTAGTTCACTGGGTGCTGTGGTTGTCAATGAGGAGCTTTTCAATGCCCGGGGGGCATGACCCAGAGGAGGACTTTTTTGGCTAAGAAGCAGGTTTAATACTGTATCCAGCTGATGAGAGGAAGCCATCCTGCCCAGGTGTACAGGTCACAAGTGTGTGTAAGTTGGTCAGCCCAGTTAGCAGCCTGCATGCTTTGTTGAGTGCAACTGTAATTTTGTGGAGGGCAGAGGCGGAGGCAGAGCCATAAATTGCTAGCCCGTAATCAATGATGGAGGTGACAGAGCTGTTGATAGCGAACCGGAGAGTGTCAGGAGTCATGCAGTGTTTGTGCCTGTAGAGCAGGCCTATACGGATGTTGGTGGCTTTGGCGACAGAATCTATGTGCCGATGGTAGGAGAGTGAGCTGTCCAATGTGACACCTAGGTATTTAAAATCAGGAACGTGTTCAAGTAAGGTTCCTGTTTGGTTTAGGATGGTGAGGTCATGGGATTTGTACTTGCTCCTGGCATTGTAGAAGGTCATAACCTTTGTTTTGCTGTAGTTCATGACCAGTTTGTGTGACTTGAACCATTCTTCGATGCGCATGAATTCAAGCTGTAATTATTTCTCAAGCAGCTCTGCATTTTGGTGGTTGGTGAACATGACTGTGTCGTCAACGTAGAGCAGTAATTTCTGGTGGCAGACACTGGGAATGTCATTGAGGAAGAGGCTGAAGAGTAGTGGCCCCAGGATGAACCCCTGTGGGACCCCTGAAAGGACTGGCTTTTCTTCCGAGGTGACACCGGCAATCCTAATCTGCTGGACACTCTCTCCCCAAGGTAGCTTGAAAACCAGAGCAGCGCTTCATTGGAGAGCCCAATGTTTGATAATTGCTTGAGTAGGAGTGGGTGGTTCACAGTATCAAAGGCTTTCATAAGGTCGATGAACACTGCCCCTACACAGTTTCCTTGATTGAGCATGGTATGGATGAAGCCCGTGAATTCTAATAGTGCAGTGGTGGTACTGTGCCCTTGTCAGAAACCATGTTGCTCAGGACACTGGATGTCGTATTTTTCCAGGTACTTGTCTAGCTGGTCTGAGGCGATGCTCTCCGGGGCCTTAGACAATGGAGGGAGGATGGAGATAGGTCTGTAGTTGGAGTGCAGTGATTTGTCTCCACTTTTGTGTACCGGTGTGATGGTCGCCTGTTTCCAGCGAGATGGGAACTGGGACATCCTTAGTGATAGATTGAGGACCTTTGTCAGGGGTTCAAGGACTTCTTCAAGGACAAGTGCTAACAACTTCAGGTCAAGGGAGTCACCACTGTAGCCTGCGTTGTGAATGGCCTTCCGAATATAGGTTCTGGCTTCATGCACTGGGATCTCCTTGACGTAGAATTGTGGGGCAAGGTGTAGGAGAGGAGTAGTTGCAGGAGGGTTACTACCAGAGGGGGCATCAAAGAAATTAGAAGGGAGGACACTATCCCAGTTGGAGAACGCATTGTTAAAGGTGTTTGTGATTGTGTACAGGTCAGATGTTGGTGTTCCGTTTATGTTGAGCATGGTGGGTGGTGACTTAGGGTCCTTGCCTGTAAGGTCTTTCAAGTTACTCCAAAATTTTTTTCCATCACGCCAGGAATTGGAAAGAGCTTCCTTGAAGTATTTGCTTTTGGTGCTCCTAACTGCCCACATGTACTCATTTCTGACAGCTTTATACTTATAAATATCCCCAGGTTTGGATGTTGAACGGGCACAGTGCCAGAGATGATCCCTGTGTTTGAGTAAAGTGATTAGATCGGGGGTTATCCAAGGGTTAGCTCTGCCCCTGACCTTCAGCTGTTTGAGAGGTGCAAAGATATTGCAGGCCACAGTGAAGTGGCTGATGAAAAGGTCTAAGGCTTGGTTTACCTCAATGGCAGAGTGGATTGGTGTTCAGTCCAGGTGGCTTAAGTGTGTATTTAGTAGCACAAGGTACCCCTGCTTTAATACTCTAGTGTGGATTATTTTAGGAGAAACATAGAAACATAAAATTTGACGGCAGATAAGGACCGCTTGGCTCACCCAGTCTGCCCATTTCCCTACCTAATGGATAGGCTGCAGATCCTAGTTAACCAGCAGCCTACTTTTTTCTGCCCCCAACCCCTAGAATTGCCTTATGACTGTCCCATGCATGCTTGAATTCCACCACTGTTTTTGACTCCACAACCTCTCCGAAGGCTGTTCCATGCATCCACAACTCTCTCTGAGAAAAATACTTCCTTAAATTACCTCTCTGACCCCCTCTATCTTCAAATTGTGCCCTTGTTCTTGCACACCTCTTGTTTTGAAAGATGCTACCCTCTTGGACTTTGTTGATTCCCTTGAGGTACTTGAAAGTTTCTATCATGTCCCCCCTCTCCCTCCTTTCCTCAAGGCTATACATATTAAGCTCCTTAGGTCTCTCTTCATATGTCTTCCGGTGCAGACCCTGCATCATTTTAGTTGCCCTCCTCTGGACAGCTTCCATCCTGTCTATGTCTTTGCAGAGATTGGGTCTCCAGAACTGCACGCAATACTCCAGATGGGGTTTGACCAGCTGTCTGTACAGAGGGATAATAACTTCCTGTTTTCTACTGGTGATGCCTCTCCCTATGCATCCCAGTATCCCCCCAGCCCTCCTTGCTGCCCTCTCACATTGCTTGCCCACCTTTAGGTCATCTGATATGACTACCCCAGGTCCCTTTCCATTTTTGTTGTTGTTAGTATCTCACCCCACTGTGTACTCTTCCCCTGGGTTTTTGTTTCCCAGGTGCATTACCTTGCACTTCTTAGCATTGAATCTAAGCTGCCATACATTTGACCATTCCTCTAACCTTGCCAAGTCCCTTCTCATCCTTTCCACCCCACCTTGTGCATCAACTCTGTTGCAGATCTTTGTGTCATCTGCAAAAGACATACTTTTCTTCCAGTCCCTCTGCAATGTCGCTATAAATACATTGAGAGGACTAGTCCTAATACTGAACCTCATGGTACCCCACTAGTAACCCCCCTTTCTTCAGAGTGGACTCCATTTACTATTACTCTCTGTGTCCTATTCTCCAGCCAATTCTTTATCCAGGCTGTCATCTTGAGACCCACTCCCAGGCTGGCTAACTTGTATATTAATCTTTTGTGTGGGACTATGTCAAATGCCTTGCTAAAGTCTAGATAGGCCATGTCCACAGCCCCTCCCTGAGGGGGCTTAATTAATTTGTTTGACCAGGTACATGTGACCAGTAAGTGGTCACTAATCCCATCAGGGAGCACTGAGACTTTTGAGATTCATTCAGGGTGATTAGTAAGGATCCAGTCCAGAAGTGTGTGCGACCCTGTCCTATAGTGGCATCTGGTGGGGGTGGTAACAAGCTGGGTGAGGTTCTGTGATGTGGCAGAAACATAGAAACATAGAAGCATAGGAGTTGATGGCAGATAAGGACCGCAAGGCCCATCCAGTCTGCCCATTTCTTTTTCTACCTTATAAATGTGCCATCGGCCTTTGCTCTGTCAGTGGCCTATCTATTCATACTCATTTGTATTGCTCCCTTATGCCTATCCCATGCCTGTTTGAAGCCCTGCTCTGTATTCATAGCCACCACTTCTTGAGGTAGGCCAATCCATGCATCGACCACCCTTTCTGTGAAAAAGAATTTCCTCACATTCCCCCTTAATCGGCCCCCCTCTAATCTCATGCTGTGTCCTCTTGTCCTGCTATTTTTCTTATATTTAAACATGTTAGACTCTTCCACCTTGTTAATGCCCTTAAGGTGTTTGAATGCCTCTATCATATCACCTCTCTCCCTCCTTTGCTCAAGGGTATACAGCATCCTTGTAGTTTCTGGCCTCCAGCGATAGCCAATTTATGTTGAAGTCACCTAGTACTATGAGATCAGAGTTATGGTGTAATCCCTGTAGGCTTTCCAATATGCTCATAAATCCATTGGGCTGATCTTTGGGGAAAGGTACACAGAGGCAATAGTGAAGCTCCTTGTTATGCTTCAAGTAGAACTTTAATAGCGAGAACCTGCGAGGGTGGTTTAGGGTTTGAGAATGGGAAGACTTGACCCAGATAGGAATTCCTCAGGTAGATGGCACAGCCTCCACCTCGTTTGGAAACCCTGTCCTGCCTGAATATAGAGTATCTAGGGTGGTGACTACAGCGTCTGGTATCTTGGGGTTAAGCCATGTTTCGACAACACAGAGTACATCAGGGCTATGTTGCTGGACCCAGGTTTGCAAGATGTCAATTTTGTTAAGGAGGCTGCAGACATTGATTGAGGCTAATGTGAGGGAACCCTCCCGCCTTTTTGTGGCATGGGGTGCTCTGCCAGTAGGCCCCGGGTTAGGATGAACATTTCCAGATATCAGAAGTAGCATAAGTAGTATCCTAAGAAGGTACGTTTTAATCATTTTGCAGACTAGTGTAGTTATAGGGTATCTCTAGTCCTCTTGGCCTTGCTGGTCTGCGTTCATGGTCTTGGTCTTTTTATAATTCAAGACCTGTCTATGGTCCTTAAACCACTACTTCGCGGATGCAAAGCCACTTTGTAGAGCTGCCTCCAGATGTTCAGGGTGTTGACTGCTGGTGAATAAAACCGCATCATCTGCGTAAAGGAGCATTTGACATGAGCTAGAGGTCTGGAGGTTATTTAAGAATAGGTCAGTACTGCCTTTAGGGAAAGTATGCTGCAGACTAAGAGGGTATGGAGGAGAAACAACAATGGGTGATAGCAGAGGGTCAGGAGAGATAAGCATGTGTGGAGGTGAAGGGGGTATGGGAGTTCATTGGGTAAGTAGGTGGAGTACATGTGTAGCTAGGTAGATAGGTGGGGAGAGAGTGGGGAGTAGTGAAAGTGTTTAAGGATATCCTTAAATATCCATGCCCCCTTACCCCTGGAACAGTGCAGCAGAGTAGGGAGCCCAAACAAGCTGACAGGGACTGTCTCCTAGTACAGTCGGACCCAACAGCAACCATGGCCTACAAGTAGCCTAAATCATCATGCTCCCTCACCCCCCAGAACAGTACATCGGGGGGCCACAACAAAATACCCAAACTCTCCTGTTGCTAAAAAAACATCCAAGCAATATAGGTGTAGCTGAGTACCACCGGTCAATTTGTTCTCCCAGTCCCACAGACAAGGCAGTAAGACTGACACCAGTTGGAATTGTGACTAGCAAACTGCCTGAATCACCACACTCCCCTTCCCCTGGAACAGTGCAGCAAGGTAGGTAAGCCAAACACGCCAAGAGAGACTTTATGATGGTGCTAATTATGCCTGATAGCAAAATGCGGCCAGCAAGCCACATGTAGCTTCACACTACCCTGCCCCATGGAATAGTACAGCAGTGCAGGGAGCCCAGAGAAACCAATATGGACTTTCTCTTGGCACTGACTGTACATAATGGCAACCATGACCAGCAACCTGCCTGTATCTCTGTGTTCCCCCATCCCTCAGAACAGTGCAGCAGGGTGGGTAGCACGAACAAGCTGACAGATTTTCTGCTGGTGCCAATCATGCCTGTTAGCAACCACGACCAGCAGGATGCCTAAATCTCCATGCTTCCCTGCCCTCAGAACAGTGCAGGGGGGCCCAAACAGCACACAAGTCAGCATGAACTTTCTCCTGGCACGATTCATGGCTAATGGGAACTGTGGCAAGCACGTCACCTGAATTTCCACACTCCCCCACACCTAGAACAATGCAGCTGGCCAGTGAGCCTAAACAAGGCAACAGGTACTTTCTCCTGGAGCTGATCATGCCCCATAGCAACTGAGGCCTGCAAGCCACCTGGAGCTTCATGCTCCCCATCACCCATAACAGTACAGTAGGGGTGGAGCCCCAGTGAAATGCCTAAACCATCTTTTTACACTGCAGAGCAACTAAGCAACACTGTCAAGTGCCACCAACCGCCTCATTCTCCTTATCCCACAGACAAGGCAGAAGGGGCTGGGAGACAGGAACAACAAACAGAAATAAGGAATCTGGGTAAAAAAGTGGCTTTGCAGGGGGGAGAGGGAGAGTCAGACCGGGGCGCTGTTGAACAACATCATCAAAATGGCAAAATCCAGCACACTCATTGGAGTGGTGAAACTCCTTTAGAAAGTGTACTTTCCAGCTGACCTGGTGGCGCTGAGGTTTGAGGCACTAGATGCCACACCTCACGCTGTGCCAGTGACCCGGATTCGGGAACAGGCCATCAGGGCTTGGCAGGGTGGAGGGAAGGATCAGGACTGAGCAGTCATACTGGCAGCTCCCGTTGCCCCCCCCCCCGTAGTTCCACTCCCATCAGGTGGCGATCCAATGGGTAGCACAGGTGGGTGGGTGCCACAAAGTGTCGGGAGGGTGCCCTGGAGCCATGGCGTGTGAGTTCCCCAAACACACATCCGCGACTGGGACGAGGCCAGGGCAAAAACTGGGGGAAAAATGCACAAAAATATAAATTTAAAAAAAAAAGTGTTCTTTCTGCTGGAAAACCTGCATCAAGACAGATCAACCACCATGGGCTGCAGCCTGATTTCCAGCACTTCATTGGTTCACAGCCTGAGAGACCTCAGGAACATGCTTTTCACTACAAAAAACACACTAATAGGTTTTGTTTGCATTCTGCGATCAAACATAAAAGTCACACTTTGGTACATTAAAAATGGGGTTTGCAGAGACAGGGCTCAAAGATACACCATTTTGCTATGCATTTGACTGACTCTGTATATGCTATGCTTTATTAATTCCGAATATTTGTACATGAATCGTTTACTATTTATCTATGTTTTATTATAATGATATTTAAGATACTTTTGTACTGTTCTGATATGTCCTCAGGGTCACATTGTAAATAAGCTAATGCTCAATGTGTACACCCGGATCACAAAATGAAATGAAAATGATGATTAGACCGGAGAAGGGGGAGCCTATATGAGAAAGACTTGGGGAAGGGGAAGGAGCAGTAGCAGCAGTGAGAGATTCTAAGGGTGTAGAAAAGGGAGATCAAGAAAGGAAAGAGTTGAGATAACAAGGAAGGAAATCTGAATTTTAAGCCTATGCCAGAGGTACAGTGGACAGTGGGCGATACTTGCCATATTCACCCCCCACACAGAGTGCAATATTCACACAGAGTGCAATATTAGTGTATATGTCCCAAAGTGTCTTTCAGATGCTCGCATCTGCCTGCAGCCACACAGCTGCTGGCTTTCTGTTCGCTGACACTTCCACCCTCCTCCAACCTCATCTGCCCTGAAGATGTGGCTTGTAGCATTCCTACTATGGTGGTCTGCTGGGGTTTACAGCACTGGTGTTGTCTCCACAAAATGCACTTCATGCTGGCTCTGCTGTTGTCCTGGCTTTCTGCTACTCCACTCTACCTCCGCTCCTGCTCTGCTGCTTGGCTCCCTTTTCTGTGCATTGCTGCTCAACACTGGGCTTTGCTAGCAGTCTGTCAATCACCACACAATTAGCCAGTCTCTCACCAGAACTCACACCAGTCCTTCAGTGCCCCAAGAGCTCCCTGCAGCTCCCCTTCTGGTTCTGCAGCCTGATTGACTGATGGCACCACCCCTGATCCCTGTTGCTCTGGAGATGGAGTCAGAGTGCACCAAGATGTTAGCAGCCTGTAGATGATGAAACCACTGGCCCTAAATGCCTTATTTTAAAAGGGTTCCTGCCCACAAACAGTTCTTGGTGTTCTTACTGGTGTCATACACAGTGTCATCCAGTATGATCTGGATCCATTTTAGGCATTCCCTGGTCCACTGGGAATACAATCACTCTTGACCATTGGCAGTAGCCATCTACCTTTCACATGTGGTGGGAGCTGTGGTTGAAAGTGGCACTGGAGCACTAAAGATGTTATGCACTCCTCTTCACTCCTGATCCCTGCTACAGAATCCCTTGGTGGATCAGAGAGCACCACTGGCATTCAGTTGACAGAAGCTTAGGTAAGCTGCCAACCCCTTGGGGGTTGTATCTTCTTTGCAGAAGATGATGCCTTGATGTTTACCTACACTTTCAGCTCTGACTTTTGGGCATCCTCCCTAAGGTACGTTTAGCCAAGGGACCATGGTCCTGCTGCACGTCTTGGGAATACTCCTTATAATGGTTCTGTACCACTGGTACCCCAAAAAGTATGACAGTTTCTCCAGAACAGAGTGTGAAAGGCCACACATACTCCAAATTTAACCTCCTGCTGCCCACAGTACTGATCTAGCATCTGTACTCACTAGCCTCCTTCAGTTCTGTAGCACAAGCACTTACCATGTTGGAAAGTAAGTTCATTATTGCATACCTATTCACCCACTGAACCAATGAATTCTAAAGCTATGTCTAGGGTTTGGTGTGGCAGCAAGTAACACTTGCCATGCACCCCATTAAGCGCTACATAACAGTGCATGCCCTACATCATCCTTTGGATGCATGTTGTTTTGCTACCACCATCCTCCCCTACTTCAGTGCCCCACCTCATTCTCCTTCTAGGCATCTTCCCTAAGATACCTTCAGTCAAGGGACAGTGCTCCTGTGGCACCTCTATGTGTGAAACCCTCTTCAAGAGGGTTCAGTGCTACTGGTACCCTGAAAAGGGTGATAGTTTCTCCAGAACAGACAGCATCAACAGCTGCACATATTCAGCGTCTCACTTACTAACAACCACAGCACTGATCAACTGACTGTACTCAGTTACCTCCTTCAGTTCTGTAGCACAAGCACTTAGCATGTTGTAAAGTACGTTCATTACTACATACATAGTTGCCCACTGATCCAGTGAACTCAAAGGCTGTGTCTGGAGTTTGGTGGGCATCAGGCAACACTCGCCACACCCCCATTGAGCACTAAATAAGAGTGCATGCCCCGAAGAGTCCTTTGGACACTCATTTCATTGCTCCCACCAATCAGCCTCAAGTGGCTCACCACTTTCTGTCTGTGTATCTTTTCTAAGGTAACCTAGCCAAGGGGCTATGCTCCTGCAGCACTGATAGGGGCGGAACCCTCCTCAAGCGAGTTTTGTGCCATCAGTACCCCAAAAAGGAGGGCAGTTTCTTCAGAACAAAAAGTGTGAAAGGTTGCACATATTCAACGTCTTACTTACTACAGTACTGTACTAACAATGGTACTGATCTACTGACTGTACTCCATAACCTCCTTCAGTTCTGTAGGAAAAGTACTTACCATGTCACTCAGTCATTCATTACTACTTTCTGTACCTAGCTGCCTGCTGAACCAGTGAACCAGAACTGAGAGACCAAACAAACACTTATCTTCTGCACTAGTGCAGTGGTTTAAGGCTCTGAGCTGCAAACCTGGAGACTGGGGTTTGAATCCCACAGCTCCCATTAACATACTGTGTGACCCTGAGTAAGTCGCTTAACTTCCTTTTGCTCCCAGGTTGCGCCGGGAAACAAGCTTCGGCTTAGTGTGCCTTTCCTGGTTAAATAATTTCCCCTTTCATTTTAAGAAGTAACTTGAAAGTTATGGCTTTTGAAATTAAGTGTTATTAATAATATATTTATAGACTGCAGTGAAGTAACCATAATTGTCCCCACTTGTATGAATAAGACCTTTATAACACACATGTGGCTGTCACTTGTTACTTATGGGTCATATCCTGACAAAAAAAACTATCTATGACTTTTGGTATGAGCCAGAAGCTTCCCCTTCCCATCTTCTCCATGTTGGGTGGCACACCACTTGAAGTAGTCTCAACTTTCAAGTACCTCGGTGCATAGTTAGACAGTAGCCTTGCCTTCTCTGCCCCCATTGATGCCATCCATGCCAACCTCTGCCCCAAAATTGGTGCCCGGTACTGCAATCAGGACAGCCTTTCTTCCCAGGTCTGCCGGGAGCTGGTCGCCAAAATGACTCTCCCGGTTTTCAACTATGCTGATGTGGTTTATGGAACAGCTCTCTCGACCACCCTTTCCAGACTGGACATCCTCTGCAATGCCTTCTGCACTTTGCTACCAACTCACCCTCTCGTACCCATCACTGCTCCCTTTGGTCCTGCCTATCCATGCTCCTTCTCCCCTAATGCCACCAGTCCCACTGTGCTTCCCTGACCTCAAAACAGTGGTTTGGGTGCCTCCCCTCATACCTATCCCATCTCCTCTCCCCATCCCCTCCTCTTCCTATGCCCTGCACTCAAGGGACCTGTGCATCTTAGCTTCCTCATCCATGCTGCTCAGTTGAGAAGTCTGCTTTCTCTTACTGCCTCCCCTCCCTCTGGAACCAGCTAGTCTCCTACATCCATCTCTCCCCCTCTCTTCTTTCCATTAAACCCCAGCTAAAACTCCCCCACTCATGCCAACCCTTTTCCTGAATCCTTCTTTTGCCTGGCTTTTGACTATCCTTTACCTCTCCCTACCCCTAACCTCACAGTTCGGACAACCTCGTAAAGTTTGTTTACCTGTTTTGACTCCTCCTTTCATCACCAGCTCAGCCTTCCTTCATTCCAGCACCATTTTATTTAATTTAATTTATTTATTTATGTCTTTGATAACTGGGTGAGCAAACTGATCCAGAGGACCATTTTCTGTCGCAACCCGAGCCACCAGGGTGGCAAACACATCAAACATCAATACAATACAGAGATACTAACATACTAAGAAGTCAGCAGAGTAGGCCCTCTGGTCTATTGAGTCTGCTCGGTGATCAGTGCTCATACAGGGCACTGACAAGGCACCCCCCACCCCACAGGGTCTCCCCACTCCCATCCCCCGGGGAGGAGGTGCTGAGATGCAGCCTCCCCCTATACCTATTCCACCTTTTCTTGAACCCCTCCACAGTTTCAACCACCACTAGTTTAATAGGAAGCACAGTCCAGGGATCAACTACCCTCTCAGTGAAATAACGTCTCCTTGTCTCCCCCTTAGTCTCCCCCTGACCAGCCTCATCGAGTGTCCCCTGGTGGCCTTCTCTTCCCTCAGTTGAAGCACCCCTTCCTGGCTTACCCTATTTACCCTCTTGAGACAATTAAAGACCTCGATCATGTCCCCTCTGTCCCACCTCTCCTCTCTAGGGAGTACAGATCAAGCTCCCCAAGTCTCTCCCCATAGGGCTTGTACCCTAGGCCCTGTATCATCTTGATCATCCACCTCTGGCCCCTCTCTAGGAGAGCAATGTCCCTCTTTAAATAAGGATGCCTAAACTGCACACAGTACTCAAGGTGCAGTCTAACCAACCAATTGTACAGTGGAAGGAGTACCTCCCGGCTCCTTGAGGTAATCCCACTGGATATGCACCCAAGCATTTTATTTGCCTGGGCCGCAGCCCTCCTACACTGCTCTGAATTGTTCATTTTGGCATCCACCACCACCCCGAGGTCCTTCTCCCCCCTCGAGACCTGCAGTATCTCACACTCAAGGTATATGGATGAGCTGGATTCCTGGATTCCACCTCCACAGTTTCAACCACCACTAGTTTAATGGGAAGCGCAGTCCAGGGATCCACTACCCTCTCAGTGAAATAATGTCTCTTTGTCTCCCCCTTAGTCTCCCCCTGACCAGCCTCATCGAGTGTCCCCTGGTGGCCCCCTCTTCCCTCAGCTGAAGCACCCTCTCCCGGCTTACCCTATTTATCCTCTTGAGACAATTAAAGACCTCGATCATGTCCTCTCTGTCCCACTTCTCCTCTCCAGGGAGTACAGATCAAGCTCCCCAAGTCTCTCCCCATAGGGCTTGTCCTCTAGGCCCTGCATCATCTTGGTCACCCACCTCTGGACCCTCTCTAGGAGAGCAATGTCCCTCTTTAAGTAAGGACGCCTAAACTGCACACAGTACTCAAGGTGCAGTCTAACCAGCCAATTGTACAGTGGAAGGAGTACCTCTTGGCTCCTTGAGGTAATCCCCCTGGCTATGCACTCAAGCATTTTATTCGCCTGGGCCGCAGCCCTCCTACACTGCTCTGAATTGTTCATTTTGGCATCCACCACCACCCCGAGGTCCTTCTCCGCCCTCGAGACCTGCAGTATCTCACACCCAAGGTATATAGATGAGCTGGATTCCTGGCCCCCAGGTGCAGGATCCTGCACTTTCCAGTATTAAACTTCAACTTCCAGGCACACGACCACCCCTCCGGAATCTCTAGGCCCCTCTGGAGGGCCAATCCTCTTTCTTCCCCATCCACCACCACCACCAGCTTTGAGTCATTGGCAAATAGGCTCATCTCACTCCTGATACCCCTTCTAGTGTCAGAGATAAAAACGTTGAACAGGAGTGGGCCCAGCACCAATCCCTGTGGGACCCTGCTAATAACTCTCCTGGGAGACAAGACCTCACCCTGAACCATTACCCTCTGAAAATGACCTGTTGGCCAGTTTTCTATCCACCTGACCATCCATGCCCCCAGCTTCTCCAACAGCCCGGAATGTGGCACCGAGTCAAATGCCTTGCTGAAGTCCTGAAAGAAAACACCCACTGGCCTGCCCAAATCCAGTGCCCTCATCACCCACTCATACAACTCCACCAGGTTAGTCTGACGTGATCTGCCCTTAACAAAGCCATGCTGTCGATCATCTAGGTGGCCCCATGCCCTCAGAAACCCCTCCATCCTCTCTTTTAAGATGCCTTCCATTACCTTGCCCACCACTGACATCAGGCTTACCGGCCTGTAATTTCCTGGCTCCTCTCATGAGCCGCCCTTATGTACTGGCACAATGCGGGCCATCCTCTAATCCTGTGGCACCCACCCGGACTGGAGAGAGGAGTTGAAGAGGTCCATCAGGGGTGCAGCCAGGGTATCAGCCATCTCCTTAAGCACCCTGGGATGGATACCATCTGGGTCTAGTGCCTTCTCCGCTCTTAGGACCTTGAGGGCTTCCCTCACCCTCCCAATGGGGATCTCAATGTCCATGGCCCCTCCCCCATCTGTTGGTTCCTCACTCCCCCCCATTCAGCTCCACCCCACCATCCCTCCTAGTGAAGACCAAGGTAAAAAAGTCATTTACTACCTCAGCCTGCTCTCCTGCTTCTTCAGCCCACTCACTCCCTGACCTCAGCCTCCCCATCTGTTCCTTCCCTTTTCTTCTTTCTCTGATACACCTGAAGAACCCTTTTCCTCTCTTCAAATCCCCTGAGCTAACTGCCTCTCTGCCCCCGCCTTAGCTGACCTTACCACCCTGGTGACCTTCCTGGCCATAAAATCATACTCCCCCTTGTTTACAACCCCACATCTGTACTTGCTAAAGGCAGCCTTCTTTTTCCCTTACCACTTCCTGGAATTCCCTAGTCCACCAGTTCGGCTTCCTGGCTCTGCCCCACTTCCTTTTCTCCTTCGTGCATGCCTTGGTAGCCTTCATGAGCCCCTTTTTAATAACCTCCCATCAGCTGTCAGTGTCCATACCCATTCTGATCCCATCTAGGTAACCCCTGAGGATCAGCTTCATACCCTCGAAGTCCCCACCTCTAAAGTCAACTACCTTCATTTTTAAATGATCTCCCCCAACCCCCAGGATCAGGGAAAACCAGACTGTGGCATGATCTCTCCCCGCCAGTGGATCCCCAACCTCGAGGTCCCTGATGAGCTCCCTGTCTGACAGGATCACGTCCAGGACGCGACCCTCCCTCGTCAGGTCAGTTACCAGCTGGGTAAGAAACGCATGCTGGAAGACATCCAGCAGCTGCTGCCCCCTGGCCGAGGAGGATGCCATAGTACCCCAGTCTTCTCCTGGCATATTTAGATTCCCCAGCACTACCATATTACCCCCCCCAACCACAGTGGTCCCTAAGGTTCTCCAATAGGCTCTTCTCCAGATGTTTCCTCTGCCCGGGTAGCCTGTATACCACCCCCAACTTCACCCTCCTGCCACCTGGAGCCTGCAGGGTGACTCATAGAACCTCCACCTGCCCCCCCTGCTTCCTCAACCTTGCAGACCCCTATGCCATCCTTGATGAAAAAGGCCACCCCTCCCTCCACCCTCCCCACCACTGTATCCCTTCTGAGCGTGGTGTATCCTACCAGGTTGAGGTCCCTGTCATGCCCTGGGGTTGCCCTGGTTTCAGTGACAGCCACCATATCCACACACACCCTCCAGCAGCAGCGCCTGAAGCTCTAGCATCTTGTTACCCACGCTCCTGCCGTTAATCAGGGCCACCCTTCAACTCATCCCCCTACCCCCCCATCCCCTGCCCTGAGAGCCCCCAGTCTGCAGCCTGATAGGGCCCACTCTTGCCCTGTCGGGTGCATCTGGTCTGTACATCTCCCCTAGCTATGGGGAGATGGCCATGGCTATGCTGGTTGGGCCTGCCAGGAGGCCCCCCCTCCCCCTCTTACAAGTTTAAACCCCACCTAGAGTGAATGAATCCTTCCAATCTATGCTTCAAGACCTCTTTCCCCCTCACACGGAGGTGGATCCTATTCCTCACGTACAGTTCCATGTCCTCCCAAGTTGTACCCCAGTCTCCCACCCACCCATACCTCCTCGCTTCCCACCATTCCCCCAGTCATACATTCACCTCCCTTACCTTCTGCTTGTTTTCCACACTGGCCCTGGGTACCGGTAAGATCTCAGAGAAGGAGACCGAACACCCAATGTCCTGACACACCCTGGCTAGCTCACGAAACCTAGCCTAAATCTCCATCATACTGTTCCACTCTATATGATTAGTACCCACGTGCATTAATAAATCAGGGGTCTCCCCACACTCTTTTGCCAGAGACTAGACCAGATGCTTGGCCTTGTGCACCATCATGCCTGATATACTCTTGCTCATAACACCACTGGTGGTCTCCTCCCTCCCCACCCTCCCTACCTGATCCCCTAACTGTGGAATCTCCCAAGAGGAGCACTCTTACTGCCTCATTTTCCTAGGCCCCCCATCCCAGCTGCTCCCCATCTCCCCCACCTGTAAGTTTTCCGTCTCCCCCTCACCTGTATGCCTATTTCCATCCTGTCCCCTCATCCAGATCTTTCTTCTCACTGACCTGGCCCCTGAGCCACTACCCATCCCCTGTGGCTCCCAGGCCCAACTCCGTACTACCCCCATGACAAGACCCCCCTGCCCCTGGAGCCTCTACCAGCCCCCCTCCCATGCTCCTCCCCTCTCTCCCCCGTATTACACCATCCCCATCCCTTCTTGATCCCCTGTCCTTCCCTGGCCCACCCCTCAAGTGTCCCCTACTTTTCCATTCCAGACTCCTCCCTGCCCCTAGAGTCCTGACTCCCAACCTTCCCCCATCTTCTGGTGCTCTCATATCCCTTTTCCCAACTACCCCCACTGAATCCCTTGCATTGGAGTATATCCGCCACTCTTATCTACTGAGTTTCCTGCCACTTCCAGTTTACCTGTCCCCTCTGGAGCCTCCTCCATCCCAGGAAACACCTCCTCATCTGATTGTACCAGCATGCAAATTTATTGCCATGCTCCACATCTAATGTCCTGACCTCACCAGCCGGTCTCCCCCCCATCAGTCTTCCTTTTCCTGTACCTCTGTCCTGGTCCCCCAACCACCTTCCAGGTCCCTGGTCTTTCATTGCCCCCATGCCAACTGGTGATCCCATCCATCCCGTGGGGCCACCCCCACTCCCCTATTGGTAGCAAAGTCCTTGTGCCCATACCATTTCTCTCAGGCAGCTTCTTCCCTGTTTGGGCACCACCCCTGAACATGCTCCTCCCACACCATTTATCCCTAGCTTGCCCTCCCCTGGCCAACCCCACAGTAGGTTCACCATCCATTTACCCCCATCATCCCCAATGCCCACCTTAACCACTTAACCTCCTCCTTGAGATGTGCCAGTCATTGGCACACCAAGCAATCCCCCATCCTCCATGCCAAGGCCAATACCATGGCCGACCTACACCCTACGCACCCTACCACTCTCCCGAAGATGCCAGCCCTCGTGATCTGTCAACCTTGCCCCCTATCAGTCCCCCCCCCCATATCGCTTTTCACTCCTGGTCTGTTGCCCCATTCCTATTCCTAGTAAATGTCCAAGTCATGCCAGAGCACCTTGGGGCCCCCTCCACCAATGCACTGTGCCAGCTACCTAAAACAAGAATGCCTTTCCCAAGTATGTTAAGAACTCCACTTAACATAGGCAGTACCAAACAGAGTAGCCCCCCCCAACACAAGCTGTACCAAAGCAGCAACTCCACCATGAGTCCAGGGCACCGCCTTTTCCGAGTCCAGGCCACTATACCTTAGCTGGCTCCACCCCCTATGCACATTTAATAGAGGTCGGGGTCAGGGCCAGGGCCAGGAGGGTGGGCGGGATACAAATCACTGCAGCTCCTTTCTTGCTTTGGTGCATCCAGTCTCAGCCTCCTCTGTTTTTAAAACTCCCACACCGTGCCTGACTGGCCGCCTTCCTTCTTGCTCTCTCGGATCCTCCAGTCACCACTCCCTCTGACCTGGCCCGCTGCCTAGCGGTCAGCAAGGACCCGCTGCTCACCACTCCCTCTGGCTCTTCTGGTCGCTGCTCCCGCTGACCCTGGCCCACTTCCTAATGGCCGGGAAGGACTCGCTGCTTGCTGCTCCCAAGCAGCCAGGAGACTCACCCTTATGGCCCTTACAGCCGCCGCTGATCTCCATCCCCCTCCCAGATACAGGAGACAGAATTAGAACAAGACAGGACTGCTGAATACACTTGGTATGAGGTATATCCCAGATACAGGAGACAGAATTAGAACAAGACAGGACTGCTGAATACACTTGGTATGAGGTATATCCCAGATACAGGAGACAGAATTAGAACAAGACAGGACTGCTGAATACACTTGGTATGAGGTATATCCCAGATACAGGAGACAGAATTAGAACAAGACAGGACTGCTGAATACACTTGGTATGAGGTATATCCCAGATACAGGAGACAGAATTAGAACAAGACAGGACTGCTGAATACACTTGGTATGAGGTATATCCAGATACAGGAGACAGAATTAGAACAAGACAGGACTGCTGAATACACTTGGTATGAGGTATATCCCAGATACAGGAGACAGAATTAGAACAAGACAGGACTGCTGAATACACTTGGTATGAGGTATATCCCAGATACAGGAGACAGAATTAGAACAAGACAGGACTGCTGAATACACTTGGTATGAGGTATATCCCAGATACAGGAGACAGAATTAGAACAAGACAGGACTGCTGAAGACACTTGGTATGGAGGTATATCCCAGATACAGGAGACAGAATTAGAACAAGACAGGACTGCTGAAGACACTTGGTATGAGGTATATCCCAGATACAGGAGACAGAATTAGAACAAGACAGGACTGCTGAATACACTTGGTATGAGGTATATCCCAGATACAGGAGACAGAATTAGAACAAGACAGGACTGCTGAATACACTTGGTATGAGGTATATCCCAGATACAGGAGACAGAATTAGAACAAGACAGGACTGCTGAATACACTTGGTATGAGGTATATCCCAGATACAGGAGACAGAATTAGAACAAGACAGGACTGCTGAATACACTTGGTATGAGGTATATCCAGATACAGGAGACAGAATTAGAACAAGACAGGACTGCTGAATACACTTGGTATGAGGTATATCCCAGATACAGGAGACAGAATTAGAACAAGACAGGACTGCTTGAAGACACTTGGTATGAGGTATATCCCAGATACAGGAGACAGAATTAGAACAAGACAGGACTGCTGAATACACTTGGTATGAGGTATATCCCAGATACAGGAGACAGAATTAGAACAAGACAGGACTGCTGAATACACTTGGTATGAGGTATATCCCAGATACAGGAGACAAAATTAGAACAAGACAGGACTGCTGAATACACTTGGTATGAGGTATATCCCAGATACAGGAGACAGAATTAGAACAAGACAGGACTGCTGAATACACTTGGTATGAGGTATATCCCAGATACAGGAGACAGAATTAGAACAAGACAGGACTGCTGAACATACTTGGTATGAGGTATATCCCAGATACAGGAGACAGAATTAGAACAAGACAGGACTGCTGAATACACTTGGTATGAGGTATATCCCAGATACAGGAGACAGAATTAGAAAGACAGGACTGCTGAATACACTTGGTATGAGGTATATCCCAGATACAGGAGACAGAATTAGAACAAGACAGGACTGCTGAATACACTTGGTATGAGGTATATCCCAGATACAGGAGACAGAATTAGAACAAGACAGGACTGCTGAACATACTTGGTATGAGGTATATCCCAGATACAGGAGACAGAATTAGAACAAGACAGGACTGCTGAATACACTTGGTATGAGGTATATCCCAGATACAGGAGACAGAATTAGAACAAGACAGGACTGCTGAATACACTTGGTATGAGGTATATCCCAGATACAGGAGACAGAATTAGAACAAGACAGGACTGCTGAATACACTTGGTATGAGGTATATCCCAGATACAGGAGACAGAATTAGAACAAGACAGGACTGCTGAATACACTTGGTATGAGGTATATCCCAGATACAGGAGACATAATTAGAACAAGACAGGACTGCTGAAGACACTTGGTATGAGGTATATCCCAGATACAGGAGACAGAATTAGAACAAGACAGGACTGCTGAAGACACTTGGTATGAGGTATATCCCAGATACAGGAGACAGAATTAGAACAAGACAGGACTGCTGAACATACTAGGTATAAGGTATATCCCAGATACAGGAGACAGAATTAGAACAAGACAGGACTGCTGAATACACTTGGTATGAGGTATATCCCAGATACAGGAGACAAAATTAGAACAAGACAGGACTGCTGAACATACTAGGTATGAGGTATATCCCAGATACAGGAGACAGAATTAGAACAAGACAGGACTGCTGAATACACTTGGTATGAGGTATATCCCAGATACAGGAGACAGAATTAGAACAAGACAGGACTGCTGAATACACTTGGTATGAGGTATATCCCAGATACAGGAGACAAAATTAGAACAAGACAGGACTGCTGAACATATTAGGTATGAGGTATATCCCAGATACAGGAGACAGAATTAGAACAAGACAGGACTGCTGAAGACACTTGGTATGAGGTATATCCCAGATACAGGAGACAGAATTAGAACAAGACAGGACTGCCGAATACACTTGGTATGAGGTATATCCCAGATACAGGAGACAGAATTAGAACAAGACAGGACTGCTGAATATACTTGGTATGAGGTATATCCCAGATACAGGAGAGAGAATTAGAACAAGACAGGACTGCTGAACATACTAGGTATAAGGTATATCCCAGATACAGGAGATACAATTAGAACAAGACAGGACTGCTGAACATACTAGGTATGAGGTATATCCCAGATACAGGAGATACAATTAGAACAAGACAGGACTGCTGAACATACTAGGTATGAGGTATATCCCAGATACAGAAGACAGAATTAGAACAAAACAGGACTGCTGAATACACTTGGTATGAGGCATATCCCAGATACAGGAGATACAATTAGAACAAAACAGGACAGTCGAATACACTTGATATGAGGTCAAATTACATAGTACAAATATTTCAGAGAAATTAATACATACTGGTGTAGTGACATACATTAAGTGGCTGTGCAATATAAAAGGCTTAACATGGTGATTATGGTAAAGTATTACATGCAATGTACATACAGTCACCAGGGAGCCAAGGAAATAAATACAGTTAAAACGAAGGTTCAGTCTATAACCAGGAGTGGTACAGGCACAAGTCATAGGCGGAAATGCAACTTAAGTTAATTTGCAGAACCAGCTAACTGTTCAGAATAAAACAGGTAGTTATATCCAGACTAAACAGAGAAGCAGAACAGTGCAAGAGGGTAGGGGCACTGGAGGCAGGGTGAAGGCAAGAACAGGTGCTATGCCATGATATGGGCCCCGGTACTGCCTGGAGAACAGCTGCAGGTACAAGCGGCCTCAGCCAGGAGCCACGCCCTTAAGTTTGCCTTGAAAAACTGATGGGAAGGGGATGATCGGATGGACAAAGGAAGTCTATTCCAGAGGGAAGGGTTAGAGACAGAGAAAGCTTTACCACCCATGGTAGAAGTAGTGTGAGGGAGTTCCAGTGGGGGAATGGAGGAGGCTCGGAGACTCTGAGAGACCACTCTGTCAGCAAGTAGGGAGGAGTAGGGGGACAGCTGATGGTTCCTGAGTGCACTGTCAACGATGCTGCCCGTAGCAAAGTCAAAACGACCCTGCAGAGAGAGAGTCACCCTAGGGACTGGTATAGCGAGCAGTGGTGGGTGGTAAAAGAGGCTTGAAGGATAAAGAGGCAGATGGAGATGTAAGTGGTATGTAAGTGGGTCCATAGGGAAGATGACGCATTACAGTATACAGGGGAGCAGTAGTCAAGGAGGGGCAGAAGGTTTCCTTGAGCAATGGTTAGGTGAGCTTCAGGGGACAGAAATAGATTTTGGTGGTAGACAGCACCTAATTTACGGTGGATTTTCATCACAGTGTTGCTGATGTGTTAGTTGAAAGTAAGGGAGGGATCTAGGGTGACACCTAGATATTTAAAGGCAGGGACAGTTTGGAGTGGAGGGCCAGTAGGGGTAGCAATCAAGAGTGGAGTTTTTGACCTGGCTAAATTTGCTAGGAATGGCTTAGAGTCAAAGAGCATGGCCTTTGTCTTTTTCTCATTAAAGAGAAGTTTTCTGGAGAGGAACCAGCTCTGTGAGGCCCCAAAGTTTGCTGTGAGGGTGGTAGACAAGGACTCTATGGAATTATTGCTGTGGTATATGACTAGGTCATCCGCATAAAGGATAGCCTTGCAAGTGATGCTTTCAGCAGGGAGATCATTATTAAACATAGAAAAAAGTAGAGGCCCCAGTATTGAGCCCTGAGGTACACCGGTATGGGTAGGTAGTGGACCAGAGAAATTTTTACCAATCATGATGGACTGGGACCTGACTGAGAGGTAACTATGGAACCATGTGACTGTGTCTGGTGAGCAGCCGAAGTTTAGCAGGGTGGAGTAGAAGAGATAATGGTCTATGAGGTCGAAAGCCTTCGACAGATCCACAAACTGTGCCTATGGCCCTGCCCTTGTCCATATTTCTAAGGATATGGTTCGAGAAAAGTGCCAAGGTGGAGGAGGTACTATGGCGTTTGCAGAAGCCATGCACTTTCTGAGTTTGCCCAGTTTGCACATATGGTTTGTATGCAAATTCATTTGTCCTCTGTACGCAAAGTTTTACCATTTTGTCTGTACTGCACTCAGTTTATGCTCTTTATGTCATCTTCATTGTAACAACATCACCTGACTGACTGTATTTTGTTTGTAATTGTGCTTGTCCCCTTCCCCTTTCCCCTTGGCTCAAACCTGGAAACCAGCCTCAGCTCAGTATGCCTCTCCTGGTTACCAATTTGTAAATAAATAAATGTTGGAACAACGCTATCCCATGGCAGTCCATCACATATCCCATATTTCTAGATTAGTATAGCAGTTATAATCTTCTTTCATTTTTGTGGACATTATTCTTGTTTGGGTGAATGTGAGTGATAACATGTTGTTTTATTTTATATAACGTAGTACCTTTTACATGAAACTCATCATATTTCTTTGACAGATGAATTTCTTTAAAAAACTGGTTTCCTTGGTCAAAAAGTAAAAGCAAAAATTAACTGATTGCTAGATTTTGTTCATAGACCTCAGAGAACGTTTTCCCAGTGAACAGTGACTACTTCCTCATTTGGCACTCTCTAGCTAGCAGAATAATACTGTACACGATGGAAGTTATGGCTCGCCCTCTAGAGGCCAGTGTGTGTATGATATGCAGCTACAAATCAGAATGCATTTCAGCACTCCATTAAATAAATATAGCATTTCTTTGCTTACCGTTGTAGCCCCTACCCATTTCATGGGCTACTAAAATATCCCCTTGGCTACTAACATGTGCCAGAGAGTAAACAGTTTTCTTTATTACAATTTTTGGCCAGGAAAGACATAGTATGCCTAGGCTTGTTTCCAGGTGCATCCTGGGAACACAGGGAAGCTATGTGACTTGCTCATGGTCACACAGTTTGTAAATGGGGGCTGTGGGATACAAACCCAGTTCTCCAGGTTAGCAACTCATTGCTCTTAACCATTACGTTATACTGCCTCCCATACAGTTAATGTATAATTAACAGTTAGAAACCCTTGCATATGTACTTATCAGCTACAGAAAATGGGGATGCGCTTAAAGAGGTTATAGGAGGCAGTATAGAATGTTCTAGAGTAGCCTTCTGTCTAGAGTTTGGAGTGGGAAAGAGCTACAGCAGCTCCCAGCCTTGGGCTAGGGGCACCAGGCCTCCAGAGGGCAGGGGCTAGAGTATGACAAAGATGGGGGTTGCGGTGTATCACAGGTGTTTTTTCAGTGGGTGCTGGGCTTAGAGGGAGCTCAACATCCAGGCAACGATACAGGAGAGAAAAGTAATGAAGCATGGCCACAGAAGTTACACAGACAGTTGTGTGTTTCTTGTCCCAGCGCTTCGGTCCAACAATAGGGCCTTCATCAGGGGGTGTTACCTGTGGACGTGCTTCATTAAATACTTTGAATTTCTGAAGATCTCTGCTGTGTTTGTGAGCATTGGAGTGCTGGGCAAAAACATTTCTTTCCAGGGGCTAGAATATACCTGCCAGGCCCGGATGTGTTGGCAGGATTCAGGTCTGGATTGTAGCACAGGCAAGCCAATGGGTCCTGGTCTCCAGAGGGTCTCCAATCAGCAGCTGAGAGCAGACAGCAGCACAGTACAACCTGAGCCAAGAAGAGAGGCTCAGTGAGAAATGAGATGCAGGATTTGTAGGGAAAAGCTCTGTGGTCACTGTTGGTTTCCAGGAGTACTTGTGCTAGTGTAACCCCTAGGTGGTGCTATTCCAAGGGCTACTACCCCTGCCTTGTGGGTCCATGCAAGGCTGAGGGGCCTGGGTTCCCAAAGCTTACATTAAACTGTTTCTTTCCAAGATAGTACTTTGCACCGTACCTCCACCCAGAGTTTAGCTTTAAGAGGGCTAGCTGTTACCTGGTACAACCCCCTGGGATGTCATACCACCCACTATAACCATTAGCCTCCCCAACACATGACCCAATAACATTTCCCCACATTTCAAACACTTTTTCATTAAATGACTTTCGCTAATAATATGCTCACGACACCATATTTACAAAACATCAATAACAATATTTATTCACCAGGGGTTGGGGGTTAGGAATGGTAAAACAAGAGTAGAGGCTATGCAATCAAGATCGTTATTATTTACATATTTACTGTCGATTTGGTTTGGTTAGGATTTTGGTGCTGGTGGAAACCCTCCAGCTGGGTAGATACCTGGTTTTAAATCAGAAAAGCAATCACATTGTACCAACATTGATATCCAGAGCCCTGGCTATCTAAGCTGCCTAGAATCAGATGGAACACAATATCATTTTACCCACAACTGGTACCAGTTTTCCAGACTTTGGTATGAGACCCCACAATCCCACACATTTTACCCTGGGTACCCAGTTACCAAGACAGTCCCTTGATGGTTGCAGGCCTGGTGGACGGTGCAGCTGTTTGTTGGATGGCTTGATTGTTAGAAATTACAGTTTGGTTTTCAACATTAGAAATTCGAACTACTGTCCCTTTGGGAGGTATGCAGGGATTGCCCTGCATGTTGCAGTCGAAACTTTGGCTAGATGCAAACAGCCGGTTATGTCAGTTTGGAGAGCAAATAGTATTCCTGAACACCCATCACATTTATATGCTTTGGCACATTCAGTACATTTACATTTCAGACACATCTGGTACGATCAATGAAGGGAAGCACCTTCAACCAGGGTCCAGGATGGCCGCCCTGGTCTATCTGCATAGGAACAATCATTTCCAGGTTATTTTAGTCAAATCCAGTAGACTTGAGGTCTCAGTCCTACTCGTGGTACATGGCTGTAAGTTGCAGCTCCACTGGACAGCTTGACCAAGTAAATTAGAAGAAGCTGGACCTCCCAGGCAAAGTCAGAATGAGCCCCTGTACTGAGTGCTCCCCTTCCAGTCCTGTAGGCTCCATAGCAGACATCACGTATCAGCACATTTATACCATTTTCTGGGCTCACTTGGGTCCCCCAGAACAGTCAGGTCCACCTGCGCTGGGCAAGACAGGCACATCAGATGCAAGGTGCAGACCAGTAGAACAGTCACAAATAGCAAGGTTTTAAAAACAGGGTCCACCCGCGCTGGGCTAAGGTTAAAGGAGCCCTCAAGGACTTAGAGACCCAACTCTCTGGTAGCTGAAGTCTTAAACGCTACATAAGGAGGTACCACCATGAGTGTACAACTTTCACACCATATTTACAGAGCGTTTGCTTTGAATAAAAGGTAATGGAAGATTGTCATATTGTTACCTATAATGTCAAGAGGCTTCACAACCCAGTGAAGTGCACCAGAGTCTTACAGAAAGTGGGGAGGATAGGTGCATCAGTTACGATGCTGCAAGAGACACACCTCACTCAGATAAAACATGCGAAGCTTCATTAATCCTGGGTGGTGAAGGTCTTTTCTTATTATAAAGACCACCCCCACAAAGGGGAGTTGCAATCTTAATATATAAAACATGCCCCTTTGAGGTCAGGGAAGTCTTCTCAGATGTAAAAGGCAGATTTATTTGTATCAAGGGGCATTATCGTGCAGTACCATGTGATATGCTCAATATCTCTGCCCCTAGTATTGCTGCAGTACATGCAGACAGGCAGATTTATTTGTATCAAGGCACATTATCGTGCAGTACCATGTAATATGCTCAATATCTCTGCCCCTAGTATTGAGGCAGTACATGCAGACTTCATGAAAAACACGCTATTGAAATTTGGCACTGGAAAAAATAGGCTATATCTGGTTGGTGGGGAATTTAACATAATTTTAGAAACCCTCCCTGGACAGATACGGGATGGCAGGGATGTTTACCTAGAGCAGAATGGTGTATAAAATAACTAGCTTGAGACGTAGGCTAACAGACATTTGGAGGTTCCTGAATCAGTGAAAGATTTTACATTTTGGTCAAACTCCCAAAAGATGTACTTGTAAATCGACTATTTTTTAAATGTCAGTGGACTGGTTCATGTGACTGATATAAAGAAACATAGACTTTGACAGCAGATAAGGACCACTTGGCCCACCCAGTCTGCCCATTTCCCTACCTATTGGATAAGCTGCAGATCCTAGTTAACCAGCAGCCTACTTCCTCCTACCCCCAATAGAATGTGCTCCATAAAAAGCACTGTGACCTCAGACCATGTCCCATTGGTCCTTGAGCCTAATATAGTTTCACCTCTAAGGTCACCCAACTGGTGATTGAATGGTTCCCTCCTGATGGACACAGACTTCCAGTTCTCAGTGAAAAAAACAACATAGTGGTGTACCTGGCTTTAAATTTGCAGGGGCAAATGTCTGTAGGAGTTCGACGGGATGGTCTTAAAGCCTTCCTCACTGAGTGAATAATTCAGTTTATTTCCCAGAACAAAAAAAACAAACAACAGAAAATGAAAGAACAACTAGACTTAGAATACAAAGTTTTGATCTGGAAGCAGAGCACAACATTACTCTCAATGAAACTGTTAAGAAGCACCTAGAGGCAGAAAGAATAAAATTGACAATATTTCTAGATAACAAAATTGAGGGTGTGCTCAGATATCCCAAACAATGCTATCACAAATCAGGGAGTCTTGCAGGCTGTCTGTTGGCCTATCAGCTTAGGAAAGAAGCAGCTAGTCAAGCAGTGCTTCAGCTATGCCCTGACCCAAAGAGACCTATGCCCTGACCCAAAGAGACCACAGACTGTATCAGACCCTAAAAAATACTACAGTCCTTTGCATCTTGCTACAAAACACTATACTACCAAGCCATGGTATCACAGTTTAGAGAGAAATTAGATGGGTTCTTTCAGAGAATCCACCTAACCAAATTAGCAGATGAAGCAAGAGAGATGTTACGCAGACCCACTGAAAGAGAAGAATTTCTAGGGGTAAGAACAAAATCTTAAAATGGGAGAATCTCCTGGCCCCGACAGGATAATGTCAGAATTTTACAAGCACTTCTGAAACTTACTACCACCGTTGTTAATTGAGGTCAGTAGAGAGGTGCGGTGGGGGATGGGAAGGCCGCAGTCACCTGGAGGTTTGCACAAATCTCAGTGCTCCCAAACCAGGAGAAGACACCATGTTCTGCTGCTCGTACAAGCCTATCTTCCTTTTAAATGTAGACATATGTAACCCCTAGGTGGCGCTATCCCAAGGGCTACTACCTCTGTCTGCTTGGCTAGTAGCAGGTTAAGAGGCCTGAGTTCTGAAAAGGGTGCTTCCACCCAGAGGTTAGGGTTGGTAGTGGTCAAGCCAACCTGGGCACAGCCCTCGGGGACACTGTAACCCCCCTCTTTCCTTACTAGTGGCCGGAACAACACACAATAATCACTTCCACAATACCCCAGATACACCACACAAGTACCAACACTCTTTGCACTTACCACCAGGGCTTTCCTCTGGCTCGACCCTGGGGGCCCCCTGTAAAACAAGGTTATACACAGCAAATAACAGCAGTACAGTACTCTTGCACAAACTGGAACCACAGTCAGGGTAAATGCAAAAAAAGTTAGATCTGATTTAAGGGACTTAAACAAGGGAGGGGCGTAATCAGGTTAATTTACTTAAAGACTGTATCAATCAAACAATTATTCATATACTTCAGGGTCCATAAACAGTCACACACTCCGGGTACCCAGATGGAGAACGGTTGGCTAGCCAGGAATGTTGCAGCTGGTTGGGGCCCTGTGATGGAGGAAAACAACATGCACCACACACACTAATTGTAATCTGGAGCCAGAGGGCTCAGTTCGTGAAAAGAAAACAACAAGACAATCAGATAACACACTTTTAGATTAGGCTGTTGTTGCAGGGAACTACCCTGATGATTACACACAATACCCAAGACTGGACACAGGCGGGATGAAAACTGAGACTGCAGGTGGTTGATCTGGAGTACCAGGAGAAGCAGGGCCCACAATATTCGCCGAGGCGTCATTCCTGTTCAAGCATGGAGCAGGGGGCTGATCCCCAGGCAGATCTCTCGTTGATGGCTTTCTCTGTGCAGCGGGTAGTCTGGCTGGGCCAGTGTGGCAAGGCCCAGGCCAAATGGAGACAAATTCAGATACAGTCTGGTTTGGGCTGGATACAGCTTCCAGCAAGCAGAACACAGTTCACACAGTGGGGGAACCAAATCACGACCCACTAAGAACTCATAGCACATTTACATGTAAGGAAATTCTACTGTACCAGGCAAACTGCTCTCCAGTCATGATTGCAAAGTCTCTGCACAAACCGGGGATTCAAAAGCAGCTGGAAATCCTGACAGGCCGATCGCATTCAGCAAATTCTTCGGTCTTCTTCAGGTATGAGCCTGGTAAAAAATCAGTGGCTTACTTCGTTCTCACAGACTAGGATTTAGTCCAAAATAATTCTCTTCTCTCCCTCTCAGGGGCAGCAGGCAGACATGCAGGCCACAACTCAGGCCTTTCCACAGTTCTCCCACATGAAACTACTCTGATGGCTGCTTGACTGTCTCAAGCTGTTGCTTCTTCAGCTCCCAACTTAGATCTAACTCAACTGCCAGCAAGCCTGGGACTTTTCCCAGAATCCAAATGGTTCAGTTGGCTGATCTGTCTGTCAGTCACAACAAAGGCTCCCCCTTCAGGTGCAAAAAAGGTGCCAAAAGCCCAAAACTACAATTCCTACAGTTTTGACTCCAGACAGCTCCTGTAGTCCGGCTCCATTTTAGGTCCCACCAGCACTGATTGGTCCAATTCAGCAGTCCAGGACCAAGATAGTGGAGATAAACAAAACAGTCCTTGCTGCAAAGAAGGCAGGTTAGACAAACTACATTATCATTATCACTCTAAATGATTTTCAGCATATAGTTACATCGTTCAACAGAGGTTCCTCTCAGATTATTTATGACTGCAATCCAGGCAGCCCTTAAAGAGACAGGACACAGAGGCTATACAGGCGCTCTCTGGCAATCACATTTAAACTTCTAAAATGCAGGACACCGGCCTGGCAGTGAGCATTTAGGCAAGCTCGAGGAAGACTTTTTGGAAACACCCATTTGCAGGGGGGTTACATCTTCCCTGCCTGGAGAAAACTTGGCGTCCGCGTCAAGTCTGTACCATCATGCATCAGTTAACATAAACTTATTACTTTACTATACATATTCACTACATTTCCCAATACTTTGTCCATTCTGACAATACATTAGGTATATTTCACACAAGTCAGTTGATCATTACTATACTAAACCAGGTAATAACTTCTTGTACCTTGAACAATGCAAGAGAGAGCCCTTCCCTATCAGCTAACTTGGGGCTGGATGGGGCAGGGGCACTATGGTAAGAGGGCAGAACAAGTAACCTGGAATGTGCCGTCAAGCTCATTTTGGGCAGTGAGCTTGGTGAAATATAAACACCTTTGTGAACTACATGGAGAGGAAAGTCCACAGGCCTCCCCAGAGAATCATAGCTGAAACGCGATACTGGCTTGACAGCTTGGCCAGTCTTTCTGGGGGGAACAACCACAGTCTCTGTACTTTCAACAACAGTCTTGGGTCTTTCATCACTTGTGAGGGGTGCCTCTGCCTGGATGGGAACGTCCAAACTTTGGGCACTGTCAGCTCCTTGCTGTGCAGGCTCTGTTTCTATAACACTTGACTAATTTTGCGAAGGCTCAGTCACAATCAAACTTTGAGGCTCTGAAGGGGGGTTGTCAGCACTCTCGTAGTGTTCTTCAAGTTCTGGTATGTCACCAGAAGACTCAAACCATCAACCCCTCCTTCAGGCAAATCATACAGTTCCACAATACACAGGGAAACAGCATCTTCAGACGTGATACTTTGCACTTCACTTTCAGGGAGCATTGGCTCCAAGAACGAAGCTGGGGAGTTAGACAATCCAGAAGGCCCAGCTTCATCCCCGCAATTAGTCACAGGATTTCCTCAAAACAACTGACTCAATTCATAGGAGGTGTAATAGGCATTGTCACACTCACTATCATCAGAATCTGACTGACAATCACTATCAGTCTGGACCTGCTGGGGGGGGACCTTGAACGCGTAACCACTGGGGTAGGTAGACTCTGTCTCTTTCTTGCAACAGCACGAGTCACCAGCCCAGGAGAATCAATCTCTGATTGTTCAGCCTCAATTATGACTTGGCCAATAGGTAGCAAGTGGTTACGGTGCATGGTCTTGACAGCTTTGGAGTTCTTCTCTGGGCGCACCTTGCACACAGACAAATCATCCAGCTTTCCAACTACTACATGGGGAAGATGGTGCCACTGATCAGCAATTTTGTGTTTACCATGCAGTCCCAAATTGCGTAACAACACAAGGTCTCCAGGTCGAAACTCTTGAGCCTTTACTTTTTTATCATGCCTCTCTTTGTTGGCTAGATTTCTCTTGGCAGCCATTGTCTGGGCCAGTTGATAGGCATGGTTCAATTGAGCTTTCAGTTTTTGTACATATTGCAAGTAGTTTTTGGCTCAGACCTCATCTGGAGAGACCCCAAAACAGACATCGACAGGCAGCCAGGCCTCTCTCCCGAACATGAGGCAGTAGGGGGAGAACCCTGTAGCATCATTTTTCATGCAATTGTATGCGTGTGCCAAAGTGCTAATCTGCTGGCTACATTTATGCTTGTCTTTTGGGTGGAGGGTGCCCAGCATGTCTAGAAGGGTGCGGTTAAAATGTCCTGGTTGAGGGTCTCCCTGCAGGTGATAGGGGGTGGTTCTTGACTTTCGCAGCCCCCATAGAGAGAGCATTTCTTTGATTAGTCGACTGTCGAAGTCTCTGCTCTGGTCAGAGTGGGTCCGCTGAGGGGCATCATAGTGGACAAAGAAATTTTTCGCTAGCACCTTGGCCACAGTAGATGCCTATTAATCTTTGGTGGGAAAAGCTTGTGCATACCATGTGAAATGATCCGTAACCACTAACACATTGCCAATGTTCAGCTGATCAGGTTCTAAACACAAGAAGTCTATGCAGACTAGTTCCATGGGGGTGCTGGTAGTAATATTAACAAGGGGGCAGCCCTCTGAGGCAGGGCTTTTCTTTGCAGACAGTGACTACAAGTCTTTACATGCTGCTTACCATTGGCCCCCAATTTGGGCCAGTAGAAGCGAGATTGTACCACGACAAGGGTTCTGTCAATACCGAGGTGCCCCATGTTATTGTGGAGGGACCTCAGTACCAAATCTTTAAAGGTCGTGGGCAGGACCAATTGTTGCTTGTCTACTTTGCCACTATGATTTACTGTCTCTCTATACAACAACTGATTGAGCAACTTCAATCTGGGGCCTTCTTTAAATAATAAAGCAGTTTGCAAGTCAGTGGAACGTAACTTAGACACATCTTTCCCCGCACGCAGGGCATCAAGTGCTGGCTGAGTCATAGGATCTTGAGATTGAGCTCACTGAATGCTGTCGCTGTCATTGTCAAATTGAGGTAGTGCACTAATATCTAGAGCAGAGAAGTGGCAATAAGCAGCTGGTATGCAGGTGTCAGAAGGGCCCGAGCAATCTACTGAACAGTCCACTGTGTCCGCAGACATCTGTTCATCTCTATCCAACTTTTGGCACAATGCTTGAATGTCAGATTCAGACAGCGTGACCCAATCACTCTTGGAAGTGGGCCTTCATGATAGGGCGTCAGCATCAATATGGTTCAGGCTCAGTCTGTATTCGACAACATAATAGTGGGTTGATAATGCAGAAAGCCACCGGTGCCCAGTGGCATCTAACTTAGCTGAAGTCTGTACATAGGGAAACAGGTTATTGTCAATCTTCACCAATATCTTTGCCCCATAGAGGTATTCATGAAACTGGTCAACAATGGCCCATTTTAGCGCAGGAACTCCAACTTATGCACAGGATAGTTTCGTTCAGACGGGGTCAAGCTCCTACTGGCGAAAGCTACTGGTCTCAGGCCATCCTCATGGTCTTGGTACAGCACCGCTCCTAGACCCTGCAGACTAGCATCCGTATGCAGCACATAGGATTTAGTGGGGCCAGCATAGGCAAGGATGGGGCTTGGGTGAGCTGGTATATGATCTCATGGAAGGCTGCTTCACAGTCAGGTGTCCAGTGGGGCCCAAAGAATTCACCTGGGCGGAAGTATACTTTTTCTGGTTCTTTAACAGCCCCTTTTTCATAGTTATGATTGGTAGGAGGGTAACCCTGGGTAAGGTTCAAGAGTGGGCGAATCACCTTGGAATAGCCTTTTTATGAACCTGCGGTAGTAGCCACAGAACCCCAGGAAATGTTGTAGCTCTTTCAGATTATGGTGCTGGGGTCAAGTGGTCAGTGCTTCAACCTTACTGGGATCGGTCTCTATCCCTTTTGTAGATACTATGTGCCCCACATACTTCATGGAGGTTCGGAAAAACTGACACTTGTCAATGGACAGCTTGAGGCCGAAGTCTTCCAATTGATCTAGGACTTTAAACAGTCAGTTCTCATGCTCCTCTAAGGTGCTCCCAAACACAATGACATCATCCAAGTACACCAGGCATTCCAGGAAATTCATATCTCGCACCGCACATTCCATCAGTCACTGAAAGGTGGCCGGGGCACCCGATATCCCCTGTGGCATCCATCCTCAGAAACTCATAGAACCCCAATGAACAGATGAAGGCTGTTTTCCCATGGTCTTCTGGGGCCATCGGGATCTGGTAGTATCCGCTGCAAAGACCCAACACCGAGAACCATTTGCTCCCATTCAAGCAGTCCAGGGCATCTTGTATACGAGGCATAGTGTATTGGTCTGGGATGGTCCACCGGTTCAGGGTTCGATAATCAACACACATCCTCACAGACCCATTCTTCTTACGCACAACCACAATGCGAGAGGTGCATGGGCTCCTGGATTCTTGTATCACCCCAGCAGCGAGCATTTCCTGCAGGTGTCTTCTCGCATCATCTGTGTCTGCTGGGCCTAGGCGTCGGGAACTCTCTTGAAATGGCCATTCATCGTGCAGGCGTATGTGATGCTCCGCACCCTGGACGCATCCCACATCCCATTCCTTCAATGAAAACACTTGGTCTCTCTGGGCAAGTCTTTTGCTAATTCTAGCCTTCCATTCAGCTGGCAACGGGGAGTCACCAAAGTCAAACAAGTCTGGGGTCACTCTCTCCTTCTCACCAGGGTGCTTGTTGCTGGGCAATACTGCAGTGTCTGCGCAATGTACCATAGCTAGGGTGCACCCTCTATTCACCCGGATCTCCCGATCTGACACATTGTGAATCTGGACCTTCGCTCGTCGTGCATAGGCATGGGCACAAGCAGGCAAGATGCTGGGCTTGACCAATAATCCTTCTGGCAATTTTCCATCGCCTGACGCATCCAACATCAGTATTTTATTCTTGACATCTTTCTGAAGGCGGACCTCCCATTGAATGGTACACTGGGTGTTAGGGGACAGTATCATTGTATCGGGATTCTTCTTCCACACAGTCCCCACTGGTTCATCCTGTCTACTTTCTTGGGTTTCTGTTGCAAATCATAGGCCCTCTTGATCACAGCTGGAATTTTCAGGGCCCTCCCAGTCCGTTGCCCTTGTTTCTTGTGACAGAGGTGAGTCAGTCTCCCAAACATATGGGCGTTTGTTCCTATTAACAGGAGAACCTCATCATACAGTCCGGTGGGGGGACACACTAGGGCCAGTGTCTCTACTTGCTCCTCTACACCAGTGACAGTTGCAGGAAAAGACAACCAGAGGTGGGCATATCCTAGATATGAATAAGACTTGTCACTCAGCCCACACACGTAGGCCTTCCAGGGATTGTAAGGGCACATCAGATAAGTGTTCGTTATACCAGTCCTTAAACACAATGGTCACTTGAGAACCACTGTCAAGCACAGCCCTAGTAGGAATACCATTCACAGCCACATTAGTCTCCATTGAAGGGCCCACTATCTTGGGCCAGTCTGGATGGACAACAGCAGGGGTCTGGACAGATGATTTAGCCACAGAGGGGTTTGAGTTAGGATGGCCGAACCTTTTATTGCAGTCATTTCGTGCACCCCTTGACCACTGACTCATTTTCTGAAGATCTCCTTGAAGCTGGTTCACCACTTTCTCTATGTCCTTCTGATACTGGCATTCCTTCTTCATATGGTCATCCTTGCCACAATTGTGACAAATGACATGCTCTTGGGGCATCCTTGGGGAAAACATAGCAGGGGATGCTGAAGCATCAATGGGGAGATTGTGATCTGACTTCTGTGGGTAGAGTACCATGTCTCAAAAGTTACTTTAGGATGGCAGTCAATTCCTTGAGCTCAGCCAAGAAGCCACCCCCAGTGGAGGATGCCTGAGGGTGCGCCCCCACCCCCATAACAGTCACGTTCTGACAGGGACCAGGGTCTCTGTCAGCAGGGATATCTTAGTGAACGCACCCAGCTGTGCTTTTCTGACTTCCTTCAGCAACTCCTCCCCCCCACTGTTTAGCCCACAGTGGGACACTCTTAATGGTCTCCATTCCGGAAGGGCCTTCCAGTGCCATGATCACTTGGGCTGCACTCGCCCCATAATTACAATCTATCTCTTCACCGTCTACTTCCCGGAGCTCTTTTATCAAGTCACAGTAGTCAGGTGGGTTACCTCTCCTATCCTGGAGCCTTAACTGGATGATCTGCAGCTTAGAATGCTTGGCATGTTGCAGTATGTGCCCCAATCTCACACAGTTCAACTCACTGGCGGCTACCCCACCTTTCCGGTAAGCTTTCTGCAGAGCTCTTTCTAGGCAAGTAACATACGCAGACAAACTTTCCCCCTTCCATTGCTTGGTACCTTGGAACTTCCACATCAAAGTCTCCCCCGACTCAATGCTCCCAAAATTGCCTTCAAGTACAGATAGGTACTGCTGAGCAGATGCATCAGGGTTCGTGGACCTCAAAAATGTAATGGCTTCAAGGGCGGGGCCCCTCAAACTTTCTATGATTCTTTTCCACTTCTCAGTGTCTGCACACTGCCACTTGGGTACTAAGGGGGCAACATAGCCGATCCAGATCTCCCAGTCATCTTCCCCATGGGGAGTGGGGAGGGTGTCCGAGAAGATTCTCAGCCTTCTGTAGGAGTCATGACTAATGGCAGGTACAGATATAGGGGCCAGCATTGGCACGGGCACAGAAGGCGGGGCAGTAACAGGTGCTGGGGTGGGAGGGGGTGTTGGGGAAGGAACACCCCCAGGTGGCAGGAATAATTTCTTACAGTCCTCTATGGTTTTCCCTTCCTCCTGCAACAACTTAGCAAATTTCTCCTCAAAAGTCTCAGATATGGCGGGAGCTCATCCTCCCCGGGGTCTTTACTGTCTTTTGTTATCACTCTCCAGGCAGCTGGAATCTCTTCTGGGGCAATAGTCCATGGCACTTTAGAGCTGTCCACAAGGTCACTACACTTTACTAAGGCTATGAAAGTTTGGGCAATCAAATCAGCCTGTCGACCCACCACCACAGGACTTTTTAAACATTCAACTTTGGAGAGTACTCCCTCAACAGTGTCCTTACTGGTACCCAGGGGAATATCCAGTATAAGCAGAGCATTTTGGGGGTCGATCTCCTGCCCAGTACACCAACCCACCAACTGGTGTACAGCCATTTCTACTGGGGTAGCCATTAATCTTTAACAATAATTCGTAATTTTTGGCCACTAGAAGGCACAAAATCCCTGCGGTGAGCCTCCAAGATCTAACCCTAGGTGGCATTATCCCAGGGGCTACTACCCCTGTCTGCTTGACTAGTAGCAGGTTATGGGCCTGAGTTCTGAAATGGGTGCCTCCACCCGGAGGTCAGGGTTGGTAGTGGTCAAGCTAACCTGGGCACAGCCCTCTGGGACACTGTAACCCCCCTCTTTCCTTACTAGTGGCCAGAACAATACACAATAATCACTTTCACAATACCCCTGATACACCACACAAGTACCCACACTCTTTGCACTTACCACCAGGGCTTTCCTCTGGCTCGACCCTGGGGACCCCCTGTAAAACAAGGTTATACACAGCAAATAACAGCAGTACAGTACTCTTGCACAAACTGGAACCACAGTCAGGGTAAATGCAAAAAGAGTTAGATCTGATTTATTTAAGGGACTTGAACAAGGGAGGGGCGTAATCGGGTTAATTTGCTTAAAGGCTGTATCAATCAAACAGTTATGCATGTACTTCAGGGTCCATAAACAGTCACACTCTCCAGGTACCCAGATGGAGAATGGTGGGCTAGCCAGGAGCGTTGTAGCTGGTTGGGGCCCTGTGATGCAAGAAAACAACATGCACCACACACACTAATTGTAATCCGGAGCTGGAGGGCTCAGTTCATGAAAGAAAACAAGATAATCAGATGACACACTTTTAGATTAGGCTGTTGTTGCAGGGAGCTACCCTGATGATTACATACAATACCCAAGACTGGACACAGGTGGGATGAAAACTGAGACTGCAGGTGGTTGATCTGGAGTGCCAGGAGAAGCAGGGCCCACACGATTCACCGAGGCGTCGTTCCTGTTCAGACGTGGAGCAGGGGGCTGATCCCCAGGCTGGTCTGTCGTCAATGGCTTTCTCTGTGCAGTGGGTATTCTGGCTGGACCAGTGTGGCAAGGCCCAGGCCAAATGGAGACAAATTCAGATACAGAACGTTTTGGGCTGGATACAGCTTCCAGCAAGCTGAACACAGTTCACACAGTGGGGAAACAAATCACAACCCACTAACAACTCACAGCAGATTTACATGTAAGGAAATTCTATTGTACCAGGCAAACCGCTCTCCAGTCACGGTCACAAAGTCTTTGCACAAACCGGGGATTCAAAAGCAGCTGGAAATCTTGACAGGCTGATCGCATTCAGCAAAATCTTCGGTCTTCTTCAGGTATGAACCTGGTAAAAAATCAGTGGCTTACTTCTTTCTCACAAACTTGGATTTAGCCCAAATTATTCCTCTTCTCTCCCTCTCGGGACAGCAGGCAGACATGCAGGCCACAACTCAGGCCTTTCCACAGTTCTCCCACGTGAAACTACTCTGACAGCTGCTTGACTGTCTCAAGCTGTTGCTTCTTCAGCTCCCAACTTAGATCTGACTCAACTGCCAGCAAGCCTGGGACTTTCCCCAGAATCCAAAAGATTCGGTTTTCTGATCTCTCTGTCAGTCACAACAAAGGCTCCCCCTTCAGGTGCAAAAAAGGTGCCAAAAGCCCAGAACTACAATTCCTACAGATTTTGACTCCAGACAGGTCATGTAGTCCGGCTCCATTTTAGGTCCCACCAGCACTTATTGGTCCAATTTGGCAGTCCAGGACCAAGATAGTGGAGATAAACAAAACAGTCCTTGCTGAAAAGAAGGCAGGTTAGACAAACTATATTATTATTATCACTCTAAATGATTTTCAGCAAATAGTTACATCTTTCAACAGAGGTCTCTCTCAGATTACTTATGACTGCAATCCAGGCAGCTCTTAAAGAGACAGTATACAGAGGCTATACAGGCACTCTCTGGCAATCACATTTAAACTGCTAAAACGCAGGACACCAGCCTGGCAGTGAGCATTTAGGCAAGCTCGAGGAAGACCTTTCAGGAACTCCCATTTGTAGAGGGGTTACACATGAAAATCTTCACAATGGTATTGGCAGAGCAGCTGTAGCAGTGTGTGCAATCCCTAGTTCACCCGGACCATAGAGTCTTCATAAGGTGCAGTGTTTCCAGATGATATTAGGCACCTGTTAAATTTATTCAGTATTCAGAAACAATCCCCTGATTTCTTGTTAGTCATCCTTATGGATGCAGAGAAAGCTTTTGACTGGGTGATGGATATGCATAGAGGCCCTGTATGCTACACGGCAGGCAGTAGTGCAGGTAAATGGAGCCCAATCAGACAACTTTTTCATGAAATGTGCAATGAGGCAGGGGTGTCCCCTCTCCCCTCTTTTACTTGCCTTATGTATAGAACCATTGGCAAAAGTGGTATGTCAGGATGGGGAGATTAGGATGATTGGGGGGGTGGAACACTAAATATCTTTGTATGCTGCTGAATCTCTATCTGACCCAACTGGAAACTTCAATTCCAGCTTTACTGTAGGGGTTTTGAGAGGAAAATGAGTTGTCAGGGTACAAAAAAAGCTATGAAAAATCAGAAGCCATCTGCATAATTGGGTTGTTCAGCCCTCAGTTCTGAACCACTTTTTACTTGAAATGGACTAACAAAACTACAGCAAGGTATCTGAGAGTACAAGTCACACTGGCATCTCATAACCTCATAAGCTATTTGCCCTTAACTATGAGAAGTTATATAGGGAGATACAAGCGATATTGCAAGATGGAAATTATTACTGTCAACAGTAGCAGGATGGGTAGATTCCCTTAAAATGAATATTCTGCCACGGTTCCTATTTTTTTCAACCCCCCCCCCCCCAAAATGCTATACCAATCTTCTTATGAATGGACATCTTAACCTGAATGACGCAGACTGTCCTCGCTGGTCTAATAAGGACATGCTCAATTGTTGGGGGAATTTCATTAATTGAATCTGATCGATAGAGTTTGTGCATGCAGAATGCTACTACCTAATGATATGGTTACACTGTTGTTGTTGGGAGAAAACTATCTATCTGTATGTTAGGGAGTTCTTTAATGTCTCTGTTAACAGATATTGTAGCTAATCTCCTGCTCATAGCTGAAATATAACATTTATACTAACTTTTATAGAGAAATGTATATTTTTTTCTAGCTAACCCTCCCTTGTTGTAACTAAATATAGGGGCATAGCAATTGGGGTTACTGTAAAAATTGAGGAATGACATTTATGTAGTGTGGCTGTCATATTACTCTGTTTTTGCCTACCTATGTGATCTGTAAACTGTATTTTTATATGAAGTACACTAATAAAAATAAATTTAAAAAAAAAAGTGTGCTGAATACTGTTAGTGGGTCATGATTTGATTCCCCACTGCTTAATTGTGTCACGCTGGCTGGAAACTGCATCCAGCAACTACCAGACTTTTATCCGTATTGTTCAACTGGTCTGGACCCCGTCACCTTGGCCCAGCCAGCTGCTCATGCCATAGAGAAGGACATCGACGAGAGACCTGCCCGGGGATCAGCCCCCTGCTCAACATCACAGCAATAGTAATACAGTGCTACTTGTACAGAGATGCACCAAAAACAGTGCAAGTGCAAAAAGTTTCAAATCTGATTTATTTAGGGGGAATAGAAACATAGACTTTGATGGCAGATAAGGACTGCTGGGTCCACCTAGTCTGTCCATTTCCCTACCTACAGGATAAGATGCAGATCCTAGTTAACCAACAGCCTATTTCTTCCTACCCCCCACAAAAATTGCCTTATGTCTGTCCCATGCATTCTTGAATTCTCCCACAGTTTTAGACCCTGCAGCCTCCTATGAACATGAATGAACAAGGAAGGGGCGTAATCTGGCTGATTGACTTAGTGGCTAATTTAATCAAGCTACAATGCATGCACTTTAGAGTCCCACAACACAGTCACACACACTCTGGGTACCCAGTTTTTGGTAAAGGCTAGCCTGAAGCGTTGCCCGGGGCAGGCTGGCATTGCAGCTGGTTGGCAAAAAGGCAGCCACCATTCGGTAATTCTGGTCACAGACTTGTTTGGATTTAGTCCGGTTACAATTAACTGAAGGATTCCCTCATGAGGGAAGATGAGGCAGGCAGGCCTGGCACAGCCTTCCAACCAGTTTCATGCGTGACTACGCAGGAGCAGCTGCTCGAGTATCTCGAGCTGTTCACGCTCTCAACTCCAAATTCAGACTGACTCTCTGCTGCAGGCAGCTCAGGACTTTCCCTCTGATCCAAAAGGTTTGATTCATTGATTCATCTGTCTGTCACAACAAAGGCTCTCACTCCATGTCCATTTAGGCACTAAAGTGGGAAAACTACAGTTCCTACAGAAACTCACTCCCACAAGACCCCTGGGAGCAGGCTCCATTTTAGGGCCCCCAAAGGCACTGACTGGTCCACAATGGCAGTCCAGAACCAAGATGGTGGTGATTAACATAAATGTCCATGCTGCAAAGAAGGCAGATTAGACAGACTACAATATTATTATGATTATAGCAGATAACCAGCAAACAAGTATAGTTTCCAACAGAGCTCCCCCTACGCAATTAGTGATGGCAGAACGGAGTGATTATCTGGCAGCCCAGACGGGACTCGACCATGGAAACACTCAGCCCCCCACCCAGATTAATTATACACTGCGTTATAGGCATCTCTTATAGAGATAGGACACAGAGGCTATTAAGACACTCCCATACAATAGCTTTTAAATGGTTAAGACACAATACACCAGCCTGGCAATGGGCATTTAGGCACACCCAAGAAAGATTTTCAGGAACCCCCATTTGTAGGGGGGGTTACATTTAGACAAGACTTTTTTCATTTTTTGGTAAACTGAATAAGGCCCATTAGGCACAATGCCTGTTTTCAGGGGTGACCTGGGAACCCTGGGGAGGTTAAGTCTTATTCAGGGTCACACAATATGCAAGTGGAAGTTGTGGGAATCATACCTACTTCTGCTGGATGTACCAAGCTCATCACAACTTGTTACTCTAACCTGAAGGCTAACAATAAACCGAGATCCCTTCTACCCTTTTCTGGTTACTTTCCAGGTGGAAGTAAAGATCCCATGGCACTTATTGATGAAGGGGAGGGGGTTCCCCAGCTTCGTGACCAATTTTTGCAATCAGTACAAACCGATCCATGCAACCCACCCCCAGGATGCACCTGAAAACAAGCCGTCACGGCTTAGTGTGCCTCTTCTGATCAGAAATTATAAATAAATAAATATAAATGTTGCTAGGACAGGGGCTGACAGATCTACAGAGGCTTAAGGACAGTTGAGAGGGGGAACGGGGAACAGAGATCCCAGAACAGGTTTGACTTAACATAGTGGAAAGAGGCTGGAGAATCACAGCATCCCCAGGGTGGAGGTAACTCCACTGGAGAATTCTAACACGTTTCCCAACCCCCATGACTACCAAACACTTCAAAGGAGGCAACACAGATCATTGTTGGATTGAGCGTGGTCTGGAAGGGACACACACGCAAATCTTGCCCAAAACTAGTACTCTTCTGAAAGAAGATAGATGGGGAAATGACACGTATTTGTACACAACTGATGCCATTGACTTTCTGACTTTGGTATGGGTGCTCCGACCACAAGGCATGAGGAATTCAAACCAGAAAAAGCTGTTCACCATATTAAGGGCGCATCATTAAAATGTATCACCTCTTAATGTCTAGCAACAGCTCTACCTTCCTCAGATGCCTGGGTGCAGAGGGTGCAAGATACAGAGAGAATGGAGAGAATAACAGCTGTATTGAGACTCACGCTACAATTTACCTGAATCTGGCAGCTGTGGGAGAGGTATAAAATATAGCTACTGGGGGAAGGAGAACAGACTGATAAAAGCATCCAAGATAGCTGTGTTTGGAGCAGCAGGAGGACACCCAAAGGCAGCCATGTGGCTGCAAGCTATGGGGGGGGGGATAAAGCAGCCATGCAGCAGCTAAGAACAAATCACTGTGTCCAAACGACGCTTGGAGATGCATGGTTACATACTGCTGGAGCGAGAGCGTGTGTTACTCACAGCCTCTCTGAACTGCAGACCAAGTCTTAAAACAGTGTCCTGTGATTTAAGTGAATCAATTTCAGTGACTCAAAAAGAGCAAGTACAAATGAGCAAGGGTAATACTGGTGAGCCACCAGTGGTGACTGTGTCTTGACAGCACCAGGAAATCTCAGTGAGAATGGTTAAGGTTATTCTGCCAAGTCACCAGTGGGGGAGCACTAGTGTCAGTGCTCAGCATTACAAGAGGCATTTTGGTGGGGCACTGAGTGTGCTGGCAGCATAGTGCAGGGGCTTGGGTCAGTGTCTGTATGTGCTGCGGTGGCAGGTGGATGCTGGTTTGATTCCTGGGGTGAGTGTTTTTGCTTTCTTTTTGGGTGTATGTTTTTTTATTTTTAACAACTGTTGCAGCCAACTTCTTTCCCTCCCTCCACCTTCTCATATGTTAAAAGCACCCCTCCCACAGTTGCCGTCTGCCCCATCTGATGTTTCTTAATGTCCCCAAGTTGCCCCCCCTGGTGTTGGTTATGTATTTTTTTGGGGGGGGGCCCAACAAACTAACTTGACATATACAAGATGCCTTCCTGCTCTCCGGCATCTGGTTCGCTCATTTCTTCAGGTGCTTTAAGTGACCCCACTGTTTCTGTTTTCACAGTTATGCAGTCACTGATTTTGGGATCACTATTTTGCATTCCCCAGATCACATAGAACCCTTAAAACTGAGGGCCCCATAGTGACTGACTTCCAGGAATCAGCTTATACCTTTTTTTTTGCGTTTTCTCTCCAAGACCCACCCTTCTCCCTACAGCACCCATGCTATCTCTCCCCCTCCAGTTCACACTATTCTGGCCAATGCTGCCATCTTTACAGTAGCCACTGTCCACCCCTCTACCTTGTAGGGCTCCTCCAGGTGATGGCAGTCCCTAATGGGAAGACATGACATGTTGTTCACTGGGGTCTGGTTGTACATGAACTCAGATCTGATGTGCTCATGCCTGATATCAATGTTGGGGCATAACATCTACAAAGGCATACAATGCCCCTGCCATATACTGGATCCAGAATGAGATGCTCCTCCTGGCACAGTCAATATCCCTGCACCACAAGGAGCCAACCATGCAATGGCAGTTGCCAGTTCCTCTCCCTGGAAGTACTGCACATACAGTACAGTAAGACTCTGCTAAGACTCCTGCCGGTCCAACTGAAGATCCTGGGTTTGCCCCCAAATGACAATGAATGATTAACCACTAGACCTTGGAGGCAGCCCCTATATACAGCATTTCCATCCTCATTTTCAGCATTATATCTCCTATAGCTATATACTGCATCAGCAGCAGTGTTCTGAAAACATGCCTTCTGTTATGTAACCAGCCCCACCCACAAGATGAGTGACTAAGCTGTGTGCTGAGAGGACTGGCTAGGTCTTTACGCCTTTGGATGGATGGTATCCAGATTAACATGGTCTTGGAACTTGGATGTGGTGTGCTGCCTCAACCTATGGGGATTGTTTAAACAGAAGCTGCCAGAGCTTTTCTCCACAGTAAATAAACCCTCCCACCCACAATGACGGGAAACCAAAATAATATGCTCAATTCCAACAACATGTTCGCAACTCCCACATAGACTATGTATTAACATGGGTGATACAGTAAATAACTCAATAATAGCAACAGAGACAGTAATTAAGGTATAAACAAAAGTAAGGATTTTGTTGGGTGGATGGGGAGCAGGATCTAGAGGGAGGAAGATAAAGTTAAATGCAATGAATGTTAAACAAACTGAAATCTCCTTAGCAGAAACCAACCACCCACCAATCATAGTTAGAAACATGGAAACATAGAAAAGTGACAAACAGAAAAAGACCTGAGGAGGTTATCTACTGTTGTCCAAATATTCCCTATTGGGAGATGTTCTAGGATCTATCCCCCTTACTAGTCACCACTTCCCCCGTACATCCCATCTGATAGCTTCTTTACATGTATCCCACTTTAGTTAACCGGGTAGGCCCACTGAGACTCAAAGTCCCTTTTTCATGGGCGAGCCAGAATTAGTTAACAGATAGAAAAGTAATACATAGCAGCAACACAATATAAATGAGATGTCTGGACATTACAGTACGGTGCTGGTTGCCATGAACCCACTCCTGGGGGTTAGGTCTACTGAGCTCACAGTGCCCACCCCGAAGTGCAATCCATGATGGGGGAGGGAACAGGGCTACCCTCCTTGTGTCTTTTTAGACTGCTCAGCAAGGTCATGACTGCACCTCTGCCACGAGGACTCAGGGCATCCCTCTAAACTCTGGATAAGGGCACAATACCAGTCTCAAGTCTTGCAGCCAAATATGAACCCTTCCTTGACTATTACACAAAGGGGGAAGACCCAGGCATCACACACTCTTTGGGGGTAGCAGTGTAAAACCTGATTTGGCCTTCTCCCTACAGGACATGAAACAGCCTGGTTCAAAACCTGCAGACTCTGGTATTCTCCCTATCCTTCCAGATCCTTTACAGACCCCCTTCTCAATTTTGTTGCTGATGGTGACAACCCCTTAGCAATAACAGTTTGTCACAGATTATTAATACTCTCCCCCCAGTTCACACACAATTATAGAAATCTCACTCAGGCAGATTTTCTTTAGAAAAAACAATGTTTTTACTAAAATAAATAATAATCATATAGTTACAACAAATACAAAACACTAATTTGGTCACAGAATACAGAAAAAATATGGAAAATATACATGGACACGCACTATGACTGATAGCTGAAGTCTACCTGAAATTCGTAGAAACTTGGAGTCCAGAACAATAAATGAAAGTTCAGTTTAGTTGATCTTGGCAGCAGTTTTACTCCTTGTATGTCATGTGATGTCCAAATGAAGTGGGTTAGCAGCCACTGGGTCTCAGCAGTTTGGCTTCTTGTGTGTCAGGCAAGGTTCAAATGAAAAGTGTTTGCAAATGCCCTGAACTAGGGCTTTAAATACCTTCTGTAACTTGCAGTATCATCAATTATCCCAATTCTAAAATAAAAAATGGTCTATTTCCCCCAGAGCAACTACTCCGTTTGGCCAGGAGATGTCACTGTTCCACTATTTCCAAAATCCCAGCACAATTTTCTAGCTGCCTGGCTATGTCACCCAGCCTTACATTTATAACATCTGTAATTACTGGTAAGATCTCACACAGGTCTGCTAGGAAGGATGTTCCTGTTTTTCCTTTCATCTCATCAAAGCCAATACCATGAAAGTTTCCTTGGAACACAGCAACCTGCTTTTGAAGTGAAAAAGTGCTATCTCCTGAACATGTTATTTACCTCTGTTTCCCTTGGTTAGTTAACTATGGGAAATGCACTTTGATCAGCTATCCACAAGCTTTTTGACAAGCACTCGACAGTCTTCTGGCAAGCAGGCTGACTTTCACGTCAAAGGAAGGTCACACATTTTTAAAAATCCAGTCTCTCTATGTCTCTTTGAATTAACACTGGCCTTCTTGTGACATCTAAATATACAGAATTACATAAAAAATGTGTGTGTGTGTGTGTGTGTGTGTGTGTGTGTGTGTATATATATATATATATATATATATATATATATATATATATATAATAACTGGTCAGCAATTTCTCTCAATGTACTGACCAGGTTGATATTTTCCATAACAACTGGCTGGTTGTTATGACATTCATGAGCCATGCCAGTCAAACTCTGCTGCTGCCTCATTGGCCAACATTCTGTATGTAGGTGGGGCCTAACAGTCTCACAAACTGCTGGAGAAAAATTGCTAATCTGTGATTATAAAAAATAAAAGATGGGGCGGGTGTTTCATATGAGAATATAATGCACACCCTCTTTGTGGGATGCTTTGACAAACCCCTCGGGCTTCGCCCTCGGGGTTTATGTAGCATCCCACAACTCAGGTGTGCATTAAATTCTCATATCAAACCCTTCCCCATACATTATTCTCTATATAAACAGAATTATATCTACAAATAAGGACTGGCAGTTGGGTCTCTCGCCACATTGGTGAGAGGTGGAGTCCTTTACTCTTTCTCTTTGAGAGGTGGATGTAATAATCAGGAATTTGTTTTACTACCGACACCAGTGTCACCCCCAGCAGGTTTTGTGGTGAGGGGACGCTGAAGGTTCCTAGGTGGGTGGATGGAGGCACCTGACAAGGAGAAGCAGGAGTTGTCCACAGAGGTTCAATGAAGAAAGACGTTTATTAGCCAAAAGGTGTAGGATGACACAGTTACAAGGGAAAATTCTAGTAATAATAAAGGCAAGAAGAATATTCAGAACAATCACTATCTAAACAGTAAATACACAAAAATAACTAATCAGTGGTCTAAAAGGTGCACCTTGGCCAAAAACATCTATATTTCTATGTAAGCGCCCTCTCTCTCGGGGTGGGCTTACAAACTCTGACTTGCTAAGTCCCTTCTTTTCCCAAGGCCCCTTTTGAGTCAGCTTAGGGAGGCAATTCCTATTACTGCCACCAGGGGGCAGAGTTGTGCCAGTGTTTAAGTCCTGGACTTTGGGCTGGGCGGGAGAAAGATGGAAAGATTGTAGGCATGCTAGGGGCAGTGTGGCCATGGGCTTAAAACCCTCCAGCCCCCAGAGGTGTTAGCTGGCAGCATCAGTGTGATGCAGTGAGGTTTCTGAAGGAGGGCTGCAGGAGCTTGGCAGACGTTTGGGTTCCAGGGTTCTATTGTCCCATCTATGGCTTTGGAGGAGGCAGAGAAGGAGCAGGAAATCTGGAATGTCACCAAAAGTCAAGTGATCCCAGTAACCCGAAAATGAAAATGGCGTCTAGGCAGTGAGGCTTCTGTGATGGTGGCAGGGCCACAGCAGGGCTGTCCAGAGGTGGCAAGTCTGGAGGGCTTTGTTTGTGTGGCACACTGTCTGGAGAATAAGGTGGAAGGAGGGTCATGTCCTGGGATTTGTATTTGGGCCTGCCATGCCCATGTCTGGGGCAAGCCCATTTGACCCATTAAAGGGGTCTGGCTCGGGGAACCTGTTTATGGGAAGGACAGAGCCGTCGTTTCAGGCTAGGTTAGTGCAGACCTTCATTTCAGAAGCATGGGGAGGAAACCCGCACTAGTTTGGCTCAGGCTGGAGGTATATGCAAGTTTTGAGCAGCCGTGGGAGGCATTTTAGGCTGCATCGCCTCAGGTTCCATTTTAGGCCCAGTGGCCAGGAGGAGTAAGGCACTCCCCCAGTGGAGGAAAAGGTCATCTAATGGTGCAGTGGAAATATTTGTGAGCTGAAATCTCTGCTTACAGAAAGAAAAGTTGTGGAGCCAGTATGGTCTACACTTTAGGCCTAGGAAAATTCTGCTAGCTGTAGCTGGTACCGAAGCCCTGGTTTGCCTGCTGTCTTATCTTTTAATTCTCTCAGCCCCATCATGGAGCTGCTCCATTATTTTATTTTATTTATTTTTATTTATTGAAATCTCGGAATTACAAACCTGTGAGTCAGAGACTCGTTTACAAAGGACCCACGTCAAAAGTACACAAGGTAAAAAATACAAGAAACAAACAAGCAATGCAAATACAACAGGAGTAAAAAGGTAGAAGTAAAATACAGAATTACAAATAACACAAATGAGGCAACATAGTAGTACTAAACATAACAAGGAAGGTGCAGTATACATCAGTTTGCAGGAGGAACTAAGTGCCTATAAGGGAGGAAAAATAATATATCAAAACTTGAGCAGCATATTAACAGTATAGTACAAGTACGATGGGGACAAGAAGTAAACTAAACAATAGAATAATAAAATTAACATTTGCGATAAGGACTAAGATTGTATTACCCCAAATAGAGATGTAGGCCATGGGTGCACAGGTATCAGGGAAGTGGCAGTCCAGCGGACTTTGTAGCAATTTATAGGGGGGGTCAAGGAAACAGATAATGCACAGAATACAGGGAGGTGATTTCTGGCAGGGGATATCCCATACATTGGGTATGTTCTGGGGAGTGGCCGTCCCATGTTCCTTTGACTCACTTGTCCTGGGACTAGACCTTGGGAGTATTAGGAGGAATGGGCATCAGTCATTGTTTAGGTTACTCTGCCTGGCTGCATTTAAAGAAATCACAGCTAGATGGCTCACTGCTACCCCGCCAGATCTGGGCTCCTGGAGACACAGAGTAGAAGAATTAAGGCGCATGGAAGGCCTTACAGCCACACTGCGACTGACAGAAGAGAAATATAGAGAGCAGTGGAGAACTTGGGAGAGAGGGGCAATGGAAGAGAGCATTGAGATATCAGAGCCCAGTGGATCCCTACATTAGATCCAGGGAATTCTGGAGGGTTCTGGTGTCGGGCTCTCCTAGAAAGGAGTTTCAGTACGGCCTAGTCAAAGTAGAAAGTAAAAAGAACGGGTCATTAATGACATCTCAGACTCCAGGAGGGAAAAGGGTGGTGTGAAAGAGAGAAAAGGAAAAAAAAAAAAAAGAGAGAGAGAGAAGGATAAAAAAGGGAAGAGAAGGGACTGATCCATTCCTCTCTACTCCTTTCCTCCCTTCCAGAGTGCTACAAGGGTTTGTTTCCACAATATGCCTGATGAGTCACCCTGAAAAGTTAAAAGACTCCCGTTGAGCCTATGTTTGAAGGGGGTTTACCCCCAGAGTTTGTTTTCTTCTTTTTCTCTTTTTTTTTCTTGTTTCTTTTTCCTGTATCTAGGAGAAAAAAAGAGGAGAAAAACAGGAGAATACAACTGTGTAAAATGATTATCTGTTTAGCTTGATATACCAATGTAACATTAAGTAACTGCCGATTAATAGGGGCATGTTGCCTCATCTCTGTTTAGAAGATAAACAGATACCTGAGAGAAATGTACAGCTCATAGCTACCTGAGTTTTACTAAATAGAATATATTTTGTTCAAGTCTGAGATTCAGAAGGGTTAGAATGATTATAGAAATATAAAGTGATATATCTTTTCCTCTAAGATGTATAAGGAGGGCGATATTAGACAGAAAAAAATTACTGTGTGTATAACTACTGGACACTGATGCATTCTCTGTGATACAATATGTATATGAGCTGTACAACTGATTCTGGAAATAAACTCTAAGTTTAAAAAAAGAAAGAAGACCGGGAAGGGAAAATAAGGGTGGGGTGGAACAAGGGTAGGAAAAATGTGGATTGGTGTAGCAGTGAATAAGGAGAGCAGGAGCAGGTAGGGAGGGCAGGAAGGGGAAACAATTCGGAGGGAAGAGCAGTGGAGTGGAGAGGAAGGTGCAGGTGCTAGGAGCAGTCACAGATGTTTGATGCTAGGAGGTGCTGTCGGAGTTTTAAGTTTTTAATTTATTCCTTTTGGACACAATCATTTATGTCCAAAAATAAATAATTTTATGATACATTTGATTATGCTGTGCTGTGTGTTTGATAAATTACTATGTGCACAAATATTTTTAACCTTTTCCTGAAAGTACTTTTCCAGCCCCCCTCCCCCCAGCTTGAAGGGTCTGCAGAAGCTGCGGCGCCTGAGTTGCCTTCGTCTGGTAAGAGGAGGCCTGAGATCTGTATTTCACCTTCCAGGTAAGGCCTCTCTTGTTCTCCAGTTGTGAAGGTGCCTGCAAAGAGTTCAGGTCAGTGCCCCCCACTCCCTCGCTATACCATCAGGACCCCTAGATGGAAGATGAGGACGGGGGGGGGGTTACATCTGTATTGAACTGAGCACTATAAAATAAGCAAAAGCTGGATGACCACTGCTGCTAAGAACTCTTTAGACAGCTATAGAACACTGAAGTGCTACAGTGGGTTTAAGAATTCAGTCTATTTTGGAGTCCACTTTTGGCAGCAATAATTTGTGCACACAGATTTCAGGTGGACGGGAAGGAAGATACTTGGAAACAGCGGAATCTTGATTGCAACACTGAACAGGCCCTTTGGTGGAGGCCTTCTTATGGCCACCAGAACTTAAGAGAGGATTTGTAAACAGGCCACGAGTTCATCAGCAAAAAAACCCCCTCTTGGGTTGCCGGGACAAGAGAACTGAATGGAAAGAGTCTGGCGCAAACCTTCCAGTGGACTGCCAGCACGAGATGAACTGAAGAAGATGCTTCAGCACAAACCTTCCAGTGGGCTGCCAGGGTGAAACAAACTGAAGAAGATGCTTCTGCACAAACCCTCCAGTGGTCTGCCAGGATGATACAAGCTGAAAAAGATACTTCTGCACAAACTCCCCCAACAGACTGCCAAGACACGATGTACTGAAGAAGATGATGTGAGCAAAAGCAAGGATGCAACCAGGATGATGCAGGTCTTCGGACAGAGACACACGTTGAAAGTCTTCAGACACTGGTTCCAGATGCTGGCCTCCAAACAACAACACCAAGTGGTACCTGAAAGAAAAGTAAAATAACAAACGGGGTGTTAAATCTTCTGGGAGCTGGATAGGATGGTCCCTTAGTAGCAAGTCGGTACGGCTCCTACACTTATTGAGTACCTTAACAAGAGAGGGATGAAGATGAATAAGGACAGCAGGTGGGCCTTTCCTAGCTGGTGGCTTTTCTAATTAGGGGAACCAGTACATTGCAATGAGTCGATGAGGTGACCAAACAAAGAAGATGCACTTGCAGCAAAATCAGGAGCTCAGTGGTGAGATGATTCCCAAACTAGGTGGACAAGGATGCGTGACAACTCTCTGGGTCAGCTGCTGACAAACTGAGATGTAGGCCCAGTTTGTAGTAAGTGGTAAACCATTCAGGAGCAATTTCCGCCGGCAGAAGGCAAATAACCAGTTCAGGTGCCATTGCCAGTAGTAAAGAGCAAATAACCAGTTCAGGGCAATTACACAGAAACATAGAAACATAGACTTTGACGGCAGATAAGGACCACTTGGCCCACCCAGTCTGCCCATTTCCCTACCTATTGGATAAGCTGCAGATTCTAGTTAACCAACAGCCTACTTCCTGCAACCTCCTACTATAATTGCCTTATGTCTGTCCCATGCATTTTTGAATTCCCTCACTGTTTTAGACCCCACAACCTCTCCAGGAAGGCGGTTCCATGTGTCCACCACTCTCTCCGTGAAAAAGAATTTCCTCACATTACCCCTGAGCCGTCCCCCCTCTAACTTTAAATTGTGCCCCCTTGTTCTTACACATCTCTTTTTCTGAAAGATGCTACCCTCCTGGACTTTGTTGATTCCCTTGAGGTACTTAAAAGTTTCTATCATGTCCCCCAGTCCCTCCTTTCATCAAGGGTATACATATTAAGCTCTCTCAGTCTCTCTTCATATGGTTTCTGATGTAGACCCTGCACCATTTTAGTTGCCCTCCTCTGGACTGCTTCCAACCTGTCTATGTCTTTGCGTAGATGAGGTCTCCAAAACTGCATGCAGTACTCCAGATGGGGTCTCACTAACTGTCTGTATAGAGGGATAACCACTTCTCTTTTTCTACTTGTGATGCCCCTTCCTATGCATCTCAGTATCCCCCTGGCTCTCCTTACTGACTTCTCACATTGCTTACCCACCTTTAGGTCATCTGATATGACTACACCCAGATCCCTTTCCATTATTGTTGTCATTAGTACCTCCCTGCTATTGTGTACTCTTCTCCTGGATTTTTATTTCCCAGGTGCATTACTTTGCATTGAATCTAAGTTGCCATATGTCTGACCATTCCTCCAACCTTGCCAAGTCCCTTCTCATCCTTTCTATCCCCTTGTGTATCAACTCTGTTACAGATCTTTGTGTCATCTGCAAAGAGGCATACCTTTCCTTTCAGACCCTCTGCAATGTCACCTATAAAGACGTTAAAGAGGACTGGACCCAGTACTGAGCCCTGAGGTACCCACTAGTAACCCCCTTTCTTCAGAATGTGTTCCATTCACTATTACCTTCTGTGTCCTGTTGTGCAGCCAGTTTGCTACCAGGCTACCCTGGGACCCACTCTCAGGCTGGCTAACTTGATTATTAATCTTTTGTGCGGGACTGTGTTAAATGCCTTGCTAAAGTCTAGGTAGCCCATATCCACAGCCCCTCCCTGGTCTATTACTTTGGTCACCCAGTCAAAGAAATGGATTAGATTCATCTGACATGACCTTCCTGCTGTGAATCCATGCTGCTTTGGGTCCTGTGCCCCACTGGCCTCCAGGTACTGAGCAATTCTTTCTTTCAGAAGTGATTCCCCTCATTTTCCCTACCACCGAGGTCAAACTAACAGGTCTGTAGTTTCCTACTTCTGCCTTGCTCCCACTTTTGTGAAGGGGAATCACATCTGCCCTCCTCCAGTCCTCAGGTACCACCCCATCTTCCTATGATTTGTTAAAAAGTGTGGTTAGTGGTGTCACTAGGTCCTCCCTCAGCTCTTTTAGGATTCTAGGGTGAATCCCGTCAGGCCCCATTGCTTTGTCCACCTTGAGTTTTAGGAGTTCTTTCAGGACTCTTTCTTCTGTAAATGGACTGGCGTCAACCCCACTATCCAGAGTGCTTCTATTGTTTGGTTTTGGTAACTCCTCCTCTTCTTCTTTTGTGAATACTGAGCAAAAGTATTCATTCAGTATCTCTGCCTTTTCACTGTCTCCCTCTGCCCACCTCCCTCCTTTATTAATCTTCACTATCCCTCCCTTAACCTTTCTATGCTCCCTAATGTACCTATAAAATGTTTTATCCCCCTTCTTAACTGAGTTGGCTATCTTTTCCTTGGTTTGGGCCTTTGCTTTTCTGATTGCCTTCCCCACTTCTTTCTGCTTTAATTGATACAGTTGCCTGTCGTGCTTCTTCTGTGATTCCTTATACTTCTTGAATGCAGCCTTTTTCTCCTTAACCTTCCCTGACACCTCTTTTGAGAACCATAGTGTTTTTTTATTCCGCTTTGTTTTCTTTATTTGTTTCACACAAAGTAGTAGAGGGCAAATTACACAGTTTGTGGGCAATTGCCAGTAACAGAGGGCAAATCGAACAGTTCTGGGCAATTGCCAGTTGCAGAGGGTAAATAATCAGTTTGAAGGCAATTGCAGGTTGCAGAAGGTAAATAATCATTTCAAGGGGCAACTGCAAGTAACACAGGGCAAATAATCAGTTCAGGGACCATTGCAAGTAAGAGAGGACAATTGACCAGTTCCGGGGCAATTGCCAGTTGCAGAGGGCAAATAACTATTTCAGGGAGCATTTGCCAGCAGTAGAGGGCAAATAATCAGTTTGGAGGCAATTGCAAGTTGCAGAGGCTAAATAATCAGTTCAGGGACAATTGCAAGTAACACAGGGCAAATAATCAGTTCGGGGCAATTGCAAGTAAGAGAGGGCAAATACCCAGTTCAGGGGTAATTGCCAGTAGCAGAGGGCAAATAATCAGTTTGGAGGCAATTGCAAGCTGCATTGGACAAATAGCCAGTTCAGGGGGCAATTGCCAGTAGCAGACATCAAATAACATCAAATAATCAGTTCGGAGGCAATTGCAGATTGCAGAGGGCAGATAACCAGTTCATGGGCAATTGTAAGTAACAGAGGGCAAATAACCAGTTTCGGGAGCAGTTGCCAGTTGCAGAGAGCAAATAACCAGTTCATGGGCAATTGCCAGTAGCAGAGGGCAAATAATCAGTTCAGGGGCAATTGCAAGTAGCAGAGGGCAAATAACCAGTTCCAGGGGTAATTGCAACACTTTACAAAATCAGTTACAGTACAGGATTGGATTGAAAGGAATTTCGGAAGCCAGGGAGGTTACCAGGCTGGTCAGAGCGGCCAAGGCTTCAAGAAAACTGAGACTGGCACAGGGTATTAAGGAAGGAGAGAAGAACTTCTTCAGATACATTAGAAAAAGAAGGAAGAACAAAGACCAGATTGTGAGGATTAGGAAGGACAGAGGGTAGATGGAGAAGGGGGGAACAGGCAGAGGCATTAAATGAATACTTCTGTTCTGTGTTCACAGAGGAGAAAGGGGGGCAGATGCCCCAAGGGGGTAGGTGGGGTAGTGGGGATGAGTGAGTGAGTGACTGATGTAGGGATTGCAGAAGACAGGGTTATGAAGGGATTGAGGACACTGAAGGTCGACAAGGCACCGAGACCAGATGGCATTCATCCTAGGGTACTCAAGGAGCTAGCGGAGATCCTGACAGGACCACTGACTGATCTGTTTAATACCTCCCTGGACACAGAATGCATGCAACAGGACTAGAGAATGGCCCATGTAGTGCCCATTCACAAGAGTGGCCCCAGGGACAAACCAGGCAACTACAGGCCAGTGATCCTCGCTTCAATTGTGGGGAAACTCATGGAGACAGTCCTAAAGGAGAAGCTGTTCACCTTCTTGGAGGACAATGATCTCCAGGATGGTCATCAACCTGGGTTTATTTTGGGCAGATCCTGACAGACAAATCTAATAGAGTATTACGACTGGGTGACCAGGGAACTGGACAGGGCCATGCAGTGGATATACTGTATTTGGACTTCAGCAAGGCCTTTGATTCTGTGCTTCATGGGAGGCTGGGGGGAAGCTGGAGTACATAGGGGTGGGAACAAAGATGGTCTGACGGATCGTCAACTGGCTGAATGGAAGGCAACAGAGGGTGGTGGTGGGGGGCTCTCATCACCAAGGGAAGTGTTGAGCAGGGTGCCAGCAGGGACCAGTGCTGTTCGGGATATTCATAGCTGATATCTCACATGGGGTCCGGAGTAGGATCAGTCTGTTCGCTGACGATACAAAGATGGGAGCAGTGGTAGATGACATTGAAGGGTGGAAGGGGCTGCAGGAGGACCTAACTAAACTACAGGAGTGGTCAGAAACATTGCAGCTAGGGTTCGACGCCAAAAAGTGCAAGGTACTGCACTTCAGAGCGAGAAACCAGGGAAGGAGCTATCAGCTGGGAGGGGTGCAGCTGTAAAGTATACAGGAGGAAAAGGATCTGGGGTGGTTATAATGGGCAGCATGAACAACTCTGCTCAGTGCAGGAAGGCAGCAGCAAAGGCCAATAGGATGCTAGGGTGTATAGCGAGGGGAATCTCCTCCAGGAATAGGGAGGTGATCCTTCCCCTGTACAAGTCCCTGGTCAGGCCTCACCTAGAGTACTGTGTGCAGTACTGGCGCCCGTTCCTGAAGAAGAATATCAACTTGTTGGAGGGGGTGCAACGTAGGGCAACAAGGATGATCTAGGGATTGGAGGGAAAGTCCTATGAGGACAGATTGGGTGAGCTGAACGTGCACTCCCTGGAGGAGAGGAGGGATAGTGGGGATATGATTGAAACCTTCAAATCCCTGAAGGGGATAAATAAGGTTAATACAGAAGGGATTCTCCAGCTTAGAAGAGGGAGGGATATGAGAAGGCATCAGCTGAGGTTGGAGGGGGAAGATTCAGGAAGGAAATCAGGAGACATTTTTTCACAGAAAGGGTGGTGGACAAGTGGAATATTCTGCCTGAGGAGGTGGTTTCCTGCAGAATGGTGGGTAGCTTTAAAAAGGGTTGGGACAGGGTACGTGGGGGTGTTAAAATGAAGAGAGGGGAGGAGGAGGGTTGGGCAGCTGCAAGTTGAGGGGCTAGACAGTATAGGCCTGCTTCTGCTGGCATTTTTGTATGTTTGCAGGATTATTTCCACTCCAAATTGCCCTGTCACTAAACCCTATTAACCTTCTTCCCCCTACTAGCCCTTTTGTGGGGCTTACTAGCCTATGGTAGCACTCAGCCACCTCTATATGCGGACCAGCAGTTGTGAAAACCTATAGACCCCATCCCACCAGTGTGATCTCATTTGTTGGCACAGTGCCCTGCATTCAGTTTATTAAAACAAAAAGGGTAAAACAATTAATAAGCTAGCCCCTCTTTATGAATGAGGCTTGCCCTGCCCCTTTGTTCCACCCCTGAGAAGCTGCTGCTATAAATACTTATGCCCTGCTACAGCAGAGCGGGATACCCTTAGCTCCGCCCCTTGGGAGCTTACTTATGAATATTTATTTCCCTTACAATAGGGCCTATTGCCCTTAGTTATGCCCCCCTTGGCTGCCCTGCTAAATATTTATATTTTATTATAGCAGGGCCTGCATTCCCTTAACTCCACTTACAGGAGCCCTTAATTTGAATAGGGACTCCCTTGCCCTATGCTTCTTACTGGAGCGTGATTTAAATAAACTTTACTACGCCCACCCTTGGGCAGTCCTTAGCAATGGAGCCTTGCCCTAGCCCCTCAAACAGCTGCAGCTGTCCCTCGCTGTGCCCTACAGTATGTTAAAAATGTATGATAATTTTAAAACTTCAGGCAGTCAGCACCTGAGTGTCAGTGCTGCCACCAACTCACCGCCCCACTTGGAGTGAAGATACAGGTACTGGGAGGCTCTAGCAGAGGGAAGGACTAACTGAGGGACCTTCTGGGCAACAGGCAGACAGAGGATGACTTTAGGCCTACAGGACTTTACACCAGCCAACGTTCTCTCTCTTCCCCCGCTGTCTCTCTCTCTCGCCTTCACCGGCTGTGGCTTTTGACACACCTGCCACAGAAGGACAGGAGAATTTATATTTTATTTAAAAATAAAAAATGGGAGTCAGCCCGGTGGCATGGAGGGATGAGGCATCATGCCTTACCTCCTACCATGCCAGCAACCCCTGTTCTCAGTGCGAGGGGGCCGCTGAGGGTCAGCTGGGGAGGGAGAGGATCGGGCCTCCGAAGGACAGCTATCCTCTCCCAGAGAGGGGTTGGGATGGAGTCCACTGCCTGCCTGACCCCTAGCAGTGGCTGTAGGCTGGCACAGTGGGTCCACAAGTAGGGGGCAGTTGCAGGGCTGACACCCGGCGTGCCGCATATGGAAGCATGCGCAGCTCAACCACTGGCATCACTGCACGCTGCTGCACTCAGGGGAATGGGCGAAAATGAAGGAAAATAACATCTGCCGGCAGGATGAATCCCGGCCCCTCGCAGGCTCCTAGCTGGCACCTCGTTAGGTAAAAGGTAAGTCCAGCAGATGCTGGGGTGATGGGGCTGTGGGGACCAGATGGAAGGTGGTCGGGGGCAGGAGCATAAAGAAATTAACATTAAAAAAAAAAAACGAGACTAAACTGAGCCACTGAGCCCACATCACACTGCTGGAGACTGCTGCTTCTTCTGGTGACCTGCTGCAACAATGGATCTGCCACCAACACACAGACCATGAACTGCCGCACAGACTGGGCAACTGCTGACTGGAGGGGAGCTGAGGCACCCAGACAAGCTATGGGACGGCTTCATCCAACAGGTAAGCCAAACAAGTCCCCACTCGCTTTCTGGCATCCTCACTCCTCTCAATCCAGCATCAACTGCCAACAACCACAGGGAATTTTTAAAACAGTGCTCAGGGTTCCAGTTCCAGAACCCCAAACCCATGTCACATTGGCCCTAATAATTTTAAATACAAGCACCACACACTGGGTAGGGACAGCAGTCCCAGTGTGTGGTCAACCACAGCTTGTGCTGCCTGTTCGGGGGTGAGGGGGGTTCTAAGAAGGAGCAGGCAGCCCAGAGAAGAGAAAAACTTTCTTTCTTTTTTTATGAAAACTGCCCTGCCTTGTCTGCTTTACGATGGGAAGGGGAATACACTAACTAAGGGGTCCCAATGCAATGCCACTATGCTCTACCCACACTACTCCAGTGGTGCCTACACTGCCCAAGGCTCTAAGGGGCACGTTGTTTATTTAAATATTTAATTATGTTGAGCCCCATACTATGGGACACTACAACGGCACATTACAATAGTTGTTAGCTAAGTATAACCATGGTACAAGACATGCAAAAGGTGAAGTAGAAACAATAATATTTTGGGCAGCAAAACTATTGGGTTTAGATAATACAGCACTGTATAACAATGTGACATAAGAATGTAGTAAGACTTCAACATGAAAAAATCGGGCACACACCAGTTATCGAACAGGACTTCTCAGCTTCACTTTTTAAAAATGAAATTAAATTTATTTAAAGTTATCCATGACAGACACATAGTTACTATGCACACCTAATGCATTTCAGATAATTAAATCCATTATGTAAGTATTAATACCTGACAGGGTGGGCGTTATTGGGATATAACGGACTGCCCAGGGGCGTAATGAGGCCCGACGCCACAGGCGGAGGGCCTTATAGCCCCTGGAAGGTCCGTTATATCCCATAACGCCCACCCTGGAGGGTATTATTACACTTAGATAATGGGGTTAGATTAGTTTTTTTTATAATGTTTTTATTTAAAAAAAGAGTGTGAAATATTAAAAATAAAGAGAAATGTGGGCTTGTAAAATAGTCCCTTGCCACTAGAAGGTGCTGTTGCTTTTTTATACATAGGAAGGGAAGTGAGTGTGAGTGTGGTGGGCAGAGTGAGTAAAATGGCACTGAGGAATCGGAAGAGGAGCGCAACTATGAGGGAATACGAGCTGCAGTAAAGTATTTTTTTTTTATTTAAGAGACAAAAAAGAAACGGAGTTTCGTGTTTGCAACTGAGGTTGTCACAATGAAGGCGAGCTGGGAGCAGGTGGATGGTGAAAGGGCGTACTGTTAACGAGTGAAAGCGGAGTCGGTGGACTGCCAAAATGCTGTTGGGGGTGAGGAACAGAGCAGAGCTGTGGCGCAGGAATGTTTTGTTGAAGGCGAGGCGCGTGGGAAATGAATGCGAAGTGGGTTATGTCGCGCTAAGCGAGGAAAATAAATGGTGCTGGCGAGTTCCAGAACTGTAACTTGTTTTAGAGCAGGCCATTGTTAAGAAATAACGGCCTGGGTGGTAGGGTGTTTGAACCAATCAGGAAGCGAGTTTTAGTTTCAACATTATCTAATAAAGGCTAATGCACACACCTCATCAACCACATGTATGCTCTAAAATAGTCAGCTGATCCACATATGACATCACATACAATTAACTCCAAAAGGACTGTAGACACACAATAAATACTAATGATGTATCCTGATTATCACACAAGTTACAATTAGTTCAGTAGTGTATGAGATTAGAGGGTCACAAATGAAAAAAGTGGGGGGGGGACACATTTCATGCTTAAGAGCTCTATGTTACTTCTTATAAAAACTATAAATACATTTCTAAAAAGACAACAACATGGCCTTAGTCTTTTTGGAGTTCAGTACCAATTTATTCCTCCCAAACCAATTTTCAAGTTTCCTAAAATCCTCGACCAGGCCTGCATTTAAAGTGGCAGGATCAGAATGACTTTTATAAAGTACTGTGTCATCCGCGTAAATGAGCACCTTAGCACCACCAAAATTTTCCAGCAGGTCATTGATGAACAACGAGAAAAGCAAAGGGCCAAGTATTGAGCCCTGTGGCACTCCATCTGAGACAGGTCTAAGGGAGGATAAACAGCCATTCCATTTAACCAGTTACTTCCTATCCGATAGGTAGTTTTTAAACCAGTGGCAGGAAAGTTCATCCAGACCCATGGTGCTAAGTTTAATTAGCAGTAGATCATGGTTAACTAAATCAAAAGCTTTAGTTAAGTCAACAAAGATGGCTCCAGTTACAGGTCAGAGTCCATTGCCTGAAAGATGTCTGAGGTTAGTCAGATCAAGGCAGTATCAGTGCAATGGTTAGCCCTAAAACTCTGCTGAGCTGAGTGCAGGATGTTATGCATGTCAAGAAACTTTTTCAACATACCATAAATGCGTCTCTCTTGAATTTTGGCTAGAGTGCAGAGCAGCGAGATGGGCCTATCATTTTCGATAGGTACTTTGTCCCTTACCTTGTGGACAGGCACCACCAATGCAACTTTCCATATAGTATTGTAGAACTTGATGGCAGGAAAGGACCGCTTGGCCCATCTAGTCTGCCCTTCCATCCCCACACTACTAATCCTCCCTTCCCCCTCTTAAAGCTCCCACTCCACCTCCCTGTATCCCCATGTGCTGGTCCCATGCTCTCTTGAAGCCTGACACCATCTCAGTCCCCACCACCTCCTCTGGAAGCCTGTTCCAGGCCTCCACCACCCTCTCAGTGAAGTAAGCATAGGCGCTGGGTTATATGGGCTGGTGGGACCCGGGCTCCAGGAATGTTCTGAAAAGCAGGCCCAGCCCCACCAGTATTGGCTTTGGCTTTCAGCAGGTTTCAAAACAGCAGCAGGCCAGCAGCATTTTCCCCGAACTTTCCTGTGACCTGCTGCCTGCGACTAATCCCCACCCCCGCCCGGTGAAATGTGAGCAAGCACTGCGAAAAAGTGCTGAAAAACTTGCACCCACCCCCACACCTATTGGTTGGTGGCCCTTTTTGGCACCTGTTTAAACTGAAGTCGCGGAGAGAGAGCGAACCCAATTGAGCGGCAGGCCAGGCAGCAAGGACTGGAGTAATGGAATGAGGCGGGTGCGCCGAGGTGACAGTGAGAGCGCCGAGTGGTTAGTCAAGATTTGAGAGCATGGCAGCCTGGCAGGGTGCCATTACCTTGTAGCCGGTGGCTCAGTGTGAGTGAGGCTGGGGTTGGGATCCAGGCAGAGACGGGATCAGTCGTACCATGTATTCTGCTTTGGAGCTGAAAAGCTAGCTCAGGTCTGAAGAGCACAGAAGAGGAGAGAGAGAGAGAGCTGTAGAAGAACCGCAGCTGAGCCTAGTTTTACTAGTCATGAAGTGAGCAGCAACGTCTGGCTGAGTCATTCATCTCTCGTTGTTCCAGTATGAGACTGTCTTCACTCTGCTCTGACTAACCCCTGGGTGTGATTGGTGGTGAGCTGGTGATGAAAAGACAAGAAAAGCTGCAGGCTGGGCTCCTCTAAGTGTTAGCCTGGGTATTAGGGTGTTAGTTTGAGTGCCCAAAGCTTAGAGGTGTAACACTGTGTTCAGCACTATTGAACAAGTTGTTGCTACAGATCACCAATGATTTTTTTGGCCTTAAATTGTTGCTGATACATCCATGTGTGCTGACTTTTAACTGGAGTGGTCTTTCTGACATTCAGTTTGCCACGTGGGCATGTAGTAACACACGTCATGTGGTTAGTTGTGCAGTTAATGTGTGGTCCCATATATAGTGTATTCTCCACTGAAGGTACTCGTAAAAGTCTGTTTCCTTGAACTGTGGGAACAATTTAAACCTAACATCTTCCACAGTGATAACTCTCATCTCAATGGTCCTAGTAGATACTATTGCACTTATGGTTCCGGCATTTTAATGACATTTGTGATGTGCACAACTGTCTTGTGTTGTAGGATTCTTCTTGGATGACACCAGAGGTTTCTGGCTAAACCAAGTGATAAGTCTACCACACATTTTCAGAATATGCCATTGTTTGATAACAGATGTTCCATTTGTTCGTGTCATATATCTGGTGCTGAATACTATCCTGTTGTAGTCCGGCTTCTTAGGCCTACCCTGCATTGCTTGTATGGGTGTCACATGCTGTCTGCTCTGTTTTTTGCAATCTGCATTGTTTTCTTTTTGTACCCTCTCACTCTAAATCTGTTCTCATCCATTTTGCTTCCTTGCTCATAAGATTCATTGGGATTTCAATTCCTTTTGGCTAGAAGGAACTGTGAAACGGGGATATTGTCAATTAGTTGTGGGTTGTGATAATTAATCCCATGTAATACAGTGCAACCCACTTAAACGCATATACACCTGTTAATGCATACCCTTCTTAGACGCAAGCATTTCTCTGGTCCAGATTTTTTCTTCTTCTCCTGTGCAAGTAATGTTAATCAGCCCTTTTAAATGCATTTAAGAACCAGTTTAAATAGGTTAAAGTGTCAGTTTTCAGCTCCATGTGCTGTCAAATACTGTTGGCAGTGCTGAGGTTTGCTGCTGCTGTTCCTCACCTCAGTTACCTGGCTACTCCCCTAGCAACTCCTGTTGTCTCCCTCGGTTAGGTGCTAATTTCCTGTGCTATTTAATCACCTGTTAAACACCTTCCTCACTTTGTTAGAGCCTACGGACTGCTTGCAGCTTTCTTTGACAGTGGCGTCCCAGTCATCCCCTGAGGCATTACCAGTAAGACAAAGAGAGAGCTCACCTTTGCTGAGAAGGTAACTGTCCGAAAGTCTATCTAAACCCAGTGTTTCAAAGAGCAAAGTTGCTTGTCAGTGGGTTTCTTGGTACCAGATCAGCTGCTTAGTAAAAAACAGAGTCTACTGACAGATTTCCACTTGAATTCTAACATGGGGCAGAAGTGCAAATGGGAGGGAAAAGACAGTTCAAGTTGAAGATATGCTTTTCTGCTGGTTTGAGAACAGGTGAGGTTCATTTGGTGTAGCAGTCCCTGGGCTCTGTGCATTGATCCTTTTCTGAAGTATGTGTGCCTACCATACTTTCTCTACAGAAGCCTGGTTTTGTTCAAAATAGGGTATTTACTGCAGTTTTATCCCACAGTTTGTACTCTTATGCTCAGGGACAGAGCAGAGGATATTTCATTCACCTGTGACTCATTCCGTGACCATTTGTAGGCAGTACAGCAGGGCTAGAAACAATAAGGAATCAGTCCCATTCCTAGTTCTGCTGCTGTCCTTTAAAATTTCCAGATGTGTCACAGATGGGGTAGAAATTTACTTTTTCCACTGCTAGCCAGCAGGGCTAGTCATTAGGACAATATGCTGATGCCCAGTAAATTCTACCAGCTCACGTCATGTGCATGTGCATGTGCATGTGCATGTGCGTGTGAGCATGAGTGATCTCACCCTCTTTTTTTTTTTTCTCTCTTGCCTTTTTTTCCCCTTTTTTTGAGTTTTCTGGGTGCAGGTGTTTGTGAAAGGGAAAAAAAAAATCACTCTTGTAAGAACCCAAAAATCCTCTGAGTAGGATCTACAGTGATACTATAGGCAGGGAAAAATGTCCAGGTTAGGTGGGCCAAGCAGTCCTTGCCCACTGGCAAATTCTGTGTTGCTAAGCCCTGCAGGTCAATGCAAAGCATTCCAGCCATCCTGTGGAGCAAGTACTAATGTTTGTCTTTTCAGGTAGCAGCAAAATGCAAGGCAGAAGCTTTCTCCTTTAGTGTGCTCACTGACCAGTTACAGACCGAACTGTCAGTTCGGGGTAAAAGCATATCCGTGCTTTGTTACAAAATGCAATTAATAGTTCCAGGTATTCCAAAAGTACTACATCCTAGGTGAACTGGTCTTTTCCACAACTGTGCACATATAGGACTTTAGAAAAGTGGAGGAAAATCCCCATTTTTTCAGTATGTGGTAAGAAGAATAGTAGAAACCTAGAATGTGATGTCAGAAAATGGTACAGCTTACCCTTCCAGTTTGCCGACCATGCCCAACACTGCAAAGGATCTAGTGCCATTCCTTCCACTTAACTCTTCACTGTGCCCTTCCCACTTAATATAGCCATGTGCCTGCCCCAGAGCTGGGGGTTTGCCCCCTTAACCCAGGACCCCACCAAAACAACTCCGGCTCCCATGATAGCAGGTACCTTGCCCTGGATCAGAGATTTAAAAAGTGACTGGGGCTACTAATTTGAGTAATTTGGGTTCCAGGTTGTCATAGTCAGCTGAGGAGTCTACCTTTAATGTATTAAGTTGAGTGAGGACATCCTTCCTAATTCTTAATTTGAAATGAAATGGAGATATTCCCAGCTATTAAGTCAAAGGTGGGGCTGGGGGGCTGGAGAGACTGCAGAAGCTGAGCCTTTGAATTTCTGTAGAATAGTAAAGAAGTCATTAAAGGCAGTAGCCAAGGCAACTGGTTCAGTGAGAATAGTGCCTTTACGCTAAACTTCATTTGTTAGGAAGTAAGAACATAGAAGCATAGAATTTGACAGCAGATAAGGACCGCTTGGCCCACCCAATCTGCCCATTTCCCTACCTAATGGATAAGCTGTCCCATGCATGCTTGAAATCCACCACTGTTTTTGACTCCACAACCACCTCCGGAAGGCCGTACCACGCATCCACAACCCTCTCTGTGAAAAAATACTTCCTTAAATTACCTCTGAGCCGCCCCCCCATCTTCAAATTGTGCCCCCTTGTTCTTGCACACCTTTTTTTTTTTTTTTTTTTTGAAATATGCTACCCTCTTGGACTTTGTTGATTCCCTTGAGGTACTTGAAAGTTTCTATCATGTCCCCGCTCTCCCTCCTTTCCTCGAGGCTAAACATAGTAAGCTCCTTAAGTCTCTCTTCATATGTCTTCTGGTGCAGACCTGCAAGAGACTGTTTACTTGGCTTCAGAAGCACTTGGGGTCAGAGAGGTTCTTACCTTGGCTTGAAGGCTATGGACATGTGCAATTTTTGCTCTTCTGAGTTCATGTTTACATTATAGTGGCACAGTAGCACCACCATAGTTAGAGATTAGCAGGGCTTCTTATGTTCAGCCCCAGTTTTTGCACTTTAATAATTTTGCAACCGTTCACATAATTGGACATGCACAGTCTCATGGGGTAGGCCTCCTGACGTGCCAAGTTTTGTTCTGATCAGATGTGTGATTCCGAGATGCAGATTACAAAAAAGTAAAAAAAAAAAAAAAAAAAAATCATTGTTTTTGCTGGGGTTTTGCCATCACGTAGCCCAGATGGTTTGAATTTTGGTCTAAAATGTTCTGGGTAGAAAAGGCTTGCCTCAGAAGGATTTCCTTTGCTGGTTTGGCGAAAAAAATATTAATCTGTTCCAAAGTTACTAAATCTTAAAAATTTGGGTTCTCAGCATGCTCAGGCAGCACTTCAAAATAGCTATAAAAATTATTATTCTTGAGCTATGAGGTGTCTCTAAGCATCCAAGCCAGAATATAGTAACCTTATAGTTCATGAATAATAATGAGGTTATCTGCATACCCTTTTTATGTTGATTGCGCGCATGTGCAAGAAACATGTTGCGTCAGCTTTCTCCAGAAGCAGGTTGTGGAGGCATGGCACTGTTGTGCCCAATGCCCCCACAGCCTGCAAAGGCATGTCCCGCTTCCCCCAATGCCGTGGCACGCTGCTGCTGACACTAGTTCAGCCAGCGACTATAACTTTCGGTAAAATCAGCCGCTGCAATCAGGGGCCACTTCATCATTGCAGCATCAGCCATCCACTGCAATGAGGCGACGCACCCGTCATTGCAGGGCGAATTAGGATCTCTGATATTATTTGTGAACATGGCGGCTTGCCGCGTATTCTAAACAATATCTACCCCGTGTTTATTTGCTGGGGGAGCCCTCCCTGTCGGCATGATGTAACACCCCACCCGTTTAATTGTGTGCCGACGGGTGCCCAATCCCTGTTGGCAGAAAGGAATTCCCCTCCTTTTGTTGTTTGCCGACAAGAGTGCCCAATCCCCATCAGCTACAGCTGTCCCCCCAGACCCTGGTGGCATGCAGGGAGCCCACCTCAGAGTGCCACATGCCCCTGTAATGTTGAAAGTGGTCCCGCGACGTTTTCTTGTTTTTGTTGTACCTCAAAGAAAGGAAACGGTCCCTTGTAGTCTCCCCACCCCCCCCACAACCTGCACCCACCCACTGCGCACTCAGCCTCCCCACACCCCCCCTCACCCCATACTTGCCTCCGGAGCTCGGCGCGACGATCTTCGCTGGACTGGAAACATGTCTGCACTCTTCAAAGCCAACCACAAACTGAGGAAATGCCGGTAAACTGTATAATGTAATGAATAGGGTTTTTTCAACTTTAGTGCATATCTCGGGCATTTTTGGGAATTTTTTTCACCAAATTTTCAACATGGGGTTTTTGGGACCCCTCCTCATGAATTCTTGAACTGTCCTGCGTTAATCGGCCCCTAAAGGTGGTTTTGCGGTCACTGCGTGGAATCACCCTTCGGGGCTGATTAATGAGACGACAGTGCCAGTGTTCATGAGGTGGGCTCTCAAAAAGCCTATGTTGCAAATTTGGTGGGAAAAAACAAAAAAACGACTGTTTTACGAGCATGCGTTGCGCAGTTGCTACGCATGCTCATAACTTCGCGAATTTGCAACATTTTCACACCAGATTTTCAACATTGGCATTTTGTCACACCTCCTTGTGAGCTATATAGCTGTCATTGTTCACATCCTGGCTGAAATGTGTTTTTGCACTTCCAGCGCAGAATAACGTGGTTGCTATAGGAAATCAGTGTTCGGGACAGATTAAGAAAATGACAATGATACTGTTCATGAGCAGAGGTCATAAAATGCCTATGTTGAAAATTTGGTAACGATACTCTATAAAATGACTGTTACAAGCGTGCGTTGCGCAGTTGGCACGCATGCTCGTAACTTCACAAATTTATAATATTTTCACTCCAGATTTTCAACATTGCCATTTTCCTAGACTTACTTATGAACAGTACAGCTGTCATTTTTTCCCATCCTGGCCGAAATGTATTTTCGCACTTCCGGCGCAGAATAGAGAGGTTGCTGTGGGGAATCACTGTTCGGGACAGATTAAGAACATGACAATGATACTGTTCATGAGCAGAGGTCCTAAAATGCCTATGTTGAAAATTTGGTGATAATAGCCCATCAATTGACAGTGTTACAAGTGTGCGTTGCGCCCTTTCCATACACTGTTGTAACTTCACAGATTTGTAATATTGGCACACCAGATTTTCAACAGTGGCATTTTTTCACAACTCCTCATAAGCAGTACAGCTGTCATTTTTCACATCCTGACCGAAATGTGTTTTCACAGTTCCAGTGCAGAATAACGTGATCACTGTGGGAAACCAGTGTTCGGGACAGATTAAGAAAATGACAGTGGCACTGTTCATGAGCAGAGGTCTTAAAATCCCTATGTTGAAAATTTGGTGACAAAACTCCATAACATGACTGTGTTACAAGCATGCATTGAACTGTTTCCACGCACCCTTGTAACTTCGCAAATTTGTAATATTGTCACGACACATTTTCGACAGTGGCATTTTTTCACACCTCCTTATGAACACTACAGCTGTCATTTTCACATCCTGGCTAAAATGTTTTGCACTCCTGCGGAGAATATACGGTCACTCTGGGAAAGCAGTGTTTGGGGCAAATTAAGATCGGCAGTGAGAGGCGAGTGACCGAGCTCAACTGAGCTCTGTCAGAACTGCTGCAGATTTGTTTGTGGGCAGACAAAGGCCCCAACACAAGAGCCCAGTACAAAGGCAGCCTGCAGCACTGGGGCTCTGAGAGAGTGACTGAGGGAGGGGTGAGCGAACTCACGAAATGCTGTCAGGACTGCTGTGGATTTCTTTGTGGGCAGAAAAGGCATCAATGCAGGCAGGGGCCCAGTACAAAAGGCCAGCCTGCAGCAGTGGGAGAAACAGTATGAGAGTGAGACAGGGGACTTAGTGAGCTCAATGGAGCTCTATCAGGACTGCTGCGGATTTCTTTGTGGGCAGAAAAAGGCGCCAATGCAGGCAGGAGCACTGTACAAAAGGGCAGCTTGCAGCACCAGGACAAACAGAATGAGCGCATGAGAGAGGGGGAGACTGAGCGACCTCAATGGAGCTCTGTTGGGACAGCTCCGGATTTCTTTGTGGACTGACAAAGGTGCCAACGCAGCCAGGAGCCCCATACAAAAGTGCAGTCAGCAGCGCCAAGAGAAACAGAATGAGCGAGTGACAGAGTGGTAGTGAGTGAGCTCAACAGAGCTCTATTGTGACTGCTGCGGATTTCTTTGTGGGCAGAAAATGTGGCAATGCAGGCAGGAGCCCAGTACAAAAGAACAGCTTGCAGCGCCAGCAGAAACGGAATGCGTGAGTGACAGAGGGGGAGTGAGCGAGCTTAATGGAGCTGTGTTGGGACTCCTTCAGATTTCTTTCTGTCCAGAAAAAGCCGCCAATGCAGGCAGAAGCCCAGTACAAAAGGGCAGCCTGCAGTGCCAGGAGACACAGAACGAACGAGTGGGAGTCGGTGAGCTCAACGGAGCTCTGTTGGGACTGCTGCAGATTTGTTTGTGGGCAGCAAAAGGCAGTAATGCATGCAGGGGCACAGTACAAAAGGGCACCCTGCAGTGTCAGGAAAACCAGAATGAGTGAGTGAGCGAGCTCAACGGAGCTGTATTGTAACTGCTGCAAGTTTCTTTGTGGGCATAAGAAGGCAGCAACGCAGGCAGGAGCCCAGTAGACAAGGGCAGCCTGCAGCGCCGGCAGAAACGGAATGAGTGAGTGAGAGAAGAGGAGTGAGTGAGTGAGCTCAATGGAGCTTTGTCAGGACTGCTGCAGATTTCTTTGTGGTCAGAAAAAGGCGCCAACAGAGGCAGCAGCCTAGTACAAAAGGGCAGCCTGCAGCGCTGGGAGAACCAAAAGGAGTGAGTGAGACAGGGGGAGTGAGCGACCTCAACGGAGCTGTGTCAGGACAGCTGTGGATTTCTTTGTGGGTAGAAAAAGCCACCAACACAGGCAGGAGCCCAGTACAAAAGGGCAGCCTACAGCGGCAGGAGAAACAGAATGAGCGAGTGAGAGGGGGAAGTGAGCCACCTCAATGGAGCTCTGTCGGGACAGCTGCAGATTTCTTCCTCGGTAGAACAAGGTGCCAATGCAGGCAGCAGCCCCATACAAAAGAGCAGCCTGCAGCACCAGGACAAATGGACTGAGCCAGTGACAGAGGTCCACTGAGCGAGCTCAGCAGACCAACGCAATTAACATTCGGCATTGACAAATGCTTGTTTAAATTTGAGGAAATTAGAAAAACTGGTTAGATATTTCTGTGCTCACTACAGAAATGGGAGACTGCATCTCTCTGTAAAGAAACTGGTGGCAGGAAGAATCAGTTATAGTCAGGTAAGTGTGTAATTTATAATGAAACTCGTGTAATTCAGTGACTGCCCTACAGATGGAAGTGGTAAGTGTTAAATTTGGCACTTTAATATTTTTGCAACCTTTTAACAGATTTGAACAAAATTTTAAGTGTGTGGTCTCATGGGGTAGATTTCATGATGTGATAAGTTTTGTTCTGGTTGGATGAGCAGATTCTGAGATGTGGACAGTGAAAAGATGTAAAAAAATTACTGTTTTGCTGGGTTTTTTTTTTTTTTTTTTTTTTTTGTCATTGCCTTGAGCCCAGACAGTTTGGATTTTTGGCCTGAAATGTTTAGGGTACAAAGGGGCTTGGCCCACAGATGTGCCTTTCTCTGGTTTGGTGAAAAATATTAATCCATTCCAAAGTTATCAGGCTTGTGTAAATCTCATAACAACACACCCCTTGTGCATTATTGCTTAAATGGAACTCGTGTAATTCAGTGACTGCCTACAGATGGCAGGAGGGATCAGTTCTTGCCAGGTAAGTGCATAATTTATAACAAAACTTATGTGTAGTTTAGCAACTGCCCTACAGATGGCAGGAGAGATCAGTTCTAGACAGGTAAGAGCATAATTTATAACAGAGCTCATGAGTAATTCAGAAACTGCCCTATAGATGGCACGAGGGATCAGTTCTAGCTGTAAATGTATACTTTTTATTGGAACTCATGTGTAATTTAGTGACTGCTCTACAGATGGCAGGAGGAATCTGTTCTAGCCAGGGTTAGTGTATAATATTCAATGGCAAGAAAGAATGCTGTGCTCTGATTGGTCAGTCTGGGGCTAGACCCATGATGTTATCCCAGGATTAGATCATGGATCTAGTCCCAACACAGACATGACCAAATCCCCTGACAAAAAGAAATATCACTGCACATCGCAAGTCCAAGTCACTCCCTGTCAGTAAACCGTGAAATGGGATTTACTGAAAGATGTGATGGTTAGCATCTGTCTTTCAGCTGAACTTCCTGTTGCCCGGTTTTATCCTGCCCAAATTAATTGCCAAAATGACATCGGTATCAAATTAAAAAAAAAAAAAAAAAAAAATCTATTCAAAATTGCATTTCACTCCCTGTCTGCCAGCATGATCACATCACAGTACCATTATTGCTGTCCCCAGTCTCCTCCCGAACATTATCAGCGTGGTTCAGAAACTTTCAGTGAAAGCCTTCAGAGCATTTAAAAAGTAGTCCTCTTGCCAAGAAGTGGTCATTCCGATCAACTTCAGTGCACCTCACTCCGATCAGCTTCTGCTGTCCCGCCCAGCCATGAACAGGTTAGACTCTGCTTACGCTCTCCCTGCCCGCCCTCAACAGAATTGGCGTGTGTCTTTAAAAACACACTGGGCTTTACTTTACTCACTCGTTTTTCTTCTACTGATGTAGGTTTCTTTATCTTCTCCCAGTACAAAACCCACAGCAACTGTACTGGGAGAACCACAGCCAGACAGTCATCACCGTGATCCTGATGTGAACAGTAACGGTGGGGAGGCACTGGCTGGCCAGCCATACATCTGGTTTCCTGGTACATCGAAATAAAAAAATGGAAAAAAAAAAGGCACAAAACACGAACCTACACGAGAACCGAAAAGGGGGGGAGGGCAGCAAACAAACAAGGACATACCATCTAAGGAAGCTGTGAAACGGTGTGAAGAACCAAACTGCAGAAAGCCACACACCCTAGCAGCTCCCTCTATTGGCTGAAAGCAGTAATGAGAACAATTTTTTTTTTTTTAAAGTATCCCTACCCATGAAAAACATGACAAAAAAATCTACTTAATAAAGTTGTCAATCTCTTTTTTAACACTAATGAGCCATTATATAATAGGAATGATGCACTCCAGAGTGTATGTTGTGCTGGGATAACATCACTTCTGGGGTGATTAGTCGCAGTCCACCCCAGGCGTGACGTTTTCCCAGCACAACACACACCCTGTCATGCAATATTCCTTTAATTTATAATGGAGCTCATGTGTAATTCAGAAACTGCCCTACATATGGTAGTAGTGAGCATTAACTGTTGCACGTTAAAGGGGCACTGTCAGCTTTACTCCTTCGTTTTTTGGCTGATACAAAAAATGCACCACTTTGCACACACCGATTAAATATTCACTGCAGAAACCCCCCATATGGTTGAAATAAATGAATATTAACCATGTTTTTCATTGTCTGCCTTAATTTCTTTTCATCCGTCCCGACCGAAAGTGCCCCGCGTCCCGGAAGCAAATCCAAGTTGGGAACGTGGGGCTGGCTGAAGCACATTCATGCACTGCAAGTTTTTAACATTGTGTCACTAAAAGAATCATAATCCGGTACCTTGTGTTGTGTACAAATGCTTCTGCCATCTCCCACGACAAACCGAGCACTGCAAATACTAAAAGTTCCTATTTTAAATCCGAGCTGAAATCCCAGGCATGCTCTCGAGAGTCATGGACAAAGATCCCGCGCATGCGCAAGAGTGTGCAATTGGCGCTCATGCCCAGAATTTCAGCTCGGATTTAAAATAGGAACTTTTAGTACTTGCAGTGCTTGGTTTGTCGTGGGAGATGGCAGAAGCATTTATACACAACACAAGGTACCGGATTATGTTTCTTTTAGTGACACAATGTTAAAAACTTGCAGTGCATGAATGCGCTTCAGCCAGCCCCACGTTCCCAACTTGGATGTGCTTCTGGGATGCGGGGCACTTTCAGTCGGGACGGATGAAAAGAAATTAAGGCAGAAAATGAAAAACATGGTTAATATTCATTTATTTCAACCATATGGGGGGTTTCTGCAGTGAATATTTAATCGGTGTGTGCAAAGTGGTGCATTTTTTGTATCGGGCAAAAAAGGAAGGAGTAAAGCTGACAGTGCCCCTTTAATATCTTTGTAACCAGTAAATGGATTTGCACAAACGTTTGCATGCACAGTCTCATGGGATAGATCTCTTGATGTGTCAAGTTTTGTGACAGTTGGACGTGCAGAGTCTGAGATACATAAAGTGAACAAATGTAAAATAATTGCTGTTTTTTTTTTTTTTTTTTTTTTTTTTTTTTTTTCATCACCTTGTGTCCAGACAGTTTGGAATTTTGTTTTTTCAAGGTATAAGGGGCTTGACCCACAGAGGTACCTTTCATAGAAACACAGAAAGTGAAGGCACATAAGGACCACAAGGCCCATCTAGACTGACCATTTCCCCTGCCTACTGTAAAAGCCGTAGACCATACTTGATCTTCACCTTTACCTCCTCATTCCTATTGCTAGGGTTCCTCTATACCTGTCCCATGCATGCTTGAATTCCCTCACTGTGTTTATCCCCACCACCTCTGGAAGTCTATTTCATGCATCCACCACCCTTTCCATGAAGAAATACTTCCTCATGCTACTCCTTAGTATACCTCCTTCCAACCTCATGTCATGCCCCCTCATTCCTAGACATCTCCTTTTCTGAAAAATGTTACCTTCCAGTACCCTACTTATGCTATTTAGATATTTGTAGGTTTCTATCATATCTCCCCTGTCTCTACCCTCTTTCATGGCATACATATTGAGGTCTCTCAGTCTCTCCTCATATGACTTTTGGTGCAGGTCCTGCACCATCTTTGTTGCCGTTCTTTGAACTGCCTCCACCCTGTCTACATCCTTGTGGAGATGTGGCATCCAGAACTGGACACAGTAGTCCAAATGAGGCCTTGCCAATGATCTGTAAAGTGGCATCAACACCTCTTTCTTCTGCTTGTGATACCTCTCCCTATGCACCCCAGCATCCCACTGGCTCTCCCCACAGCCTTGGCACATTGTCTGGAGACCTTTAGGTCATTAGATATGATTACCCCCAAATCCCTTTCTTGTTTGAACATCAGTTTCTCCACCCCCCACCCATCATGTAATCCTCCCTTGGGTTCTTGCACCCCAAATGCTTGATTTTGCACTTATTCGCATTGAATCTCAGCTGCCACACTCTAGACCATTCCTCCAGTTTACCTAGATCCCTCCTCATTTTTCCACCCCTCCTGGACTGTCCACCCTGTTGCAGATCTTTGTGTCATCCATAAAGAGGCACACCTTCCCCTCCAGCCCTGCCACAATGTCACTTATGAAGACATTAAACAGGACTGGCCCAGGACTGATCCATGTGGCACCCTGCTGGTCACCCTCTGGTTTGGTGAAAAAAATATTAATCCATTCCAAAGTTATTACATTTTAACATTTTTGGGTTCTGAGCATGTTCAGTAAGTACTTCAAAACAGCTGTATGAAGGGGCATGGCTTGGATGCCTAGAATCACCTTATAGCTCGTGAATAATCATGAGTGTATCTGCATATCCATTTTTTTTTTTAATTGAGGGAATTAGAAAAATCTGGTGAAAAGTACAAGCTATCCCTCTTTGGGAAGATTGGTCTGTTCAAAATCACTGTTTACAACAATTTCTTTTTGTTTTCACCTGTTCACATTGCAAGAACAATTCCTTATGTGCCCCACATTTTCAAAAATGTCACCTTAACCATAGCTCATGAATAATCATGAGCTTATTTGCATACCTGATTGCTTTAAATTGAGGGAATTGGACAAATCGGGTGAAAACTACAAGCTGTCCCTCTTTGGGAAGTGTTTAATTGTTTTGAAATCCGAGCTACAGATCACTATGTTAAACATTATGCTGTAGAAGGAAAAGTAGTCATTTTTATGTTGGTTGTGCGCATGCACAAGCCAACATATTGTGGCAATAAGGGATGTGTGTGTGTGTGTGTGTGTGTGTGTGTGTGTGTGTGTGTGTGTGTGTGTGTGTGTGTGTGTGTGTGTCACTGCTGAGCCCATTGCCATACACACAACTAGGGTCTTGACAGTCTACACCAATGACCACTGGTGTGTTCCTGATGCAACTCTGCTGGGTGGGCTGAACAGTTATGCACTTCAAAGGACTGAAGCCGCTCCAATCAGAGAGGGCTTCAGTCCTTTGATTTGCATTCTCAGTCTCTGCCCCCCACTCCCACCCCAAAGTGAGAGACACAGAGTGCTGCAACATCACACAGCTGCTCCTCCGCCCGACTGTAAGCCTCCTGAAGCTATCCACCTTCCATCTCTCTCCACTTTGGTGATCTGTTTACCTCAGGGGGCCGTTGCCACCCACACAGCCACTTCTCAGCCTGACCACAAGCCTCCTCAAGCTACCCACCCTCCCTCTCTCTCCTCTTGGGTGATCACTTTACCTTGGAAGTCGTTGACACCAATGCAGCTGCTCCTCTGCCCGACCGCAAGCCTCCTCAAGCTACCCACTCTTCCTCTCTCCCCTCACTGGTGCCTCCACATGTTCTGTAACAATGGGAAATAAGTGTTTAGAAGTTGAAACTCAAAATGCCAGGCTAGCAAGTAAGGTATAAAAGTAGCCATTGACCCACACAGCCAATTTCTTCTTCCTTGCTAACCTGGCTTTGTTTGGTTGGTTGTGCTTGCTGCACTGACTGACTCCGGCTCCAGTTTCCACTCCACTCGATTTAAACTAATAATTTTATTTAAGTTAATACACCCCCATAGGAAGCTGTAGAAGGTAAGCCATGCTCTCGGGTAGCCCAATCCAGTCCGTGGCACCATTGCTTTTCCACGGTGGCCTGACTTTCCCAGCGTGTAAGTCTTTACTTTTTGCCCATTTTTTGCCTTGCCAAATCTTAGTCACTCGGGTAGGACAGACGAGACCTCAGAAAAGAAGACAAGAAAAAAATCCAAATTCGCTCACCACTCTGCTGTAAAAACTCACTGTTTGCTCAGCTTCACTGCTAGTAGTTGCGCCTGCTACTAAAGCCAAGGTAAGAAGTTATGATGTGATGCAGACAATTAAAAAAAAAAAAAAAAAAAAAAAATGCAAACTTTTCATTAAATGTTCGGATCTCGTGTGTGTGTGTGTGTGTGTGTGTGTGTGTGTGTGTGTGTGTGTGTGTGTCACTGTCACGCTGCATCATAATCTGTCTGCTTTTGCAGTCTCTCTACTTTAACTAAGCTCCCTGAACTTGCAGTTGTTTAACTAACTTTTGGACTGCCATCATCTACTTGTGATGGAGGGCCCCTAATTCCCCAGTTCTCATCTTGCTCCCTGTCCTATTGCTCCATTGCTCTGGAGTCTGGTTTGGTAAGTAGGGGTGGCTACTGGAGGGTGGGAGATGTGTCCGGAGGAGCAGTACCAATACCAACCAGATCAAACTTCCAAGTTCTGAACCTGCTGGTAAAGGATTTTCCTCTGGCTAAAAAATACTGATTTTCCTGTGAGATGCACACACAGCTTTTGTGTTTACACAGTACAGTTTATTATAATGCTAGAGAAAGGGAAGGTGCTGCATGTATATATGTATGTACACACTGTCTCTGGAAGTCTCTTGGAAGATGCCCTGTACTGTGTAAGCACAAAAACTCTGTGGGTGACTGGAAAGCCACCATTTTTTAGCCATAGTAGAATCCTTTACCAGCAGGTTCAGAACTTGGAAGTTTAATCTGGTTCGTATCGGTACTGCTCCTCCCCAGGCACACCTCCCACCCTCCAGTAGCCACTAGCCACCCCTACTTACCACAACAGGACTGGGAGCAAGATGAGAACTGGGGAAGGCAGGGCTCTCAGTCTCACAACTAGATGACGGCAGTCCAAAAGTTAGTTTAGCAGGACAGAGTTAGTGCAGCTGAAAACAGGCAGTTATTAAAATGCGGCAATCTTCTTTTCCGCTTAGCCAGCCAGAGAAACAAGCTGTGTGCAGGCAAGGTGGTTCTGCGGCCCAGCAGAAAATAACTCTCGGGGCACAAGGCTAGGTGATTTGAGTACTTCCTCTTAACTTGCCATGAGCTTGGGAAAAGAGAGAGGCAGGTTACTGGAGGATTTAAATTTGTTGCTCTGAACCCTGTAAAATTCCAGTGAAGTGCACACAAAGGTGTACCTGCATAATGAGTCCGCTAGAGTCTCCCATCATCACAGTTCTCTAATTGCACCACCACCTGTGGTCACCCAAGTGGTGGTTGTGCAGTGGAGCTGGTGACCGCCCGAACAGAAAGCATCCCCTGGGAGGCTCACTCCATCTCCCACCAGTCAGATGTCAGCATTACAGGTTCATTCCCAAACCCAGGTTATAGGTGATGCAAGCAGTAGCCCTGCTATTGCAATGGTGAGCTGACCCAAGTCATGGTTTATTGCTCAAAATACATTAATTTAGAAAAAAGTTTTTAGTTAATAATAGCCAGAAGGCACTTCCACGGTTGGATTACCTGTGTTAATTGAGTGCAAACATCTGCACTTCATGATTCATGACCTAAAGTTGAATATTGTGTGACCATGAGCAAGTCACTTAACTTCCCTTTGATCCCTGATCACCCCTGTCACTGGGCCTTGTGGCCAGTGGTCCTTACCCACTTACCGGGGGAGGGGGGAGTTCCGTCATTTATAGATACAGTATGTATAGCCATTTGTTATCCAGCATTGTATGTAAAGTACCATAAAACAGCTTGAAATACTATAGGTAATTCCAACTTTTGAAATGGAATCATTATGATAAATCTTGGTCTGCCATACCTGGGCAGTTCCTGATACTGATGTAATTACCAGTTGCATCCATTTTGTGGCTTTTGAAAATCCTGCCCATATTATCCCCCATTCCTAAACTTGTTCTGTAAACTAAAAATTTGCCCCACATTCTTGTCATTGGCTCAACATTTCAAAGGCCAGTGCTACACATTTTATTGTTGAGAAGTTGAGAGGTATAGGTGGGCATAAGGATTTTTATAGATGTGGAATGGGCTTCAGGTGCTTATGGGGGATACAGTTTATGAACCTGGGGGTATGGGAGGGGGTTGTGCATATAGGGGCTGTATTGGGTTGGGTACAGATTGGGACTGGATGGGGAGTGGGTTGGATATTAGCAGCTATGTGGGAGGGGTTGTGCAGATTGGTGGGTATTGGGAGTGCAGTGTACAAGAATGTCAAAACATGATTGGTGTTCAGGCTCTGTAGCAATCAACAAAATGCAGTGTTGCACAGTACGAAGTGGTTGAGGGGTTTCCCCATATTCTTTAGTGTTAATTTAAAGTGTCCAATTCCAATTGCAGCCTCCATCCTTCCACATGCATTTTTTTTTTCTGGGGCCTCAGACATTGTACTTGGCCCATTGCTCTGCAGTAATTTCCATCCCATGATAACAACACTTTGCCCCTTCCAAGAAAATTCAGTGATGAAAGAAGTTGTGATTTGATTCCCCCTTCCCTGCTCGGAAAGAACTGGTCTGGAGGCAAATGGCCCTTGTTCTCAAGTCCCTCCCCTTTTCCCTAGTCTGTATGCCCAGTTGGGCAAGTGCAAGGCCAGCCTGAGGTGGCTCAAGGGAAGCTCACCCCATTCTCATATTTTATATCCATCTCTGCTCACTTACTCATGGAATGGGGTAAGCATTAGGGCTGACAACCCCAAGGCACACCCCACACCTGTTGCTGCCTGTAGGGTAGAGGTGGGGTGTTAGGGTTGAAAACCCTAACACCACATTTCTCTACTTTTGTCGCTTTAACCCTAACTAGTGCATTAAAGAAGCTCTTTGTAATGAATACATTTCTAAGTCTTCTGTAGTTTTGCCAGTCACTAGAAAGGTGAATTGATTTGTAAAGCTCCCAGGCTTTATCCCTAGATTTCATGACCTAATGCAAGTCAGAGTTTAGCCATTTAGAGTACAGCTACTTTACTCTTCTCTGGACAAGGGGGGGTATGTTTATTGGCCATACCTAGACATTTTTTCTAGAAAGAATCAAAGGCCTCATTAACCATACTGAGCTGCCAAATGGAGCTCCACCGTATCTCAGGAAAGCTACAGCCTCATTAAACTTAGAAAAGTCGCAGACGGATATGACTCTGGGCGAGGGCCTTGGGGCATTGTTCTTCCACACACAAAATACTGGAGAGTGGTTACTCAAAGTCAGCAAGTATGCCAGCAGTCTTGATTCTGTCAACTTTGTTTACAAGGATCCAATCCAGAAGGGAATGGTTACAAGTTTTGTTATTCCTCCATATTGGATTCTTGATAATTTGGTGGAGCTAGGCATCGGCTTACAGTATTTAGAGCTATGCTTGGGCCACATTCTAACCAATTGATAAAGTCACCAAGTAGGATGACTTCACCCAGATTTTGGTCAGTCAAGAGAGGAGATGGCAGAGAGGGTAGCCATGGCCACCTGAGGGGGTGATATATTCCACCAACTAGAATAGGTTTGTTCTCTCAAAGTAACAGCCTAACAAAGAGCGACTCACCTGGGATGCCTTGAGGGATGGAGAGAGGGATCGCTTAGTGTTGCTCAGATAGTATCCTAGAAATTGGGATACCAACAGATACCTCCCCATTTGGCCAGATAGTTGCTGTGGTAGGATAGTAGTACCATCTGACCATGGGTTCTACCCTCTAGGATCCAGCTCGGATCTTAACTATCTGACCTAGGATCCCTGGATCTGACCTATGATCCATTGCTATCTGACCCTGGATCCTAACTATTTGACCTAGGATCCCTGGATTCTAACTAGGATACTTGGATCCTAACTAGGATCCATCACTATCTGACCTTGAATCCTACATCTGTCTTTGGTAGGATTTCTAGTAGGACACCAGCACTATTTGACAGATAGTGGTAGGGTCCACAAAAGCATTATCTGAGCAACACTAATCTCTTTACAAATCTATCTTTGAATCCACAACTTTGTCAGGACGTTTGTTCCACCCATTCCCCACCCTTTCTGTGAAGTAACACTTGATAATGTTTTCTTTGAACCTTCCCCTGCCACGTTGAGCACATGCCCCCTGTGGATGCACTGTTTCTTTATCAGAACATAAACCTTTCATAAACATCAATGTTTCTATCATGTCGCCCCTCCCTTCTGTCCTCCAGTGAATATGTGCTGAGAGTTTTCATGGATGTCAGAAATCGCAACCACAGTTGTTTTGTACCTGGGCTAATAGAGATACAGATAAAATAACAGTGTGGTAGCACCAATACTAAAGCAGGAACCAGGGTAAAGAACCAGAAAGGATAAAACAAACAGTTACCGGAGTGCTTTCCTTATTAAAGTGTAGTCATGCAGAGGTACAATAACAAAATCATCAGCATCCATAGGTAAAATTCAACAGGTTCATTGTGCAAAGATCCGCTTCCAGTATCAAGTATACAGCACATATGCAACAAAATGCCACACAGGCGCAGCAGTCCTGCTCATCCATTAGTGCATGAACCATTTCGTGCCAGATGTTTTTTTTCAAAAGCTATTATAATGTGCATGGTGCTATCTTTAAATAGTCTTTTCTTAAAAGCACATATTAAAAGTGAAAACAAACAGTTGTGCAGTTCAGTAGTGCTTGAGGCAATGCATGCATTTGAAATACATATTACCATATTGAAATTACCAGACGTACTAGATAAAAACTTTTAAAAACAAACTCGTACCAAAAAGACGCTGGCATAGAGGTCAAAGGTCACATTGTTATATGGCATAGTGGAGCAGGCAGAGGCTCTACAAATACTACAGTCATACTCCTGATTCCGTATCTCGTGCTTCTACAATCACTTTGACATTTTCCTTTACTTTCTCAGACTCCCAAAATATAAGATATCAACTTCATACCATATCTGTATTAAAGAGAATACACACACATGAAAAAATTACTCACCTTAGTAATGTTGTTTCTTCTAATGGAGTCTTGCTATATTATAGACATTAGCAGTTTGATCCAGCTCTAGAACTGCCCCGGAGTGAAATGGTTAAAACCATTCCAAATAGAATTTTGGCACGAGAGCAGCTCTATCTGTGTCATTTCAAACTTGAACTGTCAGATCTTTATGAGCCAAACTCACTAAGGTCTGTGTGGAAGCTGTAACCTACACTAGCCAAATGGCTACCTAAATAATAATAACCATTGATGGTCCCAACACCCAAGACTCAAGTCAGGGGACCAGAAATACTAACACCATTCTAATAATATGAAAATGGAACATAAGTATAATAAAACGCATACACACTACCCCCAAAGTCCCAAAGGGGACAAAATGCTAACAGGACATAAGTAGTGCCCACTACCTGTTGCCTGACCCCACCAAGTAGAGGTTCTGAGAGGGGCAGGTTGGGAGAGGTTCATAATATAGCAGATCCATTAGAAGAAACATTACTAAGGTGAGTAATTTTTCTTCAAACAACATCAAGTCTTGCTATATTATAGACATTAGCAGAATACATACAGCAGTACCTCCATGGAGGAGGGGCAGAACCTACTTAGGGAATAGGCTCTGAAGAACAGCTGTGCCAAACGAGCATCTCTCCTGGCCTGGACATCCAGGGAGTAATGCTTGGTAAAAGTGTGTACCGTTTTCCAAGTAGCAGCCTGGCAAATTTCTAATAAAGGGATATCTCTGGCAGCAGCTAGAGACGCAGCTGTACCCCTGGTAGAATGAGCCCTCAAACCAGGGGGGGCTCTGCCCACTTTCTGATAACAAAATTGGATACAAGAGACAATCCACCTGGCTATTGATCTCTTAGTGGCAGGTTTGCCTTTCCAACTTCGCCATAGGTAAGGAAAAGTTGAGGGATTCAACCTGTGACCTTTGGTACGCCTATATAATAACTAAGAGCTCTCTTAACATCCAGGCTGTGCAACCTCCTCTCACCCAAGAGGAGTGATCAGTGAAAAATACTGGAAGGGAGATAGATTGATTAAGATGGAAATCTGAAACCACCTTAGGCAAAGCTTCCTATTAGTCCTAAGGACTACCTTATCCCTGTGGAAAGAAATAAAGTCAGTCTCCACTGACAAGGCTTGCATCCACTTATCTGCCTGGCAGAAGTGATAACTACTAGAAAAACAGTTTTCCAAGTTAGGTACTTAAGCTCTGCAGAAGACAGAGGTTCAAAAGGGGTTGCATTAACTGGGCAATGCAAACATTAAGGTCCCAAGCAGGGGCCGGTTCCCGAAAGGGAGGATTAGTATGGAGTAATCCTTAAAAACTTGGAAAACACAGGATGAGAGGAAAGAGGGATGACTTTCCTGCTGACACAAAAGCAGATACAGCTGCCAAATGAACTCTCAGGGTAGCTGGTCTGAGACCCAAGGAATTAAGATGTACCATGTAATCTAACAAAATGGGCAATTCAGCAGATTCTGGGAAATATTTTCCAAAGCACCAAATGGAAAACCTTTCCATTTAGAACTATAAGTAGCCCTAGTGGAAGGCTTCTGGAAGCCTTTAGGATCTCAAGAACACCCTGAAAGAGGTGTAAATCAGCAACTCTAACTCCTCAAGAGCCAGGCCTTGAGGTTGAGGGATTGAGGTCCGGATACCAAACCCTTCCCTGGGCACAAGTCAACAGATTGTGATTCCTGGGGAGGCACAGGGAAGATGGACTGTCAGAGACAGAAGGAGTGGTACCAGGGCTGCCTGGCCCAATCGGGCAATCGGAATCACCCTGCAAGGCTGAGATCTGATTTTGACTAGTACTTTGAATAGGAGAAAGGGGAAGCATAGAGGAACTTCCTCCCAATCCAGAAGAAGGGCATCCAGGGAACTGAGCCCAGCACTGGAGGCCTGCAACAGAACAGAGGAAGTTTGTGATTGTCTGGGGCTGCAAAAGATCTATCAGAGGGATGCCCACCTGGCAAAAACTATCCCCAGCACTTGAGGATCCAGGGACCATTCGTGATGGCCCTGGGAAATCCTGCTGAGGGCATCCGCTAGGACATTGTCCTTCCCTGGAAGATGAACTGCTATGAGGGAAGTGTTCAGGGAATAGGCCAGAGACCACAACTTCATTGCCTCGGTGCACAAGGCCGAGTGCCCCCTGTTTGTTGATGTACCACATTGTTGTGGTGTTGTCTGTTCTGAATTGTATCACCTTGTCATGGACAGATGCAGAAAAAGCTTGAAGAGCTAAAAAGACAGCTCTGAGTTCCAGCAAATTGATGTGGAGCAGAGATTCCTGGGGGGACCAAATTCCCTGAGTGGAAAGGTCGCCCATGTGGGCTCCCAACCCAGAAGAGAAGCATCTGTAGTGAGAGTCAAGTCGTGAGAAGGGGAAATGAAGGGGACCCCCACTCTTAAATTGCTCTGATCCTGCCACCACTGGAGAGCTAGGATCAAGGTTCAAGTCACTGGGACCAACTTGGAAAGGGGGTCTCTTCTCTGAGACCAAAAGGTTCTCAAGTGAAACTGAATGTCTCTCATCTGAAATCTGGCTCCCTGCACAACAGCTGTGGATGCAGCCATGTGCCCCAGGAGCTGCAGAAAGTGTCTTGCTGGTCGAGAGACCTGCAGAGTGAAGGAAGAGGCCAGAGCCACTAAATTCCTTACCCTTTCTGGGGGAAGAAAGGCTCTGGCTAGCTTTGTGTCCAATTCTGCCCTATAAAGGTGAGCACCTGGACTGGTTCCAGAACCGACTTTGGTAGGTTTAGTAGAAAACCCAGGGAGGTGAGAAGCTGCTGGGTGACCTGCAGGTGAGATTTTACCTGTTCTGGGGACTGGCCTACAATGAGCCAGTCCTCTAGATAGGGAAAAACAGCAATCCTCTGCCTCCTTAAGTGGGCCACTGCCACTGCTAGACACTTTGTGAATACCCTTGGAGCAGAGGTAAGGCCGAAGGGCATTGCTCTGAACTGGTAATGACCTGAGGGCAGTTCGAATCTGAGGTACTTTCTATGGGATCTTCTGATTAGGACATGGAAATAGGCATCCTTGAGGTCCAGGGAGGCTAGCCAGTCCCCTGGCCTTAGGGAAGGTAAAATCATTGCCAGAGTTACCATTTTGAACTCTGGTTTCAAAAGATGCTTGTTCAGATATCTGAGATCTAAAATGGGCCGCCATTCTCCTGTCTTTTTGGGGTAAGGAAGTATCTGAATACAGACCCCTGCCCTGATGCAGGAGGAACCTTTCTACTGCTCTGAGAGCTAACAGGGATGAGACCTCTGTTTCCAGAGCGAGGGTCTCTGAAGCACTTCAGGTAGAAAAGTCTGCTTCTCAACTTGGGAAACTTTTGAAGCTGAGAACCAGACCCTGGCTTACTACTTCCAGAACCCACTTGTCTGAGGTTAAAGCCCAATTCTGACTGAAGCAAGCCAGCCTGCCCCCCACTGGTACAGGAGAATCGTCCCTGGGCACCCCATCAGGGTGCCTGTTTCATAAAGCTTTAGGCTGGGGGTGGGAGCAGGTCTGCCCACCCTCGCCTGCCCCTGCCTCTGAAGAAGCCCCTCTGAGCATAGGGGCAGAGGAGGCCTGAGTCTGGTAGAAAGGCCTGTGAAAAGGCCTACCCCTACCCCTGGGGGCATGCCTTTGAGGAGTGGCTTGCCGCTCCTTAGCCTGGGCACTCTTGTAAGTAGTCCTATATTCATCCATCTTCTTCATGTAATTCTCTGTCTGCTCTCCAAACAGAGAATTTCCCACCACAGGAAAATCCATAGCCTTAGTCTGGGTATCCTGTGACAAACTAGTATACCTGAGCCAGGCCAACCTACGTTAAAAGCTACAGATGTGGCCATGACCCTAGAGGAAACATCATTAACATCCACAGCAGCATGAAACTGAACCTTAGAGGCTTCAATGCCATCAGCAGCCACCTGTTCTAGTTCACTAGCCAGCTGGCCATGGGCCTGCTTGGCTAATTGCATAACAGTATCCCATCTAGATTTCTGATACCTAGCTACATAAGCCATATAATTTGCTTGCCTGAGTCCAGAGAGGCTGCCATATACTGTTTTTTGCCATGGTATCAATCTTCCTGGAATCCTTGTCAGGAGGATGTGAAGCCAAGGGAATATTAGCTTTATCACAGGCAGCAGCCTGAACTACCATGACTGCATTGCTGAGAAAGGAATTCTGTATCAGGGCCTGACAATGTATACCTTCTGTCCATCTTTTTATCTACAGGAGGCACAGAATTAGGAGCTTTTAAAATTTTAATTGTTTCCTAAAAGACTTATGTAAAGGAATAGACAATCTCTAGACTCTGGAATATCCATCATTTCTACAAAATCAGGCTCCTCTTGCTCATCCACAGCCTCTTCTAAAGGAAGCTGGAGGGTTTCAACAACTTTTTTATAAAACATAAAATGAGATGGGGACTCAGACAGCATAGGGGGAGATTCTAAAGGTCTGTCTGGGGAGACGTCTGGTTCAGTGGGCACACCCAGACCTTCCCAGCCACATTCATACTGTTCATAATCCTCCTCCCCCTCCTCTGGTTCATAAAATTCCTCAATATCATAATCCTGAACCACTGGGACCGGACAAACCGACCTTTTACCAGATAGTGGTGGTTCGGACAGACCCTGAGACAGTGACTGGACAATTTGTATGGCTTTTGCTATCTCTGCAGCAGTTGGAGAAGGAATTTTGGACTCCAGACCTGCTGATTTTCTTGTTTTCTTTACTGGAATTGGTTCCTCAGAACCAGCTTTTCTTTTGCCCGAGGAAGTCTGGCCCTGGTCAGAGGGCACTCCCTCTGGTTCGGTTGGCACCAAACCGGGCTGGCCATCCGGGTCAGCGGACTTTTGGCCTCTGGTTCCCTGATCCTGCCCAATCTTTTTCCAGGGTGGCTGCAGGGAAATTCTTACATACCTGGCAGTCTGACTGGAGGTGGTCAAACCCAGACAATAAACACATGTGGTGTGTGTGGGTCAGCCTTGGCAAAGACTTCCCTACAAACATCACAGTGTTGAAACCCAGTGGGCCGGGTTTTCTTTTGGTTTCTCAGACATAATGCCAGCCTCAACCAAAAATTCTTGCCTTTTAACGGCAGTGCCAGGCAAGACACCTTATCTCGTTCCTAACGTGTCACTGGTATAAAAACAAACGTAAAAATCTGGTTTTTTAGAACCGATAAGAACGGAACCGCACTCTAAAATAGTAACTTTTAGTTTTAAATGAGTTTTAAACCCACTGATCGGTTCAAAACCGAACCGATAACTTACAAGTTCCACACAGACAAAACCTTCATTTACTTACGGTTACCACAGATAGAGCTTGAACTGAACGGTTTGCGGTTAAAATAAAACTATTCTCGGTTAAATCCAACCGAGAAAACACTTTTTAAACCGAGAAATGAACCGAGCAGAAGAAGAACTCTCCGGAGCGACTGTTCACTGAGGCGGAGTAAAGAATCTGACAGTTCAAGTTTGAAATGACACAGATAGAGCTGCTCTCGTGCCAAAATTCTGTTTTGGAATGGTTTTAACCATTTCACTCCGGGGCAGTTCTAGAGCTGGATCAAACTGCTAATGTCTATAATATAGCAAGACTTCATGTTGTTTGAAATATAGTTTTGTAAAACTGTGTTAATGAACTGGCCTAGTGGTGCTGAGGGTTGAGGCACTGGATGCCTTGCCTCATGTTACGCCAGCAACCAGGGTTCGGGAATGACCTCTGGCTGTTAGGGTTGTTGGGGGGATGGCGAAGCAGGATCGAGCACACCGATGGGCAGCTCTCCTCTCCCGAGGGTGGTGAGGGTGGGTTGGTGGCCCTCCCATAGTTCTGCTCCCACTGGGTGGAGGTCTGGTGGGTAGCATAGGTGAAGGGGGGGCGGCAAAAAGCTACAAGAGGTGGAAGGGGCTGAGCTGGCACCACAGAGTGCATAGCATGCCTCCACATACTCACACAACCGTGTGCCGGGGCCTCAGGGGGGCAAGGGAAGAAAACTGTAAAATGCCTATGTGTCCCCATCGTCGGTCAGCAGGAAGAGGCAACAGGGATGAACAAAAAAAGCTGGATTAAAAAACAAAGCTGCGTTATTGCAACAGTCAGGGTTCAGACTAAACCATGAAAAGTAGGGAAATGTGATGTTGGGGTTTCAAACCCTAACATCCCTGCCCAACCCTTGAGGCTAATGAGGGTGGAGTCTTCCTTGGCATTGTCAATCCTAACACTCACCCCATTGCAGTCAGACAAAACCTGAGATGTGATGGAGAAAGATGTGTATATTGCATGAGTGTATAGAATGGGGTGAGCATTAGGTTTGACAAAGCCAAGGTAAACTCCGCCCCTCATTTGCCTCAGGGGTGGGGCAGGGGTGTTAGAATTTGAAACCCCAGCATCACATTTCCCAACTTTTCTTGGTTTAATCTGAAGCCTGTTGCATTAATGCAGTTTTTTTCAAATACTCTTCTTACTTTTTGAGATGGTATAATCATATCTTAATTTGCCTGTGGGAGTGCAGGACCCTTGCATACCTCCATAGATGCATACAAGTAGGTTGCTGTGTAAGTGCAGGGCCCTCTGAGCCCTGTGCTTGCATTTATGCTAAAAGACAACCAAACTGTCAGCATAGCCACCTCATGAACCTGGTAGAGAAAATGTTCAAATCCTCACCGAAACATCATTCCATGGCATTGAGACGTCACTCCATGTCACAGGTGCAAACAGATATTTTGTTCAAGATTTGAAAAATGACAGGTACAGCTGTCACATTCATGAGGTGGTGTAAAAAAATGGCTATGTTGACAATTTGGGGTCAAAATATTTACACGTACCAAAGTTACAAGTGAGCTTAGTGAAATGTCAACATACACACTTAACTTTGCCATTTTTACATATTTTGATCTCAGATTTTCAACATAGCCTTTTTTTAGGACCCTACCTCATAACAAGGGCAGTTTTCAAATCCCACCTGAAAGGTGATTTCGCCTAGCAACCAGGAAATCACCTTTTGGGCTGGATTTGCATAATTCCACTGCCATTGTGCTTGAGGTGGGGTCCCAAAATGTCATGCTGAAAATTTGGGGTCAAAATATGTAGAAATGGCAAAGGAATGCATTAAAGTTTAAACTCCCATTGAAGTACATTGAACCACACTTACCTTAGTTTCTCATATTGCAGTCAGCAGTTGCAGCAGCAAGATGCATCTTCGATCAGAGAGTGGATCTTTGTCCTGTGACCTGTTCAGGTGAGTGAGGGTGTACTGGGGGTGGGAGGGTGGTTGCTGAGTGGGAGGCAAGAGTGAGAGGGTCAGATTGGTGAGGGACCATTTTCCTTTTTGCAGGTTTAAGGAGAAAAAACATTAAAGGACTGTTTTCTTTATTTCTGACAGAGATGGTGATTTTTAGGGTGGGAGTGCCACTAGACACCAGGGAAAAAATGAAAAGTTATGGTAACAGTGATCAGACAGTGAGAGGGGGCCACTAGGCCCTGGGAAATTCAACAAACATTACGAGGATGGCGATTGGAGGGTGGGGGTGCCACTAGACACCAGGAAAGGTCATAAAAATAACAGGAATACAGCAGCTAAGATTTTCTCATATCTGGTTAAGTATAGGTACGGTAGTAAGCATCATATACTTTGTTGGGATAAAGACAGATCAGGACATGCACTAGGCCCAACTGCATTGTGCCCTACGGCTAGGGCAGAGGCCCATGTCTTCCTGGTTCCCTGCATGTTAGTATTGGGCAATGCTCTCTTCATGGTGTGTGTGTATATATGTTACAGTTGGAAAGTCTTGCCTAAATATGTTTAAGATGGTCTCCCCAGTGAAAGTGTTTTCTTTAAATATTAATGGCCTTAACTCGATAAAACGTTCCAGGTTGCTCCAATATTTGAAGAGGCAGGGAGCAGATTTTATTTATTTGCAGGAGACGCATCTTGGTTCAGGAGAACATCAAAAATTGTCCGTTGGGGGTAGATATAATATTTTTTGCGTCCCCTTATGGGAAGGAGAAAAGGCATGGTATTGCTGTTGTGATGCCTGCTACCATCCCTTTTCATAACTGCAAATAGAATACACAGACCCTACAGGATGTTTTGTCATTCTTGCAGGAGTACTTTATGGCCGTGAAGTCACTTTAGCAAATGTCTATTTTCCTCCCACAGGCCTCCACTTCTAAATTCCAGACCTTTATTTAATAAATAACTGTATCTGCAACAGGGAATTTTGATTTGGGGAGGAGAGGGACTTCAGTATTACTCTAGTCCCAGACTTGGACACTTCTAACTCAACTAAGCATAGACTAACACCCACCCAGAAATCTCTTCGCGTCCAGTTGCCCCAGTTGGGATTGGTGGACATCTGGTGTCACTTTTGTTCTCCAGCTGCACAAGCCTACACTTATTATTCCCCACATTCCCATACCCATTCTTGCATGGGTTACTTTTTTAGTATGGTTGAACATTTTGATGTCCTATGGGATTTGGAGGTGGGAGCCTGTATTCTTTCCAATCACTCACCTTTAATATTAAAAATAGATCTTGAGAAATCGCAAATCCCACGTCCAGAATCTTGCTTACTACACTTCCCTAGTAAGGGATAACCAGCACTTACTAGCCTATTGCTTCTAATCTTGGCCCTCTTCATCCCTTCCTCTCCCTCTAACACACCCTCTCCCCCGCCTTCCCTCTCTATTTACTACCAACAAACTGGCGGCAGTCTAGGATTTGTTGGCTCTTCTCTCTATCCTGTAAACTTTTTATGAATTGCAGCTGTTCACAACTATGTCAGGCCAGTATGTATAGGCCTATATTAACCTTTATCTGTACAATGTTTTCGCATTATTGATTTTTACCGTATCTGTGACTATGTATTGTATTGTATTAATGTCCAGGACCACTTTGAAAATGAGCTTGCTCAGTGGTGTTTTATGCCTGGTTAAATAAAGTGATTGACTGATTGAAAGAACATCTGTTGGAGGTTAAACCTTTCTCTTTTACGAGATAATTTTAAAACATTAATGGTCGATAAGATTCAACAGGTTATACAAGATAACACTGCACTGGATGTAAGGAGGTCTTCTATAATTTGGGACACCATTAAAGTGGTGATACAGGGGGAAATAATTGCATATTCAAGCAAAAGGAAAAGACAAAGCGAGGCCAGATACCGAACATTCCTCCAGGGGTGTTGAGATTACTGGGCATTTTAGGAGGATAAAATCAGAAATACAAGCCCTTTAGATTATAAAGTTCAAGCTGTACCTGCATATAGAAACATAGATAGTGACTGCAGAAATGGACAAACGGGCCCACCCAGTCTGCTCAGTATGCCTGTCCAGCTGCTAGGACTTTTGCTATTTATATATAGCTAAAGCATTATCGATATGAAGGATGCCCCAGAGTACAACAAACTTCATAGCTATAGACAAGTGGCCACAATTACACACATACAGTACAATGCCCTAACACACACCACCCGGGAAGGACTATCCCCAAGAGTCTTACAATTTTTCAGAATTTTTACAAACGGTTATACACTCCCGGACATGAGCCATCTGATGCGCGGATATTATGGGTTTTTTTTGTCTTCCTTAGACATTTCAAAAATATTCCCAGCTCAGTCCGAGTGGTTATTGGCCCAGATACAGACAGAAGCTGCAACTAGCTTTAAAAAGAACAGTGTCAGTGGCTCAGTAGGTAGCACACTCTCCTCTGAGGCTGGGAGATCAGAGGGCTGTGGGTTCAGTTCCCACATCTGGCATTTGGGTTAGTATCCCAGTACTGACACTGTAGTGCAGCATGAGGGGTGCTGCATTTCAGAGGTGTTGTCTTTCGGATGAAATGTTAAACCGAGGTCCCATCTGCCTGGATTGGTGGTGGTAGTTCAGGTGGATGTTAAAGATCCCATGTCACTTACCAAAAAGAGCAGGGGAATTTCCCCGGTGTCCTGGCCAAATTTCCCTCATTCACTAAAAAAAAAAAAATACCACCAACAGCTTAATCTGATTCAAGGTCCGTTGGCATTCATCTGTATCCCCCTCCCCTGGTTGTGCCTGAAAATAGGCAGGATTTGTCTAGTGCACTTACCCGGTCAACAAAAAAAAAAAAAAACTTAAACTAAAATAGGGAAGTGTCCTGGCCCAGATGGATATCCATCCGAATGGTAGAAGTTTGCTGAGTTCCTATGTTCATATCATCTTGCAACTTATAGAGAGGCTCAGGTTGGTTCTGTGCCTTGCCTTCCCCTTCCTGGGCATACGCAATAATTTCAGCAATTCCTAAGCTGGGTTGGGACCCCCATTCACTTTCTTATAGACCCGTATCTATATTAAATTCAGACTACATGTCCATCTGGGCGCATCACTTGGAGGAAATTCTCCCAGCAATATACAGTCAGAACAGTCCAGATTTTTCCGCTGTCAACAGACAGTGGACAACATTCAGTGAACCATCCATTTAATGGATTATATTAGCTAGTGCTCTATCCCTGCAGCCTTGCTTAGCTTAGATGCTGACAAGGCCTTTGACAGAGTACTGTGGACACATCGTTGGCATACGTTGAAGGCTTTTGAGTTTCCAGAGGAATTTCTGACCTGGCTTTGGAATATCTGTCTCTCCGTTGGCATATATAAGAATCAATGGCTCCCCCTCATCTCCAGTTCCATTGAGTGGCAATAGGCAGTGGTTCGTTCTCTCTTCTCTCTCTTTTCTTCTCTCCTTCCTTTCTCTCTCTCTTTCTTTCTCTTTCTTTCTCTCTTTCTCTTTCTCTCTCCTTTGCTTTTTGCCATTTATTTTGAACCTTTGGCACTCACGATTAGGCAAGCACGGAAGGTGGAGGGTGTCCCCCTGGCAGAGAAATTTTTAAACTTTCAATATATGTGGATGATGTATTTCTCACACTATTGGAGGAGTCTGGCAGATTTTATTAAGTTTTGGGGAAATATCTGGAGTCAAACTAAATATTCCTCAAATGGAAGTATTGGCATTAAACTTTACACCTTCCCCAAGTCTTCATTTCCCCTAGGTTGGCAGAAAGCAAAAATGTAATGCTTGGGCATATATTTACCTCAAATCACCAACATTTAGAATTGGTTAATTTTGAACAGCTAAGCCAGACCATAGAATAGGATCTACATAAATGGTCGCAGCTACATTTATCCTTTTCCTCAAGAATTGAAATTGTTAGAATGAATATCTTGCCTTGCTTTCTCTACTTTTTCCAGATGATTCCATTAACCCCATCCACATTTTACTTTGCAAGTTGGAACAGGACCCTGTCATGATCTGTCTGGCAGGGAAAACAGCCACAACTGCGATGGAGGCTTTTGCAGCTACCTCTGTCGGTGGGGTGGGGGGGTCTTAAACCTTCCAGATTTACACACTCATTACCGAGCAGTGATGGTGCACACAATCCTTTTTTGGCTGAACCCCAAGTTTTTGTCAGCATGGAAACAAAATGAATTTGTTATCTTTGACATGCATGACCCGGGAAAACCTGTTATTCACCCCCCCTGTTGGATTGTCCCAGGTCTGGAGAATTTAGCACTTGTATGGTGCACACTCTTCAGGCATGGTTCTTCCTCTGGTCCCATCCTTCCCTAATCCCACTTTTCTATTATTTCTGATTGTTAGCTGCAGAGACAGATTTTCTCCCTGCACAAATTGATATTATGTTCCAGAGGTGGTTATCATCTGGGAATCCAATATATTTATCTGTTTTTAGACTCACATGGGGTTTGCTCTTCTGTGGACCTACAGGTGCAATTCTCTTTAACTAACAGAGAATTCTTTCAATATCTGCAGGTGTGCACCTTCCTGTTTCATAAGGGAAAACAGAGAAGCCATCTTCCTGAACCACTCCTCTTACTACTTAAGTTGTTTATACAGTAGATGCCCTCAGTGGACACTTGGGTACTCATCTTTTGGGGATTGCCTATAAAGTCCTGCAGGAACATCTTGGGTATACAACACATTCAATACTGCAGGCTTGGAATAGGGAGTTGCAAACAAATACTGAATATGAAATTTGGTTAAAATATACTATTCCTTCAATAAAAATTTCTGGGGTGCCATACTGGTGGGAGTTTTCCTGGAAATGTGGAAATAGGTATGTTCATACACCTGCAACTCTCGCAAGAATTTTCTCCCTCACCTGGGACACTGTTGGCAGTACCGTAGGAAGGGTGGGGTGGGTGGTGCACCTGTCCCAGGCGCATACCTCTGAGGGGTGCAGTTTTCAAACTTGCTGATTCACTTTAAATCACTCACACAGGTTGCCTGTGTGCTGCGCTGTAGCTTTAATTTTTTTGGTGTGTAGTAACGCATGCCACCAGCAGGAGCACATCCACAGAGGATCAGCAAGTGGACAGAGGTGGGGAGTCACATGGTCCCCTCTCTGTCTAAAGGAAAAAAATCATGTGGTGCAGATTTGGCACCGCCGTGGTCCCACTATAAAAGGTGAATATAATTGTAACTTGCACAGAGCGTGTGGTTGTAGAGAGAACGAGGCAGTTACTGAGAGAGAGAGGAGAAAATCTTTTTTTTTTTTTTTATAAATTAGCGATAGGGTAGTAGCAAGGAGCCTAAGAGGTTTAGCATGGAGTGGAGTGGAGGAGGAGGATAGATATAATTTAGAGTGAGTGGAGTGAGTAAGTGCCACTGAGGAGGTCAGGAGGACAGACGACTGGGAATCTATTTTGGAGCGGAGGACACTCAGCAGGTTTATATTTGTGTAAGCAAGAAATAAAAGAAAGCAAGGCAGCATATAATAATCATCAGAGTCTGTGATCACACAGCAGTCTTCTCACAGTCCGACTAGACAGTCGGTGGGGGGGGGCAGGTCCGATCCATCCCGAACCCGACGTCCCTTCCAGTCCCATGTGCCATGGATGGTGACCGTGTATGTTGCAGGTGGCAGCAGGCAAGGAAATGTATATTAAAACTGCCAGTGTTCATCCTGACTGACTGTTGGGGGGGGCCCGCCATCCATCCTCCTGTCCTCCCGATTGTCTGTCTGGTCTCCTGGTCGGTGTTGCTCAGTTGAAGCAGGCAGTCTGTCTCGGCCCCGGGAAGCCTGGAAAGGAAATCAGAAGAATAGAAATGTAGTGTTGTAGTATTCTTTCTGAAATGTTTGTATGGGGGCTGGGGAGCTGCCTGGGCCACCAGCTCACATGGCTGCAGCATGCAGCAGTCAGTCAGTGCCCTCGGCCTCCATGTCTGCTCCCTGACCCTGCTGGTTTTGTTACTGTTTGTCTTTGACCGGAAAGTAGTAATGCCGGTTTACATTGCTCTCTCCTCTCCTGTCTGCCGGGTCTGACTGCCGGCTCCTGTCCTAGTCCTCCTGACTCCTGGCTTCACTTCATTCACTCAGTCGGACTTGGAGTAGTAAGTACTCCCGGAAATCCCGGCATTGCAACTTAGTAGTTTGCTGCACCGCTGCTGCTTGTTTGGAGCTTGTCAAGCTCCTGCCCTTGCCTGGACAAACTTGCTTTTTTCTGTTTTCTTGCCAGTTGCCACTTGTTTAATTTTGCTCTTGTCCTATCTCACAGGGGCAGTACCCAACTCCCATCCCTCACAACAAGCTCCTGCGTCCCGGGCCGCCTGGCCTGGCTGCTAGCCTGTGTGGTGCTGTCGTGCTGATGCAAGTATCATAGTAGTATTCGTACTTGCTATCATCATAACATTTTACTCTGGATGGACTCCAGAGTAAAATGTTATATTGATATATCAAGAACTAAGTATGATACTTGCAAGTCTGGACATGTGATTTTGTTTCTCATTCTGTGTCTTTTTTTATGTAGCATAGCAAATAGAAATAATGTAGCTGTAGGTGGTTCTACTCCTACCTGCTCACGTAATGCTTCCTACCTGGCTGGGTCAACAAAGGCTATAAATAATAAATACTAGTCTGAAAGTCTTTCTTGCCCAGGTTCTGAGTAAAAACATGCTATACAGTCTCAGATACAGACAGTAGTTTCTAGTATTTCACAAATCTATAGGCACTGTTTGGATGATGAGTTTTGTAACATTGGGTCTCTGTTTTTGCACAAAGAGTAGTTGAGATCTTTTAACTCATGTCATAAGTATAATGGAAGTAATGTGCAAGTTATATTGGGGCACCCACACTGTGTAGGTGCCCCAATATAACTTGTATATTACACTACTCTGAGTGTGTGTGTGTGTGTGTGTGTGTGTGTGTGTGTGTGTGTGTGTGTGTGTGTGTGTGCGAGGGGGAGCAATCATTAGTACACCAATTCCATGATGCTGAAATTAATGATCACCTGCGATCTCTTGTCTCAGACTCTGATTTTGAATATTGATGTTGTGTTGGTTGATTTTAATTTCAAGTTAAAAAGTGCTAATTGCCAAATAAAATGTGGTGTTGAGGAAGAAAACCAAAACTTACTCAGCTAAGTGCAATGCAGTCGTGGAAGGTACTCAAGCAGCAACCCCTTTACTCCGCATTTTAACGTGGGAGAGCCAGGATGGAATCAGGATGCAATAGGCTATTAGCAATAGCCAGGGCTAGGGGCTAGTTAGGGCACAATATTAGCAAATAAATAAACGTTATTATGGATAGTTATGGTATGGGCCATGGCATAACAAGCACAAAACATGTCAGTAGAACACCATTTTGTTGAGGTAATAAAAATTCCTTTCCTTGGCCTTCTGTCTCTTATTTAAATGTATAGACATACATTCAAACTTCAAAGGCTTTGAATGCATGTCTACAATTGGAACCAGAATTTTTATTACCTCAAATTACAGTGTCTGTGTATCAGTCAAGCATGTTCTAGTCCACTGTCATCCTGTCATGATTCATAAGGAATTTATTTGTTCACAGATTATTTTCCATATTATGTGCCTTTGCCTAATGTCATGTGGTACCCTACTACCCTGTCTGCAAATTATACTGCATGCATGACTGCAACCCTCCCAGCTGAATGGGGCCCAGTCAGCTGGGAAGGATGGCATGCAGCCATCAGTCATGCAGTATAATTTGCAGACAGTGCTCATGGGGTCATGGGACACATGGGCATAATGAGGATACATCATGATGTAAATTGTAATTGTACAGTACTAGGTATTGTACAGGGTGGCTTATTAAAGAATATTGTCTCTTTAAGCAATAGGTACAGTAGGCTTCTCTGTGGGAGCTGAGCGGACAGCAGAATAATACTGTAACTGTACAAATTGGCTATCACCGGCGGGCCGGCCATCTGTCCCAGTCCCAGAGAGAGCTAGCCAGTCCAGTAGTCACTTCAGTCTAATGTGGTGATGGTGTCACCTGACTTAAGTTTTACGACTGTTTATCATCAGCCAGAGGGTAGCAGCGCCAGCCCAGTGGTAATACAGTACACTGTACTTCCCGAGTCGAGTGGGTCCCTCACAGTTTTGTTTGGGAGGAAGTAGGTCAGTAACTGCCAGAGTCCAGTTACTGACTCGCTCGCTCCCAAATAAAACTGGGAGGGACCCACCCAACCAGGGAAGTACAGTACCACTACTACCGCTACCTGATGCTGCTACCCTACTAGGCTTATGATAAACAATCGGGTAAATGAAATCAGCAACACAGCTGGCAGGCCACCACCCCTTCCAAAATGCTATTCTACAAAGTTCCAAGGTCATGGAATGTAATTCTACCCTACTGTGGTAGAACAGCATTCTAAAATGAGTCAGTTTCATTTTGAAAGCAAAAAAACTCACAAAACACATGTTTCACACAGTATTGCAAAATCAGTGGGTAGAGGGGACAAAACCTTTTATAGGTACATAAGTGAAAAAAGAAAGGCAAAGGGAGGGATAGTGAGACTGAAGGGGGAGGATGGGGGCCGCGTAGAGGATGACAACGGTAAAGCTGACATATTGAACAGGTATTTCTGCTCAGTCTTTACTGAGGAAGAGGAGGGTAATGGGTCTGAAGGGAGTACAAGGGGTGAGAATGGTGCAGAAATGGGCACAAGTCCCTTTACACGAGAAGGGTCCTGAAGGAACTGGAAGTAATAAGAGTTGATAAAGCAATGGGGCCAGATGGGTGCACCCAGGGTCCTTAAGAACTAAGAGAGGTGGTGGCTGAACCTCTGTCTAGCCTGTTTAGCGATCACTGGAAACAGGGAGGTACCCAAAGACTGGAGGACAGCAGATGTAGTCCCTTATACAAAAGTGGGAACAAAGAGGGAGGGGAACTACAGACCAGTCAGCCTCACCTCGGTAGTGGGGAAGATCATGGAAGCACTACTGAAGGAGAGATTGGTGGAACATCTGGTTGTCAATGGACTACAGGACCCAAGGCAGCATGGTTTCACCAGGGGGAGGTCATGTCAGACCAACCTCGTTGAATTTTTTGACTGGGTAACTAGGAAGGTGGATCAGAGGAGGGCAGTGGACATGGCCTATCTGGACTTCAACAAGGCCTTTGACACTGTGCCACATAGACTATTATACAAACTGGGGAAGAGGGGTTTGGGCAGGACAGTAGTGTGGTGGGTAGGTAACTGGCTGGGCGGCAGAACACAGAAGGTGGTGGAAAATGGCTGTCACTCCACAGAGGGAAGAGTGACCAGTGGGGTACCACAGGGATCAGTGCTGGGACCGGTCCTATTCAACATCTTCATCAGTGACATTGCACAGGACCTAGAAGGCAGAATTTCACTGTTCGCTGATGACATAAAGCTCTGTAACAGAGTAGACACACCAGAGGGTGTGGACAGAATGAGAAGGGACCTGCAGAAACTTGAAGAATGGTCAGGGATTTGGCAGTTGAAATTCAATGCAAAGTAGTGCAAGGTAATGCATATGGGGCAGAAAAACCCTGGCACAATATATCGGTTGGGGGGTGAGGATATAGCATGCACCAAGCAGGAAAGGGATCTTGGGGTTATCATCTCTGATGACCTCAAGGTAGGGAAACGGCGTGACAAGGCAGCTGGTAAAACAAATAGGATGCTGGGATGCATAGGCAGGGGCATCACCAGCAGGAAAAGGGAGGTCATAATTCCACTATACAAGACACTAGTGAGGCCCCACCTGGAGTACAGTGTACAGTTCTGGAGATCTTACCTACGTAAGGACATAGACAGGGTAGAGAAGGTTCAGAGAATCACAAGTCTTATGAGGACAGGTTGAAGGAACTGAACATGTACTCCCTGGAGGAGAGGAGGGAGAGAGGGGATATGATAGTCGTACAAGTATCTTACAGGGAGAAACAGGGTGCAGGAATACACTATTTTTAAGTGGAAAAGATGTTCCAGGACTAGAGGGCATGGAATGAAGTTGGAGGGAGGACGATTCAGAGGAAATGTGAGGAAGAATTTCTTCACAGAACGGGTGGTGGACAAGTGGAACACCCTGCCAGAGGAAGTGGTGGGGGCTGAAACAGTCACAGGATTTAAGAATGCATGGGATAGACATAAAGGAATTCTGGAAGTCAGGGGTAAGGGGCAACAGACTTCTAAGAAAACATTAACTGAACTTACAAGCTCAAATGGGCAGACTGGGTGGGCCATGGGTCCTTATCTGCTGACACTGTCTATGTATCTATATAAAAAAAAATACAGGATGAGCAACTCTATGCACAAGCAGTGTGTTTTGCCACCTCAGGATTCTGATTCCCATGGACCTCTTGAGCTGCGCTCTCAAGCGGAGAGGGAATCGGAACCCCTCTTTGGCAGAACACACTGGTTCTGCATAGTTGCCCATCCAGTATTCTCTATATTGCTATTATTTATTAAAAAAAAAAATTGTTAAAACGTTATACTTTTTGCATGTTTTCCTCACGTAGAGGGAGATTTTTTAAATAAAATAGTTATTCCACCAAGAGCTATTATGAATATATGAATGTAGCATTCCAGTCATTCAGCAGTGCTGGATGGTGGAATGCTGACAGGAAGAAATAAATCTATGTCCCGTCCCACTATCATTGTGAGTGATTTAGCCAGGGTATACTCCTTTAATCCCTCCTCATCCTTATATGGGTTATGGTACAGACCCTTCACCCTAGTGCACCGTTTAGTTGTCTTCCTCTGGACTGCCTCCGCTCCATCATGTCTATGTTCTTGCAGAGCGGGGGTCCCAGAACTGCACACAGTACTCCAGATGGGGTCTCACCAACTGTCTGTGTGTACAGAGGGTCAGGGATAACAACCTCCTGTTTTCTACTAGTGATGCGTCTCCCTATGCATCCAACTCGAGAATCCCCCAGCCCTCTTTACTGCCTTCTCAAATTGCTTGCCTACTCTTAGGTCATCTGATATGATGACTACCCCCAGGTCCCTTTCCATCTTAGTCAGTAACCCCTCCCCCAACTGTGTGGTCTTTGTCTTCCCCTGGGGTTTTGTTTCCCAGGTGCATTACTTTGCACTCTTGGCATTGACTCTAAAGTGTCATACTTCTGACCAGTCCTCCAACCTTGCCGAGTCCTGTGTCATCCTTTCCACCCCCTCTTGTGTAGCCGGCTGCACACTCTGATGTCAGCCAGCCAGAGTCTCCCACATCTCATATTCCTTGAAATCAGGGGTAGGGAACATATAACAAAAGTGTGTTTTTTCTTCAAGAAAAGCCCCCAAACTCGCCACAGATCATGGAAACCCCTCTAAGCTTCTGGGGGCCTCCCCCGGCTATTTTCGGGGGGGGGGGTGCACAAAATTTGTCTCTTGCCCAGGGCACCAAAATGCCTTCCTACGGCTCTGACTGTTGGTGACATTGTGGTAACACTTCAGCTACACACGTACATATGTTTTGGTTTTGTACAGTTTTGGCTACTTTCTGGCAACAGGTGGGGGATGGCTTAAAAGCATTACCTGGGATGGATGGACTGTTAACAGCAGAAATGGTTTTGCTGGCTATACTGCCTCTGGGTGCCCATGTTCCCTCCAGATTGTTGGTTTACCTCTGCATATCAGCTGCAAAAAAAGGCAATTACCAGATTATTGGGTAAGCCATATCCCCCAACATTAACAATGTGGCAAGATATAATTAATCAGGTGTACTTATATGGAATAAGCAAAATAGTTACAACTGCACTTGAGGAACATTAACCAAAGCTTGACGATAAAGAAGCTTCTCAAACTTTTTATTCCAATATTACCAGTACATGGAAGCATACTGACTGGTATCCCCAATGCTTCGACCACTCAAGGTCTTCTGTGTCCCTGTAAGGGGTTAAACCCCTCCTTATATACATGTTATGTTGATTATATCTTTTTTTTCACTTTTTCAAACACGTTTTGTGAAACATACGTAAATAATAAAACAAAGTAGTCACATAAAAGAACAGTAACCATGCCACATATATTTAAATTCATTCCTAAAGAAGAGACCTCTGGTCTCAGTGGGTTTACCTGGTTACCAAAATCTATATATATATCTATCAGATATAGCTATAGATATAGGTGTGTGTGTGTGTGTGTGTGTGTGTGTGTGTGTGTGTGTGTGTGTGTGTGTGTGTGTGTGTGTGTGTGTGTATAATATAGGCACCACATTTAATTTGTGCTTTACCCATGAATTTACATAAATACATAGACACTGTCAACAGATAATGGCCTATGGCCCACCTAGTCTGCCCATTTCAGCTTGTAAGTTCCCTTTATGTTTTTCTCGAAGTCTGTTGCCCCTTACCCATGTCCTCCAGCATTCCCTTATGTCTATCCTATGCATTCTTGAATCCCATGATTGTTTCATCCCCAACTTCTTCCTCTGGCAGGATGTTCCACTTGCCCACCACCCTTTCTGTGAAGAAATTCTTCCTCATGTTTCCTCTGAATCTTCTTCCCTCCAACTTCATCCCATGCCCTCCAGTCCTCAAACATCTTTTTTGCTGGAAAATAGTGCATTCCTACACCCTGTTCCTCCCTGTAAGGTACTTGTATATCTCTATCATATCCCATCTCTCTCCTCCAGGGAGTACATGTTCAAGTTCTTCAGCCTGTCCTCATAAGACTTGTGATGCAATCCCTGGCCTGTACCATCTTGGTTGCCCTCCTCTGAACCTTCTCTACGTTGTCTATGTCCTTACATAACTGTACAGTGTACTCCAGATGGGGCCTCACTAGTGTCTTGAATAGTGGAATTATGACCTCCCTTTTCCTGCTAGTGATGCCCCTGAATATGCATCCCAGCATCTTATTTGCTTTACCTGCTGCCTTGCCTCACTGTTTCCCTACCTTGAGGTCATCAGAGATGATAACCCCAAGGTCCCTTTCCTGTTTGGTGCATACTATATCTCCCCCCCCCCCCAACTAATATGTTGTTCAAGGGTTTTGGTGCCCCATATGCATTATCTTGCACTTCTTTGCATTGAATTTCAACTGCCAAACCCCTGACCATTCTTCAAGCTTCTGCAGGTCCCTCTTCATTCTGTTTCCATCTTCTGGCATGTCTACTCTGTCAAAGAGCTTCATGTCCTCAGCGGACAGGAAATTCTGCCTTCTAGGCCCTGCACAATGTCACTGATGAAGACATTGAATAGGAACAGCCCCAGCACTGATCCCTGTGGTACTCCACTGGTCACTATACCCTCTATGAAGTGACAGCCATTTACCACCACCTTCTGTGTCCTGCCACCCAGCCAATCGCCCACCCACCGCACTATTGTCCTGCCCACTTCCATATCCCCCAATTTGTTTAATAACCTTCTATGTGGCACAGTGTCAAAGGCCTTACTGAAGTCTAGATGGGCCACATCTACTGCCCTTCCCTGATCCATCTTCCTTGTCACCCAGTTGAAAAATTAAATGACGTTTGTCTCGCATGACCTCTCCCCAGTGAAACCATGCTGCCTTGGGTCCTGTAGTCCGTTGGCAACCAGATGTGCCACAAATCTCTCCTTAAGCAATGCTTCCATGATCTTCCCCGCTACTGAGGTCAGGCTGACTGGTGTCTAGTTCCCTGCATCCTCTTTGTTCCTGCTTTTGTATAAGGGGACTATATCTGCTGCCCTCCAGTCTTTAGGTACCTCCCCTGTTTCCAGTGATCGGCTAGACAGGAGTGTCAGAGGTTCAGCCACTACCTCTTAGTTCCTTTAGGACTCTGGGGTGCATCCCATCTGGCCCCATTGCTTTATCGACTCTTAATCCTTCCAGTTCCTTTAGGACAGATCTACGACTGGTCGTCGACAAAATGTTTGTCGACCTATCGGACAGCGAAACCATCATGTCGACCACATTTGCGGTCAGCAGATGGTTTCAGAGGTTCTAGACATGTTTTCTTCAGAGGGCTTCACCCGCCAAACCCCCCACCCCATGTAGGGGGCTGTGACCCCCCACCCCACCCCCACTTTTTATAATCAACTCCGAGTCTGAGCTGATTAGGAGAGAGGGTGCAAATCTCCCGAATACAGTGCCTGGGTCTAGCGACCATCCATACAGCAACCTGGCACTGTAGTCATTGTACTGATGGTCGCTGTAAATGTGTCACTGTCGGTGGTGCATACCCTTTAGGACCCTTTTCTGTATAAAGGGACTTGTGTCCATTTCTGCGCCATTCTCACCCCTTGTACTCCCTTCAGGCCCATTACTCTCCTCCTCTTCTTCAGTAAAGACTAAGCAGAAATATCATCTGTTCAGTATGTCAACTTTACTGTTGTCATCCTCCATAAGGCCCTGTCCTCCCCCTTCAGTCTCACTATCCCTCCCTTTGCCCTTCTTTTTTCACTTACAGTATGTACCTGTAAAGAACATTTATTTAATACTGTTTTTATCATTAAACAATTTTAAGCAAGCTATGTAGATGAATAGAGGCATTAATCCAGTTTAGTCTAATCATAATAGAGACTTTTATAAAAGGGCCAACATAAATTATTATGAGCCATTACAACTTATTTCATGGTTATAAAAAATATTTTTAAACTATAAATTCAACTGGTATTATCGGAATAAAAAGTTTGAGAAGCTTCTTTAGCATCAAGCGTAGGTTAATGTTCCTCATGTGCAGTTGTAACTACTTTGCTCTCTCAGTTTTGGGGTTAGCTGCCCCAAGAACTGCACAGGATGACTTTGGACCTGAGCGCACTTCCTTGTTTGTTTCTGTCCTGTAGCTTTTTGAGGTGCAGCTGGCCACACTATTCAGTGTTTGAAATGGTTGGAATACATTACAAAGTATTTACCAATGACTGTTCCAAATTCAGTGACAGTTGCGGACCCTGAACCGGACATCAATAATACTAAACAGTGAATAAACACATCTGTAAATAAATTTATAAGATTATGAGCAATATACCTTCAACTGGAGTCAGTAGCTCTTCTGGGGTTTTGGATGGACTGCACTGTTTGGAGGACACTGCTTCTGTTTCACTATGCAGGGGGAGAGAGAGCACAAGAGGCACTATTCTTGGAGGTAGTACTGGGACCTACGGGGAACCAGGAAGTGGAAGATTTGTTTTGTGTGTTTGCCAAATTGAGACTTACAGAATTAAATCACTTTTACAATAGAATTGAGCTAGAAAAGTACAATATATTGAACTAGGGAGATCTCCCAGGGGTCTCAGAGTCAACAAGGAACAAACTGTGGCTTTCCAGAGGAGGAATTTGAGTTTAAGACAGAGTGGGAATCGGCACTCACGGTTTGCACAGAGTGACTACTTAGGGCCCTTATCAAAAGAGTAAGAGACATGAGGAGAGACTAACAAAAGAATTAGAGGTTTATATCGGCCATAAACAAAAGCCACACCACAGATGAACACCATGTCTCGTGGTCACAGGCAAATATCTCAGCCATATAAAAACCAGGCAAACCCTCCCATCTCTGTGAGTCATATTGCCCTATTTCTGTCCTAAATCAGGACTATAAAATTTATACAAGTATCCTGGCTCGTCGCATGGATAATATCATCCCATCCCTGATACACCCAGATCAAGCAGGATTTATTCGAACATGCCAAACTACAGATATTCAAAGAACTCTGTATATAATGACCCAAGCCACCACCTCTAACACCCCTTTAGTAATATTAAGTCTTGATGTACAAAAGGCCTTTGACAGAATCTCATGGCCCTTTTTGTATTTTACACTCCAGAAATTTGGCTTCCCCGAGACATTCCTCAAAATTGTAAGAGGAATTTATTCTAACCTGGTTGCCACCATTAAAATAAACAGATCCCACTCCTCTCGATTCCCTCTTCATAGGGGATGAGACAGGGGTGTCCTCTGTCCCCCTGCCTCTTTGCCCTTTATGCGGGACCTCTCACCCAATACCTCTGACATCAAATGAATATAAGGGGATTTACTGTGGGAGAGGAGGAACACAAGATTGCTTACTCCGCAGACGACCTTCTTTTATATATCATTGATCCAGACACCTCGCTCCCTGCTCTCACTCAGAGCCTTATGGAGATCAAGGAGGTTTCAGGATACAAATTAAATACAAGTAAGACAGAGGTCCTGCTGGTGCTGGGCAACCTTTCATACACTGAGACGAGCATACCCATTTAAATAGGACAGGCCCTCATTACACCACCTCGGAATCCAGCTGGCAGTGGATCCGACTAAGGTTTTGTCCCTGAACTATGATCCTGTATTCCAAACAGTGAAGGAAGATCTCAAGCGTTGGTCACACCTCCCAATATCCTTGATAAACTGGATTCAAACTATTCAAATGAATATATTGCCCAGACTCTTTTACTTGATACAAAATATACCCTATATATTAAACCAGACCGAAATAACAGCATGGAATAGGGTAATAACCTCCTTTATATGGCAGGGGAGACCTCCCAGAGTGGCCCTTGCCAAATTAACCATGGTCAAGGAACGGGGGAGACTGGCATTACCCAGTATACAGAATTACACATTAGCGGCGCTGCTCACTCACATAACTCATTGGCTTAGACACCCTACATTTACGCCACCATGGGTGGAAATAGAGCATCTACTTCTATATCCTTAGGTCAAATGACAATTTATCAACCACCCCGTCTACTCTTACTGTCAAACACTTCTTTCAACACCTTAAATTCACTATAGGCATGGAAAACCTGTCTTGAAAGACCCATGAACATCCGCGGGGCCCATGTTGATGGGAGTCCCCTCATTAGACCCATTGTTCCTGCCAGCCAGACTAGATCACAGATTTCATCAATGGCATGGACTAGAACTGATGCACACTTTTCAATTTTATAAGGAAGGAATTTTTAAATCCTTCCAGCAACTACAACAGGAGTTTGGGCTGCACCACCGAGACTTTTATAGATACCTGCAGCTTCTCCACTTTCTACTGAAAGTGATAGGATCAGACACAATGACAGTAAATACCACCCGCTTTGACTTTGCTCAGACAGATCCAAGGGGAAATCCAACCAGGCATTTAATTTCTAGATTTTATAAATCCCTGAGATATCCCAAGACAGGACTGGGATAGAACGTATGAGAACTGGGAGGGGGACTTGGTGATGACTATACCCCGAGAGGATTGGGAAGGGATATGATGAAACCAACACTGTATAACCAGCTCATACTCTTGGAGAGAATTTGGTTGGAAAGTGGTGGCTCGATTTTTTCAGAACCCCACAAATCACAGCCAAATTTCATAATACAGGAGATGCCAAGTGCTGGAGGAGATATGGGGTAGAAGTAGCCACACATGCCCACATTTTTTGGTCTTGACCTATATTACTTAAGTTCTGGGGAGGGGTTATAGCAACTGTGCAGGACTTGTTTCCAAATTTGGGAGACATTTCACCAGAAATTGCCCTACTATTAAATTACCCAAAACATTTTAAAATGAAACATCACATCTACTTAACTAATATCCTCTTAACTGCTGCCTAAAAAGGCAATAACCCAGAGGTGGCTACAGCCCAAACCTCCCACGCTTACCCAGTGGGAAGATTTAATATATTACATATACAAAATGGAAAGTATGACTGCCAAAATTAGAGATGGGACTCAATCCCTTATGAACAGATGGATGACCTGGCTGTTGTACATTGTGGAGCATAGATCAGACTTTATCCCTAGATCAAAAAAGAGACCGGACAGAAGACAGGGCATATGTCAGGCCTTAAGCCCTGATGACACTAGAAGAAGGTAGATACCTAGAGGCATACATTATGAAGCAGAGAATGAAATGGGGGGCAGACTGCCACCTTCCATCCCCATCTTATCTTTGACCTCATCCTTGATACCCCCCTCCCTGAAGGTTTTAAGTCACTATGACAGATGCATTGATACTTAAAGACCACTTAATATCCGAATACGGATGGTTAAATGTGTATGAAGATGATTTTTTATTGTCACAATGAACTTAGGCTACTGTACAATTACACTTGTTTACATGAACCTTGTGTAAAAAGAAAAAAAAAAAACCTTAACTCAAGTTTATATAAAAAAAAAAGACTTGTAAAGTCAGTTTAAGTGCACACACCAATGACTAATGACCCACAGTTTCATGCACCAAATAAAAACTTGCCCATTAAGATTAAAAAACATGAACAAGAACTACTTCAGTGTAAGAAAAAAAAAATAACTAGCAAGGGACGCCAAGAACTTTGAACATGAGGAGGTCTTCTCCTGGGAACGCAAAACACGCCCTTTTAGTCAAACTAGTTACAGGGGAGAAGTAGCATCCGAGGAAGACCTAATCGGCAAACTAGAAATCAAAGTATGCATTTTCAATCTGAAACAGAGAGAGAGAAGTAATGACAACTAACTCTGTGGAAAGTCTGAGGACAGTGAGACGACAGAAGGTGACGGCGCTCCAGCATCCCCCTTCCCTCAAAACCAGGAGGCGTAAAAACAAACTAAAAAACTTAAAAAAATAACTAGTCAAAAAACTTGGTTCAAGCTACAAAAAATACAATAAAAAAACAAGGAGGGGCAGGCAGTGATGGAGAAAGAAAAGGAGCACAATCATGGTACCCAATCAGATGGAAATAAACATTGTAAATCTGACTAATATCCAACTAACAGAGGGACAAATCAACTTATTAACTGAGGGATTATCTTTTTGTCCCAGTTCCTAAAATGGACATCCCAGTTCCTAAAACTGACGTTTTTAAGTGACACTTAAAGTGACAGATAAAAAATGATTGACACGTGTATATAAGAAGGGGTTTTACCACTTACAGGGACCCCCCAAAGACCTTGAGTGATTGAAGTGGGGATATCAGTCAGTGTGCCGCCATATACTGGTAATATCAGAATAAAAAGTTTGAGAAGCTTCTTTAGTGTCAAGTGTTGGTTAATGTTCCTCGAGTGCAGTTGTAACTACTTTGCTCTCTCAGTTTTGGGGATAGCTGCCCCAAGAACTGCACCAGCCAACTTTAAACCTGAGCACACCTCCTTGTTTGTTTCTGTACTCGTATGGTATGCCTGACAGCACAATTGGCAGACAGTGACACACAATTTGAGCTTAGGTGGCAGAACTGGGTCTTTTATATTTCTCGGGAGGACAATGCTTTTGTCCCATTATGATAAATTGGTGTCCAATGAAATCAGCGGGGCTTGACTGGTAATCTCCTTGAGTTTGATATTTAGTTAAATTGGAGCAGCCTGGTCTTCGGGGATTCATGGGACTACATTTTGAAGGCCTGGTGCTGGTTATTAAATCTAAGCAGTGGGTGAACTTTGCTGCTGCTTGCCGGCTTTAAGTTGAATCATCCTGCTACCTTTACTATGGTTGCATAAATTTGAATACTCTTTTAGTTGATCTGTAAAATGTTATGTTCTCAAGAACCTGTATTTCGCTCTGAGGAAAAATAAAGACAAAAAAAAAAAACTGAACAGGGACAGTGATTGGAGGGTTCAGGGGTGCTGCTAGACACCAGAGAAAGACCAAAAACATTACAGGATGGTAATCGGAGGGTGGGGGGTGCCACTAGACAAGTAGCACTACCGCTGCTCTGGTGGGCCAGCCCACAGATGGGGCTTGAATTCAGGGCAGGGCAGAGAGAAACAGAGAGGAAGAGGAGGAGTTTGTGCTGTGATCTCTCCTCTCATGCATGAGGCTGGATTATTCATGGAGGGGGCTGGAGCCTGGGATTCCTTTCCCAATTCAACCTTGTCGCAGACACCAGCTCTGTAGCTTGTAGGGAAACAGGCATCTGCTATGGGATTAGACTTTTACACTCGCTGTCTGCCCTAGCTACTCTCAGTCATAATGACACAGCTCAGCTGCTTGCTGGGTGGTGTCCTGCAGATAAAAGGAAAGGACTGAGCCTTTCTGTGATGGGAGCAACTCACTCTTTTCAACTACATAAACTTTTCACCCCCCAAACAGAACACTCATCATGAGCTTCACTGGTCATTGGCCTGTCACTGTCAAGACCCCTGCAGCCTGAGCTGCATTGGATCCAGCAGTGACACACCTCTGAAAGCCATAATTGTAACAGTATGATTGTTTCACACATCTGCACAAGCATTCATAAAAATGAACTTCTGAAGGATGCTTGAGCAGGTGCCCTTAAATAGCCTTGGGGGGGGCATGACAAGTGTCACCCCCTGCCCCACCAAACCCCAGGCCATAGTCTTGCCAAAAAAAAGACTTTCTGAATGGTAGCTAGATTCTTTAACTGGTGAAGGAAAATGCACAGAAAGCACCCTAAGATTCCCCTACCTGAAAAGCAAATAGTGGAACCAGTGCAACAGGGAAATCTGTCCTCCTCGGAGAACAGTAAACAAATGTTACAATTTTTCAAAGGAAAGCAACAACGTTTTGAAAACAAACTGCCTTCACTGCCCAGACTAGTCTCCCTTGGAGGAGATATTGGAGGTGGAGGAGGAGGAGGAGGAGGAGGGGAAATTCTTGATATGCTGAATCTACTGCTCACTGTGTCAGAGGCAGATGTAGGAGGAGGAGGAGACAGACTTTGTGAGTATGCTGGGCTTGACCTTGACCAAAAAGTGTCCATACCCACCCATAAGGCTTTTCAGAATGCTACTAAAAAGGTTTTTGCCATGTCTTCATCCTCACACTGCTTTAGACAAGAAAACTGAAAAACTAAAAATACAGGTGGCATCCGGGGAAGGTTCTGAGATTGTTTATACTCCCCCAATCCCTGAGGATGATGTTCAGGCAACTTTTTCAGAGAAACTAAATGTAATTTCTCATTAGTATCCCCTGATAAAGACTGCATAAACCTAATGGTTGAAAAGGCTACCCAGTCAACCTATGGTTGAGGCAGGCAATCTAGCCGAGTTACTCTGCACATCACAAAGCAGGCCCTGTGGAGTACAGCCCTGCCACTAAGTCAGCGCTTGCCTTTCTAAGAAAAGCTCTCTAAGCACATATGGTGAAAGTTGGTTTGGAAGCTGCCAAAAACCAAGCTGAAATATCTGCTGATGCGAATGACACTGCATATAGAGCACTAGCAAATTCATTGTCTTCTAGATATGCATTGCCTAGAATAACTTGGATTGTTACAAGACATGCAAAATAAGGCATCTGATTTCCCATTTGAGAACCCTATTTGGTGACAAAACCAAGATATACTTAAAAACTGATGAGCAAAAACCAGCTCTTAAACAGGTGAGCTTATTGCAGCAGACCCAGTGTGCATCACGAATACACAGTTGAGTGGGCCTCTGGGAGTCAGACTGGGAGCCAAACAGAAATCTGCATCAGCTCCCACAGTTCAGGCAAAGCCCAATCCCAATGATAGGGTTCTTTAAAATCCTATGCAAAGCACTGTGGGTAAATCATTCTGTGTTGGGGACTGTATATAAAATGTCAACTGGCCCTCCATTCTGCAGATCATGCCACTGCTCTGACCTCACCAGTCAGCACTTGCAGACTAAATGTAACCGTAGTCTTGAGAATCTTCACATTAAGAGCATGCAAGACTTCAAGAGGAACTGCAAGTTATTCCTGCCATCTAAAACAGAACTGCAATTATGGTTATTCCCTTTGTTTTAGGGAGTCTCAGACCTGAAGCCACCCAGTTTTAATGCCTTGTTACAAAAGTATTTTATGTCGTTATAGTTAAAGCACCCAGATTGCTAACAGAGTTCTAATTCTTGTAGGCAACTTCGTAGAAAAGAATGGACACTTACAGATGGTCACTTAGATTGGTGACTGCTGCTTGTGGTTGGTTGTATTTGTTATGTGTTTCATGCGTGTAAGGTGCTACCATCAACAGCAAGGGTTTACTAATTAAATGCCTCAGCTCAGCTCACTTCCCTCTATAAATATTTAAATACCTAACTAAATAAATAAATACCCTCTAGCCGGGTCTGGTCTTTTGCATGTAATATCTGATTCAGATCAGTTCCTACTGGCCCACCCTACTATCGGTCTTAGGTCTTAGCTGGATCTGGCTGCAAATGGAGTTATGATAGAAACAGGGAAACTAAATAAGCACCAGTTTTAATCACGTCAGGTACTTGAAAAACATGAACTCTTTACCTGTGTTATCAGACTGTTACAAAATATTAAAGGGTAACACTTATGCAAACTATTTGTGTTTGAAGGGGACTTCAGTATGGCAGGACCAGCTACAGCGATAAAACTGTGGGAGTTCAAAGAGCGGACAACTGGCTCACCTGCAGGGTAATGTATTGATTTTACTGTCTTTGACATTCAGAAGGGTTGAATGAGCATACATAAAATGCATCAGTGCTATAATCAGGTCTCTGTCAGATTCAGAAATGTCTAGAAGGTTTGCTGAGGGGGGAGCTGGGTGGATACACAACAGGCCGAAAAAGCTGTACTGTGTAGCCATGCATACCTCTGTGGTGCAATAAGACTGGCAGTTGTTTCAAATGGAAAACCTGTAACATCAGTTTCCATTATGTGTGTGCATACGAACATATCATTTTGGGAAAGAAAAATGACCTTTGCTCCATCAAGTTCTTTCCACTATCAGCTCAGTGGAAATACCATTGTCCCATTTTCTTCAAAGTTCCTAGTAAGTCCAAGTTTGAAATTGGCTACGGTGTTGGCTGATACCATCTGCTTTGGGAGTTTGTTTCTCATATTCATCACTTGCATTGTGAGGCAGGTCTTCCTGATGTTTCCCTTGAATTTTCCTCCTTTCAGTAACATTGTATAGTGAGGGCTTGTTCTGTCTGGATTTCCATGCTGTCTGAAATGTTGTTGTTGCACAGTTCAAAGGTCATGGAAAGCGGTTGTACTCTTTCCTGGTACAACAAGGTTCCAGCCAACTGGAAACCCTTGAGGCAGCAGGTGTTTGTCACAGCCCTGCTGTGCGCACAGCTAACAGTTCAAGTTCTGAACTGAAACCACTAGCACATTTGTTGCTGCAATAAAAACAGTAAATAAGTAAAGAAAAAAAAAACCTCTGCGCTATAAAAAATACTGGTTAGGCAACCACAAGCACAACCAGCCTATGCCACCACCTCCGGTTTCTGGTTACATCAGACCTCTCAAGCTTTACTCTCGAGGTCTGATGTAATCAGAATCTGTCTGTGGCAGCACAGGCTGGTTGTCCATGGTTGTCCAACCAATATTCTTTATGTAGCCCCTTGTTCTCTTGTCTATGGGTATTCTGAAGCACTGCAGTTGATCTGGTTTTATCCCTTTACAAGTATTTGTATACTGTACAGTGATGTCATCCCTGAGTCCTTTTTTTTTTTTTTTTTTTCCAATGAGAAGAGCACTAATTCTGCCCATCAGTCCTTATAGCACATGTTCACGAAGCCCTCAACCACCTTGGTTGGGTTTCTTCATGCTTTTTCAGACATGACAATATATTGTCTCACTTACTGTATGGGGTCCAGAGCAGAAAACACTTCCAGTATCGCTATACAGTGCTATATAGTAATGCAGTGTGTGGTGTGACAGTAGCTATGTACGCAGGTGCACCAATTAAGTCATATTTCAGCAGTGCATCATCTCATACCTATAACTCTGCCATGTACACCCTCTTGTCCCCAAATTTGGATGACACCGTCCTGATCACCCCCTCAAGGCCACATTAGCGATGACCCATACCTCCACCCTAAATGGATATTTCAACACTCACTCTGCATGTCTCCATTATGCAAACATGAGTATGGCATGGTATCAGGTGCATGGTGGCATGACATGATCCATGCAACAGGCACTTGGCGCTACTTCCATAGTCATCAACACAACCACAAAGATCTGGACCTGTGGAATAGCACAGTGGCAAAGCACTAGGACAGTAGTTGAAGAGGGCCTGAGTTTGATCCGCAGTGCAGAACATTTAATAGTTTTCATTTGTAGAGTGGTGAGTATCCCCACCTGTCACATGGGAGACTAAGGTTCAGTTTTCTTAAGGGGAGAAATTATTTTGGGTAACTAGGGCAGAGGAAAAGAGACCAGCAGTGGATGTTCTTTACTTCAACTTCAGCAAGGCATTACACCCTGTGCTGCACAGAATGGTGCTGAAGAACATAGAGGATCTGGGAATAACTAAGGATCTATTTAGATGGATGAGAAGCTGGGGGGACAGCAGAGGGTGGTTGTAAATGAGGTCAAGTCAGGGGAGAGGGAGGTCATGAGTGGGGTGCCACAGGGCTCAGTCTTGGGGCTGGTCCTCTTCAATATGTTCATCAGTGACATAGGAGAAATAATATAAGGCCAGATGCACGAGGAAGGAAATGGGGAGATGCAGAAGGACCTGCAAAGATTAGAGGTGGTCCAAAGTTTGGCAGTTGGAATTCAATGCCAAGTGTTGCTTGTTGTCATTAGCAGTGGAAGTGCAGGAGTTGGACAGATGCAGTATAGAAATGGCAGTGAAGTATTGAACTGATGCCAGCTCCACCCCCACCCTGCAGAGATGGACAGGCATTGGGGTGTGCCTTGGGTCATCGCCCATAATGGTCACAACATTTCACCTCACCCTACCCTGCAGACACTTACAAGTGTTGAGGTGTGCTTTGGAGTGTTTGGGCTTTACACTCACCTCATTCCATAAGGAAATATGCTGAAATGGGCTCAGTGTAGGTGAATGGGGTGAACTCTGGGGACAAAGGGTCCAAGGCACACCTTGCTGCCTGCCACTGGCTGCAGAGTGGGGGTGGAATGGCATGAGCATTACTGTCGATAATCCCAAATCACACCCCTGACTCCTGTCAGTCCCTACAGGGTAGGACGTTATGGTCGAAAACCCTAACACCCTGGATATTTCTTGGTATTTTTACTCCCAGTTTTCAACATGGGCTTTTTTGTGACCCTACCACATGAACAGTGACACTATCAGTTTGTTAGCCGAAAGGTGATTTTTGCACAGCGACTGCACCATTTGGTACCACAGGTGCAAAAACACATTTCGAACAGAATGTGAAAAATGACACCTGTACTGTTCATGGAAGACGCAAAAAAAAAAAAAAAAAAAAAATATGGCAATGTTAAAAATCTGGAGTGAAAATATAGAAAAACTGGTGAAGTCACGAGTGTGCGTAGAAACTGCACAACTTACACCCATAATGTAATTAGTTTGGGGATAGTTTACTGCAGATTTTCAACACAGGCATTTTGGGACCTCCACTCATGAACACTGTCACTGTGATTTTCTTAATCTGTCCCGAACACTGATTTCCCACAGCGACTGTGTTATTCTGAGCCGGAAGTGTGAAACACATTTCGGCTAGGGTGTGAAAAATGATAGCTGTACTGTTCATAAGGAGGTGTGGAAAAATGCCAATGCTGAAAATCTGGACTGAAAATATTACGAATTCGTGAACTTACGAGGGTGCATGGAAACTGCACAATGCATGCTCGTAACAGTCATTTTATGGACATTTGTCACCAAATTTTTAACATAGCCAGTTTAAGACCTCTGCTCATGAACTGTCACTGTGATTTTCTGAATCTGTCCCAAACATTGATTTCGCACACCGAACGCACCATTGTGCACCACATGTGTGAAAACACATTTCGGGTGAGATGTGAAAAATGACAGCTGTACTGTTCATAAGGTGTGGTAAAATGGCAATGTTGAAAATCTGGAGTGAAAAATCTTAAAAATGCTTGAAGTTACGAGCATGCGTAGGAACTGCACAATGCACACTCTTAAAACAGTTCACCAAATTTTCAGTATAGGGTTTTTGGGGGCCTACCTCATGAACTGTGACGCTGTCATTTCGTTAATTGGTCCCGAAAGGTGGTTCCGCACAGTGACCGCGAAATCACCTTTCGGGACCGAATAACAAAATAACAGTGACCGAGTTCATGAGGTGGGGTCCCAAGAACCCCATGTTGAAAATTTGGTGCAAAAATGGCCGAGATATGCACCAAAGTTGAAAAGAAAAACTGTTTATGCCATTATACAGCTTACTGGCATTTCTTCAGTTTATGGTCGACTTTGAAGAGTGCAGGCGTGTTCCGGTCCACGAAGATCATCGCTCTGGGCTCCGGAGGTAAGTTTGGGGTGAGGTGGGGGTGTGGGAGGTGGGGTATCCAGAGGGTGGGCACGGGTTGGGGAAGGGCAAGAAAATCAATGAGGGACTTTTTTTTTTTTTACACAGATGACAGGGGACTTTTGCCACAGTGGGTGGGCTTCCAGCATGGCATCAGGTAGTTTGAGGGGGCAGTGGAACCAACAGGGGATTGGGCACCCCATTGGCCAAAGAGACTTTTGTCATGCTGGGTGGGCTCCCAGCGTGGCAGATGGAAGTTTGTTTGGGGGGACAGTGGAGCCAATAGGGGATTGGGCACCCCTGTCAGCCATACAGAGTGCTGAGGGGAACGCATGAGCCTGGGGGGGTTGGGCACCCCCCTTGGTAAACATCAAATGGGAGGGAGGTGCATTATGCCAACGGGGATTGGGCTACCCCATTGGCAAATAGAAACATAGACTTTGATGGCAGATAAGGACCGCTTGGCCCACTCAGTCTGCCCATTTCCCTACCTATTGGATAAGCTGCAGATTCTAGTTAATTGGGGAGGGGGTCAATGCCGACAGGGGAATTGGGCACCCCATCGGCTTTTTTTTTTTTTTTTTTTTTAATTGAAATGTTTCACCAGGAAGGTACACTGAACAGCGGGCAGCAGCTTTCCATCAGCTTTCTGGGGACTGTGAGGCCGGAGAAGCCGTCACCATGGGGACACCAATCCATTGTTTTGGTAGCTTGTAATGCACCGAAACAGCTGATTGCGTGGAGACGTGGCCTGAATTTCCTGATGCATTTAGGCATTCTCCCTAACTGCTGAAAGCAATGTGTTTCTTTCACATGCATGCAAGCAACGCAAAACGTGCAAGGTAATGCACATAGAAACATGAACCCCAAGACAGAGTAATGGATGGGAGGGTTAAGTTGGACACTAGCACTGAGGAAAGGGACATGGGAATCATCACAAGTGACTCCCTGAAACAATCTAGCTAATGTAACAAGGACTAGAGCAAGGCGGTCGGGGTGCTGGAGCATATCGGGAGGAAGTCTGACAGTAGGAGGGAGGTGATACTGCCGCTCCATAGATCACTGCTAAAGCCATATATAGAACACTGTGCTTAGTTCTGGAGCCCCTACATAAGAAAAGATAAAGACCGGCTAGAGACAGTACAGTGTAGGATAACCAAAATGATTCCGGCCCAGCAGGGCAGATCCTACAAGGATCAGCTTAAGGCCCTGAATATGTACTTAATGGAGACCAGAAGGGAGAGAGGAATATGATGGAGACCTTCAAGTTCCTGAAAGGAATGAACAAGGTAGATTGCACGAAACTATTCAGCAGGACTTGCGAATCAAGAACTCCAGGACATGAGTGGAAGTTGGCAGGGGAGATTCAGGAAGGATGTGAGAAAGTTTCATTTTACCGACAGAGTGGTTGAACTGTGTAACAGTATACCGCCAGAGGTGGTGAGTGCAAGAATCATTAATAGTTTCAAACCTGGCCGGGACCGAGTAAAAAAACTCAATAGTTACACAGAGGGAAAGCAGTAGAGTGGGTGGCATAGTGGAGATGTGGGCAATAACCTCAACTAGACATTAGATCACAGGGTAGGAGAGGGTAAAACTGGGCCTACTAGATGGCCCAATAGTCTTTTTGTGCCAATCTTGTCTGCTCTGTTTCCTTTGTGCATGCTTCTTGCGAATGTCTGTTCTAAATTTTAATTGTCCTCTGTGGTCTTTCCTGGTGGTCCAGTTGCCCTGTATTCATTGGTGGCAATTGTTCCCTTCCTGGTGTGCAGTGGATACTCCCTCCATAACCCCATTCCCCAGCATTCCAATGTTCCTTGGTGCTGTGTACCACATAACTGTTCAAACAAAAGGAATCCATCAAGAATGCCTTCCAAAAGTGCATTATTCTGCCACAGTGTGATGCCTTGGAAATAGAACTTTATGCTCATTTTAGAATTTGGAGCACAAGTTCAGCTCTGCACTGTGGTCACACTCCCCCTGCTATTCTAACGTCAGATTTGTTTCTCCACTGAAAAGGGCAGTCATTCCAAAGTCTGCTCCAGTCTTCTGCTCAAGATACATGGTTATTTATACTTTCATTTGTTGTTTTCACTTTTAAGAGGTAGTTTTTTGATAGTCTACATTAGGAAGGGTATTTGCTTGTTTTTATATTTTGTGTTCTTGCAGATTCCTCCAGTTCCTGCTCGGTTCCAGGAACCGGAGAAGGCCTTGTTGCATCACTGTTCCTGTCTAACGCAAACTGACTGTAGTTACTTTCTATTTGTATAATTTTAAGCATTTTTTCCACATTTAATATTTGAGGTTCCCGCTTAAAGGGAACCAGCTGCATTTTGATTGAAATTTGCAACCGCTTCACTTTTAATCAGCATGTTAGAGGGGTTTTCACATACTCTGAAAGAAAAATATTTTACATTAATGAGTTTGCAACTGGGAACCAAATAATTCATTTCACAGATCTTTTCAATGTATGGCATGACTGATAGGCCTAAAAAGAGAACGGGACCCACAGGCTTTAAACATTCTATAAATTGTCTCCATCTCCTGGCAAAGGCAGCCTGCTACAAGCTTTGTCTAAACTGCCTGGGTCTAGATCACAATTTTATCAACTGTGAACTCTGTAAAAAGTTTTGCCCTAAAACCCAAAAGAAAATGGAGTTAACAAGAGAAGAATTTGGCTTCTCAACCTGCCTTCGTCAGCAAAGCACAATAAAGGCTCCGAGAGTTCCCAGTGATGGTGGAAACATACATCAGAGGGTTCTTATCATAAGCAGTAGTCCCTGTCAAAAGGGACAGATGATGGGGGGGGGGGGGAATGAAGCTGCTCCACCATCAATAAGCATGGTAAAGATAGTAAAAAATACCAGGGTGTTCAACAGGGTGAACCCTGAGTCCAGCAATGGCAAAAATACAAATAAAAGAGCCTCAAAGCAAGTACTGGAACCAGTGCCTGCAAAGAAAAAAAAAAAAACCAAAAGAAAAACCTGTCCATGCCACTACTTCAGTAAAAGAAAAGCAGCAGGCAGTGGATCAAAAACAAATGCCCTCAAAACAGGACATGGCATGGGACAACCAAATGGTTACAGCAGGAACCTCCAAACTTCCAGTTATGGATCTCTAAAGTGGAGGAAATGGAAAGATTAGAGAACATAACATACACTATCCAGCTAAGAAAAGATAGATTCCTGGAAATCTGGAGACCTTGGTATTGCTGGAAAGAGGGGTTAGATGAAGGGGTGAGAATAGGAGACAGAAACATAAGAAGGGAGGAAGGTACATAAATTGCAGAGGAGAGTAAAGAGAGATGACATAAAAACAGAAGAGAGAGAGGTGACTGACTGGAGAATAATGGCTTATTGAGATAGGAGGGTTTGTCGAGGAAACTGGGATGGAGACACACATATAAAGACATATATATGTATCAGGGCATGTATACTAATACATTTTCAGCATAAGATTGAAATACCAATTACAGTGCATTGGTTTGAAGTAAAGAAGTTGATGAGGTTGTAAATTTTTTTTTTTTTTTTTTGGATTAGAAGGGTTAGATAAAAATAATTACATAATAATAAGAAATGCAGTTGATTGAGAAAGCAGAACTCCCAGGAGGGAAATGAAAGCATCAAGATGGAGGAAGTGAAGTAGATTTGAACACTATACTGGGACATTCACATGGGCCACATTATGAAGAACTGAAACTATCAACTAAAAGCCTTGGGCTTGATAATGTGTACCCGTAAGCTGATTCTACTGCTGGATCTGAGGAATTATTAGTGTATATATAAAAATAGAAGAGGTAGAAGGATAGAAGATAAGAATATAGTAGGGAATGAATAAGAATGGATTGGAATTAATGTATACATGTCTTTAAAAGATGTCTTTAGGAATTGAATGTAATAATAATATGGACATGAATAAAATATCAGAAGTTAAAAAAAAACAGGGCATGGCCAAGGTATGGCAGTTTTTCCAAGCCTTCCAGGCTGTGGGAAACATCTTTAACATGCCCCCACCCCCCAAGTCTGGTTCCAGACCACTTGCCTTAAGAGAAGGGGTTTATATGCTGTGAAGAGGAGAAGGAATGTGAACCCATAGAACCTCATGGTTCACCTGTCCAAGAGTTTGGGTCCCCTCTTAGGCCCACAGAGGATTACACCTGTGACACCACCCTGATCACCGTTTTCCAGGTTCACTCCCCTGGCTGGTTGAAGGGGCTGGGTTTGTTCTTTCTCCCACAGTAGGGTGGTTCCTCCCAGAAAAAATAGAAAATAGCATGATGTCTCCACCCAGAGAGAATAAGTGGGCCAGATGTTGTGTGCAGTACCACCCGGTGGGATGCATTACCTACCCACTTCCCTACACTGGACTGGACCACCTCCTGGGGACCAATAAGATGGTTGTTACTTTCACCAATAAACACTTCATTCAGGTTACACAAAGTCAGCACACACACACAAGTGAAATTGAAAACATTCACAGTGCTTTTATTTAAGAGCACAGGCTTAGAAACTGTAGAAAAAGAGGGGGCTAGACAGTTGCAAGTTACCTTGAGCACTCCCACCCTCTCAGATCCCACATGATTTATGAAACACCCACCTAATTAAGGGGCACAAAAGAATGAATTAAACTACACCGGGTGTGATATATGCTTTAGCTGATACCAGTACTAACATGAAAATGTCAAATATGACTCAAGAACCAATGACTCTGGGTACCCAGGAATTACACTAAAGTCCCAGTGCAGGCATGGTAGCTGCATTCAATGGGTTCTTTCAGTAGTGTACATGATGAAATTTAGCCAACTTGCAATTTAAGCCCCCAACAGGCCATGGTGTGTTAGCACAATTTCAAGAACTTGGAATCCAAATAGAAAATGCTTGAAAAATCAACTTGTAATCCAAATGAGGTAACTGTAATCTAAATCATGAAATTACAAAAGACCCTAGCCAGCATTCATATAACCTACAAGTGTAGCAGCTCAGTCAAGGTTGGGAACAGCACACAGCAGCAGGTTGGACAGCAGTCAAGAATAGGCCTCAGTAGCCTGGAGATGAAGTACTTTGGACTCTCTAATAGGTTTTGCAGCAGCACAGGCCTTCTGACTCACAACCCTCAAGACACAGCTCTTCTGATTCAGCACTCAGTCACAGGAGCACTACACAGTGGCTTGCTGGTTCTCAAGGAGCCCAGACCCCAGGAGTGACTCTTACAGTTCAACTCCCCTCTTCATCCAGACTACCCACATGCTTGGTGCACATGCTCCATGACACTCTGTTCCCTCATCAACCCCAATAGATAAGAGATAGCAGGCCCCTTACCAGGCTTCAAAGCAATCTGAGTAGGATGCAGATTGCGCTCTTGATACAGCTCAGCCGCTTCGGTCTGTAGCAATTCCCCATAGGCACAGACTCTTGGAGGTTTCTTTCGACAGGTGCCCATCTAGTACAATTCCACAGCTTTCACTAAACAGGTGCATTTCTATGGCACAGCATCTGAACAGTATAAGCCCAGGACAAGGTTCAGAGTGATTTTTCCAGGATGAACCCTAATGAGGGCTCGCAGGATTTTCGGCCTGGCTAGGCCTCTAGCTTGATCCTACCAGCAGCAGATCAGAACACCTCAGTGTCTCTCTTGGACTGTCTTGAGCTCCCAGACAGCCCAGAGATTTCTTCTCCCCAATTCAGTGTCCCATTGGATAGGCAGGGCTGTCCACCAGTCCTTCTGCCCTCCGATTTGCTCTTTTAGCCCACCAATCCACTTGGGAGGCTCACTGATTGCATCATCCTCACTCAGTCCCAAAGGAGCCACTGTGCTCCAAAATCTCTGTTTATTCATTTAAGTTGCTTCCCAACAGTGTACTGCCCCCTAGTTTTGTTTCCGCCCTCCTGGGCTACTTTCTGGTTGGTTTGTTTCAGTGGTGGGGTAGTGGGTCTGAGAGTTGTGTGACTGGCAGGTCCCAATGAGTGGGAGCACTGATGAGAAACCTCTTGTAGTATACACCCCATTCTTGTGCTGTTGGCTGCAGTCAGTAGTGTGGTGCAGAAGACAACAAAAAGAGGAGGCATCCTGTCCATCTAAGTCCCCTGCTAGGATCGGGGGACTGGGTTGAAGAATGAAGGCCACAGAACAGGAGGTTGCAGGAAGTGCTGAAGATGTTGCTGCTGACTGACTCTCTCTGTGTGTGCCACAGGTGCATTCGAGGAAGAGGGAGACTGCAGCTGCAGTTTCATGGTAGTTCAAAGGGAAAACCTGGGAGGGCAGCAGCAGTAGTCCAGGTAAGTCCCCTTCCCAAGGGGGGTTTACACACCTCTTACTCCACACTCAAACAAATGGTGAACACCCTCAATATCCCCTCCCGTGAAACAGAGGAGGATGAGGAGGAGACATAGTTAATAGATATGATGGGACTAGCCCCTACAAGGAGTCTACTAGTGCATCCTCAAATTACTCCAAAAGGCTATATCAAAAATCATGTCAACACCCAGTTCAAGTTACTGGCATTGATAGCAAAAGTTGGGGGGGGGTTATCAGGTGAACAGACAATGGATGGAATACCTGTATGCCCACCCCGATCATGAAGGAGTGGCATAGGCAGCTGCCAGTGAGAAGGTCAAGATGCCTCCCTCCTTAGACTCCTGACAAGGATTCCAGAAAACTGGATACTACGGTCAAAAAAGTGTACTCAACACCTTACCTGCCCCTGAGGCAGGCAGCTTTTCTGGCTTACACAGCTGAGTACCAGAAAGCACTGTCGAATGTGGCACTGGCACTGAATGAAAAATGGATGGTGAGGTGGAACAAGACCTGGCTGCCACTATAGAGTCGGCCCTGGATTCCACTAAATTTCAGTTCCACATATCTGTGGACTCTGCTACACAAGCCTTAGCTCATACAGTAGCATAAAGGAGGTTTGCATGGTTAATTGCTACCATCCTTGCCCAGGACTCTCTGGCTAAGGCCATCAATTTCCACTTTGAGGGAAATTCCCTGTTTGGTAACAAAACAGATGTATACATGAAAAAAGTGGATAAATGGAAAAAAAACTTTTCAGAATTTCACTGAGAAAGAAAAGGCCTCCACTTCCTGTAGGCTTTATAAAAGGGGGATGCAGGGGCAGGGGTTACTATTCAAGACCCTATGCCACCTGTGATTACCAGCCTCAGAGGTTACTACAGATGCAGAGAAAGTAGGGGCTCCAAGTGTACTGCAGTACCAGCCCTCAAGCAAAGCCAAAACAATACACCTGACAATTCTGCCTAGGTCGCCAGTCCACCACTGCCAGTAGGAGGAAGGTTGACCCACTACTTCTAAGAATGGGTTAAAATTACCACAAACAAGTGGGTCCTGGAAGTAGTGGGTATGGGATTGTCCCTGCACTTCAAAAGGTTTCCAAAACTGCAGAGACCCCAAAACTTTCCAGCTCATTTGTCAACTGAAAGAATTCTGCTGGAACTGGAAGTAGAGAAGCTGCTACAGGCAAAAGCAGTAGAAAAGGTCACTCCCTCACAGTGGGAGGGCCTGTTTTCAAGATACTTCCTGACTCACAAAACAAATGGGTGGTAGTGACCCATTTTAGACCTAAAATATCTGAACAAACGTATCAAAAAAGAAAAGTTCAAGATGGTAACAGGGCACAGTGATATCATCCCTACAGTTAGGAGATTGACAGGGGTCACTGGATCTGAAAGACACCTACTTCCACATTCCAGTTACACCCACTACAGAAAATATCTCCGGTTCAGGCTGGGAAACAGACAATATCAGTTTGTAGCCCTTCCCTTCGACTTCACGTCAGCATCAAGGGTATTCCCATTGTGCCTAGCCATGGTGGCAGCTCACTGAGAAGACGAGATGTGGAGGTTTTTCCCTACCTAGATGACTGGCTAGTCTCGGGGAAAACCGAGCAAGAGGCAATGTGCTCCATACAGCAGATAAGGAGCACTATAAAGAGCCTGGGATTCCCGATAAATCTGCAGAAGTCTCAGAACCACTTTCAGGTGCTGGACTACATCAGAGGTGCAGAGCTGGCCTGGATACCCTGCAGGGGAAGGCTTTCCTTCCACAGAAAAGGGTATTACATCTGATTGCCAGTGCAGAATCCTTCACATGGGGCCACCCAAGAACTGCAAGAAATATTCTGCAGTTACTGGGACACATGGCCTCATCGACAGCCGTGGTGCCATGGGCTAGATTTCAGATGAGACATTCAGCACCACCGGAGGGTTCACTGGTCCCAAAGGTCAGATTCAATGTCCAAGCCAGTGCCAGTAACAAAGACCTTTGTGCAAGTAGTAGAGTGGTGGAAAGAGGAAAGCAACCTCAGAGACTGCCTTCCCTTCCACCAGAAATCCCCAAGAAGAGTTCGCATAACAGATGCTTCACTCCCAGGGTGAGGAGCCCACCTGGAGGATCTCACAGTAAGCGGCATCCGGAGCCCACAGAAAGTTCAGGAGAACATCTCCTCAGGCTCGGAGCAGTACTGCTGCCAATGCAGTTCATTTCCTTCCAGCTATAGGGTCAGTCTGTTCATATTCTTACAGACAACACTATAACCGTGTACTGCATAAACAAACTGAGGGAGAGGATCCTCAAAACTGTGCACAGAAGCTAAGAGGATCTGAGATCTGGCTTATTCCCTGGATGCAAAGACTTCTGTGATACATCTGCTAGGCAAGAACAATGTGATGACAGACTCCCTAAGTAGAATCAGCTGAGGAAACTTAGAGTGGACCTCGAACCAACAAGTGCTGGCCAGCCTTGGTCTTCAGAAATAGATCTGTTTGCCTACTGCAAGAACAGTCGGCTCACAAAGTTTTGTTGCAGGCCACCAGCAAGTGGCACAGTCCCAGAGGATGCCCTAGCTCTGGATTGGACAGGAAAGTTCCTGTATGCCTCCCCACCATTCCCACTCGTAGAGAGTGTGCTCGTAAAGCTCATGAGAGCCAGCAACAATGATCCTGATAGTCTCGGACTGGGTAAGACAGGCTTGGTACTCAGTACTCCTCACCCTGTCCAGCAGGATTCCAATCAACCTGCCACAGAGGTACAACCTACTGACCCCATCTCGGGCAGAATAAAATTCCCAGACCTTAGAACACTATGTCTGAGGGCATAGTTCTTAAACAGCTAACATTTTCTAGTTTGAATCTGTTGGATGAGATGCTGAGGGTGCTGAAGGTTTCCAGAAAACCAGCAGCAAGGAAGACTTACTCCTATAAGTGGAAGAGATTCTCATACTGGCATGCCCCCAGGAGGATCCTCCCCAATGCAGGCAGGGCTTCCTACAGCTCTGGACTCTCTGGTACACTTACAGTCCTTAGCTAAGAGATCTTCAACCCTGATGGTACACCTGGCACCTGTGCCTACAATTCAGCAAGCAAAGACAAGTCCTTGGCCTCACATGTTTTTAAAAGGTTCTTTAATGGCCTCAGTTACCTGTATCCCCATGTAAAGGATTCAGTCCCTGCATGGGACTTAAATATCTACCTTGCCCAGTTTCATGGAGGAGCCTTTTGAGCCTGATGTTACAGCTGACTTAAAATGTCACATAGAAAACAGTTTCCTGATAGCCATGACATCTGCTAGGAGGGTAAGCAAGCTGCAAGCCCTCTGTACAAATCCAAACTTCATCATTTCCAACATGAATATGGCAGTTCTTTGGATCAATGGGAATTTCCTACCTAAGGTGGTGTCAGAATTCCACTTGAACTAGTCCGTTAGCCTTCCCACATTATGTCCTAAACATTCCAGTACAGGTGAGCAAAAATTGCACTGTCTGAATGTAAAAAGGGTGCTAGGTCCCTACATGTACCAGACGAAAGATGTCCGGTCCCAGAGCACACCTCTTTTTGTTACCTATAAAGAGGTTGGCAAAGGTAAACCAGCAGCTGGGAAAACTATCTCTCACTGGATAGTCTTCTGCATACAGTTCTGTTAGGAAAAACCTGGTAAAATGCCTCCCAGAGGTCTGCAAGCACATTCCACAAGGGGTACATCTGCCTCTGTGGCAACTACAAGGGGCATCCACCTTCTAGAAATCTGTACAGCAGCTACCTGGAAAACTGCACACCTTCACAGAGCACTACTACCTGGACACACAGTCCAGGAGGGATGCCAGTTTTGGAACAGCTTTCTTGCAGAACCTTTTTCCTAAATAGGTTGTAGACTCATCTTCCAAAGGTACTGCTAGTAAGTCTGCACTTTTGTAAGGCATAATTGATAGATTCCTGTTTTTGATAGAAAAAATTACTCACCTTAGTAATGTTTCTTCTCGGGGATCCACCAATGTGCCTTACAAACCCTGCCCCTGCCCCCCCCTTCCAGAACCTGAAAATAGGTTTACACAAGAATCGGTTCTTAAGATTGCTTGAGAATTACTTGTTGCAGTTCCTCCGTGGTCATTTTTAATGTTACATGGTGTCTGCTTCAATTTGATAGCAGTTTTTTTCCTTAAAATTTTGAAAAATCCAAATAGCCATTTACAGTAGCTAGTTCTAGTGGTCATTGCTCCCCTAGCTACAGAAAACAAGTCTGAGGTTAGAACAGCAGGGAAAAGGCCAGACCCAGCCCACGGCACTAACACTCATGGCACCAGCAATCCAGGTTTGGTAACAAGCTTGGGTCATCAGAGGGCCAGCCGGGGAGGACGGTTGAGCATCCCAGAGGACACTTGCCTCCTCAGGGGTAGGAGGGTGCCCAGACACTGCTGTGACGCTGTCATCTGGGTGACCATATGTGATGGTGCAAGCTGGAGCTGGTGATTGCTGGAGAGGGACATGTGATTCATGTTGCACACTCTGCATGCATTAATGCATCAGCCAAGGGCCTCCCAATGTTCATGGGCTGGGGAATGAAATAAGGGGGAAAAATACCCCCTACTGTACAGGGTGCTGCTCGACGCAGTTGCCGCACCGCCAGCTGGCTCCCACTCCAGGACTGAAACGAAACTCTGTTGGAGCCAACTTCCAGCAGCCCATCCCATGGGGGTGTCATCCATGAGGGAACATTTATTTATTTGTTTATTTAAAATTTGATAACCGGGAAAGGCACACTGAGCTGAAATTCGTCTACAGGTGAGACCCAGGGGCAGTGGTACAAATACAACAGGGGGATAACAAATACAGTGTAGAACAATGTACATAAATGTAAATTTTTTTACATGTTGGATATGTACATATATACAGTTGAATACAGATACACTTTGATATGTACATGTTGATATTTACATAGATACAGTTGAATGCAGATGGCCAGAGTAAGCCAATCAGAGTAACACTACAGTTTTCAAGTACAAAATAGGGGATGCAAGATAGGGAGAAGGACGGGGAGAAAAAAGAAATAGGACAGAAGGTGAATTAGGACAGTGGACAAGTGCAAGATGTGGTGGGGTTGGTCTGAGATAGCGTTAGCTTACTGGAAAGGAGGGGTGAGTCTGATTTTTTTTTTTGGGGGATATATTCCAGAGGGAAGGAAGTCTATAGCAAGTTTCAGCAGAGGTATGGACTCGTGGAAGGGTGAAGGAGCGGGCAAAGTTTGTACATGAATTATAGGGGGAGGGAGTGGTGGGATTTAGAAGAGATGTGAGATAGGAAGGGAGAGTCCTGAACCTGTATTTGGAAAGGAAGGTGGAGCAATGGGATGAAAGTCTCTGTGTGAGAGAGATTGGAGGGATAGAGAGGAGTGTAGATCAGTGGTGCATCAGATGGGGGGGTAGTTTGAGGTGAACCGACAGAAGGCATGTAAAAGGACAGAGTTTAGTAAGGGAGGTGCCTGGAACTGCGCTGAAAACTACATCTGCATAGTCTAAGGCTGGGAGGATCCAATTGACCACTAGATCATGTCTAACTGGGAGAGAAAGACTGCCTTTGTGGCAATAGAGTACCCCTAGTTTGGGGTGTAATTTGGAATGGAGAGCACTGAAATGGGATGAGAAGTCTAGGGAGGGATCGAGCCATACTCCAGGGTATTTGTATGCAGGGACATTGTCAAGAGGAGTGTTGGTTCTGGAAAAGGAGGGGAGGGCAGGAATCCTGGCAAGTTTCTGCTTGGAGCCAAAGGTCATAGCTACAGTTTTATTTGTGTTCAGTTTTAGGCAGTTATCATTAAACCAGGATGTGACTGCAGAGAAATCTTTTTGAAGGGGAGCTTGGATGTCAGAGGCAGAGAGACCGGATAGGAAAAGGAGTCTCGTCTGCATACATGTGAATCTTGGCATGGGTGCATACAGAAGGGAGGTCATTAATAAACAGGGAAAAAAGAAAAGGTCCGAGGATTCAACCCTGGGGTACACCTGCAAAGATAGGGAGAGGGGGCAGATAAGACATTGCTGATTTTGACAGACTGGGACCGGCTAGTTAGGTAACAGCTGAACCAAGAAATAGCGGATGCAGAGAGGCCGAAAGCACAGAGCTTATAAAGGAGGAGAAAATGGGAGACTGAATTGAAGGCTGAGGGGATCTGCCCTTGGTCCATAGCAGAATGAATGCCATCTGTGAAGCGAAGAAGGGAGGAGGTGGTAGAGTGAAGTTTTCTAAATCCTGACTGGACAGGAGAGAGAGTGCTGGAATCAATGAGGAAATCATTTAGCCCTGAGAGAACAAGGGATTCTTGGACCTTGGCAAGCGAGGGAAGAGATATTGGGTGGTAGTTGCCAGGGACAGTGGGATTACCCCCTTTATGAAGGGGGAGGACCATGGTAGATTTAGAGGGAGAGGGAGAGAAGGTTAAGGGGGTCAGAATAGAGGATGCAATAGAGGGAGAGATTTTGAGAAGTTTAGGGTGCAAGCCATTGGGGCTGGATTTAGCTGGATTGAGGGAGACAAGAGCATTGACTTCCAAGGGGGATACCAGAGGTAGCCGGAAACCAGGTGACTACGTAGGGGAGATGGGTGGAGCCAAATAAGGATGTGGCAGTCATGAGGGAGGGCACAGGTAGTGAAGAACTTATTTAGGGCTTTGGTGACAAAGATGGGGTCAGATACTAGTGAACCTGCCACACAGAGTGGGGGGGAAGGGATTTGGAGGAGGGGTGCAGAAGCGAATGGAGATCAGCCCAGAAGAAGGATGGAGGGTTGTTGGAGGTTTGCAGCTGTGATTTTAAAGTAGTCCAATTTAGCCTTCTGAATTCACTTCCTATGGCCATTTTGAAGGGTGCGGTAAGTCTGGAGGTCAACTGGGTAGCATGAGAATTCAAACAGCGCCAAGAGAGGTCACAGGATTTGCACATGGCCAAGATATCCTGAGAGATCCAGGGATGGTGACAGCATTCTACCCTAACTGATTTTAGTGGGGTGTGGGCATCCCAGACTTTTAGGAAGGTGGATGTGAAGTGGAAGAGGGCAGCATTGACTGAGATGGAGGAGAGGACTGACCAATTTGCCATAGCCAGGCCATGGAGCAGTTTATTTGAGTCAAGGGTTTTAAGGGGACAGTACTGGATACATTTGAGAGGGTTGGTGGAGGACACATCTTCCTGATGCCAAAGGTTGGGCAGTGGTTGCTGAGCACATAAGGGAAGAACACCAGCAGAGCAGATGTGGTGAGGGTGGGTTGAGAGCACCCAGTCTAGCAGAGTGTGAGACTGGGAGTGAGGGTTGGGGCGAGTAGGCTTTTTGATCATCTGGGTCTGATTTAGTGCTTCAATCTAGAGGCATGCATTGTGGGACGATGGGGAGAGCCAGTCAAGATTAGTCTCCAAGACAGATCAGTGCGCCTGCTGAAGCAAGGTAGTGATAGCAGTGACACAGGTGATGAGGGATGTGGGGAGGGAGTTTAGGGGAGTCATACAGAATACCCACAAAAACCAGTGTTGAGATGAAAAAGTGAGCTTGGCTAAGTGGAGTTCATAAGAGCAGGGGTCACTTCACAATGGGAGATGGTGCCAGTTAAGGATTTGCAGGAGTAGATAGTAACCCCACAACCTCTTTTACCATGGTCTTGCCGGTGAAGGTTGTAGTCAGGAGGGGATAACTGGTTGTCATGAATGTGTGAGGACAACCACGTTGCCGTGATGCACAAATGTCTGAGTGACCCACAATTTTAATTTGTCAAGTTTGGGGAGTAAACTACGAGTATGTATATGGAAGAGTCGCAGACCCTTGGGGAGATTAAGTGAGGAGAGGGGATTGGAGGGGCCAGGGTTCAGTTCAATGTCCCCAGCTAGACGTAGGAGAAAGACTAAAAGGTGATAGTGAAGGGCATGATGTTTGAGCTTAAGTCAGTAGCTTCGGGGTGAGGGATGTGTGGGGGAAGCTGGAGGCAGGCAACGATGAATGGCTTCAACCTCTGTGAGGGAGGTGTTGAGTAACCCTGGGTGAGTTAATAACATTTGGTAACGGGGAAGGTGGGGAGAAATGGAGGAGGGGGTTGGTATGTTGCAGAGGGAAAGGAAGTTGAGGGAGTGGTACTGAAAAACGATGGGGCAGAAACTGGGAGGGGGAGCAAAGAGATGGAGGAGAAGGAGGATTAGAAGGGGAGAAAATGGGGAGCCCATGGATTCATTGGGGGAGAAAAAACAAATTGTGCAACAGTGGCCTCTAGTGGCTAGACAGTATAGGCTGCAGTTGAAGAACTGGGGAAATGGAAAAATACCACGCAGGAGAAGGTCATGACAGGTCATCTGACTCTGCAGGGCTATAAACGGCAAGCCGACCAAGGGTGGGCATGGCAGGAGGAGGGGGGAGCAGCCGCATAGCGGCTGTGGGGCAAACCAGGACCTGAAGCCCACACACTAGTACAAAGACTGTAAATACATTGAAACAGGCTCTAGTGAAATGGGCTGTAAAAACTCTGAGTCTTTGTATAATTTTTTCCCCCAAAATATCACAGATTACACTAAAGTTTAGCTTGTAAAAACAGTACTAAGTCGGAGCACAGACTAACACTTCCAGAGGAGCCTGAATTAAATTGGTTTAAAATTAAATTGTAACTCTGAGAGGAGCCTGATTTTATGAATCAAGTTAAACAGTAGCTCCGCAAGCAGAGCACAAAGGATTCTGAATTAAAAATTAACTAGTAGCTCTGAGAGGCGCTCAGTCTCTCCTGATTAAATCAGTTAGCAAGCACTGAAGACCGTAAGCTTCCTTAATTTAGAAAGGAGCCCATGACTTCATTAATTTAAAGAGTCAGTAAGTTAATTACTGAAAATCACAGGGAACCAGCCCTTGGGGCAGAACGACTATGAAGAACAGTGTGGGCAGAAAGGCACCAAATTCAAAATGCAAGGTGGGGGTGCAGTCTCCGAAGAGGGTCCTAGGAGTCCCTACCTGAATTGGATGGCTGGCGGGCAGCCGGAGAGCTGTTCCATGGGCAGGATGCCCACCTCGGGTAGTGGGGCTTAATTTGATGGCTGGCAGGTGGCCAGAGAGCTGCTCCTTGAGAGGGATGCCCACATCAGGTAATGGGGCTTAAATGGAACATGTAGATAAGGTAAGTCCCAGAGAAGGCAGGTGATGGGGCTGGGCAGAGAGGTGGTCAGATGTGGGTGGATCAGCTGCAGGGGGCATAAAGCATACTAAATTAACAAGAAAAGAGGAGAACAGTGGGGTAAGCATGGCCACAGTGTAGAGTTTGGGCTTGTATTCTACACTAGCTGCAGATGTCATGCTTGCGTGCGTGCCTCCTTGCAGCCCTTGCATGTATGGCTTTTGTTGGTGTGGGACAGAAAATGAGAAACAGTATGAGCCCTGCATCTAACAATGAAAGGGCTCCTGACACCACCGCATCCCCCTGCCTTGCACAATGTTGCATCCTGCTGAAACCAGAAATATTCAGAGACGTATCCCTCCACCTCTCCCCACCCAGTTGGCAATCCACAGCTCATTGGCTCAGGAGCCAAGGTAAGGAGAAGATCAGTGGTCAGCCTTGGGGGGGGGGACTGGAGGGAGTAGTTCAGAGGTAGTGAGAAGGTGCAGAAAAAGATTACAAAAAAAAAACAACAGAACTCGTATTCTAAATTCTAAAATTAACATAAAATTCTATGTCTGGAGCATTACACCCTGACGGGATGATGCACTGTTGTAAGGCTTACTGAAGGATTCCTGAGAAGAAACAACAATACTAAAATTAGTGGGTTTTTTTCTTCCTCCTGCTGGAATGGATGTTCTGACTTGCAAGGCAGTGAACCATTGCAAAAGCACTTACAGTACTTCTTGTGGTCACGGTTCTGTGCACATTGTGAACTGGTCAGTGAGGGTTCTATAGTGGCACTGTATACAGCACATCATGGCCTTGTATAACGGTGCCATAATGAACGTGGCCTGTCCCTTTGCCTGTGCTGTTACACTGACACAGGTAAAGAGCTAATACCCCTTTGTGTTTAGATAAAAGGGGTGTAACACACAGGTTTTGTAAAAAAGCATGACTTTCATCAACATGGACACCCTTTGACATGTTTGCCAGTATCCAGTGCTAGTTCCTGGCACATCAACTGTCCTTCAGTACCAACAAAATGGTCTCCATGACCTTTGATACAAGGCAGAGGCTTGCCAGGCTCCCCCATCTCCCCTTCCTCCTTACTCTTGATGGCACATTGATTGAAGATGTCTCCTCTTTTAAGTACCTCAGGATTTGGCTAGACCATCACCTCAATTCCTCATTTTCTGTGGATATACTCCACCAGAAGCTCCACCATAAACTTGGCATGCTTTACAGGAAGAAAGTGAGTATCTCTCTCTTCCTAGCCTCAGTGAGATTCTCTTGAAGATGTTACTCCCAAGTCCATCCTAGCCAGACTGACCCTCCTCTTCTACTCATTCTGCCACTAGGCTGTCCCCCTCGCACCCACAACTGCTCCCTGTACTCCTCCATCTCCCTCCCCTCCCTTGATGCCAGGTGCCTCGCTCACTGTGCTTCCTTTATCTGCAAATTCTGGCTTGGCTCCCTTCCTTCACACCTTGCCTCTATCCTCTCCTCCCTCCTACCAGCCTGTAATCCCTTTGCAACACTGACTTTCTTTACCTCTCCCTTCCTTCAGTGAAATTCACTGTAGGTCAAGCTGCTTTTTCCTTTTCCTTCCCTAAACTCTAGTCCTTTCTTCCCCTGGCCATCCATTCTGCCTCTTCCCTATACTCCCTTAAGTCTCTCCTCTGTGACTCCACAACACATGCCTGCAATTGCTCCTGATCCTGTCATGAGCTGCTGTCCACCACCCTCCAGCCACTGTTCTCCCTATGCTCCACATTTCCACTAGTGCATTACTCCCATAGGCACCCTCCCCTATTTACAGCCACAGTATTGTTTTACTCTGTGCTTTGTATTGCCTTTTGCAGATTGCAGTTTTATTTAACCCACTGCACCTTACTATACTGTTTCTTTACACCTGGTTTTTGCCTTTCGCACAGTTGTTAATTTAGTGTACTTATTGCATCTTATTATATTGTTACTGATTTCCCCCACCCCAACCCCTAGGACGCATATGGAAACAAACTGTTACCTATTCAGTTTTGTCCTTCCTTTTAAACCGCTTGGAATGAATGAATGAATGAATGAATATAAATTGCACTGTGTTTTGATGATTTGCAAACCTGAGCACCCACCCATGTGCACTGGCAGCAACAATATAAAATAAAAGTCAAATTCAGCATTTTATTTAGCAATACTATCCTATTCCCCACCTTCTTGGCATGTTGAGGATGCTGACATGCCAGACTGCAATCAAACCCTCCCCACCCCATTTCCAGCATGCTGGCATCTTAGAGTGGCATGCCAGACCACAAGTGAACACCCCCCCCCACCCCATTTTATGGCATGCCTGTATTGAGCAGAGTGGTGTGCCAGCATAGGCTCCAATGCCTATGAGGGCGGGGAGAGGTGTTCAGTTGTGCTTTGGTGTGGTGGCATGCTGTTCTGCTAAGATACTAGTGTGCCAGGAAAGGGTTGTTGAAAGTTCAGTTATATTTTGGCTTTTTGGCATGCCAGCATCTTTGACATGCCAAAAAGGTAGGTAATCTGATATTTTTAATTAAAAAATGCAGAATTTTAATTTTGTTTTGTTTCCAGTTAGGGTGCCTGAAAGGTGGGTGCATGCGAGTGCTCTGGATCATTGTTGTTGGGGAGGGAGCACAGGATCAGTCACATAGTATTGATGAAAAAGGAAAACATTTGTGTCATTTCCTGTTAATGTGCATGAAAGGGGAGCTTGCACTCTGTACCACTGTTGCCAATTGGCTCTGGATCACTGGTGTGCGTGTTAAGTGGGGGTTGCTCTGGATCCATGTACTGTTCTGAAGACCAGCCGCATTCACCAGCATTCTGCTTCGTGGTATTATTGCAAGCGTGCCTGTGAGCTGGACATCACGCACTTCACACTCAGACTGCTGCAGATGAGACACAAGCACATTGTGATTAAATATTGTCAGCAACACTGCTGAACTCTTCTGGTCTGCAGAGTAGGCCATCTATCTGGAACACCCCCTGCTTTTCACACACAACGCCAATCCAGAGCCCCTCTAGCAACAGTGAGACAGTGCACATGCACCCCACTCCCTTTCATGCACACTAACTGGAAATGATACTAAGTACAATTCTGGTGTGTGTGTGTGTGTGTGTGTTTTTTTTTTTTTTTTTTTTAACCAGTACTTTCCATGTAACCCAGAGTCCCCTCAGCAACAGCAATGCAGGGTACTCACTCCCCTTTCAAGTATACTGACTTGAAATAAAACAATGAAATTCTTTTTTTTTTTTTTAATAAATGCAGACTGATTCCTTATATCCAGAGCACACATGTTGCACACTGAGTTGAAATAAAAACAATACAATTATTTTTTTTTTTTTTAAATAAAATAAATACAGTGCAATTCCCTATCATTTTGGTCCAGCTGTATTTATTAACAAAATAAAAATCTGACTTTGTATCTCAAGTCAGTGTACCTCAATTGGGGTAGGGGGGCATGTGCTGAGGATTTAGGCAATCTGGCTGTATTTATTTTAAAAAAGAAGAATTTGACTGTTTTGTATTTTGAGTTAATATGCATGAATGTAGGGAGGGGAATGTGTGCTGTGGATGTAGGGAATTAATATTCAAAGAACAAGGTTGTGTTGTCTGTATATCCATGGTACTCCCCTCCTCTTATCTTAGGCTGCGTGTTGCGCATGTGACCTAAGATCGAATTCTGACCTTCCACCAAGCCCCACTTAGGTTCCCTTTGTCTCCAGTTCTTCATGTGCATTGGATTAGGTTTCAGCACATAACCAGGCTCCTATGCTAAGAATCAGGCAGGACAGAATCCCAAGGCAAGGTTCCCCTTGTTATAGGCAGCACAGACAGCAACAAGATATGAAATTGTTTTAAAAGAGAACTTTATAACATGTACTTACGGTTATATTACTATGGTACAGTATGCTACGAATGGTCTTCGGGAAATCTAATTGCTTATCTATGCAGCAAGTTACTATCAGGCAGTAAAATAACAGTGCCCTAACCCCAAAGAAATGTCCCCTCGCTAGCAGACACAAAACGGGACAGACTGAGGTAATACATTTCTGGCACAGTAAAAAGATTAACACACCAGCAGATGAGTTATGTAAAATCCAATTCCAGACTTCTGTCCACCGGAAGTAATCACGGCCAGCCTTCCATAAGGGATGGTGGCCACGACTAGCAATTTTATGGCCTTTTGTTGCAATACTTCGGCAGTTTAGAGCCAGACAATTAAAAAAATGGTGTCCAATGGCTTCCTTCTTCATCCTAAAATGCCCCAACTTTAAAGGAACGCTGTGAAAAGATGCACTCATGTGTGGCATCCACCATGTTGGGAATGGCAATATGGAATGCTGGGTGAAGATGCACGCATATGCATCATCCACCATATTGGGAATGGCGATAACAGATCTATAAAGGGGCACACGTGACAGTAGGACCTCACAGCGGCCATCTTAAGGTCACATATACGAGTGGCCATGTTAGGAAGGTAGATTCCCCATGCAGGCAAACAAACAAAGGGGAAGTCAGACAAAATAAATAAGGACACATTTAAAGAGAGCAGTTCAAATGAGTAGCACAATCTAGATGCTTACCAAAACGGGGTCTTCTATAGTAGTCTGCAAGACTAGCATTAGGGGGCATACTCATCATAAGAATAAGAATATTACACATATACGAAAATAAATCTATCTATCTATCTATCTATCTATCTATCTATCTATCTATCTATCTATCCCAACTTAACATAAGATGCACCCTACAATACTATGCCATTAATGTCTCAGAGATGCCAAACTCGAGAATGCCAATCATGTGGGGTGCCACAACAAAAAGGCCCACAATGCTCTTGTGAGCTGGAGTGCCACAACATTCAAATGGATGGCACACTTACACAATATTTCAATAGACTTGGCCAGTGCCGATCAAAACCAAACTGGCGGGAAGACCCCGCCACAATGGCACTACAACAAGCCACTGCAGTAATGATGGAAAGCCAGCAAAATTTCATGTTAAAGGTGCTGGAATGTGTGGAAGCAATGGCTAATCAAAGACCTGTGCCAGGGGTATTACCAAAAATGACTACTTCCAACAAAAACAACAAGAGGGATGATATGGACAGGCAATTGGCCCACACTGATAACACATCAGAACAGGGGAATGAGGATCAAGATCAAATCTCAGATGAGATGCACTCAGGGTGGAGACTCCAATGAGCAACAGGAGAGTGAGCAAGAAGCAGAGAAGGACCAAGAGAAAGGGGACACTCCACCAACCCCAGAGATTCCCTTCGTAACCTCCAAGCTGTTTCCAGTCAACAGTATATCACATTTAGTGAAATGGGTGAAAACAACCTTGAGATACGATCTATCGGAACCATGTCCTGAGAGTAAACTGGACCCAATGCTCTGGCAACCACCAAAACCAGACAATTTCTTCCCCATCTGCCCAGCCCTAGATGATATAATCAAAAAAGAATGGGAGGCTGATACAGCCAGAATCCCAGAAAAGAGGGCACTGGATAGACTGTATCCCATTTAAGATAAGTCTACAACATGGTGCACTGCCCCAAAGGTAGATCCCAAGACAGCAGAACTAAACAAGAGAACAGTTCTGCTTGCAGAGGGCACAGCCACCCGACCCAGTAGATGAGAAGTTAGTTAGAGATGTTAAAGTTGTTCGAAATGTCAGACCAAGCAGCCAGAGCAGCACTGACCACATTATACACAGCAAGGGCACAGATCAGGTGGACTGAAGAGTTATCCATGAAACTAATACCAAAGTCACCAGAGGCAGAACTCCTGGAATACACTCTTCAGGTGGCCAAGTACCTAGGGGACATGTCATTAGATGCATTAAAGCTGAATGCGAGAACAGCGGAGGTTTCCAACAGGGCCAGATGCTCCCTCTGGTTAAAGATATGGGACAGATAATGAATCAAAAGCATGCCTACAAAAACTCCCATTTCAGGGGGGCCTCATATTTGGAGAAGTACTGTGCAAGTTCCTTAGAAGACGAGGCAAAGATCTTCATGGCTACAAGGACTCTGGTTACCTCCCATCACACCGAAGAAGATACCAGGGGTACAAACAGTACCAGGACAAAAACATACAATGACTCCTTTTCAGACAAGAGAAGTTCCTTCCAAAGTAGGTACTCTTACCAAAACAAAACCAACACAAACTACAGAAGATGTGGAGGTCCTACCAGAGGTAGATTCAACAACCAAAGGAGAAGGCCAAACAAGAAGTTCAATCAATGACTGTCCCTCTCTAAGCATGCCTTAGCAGACACAGCACCCACAGACTATGACAAAAGACATCACACAAGAAAACACACCTGTGGGGAGAAGACTTCAACAATTTAGCACTTCCACCATGGACAAGTGGGTACAGAAGGTAATAATGCAAGGATAAGTTATAGAATTCAGGGAGAGACCACGCAGTCAGACTAGTAACATATCCAATATCGAAGAAAAATCGGACCTCACAACAAGTCAAGCGCGTCCTACAAAACCTAATCACCTCACAGGCAAGAGAACAAGATCCCCCAGAGGAGGAGGCACAAGGAAACTACTCCATATTCTTTTTGGAACCCAAAAAGACAGGTGATCTCAGAACAGTTCTAGATCTAAAACTACTCAACAGATTCATCCAAAGAGGTTCAAAATGGAAACCATAAGGTCAACATCCCGATCAATAAGACCAGGTGACTATCTCACTTCAATAGACCTGAAGGACGCCTACTTGCACATCCCAATGAGACCATCCCACAAAAAATTCCTAAGATTTCACATTCTAGGACAACATTTTCAATACAAGGCACTACCCTTCAGCCTGGCATCAGCCCCAAAGGTATCCACAAAAGTCTTGATAGTGATTGCAACAAAGCTAAGAGAGCAAGGAATACACATCATTCCACACCTGTACAACTGGTTGATATGAACCAGATCCAAGCAAGAGTCAGAAAAGACCACAAATTACACCATAAAGACACTAACCAAGCATGGATGGGGTGGTCAACAAAGAAAAAAGTTGTACAACACCAACACAGCAAATAGAACATCTGGGAACGGAAATGGATACCAACAATGGTCTGAAACCCACTACAATGAGAATACAAAACCTGTTGCACATGGTGAAAAGACTGGCAAACACGCAGAACCCCACAATAACAATGGTATCTCAGGTGCTGGGATGCATGTCATCTTGTATCAACCTGGTACTGTGGGCAAGGTGGAATCTCTGACCACTACAACTACTGCTCCTGCTGTACGGCTCACCATCTGAGGAGAATATACATCACAAGATAATGCTGATCAAGATGTAACAGGGTAGAATAGGACCCTGTCCCATTTTGTTTTGGAGAAAGTGTTTAAATTCAAGGATCTGTATTCTTTCCTTTTCTGTCTCTTCTCTTCTGTCTGGTTGGACACCCAAATTTTCCTGTGAGACCTCGGACTTGATCAACCCAACCAGTCTCGCAATCCTTTGCCTCTCACTGTCTGTTTTCTCTTGCTGTCTTTCTTCCTTGCTTAGCTGTATCAGCTAATATAAAATATGAGTACCAATGTATAGAAATGTAGCTGATATTGGGATCACTTTTGTTTAGAAAATATGGTGTCAGCCTAAGTGGGATTTAAGCCGTGCATACCCTAAAACGAGAGATTTATGTGTGGGTACTGGACCTAGTACCAGGGAAGCATAGAGGAAGGTATGGATTCTGCAGCTGAAGTCCAGTCTGAGATTGTACAGCCAGCACAAGTTATGGAAAAAGAACATTCAGTGGCAGAACCTGAAAGCCTGATGGACTTTTTTCAAATGGTGGGCTATACAACAAAAAGACTGGGATGCAGATCAAAAGTGATTCAGTGCTTGGAAGTGCAGAGGATTGCAAGACTGTTCAGGTTGATCAAGTACGAAGTCTCACAGGAAAATTTGGTTGCACAACCAGACAGAAGAGACAGAAAAGGAAAGAATACAGATCCTTGCATTTAAACACTTTCTCCAAAACGAATGGGACAGGGTCCTATTCTACCCTGTCACATATATATGTGGACAGGGTAGAACAGGACCCTGTCCCACAACACACCCAGGAGCTTCCTGAAATGGTGGCTGGACATATAGAATCTGACCAGGGGCAATCCTTTGGAATCCATACAGTCACAATAGACTCAAATGCCAGACTCTGGGGATGAGGAGCAATATCAAAATCTGCCCAAAGCAGGTGGACTCCAAAAACAGAATGCCCATCAATGCACTGGAGATGAGAGCAATAAGGAATGCCCTGCAGGCCTTCAAGCCTTACATAGTGGGCAAGGGGGTGCTTATCCGATCCGGCAACAGGGCAGCAATAGCCTACATAGCAAAACAAGGCAGCACAAAGAGCCTCATTCTACTGAAGGAGGCAAAATCAATATTGACATGGGCACAAAAAAACCTGAAACGCATAACAGCTATCCACCTGGCAGACAAGCTGAATACAACAGCGGACTGGCTGAGCAGACAGCAGATCCACCCAGGGGAATGGCAATTACATCTAAAGGTAGTCCAAATGGTACAGAGAAAATGGGCAAGATCACCATAGACTTATGGCAACACACAAGAACAAACAGGTGAAGAAAATATTTTCCAGGTTCAAGGAACACCAGTCGAATCTGAGTCTACGCACTCTCGATGCCATGAACTCATGACTACTCATACACATTCTTGCCTCTTCCTTTTCTAACACAGGTACTTTTGAAAGTAAGGCAATCCAGGAGAATAAACTCGGCTACAGAGTCAAGCCATACAAAAGTGAGGGTACTGGACTTTAGGAGGGCTGACTTTGGCAAGATGGGAGAGTGCCTCAGAAAAGCACTAGCAAACAGGCTAGAAGGAGGTGTGGAGTAACAATGGGGAATTATCAAAACTGCCATCACAGAGGCAACAAGCCTTTGTGTGAAGCAAATAAACAAATCAAAACGAAAGAAAAAGCCACTATGGTTCTCAAGAGAGGTGGCTGTGAAAGTCAGGAAGAAAGATAGCATTCCAGAAGTATAAGAAACACAGAAGGAGCAGGACAGACAGCTGTACCAGTTAAGGCAGAAAGAAGCGGGAGGGAAGTCAGAATAGCAAGGCCCAAACTGAGGAAAAGATAACCAACTCAGTTAAGAAGGGGATAAAACCTTTATAGGTACATCAGCGAGCGAGAAAGACAAAGGGAGGGATAGTGAGGCTGAATAGAATAAACGGTGGAGCGGAGGGGACAGTGAAAAGCAGGAATACTGAATCAATATTTCTGCTCGGTATTCACAAAAGAGGAGGGAAGTGCCTAATCCAATTAACAGAAGCACCTTGATAGGGGTCGATCCCTGCCCTTTCACAGAAGAAAGGGTTCTGCAAGAACTCCTAAAACTGAAGGTGAACAAAGCAATGGGTCCTGATGGAATTCACCCCAGAATTCTAAAAAGAATTAAGGAAGGAACTAGTGAAACCACTGGCTACTCTTTTAATAAATCATGGGAGGATGGTGTGGTACCCGAGGACTGGAGGAAGGCGGATGTGATTCCCTTCACAAAGTGGGACCAAGACAGAGGCAGGAAACTACAGACCTGTCAGTCTGACCTCTGTGGTAGGGAAAGTGATGGAGTCACTTCTGAAGGAAAAAATAGTTGAGTACCTAGAGGTCAGTGGGCACAGGATCCAAGGCAGCATGGGTTCAGCAGGGAAGGTCATGTCAGGCAGACTTAATCTAATAGATTTCTTTTGACTGGGTGACCAAAGTAGTAGATCAGGGAGGGAGCTGTGGACATGGCCATTCTAGACTTTAGCAAGTGCATTTGACACAGTCCCACACAAAAGATTATTAGTCACTAACCAGCCTGGGAGTGGGTCCCAGGGTGGTAGTCTGGGTAAAACATTGGCTGGACAACAGGACACAGAAGGTAATTGTAAATGGAGTCCCTCTGAAGAAAGGGCAGTTACTAGTGGGGTACGCGGGGTTCAGTATTGGGTCCAGTCCTTTTAATGTCTTCATCAGTGGCATTGCAGAGGGACTGGAAGGAAAAGTATGCCTTTTTGCAGATGACACAAAGATCTGCAACAGGGTTGATACACAAGGAGGCGTGGAAAGGATGAAAAGGGACTTGGCAAGGTTGGAGGAATGGTCAGACGTATGGCAGCTAGGATTCAATGCAAAAAAGTGCAAAATAATGCACCTGGGAAACAAGAACCCAGGGGAACAATACACAATGGGTGGGGAGGTAGTAACAACAACAAAACAGGAAAGGGACCTGGGGGTAATCATATCAGATGACCTTAAGGTTAGCAAGCAATGTGAGAAGGCAGTAGGGAGGCCTGGGGGTATACTGGGATGTATAGGGAGAGGCATCAGCAGCAGAAAACAGGAAGTTGTTATCCCTCTGTACAGACAGTTGGTGAGACCCATCTGAATACTGTGTCCAGTTCTGGAGACCCCATCTCCGCAAGGACATAGACAGGATAGAGGCAGTCCAGAGGAGGGCAACTAAAATGGTGCAGGGTCTGCAAGGGAAGCCTGTATGAGGAGAGACTAAAGGAGCTTAATATGTATACCTTGAGGAAAGAAGGAGAAGGGGACATGATAGAAACTTTCAAGTACCCTCAAGGAATCAACAAAGTCCAAGAGGGTAGCATCTTTCAGAAAAAGAGACTTGCAAGAACAAGGGACACAATTTAAAGATAGAAGGAGGGGCGGTTCAGGGGCAATGTGAGGAAGTATTATTTCACAGAGAGGGTAGTGGATGCATGGAACAGCCTTCCTGAGGAAGTTGTGGAGTCTCTAAAACTGTGGGAGAATTCAAGAATGCATGGGACAGACGCAGAGCAATTCTTGTGGGGGCAGGAAGATATAGGCTGTTGGTTAAATAGATCTGCAGCCTATCCTGTAAATGGGCAGACAGAGTGGTTTGAGTGGTCCTATCTGCCGTCAAAGTCTATGTTTCTATGTTTCTATGAATAATAGAAACAGAATCTGACAGCAGATAAGGACCGCTTGGCCCACCTCGTCTGCCCATTCCTCTACCTAATGGATAAGCTGCAGATCCTAGTTAACCAACAGCCTACATCCTCTTACCCCTCACTAGAATTGCCTTATGTCTGTCCCATGCATTCTTGAATTCCCCCACTGTTTTTGTGGGGGAATAATCCTGATTGCACCACACTGGCCCAGGAAAGCGTGGTTCACTACAATAGTAGCAATGGCAATAGACGGCTGGAGATTACCAGTCAGACTGGACATACTCATACAGGGTCCAGTAACACATCCAAACCCAACCAACCGCAAACTTATGGCTTGGCTCCTGAAAGGGCAAGACTGTTAAAAGCAGGATATCATGAATCAGTGATGGACACAATGCCGCACTCTAGATGATGATCTACTACTTCGACATACACCAAACAGTGGAAAATATTCAATTCATGGTGTCATGTCCAACAAACTGCCAGAATCAGCATCTATCATGGACATTTCGCTTTACCTCCAGCAAGGTCTAGACGAGGGAATGTCCCCAGCATCACTAAGGGTACAACTTTCTGCCATAGGGCACAGCATTGGGGCCCATATATGGGACCAGCCCAGGGGCACATTCAGATATTGTAAAATTCCTAAAAGCGGCCATGAACATTGGACCAAGAGCGAAAACAATGGTCACACCTTGGGATCTAACCATGGGACTGAATGCTCTCATACAGAAACCATTTGAACCTATTACTGACATTGCCCTTCAGTGACTGGGCATTAAAACAACATTCCTAGTAACAATATGCTCAGCATGCAGAATAGGTGAACTTTCAGCCCTATCCTGTAAAGAGCCATTCACGACATTCACTACAGAAGGAGTCTCACTAAGAACAGTACCATCATTCATTCCAAAAGTAAATTCACAATTCCATAACCAACAATCAATTGAGCTTCCAACATTCTGTATAAGGAGCACAGGGACTCCAGGCAAAACACCCTACACAACCTCAATGTGAGGGGTGCTATCAAAATACATACAAAGGACGGCCGACTTTCGGCGCACCAAACAACTTTTCATGGTAGCGCAAGGCCATAAGAGAAGACTAGCAGCAGCAAAAGGAATGATAGCTTCATGGATAAAGAGGGCCATTTCAGAAGCCTACAGGTTGATCACAAGATTCCACCACAAGGGGTAAAGGCACATTCGACCAGAGCAATGGCGAACTCATGGGCCAAATGCAACTGTTCAACCGCACAAGAAATTTATGCAGCAGCGACGTTGTCTGCTATTTATACCTTCACCAGGCATTAGACTAGTTGCTCAGATTCCACAAAAGGCTACCTTTGCAAAGAAAGTACTACTATGAGCAACTATGCCAGACGTTGCATCCAATGACTCCGCCCCATCCTCTTGAACACATATTGCTTATTACTCACCCTAAGGTAAGAGGAGGGGGAGTGCCATGGATATACAGACAACACAATGGTAGTTTACTCACCTGGTAAAGGTGATTGTGTGCTTGTGTAACCCCTAGATGGCGCTATCCCAGGGGCTACTACCCCTGCCTGATTTGCCACTAACAGGTTGAGGGGCCTGGATCCAATGGCGGGTGCCTCCACCCAGAGGTCAGGGTTTGCAATAGTTAAACTAACTTGGTCACAGCCCTCTGGGACACTGCAACCCTTTCTTCCCACTAGTGGCCCACACATATATCAGAATTACCTTCACAGTATACACTTACCCCCAGGTCTGGTTCCGGCACTGGACCTCCTGTAGAAATGAGATACAGTGCAACAATCACAGTACAGTACTTTAACATAGACAAATACCTCAGGCAGTATAACTTTGCTGAAACAAGCAGCCTGATTTATTTAGGGATATAACAAGGACAGGGGAAATCGGGTTAATTAGCTTATCACTCTAATAATCTACCTATGGCTCTGTGCACAGGCCTATCCCTATCAGTTACTGTCCCTGGGTACCCAAGCCCTAGTGGTTAGTCCAAACCGTGGCAGCTGGGTAGCCTTTCACAGAGAAAAGGAGAATTAAACAGTCAGCAGTACAGTAATTCCATTTGGATTTAATGTGGCAATTCAACAGGAGTGACCCTGAATTAGTACTCACGACCTCCAAATAAGATAGGGTCCTTCAATGTCAGCAGGGCTCACTGAGGTACACAAACCTCTTCACACATCCATATAAAAGAAAGCACTATACCAGGCAGGCTGCATCTGTATCCCGATCGCAATTACTGCACAATACCGGGAGAACACACAGCAGATTCAGTTCCTGACAGACCGAGTGCAATTTTCAGCAATTCCTCCAGTCTTCTACAGGGTGAGCCTGGTTTCTACTCTTCAGAGATCCTTTGATTCTTTTTCACAGGGCGGTTCAGTCCTAACAAGCTGTTACACAAGCTGCAGACCGGAACTCTGGGCCTTACACACGTTTTTGACTAAAACTGCACACTGAAAAAGCACAGGGCTCCTTCCTTCTTCACTGCCAAAGCTCAACTGAAACTCCAACCGACAAAACCGGCACTTCCTTTGAGTTCCTCCCAGTTCTTGACTGGATTGGCTGTCACTCACAATAGACTGCTGCTGTTGGTCCAAAAGGCACTGAAGTCTAAACTACATCTCTCCAGAGTCACTGCCCATACAATCCTCTTGTGGCTGGCTCAGATTATGAGTCCAAGTTCTGATCTGGCCCAGGCACCATTTTAGAGCTAGCTTACCCCACACTGATTGGTCCAGTTCAGCAGTTCAAAACTAGAATGGGGAACTAGCAGACACAGTTCTGACTGCAAAAAGCAGGTTAGACAAACTGTAATTTCATTATTACTCTAAATAATTTCTGGCAAACAGTTATATCTTTCAGATAGGTTCCCTTTGCACTCTAGTGACTGCAAAATGAAGTGAATTGGCAGCAGCTCGAGTGGTACTCAGAGAAGCACACAGTCCCCATACAAACTAATTATGTCTGCAAGCAGACAGCTCTTAAAGAGACAGTACCAGAGGCTCTAAAAACACTCACTGATAAATGGCTTAAATGCCAAACACCATTCAGGCTTGGAGCATTCAAGCAAGCTCCTGGAAGTCTTTTGGGAACCCCCATTTGCAGGGGGGTTACACTTGTATATCCATGGCACTCCAGCCCACCCGGGGGAGCATGTACGCAACATCTATCAACAAATGACACAAATGGGTGAAGATATAATGGTCACATATTTTTTAAAAAGGTCCTGATTTGAATGGTATAAGATTGAAGACACTAGAAATGATGTACAAGTTAATAGATATAGGAGACACCATTAAATAAATGATCCGTTAAGTACTAATGGAGTTTATCGCTGTCTGTGCATGCATGTATCTTTACAACCAGTTTTTTATAGCTACTGTATGGAAATATCTAACTGGAGACAAAGGGAACCTAAGGGGGGCTTGGTGGAAGGTTGAAATTCGATCTTGGGTCACATATGCATCACGCAGCCTATCAGGCAGATATTCCCCTAAGGTAAGAGGAGGGGAGTGCAATGGATATACAGTCACACAATAACCTTTACCAGGTGAGTAAGCTACCAATTTCACTGTTTTATTTCAAGTCTGTGTGCACGAAGAGAGAGGTGCTCTGCGTAGAGGTCCTGATCTGTAGACCAGCAGCATTCGGCAGCTTGCTGATTCATGACTCAAAATACAAATAATAGTCAAATTCTTCTTTTTTTTTTTTCTAACAGTCAAATTCTTGTACATGCACCCAACCCCACCCATTCAGGCACAATGATTCAAAATGCAGATGTCAAATTATTTTTTTGTTTAAATACAGCCTTTTCAGCATGCTGGAGATGCAGACATGCTGACATGCAAAACAAAGACTGAACAGTATATAAGCCTTTGCTCACATGTGGGCATCTTAGCAGAGCATCATGCCAGAGCAAAACTGAGCACTGTCCTCTGGTTTCCAGGCATGCCAGCACCTGAGAAGAGCAGCGTGCCAGCATGCTCCAATCCCTAGTGCTTTTGTCTTTAATACAGTCTGAGGGTGCCCCCCAGCAGCCTGACTCATAATAGAAAACAGTGAAATTACTTTTATTTTATATTATATAAGCACAGTAGATTCCATTATTTCTATACCTTTTCAGCATGCCCATGATTTGGACTTGCCAACATGTCCAGCTATAATGAACCATTTGCAAGTGTTTTCTGGCACACCTGCATCTCGGCAGAGCAGCATGTCAGAGCAAAACTGAACACCCCCACCCCCATTTTCTGGTGTGCCAGCACCTGAGAAGAGCAGCTTGCCAGCATACAGGGACAGACTCCAATCCCTAGGGTTTGGAGTCTATTCTGGCTTGCCATCATGCTGCTCTTCTCTGGTGCTGGTGTGCCGAAAAGTCAGGGTGAGTGTGCATTTCTACTCTGGCACACCGCTCTGCCAAGATGCTGGCATGCCAGAAAACAGTTGCTAACAGTTCATTCGGTGAGCATGTCTGAATTATCAGCATGCTGAAAAAAGGGAAATAATGGTTTCACTACTGTTTGAGGTTCATACTGTATTTATTTAAAAAGCAACACTGTTGTTATCATGACTGAATGTTGCTGAAAAGAAATGCAGTGACATATTGTATTTAATCCAAAAAGAAAATAATTTGTTTTTATTTTGAGTATGTATGCATGGGGGGGGGGGGGCATGGATTGATCAATATCCTGTTCTGAAGACTATTTATTTTATTTATTTATTTATCTTTTGTTGACTGGGTAAGTGCACTAGGCAAATCTAGTATGGTAATCAGCAGAGTGCTGATTCATGATGTGAGTGCAAGCATGCTTTCATACTATGGACCCGATCCTCAAAGGTGTCCCCAATACATATGACTTCTGTGTATCTGGGGTGCACTGGCCCACAGCTCCAGGTGCCAGCATGCCTGTCAGCCTCCAGAACCCTTTTCCCCTGTGGTCCACTGGTGCAGAGCTGCACATTGGGGCAGGGGGCAGTATTTGTGGGTGCAACAGGCCTAGACTATAGGCATCCAATCAGATAGCCATGCCGGTACGCTGGTGTATCCCTTCCTGAGCAGGGTGCAGGGAGTGACAGGATATGGCAGTCCTCTAGGACTGCCATATCCTGTCAGCAAGAAGTCTTTAAAATGTTTCACTGGCTATTCCAGTAGCCCCCAACCCTCCCTAGTGGTTCAGAGGGCTGGGTGTGGATGCTTACCTGCTGAACAGGCTCAGTGGGGATACCCCTGTCTGTGACCCACTCTGGTGGGAGGTGTTGTGTGGATGGCAGCTGTGTTTGTTCCCCCTGTTGGATAGCCCTCGTCAGGCTGCAGGATTTCAGGAGGCAGCCACCCCACCCAGGAGCCCCCACTTTCCTGGCAATTCATCTGACACTGGGTGTCTGCCATTGGATCATGGACCTTTTTATTGTAACTGGGCTTTGTTTATTTCTTTTGATTTATTTGAATATTTTCCTGAGGTGGTTTAATTATATGCCAGAGAAGGAAGCCCACCAGCAACTCCTCCCAGTGACTACAACAGGTGTGCCCCTTCTGAGGCCATGTGCTGCGACAAGAGAAGATATAGCAGAGGTGCCGATCATTTGGTATTGTGAGGAAACCTTCAAGGAAGCAGAATAGTGTGGGGGTGACAGGTAGGTGGACAGAATAGCACTGATCAAGGGAAAAGGGGTGAGGCAGAAAGTTGTCTTACCTTAAGCCTACTCCCCAAGTTTCCTGTGTCCTGTTAGATGCTAGTTTGGAATCAATTTTGGATGAGTTGGTTCCACTGGCTTCTCTGTGATTGTAGCTTACTGTTACTGCACCTGATTCATTACCTGTAATTTCTTCTACAGCCCCTTCCCCTTCCCTGGTCAAAACTGGAAACAAGCCTCTCCTGGATTCTGTTTACCTGGGGGGAAAAAATGTTTTAAATAAATAAGTACACCACCCAATAGCCAGCCCAGTGGCATTGCGGGTTGATGCGCTAGACGCCACACCTTGTGTCACGCCGGTGACCCTGGTTCGGGAGTGATCTCAGGTTGCTGGGGGTCGGCAGGGGAGGGAGAGGATCGAGCGTCCGATGACAGCTCTCCTCTCCTAGGGGTGGGTGGGCACATCATCCCACTCCTTGGCTGCCCCCTGGTGGAGGATGGGGGGCAGCGCCAGACTCTGGGAGACTCTAAGCATAGCTTTATGATGCGTGCATGCCTCCATGCATGCGGTCACGGCCGCAGGGAGAGGGACCAGAAAAAGAGAGAAAATCTGGCTGCATGATGTCCCCTCTAGCAGACCTGCGCCACTACCTTGGGACCGCCATAGTGCCTGCTAAATAGGGCTCGCGGTACCTGGGAGGCGGTGACCGGGGGACTGGAGGAGGATGGACTACCTGCCTGCAGGCCATGGAGGATAAACACAATATGGGGAAAAAAAGAAGTGCAACACCCGAGATTGGAGCATAGGGTGGGTGAGGTGGCCATCATATTTTGAACTAAGTTAAAAAAAATAAAAAAAAATAAAAAGTTTCATTCGTAGCTGACCTGAGATACAGGATTATCCTCCTATACCACCCTCCATGATGTGTGACAGATTTTCAGCAGAAGTTTGCATAGTAGTTGTTAGGTGTTGCTCTGGAATGCTCGACACCTTTTGGTGGAGGATGTCTGCAGCCTTACTGCCTTGGAACCTGATCTCATGAGATCTCAGAAGCTGTGCAGGGTCATGCCTAGTAAGTAGTAGGAAGGGAGACCTCCAGTTAACAGCAGGTGCTGCAAGATATAATGTTAATAGCTCTGCAGGAGTCAATCTCCCCTTGGTTAAAAGCAACCAGTATGATGTTTAGGGGACACAGTGCTATCAGAGGGGCGATCTTTCAGATGAGATGTCAAACTGAGAGCCTGTCTGTCTGTTCTGGTGGTTGTTCAGGTAGACATTAAAGATCCCCTGGCTTTTCTCAAAAAGAGAAGAGGAATTTCCCCAGTACCCTGGCAAAAGTCCCCCAGTCACTAAAAACCAACAACTTACCTGGTTCTATATAAGCTGGCTTGCATATGTATCTCCACCCCCCCACCCCACCGGACAAGGCAGAAAATAGTATTTCATATCCCTCCTCTACCAGTCAACAAAAACTAAATAAACAATGCAAGATCGACGACCATTTAGATTTATTTGCAAACAGGCTCCTCCAAATGACTGATGCGCTGGGTCTCAGGCGATTAGTTACCTCAGCCATGACTGAAAAAGGCCACCCACTGGCATACCTATCAACCACCCAGCATTAAAATGCATAGCACTGACCTTCAAAATTCAGAACAAATGGCCAAAATGTGTTGCACATTCTTATTTTAAAGACTAGTATGTCCAAGAATAGTGGGCCTGACACAGTTAATGGGATGTTTCTATCAAGTTAATGCAATGTTTTTTAATAGTTTGTGTGTCCAGAAATACCCCGACATTATGAGGAACATCAGTAGACCTTCATGGAACAAAGGTGAATTTGAATGTAAAATTTATAGTGCTATGTGAAATTCATAGCAGTTGAGAGGTATCCATCAATCAATCGTTTTATTGAAAGGCAGATTGAGGGTATACTCTCTTTTCCAATTGCGTACAACATATAACACACACGATACTTTTAATACGTAATATACAGCTACAAACAAACTTATTTTATAAAACATATCACTTACGCATACATTCACCCATAACAATCTCACTTAAAATTCAGTGGGGTGGGGGGAGATACAGATGCAAGCCAGCTTATATAGAACCAGGTATGCACACTGGACCTAGTGTTTACATGTTTAGAGGTAGAGAATACCTTCGCAGATGCAATCATTTGATAGGACCACAACACTGTGAACTTTTACCTCGGGGCCACCATTTTGCTCCTTACAATTGCAGAGATGATTCAGTTTGGAGCAGTTTGGGACTTGAATCCAGATAGGTTTCTGAGTCTACTGGACTCACTTTTTGTCGATGCAGACACCATAGGATGCCCTGCTGCAGGTGAGGCATTTAATTCTGCTCTCACTGTGGCAATGTCATCCTGACGCCAAACCTCTTTGCCCCGCTGGATAAAGTGCAGGATCTGGACTCATCAAGCAGGGACCCTGAGCTGATTAAGGAGAACAGATGGAACAGAATCTGCATCTGGAGGTGGTAAGAAGAATCAAGATGAAAATAGGAGTCAGCATCTTCTTCTTCTGGGTGATTCAATGATTAGAGAAGTCGAGTCCCACCTAAGTATAGGTAAACAACCTAAGGTGATAGTTAAATGCCTCCCCAGTGCATCAACACAGGATGCATTAGGAAGATGGTGGACAAGGAGAAGCAAGGAATCAATGCACTGGTTTAGCTTGAGACTAATGATCTGGCAGCCCAGACAGTGGAGGAGACCAAGCGCAACTTCATTAAGATGGGGCAATGGTTGGAGACTCTAACAACCTCCCTAACATTCTTAGAGGTCTTCTCAGTGTGTGGGCAAAGAGAACAGCACAGACAATACGAGAAACGGGGAGATCGAGAAATTCAACACTTGGCTACAAGGATGATATCGTGAAAAAGGATATCGCTTCTTAGGCTCGTGGTGGACATTCTGGGAGAGGAAGCTTTTCAGGTTTGATGGGCTTCACCTAACCAGGGAAGAGGTGAGTGCACTTGGGCAGACATTTGATGTTCATCTCAACCATTTAAACTTGGTAAGGAGGGGGGTCTAACACTAGGGATCCTATTGGAGACTGCACAACTCCTAGGAACTTAGTCGTCACTCCCCCACAAGCAGCAATTTCTCTTGCATGACCTAGGAGAACACTTAGAAAACAAGAGACAAAAAGGGACAGGACAGGGGGCCATGTAGCCGCAGACCAGCAGGCAGAACCAAATGTAGGTAGGAAAAGCACAGAAAACTATCTATGAAAAAGTGTGCATCAACGCCAGAAGCCTGGATAACCAAACAAGTGACCTGCAGGCAATGATTGCAGAGTTCCAGGTGGATCTGGTGGCCATCACGGAGACTTGGGCCTCGGAGAAAAATGACTGGGACCACTTGGTCCCAGGCTACACCCTCTTCAGACAGAACTGGAGGAAAGATGGGGGGGTGGCACTTTATGTATGGAATGGGATAAATGTCATCTCAGTCGATATCAGCAAAAAGGAAGGGTCCCTGTGGGTGCAACTTGGCTCGGCAGCAGGGAAGAAAATCTACATCAGGGTGGTGTAGAGGCCTCTGGATCAGGCTGAGGTTAGGGACAAGGAGCTCATTGGGGAAATCAAAGGTATAACACAGAAAGGGGATACAGTGGTGGTAGGAGACCTGAACATGCCTGACATGGACTGGGGCATCCCAGTAGCTGCTTATTCTAGGAGTCAAAAGGTGGTAGACTCATTACAAGACTGCCTACTCACACAACTAATCAATGCTCCAACTAGGCTGGACACTATCCTGTATGTGGTCCTCACCAATTCAGAATTAGTAAGTGTTGCAGGGATTGGAAAGCTGTTAGCCAATAGTGACCACAACTCGGTATGGTTTGAGTTGAACAGAGTTGATGCACAAAGTGGGGTGGAAAGGATGAGAAGGGACTTGGCAAGGTTAGAGGAATGGTCAAATGTATGGCAGCTTAGATTCAATGCTAAGAAGTGCAAGGTAATGCACCTGGGAAACAAAAACCCAGGGAAAGAGTACACAATGGGGGGTGAGATACTAACAACAACAAAAATGGAAAGGGACCTGGGGGTAGTCATATCAGATGACCTAAAGGTGGGCAAGCAATGTGAGAGGGCTGCAAGGAGGGCTGGGGGGAATACTGGGATGCATAGGGAGAGGCATCACCGGTAGAAAACAGGAAGTTATTATCCCTCTGAGACAGTTAGTGAGACCCCATCTGGAGTACTGCGTGCAGTTCTGGAGACCCAATCTCCGCAAAGACATAGACAGGATGGAGGCTGTCCAGAGGAGGGCAACTAAAATGGTGCAGGGTCTGCACTGGAAGACATATGAAGAGAGACTTAAGGAGCTGAATATGTATAGCCTCGAGGAAAGGAGGGAGAGGGGGACATGATAGAAACTTTCAAGTACCTCAAGGAATCAACAAAGTCCAAGAGGGTAGCATCTTTCAAAAAAGAGGTGTTAAGAACAGGGGGCACAATTTGAAGATAGAGAGTAGCTCAGAGGAACTTAAGGAAGTATTTTTTCACAGAGGGTTGTGGATACATGGAGCGGCCTTCGGAGGAAGTTGTGAGTCAAAAACAGTGGTGGAATTCAAGCATCATGGGACAGTCATAAGGCAATTCTAGGGGGTGGGGGTAGGAAGAAGTAGGCTGCTGGTTAACTAGGATCTGCATCTTATCCATTTGGTAGGGAAATGGGCAGACTGGGTGGGCCAAGCGGTCCATATCTGCTGTCAAAATCTATGTATCTATGAGACGTGCAGAGAGTGGGTACCAAAGTTGCGGCATTGTGCTGCGTCTCTGTCTGCAGAAACAGTGGAAGCAATGATCAGCAGTATAGAGCCCTCTGACAGGCTGTAATACAGGAGAAGAGAGAGCAAGCGTGACAGTGGCCACCCAGAGTTTCCTTTCCTGGCACTCCCCAACAGTGGCTGCCCATTGCCCATTCCCACCCTCCGTGCACAGGCGATAGAGAGGTGAGACAGCATCATCACTCTTCCACACCTGCACCATTGCTGAAATGACCTGTGAGACAGCAAGAGAGGTAACATTAGGATGTTGTTGTCTGTGGCCTTCCGTTGCTCCCCGGTACAGTCTCTCTCTCTGTCTCTCTGTGTCTCTCTGTCATACCTCTCAACTGTCACACATTACCAGGTACATCACTCATTTTATCCCTCAGAAACCCTCTGTACCACATTGAGAAGGTGACATTCCACTCTGACTACTGGGACTTTTAAGCAAAAATGTATAATAATATAAGATGCTAGGTTGTTAGCAAACATTATAGACATTAGTGCACTTATTTCCACAGTATTCTGAGCTTGCAATGTCCTGTTTCATGATGTGTCTCACATTTTGTCCAGTTGTCACACATCTTGTCACACATTTGGGTAATAAAAGGTTGAGAGGTATGCTCTCTCTCTCTCTCTCCCTCTCTCTCCCTCTCTCCCTCTCTCTCTCCCCCCCCCTCTCCCCTTCTCTCTCTCCCACTCTCTCTCTCTCTCTCTCTCTCTCTCTCTCCTTCTGTGCTGCTTTCCCACCTCCCATACAAATGCTGTGTCCCATTCTGTCAAACACCCCCATCACACTGAGAGCACAACTGAGTTTCTCCCCGACATTCAAGAACGGAGCTCGGTGCTTAGAGAGCGACAGAAAACGTGTGACAGGGAGAGTAACAGTGAGAGAATGAGACAGACACTGGGGGAGCAGCATTGAAGAGACAATGTGTGCTGTGTCCTCTCTCTGTGTGTCTGTGGATAGTAGTGTGTTAGGGGGCACATAGTGGGGAACGGCACATGCAAGCAGCATATGCTTGTCTCTGTCTGTCTGTAATTCATAAGAGAAAGAAACACAGATATAGAAACATAGAAATTGTCAGCAGATAAGAACTGCCTGACCCATCTAGTCTTCCCGTAAGCCCTTGTACTGGATGTATTGTACTGCTTCTGACCCACTCGCTGCTGTACCTCTATGGTTCCCCTATGCCTGTCCCAAGCATGCTTGAATCCATCCACAGAGATCGCTCCCACCACCTCCTGAGGCAGACCATTCCACATGTCCACACATCCACCACCCTCTCTGTGAAGAACTTCCTCACATTCCTTCTTAACCTCCCACCTTCCAATTTCATGCCCCCTCGTTCTTGTGCTCCTCCTGTATTGGAAAATGTCTCCCCTTGCACATTGTTTATACCCTTGCGGTACTCGAATGTTTCTATCATATCCCCTCTTTCCCTCATCTCTTCCAGTGAGTACATATTGAGATCCCTCAATCTCTCCTCATATGTCTTGTGTTGCAAGCTCTGTACCATCTTATTCACCCTTCTCTGGACCATCTCCAGCCTGTTAATATCCTTACGAAGGTGCGACCTCCAGAACTACACACAGTACTCCACGTGAGGCCTGACCATGGTTTTATATAATGGCATCACTACCTCCCTTCTTATGCTGGTGATACCCCTGCCTATGCACCGCAGCATGTCACTGGCCCTCCCAGCTGCCTTAGCACTTTACTTTGACATTTTCAGGTCATCTGAAAAAAGAACCCCCAGGTCCCTTTCCTTTTTTGTGATTGTCAGCAACTCTTCCACCGCCACTCCATCCTGTAGCTTTCCCCAGGGTTTCTGTGTCCCAGGTGCATAATTCTGCACTTGTTTGAATTAAACTTCAGTTGCCAGTTCTCAGACCATTTTTCAAGCTTCCCCAGGTCCCTCCTTATTTTCTCCACCCCCTCTGGGGTATCCACTGTTACAGATCTTGGTGTCATCTGCAAACAGGCAGCCCTTTCCCTTCAGCCCTTCTGCAATGTCACTAATGTAGAAGTTGAACAAGACTGGCCCCAGGACTGATCCCTGTGGCACCCCACTGGTCACCCCCTCTCCCCAGACTGCACCCCATTTACCACCACTCTATGCCTTCTGTCTGTTAGCCAGTTCCTAACCCAGTTTACCACCCTTTCCCCCATGCTCAGCCTACCCAGCTAGTTTCAGCAAGGGTGCCGGAAGATGGTCAAAGCTGAGGGGGCTGAGAATCAAAAGGGCACTTATGAGGGTACAAAGGGCACTTTTTCTATACTAGTTTTTGCCATACAGAAATAAAAAGTGGAGTGGCTACTGCCCCTTTCACCCCCCCGAGTTCCGGCACCTATGAGTTTCAGCCTCCTATTTGGGACGGTGTCAAAGGCTTTGCTGAAATCAAGGTAAGTGTTGTCCACTGCCCCACCCTGATTTATTTCCTTTGTCACCCAGTCAAAGAAATCAACCAGATTTGTCTGACATGACCTCCCCACTCTGAATCCATGTTGCCTATGGTCCTAGGCTCTGATGGCTTCTAGATGCCCCACTATCCTTTCTTTAAGCAATGTCTCCATAATCTTCCCCACTACTGAGGTGAGGCTGACCAGCCTATAGTTCCCCGCCTCCTCCCTGCTGCCGGATTTGTGTAGAGGGACCACATGTGCCCTCTTCCAATTCTCTGGTACCACCCCTGTGTTGAATGACTCGGTGAACATGGCTGCCAGAGGTACTGCTATCTCCCTTCACAGTTCTCTTAATATCCTTGGGAGTATGCCATCTAGTCCCATCGCTTTGTTCACCCTCAGTTTAGTGAGCTCCTTCAGGACTCTTTAGCCTGTGAATGGACTATTGTCCACCTCTTCATCCCATTGGCATTTGCTGTACTGCTGTGGCCCTTGCCCTTCCCCCTCTTCGGTGAATACTGAACAGAAAGACACAGTGGATGTCTTGGGGGGGGGGGGGCGCACATGACAGTTCTTAGGCTTGGTACTATCACTTCCAAATACTTAAACAGCACATACAAGCAGGTAACATTCGGCATTGACAAATGCTTGTTTTGGGATTCCTCCCAACTATTCTCCCAATTTTATTGCCTATAGATTAATATTACAACAGTTGGCTATGATATCCATAGCCATTTGATAGGTACGATGTTTGCAGGACTTATTGTGTAGAAGTTAGAACTTGGTAATGATAAAGACAGGCTCATGCTCTGTTTTTTAAAACCCTAAAGTCATATCTTAGAACTTTGTGTAGTTGTGATTGTTTACAATTTAATGACTGGTGTCCCAGCACTTTCTCTTATAAGAATATGTTTATGTCTGTAAAAGGAGTATCTTGACAATTTCAAGCACTAGGAGTAAAAACTAACCTGGAATAGCACTGTTTGACAGATACTGTAGTAAACGTTTTCTGATGCAGGACATTGCCAAAGTAAATGGATGCTGAGTGCAGGTTGTTTGGCTTTTAAGACTAAGTCAAGCAAATAGCTGGCCCGGTGGTGCTGAGGGTTGAGGCACTGGATGCCGTACATTGCACCATGCCGGCGACCTGGGTTTGGGAATGAACCCGGGCCACCGGGGGTCAGCAGGGGAGAGGGAGGGAGGATTGAGCATCCATCGGACTGCTCTCCTGTCTTGGGGAGGGGGGATCCAGGGTTAAGCCTGGCTTCACAGCGGCCCCCAGTGGTGACTGGAGGCACTGCAATGCTCAGGGCTCAATAGTGGGTTGCAGAGCTATGACGGACATCCTTGGCATCATTGCATGCTCGGGCTCTGCCAGGGGGGAGGGAGAAGGGCATAAACCACAAGAGAAAACCCTCTCTCCATTGGTAGGCAATGCTTGGGGCCAGAGGTTGGGACCCCACATCACCGCCGGGCATCCAACATCCAGAACCAGTCCCTTCCAAAAAGGGTTGCAGCCCACAACACTGTAGACAGAGCACCTGAGGAGTTGGACGGTCCCTCCCCGGGGGGCTCGGAGCTGGGGGGGGTGGGTGAGCAACCTGAGGAGGGGGTCCTTTGCAGCAGAGAAGGATAGATGGAGTTTCAGGCAGATAGGAGACTGTCTCGGACCATGTGCCCACACCGGAGAGAGTCCAATGGAGGAGAGGTGAGAAAAATTATTAAAAAAAAAAAAAAAAGACTAAGTTAAGCCAGCTCTGTAGTGCCGAGAGGACACAGCTTTGTGCCTACATCCAAGATGCCAGCAACAGAACCCAGCAGAGAAGGCTCAAGAGCATCCTTTGTACATTCTCTTCCTGGGGAGAGGGAACACACCATGCCACATTGTAGTGGCTCTTGAACTGAGTGGCAACCATATCACGAGGGGGCACAGTCTTAAGCAGGAGGGTGGGAGGTTAAGGAGGGATGTCAGGAAGCCCTTCTTCACAGAAAGGGTGGTGGGCACTTGGACTGCACTGCCGGAAGAGGTAATCTCATTAAAGATAGTGAGCGGGAAGATATGAATCATGGGTAGGGAGGATGGGAGGAGTGGGGAGGAAGGGCAGGGAAATTAGCTCAAGCTGTGGACCCTGCAATTCGAGCAGACTTGATAGACCAAATGGCCTTCTGCTGGCTTGTTCGTATGTATGTGGATGTGCCAGTGATAGCGTGAGTGACCCCGCTCCATCAGGCACTCCCTATAGAGATTGAATATATGTAAAACTAGAGGGGGCATTGCGTGTTTCCAGTGCTCTGGAAAGTTATTCCCTATTGTTAACATGGGGACAGGAAACCACAAAAACACAATATTCTTTCTAGTTTCTCTATATATATATGATCTCTATGGCATTCCCCCCAGGCCGGTCATTGCGTGTGCATAAGTTAATGGAGGCAGGACAAAAAAACGTGAATGCCATATGGGTACATCAGATGAGGGCCTCTCTGCCCCTTTCCATGCCTGGACCCTCTTCATTTCAATCTCAATAGGAGCACCCCCGACTGTCCTGATGCAGTGCATCTCCCCTAGGCCACAGCATGGCCCTCTGCAGGGACAAGCCAGCATTGGAGAAGGAAGTCGGGAGTTCTCAGGTAATGATCCACAACAATGTCCAGTGGAGGCCCTTGACAGAGATAAGCTGGTCCACAAATACTAGGAGGTTTGAATGGGAGTGGGCTCTGGAAGAGCATTGTGAGGGGTGAGTCTGGTGGGATAAAGAGGGGTGGTGTGGGGACCAGAAAGAGTGGGGTGCCAGTGGTCATGATGCATGCAAAAAAAGAAAATAGTCCATTTATTCCTATCTTTGCACCAGCTTTTTGGAATCCGTACTATACATGAGGTTCTGGATTAATACTGAAAATTATTAAACAATAAAATGTTTAAACAAGGTTGTGATATTTGAACTGTCTTACGCTAATAATGAAATGCTGATTACTTATTTCAGAATCGCTCGCCAAGGAAGGGATGTTTATGGGCTGTATCCTGGACAACTAGGACGAGTGCATCAGGAACATTCCCATGGATCTGGGTAAGGCGGAGTATCTGTCTCCCACTGATGGGCAACAGGGTTCATAGATCATTTTACATGAAAGCATATTCTGAAACATGAAACCTGTATAATAGATTGTAAACACTGTCATAGTCAAACTAAACATTAAAACCATAAGAGAAGAGAAGAGAAGATGCAAACAGCTCCCATGGTAACAGACTGACATCTGTTAGTTGTGCATCCATAGTTCTCAAATGAAACAGTACTGTCAGACTGGAACATGTCCTGCTAGAAGTACTGCTTTAGTGATGCAGTTTGCCTCCTTACCTTGACATGTAGTCAATTGACTCATGCAGTCTCTAGAGGTTCTAGAATGCTGTTCTACCACAGTAGAGTAGAACAGCATTCTATGACCTTGGAACTGTGGTAGAACAGCATTTTGTAAGGGATGGAATTCTATACAGAACAACACTCCACTATAATGGTCTGTTAAAACCCTGTTTGGGTGTAATGTGGCACAACTCGTAGCAGAGTTATATATGCCCCTAGAGGGTGATTGACCTTTAACATAACCCCTGGGAGTGCCTTACTGCTAAAATGCTTTTTTAAATAGTGCTAAACCTTGTTGAGCATATGATTAGTATATACATGTACAGTATAAATGTTAATCAAATATTAACATAAGGCTGATACTATAGAATGTTTACAGGCAATCAAAAAGCTCCGTTTCTCAGACTCGTTTTTTTATGTTTGCTTGCACGCATGCAATGTTGGGCCAGATACTTTTTCTATTACTTTCTATATCTTTTGGAAATTTGATCCTGAAAGCTCTGTGCAGTCACTAGTAAGGATGGAGAAGTACTAGAAAAAGTAATACACCTGACAGTAACACTTACTTGTTTCTTTTTATACAAAAACAATACAAAAATAATGAAAAACTATAACAGATGGCATTTATTTGAAAGTAGCAGGTTAGTTACTAGTTACTTTCAAATAAATGTAATCAGATACAGTTACGTATTACTTTTGTATAAAAAGACAAAAGTAATTGTAACTGTAAGGCATATTACTTTTTCCAGTACATCTCCATCCTTGCTAGTGACTGCACACAGCTTTCTGGAACAAGTTTCCAAAAGTAATAGAAAAAGTAACTTACCCAACACTGCACGCATGGGCAAGAAACATAGTGCCACCATATGAGTTTTCGTAGGTGTGGCACTCCCACTTCCAATGCCCTGAGCATTTTTACAGGCGGGGCCACACCGCACAAATGAATGTCTCAGCTGTCTATGACAGCAGTTCAGATGCAGTGGCATACAGCTGAAAGCAAACGACTGCTACAATCAGCGGTGGTAACGTGTAGGCAATTTGCATACTGCTGTGCCATCAGCAATATGTAAATTGCCTACACATCACCACCACTGACTGTAGCAGTCGTTGTATGCATCCCCCCCATTTGTTGTGTGCCAAGGGGGTGCCCAATCCCCCCTCAGCTCATGCACTCACTCCATGCACACTGTATGTCTGGGGGTACCCAATCCCCATCGGCTCCAGTGCCCTCCCCCCAAAAAAAAACTTCCAGGTGCCATGCTGGGAGACCACCTCAGCATGGCAAAAGTCTAGCATCCTCATGTGTTCCCCCCGCCACACACTGTATGGCCAATGGGGGTGCCCAATCCCGTTGGCTCCACTGCCCCAAAAAACTTACAGGTGCCATGCTGGGAGTCCACCCAGCATGGCAAAAGTCCACATTGTCTTTGTAACATAAAAAAAAAAAAAACTGTAACAAAGAAAATGGTCCCTCGTTGACTCTCTTGCCCTCCCCATCCATTGCCCACCCTCTGCATCCCCCTCCCCACACACACACACAACCCTCCCATACTTGCCTCCAGGAACAGGGAGCAACGATCTTCTCGTGGAGAGCAGGAACACGTCTTCACTCTTCAAAGCCGACCGTGAACCGAAGAAATGCCGGCAAGCTGTATAATGGCATAAATAGGTTTTTTCAACTTTGGTGCATATCTCAGTCTTTTTTTTTTTTTATTTTTGCACCAAATTTTCAGTGTGGGGTTCTTGGAACCCCATCTCATGAATTCAGTGACTGTCATTTCGCTATTCAGTCCCAAAAGGTGATTTTGCAGTCACTGCACAGAATCTCCTTTTGGGACCGACTAACGAAACAACAGTCACTGTTCATGAGGTGGGATCTCAAAAAGCCCATGTTGCAAATTTGGTGAAAAAATTCCCAAAAATGACTTATAAGCGTGCGTTGCGCAGTTTCCACCAACATTCGCAAATTCGTGAATTTGTAATATTTTCACTGCAGATTTTCAGCATTGGCATTTTTCCACACATCCTTATGAACAGTACAGTTGTCATTTTTCACATCCTGGCCGAAATGTGTTTTCGCACTTCCAGCGCAGAGTAGCACGGTCACGGTGGGAAATCAGTGTTCGGGACAGATTAAGAAAATCACAGTGACACTGTTCATGAACAGAGGTCCTAAAATGCCTATGTTGAAAATTTGGTGACAAAAGTCCATAAAATGACTGTTATGAGCTTGCATTGTGCAGTTTCTACGCACACTGTGAACTTCACAAATTTGTAATGTTTTCACCAGATTTTCAACATAGGCATTTTTCCGCACATCCTTATGAACAGTACAGCTGTCATTTTTCACATCCTGGCTGAAATGTGTTTCGCACTTCCGGCGCAGAATAGCACAGTCGCTGTGGGAAATCAGTGTTCGGGACAGATTAAGAAAATCACAGTGACACTGTTCATTGTCCGTGTCAGTGGCTCAGTAGGTAGCACACTCGCCTCTGAGGCTGGGAGATCAGTGGGCTGTGGGTTCAGTTCACTCATCTGGCACTTGGATTAATATCCCAGTACTGACACTGTAGTGCAGCATGAGAGGGGTGCTGCACTTCTGAGGTGCCATCTTTCAGATGAGACGTTAAACCGAGGTCCCATTTGCCTGGATTGGTGGTAGTTCAGGTGGATGTTAAAGATCCCATGGCACTTCTTGAAAAAGAGTAGGAGAATTTCCCTGGTGTCCTGGCCAAATTTCCCTCATTCACTTAAAAATACCACCAACAGCTTAATCTGGTTCAAGGTCAGTTGGCATTCATCTTATCCCCGTCCCCCGAGTTGTGCCTGAAAATAGACAGGATTTGTCTAGTACACTTACCCGATCAACAAAAACTAAATAAAAAAAAATAAATAAAAAATAAAAGTGAGCGGAGGTCCTAAAATGCCTACATTGAAAATCTGGTGCAAAAAATCCACCAAATAATTGCTTTACGGGTGTGCGTTGCCCAGTTTCTATGCACGCTCGTGACTTCACCAGTTGTTTTATATTTTCACTCCAGATTTTCAACATTACCACTTTTTTACACCTCCTCATGAGCAGTACAGCTGTCATTTTTCACATGTTCAAAATGTGTTTTCGCACCTGTGGTATCAAATGGTGCAGTCACTGTGCAAAATCACCTTTCAGCTAACAAACTGATAGCGTCACTGTTCATGTGGTGGGGTCACAAAAAGCCCATGTTGAAAACTTAGAGTAAAAATACCAAGAAATGCCCTGGGACTTAGGGTTTCCGACCAAAATGCCCTACCCTGTAGGATCTGACAGGCATCAGAGGTGTGACTTGAAATTGTCGACAGTAATGCTCACGCCATTCCATCCCCACCCCCACCCTGCAGCCAGTAACAGGCATCGAGGTTCACCTTGGACTCTTATTTTTATTTATTTAGCTTTTGATGATCGGGTGGGTGCACTAGCCATAACAATGACTATTTTCAGGCACAACCTGGGAGGGTACAAAACAAAAACATTTACAATAACAGGTTACAATATATAGGATCACAACTAGTCAAGGTAGGAAACTACAGAACAGGTTGGTGAATTACATTACAGACAACCCCAAAGTTTACACCATTCTCTTATACTGCACCCATTTCAGCATTTTTCCTTATGGAATGAAGTGAGTGTAAAGCCTGAACACCCCAAGACACACCTCGACACTTGTCGGTGTCTGCAAGGTAGGGTGAGGTGAAATATTGTGACTGTTATGGGTGACAACCCAAAGGCACACCCCAATGCCTGTCCGTCCCTACAGGGTGGGGGTGTAGTTGGCGTCAGTTCAGTACATCACTGCCATTCCTATACTGCATCTCTCCAACTCCTGCACTTCCACTGCTAATGCCAGCAAGCAAACAATCAGCATTGACAAATGCTTGTTATAATAAGCATTAATGCATGTCCCATGAGTTGGGTTACCATGAATTATACAATGGGTCCAAGAATCTGACACTCTGACTAACTGTCACATTTCAAACATAAATCCTGACATGACCAACACACAAGGTACTAGTCAGTCGCATCTGCAATCACCCCGTTTTTTCAAATCCATCTGACCCCCGAACATGAAAGGTGAAAAAACGCCATATTTACTCCTCACTAAGCCACAATGCTAAAGTGCAACTTTCAGACCTTCCCAAGGCACACTGCTGTAAACCCCAAACCCACTTTACATTACAGAAAAAAAATTTTTTGATGACCCATCCTCCATGACTGCTCACATCCACCTCACCTCTCTTCAAAATATTGAGTCTGTCCCATGTTGCCGATGACGTTAGCTGCCACCTTGAGTACATAAATTCTCCTTCTTTTATAAATGCCCCAGTATCCTCCATGAAAAATGCCAGTCTCCTGATCACTTCAAAGAAAATATAAACAGATTCCAACCGTTAATTTCTCCTGACCACAAAACCCAGTCACCCCAGAACCACATCCTGAATAACTGCAGTCCCTCAGCCCTCACACCATGCTGTCAGTCACTCAATGAAACGGCTACTTACAACTTGCAGGCTCTTTCTTAAAAAAAAATATATATATATATGACTTGCAGGCTCTCTTTAAAACAAACAAACAAAAAATATCACAGCATCTGTCTTGGTGTAAACATCACTGTCTCGGTTGCGGGGTGGGGGCGTTAGTCTACCTTGCAACAGGGAACTATTTTTTTCTGGTGCAATAATAAATTTAATAAAAATTATTTAAAGTAGCAAACAGCTGTATTTTTCTTAAATTTTTTTTAGTTAAAGTGAAGGGGAACATTGCATAATCACAATAAACCATAACAGGGTGTGGGCTATGCTTGGATTTACCCACTTCTGGTGTGGTTTGGTCACTTGGCCTGTGACCTTGTGACCAAACCACACCAGGTGTGGGTAAATCCTGCATAATCCACACCCTGTCATGGTTTTTTGCCTAATTAATCCATCCCTATGGGTTAATGAGGCATGAGGTGAAACTGATTGTCTATAGTAATAAGATTAAATTAATGAAGTCAGCCCAGTCCCTGGAGTGCCTCAATGCTACTATTAAATTAAGCAGGCATTCACAGTTGAAAAGAGGTCATCCAGCCCTCTTGCTGGGCATGGGCACATGAAGCCTTCTGGGGCAGGAAACCAGAGTCTTTGCCACTGGGACAAAATGTCATGGGTCCCAGTCCCACACCAATAATTTGGATGCATCCAAAAATTGGGAGTGGGAGAACAGGTCTAGAAAAAAATTAGAATCGTCCCAAAATTGATGGTTTTGAGTTCTTAAAAAAGAACTGGAGAGCTAAACTTTTATGTTCTTTAGGGCACTTGGGGCCTCCCCACCAAGAAAACAATTTAAAGAGAACTGTTAGATCCAGCAGTCCAATGACATGATACCTTTCCTCTCCTTATACATCCATACACTTGTTTGGCCTCCTCTTACCATTGTCTCCAAATCACAGCGGGGCCTAAACATCGGACTCTTCCTCCTTGTATCTTTTCAATGAACACAACAATATAGCAGGGCCTGAATCAAAAAATCCTCAGAGCGAGCAACAAGATGGCCGGTATGTCCAGGCCCCACTCTCCAATACCAGCCATTCCAACCCTGCAGAGGGTGTTTCCAATCCCGTTATCTGGAATGGTGGGGGATGATGCCTGGCTGTGGCCAGGCACCACCATCGGGGGTAAGCTGTGGGGTCAAGGTGCAGAGGTATGTGCTGGAGACATGGAGGAATGGTGCTTGGCCTGCCTGAAGAGAGGAAGCCGCACCAAAGGGCGTAAAATGTAAATTAAAAAAAAAAACATTAAAAAAAGTAAGTAAAATAGCTAGAGGCAACCCTGGCCTATAGTAAGGGCATGTGTTACCCATATGGTTCAGGGTGGGTCCACCATAAGATGGCAAATAATGGAGCTACTAGGCAATAGACCAACCAGATGACAGTGTAGTAATCAACAGAGTGACCATAGGGTGGCAGGATGACAAAAACAGCAACATAGCAGCCAGGCGACAAAGTTACAGATGATGGCTAGTGACTAGCCAATCAGACGGTAGTAGCAGGTCAACAGGCATTGAACTGGCCACAGAGCAGCCTTATCACCGGACACGTGGTACAATGCCTCATTGGAGGTGCTGTGGGGGGTCATTTTTGTGACAATAGTGGAGGACTATGGGCCAGTGTAACTAGCATAGCAAGTCTGCTACACTAGTTATGCTGCTTAGGATAAGGTGGTGTGGTCATGTAGGTTTTTATATATCAAAAACCCCACATGTTAAATCCCAAAAGCACAGGGGATATGGGGAACAGAGCTCCCCAGCTAAAACAAATTGATAAAAAAAAAAAACACACATTCACTGTGAGCCTTATTCTGGGCTTACCCTGTTCAGAGATTGCGCCAAGGGAAAGTCCCTGTGTAGTGAAAACTGTGCCAGACAAGCACCTGTTGGAAGAAACTACTGAGAAGCGTGAGCCTGTGAGGTATTGCTGCATAACAAAGCTGCTGAACTGTACAGAGCAGAGAAAGAAACCTGCATTCTACCCAGGTTGTGTTGGAGCCAGGTAAGGAACCAGTTAGCCTTTATCTAGTGGGGTGGATCAGGGAATGGGATGCCACAGGGAGCACACCAGAGTATGTGGTTATTCTTTACCTAGAGGAGAGTCAGACCATGAGGTCACTCCTGTGGTCTGGGCTCCTTAGGAATCAGAAAACCGCTATGTAGTGCTCCTGTGATTGAGAGCTTAACCAGAAGGGCTGTGTTCTGAGAGGTGTGAGCCAGAAGGGCTTTGCTGCTGCAGAACATCTGAGGGAATCTGAAGTGCTTCATCCCCAGGCCACTGGGTCCTGTTCCTGACTGCTGCTCACCCTGTATGTGATCACCAGTCTTGTATTGTATTGTATTGCATTTGCCTTTTTTCACTTTACACGAGAGAGAGAGAGAGAGAGAGAGAGAGAGAGAGAGAGAGAGAGCGAGAGAGAGAGAGAGAGAGGACATGATAGAAACATTCAAGTACCTCAGGGGTATAAACAAGGTACAGGAGGGTAGCATCTTTCAAAAAAGATGTGCAAGAACAAGGGAGCATGAAATGAAGTTGAGGGTAGGTTCAAGGGTAACATGTGGAAGTACGTTTTCACTGAAAGAGTGGTGGATGCTTGGAACGACCTCCCAAAGGAGGTGGTGGGGCACAAACAGTTAGGGAATTCAAGAATGCATGGGATAGACATAAGGGTACCCTAGGACAGGAAAGATAGGGTGAGCTACAGATCAACCAGGATCTGTGGTTTGTAATAGGTTGGCAAAATGGGCAGACTAGGTGGGCCACACGATCCTTATCTGCCATCAACTTCTACGTTTGTATGTTTCTATTCCAAAAATGTGCATCCCTGCCACATTCTGAAATTGCATGTGACCACCACATTCTGAAACTGTACATCCCCGACATATTCTGAGATTCCGTGTCCTCACCACATTGAGAAATTGCATGCTGCCATCACAATCTGAAATCTAGCATCCCCCCACATTCTGAAATTGTGTATCACCACTACATGCTGAAATGATGCATCCCCCCACATTCTGAAATTGTGTATCACCACTACATGCTGAAATGATGCATCCCCCCCACATTCTGAAATTGTGTATCACCACTACATGCTGAAATGATGCATCCCCCCCACATTCTGAAATTGTGTATCACCACTACATGCTGAAATGATGCATCCATGACACATTATGAAATTGTGTATCACCACTACATGCTGAAATGATGCATCCATGACACATTATGAAATTGTGTATCACCACTACATGCTGAAATGATGCATCCATGACACATTATGAAATTGTGTATCACCACTACATGCTGAAATGATGCATCCATGACACATTATGAAATTGTGTATCACCACTACATGCTGAAATGATGCATCCATGACACATTATGAAATTGTGTATCACCACTACATGCTGAAATGATGCATCCATGACACATTATGATTCGAGCCCCCCTCCCCCCGAGGAGCCGGAGGTCGCAAGGGCTGCTGTACTGCCCTCCCTGCCAGGATTTCACCCCTCCCCCTAAGGACCAGGAGGTCGCGAGGGCCAGACAAGGCCTCCCTGCCCAGAAACGCAAGATTCAGGCCCCTCCCCGAGGGCGGAGGTCGCGAGGGCTGCTGTCTGCTCTCCCTGCCAGGTTCACCCCCCCTCCCCTAAGGACCAAGGAGATCGCGAGGGCCAGACCGAGAAAGCCCTCCCTGCCCAGAGCATAAGATTGGGCCCCCCTCCCCCGAGGGAGCGAGGAGGGTCGCGAGGGCTGCTGTACTGCCCTCCTGCCGGGTTCACCCCCCCTCCCCCTAAGGACCAGGGAGGTCGCGAGGGCCAGACCAAAAGCCCTCCCTGCCCAGAACGCAAGATTCGAGCCCCCCTTCCCCCGAGGAGCTGGAGGTCGCGAGGGCTGCTGTACTGCCCTCCCTGCCAGGATTTCACCCCCCTTCCCCTAAGGACCAGGAGGTCGCGAGGGCCAGACCGAAAAGCCCTCCCTGCCCAGAACGCAAGGTAATTTTACACTCAAGTGCCCTGCTGCAGTCGTGATCGGACTAACCTGCACTCTGCTGTATCTGGGGATTTGGCGCCTTTCCCAGGCTCGCACTCCGAATCGCCTCTCTCCTTCAATGCCAGGTGAAGCCCAGCCGAACGCTAGCGCGTTCGGCTCCCCACCGCCCCCACCACCACCCTTGGTCGGCTCTCCCTTTTATAGAGCTACTCACATGGGAATCCAGAACCAATCAGTCGACTTTCCCATTTGCTGGTTATACCATTCCAGCACTAGAGGGAGCCTGCACTCAGTTCCCACTCTCTCATATGTTGTATCGTCCACTAGTGTGATCCTTGTTGTCCTGGTACTCCTCCTATCTAGAAACCCACTGTTCTTCCCCGACCCCTTTCTACCCCCATCTGATCTGCCCCCCTCTGTACCACTATCCCCCCACTCCCACTTCCCTGTCTTTCCCTCTGCTTTTTGCACAACTACCCCTCTGTCCATCCCCCCTTTTCCTTCCTGTACCCTGTACAACCGTACCATTCCCTAAATCCATCCAGACCCTCGACTACCACTTAACCCCACCCACCCCCTGTGCTATCCCCAGTACCATGCACCCTTCCACAAGTGGTCAATCCCTTCGCTGCATGTCCGGCTCTCTTCTCTCTTCCCATCCCTTGCACATCCCCGGTGAGGTCTCGGCTCCTGCATATGCACCCACCCCTCACCAACCTCCACCCTGCAAGGCGCCTAATCTTACTGCTACTCTTGCTCTCCGGCAACGTGCACCCTAATCCTGGGCCTGCATATGCTGCCACGCCTAAGCCCACCTGTGGTAGCGGTCTCCGAATTGCTTTCATGAACATATGCAGTCTTCCCAAAAAAATACCTGCCCTCCAATGCTGGGTTACACAACACTCCCCAGACATCCTCATGCTAGCAGAGACCTGGCTCTCCCACCTATTCCTGACTCTGCTGTCTCCCTACCAGGCTTTTCCTGTTCAGGGATAACAGACTGTGCAGGCGGGGAGGGGTGTGCTATCTATTTGCGTGACTCGGTCCTGAGCCATGCCTCCCTACCCCTGTGCTCAACCATGGGGGCAAGCCATTACCCTTAAAATCACTCCGTTCCTGGTGCTTGGCCCCTCTACCTAACCACGGTTTACGCCCCGAATACAAAAAAACTAGTGGCTTCCTCCCTCCCTCCTTGACTATCCATCCTCCTTGCCCGGAGGCTGAACAACTTATATTGGGTGACTTAAACTCCAACTGGCTCTGCTCCTCATCTGATACTATAAAGGATGAGCTGCAGCCCTTGACCTGTCTCAATTGGTCACTCAGCCCACTCGTCTTAACAAAGCAACGGGAACCTGCTCCCTTTTGGACGTAATCCTCTCCAACCGGCCACATAAAGTGGCTTCCATACTTGTCCTCGCGGACTCTCTCAGCGACCACTCCCCCGTCATCTGCCATTGGTCCTCTCCTACCCTCAGCCCAATGTACTGCTCCACCCCTCGACACAGGTTTCTCCCCAGGGGTCTTGACAACCTCAAGCGCCACCTTGCACAAGTCAATTGGACCCCTGTGGCCTGTGCTCCTGACATAAACTCTGCTCTAACCTACCTCACTACTGCCTTCTCCCTCGCCTGTGATCTGTTTGCCCCCTTCTCCACAACTAGGAAAAAAAAGCGGTCAGCTGCTTGGATATCCCTGCTCTAATCCAGCAACTAAAAAGCGGGATAATCTCTGGCACATTGCAAATGACTCTGGTAGAGTGGCTGACAGACAAGCCTACAGGGCTGCCCGCAGCCAGTGCACCTGGGCCATCAAGCAGGCAAAAGCTAAATACTATCAGGCGCGTGGCGTCCAGCTGGGGCTCATCCAGAGCCTTCTGGGACAACATTAAAGAACTGAATGGTAAACCCGCTCCCCCCGCGTCTCAGATGGACATAAATGGGGCTGCCTCGACTGACCTAATATCTATTGCTGACTGCCTTAATAAAACCTTCACGGACTTAAGCGCTGTCCTCCCTGCCCACTTTTTCGACCCGCTTACCACGTCCACCCCCTCATACATCTCAAGGCCACTTTTCTGCTTCCAGACGATCTCACCCTGTGATGCCAAACCTTTTCTCATAAAGTCCCTCACCTCCCAAAACCCTAGTAACGACCCTCTTGACTCCAAGATACTCCGCCTTACTCTGGATGTCATGCTAATTCCCCTCACGCTTATCTTAAACAAATCCTTATGTTTAGGTCAATTCCCGGATGCTTGGAAGCACGCTGAAGTAATCCCTATCCATAAGTCTGGGGATCGCATGCTACCAAACAATTACAGGCCCATTTCCATCCCCCCCCCATCCAAAGCCTTAGAAAAAATAGGTATTCTAAGAGCTGTGTAGATACTATCTAAGTACAACCTTTTATGTCCAGAGCAACATGGGTTTCGCCCTGGCCACAGCACTACCACCGCCCTTCTGGAATTCTCCCACTACTTACACTCCGCACTTGACAAGGGTTGTCTTGTAGGGGCAGTATTCATAGACCTATCTAAGGCTTTCGATACGGTGTGCCACACCCTGCTGTTAAACTCCCTATCCCAACTAGGACTCTCATATGGCCCAATGAAGTGGTTTTCTAGCTACCTGCAAAACAGGTCCCAAAGAGTTAAACTAAATGGGACTCTCTCCTCCAACCTGCCGGTTCTCTCTGGGGTACACATGAGGTTCCATCCTCGGACCCACCCTCTTCAGTCTATTCCTAAACTCTCTCCCAATCTCCTGCTCCAGCAAAATACTGCTCTATGCTGATGATGCAGTAATCCTAGCATCTCACCCTGACCCGCTCCTACCCGAGGCACTGCAAAGCGCTTTCCTCCAAGCTGAAAATTGGTTCAATAATCATCGACTTGTCATGAACCTGAAGAAAACTAAGTCCATGCTGTTTCACACCGGCAAAACAGTGCTAGAACACTCCCTTCTCATCAGCACCAGCAAGCTCCTCACTCTAGAACAGGTAGTATCCTATAAGTACCTGGGCATCACCTTTGACCCGGCCTTACATACCACGCCCACTTAAAACCCTGTCATCTGCCCTGAACTCCAGGATCGGCTCCTTTACCGACACAAGGGTGCCTCCCCGGAATCTGGCTAAAATTAGCCATTACCTCCTCAGTACGGTCTCTGGCCGACCTCACAGTCTTCCTATTTATGCTGCGGCTGACCCCACCTCCTTATCTAAGGTTCAGACCTCCGTTAACAAAGCCTGCAGGCTCCTTACTGGTGCCAACAGCAGAACTCGCACCTGCCTGCTATACTCTACCTCCAATTTACTCAATCTTGATGAAAGACTAATATACCATACCTGCCTACTGGCTAAAAAATCCTTGTCAGGGCTTTGCCCACCAGGGGTCTCTGCTCCACTGCAGCTGGCTGTCCGTGCCCTGCCTACCATAACTCCATCACAGACACATTCATAGTTCCCAGGGCTAGGACCTCTGCTGTCAAAGATCCTTCCATTATAAAGCCCCCTTTGGTTCAATTCCTCCCTAGGGCTATCTCTAAGATCCCGGGATTGGCTGGTTCAAACTGCCCTCAAGTCTTACATTATTGACAGTCGATGCTGCAAATGTCGATAGATGACCTAACCCAGCCTTTTGCCCTGTTTCCCCCTGGCTCCCTTAGATGACTGGGCTCTGTCTAAAACTATGTTGTTTTAAATTATTGATGCGTAATATGATGTATAATATGGAGAGTTAACATATGTATATTACTGAACTTATGATTGTACTTGTATATTTCATCTGTAACTCCAGGTGTTTTGTATCTCACCTGTTTGTAATTCCATGTCCTATAACCTCACTATTTGTTGTCTCCCCCCCCCCCCTTCTCGACAAGGTACCTTTGTAAACGAGTCGCTGACTCAAAGGTTGTAAAACTGACTCCTCATTAAATAAATAAATAAATAAATAAAATTATGAAATTGTGTATCACCACCACATGATGAAATGATGCATCCATGACACATTATGAAATTGTGTATCACCACCACATGCTGAAATGATGCATCCATGACACATTATGAAATTGTGTATCACCACCACATGCTGAAATGATGCATCCATGACACATTATGAAATTGTGTATCTCCGACACATTCCACAATAGTGTGTCCTGCATTTTGAAATTGCATATCTTTGACACCGCCGCATTCTGTATTTCAGTGTCCCTGCCATATTCCAAAATTGTGTGTCGCATCCCAGCTACTTCCTGAGAGTCATTGCTGCATTCTACAATGGTAGCCTGGTGGCATTCTGAAATCTCATCATTCAGTATTCTAAAAATTGCACACAACCTTGGCATTCTAAAGCCATGTTTTCTGCTGCATTCCAACCCTCCCCTCCCCCGTCACACTCTTAAGTACCTTGCATTTGTACATTACAGAAATGTATGCCCTGTACCCACCTAGTGTCAGCTTTCTTTTTTTAACAGTTTACTACAACTGCAGTTTTATGTAACATGAAAGAAATAAGTCCTGTAAGGTGGCTTGCAGGAGGACTAGGCTGTAAGTTCTGGTCATGACATCATCAGTAGCTCTTCACTGAAACTGGCTTTTTTCAACAGGCAGTAAAATCAGGGTTATAAAATGACTCGTAACTGTTAAACAAAGTAACTTAGAAATCTCATTTTGGCATGAGACTGATTGGGAATATGCTGATCCGAATTTGAATTTATTGATGATAGTTTTGGCAGGACTACCCTCACTGATTACTATGAGTCATTTGTCTATTACAACTCTGTCTGTTGTGGCGGTGCTACTTTTACAGTGACCGTTCCTACAGTAAGCAAGAACACAATAGAGTGGAAGTTTTACTCTTGTTTGTTGAGTTTAATCCTGATTGAACTGTTTTTCGTATTGTAAACTGATCAATGTACTTTATACATTATTCTGCGGGGGGGGCCAATCACCCCACAAGATGCTAACCTGTTTTCTTTCTGCATTTATTGTTCATTAATAAACTTCTATTTCATTTGTGTACCACAGATCTGTGTGAGGTCAAAGTTATTTTCATGTTCTGTGATTGTCTAACCCCCTGGACAGGAGAAGATTTAGGGGACACGATTGCAGGGTGCAGTAGTTGCAGGTTCCCCTTTGTCTGCTTACATTTGGCAGTCAACAGGATCAACATTTAGTTTTAGAGTGAGAGTGTGTGTGTGTGTGTGTGTGTGTGTGTGTGTGTGTGTTGCCCTTAGAGAAAAAGTTAAACTTTGGGTGATTGGTCAGTGCAGGGTACCCTAAGCACATGTGACGGAGCATCAAAGGCAGCAGTGATGGAAGCCCTAAGCCCGATTGGCAGAGTTGCAGCAGGAACTTGCAGAGCAAGAGGCGATTCCAACAAGTTCCAGATGAGCAGCATGCTGCCCTGCCTGGCCCAGCACTTACAACGTGCCCTTTACATCCCTTGGAACAATAGAATCCAAGATATTTTGGGACATCCACAGAACCTAAGCAACCTCCCAGTGGAAGAATGGGTGTGCCAAACTGAGTCTTTCCTAAGAATCCTATGTATACCCACAGAAGATGAGATGGAATTAGTTAGGGCCACCTGCAAGGCCATGCCTGGAAACTGATGTCTGGTTTCTGAAGAGTATGGGACCATGAATGGTGTCTTCCAGGCACTTAAGAGATGTGACAAAGCATCACTTGAACATGCCTGAGGGAGTTTTATAACCACCATCAAGAGAACAGAGAAACTGTCTTTGCCTATCATGGTGCTGGCAGTATAGCCTAGAGGTTAGAGTAATAAGCTGTGAATGAGCTTGGTACATCCAGCAGACAGACCTGGGCTTGATTCCCACAACCTCCACTTCCATACTGTGTGACTTTGAGCAAGTCACTTAACCTCCCAAATGCTCCCAGGTCGCCTCTGAAAACAGGTATCTGTGCCTAGTGGGCCTTACCTGGTTAATAAAGAATTAAATAAAAAAAATGATGTACATGAGTAACTGGAAAAGGTATGCTAATGGTAACCAAGGTGAGTTAAAGACCCAGAGGTGGTGCTAAAAGAGCAACTAGTGCTGGGCTTACGTGATTCCCTCATGTGAAGAAAGAGGTGAGGAAGAGGCACTTGGATCAATCCACTCTGAGCTTTGTGTAAGTGATGCAGAATGCTATCATCTAGTTGGAAGAGGAACAGAACAGGTTCCATGTTGATGGCAGGGGGCTTGGTCACCCACAATACAAGACTGTAGTCCATGTTGCATCTTGCTTGACTGGCAGGAGTGTGTAAATGCCAGGCAGCTCTCACCATTCCACCCTGGGATCCATGCCCTCTTTCCCTTGGAGCCGAGTGCCTCACCTCTGACACACCCAGCACCTGACCCATAGTGGTTCCTGAAGAAGAGTGAGACAGGAAAAGCAGTGCAGTCTACTGATGTTAAGAACACTAGAATATGAAACAGTAGATCACTGGCTTGAATCCACCACTGACATTGGCTCACTGTGTGGCCCTGAGCAAGTCAATTGAGTTTCCTCTCCTTCAGTATCCAAGTGGTCGAAATGGGTGGAAGATGGACACCACTAAAATGTGATGTTGCATCTCAGCTGGGGTATCCTTGGTAAATTAAGTGGTTGATTAAAAAGTTGGATAATGCCAAGCAAATTGCAACTTCCCAAGTATGCCAGGCCTTATGGGACGATCTCTTGTGGATTAACAAATCTTTGGGTTTGATCTGCACTATGAATCTCAGTCAACAGACTATCCCACAACATGTTCCTCTATGCAGCTTCAGATGAGACTTATGCAAATCAAAGTGTTAAAAATATTTTATTGGATTCCTAGTCATTTGCATCACATGGGGCTTCAACACACACATTTTGGCTGGAGGTGTCAAGATTCATGAGGCACATTGTTACCTATGTTCTGGGACTGCCTCTTACAGTATTACTGGCATACAGGAGTTTGTGCGGAAGAGACCTGTGCTAATGCACCATGCGGGAGAACCTTGGTGGCAGCCAGGAAATATGCTGTAGGATTTTCTGAATGAAAGAGCTTGTAAGTGATTCACCCTACTACAAGAATGTGAGTGGTGTGTGGTTGTGGAGGGACATATTTTAATTTGTGGAGAGGCAGTTTCACTTGGTCCTGTGGCGATTTGGCCACTGCTAGCATACTGTCTGTGATGTTTTTCTGTGATTTTGTTTGTTTAATTCTCCAAAAAAGGCCAGGATAGCAGGTTTGCCAAAAGGATGCCCATGTTTCTTTTTTTGAAAGGGTACTGGAGGAAAAGAATGTATATTGCAAATGTCTGACATTCCTCTTTGACCTGAGAAAAGGCTGCTTAACAGGAAACTAAAATTCCATCTCAAAGGAGGAAAGTGGTATTTTCTAATAAACTAATCAAGTGAAACAAGTCCAGTGGGACAGAAGATGGGAGGAACTCTCTCGCTGTAATCGACTTTACACTTCAAAGCAACATACTTTGAGACACAGGATCTGGAGGATATCTACTCTGGAAGTCTATTGTGAATTCACTTCAAGTGTTATATTAATCTCCTTTTAAAAGTGGCAAAAGGGACACTTTTTTTGTTTGTTTTTTTTGTGGTTCACATAAAATTTGGGAAAGAGCAAGAGACCCCTGCTGGCCCAAAAAGATAAGGCCACAGACTGCAGGAATCAAAGTATACAAGACCCTCGACACAGCCTTTTGGTGCACACTTTTTCATGACACTGTTCCTGGCATACTAGAGAAGCCAGACTGTGATAAGAACTGGGACTTGGAAAACTTTTGCAGAAACTTTATTTATTTTCTGGACTTCTGATTCTCCACAGACAAGGTAGAAACCAGACAGTTACATTTCACAGTGCGTTTTTGTATTTATATTTTTCCAACTTTTATTTTTATTCTGTATCCAAATTTCTGAATCTTTTGCTTGTAAGTCTTAAAAGCTCTAATTAATAAAAATAAACTATATAAGCAAATTAAAAAGGGATTCACGCATCTTAATTTAAAATATAGGGAACTACTAAAAACCAAAAAAATTAAGATAAGACAGGAAAAAAACTCAATTTGAGCTAAAGTTGGCATCAAGGGTGAAAGATAATAAGAAAACTTTTTTTTCCTATATAAATAAAACTAAGGGCAATTCTGAAACCATAGGCCCATTCACTACACAATCCGGCTGTGTAGCAAATAAACACGAAATAGCAGATATACAAAATCAATATTTCTCTTCAGTTTTCAATACTATTTCTCAAGGGGAAATAAAAGAATTGAAGGAGTCTATGCCTGGATGGCTTGTGATTCAGCCTAAAGATGTCTTGGATAAGCTAAAAGGAATAAATATCAGTAAATCCCCCGGCCCAGATGATATTCACCTAAGGGTATTGAAGGAACTCACAAGTGAGATTTATTTACCCTTGACTAATATATTTCAACACTCCCTAGATACAGGGGAAGTCCCAAATGATTGGAGGGTAGCAACAGTTGTCCTTATACATAAAAAAAGGCCCTACGAACAAACCTGAGAATTTTAGACCCATTAGTCTTACATCACTGATTGGGAAAATTTTGGAACAGTTTATTAAAGACTTCATTCTGGAACACATAAATCATAATGAACTTACTGATAGTTTTCAACATGGCTTTACCAAATCAAGATCATGTTTGGCCAACTTATCAACTTTTTATAATAAGGTAACCGAAGCAATTGATAATGGCAATTCAGTGGATCTAGTGTTTATTGACTTTGCAAAGGCCTTTGATAAGATCCCGCATTTTGAGCTTATCGGCATCCTAAGAGAAACTAAACTAGATATAAATATTGTAAAATTGAATTGTAAATTGGCTCAGAAATGGGAAGCAAAGAGTTGTCATAAATGGGGTACTTTCGAGCTGGGCCCTTGTGACTAGTGGTGTTCCCCAGGGATCAGTGTTGGGTCCTTGTCTATTTAATGTTTATATTTCATCTTTAAAATCAAATGAAGATAATATTTGGCTGTTAAAGTTTGCAGATGATTGTTACATAGACTCTATTATCAATAAAAAGAATGAAAGTATTATCCTACAAAACTTTATAGACAAAGTTACAAACTGGGCCCATGGGAGAAAGTTAACATTGAATAATGACAAATATAAAATAATGCATTTGGGAAAACATAACCAATACTTTCAATATAAGTTGGGGAAGGAAATACTACACCAGACCTCTGAAGAAAAATATCTTGGCCTACTCATTACCCCTGATTTAAAATTTAATTCACATTGTACCAGACAAGTAAAAAAGGCAAATCAGAATCTGAATTGTATATTCAGACATGTGGCCAGTCAGTCATTGGAGGTGTTGTTACCATTATATAATGCTCTGGTCAGACCTCATCTTGAATATTGCATACAGGTATGGTCCCCCTATATTAAGGATGACATACATAAAATTGAAAGAGTTCAGAGAAGATTTACTAGGGCTATAGTAGGGATGAAAGGTAAAACTTACGAGGATAGGTTAAAAGCTTTGAATTTATACACCTTGAGGTATAGAAGGCAAAGGGGAGATCTGTGTCTTATTTATGGTTTACTACAGGATTCAAACCTTACCAAGGGGATGGGATTAATAGAATCTGAATTTAGACTTAGTAGCTGTAAACATAAAAGACAGCTATTGACTGAAAAATGGCATTCACTAAGGAGAAAAAAATTGGTTTAGTGTGAGATCAGTCCCAATATGGAACACTCTTCCTACATTTGTGATAGAGAGCCCAAATATGAATCTATTAAATCTAATTTGAATCTAGTGATGTCAGATTCAGACAAATTTGGACAAATATAGGCAAGTGATTAAGTGGCAAGCATTATGGACTCATTGTCTTTTCGCTTACAATACCTATGAAACCTATGAAAGTCTTGTATGGTCTATATTTAAGTAATTAGCAAAAGCACTTGCTTTTAAAAAAAACTACCTGAGTGGTGTGTGTGTGTTTATATATAAAGGTGGGAAGATTTATTCAATCTGAGACCAAAGACTAGGATCCTGGAAGGGAAATCTGGGGGCCAAATAGGGGAAATACACAGGGTCTTGGGAGGGTTCTGTAGAGTTTGAACTAGGTTACTGCAACGCCTGTGGGAGAAGAGACAATCAGGATTACAAGGACAGCCCTGAAGAGCTTGTAATGCCTGGGTCCTCCCCCATTGTAGCAACCAAGGTTAGTTCCTACCTGGCTACAGACTGGAGACTGTATTTTACCCTTACCCAAAGTAGAGGAAGCCCTGGGCCCTCATGGTGAGTATTCAGTTGTGAACTCAGCGAGCACTCTAGGACACGTGGAAGGTATTCCTGTTCCCCCTGTCACGGACTGCACTTAGGGGTGGGTACTGTGAGCTCAATGAGCCCAGCCCCCAGGAGTGGGTTTGTGACAGATCTGGTGGCATAGTGGTGGGATCCGAGAGATACTGGTGGCATAGGCATAGTGGTTGGATTCAAGGCCAGTGTGTGACAGGGTAGAATAGGACCCTGTCCCATTTGTTATAGAGAAAGTGTTTAAATGCAAGGTTCTATTCTTTCATTTTCTGTCTTTTCTCTATCTGGTTGCACAACCAAATTTTCCTGTGAGACTTCGGATTTGATCAACCTCACAGGCTCGCAGTCCTGTGCCTCTCACTGTCTCTCAGTTTTCTCTTGCTGTCTGTTTTTTCCTCCCTTGCCAATCGGCTGATATAAAACTATGTGCAAATCATTGTATGGAAATGTAACTGATATTGGAATTCCTTTTGTTTGGAAAATATATATAGCATTACTGTTGAAATGTATATAATTAGAATTTGAGATGATTGTAAAAAGCTACTGGAAAACTCCAGAGGTTACTTGTGTGCAAACATTTGAGCCTTTTGCAAAAGCTGTGCAAAGGGGGCCTCGAGAAGCACAATGTGTTCTAGCAGCTCCTGAAACTTACAAGAACAGAAACACTTACAAAAACAGGATGCTTGCTAAGGCTGGGGGTTGAAAGGACTTATAAGAGCTAAGCTGCAAAGGCAAGAAAGATTAGGAGAACAAGGGACACAGAGACTGAAAGAGAACTTTATTTTATTTTGCCTTTACATAGTTATACTGAACAAGTTTATTTTATGATACTGCTAGTGTAAATAAATACGTTTTGGTGATTTCTACAACTGCTCCTGGTTTTCCTATGCTTTGTGACCTGTGCCTCAATGACACAGTGTATCAGATTGATAAACTGTAAACAACCCACACACTAAAAGGGCAGAGATATGGAAAAAACAATTTGGTTACAGTATAAAGTTTCCTTCCCTTTTTTTTTTTTTTAATGGTGTAAGCTAGTCTAGTGGTAGTTAGGGAAGAAGATGGCTTCCAACTACAGCAAATGCACTACAGACCAGTTAAGGCAGTTGTATCAAGAAAGAGGGGTCCATTACGAGGGGCGAACCAAAAAGAACCTCATGGAGGTTCTCATGGCAACTGATGAGCGAGAAGTTGTCCAGAACCTCAATTCGTGGCCAGTGACTGAAAGGGACCAGACCTTGGGCATGGGGGTGCCAAGGGCAATCACAGTGTCTAATCCCAGGAAGGAGGACAGCAAGACCAGAGGGAGCCTTAAGCCACAGCACCAGGAGAAGGCCACCACAGAGCTGGAGCTGGAAGGGATCTAGCTACAGTTTGAGCTAAGGAAACTGGAGCTGGAACACAAAGTTTGAAGCCCAGCAGCAGAATGAATTAGAGCAGAGAAAGTTTGAAATGGAGTTACAGGAAAGGCAGTGCCACAGAGAGGACAAGGAAAAGCAGCACCAGAGAGAGGCTGAGGAACAGCAGCATCAGAGAGAGTTTGAACGGGAGAGGCTGAGACTCCAATGACCAGTGCCAGAGAAGGTACGTGGCAGGGGTGAATCTGAAACTCCAGGGCTGGGGTATAAATTAAATTCCAAATTAATAGCTGAATTTAAGGATGGTGAGGATATGGATGCATTTTTGAATTCATTTGAAAAGGTCTATATCCAGGCCAAGATACCCAGGGAGACCTGGAGCTTTCAGCTATCCCTGCTACTTACTGGTAAAGAACGTGAGGTGCTAGGCCAAATGGACAATAATGACATCCAAGACTATGAGAAACTTAAAGCAGCTTTTCTTAAAAAGTATGAACTGGGGCCAGCCCAGTGGCACTGAGGCGCTGGTCGCCGCACCTCACGCCAACAGCCCGGGTTTGGGAGTGAGCTCGGGTTGCCAGGAGTCAGCAGGGGAGGGAGAGGATGGAGTGTCCAGTGGACAGCTCTCCTCTGTTGTGGTGGGTCAGGGCACAGAGACTGGCATAATCTGACACCTAGCAGAGGCTTGGTGTTGATGCATCTGGCCTGTTAGCTTGGGGACGGTAGGCAGGGCAGCCGGTGGGCATGCTGATGCCCTCTGCTGGCATTGCACACCCTGCCTCTGAGGCATAAAAAAGGAAAAATTGGGTGCCTCAGTCACTGCGGCTTGATGGCTGTCTGAGTTGCACCTGTGCTGGCTCAGGAGGGGACCACCAAGTGCACATCCGGTCTAGGTGGGGGAGTTGGTCGACCCCTGCCACCCCACCATGGGGGGGTTAAGCCGTGGGGTAATTGAGTGGTTGCCTCACTGGAGACTGGTGTGGGGGCAGACAGTGACTGGAGGAAGGGATGTGGTGACTCCAAGGCCAACCGGGGGGCCCCAGGGGAGAAAGAATACTAAAAAAGAAAAAAGTATGAACTGACTCCTGAGGCCTATGGGGTTAAATTCTGTAAACTCTGAAAAAGCCCTGACATGAACTTTGATGAACTCACCACAAAGCAACATTGGTTTATTAAATGTTGATGGGAGGGGTGGAAGAAAACTCAGTAGGGAAAATTGAGGAGGTTGTGCTTTTGGAACATTTCTTTTGGGCTTGCCCAGTGGAGCTGAAAACCTGGCTGGAGGACCTAGATCCAAAAACAGCACAGCAAGCTGCAGAGCTCTCAGATCGTTATGCCAGGAGCAGTCCTGCTCTGAAAGAAAGTGGGGGAGCAGGTGCTGCAAGGGTAAAAGGGAAAAGTGCACCTTCAGAGCAGCTAAAACCATTATAGCCTCTGCAGAAAGGGAGAAGCCCCAAGTTACCAAAAAGGGATTTCTTGGATAAAAGAAATGATGAATGTTGGTTTTGTAAAAAGCCAGGGCATCTTGCTAGACAAAGTGTCCCCATCTTGCTAGACAAAGTGTCCTTCAAAAGGAGGTGGGTGTGCTGTGTATCCCTGAAAGCATGCCTGTAAACATGAGGGAACACATACACCCGGTTACCATAAATGGGGTGCAGACCCATGGGTTAAGGGACACCAGGGCATCTCTTATCCTGGTAAAAGGAGATTTGGTTGGGCCTGAGCAATTTTTACCAAATCAGTTTGTAACTGTGAGGGGATTTACTGGGGAGGAGAAAACCCTGCCACTAGCTAGTGTTCTCCTGGATTGGGGTGATACAGAGCGGTTGCAAAAAGTGGCAACAGTAGATGACCTTGCCCTGGATGTAATTATAGGGAATAATCTACAGCAGGGGTTAGTGTGTGTAATTACCCACAGTCAGATGGCACTGGCCACTTGTAATTCCCTGAACCCCACAGATGCCCCTGTGTAAAAGAATAGGAGGCTGGTTCCCCAGCCTGTGTCTCCTGACATGAAGAATAGTGAAAGGGAGGTAGGACCTCCCCAAGTAGCCATTCACCAGACAGCTACAGAAGGCTACTCTGAGGAGGAAGGGGTAACAAATGGTCAGAAGGTTAGGGATGGCAGTGACTCTGAATGCCCTAATGCTACAACTATGGACCACAGTTTAGGAACTGAGGGGGAACATATCCCATGTGAAGATTTTGCCACTGCTCAGAGGACTGATCCTGGTTTGGAGAGGCTGAGGGCTTGTGCAGAATCTGATGGGACATAGGGAGGTGACATGAGACATAGGGCATTTTTGGACCAAGTCCTGTTGTGTATAATGTGAGGACAGAAGGAGTGGTGATGGGCAGGCATCTTGTCATTCCACAGGGGTATCGTGAGAGGTTCCTCAAGATCGCTCATGATATCCCCATGTCTGGACATCTGGGCATCACTCACAGCATGCAACGATTGTCCCAAAATTTCTATTGGCCTAACCTCACCCAGCAGGTGAAAGAATATTGCAGGTCTTGTCACCGGTGCCAACAAATAGGGAAGGCAGGTAGTAAAACCACAAACTGCCCTAATTCCCTTGCCCATTCTGGAGGAGCCATTCCAGAGGGTAGGAATGGATATTGTGGGACCCTTGAATACTTCAAACTCCTCCAGGAAAAAGTTTATACTGATGGTTGTCAATTACGTCACCTGATACCCAGAGGGGGTCGTCCTCTCCTCACTTAGGGCAGACAAAGTGGCAGACGCCTTGCTAGGGATTTTCTCCCATGTCTGGTTTCCACAGAACATTTTTTCTGATCAAGGGGATAGCTCCATGTCTGACATGATGAAGTGTTTGTGGGAGAGGTGTAGGGTCATGCAGAGACACACGATGCCTTATCGCCCACAAGCCAATGGGCTTGTGGAAAGATTTAATGGAACCCTTAAATCAATGCTCCAAGCATTTGCTGAACAGCATAGGAGGGACTGGGGGAAATACCTTCTCCACCGGTTGTTTGCATACAGGGAGTTGTCCCAAGAGTTGACAGAGTTCTCCCCCTTCGAACTCTTATATGGACATAGGGTGCGTAAGCCCCTAGACTTGATCTGGAAAGACTGGGAAGGCAAGCATGCCACCCAGGGAACTCCCATAGTGGAATATGTTCTTAAGTTTAGGGAGAAGCTGAAGGAGCTTATGGGGGTGGCCTAACACAAGCAAAAAATCTGGTATGACCGCAGAGCCAGAGCTTGCACAGACAGTGCAGGTGAGGAAGTAATGGTCCTAATTCCAGTCTGGAAGGACAAGCTGCAGGCTTAGTGGGCAGGACCATATAAGGTAGTCCAGTGGGTCAATGACGTGAACTATATTGTGGAACTGCCTGACAGGAGACATACCCATAGCAGGTACCATGTCAGTATGATGAAGCCATATGCAAATAGGGCCAACATGGTATTTGCATTGTATAGCCCTGGGGAGGGGACGGATGAGGAAGACCCCCTCCTGGACTTGATAGAGGAAAGCAAGTAGGAGTCCTCTGTGGAGGCAATCAAGCTGTCGCCCTAGTCGACCCCAGAATAGACACACGAAGTGAGGGAGGTTTCAGAGGACTTTGCCCATTTGTTTATGGCCAAACCTGGACAAAGTCCCTTAGCGACACATGGCGTAGACACAGAGATGCAAGCACCCATACGGTGGACAGCATACCGGATGTCTGAGGCTGTCTTAAGGGACATTAGGAGGGAGGAAGAGGAAATTCTGGATTTAGGGGTAATCCAGAAATCTCACAGTCCCCGGGCCTCACCGTAGTCCTCATCCCCAAGCTGGATAGCTCTACTCACTTTTGTGTGGACTATCGTGGACTCAATGCAATCACGAAGCCTGATGCCCACCCAATGCCATGGACGGATGAACTATTAGACAAACTGGGAGGGGCAGCATACCTTACCACTATTGACAAAAGGATATTGGCAGATGGTGTTAACTGCCAAAGCTAGAGAATGGCCAGCCTTCATCACTCCAATAGGATCATTTGAATTCTAGATAATGCCTTTTGGAATGAAGAACATCCCTGCCACCTTCCAAAAGTTGGTCAACCAGGAGTTACACGATGAGGAAGATTATGCAGTGGCTTATCTTGATGATATTGCCATCTTCAGTATGGGCTGGAAGGAATACCTGTCCCATCTGAAGGAAGTGTTGGGTAGAATACAGAGGGCAGGGCTCACTGTAAAGGCTGAAAAGTGCCAGGTAGCTATGGCGGAGTTGGCATACCTAGGCTATGTAGTGGGGCAAGGACAGTTTTGTCTTAATCAAGCAAAGATTGAGGCAATAGAGGCATGGCCCACACCTGAAACCCAGAAGCAGGTTAGTAGCTTCCTAGGGACCGCAGGGTACTACCAAAAGTTTGTGCCCAGTTACAGTACCCTGGTGGTTCCCCTATCTAGCTTGTTCAAAAAAAGATGGCCCAAAAGGGTAAAGTTGGAGCCAGCCTGTGAACGAGCCTTCACACGGCTAAAAGAGGTGCTGTTCAGGGCCCCTTTGTTGGCTTGTCCAGATTACACTAGGCAGTTTGTAATAGACAGATGCCTCAGATGTGGGGATTGGAGCAGTCCTCAGCCAGCTATCTAATCAGGGAAGAGACCGCCCAATAGTGTACCTAAGTAAGATGTTACTTCCCTGGGAGCAGGCATACTCCACGGTTGAAAAGGAATGCCTTGTGTTAGTATGGACCCTGAAAAAATTAGAGCCTTACCTCTATGTGAGGCGCTTTGAGGTACAGACTGATCATAACCCTCTAGTGTGGTTAAATCAGATGGGCAAAACAAATGGATGGCTCCTCAGATGGAGTATTGCCCTGCAGGCCTATGACATGACAATTACGCACAGGGCCGGGTTGGCCAATGCAAACGCAGATGGCCTGTCTCACCAAATAGAACAGTAGCAAAATTATGGAAACTCTGCCATACAATAGGGGCATGTTCCCATAAATTCAGTCTTAGGAGGGAGGGATTGGCACTGCTGGCATGATTTCTGAGATTTTGTTTGTTTAATTCTTCAAAAAAGACTAGGATAGCAGGTTTACCAGAAGGATGCCCATGTTTCTTTTTTTAAAAAAAAAAGGTACTGGAGGAAAATAATGTATATTGCAAATGTCTGACATTCCTCTTTGACCTGAGAAAAGGCTGTTTAACAGGAAACTAAAATTCCATTTCAAAGGAGAAAATTGGTATTTCCTAATAAATGAATCCAGTGAAACAAGTCCAGTAGGACAGGAGATGGGAGGAACTCTCTCGCTGTAATAAACTTTCCACTTCAAAGCAACATACTTTGAGACACAGGATCTGGAGGATATCTACTCTGGAAGTCTATTGTGAATTCACTTCAAGTGTTATATTAATCTCCATTTAAAAGTGGCAGAACGGACACTTTTTTTTCCTTTTGTTTGTGGTGCTCTTAAAATTTGGGAAAGAGCAAGGGAGACCCTGCTGGCCCAAAAAGATAAGGCCACAGTATGCAGCAATTGAGGTATATAAGACCCTCAACACAGCCTTTTGTGCACACTTTTTCAGGAGACACTGTTCCTGACATACCAGAGAAGCCAGACTGTGATAAGAACTGGGACTTGGAAAACATTTGCAGAAACTTCATTTATTTTCTGGACTTCTGATTCTCCACAGACAAGGTAGAAACTAGACAGTTAAATTTCACAGTGCATTTTCCAACTTTGTTTTGTTATTCTGTAACCAAATTTCTGAATCTTTTGTAAGTCTTGTATGATAATTATTTAAAGAGCAACTGTCACCATCTGGCCACAAGTGCTCCATTGCAGAGTTAAAAGCAGCATACCCCCAGTAAATCTCATACTAAAAACTAGATTTCTACATTACTTCATTTTAAAGTTATGAGCTATTTTGTAATCCTGCTTTCACTACCTGTTCAAAAAAGCCTGTTTCAGCAAAGAGCTGCATCACCATGTCATCTAGGGAACTCACAGTCTAGTGTTCCTTGTCAGCAAGCTTATAGGACCTGTTTCTCCAAAGCTGTAAATATCATGTGCAATAATTTTCACAAGTAAAACAGGCAGCACCAGTCCATGAACATTGCTTTTTGAACTGTGTGTGTTTCAGGTTTTGTAACAAAGCTGACAATATTTTGTTTGGGTGCCTTTCTGTTGTGGTCCTTTTTTCCAGGGTTGCTGGATGCTGGGTCATAGCACACTGTTGTGAGGTTTGCAGACAGAATATGTTTCTGATGTGGTGAGAGGCTGAGATCATTCACACCTATCATTTAGTTGAGGTGATTTCTAAGAATGGTACTTTAAAACAATTATTCCATCTCCTTGTAAATGGGAGTGGGAGAGGTAATGCTGTTTTTGAAACCTTACAAGGAGTTTTTAATTTCAATCAATCAATACTTTAGTTAACCAGGCAATACACCATTGAGTAAGCTCATTTTCAAAGTGGTCCTGGACAAGGACAAGCAACATACAGGAAAAAGAAAAAAAGACAAAATGTAGCCAACACAATTTTTTCTCCATCAGGTTGTTTTGACCCACATTCAGGCTCATCTATGTTCTACTCTAAATTACAATGATAATTTTACCAGAGCTAACACTTCCACCCCCAGTAGGAATTAACACATACAGTATAAGGCCCCTGGTGAAACATATTGTAAAGCAGACACTAACAAACCGCAGTGAAGTTACCAATATTACAATACTAGCAGCAACACAAATTCCTAATAGGCACAGTAGTGTGGCACTCCAAATGGAGGCATGCTGACTCGGCATCCAGCAACCCTGGGGAAATGGACCACACCAAAAAGGCATTAAACAATACAGTTTTGTCAACTTTGTTACAAAACCTGAAACACATATAGTTTTTACAGCAATGTTTTGTGCATGGTGCTGCCTATTTTACTTTTGACGACTGTCACATGATCTTTAAAACCTTGGAGAAACCAGTCCTCTGAGCTTGCTGATAGGGAATACTAGACTATGAGTCCCCTAGATGACATCAGCAGCAGCTCTTCACTGAAACAGGTTGTTTTGAACAGGTAGTGAAATCAGGGTTACAAAATGGCTAATAACTTTAAAATGAAGTAACATACAAATCTATGTTTTGGTATGAGATTTACTAAGGGTATGCTTATTCGGATTCTGCAATGTAGTGCTTTTGGCATCAGCTGCTCTTTTAAGTAATTTGTAAAAGCACTTGCTTTTAAAAAACTGCATGTGAGAGATTTGTGTGTGTGTAAAGGTGGGAAGATTTATTCAAATATGAGACCAGCCTGTTTAATGCAAGGTGGCACCATTGCTACCAAAGACTAGGATCCTGGAAGGGAAATCTGGGGGCCAAGTAGGGGAAATACACAGGGTCTTGGGAGGGGTCTGTAGAGTTTAAACTAGGTTACTGCATCACTTGTGGGAGAAGATACAATTAGGATTATAAGGACAGCCCCAAAGAGCTTGTAATGCCTGGGTCCTCCCCCCAGTGCAACAATCAATGAGGGTTCTTACCTGGCTACAGACTGGAAACTGTATTTTACCCTTACTCAGATTAGAGAGGAAGCCCTGGGCTCTCATGGCAAGTGTTCAGTTGTGAACTCTGCAAGCACTATAGAAGGACACATGGAGGGTATTCCTGTTCCCTCCAACATAGATTGCACTTAGGGGTGGGCACTATGAGCTCAGTGAGCCCAGCCCCCAGGAGTGGGTTCATGACAGATCCCACAAATGGGGGTGTGAGGGGAAAATAGACCATAGAAGCTAAGATAAGGTATAATTATTTAAGGGTAGAAAGGTGTCTAATTTAACCTGAGGCTAGGTGATTTTCTTTAAATTCTGAAGTCATACTTACCTGAAACTTGGGAGAAGAGATTCAAGGGAGAGTCTTGGATGGTGGAAGGTTTTTATAGGTACACAAGGATAGGAAATGAAGGATGGTACGTCCAGGTCTAGAGACACCAAGAAGTATAAAATGGTGCTTCCCATGAGCATTAGTGAGTCATGCTACTTGGGGCAATGTCACAAGGTTAGGTGCCAAAGGGACTTAACCAAAGAGGAACTTGGAGGAAATGGTGGGGGGGGGCTGTACCGGGTCAAAATGTTGCAGGCAATACAGCGCAGGCAAAACTATTAAGTGAAAATAGCTAAAGGCAAAATAGCTACAGGGTTACACTAGTGAACAGTCAAAACAGCTATCCCTGTAGCTATATTGCTTTCAGGCAAATGGGTTAAGGCATCTGCTTGGCAGTGTGCTGCTGAGCAGCTTGCATGGCTCACAGGGTAGAGCCCCAGGCAGGGAGAGCAGTGGAATATTGATGGCCTGGGGTCTGATACCCTGTCTTGGGACATTTAACACACTTCATATTTTTTTCATCTCCCGGGACATCATCTTTTTTCTGTTCCCCTCTTCAACAACCTCCCCGGCCAAGATTTATCCCCATCCCTGAACCCCCAAGTTATAATAAAGTGGGAGGCATGCTGAGCAAAATGAAGTGTTTTTGTTGTTTGTTGACTTTGGCAAAGTAGCGCGCTGCTGTTTTTGTTGAGTGCTATATTTGCTGCCAGCATTTTGGCATTGCAGTTTTTGACCACACTGTTTATGGTTGCGACATTATGACCCCGTGCCAAGTGAAGGGTGGGCAAGTCACTCTGCCTGAGTAATAGGACATAAAAACTTCCAGGAGAGTGAGGTAGGTGTAAGTATTTTTACTCCACATCCACTTACATCAGAAACATCCACTATCATCCACCATGTTAGAGCAGGCAGACAGATGGGAGGGAGAGCTGATCACCCCACTCTCCAGTTGTCCATTAATATCCATGTTCTATCACTGATCTTTATCCATGATTCATGGGCAAGAGTGTCCACAGCTGATGAACATGCACTGATGCCTGTAAAACCATACATTCAAGAGAAACTAAAAGGTGGAACTAACTCTATTTTCAGAGTAATAAAATAAATGCTGCTAAAATAAAATACTAGAATTGCCCGATGGCCCATTGGGTAGCACAAAACAGTGTTCACTTGCAGGTGACCTGAGTTGAGGAACCAGCTCAGGGAGCCAGCTGGGTGGACTGGGGGATGGGTCTGCCACACGGCAGTGTTCCCAGCTCAGGGAGGTAAAGTGCTGTGTTCCACCACATAAACAGCACCCTGTGATGTGCCATATGTGATGAGACCTGCTCTGGAGCTTACTGTATTGGGGAAGGAGGGTGGGTGGGAAATGAATAATAGGCAGCAGCAGCAGCTACAACAGGATGAGTCCTCCGTTGCCACAGCCCCCACACCACCTATAAGGCACAGTGGGATATCTGGATTGTGCTTTGGGGAAGGGAAAGATGGCCCTTCCCCCAGCCCCCATCATGAAGGAAATATAATTTTGGATTTATACCTCGGGTAAGTCTCTGAGACTGTGGGTGACACAGGTGTGGGACCGAAGGAGGAAAGGGGGCAGAGTGCTACAATACAGAATAACCTCTATGGCATAAAAAATAAATAAAATTTTAAATGATTTCAAATAGTAGCCATTATTGTCCATGATCAGTCTCTGGGTTTCAGAGGCCATGCTAGATACTGGTTTTCATGGTTTGTTTTATAATTAAGATATTAACTGTATTCTGTTGCATGGCCTCTTTAAAATGATATAATGAATGGTATTCTGGTTAAAATATAGGCATTGCATTTACCACATTGGCAGTTCTATCATTCAGGCTACTTGCAGTACAGATTGTAAAACTGCAATATATATTTTCAGCTGCCAGCTAAGTCTTCTCTAAAGATGGTTCATGTAACTCCTTTACAGGAGTCTAGATAATCTGACAAGACGGTAATGGTACCAAATCAAATTGTGAAAACCATAATGAAAGATACAACACACTTGCTTTATTTTAATTCTATTCCAAACTCCTTTTTGTTTTTTTTTTAGTTTATGCCATCTCTCATTCTATGGCCATACTGTGAATGACAGTTACTGTACCAAGTAAACCTTTTTGTTTATCAAAGTAAAAGTTATTTCCTCAAAAGACATACAAATTGTAGATATATTCCTAAAACCTATAGTTTATCAGTATACCATTTTTATTAATAAATTGTTTGGGTTCCATTCTTGCTGCTATTGTTGGTCAAAGTTGCTATAGAATTCTTCTGTCAACTCCAAAAGCAAGGGCTTTTGGGACCTATAGTTCTTTCGGTAGTGCAGAGACCTACAAAAATAGGAAGACAGAACAGTTTTTCTCCCTAAGGGCTCAGATCAGTCAGTGAAATATTGAAGGACCAGAGTCTATGAGGGGCTAAGCTTTGTTTTAGATTACTTTTGGATTTGGGATTATTTTGTAGAGCCAGGAGCGGGGCCTGGGGATAGCTGATTCCGGGTTACACACTATACCAATTAAGCCCCTGTGAGCTGTCAGTGAGTATGGGTGGAGGCTGACACGGCAGAGGCAAGTGTCTGCATGGCAGCCAGATAAGATAGATAGGCAGGGAAATTCTGCAGGCTTGGACTAGTAGTGTCAGACTGTGTAGGAAATAAATTACCTTACTTTAGACACAGCGTGTTCAATTTGGGAATTTATTAGGACTTTCTATCTGTTTAACAATATATTGGAAGTTAACAAGAAGTTCTCTGTGTGATACCTACTTTTGTGATACTTTCTCTTCCAACCAGGATTTGGTTATATTCTGCTACTCGGAGGTTATAGAAAGGTTCTTGTGCACAATTAAAATAAATAAAATGCAGACAACAAGGGAACACACAGACTGTATCAAATGCAAGATGTTTGTATGGGGAGATGATGGGGTTCATAATGATGGATTTACATGTAAAAATGTGTGTGTGTGTGTGTGTGTGTGTGTGTGTGTGTGTGTGTGTGTGTATATGTGTGTGTGTATGTGTATGTATGTGTGTGTATGTGTGTGTATGTGTATGTGTATATATATATATATATATATATATATATATATATATATATATATATGTATATGTGTGTGTGTGTGTGTGTGTGTGTGTGTGTGTGTGTGTGTGTGTGTGTGTATATATATATATATATATATATATATATATATATATATATATAGAAATTAAATTGCAAAGCGCAAACTAACTGAAAATGAAAACATCACTGTCAAGCAGATGGAGACATTTATGGACAATATCTTCATAAGATTAGCTGATGAAAGGCATTACAGCAGAAAATCTGACAGAACACAAGAAACATGAAATGACTAAAGGTGGAGGGAAACAAACTACAAATTATACTAACACAAAAGGAGGGGAAAAAGGAAAAGGGAAGAAGATAATGAATATGTGAATGATGATGGAGTCTTAGAGGATTCAGGGGATGCCCCATCATGGACATGGGTGGAGAAGTGAAGGTGACCAAAGAGAGGAAGGGTGGTGGACACTTTCTTGGGAAACAATTTTCAGCCTTTAATTAATATGGAAATGCAGCATAACAGTACAGCAGACAATGATGAACACATTAATAATAACCAAACTTCTGCCTGAAGCAATGAAGGTAACAACAATATTGATCATACACAGGTTGGAGGGGACAACCAGAGAGAGGTAGCTGAGAACCAAAAGATGTGGCAGTAATAGGAAGTTCCATAATAAGAAATACAGACCGTATCATATGCGGGGGAGAAAAAACAATTGTATGCTGTTTGTCAGGTGCATGGCTTACTTCAGGGAGTGGGGGATAGCCTTGTGGTGGCTCTACACTTTGGCACCAATGATATTGGACAGATATTAGACAATGATATTAAATCTGAAATTGTAGAGGTGGGGAACTAGTTAAAAAAAACAAAGGAAAAGTTTTTATATCAGAAATACTATCAGTACCAAGGGCAGAGATGAACAGACAAGAGCAATCCAGAAGATTAACAATTGGCTACAAGATTGGGCTACTAAAGAATCCTTTGATTTTATTCATAACTGGGATGCATTTATTAATCAAAAGGACCTCTTTAGAAGAGATGGGCTGTACCTAAATAGGTTGGGAGCAATTTTTCTGGGAGATAGGTTGAATAAACACCTGGATAAACATTTAAACTAACACCCAAGGGGGTTGAGGAGGGGACTTGAAGTCAAAGTTGCAGTAATCAGTCATTCAGATAACCCAAGCAAGGAAACATTAGGCAGAAGGGAAAAACATACTACCTGGAAATGTTCACTAAGAAACACAAGACGCTTAAAAAAACAAATTCAAAGAACTAGATTTGATAGCCAAGGTGGGAAAAACACACATTATAGGAATCACTGTGGCATGTTGAACAGCAGAGGACAACTGGGGTAAAGAGTTGAAGAAATATGTTTTATTCAAAAAGGACAGAATTGGAAATATGGGAAGAGGAGTAGCCCTATACATTAGAAGCTGCTTATGGGCACAGTAAGTGAAAATAATCACAGGACCTGATAATGAAACAATTTGGACCAGAATAGGCAGTAATAATCAGGACTGCATTGTATTGGGGCTGTGTTACAGACCACCAATGCAACCTGAGTATATTGATAGGGCCCTAACTAAGGAACTTGAACAAGCAGGGAAAAATAACATTGCACTCATCGGGGACCTGAACATGCCTAATATGAACTGGGACAGTGGGGAAGGTGGGAGTGCCCAACATACCAGACTTGCTATAGATATTAAGAATCTCAACCTAAAACAATACACTGGGGTCAGAATGTTCTCAACTTAGTCATAAGTGACTTGGGGGAGGATATTAAATACCAGAGACCCTGGGTGACAGTGACCATCAGCTAGTAACATTTAATGTAGAAAGGAATGCTATTGAAAACACAGGGCCAACTAAAATTGAAAGTTACCACAGAGCCAACTTTGTGCATAGGAAGTCAGAACTGTGAAAGTGGGAGGAAGAATTTAGCATCAGAAATGCTAGTGAAATGTGGAACATACTGGTGGGTAAATTGACAAAATGGGGGGAAAAAATGGATTCCGGAGGTTAACAAATATAACAAAAACAGGAAGAAACTGACCTGGCCAACAAGAAATGTGTTAAAAAAATTAACATCAAAAAAAAAAAAAAAAAAAATTAACATCATCAAAAGAAGAATTTATAAAAGGGCAAAGGACTCCAGAAAAAAGAGCCATGAGAACTAAACAGCAAGAAAACGAAAGTGTAAGGCACTAGTCAAAAAAGCCAAAAGTGCAAAAGAGGACGAAATAGCCATAAACTCCAAATCCAAACCTAAAATGTTCTAGGCCTATGTATACAGTAAAAAAGGGAGGGTCCAAGGCAGTAGGCTCATTTTTGGAGGATGGTGACCACACACAAGCCTGTGTTTCCACTGAAGGGTGGAGAGAAAAGTATATGGATCTCGAGGTGAAGCTTGAGAGTTCAATACTACTAACATAACCCCAAGATGGAAACACAAGGTGAGTTGTGTGTGGTGACTCATATTTTATTTTTTTAGTATATGGTTTTGTAGAGGGAAATAGTGAGTGGGGGCTGCAAGCAGTGCCAAGTACGGGTACAGAGAGAGAGAGAGAGAGAGAGAGAGCACACTCAGTAAAAATGAAAGCAGGCTACCAGGGGGAAGTCGGTGCAAGTAGGGAGCGCTCAGTGAAAATGGAAGTGGGCTGCCAAATGGGAGTCAGCATTAGTAGAGACACAGCTGCACTTGCTGATAGAATTGCACAGCAACATCTTCAGAATGTGAACAACTTTTCCTTTTTCAATGAAGACTTTTATCCTCTTTTGGTCAGACAGGCAGCTAGTCAGCCTCATTCCCAGATGCTGTCAGTTGTCTCTTACCTCCCTTTGTGGTCCAGGGCTGATTTCCCCCAACAGATTGCCCTCTGTGATGAGGCTGGTGGAGGAGGGCCATCCCCCCCCCGATGCCTCACATCCATAATTCGCCCCTGAAATACCAAAATGGCAGGGCGAACCATGGCGCCTCAGGTGAGGCTTCGCAGGGTCCAGGTCTGCCATTTCCCTCCATTTCACCCCATGTTCCCAGAGCTGTGGCAGTGTGAAGGATGCATGTGTGTGCAGGCACGCATGTGCTCCAGAACTACAGCTCCTTCTACCCTCCTGACATTCAGTCAGCCTCTTGCATGTCTGCTCTGCCACCAGGCCTCCAGCTAGTGGTAATGAAGATCTCAGAAGGTGACCCACCCCTGTCCAGGAAAGGAGAGGAGAGCTGAAGGGCAGCCACTCAGTCCACTCCCACCCCTCCGATGACTAGCTGGTTTCCTGAACTGGGGTCACTGGTGTGTGAGACGTAAGCTGACTGGCACCACCCTTTGTGCCATTGAGCTGGCACACAACAGCTTTTCAACCATGTACAACAACTTTTTGAGAGGCACTGAATTCTATACACAATAAACCATAACCATATACAGTAGCTTAATATAATAATAATAATAATAACCATATAATTGTCTGCAAGAACCCATCACTGCACCCTCTATACATCGGTTGGTTGGCCTTCCTTCACCACAAGGCACCTCGAAAACCTTTATCTGTGGACATATAAATCCCTCATACATGATGTAACCCTAATACATCTCTGATCTGCTTGGTAAGGTCTCTAGCATCTACAACCTCAGAGCATGCAACTATATTTTGTTCAAGATGCCAAGAATTGCTTCTAAATATGGGTTGATACACAAGGTGGTGTGGAAAGGATGAGAAGGGACTTGGCAAGGTTGGAGGAACGGTCAGAAGTATGGCAGCTTAGATTCAATGCAAAGAAGCGCAAAGTAATGCACCTGGGAAACAAAAACCCAGGGGAAGAGTACACAATGGGTGGAAAGGTAGTAACAACAATAGAAAATGGAAAGGGACCTGGGGGTAGTCGTATCAGATGACCCAAAGGTTAGCAAGCAATGTGAGAAGGCAGTAGGGATGGCGGGGGGGGGGGATACTGGGATGTATAGGGAGAGGCATCACCAGTAGAAAACAGGAAGTTGTTATCCCACTGTACAAACAGTTGGTGAGACCCCATCTGGAGTACTGTGTGCAGTTCTAGAGACCCTATCTCCACAAGGATATAGACAGGATGGAGGCAGTCCAGAGGAGGGCAACTAAAATGGTGCAGGGTCTGCAACAGAAGCCATACGAAGAGAGACTAAAGGAGCTTAATATGTATACCCTTGAGGAAAGGAGGGAGAGGGGGGACATGATGAAACTTTCAAGTACCTCAAGGGAATCAACAAAGTCCAAGAGGGTTGCATCTTTCAGAAAAAGAGATGCGCAAAACAAGGGGACACAATCTGAAGACAGAGGGGCGATGGCTCAGGGGCAATGTGAGGAAGTATTTTTTCACAGATAGGGTGGTGGATGCATGGAATGGCCTTCCTGAGGAGGTTGTGGGGTCAAAAACAGTGGGGGAATTCAAGAATGCATGGAACAGACATAAGGCAAGTCTTGTGGGAGGTAGGAACAAATAGTCTGAGTAACTAGGATCTGCAGCTTATCCAGTAGGTAAGGAAGTGGGTAGACTATGTGGGCCAAGCGGTCCTTATCTGCCATCATATTCTATGTTTCTATGAAAATGGCTTTCAGGTGGCTTGCCCCAACTTAAACGTCAAGCCTGCCTCAAACTGAACTCTATTGTGAGCTTAGAGGGACCTGGGGGTGGTGGTGGATGTCAAGATGAACAACTCTGAGACTTGTAGGAGGGCAGCAGCCAAGGCCAACAGGATGCTGGGATGCATCGCTAGGGGGATCACCTCCAGAAGGAGGGAAGTGATACTCCCTCTGTATAACTGCTTGGTGAGGCCGCACCTTGAGTACTGCGTGCAGTTTTGGAGCCACACTTAAAGCGGGACATTAACCTCCTGGAGAGGTCCAGGAGGGCAACCAAAATGATTTGGGGCTTGGGGACAGGACCTATGAGGAGGCTCGAAGAGCTAAACATGTACACATTGGAAGAGAAGGGACCGGGGACATGATAGAGGTCTTTAGGTACATGAAGAGGGTAAATAGGGGAGGAACAGTCGGGGTGCTTGAAGGAAGGAGGAAGGGGCCACTAGAGGGCATGGGTGGAAGCTGGAGGGGAAGATTCAGGGAGAAAGGAGGAGGTGCTACTTCACTGATAGGGTGGTGGAGCCATGGAATGCACTGCCTAGGGGCTGGTGGAGGTAGAGACAGTGGAGGGGTTCAAGAGGGGGTGGGACAGGTATAGGGGAAGGGTTCTGGAAGCAAAATCCAATGCAGCAAGAATATCCGGAACTGGGAAGGGAGAAGCCAGAGAAGGTGAGGGGGACAGCAAGGTCAGCACCCAGGTTGGGGACTGACCAAACGAGCAGACACGAAAGACCGTTAGGCCTATTCTGCTGGCATTTTAGTATGTTAGTATGTTAGTATGTTATGTACCTTCAAGCACCTGATTTAACCCCTACTACTCTGATAAATGTATTTGTCACTAATATATGATTTGCTGGTATCTGCATATTTTCCTACAAATTGGATCCACTCTGTTCTTTTACCATTTTGTGCCTTAAATCATATGTTTTTCTTGCTTCTAGTCTGTGGGCCAGATATGCAAAACATTTGCTCTAGGTGCAAACCAATTGCGCTGCGATTGCTCCACATTTGCACCGGATTGCTATATTCAAAAGGCCAAATAGTGCCAGTGCAACATGTTAGTGCTGGCGCTAGAAGAATGCATGTGCAGTGCAAAGTGAGGGGTGGGGCCATGCATATAGGCGCAATGGTATATTCAAAAATATAGCACTGCACAACATGCGATAGCATGACATATAGCGTGGTACAAATTACCACCTATGAAAAGGTAGCCTCAACTCTGGGCAAACCAAGGATGGGGGGAATGGACACAGCGGCAACAGTGAACAAGGCTGTATGCAGCTAATGAGGAGGCAGCAAGGGCGGACAGCCACCCTGGGCCACTCCAAATGCACAGGCACCCACGTTGTGGAACAGAATGCCTCAACACTGCTTGGAAGCTAACAGTCATGCACATTATACAACAGAGCTACAACCCCACTTGCAGCAGCAAACTAACTGCATTGCTGTATGTGAACTGTGTGTTGCTGTACATTGTATGTATTTATTGTACACTGCATCATCACATGTAGTGGCTCCAGGTCATTCCTGATTATGGGTCATGGCCCACTGTGGCTACTTGGTCAACGCAGCAATAAAAACATATGGAAGTATTAAATAACTGGCAGTGTGGCCATACAGCACATACCTCCAGTCCCCCCATTGGGGGTACACCAACACATACATGCAGCACCGGGGAACTGGAGGGTGTTGGGGGGGGGGGGTGCACTGGTGGTCAGGCTGCACCATACAGTGGGTTTTGCCACAAGGCTGGAGCCATCCCCACAGTGCACATGTTGCAGTTTTAGGAATACCCCAACACCTGTGTTTGTGTCTGGTATGTGTCACACACACCCCAAGCACATACCTCACATCTGTACAGACACCACGGCACACATGGCCAACCATGTGTATGTTACTGTGAGTATCCCATGCCAGTGGTGCAGTATATGTGGGACACAGGACAGCATGACAGTGGTGTCCACTATCAGAACACACCTTCCAGCTGGTCCTGTTACAGTGTGGAGAGCAGCAGCCATTGATGCCTGACACACCATAGGTATTGCTGTGGCCCTCACTAAACTGGTCACTAAGGTACTGTAGCATTTGTTATACACTGTAGCAGGGACTACAATATGTCCATGGCATGCAGCACCAACAACTGTGGCTGTGATGCTAATCCCCTGGTGCACACTAGACTCTGCTGCTGTGTACAGACGTAACTTGCAGCTACTGACCTGTTTCTCCAGTCTGACATACAGGTGGCGCTATGGGGAGACCCAGCCTGTGGCTATCAACCTGTAGTTCCAGTTTGACCTACAGGTGGAGCTGTGCGTGTACCCTGCAATAGCACTGGGCAATCCACATAGAACTAAATGCAAATCGGGCAATAATGATATGCTAATGTGGCCGTTTGTCCAAGGATTACCTAAGTAGACTCACTTGCATAGCACCTTTGAATAAAGCAAACTTTTGCACTAGGCAAATGTGTTGGCGCCAGGCAAACATGTGAGTGCCACGCAAATGAGTTTGCCCTGCGCAAAACTGTCAGAACCATAGCACAGTTCTGCAGGTTTGCAGTTATTGTGAATCTCCCTCTTTGCTAGCACACACAATGGCCATGTAGTTCACCTTTGCCTTACTCCATGTCTATGTGCACTAGGCTGCTGTTGTGGTTTGCACTGCCCAGTTGCTATATTCAGTGCTGTCTTGTCAGGCTATGTTTGCACTGCATTCAAGACCCTGTTTGCACACCATCGTTTGCACGCTACATTCAACTGATTTTAGCCCTGGAGCTATTCCTTTGAATATAGTGTGCAAATGGTTCTGGGCTAATTTTGCACATCATGTAGTGCTAATTTTGCCCCGGGGCTAAGTTTTGAATATCTGGCCCTGTATCGGTTACCTGATACTATGACTTAGCAGACTATATGCTATAGTACTTTCATATTAATTTCTCATTCTGTATATTTATCATTGCTATGTTGTTGTTGTTGTTGTTGTTGTTGTTGTTGTTGTTGTCTTTACTGTACTGACCTAACCAGGACCTCCTTTCAAATGAGTTTTGCTCTACAGAGTTTGAAATGAAATGAAAATGAAATGTACTATATAAACATTACAAATGATAGAAATAGTGCTAACCTGCTGAATAGATTTCTTTGGTCAATATATCAATCATCAGATTTGAGTAATACACCAGTACACAATATAGATAGTGCACCTCTGTTTGCGATGAAAAAAGTCTATGACTTATTAAAATCTGTAAAAACTGACAAATCTCATGGACCAGAGGGAATACATCCAAAACTATTAAATGAACTAGCAGAGGAAATAGCCACCCGATTGACAGCACTATATAAGAAATCATTGTAATCAGGTATGGTGCCAGACGACTGGAGAGCAGCAGTAGTTGTACCTATTTACAACAAGTATTTGTCAATGCCAATTGTTCGTCATTTGCATTGCTATTACATCAGGTCTTGCTTGTACATATTAGTACTACATATTTACCCAGGATAGATCAAACGAAATGCAATGTCTTATTTTCAGTGGTGTCCTGCTTTTACTCATTTTTAGATTGTGTTTAGAAACATGGAAACATAGACTTCGACGGCAGATAAGGACCGCTTGGCCCACCTAGTCTGCCCATTTCCCTACCTACAGGATAAGCCGCAGATCCTAGTTAACCAACAGCCTATTTTTTCCTACCCCCCACAAGAATTGCCTTATGTCTGTCCCATGTATTCTTGAATTCTCCCACAGTTTTAGACCTCACAACCTCCTCAGGAAGGCTGTTCCATGCATCCACTACCCTCTGTGAAAAAATACTTCCTTACATTGCCCCTGAACTGCCCTCCTCTATCTTTAAATTGTGTCCCCTTGTCCTTTTACATCTCTTTTTCTGAAAGATGCTACCCTCTTGGACTTTGTTGATTCCACTGAGGTACTTAAACGTTTCTATCATGTCCCCCCTTCCTCTTTTCCTCAAGGGTAAACATATTAAGCTCTTTTAGTCTCTCTTCATATGGCTTCTCTTGCAGACCCTGCACCATTCTAGTTGCCCTCTTCTGGACTGCCTTTATCCTGTCTATGTCCTTGCGGAGATGGGGTCTCCAGAACTGGACGCAGTACTCCAGATGGGGTCTCACCAACTGTCAGTACAGAGGGATAACAACTTCCTGTTTTCTGCTGGTGATGCCTCTCCTATGCATCCCAGTATACCCCAACTCTCCTACTGCCTTCTCACATTGCTTGCTAACCTTAAGGTCATCTGATATGATTACCCCCAGGTCCCTTTCCTTTTTTGTTTTATTTACCCCCCATTGTGTAATCTTCCCTGGGTTTTGTTTCCCAGGTGCATTATTTGCACTTCTTTCGTTGAATCCTAGCTGCCATACTCGACCATTCCTCCAACCTTACCAAGTCCTTCTCATCCTTTCCCGCCTCCTTGTGTATCAACCCTGTTGCAGATCTTTGTGTCATCTGCAAAGAGGCATACTTTCCTTCAGTCCCTCTGCAATGTCACTTACTGTATAAAGACATTAAAAGGACTGGACCCAGTACTGAACCCTGCGGTACCCACTAGTAACCAAGTGGACTCCATTTACAATTACCTTCTGTGTCCTGTTGTCCAGCCATTGTTTTACCCAGGCTACCACCCTGGGACTTCGCTCCCAGGCTGGTTAATTGACTATTAATCTTTTGTGTGGGACTGTGTCAAATGCCTTGCTAAAGTCTAGGTAGGCCATGTCCACAGCCCTCCCTGGTCTACTACTTTGGTCACCCAGTCAAAGAAATCAATTAGATTCGTCTGACATGACCTTCCCACTGTGAACCCATGCTGCCTTGGGTCCTGTGCCCCACTGGCCTCTAGGTACTCAACAATTCTTTCCTTCAGAAGTGATTCCATCATTTTCCTTACCACAGAGGTCAAAATGACAGGTCTTTAGTTTCCTGCCTCTGTCTTGGTCCACTTTTGTGAAGGGGAATCACATCTGCCTTCCTCCAGTCCTCGGGTACCACACCATCCTCCCATGATTTGTTAAAAAGGGTAGTCAGTGGTTTCACTAGTTCTCCCCTTAATTCTTTTAGAATTCTTGGGTGAATTCCATCAGGCCCCATTGCTTCGTCCACCTTCAGTTTTAGGAGTTCTTTCAGAACCCTTTCTTCTGTGAAAGGACTGTGATCGACCCCCCTATCCAGAATGCTTCTGTTAATTGGATTAGGCACCTCCCCCTCCTCTTTTGTCAATACTGAAAAGAAATATTCGTTCAGTAGCCCTGCTTTTTCACTATCTCCCTCTACCCACCCACCGTTCATTCTATTCAGCCTCACTATCCCTCCCTTTGTCTTTCTACGCTCGCTGATGTACCTATAAAAGGTTTTATCCCCGCTTCTTTACCGAGTTGGCTATCCTTTCCTCAGTTTGGGCCTTTGCTATTCTGACTTCCCTTCCTGCTTCCTTCTGCCTTAACTGGTCCAGCTGTCTGTCCTGCTCCTTCTGTGTTTTCTTATACTTCCTGAATGCTATCTTTTTATCCCTGACTTTCCCCGCCACCTCTTTTGAGAACCATAGTGGCTTTTTCTTTCATTTTGATTTGTTTATTTGCTTCACACAAAGGCTTGTTGCCTCTGTGATGGCAGTTTTGATGATTCCCCATTGTTGCTCCACCCTCCTTCTAGCCTGTTTGCTAGTGCTCTTCTGGGCACTCTCCCATCTTGCCAAAGTCAGCCCTCCTGAAGTCCAGTACCTTCACTTTTGTGAAAGCTTGACTCTGTAGCTAAGATTAACATGAGCTACACTGTTTGGTCACTTGTTCCCAGATGGCAACCCACTTCTAGATCTGAGATCCTCTCACTGTCCCCATTTGAGAGTACGAGGTCTAAGATTGCTCCCTCATGAGTGAGTTCTGAAACTAGCTGTCTGAGGCATGCCACCTGTAGGGCATCGACAATGGCCCTGCTCTTGGATGTGGCTGCAGCAAGTGTGCTCCAGTTAACATCTGGCATATTCAGGTCTCCCATCAACAGTATCTCCCCTTTCTCTGCCATCCTAAGAATGCCTTCTATCATATCCTTGTCCATTCCCTCCTCCTGACATGGGGGTCTGTATACAACCCCTGTGCGGATTGTGGTGCCACTTCCAGTCTCCAAGGTGACCCACAGTGTCTCCTCTCCTCCCTGTTTACTCTTTTGTTCAGTTGCTTTTATCCCTTCCTTTACATAGAGAGCTACTCCTCCCCCTCTTCTCCCCTCCCTGTCTCTCCTGTAGGTTACGTACCCTGGTATGTTAACATCCCAGTCATGGTTCTCTGTGTACCATTTTTCTGTGACTGCTACGATATCCAGGCATCCCTCTTCCATCAAGGCCACCAGTTTAGGGAGCTTGTTGCCCAGGCTATGGGCATTGGTACTCATTATCCTCCATTTCCTGATGGCCTTACTCCTTTTTGCCCCATCCCTGTCCTTCTTGCCTTTGTCACTTTCTCCATTTACCCCTGCCCGTCTCCCTATCGACATCTCTATGTTGGTGTTTACTGCACCTACTACCGTGTCTTTTTTGGGGGGGGGCTAGGATTTCCCTGCTCCTTTCCAGTGCCTCCCCCCTTGTCAGTATCTAATTTTCAGTGTGCTCCCACATTTTGACCTCAGATTTCCAACACAACAGTCTTTTTATGACCTGACATTATGACCAAGGCAGGTGGAATTTTTAAAATCTTATCTGAAAGGTGATTTCACAGTGCGACTGTGAAAACAAGTGTTGGAGGGGATTTGAAAAATGACATCTGTCTTGTTCAGGAGGTGGGGTAACATAAGAGATATCTTGAATATTAGGGGCAAAATCTGCAAAAATAAAATTATGAGTAAATGTATGAACAATTCAACATTCCTTCATAACTTAATTTTTTTCACATTTTGACCCCACATTTTCAACATAGCCTTTTTAAGACCTCTCCTTCTGAACATGATGGTGTAATGTATAAAATAATGGCCAAAACATCATTAAGCACCACAAGCGTGAAAACACGTATTGGCTAGGATTTGAAAAATGACAGCTGTGACGTTCATGACGTGATGTGAAAAAATGGCTATGTTGAAAATGTGGTGCCAAAATATTAAAAATTACCAATTTTATGAGTGTGTGTTGAAAAATTTCAAACACCCATTTTTTTTTTTTAAATATTTTTACCCCGATTTTCAACATAGCCTTCTTTTGACCGCCACCTCATGAACAACAGCAGTGAAAGTTTTCACACCCTACTCAAAAGGCAGTTTCTCTCCAAGTGCAAAAACACATTTTGGCCAGGATTTGAACAAACCCTGGCCAGAGCTGATAGGGCTGCAGCTGAGGAATTTGGGGGTAAAAATATTGAAAATTACCAAAGTTACAAGTCTGTGTTAGCAAAATGTAACATAGGCTCTTTTTTTTTTTTTTGTATTATTTGTACACCAAATTTTCAACATAGCTTTGTTATGACCCTGCCTCATGAAGAAAGGCAGAGCAAATGTTCAACTCCTGTTCTGAAAGGTGATTTCGTGCACGGACTGCGAAATCAACTTTCGGGATGCAAAAACACATTTTGGGCAGAAGCTGAAAAATTACAGCTGTCACATTCATGAGGCGCTGTAAAGATATGGCTATATTATAAATCTGGGGGTAAAAATATTGAAAATTACTGAAGTTATGAGCCTGCGTTCGCAAAATTCAACTTAGGCTCATAACTTTGTTGTTTTTTAATATTTTTACACCAAATTTAGAACATAGCCTTCCTATGACTCCACATCATGAACAATGGCAGAGAAAATTTTCAACTCCTGCCTGAAAGGTGATTTCAAGCAGAGACTGCAAAATCATCTTTCGGGATGTAAAAAAAAATAAACATTTTGGCCAGGATTTGAAAAATGACAACTGTCACATTCATGAGGTACTATAAAGATATGACTGTGTTGTAAATTAAGGGTAAAAATATTGAAAATTACCGAAGTTACAAGCCTGTGTTCGCAAAATTAAACATAGGCTCATAATTTTGTTGTTTTTTTAATATTTTTACACCAAATTTTCAACATAGCCATCTTATGACACCACCTCATGAACAATGATGGAGAAATTTGTCAACTCCTGCTCAAAAGGGGACTTCACACAGCATCCGTGAAATCACCTTTTGGGACAGATTTACCTAACGCCACTTGCATTGTTCACGAGGTGGTGTATCAAAAAAGGTATGTTGAAAATGTGGGCAAAATATTGAAAAATAGCCAAATTATGCTACTAAGTTCAAAACCCCACTGAAATACATTGAACCACATCCTGATTTCCTCAGTTCATGGTCTGGCATTGAAGAGTGAAGACATGTCTGTGGTCCAGAGGGGATTATGGCATTGGACCCTGATAGGTAAGTAAGGGCTTGTGGTGGGTGCTGAGTGGGAGGGTTGGGTGGTGGCACAGGAATGGCTGCAAAAGATATTGATGGATGGTTTTCCTTTTACATGGTTTCAAGAAAAGAAAACAAGGCTCCGGATCATGACACTGGGGGATTGGGCACCCCCAAGTGTCACTCTTATGTTTCTGGGGGAGATGGGTACTGCTGAGAGGGAGGATCAGGTGAGTGGGTATATATAATTTACAAATAAAAATATCAGCGGCATCTTGATAGTGACACTGGGGGACTGGGCACCCCCAGTGTCACTCTTGTGTTTCTGAGGGGTGGTGGGTGCTGAGAAGGAGGGCCAGGTGGGGACATAGCTATAATTTAGAAGGAAAAAAATTGGAAGTCATAGCACACTCCTGTTGTGTCAAAGATGGCCACCGCAGTGTACTGAGCATGCACAGATGCCGATTTATTTTCTTTTAAATTATAGATATCCCCCCACCTTAATCTCCCTCTCAGCACCCACCACACCACAACCCCCCAAGAAAAAACATAAAACACCAATCCCCCAGTAACACAATCAGGATGCCCTTAGTTTTACAAAAAAAAGTGCAGTGCCCCTACGGACAAGGAGCGGAGTGCTCCAGGGACACCACAGGCACAGAAGCAACTGTGCTCCATGTCCAGCATGTTGTTCTGTTGATGGAATGTGCTGAGTCCTTTTTCTGTATCAAGAGGTCTGCAGGGCTATGCCCACTGCAGCCCTAAAAATGATAACTGTCACATTTATGAGGTGGTGCCAAAAAATGGCTATGATGAAAATGTGGGGTCAAAATATTGAAAATTACCAAAGTTACAAGTGTGTATTTAAAAATGTCAATGTACATTCATAACTTTGTTACTTTTTCATATTTCTACCCCAAATTTTCAACGTAACTTTCTTATGACCCCACCTCATGAACAAGAGTGGAGAAAATGTTCAACTCCTGCCTGAAAGATGATTTCATGCAGTGACCGTGAGTTGCATAATTTCATCACCCTTGTTCATGAGGTACGGTTCCAAAAAGGCCATGTTGAAAATTTGGGGAAAAAATATTTAAAAATGACCAAGTTATGAAGACAAGTTCAAGACCTATTGAAATACATTGAACCGCATTCTGATTTCATTAGTTCCTGGTCCACCATTGAAGAGAGAAAACGTGTCTCCATCCAGAGGGGATTACAGCATTGGACACCTGGTAGGTGAGTGAAGTATGGGGGGGTTGTGCAGTGGTGAATACTGAGTGGGAATGTTGGGTGGGGGAGGGTAGTGGTGGTGGTGGTGGTGGTGGTGGTGGTGGTGGTGTGCTGCCAGTGGCAACAGACATTGATGGAGGATTTTCTTTTTTTTACAGGGTGTATAAAAATAAAAAGACTACAAGGGATAGTTTTTTTTTATTTCAGGCACCCCAGTGTCAGTGTTGTGCTTGATGGCACCAGGGGTAGGCTCCCCAGTATCACACAGTGAAAGCAGGTGGCATGGGAGGTACTAGCTGGCACTGATTGAGCACCCTGATGTTGGAAAGTAAAAAGTATGGAGTAGGGGGTGGTGGGTGCTGAGTGGGAGGGTAATGGCAGCAGTGTGCCAGTGGAGGCAACAGACATTGATGGAAGGTTTTCTTTTTTTTACAGGGTGTATAAAAATAAAAGGATACTACAAGGGATGGTTTTCTTTATATCAGGTACTGACACTGGGGATTGGGCACCCTGTGTCGATGTTATATTTGGCAGCACCAGGGTTGGGCTCCCTGGTGTCATACAATGAAAAACACTGCAATGAGATGCTCAGCAAATGCAACAGAATACTTGAATGCATTAGAAGGAAAATAATTAGCAGGTATAGAGATGTTATCATGGCTATGTATAGGGCAGTGTTGCGGCCACACATAGAATACTGTGGGCAATTGTGGGCATTCCATAATAAACGGAATACAGAAAGATTGGAAAGAGTCCAAAGAAGAACAACCAAACTTGTAAAGGTTTGGAATCTGTTAGTTATGAGGAAAGGCTCAAAACACTGAGTTTGCATTAATTAGAAATGAGGCAGTTATGAGGTGATATGATCACTGTATACAAATCAGTACACAGTCATGACCTTGGGGAATGTTTTCACTTATACATCAAGCCAACTACGAGTGAATTAAGGTGCCATAAGTACCAGTTGATAGGCAAAAATGTTAAAACCACAAAAAGAGAACATTGGTTTAATTAATGGGTGGTAAGTCTCTGCAATAACTTACCAGAAGATGTGGTAGACAGTGGTACCTTGACTATATATAAAGCCAGGCTAGACAAGTATCTGAGACAGGTTTTTTCAGTAACCACCTCTGAATTCAGCAGTGGACAGACTAGGTGGGCAGTTGCTCCTTCCTGTCCATACACTCTATGTTCCTATGTTGTTCCATGAATTGTAGCATATATATATATATATATATATATATATAATATAATATTGCATCAGTTAGGTTGGTTCCAGCAACAAAGGTTGGAAAATTTGGTGTTGGGGTTGGAAGCCTAACACCCCACCCCCCCACCTGCACGCATCAACAGACATCGGGAGTGTGCCTTGAGGTTGTAAACACTAACACTCACCCCATTCCATGAGTAAATAATCTGAGATGGGTACAGTTTAGGAGAATGGGGACAGTGTTAGGGCTGTCAACCCCGATGCACACTCCCAACACCTGTTGGTGCATGCAGGGTGGGGGTTGGGTGTTAGGGTTGGAAGCCCTAACACCAGATTTCCCAACTTTTGTCACTGGAAGCCTAACTGATGCATTAACAATGTTTTTGCAACAAATTTCCTTACTTTTTGAGAAAGTATAATTATAGCCTTATTTGATTGTGGGAGTGCAGGGCCCTTATCCATATTTACATGTGGGAGTGCAGGGCCCTCTGGGCCCTGTGCTCCCATCCACGCATAAGTTTTAAGATAGTGTCATGGTATCCTTATTTGCTTGTGGGGCACTGCTCCCCATCCAATAGTGTCCAGTGCCAAAAAACACCTCACATTGCAATGTTATTTTATAGAAAACACAGCAAAATTTGAAACCTGTGTAACTGGACACCAAATTAATATATTTTCATGAAACCAGCAATGGGCATATTGGTGGCATAAGCCCTTTGCACTGTGAAAATGTCAGAGCAAAACTGCAAACCATTTTTTTACAGTGTAGTGACAAATAAACTACTCTGAAAAACTCCCATTACAATGTTATCTTATGGAAAATGAAGCAAAATTTATACCCACAGAATTCCACAGCAAAGTAATATATTTTCACCAAACCAGCAAAGGACACATCTGTGGGGAAGTCCTTTGTACCCTAAAGATTTCAGACCAAAATCAGCAATCGTTTGTGAACTGTGGAGTGACAAAGAAACGGCTGTCTTAAAATTCCTTTTTCACAAATTGCAAAAAAGAATCCTTTTCTGCAGCTGTTTTTTTGATAATTTGCAGAAAAAGAAAATCCTTTTTTGCAAATTGTGAAAAAGGATCTTGTTTCATGTTCCTTTTTCATGATTTGTGAAAAAAGAAAATCCTTTTTTGCAAATTGCAAAAAAGGACCCTGTTTCACATTTCTTTTCCTTGCAGTTTGCAAAAATGGATTTTTGCATGTTAAAAAAATCACATTTCTAAGTAACTTATCGGAAAACTAACCCCAGAATCGGATTGTAGGGGTCCCAATTAGGTAAAGAGAACTGTTGTTGTCTAGTAAACCCATGTATTTTTTAAGTTGTTTAATTTTGTTGTCACCTGAAAATAAGATGGCAGCAGCACAGAAGAAGATTCCACATTTGCAGCAAAGAATTATTTACGATCGTTCTTTCTCGAAAGGGGACATCTAACTGGTTCCATAGGAAATAATGGGAAACTTTCAAATGTAATAACTTAGGAACAGATTAACATTTGTTCACCAAATCTTCAAAAGGCATATCTGTGACCAAAGACCTTTGTACCCTAGAACATTTCAGAACAAAATTCCACATTGTTTTTGCACAGCAATGTGACAAAACATTTGACCAAAAACTGTAATTTTAACATCTTTTGACACGCAATATCTCTGCACTCACACATCCAACCAGAACAAAACTTGCCACATCAAGAACTCTTTGGTCCCTCTTGGCACAAGCAAAATGTTAAGTGAATCGTTTGAACAGTTATGAAGTTATTAAAGTGCAAAATTTTGAGTTTAACATAGAAGTGAAGACTGAACTCTAACTATAGGGGCACAACCATACCCCTATAATGTATATATTCATTGCAAAAACCTTTGTCAATGCACTAGTTAGGGTTGCTTACAGTGACAAAAGTAGGAAAATATGGGGTTAGGGTTTCCAACCCTAACACGCCACCTCCAGGCAGCAACGGGGTGGAGTGTGCCTTGGAGTTCTCAACCCTAATGCTCACCCCATTCTCATATACTGTTCCTGTCTCAGCTTATTTACTCATGGAATGGGGTGAGCAGTTAGGGTTGAGAACCCCAAGGCACACCCCACCCCTGTTGCTGCCTGCAGGGTGGGGGTGGGGTGTTAGGGTTGGAAACCCTTACCCCACATGTCCCAACTTTTGTCACTGTAATCAACCCAAACTAGTGCATTAACACATTTTTTTTGCTTGCAACAAGTTTCCTTACTTTTTGAGATGGTATAATGGTATCTGTATTTCTCATGGGAGCACAGGGCCCAGAGGTCCCTGAACTCCCATCCATCTACATGTACTGTATGTTGCTATCCTGATTTCCTCCCTCAAATCCATTCACATGTATGTTGTTATCCTTGTTTCCTGGCTCCAAGCCCTACATAATTGTATGTATTGTATGAGAATGCTACTGAGCATGATAACTAATGTTATGTTACTAACTAGTGCATTATATGTCCATTTGTGCTTCAGGTGCCTATAGGAACACATCATTGTGTTTTATATTCTCAGGTAGGGTGGTTAGCTCCGATAGCTAGAACTGAATATTTCTTTGGTTGTCTAATTTTTAAATGTGTTTTATTTAAATAATTATTTCCCCTATATTACTTTGTTGAGTTACGTTCTGTTCTCCCCAGTTTGGTTTTATTTAATGGTATTCTATTTGATATGGTTATATCCAAACTTAAAATTGCAAGTTGTGCTTTCTGTATAGCTGCTTCTCAATTTTGGAGTATATTGCCACTCCCAGTACATCAGGCTTCTTCGCTAATTGGTTTTGAGACAAAATTGAAAGAATATTTATCTAAAATGTCTTGTAGTTGCTTTGTGATTGTTTAAATGTCATTTATTGTGTACTTTTTTTTTTTTGTTGATCCCAGGTCGAACCTGAAAAAGGGCCTTTGGTCCAGAGTTCTCACTCGGTTAACAAACGAATAAATAAAAATTAAAATAAATTAACAAAGTTTTCATGCAACTAATTTTCTTACTTTTTGATGGGAGAGCCACTGAGCATGCTCAGAACCTGAATTTTGAAATCCTTATAATTCTGGACCGGATTAATATGTTTTTACCAAAACAGCAAAAGGCACATTTATGAGACAAGCCCCTTCTATCCCGAAAATTTCAGACCAAAATTCTAAACAGTTTTTGCGCTACAGAGTGACAAATACATCCCATTGCAATGTTATCCTATGGGAAATTAAGTGCAATTTCAAACCCATGTAGCTGCAGACAAAATTAAAATGTGTTCACAAAACCAGCAAAAGGCACATCTGTAGGCCAAGCCTTTTGTACCCTTAGAAGTTCCCACTAAAATTCCAAACCATTTCTTTGCTATGTAGTGACAAAAAAAGGGCTGTGTTATAAGCCTTTTGAGTGTTCTTTTTTTTTCACAAATTCATGAAACCGGATCCTTTTTCAAGTTGTTTTTCCACAATTTTCAAAACAGGATCCTTTTTTTGTGTTTCTTTTTTCACAATTTGTGAAAAAGGAATTTCTTTTTTGCACACTGTGAAACAGGATCCTTTTTCAACTTCTTTTTTCAATTTAAAAAAAAAAAGATTCCTGAGCATGAAAAAAGACACGGAAGAGGATTTCAACATGTTGAAAAAAAACATATTTTCAAGTTATATTTACAAAAACTAACACCAGAATCATATGAAACGGGTCCCGATTAGCAGAACACATGTGCTGGTTTCTACTAAACATATCAATTTTTTTAGTTATTTAATTTTATTTCCCTCGCTAACTGAAAACAAGATGGCAGCGGCATGGAAAAACATTTCCCATTTGCGACACAGGATGCTCCATTTGCAAAAAAGGATTACCCATTTGTGACACAGGATCCTTTTTTGAGTGAGACATCTAACTAGTCTAATAAATAATGGGACATTTTAAAATTTAATAACTTTGGAACAGATTAATATTTTTTCACCAAACCAGCGAAAGGCACATCTGTGAGGCACGTCCTATCTACCCTGAACATGTCGGACCAAAATACCAAATAGTTTCTGCACTGTGGCATGACAAAGAAATGGCAAAAAAAAATAGTACATTATACAATTTGTGACACTCCATATCTCCACACCCACATATCTGACCAAAACAAAACTTGCCACTTCAAGAGATCTTTGGTTCCTGATGACACATACAAAACTTCATGAAATCACTTGAACAGTTGTAAAGTTATTAAAGTGCAAAATGTTCAGTTTAACATAGAAGTGGCTATTGAACTCCAACTATAGGGGCGCGACTGCACCCCTGTAAGAAATATATTTTTCTTCAGTTCATAAAACTTGCACAGAATGCGCTGCAAACTTCTAGTTGATGAAGTATACAGCAAGTAAACAGATAGCAACCTTTTAATAGGATGAACACTCCCCAATTTTTGATACCTTATTTGAGGGGTCTCACAAAATCAAATAATTTTATTTATTTTTTATTTTTATTTATTCATTTGTTAACCAGATAAGGACACTGGACCAAAGGCCCTTTTTCAGTTCTGACCTGGATACAAAACAAATAGCCAAACATCAATAGTTACAAACGATGACAATAACACTGTCACCTATTACATTTACAAAGTGAATTAGTTAATAAAAACCTTTTAAACATGGATTTAAAACATGCCTCAGAGTTGGCCATCCGAATAGACAAAGGCAATGAGTTCCAAAAAAATGGAGCAGAGTTGGAAAAAGCATGGGACCCACATTTTTTGTTTACATAAGGCAGTTTCAAGCTGCACTCCATTAGCAGACCTCAATATGGATGGTACCCTACAAATTGAAATTAAATCAGACAAGGGAAATACAGAACTCAAGAAAATAGATTTAAAAACTAAATATCCATAAAAAGATTCAATTCTAGAACAAAAGACAGCCATCACAGTTGAAAATATAAATCATAATGGTGTGTTTGATAAGGAGCTAATAAAATGAAATGACAAATATTATTGTATGTGACAGACAATGTGTTAAATTCCTTAATACCCAATTTATAATAAATTCCAGCAACCTAATCCAAATGAGGAAGAAGGGAACCAACAGCTATTGCTTTTCTAGTTTCAAAGGAAAAATAAGACTTGAATCTGTACAATAAACCCAGTTTTTGATTTACTTTTCTAGTAACTGAAGTGATTTGTAAAGAAAAATTAAGTGCTGGACCCAATAGCACACCAAGATACTTAAACTGTTGCACTTGTTCAATAAATACACCTTCCCGATCCTGAACTACCAGACTAGGACTACCATTCAACACTGAATTTGTTCCAACCAACATTGATTTTGTTTTTCTTGAGCTGAGTACTATAGAATTATTATCAAACCAATTACAAATAAAAATCCTGTTGAATAGACGAAGAGATGGTAGAAATGGAATTTGCCTGATAAAACAAAATGAGATCATCTGCATGAAGTATAGTATCACAAACTGAACATTGCCAGAAGCAAATGGTTTAATACCTTTTATTGGACCAACATAGGTGTTACAAAAAGAAAACAATGTACATCGATGTTGGTCCAATAAAAGATATCAAACCATTTGCTTCTGGATCAGTTCATATCAAGTCTAATATGGCAACTAATCCATTTTTGTATGTCAAACTGAACATTGGGAAGGTAACCAAGTTATAAATAAAGTAAACAACAAGGAGCCCAAAATGGACCCCTGAGAAACCCCACAACTAATGTGGGCCTCTGGGAACTCAATAGAATCAATGTAAACTACCTGGGACCTCTCAGATAATCACTAACCCATGCACTGAGGTGTCACAAAAGCCCAATTCCTTTAATTTCTCACAAGCCAGGTCATGCTCTATTAAATCAAATGCATTGGTCAGATCCACAAACACCACACCACTCATCAATTCTCTTTCAACCCCTCTAAGTATGGTGTTTGTGAGTCTGACCAAGGATGTCCCCGTCCTGTAATTCCTACAAAATCCATGCTGCTGGGTACTCAACAAACTATAGTCCTCCAGATAATCGTTTATTTGTTTTGTCAACAATGTTTTCCATTATTTTACTTAACAGATTAAGAATTGAAATGAGGCAAAAATCCTCCAATCATTCAGCTTGGGGTTTCTTTGGAATAGATGTAACCCTAGCTCACTTCCAATTTGTGGGAAATTGCTGAGAAATTGGTGAAAGATTAAAAATGTAACAAAGGGGATCAATTATACAAAACAAGACTAATTTAAGGAAATGACCATCTAGTCACACACACACACACACACACACACACACACACACACACACACACACACAATCACTAAACGTGTTAGGTAAGGTTTTCAAAAGTTTGAACACCTCATCTCTTTTAACCATCCTGAAATAACATTTCAGTCTATCCACTTGGGTGAAATCTGAAGCCGCATTAACATGATCTTTTGAAACATTTTTTCTATAATCATCTAAACTGGTAAATTTTCCATTTAAGAGATTAACAATCTCAGTAGCCTCTGTAAATTCCTGGATACCAAATTTCAATTTGTGAATAGAATTTTTCAATTTTGGAGACAATAATGAGTTAACGTTGTCCCAGAACTTCCTAGGATTGGACAAATTGGATTCAAAGTGTTCTTGAAAATATCTCTTTTTAGCTGTTCTTATCATTTTTGTAACCAAGTTTCTTAAGTGACGATAGGTGTTCAAGGATGAGACTGTCAAGTTTTTCTTATAAGATTCCCACACTAAATTCCTTTGCTTAATCAACTTTTTTATTTCTAAGGAGAACCATTTATTGGGAACGCCTCCTAATCTTAAATTCATAATGGACAAAACGCATTCTGAACCAGTAACAATAAATCACAGAAAAATTCCAAAGCCAGATTTATATCTGGTATACATTCTAGATATGGTCAATCTAATGAGGCCACATGAGCTAATAACGCTTCCACATTAACTTTTTTAAAACAACAAACCTGTATGAAGCATGGGGGTATTTTAGGACACCTAAAATTGAAAACACAAAAAGTTGCCAAATGATCACTCATAGATTCAGATAAAATTCCTGAAGAGCTTACCATATCTACCCAGTTTGTAATGAATCAATCCCAAATAGAATGATTACCAGTATGCAAATTTAAACGGGTTGGTTCATGAATGATCTGAGTCAGACTATATGTATGCAATAAGGATTCTTAACCCAAATTATCTTTCTGTAAACAATTCAAATTAATGTCCCCAATCATGGCCTTCAATAATTGGAGCTGCTACTTGTGAATAATCTTTTAACCCATCAATCCCAACATTAGGGGGGGTTATATAAACAACCCAGTACAACACATTTTCCCCCACCCAATACTACATGAAGGATTAACCAGTCCATCTCAGAGTTGGAATCAGTACTACTGCTTGAGACTGTTAATTCCATATGTTCTTTAAAATATACAGCTACCCCACCACCTCTTTTCCTTCTCTTCCGGTCTGCTCAAGTAATTTTATAACCAGATAAGCTACAGGCACCATCTGGAAGAGAAGGTTTCAACCAGGTTTCTGATACTGCAATCAAATCAGGATTATTAGAAACAATTAACAGCTCCATCTCAACTAATTTTGGTATCAAACCTCAAATGCTTAGTTGGATGATTTTAAGACCATGGGACATTGTTAATGTTGGCAAATGTGGCTTTTCATAGCTATTGGCAGCAGGCCCTGGGTTTAATTCTGTTTCACCAGACAGTAACACAAGCAGCTCACCTGAGGAGCTGAGGAAGCCAAAGTTCCAGCCTGATAACTTTCGAGGTAAAGAGAGCCTCTTCGCTTCATCTGGATGCCTGCAGGGGGGTGCTACCTGATGAACACTTATATTTTATGAACTTTGTTCCCTGTTCACCACTGGGTGGGCTTGTTATTTGCTTCTCTTTGTGCTACCAATGCTGAAGTGTAAAGCTGAGGACACACTGGGTGCCCTAGAGTTGCCTTGCTGATTATACCTTAAAGCCAGATATACCAAGCAGCTAATATAGAGCAGACTTGTTTAATATAGTGGTATTGGATCTAATTGTGCTTGTAACTGAAGGTATTAGGATAGCTGGGTCCTAGTGTGACCTCATTTTGGAACAGCCCTGTTTGCTTAGAGTGGAGCTCCTTTGTGAAAGTCACAACATATTCTCCCGCTGCATAGTAATGAGAGGCTCTGTTTTCTCCACTACCTAGGCAGCCCCCAACTAGGCACTCGGACAAACAAACACTTAAGCAGCTCACCTGAGGGCTGAGGAAGCCAAAGTTCCAGCCTGATAACTTTCAGTGAAGGCCTCTTCTTCTCTTCATCTGGACACCTGCAGGGGGTGCCTAGCCTGGCGCTTCCGCGTCGTCTGCCCGCCCGCCCAACCACCCACCACCAGGAAGCTGTCAATTTAGGATCCACCTGTGACATCACATCGGTGACATCCGTCCTGTTGCCCGAACCCTATTTCCCCACTTTCCTATTTGCAGGTTATACCTGCTGGCCACTAGAGGACCTATGCTCCCTCGCTATTTCCTACTCCTACCTGTGCAGTACTACTTCCCTTGGATCTTGCTCACCACATGTCGTATTGGCCCTGCCTCACGCTCTGCCTGTGCCTATCCCCACTAGCAGTGCACTTGCCTCTTCACCCATCTGCTACTCCCGCACTGTGCCCTGGCACCTCCCTCCCTTGCTCATGAACCTGCTCTCCTGCCCCTTGGGACCTCTGTGTGTCTTGGTCCTCCCTGCCCTCCCCTAGCTTCCTCCTCACCTCAGGCACATCTGGATGTCTTCTTATTCTTGCCTTCCCTTCCTGCCCACCCTGCCCACCCTGCTCATGGCCTCCCCTCCCCTCTCATGTCAATCGTAGGAAAACCTCTCACCATCTCCCAGCCAGGGTGTTAGTCATGCTACTACTCCTGTCAGGAACATTCATCAAACCCTGGCCTGGTTCCCAGGAGCTCCCTGACTAGCACCACAGGCCTATGCATGGTCTCCATGAATATCTGTAGCCTCCTAAAAGCTTGACTCACTACAATGCCTGATCACATCAATTAACCCTGATGTCACCGCTCTGGTTGAGACTTGGCGCAATAAAATCCTCCCCCTGACTCCCAGTCTCCCTTCCTGGTATCACCCTCTTCCGGTCTGACCGTGCTAAGGAGACAGGGGCGGTGGCTGCGCTGTTATGTCAAGAATCTCTCCCAGTACTAGCCCTGCCTGCTCCCATCCTTGGCTCCAGGGCCCAGGCGCTGCAGCTGAAACTAACCCTGACCCTTTAAGGGACCCCTTTATCTGACTACTGCATCGTGCCCCAGGGACCAAATGCAGGCCACTGCCTCCCTTACAGAATACCTTTCCTCACTACCTCCTTCAGCTGATCAAATTCTGGTGGGTGACTTAAATGTCAACTGGCTCAGCCCCTCCTCCTCCTCTACCCGAGACTCCTTTTCTGCAATAGACCTAACGCAACTAGTTACCCACCCTACCAGAACTAACCCCAAGAGAGGCTTCAGTACCCTGCTTGATGTGGTACTCACCAACTGCCCTAATCGGATCCCAAATGTACAAGTCCTCCCAGACTCTCTCAGTGATCACTCCCCCATTCTATTCCACTGGTCATCCTCAGTCCCCAAACCCATAGCACAGTCCACATGCCGGTGGCGTCTAATACCTGGTGGACTGATAAAACTTAAGGAACTCCTATCCCAAATTGACTGACTGGTCTCCTATACAGGCAACTCCTGACATCGACACAGCTCTCTCCTTCTTTACCCGAACTTTTAATAATGCCTGTGATATCTTTGCCCCAATGTTGACCCGCCGTTCTAAAAGGCAGAATGCCCCCTGGGTAACCCCAGCTTTGATCCACCAACTCAAACATAGGGACAACCTGTGGCACCGTGCCATTGAGACTGGCTGGCCCAGTGACAGGCAGTTATATGCTGCCGCCCGAAACAAGTGCACTCGGGCCTTCAGAAAGGCCAAGTCTGAGTACTATCAGTCCTCACTCACTGCCTCATGGGGGAACCCCAGAACCTTCTGGGATAACATTAAACAGTTAAATGGGAGTGCACACTCCCCCCCACCCAGATCAACATTAGCAGGCGTGATCTCCTCCAGACCCAGCCCTCATAGCCAACCACCTCAACACCTCATTCACTGACCTTAGCCCTATCCTCCCTACAAATTTTTTTGACCCTCCTCCCCAGCACCTGCCGTAAATCTTTCTTGCCCTTATTTTCTCCTCCGCTGTGTTTCTGCCCAAGAACTTAGGCCGCACCTTGTCACTGTCCTCAAAAGTAATAGTTTCGGCAGTGACACCCTGGATCCGTGTATCCTATGGCTGGTCTTAGACACAGTCCTTACCCCAATCACGTGCCTCATCAACCACTCTTTTTGCCTGGGGAAGGTTCCAACTGCCTGGAAAGTCTCCACTGTCACCCCTATCTTTAAAGGTGGTGACAGGGCTGTAACTGTAAACGGCCAATCTCCATTCTCTCTCTCTCCAAGGCCTTGGAAAAAGTGGTAGCCTCTCAAATCTCTGACTACCTCTCCACCTACAATGTCCTATGTCCCTGAGCAGCATGGCTTCGAAGAGCGGGCCACAGTACCAACACAGCCCTCCTAGAGTTCTCCAACTTTCTCCACTCCTCCTTAGACACTGGTTCTCTGGCTGGTGCAGTCTTCATTGACCTCTCTAAAGCTTTTGACACTGTCTCCCAACCCCTCCTTCTTGATGCCCTTAGTCTCTCTGGTTTTGCTGCTGGGCCTATCTCCTGGTGCACCAGTTATCTGTCTGACCGCTCCCAGCGTGTAAAACTTAATGGGACCTACTCAGACATCTGTCCCATCTTTTCTGGGGTTCCCCAGGGCTCCATTCTGGGCCCCTTACTATTCTCCCTTTACCTTAACACCCTTCCACGCTCTTGCTAGGGAACATTCTGTTAATACGCCCCGATTGATGCAGTCATCTTTGCCTCAAGTCGTAACCCTATTGCCCTCCAGGACTCGCTGCAGAAGTCCTTCGCAGAAGCCGAGGGCTGGTTCAAGGAACATAGATTGGTGATAAATCTTAAAAAAACAAAAACCATGTTCTTCACTCATCCTCAAAACAAGTCCTGCAACTTCAAACTCCTCATTCACTCTGGGTCCTCTTTCCCACTCGAACAAGTTTGCTCCTATAAATACCTAGGGATCCATTTTGACCCCTCCCTCTCCTTCCATGGACACATCGCTGCCCTAGCCACTGCCACTAATATCCGATTGGGCATCTTACGCCGGTATAAACACTGCCTCCCCGGAGGCTCTTCAACTTCAAGTCACCTCCTCTATCCTGTCCCTAGTGGATTATGGACTGCCGGTGTATGGTGCTGCTGATCAGACCACACTCATAAAATCGCACTATTCTGAATAAGGCCTGCAGGTTAATTACTGGGGCACCTAGGCTAACACACACCTGTCTACTATGCGCTAAAGCTCTGGTACTTGATCTTGATGGCGCCTCAAATATCTGACCTGTACCCCACAAAAAGACCCTCCTTGGGCTATCCCCGCCAGGATTGACCACCACCATACGCCGCTCTGTCCCACTAGTTCATACTCGGACCTCTGGGAAAACCTCTCTTGTTATCCCTAGAGCTAGGACCTCTCACGGCCAAAGAGCCTTCAGCTTTAGGGCCCCCTCCTGGTTCAACACACTGCCCCCCTCCATCTCCGAAGCTCCAACTATATCGTGCTTCAAAACTTCCTTACGTAACCACCTTGTTAACACCCGAAGCTGTAATTGCCACTAGTCAAAGCCGTACTCAATACTTATGACAAAGCTTACTACTAAGCTGCTAAGGACAACATAAGTCTGGTATTGTCTGCATCAATCCTACCTGTACCAGCTTGTTTGTATCTATGTCTTAAGTTACTGTCATACTGTATTGTACTGTTATACTGTGTATTTTCGTTTGTCTTACTGTGACAAGGTACCTTTGTAAATGAGCCTATGGCTCAAAGGTTTTCCAAACTGCTGTTTAAATAAAATAAAAATAAATAAATAAATAGGAACAACTGAAATGTAACATATGTTCCACCAATACTGTGTTTGACAAGCTGCGAAGTTAAATGTGACGCAAAATAACCACATATTCTAATCTCATATTTCTTTGCCAGCAATAAAGGGTGAGCAACAACTGGCTGAACTGTCAATAACAGTAGCTTAGACATAGAGTAATCAAGTGTGATTGTCTCCTCACATTGCTCACTGCTGTAGGCTGCAGTAATTGAATCAAATAACAGCAGTCCACTATACAGGCAGGCAACAGACAACTAAGAACACAAGATTAGCTATTTTTGCAAGTCAAACTCACTTAACAAACCCACAAACCTGTATATACCATATTGTTCTATATTTACTGGCCCCTGCTCCCCCTGTCTCCCATGGACTCCCACCAACTCCAGCTTACATTTGGCCTAAGGTTACCACCTACTCGGTTTTTGACCGAATGATTCGGTTTTCTAGGTCCAGATTCGGTCCTCCTGTTTTCACCATTGCAAATTCGGTTTTTATGGTGGGTCAAGCAGCACCTATGAGATTCCCCACTAACTGTTTCATTTTCTTCCCATCTGACTGTAAGCAAGTGTCTGACATTTCAGTGTTCTTGCTTGCTTGCAGTGCATGCTAATCAGGAAGTGTCTTCAAGAGCAGGGCACTTAAAGAGCCAAATGTGTCCCTGTCTGCTCAGTTGTCACCTCTAACTTCACACCAGCAAACTGGAAGATTATTCATGGGAAAGGTAAACAATACCACCTTAATTAACACCTTCATTTTTGTGAAACCCTTAGACATTCAGACAGGCACCACATTAGGGTAGCTTCCTGTCCCATTGTGGACTGTACAATGTGTTTCAGAAACTTTACCTGCTAATCCAGTTTTATTCAGAGGTAGTACTTTTTCAGTTATTTTGAATGCTCGCATACTTGTAAAACAGATTCTGTTAAATCCTTCACCATTTTACTTGCATATTCATATTACAAACAAATTCTGATGTCATGTAAACCTTTGTTTGTATACCAGTAAATATGAGAGGTGTAAAGTAGGGCTATTAACACCATTAGCAGCAAATCAACCTAATCCTTTCTAGGCTGCATTGTGAGTATGGTCTTTGACTGCTGTGATAAGGAATACTTTTATACCTTTAAATGCTCACCATTTTTTCTTTTAGGGTCTGTCCTATATTTTAATATTTGTTACCCCATTTGTTGTTAAATTAATAATCTAATATTTTAATTTCTAGCAGTACTACACCTCTCTCTCCTCAGTAGTTATTGCTGTCAATTTTCATACTACCTGAATATTCCAGGAAGACCATTCCAGGCATCTCAGATGAACAGCATAGAATAGTGTAGCTAATGTCATGCTAAGTCACAGAAATGAGAAAAGGAAGAGAGAGAGAGAGCAGTAGCTGGTGAGGAGAAAGGAACACAATCTAGATTTGATGGCACTGCAAATGTAGGTAATTTATCAAACATTATTATTTTTTTATCAGAAGAGACACACTAAGCTGAAGCTTGTTTACAAGTGCAACCTGGAAGCACAAGGGAGTGAAATGATTTGTGCAGGGTCATACAGTATGCAAGTCTGGGCTGTGGGATTCAAACCCTGGTCTCCAGAATTGCAACTCAGAGCCTTAAACCACTGCGCTATACTGCCTCCATGCTACATATCATGCTATCTGGTATGTATGACTGATATGGAAATAAAATAGGGTATTTAACAGCATAGAATAGTTCCTACCACTTTTAAAAACATCTGTGACATTACAAATAGCTTTAGAGTAGGAGCAATGGGAAGGACAGTAGCACATCTTAAAATGGCAGATGATATTTGTAATTACAGCTCGTCCACCATTACTGGTGTAGTTTATTTACTGAAAGAGTTTCACCAGAAAAGGCCACCTTTTCCAAAATAGTCGGTTGTCAGAGGTGTCCTTGTAGTCACTCGATGTGTCAGCTAAGCTGTGTACACAGGATGGAAAGTCCCCCGAACCCCCTCTCTAACCCCGCAAAATGTTAACACAAACTGACATTTAAAATATTTAAATCTAAATCAAACAAACCAAAAATAATAGTCATGATGTAATTTAATCAAACAAACCAAAAATAATAATCATGATGTACTTTAATCAAACAAATCAAAAATAATAATCATGATGTACTTTAAAGAAGTTGTACACAATGCAATATCAGCAGCAATTCTGAATAAATCAAGCGAATCAGAGTCCAAGCGATGCCCTCATTAGTCATAAAAGGGGTGGAGTTAGGGGTGGAGTTTGGGGGTGTGGTTTAGTATTCGGTTTTCATCTCATCCAAAGGTGGCAACCCTAATTTTGGCCACACTTAGGTGCCATAAGCTGCCGCTGTCAGACACTGCTGCATCTAATCAGCAGCTGTATTTAAACCCTTCAACCCTGCCGAACTGGGCTGCCACCACCAATTGGGGGAAGGGGCGCAACTAAGCAAAATGCGAGTTGGCGAGTGCTGAGTGTTCAGTTGCTATGGCAACACTCAGGAGCACTCCGGCACAGGCGAAAACAGCAAACTTTAATTACTGCAGACAGTTCAATTCACAAATAGTAGCCTTTAGTCACAAGTGCAGAAAAAGGTATGTATCAAACAGTCTAAAAGCAGCTCTTAATGCAGCAAGTGTTAATTGAGGCAAACAGCTCCGCAAATAGACAGCAGCAGATAAAAGGACTGACTTTAAAAGGCACACAGTCACAGCAGCACCAGGACAGACTTGAAGCAGCACGAATAGTGTCAGCAGCAGACGAGACAAAATAGGGCAAACTGGAGACTTGAGTTTAACTCACGGACCACAAGGCATTAAATGAAGGAAGTCCATTTAATTGTCCAAATAGTCTAGGATGAACCACTGCAGCACACATGGTACACTGCACAAAAATTTAGACTTAAAATATTGAGTCCTAAGACTAAAGATAGACATCACCTTTGTGACTGTAGTGCCCCAATAAGAGAAAGAACAGTCTATATTCCAAGTAAACTGAGCAGGTGAAAGCAGGCTCTGTATATCAAACAGTCATATTGTGATTATGTCCCTGTCAATTAACTACACAACTTCAACAATAATATGAAAAAAACAAAACAATAAAACAGTAATGTGGCTGTCACACTTAACTTTTAAACAGGAATTTCTGAGAGTTCATAGTCTAATTATCCAATAGTGCCATAAGTGCATGACAAACTTTTAAATCTTCTATAACTCAGATGATATTCCAAGAACATAATAACAGATAAAAGGAGTGCTTATACCAGAAATAAACTTTGGAATATATTTAGTTTTTACTTCTCTTCCCCAGGGCTTGTTAGAATGCTACGTGCAGGAGACCCTGCCATGCGTGTGTAGTGCTAAAATCCCTACACATGAAGGCCACCATCTTGTTGCCCACAAGTCACTATCAGCACCAACAAAAGCATGACTAGGGACCACAAAATATGTTTTTACTAAACATTTTTGGCTAGGGATCCTGCATCAAAAGTAAGCATTTAGTTAATTATCACATATCATAGCCATTGTAGTGAAAATAGTGGCAATAATAAATGCTAATTCACAGACCCAGCAGAGACAATTCAGTACATTTACGTTTTTATTTTATTATTACTAGGAACTTTTGTGCATAAGTTCTCCTTTTCGAAGGTTCCATGTAAGGAAAGTTACAGTAGTGACATAAGCAGCTAACAATAAGACATTACAGTGGATATCAACAGTGCAGAGCAGCTGACAAGGAGTAATTGCAGAGGTCAATAAAGGGTGCAAGTGCAAAATACAGGTTTACATAGGATACAGAGGTGCAAGGGTATCATCAGAGAGCAGGCTGATCAACAGGTACAAGCTTAGAAACAGGGTCACAGTCATTAGGTACAAGAACATACAGACATGCAAATATGCTAGCAGATAAAGGCCTTACAGTCTAGCTAGTCTGCCCAAATGTGCAGTTCCCACTGAGATTACAGAGTGAACTGCCCCCCTCCCTGTATCCCCCTTAAGTCCTGTCAAATTACCCCCCCCCCCACATTCAACTTACCCCTCTCCCTATTCCAGTCTGTCTTGAAGCTATCCTCCCTTTTTACAAATACCACCTTCTCTGGCAACTCATTTCACTTAGCCACCACCCTCTCGGTAAAAAAGTGCCTCCTCATCTCCCTTCTGAATCACACACACACAAATTTCAGGCTGTTATCCCTAGTAGTCTTGTTTCCACTAAGGCTGAAGAGGCCCTGGGTGCTCACCCTATTTATACTCTTAAAGAACTTGAAGGTTTCAATCGTGTCCCTACTCTCTATTCTGTCCTCATGGGGGTACATGTTGAGTCTCCTGAGCCTCTCCTTGTAGGTGTTGCCTTGTTGGCCCTGGATCATCTTGGTTGTCCTTCTCTGGGTCATTTCCAGCAAGCTGATGTCCTTCTTGGGAGAAGGGCACCAAAACTGCCACTGTACTCCAGGTGCAGTCTCACTAGAGACCTGTACAGCAGCAAAATGACCTCCACCTTTCTACTAGTGATTCCCCTTGCTATGCAGACCAGCATCTGATTTGTATTGTTACCCTGTCCTATAAATAAGGGCGAGTTCCCTGCCCAGACATAAGGCCGCTAGCCGAGGAGGTGTGAAGAGGGCTGCACCAGTCGCTGTATGCACTGTGGCACTGAGGATACCAGTAAGGTGATGGGGTGGTTGGCTGCTTGGTGCCACAGTGGGGGGCTGCTAGATGCCAGAGATTGGTAATTGTGATTGGTGGTACTGTGGATCAGTGCCAGAGGGAATCGGTGGCCTCCAGGGAGGGTTGGCAGTGGTACTACAGGCTAGCAATCCAGGGGGAACCACTGGCACCAGGGATTTGATTAGACACATTAGGGGCTAGTGATCAGAGGTAGAGGGGACCACTAGCACCAGGGATTTCATCTGACACTTATGGGCTGATGATCAGAGGGAGGGGGGATCATTAGCACCAGGGATAGCTACAGAAGTCATGGACGGTGGGGGGGAGGCAGCACCACACTACCTGCCTCTGCTTCCAATGCAAATGGGCCCATAATGGGAATGCAAATGGCCCCTTAGTGTCTTGCATGCCAAATGGGCTCATTTGCATGGGCACCTTTGCAAATTGCTGATAGCGCTCCGGCGCTATCAACTCTTGAGGCCAACTTCGGGACCAATGTTGGGGTGGCTCTACCTGACTTAGCGCTGAGCCAACATGGTCCTATATTCTGTCAGGTAGTGCCCAACTGAATGTACCATTCTGGGACCCTGGGCAACTGCAGAGTGCAGTGCAACATTTGCGATATGCTTTGTACCTTACTGAATATTTGGCCCATTGTCCACAGGCTGCAAAACCAATTCCTCTAAAGAAATTTTGGGTAAAATTGTTTAACTTCCTATTGTTGTCATCAGGGAATATGCATCCCAATCTTGGGTCTGTAGTTGAAATTTCTCAAATATCAAGTCATTCTGTCAGAGGACTGAAGTTGGCCTTTGTTAATGTAAGGAGTCTACTCCCAAAAATTTCTCTGTTTTCTTCTTGGGCTTATAAACATAACCTTGATTTTATTAGGCTATCTGAAATGTCATTAAATTCTAAAGTCCCTAATACTAATTTAACTAACCAGTCTTGGCTACAATGTACTTAGCTGTGAAAGTGGGGAGAAAGGAGGAGGTTGTGCAATCTGGCAGTATAGCCTAGAGGTTAGAGGAATGAGGTGTGAACAAGCTTGGTACATCCAGCACACCATACCTGAGTTTGATTCTCACAACCTCCACTTGCATACTGTGTGACTCTGAGCAAGTCACTTAACTGCCCAGTGCTCTCAGGTCGCCCCTGAAAACAGGCACTTGTGTCTAGTGGGCCTTACCTGGTTACCAAAGACTAAAAAAAAAAAAAAAATTTTAAGGATTGTTATTCAGTAACTAAATCTTCTGGCCTGGACATTCAGAGCACTTGCGCATGGCACAACTGAGTTGCACTGGCGCAAGTAAGAAATGCGCCACAAAGCAATATTCAATGGGAGCCGCAGTGCAAAACCCATTGCGCCAATGCACAACTAAAATGTATGCAGTGCAAGTGCAGGGAGCATTCCCATGAATATGCAGCACAATGGGATATTCAACCATGAAGCCATGGTGCAAGGCTGGAGCAAATCCAGGATGCACCGCCCAGACCTGTTTTCATAAAAACAGGGCGCAAACACACAAACAGCAGATACACAACCCTGCACCGAGAAACACGAAGGGAGAGAGAGAGACAGAGAGATGGAGTGAGAAAGGGAGAGAGGGGCAGAGAGAGAGAGAGAGAATGAGAGACACACACACACACACACACACACAGCCAGGGCCCCATGTTTACCACGATTCTGCAGCCACAGTGTTTGCCGCAGAAATCGTGGCCACCCACAAAATTTTATGCCCACCACAGAAAACCGCAGAAATTGCCAGAAAAAAGCACACAGTGGAATGCTAAAGTTATGCGTCATGCTCTGACCTCTGCTCCTCTGCTGAAAAGAATACCAGTATGTCTCTAAAAGTTACAATACAACTTGTAACATCCCACCACACCATAAGTAACTAAGGGTCTAAAGTGAACATGCCCAAAGGAAGTTTGAATGGGCTTGCGCTCTCCTGTGCCCCCCCCCCGACCAACACAGCTAGAGCAAGATAGGGCAGGGAACAGACAGAGGTCGCAAATGCGGCTCCTTTATTTTATTTAATGGCTTGTGCGACTTTCTGTCCCCTGCTCTAGTACTGATGCAGCTCCCCAATAACTTCTTTGGCTCAGGGGCTGCCTGACATCGCCGTCCCACGGTTCTCCCATGAGCGGCATCCTGGCACTGTCCTCTGATGTCCTCTGGAACCCCCTGTTGGCATGCCCTCTCCTCCGGCTCCAAAACCAGCATGGCTAAAGAAGCAAGAGCAGGGAACAGACAGAGGTCACAAGTGCAGCTCTTTTATTTTATTTAACTGCTTCTGTGACTTTCTGTCCCCTACTCTAGTACTGATGCAGCTCCCCAATAACATCTTTGGCTTGGGGGCTGCTTGACATTGCCGTCGCTCGGTCTTCCCGTGAGCGGCATCCTGGCGCTCTCCTCTGATGTCCTCCGGAACCCCTGGTTCGCATCCCCTCTTCTCTGGCTCCAAAATCAAGCGGCATCCCGGCGCTGTCCTCTGTGCTGTGGATCTGCATCTCAGGCTACTTTTTTGCAAGTGGCAGACAAAATAAATATACCAAAATGTTTAATTCAACCATAGAAGTGCAACTGGCTTTCAATATGTCATACTGTGCTCCCCCAACTGTTAATTTAAGTCCCTCAACTGCAAATACAGTCCAACAGCTATTTTAAGCTTTTTAATTTTTAGTTCTATGTTTTCTTCTCATTTCTATCATTTACCAAAGCTATGTATGCTGAATTAAGTGAAAGCAGAGTTAAAGACAAGCATACTCTGCAGCAGCTGTCTGACTGTATCAGTCAATGCTCAGTGCTGCCTAATATATTATTTTGTTTTCATTTAAAATTGTACTTATGTGTCAGTTGGTCTCTCTGGTGGCCCTGATCTGGCATCTGCAGAGGCAGGAAAACTTCTTCATGTCCCACTTTCAAGCTTATCCCTTCTTCTGGTTATTATGGCTTGGGTCCCCTGTGAAGGCAAGAAAGGTAGCACACACCAAAGTCTCCCCTGCTGGCATAAATTGAGACAATGATGTGTGCCACTGTCTTGTGTGGGTGTTGGATTTTATAGGCAGCCTGGAATAGAGGGAGACAAGCATCCGATTGCATACATTCATTATCCTATCAACTGTTTTTGTGCACTTTTGCTCCAATGGTACCTTTCTGACATTAAATCGACCAATTATTGCAAAAGTGGCAGATGCCAGGGGGTGGGGCAGGCAATGGCAACTAAGCATAAAAATGGTGGATTTCTGTAGTTTTTTAACCATTTTCTGGACTACCACCTGCCTGACTGATTGACCTGCTGACAGAAGATAGAGGAATTGCAAGAAGGAAGACTGCTGCTGCATTGCTACACTTGTGTCTGCTTAGGACTTCGTCAAGGTATGTACCACTACATATTTTGATTTTCCAGTGGCCTTCTTTTGTGGGTAGAAGTTAGTTGATTTCTTTAGATGTTACTTGATTTAAGTGATGCTACAATTTCTGCACTTCAAATTCTGCCCTGTCTGTAACTATTCTTTTTTATTTCCCGTGGCTTTCTGATTTGGTATTTGCCAGTTACTTGATTTAATTGATGCTACAATTTCTATTTTGCACTTCAAATTCTGCCCTGTCTGTAGCTATTCTGTTTCCTGTGAATTTCTTTTTGGGATAGCAGGTACTGGGTGGAATTTATTTACATTACTATTTTTTGTGCTGTGGGGGAGCGTTGGTGGAAAGTTGGGCCACCTCGGCAAGGCCCTCCCCCATCAGCTCAGTTTAACAAAAATAGAAAATATATAAAAGAAGTTAAATGTACTGGATGGGCCCAGCAGCCCTTGTCTGTCAGCAATTAATTGTATTTACTTACTTACTGGAAGTAGGCCAGCTCAGGGTGTTTACTGAAATTATTTTCAGCAGAATTACATGGGAGGAAACGATTCAAATGGGTTTCACCATATTCAAGCTGTAGTCTGTACTCTGCATAGTCTGAAATGGACCTCTCTGGGGAACCCCTAAATTATTTATTTCAGTGTTTGTCTGAGGCTACAGACTAAGTTCTCTTCCATGACTTTTTTGGGATGGTCACCTGCATTTTTCTGCATTAATATGTTTGTATCTCGCTGTAATAACTAAAAGTGGTATTCTTAAGTGTGTTTCAGAGAAAGCATTTTTATTTTTTATTCATGTAATACTAATATTGCTTCAGTCACATCATGAATTTTGGGTTCCTACCACTAGATGATATCACAAACTCCATTAATGCATCAGTTAGGGGTTTATTATAGCACAGTAACATAGAATGCAGGAGACATTTCTTCAATGAGAGGATGGTGGAGCCATGGAATGCACTGCCTGGGAGTCTGGTGGAGGAGGGCACAGTGGAGTGCTTCAAGAGGGGGTGGGACAGGTACAAGGGTAAACTGAATCCGAAGATGACCCTCTCTGGGGCTGGGGGTGTGGAAAAGCGAGCACCCATTAGGATGCTGGCTACTGAGCAGACTCGACAGACCATCAGGCCTATTCTGATGTCATTTAATATGTTATGTTAGTATGTTAACTCAACCCTAACTATACTGGCCCCACCGGGCCAATATTTTATTGTTATATACACACACACACACACACACACACACACACACACACACACACTGTATGCGTGTGTGTATGTATCTATTATGTGTATGTGTGTGTGTGTGTGTGTGTGTGTGTGTGTGTGTGTGTGTGTGTGTATATGTATATATATATGTGTGTGTGTGTGTGTGTGTGTGTGTGTGTGTGTGTGTATATATATGTATATATATATATATATATATATATATATATATATATATATATATATATATATATATACATATATTTTACAGAAATACATTTACTTTGAATCACTCATACAGTGGGTGTATTAGGAGAGGGCAGGCACACATTTGTGATGTCAAACAGCAGAGCAGCATGTATGCCCAGTTTTTGTTGTACTTTCTTCAAATGATACAGGCCTCTGCTAATCTTCTCTTACCCCACAGGTGCCCAGGTGTGACTTTATATTAGCAGCTCTTTAAGAGCAGCAGTTATCTGGTACTTCAAGATGGTAACTGCATAAAAGACTTAATGTCAACCTTTTATCACACAGTTGAAAAGGTTTACAGCTACTGCCCAAGTTGTGATCTGGGGTGTTAAGATAGCAGCTTCCAGACTGATTATTTTTTTTATATTTTTGTTCTGTTGTGATAAGTGTGTAAGAGTGACTCCGTTCCTAAGAGTTGGCGACATACCTCTTAACCTTTTGTCCCCCAAATGTGGAACATTGCCTCTCAAAATGTGGAATAAATTGGCAAAATGTGGAACACTTAACTCTTTACCTAAGAAACTCAGTACACTTTTACAATAAGGCTTTTATATTCACACATTTTCTGGTTAATTAAATAATATATTTTTTCACATCATTAACTATAGATTTTTGCTTTAAAATCTTAACATTGAATGTGGGAAAAGTCCTGTCAATGTGGAACAGGGAGCTTTTGTAAAGTAAAATGAGGAACTGATCCTCATAATGTGGGACAGTTGAGACTCGAGGATCGAGGTATGCTTGGTGAATTTGTACAGTTGGATGTGTCTTTGCTTGCATATTGTTTTATTTAAGCCTCCATTAATACTGCTGTTGACGGGGGGGGAGGGGTTATTACATTTTATGGGGCAACCCTGAGTGCCTTTTGATGGGTGCGGCTCAGTTAAGCACTTCACATTTTAATGCCGTAATGTTCAGTGCTTTTCATTACATCGCCGTCAATTACAGCGCTGCAACAATTGAAAGGTGCTTCACTTCGGCGCGGCTTATTTCAAAGCTTTCTATTGCACTTGTTCCACACATTGCTTACTGTAATGTTATCCTAGTTTTTTCACTAGTATCTACCTTTGCTCTGTCTCATTTAATCCTGTGCATATATTATCTTTTACCTTCCTAATGTAACCAATTTGTCTTGCCCTGCTATGTAGCGCGATGCGGAACTTTTGTAAAAGAGCCTGTGGCTCAAAGGTGTTAATCGGAAACCTAAATAACTTGCTTAACGAACACAACAAATGTTCACAGCTTGCAAAGTGCTTTATGATACAATGCGTTATCCTGGGGCACTGCTGTGAGTGGACACTGGCTGCTCTGCCACCCGTTGGGATGTGAACGCACTGGAGCTGGAGTTTTGGCCCTGCTGAGGAGCCAAACACGGCAGGAGTTTTGTGCTGTTGTGTGGATGCTGTGCACCACTTTCTGAATAAAAGGGTTCCGGGGGAAAACACCAAGACTGTCTGCAGTTATCCAGCACTACGTCCTGCAGCTGAATGCCGCAGCCAAGTATGGACCCACCTGAAAAGGGAACTGGCAGCCGCAACACGCATCAAAAGCCAATATGGCTTACTGGCGCTGAGACCGGATGGCGCTGTAGTGACACAGTGCTTAATCAGTTACTGCTGAACTGACGGCGTTGCATTATCCAGTGCTAAAATGTGATGCGCTGAACTGGGCTACACCCCTTTTGATTGCAGCTGTTTTCTTGTATTTCATGCTGTGTGAGAATGATGGAATTGTCTGCATACAGTTTCATACTGCAACAGACTGTGGGTTTCATGGAAAGTTTCAGGAACTGCATTCTGCTTCTTATCTTTCCATATTAGTTGAATACTGGTGGTGGTACTCGAGGTGTATGAACCATGTTGATGTATGGTAGGAACACCAAAATTTGACATAATTAGCAGGACGATTTTTGGTGTGATGTACATTGTCTGCCTGTTGTGTGCTTATTTAACACTGAGATGTATTTTTCTGTTTACCTTAGTTTAAAAACAACAATGGAGAATTTTGTGGTAGAGGAAACACCATCCGCATGCAATCGCTCCAAGATGGCAATGTTCATCACTGCTCGAGATCGTGCATGAGAGTTTGGGGCTGACCTACATGAGGATGGGGCAAACTGTTCTGCACTTCATGCAACATCATTCTAGACCATGTTTGAAAATCTACCATCGGTAACCATCTCAAGTCCAAGACACACACAACAAGCGGAAGGACGAATTCGAAGAACAGGGGAACAGAAAGAAACAAAAGACACTGATGACCACTCTTCAGTGCAACACAGGAGCCAGGGCAGAGAAAGTGACCGTCACTCAAGCGTTTGTCAAAATGTGCCTAGAGGCTAACATACTGCTAGAGAAGGCTGACCACCCATCAGTCAGAGCTTTTCTTTCTGACTTTGTGAAGAATGGTGGGTCCTTTCCCCAATCAGATCAACTGCGGAGAGCATACCTTCCAGATGTTTATGACAATGAAAAAAAACACATCAAAAGCCAGAAGATGGCAGGGAAGAAGATCGCCATCATAATGGACGAGACAACTGACATTGAACATCGGGCTATCTTAAACATTTTGGCTGTGCCCTGGGAGAAGGATGTCACAGGTCGAATATTGCCCCTACCTGCTGGACACCAAATTTCTGGCCAGCGTGAATCACAGCACTGTGGCAAGGGTTGTGATCAAGACAGTCACCGATTATGGGATTGACTTTGCAGACATTTTCATATTTGACTCTGACAATGCAGCCTATATAAAAAAAGACATTCACAGATATCTGGAAGGGCTTGTTCCCCAACTGTGTGCACATCACCTGCCTTGCACACATCCTAGACCTTGTTGTAGAAGCACTGGAAAAGCCATTTTCTCTATCACTAATGTTCATGAAACTTTTCAGGAAGCTATTCTCTCTTCCAAGTGGCAGAAAGGGCAGGTACCTCAGACATCTTAGAGAAGTGGACCCGACAAACAGAGTAACAATGCCACCTGACCCATGCTCAACCAAATGGAGTTCCCAGTATCGGGCAGCAGTGTATCACGCAAAACACATCGCATTCCACAAAAGTTTTATTCAAAAATAAATAAGCATCACCAAAATGCCATGTGCGTCTCTTCAAGATTTGCATGATCTTTTATTTGATGATTCACAGTATGCTCAGCTTCAAATGGAACCGGGATTCCTTGCAGAAAAAACTGGCAGACTGTGTAAACTTCCGGATCGATTCCAGTCACAAGTGCCTATTGCAAGAGATGCCGTGGATACGCTGGAGGAACTTCGTATCCACCTTGAAATACAGCGGCAGCTGCTTGCAGAGGGCAGTGGCCATATAATGGATATGCCAGAGGCAGAAAGTATTCCACTGAGAACTTTGTCACAAATGATGGTCACATTTAGAGAAGCTTTCTGTGGTGCAATAGACAAGCTAGACAAATACATGTCCATCAATGGTCAACCGGGGTATCTTTTCCTAAAGGAAGTCAGGCTCTTTGATCTGACAAAAATTACCTTCATGCCCCCCAAAAAAGAGGACCACAGCTCAATTCCACTATGGGATGATGTTCCTAGGGAAGAATTTGAAATGTATACAAAGATACTTGAGCCAAACCATGTAGACAATATGAGTGGTGAAAAGGATCTCGATCGGTTTTGGAAAAGTGCCCAAGAGAGGACTCCACAGTTGGCAGCATTGGCACTGACATGCATAAACGCTGTTACAAACTCTGCCGACGGTGAGAGAAGTTTCAGTGTGCACAGCATGATTTTTACTGAGCAGCAACGTGGCCTGTCAGAGGACAACATACGGAGGATTGTCTTCTTGTGCTTTAATGGCAAACACAAAGAAGATTAGAAACCATTATTCCCAGCACTGACTTTTATTGACATTTAACATTTTCATTTCATTTTGACTATATATATATATATATATATATATATATATATATATATATATATATATATATATATATATATATATATATATATATATATATATATATATATATATATATTGCATGGTTTTCTCATTCATTTGTGGTGGTGGTGGTGGTGGTGGTGGTGGTGGTGGTGTAGGGTGTATCATTTTTAGCTTGTAGTTCTATGTTTGTATAATAAAATATTTTTTGCTTTAAATTCATAGTGGAATGTTGAGTGCATATTTAAATTTTTTTTTTTTTCCTTAATCATTTTTCTCCCCATGGGCAGCCAGTCAGCCTTATCTTCCACGTCTTGGCATCCTCCGTTGTTTCCAGTTGCCATCCCGAGGACATTTCTTGGCTCCTATTCGGGTCCTGCAGCTTCATCCCCGTGGCTTACCCCCAATGGCGGGGAGGTGGCGAGCCACCCTCTTCTCGTCCACCAGGACCGGATCCAATGTTGCTGCGCTCCTTTCGGAGCTGAAGCTTCCCCCCCATAGAGAGGCCATCATGCCAAGCTGTGACCAGTGCCCAGTTTTCCCTGTTCAAATTACCCCAGACGTGAGGCGTGCAATGACGCCAACGGACAGCAGCACGTGCACTTCCGCACTCACTCCTTCCCGGCGTCTGCCCCACCACATCCCCCAGTATTACCAGGAAACACTGCATCACCCCCTGCCTCCACAAGGGGCTGCCAATGCTCTGATGGCCAGTGCATATTTATTTAACTGATATATACTCATTTATGAGCATGCGCAAGGAGCTTGGTAAGCACCGCAGAATTCAGCCACAGCTGCAGAATTGCCGCAGAATTGCCACAGAATCTGCATCTGCCCTGCCGCAGAAAATATGATGGCCTGCCACAGAATGTAGGTCCACTTTGCTGCAGTAAACACGGGGCCCTGCAAACAGCACACCAGAGAGGCAGACAGACAGGCACCCAGCCGCCATGGAGGACACACAAAGAGAAAGAGGGATGGAGAGTGCACCATTCCTGATGGAGGCAGTAATGAGGGGTGTGAGGAGGCCGGGGGAACAGCTCCATGGCCGACGAAGGGCCAGGTGGTGGTATGCCCTACACAGGTGGTATCGTGCCCGCATCACATTCGAGAACTATACTGACACCGAGATCATGGGCCAGTACCACCTGAACAGGGCCATTCTGAGGCAGTTCTGTGAGCTGTGCAATGAGGAGATGCAGGCACCCACCAGACGTAGTCACGCCATGTCCGTGGAGACCAAGGTGATTGCCATCATGTGCTTGCTTGCCATAGGCACCTTCCAAAGTCCAACAGGGGACACCACGGGTATCACCCAGTCGGCCACATCCTGCCTCCTCACATAATTCCTCAAAGCCCTGCTGCCACGTGCTTCGGAGTTCATATGGTTCCCCAGCACACAGGTGGAGTATACAGCAAACATGCAGGCCTTCCACAGGGTTGCACGCATGTCTGGCATGATTGGGGCCATTGAATGCACCCATGTGGGCATCCACATGCCACCTGGCCCCAAAGACATGGCGTATATCAACAGGAAGGGGAGCCTGAGCATTAACTGCCAGGTGGTGTGCGATGCCACGGGGCACATCATCAATGTGTGCACCACAGACCCTAGGAGTGCACATGGCACATTCATCTGGCACAGCTCTGTGCTGTGCCACAGGTTCAAACATGGGAACATTCCCACGGGCCACCTTGTGGGTGAGTATGGCATGGGTCAGAGGCACGAGTGGCATGGCAGACCTGGGATTGGGGGAGGCAGGGTGTGTGTGGTGGTGTGGGTGCCATGGACAGGGCAAGTGGTGCAGAACAGCATAGCAGAGGGCTAACCATGTCACACACCACACAGATGACAGTGTGTGCCCACTAAGGCCCTGGCTGCTCACCCCCTACCGGCGACCGTTGTCCCCTGTGGAGGAACATTACAACGAGGCACACGCCAGCATGTGCAACATCATCGAGCATGTCTTTGGCATGCTGAAGGCACGATTCCATTGCCTAGACGGGTCAGGCGGTGCCCTACAGTACAGCCCTTTGAAAGCCTGCAGCCTATTCCAGGCTTGCTGCATACTGCACAACATGGCCATTGACCATGGGATAGCTGTTGAGGCTGAAGAGGGCGACAGTAGTGGGGACGATGTTGACAATGGACCAGAGGGGGGTGTGAGCCCCCCCAGGTGGAGGGACCCCGACTGATACAGCAGGCCCAATGGCACCACGACATGGTTGCACAAGAACACTTCAGAGAACGCAGGTAGGTGTTGTGGCACACATGCATGGGCCACACAGACCAGCACACCACACACATGCAGGGGCATGCATGGTGAGGGGCATGCACAGACAGTGGTGCAAAGCAGGGGAAGGGAGGTAGTGGAACACACCAACACACAGTAAGACACACACACACACGCTGCACATACACACACACGTACGTAGTGGATGGTGGCGTGGGTCAGATGCAGTGCACCAGTGCACAAGCGCAACCGGTGCCAGTCCACCCTCATCACCCCCACACCACATGTCCCAGCAGCCAGCAGACACACACAGGCAGCATGGCACACGGATGTGCAATGCACACACACAATGCCCATGAGTGCATAGGCAGCAGCAACAGACTGCAGGCAGGGCAGCACACACCTCAGGGCAGCCACACAGACCCACGGCCACCACAGCCATGTGGGCAGCTGCGCCATGGCCGATCGGCAGCTGTAGGCTGTGCATCAGCCATGGGGGGGTGTTAGAGGCCCCCCCGGGGTGGATGTGCGGGAACGCGACTGTGTCCCCACGGGTGTGTGTAGGCAACCAAACAGGCCAGCCCCAGGTGTGCCGGGGATGCCTACATCCAAACGCAGTGTCCACTGTGATAGGGTCACCTGACACCAGGTCCGTGGGGTGAACAGCACACTGCGGGGGGTTCCCTACACACGGCCGCACCCAGTGGCAGCCAGCAATACAAAGCCATCCACAATTGCACCAGTAATGTGATCCATGGATGCAGTCATGGCCTCCTGCATGCGTTGCAGCCCCTCCAGGATCTGCGCAATTTCCCTGTTCTGCTGATCCACAAGCTGGCACACCTCTGCCCACAGTGCATGCACCCCAGCAGCGAGCAGCACCTGTTGCTCAACAGATGCCCACAGCAGCTGGGTGTGCACTGTCAGCAGGTCCACATCCTGTGGCTCCTGGCCGGGATGCCGATCAGCACGGGGGGACTTGCCACGCTGTCCAGCCCCCCGCTCTGGTGCGCGCTGCACAGTGGGGCCCACTGGGGGAGGGTGTTCAGCAGGTGTACCGGCAGTGGACCCTGTGTCTGGCCACCCAGTGGGACCTGCAGCCCGCTGCTGTTGCCTGGCATGCTGCCCATTGCCACCCTGCACCTGCGCGTCCATACCACAGCAGTGGCACTGCACACAGCTGCACCCGCAGAGCTGGCAGGTGGCTGTGCAGATGCAGGCATGCCACTCTGCCCATATGCAGCCTGTGCTGCTGGCATGGGCAATACACCCACAATGTCACCCATGCCGTTCAGGATCAATGTCACATTGTCATCGGAGTTGGACCCCGCCCCGAACTGTGTCTCTGCACACAGCACATCAAGGCTGTCATCCTGCAGAAACACATCCAGGGCCTCATTCGCCACTAGGCCTAAGATGTCGACAGGCACTGTGGTGCCTGGTCACAGCTTGTTGGGACCATGGATGACGGTTGACATGGCTAGCCCATCCACAGGGGTTGGTGCACCATCCACAGGTGCCGCAGCTGCCGCCACCCCATCCTCTGCACAGAGTCGAGCTGGTGCTGCAAGAGAAGGAAGTAGTGTCAGTAATGTGGTGCCCATGAGGCCCCCCATGCACACTGCCACCATACGTGGCCAGCAGTGTGCCATGCGCGTGTGCGCACACGTGCATATGGCATGCACGATGGCTGCATGCACACCAGCATGCCCGTGTATGCACACCCTGGCCCACTATCTGTGCATTGCTGACATACATACCATGCAGGGGTGGGCTGCTGCCCATCTGGAATCCCCCACCAGGCACACCCTCCACCGAGGTGCTGCAGATGGTAGCTGTCACCAACTCCTCTGACGGTGTCAGTGTGGGTGCATCTGGTGGCCCCCCGCCAGTGGCATTCCGGGACACTCTGATTGCCGCCACCTTCTCCTTAATGCATCGCCTGTACATTTCGACCTTCTTGCAGCACTCCTGTGCTGACCGCTGGTGGCTGCCGTGCTGGTTGACGTAGGCTGCCACCTCATCCCATCCAACAGCCCTGTCATGTGGTGTGCCTGTGGCACTGCTCAACAGGGCTTCCCCATCGAGGTAGGCCTCAAACAGGGCATCTGTCTCTCCCTTTGTGAAGTTGGGCCTGTGCCTGCATGCAGGCCCACACTCCTCACCCTCATCCTGTCCCGACATGTTGCCTCCTGTGAACATGGACAGCACGGTGTGTCAGCGGCAGCATAGTCATGTGCAGTCCCACCCTGCTGTGCTGCTGTCTCCCTGCGATGTTACAGCATCCTCCACTTACCTGTCCAGGTTGCAATACCGGTCCATGGCCTGTGCTGTACAGTGGCGCTTATAAGGTGCAATGCGTGCAACTCAGGTTGAGTGCAACAGTAATGATATGCTAATGCACACCACTGTGTTCCACATTGGCTGAGCTCATTTGCATAGTGCATCTGAATATCGTAGAACTGCACCATGTGCAGCTGCGGTGCGCCGGAACAAGCCTGTGACACATAGTCCACGTGCCTGCAGTGTGCATGTGCGCTGCGCATCCCATGGTTCAATTGCACACACAGCACTGACACTGTGCATGTGGCACAGGTTCAGGCCACACATCATGCCATGCACCCTATTGCGCACAAGCGCACTGCATGATGGTTGATGACCTCTGACCCACGGGTCACCTACATGACCCTGTGACCTCACTAGGCCCCGGCATTGTGCGCATGCCTAGCATTGCGCAATGGTCCCGCATCGCACAACACATTGCACATCCACGTGCTGTGCAATTGAGGCAGTATGTAGCATCTTGCACACGTGGCAGGCATGTGCACTATGCACCATTTGCAGTGCCACCTCAGATAGCGGCCATGGTGCAGGGCAGTGAACTTGAGTGAGGTGGAACTTGTGAATCTGGTGGCAGTTGTCCAGCCCTTTGAGGGGCAACTGTATGGGTTAGTGCCCCTGCAGCAGGCCAAGGGAGAGGTGTGGCAAAGGGTTACTGTGGCCCTTGAAAGGCGGACGGCTGTGCCACACACTGCCGAGCAGTGCAGGCACAGATATGGTGACCTGAGGAGGAGGGCACCAGAGTGCCTCACAAGGTTGCAGCCACGCGTGCAGCATGGTGCAGTGCCACAGCCAGGTAGGTTCTTGCATGTTGCCCGTCAAACCAGACATGTAACTGCCCTATTAGCACTGCTGCTTGGCATGGGCCGCAGCAGGTTACATAGCTATCCAGCCATGCACCACGTGTCGTGCCCAGCCACTGCATGTGCTGCAGTCATGCTGGTGTGCAGGCCACAGGACAGACAGGGGTGTGACATGTGCACAGCTGGCAGTGGGCGGGGGCACTGTTGCCATGCTCGTGTACCGATGTCCACCTCTTCTGTCTCCCAAAACAGGGCCGGAGGACCGCAGGAGGGCCAGGGTGGTGGCAGTGGAGCAGGCCAGGGCAATGCGGCCCACTGATGGAGAGCAGGCAGTGCCAGCAGCGCAGTCCAGTGCGGGTGAGTACACTCCTGTTGTTCATCACTGTGAGGGAGGGCCAGTGGGGTGGGTTTATGGCCAACCATGCCTTGTACCTTGATAGCTGTGTGTGGCACACAGTCCACCATGCATGCCACAGTGGCTTGGACATTGGCCACATGTACCGGCTGTTGGTAGGGTGGGCATGCACCCGGACGTCACCAGTTGTGCTTCAGTACTGCTGTTGCAGTGTGCCATGTGGCCGACACTGTGTGGTTCCCATGGCCACTGTGCACCAATGTCCACCTCTCTGCACTGGCGTAGTGTTCCATGACATGGGCAGCCATTGTCCCCCCCTGCCTGAGCCCATACGGACCTATCCAGGGATGTGTCCGCATGCTGCCCATTGTGCTCTGTGGGTGGGCATGGTTCCCTGGCCCATGTCACTGATTTCCTGTCTTCTCCCTTGCCATAAGTGTCAGGAGGACTGCAGGTCAGAGGCCACAGAGGGTGCAGATGAGGCTGCTGTGCAGGATACTTGGCATCATCACGAGGGTGCTGCATGTGGTGGTGGCAATCCACCATGATTCAACGGCCAGAAGACAGAGACAGCATGTTGGTGGAGCTTCCAGCCATGGTGGCAGATAGCTGCACTGTACATAGCCCCTTTTACCCTTGTTAGCCCTGTTCCCCCACAGTCCTCTGTCCCATTGTATAGCCCCTGATCTCTGTCCCCGTTCCTCTTCGTACCTTCTCTGTCCCTGCCCCTGCCCCTGTTCTTGTTCCTGTTTTGATGTTTCACGTGTATAAAGCTTTTCTGCCTACATGCCTGTGTCCATGTCTGTTTTGCGGGTGGCGTGTGGAGCCATTCCACAATGCACTTATCTCTGTTGATGGTATTTGGGGGTGGGGGTGGGGCTGTGTGCTGCTACTGTGGTTCCCTGCTGAGTGCAGTGCTGTGTAGCATTGTGTTGTGGTCATCGCCCAGTTCGCTGGGTTTGCCATGTGGTGTCAGGCTCACCATGGGGCTGTGGTGTGGGGTGGACAGTGGATGTGTGCATGGTGTTGCTACACTGCCATGGTCCTCCATCTGGCCCTGTCCTCCCACTGGGGTGGAGGTGTCTGCATCCCCTGTTGTGCTCCCAGTTGTATGTGGGCTGCCACTCTGCCTGAGCCCTGCTTCCTTCACTGCCCAGTGTGTGGGCAACATGTGTGCATGTTGGGACTGGGTGTGTTTGGCTCCATGGTCCTGGGGTGGCCATCCACTGCAGCATGGTGGCTGGTGCGGTCTTGCCATTGGGGGGGTGCCAGTGGCTTCCCTGTGTTGGCCATCCTCCTCTCCTGTCACCTCCTGCCCATGCCATGTCTGTGTTCTGGGTTCCGGTTCCTAGGCATGCCCCTATCCACCACCTGTGGATGGCCATTGGGTGCTGTGGTGCATGGCACCACTGCGGGTGGCTGTGCTCCCTCACATGTGCTCCATTCTACCATCATGCACTGTGCCTGTGTGTATACTGCTGTGCCCTGCTGGCCAGGCTCTGTGCCCATTGCCACTGTCCTTCCCCAGCTGTGTCCCTGGGTCCCATGTCTCTGCACTGCCCCCCCATGGTTGTTGCTCTGCTCAGCACTTCTGTGGTTGCACTGGTGCTTCTCTGGTTGTGCCATGGCACACCTCCTGTTGCACCATGGTGCATGTGTGCCATATTCAGCTGTGTTGTGCCAGCGCAGTTCAGCGTGCACAACCTCTGAATATGGCACCCGTTGTGCCCTGGCACATCAGCTTTGCGCTGCACCGGACTTGTGCCTGCCTTTGGCACATTTCTGAATATCTGGCCCTCTGTGTTTTCTAGTGACAAAAGTTGTGAATTGTTAAACGTAGCTGTCACTTTAGGAGGGTTCTAAAAACTTGAATGTTAGCATAGTTTATTTACCTCCAAAAGATACTTCCCCTAGCTTTGATAATTTTGTCTCCTGTTTTAAAAACTTGAATACTAACCATGAGAAGAAAGTCTTCGGAGACTTAAATATTGATTGGTTAAATAAGATAAAAAATATCAGGATAAAGTGAATGCCCTTAATCTTACACAAATGATGGCTGAACGCACTCAAATTAACTATTGAAGTGGAAATGATGCACTAATCGATTGGTTACCTTCTTCTAAACCTCACAGAATTATTATTACTTCAGTATTATCAGATACGCTTGGTGATAATTTTACCTTATATTTTAAATGGTCAGGCAAGGTAGTAAAAAGGCTACTAGTTTTGTCATACGCACTGATCTTGCCAAGAACAAATTAATAGCCTTTAAACAAGCTTGTTTAGCTTTTACTTGGTCCAATTTGGATGCAGTGTCATTAGTTGATCTGTTACTTGATTTTTTTCATTGAAGAATTTACTAAGATATATGACCAGTTTTCTCCAATTTAAAAAAAAAAAAAAAAAAATAGATCAAGAGGTAACCGTTTACAAAGTTTAACATTAGAACTTACACAATTAATAATACACAGGGACCAAAAATGGAAATGATTTAGGCAAACTAAAGAACCCACACATTTTAACTGACTTTAGGCAGTTAAGGAATAAGTGCAAAAAACAAACTCTATTGGACAACTCCAGGTATTATTGTGAAAAACAAAACTTGGCTATTAAAAAATCTAGAAATTTTATGGAAGGGATAAATTAACTTTTTGGTACCAGAATTAAACAGTTGATTAAATCTTTAGACATTAATGGTTCACTGTGTTCTGATCCAGTAAATACAGTTGATTATTTTAATGCATATTTTACAAACACAGTTGACAAGATAGCAACTATCTTACTCGCACTCAAGCCATAACAGAAGGTGCATTTGTAACTGATAAGACAGCTGTTTTACTGTAAGAGACTATTAGTTCAAACATGATTAAAATACTTAAAAAAGATGACATTTAAGACCGGGGTGAATCCTGATGGAATTGCTATGAAGTTATTTATTAGTATAGCTATAGATAAACTGATTGTTCCAGTAACAAAAATATAGAATTTTCCTCTGCATTATCAGGAAGTCCCAACTTTGTGGAAACATGGTACATGTTACTCCAATTCATAAAAGTGGTTCGGTGCAGGATGTTACTAATTATCATCCCTTTTCAGTCCTCTCCCCACTCTTCCAAGGGCCTTAGAAAAAAATTATGATCAGATTTCTGACTAAAATAAACATCATTTGCAGGCTAAAGAACAACATGGTTTTCAAAAATCACATAGTACTATTATAGCACTTGATAAATTTATTTTATAAATAAAATTCATGAGGCTTTGGATAATGAAGACAGGTTTGAAGCAATTTACATTGATTTGTCAAAAGTATTCGATTCAGCAAATCGTAATTTGTTGTTGAGAAAATCGAGCAATGCAGGCTTTTCAACATCAGGACTGGGCTGGTTTGACAGTTATCTTAGTGACAGATGTCAAAAAGTGAAAATACTTGTCATTTCTTGGTAAAGATGCATTAGTTTATGTAATGCCTTGCAAAATGATAAATAAAAAGTTTAAAACAAAAGTGAAAATGCAGGGTCATTTTTTAACATTTCATCTGGTAAATCTCAGTGCCCCACCAGGGTCCATTTTAGGCCTGTTAATATTCAGTTTGTTTCTGAATCATCTCCCGAATACTGCCGAACCAACTAAAATTCTGCAATATCCAAATTATACTGTATTGTTTACAAAGGACAAAGAATTGAGTAATGTAAATGATATATTACAACGGGGCTTTGACAATGTCCAAAGATGGCTTGAGGGAATGAAATTGTGCCTTAATAAAAAAAATAATACATGCAGTTTTGCAGCAAAAGAAATACATTACTGGAACAGACTTTACAAATAAAGACTCTTAATGGTCAATTATTGGAACACGTAGACTCCTATCGCTATTTAGGAGTTGTATTGGGCTCTAATTTATCTTATTTGCAGCATAAAGATGTTTTGGTTAAATCTGTAAATATGAATTTGGTGTCTTATTTCAGAATAAATCTAACTTAACTATAGAAGCTCACAAACAAATTATTTTGTCCCATTTTATTCCAATAATTGAATATGGGTTGGTGGTATATTTCTCTGCTGGAAGACTGAATTACATAGAGTTGAAATACTTTTGAATAGGGCATGTAGATTTGCTTATAATTTATTATGGATCATCATACTTCTAATATATATTCCACTGCAAACCTGCCAACTCTTACTCAACGGATAGATTATTTAATTAGCTGTTGGGCCTAGAAGATGAATTACGGTTGTGTACCTCAAAACCTGGGTCAGTTAAACATAACACCTGTAGCTCTACTATTACTATAGCAACAAGGAGACTAGCTTTGAAATTGCCACACTGTAGAAAAAAGATAGATCAAGATTATTTTTATGACAGATTAGGTTGCCTTTCAAATTCATTACTTTATGAAATCACCAGCATTGATTGTTATTCACAATCTGCACAAACTTTGAAGATACATTTGATTATGCTGTACTCCTGCACCTCTTAGGACTGAGCAAAATTATCTCTGTGAAATTATTTGTATACATACTTGTTTTATGTATGGTCACCGATGAAACCAGGCAAATATTGTCCATAGGCCTTCATTTTAAATAAAATGAAAAAAATAATTACCTGACTGGCAGGTTTCAATCTGTCTCTTTGAATTTCACTTCCTCTCCACTCATCAGAATTACAACCCTAGTACTTCAGGGATATATCTTGGGGCCTATTTTGTTTACTGTTTTCTTGAATGATCTAGTTGATATATTGCACAACTCCGAATCCTGTATTGTCATGTAGACAGATTATATTGCTTTGTACAGAAGGGTATGTATCTAATGTGAGTGATAACCAGATACTTGTGGCCTGACTTTCAACTGGTAAAAAAATGGTTGCTAAAAATGGCCTTCTACTGAATGTTGGTAAAACCCAGTATATGCAATTTGGTACAAAACAGAAAATAAAGACTTTAATCCCTCTAGCTTTTTTTTCCTATAGCTGTTTGCCCACCTGTCACCACCTTCTTCTGCTGTCGGGCCCCAAAGAGGCTACCCTGAGGGCCATCACATACAGCGATGGGGGAACATAGTGTTTTTCCCGGTTTTCTCCCCTTCTGTCCCCGGGGTCCCAGCAGACACAGTCACACATGCACAAGGAGATGCGCATGAGTGCCAGAACTGGTAAAGACCCTGCTACACCCACCTGGCCTAGCGTCAGCCCCCCATTGACCCAACAGTGCCATCGAGCCACCACCTGGTAGCAGTCAAGTGCCAGGAAGGCTAACCTCCCCAGTCCAGGAGAGCTACCTGATGGACACTCAATCCTCTCCCAACACCCCCCTCCCGGCCGACCCCCGGCGGCCCGAACACATTCCCAAACTGGGGTTGCCGGCATGGGAGAGGTGAAGTGCTCCTCGGTGCCTCTGCACTCTACGCCACTGGGCCGGCTACCTATCTAACTTCTTTAAGGATATAAGTGCACCTCTGTGGAGAGAGTATACATTTTTAAATATTTCAGTTTTATCACAGACCAGACTCTCTCTCTTTCAAAGAACATATCTCCCCACTGGTCAGGTCAGTACACGCTCACCTTGGCCAGCTTTATAGGCTAAAACAAAAGTCCACTCACTCTAAGAAAGTCCTGGCCTGTTCTTAGTGGACTTTGGGCTTCCAGTCTGCGCCACTGCCAGTGTCATGAACTTGCAAAGAGTTGGCATCCTATAGAATTCCATATGTAGATTTGCTGCCTCCATCCCCAGATTTTCAAATCACTGCACCATTTACAAATGCCAAGGCTGGCCTTCATTTTATGCATTATGTATTTCCCCCTTATCAGTTTTAGACATTTTTTAAAAGGTCCTGTTAAATTTTTATTCTTGGCTGATGCTAGTCCCAATACTGGTTCCCAGAGTATTAGATCTGCTCACATTTATTTTATAAGACCCCCACTTTTCCATTCCTCGTTCTTGTATTTATAAACACATTACATCTTGAAATAATTTACCTGCCTTGCTACACTCTGTCAGTTCACAGAGTGTTTAAATTGGTATTAAAATAATACTGTTTGGATTTGTCAATGTGCAAGTGTAATGTTACCTGATTACTGTGTGAAGTAGAAGGCAAGGCACTCATGGACTGCCGAATAAATCAAGTAAAACAAAAATACAGTTAAGTGAATTTATTATGATAAAGTGGAGGCTCACCACCAGGGGCTGAGGGTTCAAGCTGGCGAGCCTCCACTTTACCACAATAAATTCACTTGAACTGTATTTTTGCTTTATTGATTTATTCAGCAGTCTGTGAAAGCATTGCCTTCTACTTCTAGTTTTCTCTGTTTGGGCTGGCCGTCCTGCTCTGCACCCCATTACTCCTGGACACGACTTATTTTCATGTTTCTGATTACTGAGTACTCTGATGTATCATATTGTCAATGTGCAAGTGAAATGTTAGCGGATTACTATGTACTCTGATCTATTGCATGTTTACTGTTCTCCCGTATGTTCTTGGATGTATTGCACATTTATCCTTTATTGTTGCCTTTATTTACATTGTTGGGTCCCCCTTGAAAATGGGCATCTTATGCTCTTGGATCCAACCTGGTTAACAAATTTCAAATGAATTAAACAAGCATGCTGTGCAAATACATACCAATTTATGTGTAATACTTAACCGCTCTACCTCCCTAGGTACCTGGTGATTCCTCTGATAATCAGAAATGGGTCCAGGCTTACCTTAAAGGCCTGCACTGTCTTCATGTTCACTGTCTCCACTGGTAAGCTGTTCCATAGGTTCATCACCCTCTGGAAGAAAAAGCAGCTCCTAACAAAACCCCTAAATTTACCAACAGATCTTCAGGGCACAACCCCATGTCCCACTGCAGGGCACCAGACCACAAATCTCTCTCTGTGGGCCACCAAGTGGCCAATGGAAGTGTGTTGCACTTATATGCTGGCAACCTGGGTTCAGGAGTGTGCTCAGGGTCAGCGCTCAAGAGGTTAGGCTTGGAGAACAAGCTATTGACAGCAATGTGTCCCAGCCAGTAGCTGGCATGTTCCAGCACCACAACAGCTCCTACTGCTGGGCCAGACAGTATGCTTTCCTAGCAGTACAATGCTGTGTGCATGCAAGGCACCTTCCAGATGTTGTGTGTGCCACCTGATGGCAGGGAACACAAAAGTGGAGGAAAAACCCAGCCACAGCTGAAGTTCTGCCCTCCACAGGCACCACACCATCAACCATGGCACCTGCTTCCACCAGATCCTGATTCCCAGAAAGACTTCTGAAGGGGTTCTATGATAGAGCCTCCAAAGGCCGCACCATGTGGGGAAAAACCATGACTAAAAAAGTCAGGGGAAGTACCTGGAGAAGGTGGGTGACGGGGCCGGTGAGGCAGAGTAAATGGGGGCCAGTTAGAGAGGAGTCTAAATGCTTGAACAAAAAAACTGATCTTGTTGACACCCTCTAGTATATGGACTTTGAGATCATGTCTCCTTTTAGCCTCTTTTTTCCCATGGTGAACATGTTAAGAGTCTGCAGCCTTTCCTCATAGCTTTTGGTCCCATACTGTTGATCATTTTGGTGGCCTCGTATTGCACGTGCTCGACTTTCTTAATGTTTCTTTTGTATTGAGGAGACCTGAACTGCACATGGTACTAGAGGTGGGGTCTGGCCAGGGCCTTGTAAAGTGGCAAGATTATATTCCCTGCTCTGTTGGTCATCTACTTTTGATGTACCTCAGCATTCTTCTGACCCTCCTGACAGCAGCCACACACTGCTTGTTGTGCTTTAGCCCCTTGTATAGACGCCCACAGGTCCTTTTACTCTTCAACTCCAGAAAGAGAAGCCTTATGCAGTTAGCAGGCCTCACCTTGCCTATTTATCTTTGCAGCACCCCCCCCCCCGGCCTGTTCTGCTGAGTGTCTCATCTGCCCAGATGTGGGTGAGCATAGCCCAGGGTGACTCCCATGTCTAGGCTTCACAGAGGCAACAAGCCTTTGTGTGAAGCAAATAAACAAATCAAAATGAAAGAAAAAGCCACTATGGTTCCCAAAAGAGGTGGCGGGGAAGGTTAGGGAGAAAAATATAGCATTTAGGAGGTATAAGGAAACACAGAAGGAGCAGGACAGAGAACTGTACCCATTAAGGCAGAAGGAAGCAGGGAGGGAAGTCAGAATAGCAAAGGCCCAAACTGAGGAAAAGATAGCCAACTTGGTTAAGAAGGGGGATAAAACCTTTTATAGGCACATCAGGGAGTGTAGAAAGACAAAGGGAGGGATAGTGAGGCTGAATAGAATGGACGGTGGGTGGGCAGAGAGGGACAATGAAAAAGCAGGGATACTGAATGATACTTCTGCTCAGTATTCACAAAAGAGGAGGGGGGGAGGTGCCTAATCCAATTGACTGAAGCACTCTAGATAGGGGGTTGATCCCAGTCCTTTCATAGAAGAAAGGGTTCTGAAAGAACTCCTAAAACTGAAGATGGACAAAGCAATGGGGCCTGATGGAATTCACCCAAGAATTCTAAAAGAATTAAGGGGAGAACTAGTGACACCACTGACTACCCTTTTTAACAAATCATGGTAGGATGATGTGGTACCCGAGGACTGGAGGAAGGTGGATGTGATTCCCCTTCACAAAAGTGGGACCAAGACAGAGGCAGGAAACTACAGACCTGTCAGTTTGACCTCTGTGGTAGGGAAAGTGATGGAATCATTTCTGAAGGAAAGAATTGTTGAGTACCTAGAGGCCAATGGGGCACAGGACCCAAGGCAGCATGGGTTCACAGCGGGAAGGTCATGTCAGACGAATCTAATTGATTTCTTTGACTGGGTGACCAAGGTAGTAGACCAGGGAGATGCTGTGGACATGGCCTACCTAGACTTTAGCAAAGCATTTGACAGTCCCACACAAAAGATTAATAATCATATTAACCAGCCTGGGAGTGGGTCCCAGGGTGGTAGCCTGGGTAAAACTTTGGCTGGACAACAGGACACAGAAGGCAATTGTAAACGGAGTCCACTCTGAAGAGAGAGAGAGGTTACTAGTGGGGTACCACAGGGTTCAGTACTGGGTCCAGTCCTTTTTAATGTCTTTATGATTGACATTGCAGAGGGACTGGAAGGAAAAGTATGCCTCTTTGCAGATGACACAAAGATCTGCAACAGGGTTGATACACAAGGAGGCATGGAAAGGATGAGAAGGGACTTGGCAAGGTTGGAGGAATGGTCAGAAGTATGGCAGCTTGGATTCAATGCAAAGAAGCGCAAAATAATGCACCTGAAAAACAAAAACCCAGGGGAAGATTACACAGTTGGGGGAACGTAGTAGTAATAACAAAAATGGAAATGGACCTGGGGGTAATCATATTAGATGACCTTAAGGTTAGCAAGCAATGTGAAGGCAGTAGGGAGCGCTGGGGGTGGGGATACTGGGATGTATTGGGAGAGGCATCACAAGCAGAAAACGGGAAGTTGTTATCCCTCTGTACAGACAGTTGATGAGACCCCATCTGGAGTACTGCATGCAGTTCTGGAGAACCCATCTCCACAAGGACCTAGACAGGATAGAGGCAGTCCAGAGGAGGGCAACTAAAATGATGCAGTGTCTGCAAGAGAAACCATATGAGGAGAGACTAAAGGATCTTAATATGTATACCCTTGAGGAAAGGAGGGAGAGGGGGGACATGATAGAAACTTTTAAGTACCTCAGTGGAATCAACAAAATCCAAGAGGGTAGTATCTTTCAGAAAAAGAGATGTGCAAGAACAAGGGGACACAATTTGAAGATAGAGGGGGGACGGCTCAGGGGCAATGTGAGGAAGTATTTTTTTCACAGAGAGGGTGGTGGATGCATGGAACAGTCTTCTTGAGGAGGTTGTGGGGTCTAAAACTGCGGGAGAATTCAAGAATGCATGGGACAGACATAAGGCAATTCTTGTGGGGGGTAGGAAGAAATAGGTTGTTGGTTAGGACATGCAGCTTATCCTGTAGGTAGGGAAATGGGCAGACTAGGTGGGCCAAGTGGTCCTTATCTGCCGTCAAAGTCTGTTTCTAGGGGCATTTGGATGTTATGATTCGCTGGGAGCCTCCTTGTAAACACTTCTAGCATGCACAGCCTTCCTCTGTTTACTTCAGATATCTGAAACGGTTACAATGTCACACAGATAATCACTCTCCACACCAGACTGATGGTTCATATGTGATCCCTTTTACTTGGGATAATGATTAAAGGTTAGTTCATATCAGCACTTCACAATTAATTTCTAGCATATTTGGGGTCCACATCTCGTATCTTAGTTTACAAGTGCTTGGACCATATTTCGTTCGAGCGAGTCATATGTCACTTCTCCTTAAGTGAGACTTTTCCATCCTTTACTGTTACCCTAGCATGCCTATGCACCACTCCTACCACTATAGGAACTACTGTAATCACATACAGTTCAGTATTCAATTGGATACCATACTTAACTATGGTTCTGGTATCCTGTTATGGACAATCACATCCCAAACAAGGATTAGCCCACTCTTAAGAAATAGTATACATGCTCTTTACCTTAATCTGACAGTGATCCTCTTTGATTACCTCCTCCAGCGTCCCTGCTAATGATGGTCCCTTTGTTATAGGCTCTGTACCAACTCCTTTGTTGCACTTCTACCTTGGCATCTTCAGGGAACCCTCCAGGCCAGTAAGCCACTGATGCACATACCTTGAGGGGATGCTCACTCAGAAACCCATTATTGTCATCCTAAGCCATTACCTTGCTATCCATACCCCCAACACTGCCCACCCACCAGCATTTTCTGCCTCGAGGCCTCCAAACCCAGGACAGGACATCCACAGCTGTCACCAGGAAGACCCAGTAGGGTGGTCTGGACACACAAGGGACCCACAATTTAGTCCCCTGGTGACCAGCAACCACTGTCTTTTATCCCCCCTCCAAAGGGCTTCCAACGCATCCAGCCTTGAAAACTCATGACATTGAGTACTTCTTCAACCCTCCAGCAGAACCTTCAGAGTGACCCAGCCTCAGATCCTTCCACCCCCTACTGTTATGGGCAGAGAGAGCCTGCCGAACAGTTCTGTGCCACTCTGACCCTAGCATCTTTCCACCAGACCAAGGCCAGTGAACCCTATCTGACTTCCAGTGATGCCCTGGGACCACAGAAAAAAAACATGTCCTTCTGACCCTGGTACCCTGCCACTAAGCCAAGGTCAGTGGGCTCAATCCCAGCCCCCAGGGCTCAAACCTGTGTGGTATCACCGGTATAGATGATACCTACTCTCCTGAACCCCAGCTACCATCTTCCACCTTGGGAGAACTCAACTACCTTCCCCCTGCCAAAAACTCCTATTTATCCCTCTGTCTCTCCCACTAGAGGACAAAGCGATTGGTGCACTGGCACCCAGTGCTTTGATGAACACTTTAACCCACCCCTTTTGTAGGAAAGGGTTCTTACATTTATTTATTTAAAATGTTATCTGGGATAATTCCTGTTGAGATATAGTATCTCATTTACAATAGGGGCCCAGTTACAGCAGCACAACCAGTTACAACATTCACACAGTGTTTATGACATAATGTGCATCATTAGTTAAAACATTAACATGTGTCCTGTTCATATACAAATAGGGTTGCATTCGGTTTTAGGCTGCTATCTATAAATGCATCATCTCAAGTAGGCATGCATACTTTGTGCAAATTTTAAAAAATATTGCTACATTTAGTGAGCTAGTTGGCTGTAGTGAGGTCTGAGTAGTGAGATGACAAGCAGAATGTAGTACCAGTTGAAACATTTCCTAGTCAGCTTGCTATCTCCCCATACACACACAGAATTGCATGCCCATAATGCTTTGTGTTGGCTTTGGGGCTTTTGATTGTATGTTCACATAAATCTCACAAACTGGTAAGGAGCTGCCATCTTGTATAATGTATGCCTCCTACATACTGTTCCTTTTTTTTTTTTGTACTTTCTATTTTTTCCTCCTCTCTCCCCTCAACTCCAGTCTTCTCGGGAGTACCGAGGAGTCATCCCACTACGGTTCACTCCTACCTGGTCAATCCTCCATCGCCCATGTAGCCTTGGTTTGCCCCCCGGGTGGGGACAGGGTGGGCTCCAACACCCCATAATTCTCTGGCAACGTCGGTCGGGAGGATGCCAGGAGGGCGACTGTAAATCGTGGGCAAGCTCTGGTTCTCTGTCTCCGCCAGAGCTGAAGTTTTTTTTTCCCTTTTTCCCTGGGGGTGGCCAGCGCCCTGACGTCAAGGCCTCACCGACATCTGCCATTCCCCGCCCCTTTGCTACACTTCTCTGGCACTTGCTGTATCTCCGGCTTCCGCCAGAGGTCAGCCGAGCACCGAATAGGGACCCCTGTCCCTCCCGGGAGAGGAGAGCTGTCTGCCAGACACTCGATCCTCTCCCTCCCCTGCCAACCCCCAGCAACCCGGGCTTGTTCCCGAACCTGGGTCACCAGTGTGGTGCGAGGTGTGGCGTCCAGCGCCTCATCCCTCAGCGCCACCGGACCAACCCTACATACTGTTCTTTCTTCTGATCAGCATTTACTGTAAATTACTTCACTTCTTTCTACTCACTATACAATAACAAGCATTTGTCATTGCTGAATGTTCACTGCTTGCATTGCTGTTGTATCAGGTCTTGCTTGTACACATTTTTATTATGTATTTACCCAGGATAGACCAGAAGAGATGCAATATCTCATCTTTAGTGGTGTCCTGCTTTTACATATTTTTAGATCGTATGTACCAAAGTTAGGCCAGATGAGAGGCAATACCTAATTTTTAGTGGGCTCCGACATTTTGACCCCAAATTTCCAAGTCTTTTTATCACCTGACATTATAAGCAAGACAGGTGGAATTTTTTCAAATCCCATCTGAAACGTGATTTTGCAGTGCAACTGTGAAAACAAGTTTTAGAGGGGATTTGAAAAATGACATCTGTCGTGTTTAGGAGGTGGGGTAACATGAGGGATTCATTGGACATTAGGGGCCAACATCTGCAAAAATAGTTACAAGTAAACATAGGAACAATTCAATCTTTCTTCATAACTTGGTTGTTTTTTCACATTTTGACCTCAATTTTCAACAATCTTGTTATGACCACTCCTTCTGAACATGACAGGTGTCATTTACAAAATTGTGGCTGAAATGTAATTTTGTACCACAATTGTGAAAATACATTTTGGCCAGGATTAGAAAAATGACAGCTGTCACGTTCATGATGTGGTGTGAAAAAAATTACTATGTTGAAAATCTGGGGTGAAAATATTGAAAATTAGCAAAGTTATGAACATGTGTTGAAAAAGTAAAATGCCCACTCATAACATTGTTGTTTTTTAATATTTTTACCCCAAATTTTCAACATAGCCTTCTTATGACCCCACAAGACCTTCTTATGACCCCACCTCATGAGCATGAGTGGAGAACATTTTCAAATCCTGCCCGAAAGATGATTTCACACCACAAGTGTGAAAACACATTTTGGCCAGGATCTGAAAAATGACAGCTGTCACATTCATGAGGAGGTGTGAAAAAATGGCTGTTGAAAATTTGGGGCCAAAATGTTGAACATTGCCAGAGTTACAAGCATGCATTGAAAAATGTAAATGTACCGTCATAAGATATAACCCCACCTCATGAACAAGGACAGAGAACATTTCAAATCCTGTCCAAAAGGCAATTTTGTGCAGCAACTATGAAATCACTGTTCGAGGCAGAGTTGCATAATTTCACTGCCATTATTCATGGGGTTGGATCCCAAAAAGGCCATGTTGAATTTTTTGGGAAAAAATATTCAAAAATGTCCAAGTTATGAGGATATGTTCAAAACCCAATGAAATACACTGAACCACATATGGTATCTGATTTCCTCAGTTCCCAGTCCAGCACTGAAGAGTAAAGATATGTCTCCATTCCAGAGAGGATCATGGTGCTGGACCCCGATAGGTAAGTAAGGGGTGGGGATGGTGGGTGCTAAGTGGGAGGGTAAGGTAGTGGGAGGATAAGGTGGGGTGAGGGGAATGGCGGTGCTGACCCGGTGGCTGCAACAGACAGCAATGGACACTTCATTTTTATAGGGTGCATAACAATTAAAAAAAAAAAAAGAGTACGATGAGTATGAGGGATGGTTTTGTTTATTTCAGGTACTGACACTGGGGATTGGGTACACCCAGTCTCAGTGATATGTTTGGCGACACTGGGGGGTGGGATCCCCGATGTCATGCAGTGAAAATGGGTGGGTGGTAGCCAGCACTGGGGATTGGGTATCCTGGTGTCAGAAAATTAATAAAGAAGGTGTGAGAGGGAGTGAGGGATGGTTTTCTTATATTTGGTGGCACTGGGAGTTGGCGCCCTGGTGTAGTATAGTGAAAATGACTGGGGTGAGGGATAGTAGCCAGCACCAAGGATTGGGCACCCTGGTCTCAGAAAATTAAGAAGGGTTGGGAGGGACTGAGGGATGGTTTTCTTCATTTTAGGTACCAACACTAGGTATTGGGCACCCCAGTGTTATGTTTGGCGGCACTGGGGGTGGGTTCCCCGGTGTCACAGAATGAAAACAGGTGGGTGGGGGGTACTAGCCAGCACCAGGGATTGGGCACACCAATGTTGGAAGGGATTGTTTTGATGTTAGGGGGGATGAGGACAACAGTAGGCTGATCATGACGCTGATCATTTCTGCTTGATGGGTGGCATTATGCATATCAAGAAAGTCACCCTATTATCCGAGTGGCTCTTTTCTTTGAACTACACAAAGTTTCTGCCCAGTTAGACCAGAACAGTGTCATGATCAGCCTGGCTGATGACTGGTCTGACACTGTCAAGCCCCTTGCAGCTGCCCTGCACTAAATCAACAGTGACAGACCTCTGAAAAGCCACTATCATACCAATATGTTCACTTTGCACAAGCGCAAGAGCAAACATAAAAAAGACTTTAACTGTATCTGCTGCCAGGAAGCTGAAGTAACAGTAGTCACCCATCCCTATGAGATTTAGCTTAAGCTTATTCTGGAATCCCAGGTGTTGGCCATAGTTAGAGGCTGTTTTTACCACTGCCAGTTTCCACCCCTTTCTTGAATCTGAAGATGTGAATACGGTGGTGCAGCTCTATGTTGTATCGAGGAGTAGTATAGTGCATTTAGCCAGATCAGATACCTGCAGTTAATGCAGAATGCTGCAGCTTGTTTCCTCACTCAGGCACTCTGCAGCCTACTGTTGTGTATTTTAGTAGGAAAAAGGTTCATACATTTCCCAGTCAGCTTACCCTTCACACACACGCAGATCTGGATACCTATGATGCTTCTGAGACTTTTGATTGTATGTGTGCGTACAGAAACCATACACATTGGAAAGTATCTGCCTTCTCTCTTGTATAGATCTTAAAGATTATTGTTGTAGTGCGTGTGTGTGTGCATGTGTCTTAACTGTTGTGAGGTCTGAGTAGTGGCATGTCAAACAGAATGTAGTACTAGTTGAAACATTTCCTAATCAGTTTAGTGTGCCCCCCTCCCACACGGAATTGCATGCCCATGATGTTTTGTGCTGGGTTTGAGGATTTTTGAAGCTATACCATTTGGAAAGTATCTGCCTTCTTATACCATTTATGCATCCTACATATTGTTCTTCATTCTGATCAGCATTTAAATTAATTACTTCCCCTCTTTCCATTCACTTCAGCAATAAAATGTTTCAGATATATCTGCTCCCAGCTTACAAGCATTTTATTTTTACAAAGGATAGCCTAGCTAAAATGCATCATGTCCTTTCTTTCTTTTTTTTTGTTTTTAACATATTTTTTCCTCCTCGCTCTGGGCCAGGTTGGGACCTCCTTCTGCCTGCTGCCAATGCCCTGATACCATCCACCTAAGATTCAGCCAGCTATCCAATGCAATGGGACCACCATCCCACCTGCAACACACCTCTGTGCTGCTTCCCTGGCTTACCTCCCAGAGCTGGGTACGCCTTCAGCTCCCTCAGCATTTCTACCCCACAGACATCTGGCCACCCACAGCAGAGGTGAAGACTGGTGGTATCCCTGCTAGATGCTGGCACAGATCCAGTGGTGGATGTGGTGGGCCAGCAGGGGCTTCATCTGCCTGATCCTGCACCTCCATTTTCCCTGTTCTAGTGCCCCGCCCCCCCCAATGTGAGTGCAAGGCAAGATAGGCTGCCAGTACACCCAGCACAGCCAATCTAAGACCACACTCCCAAGGCCACTCCCTGAAGCTGTGGATCCCCTGCACCACCACCTGTGGTCACCAAGGTGGAGGTAATGCAGTGGGATGCAGCACTCTCCCTCTCCAGAGGAGAAGAGTCTCCTGTGGGATGCTCTACCTTCTGCCCCCTCGGCCGGCCCTTCAACAGCCCAGGCTCATTCCTGAACCCAGGTCACCAGCATCGCGAGCAGTAGCTCTACTGCTGCACTGGCAGGTCAGCTTTGCATCATCTCCTTTTTACTGGTGTCCTGCTCCTGCTCCGGGCCACTTGACACCTCTCAATAGCATTGGTACTTTGATTAAAATTATTCAGGCTAATAGCTAATGAAATTACCATTGGTAACATATACTAGGAATTAGGTGCCCAATAACCAAATGAAAAGTTCCCTTTTCAGACCTTATACCCAGAGTTTTAAGACATGGAATGACAGCTGACCTTATCATATGCTGACTTAGACTGGGGTTCCTGATGAGTCTGGAGGTACTATATTGTGGTACATCACCATTGGCCCATTTATATTAGAAACTATATCAATAATAACTGCAGCTGAAGTTAAGTGACATCAGTCCTTGGTTTTTACTATTAAAAGCTCCTTCAAGGAAGCTTGGGTGTGTACCCTAGTATGAGGAATAAGCATCTCTATAAAAAAGAAACCAAAGCTTAGAAGGGCTGTGTTGTTTAAATATAGTGATAAAATAGAGGTGTGTTGAACTGTGCAAAGATTTATACTGTCATTTGTTTGCAGCATGGAAGGAAACAATTATCTTGGCTTGGCCTATTAGTAACTTGATTTGACTTGTGCCAAACCTCAGAACTACCATGTGGCTGTTCGTAATGTTAGAAATAGCTCTTTCATAAGCTAGAAGGGGCAGTTGTTACTAATAAGAGATGCAAATCAGAAAGTCATTTCGAGAATCATTGGTCCAACAAGCTCAAACCTATCAAATGGCAAAGCTTAGCATGATGTGCAGTAAAGGCAACTTTAGCAGCAAAGAGTTAACTTTCCCTGCTGAACACATTCTTACTCAAATAAGAGCCACATTTGCACTGAAACAGCTTTTCTGTGCATTTTAGCTTCCATGAGTGGTGCACAGAGCTGCAGCAGTTTTGGGCAAATCCATACAGTGGCTCTGTGCACCTCTGTGAGTGAACAGAACAGATGATGATCACACCAGCTCTTATGGTAGGGATGCACGGTGACAGCACTGCAGGCAGTGGGGAGAGCCCCTACAAAGACACAAAACTCCTTCAGCATTTTGGCTCCCCACTGCTTGAGTGGCTTAGCATGGCCAAAACAGCCCCAGGTGCATTCAGACACTGGAATTGGAGGCAGATCAACCACTGTGCGGCACTCACAATAATGCACACAGAATAGTGTTGATGCAGCTAAAAATCCTACCCTTTGGGTACTCCCAATGGCCCACTGGGTAGGGCGTCACACTACCATGCTGGTGATCCAAGTTTCAGAGCAGACTCATGAGTCGACTGGGTGGCCCGAGGGGACGGGGGAGGCCCTGCCAGGCAGCAGTGCTCAATCCAGGAAGGGCACCAGGTTCCATTACACTAGCAGCCTCTGTAATGGGCCAGAAAGCTTTCCTCTTCTGCAGGGGCATGATGGCACACTACATGTATGCATGGCCTGCAAGGTTGCTGCCTAGTGCTGGGTCAGTAGTTGGCAGGGCATTGGGTGAATACATAGAAAATTCTATGTGCACCGGCCACCATACATGACAGCTCTGGTACCCTCAGATACCAACCCACGTGGATCTCCATTGGTAATAAAGTGTGGGGGGGATTCAAATTTATTTATTTGTTTATTTATTTATTGAAATGTTTCACCAGGAAGGCACACTGAGTGACAAGTCGCTCGTCTCCCGGTGCAATCTGTGGAGAGTTGGTACAATAGGAGTGAGACATTAAACATTCAAGTTACAAGATCATCATTAACATACAGTTGTAAGGCAGGTGTTACAACAGTGTCGCGCATAACAGGTAGAAAGAGTGGACAATAATAAGTGCCGGGTTAATAAGTAACAAGTGTTTACGTGAAAGAAAGGGGAAAGGAGAGGAGGGGTGAGGTGGGGAGGAAGAGTCGTGTTCAGGTTGTAAGGCAGGTGTTACAAACAGTGTTAAAACATTATTGTCCACTCTTTCACACATTATGTGCAACACTAAGTGCCAGGTTAATAAGTAAACAAGTGCTTACGTGGCAGAAAAGGAGAGGAAAGGGTGAGGTGGGGGGCAGGGGGAAGAGTCGTGTCCCTAGAGACCCCTTCAGGATGTGAGGAACCCTGCAAGGAGACTGGGGACCAGAGAGATGGGGATAAGCAGTGTCCCAGAAAGACCCTTCAGGATGTGGGGAACCCTGCAAGGTGGCTATGGGGTGAGACAGAAAGGGGGATAAGGCTGTAGGGATTTAAAGAGGGAGGAAAAAGAGAAGGAGGAGGAGGTGTGACTTGAATGCTAAGAGGGGGAATAGGACCTAAGTCAAGGGAGGACGCTTCAGGATGCGGGGTACCCTGTCCGGGGGTTGGGGAAGGTCAGTAGATAGGGATTAAAAGAGTGATAGGAGAGGGAGAATTGAACACTTGAGTGGGAGAGAATTCATACCTTTGGAGGGGATGGGACCTAATCAATAGTCCATCAGGATGCATGGACCCATGGGGAGCATTCGGGGTCCCTTACATTCTGTGAGAGATCAAGGAAGGCCAGTAAAGAGAAGCAATTTGGGGGAAGGGGAGGAGAGCTAGAAATTTGGGGGGGTGCACATGGTAAAATGAAGGTGACGGTAGAGGAGTAGGGTTTATCCAGGGCTTAGAGGAGGGACATGGCAGAAGCAGCTAGGTGCAAGGTAATTATTGAGGGCAGAGCTGATGGAGTAGGTGGAGGATGAGTGTTGGATTTGGGGGGATTTCACATTTTTGGGAGGTGGTGAGAATAACCAGATTGGCCAATTAGGGTGGATCTGCAGGGGACTACCAGGGTGCGGGAGTTGGTTGATCTAAGGGAATGGGAGGATGGGGGGGTTGTTATAAAGGAGGAGGTGAGGTAAGAAGGGAGCTCACCCAACCAGTGCTTGGAGGTGAATTTAGCACAGTGGGAGAGTCGCCTATTTGTAAGAGAGGGGAAGGATAGGGCACAATAAAGATCACAGTGGTGGGTGCAAGAGGGGGGACATCCAAGGCAAAGCAGCAGAAAGAATTGAAGAGGGTGTCCAGTCTGGCCAGGGAGGACTTGGGGGCAGTACCATAGACTATGTCATAGTAGTCGAAAATGGGCAGTGTCATCTTCTGAACAAGTTCATGCCTAGTCGTAGGACGGATGCATTACGGTTCCTGAACAGGGCACCAAATGGGATTGGGAAGCTGGAATTATGCCTAATGCAGGCATGAGGAGGCAGCCAAGGACCAAAAGGCTGAGTAAAAAAATTCCACAGTTTTCTGTCTGTATTAATTGCTGATTTGGAGGATCCTTTTCCGCTCCCTGGTGTTAACACTTCTGGATGACTACTTAGAAAGCCAGGGACAAACAATGCAACATGCTTACCCAGTTAAACTGGTCATTAACCCATGGAACAATTCTCCTGGATGCATTTAAAGGGAACCTAGACCTTGATTTTCCCTTTCTAATATATAGTTGGAAATCTGGCTACGTGTATTGCTTCCTTAACCTTCCTCGTGTTCTTTTTTTGATCACTTTGAAAAAGATTTAGCAGGTCTTTCTTGGATTAGGTGATGCGAGGATCAATACTGTGGAACAATCAACCTGCCTCACTGCACATGACATCAACTGCTGCCCACCCGTGCAGCTCACAGCCACTGAACCACCACAGTCCTTTCCCTGCATTCACCCTGAGTTCATATGGTGTTCCTGGAGAAGATTATCTCTAGTACTCTCTCAGGGCAATTCAAGCTAAAGTGAACCAACACATTATATTTGGTTCATAATTATGGGGGATGGAGACAGTGGAACTCCTGAAACCAGTTCAAAACATATTTCTTAAAGTGTTAGAACTACCAAAATATATATCCGGCGTGAGCTTGTGTCAGACAGGAACAGAGCAGGCCTCAATATCATGTTAGGCTATATACAGAGAGCAATTTCAAACTGGCTCAAAATTGTAAAAAAATGGAAAAATTAGGATTACCAGTTGAATGCTGTTAAGAATGACTAAAGATAGAACACAGTAATTACTGGGTCATTTAAGTAAAGAACAAATTGTTGAAGATTGGCTGAGAACAGAATTAGTTACAAGGCAGAGAGGACTACAAGTTATAAAACACCAGATCAAAACAAGGTTTGTTTAAACTCATTTTCACCTGAGTCATCATTGTGTATCAGGTCAAGCAATGGATGGTTCATACTTTATACAGAGCTGTTGGAGGTGTTGGGTTAAACTTTATTCATTTTAAGGCGAACAATCAAATTATCTGTTGTCAATAGTGGTGCAGTAAAATCAACAGAGACAGAAATATTACAGTAAGAGGCAGTACTTTGACTTCTGTTACTCATGGTGTTGGGCATTACCAAGATATAGGCCTGGGATTCTAGAGCACCAAGGCCCCAAGTCCAGTAATAAAGAAGCAAATGAACCATTGCAGAAAGACAGACTCCAACACGTACACCATTAATGCTCACATAGTGGGGCACTTCTTCAGGAGGCAGAGTCCTGGTAGTCCAAATTAGAATGTCTGAAAATTGTCCCTCATGGTATTTAAACACTCAGGAATTATGCCAATTGACAGCAGCTTGGGATAAAAATTAAACAATTAATCCCCCATAAGAAGGTACAATTGATCAATTTAAACCACCTTCCCTGTCAGAAACACGCTCCCCATAGTGAGCTACAGCATTTTAACAACCTGACAAGTTACAGAATTAGCGATCAATGCATATAGAATAATTAAGCCACCTTACTGAGAACAAGCAGATTATCAACACCTAGTTCGATCGATGACATCTGTGGCACAACAACAAAGCTCAAGTGCCTTTCTGATCTAATGATGTATTTGGAATCTGAGAGTTCTTAATGGAGGGGGTTTTGTTATTGTTTATAATACAAATCTAAGACTGTTTCATCATCGTCAAAGTAGTCATTCTAATTTTCCTGTCAAAAACAGTATGACAGTGAATGGCTCTGGTTTAAACAGTCAATTTTGAATCGACGCGCAATGCTTTCACAGCTGGATCAGGTATAGCTGCACTCGAAATACTGTGATGCTGTATAGTTGGAGCACAGTTTTGGTTGGTGCGGCCCTGAAATCTTGTTCTTTACTTTCTGAGATGTTAAAAACAATGGATTCTACACTGTGAAACATGAAGAACAAGTTTTCGAAACCATCAGCAAAACAGGTTTTGAGTGTATTACAAGAGTGTTGCTGTGACTTACTTTACAAGCAGTGACTGCTGTCACTTAACATAACTGGAAAAAAAGGAAGGGAAGGGAACATTGTTTAACCAGGAGTAGTACACTAAGCCGAAGCTTGTTTCCAGATGCGACCTGGGAGCACAAGGAAGTTAAGTGACTTGCTCAGGGTCACACAGTATGCACCTAGGTGGCTGTGGGATTCAAACCCAGGTCTCCAGATCTGCGGCTCAGAGCCTAAACCCACTGCACTATACTGCCTCATTGTAAAAAGTAATGAATCAGGTTGTGGAGATGATGTTCCTCCCAGGAAGCTTTGTTCAAGAAAGCTAAGTGTAGCCCACAGGGAGCAAAGGTTCCCCGAAGGTCTACAGGCCCTATGGTGCTAACTCCAATCAGCCTGGGTACCTCCCACTCAGCTGGATCGGCTCTGAGTTCCCAAGGGTGTGGCCAGCTGCAGGGGCTAATGAGTCACCAGACATTGTTTACTTAAGTCTGTTAGAAGAAGCTGAAATAGTTGCGTGCAGGTAGCTGAAGGAGTTGTGAAGCCTAGTTTGGAGTCAGATCCACCAAACCTAAGGATCTTGCCAGAGGCCATCTCACCATGCCCCTGTGGGGTGGACACCCCACAGAAAGTCAGATCTATGAAGAACCATCTGTTTCAATCACCAAAAGCTAAGCATGCAGCCTCTGGGGTAGAATGTAATTCTTCTGAAACTAAAAACTATGTGCTAGGTACTTCAGTCCCTCCCTTTTTGCTGGGCAGCAGGAGGAAGCCTGATAATGGGGCAGTGCTATCATTTGGCCAGGGAGCCTCTGCTCTGTGTGGGCTGGGGGATAGAGGGTGAGGTGGCAGTACTCCTAGAAACTGCTGCCCCACAAGGAGAAGTGTCCCTCTGAACTTTTCTAAATTATGTGGTACACCAGACTGGTCCTGGAGTAGCTGGGACCAAAACAGGGAAATAGAGAAGTGATTGTATATCCAAGAGCCCCTAAGCTGGCTAGTGTAATCCCAGAGGAGGACATACACACACCGAGGTACTGGCTAAACCTCCTTGGTGGTTAGTGGCTAGGAGGATACTGGGTATAGAGGAGGTTTTTAGGATGGAATCCCCAAGTAAGCTTTGGAGTGAAATGCCCCATTGCTTCATCCATGTTCCTCGCTGGTGCTGTTTAAACAGTGCAGAAATAGACTCTGCTTAAATCTACCTCAAGCTGGGTTTTCTAAACCCTTCTGAGATATTGTTAACTGTTAAATCCAATGGGTCCTGGGTTATATACAGCTTAACAAATTAGGACTCTGATGCAAAAGGGCCTGTGCCTTGAAGGACTACCTCCCATATGGTAAGTTGGACTTTATGTTAGAGGCATTCCCCTCAGAAGGACATTACCGTCTGAAAAATCCCAGGTGGGACTATTTTTTTGATGCTGAAATTATATACTCATGAACCTCTATGTTAATTAAAATGGATTTCATTTGGACTTTACAAACACATTGCACATTGAGTTATTGTTGCCAAGTGTTTTGCCTACTAACCCCCTTACTTTGCAGCCTGCAGTGGCTTCAAGAATGTTCGAGCCCCTAGAAGATCACCCTTGACCCAAGAGGTCAAGTAGGTGACTCTTAATTTTCATGTATGTGCTGCTCCCTGTATAATGAATGGTGCTGGTTATGTCCCTAGACCAGGGAAGAGGTTACATAAGTAAAACTGAAGTGCTGTGGAACAAGCAGTAGTAACGTGGCTGTGCACTGAAAATACTTTGTCCCCCCACTAGACCCCCTGGTACCCTTGGTTTCCCAACATTGCCAAAGTTACCATGAGCTGGATGCCATTTTCCTAAGGCAGAGATGCTGAGCTATTTAGTAGTCATACAAACAAGTGGGCTTCCATGGGGCTGTAAAATAAACAGTACCACACAGCGTTCTTCCCCAGCAACCATTCATAAGGATAAGAAACCATTAGCAAAACAGAAATATTCTGAATAACCACTTAAGATACAACTGGCTGAAAAAAGCAGCAAAGTTATTTTAGATACTGTATCAAACACTTCAAGACTGAAAAAGTCCCAATCACCCATCAGCCTCAGAGTCTGGGGCAGGATTCTTCACTAAGAAGTCTGCTCTAATTTTTTTTAGTTTTGTTTTTTTAACCTGCATCCTGATGGTCATTGTATAGGAATTGTTTCATAGAAACATAGAATTTGGCGGCAGATAAGGACCACTTGGCCCACCCATTCTGCCCATTTTCCTACCTAATGGATAAGCTGCAGATCCTAGTTAACCAGCAACCTACTTCTTTCTACCCCCAACCCCTAGAATTGCCTTATGACTGTCCCATGCATGCTTGAATTCAACCACTGTTTTGACTCCACAACCGCCTCCGGAGCCATTCCATGCATCCACAACCCTCTCTGTGAAAAAATACTTCCTTACATTACCTCTGAGCACGCCCCCATCTTCAAATTGTGCTCCTTGTTCTTGCACACCTCTTTTTGAAAGATGCTACCCCTTGGACTTTGTTGATTCCCTTGAGGTACTTGAAAGTTTCTGTCATGTCCCCCCCTCTCCCTTCTTTCCTCGAGGCTATACATATTAAGCTCCTTTAGTCTCTCTTCATATGTCTTCCGGTGCAGACCCTGCACCGTTTCCCAGCACTTCCAGCTTCTTGAGTCCAGTGCATACCACATAAAACTCTTTTTTTTTTTCTCTCTCCAAGGAACTAAAAGCAGGGATGCAGTGGATTTGGGTCCCATCTGGTAGGCTGGTAGCAGTAAAAGACCAAGTTCTTTAGCTTTCTGCAACAGGTTATACCAGGCACTCCCTGTGACCACAAGGATAGTGTGTGGCAGAGCACCTGTTGGATTCGTTTTTTGCGGTGTGATACTATAAACCTACAGCATTATGAAAGCCTTGGCCACTTCAAAGTTTTAAATAAGTCATTTATGAAAGTAACTGTGTCAGCACCCTCTATGCTTTCTGTTACGCTGATTAACCAAATATTTGCAGTCCTTCTCACATTTTACAGGTTTTCTAGAGGATGCCTCTTTAATTTACATTCTTTCACAATACCTGATGCTGCTACAAAAGATTTACTGGAGGCATTCATAGCTGTTTTCGACTCATCCCAATCTGGACCACTTTAGTCTCTAGGACTGTAACACAATTGTTGAAGGCATCCACTGCACCCTCTTAGGTAACCATGTTGCCTTCCAATGGCTTAACAGAGCCACTCAGTTCCATCATGGCTTGCAACACAACCTTCAATGTGGGCTCCAAGTCATTTCCTACTTTCAAATTGCCAGCAGCCATCAAGGGTTCTAGCATCAGGCTTTATTTATTTATTTGTTTGTTTGTTTGTTTCATCAGAAATAACCCTTGAGCACGATGCTCTTTTACAAAGGTTCCACGGATGAAGAATCAAGTTGCTGTCCTGCAATTACATGTACTGGATTTGAGTATGTGTTACAAATCTAGCTTGAAGATTGGGAGGTTTACAGCATTTTTTATTAGTAATGGGAGCTCATTGAGCCAGAGGGTGGGCCCTGATACGTAAACGAGCATTGTCCAAGCAAGTTCTTCTAAAGAGGACACAGAGTATATTACGAGCTTTACCCCTAGTGACGCACTGGATGCGTACCGCTTGGAGAAGATTCTGGATGGAGGGGGGTGAGTGGCCTAGTAAAGCTTTTTTTCCAAGGAAGCATATCTGGAACTTTATCCTGTCATCCAAGTTAAGCCATTTAGTTGGTTCATACAATGCACAAGTGTGGGTAAGCATATCTGCACCTAGGGTAAGACTGCAAGCCTTATTAAGAACCATGGCTACCCATTTGAGTGCCATGTCGGAGGCTGTACTGCAAACAACCAGCCTGTAGTCTATTACCAATAGAATTGAGTTGGACACTGTTAGGCAATGAGCTGTGGGTGTAAGGTGTTGCTTGTGCCTGTAGAGGACACCAAGTCTGGTATTGACTGCTTTTACAACCATGTGAATATGCTGAGTAAAAGAGAAGGTGTCATCAATCATGACCCCAGGATACTTAAAAGAGTGGACTTGTTCAAGAGGATCCGCCTTTTTGTTAGTGATGATTAGAAGGGGGTTGCTTTTCTTAGTTTGATGACTAGAGAGAAACATGGTTTTTGTTTTTTTATAATTAAGTAGCAGTTTTTGTGTGCTAAACCAATCCTCTAAACAGTTGAAAGTGGATTGTGGGTCCTGTTGGAGTTGGACTATATGGGAATTACTGTTTAGGATGAGCATATAGTATAATTTTACTAATGCAGGCCTCAGGCAGAGCATTCAAGAACAAACTGAACAAAAGAGGGCCAAGGATAGACCCTTGAGGGACACACAGATTGACTTCTCCAATGGTGGAGACAACTGTCCCTATTTTTACCCTCTGTGATCTGTGCAATAGGTAGTCCTGGAAGCAGATGACAGAGGTGGCAGAAAGCCCCATAGTCAGTAACTGCTGCAAGAGTAGTGAGTGGTTTACCATATCAAATGCTTTAGTGAGTTCTATAAAGATAGACCCCATGAGCTTGCCATCATCCAGAGACTTGTGGACAAAGTTGGTGAATTCAACCAAAGCAGATGATGTACTGTGACTCTTCCGGAAGCCATGCTGCTGAGGGCATTGGAGACTACATCTGGAGGTAATCTGTGATTTGATCAGCCACTATTCTCTCTAGCGCTTTAGAGAGGCAGAAAGGATCAAGATGGGCCTGTAGTTTGCAGTGTTAGCCCTGTCCCCACTTTTGCGTACTGGGGTTACCAAGGCCTGTTGCCATACTGATGAGAATTTAGCCAGGATGAGGGATTTGTTAAATATTTTTGTGATAGGGACAATAACGTCATCAAGGGCAAGGGACACCAGTTTCATGTCGATCTTTTCACTGCCAAGTCTGGTTTTGCCAAGGACCGGTTTTATATAAGTCCTAGCCTCCTTTACTTTTGTATTTTTTATGTTTGCTTGTGCACATGCGTAAGAAACATTATGTGGCAGCGTAGGAGAGAAGCGGGTTGTGGAGGTGCGGCAGTGTAGCGGCCAATGCCAGCACTGCATTTGTGGGCTTGGCAGTGTGCACCTCATGCAGGCCCCGTGTCCTAGTGACACTGGTTCTGCAGAAGTGCCACCAACTTGAAACGATTTGGCCACTGCAATGAGAGACTGCCTCATCATTGCAGTGTCAGCAATTCCGCTGCAAGGAGGGAATGACCCGTCATTGCAGGGTGGTACCTTGCCTGGTGTAACATTTCTGTTAACATGGCAGTGGCTATGCCACCGCCTCACAGTCCCATGTAAGCTGATGAGGGTGCCCAATCCCCCTGTCAGCATGCCAACGATCCAGTTCATTTGCTGATGGGGGAGCCCACTCCCCATCAGCATAATGTCCCCCCCATTTGTTGTGTGCCAAGGGGATGCCCAATCCCCCTCGGCATTATGCCCCCCAAATAGTCTTTATTTCCCAACGGGGGGCCCAATCTCCATTGGCGTAAGTCCCCCCTTCCCCAAAATGCAGGCGGCACACTGGGAGCCCACCCCAGTGTGCACAAATGAAGCCTGAAAAAAAAACCTTCTCGTGATGTCCTTTTATTATATTTGTCCTGAAATAAAGGAAATGGTCCTCATGATCTGTTGTGGCCCCGCCCACTCTCTGCACGCCCCTCCCCACCCTCACCCTATACTTACTTCCGTGGACCTGGAACACATCTGCATTCTTCAAGCCGACCGCGAACTGAAGAAATACTGGTAAACTGTATAATGGCATAAATAGGGTTTTTCAACTTATGTGGATATCTCTGCCATTTTCTGGACTTTTGCCACCAAATTTTCAACATGGAGTATTGGGACCACTCCTCATGAATACAGTCACTGTCATGGCGTTATTCAGTCCCAAAAGGTGATTTCATGGTCACTGCATGGAATCACCTTTCCGGACCAATTAACGAAACGACAGTGCCACTGTTCATGAGGCGGGCTCTCAAAAAGCCTATGTTGCAAATTTGGTGAACTAAATCCAAAAAATGACTGTTTTAAGAGCGTGCGTTGCTCAGTTTCCATGCTCCCCCGTAACTTCATGAATTTGTAATATTTTCAGATTTTCAACATTGCCATTTTTTCAGACCACCTTATGAACAGCATAGCTGTCATTATTTATATCCTGACCGAAATGTGTTTTCGCATGTCCAGTGCAGAATAGCGTGGTCGCTGTGGAAAATCAGTGTTCGGGACACATTATGAAAATCACAGTGACACTGTTCATGAGCAGAGGTCCTAAAATGCCTATGTTGAAAATTTGGTGGCGAAAGTCCATAAAATGAATGTGTTACGAGCGTGCGTTGTGCAGTTTCCACGCACCCTCATAATTTTGCAAATTTGTAATATTTTCACTCCAGATTTTCAACATTGGTATTTTTCCACACCTCCTTACGAACAGTACAGTTGTCATTTTTCACATCCTGGCCAAAATGTGTTTTTGCACTTCCGGCACACAATAGCGCAGTCGCTGTGGGAAATCAGTGTTCAGGACAGATTAAGAAAATCTTAGTGACACTGTTCATGAGCAGAGGTGCTAAAATGCCTATGTTGAAAATTTAGTGACAAAAGTCCATGAAATGACTGTGTTACGAGCTTACGTTGCACAATTTCCACGCACCCTCGTAATTTTGCGCATTTGTAATATTTTCACTCCAGATTTTCAACATTGGCATTTTTTCATACCTCCTTATGAACAGTACAGCTGTCATTTTTCATATCCTGCCCAAAATATGTGTTTACACATCTGGTGCAGAATAGCGCAGTCACTGTGGGAAATTAATGTTCGGGACAGATTAAGAAAATCATAGTGACAGTGTTCATGAGCAGAGGTCACAAAATGCCTATGTTGAAAATTTGGTGAAATAATTCCTCTAAATAACTGTGTTACACGTATGCTCGGAAGTTCGAACATTTTTAATATTTCACTACAGATTTTCAACATAGCCATTTCTTCACACCTCCTTATGAGTGGTACAGCTGTCATTCTTCACATCCTGCCCGATCGGTGTTTTCATACATCTGGAGCAGAATGACACGGTCGTTGAGGGAACTCAAAGTTCGGGACACATTAACAAAATCACAGTGTCACTGTTCATGAGAAGAGGTCCCAAATGCTTTCATGAGGTGTGGGTCACAAAAAGGCCATGTTGAAAATTTGTAGTGCAAATACCAACAAACACCCGGGGCGTTAGGGTTTCTAACCATAACATCCCACCCTGTACAGACTGACAGGCATCAGGGGTGTGCCTTTGGATTGCCGTCTGTAATGCTCATGCCATTCCACCCCCACCCCTCCACCCTGCAGCCAGTGACAGGCATCGAGGTGTGCCTTGGACTGTTTGGCCCCAGAGTTCACCCCATTCTCCTATACTGCACCCATTTCAGCGCATGTCCTTCTGGAATGGGGTGACTGTAAAGCCGAACACCCCAAGGCACACCTCAACACTTGTCGGTGTCTATAGGATAGGGTGACGTGAAATGGCATGAACGTTATGGGTCATGACTCAAATGCATACCCCAATGCTTGTCCCTCTCTGCAGGGTGGAGGTGAGGTTGGCGTGAAGTTCAATACTTCACTGCCATTCCTATTCTGCATCTGTCTAACTCCTGCATTCAAAATGCTAATACCAGCAAGCAAACATTTGGCATTGACAAATGCTTGTTTATATTTGCTGTTTTTACACCCCCTTCTACCACAGCCTTATCTTCCCTTAGGCTCTCATAGGCAATGGTGCATGGCTGCTCCCGAACCTCTTCACTGGGGTCACCTCCTCACTGTCTTGGTTTTGCCCTCTGGCGAGAGAGGGAAAGCGGCCTTTCCCCTTACCACTCCCCCATCTGTCTCAAGTTTCATCAGGCGCCTCTCAGGGATCATTCGGGTAGAGGGGCTGCATGCCGGAGGCTGTCTCCAGGTTCAGCTACAGGGGTATTTCCTGTTTTCTCCTGGTCCCAAAGACGTCAACACTCTAGGAGCTCCAAGGGAGGCACATCACAACGTGACGGCCGTCCCGGAACTCAGTCAACGTCCTTCCTCCCTACCCACGACATCCCTGAGCTGCACCTCTACCCATGGTCACCTAGGTGGCAGTATTGAAGTGGGGATGACAGTCCTCCCTCCCCAGAGGAGAGCGATCCGATGGACGCTGTATCCTCCTCCCCCCGGTCAGCCCCTGATGACCCAAGTCCACACCTGACCCCGGGTCGCCGGCATCGTGTTAGCGCTACCGCTGTGCCAGTGGGCCCGGCTATCCTCCTTTGCTTTAATGCTTTTGAAATAAAATTCAGGCACTTACTGTCAGTGCTAGGGGTAATCAGGGAGGATTATGTGACCTTAAGATAGTCTGGGGGGGAGCATGGAGCTAAGGTCGGTGAAGGCAGTGTTGAAAGAGTCTGCAATAGTGAGAGGGTCAAAGTGGGGGTTCCAACTGATGTCTGACATCATAGATGCTTGTCCTCTTTTCGTAGATTTCTTTTCCTTCAGCGATCTTTCCTCTGCTCGATTAACATGTTGCAATTCTGCTAAACAAGTTCTATAGTATGCTGAACTGATAGACTGAAATTAAAACCATGTTTGGCAAATTTTGTGGCAGGGTGACACAATCTGATCTAGGGAAGAGCAAAATTCTATAAGGACCAGATGAAGAGGACCTGGGGAGATGGCAAGAGATTTTGGAAGAATATTAAGGGTCTCTTAGGAAAAGAGGACAGAAAGAGTTTGGTTTTGACTTAAAATGCTGCTGTCATGGGGTGGGACCAGCAGCTCAGCAAGGAAGGCACCCTTAGCTCGAACTCAGAGTTCTTACTCAACCAATCAAATTTAAGCTATTGAAAATTTCTTTATATTATTTAAACATACTGTGAGCATTCCTTACCAGCTAATTGAATTTTGTAAGATGGGGAAACTGAGAGGAGTATGGAAAACTAACTTGACAAGCAGACCAATGGGGCCTTCTAAACTGCTGGGGGATAACAGCTGCAGAAAAAGTGGTGCGGATTTCTGTCAGTACAGAATCTGTGCAGCATGCATTTAATATATTTTTATTTTTTTATTTAAAATTTGGTGACCAGAAAAGACACAGTGAGCCGAGGCTCTTTTCCAGGTGTGACCCAGATGATGTTTACATAGTGGTTGAACAAAAATTACAGTACAAGTTACAAATTCGGATGGTTTACAGAGAGAAGCAGGAATTATGAGAAATTAGTGTCCGTTATAGTTCAGGACTCTACAACTTATCTACAAGAGCTTAGATATAGTTTAGTCACAGTGTTACATAGGAAAACAATCATTCAGGCATGAAAAACAATAAAAATCTACTAGGTTTACCTGGGGTGCCTAGAGACAAATTTAGGTCCCTAATTTATTGACCCAAACCATCCAGAAGCACAACAAAAAACTGGACTAACAAATGTAGTAGTCAGACAACAGATAGAAGCAATTGCGAGTTCTGTGGAGGAACATGACAGGATGGCAAGGAAGGCTTTGGCTGTCACAACTACAGTGATCAAGGAGCAAGGCAGCTAAACAGAGAGCCGCAGGAATTGTTTACAGACTGTCATTTCCTGCTCACCTGCAGTTCTCTTATCTGGACAACATGTACTGTTTTATTGATGTTAAGGCGATTGCTGACTTTGCTGCAAAACTCCCTATGCTAAACCAAAATGCAGTGGCAAATCTGGAACTGTCTGAAGGTGATGCAGATGAAAAGTGAACTGTCTGGATTATAACTGATCCACTGGTCCTTATGATTTACCCAACACTGGGTGTTTTTCAGATGCTGTGGACATATCATACTGGGACTTAATGTCAAGTTTTGAACCTCTTACTGAGATCCTCCCTATTATATCTAATTGTCACTATATGTGCTGTGTTATTTTTTTATTTATTTGTAATTTTTGACCAGGAAAGGTACACTAAGCTATGATAGCTTGTTTCCAGTTGGGTTAATTGCATGGACCTGTTTTACTGCATTGACAGGAGGAATATTGACCATGACACCAGGGAAACTCCCCTGCACTTCTTCAATAAGTGTCATGGCATCTTTTAATTCTACCTTGACAGTGACCAGACATGAGCAGACGGGACCTCAGTTTAACATCTCATCCAAAGGATGGCACCTCATCAGTGCAGCACCCTCCTCATACTGCACTACAGTGTCAGTTATGAGTATTACCCCCAAGTGCCTGGTGTGGGGCTAGAACCCACAACCATCTGATCTTCCAGCCCCAGAGGCAAGTGTGCTACTCACTGACACTGCAACTGATTTTGCATTTACTGTGGTGGGCGGGTTTTGATGAGGGGTCACCATGGCTCTGACTACCACCCGATTACATAGCAGTATACTTGCAATGCTTGTTTAATTCAGTTAGACCTGTTAAATCTGTGCTAACATTTTGAATATCCAGACATGATTATATGTGTGCATTGGTGCATAGCTCAAAATGGCTGTGAACATCATGTTGGAAAAGCCCTTGTGTACAATGCGAGATGGAAGTAGGGTCCTTCTATTCAGAGGTCTGAACTTTTGGCACAGTCAGCATGAGTGCCTCTTTGCATCTTGCTACTACTTCACATATGAATTTCAACTAACAGCCATCCATTAGCTGAACTATGCAGAGCATCTGCTAAAGAGGTAACAATACTGTAAACTTTCCCTCAGGTTTTAGGTGGGACTGTTCATTTAAAAAAAAATGGTTCATGTCATACTTAGTAATTTATTAAATGAGAACTTAGTGCTATTTTTTTTTTACTATCTAAACTGAATGAGTGTTCCATTGTTCGAGTGAACAGCATCAGAACTATAAGTGCCCTTGACTGCCCCAAAGCCTGAACTCATCTTAACTCATCTGCCACTCTGTAACAGACAACGTTCTTTCGGACTGCCTCCCCTTCCTCCCCACAACCCTGGTCCCTTCACCCTCCCCAGGTACTTGCTCCCTAGATCCTCTAGAGCATGCCTTATTATTTTATATGAATGTTAGATCAAATCTGTAGCTAATTGCAAACCTCTGTACTCCTATGTATTATGGGAATTGCTTTGTATGTCCTCTTGATTGTATCTCACCTGTATCGTCCACCAGTGTTGTACTTCAATGTCAATTGTTGTCTACCCTCCCTGCAACGAGGTGCCTTTGTAAATCCGATTTATGAAATAAATAAATATATTGTAGTGTAACTTTTTGTTGAAGAGGAATAATTACATACTAGCAATAGTACTTGTGTATTACCAAAAAGTGTTAAAGGAAAACTGTGCAAAACAGTGTTGGCAATTACCAGGGCTGCAAAAACGCCCAATTAAAACAACCTATATAGTTTACAACGACTGCAGCTAACCTTTGATGAGTTTTATTTCTTGTTTTAATGTTGGTCCTGGATGCACCATTTCGAAAGTGCCACCACACCAGAAGACAGAGTGTGACCCTGGTACCTCCTGGATCATCCTGTCCTGTGCCAGAATGCTCATTCATGACAAGCGAGGTACATTTACATGGAATACAAATAAACAGTGTCCCATGTAGAGGTCTGTTAACTGTACCTCTAGAAGCAATTCCTGGTGAAAACGGAGCAGTGTAAGGTACTTAAATTCGTAATTAAAGTTCCAGCTCCAAGTTTGGTCATGCACAGCAGCATCTAGCGCTACTGCACATGCCCGAACTCGGAGCACTAAGCGCTACTGCTGCTATCATACTGAGCTCCAATGAGTGTCCTACCCAGTCAGCTGCTAACTCTGCCCCCATCAAATCAAACCAAGATAAAATGATATATTGTTTCAAGAAGATCCTGCCTCAGTGACAGTAACTTAAGTATGTCCATGGTATCGTGTGATACAACAGAATCAGGTGCCAGAATTGATCTTGATATGATAAAACGTTACGATTCCAACAAATGGAGACACAGTTGATAGATGGACAGCATGTAAGCCTCCCTAGGAAACCGACAGCAGATCTACCAAATTACCTGCTGCAGTATCCTTTATTCATGATCATTTGAGAAACCTGGATTAACCCACCTTTGGCTAACTCTGAAGATGGCAGTCTAAATCAAGTACTTGTGTACTTATTGACTGCAAGAGATGAAAATATAGAAACATAGATTTCGTCAGCAGAAAAGGACCTTTAGGCCCATCCAGTCTGCCCCTTGCCCCTGCCTATTCCATCACCACTGACCCTACTCTCTCAGCTACTAAATACCGGACTGTCCCCTGAATCTATATCCTAGTTTAAGAGCTACCTAGAAAACTGCTCACAAAGAGTGAAAATAGCTGACTTTCTCTTTGATGCCTGACCAGTGTGCTCTGGAGTGCCACAAGGGTCCATCCTTGGGCCTCTTCTCTTCAGCATCTTCCTAAATAGTCTTCCACAATTCTGTCCTGAGCAACTCCTCCTATACCCTGATGACGCTGTCATCCACTCTATCCACAAGAACCCCCAGCTTCTGCAAAGCAAACTACAGCATGACTTCTCCTCGGTTGACAACTGGTCCAGTAAACACAAACTTGTCATCAACTATAAAAAAACAAAGTCCATGCTCGTCTCACAACAAAATAAGCACCGGGATCACCCCCTCACTATTGCAAACTGCCTGGGTGCAATCCTAGAACAAGTGCAAACCTTCAAATACCTTGGAATCACTCTTGACAGTTGTCTATCCTATGGGGCTCACATTGATAATGTTGCCAAAGTGACTAACACATGCATTGGCCTGCTTTACAGGCATTGGCAATGCCTAACTTCAGAAGCCTTAAGGATCGCAGTTCAGAGCTCGGTGATCTCAACTATCGACTATGGCCTCATCATCTACAGTTCCGCTTCCACCACCACCCTCAGGCGCTTATCTACGGCTTTGAACAAAGTTTGTCAACTCATCACTGGATCCCATCGTCTCACCCATACGTGTGACCTATATGCCCAAACTGGTTGGCTTCAACTCTCAAGCCACATCAAGTATCTAACATGCATAATGGCTAAAAAAAATTGATGGGCTTTGCCCTCCCCGGAGTTCAAGCACTGCTACAACCTGCTCAGAATCCCTGCCTCACCAGGGGCTCTGAATCTCAGTTACTGTATATTCCAAGATGCCAAACCTCACAGGGACAAAGATCCTTTGCCTACAGAGCTCCCAGCTGGCTAAATGGTCTCACCAAGGACATCTCCTACCTACCTAAGCTAGGCCCATTCAAATCTAACATCCGCCTATTCCTGTCTGCCTCTAGCACATGTGACTGTCTTCTCTAACCTACTGTTCCTTTTTTGGCACTTGTCCCTACTCATCCACCCCCCTACTTTCCCCCTCTACCTTCCCTCCTCCTCCTCTTACTTGCATTTTCCACGTGCACTTCCTGTGTGTTTTGACAATTGCCTCTGGCATCATCTTCTTCTCATGTCTCACCTAGTTCCCGTTATCAATGTTATGCCTGTCCTGTGCATACCCCTAGTACCGCCTAATCTGTAAGTACTCATGTGATGATAAACAACTGTAACCTGTTATCCTGTAATAATTAATGTCCTGCTTGTTTGTTCTCATCCTGACTTGGAACCTTTGTAAAAGAGCCTTGGCTCAAAGGTTATTGCAATCCTAGACGCTAATAAATAAATAAAAAAATAAATAGTCGGTCATAGGTGTAATTTCCTCCCCCATTCCTCTACCAATATGACCCTGTGCCTATCCCACACATGCTTGAAGCTCCCCATAGTCTTTGCCCCCACTACCTCCACTGGCAGGCTATTCCAGTTATTAACCACCCTTTTCATAAAGAAGTGTTTCCATAGATCTCTCTTGAACTTCCCCCTCTTAACTTCACTGCATCCCCCTTGTTCTAGCATCTTCCTTTCTCTGAAATAGACCCTCCACTTGCATGTTGTTCACACCCATGAAGTACTTGTAGGTTTCAATTGTGTCCCCTTTCATTTTCCTCTCTTCCAGGGAGTACAAGTCAAGTTCCTGCAGCCTTTCCTCATACGGCTTCTTGTGCAATCCCCTTACCATTTTGGTTGCCTCTTCTGTACCACTTCCACTCTTTCTATGTCCTTGCCAAAGTGCGGCCTCCAGAAGTGGACACAGTACTCCAGGTGGGGCCTCACCAGTGAGCGATGCAACGGTATCCCAAAAATGGCAACCTATGTCCACTTAGCTGCTACTGAAAGAAGGAAAAGTCTGGCCGGCTCATCAGTGCAGCAGTAGTGCTACTGCTTGCAAAGCCGGTGAGCTGGGTTCAGATGTGAACCCAAGTCATTGAGGGCCAGCCACAGGGAGGAAGACTAAGCATCCCAGAGGACACTCTCCTCCTCCTCCTCCTCCTCCGGGGATTGAGGTCCATGACCTGCGTGGCACTACTGCCACCTGGGTGACCACAGATGGCAGTGCCAGTCGAGCTATGATGGGTGGTTGACTATGCTTGCAGGCAGACATCCACTCAATGCTAGCCCATGAGACACCCAGGGAAGGTGAACAAGGCAAGAAAATTATGCTGCTTATCTCCTCCCAGGCCACATACTGGTCTGCCAACCACAACCGAGCTAAACTCCTCCCAGGCCTGGGGAACCTGAGAGGCTCCACCACAGAGGATAAATCATGGGGCACTGCAAGGTCAGAGGTACTGTATGTAAGTCCCAGAGACAGTGGGTGACAGGGCTGGGGGGAGACAGAAAGTAGCCAATGAAAGCAGAGCAAGTGAAGAGAGCATGCTGAATTCAAGGGAATATACACATGCATTCACACATGCCTGGTATTGTGGCTGGAGTTTAACATCCCGATCTTTATCACTTTAAGCCCTTGTTTCATGTCAACTTGCACTTTCCTGAGTTCAAATTTATTCATAATCTCAAAAAATCTGTTAAGCTGAATTTGGGTGTGCTGAGCCATGAATGAACCTTCTGTCACTTCAGCGCCATTTAGAGATGTGACCACGCATTGGGAGACAGTGCGGTAGACCCAGGCGGATGGCAGGTGTTTCGCTTTCATAGGAACTTATTTTAAATTAAGTACTTTTTGCTGGAAATAAGTGCACCATTACATTCTGCATAGATTGTGACACTGCTGCAGAAACTAAGGCACGCTTTAGGCACCCCCACCCCCAAAAGAGAGCAAACCACTGACAGTGTCCTTTAAACAAAAAAAAAGAAGGAAAAGTCTGGTACAAACTTTTGTAATGTTGATCAATTATACCATGTGGTTGCAATAATTTTTACTCCTCTATTATTCACATTCTCATGGCAGTATTAGTAGATATTAGCTTTTGATCTCCTGTTAGTTTGGGTGATATACTGTATGTTTGAAATGATCATGTATAGAATATTCTGTTATTGGAAAATATATTGTACTGTTAGACCTATGAAACTGATTGATTGAGAAAACAAAATGAGATACAAGAAGGATATACCAGATTCAAAGTTAGCTAATATCTGATATTTGCAGATAACCCCCACCCCATGTATTGCTTTTTATTCCATTGTTATTACTTAATTTGTTATTTTAACAAAGTCCTTTTCGGATTGCTTCATGTGTTTTCCTCAGATTTTCTCCCTATGTAGAAAAATGTGCTTCTGTGTCTCCTGCCGATACCTGTATTCTTACCGTCATTCATTTTCACACTGTATATGTTCATCCTTAATCTCATATTTGTATTCCTTTGCCAGATATCTTTTGTGTAATATATTCTGTGTATTTTTATATTGTACTATTTGAGCACTCTCTGAGCCTTTACATAGAAACATAGAAACACAGACTTTGATGGCAGATAAGGACCGCTTGGCCCACCTTTTCTGCCCATTTCCCTACCTAGAGGATAAGCTGCAGATCCTATTTGACCAACAGCCTATTTCTTCCTACCCCCCACAAAAATTGCCTTATGTCTGTCCCATGCATTCTTGAATTCTCCCACAGTTTTAGACCCCACAACCTCCTCAGGAAGGCTGTTCCATGCGTCCACCACCCTCTCTGTGAAAAAATACTTCCTCACATTGCCCCTGAGCCGTCCCCCCCATCTTCAAATTGTGTCCCCTTGTTCTTGCACATCTCTTTTTCTGAAAGATGCTACCCTCTTGGACTTTGTTGATTCCACTGAGGTACTTAAACATTTCTATCATGTCCCCCCTCTCCCTCCTTTCTTCAAGGATATACATATTAAGCTCCTTTAGTCTCTCCTCGTGTGGCTTTTCATGCAGACCCTGCACCATTTTAGTTGCCCTCCTCTGAACTGCCTTCATCCTGTCTATGTCCTTGTGTAGATGGGGTCTCCAGAACTGGACGCAGTACTCCAGATGGGGTCTCACCAACTGTCTCTACAGAGGGATAACAACTTCCTGTTTTCTGCTGGTGATGCCTCTCCCTATACATCCCAGTATCCCCCAGCCCTCCCTACCACCTTCTCACGTTGCTTGCCAACCTCAAGGTCATTTGATATGATTACCCCCAGGTCCCTTTCCATTTTTGTTGTTGTTACTACCTCCCCATTGTGTAATCTTCTCCTGGGTTTTGTTTCCAGGTGCATTACTTTGCACTTCTTTGCATTGACTCTAAGCTGGCATACTTCTGACCATTCCTCCAACCTTGCCAAGTCCCTTCTCATCCTTTCCACGCCTCCTTGTGTATCAACCCTGTTGCAGATCTTTGTGTCTTCTGCAAAGAGGCATACTTTTCCTTCCTTTGTAAATGAGTCTCTGACTCAAAGGTTAATGTAATTCCAAGATTTAAATAACTAAACAACACCCTACAATACATTTGGAGCATCAATACTAGTTAGAATCACTACAATTCTAAACCTGTATTTATCTCCTGAGTGTATCATCTTGTTACAGAAACCCAGGAGCAATGAACCAATTGAGCGAGGAGGTATTAGCAACCACAAAATGGGAAATGGACCTGGGGTACTCATTTCTGAAACCTGAAGGTAACTACACAGTGTGATAAGGCAGTGGGGAAGACAAGCAGGATGCTCAGGTGCACAGGGAGGGGTATCACCAGCAGAAAGAGGGAGGTAGTATTAACCCTGTATAACCTCAGGTACTGTGTCCAGTTCTGGAGGCCCCACGTCCAAAAGGACATAGATAGGGTAGAGGTGGTACAAAGGAGGGCTACCAAAATGGTGCAGGGCGTGCATCAAAAACACTATGAGGAAAGACTCAAGGAACTAAATATATACTCTCTAGAGGAAAGGAGGGAAAGGGAGGATATGATAGAAATGTTCAAATACCTCACAGGTATTAACAAGGTACAGGTGTCAGGAAGGTAGAATTTTTCATAGAAAAAGATACTCCATGACAAGGGGTCACACTATGAAGCTGGGCGTCTCAAAGGAGATGTGAGGAAATACTTCTTTACACAGAGGGTGGTGGACACCTGGAACAGCCTCCCGGCAGAGGTGGTGAGTGCTAAAATGGTAACAGAATTCAAGCATGACTGGGATAGACACAAGGGGGCCTTAGACGTAAGGCAAGGAGGGGGGAGACCAGAGATCGAGTAGAGTCTGTGGTGGCACAATAGGCAGGGAATATAGAGCAGGCTAGGTGGGCCACGAGGTCCTTATCTGCAGACAACTTCTATGTTTCTATGTTATTGTACTTACCTGGGCATGTCACTGTGTTTGTCCTGCCCTCCTGGTAGTATCATTAGTGCATGCACAGATCACTGAAAAAAAATCTCTGCTCATCATTGCTGATGACAGAGGAGTATGCAGTGCTAAGCACCCAACTTGTCACTAAATAAAGAAAAGCAGCACTACAAACGACAGCTAGTGTACATGTACTATGTTCTAAATCCATTATACAGAACAACCACTAAGGGAACATGCAAAAGAGTTGTATTAATTTGTTTTCGTTCATCTGCTGATGTCATAAACTACGAGAGTTTGTAGACATCCAGAAATGAACTCACATTATTGCCTCATTCTGCATGTTCCCTTGGTGGTTTTCATATAAATAATCTGCAGAACAAAGGTAAACAAGTCAACTGGTTCATATGGGCGGCACCTGAGGGTATTGACAGAGATGAAACAGGCCATGGGAGCCCCCTAAAGGGATTTACCAATGTTTGCCATAACAAATGGGAATAGCAGCCTGTAGGTGTTATGAATCAGTCTCTTACCATTCAAACTGTCAAACAGTGCTGTTTTCCATCAAAAAAAATCCTTTTATTTTGGTGCTCTGCTTCATTTGCATAACCTGACCTTTTTTCCTCAGTGATGTAACACCCAACTGTGACATCATACCAGGGACACAAAGTTCTTAAAGAGACAGTGTCACTTTTTAGTTTTAGATAGACAAATCAGCTATGTACTGTACCCACAATGCCTCACTATGTAAATTAGTATACGGGCTATTCTATTTCTGTGCTCACTGCAGAAATAGAAGACTACATCTCTCAGTATAGACGTCTTATAGCTAGAACATATGCACAATGCATTGTTATGAAAATAAACATGCAAAAGCTTATATTGTTGACACCTCTACAGAAATATGAAACAGTATCTCACAGTAAGGAAACTGGAAAACAGGTTCTGATTTTACCCACAATGTCTTGCTATGTACATTTACATACAAGTGCTCACCACTATCAACATATGGGACTGTACTTCTGAGTAAGCCACATTTAAGTCACTGTTATGAATTACCTAGAATTCCTTGTTGCTGTATGTAAAACATTGACAGCTCCCTGGTATGACCTTATTCTGAGGGTGTGGCCACACACAGAAAACTAGAGGACGAAATGCTGATTAAAACATAAAAAAAATGATTATGACAGATTTTTTTACAAAACAAATTGCAGCTGCAACATCTGAAGCATGGCTGGCAATGGCATACTATGTGAAAAAGGCATTTGGGGAACCTTACTATAGCACTTTAACAGACCTATTTAGTGAGTCACTGGCAATAGGCCAAGTGCCGGTGAACTAGAGATTAGTAAATACGGATAGCTGACCTCCTAAAGGAATCCACTAGGATTCATGAGGGAAAGGTTGTGCGAAATGAATTTTATTGATTTTTGCAATTTGGTGATACAAATGGTAGTTAGGGGCCAAGCAGATTTTGTACCTGGATTTCAGTAAGGTTTTTGATTTGATTTTGTACAATAGGCTTATGGGTAGAGGACTTGGGACTAGTGGAAGGACAAAACTGCTGGATTGGGAACTGGTTGAGGGACAGAACTTGGAGCAGCAGTCTTTGAATGACAAACTCTCTGACATAGGTTGTGGGGTCATAAGTGGGGCACCTCAGTGGTCTATCCTGGAGCCAGTAAAATAGCAATAAAAAAAAATTTATTATAATCACTCGAACTGAACTCGAGTGATTTATAATAAGTTATTAGAGCCTCCGGGAGATGTCTCTTATGGTATTAAAGACTCCATTCCTCATGTCTGAGGCAAAAGAACCACTCAGCTTTGCTTCACAGTCCTCTTACCCAAACCTCAGGCTCTGAGTCTCTTATAAGTGACATCCCTTCGAGGCTCTATTATTATGTAGTCTAAAAGCCTCTTTTCAAGCAGTATGGCATACAGAAAAGCAAAAGGGATGTATTGGGTAGGGTTTTACTAGTCGCAGTAAAGAGAGGATATTACCCCTGTACAAGTCATCATTTAAACCCAGAGTACTCACCACGGTGTGTTGTACTCGCTTCCAGCTGTTCCTTGGGGGGTGGGGCAGATTCATGAAGCAGCTAGCCACAACTAGCAATGCAAAAGAACCAGGATGCTATTCAAAATTGTTTTATTCCACAATGGAGCAGTAGGTAAACAGCAATTATAAAATGGTAATTTACAATACAGTAACCTGATCAGTCAAACTGGTGCTTTAGCCGTGCATAAATCTCACAACAAGCACATGACTAAAGTCCTAGCTGACATGTTGTGACCTGATCACATGTCTACAGGCATGAAGATCAAGTGACAGAATGTTACATTTTTCACAGCCTATTATCGTTGCCATTTGAAATATGTCTAAGTCATGGCAAAAAAGTAATTAAAAAAAGGCATTTTACACATAACATAAGAACCCTGTTTCAAAATGTCCCAGCTCTATTGTAATTTCTGTGAAGGTCCTGCCTTTGACATGATCATAAACAGTTTTTCATCCAATGTGTTCAATCGTGAAGCTGCCTTGCCAGGACTGAGCGACCATGAAGTAGAGCAGCTGGGACCAACAGTGACCAGTGTTATGGCACAGCATTTTATTCATTCTGTGGAAATCTCTGGTACATACTTGACTGGCACAAACATTTATTTTATTTTAAATTTTGATGACTGGGTAAGCCCACTGAGACCAAAGATCCCTTTTTCATGGGCAACCCGGGATTAGTTACTCATATAATATTCCATACAGGAAGTGCATACATTGGGTGGAATGAATGAACAGCAGTCCTAGAACACGCAAAGGGAGCAATTGAAACTGGATAAAGTAAAAAATACACAACCATATACAGAAAGCCAAACTGTTGAATCCAGGGCTAACTTTTTCTCTTGAAACACAATCTGTTGTTAAAACCATTAATCAGAAACTTGGTCTTCTTTTCAAATTTAAATCCTATTTTACAGTGGAAACTAGAAAAGCTATTGCAACTAGGTCACTGCTTCCACATTTCGATTATGTGTCTAACCTATACCTTAACACAGGGAGGAAGGAACCATACATTTTAACTGTGGTACATAACAATATTTGCAGATTTGTTCTTGCAGTTCCAGTTCGTACTCATCATTGCAGTTAGTATCTATCTTTAAGTTGTTTGTCTCCCATCTCCAGGACTGAATGTTCTTTAGGATGTATTATTTTTAAATGTTTGTTTTATAAATCTTTGTTCCCCTTGCATGGCTTAATTTCAATTAGTCATATGGTATCTAGCTTACGGTCAGCAAGTGGCATTCTACTTAATGAAGTTAAATCTAAACTTAAAATAGGACCTTGTGCATTTTCAGCAGCCGCTCCTACTTATTAGAATGCGTTACTTCTGCCTGTTCGCCACTCTACTTCTGTTGCAAATTTTAAGATGAATTGAAACAGTATTTACTACATCATTCTGTATGTAAATGTTTTATGCAATGTTTATTGTTTGTACTCTTATGTGCGTTTGTAATTTCTTGTTTTTTGCCTGGGTCGGGCCTGAAAAAGGACCCTTGGTTCAATGCCCTTACCCGGTTAACAAAGAACAAATGAAATGAAAAGGAAATGAGGGAACCCAAACTAACAACATTATTAGTTACAACAGGTTATTAAGCACATATCACAAATATTAAATATACATGTAACCCCCCTGCAAATGGGGGTTCCCAAAAGACTTCCAGGAGCTTGCTTGAATGCTCCAAGCCTGAATGGTGTTTGGCATTTAAGCCATTTATCAGTGAGTGTTTTTAGAGCCTCTGGTACTGTCTCTTTAAGAGCTGTCTGCTTGCAGACATAATTAGTTTGTATGGGGGGACTGTGTGCTTCTCTGAGTACCACTCGAGCTGCTGCCAATTCACTTCATTTTGCAGTCACTAGGAGTGCAAAGGGAACCTATCTGAAAGATGTAACTGTTTGCCAGAAATTATTTAGAGTAATAATGAAATTACAGTTTGTCTAACCTGCTTGCTTTGCAGTCAGAACTGTGTCTGCTAGTTCCCCATTCTAGTTTTGAACTGCTGAACTGGCCAATCAGTGTGGGGATAAGCTAGACAAAATGGTGCCTTGACGAATCAGAACTTGACTCATAATCTGAGCCAGCCACAAGAGGATTGTATGGGCAGTGACTTGGGAGATGTAGTTTAGACTTCAGTGCCTTTTGGACCAACAGCAGCAGTCTATTGTGAGTGACAGCCAATCCAGTCAAGAACTGGGAGGAACTCAAAGGAAGTGCCTGGTTTTGTCGGTTGGAGTTTCAGTTGAGCTTTGGCAGTGAAGAAGAAAGGAGCCTGTGCTTTTCAGTGTGCAGTTTTAGTCAAAACGTGTGTAAGGCCCAGAGTTCCGGTCTGCAGCTTGTGTAACAGCTTGTTAGGACTGAATCCATCCTGTGAAAAGAATCAAAGGATCTCTGAAGAGTAGAAACCAGGCTCACCCTGTAGAAGACTGGAGGACTTGCTGAAAACTGCACTCGGTCTGTCAGGAACTGAATCTGCTGTGTGTTCTCCCAGGTATTGTGCAGTAATTGCGATCGGATACAGATGCAGCCTGCCTGGTATAGTGCTTTCTTTTATATGGATGTGTGAAGGTGTTTGTGTACCTCAAGTGAGCCCTGCTGACATTGAAGGACCCTATCTTATTTGGAGGTCGTGAGTACTAATTCAGGGTCGCCCCTGTTGAATTGCCACATTAAATCCAAATGGAATTACTGTACTGCTGACTGTTTAATTCTCCTTTTCTCTGGTGAAAGGGCCCTACCAGCTGCCACGGTTTGGACTAGCCACTAGGCTTGGGTACCCAGGGACAGTAACTGATAGGATAGGCCTGTGCACAGAGCCATAGGTAGATTATTAGAGTGATAAGCTAATTAACCTGATTTCCCTGTCCTTGTTATATCCCTAAATAAATCAGAGCTGCTTGTTTCAGCAAAGTTATACTGCCTGGAGGTATTTGTTATGTTAAAGTACTGTACTGTGATTGTTGCACTGTATCTCATTTCACAGGAGGTCCCAGTGCCGAACCAGACCTGGGGTAAGTGTATACTGTGAAGGTAATTCTGATATATTGTGTGGGCCACTAGTGGGAAGAAAGGGGTTGCAGTGTCCCAGAGGGCTGTGACCAAGTTAGTTTAACTATTGCAAACCCTGACCTCTGGGTGGAGGCACCCGCCATTGGATCCAGGCCCCTCAACCTGTTAGTGGCAAATCAGGCAGGGGTAGTAGCCCCTGGGATAGCGCCATCTAGGGGTTACATACACATCATAAAAATCAATAACGCAAGCTGCTGCACAACAAGGGTAAAGAAGAGATTAGGGCAGGATAAACAAGGGTTGCTATTTATTCTAAGACCACAGTAGGTAAGATAGAGAGATAAAAATGTTATTTTTATATAGGAATTCATGCCATTAGGATTGTACAACCCTGTTTTTAAGACAATCTTGTCAGTACCTAAGTTACTATACTAGTAAAAACAATACAAGTAAAACATAACACAAGACACAATCATACTCATTACATTAAATATACAATGCACCATAAAAACTAACAGTATACAAAATTACCAACAAGAACATTGGGACTTGAATAAGTCATTTATCTCCTGTATAAACATCCCATAAGAGGGTGACATTCGAGCTGTATAAGGTAAAGTATTCCAAACTTTTGCTGCCTGTAAGGGCAAAGTTTTTGCACCAGATTTATTTTTTGTCTTGTATAATGTTGTTTTACAGTGCTAACATGTACAAGGGTATGTGAACCAAAAAAGGGATTGTAGTCGTTTCTTAAAGAGTGCATATGCGGGACTTTCGAGCACCACAGAGGGTAAGGTATTCCACAGATATGAGGCAGCGTAGGAAAACTTTTCCCAAATGCATATTGTACCTTGGGTATAACAAGCAATAGGAGGGCTGCGTGTCTTAGGGGTGAGTAAACTGCCTTCACTGAATTATACCAATTGGACTGGGCATGGGCAAGGGTTGAAGTAACTTGTAAGTAAGCCAGAGTACAGGATATATCATTCTATTTTTGAATGGAGGCCAGTCCAAGGAAGCTAATACTCCACAATGATGGGCTCTAGAATGGACACCAGCTGCGAAACGCCCAGTCCTATGGTATATTATTCTCAGCCTCGAAATGCTAGGATCCAGCCCAGAAGTGAATGATTGTCTGTCTTGGTGTTAAGTCTAGTGGGTTCAGTTATTAGTTGTGTGAGGCTGGCATTATCTATAGTAGTCTGATAGGTCCTATGGTTTGGCCAATCCAGTTTAGATTAAAGTCCTCACACACAAAATGGTCTCTCTGTGAGATAATTCTGATAGACTAAACAAGAGGGGGACCAATGCATGATTTGCACGCTAGCAGGTAGTGATACCACTGTTTGTTTCTCCTCTCTTACCCGCTATGATTGGCCATGCTGATGATGATGAGCAGCTGACTCCCCTCCCCCATGATGCACGGCTCCACAGCAGCACAGGGAGAATGGAGTGGAGAATGAAATTTACATGCAGGCCCCTCCTACATTCATGTTAGCGCCACCTAAACTTTCACTTTCACCCGTAGCTGAATCGGGTGACACGCTGCTGACTCCACCCTCAGTTGTGAAATGTTGGCATCACATGCAAGCTCCTCATTAACATTTGTTTACATATTTAGACACTAAAATCATACACAGCACAAATCCTCATGTACCAAGTTGGGACTATTTTATTATAGGTGGAAGAACAAAACCTGTATTTCTTGAAATTAATAACAATATGTTATTGTTCTGCATTAAAAAAAACCTTTTTGAAATTAATACCAATATGTTATTGTTCCACAATAAGAAACAAACAATTGTTTGCTTTATTCCATTTTATAATCACACTAATGCTCTCCGGGGGTGTGTTGTTATGAGATTTAACAACACATTGGGTGGTTTATGGCACTCAGCCTGTGGCCTTGACCCACACCACACCTAAGGCATGTGTAAATATTACAACACACTCCCTATCATGCATTATTGCTTACATAATCCAGATCAATCCACACACACAGTGGGACCCCCTGAGGAAGCTGTTATGAGTGAAGCACTGGGGTGCTTGTCTGGGCCCACTGTGTGTGTATGTGAATTGATTTGGATTATTTGCTGTTTACCTATCGCTCCATTGTTTAGACCACACCTAGAATATTGTGTGAAGTTTGGAGCCCGCATCTGAAACTGAACAGGAAAAGGATAGAGACTGTCCCATGGAAGACTACAAAAATGATCCAGGGCCAGCGGGGTAAGAATGATGAGGAAAGAGTGAACAGTCTTAGCATGTATTCTCTGCAAAATAGGAGGGAATGGAGGGATATGATAGAAACACAGAGATACTTGGAAGGATATAATGGGGTGGTCTCCAAGGAGTTATTAAAGTTAAGGAACAGTTTAACCACCAGGGACCCCAAGCTTAAATGGAAGGGGGGTAGTCAAGAAAGACGTCAAAGTATTTCTTCACAGAATGGGTAGTGGAGAGGTGGAACAGTCTACCCAATACACTGATCATAAGGGGGGCTGTCTCAGTTCAAAACACAATAAGATCAGCCGGCATATTAGTGCAGGAATAGATTTAATATTCACAGTGGTCTGAGTTTGGAAGGGAGCTGGTGCTGTGAGCAGGATCTCTACCACTGCTCACAGCACCAGCAACCTGAATTAACATACTAGCATACTATTTGCCAGCAGATTAGGCCTTACGGTCTATCGAGTCTGCTCGAACCTCAGATCCCTAGTTGGATGCCGAGGCCTTCCCCCCCCCTTGTGTTCCAGAAACCCCTATCATCCATTTCCACCCCCCTGGGACAGGCCATCATCTGATACATCCACTTTCTGTGTCTGTCCCACCCTCTCTTGAAGCCCTCCACTGTGGATCTCTGAACCAGCTCACCAGGCAGTGCATTCCAAGGGTCCACCACCCTCTCAGTGAAAACGTCCTCCTCTTTCCCCTCACCCTTCCACCTTCCAACTTCAAACCATGCCCTCTGGTGATACCTCCCTGCTTTAGTCTAAAGATCCTCCATGTTTACTCCTATTTATTCCCTTGAGGTACTTGAAGACCTCAATCATGTCCCCCCTGTCTCTCCTCTCCTCCAATGAAAACAGGCAGAGCTCCTCAAGTCTGTCCTCATACATCAAATCCCCTAGCCCTTGTATCATCTTAGTTGCCCTCCTCTGTACCCTCTCCAGGAGCTGTATGTCCCTCTTCAAGTGTGGTCTCCAGTACTGTGCACAGTACTCAAGGTGTGGTCTAACCAGTCCATTGTACAGCGGCAGAATCACTTCCTTGCTCATAGAAACATAGAAGTTGACGGCAGATAAGGACCGCAAGGCCCATCCAGTCTGCCCATTTCTTTTTCTACCTTATAAATGTGCCATCGGCCTTTGTTCTGTCAGTGACCTGTCTATTCATAGTCATTTGTATTGCTCCCTTATGCCTATCCCATGCCTGTTTGAAGCCCTGCACTGTATTCATAGCCACCACTTCTTGTGGTAAGCCATTCCATGCATCTACCACCCTTTCTGTGAAAAAGAATTTCCTCACATTCCCCCTTAATCGGCCTCCCTCTAATCTCATGCTGTGTCCTCTTGTCCTGCTATTTTCTTATATTTAAACATGTTAGACTCTTTCACCTTGTTTATGCCCTTAAGGTGTTTAAATGTCTCGATCATATCACCTCTCTCCTCCTTTGCTCAAGGGTATACATATTGAGCTCCGTTAATCTGTCCTCATATGTCTTCTGATGCAGTCCCTGCACCATTTTGTTGCCCTCTCTGGACTGCCTCAATTTGGTTAATGTCCTTGTGAAGGTGTGGCCTCCAATACTGCACTGATACTCCAGATGGGGCCTAACCAATGTCTTGTACAGAGGATTATTACCTCCCTCTTACGACTTGTGATACCCTTACTAATACACCCTAACACCCCCTAGCCTTACCTACTGCTTTGAGGTCTGCTTGATGATTTTAGGTCATCAGTGATGATGATGCCCAAGTCTCTTTCTTCCTTTGTGACTGCTAGCAACTCCTCCCAGCCTATAAGTGGCTTCAGGGTTTCTCTTCCCTATGTGCATGATTTTGCACTTCTTTGCATTAAATCCCAGTTGCCACTCTTCTGACCATTTTGCTAGTTTATCCAGATCCCTCTCATTCTGCCCACCCCATCTGGATCATCTACTCTGTTGCAGATCTTGGTGTCATCTGCAAACAGACAAGCCTTACCCTCTAGTCCATCTGAGTAGGTCACTAATGAAGATGTTGAATAGGACTGGCCCCAGGACTGATCCCTGAGGTACCCACTTGTGACTTGCATCTCTTCTGACTGTATACCATTTACCACCACCTCTGTTTTCTGCCAGTCAACCAGTTTGCCACCCAGTTGACCAACTTCTGACCCACCCCGAGCCTACCCTAGCCTATTTATCAATCTTCTATGTGGAACAGTGTCAAAAGCTTTGCTGAAGTCAAGGTAGGCGACATCAACTGCTCCCCTTGGTCCACCACTCTGGTTACCCAGTCAAAGAAATCTATGAGATTAGTTTGACAGGACCTTCCTTTGTAAACCCATGCTGTCTTGGATCCTGTGCCCTATGGATTCCAGGTGTTGCACTATCCTTTCCTTAAGGGTGCCTCCATAATCTTGCCCACTACTGAGGTAAGACTGACTGGTCTGTAGTTCCCGCCTCCTCCCTGCTACCACTCTTGTGGAGCGGGATCACATGAGCCCTTCTCCAGTCTTCTGGGACCTCCTGTGCTCAGAGACTCACTAAACAATTCTGCTAATGGCTCTGCTAGTTCCTCCTTTAGCTCCTTAAGTACCCTGGGATGTATGCCATCAGGTCCCATTGCCTTATCCACCCTGAGCTTAGCAAGCTCTTGTAGGACCCTTTCTTTTGTGAAGGGAGTAGTGCTCACCTCCTCCCCCTGTCCATGATGCTGAGCTGTGGGCCTGCCCTACCTTCTCTTCAGTAAATACTGAGCAAAAGTATCTATTTAGGATAGATGCTTAGGGTCCTCCTCCTCCTCACATGCTCCCTTTTCTCCATTAAGCTTAGCAATACCCTCTGGACTTTCTCCTTTCACTAATGTATCTATAGAAAGTCTTGTCACCTTTCTTTACTGTTCGTGCTAGTGTTTCCTCAGTTTGGGACTTTGCCTGCCTTACTGCCTTACCTGCTTCCCTTAGGGCAGTTTGGTATGCCTCCTATCTTCATCCCGCTGTGTTCCTTTATATTTCCTGAAGGCCAGCCTTTTGGCTCTGACCTTTTCTGCTACTGTATTTGAGAACCAAAGTGGTTTCCTTCTTCTTTTGCACTTCCTTTCTGTCTAACACAATGGGATGTTGTTCAAGTATTGTATCCTTAATGCTTGCCCACTTTGCCTGTACCTCCTCACCTGTGTTTCTTTTGCCAGGGCTAGCTTAACTCTGTTGGCCATCTTATCAAAGTCAGCTCCTCTGAAGTCCCATATTTTTGCCTTGGAATGGGATGATTTAGATGTAGTAGCCAAATTGAACCATACCATGGTCACTGGCCCCCAGGTGACCTTCTACCTGGAGATCTGTGATCCCTTCTATGTTAGTCAGTACTAGATCTAGGATAGCCCTGTCTCTTGTGGGTTGCTGTACCAGTTGTTTGAGGCCCTCCCTGCAGGAATCCACTATGAGTCTAGTTCTGGCAGATGTTCCTGCTGGTATTGACCAATCTGTATCTGGCATGTTGAAGTCTCCCATTATCAGAACCTCCCTTTAGCTGTCATGTTTTGTATATCTTCTAACAGTAATGTGTCTATGTCCTCCCTCTGGTCTGGGGGCCTGTAGACAACCCCAGTTCTTATGGCTGTCCCATTTCCTGTTTCCAGGGTGACCCACAGTTCTTCTGGCTCCTTATGTGTATTCTGAATTTCTGTAGCTTTGATATTTTCATTAACATACAGGGCCACTCCTCCCCTTTTGCACCTCGGTCTCTTCTGAACAATACATAGCCAGGTACTGAAGTCTCCCAAGTGGGTTACTGGTAAACCACGTCCTCACTAATTGCTACTATGTCCAGTTTAGCCTCTGACATTATTGTCTGCAGGTCTGGGATCTTATTTCCCAGGCTGTGAGCATTTGTGTACATGATTTTCCATTGGCCAGATTTTGTGTGTTAGTTGTTGGGTGAAGTTTGGCATTACCCTGTGCATCGTAGTGGGAGACGAACCTTTTTCTTACCTGGTGATGCAAATGAATGGCAAACACGCTTGAATTCCTGTTTGACCACTAGCTGAGGGGGAGGGTGTTCTTCCCATTCGACGATGGGGTGCTGCACCTCTCTCCCATTTGCTAGTTTAAATATTCTGCAAAGACATCAAACTTCTGCCCCAATGCACTGACTCCCTCTTTAGTCAGATGCAGTCCATCAAATTTAAAGAACTTTCGCTCCCAGAACTGTTGCCAGTTCCCTACAAATCTGTGTCCTTTTTCCTGGCACCAGTCCTTGAGCCACGTGTTTAGCTCCCCTATCTCCCCTTCTCTGACCTTCCGTCCATCTGCTTCCTTCTCCCAGACTGGCAGGATCTCAGAGAAGGAGATGCCGGACGAAATAGATGATAGTTTGTCACCCAGCTGAGTCAGGTGTTCCTTGGTCTCCACAACTGACCGGCTGGTGAGATCATAGTCCCTATGTGACTAGGACATCAATGTTTTCTCCTGCTTTGTGAACAATTTTAGCAATGCGGTCAGTGTCTCTCCATGCTGATGTACCTGGGAGACATCTGACCATCACCCCTGGCTGGAGATGGGTATCAACTCCCCGAATCATGGAGTCTCCTATGATCAAGAAGTTTTTGGATTTCCTTTGTGCTTGTTTAGTTTGGTTCCTGATTTGGGTGAGTATTGTTGTGCTAGCTCCTGTGCCGCAGTGTCCTGCTCTGCAGTGTCTTCTGCCTCTTTATTTGATTTCAGAGATAGAGGCAGTTACCTGTTTGTAGTGTTTATATGGTTTTTGGAGGTAATGTGTTGGAGAGCAGAGAGTGATGGGGCATCTGATTTGCTCCTAGAAGTGATTCCCCTTACGATGCATCCCAACATCCTGTTTGCCTTGCTAGCCACTCTCCTGCACTGCTCAGAGTTATTCATACATGCATCCACCATGACCCCTAGGTCTTTTTCCCCTATTGAGGCCTCCAGCGCCTTCCCTCCCAGAGTGTACCTGTGTTTAGGGTTTCCCCGCCCAAGATGTAACACCTTGCACTTGGTGATATTGAAATTTAATTTCCATGTGTGAGCCCAGCTTTCCAGGGTGTCCAGGTCCCCTTGCAGGGCCAATCTCCCCTCTTCTCCCTCAACTACTGCTCCCATCTTGGAGTCATCAGCGAAGAGACTCATTTCACACCCTATACCCTCCCTGATGTCCGATATGTATGCATTAAACAGGATCAAACCCAGGACCGAGCCCTGTGGTACCCCACTACCAACCTCTCTAGGGTTCGAGAGCTCCCCACAGACCACTACTCTCTGGGTGCGACCAGTTAGCCAGTTTTCAATCCATCTGACCATCAAAGGGCCTACTCCCAACCCCATCAGTTTCTCCACCAGACCATTGTGGGGGACAGTCAAATGCCTTGCTGAAGTCCAAGAATAATACATCCACATGCTTTCCCCTGTCCAGTTAGAGAATGAGCTCAAGTTATCAGAGGCCAGCCAGGGGGAGGAAGATTGAGCATCTCAGAGGACACTCCGGGGAAGGAGGGCAGTTGCTGCTGCTACAACACTGTTTCCTGGGTGACAACAGGTGGCAGTGCAGAGGCGTTACAGTAGGAAGAGGGACATCAGCTGGGTTCTGCTTAGGCCCATTCTGCATGTGTGAGCATGGAGTTTCTAGTGTGCTGGCATCCTAAGGTCTGGGGTAGAACAAGAGAGACACCCTGACTTGGGCAGGATAATCTTGGGCACGCTCAGGCCCTGACCCTGGCTACTGTCCTCTCTCCTCAGTGTCCTGGGAATTCCTGCTTCCTATCTGTAATTCTTTCCATTTCAAACTATTTCTTTTTTTATTTCTTAGTGTTGCTGAATTTCCCTTCATTTTTTTGTATCTCTTTGAAATTTGGTGTAAATATGAGTCAGCCAAACAGCATGGCGGCAGCGGTGCTGCCTGCCACACTGGTGACCCTAGTTAGGGTTCAGAACAGGATTGCTGGGGGTTGGCCAGGGGTAGAGGATAGAGCATCTGCAAGACTGCTCACCTCTCCCGGGGAAGGGAGGGTTCACCACTCCACTGTCGACTGCCACCAGGTAGAGGCCTGCTGGAAGTGAAGGCTGGAGGATGAGAACAGGTAGGGCTGCCGGATAGATGCAATTTGTGTGTGCCTCCACACAGTACACACTGGCATTAATGCCATAGTATGGGGTGGGCCCTATGGAGACAAAAAGGAGGAAAATAGGCTGACTGGGCTTAATGAAGCCCATTCTGCCAGCCCCCAGCCCATACCACCACCCAAGGATGCCGACCCCCAATGTCTAGATCAGTGTCTCTTTGGGGGGGGTTCCCTTCCCTTCTCAGCCCCAGCATGGGGGAATTACCTGGGGTTGGGTAAGTCCTCAGGGGGTAGGTCACCAGTTTGTGGATGTAGGGCCAGGACTGATAGCAGCCCACTCAGGCATGGGAGGATAAACATCTCTATAGAAAAAGAGTAAATGTTTCATATAAATCTGTAACTACTGTGTTTTTAATAAACACAGGGAATCCATTTTTATTAGGCAATTCCATGATCATGATCAGTTTTTGAAGAGAACACTGACAAACTTAAAGTAAAACTTGAGGGGGCCACTGTGGAGCCGGAGTAAAATTGAGGCTGACCTGTGAAGCTCCCACTTTCACTCTACAAATTGTGATGAGAACCTTTAGTAAATCTGCATATATATTAACTTTATCGGTGCAATTGGTGGCAGAACCTCTAGAGAGCAGGATGGTAGAACCTCAGTGGGATTGGGGTACAGTGCACAAAAAAGAAAACTGTGCCTGGAACAGCAGCCATGAGGTCCGATTCTGTACAGCAAACTGCCAAAGAGCAGCGGCACACTGACCAATCAGCTTCCTAGAATTTTTCTTGCTGTGGTGTAATAATCAATATTAGACCATAAGGTCTTCCCAAGGAAGCAGAGGGAGACAGTTTGGTTATGTTTGTCTGGGACTGGTTGTCACAGTCACTACAATGGCACCTACAAATCTTGTGTTTTGGTAGGCTAACTGGGTCTTTTCAGTATGAGTAAATTCTAGCATAACTCTCACAAAAAGACCCAGTTAGCTGCTTCACAAAATGAAAAATAAAACTCAAGTTGCTGTGTTTGAAATGTAACCATATCATCTGCCATCTTTTTTCACCGCTAAGTGGTCTCTACCTATCAAACAGTACACTGTCCTCCAAAAACAACTTGAAAAACAAGAAAAAAAGTTTAAGCCACAAATATCTAATCGGTCGGTGTTGACTGTTTAGTACTCTCACGCTCACTGGCCTCTAACTTTTCCTGTGAGATTTGGGAAGCAGGCCCTATCCTGACGCACCACCTTGGCTATTAGCCTTTTAGGAGATATTCAAGTCCCCAATGCCACCAGTTCCAAAGCATGCAGTGGAGAAGAGTCCACGGAGTCCCTCCCAAGGCTCCGTCCATATGCCCTCACCTGTAGATATCGATACAGGTTTGCCACCAAAATCTGGAATTGCTCCTTCACCACTGCAAAACTTAATCCTTTCTTTTGTGTAAAGGTCTGCAACGCATCATACCCCCTAATATCCCATTCTCTGAATCCCCCCCCATCCTTCAAGCCAGGCAAGAAGGTTGGATTACCTACCACTAGTGCCATGAGGTTATAATTCTCACTTGCCTTCATTCTTTTCTGCACCTCTTCCCATGCCTCCAAGGTATGCCTTGCCATAGGGTTATCTCCCCCATTGCCCCATATACTCTCCCCCCCAACCGGCACTAGGTGTTTGGACAGTCTACCAGGTTCTGTCTTCCTCTTGGTCAACCCAACTGGTCTCCTCCCCTCTGTTCACCAAGTCCTGCATATATCTGTGTTGAACTGATAGGAAATACCTCTCGTGTCTGGGAAATTTAGGCCTCCTTGCTCTGTACTGCCTTTAAGCCTCTTCAAGCTGATCCTTAGTCTTTTGGTTTGCCAAATGAACCAAGTAAATCCTTCATCTACCCTCTTAATATCCCCCTTTGTTGCCTCATAGGTAGCACCTGCAAAATGTGCAGAAGCCTTGGCAATATATTCATTTTCAATGATTAATTCACCCCAACTGTGCTATAGGTAGGGCCTTCCACCTTTCCAAGTCTGCCAAAATGGTATTAAATATGGGCCTATAATTCAAGACATAGCATCCTCCCAGGTCTTGCCCCACTCTAATTCCCAAGTAGGTAATAGCTGTTTCCACCACTTTAAATCCTCAGCTCTGCAATCTGCCTTCCATTGGCCCTCTGCCTACCCTCAGCATTTCTGACATACACAAGTTCAGCCTGGAGCCTGAAAATTCCACAACCTTCCTGACCACCTCTGGTAGTGCTAGAACATACATACATACATACAAACATACAAAGAAGCCAGCAGAAGAAGGCCATTTGGTCTATCAAGTCTGCTCGTATTGCAGGGTCCACAGCTTGAGCTAATGTCCCAGCCCTCCCTTTCCACTCCTCCCATCCTCCCTACCCATGACCCTTATCTTCTCCCTATGCCTATCCCAGCCTCTCATAAAGCTACCCATTGTCATCAATGAGATGACTCCTTCCGGCAGCACATTCCAAGTGTTCACCACCCTCTCTGTGAAGAAGTGCTTCCTGGCCTCCCTTCTAAACCTCCCACCCTCCAGCTTAAGACTGTGCCCCGTCATGTTACAGTTCCCACTCAGCTTAAAGAGACTCTCCTTATCAACCTTATTTATCCCTTTCAAGTACCTGAAGGTCCCAATCATGCCCCTCCCCCCCATCTTTCAGGGAGTACACGTTCAGTGCCCTCAGTCTCTTCTTGTATGCCTTACCCTGCTGACCAACTATCATCTTTGTAGACCTCCTCTGGACCTTCTCCAGCAGGTTAGTGTCCTTTTTGAGGTGTGGGCACCAGTACTGAACTCCATACTCTAGATGCGGCCTTACCAGTGACCTGTACAAGGGCAGTATAACCTCCTCTCTCCTACTACTGATCCCCCTAAATATGCATCCCAGCATCTTGTTTGCCTTTGCTACTGCTTTCTTGCACTGCATGGAGTGCTTCAGGTCACTAGTGATCATCACTCCCAGATCCTTCTCGTCCTCTGATACAGATACTCGGACTTCACCCAGGTAGTACTCTGTGCTGGGATTCTTGGCTCCAATATGCATAACTTTGCATTTTTTGGCATTGAAGCCAAGCTGCCAGATCCTGGACCACCTTCCCAGCTTTTTCAAATCTTTCTGTAGGTCCTGTATCCCTTCAACTGTGTCCACTCTCCCGAAGAGCTTGGTGTCATCTGCGAATAGGCACATTTTACCCATAATGCCATCCCCAATGTCATTGATGAAGACATTGAACAACACCGGCCCCAGCATCGAGGTCTGCAGGACCTCTCTAGTTACCTCTCTGGTGCCAGATAACTCTCCCCCCACAACCACCCTCTGGGTTCTGTCCTTCAGCCAGTTTTCCACGCATCTGGCCATCTTTTCCCCAGCCCCGAGATCCACCAACTTTCTGATCAACCTTTTGTGGGGAACAGAATCAAAGGCCTTGTTGAAATCAAGTAGAGGATGTCTACCACAGAACTGTGGTATCAGGCTGCATAATGAAAAGTAGCAGATTATCAACATACAAGCTAATGTTATGGTGCCTGCCGTGTCGTGTCTGTACCCCCTAATCCGTTCATTGCCTGAATCCTGATTGCTAGTGGCTCAATTGCCAAGGCAAACAATATCAGGGAAAAATGGGCAACCCTGCCTTGTGCCATGTTACAAGGCTATATAATCTGACAGATCACCATTTACTAAAATTTGTGCCTTTGGGACCTTATACATCAGGCGTAGAATGTTAGTATATTTATCCCTCAGACCACATCTCTCCAGAACCCGAATGAGGTACTCCCAATTCTATGTGGACGAAGGCTTTCTCAGCATCCATGAAAAACACCACCACCTGTCGCGGATGCCAAGTTCCCCATCTTCTCTTTTGATCAAGTTTATATGTTCACTAATCTGGATTTTTACAGATTTCTGTGTGGTTTTTTTTCAATATAGGGTAAGCTGTATGGACATTTGATGCAGTATGTTCCAAAACACGTCAAAAATTTTAAATCTTAAATAATGCTAAAGCAGACAGGGAGGCCAAAGGATGTCAGCACCAGGACAATGCTGCGGTGCTATTAGTAATAAATAATGTAACCCCTAGGTGGCGCTATCCCAAGGGCTACTACCGCTGCCTGCTTAACTACTAACAGGTTGAGGGGCCTAGGTCTAATGGCGGGTGCCTCCAACCAGAGGTTGGGGTTAAGACAGTCTGGTATGACTTGGTCACAGCCCTCTGGGTCACTGCAACCCCACTTTCTTCCCACTAGTGGCCCACACAAGTTAATAACAGTACCTTCGCAATATACACTTACCCCCAGGATTGGTTCGATCAGCTTGACTCTGGGGACCCCCCTGTAAAGTAAGATGCAGTAATACAATAGCCACTGTACAGTATTTCAACACAAACACGCAGTTCGGGCAGTGTAACTTTGCAGAAACAAACAGATCTGATTTATTCAAGGGGCTGTAACAAAGACAGGAGGAAATCAGGTCAATTAGATTATACACATTAATAATCACAGCATTGTGCACAATTTCAGAGTCCCTAAATGTCACTTTCACTGGGTACCCAGGATGGGGGGGGGGGCTAGCCAGGATTGGTGCAGCTGGTTGGGGCCCTGAATTGGAAAACACTTGCACAATACCCAATTTGTAATCTGGAGCCGGTTAGCTCAGTTCATGAAGAAAGAAAGGAAAAAGTAATCAGATGGAACACTTGCAATTAGATGATGGCAGGGAGCTACCCTGATTTGTACTCACAGATTCAATGCTGAAACTGAAGGGAATGCAGATTGTCCCGGATTGCCAAGAGAAACAGAATAGCTGGCCCAGCCCTTGTGGCAGGGCTCACTTGCACTCAATGCAGGCAGATGCAGTCCAAGTGATGCTGGCTATGACTTCCAGCTCACTGCACATTTTATATGTACACAGAACACTACCAGGCAAGCAGCTGGTCACCTCAGGAGATTGAGCCTGGCTACCGAGGCATTCTTCTCTGACTCAAACGCGGATTCAGTTCGAACCCTGCTAGGGAATCACCTCCCAGCACAGCACACAGTTCACAGCATGGGGAATTACTCAGAGCTCAATCCCTACAAGCACTACACACATTTATATGTAAAGGTCACTTACTGTACCAGACCACAGAGTCCTGACAGGCAGATCGCAATTCTGCACACTTTCGGTCTTCTTCAGGTTAAGTCTGGTCGCAAAATGACTTCTGTTTCTTCTCTCACTCTGAAAGCTCGGAGTCGCTGTCCAATTACACTTACTAATGGATGCAGACCAACTTTATGGCCCCTCACACGCTTTCATGCAAATCTACTCTGTGGCTGCAGGAACACTTCGGGCGGTTTCCCCCTCAGCTTCCAACTTCAAACACGGTTCTTTTCTGCCCCAAACCTCAGGGCACTTCAGCATCAAGGTTCCTTTTCGGAATCGCTGTCCGAAAATCAAGGCTACTCTTCAGAATCTCTGTCTGAAAATCAAGGCTCCTCTTCAGAATCTCTGTCTGAAAATCAAGGCTCCTCTTCAGAATCTCTGTCTGAAAATCAAGGTTCCTCTTCAGAATCTCTTCTCCACACTTGGTTGCCCATTATCTAGGCCACAACAACTGCTTTCCTTTTTTCACCCATGTTCAGATACTTGATCTGAGAAAACACAGTCCTTTTCTCTCCCTTCAGGAGAGCTGGCGAGAGACAGGCCTTTTTCAGGCCTCCCGTGCGGTTCCCATGCTGCCCCGTGGGCAGCAGCCCCACGAGCTGCTCACTCTTCCAGCTCCATGCTCAGAATGACTCTCCCAGCAGACAGTCCGGGCGTTTCCCCTAAATCCAAAAGACTGCAGTTGGCTGATTCTCCTTGTCAGTCACAACAGGCTCCCTCTATTGGCAAAAAAAGGTGCCATGGTCCAAACTACATTTCCCAGAGGCTCTCCTCATACAAGCCCCTTGTGGCTGGCTCCATTTGAGAGTCCAAGTTCTGATTTGCCAGCAGGCTTCATTTTAAGGAACCCCTCCCCATTGATTGGACCTCTTTAGCAGTTCAGATCCGAAATGGAGGGGCAAAACACACAGTGTCCGAGCTGCAAGAAAGGCAGGTTAGACAAACTGTACTGTCATTATCACTCTAACAAATTACCAGCAGATAATTACATCTTTTGCAAGGGCTCCCCCTGTGCATATAGCGACTGCAGAACGGAGCGATCTGCTCAGTGGCCCAGGCGGGACTCTAGCAGGGGAAACACACAGTCCCCCCCAGTTCAAATTAACTATACTGCAATTTGGCAGCTCTTAAAGCGACAGTACATGGAGGCATCAGGCACTCTCACTAAATTATTTTTAAAATTGGCTGAAATACGGGACACTAGCTGGGAGGAGAGCATCTAGGCTCACCCAAGGAAGGCTTTTTAGTGATCCCCATTTGTAGGGAGGTTACAATAACAATTGCTAAACGGACAGTACAATAACCCCACACACTGTAGCCATGATGTCATTGGTATGCATTGGCGGGTTTTCTCTGCTCACTGCTAGTTTTGGGTTTCGTGCTGTGCTTTTTTGTATTAAATAAACGGTAAGCTATCTTTCGATCCGTTTGGTGTGTGGAGTTATTGGTGTGGGTGTTTTGGATGCTATCTGTTTGGCATATGTTAAAGCAGACTCCAAACTTGAAAAAGGATATCTTACGAGAAATGTGTGATTTAATTAAAATGGTATATGCTTAAGATTTTTGCCATAACATGAACTGCTGTTTTAAGTAGTAATAAAATAAAGTGGATACTGTATATCCAGTTTTTTACTGTACCTGTTTGTCTTCCAAGGTTTCATCAAGTTAGCACTTCAGCGCTGAAGGAACCAGGTTTTGGTGTTGGTTATGCACAAGACTTCGATCTTCAAACTTTGCAAAAAGTACTTGTGGAGGAGAGTCACAAAAGAAACAATGAAGACAGGATGCCAACAACCTACGCAGAAGCATTCGCTCTGCCATATCCCAATTCTGGTAGGTACAAACAACTGACCATTTCAGTTGACATGACCATGGTAGGCACTATTTTCAGCAGAGTGCCCCCCCCCCACAAGAGCACCACAGTGCTGCTGACGGCCTCCCCTCACTGAGCTGCAAGTAGGCGCCATTTTCAGTAGATCACCCCCCCACAAGAACACCACAGCGCTGCCAACGGACTGCCCTTGCCCAGCTGCAGGTAAGTGCCATTTTCAGCAGAGCGCCATCCCTCCGCAAGAGCACCACAGCGCTGCTGATGGACTCCCCTCACCCAACTGCAGGTAGGTGCCATTTTCAGCAGTGCCCCACCCCCCACAAGAGCACCACAATGCTGCTGATGGACTCCCCTCACCCAGCTGCAGGTAGGCGCCATTTTCAACAGTGCACCTCCCTCTGCAAGAGCACCACAGCACTGCCGATGGACTCCCCTCGCCCAAGCTGCAAGTAGTACCATTTTCAGCAGAGCACCCCTCCCCCGCAAAAGCACCACAGCACTGCTAACAGACTCCCTCACCCAGCTGCAGGCAGTATGGTTCTGGCTGAAGGTCCCTCACTGATTGTTTTTCCACAACCGGACTTTCTTGTGTTTGCACAGGACTGTGGTACCGAACCTCCAGTTCCCTTAAGGGTACACTGTACTGGCCATTTTACTTGCAAACTGCATTAGGAGCTTTAAGAGCTGATCCGTATACCACACTTGTATGGTGCATACATGTCTCTTGTGGGACAGGCAGGTCAGGGGTACTGTATTGTATGCTGTTCTGGGGATGAGAGTACTGTTAAGGTCAGGCTGGGTTGGGGCAATGTATTGTATGCTGTTCTGGGGTTTAGAGCACTGTTAAGGAGTTACTGCTTATTAATTTTACCTGTGCTCCTTCTGTGTGCCTGAAGTCAGCTGGCTTCCCGGCTGCTGTGTGATGCTCCTCCTCCCTTCCCCCTCTTCCCACCATGACCTCTGGTGGTTCTTTTGTCTCCTCTGTGACCTGCTAATCCCCCTGCATACACTTAATCATCCCTTCTGTTTGCTTCCCTAGATAGGCACCATTTTCAGCAGAACCCCCCCCCCCAGAGCACCACAGCTCAGCCAATGGACTCCCCTCACCCAGCTGCAGGTATTGGTTCTGGTTATGCTCTAGCCCAACCCAACCCTCCCAGGGGCAGACGGTGCTACCTCCCACCAGGGGTGGTGCTACCTTCAAGTTACCAGAACCTATCAGCCACTTTTCCTGCCCCTTCCTGCTAAACAAGACTGGTTCCTCCTAACCACCCTCCCACATGTGTACTCCTCTGACTAAAGTGGGGTTTCCTCCCCTCCTCCTCTCTGAACCCCTCCCCCCAGGCACGTGACTTTTCCTGGTGCTCCAGGGCTCAAACCCTGTATCCCCATTTCCACCCACAGCCGCTGCTCTATCCACTAGGCCACCACTCTGACAAACAATAAAGCTGCTACCTCATATTTATCCTCCCACTAGCTATCCTTAATCTGCTCCACTGCCACCTAGTGTCCACTACCCTCTCATTTTTATTTTCACTCTAGCTTTCCTAATCCTGCTGTACTGCCACCTAGTGTCCATTACCTTTTGCACTCCAACTCATTTATGCCCAGCTCAGTGACTACTGTGACCTCTCAAGCCAACTCCCCCCCACTCTCTCCGTCCCATTTACACTCACCAATCAGTGTCTCCGCTCTGTCTTAACACTACCTCCAAATGGCTCCCTACTCCCTTTCTCGCTTTATGCTCCCTTTTCTCTTCCTTCTTTACTGCCTTCCCAATCTACCTTCATCCCTCATCCGTGCTCCCCTCTCTTCAGCCTGTCCCTTCTCCAGTTCCTGCGGGGCCCCGCATCAGCTGGCCTGTCAAGCCCCCCCACCCTCTCGCAATCTGTATCGCTCACACCCCTTCCCCCGGTGTCAGCCTCTGCCCTGAGCTTTCTCCCCCTGCAGGCTGCCACACCCTATCTGTCAGGCCAACAACCAGCTCTATTAGCAACCTAAAGAAAAGGCATTTCTCAAAGTTTCTTACACCCTGCTTTCTCTTCCTTCTTATGGCTGAAGATGTTGAACCTAATCCCGGCCCTTCCATACCCTCGGTCACCCTAAAGGCGGCCTCAGAATCTATCACCTAAACGTCAGAAGCCTACTGTCTAAAATGGACCACCTAAGGGCTTGTGTGTCTCTAAAATCCCCTGACATCCTCTGCATATCCGAATCCTGGCTGTCCTCTAAGGTCCCTATCTCTGTCATTGACCTTCCTGGCTATGTCTTATTCAGACAAGGCAGAGGAAAAAGAGGTGGTGGCATGGTAGCCTATGTACGAGACACCCTCCTCTCTTCAATCATATTCCAGCAAGCTATCCATTCCTCCCATGAGCTACTGCTCCTCCAGCTATCCTTTCCATCGAGTGCACCCTACTACTCCTCCCCCAAAGCCCAGTCCCCTGCCCTTATCTCCACCCTTGCATCCCTTGTCTCTCTCACTCAAAAAGGTGAGCTATTACTTCTTGGAGACTATAACATGAACTGGCTATCAGCTTCAGCCAGCTCCATCATACATGAAATCGAAGCCCTCAACCATGTTCAACTCCTTTCAGAACCAACTAGACTAAATCCCCACTCCTCAAACCACTCCTTGATCAACAGGAATCTTACAACCCACCCACAGAAATTTTCCTCTGCCCACACCCTTATCGATGCCTTCATTGACCACTACATGACCTCCTGTTGCAGAACATCCCACCACCCCCACTTCCACCCCAAAGTATGTTTGTTTTCGCGCCCTCAAATCCCTACACATTAGTGCCCTCCTATCTGATCTATATCTGGCCAACTGATCTGGCATCTTAATTGCCCCTGATGTGGACTCTGCTCTCAAATCCTTTACCTCCACCTTTTTTAGAGTTTTGGACTGCCACGCACCTCTCAAAAGGCTAAGGCTATGCCGTAAACATCTCCCCTAGATTTCAGACAAGCTAATCTCCCTCTTCAAAACAAGAGACTTGGCTTGGTTCACCTACAAGTCCTCTTCCAGTCAAATTGACCTGCAATGCTATAGAATGCAATGCAATGCCTGCATGAAGGCTCTGCACTCTGCAAAAGCCAACTTCATCAGAACTAAGCTGAATGATACTAGGGCATCACCAGCTGATTTCTGGAAAACCCTCCACCCCTTTTAGGTTCTGCCCCTCCCCCTCATCTGCCATTCCAAACTCTGCTGGCTCTGACCCCTCCTCAGCTGCCTTTTCTATCAACCACTTCTTCACCACCTGTGCCCTTCCCACTGGACAACCTTGCCCCTCACTGCCCTTAATCCCATGCCCCCTCCCCAACCCCTCCCACTCCTCCGATGGGTTCTCCTTCCCCCCATCACCACAGTGGAAGTGCTCCATGCCCTAAAAGCCCTAAATCCCTCCAAACATAGCCCAGACATCTTTGATCCCAGACTTCTTAAGATCTCTGCCCCTGCCACAGCCCCCCCACCCACCTTTTCATTTTGTCTATCGTTCAGTGCACCACCCCGAAGGCCTGGAAATTAGCCAAGGTCGTCCCTCTCCATCAAGGAGGGGACCCTTTCCTACCAGGCAACTACTGGCCTATCTCGCTTCTCCCCGCTTTCTCCAAAATAAAGGAGAAACTCATCTCAACCAGACTAAATTCCTTCCTTGACTCGACCAACTCTCTAAGCTCCTTCCAATCAGGTTTCAGACGTGCCCACTCCACCTCTTCCTCCCTACTTCGCCTTACTGATCACATTCAGTCTGCCATGGACAAAGGACACCTTACCTTGGTGATTTTCATCAATCTTGCCAAGGCATTCGACTCTGTCTCCCACAACCTACTCCTCAGCAACTTAGTGGGTTTAGGCCTCTCCCCCTCCTCCTCCTCCTCCTCCCTAGGCTGGTTCAAGTCCGATCTCTGATAGATACCAATATGTGCAACTTGGCCAGGTCAAGTCCACCACCCTTCCCATCCTCTCAGCCGTCCCTCAAGGCTCAATCCTGGGTCCCACTCTCTTTTCTATTTTTGTCAATGACCTCCCTTCCATCTACTTGCCAACTTCCACTCACATGTACACCAATGACATGGTCATCTTTACCTCTGGACCCTCTCTTACCACCATACAGACATCCCTCCGACTTTGGGGTCACAGGAGGGACCCTCTGCAGGCTGCAGCTAGTGCAGAATGTAGTGGCCCAGTTTCTGACGGCCCTGTCGAGGTCCAGTCATGTGACTCCGGTCCTGTGTGCACTACACTGGCTGCCAGTCAGGTGGAGGGTCCTTTTCAAGGTGGGTCGTCTCACCTTTAAGGCTCTATATGGGCTGGGTCCTAGTTATCCATCTGAACTCCTGACACCAGTGCCCTCTGCTCGCTCCATCCGCTCCACTTCGAGGGGCCTCCTGGAAGTTCCCAGGGTTTGGTTCAGGACCTCAGGAGATTGGGCGTTTAGTGTCTCTGGGCCGACCCTGTGAAATTCATTTCCACCTATAGTCCAGGAGGCTCCCTCAATTGAGGTATTTAAGGGGAGGCTAAAGGCCCACCTCTTCAGCCTGGCGTTTGATTGATTATTAATATCTTTATTTTAGTTTTGGCCAGTTCCCCGAAGACTGATTTTTGAAACTCTATTTTATTTTTTTAGTATTTTAATTTTGTAATGGTTTTAATGAGCTTTTACTATGTCTTAATTAACTGCTGTCTGTTCTTGCTTGTGTATAGCGCCCAGAGCCTCCGGGAGTGGGCGCCTTATAAATACAATTTCCTTGCCTTGCCTCCAGGAAACCTTTGTTAAAGCCCTAAAGTGGTTTGAGGCTAACGACCTGAGGTGCAATACTAAAAAAAAAAAGTCACAATGGCCTTTGGCTCATCTCAGTGATTAGCCAAACTATTATCCCCCCCTTCCTTCTACGCTGTAGATGGCACTTGGATAGACACCATCCAGTCCTTTAAATACTTGGGGGTCTGGCTGGACCCCAAGTTAGACTTCTCTGACCACATCAACTCCATCCACACCAAACTCCAGCCCAAATTTTGGGCCTTACATAGAATGATGGACTGTCTCACACCCCCGATCTGCAAGGAGCTATTTAATAAGCTAATCCTCCTCACCTTCGACTACATCAATGTTGTTTATAGTTCTGTCCCCCAATCATCCCTCGCCAAACTCAACCTTCTGTGGCAGCTTTTTTATCGGCTTTGCCTCTAACCTCCCCTTCCGAACCGATCACTGTTCCCTGTACTCTGCGCTCGCACTCCCCTCCCTCACCACTCGCTGTTCTGCCCATTGTGCCACGTTCATTGGCAAGTATTGGTTCACCGCCCTCCCCCCCACCTAGCCAGCCTCCTCTCCCCCTCTCCCTCATCGGGCTATGGTCTCAGATCATTTGATTGTCACTCTTAATCTCCCACTTCCACACTTACAAGCTGGCAAGACTGCTTTCTCCTATAGACTACCAGCTCTGTGGAATCAGCTATCCCAATCCATTTGCTCCAACTCTAACCACACTAAAACTTCAGCTTAGGCACCTCCCCCTCCCTCCTGCAGCTGCTCCCTCCCCAGGCCCCTTTGAATACTCACCCCACCCCCTTTCTCAGCCCTCCTCTCCCTGTTTCTCCCCCACCCACTCCCCTATCTACCTCACACTTCTCACCTTCCCCCTTCTCTCTGACCACTCTCCCCCAAGTCACAGACACCCCTCGCTAGTCTGTCTTTCCACTCTTCCCTTCTCTAATCCTCTTCTCTACTGCTCGTTGGGATCTACATCATAACTTGGCACCTTGACAGTCCCTAATTCACTCCTTACCCCAAATAGCACTTCTCGCCACCTTCTAATTTGTTTGCACCAATTACAGATCAATAGTATATTATATTACTGCTATTTGCCATCAGTCTTGGAAACTCCTGTGTTAATGCTTTGCTGTTTTTTTTGTACTACTGCTAATAATTTGTTTTGCTATGCTTTGTGCTACTGCGATGCAGCTACTAAACTTATACATCCCACTCCCCTTTCCATCAGGGTTGCACCTGGAAACAAGCCTCGGCTCAGTTGTGCCTTTCCCGGCCACCAACTTTTAAATAAATAAATACATTTCCTTTATTTTCTGTTGCACTCCCCTATCCCCATCTGCTTTTCATATAAATCATCCTCAAACCATAGAAATTTGCAAGTGAAAGTCAAAAAGGCCCAAATTTTGACTTCTTACCATTTTTTGCCTTGTCAGTTTGCTGTTACCCTTTATTATTTTCACCTCTAGTACCACACCAATGAAGCACCTCTTGTTTTGTGAATGATCATAAGCAACACTTGAACACATAATAAAAAAAAATCTTTTTTTTCCCTCCAGAGGTCCAGGATATCAAATACACACCTAGAACGAGCCGTGGACCACTCAAATAATAATGGACTGTGAGACGTTGAGATGTGCTATCCATAATTTACTTAGATGCAACATACCTGGTCAGTTTGTTAACAATGGCTATTAAATACAGGAGCAAACAGCATGCAGCAATAAAAGAACGCACACAAACATACTGATTTCTTCTTTTTGCTTCTTTTATCTAAATTCTGTATGCTATTGTGTTACACTTCACAAGCTAGTGGGCATGTACACAACTATGATGATTGTATGATTAATTAGCCCTTATCCGTACCAGAAAACCAGTGGTCACCCAGCTGTTATCACAACAGCAGCGGGTGTCACTTGCCATGTCAGTGACCCAGGCTTGTGTGCCATACCCAGGACATTGCAGTGAGCAAGGATTGAGCATCCTAGAGGGTGCTCTGCGCCTCCTCCAGGAAGGGTTAGGACCCGTGGGCTCTACCACCACATGGGTGACCCCAGGAGGAAGTGCAGGTGGGAAAGTGTGTATGGGAGGTCCTTAGGTACTTTATTCTGTTTTTTTTCACTTTGTCCCAGTCCCGACCCGCATGTCCCTGACGTGACACACAAGTGTGTAGACATGCACACGTCATGCCTTGCAGGATGCTCGACCCTACCAGTCGCTCTGTTACTGTCTGTGCCAGACACCAGACCTCCATCCAGTGGCAGCAGGACTACAGACGGGAGACCCCCCCCAGGAGAAGAGAGCCAACACTCAATCCTGCTCCCCCTCTCAGTTGCCGGCACCCTGGCAACCCAAGGTCATTTCTGAACCCAGGTCACCGGTGTAGCATCCAGCGCCTCAACCCTCAGCACCACCGGGCCAGCTCAGTTACATAAGAACTTACTATAACAGTAGATCTTCGGAAGAATGTCTTGCAGGTCATACCTCAGGAACCTTGGCCATCAGATGCCAGGACCACATGGAAGCTTTTTCACAAGCAGTCTAACTGAGGCTGCCCACGGCAATGTTACTATGTCAACGTCCCCCTATATAGCTCTGGGTGGCCCCAGGCCCTCCTCAGTTCCCCAACAGAGACCATCCCGTGAGGACATGCCTCCGAGGATACCAAGGGAAGGTCCCACCAGAAGGAGCATGTGGAGCTGAAAGGTGACCATCCTAGAGAAGAGAACTAGGGAAGAAGAAAAAGGAGAAAAGAGGGAGGGACAGCATGACCTGCTACAAGAGATTTTCTCGAAGATCTACTGTTAAGGTAAGTTCTTACGCAAGGCTCCAGATTAGATTTTTTGTGATGAGTACTGTACTCCTCATTTTGAAAGTGAGGTGAGTAAAACCAAATTCAGATGTGTACAAATGTCTGGACAGAGTGGAGTGAGGAGTGCATTTTTAAAAACAATGTAGTCTTTTCTAGATTAGAACAGATCAAGTGCCACCAATGCTTCAGATAAAGTTGGCAGGTAGGAGTAATTTACTCACAAGTTTTAAAATATAGTGAGTAAAACAAAATTGGGATGAATACGAGTGCTGTAAATCTGTGTAAAAAAAAAATAAATAAATAAAATCACCAGTTATGTTATGAGGCACTGTTCTTAGGTGTGGAGTATTTACAAATGTTGGGTGAGTATTGGTACTCATTAAAACATTTTTCTGAAGGGTATTTCCTAAAATGAGTTGAGTAAAACAGGTTGGTACTACCTTATCTGGAGCCCTGTTCTTAGGTAACTGTTCCATCTTCTTCGAGGATATCTCTTGCAGCAGGTCACACCTTAGGAACGAGTCCCAAGCAGTATCACACAGAAGACTAGGACAGGAGGAAGAGGAGAGGAAGCTCTGTAGCACAGCCAGGCTGAAATCAGCCCGCCTTCTAGAGGCGATGTCCAGACTGCAGTGTTTTGTAAAAGCGTGGACAGTACTCCAAATAACCGAAGCACAAATTTCTGCTGCGGAGACGCCCCTGAAACAGGAAACTGAAGCATCCATTTCCCTTAACAACCCCAGGAAGTTCCTTACTGTACTTCCTGTAACAAAAAAAATGATTCAGTTTGCCAACCATCTCGACAGGCATTGCTTTGAAACTGGCGCACCCTCTTTCCCAGGGGTGAAAGAAAAAAAAGAGCTGCATGGACTTCCTGGAGTTCTTTGTACGGGTAATGTAATAAAGCAGAGTTCTATTTGTTTAGCTTTTGTTAACCAGGTAAGCACACTAGACAAAACAGATGATTATTTTCAGGTGCGTGCATCTAAGGTGTGGAGCAAGAGTTCATATGGATTGGTGTGCTCTGGAAAAAGACAGGCAGGTGGATGTATTGATTTAGGGTAAAAACTTAAGGTTAGTATGCAAAGACACCTTGTTTTTGTGGAAAATCAAATAAGGTTGGTCACACATGAGCAACTGTAACTCTGAAATTCTTCGAGCAGAAGTAATAGCAACTAAAGATAATGCTTTCCATGACAGAAAGTGTAGCTCGCACATCACTGCAGGCTCAAAAGGAGCCAAGGTAAGTTTCTCCAAAATAAAATTCAGGTCCCCGGCTGGAACAGGATTGCAGACCGGGGACTTCAAATGCAGGATGCCGCTAAGGAAAGTACGGGCCACGTCCAACCCTCATCGGGCACATGCAAGGCTAATATGACCAACAGATGCACCTTAAGGGAAGAATACTTGAGACCAGCATCTGACAGGGATAGCAGATATTCCAGAATCTGGTTCACTGGACAGGTGAATGAGTCCAGATGATGGAAAACTGCCCACAAAGCAAAACGCTTCCACTTCATGAAGTAAGTCGTCCTGGTGGAGGGCTACCTGGCAGCTCCAGGACATCAGCCACTTTAGGAGATACTCCGAATCTAGCGATGGCTATGTCTTCAGGAGCCAAGCATGCAGATGGAGGGACCATAGGTTCGGATGGATAAGGGCCTCCCGCTCCTGCGACAGCAGACCCAAGCACAGGGGGAGAGGTATTGGGGGTTCCACTGCCAACTGCTGTAATAGTGGAAACCAAATTTGATGAGGCCAAAAGGGGGCCACTAGGATCATCATGGCACTCTCCATCTGGAGCTTGATTAGTACACTCTGGATTAGAGGGAAGAGGGGAAGGCATAAAAAAAAAAACTCCCTTTCCAAGAGAAGGACAATGCATCTTGCCAGAAAACTCCAGATCCTGGAATGAGTGAGCAGAAAAATTGGCAGTTTTGCATTGTGTGGGGATGCAAAAAGTTCCAATTCTAGACACCCCCATCTGTCGAACAGGTCTTTGGCGATCAAGGTCAGCAGTTCCCACTCATGCATTTTGGACTGTGACTGGCTTAGCTCATCTGCCAGGACATTTTGGACATCTGGGATGTGGAATGCTGACAGCTTGAGACCATGTTCCAGAGCCCAGTACCAAACCCTTATCGCCTCCCTGCACAGAGAGTAAGAGTGGGTGCCCCCCTGCTTGTTGATGTAGTGGACTACGCTGACATTGTCCATCTGCACTAGCAGGGGGCCCGGAGACAGGCGGGACTGGAAGGCTTGCAGCCCATACAGGACCCCTCGCATCTCAAGGACACTGATGTGTAACGATGCCTCGAGAAGAGACCAAGTCCCTTGGGTCTGAAACTGACCCAGATGGGCACCCCAGCCCACCCATGAAGCATCCAAGGAAAGGAATTCCCACTAGCAAGTTGCAGGGATCTATCTGCCAGAGAAGGACTTTCTTGATGGGGAGGAGAACAGGACAGTCTGCTCCAGGTTGTTGGTCTGCAGGTCCCACTGCACCCTCAAGGTCAATTGAGGAATGCGCATGCGGAGTCATGCAAGGGGAACAGTTGCAATGGCTGTGGCCATCAGCCCTAGCATTCTGAGGTATGTCCGAGCTGAGGCATACCAGCTGCAAAAGAGTTTCTTGGCCTGCATGATGAGGCACTCCGCCCAATCCGTGGGCAGAAAAGCCAAGCCCTGAGCTGTATCCAGAATGGCTCTAATGTATTGAAGACACTGGCCAGGGGCCAGGACTGACTTGGCTAGGTTGACCTTGACCACCAGCTGGTAAAAGAGCTGCAGGGTATGCTCCAGGGTGACAACTAACTGCTTCCGGGATGGGGACTTGAGCAGGTAGTCATCTGGGTAAGGGAAAACATAGAAGCCTTTCCTTCTGAGGGCCACTGCTACCACTGCGAGGCACTTGGTAAAGACCCAAGGGGCAGAGGATAAGCCAAAGTGGAGAATCCTGAACTAGACGTGCTCCCCTAGGAACAGGAATCTGAGGTATTTCCTGTGGGCAGGACAAACTTTGATATGCAGATAGGTGTCCTGCATATCCAGGGAGCAGATCCAGTCGCCCTCTGGTACCAACAGACCACAGAGGGTAACCATCCTGAACTTTTTGTACTGAATGAAGTAATTCAGGTTGCGAAAGTCCAGGATGGGCCTCAGGTCCCTGGTGGACTTGGGGACAAGGAAAAAATGGCAGTAGAACCCTCCTGTCTTGCTGGATCTCAGGAACGGGTTCTGTGGTCTTTTTGGCTAGTAGAACCTGAATCTCTGTTTGCAGCACTGGTAAGTGAATGGGGGGGGTTAAAGTGGAGGGTCTGGGCAGAAGGTCCAGAGGCCTCTACATGAATTCTAGAACATGGCCCTGATGGATTAGCTGAAGCACCCACATATCAGAAGTAATATCTCACCACCCCTCGAGATGGAGGGAGAAATTACCCCCTATGACCACATCCTAAGGAACTAGATGGGGGAAGGGTCAGGCAAGGAGTCAGACAGAGGGGGGGCCCACAGCTGGGCCTCCTCCTCCCCTTGCAGACTTGCTGGGGTTGGCGGGGGTGGGCAGGGCGGCAGCCACCTTTTGTTTGGTGGACTCTTTGCCATTGTGGCCCTGGGGCGGTGTGTGACCCACCGAAAGGGCACCCTCTGACTGCTCTTCTGGTGGGTGTAGTAGAAGGAATATACCAAGCGCAGGGTTCTACCTGAAGCCTGCAGGTCATTGAGGATGTCCTGCACATCACCAACAAAAAGTTTGTGGCCCCTGAAAGGAGCATTCAGGATTGACTGTTGGACATAGGTCATAAACCCTGACACCCTGAGCCAGGAGTGGTGCCAGAGGAGAATGCCTACTGCCGAAGCCTAGCCAAGGCATCCACAGCGTCGTAGGCAGCTCGGAGCAGGTATCTCTCACATCAGCACCAGACTGGAGGGCCTTAAGCATGTCTCGCTTTTGTGGACCCTCAGGAAGGGATTGGGCAGCCAATTTAGTGGCGTTCCAGGGGTTAGCCTGGTACTTTATCATATGCTCCACACAATAAAGGACCCTAATGGCTAGGGTGGAGGAAATGAAGACTCGTTTCCCTATTTGGTCCAGTTTCCTAGATTCCTTATCTGGAGGAAGGGAACTGAGATGATGGGGTCATTTAGAGCTGTCATGAGCTGCATTGATGACCACCGAGTCCACCTGTGGGGCACAGAGAAAAAAGTCTACCCAAGCGGGCCTGATATAGCTTTTCTGCATTCCCGGGCATAGTAGGGACCAGATGTGGCCTATAACAGGTGGTTAGGATAGCATCTTCATAGGCGTCAATGATGGGGGGAATGACAACGGGTGGAGACTCTGGCAGATGCAAGCAGTGTGCCAGGTCCTTCAAGAAACATCTTGTTCTGCAGAATCAAATGCCCATAGCTGACTGCAGCTGGATCATGACCACTGCAAAAGAGGGGTCATCAGGAGGGGAGCGACTCACATAGTTGGAGGAGTCATCCCCTGTGGATGAAACTGTGGAGGTGCTGGAAGGGGTTGAGGAGTCATCCCCTGTGGATGAAACTGTGGAGGTGCTGGAAGGGGTTCTGGCACTGGCACCCCCTCATTGTCTTCGTCCGGTTGGAGAAAATCTAGTCAATAATTGTCACCATCATTTTCCCTAGGTTTGGTGGGGGACTGAGGACATCGATGAGCATGAAGGAGCAGCCCTCATCAAGGGGTGGTGTGGGGGAGCCTAAGGCATCTGAGCGAGTCCTCCTGAAGATGGGGCAGAAGCCGGGTTGACCTGGTGAACAAGGTCCAGGACCAAAGAGAACAGGGCCTGGACATTGACAGCTGTAGATGGGGTGCTGAGAGGGGGCGCTGGAGGAAAAAGAGGCCCTGCAATGACAAAATCATCAACGGAGGGTGGGAAGGAATGGGGACAGGCTGGAAAACTGGCTGAGGAGCCTGCAACCCAAAAATTGTAGGGAAGGGCATTGACAGACTAGGATGACCACCTGACCAGAAGTACCCATCGTCAGCCATAAGCAGACTGGCGGTGTGCCCTGACTGAGCCCCTTGGGGAAGAGAGGGGCATTCAGCAGAGGCGGATGGGTAGGTAGTGGCAAAGGAGGGAGCCCCAGTGAGAAAGACCCTTAGTCGATAGAGCCAAAGGGTCGCACTGCCAGCATCCCCCTGTAGCAGACAGAATGAGGGAGGCAGTGGAGAGCATTGGCGGGAGCTTGGAGGGGCCCGCCACTAATGTTGCACCACTGGCCTGAGCTGCACCCACAGCGAGGGCTGCCAGAACCTGACCCATAGCCAGAAGGGCAGGTATAACGTGATGACAGCAACTGAATGACAGCGACTGGTCAGAACGGCGACCAAGTTACAGTGCCGACACTGTGCAGTGACTGGTGATTCCCCCCATCCCGAGCTGTGCCCCCCTCGGAGTTAGAATCCTTAAGTGGGGGGGTTGGGGGCACAGCCCCCACAAGAGGGGGTGTGGAGGGAAACAGAATTCCACAATCGGCGCCCATGTGGGGTCTTCGCCGTCTGAGCAGTCGCCCTTCTTCAGTCACCATTCTGACATAGAACCAAAGGGCAAGGGAGGCAGCTGGGAGCATTATCAACAAAGACGATGATCCCAAAGCGGTCAGTGCAGGGCACGGTGACTGGGGCTGCTCTCAGGAGGAATGACCTTTCTCCAGGTGGCAGTGCCTCCCTAACTAGGATCTGTCCTGGACCTTGCCTGACAGCTGGGCCAGGGAAGTGGAGAAGCTTCTGGCCTGGAGCACCTTCTCTAAGATAGCCACCTTCTGCTCCATGAGGTATACCTTAAGCTCCTTCAGGTGGCATCAATGGGGGGCCTGGTCGAAGCCACTGCAGATTTCACAGGAGTGGATGTCATGGGTGGCACCAAGACAATGGACACAGGAGTTGTGGAGGTCTACATCAAAGATTTTCTGTCCACAGTTGTAGTGACAGAAAAGCGAGTCCGAACCAGACATAAACGAGGAAAGGGAAAGGGATCACTTTAGAAAAAGTAAAGTGAAGAAGTACTAAGGCGAGAAAACAATAAACCAGAGAAAAACCTGAAGGTTTAGAACTGGCGGTTGACTGATGCGACAGTGTTCCATGGAGTCTGATGTGATGGTCAACGGCAGGAAAAAGAACTGAGGAGGGCCTGGGGCTGCCCATGGCTAGATAGTGGGACATCAATGTAGTGAAGTTGCCGTGGGTGGCCCCAGTTAGACTGCTTATGAAAAAGCTTCCATTTCATCCTGGCTAAGGTTCCTAACATGTGACGTGCTGCAAGAGATATCCTAAAAAAGTTATGCCAGTACATCCAGAATGCTTGCCTCAGGGTCAAACTGAAACATGTTATGTGTATATGTTATGTTTATATTATGTTAAGCAACTGTTTGGTGATTGTATTGTAAATGCCATGGGTCACCATTTTAAATAAGTTCACTCAATGGTCTAACCCTTTAAATAAAATTAAATGAAATGAAGGGTCATCTCTGTGCCCTCCTGGGCAGGGATTTCAGGGGAGAAACCTGGAAAGGGTAGATCAGTGGGTGGGCAGATGATTCTCAGCCCTTCTCTCCATGTCCATCAAGGTCCTTCTCCCTCCACCCTGGGGACAAAAGCCTCCAACCACATGGGTGGTGTCTGGATCTTTGAAATCATGTGTTTGGAAACTGAATGGCAGAGCCCTGCCATGGAAGATAATCTTTTTTTTGTGGGGTAACAAAATTATTGAGTCATGGCATAGTGTCCTGGCCTTCCTAGGCAGTGGATCAGGAGAAGCTCCTCCAACCAGAAAGAAGCAAGGCTGACACCAAAGGTAATCCTGCCCAGTGAAAAATGGAAGAAAAGCTATGCTACCTCTGTGTCACCAAGCAGCATAGAGCTGTTGGGCACACTGGCAGCCAAGATTCCCCATCCTGGAGCCAAGACATCAGGAATGGAGGCCATCAGGGAGAACTTGGATTGTCCATCAGATAGCCCCTCTTCTGGGTTGTTGTGGAAGTCTCACCACTTGAGTGATACCTGTAGGAGGCTTGAGGTGGTGTCTTTGGTGGCCCAGGAGAAAACCTCTAGCATCATAGGTGGGACCCCAATGAGGAGGGAGGTGGGCAGGTTTAAAAACTGGGTACACAGTCTCTCAGTGAATCCCAGGATATAGATCAGTCAGTCCTCCCCCCACCCCACACTAGTGCTTGACATCTCCGCATTCTTTCTTGCGCTTGATCTGTACTCTCTTCAAAATGATGGGGTGCTGACTGGAAAAGGGGCCCTGCAGAGGGGGCAATTCATGGTATGTGACAATGGAAGCATGGACACTGGAATGGAGGATACCTCAAAGTCAGAATCATTGTCTGCAGTGGGTAGCATGGTGAGTGGCCAAGACAGTGCCTGAAGGTCAGTGCACCAAGCAGGAATACAAAAATAAAAAGAAGTTGAAAAAAGAAAACAGGTTTCTTCTCGAACAGGCATTTTCTCACAGAACAAGTCCACTGAAATGTTCAATACATCAGCCATTTCACTTTTGTTGAGTCAGACACTTATAAACATGTATTTTTAAATATATACACACCTGTAGATTACTACACATTTTAAATAATTGCTACAGAGCCAGAGTGAGAGTGTATGTTTTATTCATGGGGTAGTTCCCATTTAAGATGCAGATATTTAAAGAGCTAGTGTACTGCCCAAAACTAATACTAGATTTTAAAAGCAGCCAACCATTACCTTTTATATCTGAGGTACTTTTTCTTTTCCCTTTGTTTAATCAAAGATTGTTTACCTGATGTTAGGTGTGATGTGTGGAACAGCTCTTAGCCTGGCAGCTGACATATCTTGCTCTACAGCCCCACACTACATCATCAGCATTGTGAGCTCACTGACTGTGACATCATTGCTACTTAGAAACAAGTGAGTGACTGCCCGGTCATTTACCTGTGATGTCACTGTCAGTCTATGTTATTTTCCTGACTGCCTGTTTTGGCTCCACTAGCTCTTTAAGGAAGTCATGGTTGGGTACCTCTTGAGAAAGCACAGTTGGTATGAGAAACTAGTTGAGGGTTTGTGTCCTCACCTGGCAGTTATTTGCTCTTTTTGGATGCTGCTGTATGATTTTAACTTTTTTCCTGATATTTAGATAAATACCTTGGATTTCCCAGTTTGTTCTGTGGTCTTGCTTGCCTTTCATGTGGGTTGAGGCTGGTATTGATCTGATTTGTAGTACTGTTTTGTGTCAGGCACTACCATTCCAGGAGTGACCTTTGTTGTTTGCATGGTTAATTGTTTAGCTGTGCTCTGGTAACACACATCTGAACCAATCCTAGCACAACAAATTCTGCTTATTTGTTATTTTAAAAAGAATATGTCTTTGGGGTTTTCTGGAACTTCATTATGGCGGGTCACACCATTTTTTTGATTGGAATCAGTGTTCAGACACATAGGGAACTCTAATCTGTTTTTACGGCTGTGGGCATAGTCCAGCAGATATTTTGCATTCAGAAAAGGGATGATGTCATTTTTGCTACCAAACAACATGATAGAGTGTTAAAAATAGATTCCTCCGCTGAAGCCACATTACTATGCTGCCTGTGTGTGTGTATAGGAAGCTGTAGAGCATTATTTTCCCTCTGGCTTGAGAAGTTAATTGAGTCCACAGAAAGTTAACTCATTATCTTCTGGCAGTCATTCTGTGACAGATTACCAATGGATAGTACAGACATCATAGAAAGCTATTGGAAGTAGAATGGGCTAAACACATCCTGGAGCTTTCTGCATAACAAATAAGCTCTGCTGTTACCCTAAGCCCCTATGAACACCTTATTAAGCCATTTGACACCACCATCCTAAGAGCAGTCATTCTGTTACTTTGCAGGACATTCCATAGCAAAGATTCCCAGTGGTGCCTGTTTCCAAATAATACACCAACTTCATTTTCTCAGGCAGGCAGTTCTGGGCTACTGTTTATATTCTACTAAATGTTCTTAACCTACAATTTGTGACTATAGGTGTTTACAACTGCATGATAGTAACCACATTTGCTTCAATTGCAAATAGGTAGGCATGTGTGCGTCTAATTTTTGTTTTGACTTAGGTTACACATAGAATCTGATCAGTTCATAACATGCTGTATTGTGATTAAATCAATTGATAAATAAGGGCTTTGGTTTCTTTTACAAATTCATTTTTCCTCATCATGGATATACTAAAACAAAAATTTCTCAACAAAATGTTTAAAAATAAGGAGTTCAGCAGTAATTTAGTTGATGTGGTGTAAAGAGCTGCTCTCTGAAAAATTACCTGGTTTGGGAGGAGGGGGCTTCCACAAGCAGAATGGGACTTCATAGATAGGGGTGCTCATGGCAGTAGAAGAGGCATGATGGCATTAAAAGCTTAATGGTGTGAGCCGGCCCAGTGGTGTGGAGGGCCAAGGCATCATGTCTTACCTCCTGCCACGCCAGTGACCCATGTTCATGGTGTGAGCAGGTCACCGGGGGTCAGACAGGGAGGGAGGGAGAGGATTGAGCATCCAGAGGATGGCTCTCCTCTCTTGGGAGGGGTGGGGATGGAGTCCACTGCTTGACTGGCCCCTAGCGGTGGCTGGGGGCCTGGTGCAATGGTCCCACACAAGAGGGGCGGAGCTGAGCTAGACGCCCTGGCGGGCCACATATTGAAGCATGCACGGCTCGGCCTCTGGTGCCATTGCACGCCTTGGCTCCATGTTCAGAGTGAGACAACAAAAACCAGAGGAAGAAGAGCCGATCAGCAGGATGAAGCTGATCTCCCTGCCACACCGGGCCAGCTGGTGCCTCAAATCTGTGAGAGGTGATGGCCGGCGTGTAGTCCAGTGGCGGCAATGGGGGGGGCAGTGGAAGAGGGATAGTTTGGTGGTGGGATAAAGAAATAATAAAAAAAAAGCTTAATGGTGTGGATGTAGAGGCACCAATATTTGAACATGACTTTGATAGAGGACTAAATGTGACTTGGGGGTGGGGGATCATCAGGAATTGAGTGAGTCTTGGTATTTTTAGCATAATGGTTTTCAGAGACTTCAACCTTCAACGGGTTAGACTCTGCATCCATCTGTACAGTATGTCACTAAGCCACATGCAGTGGGATATGGGTAAACACCAGATCACCAGACCCGGACAAGAGCTGTAAAATCTGGACTGGGCACAGCTTGTACAAATATTGCTGATCCACTCACTCCAGATGATCTGGTCTGGCTTTTACCTATCTGGTCTGGTCCTGATGGTTCAGTCTTCAACCATGCCAAGGAAGGGTTGAAAAACAGACTTCCAGGAGTGAACCAGATGTAAACATCAGACTGAACAGTGCAGCTAGACGCTAGAGTGACCGGACCATCAGTATTTGTGCAAGTTGCACCCAGTATGGCCAGTTTGAATTTTTACAGAACTGCTGTGGTTCAGATCTGTCAGTCCAATTTTTAATCAATCAATCTTTATTTTACACTGAAAGGTATGTGAGCAAAAATGCCCGTTTACACAAACATCCAGTTAAGCTTAAAAAGATAACAGAACACCAGGTCAAACAATTACATAGTAAAATACAGTATAAACAGGTCCAACACAGTGATCTTGAGGGATATACAGAAGAAAGGGGAAGCAAATAAATAACAGTGACAAATTTACAGCATGGGATATTGTTGGAGGTACAATTCAGGAACATGAACAGTGGGATGATGCATCGAAAAGAAGTGCAAGTCCTGTGGCATCCAGATCCTGCATGCGGACGAGCATTCCCGCTGCATGATCTGCCTAGGCCCCAAACACCGGGTCAAGGACTGTGTGCCCTGCCAATCCTTCAACCAGACCACATGGATTAGGCACCAGAAAAAGCCTGAAGCCCACTTGCTGGAGAAGTGCCTAGCTTAGATGGAAAAGGAGCTGCAGAATCAGCTGGAAAAATCTTCCCCAATGCCAGAACCCAAAAAGAAGAAAAAGGGCAAGGAGAGGCACCGAGACTGGGATAGGTCTCCATCCACTCAGCGGTGACCATCTGGCACCACTGACACCGGAGTGGCCTACACTTCAGTAACTACCCCTACTGCCAGGTCTTCTACTGCTCTGGCGGATCAGACCATGGCCTCCTTGCCTGCTTTACTCACTTTGCAGTCAGGGCTTTTCTTGGATGATGGAACCCCTATTGTGCGCCTTAGGCCCATATCTTTTTCAGGGTCTATCACCAGCAGCTAGGTCAATAAGTCACTCCCTGGCCTCACTGAGGAGTGCACGGTCACAGCTGATAAGCTGGACTTCAGCTCCGCTGTTGTCTACATGGCCCAGGCCGATAAGTCAGATGGTAGCTCTTCTGATGTCTGCACAGCCGCGGCTGTTAAGTTGCTCCCCGGTTCCTCTGGGGACCGCACAGCTGAGGCTCTCACGTCGGGGTTGCAGGATACCACCACCATCGGGTTGAGCCAGTTGCCGGACATGTAACAGTCTTTAGAGGGTTCCTTGCTTCCACTGACCCAACCAGATCCTCTGGGCTTGCCTGAAAATCAACAGCCGGAGGTGGGCACTAATCTGGAGGTTCCCCCTCCTTTGCCAGGTAAGTCTTTTCCTGGTTCGCCCACTGGGCCTATTGTTAATCCCTCTGGGGACCTTCCGTCGGGATCTCTTCAACCCAAGCCCCCCTTAGAGAACCAGGTTCCACCATCTTGGTCTCCAGCTCCCCAGACGACGGTGTGGGTCTTCCATCAGGTTCTACTTCCACCCCACCAAGTGATCATTTTCCAGGTTACCCTTCACTAGGTCAGGGTAATTGTGGCACTCCAACTATTCCTCAAACACTGGATGGCCTTCTGTCAGTCCCGCAGGTGCCGAATCTTTCAGTACCGGACAGTCCTGTGCCTGATCCAGTACCAGCCCCTTCGAATGTCCCTACAGGGCTGACACCTGGTCCTTCTGAACCTCCTGCCAGGCCTTTAGCCCCACCTTCTGCCAGGCCTTCTGCTCTGCCTCTGGCTGTACCTATGGTCAATGTTCCAGGCTATCCACCCCCACTATACCTAATGTACCCTTCGCCGGGGTATCCAACACCTGGTCATCAACCCCATTATGTACCAGGGTACCAGATGCTGGGCTATGTCTAATCAAGGGTATGCTCATTCTGGCTTTCCCTAGTCCTATCAGGTTCATGGATACCCTCAATATCAGATGCCAGGCTATCCATCATACCAGCCTCCTCCTCCTCCTCCTCAGCCTCCACAGCAGCCTCAGGCTGATATTCAGGAAGTGTTTCAGACCATGATTCAGGAGGCCAGGACTCAACTAGCCTTGGAGTTTGACCATTGAAAGCCAGTGGCAGCCTGTACTCCCACCTCCTTTCTGACCCCTAGATCAGCCTCTCCTGTGGATTCCCACCTTTCTGAAGAAGGCTCCTCTAAGCACCAGGTCAGGAATAAAACCCAGGACACTCTTATAAAAAGGGTTCAGTCCCCCAACAGGCACTCTTCGGACTCTGACTCCAACTTGTCCTCCAGCTCTGGTACACATACACCTATAGAGCCTCAGCCTAAGGATTCCCCAAAGTCCCCTCCAAAGGACCCTTCCTTTGCAGAACTCCACACAACGATACAAAATTCCTGTGGCTGGGCTATCCAGGAACAGGATCCAAAGTGGAAAAGGCTTGCGGAGCATCTAGACATGGCTGACACAACTCCTATGCCCATACTGCCTTGGACTGGGCCCCATGAATACCTGATGTCCACTATCTGGCAACAGCTTTTCTCCATTCTGGCTGTTGCTAAAAAGGCAGATGGGATGTACCACCCCCCAGATGGGGTCACATACCTTACTGGCCATCCTAATACAGACTCGGTTGTTATCACGGCTGCCCATGACCAGTCTTCTAAACCTAAACATTTACGCATGTCTCCTCCTGATAAGGAATCTAAGCAGCTGGACAATTTCGGTCTCAAGATCCATTCTTCCTCCACTTGTGCCCTCAGGTCCCTTAATTATGTGGCTCATATGGTTTCCTACTAGAAATCTTCCCTGGCCTCGCTTGAGTCCAAGCTGGAAGCTATGCAGAACTAGGAGCTTAAGGCCGAGATTTCCAAGACAGTGAGAATGGCTAAAATCTCCTGTTGTCATGCCCTCTGGGCCACTTATGACACAGTAGACTCAGTTGCTCACACCACAGCCACTGCTGTCTGCATTAGGTGACATTCATGGCTCAGGATTGCTGGCCTAGCACAAGACGTCCAGACCTCAACCTGGATGCCCCTTTCAGGGGATCCGCGTTATTCAGGGGTGACGCTAAGGATATTATCACTGAATTGTGGGACCGTGGTAAATCCATCCATGATGTCCCCTTCATGTACCGAGGGGGTTACAAAGGCAAACAGATTTTTCGTCAGCAACAGAGAAGGCAGACCAAAGAGGCCCCTGCCAAATGCCAGACCAAATGCTGGTATCCAGCATCAGAAACACATACTCTCCCTCCAAGTCCCAGAAGCCCCCCAGAGGAGCTGCCAGCTCCCTCCCCTTGGCCTCCAGACTCATGGGGGCCCCCCTGCCTCCTCCAGATCCTCTAGGGGAACCAGTGGGGGGAGATTTGCCCTTCACCTTCCGGGGTCACTGAACATAACCACAGACTCTTGGGTCCTTCAGTTAATAGCAAGAGGTCACAACATGGAGTTCCTAGACAGGCCTCCAGACAACCCCCCAGGCCTCTCCCATTATCCTCCAGGGCACCTGTCTCTGATAGGGGATGAGATCCAAGCTGTTCTGCAAAAGTCAACCATAGAGCCCATGGCTCTGGCACAGACAGGAAGAGGGTACTACTTCCATTTCTTCCTAGTGCCCAAAAAGACGGGCGACCTAAGACCCATCTAGGACCTCAGCATACTCAACCAGTATGTCGAGTACAAGGGGTTCAGCATGCCCACCATCCAGGGACTTCTACACCTGTACCACAAAGGCCATTGGCTTTGTGCACTGGACATGCAGGATGCTTACCTGGACATCCCTGTCTTCCAGGCCCACTGCTGCTTTCTTCGATTTGCCTTCCAGGGGAAACATTACCAGTTCAAGGCTCTCCCTTTTGGTCTATCCTCGGCACCTCAGGTTTTTACCAAGTGCTTAGCAGTGGTGGCTGTGGCCCTATGCTGCAGATAGAGCTAATTGTGTCTATATTTGGATGACTGGCTTCTGTCAGCCCCATCACAGTACAGTCTGAGGGAGTCTCTCTCCTTCACCCTGGACCTCTTTTACAGACTTGGAATAACAGTCAACTATCCCAAGTCCCACCTCTCCCCTCCCAGCACCTACAATAAATTTGGGTCAGTGCTTGATATGTTCCAGGGCAGGGTCTTCCTCCCATTGGACAGAGTGGAGACCCTGCTGGAACAGGCCAGATTAGTGGCCAGCTTACACTGGACCACAGCCTGGTTGATCCTCCATCTTCTAAGGTTGATGGCAGTTGTGATCCCTACAGTTCCTCTAGCCAGACTGCATATGAGGGTGACCCAATAGACTCTTCATGTCCAATGGGATCAGCGACTGGATAACCTGGACCACAGGGTCCTAGTGTCCAGGTACATGAAGAAGGATCTTCTTTGCTGGCAGGAGTTGTCCAATCTCTCCACGGGGGTTCCCCTTTATACCCCTGCTCCTACCATGACCCTTACAATGGATGCTTTGTGTCAAGGCTGGGAAGCCCACCTAGAAGACCATCAGACCCAGGGAACATGGTCTCAGCTAGAAGTGTCTCTACACATCAATGTGTTAGAAATTAGGGCAGTGCTGTATGCCCTCCAGGCTTTCCAGCCTCTTCCATGTCCAGGGACACTTCTGTTTCAGACTGACAATATGTCTGTGGTCTGGTACCTGAACAAACAGGGAGGCACTCACTCATACTCTCTTTGCCGGGAGGCGATGCAAGTGTGGTACTGGGCAGTCCAGCACGACCTACACCTGACTGCTGTCCATGTGCCGGGTATCAGCAACATCCTGGCAGACAGTCTCAGCCACACCACTGTCAGGGCTCACAAGTGGGAGCTAAATCAAGAGGTGGTTGAAAGCTTATTCGACCTGTGGGGTCAGTCAGAGATAGACCTCTTCGTCTCCCCATTCAATGCAAAACTACCCAATTTTTGCTCATTCGTTCATGGGTATGGTGTTTTCTGGTGAGACACGCTCTCTCTCTCTCTCTCTCTACTGGACTGGATGGTTCTTGTCTGCCTTTCCTCCCTTCCCAGTACTTCAGACGGTTCTCCTGAAGCTACAGGCGGAAAGTGCTCACATGATTCTAATAGCCCCTCTTTGGCCTCATCAGATTTGGTTCCCTCAACAGTTGTTGATGGAAACCCCAGTACCTCTGCCTATCCACCATGATCTTCTGACTCAGGAGCAGGGCAGAATAGTGCATCCAGGCCTCAAATCCCTCCACCTGCATGCTTGGCACCTGTGGACATATATGGAATAACTCCCATTGCTGTTTTTTACAAAAATTGTCAACTGTGCAGACGCATTTGTGAAAAATGAAATATAATAGTGAGACTTTTTGAAATGTTATTTGACTTACCATACTCATGCTTGTGTACCCACTTACTCAGTCTCCTACTTGTTTCTGTCCTTGTACTAACTAATTCATGTTGTTTCATACCAAGGGGTTGTTGATTTTCATCTTGTGTGTGCCTGGGGTGGAGCAGCAATAAAAGATAAACTATGCAATACCCTCACTAATACACCTACCCAGTTTACTTTTACCTAACGCCCATTTTTAGGCCTTGTACAGTAAGATCTTCCTTCAAGAGAACAAATTGTAAGACATGTGTAAAATTTACATTGACATTTGGGTATATGCACTTTTATATTATACTAATTATGTGTGTACTGTACAGCAATCTCTAAAAAATCAATTAAACACATCAAATGTCTTACATAGAAACATAGACTTTGACGGCAGATAAGGACAGCTTGGCCCACCAAGTCTGCCCATTTCCTTACCTACAGGATAAGCTGCAGATCCTATTTAACCAACAGCCTATTTCTTCCTACCCCCCCACAAAAATTGCCTGATGTCTGTCCCATGCATTCTTGAATTCTCCCACAGTTTTAGACCCCACAACCTCCTGTTCCCTAAACATGTCTCAACATTGTGTTTTATCTTCCACCTTGTCACAACATATAGTTGTCTCAGCAGTGTTTGCAATTAAGGTACAATACCTTCATGTATATGATGGTCCAGTTCTGTTGAGTTGCTTACTATAACAGTGCATAGAATAAAATGTGAAACATACAGGTAGCTGCAATACAGATGGTGGCATTATTTTTATATCTGCCCTTTCTCAATGTACCATACTTTGATTCAGTTAGTGTATGCAATGGCAATTCATGTTTATGTTTAAGCCCATTAAACACCCTTATCTAGTTAATCATTTACAGCCGTGGTGGCTCTGCCAGAGCATGTTGAAAATGCCACATGTAGTCAGGGCCCCTAGTGCTCTGCAGTAGAATTTTCTGATTTCTGTGGCAGGGCTCCTAGGCTTCTGTGGCAGCATTTTCTGATTTCTATGGCATGATCTATTCATTTCTGTGGCAGAATGCAGCCCTGCTATTGGCTAAAATATGAAGTGATGTCATTGATGACATCACCTACCAAGCATAGAGGAGGGGCTTCAGGATAAACAAGATGGGTGCGAGAGCCTGGCACTACGGAAGAACTATATTTTAATGAAAATTCATCAAAAACAATGAATTCTGCAGCACTATATAAATTCTGCGGCATGATGTAAATTCTGCAGAAAATTCTACAACCGCAGAATTGCAGAATTCCAGGGGCCTTGCATGTAGTAGAGGAGCAGTGGCTGCAGAGACACAGGGAACTCCAACAAACATTAAACAGGCTTTTTTTCACTAGGACACGTAACACTCAAAGCCAAATAAGTGGACTGGTATAAGACACCACTTGAGATATATTTAAAAGTCAAAGGGATACCTAGAGTCTCCGATTTGTTAAAATGACAGCATATAGTCAGGATGGGAAAGATTTTATGGTAACTGGAAAGTAGTTCTGCAATCATCCTCACTCAAACTAGTGGAATGCATTTTGAAGGATTCAGTCGAGATGTAAGCTAAACTTCTTGCCAGACTAAAGAACAGGAAGTCATGGTAGCTACATTCAAATCTGAGCAAGTATGCCAGTAGTTAAAAGTAGAGCTAGAAAAAACATAAAAAAGCAAGACAAGAAAATAAAAGCCAGGAAGCTAAAGGAATGTAAATGTGATCAAGTAGTCTATGAATCAGATAGTTTCTCCAGGCAATGTGTCAGGAGGGAGGGCAGTAGCAATTGTACAGAAGCACAGCAAAGACCCCAACGACACATCTTAAAAAATCCCAGGGCACTGGGACACAACACGTCAACATCAGAGTCCAAACTTGAATCCTCTGAAGATTTTGTTTTTAGAAGACATTCTGTCGACACCACCTCCGTATCAGGTTTCGTGACAGAGTGGTTGAGTTATCAAATTTTGGATTCCAGGAGACAGACACAGCCAGGAAGGGCACCATTAAAAATCAAAGTAAGGGAAGCAACAAAACAAGGGGTAATGACCAGAACTACTCGGGCTAAAGATAAGCATCATAAACTGCTTAGCTTATGAACTTTTTTTTGAACATATTTTAGCCTTCTGGGTGCTTGGTTGGGACTTCGTTCCACCTACTGCCAAGCCCTGCAGTCCTCTCATTGAGACTGCTCCGCATACCTGACCAGACCTCCAAGGCCCACCTGCATCTCACTGCTGTGCTGCCCACCCTGGCTTGCCCCCTAGGGCTCCGTACACCTACAGCTACTTCAGTATTACTTCCCCACCATCCATCTCACCACCCGCAGTGGTGGTGAAGACCTGGAGATTTCCTTTGGCAGGCTGTGGATGCAGTCTGGCTCTGAGTGTGATAAGCGGGCAGAGGCTTCATCTGCCCAATCCACTCACTGTTTTTTGCTTTTAATCCCAACCTCCTTCCAGCAGTGTCCCATGTCACTGGATGCCAGCACACTGATGCAGTCACGTGACCGTGATGCTCGGTACAACATGCCCATCTGATGCTGTCTCCTGCAGTGCCACCTAGGGTCACCCGGGTGGTGGAAGAGCAGCAAATAAGAGGATCCCCCTCTCCAGAGGAGGAGAGCATCTGCTGGGATGCTTTATCCTCCTTCTGCTGGCTGGCCCTCCAATGGCCCTGGCTCGTTCCCAAACTAGGGTTGTTGGCGTCGTGAGCCGTAGCACTACTGTTGTAGTGGCAGACTGATCTAGTTTATGAACGGTGTAATAGAGAAATCAGAGTATTGAAAAGAGGCCTGTGTTTTGTACATACTGCAAATCTGACTCCATTTAAAGCCTACATAAATTAAAAAAAATCACAAAGAATCCTATGGCTCAGATACCTTAAAATATTTTGCTTGTGTAGCATGGGGCGTGCAGGAACTTACAGATTTTGTCATTTTGTTTGCAGAATTTTAATCCTTGTCTTACATTTTCAGTAACTAGTGACCCAAACAAATATTTTGGACATTAGTACTGTGAGGGATCACTTAGATGGGATTAAAACAGACCTCTATAGAAAGATTTCTGATCAAATCACTCTCCTGCATCCCTGCAGCTCCCACCCCCACCACACCATGAAAAATATCCTAAAATCCCAATTCTTGCACGGCAGATGCAACTGTAGCTTGTGGATATAGGAAAGAAGATATCAAAGAAGAAAAAATGACTCACCGTTGTAATGTTGTTTTCTTCTCCCGAGATCCCCCACTGTAGTTACACTCCAAGCATCATCTCCTAGAAGACAGAAGCACCCAAGACAGAACCCTATTCTAATTAGTAGAATTTAGAATAGTGGTTTGAAAAACTCTGCAGCCATGCTCCACTCTATCAGTTGCTAGATTTGTTTCTATAGCCAGGGTGAAGCAGTGGCTAGTGAATTTAGCAGTTGCTAGAGAATCTAGCTAAAAGGCTACCAAATATTATACATACTTCAATACATTTTTAAAAAACATCAATCAAATTAAAGCAGACATGTTAATGAGAAAATACATATAAAGAAAAAAATCTTCACAGTTGTAGAGAAATTGCAAAAGTAATGCTCAAGCAACCTTAATAAAGGAACAGATTATTGTGAGAACCTATTTACTTTCCTATATCCCTAAAATGGTTTATCAGTTACCTTATTGGCAGACAACAGCACGTAAAAGCTCAGGGCGCCACCTCCCCCCCCAAAACCCTTAAGAGGTGTCCCTCAAGGTTCAATCCTGGGGCCTCTACTATGCACCTTATACATCAACGACATTAACTCGAAGCTCAACCTGGCCATTGTCCACCTATTCATGGATGACACGGTGCTCTATGTTGCCAAACCCTCCCTCAAACTAGCACGTATGGTCCTACAACATGACTTCAACATCTTCCAATACAACCTCTTGCATCTGAAATGACTTCTTAATGCAAAAAAAAAATAAAACGATGCTCCTATCTCCCCAATCCCATTTGACAAATACCCCCCCCCCCACCGCAACTCATGGGTTTCAGATCCAGACCATGTTGGGGGAACCACTTGAAACAGTGGACAAGTTCAAATACCTGGGATTCTGGCTCGACTACAAGTTATCCTTCTCTATTCATCTATCTGAGCAAACTAAAAAAATTAAGCAATGATTAGACATCTTCTTTAGAATTAAACACCTCCTGAACTTCCGGTGACATCAGGAACAGCTATGGCAGCTTGATCTCCCTGCTCCGTATCCCACCGACTAAAATCCAGACAAATTGCCCTAAGAAAAATGACATCCCCAGCCAAAACCAAAAGAAATAGAACCAGGAAGCTTTATTTAACGCCTACCCAAAAGCTGAAGGTACTAATACAAGAGGAAGAGGGAGAAAATTTGTCTTTACCAGAGACAGCGGGGGAAGTGATTCAAACAGAGCATCATGGCAGCCTCGTGGGAGACGAACTTGCTGAAACAATAAAGCAAACAGCGCATACGGTGTCCAAAATTGATCATACCCTCTCTGATCTGAGGACTAATCTGAATAGGATGGAGCACAAAACTGACCAAATGGAGCTCTGCCTCACGGAGGTCTCGGAGCAGACCGTAAGACAGGACCATCTTCTCCTGTACCTGCTTGCACGGGACCGCGAGTTAACACAAAAATTGAGCGACCTCTAAGGCAGGAGTCGAAGACAGAATCTGAGAATTTACGAGGTGCCCAAGGGGCTGGAAGCTGAAGCTGATAACAATATAAAATTTATTCAAGACCTGCTCAGACGTGTGCTGGATCTCCCCGAAGACCTTGACATCAGTCTCGACCGAGCACATAGATCGTTGGTATCAAAATCAAGCAATCCAGAAGCTAAACCTCGGACTTTTGTAATTTGCTTCACAAACTACAACAGTAAAGAAGAGGTCCTCCGAAAAGCCTGGTCCCAAAGCCCTCTAGAATTTAAGAGTCATAAGATTTATATTGACAACGACTACTCAACTGAGGTTCAGGAGGCATGGAGAGTGATCTGGCCTATTGTGCGGCTGCTGAGAGCTAAAAATATCAAAGCTCAAGTCCTGTTCCCTGCGAGGCTGAAAATCATAACAGACCAGGGGTCAAAAATCTTTAAGGACCTACTCTCCGCCTCCTCATATTTAGAAGATCTTGGAATTTCGACCCCTACCCTGGTAAAAGAAAGGCTGGAAAGAGATTTACTGGCTTCCGCGTGGTCAGTTGCAAGGAAAGGAGCTGTTGCACAGGGCTCCTCGGCGAGAAAGGCCCAGACCACATTAAAAGCTGACATCGGAGCAATTTTAAGGAACTTTGGCGACCCTACACTAGCAAATAAAAATGCCTCACATCTGAAATTGGCGCTCTCGTCGGCCGAACCAGGAACCTCCGATTCCCAGATCTCCCCGGCCACCTGAAGAGGCAGGGAAAAAATTGGAAGATTAGCTGCGGGTACCCCCTTCTCCCCTGGGGAGAACTGAGCTCCCATTCCCCAAAACTGTTGATTTAAAGAGATCCAGTAGCAGCTCGATGGTTTTTTGTTCCCCCCCAAAGGATCTTCCACCCGTAGGTCCTAGGCTTTTCTCGTGCAGACATCGGGCTCGCAGTGAGTAACTTTTCCTCTCATTGAACTTGACTAGCCATCTGTATCATTTAATACCCACTCACTTAATGACTGTGCGTGGAGCCTATGTGGCCTGGGACTTTAAAGGCGTAAATCACCCGAGTTAAGACTGGTGGTCCTTAGGGGAGTGGGGACATATCTCTATACATATAATATATATATGTCAATGGAACTAGTTCTTCGGGCTTAAGGTTTCACTTGGAACTGAATTACCTGTAAATAAGCTTATTTGCTGTATCGCTAATCATGGGAGCGGAAGGGAGGCCTGTGGTCTGGGAGGGGGAAGGAGGAAAGAAACGGGACCTGACATATAAGATGGCTTGGAATGGGAACACACTTGCACCCGGTTCTGAGGTGCTCTCCTGAACCTGTGGAGGCTTAGTGGTCCCTCCATTGAAAAGAAATACACTGGGTGGCAGGGGTCCTCCCGGCCCACCATCACAGGCTTCCCAACGTCTACTGGAGGTACTGTGGTCAGGATCGTACTATTTTCCCATTGTCCAGAGGTTTAGAATGAATAGCCTCCCCACAAATAACTGAATGGTAGGTGCCAGCTCTTTGATCAGCGGGTTCCTTTCTTGCTTTGGTTGCCTCACCCTGTCCTTCTCGGGTCAACTTACTTTGGCTCCAGGGGATGACCCAGGGTATCGCTTCCGGGCGGGTGGGGACCCGCTCTTCAACTGTTTAGAATCCTTCCAGGTCGGATCGAAATATTTTTCTTTCGGTCGGCAGCGGGTGGGAGTTTGGCTGATTCCCCCTCGCCACCGGAGAAACCTGGATTACTAGGGGAACCGGGTCGGACCACTTGGAGCACCACAAAAGGAGGGTATGTGTTACCAGGGAAAGGGGGGGAGGCGGGAATATAAAGACACAGTTTGGCTGGGAACATTATTAGGTTTTGTTCAGCATTTTGATTCGGGGCAGAGCATAAATTATGCCAGAGGGGAGTTTTCTCATACTCCCTCATGATATCATGGCAGTGCAAATTCGGGAGGGAGGACGGCAGGCGCATATAGGAGTTCAAAGCACCTACTAGGGATCGCGCTGACTACCTTTGATAGAAGGGGAAAGGTTCATACACCCGGGTTTGCCGGGTTACCCAGGAGTACACTCATTGCACTTTTGAGTGCTCCATCTTGGTCCAAAATTTTGGACACCCTTTCGCTGGTAAACATTGGCCAGCATCTCCTTGGAAGTCACACCAACAAAATACGGGCCACCTGGATGAAAGGAGTTTCGCCTGAGGAGGCCTATCAGGTATTTCAGCTCATGGCTCATAAACAACTGAAGCTGGAGCAAACTGTAAATTGGTTTCAAACAGTTTCAAGCTTAGTTAGTTGTGTTAGAAGTTATTACTTTACAAAAAAAGATCTGCAGTTCTGTTATTTCTGTAAAAAGTTACTGCAAACAGAATCTGAGTCACAGAAAAAAAATGTTTTCTTTGTTTGGATAGACCATGGTTAGTCATTCGTCAAAATTTATGTCTTTAAATGTAAATGGGTCGTCAAGCCCAGTGAAAAGGAAGAGAATTCAAAACTTTGTGGCACCTCAGGCTTGCGAGGGTGTCTTCTTACAAGAGACTCATCTCTCCCCCCAAGAAGCTCAGAAACTCAAGTCTAAACAATTTCCGGTGTTATTTGCATCCTCCCTGCAGAAGGGTAGAAAAAGGGGGGTGGCGATCTTATTGTCAGCTAAATTACAGTTCCAACAGCAGGAAGTGATCGAGGACCCAGAGGCTAGATACATTATTGTGGTGGGGCACATTCAAGACACACCTATAACCTTAGCTAATATATATATCCCCCCTGGTTCCCTGCTCAGGGTGTACTCAAACATTATAAAGCTGGTTGCGGAAAAAGCAAGAGGAGTATTAATAATGGGAGGTGACTGGAATATAACCTTTAATAGGTCCCTAGACTCAACATCCCAGATACCAAAACCAGATGCTATCAAAGCCCGCTCCCTTAGAATCCAGCTGCAGCAGATGGGCTTATGCGATATTTGGAGGGAGACGTACTCCAAAGCACGGGAGTACACATATTTCTCTCCTAGGTTTAAGACCTTCTCCCGGCTGGATATGTTTTTACTTTTAAGGGAGACCTGAATAGATTCCCATCCACATGGGTAGGTGCCTCTGTCCTCTCGGACCACAGCCCCGTCTTCTTGGAGGTTGAGCTGGGGTTACCCAAACGAACAACCCACTAGAGACTGAATGGGTCCATATTGCAGGACAAAAGTGTCCTGAAGGAACTGAAAGACTTCCTGAAAATAACCCTGGAGGAAAATACGAGACAGGAGGTATCACCTTAGATCCTTTGGGACACCATCAAAGCATCCCTTAGGGGCAAAATAATATCAATAACATCTAGGAAAAAACAGGAACGTAAACAAAATCAACAGAGATTAACATCCTAGATCAAGGAACTAGAGGATGCCCAAAAGATTAAGTGGGAGGAATCCAGGGGGAAGGGATTACAGAAGTGTAGAGATTCCCTACATAAACTCCAAAAGGTAGAGGTAGAAAAAGCTTTGTTTTTTCTAAAACAAAGGTTCTATGAAGGTGGGCCTCGAGGCACCAAATTACTAGCCTATAGGCTGAGGCAATTTGCAGCCAAAAGCAAGTGACTAAAATAGTCTCACCCCACACAGGTAAACTAGTCAGACAGGCCACTCAAATAGCCAATTCTTTTGTGGAGTTTTACTCAGATTTATATAGGAGGTCGGAGACTACCTCTAAACAAGATAAACGTGATTACCTAAACTCTATCCCCCTGCCCTCCCTGCCACTGAACCTAGCCCAATCCCTGATCAGACCCCTCACCCAAGAGGAGATTATCTAGAACCAGCCAAGTGCCCAGGCCCTGACGGGTTTGGCCCTGAATTTTATAAATCTCTGATGGCAGATTTGGTGCCCCTTCTACATAAGGCCTTTTCGGCCATTTGGTCTGGGGGTGGTCCCCCCCCCCTTCATGGCAGTATGCAACCATCACGATCCTACATAAAGAAGGTAAGTGTAACCCCTAGATGGCGCTATCCCAGGGGCTACTACCCCTGCCTGATTTGCCACTAACAGGTTGAGGGGCCTGGATCCAATGGCGGGTGCCTCCACCCAGAGGTCAGGTTTGCAATAGTTAAACTAACTTGGTCACAGCCCTCTGGGACACTGCAACCCCTTTCTTCCCACTAGTGGCCACACAATATATCAGAATTACCTTCACAGTATACACTTACCCTCAGGTCTGGTTCCGCACTGGGACCTCCTGTGAAATGAGATACAGTGCAACAATCACAGTACAGTACTTTAACATAGACAAATACCTCAGGCAGTATAACTTTGCTGAAACAAGCAGCTCTGATTTATTTAGGGATATAACAAGGACAGGGGAAATCAGGTTAATTAGCTTATCACTCTAATAATCTATTTATGGCTCTGTGCCAGGCCTATCCCTATCAGTTACTGTCCCTGGGTACCCAAGCCCTAGTGGCTAGTCCAAACCGTGGCAGCTGGTAGGGCCCTTTCACACAGAGAAAAGGAGAATTAAACAGTCAGCAGTACAGTAATTCCATTTGGATTTAATGTGGCAATTCAACAGGAGCAACCCTGAATTAGTACTCACGACCTCCAAATAAGATAGGGTCCTTCAATGTCAGCAGGGCTCACTTGAGGTAAACAAACCTCTTCACATCCATATAAAAGAAAGCACTATACCAGGCAGGCTGCATCTGTATCCCGATCGCAATTACTGCACAATACCGGGAGAACACACAGCAGATTCAGTTCCTGACAGACCGAGTGCAATTTTCAGCAATTCTTCCAGTCTTCTACAGGGTGAGCCTGGTTTCTACTCTTCAGAGATCCTTTGATTCTTTTCACAGGACGGATTCAGTCCTAACAAGCTGTTACACAAGCTGCAGACCGAACTCTGGGCCTTACACACGTTTTTGACTAAACTGCACACTGAAAAAGCACAGGGCTCCTTCCTTCTTCACTGCCAAAGCTCAACTGAAACTCCAAACTGACAAAACCGGGCACTTCCTTTGAGTTCCTCCCAGTTCTTGACTGGATTGGCTGTCACTCACAATAGACTGCTGCTGTTGGTCCAAAAGGCACTGAAGTCTAAACTACATCTCCCAGAGTCACTGCCCATACAATCCTCTTGTGGCTGGCTCAGATTATGAGTCCAAGTTCTGATTCGTCAAGGCACCATTTTAGAGCTAGCTACCCACACTGATTGGTCCAGTTCAGCAGTTCAAAACTAGAATGGGAACTAGCAGACACAGTTCTGACTGCAAAGAAAGCAGGTTAGACAAACAGTAATTTCATTATTACTCTAAATAATTTCTGGCAAACAGTTACATCTTTCAGATAGGTTCCCTTTGCACTCCTAGTGACTGCAAAAATGAAGTGAATGCAGCAGCTTGAGTGGTACTCAATCAAAGAAACACACAGTCCCCATACAAACTAATTATGTCTGCAAGCAGACAGCTCTTAAAGACAGTACCAGAGGTTCTAAAACACTCACTGATAAATGGCTTAAATGCCAAACACCATTCAGGCTTGGAGCATTCAAGCAAGCTCCTGAAGTCTTTTAGAACCCCATTTGCAGGGGTTACACCTTCCTGAGCCTGGGAAAGCTTGACGTCGCGTCAAGCAAGTACCATAAGTTTTAACTGCAACCACATACATTTGCATTAGGCTCGCATATGTAATCATCAGTCAATATATCATTTTACCAAGAACACATTTCTGAAACATTGCAGTACGTCACTCTTCACACAGTATTACATACACATTGTACCATAACTCAAGTTATTACCTCTTGTACATGAAACCTGAAGAGGGGCCCTTCCTATCAGTTACCTTGGGGCTGGACCAGGGCAAGGTCACCATACTTAGAGAGCAACACAAGTAACTTGGAGTTAACAGCTGCGCTCAGTTTGGGCAATGAGCTCGGGGACACATACACCCTTTATGGACAACATTGAGAGGCAAATCCACAGGCCTCCCAAGGGAATCATAACTGAGGTGCCACCAGGCTTTACAGCTCGACCAGTCTTTCTAGGGGGAACTGTTACAGTCTCTGCACTCTGAGCCTCATTTTCAGCATTGTCCACACTTGTCAGGGAGTCTCCATGGGGGTAGAGAGGCTAGAACTTGGGGCACTTTCAGCTCCAGGAGTTACAGTTTCTGAGTCCACAACATTTGGCTCGCATGGAGAGCTTTGGACACTGGCAGTGGACTGTCAGGGCACTCAAAATACTCTTCTTGTTCGGGTTATCACCAGTCTGCCCCAATCTATCATTTTCCTCCCTGAAAGCTCAAACAGTTCAACCATGCACAATGATTCCATTTCATCTGATCTGATGCTTTGCACTTCACTTTCTGGGAGCATTGGCTCCAGGGATGAAGCTGGGGCTTAGACAGTCCAGAAGGCCCAGCTTTGTCTCCAGTATTGACTAGGGGATTGCCCGAAACAATTGACTCAGTTAGTAAGAAGGATAGTATTCAAAGTCACTCTCACTTTCTTCCGATATGGACTGACAGTCATGCTCAACTGGGACTTGTGGAGGGAACACTTTAACTTTGCTTCTGTAGGTGCAGACTTTCTTGATCTTTTCTTAGCAGCAGCTCTAGTCACTGGTCCAGAGGGGCATCTTCTAGGGGCTCAGACTCAATTAAGATTTGTCCAATGGGCAGTAAATGATTTCTATGCATTGTTTTTACATCTTTTGAATTATTCTCAGGCCTTACTTTGTACACTGGCAGATCATCTAGTTTGCCCACTACAATGTGAGGGAGATGGTGCCATCTGTCAGCAATCTTGTGCTTGCCATGCAATCCCAGATTTCTTAGCAATACCGATCTCCTCCTGGAGTTCCTGTGCTTTCACCTTTTTATCATACCTTTCTTTGTTGGCCAGATTTCTTTTGGCAGCCATGGTTTGAGCCAGTTGGTACGCATGAGTTAGCTGGGCCTTTAACTTTTGCACATACTGTAAATAGTTGTCAGCTTGAACCCCATCAGGAGAGACCCCAAAACACACATCTACTGGTAGTCGAGCTTCTCTTCCAAACATCAGGGGGGGGGAGAATCCAGTGGCATCACTTTTGGTGCAGTTATAAGCATGTACCAGGGTGCTAATTTGTTGGCTCCATCTAGGCTTTCCTTTGGGTGCAGGGTGCCTAGCATATCTAGCAAAGTGCGGTTGAAACGTTCAGGCTGTGGGTCCCCCTGGGGTGGTAAGGAGTGGTTCTGGTTTCGCACTCCCACAGAGAAAGCATCTCTTTGATCAGACGACTCTCAAAGTCTCCCTTGATCAGAATGGATTCTTTGTGGAGCCCCATAGTGAACAAAAAGTTTTCTACAAGTACTTTGGCCACAGTGGATGCTTTCTGGTCTTTGGTGGGGAAAGCTTGGGCATATCTCGTGAAATGGTCAGTGACCACCAGCACATTACTGATATTTCTTTGATCTGACTCCAAACTTAGAAAATCAATACAGACCAGCTCCATGGGTGCACTGGTGGTGATGTTAACAAGGGGCAGCCCTCTGGGCAAAGCTTTTCCTCTGTAAGCAGCGACTACAAGTTCGAATGTGTTGCTCCACATCAGCCCCATCTTAGGCCAATAGAATCTGGATCTCACCAAGTCAAGTGTTCTGTCTATACCAAAGGTGCCCCATGTGGTTGTGCAAGGACCTCAGTACTGAGTCTCGAAAGGCAGTGGGCAGCACTAGTTGTTGTTTGTCTACTTGTCCCCTCTGTCTACTGTTTCTCTGATAACAGTTTATTGATCAGTTTCAATTTAGGACCTTCTTTGTATAACAGTGCAGTTCTCAAATCAGTGGAGCGTAATTTGGACACATCTTTTCCTGCATAGAGGGCTTCTAAAGCTGCTTTGATCATGGGATCGCGAGGATTGAGCCCGGAATACTGTCATTGTCCAGCTGAGGCAGTGCACCAATGTCTATTGCAGAAAAGTGGCAACAAGCAGCAGGTATGCAATTCTCAGAGGCTCCCAAGCAATCCACCATGCAGTCCACTGCGTCCGTGGACATTTGTTCCTCCCTGTCAAACTTCCGCAGAGTGCCCGAATGTCAGGTTCTGCCAATCGGACCCAATCATTCTGGGGAACAGGCCTCGGGAGAGAGCATCAGCATCTATGTGGTTCAGACCTGCTCGGTATTCGAGAGCATAGTCATATGTAGATATGCAGAAAGCCACCTATGGCCAGTGGCATCCAACTTAGCTGAGGTCTGCACATAGGTCAAAGGATTATTGTCAGTTTTACTAGTATTTTAGCCCCATACAAGTACTCATGGAATTGGTCAACAATAGCCCACTTCAAAGCTAGGAACTCTAACTTATGTACAGGATAGTTCTTTTCGGATGGGGTCAGGCTTCTACTGCAAAGGCCACTGGTCTCAGGCCATTCTCGTGCTCTTGGTACAACACAGCCCCAACCCTTGCAAGCTAGCATCAGTGTGCAGGGCGAAGGTTTTCTTGGATCGGCATAGGCCAGCACTGGAGCATGGGTAAGTTGATATATGATCTCATGAAAAGCAGTCTCACAATCAGAGTCCAGCGGGCCCCAAATACTTCACTCGGATGAAAATACACTCTTTCAATCTTGAGGACGCTGACTTTTGGTATTTTTGTGGGTTGGGGATACCCTTGAGTAAGGTTATAAAGGGCGGATCACTCTTTGAATAGTCCTTGATGAAGCGATAATAACCACAGAATCCCAGGAATCTTTGCAGTTCTTTAGATTTTGGGCTGTGGCCAGGTGGTCAAGGCCTCAACTTTACTTGGGTCGGTCTCTATTCCTCGGTGGATACTATGTGTCCCACATACTTTACTGATGTTTGAAAAAATTGACACTTATCAATGGACAGTTTAAGGCCAAAGTCCTCCAGTCGGTCCAATACCTTAAATAATCTGCTCTCATGTTCCTCCAGTGAGCTGCCAAACACAATAACATCATCTAGGTATACCAGGCACTCTAGTAAGTTCATGTCCCCACTGCACGCTCCATCAATCGCTGAAAAGTGGCTGGGGCACCTGAAATCCCTTTGAGGCATCCTCATGAATTCATAGAGCCAAGCGGACAGATAAAGGCTGTCTTTTCACGGTCCTCTGGGGCCATCGGGATCTGATAGTACCCATCGTGGAGATCCAGCACAGAGAACCACTTGCTCCCGCTTAGGCAGTCCAAAGCATCCTGAATGCGGGGCATTGTGTACTGATCAGGATAGTCCGCCAGTTTAAGGTGCGATAATCCACACACATCCTTACTGTTCCATTCTTTTCCTCACTACCACAATGGGGGAAGCATAAGGGCTTCTGGATTCTTGTATTACACCAGCAGCTAACATCTCTTGCAGATGCCGCCTCACATCATCTATGTCAGCAGGTGCCAGGCGTCCGAGACCTCTCACAAAATGGTCTTCGTCATGCAGCGGATATTGTGCTCAGCTCCTTGCACGCATCCTACATCCCATTCCTTTAAAGAAAACACCTGGTCTCTCTGGGCAAGCTTCTCACTGATCTTCACTTTCCATTCAGCTGGCAGCGGAGTCGCCAAATCAAACAAGTCAGGCGTTACTCTGTCATTCTTCCTTGAACTCTTGCTGCTGGGTAGCACTGCAGTGTCTGCACAATGCACATTAGCCAGGATGCAACCTCTGTTTACTCGAATGTCTCTTTCAGACACATTATGAACTTGGACCATTACCCTTCTGGCATAAGCATGGGCTCTAGCGGGCAAAATACTAGGCTTGACCAGCAGTCCCTCTGGCAATTTTCCATCGCCTGGTGCATCAACATTAATATTTTATTCTTAACATCCTTTCTGATACGGACCTCTCCCTGTAAGGTACACTGGGCATTTGGCGCCAGGATCAGAGACTCAGGATCCTTCTTCCATACAATTCCGACCGGTTCCTCTGGTTCTGTTTTTTCAGCATCTCTCTGTGCCTCATAGGCCTTCTTAATTAAAGCCGGAACTCTTAAAGCTCTACTAGTCTTTGACCCCTGTTTTTCATAACACAACTGTGCCAGCCTTCCGAACATATGAGCATTTGTTCCAATCAACAAAGGGACACCATCATACAGTCCAGTGGGGGGACACACTAAGGCTAGGGTCTCTACTTGTTCGGCCACTCCAGCCACGGAGGTGGGGAAAGACAGCCAAATTCGGATATACCCGGAATAGGGGTAGGCCTTCTCACTTAACCCCCATACATGCAGTCCTTCTAATGGTTGTAAGGGTACGTCTGACAAATGCTTCTGATACCAATCTTGGAACATAATTGTCACTTGGGAGCCACTGTCTAATAAGCTCTTGTAGACACTCCGTTCACCTTTACAGTGGTCTCCATGGAGGGACCCACTATTCTGGACCAGTCTGGAGAGGCGGTAGTGGGGGCCTGGGCAACTGACCTTGCCACAAAAGGACGTGAATTAGCATTTTTGGTGCCCTCACTGGGATCATGTCGTGCACCTCTTAACCACTGATTTCTTCTCCGAAGCTCTCCTTGTAGCCTATATGCAACTTTGTCAGTGTCTTTTGGGGACTGGCATTCCCTTTTCATGTGCCCATCTTTCCCACAATTATAGCAAAACATACTTTCTGGAGTTTGAGCTGGCCGAGGCGCCACACTGGGAGCCAGGCGGGGTATACTAACTGGAAACCTTGGTGCCATCTCTGTCTAGGCGTGATAAGCATTTGGAGACATCTAGTCAGTTTCTCCACTTCCATGGTCAAGGAATCGAGTTCGGAGCTGTTATCAGCAGGAGATACATGGGTGGGTACCCCACCCCATAGCAGATGCAGTCGGATATAGGTCAGGGCCCGTACTTGCAGGCGTGGCCTTCATAAAGGGACTGTTTTGAATTCGGATCTCTCTCAACAGTTACGCCCCATTGTGACAAATCTTTTCCTTGTCCAGAGCACTCATTGACTGCCAACCTCTGCCCTGAACTTCACTTGATGGGTCACCCTCAGTCACTCGGGTCATAGCTGCAGCTATTGGTGCAGGTCCCTCCCGAGGTCGTTTTTCTCAACTCCTCGAATTTCTCTCATTAACTCATCATAGGAGGGTGGGATTCCAGTCGATCTGCCAGGCGTAACTGGAAGCAACAGCAGTTCTGAGAAGGGGCAGACTTAAGGATCCTGTTCAGCCTGGTTCGGTCCAGTTCAATCGCTGGCAAACTACCTTTTCTGAGGCATTCTTGCAACAATTTTTCCAGCCGAGATACATACACAGACAACAACTCCCTTGGTACTGTTGTGCATCTCTACTCTCCACCATAGGTCCTCATCAGAATCTGGGCTCCCATACACATTCTCCAAGGCCTCAAGATAGGCCTGTGCAGTCGCTTCAGGGTTACTGGCCCGCTTAGCTACGGATGGTAGCCAGGGCAGGACCTCGGAGGCTCTCACTAACCCTCTTTCGCTTTCACCTTCCGAGCATTGCCATTCTAGCACTTGGGGGCAACATAGTCTATCCAGGTCTCCCAGTCATCCTCCCTTGGGGTGGGGAGGGTGCCAGAGAAGATCCTCAACCTTGATGAAGTCGTGACTAATGGCAGGTGCAGAAATAGGGAGTCTGCATTGGTTCAGCCACCATTACGGGCACTGGAGCAGGAGAGGGTGTTGGGGAGGAACACCCCCAGGTGGCAAGAATAGTTTCTTCAAGTCCTCCACAGTTTCCCTCTCCCAGCAACCATTCAGCAAATTTCTCCTCAAAAGTTTCAGATAGTGGTGGGGCTGATTCCCCCGGTCTTACTGTCCTTAGTTATCACTCTCCAAGCAGTGAGGGCTCCTCTGGGGTAATGGTCTGTGGCACTTTGGAGCTATCTATGGGATCCTTAAACTCTACTAGGCCAGGAAAGTGTGGGTGAGCAGATTATGCACCCCCACCACCACAGGGTTTTGTAAACCTTCCACCTTGGAAAGTACTCCCTGCACAGTGTCCGTATTGATACCCAGGGGATGTCCAGGATAAGCATAGCATTTTGGGGTCGATCTCCTCCCAGTACACCACTCCACCAGCCGGTGCACAGCCACTTCTGTCGGGTACCCATTTTTTCTTAACAGTGGTTCAGTAATATGGCCACTAGAGGACACACAATCCCAGCGGTGAGCCTCCAAGATGTAACCCCTAGATGGCGCTATCCCAGGGGCTACTACCCCTGCCTGATTTGCCACTAACAGGTTGAGGGCCTGGATCCAATGGGGTGCCTCCACCCAGAGGTCAGGGTTTGCAATAGTTAAACTAACTTGGTCACAGCCCTCTGGGACACTGCAACCCCCTTTCTTCCCACTAGTGGCCCACACAATATATCAGAATTACCTTCACAGTATACACTTACCCCAGGTCTGGTTCCGGCACTGGGACCTCCTGTGAAATGAGATACAGTGCAACAATCACAGTACAGTACTTTAACATAGACAAATACCTCAGGCAGTATAACTTTGCTGAAACAAGCAGCTCTGATTTATTTAGGGATATAACAAGGACAGGGGAAATCAGGTTAATTAGCTTATCACTCTAATAATCTACTCATGGCTCTGTGCACAGGCCTATCCCTATCAGTTACTGTCCCTGGGCACCCAAGCCCTAGTGGCTAGTCCAAACCGTGGGCAGCTGGTAGGGCCCTTTCACACAGAGAAAAGGAGAATTAAACAGTCAGCAGTACAGTAATTCCATTTGGATTTAATGTGGCAATTCAACAGGAGCAACCCTGAATTAGTACTCACGACCTCCAAATAAGATAGGGTCCTTCAATGTCAGCAGGGCTCACTTGAGGTAAACAAACCTCTTCACACATCCATATAAAAGAAAGCACTATACCAGGCAGGCTGCATCTGTATCCCGATCGCAATTACTGCAATACCGGAGAACACACAGCAGATTCAGTTCCTGACAGACCGAGTGCAATTTTCAGCAATTCTTCCAGTCTTCTACAGGGTGAGCCTGGTTTCTACTCTTCAGAGATCCTTTGATTCTTTTCACAGGACGGATTCAGTCCTAACAAGCTGTTACACAAGCTGCAGACCGGAACTCTGGGCCTTACACACGTTTTGACTAAACTGCACACTGAAAAGCACAGGGCTCCTTCCTTCTTCACTGCCAAAGCTCAACTGAAACTCCAAACTGACAAAACCGGGCACTTCCTTTGAGTTCCTCCCAGTTCTTGACTGGATTGGCTGTCACCACAATAGACTGCTGCTGTTGGTCCAAAAGGCACTGAAGTCTAAACTACATCTCCCAGAGTCACTGCCCATACAATCCTCTTGTGGCTGGCTCAGATTATGAGTCCAAGTTCTGATTCGTCCAAGGCACCATTTTAGAGCTAGCTTACCCCACACTGATTGGTCCAGTTCAGCAGTTCAAAACTAGAATGGGGAACTAGCAGACACAGTTCTGACTGCAAAGAAAGCAGGTTAGACAAACAGTAATTTCATTATTACTCTAAATAATTTCTGGCAAACAGTTACATCTTTCAGATAGGTTCCCTTTGCACTCCTAGTGACTGCAAAAATGAAGTGAATTGGCAGCAGCTTGAGTGGTACTCAATCAAAGAAACACACAGTCCCCCATACAAACTAATTATGTCTGCAAGCAGACAGCTCTTAAAGAGACAGTACCAGAGGTTCTAAAAACACTCACTGATAAATGGCTTAAATGCCAAACACCATTCAGGCTTGGAGCATTCAAGCAAGCTCCTGGAAGTCTTTTGGGAACCCCCATTTGCAGGGGGGTTACATAAGGATCCCTCGAAGTGTGAATCTTACCATCCCATATCTCTTTTAAACCAGGACTATAAGATCTTCACTTCGATAATAGTCGCAAGAATTAACTCTATACTTCCAGAATTAATACACCCAGACCAGTCAGGCTTCGTGATGGGTCGACAGGCATCTGATGGTGCGCGCTCGGCCTTGGATCTAATAGACAAGATTCAACTAACCCGGACCCCCGCTTGCCTGCTGAGCCTGGATGCCGAAAAAGCCTTTGATAAGGTCTCATGGGAATTTGTGTTCCTAGTTTTGGAACATAGGGGGTTTCCTGAACCCTTTATTGAAACTATAAGATCCCTTTATACAAGACCTCAGGCATATGTTAGGGTCAACGGAGGACTGTCTGAGAGGTTCCAATTAGGCAGGGGTACCAGACAGGGCTGCCCCCTCTCATCCCTACTCTTTGCCCTATACATTGGGCCTCTGGCCGAGGCTATTAGGAGATCAGGGGAAGTGACAGGAGTGGAGGCGGGAGGAACCCAAAAGAAAATACTGCTGTACGCAGATGACATTCTATTGTCATTAACACAGCCTCATAAGTCTATAAAACAGGACTGGTCAATATTGGAGACCTTTGGAAGACATTCAGGCTACTCCCTGAATAAATTAAAAATGGATCTATTGAGTTTCTTCTTTAACCCCTCCGAGGAGCTCCGTCAACTTCTTCCTGTGAACTGGGAATCTGACAGGATGAAATACCTAGGGATCCACATTACCAAACACTTTTCGAAACTATTCAAGACAAATCATACCCCCCCTAATTACCTCCCTGAAGAGGGATATTGAAAAATGGTCATTGATTAACCTTCCGATGTACGCCAGAATTCAAGCCATAACCATGAACGTAATACCCAAATTTTTATATTTATTTCAGTGCATTCCTCTCCATATCCATAAATCTCTGTTCCAAGACTGGAACAAGTTGATTTCCAGGTTTATCTGGTCAAATAAGAGACCAAGAGTCAGATTAAAAACCTTGCAGGCACAGCGTGGGGAGGGAGGTACATCTCTACCAGACTTAGAAGACTACTTCCTAGTGGTACAACTAAAACAAGCTCTTCTGTGGTCCGGACCAGCTTCTTCACCGAGCTGGAGAGAAATAGAAAGGGGAGAAGAGGAAGGACAGAAGAGACTTCCGTTAGAGGTACGGGTGGTTACCCCTCTTTCGTTCCGGTATCAACCCATTCCTAGGTTAAATTCAGTAGCTGAAACCCTCCGTGCGGTTCACAGACTGTGGCAGAAATATAAACTGCTACCCTCCTTGTGGCCACTTAAAAAATTATCATGGGCGGAAGACTTCCCCCCGAATCAGATCGACCTTACCTATAGGTGCTGGTCCAGGATGGGCTTGACCTACCTAGAACAGTTTTCCCAAGGAGCCCTGCTCTTAGACTTTGATTCCTTGAAAAATAGGTACGCTCTGAGGAACTCGGACCATTTTAGGTCCCTTCAGGTGCGGGCCTATATAAATTCCACCCAGAAGAAAGCAGGGGACTCAGAAAGGGCGGCTCCACTTCTGGAGGCCATCCAACAAATAAAGACATCAGTAGCCCAGAGGGGGCAGATTTCAGCCCTCTACAAGACATTGGGGAATATAAAAGCAGACCCTCTTATAAAAATTAAAAATAAATGGCAAGCAGAGGTGGGACCAGGTTCTACTCCTCTTAACTGGAAATTGATCTTTGGCACGGCTAAATCAGCAACTAGCTCACCTCTCTGGCAGGAATTCGCCTGGAAGGTGAGGATCCGCTACTTTTACACGCCTGAGATGTTAAGAAGGAGAAATCCTTCCCTATCAGCTGGTTGTTGGAAGAGCTGTGGAGAAGATAGGGCAGACTATCTCCATATTCTCTGGTCTTGCCCCAGGCTCTCTGGGTTCTGGGCCGACATTACCCTAGCAATAAAAGAAATTTTAACCATTACCCAACAATTGAATTGGATAGAAATGATTCTGGGGGTCCCCCCTCAAGAACTCAGGGGCCGAGACTCACGATACCTCTGGGCAATACTGACAACAGCTGCCCTTAAAGCAATAACCAGAACCTGGCTCAGTACAACAGTTCCACAAAAGCAGGACTGGGTATCGATCACTGGGGGCATTGCAGAATTGGAAGAGCTAACTTTTAAATTAAATCAGAAGACTCTACTTTTTGCCCAACGTTGGTCAAGATGGGAAGTCTGACAACAACATACTGAAATAATACAGGCGGAATCCTGAGGGGGGAGTGGGGTGGAGTCTTTCCTTCCTGGGTTTGAGTGTCCCGTATTAGTATAACTGCCTCTTAAACCCTACTTCATGAATGGTGTTTTCTGTTGCAAGCTGGTCGTCTAGAGGCTATTTGATAAAGAGAACCAATTGTAGAAGGACGGGGGGAAATACCCCAGATTAATGGTTGTGGCCTACCAGAGGTTTTCACAATGTATAATATGGATAATTTTATAAGATAACTCTGACTGTCATGGTTGTATGAATCATAGTGAATCTGTATCTGTGACTCTGATAACAGTATGTGACTTAATGCAGATCCAAAATAAAAATTAAAGTTTAAAAAAAAAAGAATTAAACACCTCCTCAACCAAGATGCTAAAATAAGACTGGTTCAGCCTTCTTTTCTAACTCTTTTAGATTAAGTTGACTTCTTATACGGGCATTGCCCCTTGGCTTCCCTGGCTATACTGGATGCCCTTTACCATAGAGCCATCCAATTCATTACCAGTACCCCTTACAATACCCACCTCTGTGACCTGTATGCCCAGATGGGGTGTCAGTCACTGTAAGTTAGAAGATTAAAAAATACCACCCTCTGGACCTTTAGAGCTGTCATTAACAAGCTCCCAAAATACATCTCAGACCTCTTTATTTTCTCTGAAGGGATTTATTCACTTAGAAGATATTCATACCTCCAGCTCAACATTCCTAGAGTCAGAACTCAATACGGTACTTGCTCCATCAGCCATGTCCTCCCATCCATTTGGAACAAAGTACAGGGTACCCCTAAAACTCCTGGACATAATAGGGATGTCCGCCTTCAAGTCCCTGCTGAACCACTCCTTCAAGGAAAGTTTCAGATGCTTCACCTAACTTTGCCTTTTCCTCTGACTACCTTGACACAAGCCACCTGTAGCCAATCCCTCCTTATATTCACTCAGACCCTCCCCCACTTCCCTACCTTCTCCTTACCCCCCCCCTTCTTATGTACCCAGTATTCCTCAATCTTCTCACCTGACTCTCGAGCACTTAAAGACCCACTGACTTATTTTTAATCTGTCTCAGGGTCTCACGGCACTTACTCACATACCTTGAATGGTTTTTGTCTATGCAGTCCTTGCTGACTCACAATGTTGTTTTGTCTGTTATAACCACCTATGCTCAGCGGATGCCACTGATTGTCATGAAATCCATCTGTACTCATCTGATAAATATCACTAGTATTAGGAATTGTAATATTATACTTTGTCCTTGTATTGTAATTGCTATGTATTGTCACTATGTCTTCTGTACCTATGTACCCAGGACCAACTTGTAAATGAGTGCTCTCAATTGTGTATTTTTTCCTGGTAAAATAAAGAGTGATTGATTGACGGATATTTTCATGTTCTGGAAGGAGAAACGTTGGATAAGTATAACCATGGTGAGGGATCCCTGAGAAGAAACAACATAACAATGGTGAGGTATTTTTTTCTTCTAACCCCAGGAATCCCTCACTTAATGGTTACACTTTAGGCAGATTATACAGCAGTACCTAGGGAGTCTGGGTCCAGAACATACTTAGGAAAAAAGGTTCTGCAAGACAGCAGTTCTAAAGCTGGCATCCCTCGTGGACTATATGTACAGACAATAGTGCTTTGTAATGGAATGCAGTTTTCCAGGTAACTGCTTTGCAAATGTCCAGTAAGGGGATGCCACAGAGATAGAGGTGACCCTTGTGGAGTGTGCCCTTAGGCCTTTGGGTGGCATTTTCCCAGCTTTTTCACAGCAGAACTGAATGCAAGAGACTATTCATCAAGAGACAGACCTCTTAGTTGCTGGTTTACCATTGCAAACCTCGCCATAGGTAACAAACAGCTGAGTGTTTTTTGTCCTGACTTCTTTTGTCCAAGCCATGTAAATACCCAGAACCTTTTTTCAGGTCAAGGCTGTGCAGTTTTTGCTCTCCTGAAGTAAATGTTCTGGACAGAGCACAGGAAGTGTTACTGACTGGTTCAGGTGGAATTCAGACACCACCTTAGGTAGAAATGTTCTGTTGATTTTAAGGACAGCCTTATCCCTGTGGAAGATTACATAATTTGACTCAGTATAGAGGGCTTGCAGTTCACTCACCCTCTTAGCAGAGGTCATGGCAATCAGGAATATGGTTTTCCTGTGACATATTTCAAGTCAGCAGCATCTAAAGGCTCAAATGGAGCATCCATGAGCTGGGCAAAGCAGGCAATAAGATTCTATGGAGGGAGTGGGTCCCTTACTGGTAGGTACCACTGGCTGAGGCCTTTAGAAACCTCTTGAAAATAGGTTGTGAGGCCAGTGATTTTCTATTGTCTGATAATGTGTAGGCTGACACTGCTGCTAAGGGCACCTTTGATGTTGAAGGCCTTAGCCTAGAGGCTACAGGTGTACCAGGTATTCCAGGACTATAGGCAATCCAACCTCTGTTGGGATTCTTTTTCTGGGGGTACACCAGTAAGAAAATATCTTCCATTGGAGGAATATTTTTCCTTGTTGCTGGTTTCCTTGAAACTTTAACCACCTTTAGAACTTCCTCTGAAAGATTTAAACCAGAGTATTCCAACTCCTCAAGAACCATGCCCTCAGGTGTAATGCTTTGAGGTCTGGGAATATTATCCTGCCCTGAGGTAAGGTCAGCAGATTTGATTCAGTGGTAGGCTGACTGAAGACTTGCTGAACAGGGCCAATAGAATTGAATACCAGGTCTGACTGACCCATCATTAGGATCACTGTTGCAGGTTCCCTCCCGAGTTTCAGGTGGACTTTCTGAATGAGTGGAAATGGTGGAAAGGCATACAGGAACCTCCCTGTCCAGTCTAAGACCAGGACATCCTCTAGGACTGTTCCTCTGGCTTGTGGTCTGCAACAAAACTGCAGAAGCTGACTGTTTTCCTAAGAAGCAAACAGGTCTATTTTGAGAGTGCCCCACCAACTGAAAAGTATGGCCAGAACCTATCTGTTCAAGGCCCATTCATGATTTCCCTGATTGATTCTGCTTAAGGAACCTGCCAGGACATTGTCTTTGCTTGGCAAGTGCACCACATAAATGTTTGCTTCTAAGGTGTATGCCAGGTCCTAGATTCTCATTGCTTCTGTACACAGGTTTGAGGATCTTGTCCCGCCCTGCTTGTTTATGTAGTACATTGTTGTGGTGTTGTCTGCTCTGATTTGGACAGACTGACCCCTTAGTCAGGGCTTGACGTGGGACTGGTCCTACAGGGTCTCAGACCTGCAAAAAAATTTCTCAGGGAATTGAGGGGGGGTCTCACAGAGTCTAAAAGCAGGGCCCTTACTCCATGTTTGGTCCCCATTACCATCATTTCAAGAGGGCAGTATGACCATTAGTTCATTGAACCCTTAATTCCCTACAGCATTTTTATGTTTTGTGACTGTGTTTTGACTTATTATTGATAAATTGGATAATAATGAAAAGGCAAATTCCACACTGTGAAGAAAAAAAAGGACCTCCGCAGTAGTAGTCCATGCATCTTTTTACAGTCATGACCTTAGAGACCCAACAGTTTTTTTCTACACACTTTATGCACTGTCCTTAGTTGAGAGGAGAATTATGTCATTGCTAACAGCACTGCCCTGAGTTCCAGGAGGCTGATGTGTTCCATTAACTCCTAATGGCTCCATGTGCCACTGACTGTGAGGTCCTGTAGGTGGGCATCCCACTCCAGGAGTGAGGAATCTGTACTAAGAACACTTGCTGGTGATTATTGAAGGAAGGGATTGCCTTCTCTGAGGTTGCTTTCTTCCTTCCACCATTTCAGTGACTTTATCAGTGTTTTGTCACTGGTACTAGTTTTGACAGCGAATCCCATCCCTGAGGCCAATTGTCTCTTATGTGGTACTAGATATCTCTCATTTGGAATCTGGTCTGTGGGACCTTAGCTGTGGATGCGGCCATGTGTCCCAGTAGTTGCAGGAAATCCATTCCAGGTCTTGAGTGACCTGCTGTGAAGGTCTCTACTGTTGCTATCAAAGCTGCAAGTCTTGCCTGTGGTAGAAAGGCTTTTCCCTTCCCCTGCAGGGTGTTTAGTTCTGCTCATATGAAGTCCAGTACTTGAACAGGTTCTAGTTGGGACTTCTGCAGATTTATCAAGAATCACAGAGACTCTAAGATACCTTTTTTGCAATCTGAAATGAGTACCTTATCTCCTGTTCTCTTTTCCCCTGAAACTAGCCAGTCATCCAGGTAGAGGAAAACCACCACACCTTGCCTTCTCAAGTGTGCTGCCACCACAGCCAAGCACTTTGTGAATACCCTTGGTGCTGAGGTGAGACCAAAGGGGAGAGCAGTGAACTGGTATTGGCAGTTCCTTAGCTTGAGTCAGGGATATTTTCTATGTGATGGCCCAACTGAGATATGAAAATAGGCACCTTTCAGATCCAGTGATCCCAGTCAGTGTCCTGACTGCAGGGATGGTATCGTTCTCAGTATGATCATCTTGAATTTATCTTTCTTTATATGCTTGTTTAGATACCTGAGATCTAAAATGGGTCCCACTCCACTCCCCATTTTTCTTATGGGTCAAGAAGCACCTTGAAAATAGACCCTTGCCCGCTGAGAGGCAGGGACCTTTTCTACAGCTCTGGCTGCCAGCAATTGTTTTACTTCCAGTTCCAGCAAAATTGTTTCTGTGGGAGAGAGTACTGGAAATGTTTTGTGTTTCTGCAGTCTTGGAAATGTTTTGAACTGCAGAGACAATCCTAGGCTCACTACCTCCAGAGCTCACTTGTCCGTGGTAGAAGTCTTAGGGCACTCACAGTTTAGCGGGGGCTCCCTTGATCTCAAAATTCTGTGCCTTACCTTTGATGAAGTCCTCTTCCCCCACTTGCATTATTAACCACTCCCTCTGCCTTGACAAATTCCCCCCAAATGGAAAGCAGCTGTCATCACCTCCATATTTAAAAATGGTGACCGTACCTCTGCAGGGAACTACCATCCCATCTCTATTCTCACCCCCCCAAAAAAAGCCCTGGAAAGAATTGTTACTGACCAACTCACTGATCATCTCTCCAAGTATAAACTCCTGTCCCAGGAACAACATGGTTTCCGCCAGGGACATAGCACCACTACAGCCCTTTTAGAACTCACATCCTCCATTCACTTTGCCCTGGACAAAGGCTGCCTCATTGGTGCCACCTTCGTGGACCTGTCAAAAGCTTCTGACACCGTGCACCACTCCTTTCTCCTCTCCACTCTCTCCAACACTGGTCTCTCACTTGAAGCCACAAACTGGTTTGCTGACTACTTGACAGGCAGATCACAAGTCAAGATAGGTAATGCCCTCTCCTCCTACCTCCCTGTGAAGTCAGGGGTCCCGCAGGGCTCCATACTTGGACCCCTCTTATTCAGCCTATTCCTCGACACTCTTCCGAAAGCTTGCCCTAGTCAGTTGTTATACGCAGATGACGCGGTTTTATTCACCTCCCACTCAGACCCCCAAATGCTCAAGCTCTCCCTACAAAAGTCCTTTACTGATGCTGAGGCCTGGTTTGCTGAGCACTGCCTAGTCCTCCATTACAAGAAGACAAAAGTTATGCTGCTTGCCAGTCACCAGAACAGACACAAGAATGTTTCCCTACAAATCCTAAATTCTCTGTTGCAGCCACTCGACCAAGTAACCTCCTTCAAATATCTTGGTATCACTCCTGATCCAGTTCTCATGTTCCACGAACATATATATCACTTATGGACCGCTGTAAACACCAGAATTGGTCTCCTCCATCAGATCAAGCACTGTCTCACCCCGATGCCCTTCGCCTCACAGTCTCCTCCTCCTCCATCCTTGCCCTTATTGACTATGGTATCCTAGTTTATGGAGCCGCCGATACCACTTCCCTCCAAAGGGTCAGGATCTCCCTCAACAAAGCCTGTCACCTTGTCCTTGGCTGTGATCACTCAATGCACACCTGCACCCTCTATCGTCTGGCCAACTGGCTTAACTTCAATAGTAGGCTTAAATACCACACCTGCCTCCAGGCTAAAAAGATCTCCCCTGGACCATCCCCCTCTGGGCTCTCCACCCTGTTACAACCAACTCCTCTCTCATTTGCCACCTGTGCCTCCACTAAATCCCCTTTCCTGGTTCCCTGCCATGGCACCACCCTCAGCCAAAGATCCTTCTCCTATAGGGCCCCCACTTTGGATGAACGCCACCCCCTCCATCATAACCTCTAAGCTTAAGCTTGGCAATTTCAAAACCCTACTCAAGGGCCACCTGCTGACCTCCAAATCCTGTGACTGCCCGAAGGTCTGCCCCACCCTCCCCCTCAACAAAGGATTTCCTCCTGCATCTCCCGACCCTGCCCCCCACCTGTTCTCCAACTTCCCCCTGTCTAGTACTACTAGCACCCACCCCTGCACCCTCCTCACCTACTAGCCACAGCTTGTCACTGCTTTATCCAACCTACAATGTAACATGATTGACTGTCTCTAGTTGTAACATGGTTACTTGAGTGTCTCTAGTTCACTTTTCTCCGAACTTCAGGGGTTTGAGAGGTTGGCCCTTTGGCGCGGGTCCCCTCCCCCTGCAACGACCATCTGAGCCAACAAGACTTTCTCCTCAGGGTGAGGTGCCTGCACTGACTGACCTCCCCCAAAGCCTGCAACGCCTGCTCTGATGCCTCCAGACTACAGCCAGAAAAATACTTTTTTTGGACCACAGCGTTCAACCAGGTGAGGGGGTCACATCTCCTGGACTTGTGTTCTCCCACTGATTGGCCCGGAATTCCCCAGAATTTGTAACCGGAAAGCCGCTCGCCAATCCCTGAGCGTGCGAATTTCAAAAGCTGCACTCTGCGCCTATTGGACCAGCAGCCAGTGATGCTCGGGTGGCTGGAATTAAAAGCTAGCACCGAGCCCCGCAGGCCACACTCACTTTTCTCTGAACTTCAGGGGTTTGAGTGGGTGGCCCTTTGCCGCGGGTCCCCTCCCCCCGTAACAACCATCTGAGCCAACAAAACTTTCTCCTCGGGGTTAGTTCGTCCACCACCCCATTCCCTCCTCCCCGTAAATGGACCTTAGCCCCTCCCACTTCTCAGGAGGACCTATCCTCCTGCGACAATCCCCACTGTAGCTGAGCCAGTGTTGCCTGACCTAAAAGTGCTAGAACTGTTGTCTACCTTCCTCTTATTGTTCTACTGACTTATATACCTGCCTTTGTCCTTTAAAGCTGTTCTGTTAGATTGATTGCTCCTAGCCTCAGTTGCCTGTTACAGTATAATTACTTCTTCTGTACCTAAGGATAGTGATCCCAAATGAAGCTAGTTCTGCTGCTTATGTCCACCTGTTAGATTGGCTGCTCCTAGCCTTGATTACCTGCCACAGCATTATCAATCCCTCTATACCCAAGGATAATTAACCCTCACAAACTAGATCTACTGCTTATATCCACCTGTCCCATCTTTTGACCTGTTTTATTCCTGGAATTACACTACTAACTGTCTTGCTATATTCATGTTTGCCACTTAATATAGCTATTACCTTTTAGTCTGCCCCTAACCTCTACAGCCCAAGTCCCTATGAAAGCCTGATCTACCACTGGTGTCCCCCTGCACTACAGCTGACTCTACCTCTCCAGGGAGCTGCAGGTGTCTCCTAGCTCTATAGCTGACTTTACCTCTCCAGAGAGCTGCCGATATATTTCCTGTCTTACTCTGAGTGATCATGCGGGGCCTGGGACTCATGGTAGCCTTTGTCTACATAGCCCTGATCCTGGGGGCTGACCAACTCAACTCCTGGGGTCACTGTCCCCTGAACTAGGGCGGAAACACAGGTCAACCTCCCTACACCCCTGGTGGAGGGGACCAACATGCTACTCCTTTCCATGTATGGGGTAACCCGCAATGGAAATTGTTACAACCTCTTCTACTACATCCACATGAGAGACAGACAGAGGTACTCCTTCTCTCCTTCCAGAATCATTGGGTACCTTGCCAGGCTTAAGCTTGCTCTGGGAGGAGATGTTGAATCCAACCCTGGCCCCCACTCCCCTAATCTCACTCTCAGTGACCCCACTAACCTGCTTTGGGCCGCGACCAGGGGCCCTAGGCTGGCCCACATGAACATTGGCATCCTAAGGCATAAAGTCCATGACCTTGAAGCTTGAACTGCACTGTACAAATCTGATATACTAGAGGTGACTGAGACTTGGCTCAAGCCGCAAATCCTTCCACACGAAGTAGACCTGGTTGGCTACAATGCCTTCAGACGGGATCGTGTAGGAAAGAAAGGTGGTGGGGTTCTCATCTACACCAAGACAAATCTCAATGCTACGCAGCTAGATTACCCTTCCCTCTGTGACTCAGTAAGTGAGATCATGTTTAGTAAATTGCTACTTGGAGATACCAAGCCCCTGTACGTCGGGTGTACCTATCTCCCACCCCATTCTGCTGCCTGTTCCCTAGAATCTCTAACCCATGCCCTGGCAGAGCACCCCCTGGGGGAGATGATTCTCCTTGGGGACTTCAATCAGAACTGGCTTGCCCTGGGGACCTTTATTAATAAGAACCCTGTTCTTGACTCCAACCTGACTCAAATCATTGATCTGCCTACAAGGCATAATGCCAAGTCTGGCAACCACTCCTTACTTGACTGGGCCCTTGTCTCCTGCCCTTACCTTATTATGACAGCCGAGACTATGTCAGACTCATTGAGTGACCACTCAACAATCTTCTGCACCTGGTTCAACAAGCCCCCCAAATTGGCTGCCAGGTGATTGAAGCCAGGAATGTCAGCAGACTTGTAACAGCTGACTTCCGCTCAGACCTTCGTGCTGTCGACTGGGATCCCATCGTCACTCTCCCCACCCTGGATGAAGCATTGGACTATTTTACCAGCTTGTTTCTGTCTGTGGCTAATGTTCATGCACCACAAAAGAAACAGAGTATAGGGGAAGTGCCACAAATGGCTAGGCCCTAGCCTCAAACAGAGTATGCTGCTCCGTGACAGGGCCTGGGGACTATACAAATCCTCAGGCTGCAGTGCTGACTGGGAGAAATACAGGGAATTGAGGAATCACTGTAAGAAAGCTTCCAAACATGCTAAGTCTAAGTACCTGCGTGATCTTCAGACTAGTCACCTCTGGGATCCCAAGAAATTCTGGGGCCAAATAAATTTGCTACTCAAAGGTGCCTCCAATGCCCAGGATGGAGCACTACTCATTGGGAATACCCTGTCCAATGACCCCTCCACAGTAGCAAAGGCATTCAATGCCTCCTTTTCCAACCCAAGCAGACTCTCACCCCCCATCCCTCCTGGTGTCCCCTCAACAACAGTACCAATTGGGAGCATACTCGGCCCCAGTTTCATCTGAAACTTGTCAAACCATCTGAAGTACTTCCTCTTATACTCAAAATTAACCCTGATTCCTTCCCGGGGCATGACCTGCTCGAACCAAGGCTACTGAGGGCCGCTGCTCCTGCCATCACCCTCTCTGTCACATGGCTCATCAATAGGTCCCTCCTTGAGGGAACAGTCCCAAGTAAATGGAAAGTAGCAACCATAGTCCCAGTCCATAAAAAAGGGCCCAGGAACATAGTGGCGAACTATAGGCTTATCTCCATTCTCTGCCCCCTCAGGAAGGTACAGGAGAGATTGGTCCACAACCAATTGCACGACTACCTTGAGCAGCACCTTTTCCTAGCCGACATACAACATGGCTTCAGGAAAGGCCACGGCACAGACACGTCTCACGTCTGATGTGCTCGACACTATGGACCAGGGCTCTCAGACAGGAGCACTATTTATCAACCTGTCCAAGGCTTTCAACTTGGTCAGCTATAATCTTCTTCTCTCCAAACTCCACCTCCTTGGACTGGATGGGCTCTCCCTTTCTTGGTTCAAGAGCTATCTTCTCAATTGAAGCCAAAAAGTTCTATGGAGAGGTACACAGTCCAGTATCCGACTGGTGATCTCCCTGGTACCCCAGGGCTCAATCCTGGGCCCCCTGCTCTTCACCTTCTTTGTCAATGACATAGAGAGGGTTTGTGGGCTGAGTAAACTCATCCTCTATGCGGCTGACACTGTCGTCTACTGCAGTGACCTGCTACCCAGCATTATCACTGGCAAATTACAAGCCAGCCTCTCAACACTCGAAGCCTGGTTCTCCACCAACTCTCTAGCACTGAATGAGAGAAAATGAAGGCTGTCCTGCTTGGAACCAGATGCCTCGGTACGGACAGGTGTGACTTACTTCTGCTCCAAACAGTCCAGGGGAAGTGAGTTGAGGTCCTAGACAGGATCAAATACCTTGGGATCTTCCTTGACCAGGAACTGTCCTATAAACCTCAAATCGACTCCTTAACTAAGTCCATCCACCAGAGGCTTGGACTCCTCTACCATCTGGGAAACTCTCTTTCTGATGAGGCTCGGCATGCTATCGCTAACTGCACCCTTCTCCCCTTTCTCCTCTATGGGGCCCCCCATTACAGTTCCTTAGAGAAGGGGAACTAAGAAAACTCACTGTGCTCTACCACAGAGTGGCATGCTTTGCCACTAACTCCCCCCCCCCAGGATGCACCACTGTGAGGTCCTCGCAGACCTCCACTTGCCCACCATATGTCACAAGTTGGCCTACTCCTCCATTTGCCTGCCCAACAAATTCACCACTACTGGCCCTCCTCCTCATCTGCATGGACTGCTCAACCCCAGAGTACAATGCTGTGACATGAGATCCTCAGCTGGACGTCCCCTTGACATCCCATAGGTACGCACCAACCCGGGAAAGCATTCCTTTAAATACGCTGCCCCGCACTTATGGAATACACTCCCAGCAAATTTGGTTGACAGCCCTTCTCTCCAGGATTCAAGTTGGGCCTCAAAGTGTACCTTCTAGAACTTAGCCTTTGCGGCTGCAATTGCTATCCCCCTATTCCCTTGCCATTCTAATGAATGTGTCAACTGTGACCACTGTATTTCAATGCCCATTACAGCAAATGTGTCAGCTGTAACTACTGTTAATCCTATGCATTGTGTCAAATGTAAATTCTGGGTTGTCAACTGTAATTACTGTCTCTCCAATGTATGTTACAATTTTAACCACTGTATTATCGTCCACTGTATGTAATCTCTACTGTATGTAACTAATCCTGGGTCGCCCCCGGAAAAGGGACCTCTGGTCTCAGTGGGCTTACCCGGTTACCAAAATCTAAATAAATAAAATAAATAAATAGTTATCTGATTGTCTACCCTATATTGCTATCTCTCAAAGAATGTATTATAACTCCTTGTATTATACTTGTATTATCATTCGGTGTATTGTACTGTCTGTATAATAACTCTAAGTATTGTATTTGTCACCTGACATGGAGTCTTTGGAAATGAGCCTCTGACTCAAAGGTTGTAATCCCGAAATCTTCAATAAAAATATAAATAAAATGTTTACCCATTCCTGAAGGTAGTGAGCCAGTCTTCCCCCACTGGCAATGGCTGGGTGACCTTGGTGGAATTGTCAGGAGTTTTGCTTGTGTGCTGGTGCTGCAGCAGCAGTACACTTTGTGCCCCTTCTGTCCCTGTCCCTGTAATAGCATTTTTGTGGCTGATACTTATAAGGGTCATATGGGGTGTAGACTCTTGGAAAGTAATTCCTGCTTCTGCCTCCCCTTCCATAGGGCCTGTAGGAGACAGAGGCCTTTTCCTTCTCACTGTTACTCTTGTAAGTGGTTTTGTGTTCATCTATATTTTTCATGTATGACTCTGTTTTGTCACCAAAAAGTTAATTTTCCTCAAAGGACAAATCCATAGCTTTGTTTTGGGTGTCTTGGTAAGGGATGGCAGTCCTTAACCAAGAAAATCTTCTTAAGGACGCTGCATGAGCTAAAACTCTAGCTGCAGTGTCATTAGTATCCAAATCAGTGTAGAAATGGTACTTAGTGGCATCCATGGCTGACCTTGCTGTGGCAACCAAGTCCTGTGCCAGCTCACTATCTACTATAAATTATCAACAGGTGCCAGAATTGTTCCACAATGCTTTCTGGTACTGTCCTATACATGCTATGCTATTGTATGTACTGAGTTGAACTGAAAAGTGGTCCATCCTTAAGGAAGGAATACTGGTTGCCACAGATGAGTGCATTAGGCTTAGGAGGAAGAACACAGGGGCCAAAGCTCCCAGCTGGTTCAGTTCTAGGGTTGCCGAGGCAGTAAAGGAAAAGAGGTTGGCCTATAGAAGATTCAGGAAAACCAAGAGAGAGGTGGAAAGGGAAAATTACTTAAGGTTGGCTAATGAGGCAAGTAAGGCAGTCCAGTGAGCAAAGGCACAGAAGGAGCTGCAGATAGCTGAAGGAATTAAGAAGGGGGAGAAGACTTTCTTTCGCTATATAAGAGAAAAGGGACAAGAAGGAAGGGACTGTTAGGCTCAAGAAAGGGATGGAGTGGGTGGAGGATAATGGGGGAAAAGCAGAGATACTAAATGAATACTTCTATTCTGTCTTCACCAGGGAGAAGGATGGACCAGTGCCTTCAGGAGGGAAAAGAGAAGTAGGGGGGAGGGGAACACAGATGTAGTGACAGAGGAGGAAAGAGCGAGAGAGAGGCTGCTGGCATTGAAGGTGGACAAATCACCAGGCCCAGACAGAGTACATCCAAGGGTACTAAAGGAAATGGCTGAGGAGTTGGCAGGGCCATTGGTAGATCTATTTAATAGTTCACTAGAGTCAGGCATGGTACCACAGGACTGGAGAATAGCACATGTAGTGCCCCTTGACAAAAGTGGTCCCAAAGATGACCCAGGGAATTACAGACCAGTCAGTCTGACCTCCATTGTGGGCAAGCTCATGGAGACCATACTAAAGGAAAGGTTGGTGGAATATCTAGAGGAGCATGGTCTCCAGGATGAGAGGCAGCATGGGTTCATGGGAGGGGGATCATGTCAAACGAATCTGATTGACTTCTTTGACTGTGTCACTAAGACAGTAGACAGGGGCCAAGCGGTAGACATCCTCTATCTTGATTTCAGCAAGGCCTCTGACTCTCTGCCCCACAAAAGGTTGATCAAGAAGTTGGTGGATCTCGGGGTTGGGAAATGGATATACAGATGGATGGAAAACTGGCTAAAGGACAGAACCCAGAGGGTGGTTGTGGGAGTACAGTTATCTGGCACCAGAGAGGTAACCAATGGGATCCGACAGGGCTCAGTGCTGGGGCCGGTGTTGTTCAATGTCTTCATCAATGACATTGGGGATAATTTAGGGTAACTATACCCCTATTGCACCCACCCCCCTGCCTCTAGCTAGCTTCCCTTGGGGTCTCCATCTTACTGGGTTACCTTACTCCTTTCTTCCCTTGATCTTGACTACCCCTACCCTCCTCTGTTTCCCCCTCCCTCTCCCCCCGATTCATGTTATGTTCCAGTATGTGCTAAATCAACATGTGTGCATTTGTCATCAATGCTAAGCTATAATGCTTACTGACTGTCATTTTATATTACTCTGTATTAATGTCTGTTATGCATGAATTGTAAGTTCTTGTTTTTGAAGGTGTACTATGTGTCCAGGACCATCTTGAAAATGAGCTTGCTCAATGATGTAATTGCCTGGTTAAATAAAGTTTGATTGATTGATTGATTAAGGGCAAAATATGCTTATTCATGGATGACACCAGATTCTGTGGGAAAGTGAACACAGCTAAAGGGATACAAGATCTACAGGTAGATCTGAAAAAGCTGGGGAGGTGGTCCAGGATCTGGCAACTTGGCTTCAATGCCAAGAAATGCAAAGTTATGCATATTGGAGCCAAGAATCCTACAGAGTACTACCTGGGTGGAGTCCGAGTAACTGCATTAGAGGAGGAAACGGACCTGGGAGTGATGATCACTAGTGACCTGAAGCACTCCACGAAGTGCAAGAAAGCAGCAGCAAAGGCAAACATGATGCTGGGATACATATCTAGGGGGATCAGTAGTAGGAGAGAGGAGGTTATGCCCTTGTGCAGGTTACTGGTAAGGCCGCATCTAGAGTATGGAGTTCAGTACTGGTGCACACACCTCAAAAAGGACATTAACCTGCTGGAGAAGGTCCAGAGGAAGGCTACAAAGATGATAGTGGGTCAGCAGGCTAAGGCATACGAGGAGAGGTTGAGGGCACTGAACATGTACTCCCTGGAAGATAGGAGAGAGAGGGGACATGATTGGGACCTTCAAGAACTTAAAAGGGATAAATAAGGTTGATAAGGAGAGCCCCTTTAAGCTGAGTGGCAACCATAACACGAGGGGACACAGTCTCAAGCTGGAGGGTGAGAGGTTTAGGAGGGAGGTCAGGAAGCACTTCTTCACAGAGAGGGTGGTGAACACTTGGAATGCGCTGCTGGAAGAGGTCATCTCATTGAAGACAGTGAGCAGCTTTAAGAGAGGCTGGGATAAGCATAGGGGAAGGTAAGTATCAAGGGTAGGGAGGGGAGGGACAGTAGCTCAAGCTGTGGACCCTGCAATACGAGCAGACTAGATAGACCAAATGGCCTTCTTCTGCTGGCTTCTTCATATGCTCATATGTTTGTATGATTTGAAGTGTCAACATTATGTACTGACCTCATATAGAGCTGTGTTTTTTCTTTTTTTTCATCCTGTATCACTGTATTATATTTCTACTGATGCTCATTGTCTGCCACTTTTGTGGCCCAGGTCGTGGTTGAAAACGGTCCTTTGGATCAGCTTGCTTACCCAGTCACCAAAGACATAAATAAATACATAAATGTTGAGTAAGCTGCATGTCTAATGAGCAGGGAAGCTGAAGTATAAGCTTTCTTGGCCACAGCATCCAATTTTTGGAGTCCTTTTCAAGAGGCTATGCAGAGAGGGTGACGTTTGCTCTCTCACAAGCAGCAGATTGGACTACACCTTGGTGCTCGGGGTGGGCATACAGGTATTCCACCTCTTGTCTTTCAACCTGATATTATTTCAATCTTTTTATCAATGGCTGCAGCTGAAATAGATGCAGACATGATTTTTGATACGGCATTCTTAAGAAGCTTACATATGGGGAGTAGCAGTCTCCTTTAAGGTGCTATAGTATACCCATTAGGTCCATAAATTCACCATCTTCTTCATCCTCCTCAGTTTCCTGAGGGAGGATGTTGAGAGCATCAAGCATTGCCTGACAAATTAGGAAAAAGAAGTATAGTCCTCATTATGTCTTGGAAGAGAGCCAAAGTTTTGCTCAGGCAGACCCTCTGATTCCATGGAGTCACCTTTCTCCTCCTGTACATAGTATTCCTCTTCCTCCTCCTCCACAGGCAGATAGATTGGAGCCTGAGCATAGGGAGGGGGTATCATCGAGTCACAGGTCAGGAAGCATAGGAAAAGCAGAAACAGTTATAAAATTCACAAGTAGCATTTTATTCTTTCCAATAACAGTAAAATAAAACTGTTCAGGATAGCTATTTACAAAGTCAGAACAAATAAAAAACAAAGTCCTTCATCTATGGGAATCACTCATTCTACGTTTCAGTCTCTCACTAACAAAAGATCGCTGCTCTTTATAATAAGTCTTTGCCTGGCAATTAACTGCTACACCCTGAGCTTGTTAACAGACATCCTGTCTTCCTCAAAATGCATTAGAACTTTATCAGTTTCCTTTCTTGCAGATGCAACAAAATAGTACATGGTGATCCAGAACCGATCGTTGTTGATAGCTCTGCAAAAGAGTTTGTAGAGGTCAAACTGCATTTCAGTGTTAACCCCCTAAGTTCTAAATATATTTTTGCATTCATTTTAACAGTATAACTATATACATTTTCAAACCACAGGATCTCAGGTTCACACAGTTTCACATACACGTTTACATCTGCAGAAAAGCAAGGAGGAAGAAAAGACAGAAACAGCAAGTGAAGGCAGAGAAATAGTTCAGGCAAATCGTCTGACAAGAAAATTTGACTGCAAAGTCAGATAGACAAGAGACAGAGAAGGAGAGAACAGAACATACGAAAATGCCAACAGAAGCAGGCCTTATGGTCTATCGAGTCTGCTCGACAGCAGCTAGCCCCTTAACTTGCAGCTGCCCACCCTCCCCACCCCTTCTTCATCACAACCTCCCCAACGTGTCCCAACCCTCCTAAAACTGCCCACTGTTCTACAGGATACCACCTCCTTGGGCAGGACATTCTATCTGTCCACCACTGCTTCAGTGTAAAATGTCTCCAAAAAAAAAACAGAGGAAAGAGTAAGGATTGCAAACAGTTAAGGGGCCAGAAATAAGACATGATGGGAGTGGTGCAGTGCAGTGGCTATGGAGCAGCAGTCTTCCGGGAGACGTTCTGGAGGATGCGGTGTTGTCCCATCTGCAGGCACCTCTCTAGGCTGAGGGAGGAGGTTGCTCATCTCCAGGCTGAGTTGGCCAGGATTTGTGGGACCTCCTCTTCTATCCAGGGACCACCAGTGCCACTGCCATTGCCTCAGAGGTTGCCAAGAAAGAGGAGCGGTTGGACCACAGTGGGCTCAGGGAGGGTGAGGTGGTGGAACAGAGGTGCATCCCTCCATTTGTACCTCTCCACATTTCTATGCCATTCTGGCAAAGTGTGGTTCCTCTATGGAGACACCTGCAGTGGAGACCAAAGAGGATGCTGGGAACCTCCACAAAGGAGACCCACAGGAGGGTGGCGGGGACCCACAGGGAAGGAAACAACTCCTGGTGGGGACTACATTGTTAGGAAGGTAGAACTGGGGAGGAAGGGAAGGGAGGTAGGTGCTTGCCTGGCACCATGGCTTGAGGGACAGGGGCGAATCCTCAGGATTGCTGGAGCAGCTGCACAGGGAGGGATCTGGATGTCATTGTCCACCTAGGGACAAATGACCTGGCTAAGAAAGGATTAAGAAGTGCAGGAAGAGTTTGTGGAATTGGGAGGGCCTTAGACAAGTATGCCTGGTAGCTTAACCTTGGAGGTGCTGCCCATCTATGGCGTGGAGAGGCTAGGTGTTCTGCACCATGGATTCAATCAGTGGTTGAAAAACTGGTGTGGAGCTCAGGATTTGGCTTCATTGGGGACTGGGGGTCCACCTGGAGTGATGCAAGCCTATACTGGCATGATGGGCTGCATCTGTCCGGAGGAATCAGAATCCTGGGTGATGGGTTTAAATGCTCATTGGCAAGCATTTAAACTAGCTAAGGGAGGCATTGGAAGGAGCAGGAAATCCTAGCCCCCAAAAAAATCATGTAGTATGCGGTAAACACCAACATAAAGGTGTCAATAGGGAGAAGGGCAGGAGTAAATGGAGAAAGTGACAAAAGCAAGAAGGACAGGGATGGGGAAAAAAAGAGTAAGGCCATCAGGAAATGGAGGGTAATGAGTACCAATGCCCGTATTCTGGGCAACAAGCTCCCTGAACTGGTGGCCTTGATAGAAGAGGGATGCCTGGATATCGTAGCAGTCACAGAAACATGGTACACAGAGAACCATGACTGGGATGTTAACATACCAGGGTACATAACCTACAGGAGAGACAGGCAGGGGAGAAGAGGGGGAGGAGTAGCTCTCTATGTAAAGGAATGGATAAAAGCAACTGAAAAAAAGAGTAAACAGGGAGGAAAGGAGGCACTGTGGGTCACCTTGGAGACTGAAAAGGGCACCACAATCCGCACAGGGGTTGTGTACAGACCCCCATGTCAGGGGGAGGGAATGGACAAGGATATATAATAGAAGGCATTCTTAGAATGGCAGAGAAAGGGGAGATACTGTTGATGGGAGACCTGAATATGCCAGACGTTAACTGGAGCACATTTGCTGCAGCCACATCCAAGAGCAGGGCCATTCTTGATGCCCTACTGGTGGCAGGCCTCAGACAGCTAGTTTTGGAACCCACTCATGAGGGAGCAATCTTAGACTCTACTCTCAAACAGGGGCAGTGAGAGGATCTCAGATCTAAGTGGGTTGCCATCTGGGAACAAGTGACCATCAAACCAGTGTGGTTCACGTTAAACTCAGCTAGAGAGTCAAGCCGCATAAAAGTGAGGGTACTGGACTTTAGGAGGGCTGACTTTGGCAAGATGAGAGAGTGCCTCAGAAAAGCACTAGCAAACAGGCTAGAAGGAGGTGTGGAGCAACAATGGGGAATCATCAAAGCTGCCATCACAGAGGCAACAAGCCTTTGTGTGAAGCAAATAAACAAATCAAAACAAAAGAAAAAGCCACTATGGTTCTCAAAAGAGGTGGCTGTGAAAGTCAGGAAGAAAAAGATAGCATTCCAGAAGTATAAGGAAACACAGAAGGAGCAGGACAGAGAACTGTACCAGTTAAGGCAGAAGGAAGCAGGGAGGGAAGTCAGAATACCAAAGGCCCAAACTGAGGAAAAGATAGCCAACTCGGTTAAGAAGGGGGATAAAACCTTTTATAGGTACATCAGCGAGCGTAGAATGACAAAGGGAGGGATAGTGAGGCTGAATAGAATGAACGGTGGGTGGGCAGAGGGGGACAGTGAAAAAGCAGGGATACTGAATGAATATTTCTGCTCAGTATTCGCAAAAGAGGAGGAGGAAGTGCCTAATCCAATTAAGAGAAGCACTCTTGATAGGGGGGTCGATCCCAGTCCTTTCACAGAAGAAAGGGTTCTGCAAGAACTCCTAAAACTGAAGGTGGACAAAGCAATGGGGCCTGATGGAATTCACCCCAGAATTCTAAAAGAATTAAGGGGGAACTAGTGAAACCACTGGCTACTTTTTTAACAAATCATGGGAGGATGGTGTGGTACCTGAGGACTGGAGAATGCAGATGTGATTCCCTTCACTAAAGTGGGACCAAGACAGAGGAGGAAACTACAGACCTGTCAGTCTGACCTCTGTGGTAGGGAAAGTGATGGAGTCACTTCTGAAGGAAAGAATAGTTGAGTACCTAGAGGCCAGTGGGGCACAGGACCAAAGGCAGCATGGGTTCAAGCGGAAGGTCATGTCAGACAAATCTAATAGATTTCTTTTGACTGGGTGACCAAAGTAGTAGACCAGGGAGGGGCTGTGACATGGCCTACCTAGACTTTAGAAGGCATTTGACACAGTCCCACACAAAGATTAATAATCAAATTAACCAGTCTGGGAGTGGGTCCCAGGGTGGTAGCCTGGATACAACATTGGCTGGACAACAGGACACAGAAGGTAATTGTAAATGGAGTCCACTCTGAAGAAAGAGGGGTTACTAGTGGGGTACCGCAGGGTTCAGTATTGGGTCCAATCCTTTTTAATGTCTTCATAAGTGACATTGCAGAGGGACTGGAAGGAAAAGTATGCCTCTTTGCAGATGACACAAAGATCTGCAACAGGGTTGATACACAAGGAGGCGTAGAAAGGATGAGAAGGGACTTGGCAAGGTTGGAGGAATGGTCAGAAGTATATCAGCTAGGATTCAATGCAAAGAAGTACAAAATAATGCACCTGGGAAACAAGAAACCAGGAGAAGAATACACAATGGGGGGGAGGTAGTAACAACAACAAAAAAGGAAAGGGACCTGGGGGTAATCATATCAAATGACCTTAAGGTTAGCAAGCAATGTGAGACGGCAGTAGAGAGGGCAGGGTGTATACTGGGATGCATAGGGAGAGGCATCAGCAGCAGAAAACAGGAAGTTGTTATCCCTCTGTACAGACAGTTGGTGAGACCCCATCTGGAGTACTGCGTCCAGTTCTGGAGACCCCATCACCACAAGGACATAGGATAGAGGCAGTCCAGAGAAGGGCAACTAAAATGGTGCAGGGTCTGCAAGAGAAGCCGTATGAGGAGAGACTAAAGGAGCTTAATATGTATACCCTTGAGGAAAGAAGGGAGAGGGGGGACATGATAGAAACTTTTAAGTACCACAGTGGAATCAACAAAGTCCAAGAGGGTAGCATCTTTCAGAAAAAGAGACGTGCAAGAACAAGGGGACACAACTTAAAGATAGACGGGGGTGGTTCAGGGGCAATGTGAGGAAGTATTATTTCACAGAGAGGGTAGTGGATGCATGGAACAGCCTTCCTGAGGAGGTTGTGGGGTCTAAAACTGTGGGAGAATTCAAGAATGCATGGGACAGACATAAGGCAATTCTTGTGGGGGGTAGGAAGAAATAGGCTGTTGGTTAACTAGGATCTGAGGCCTATCCTGTAGGTAGGGAAATGGGCAGACTAGATGGGCCAAGCCGTCCTTATCTGCCATCAAAGTCTATGTTTCTATGTTACAACTGGGATTTGTTTCAATTTAGCAGGACTCCCATGGATGTGAGGAAGTCTGAAGCCTTGGCTACATATGAAGAGAGACTTAAGGAGCTTAATGTGTATAGCCTCGAGGAAAGGAGGGAGAGGGGGGACATGATAGAAACTTTCAAGTACCTCAAGGGAATCAACAAGGTCCAAGAGGGTAGCATCTTTCAAAAAAGAGGTGTGCAAGAACAAGGGGGCACAATTTGAAGATGGGGGCAGCTCAGAGGTAATTTAAGGAAGTATTTTTTCACAGAGAGGGTTGTGGATGCATGGAATGGCCTTCCGGAGGAGGTTGTGGAGTCAAAAACAGTGGTGGAATTCAAGCGTGCATGGGACAGTCATAAGGCAATTCTAGGGGGTGGGGGTAGGAAGAAGTAGGCTGCTGGTTAACTAAGATCTGCAGCTTATCCATTAGGTAGGGAAATAGGCAGACCGGGTGGGCCAAGCGTTCCTTATCTGCCATCAAATTCTATGTTTCTATGTTTCCCTCTTGAATCTTCCCCCTCCAATCTCAGCTGATGCCCTCTTGTATCCCTTCCACTTCTAAGCTGGAAAATCCTTTCTGTATTAGCCTTATTTAGCCCCTTAAAGAGTAGCTGACACCTTCAGGAGAACTTTAACAAAACGTAACATTTAGACACAGTTCAGTATTTCACATTAGTTTTGTATTCTTCCTCCCCATTATTAATTACTGAGGTAATTTGTATGAAAACAGGATATTTGCTCCTGAAGAGTTCATCTATTTCTGTTGCTTCCTCCCTACCTGAGGTCATAATGCCCTGCTTGTGACATCACAGTTATTCACATGGCAACAGATTGTGATGTCACAACAGAGCTTTATGACTTGAAGTAGGGAGTAAGCTACAGAGGCAGATAAACTCAAAGGGAAATCTAAGGGACAAAATCATATGCGCATACAAATTTACTCAGTAATAAATAACAAGAAAGAGAAATATATAGAATACATATGGAATGCAAGCTGATTTGTACCTAATTACTATGTTTTTTAAAGTTTTCTTTTTGGCGTCAGTAGCTCTTTAAGGTGTTTAAAGGTTTCAATCATATCCCCCCATCCCTCCTCTCCTCCAGGGAGTACATGTTCAGCTCACCCAATCTATCCCCACAGGACTTTCCCTCCAATCCCTGGATCATCTTGGGCACCCTACGTTGCACCCCCTCCAACAATTTAATGTCCTTCTTCAGGAATGGGCAGCAATACTTCATGCAGTACTCCAGGTGTGGCCTGACCAGAGATCTGTACAAGGGAAGGATCACCCCCTATTTCTGGAGGAGATTCCCCTTGCTATACACCCCAGCATCCTGTTGGCTTTTGCTGTTGCCTTCCTACACTGAGCTGAGTTGTTCATGCTGCCCGTTATAAGCACCCCCAGATCCTTTTCCTCTACAGTGCTTTCCAGCTGCACCCTCCCAGCTGATAGCTCCTCCCCGGTTTCTAGCTTCGAAATACAGTACCTTGCACTTCTTGGCATTGAACCCCAGCTGCCATGTTTCTTACCACTCCTGTAGTTTGGTGAGGTCCTCCGGTAGCCCCTTCCACCCTTCAGTGTCCTCTACCACTGTGGGGGTTTGAATCCCACAGCCCCCACTTGCATACTGTGTGATCCTGAGCAAGTCAGTTAACTACCGTGTGCTCACAGATCACACCTGGAAACAAGCTTCAGCTTAATGTGCCTTTCCTGGTTAAACAATTTCCCCTTCCCTTCCTACCACAGCTCCCATCTTCATATCATCAGTGAACAGACTGATCCTACTCCAGATCCTGTGTGAGATATCAGCTATGTATATACCAAATAGCACTGGTCCCAGTACTGATCCCTGTGGCACCCCGCTCATCACTTCCTTTGGTGATGAGAGTTCCCCATCTGCTGCCTTCCATTCAGCCAGTTGACGATCCATCTGACCATCTTCATTCCCACCCCTATGCATTCCAGCTCCCCCCCCCCAGCCTTCCATGTGGCATGGAATCAAAGGCCTTGCTGAAGTCCAAATACAGGACATACATCGCATGGCCCCTGTCCAGCTCCCTGGTCACCCAGTCGTAATACTCAATTAGATTTGTCTGGCAGGATCTGCCAGAAACAAACCTGTGTTGTTGGTCATCCTGGAGACCATTGTCCTCCAAAAAGGTCACTAGCCTCTCTTTTATGATTGTCTCCATGAGCTTCCCCACTATTGATGTGAGGCCCACTGGTTTGTAGTTGCCTAGTTCATCCCAAGGGCAACTTTTGTAAATGGGCACCACATGGGCCATCCTCCAGTCTTGTGGTATGCATCCTGTGTCCAGGGAGGTATTGAATAGGTCAGCCAGTGGTCCTGCCAGGATCTCTGCCAGCTCCCTGAGTACCCTAGGGTGAATGCTGTCTGGTCCCAGTACCTTGTCCACCCTTAGTGCCTGTAATCCTTCCAGAGCCCTGTTCTCTGTAATCCCTATGTCAGTCCCCCCTCCCCCCACTACCCACTCCACCCCTCCCTTGGGGTATGTACTACCCTTTCTCCTTCATGAACACAGAGTAGAAGTATTCATTTAATGCCTCTGCCTGGTTCACCACCTTTTCCACCCACCCTCCATCCTTCCTAATCCTCACAGTGTGGTCCTTGTTCTTCCGTCTTTCTCTAATGTATCTGAAGAAGAACAGACTTACTTGTAACTCTTTCTGCATAACAAATGGGACAGGGCCTTATCAACCCTGTCACATACCCCCTCTTTAAGACAGAACCAGTTTTAAAAAACAGGTTTCCAAAACTTTCTTTTAATTCTCTTCTAACATTACCTTACAACCTTTACAGTTCTGCTCATATGCAGTATTCCTTTTTCCAAAACAACCAGTACAGCAAACAGTTGAGTTTAAACCCACAATTTTTTTTCACCCTTTGGAATTCTCAATTTCTGATCCTTATTTTGACAGAAAATCAGCACTGACATTCTCTTTTCCAGATTTGTGTATCATTTTGAATTTAAATAGCTGTAGTACCAGGTACCACCATCTGCTTTTGGAATTTTTATCCTTCATTTGGCGAAATCAACAGAGAGGATTGTGATCTGTTATAAGTACAAAGTCAGTTCCTAGTAAATAAAACTTAAGCGACTCCATGGCCCACTTTGCCACAAGACATTCCTTTTCAATGGTGCAGTACCTCTTCTCTCTGTCGTGCAGCTTCCTACTGATGTACAGAATGGGATATTCCTTCCAATCAATAAGCTGACTCAAGACTGCACTGAGGTCTATCTCTGATGCATCTGTCTGTAACAAAAATTGGGCTTCTTAAAACAGGGGCTGAACATAATGCAGCCTTAATGGCTCGAAAACCCTCAGCACACTCTGGGGTTCATTGCACATTATTTGGGCACCATTTCTTTGTGAGTTTAGTTAGGGGGGGTAGCTATTTGGGCAAAGTTGGGAACAAATCTCCAACAGTAAACAGCCAGCCCTAAAAATTACCTGCCATGTTTCTTTATTTTAGGGATAGAACTGCTAGCTACAGCTTCTATCCTAGAAATCTCTGGCTTTACCATCACTGCTGGATTTAATGAATTCTTTATTGACCTGCATAGATATACCACACTCTTTACCAACTCCCCCCCCCTTCTCCTCACCCCCACCAGTGGACACTGGTGCTCATCCAGTCTTTCACTTTAAACTTGCCACCCTCAATGAAGTTTGCCAGCTTCTTGCTAACCAAAAAGCTGACAGCTTCCCCAGTCACGACACCCTCAAACCAAAATTTCTCAGATTCGGAGCTGCAGCCCTCACCCGCCCAGTCTGTGACCTGTTTAACCAATCCTTCCTCTTGGGAACTGTCCCTGATAAATGGGAGGTAGCCATGGTTGTTCCCATTCATAAGGGTGGACCCAACAAAACTGTTGAGAATTTTAGTCCTATTTCCATCCTCTGTCCAGTGTCAAAAATCCAAGAGCGTATACTCTATAACCATTTACAGGATTACCTGGACCACCACCACATCCTCTCAAGGTTCCAGCATGGGTTCAGAAAAAAACACAGTACCCTCACTGCCTTGATAAAAGTTACATCTGACCTGTTCCATGCTATGGACCAGGGCTTTGCCACCGGTGCTATCTTCGTTGATCTGACGGAGGCTTTTGACTTGGTCAACCACAATCTCCTTCTACGGCAGCTACACTCACTTGTCCTTGATGTTGGTGCCTTAACTTAGCTCAGACATTACCTTACTGGCTGCACTCAAATGGCCAAGTGGTTCGGTTCTGTCTCCAATCTCAAACCAATAACTCACAGCGTCCCTCAGGGCTCCATCCTCGGCCCATTATTATTTTTCCTATTCATTAATGAATTACCAAATAACTGCGGAGGACCTCTATGCACCTTCACATGGATAACGCCATTATTTACCGTTTTTCATCCGACGTTGGGTGGTTCAACAGCATGCTCGCCTCAAACTTCCGAATTCTAGAGGGCTGGTTTCTAGATAACCAATTAGTCATCAACACCAAAACAAACAAATGCATGCTGTTCTCCAATCTCTTCTCCTCACCGCATCCCCACTCCCCTCTTGCGATACTCTCCCATAATGGTGATGTCCTTGAATCTGTCCCATCCTTCAAAATATCTGGGCATCACCTTAGATTCCTCACTTTCCCTGAACACTCATGTCACCCTCCTAACCAAAGCTCTAAACCAAAAGCTGGGTCTGCTCTACTGCACACAACCCTTCCTCACATCAGCTTCATGCCACAAGACCTGGGCCGCCATGCTCCTGCCCATCCTTATGTATGGTGCCCCGCTACTACTTTTAACCAACATAACCATCCTATCTCACCTTAAACCGGCCTACCATAGGGTGGGAAGATTTACCTTAGGGGTCAGTGCCCGTCACCACCACTGCAATGTCCTCTCTTCCATGAGCTTGCTAATGTATAAATCCAAACTCCAGTACGCAACACTGAGTCTAGTGCATAAACTGGTCCACTGTTACACCCCTCCTTGCCTTACTGAACTTATTTAGCTATGGCAACTTCTGCATGTTCTTAGATCCACCTCCCTCCCTTTTCTCATACTGCCAAACCTTGGTTAGCAGTGAACTTACTACCACACTCTATCTTATCCTGCACCTCCCTCGCTAAGTTCTAATCTTCCTTTTCACACCACCTCAATGCCTCATCACTTTGCTCCTGCTTCTGTTGACTCATGGTCCGGCTTCCATAATGCTATGCATAATTTTTCCCTGCTCACTGATACTCATATGTATAAGAATCCTTGCTCCCTGACCCCTTCTGTTTATGTAAATATCTGATGTACGTGTATCTGTAAATGGTGCATTTTGTAAATCTACGAACAATGTAAATACAACCACTGTAACTGCCATGTCTTTGTAATCTGTAAATGTTTCATCTATAAATATTTCTGAAAATGAATTTTTGTAAATCAGTGAATTACGTAAATGCATCCACTGCTACTGCTATGTCATTGTCTATGTTCTGCACTTTCTGGGTCACCCCTGAAAAAGGGACTGTAATGTCTCAGTGGGCTCACCTAATTACCAAAATTCAAATAAATAAATAAATACTTCTCCATTTCCCAAATATCTGGTTTCCTGCATGCCCAACGCACACTTGGTAGAATCCAATAGGAGTGGCAAATGTAGTTTTTCTTTGGATTCTGTAGCTAGGGGAATTTGCAAGTAACCCTTGGTGAGATCTAGGGTACTGTTGGACTTTGCACTTCCCAACCTGTCCACCAAATCATCTATCCTGGGCACAGGATAACTGTCAAATTCGGACACTTGATTAAGTTTCCTAAAATCACGGCAGATTCTTACATGCCCTTCTTTTTTATTTACTGTCACCATTGGTGATGACCAAGCACTTCTTGACTCTTCTATGCTACCCAACTGCTTCATGTTTTGTATCTCCTTAACCACAGCTGCCCTTAACCGCTCTGGTAAGCTGTATGTCTTTTCTCTAACAGGGTGAGCATTCCCTGAGACTATTACATGTTCAACCCCTTTTGCTTGACCTGGCACTGTGGTAAAAATACTACTAAATGTCTTTAGTAAGTCATAAATCTTTGTGGTTTGTTTGGAGGTTATGTAAACATTCACCTTTACAGCAGCAGTTTGTTCCAGTCTGTCATAAGCTACAGTATATCAATATATTCTCTAGAAGTTTCTGATAAAACTAACAAAGCAGCCTTTAGTGTTTTGTCAACCCATTTCTTCAGGGGTTAGCATGGTATATCTGGGTAGGATTTTTCCTATCAGGGTTCTCAACCTCATAGTTAACTGTGCCCATACAAGATACCTCTCTTTCTGAGGACCATCCACGGGGTTTTTCTGCCTGTTTCTCAGACCAAACCATGGTCATCCACTAAGGCCGTAAGACTTGAACGCCTTCCCCCACTCTCATTCCAAACTGGTGGAGCAGGACCAGAAACAGAAACGAAAGCTGCAGACCAAGCTTGCCACACTGGGTTGAAGCCTTGAACCACCTCACTGGCTCAGCTGAAAAGCATTTCTCCACAGGTACGTTTAGTGCCAAAACCACCTCTCAGTCAACAAAGGATTTTGAACTTATGACACCTGATCACTGATTGGTCTAGGCTTCCAATGACTCTCTTGGGATTGGCTGGCACTTGTCTTTTAGCGCTCCACCTAAATTTCTATGGCCATATCATAATTCCTCTTCGGCTACCTTTGCGCCTCTGCTTAGCCCTCTGTGTGATAATTACACTCACTTGTGTAAACATGGCTCTTCGTTACATGTTGAGATGCTCCTATTACTTCCACTCCTACTTTGCCTTAACTGGGTTGTTATAACTTTCCCAGGATCCTATCCCTCAAGTTCTTCAAATGCCCTACATGCTGATTTCAGTTTCTCTAACCTAATTACTGCATCTCAACCTATTCTTGCTTTCAAGCACCTCCTATTCTCTAAGGGCTGTACCTTTTATGCGATGACCACACTTAATAAATCGCCTGCTGAGTCAAGCAGTTCCTTTACTGTTTGGCTATCGAAAATTATGGTTCCTCGCCATCTTAGCTATCCTTCTTGCAGGGGATGTTGAAATGAACCCAGGTCCACGTGTCCTCTTCTCTCCGGCTGACATCTCTGCAATTTCTAGCAAAGGGCTTTTCATTGCTCATATGAACATTAGAAGTCTGTCCAGAAACTTCAGTGATCTTGAGGCTTGGATGGGTGTCTACAAGCCAGACATACTCTGTTTGTCTGAAACGTGGCTAAAGCCAACTATCCCTGACTCTGTATGCTCCCTAACTATTGCCTTATCCGTAAGGATAGCTCTCCTCAAAGCGTGTCGGAGGGGTTGCCATGTTCTATAAAGATCATCTAAACATCACAAACACCCTGTTCTCAACATCCTCTGCCTGTGAGTACCTTCACGTTACTCTCACCCTGGGAGCCAAGAAACTCCACATTGTCTGCGCCTACAGTCCCCCAAATGGGGGCACTGTTGGTCTTCAGGACTTATTTGATCAAACCTCTTTGCACTCCAAACATAATGAGGTCATTATATTGGGTGACCTTAACCAAAATTGGCTAGGGACTGCCCATAGCACGCTACTCTCTCTGGTACAACATTATAACCTCCATCAGCTGTTAACGGAGAATACCAGAGTTACTCCTTCACTAAAATCCTCTTCCCTTATTGACTGGGTACTGGTAAACTGTCTGGATCATGTACACCAAGCAGGCATCTTGGCAGATTTGCTTACTGATCATTCCCCTGTCTTTTGCATCTGGAGTACTGAGGCTGCTCCATCTCCTCCACCGCACTATGTTACCTTTATAAATTTCGCCAACCTGGATATTGAGGCTTTTGTCATGATGTCTCAAGGATAAACTGGTCTAGTATTTACCTTTCCCATAATGTTGAGTCTGCACCAAGTATCTTCCTTAATGAATTCCTGGCCCTCCAGAACAAGCATGCCCCCAAGGTGACATGAAGGGTGAGGGCTAAACAAACAAGATGGCTTCACAAAGACTTGTTGAAAAATCTACGCTCTAGGGACAAATGATGGAAAAAGTACAAAGCCTCAGGGTTACAATCTGACTATGCTACCTACAGAACCCTACATAACTTCTGTGAAAAACAGGTCAGAACAGCTAAGAGTGCCTATTGTAAAGAATTACTGCTAAACTCTGCTGGGGACCCTAGGAAATTCTGGGCCAATGTCAAGACCTTTCTCAGTGTGTCCCAGTCAGCTAGCGCCAGTGACATGGTACTAAATGGAGTACATTGCAATGACTCCAACACCATTGCTAATTCCTTCAATCAAATGTTCTCGGACCTGTCCCAGTATACCTCTGCCTTCCCATCTCCCCAGGCAGCCTCTCTGCTTGCAACATCAGCACAGTCCACTACCCCTAGCTATCCTTCCTAACAAATGTCTAAAAATCCTCCATTCTACTTCAAGGCAATCTCAAGGACTGAGGTCTTAAAACTATTACGGACTGTCTCTGGCAACACTAGCTCTGCATCAGATACACTTAAGCCTAGGCTCCTGAAACTAGCAACACCATACATAGCCTCCCCTCTAGCTAGAATTTTCACCTTGTCTCTCTCTAATAGCCAAGTTCCTGACCTCTGGAAGATTGCTTGTGTAACGCCGGTCCTTAAAAAAGGTGATACCAAGGAGATTACTAACTACAGGCCTATCACCATCCTATCAGTTCTAAGTAAAATTCTGGAAAAACTTGTGGCAAATTAAACTGTTGACTACCTCACAAAGTACAGCCTTCTCTCTGACACACAACATGGCTTCTGTAAAGGTCACAGTACCTCTACAGTGCTTCTCAAATTCACTACCGATGTGCTTACCAGTATGGACGCTGGCCAGCTGACAGGGGCAGTTTTTATAGACCTTACAAAGGCCTTTGATCTTCTTGATCACCCCCTGCTCCTCTCCACTCTTTGCAGTCTGAGCTTTTCACCACCAGTTGTCGCCTGGTATGGAAGCTATCTATCAAATAGAACTCAATTTGTGAAACTCAACTCATCTTTATCTGATGGTGCTACCATCAATATTGGGGTTCCCCAGGGCTCTATTCTGGGACCTCTTCTTTTCCTACTTTTTATCAATAAGATAGATGAGTTTTTTCTTTCATGCTCATCTATTCTCTATGCAGATGATCTTGTACTCTATTCAAGCTCTGATAAGGTCGCCAGCATAAATGCATCCCTTTCTTCAGATTTCACAAAAGTCCAAAATTGGCTTTCTGCACATAAGCTTGTACTTAATGCTAAGAAAACCCAAGCAATGTTACTTGGATCTGCCCCTAAACTTAGGACATGTCAAACTCCCCTACTGGTGCAAGACCACAGTGGCACACAAATAGAATGCGTTACATCTTTTAAGTACCTCGGAATTCTTCTGGACCAATCCCTGGACTTCAGCCTGCATATACAATCTGCCTGCAAGGCAGTGAATGCTAAACTGGGGGTCGCTTACAAGTCTAGTTTCATGTTGACTCCCTCTACTAAACTTGCTATTGCCAGAGGCATATTACTCCCTGCCCTCACCTATGGCATGCTGACCTTTGCTGCCACACACAAAACCATCCTTCATAAGTGGGATGTCACTTATAATAATATCTGTCGATACGCCTCCTCGTCACCACGGCTTAAGCACCACTGCCAACTGTACAGAGACCTGGGCAGGTTATCCCTCTCAGCTTGCCGTCAATACTCTCTGGGCTCCCTGATTGACTCTATACTCAGAAACCAGACCCCTTCAGCACTTGCAAGTAGATAAATCCCTGCTGAATGTACCTAGATGTAAAACATCAAAAGGCTCTGTTGCCTTCAATCACTCTGCTCCTGAGCTGTGGAACTCTCTTCCTCCAAGCACTTTGAATATCTAGATCCCATGACAGCTTCAATCTATCCCTTGCTGATCCCTGCACTTGTTTTAATCCCCCCTAATCCACTCACCCGCCAGATGCTGCCTGGCCTAACTTTAACCTTCCTACCTCATAGCACTTCTTACCCTTGCTATCTCCTTGACAGCTAATCTACCCCAACTCCCACCACACACACATACCTGAGCCTTGTTTCAGAGGCCGTGATAATGTATCCTGCCCAGTCAGGAATTTGCCCTTGCCTTGTTTCGCTGCCTATTTGAATCTTCACTGTTGTGACTAATTTTAACAATATTTCTTGCTGCTATGTTGTGGTATCTCTTCCTAGACTGTGTAGGTTTTTTCTGCCTAAAATGCTATGTGAATTGCATTGATTGTTATTGTTCTGGCTGCATTTATTCATTACTACTAATTATTTTGACCTATGCTATTGTAATTTCATTATACTCATGCTATGTACCTGTCTTTGATTGTTGTACTCTCCCGGGTCATGCCTGAAAATAGTCATATCATGGCTAGTGTACCTACTCGGTTAACAAAAACTAAATAAATAAATAAAATAAGCACCTTATAAAGCCTATGCCACTTCATTATGCTCGTATGTCAAAGCACCTTATAAGGTCCTTGCCATTTCATAAACAGCAGAGGGTGACAATGAAAAGGCAGAGATACTGAATGAATACTTTCGTTCAGTATTCACAAAAGAAGAGAGGGACGTACCTAAACCAAACAATAGAAGCACTCTGGATAGGTGGGTTGATACCAGTCCATTCACAGAAGAAAGGGTCCTGAAAGAACTCTTAAAACTCAAGGTGGACAAGGCAATGGGGTCTGACAGGATTCACCCCAGAATTCCAAAAGAACTAAGGGGAGAACTAGTGACACCACTGACTACCCTTTTTAAAAAATCATGGGAGGATGATGTGGTACCTGAGGACTGGAGAAAGGCAGATGTGATTCCCCTTCACAAAAGTGGGAGCAAAGCAGAGGCAAATTTATTTGACTGACGACACAAAGATCTGCAACAGGGTTGATACACAAGGGGGTGTGGAAAGGATTAGAAGGGACTTGTCAAGGTTGGAGGAATGGTCAAAAGTATGGCAGCCTAGATTCAGTGCAAAGAAGTGCAAAGTAATGCACCTGGGCTGGGGAGATATTGGGATGCATAGGGAGTGGCATCACCAGTAGAAAACAGGAAGTTGTCATCCCTCTGTACAGACAGTTGGTGAGATCCCATCTGGAGTACTGCATGCAGTTCTGGAGACCCCATCTCCACAAGGACATAGACAGGATGGAGGCAGTTCAGAGGAGGGCAATTGAAATGGTGCAGGATCTACACCAGAAGCCATACGAAGAGAGACTAAAAGAGCTTAATATGTATATCCTCGAGCAAAGGAGGGAGAGGGGGGACATGATAGAAAGTTTCAAATACTTCAGGGGAACAACAAAGTCCAAGAGGTCATGGGGTCAAAAACAGTGGGGGAATTTAAGAATGCATGGGACAGACATAAGGCAATTCTGGTGGGGGTAGGAAGAAGTAGGCTGTTGGTTAACTAGAATCTGCAGCTTATCCAATAGGTAGGGAAATGGGCAGACTGTGTGGGCCAAGTGGTCCTTATCTGCCGTCAAAGTCTATGTTTCTATGTTTCACCCCTTCTCCACCCCCTTACCCCTCTCCATGCCTGCTGCTTGCTGCATTCCCCCATGTTTCTCCATTATCCTTATTCTCCCAAACTGGTTTAGTCACCACCTTTGTGTATCGGCCCTGTTGCAGATCTTTGTGTCGTCGGCAAACAGGCATACCTTTCTTTCCAGTCCCTCCGTAAAGTCACTTATAAGACATTAAAGAGGACTGGTCCCCGTACTGAACCCTGTGGTATTCCACTAGTAAATCCCCATTCTTTGGAGTGGACTCTGTTTAATATTACCCTCTGTGTCCTGTTGTCCAGCCAACTTTTTACCCAGGCTACCACCCTGGGACCCACTCCCAGGCTGGCTAACTTGTTTATTAATCTTTTGTGTGGAACTGTGTCAAATGCCTTGCTAAAGTTTAGGTAGGCCATGTTCACAGCCCCTCCCTCATCTACTACTTTGGTCACCCAGTCAAAGAAATCTATTAGATTCAGCTGACATGACCTTCCCGCTGTGAATCCATGCTGCCTTGGGTCCTGTGCCCCATTGGCCTCCAGGTGCTCAACAGTTCTTTCTTTCAGAAGTGATTCCATCATTTTCCCTACCACTGAGGTCAAACTAACAGGTCTGTAGTTTTCTGCCTCTGCTTTGCTCACACTTTTGTGAAAGGGAATCACATTTGCCCTCCTCCAGTCCTCGGGTACTACACCATCCTCCCAAGATCTGTTAAAAAGGGTAGTCAGTGGTGTCACTGGTTCTCCCCTTAGTTCTTTTAGAATTCTGGGGTGAATCCCATCAGGCCCAATTGCTTTGTCCACCTTCAGTTTTAGGAGTTTTCTTTCTTCTGTGAAAGGACTGGTATCACCCCCCCCCCCATCCAGAGTGCTTCTATTGATTGGATTAGGCACCTCCCTTCTCTTCTTCTGTGAATACTGAGCAGAAGTATTTGTTCAACATCCTGCTTTTTCACTGTTACCCTCTACCCACCCACCCTCCCTTTTATTAAGCCTCACTATCCCTCCGTTGGTCTTTCTTCGCTCCCTACTGTACCTATAAAAGGTTTTATCCCCCTTCTTAACCAAGTTCGCTATCTTTTCCTTGGATTGAGCCTTTGCTATTCTGCCTGCCTTCACCGCTTCCTTCTACTTTAACTGGTACAGTTCTCTGTCCTGCTCCTTCTGTGTTTCCTTGTACTTTCTGAATGCTATCTTTTTCTCCTAACCTTCCCCGTCACCTCTTTTGAGAACCATAGTGTTTTTTTCCTTCATTTTGATTTATTTGCTTCACACAAAGGCTTGTTGCCCCTCTGTAATGGCAGTTTTGATTTTTCTCCATTGTTCCTCCTCCCCTCCTTCTTGCCCATTTGCTAGTGCTTTTATGAGGCACTCTCCCATTTTGACAAAGTCAGCCCTCCTAAAGTCCAGTACCCTCGCTTTTGTATGGCTTGACTCTACAGCTGTGTTTATCGTGATCCACCCTGTTTGGCAGTCACTTGTTCCCAGATGGCTACCCACTTCTAAATCTGAGATCCTCTCTCTGTCCCTGTTTGAGAGTATGAGGTCTAAGATTGCTCCCTCCTGAGTGGGTTCCAACACTAGCTGTCTGAGGCATGCCCCCTGTAGGGCATCAAGAATGACCCTGCTCTTGGATGTGGTTGCAGCAAAGGTGCTCCAGTTAACATCTGGCATATTCAGGTCCCCCATCTGCAATATCTCCCCTTTTTCTGCCATCCTAAGGATGCCATCTATCATTTCCTTGTCCATTTTCTCCCCCTGAGACGGAGGTCTGTATACAACCCTCGTGTGAATTGTGATGCCATTTCCTGTCTCCAGGATGACCAACATTGGCCCCTCTCCTCCCTGTTAACCCTTTAGTTCCATTGATTTGATCCCTTCCCTTATGTAGAGAGCTATTCCTCCTCCTCTTTTACCCTCCCTGTCCCTCCTGTAGATTGTATACCCTGGTATGTTGACAACCCAGTCATCGTTCTCTGTGTACCATGTTTTTGTGACTGCCACAATATTCAGACATCCCTTCTCCATCAAGGCCACTAGTTCAGGGAGCTTGTTATCCAGACTACGAGCATTGGTACTTAACTCAGTCTGGAGATGAGTAACCTCCTTCCTCAGCCCAGAGAGTTGCCTGCAAATGGGGCAAAACCGCATCCTCCAGAACATCTCCTAGAAGACTACCACTCCACAGCCACTGCACTGTACCACTCCCATCATGTCTTATCTGTGACCCCTCGACTGTTGCTTAGTATGTTTACTCTTTCCTCTCTGTTTACTTTTTGTTTGTTTTTTCTCCCTACTTTCCAAGTTTACCTCTCAACCCCTACCTCATAAATCAGGGACACGGCTTAAAAAAATCAGGGACACAGCTTAAAAATTGGTTCCATCCCCTCAGGAAGCAGGTAGCATAAGGGTATTTGTGTAAAATGTATTTTCTGAAGAAGAGCAAGGCTGTAACTCTAATGTTTGACATTATTGTGACCATACAATACCCAGTGTTCAGTCACATAAACACAAATTTTATTAGGGACGGGGAAAATTTTGAGGCGAAATCAGGGATGTCCCTGAAAATCAGGGACAGTTGAGAGGTATGTTTCCTACTGCCTCCGTGCTCTTATAGCTCCTGCCTTTCCTGTTCTGGGACAGAAAGTTCCTGTATTCCTCAGTAGTCTCCTTCTTACTTGCTCTGAGTCAGACCTCCAGCAGCTAGGGGGTGAGGGAAAGCTATTGAATGAATGAATTAATGAATGAATAAATGCTTTATTTATAAAAAGGCTCCTTTCCAAAACCAAGGCACCTGTACAATAAAACCACACACATTTTTAAAATAACCAAGTAAAGTTAAAACTAATAAATACAATAGCGGCATTAGTAATTGGAAAATGCTAGGCTAAAAAGATAGGTTTTCAGAGCAGCTTTAATACTTTGAATGGTCAGGCAATCTCGCACCTGACGAGGTAGAGAATTCCACAGGTTCAGGCCACAAACTTAAATGCCCTTGCTCCAGATGTTGGTAAACAAACCCTGGGAATCTCTAGCAATCCCTCATCGGTGGATCGGAGAGGGCGGAGGGGACAGTAGGGATGAAGGAGATCTTTCAGGTAATTGGGTCCCTGATCATGTAGGGCCTTGTAGGTTAGCAAAGCAACATTGAAGGTGATCCACCACTGTATCGGCAGCCAGTGCAGTCCGCAGAGCACAGGCGTTATATGACTGGTCTCAGAGTAACCAGTCAAAAGCCTGGCTGCCGCATTCTGCACTAGCTGCAAGCAGTGGATATCAACCCCTGGTAGCCCTAGGTAAAGGGCATTGAAGTAGTCAAGGTGGGAGGTAACGAAAGCATGGACCAACGTTGGAAGATCATTGGGAGGAACCAGGTGTTTTACCCGGGCAATATTCCTCAGAGGGTAAAATGAAGTTTTGACAGCTGCTGACACCTGCAATTTTAGGGTCAGGCAGTCGTCAAACATAACACCCAGGTTCCGCACCCGGTCTGAGGTAGTTAGCTGGACACCTCCAAGCCATAGACGCAAAGGAGAACCCACCAACACACCCGTCTCACGACAACCTGGGTCCACAATCAACACCTCAGTTTTTTCTGGGTTTAACCGCAGCCAGTTCACATTCATCCAGTCCTGGATCTCAGCTAGACAGCTGTTAAAGACCAAGACAGTATCATCCTGACCAGGCACAAAGAACATGTACAGCTGAGTATCATCTGCATAGCAGTGAAAACTCAAAGTCATACCACCCAATAATTGCTCCCAATGGCAGCGTATGCACTGCAAACAACATGGGTGCTAAGATGGATCCCTGCGGCACCCCACAGGATAGGGAGAATGCGCTGAGAAAGGAAAAAAAACTCCACCCTCTGAGTCCAACCCTCGAGAAATGATCAAAACCATCTGAGGACCGACCCTGAAAGTCCACAGATGAGCCACAGGCGATCCAACAGCATGTCATGGTCCATGGTGTCAAATGTCACAGAGAGATCTAGAAGGACCAAGATGGAACGGGTCTTTCGATCTCTCGCTATTAGGAGGTCATTTAGTACCCAGACAAGGGCTGTCTCAATACTATGTCTCTTCCTAAATCCAGACTGGAGAGAATCATAAATATTCTGGCTGGTCAAATGGTCATCCAGCTGTAGCGCCACCACCTTCTCAATAACCTTACCCACAAAGGGTAGGTTAGAAACAGACCTGTAGCTGTGGTAGTCCGGGTCCAGGAGGGATTCCTAAGAAGAGGCCGAACCACGACCTCCTTCAGGGGATCTGGAAAGATCCCCCTCTCCAAGGACATCCAGACTATCTCAGCAAGGACCAGACCAATACTATCCACACAGCCTACTAAAAGGCATGAGGGGCCCTGATCCAAACTACACTTGGTCGGACGCAGTGACTGGATAACCATCACAATATGATTGATTGTGGCTGGCCGAAGTCATACCACACAAACTGGGCATACGACATCTCCTGCCGACCACCGCTACTCCCTTGAGAGGGGTTCAGGCAGGTACCGGACCTGATAGTGGCAACATTATCTGCGAAGAATTGAGCAATCTCCTCACAACGCTCTTGTGAAAACGCATTTCCAGACTGAAGACAGAGTGGATTGCACAGTCTGTCCACGGTCTGGAAAAGCTGGGTGGGTCAGTTCTGTGCAGCAGCAATTTCCCTAGACAGGAATTCTGCCTTCTTATGGGTAATTGCTGATTGATAGACCAAATAATGGTCCATCAAACTAAGTCTGTCACACACCAGGCCCAACCTCCGCCAGCACCTCTCTAACCTTCGTCCTACTCTCCTCAACTCCCTCAAGGTCTCATCGAACCTGGGGTGAAGAGTGAGGGGGCTAAGATGAACAGGAGCAATTGGATCCGTGTCTTCATCACCGCCTTGTTATACGCTAGTACCATCTCCCCTGGATCCGTGCATTCACTCGGCATACCCGATAGGTCCAACACTGCCATCAGGCCATCGGATGACACACCCCTCAAGGGGTGGTATCGGACCATCTCCATAGGGGCAGGCCTACTGGGGGGGCCAAGAAACTGAACCCGATGGTGTGATGGTTAGACCACCCGACTGGTTCCACCACCAAGTCGGATATCTCCATCCCCAGGAGAAACACCAAGTCCAATGAATGACCACCAATATGAGTCGAGGAGGAAATAACTTGTGTGAAGCCCAGCGAACTCATTAACTGGAGGAAGTCCTGTCCAAATTGCGAGAGTTCATCGTCGATCCAGGCATTGAAGTTCCCCAGGATCAGCCATCTGTGGGATCCCAATGTCAGGTCGACAGTGAAGTCCACGACTTCCGGCAGGAAAACATTCCCATCTCCTGGTGGACGGTAGATGAGAAGAATCCTGCACCCCACACTCTTGCCCCCATGATACATTCAAAAGAGTTGGTGGCTCCCACTGGTACTTCCATCAGGCTCAGTTCTGATTTAAAACAAATGGCCACACCCCCACCTCTATAATCCGTCCTCAGGCGGTGTATCACCGAGTACCCAGATGGAATTACCGAAGCCAAAATGGGACCGGCATTCTCATCCAGCCAGGTCTCAGTGATGCAAGCCAGGTCATATGATTTAACAAGATCCGCCACTATAGTGTTCTTGTTTTTAGTAGACCTGGCATTACATGGCATTTTTTTCCTTCTAGGATGGTGAGTCTTATGTGCCTCTGTGGTCACTCCCTTCCTGCTCCCAAACAGTAAGTTCCTGTTGTCAGTCAAATCCAGTGCCTATAAAAGTGGAACTGGCTAAGGGTGGAGGGGAGGGAGGGAGGATATATAGTTCCAGTACTATAGAGCAGTAAAGTTCTAGCAGCTGCCTCCTTCCTCTTCCTGTTCTCTGCCAAAAAGCTAACTAGGGAAGTGTTATACTCATATTTTATTGATTTTTATAGAGAGAACCATGACAGCACTCATATCTTGTCCTGGAAACAACAACAGGACCAAGGTATGCAATTTCATTGATATACAGTAACAGAGTATCTCCAGGCATTTGCGTAAATCTGGAGGGCTAAACAAACATTTCTACTTATAGGCTTAAATTGAAATTAATATATCGCCTGTGTAACTGTAGCCCATGAGCATGTGGCAGATTAACCTATATATGTATGTGTCCATGAAGTTTCCTATACATAGCCATGCCCTATAGAGAGCTGTCGAGTGCCACATAAATAACTCAAAGAGATTTTTCCATAATGGAGGGATTCTCTATCCCTCCTAATTAAAGTATTGGCAGAAAAACATACAGTTCGCCACCATCAAAAACCATTCCTACTGTGAGTGGCGAGAGACAGTTACTCCCCCCCATAACAATAAAACAAAGATCATAGCAATCTCTTATAACACAGAGGAGGGCAGCGGCCAAAGCCAGTAGGATGCTGGGATGCACTGCTAAGGGGATTACCTCCAGAAGAAGGGAAGTGATACTCCCGCTGTATAACTGTTTGGTTAGGCTGCACCTCGAGTACTGTGTGCAGTTTTAGAGACCGCACTTAAAAAGGGACATTTCACTCCTAGAGAGAGTCCAGAGAAGGGCAGCCAAAATGATCTGGGGCTTGGGGGAAAGGACCTAAGGGGAGAGGCTTGAGGAGCTCAACATGTACACTCTGGAGGAGAGGGGGCATGATAGAGGTCTTCAAGTACATAAAGGGGATTAATAAGGGAGGCTCAGTTGGAGTGTTCCAAAGGAAGGGGGGACAACTAGAGGATGTGGGTCGAAGCTGGGGGGGGGAGACTCAGGAGGGGAGAGGAGGAGGTGTCACTTCACTGAGAGGGTGATGGAACCATGGTATGTGCTGCCCAAGGGACTGGTGGAGGCAGAGACTGTAGAGGGGTTCAAGAGGGGCTGGGACAGGTATAGGTGGAGGGTGAAGCTGAGGAAGTCCAATACAGGGGGAATACCTTGGACTGCAGATAGAGAAACCCAAGGGGGTGTGGGGGACAGAAAAGTTGGCGCCCAGTATGGGTGCTGACTGTCAAGCAGACACGAAACACCATTAGGCCTACTCTGCTGGCATTTTAGTATGTTAGTATGATTTTCAATAACTAGTGAAAACGGTCTAAACTGCAAGACCAAAACAGAACAGATTGAGTCACTACTTCGACAAAAGGAAAGTATATGTGAATGCATCCCAGTAAGGCAAGATTCAAGTGCCATCCATGTCGTTATCAATATCCTGTTGTGCTGTATCCCTAGCATGATGCACTTCCAAATTGGTTGCCCATTTTCCAGGATCAAGGGGATCTGTAAAAATATAAACTTTATCTTGGTGCACCAGATGTAGTTTCGCAGGGAACAAAATGGCATATGGGATATTGAGTTTTCTTAGTTTCACCTGCACCCCTTCAAATTTCATTCTGTGCTGTCTGGTGGCATAGGCAACGTTGGGAAAAAGATTAACTGTATTCCCCTCTGTACTTAAGGAACTTTGTCATTTTGTTAAATTGAGAATCTGATCTTTGGTCCCCATGCTATCTGTGACTACCATAAGTGCTTTGGGGGCATTGTCAGATATTCTACCCCGAGGACGCACTCTATACACTTTCACAATACGCCACTCTGATAAGTTCCCTTGACCCTCAAATGTGTCTTTTAGCCATTCCTTAATAAATAGCAGAGTGGAATCTCCTTCCAGCCCCTCCGGAAGGCCAATTAGATGGAGGTTTGCACTCCAGATTTGATTTTCCAAAAACTCAAGTCTGTTAGAAATGTGCTTGTCCTCCTTTGCTCTGCTCAGAGTCCCCAACTTATTTTATTGGTGTGGTGCTTTAACTCCTCCACATCACCAGTTAGCTGTTCCACACAGGTCTCTGTCACTGTGAGTCTGCTCGATAAGCTGTCCAGCTTGCTGTTCTCAGATGAGACTGAGGACAACAGCATTTTCATTTTGTGCCTTAATGATTGCAGCGTCTCTTTGGTGCCACCTTCTTCAGTCAGTCCAAGTTGCGACGATCACGTGGCAGGCCCAGCTGCCATCGGCCTTCCTGACTCTTTCCAATCTCCTCCTTGGTTAGCCTTTTTAGGACTGCCCATGTCATCGGTGACTGCTTCAGCTACACTGCAGTAAGTTTAGAACTATTACAGATGTTATACAGATTACCAAAATATTAGTTTATTATTCAAGTTAGTGAGGAGCTGCAAAATTCGCGAATGCGCTGCTTGGGCTCCACAGTGCCCCCCCAGAGAAGTTTTAAATGCAGACACCTGGCTTTCTACTACCTAAGCCACACACCCTAATTTACAGTGCTCCTCTTCACCTAGCTAACTGCACAGATAACAGTTCCCTTCCCCCAACTCAGACAAGCACACTAACTCTTGTTTTTTTTTTTTTGGTTTGTTTGTTTCATACCCTAATTGAAGGTCCCAGTGGTAAAGTTCTAGTTCTTTAGTCCCAGTAGTAGAGTAGTAAAGTTCTAGCACCTGCCTCCTTCCTCTTGCTGCTCTCTGCCAAAAGTAACTAGGGAAGTTTTAAATGCAGACACCTGACTTTCTGCTGCCTAAGCCACATCCCCTAGTTTACAGCTCTCCTATTCATCTAACTGCATAGATAACAGTTCCCTTCCCCCAACTCAGACAAGCACACTAACTCTTGTTTTTTTGTAACCTAATTGAAGGTCCCAATAGTAGAGTTCTAGTTCCTTAGTCCCAGTAGTAGAGTAGCAAAGTTCTAGCAGCTGCCTCCTTCCTCCTGCTGCTCTCAGGGTGGTAGAGGCAGGCTGGAATTGGAGCCCAGATGGGTGGCAAGCTGCAATCGGTGTGGGCTGACCATCTTCTTGGGGGTTGCTTGGAGGTAGGAGGTTGTATGGTGTGTAAACTTGGCAGAAGATACCAGGAGAAAGGACTGCTGTGTGACTGAACTTCTCTGCTGGGACTAAAGTAGAAGAACTTTTGTATTTGGACCTTTAATTTAGGGTAAAAAAACTAACATACAAAACAAAACAAAAAAAAGTGTGTGTTTGGGTTAACCGAACTGAATGGGTAACTGAAAAGTCATCTAGGTGTAAATCTCAGGTGACTGAAAGGTAGGGTTACCACCTTTTAAGAAGCCCAAAGTGGGACATTTCTTACTGAAATACGATTTTTCGCAGGACAATATGTAACCTCAACCAACACAACAGATTTTTTCTCTAAATAATCAGAATTAAGACTAAGTGTTGCAGTTTTTTTAGATGTTCCCTAGTGTTTCTAATCATTTTAAGGTATTTTAGTTAAGGTACTATAGTTTTTACAGCATTTAGAGGAAAGTCTGAAAATATTCTTTTGTACTATAATGTCAGGACATTTAGTATTTTTCATGTTTTTTCACAGGACACAGCTGCCCAAATCAGGACTGTCCTGCGAAAGTAGGGACTGGTGGTAACCCTACTGAAAGGACTTAACTGCTGTGAGGTTTAAATTACTTGTAGAAAGATCTGTGTAAGTAGGGGAGGATGAATAGAAGGAAGCTACATTTAAAGACTGCCTTAGAAAGATTCTGCTAATAGCTTCGAGAAGATACCAGGAGAAAGGACTGCTGTGTGACTGAACTTCTCTGCTGGGACTAAAGTAAGAACTTTTGTATTTGGACCTTTAATTTAGGTAAAAACTAACATACAAAACAAAACAAAAAAGTGTGTGTTTGGGTTAACTGAACTGAATGGGTAACTGAAAAGTCATCTAGGTGTAAATCTCAGGTGACTGAAAGGACTTAACTGCTGTGAGGTTTAAATTACTTGTAGAAAGATCTGGTAAGTAGGGGGAGTGGCTTAGCTAGAAGGAAGCTACATTTAAAGACTGCATTAGAATGATTCTGCTAATAGCTTGGCAGAAGATACCAGGAGAAAGGACTACTGTGTGACTGAACTTATCTGCTGGGACTATATTGCCCTCGTTCCCTCCCCTCCACCCCCCCACCCAAAGCTAGTTCTATTTTTAAAGGCACAGGATTTGACTGACAACAGGAACTTCCTGTTTATGGGGCAGGAAGTGAGTGATCACAGAACCACCAAGGACCCACCATCCTAGAAGGGCAAGAGTAGCTCTCCAGCCCCCTCTAGCTGCTGGAGGTCTGCCTCTGAACAAGTAAGTGGTCTACTGAGAAATATAGGATATTCTTGTCTCAGAACAGGACAATCAGGAGCTTAAAGGGCACACAGGCAGAAAGTAAGGAGAGAGAGAAAAAAAACAGAGGAAAGAGTAAGGATTGCAAACAGTTAAGGGGCCAGAAATAAGACCATGATTGGAGTGGTGCAGTGCAGTGGCTGTGGGCAGCAGTCTTCCGGAGATGTTCTGGAGGATGCGGTGTTGTCCCATCTGCAGGTACCTCTCTGGGCTGAGGGAGGTTGCTCATCTCCAGGCTGAGTTGGCCAGGATTAGTGGGACCTCCTCTTCCATCCAGGGACCACCAGTGCCACTGCCATTGCCTCAGAGGTTGCCAAGAAAGAGGAGCGGTTGGACCACAGTGGGCTCAGGGAGGGTGAGGGTGGTGGAACAGAGGCACATCCCTCCAGTTGTACCTCTGCACAATTCCTATGCCATTCTGGCAAAGTGTGGTTCCTCTATGGAGGCACCTACAGTGGAGACCAAGGAGGATGCTGGGAACCTCCACAAAGGAGACCCACAGGAGGGTGCCAGGGGACCCTGCAGGGGAAGGAAACAACTCCTGGTGGGGGACTCCATTTTTAGGAAGGTAGAACTGGGCAAGGAAGGGGAGAGAGAGGTAAGGTGCCTGCCTGGCGCCATGGCTTGGAGGGAAAGGGAGCGAATCCTCAGGATTGCTGGAGCAGCTGCACAGGGGAGGGAGCTGGATGTCATTGTCCACCTAGGGACAAATGACCTGGCTAAGAAAGGGATTAGAGAAGTGCAGGAAGAGTTTGTGGAATTGGGGAGGGCCTTGAGTCAAGTAGCACGGTAACCTTCTGGAGGTGCTACCATCTATGGCACAGGAGAGGCTAGGGTGTTCGTTCCATGGGATTCAATCAGTGGTTGAAAATTGGTGTGGAGCTCAGGATTTGGCTTCATTGGGGACTGGGGGTCCACCTGGAGTGATGCAAGCATATACTGGCATGATGGGCTGCATCTGTCCCGGAGGGGAACCAGGATCCTAGGTGATAGGTTTAAATGCTTCATTGGCAAGCTTTTAAACTAGCCAAGGGGGGAGGCACTGGAAAGGAGCAGGAAAATCCTAGCTCCCCCAAAAAAATCACGGTAGTAAGTGTGGCAAACACGAACATGGAGGTGTCAATAGGGAGAAGGGCAGGGGTAAATGGAGAAAGTGACAAAGGCAAGAAGGACAGGGATGGGGCAAAAGGGGGAAAGACCATCAGGAAATGGAGGGTAATGAGTACCAATGCCCGTAGTCTGGGCAACAAGCTCCCTGAACTGGTGGCCTTAATGGAAGAGGGATGCCTGGATATCGTAGCAGTCCCAGAAACATGGTACACAGAGAACCATGACTGGGATGTTAACATACCAGGGTACATAACTTACAGGAGAGACAGGCAGGGAGAAGAGGGGAGAGTAGCTCTCTATGTAAAGGAAGGGATAAAGCAACTGAACAAAAGAGTAAACAGGGAGGAGAGGAGGCTGTGGGTCACCTTGGAGACTGGAAAGGGCACCACAATCCCACAGGGGTTGTGTACAGACCCCATGTCAGGGAAGGAATGGACAAGGATATGATGGAAGGCATTCTTAGAATGGCAGAGAAAGGAGATACTGTTGATGGGAGACCTGAATATGCCGGATGTTAACTGGAGCACATTTGCTGCAGCCACATCCAAGAGCAGAGCCATTCTTGATGCCTACAGGTGGCAGGCATTAGACAGCTAGTTTTGGAACCCACTCGTGAGGGAGCAATCTTAGACCTCATACTCTCAAATGGGGCAGTGAGAGGATCTCAGATCTAGAAGTGGGTTGCCATCTGGGGACAAGTGACCATCAGACAGTGTGGTTCACGTTAAACTCAGCTACAGAGTCAAGCCATACAAAAGTGAGGTACTGGACTTTGGGAGGGCTGACTTTGGCAAAATGGGAGAGTGCCTCAGAAAAGCACTAGCAAACAGGCTAGAAGGAGGTGTGGAGCAACAATGGGGAATTATCAAACTGCCATCACAGAGGCAACAAGCCTTTGTGTGAAGCAAATAAACAAATCAAAATGAAGAAAAAGCCACTATGGTTCTCAAGAGAGGTGGCTGTGAAAGTCAGGAAGAAAAAGATAGCATTCGGAGGTATAAGGAAACACAGAAGGAGCAGGACAGAGAGCTTACCAGTTAAGGCAGAAAGAAGCAGGGAGGGAAGTCAGAATAGCAAAGGCCCAAACTGAGGAAAAGATAGCCAACTCAGTTAAGAAGGGGGATAAAACCTTTTATAGGTACATCAGCGAGCGTAGAAAGACAAAGGGAGGTATAGTGAGGCTGAATAGAATGAACGGTGGGTGGGCAGAGGGGGACAGTGAAAAAGCAGGAATACTGAACGAATATTTCAGCTCAGTATTCACAAAAGAGGAGGGGGAAGTGCCTAATCCAATTAACAGAAGCACTCTTGATAGGGGGGTCGATCCCAGTCCTTTCACAGAAGAAAGGGTTCTGCAAGAACTCCTAAAACTGAAGGTGGACAAAGCAATGGGTCCAGATGGAATTCACCCCAGAATTCTAAAAGAGTTAAGGAAGGAACTAGTGAAACCACTGGCTACTCTTTTAATAAATCATGGGAGGATGGTGTGGTACCGAGGACTGGAGGAAGGCGGATGTGATTCCCTTCACAAAGTGGGACCAAGACAGAGGCAGGAAACTACAGACCTGTCAGTCTGACCTCTGTGTAGGGAAAGTGATGGAGTCACTTCTGAAGGAAAGAATAGTTGAGTACCTAGAGGTCAGTGGAGCACAGGATCCAAGGCAGCATGGGTTCAGGCGGAAGGTCATGTCGGACAGATCTAATAGATTTCTTTGACTGGGTGACCAAAGTAGTAGACCAGGGAGGGGCTGTGGACATGGCCTACCTAGACTTTAGCAAGGCATTTGACACAGTCCCACACAAAGATTATTAGTCAAATTAACCAGCCTGGGAGTGGATCCCAGGGTGGTAGCCTAGGTAAAACATTGGCTGGACAACAGGACACAGAAGGTAATTGTAAATGGAGTCCACTCTGAAGAAAGGCAGTTACTAGTGGGTAAATGTAGGTTCAGTATTGGGTCCAGTCCTTTTAATGCTCTCATCAGTGACATTGCAGAGGGACTGAAGGAAAAGTATGCCTTTTGCAGATGACACAAAGATCTGCAACAGGGTTGATACACAAGCGGCATGAAAAGGATGAAAGGGACTTGGCAAGGTTGGAGAAATGGTCAGGCGTATGGCAGCTAGGATTCAATGCAAAAAAGTGCAAAATAATGCACCTGGGAAACAAGAACCCAGGGGAAGAATACACAATGGGTGGGGAGGTAGTAACAACAACAAAACAGGAAAGGGACCTGGGGGTAATCATATCAGATGACCTTAAGGTTAGCTAAGCAATGTGAGAAGGCAGTAGGGAGGGCCGGGGTATACTGGGATGTATAGGAAGAGGCATCAGCAGCAGAAAACAGGAAGTTATTATCCCTCTGTACAGACAGTTGGGACCCCATCTGGAATACTGTGTCCAGTTCTGGAGACCCCATCTCCGCAAGGACATAGACAGGATAGAGGCAGTCCAGAGGAGGGCAAAAATGGTGCAGGGTCTGCAAGAGAAGCCGTATGAGGAGAGACTAAAGAGCTTAATATGTATACCCTTGAGGAAAGAAGGGAGGGGGACATGATAGAAACTTTCAAGTACCTCAAAGGAATCAACAAAATCCAAGAGGGTAGCATCTTTCAGAAAAAGAGACTTGCAAGAACAAGGGACACAATTTAAAGATAGAAGGAGGGCGGTTCAGGGGCAATGTGAGAAGTATTATTTCATAGAGAGGGTAGTGGATGCATGGAACAGCCTTCCTGATGAAGTTAGGGTCTAAAACTGTGGAGAATTCAAGAATGCATGGGACAGACATAAGACACAATTCTTGTGGGGGGCAGGAAGATATAGGCTGTTGGTTAACTAGGATCTGCGGCCTATCCTGTAGGTAGGGAAATGGGCAGACTAGATGGGCCTAGCGGTCCTTATCTGCCATCAAAGTCTATGTTTCTATGTTTCTATGTAGACAGTTGGGATAACTTAGGGAGGAGATTGATAGACTGAGAAGAGAACAAGGGGGTATGCAGGGGGAGAAAATTCAAAAGGCAAACCATACTACCACTAAGGAGTAGTTGAGACCTAAGGCTGAAGGATGGAGGGAGGTCAAGACAGGGGTCGATCTTAACATTGTTTTACTAGCCCAAATCCTAGTGCAAATTGACCAGGGCTAGTGCAGCTAACTCTCTACTTGTCCATTTTGACTAGTGCAGATTTTCATGGCTGTTAATGAAGTTAAAAAAGTCTCTACTTTACCAGACTCTAGTCCTCATGCTAATTTCTCTCAAAAGAGAAACATAGAAACATAGAATTTGACAGCAGATAAGGACCGCTTGGCCCACCCAGTCTGCCCATTTCCCTACCTAATGGATAAGCTGCAGATCCTAGTTAACCAGCAGCCTACTTCTTCCTACCCCCACCTCCTAGAATTGCCTTATGACTGTCCCATGCATGCTTGAATTCTACCACTGTTTCTGACTCCACAACCTCCTCCGGAAGGCCATTCCATGCATCCACAACCCTCTCTGTAAAAAAATACTTCCTTAAATTACTTCTGAGCTGCCCCCCCCATCTTCAAATTGTGCCCCCTTGTTCTTGAACACCTCTTTTGAAGATGCTACCCTCCTGGACTTCGTTGATTCCCTTGAGGTACTTGAAAATTTCTATCATGTCCCCCCTCTCCCTCCTGTTCCAGATGGCCTGGTGTGATTAACAGCTCATTAAGATCTGCAGTTATCTGGCAGTTCAAGAGGGGGGTCCCACAAAAGACTCAATGTGAGTCGTTATCACTCCACTGAAGACTTTCAGCTATTGTCCAGAGTGTGATCAAAGGTAGAGTGCTGTTAAAAGTCACTAGCTTCCAGTTTTCTGAATGTGTCTCTAACAATTTGTTCCATATTATTAAGACCAGTGTCCCTCATTTCCCCACATTTGGAATGTCTGTATCCAACATTTCAGTAACAAAATGCAAGGAGGTATACAGGATCAGCCATGCAGGTGGTGGGTTTTATCCCGGCCTCACCATAAGTTCCCTTTCCCCTCCAAATCTCAACTCTGCTCTTTCTCTGGACACCACTGCAGACCAGAGTTTGACTCTGACATGACCATCCACAGATCCATAGCAGCTCTTCTAAATAGACCATGCCAGCCATCACCATCCATACAGTCCCACCCTAATCCCACCCAGCATGTCCTTTCATCCTAAAAATAATACTTTGGATCATGTATGGTACAAAAATAAACCTTAACAAAATACATAATTTGAAAGGTTACAATAGGCAATCCTGGGGTACATAGATCATCCTATATAGAAATAGAGATAGTATAGCATCATACCCGTGTACCGTTTCCCCTGGGCTGATGAAATGGCAATATTAAAAAAAAATCTGTTATTGTTGGGGTAGAGCATATTAAAACCGATGCTTTTAAAAATAAAAATGTCATAGTTTTCTAATTCCCAAGCCCCGTGGGTTTGTGTAGCCGCCACCCCAAAGAAATCATAGATGTGCTCCTGGCTCAGTTGAGACAGTACAAAAACTTTCAGAAGTGCAGGTCTCCAGTTGACTATAGGGTGGGGGCTGAGAGTGTCTTTCTCTGCCTGACTCTGTTCATTGCCTTGTGGGTGGTGGTGACAGTGTGGTGAGATGCATGATGATGTCAGCTACTGTGGGAACAGAGCTAGGACTGCTTGATTGAACATTTGCTGTTGTGATGTCCTCTGGTGTGGTTGTGGTGGGGGGCAGAAAGAGGCAGAGAGGAGGCCATGGTACAAAACAATGGGGAGAGGGGGCTCACTGTGTGTGATAGCACTGCAGTCTTTTTTTTCTGCTGGGGAACAGGAAGCAATGCGGGAGCAGGATAAGTGTGCAATAATCAGAGTATTTCTTGGCTTGCATTGTTTCCTGTATAAGTGATCCAAATTTACCATTATAATTAAGGGCTAGTGCAACCATCTGCGGGCTAGTGCAATTTTGAATCAACTTGCCCTACTGGCCAGTGCAAAAAAAAGGTTAAGGTTGGCCCCTGGGTCAAGATATGGGGAAGGATGGGAATGTGAGCTGAGCATGGTTTGAAGTCGCAGGGAGGGAGGAACAGGGAAGCTCAGGACAAAGGGTGGGAGGATAAGAATAGGTTCTCGGTGCTAGCAAGCCTGGAGCAGCAAGAGGGGGAGGGCCAGTCGGAAGGAAAACAGGGGAATGGGATAGTAGTGTTGGCGAGGGAACTAGTAGAGAAGCTAGAAGCAGGGTCAACTCAGGAGAGGGTAGTTGAGGAGGTGTGGCAGAAGGGGGTCCAGGAGACTTGGGGAGGTGTGGGGGGACACAGGAAGGGTATGGAAAGGTGGGGAAGGGGAACCAGTCAGGACAGGAGTACTAAGGGCGAGAGGAGAGGGTCGATTGTAGGGGATGGAAAAAGATCAGGGAAGGCACTAGTGTCCAGAAGTAAGGAGGATGCAGATACAGAGCATAGGGGGACTAAATCGGGAAGGGGGGAGTACATGTAGGGAAAGGTAGGGGCAAGGACACATCTAACATGGGCAGCAGCAGGGGGGAATGAGGGGGGTCTAGAGCAAGGGTACAACAAGGATCAAGTGCGGCAAAGGGACCCACAGGGATGGAATCAGGGGTAGGGGACCAAGAAAGTGTGCAAAGGAATAAGGTGTACCAGGGAGGTGAGTAGGACAAAAAGGGGAGGGTCATCATCCTGGGGTATTAAAAATTAAAAGGGGTAAGATGGGGAGGCAGAGGAGCCAGGAAGAGCCACATATGGGTGGAGTGTATGCCAGGCATGACAGTGGGAAAAGTGGGGCAGTATATTAAGGGATGTGTGGGGAAGCTAGGGGATAAATCTCATATCATGGTGCACCTGGGTACTAATGATCTAGAAGGGTAGGTTGGAAGGGGTGCAGGAGAGGTTCAAATATGTAGGAAGGTTGTGCAGTAGAGAGGGGAGGACAGTGGCATTCTCTGAGATTCTCCCGGTACCAAGGGCTAGCACTGCCAGGAAACTAAGAATTTCAGAGTTCAACAAATGGCTAGAGACATGGTGTGAGGCCATGGGATACGGACTGGTGGGGGGATGAGGAAACATGGGAGAAGAAAGACTTGTATGCACCAGACAAGCTGCACTTGAGTAGGGAAGGCTCAGGGGTCCTAAAGAGAAAGTTGGGGGAGTTCATTGCAGTAAAGTATAATTTAAACTAGATGGGTGGGGAGGGTGAGCAGGAAATAGCGCCACCAGGCAAGGGAGACCACCAGGCTCTCCTCAATAGATAGGCAGGAAGAGGGGAAGCAAAAGGCAAAAAGGGGAGGGGTTACAGGAGAGGGTACAGTCAAGCAGGGGATGAACTCACAGTGGAGGGTGGTCTCATTGAACACAAGAAGCCTTGGCAATAAGACAGTAGAACTGCAGCTTTGATGGTGGAAGGGGAGGTGGACATAGCTGCCATAGCTGAAACATGGGCCACCCAGTACCAGGACTGGGATCTAGTGATCCCTGGGTACAAACTGTACCATAGGGACAGGGACAAAAGGAAAGGGGAGGGGTGGCTACCTATGTTAAGGAGCTGATATTGTGCAACAGGGATGAAGGTGAGCAGGGCAAGTTCAAAGCCTTATGGATTCATCTACAGAACTCAAAGGGTAAGAAGGTGAGGTTGGGGGTAGTGTATAGGCCTCCTTCCCAAAGTGTGGAGATGGACAGGGAACTGGGGGAACAAATTGAGAGGCTTAGCGGTAAAGGCAACACAGTAGTGGTCGGGGACTTCAGTCTGCTGGGGGTGGATTGGAACACCCCAGCCACCTCAAGTGCCGGAGAGCAGGTCCTCCTGGATGCCTTCCAGGATGGTTTCCTCACACAGAAAGTGATGGAGCCAACCAGGGAGTGGAACATTCTGAACCTGGTACTTATGGACAGAGAACTAGTCCAAGACATAGAGATGGAGAACCCCCTAGCAGGAAGTGACCACCGCACAGCATGGTTCTTCCTCAACCTGGGGAGGGAGGGAGGTAGCCAATATAAAAACAAGAGTTGTGGATTTTAAGAGGGCAGACTTTGGCAAGATGGGAATCATTCTGAAAGGGCACCTAGATGACATCATCCCTGAAATGGATGCAGAGCAGAAATGGAACATCATAAGGGGGTCTGGCAGAGGCCGATAACTCTTGCACAAAGTGCCAAAACAAAAAGGCCAGGAACAAGAAACCAAGCTGGTCAAATGGAGAGGTAGTGGAAATGGTGAGGGAAAAAGAAAGTGGCCTTTACAAAGTATAAGCGATCCTACCGGGATGAGGACAGGGAGGAATACGTGAAGAAATCCAGGGAGGTGAGCAGAGTAGTGAGGGCAGCCAAAGTTTCAAAAGAACTAAGGCTTACACAGGTGATCAGGGAAGGGGAAAATGATTTCTTCATGTATATAGGAGAAAGAAGAACGTGCAAGGACCAGACTGTAAGGATTAGGAAGGAGGGAAGGTGGGCAGAGCAGGCAGAAGTACTAAACTAGTACTTCTGCTCAGTATTTACCAGGGAGAGGGATGGGCCTATACCTCAGGGAAGGGTGGGTGGGGGTGGTCAGAGGGAGGAGGTAACGGACATCGAGATCCCATTCAAAAGGGTGTTGGGGGGCCTAAGGTCCCTAAGGGTGGATAAAGTGCCTGGTCCAGACAGAGTGCATCCCAGGGTACTCAAGGAGTTGGCAGGGGTCCTTGGGGGACAACTGGTACATTTGTTCAACATTTCCCTGAGTACTGGATGCATGCCCAGGGACTGGAGGATGGCATATGTGGTGCCTATACATAAGAGTGGGCCAAGGGATGAACCTGGGAACTATAGTCCAGTGAGCCTTACAGCCATCATGGGAAAGGTGATGGAGATCATCCTTAAAGAAAGGTTGGTGAGTTTCCTTGAGGAGAATGGTCTACAGGATAACAAGCAACATGGGTTTGCATCTGGCAGATCATGTCAGACAAACCTTGTTTTTTTTTTCCAATTGTTTAACCAGGTGAGACGCACTAAGCTGAAAGCTTGTTTATAGGTGAGACCTGGGAGCACAGGGAAGTTAAGTGACTTGCTCAGGGTCACACAGTATGCAAGTGGGGTTGTGGGATTCAAACCCAGGTCTCCAGATTTGCAGCTCAGAGTCTTAAACCACTGCACTATACTGCTTCTCACTTCTCACTACTGACTTTTTCAACTGGGTGACACGGTCACTGGATGGGGCCATGCAGTGGATGCCCTTTACCTGGACTTCAGCAAGGCATTTGACTCGGTGCCCCATGGAAGGATGACCAGCAAGTTACATAGCCTGGGAGCAGGGAGAAAACTGGTTGGGTGGATTAAGAGCTGGTTGCAGGGCAGGCAGCAGAGGGTGGTAGTTGGAATAGAGCTCTCGGCACCCAGGACTGTGACCAGCGGTGTCCCACAGGGGTCGTGCTAGGAATGCTACTATTTAACATATTCATTGCTGACATATCAAACAGGATAAGGAGCAAGATCAACCTCTTTGCAGACGGCACTAAGATCTGTGTTGAGATAGATACTGAGGAAGGAGGTAAGGTACTGCAAGAGGATTTGACGACACTTGAAAACTGGTCAGCCACATGGCAGCTGGGGTTCAATGCTAAAAAAATGCAAGGTCTTGCACTTGGGAGAAAAGAACCCAGAGAAAAGCTACTGGCTGAGGGGAGTGCAGTTAACTGCTGTGGCTGAGGAGTAAGATCTGGGGGTGCTGGTGACAGGGGACATGAAACACTCAGCACAGTGCAGGAAGGCAGCTCAGGCGAACAGAATGCTGGGATGCATCGGCAGGGGAATCACCTCTAGGAGGGAGGAAGTAATTATGCCCCTGTACAGGTCCCTTGTGAGGCCACGCTTGGAATACTGTGTGCAGTTTTAGTGCCCCTGTTTGAAAAGGGACATCATACTACTGGAGCGGGTCCAGCGTAGGGCAAAACATGAAACATATGAGCAGAGACTGAGCTTAACATGTTCACCCTTGAGGATAGAAGGGAGAGAGGGGATATGATTGAAACATTCAAGTACCTAAAGGGCATAAACAGAGTTAATTCTGAGGGTCTGTTTAAGTTAAAAGGGAGGGGGGGATACCAGGGAACACAGTCTGAAATTGGAGGTAGGTAGGTTCAAGAGGCAGATGAGGAGGTACTGTTTCATGGAGAGGGTGGTGGCAGGTTGGAATGCACTGCCAGAAGAAGTGATATCACTGCAGACAGTGGGCAGCTTCAAGAGAGGGTGGGATAGGGTGAAAGGGAAGGTCAAGACTGTGGGGAAGATGGGGGGAGAGAATTCAGAGGTGGGGCACTAAATTAGAAGAGCATGCGGGGGGGCAGTTGCAGTTTAATAAACAGTGTGCTACACATTCAAGCAGACTAGATAGACTGAAAGGTCTGTATCTGCTGGCAATTTCATATGTGCATATTGGACCATATGGGTCAAATAGTTGATGGCCTTAATAGCCAAAGTAGTAGATGCAAAAACACATTTGCCAAGGTGATCCGGCTGCCTGGATTCCTGGTCTAGGGGGACAGTACTGAGGTGCTTGGGTTTCTTAGTATGATTATGTGCCACATTAATCACCACAGAGTCCACCCTTAGGGTAGCTGCCCAGAAAAGGCTTGCCCACAGGGGCATGGTATAGGTGATCCACCTTCTTAGGCAGAGGAGGGGTAGTAGAGGAGTGGGCACACGCAGCCTTAGTGACATTCTCATAGGCGTCGATCATGGTGGGCACCACCACAGGGAGGGCATCCCATTGCCATAGGTAGATAGCCAAGTGGCGTCTCTCTGGGTCATGTTCTTCAGTCTCCCAGCCCATGACAGACTGGATGTGATGGATAGCATCCATGAAGGATGGGTCATCGGGGGGAACTTGGGCACCTCCTTAGCCTGGTCCTCCCCCCTGAAGACTCACCCAGAGAGGAGGAAAACCCCTGAGGATTCGGAGTCATCCTCCATAGTATCGCTGTCTGGGACTGGTGTCAGAGGCCGGCAATTGTCCCTTCTGGAGCCTGAAATGACATCAGGTCACACCCCTGAAGACCCCGATGTATGGGGTTCACTGGGACCAGCCCAGTCCAAATTTCTGGACTGAGGGTCCTGCAGAGGGCGGTGAGGGGATGCCAGAGGTTGGCCCTGAGGAGCGGGGTTCTTCTTTTGCATGAAAGACCACCACACTGAAAAAAGGGTGTTGTAATCCACCTGGGGTGCTATGTTATACACTGGCAGAAAAGGAAGAGAAAGCGGGTTAGGAAACGTCAGCTGAGGAGCTGGCAAAGGATACCCGGAAATTGGACCACCTGGCACCGGGTAGCAATCTGGCAATGGGCCAACAGGCATTGGCTGCAGCATAAGCTGCAGCAGAGTGATGACGGTGCTGGACCCAAAGGTTGGGGCTGCACCAGTACTGGCAATGGCCCAGCGGGCATCAGCCTAGCGCGGCTGGGCAAATGTCCCACTGACCCTACTGGAGAAGCCTGCACCTGTGGGGAAGGAGACTCCCTGGAATGAGGCAGAGGTGACACTAGTGAGGAGGAGATGACAGCCTGCTGCAGGTGTTGCCTAGCCAGGCTGGCAGCAGACCCCAAGATGGAAGTCAACAAAGGCAGCACTGGGGCCAGTGGGGCGATGTTGATTGAGCCGCCACCCAAAAAAGCGAAACCAGCTGAGCCACCTGGCTGAGAACCCATGGAGGGCCTGAGTGACAGGGCTGGGGGTGGTGGAGACACGGGAGTCTCCTGCTTTGACGCAGCCGCCACCAAAAATGAATGAGGGCAGGTGGCGGAGCCACTCAGAGCCTGGAAGGAGAGAGGGGTGGAGGGGCTGAAGTAGCTGACCCTCCACAGGAGGACAGCCTTGTTGCAGTCGACTATTTGTGGGGTGAATGTGACCGAGAAGCTGATCCGGCCCGTTCCTGGTGTTTGTCCCGGTGCTTGTGCTTCCTTTCTCTTTATGATAAGATGAGGCTCCGGAAGACTGTGCCGGCGAGGTCGAAGAGCTACTGGCCTGCAGCTCCTTTTCCATGGTGACCAACTTCTGCTTTAAAAGATGGCTCTCCAGAGTTTTTAAATGACATCTTCAAGTGGCCTAGTTGAATTTCTGGCAGAACTGGCAGAGTTCAATGTTGTGGCTGGGGCCTAGGCAGATCAGACATGCAAAGTGACCATCCTTTTCAGGAATCTGTTTGCCACAGGCTCTCTTCATGGAGCGGTTGGAAGACGAGACTGGTGGAGAAGACATAAGCTCATCAAAAAAAACACCAAAAATTTGATGTTTTACACTAAGAAGAACCGAAAATAAAAAAGCGCAGTAAGCATGGGAAATGGCAGTTGACTGTAGCTGCAACGTCTGCTAAGGTCCAATGTGCATGGGTCGACAGCAGGAAAAGAACTGAGGTGGTGTGGGGGACCACCCTCCTATATAGGCTATGCTGACATCAGCTGACTGACATCGGCGGAGGGAGATCCCCATAGTAGACTGCTAGCTAGATGTTTTCCATGTGGTCCTAGTGCCTGGTAATTTAGTCCAGTCGATGTGGTCTGCTGCAAGAGCCTTCCTCGAAGTAAGATCACCAGGTTCTGGATTTTTGGAGCAGAATAGAGGCAGTTTTGCGTTGAGTGGGGACGCAAAAAGGTCCCGGTCTGAAGTACCCCTCTCATTGAAGAGAGACTGCACGACGTGTGGTGCTAACAACCACTCATGAGGATCCGCATCTGTCCTGCTTAGTCAGTCTGCCAGATCGTTCTGAGTCCCTGGCAGGTAAACTGCTTGAATCAGAGCATTGTGATTGAGGCACCACTCCCATACCCTCATGGCTTCTCGGCAGAGTGGGTAGGAGTGTGCCCCACCCATTTGTTAATGTAATACATCACTGTTTTGTTGTCCATCTGTAGAAGGATTACTTTGTGACTGACATTTTCCAAGAAGACTGCCCTCATCTCCAGAACATTGATATGGAGGTCAGACTCCCTGAGTGTGATGGCCCTGGCAGTGGACTCCCCACCCGAGGAGAGATGCATCTGTGGTGATCATTATCTGAGATTCTGGTGGAACAAAGGGGAGACCTTGAAGAAGGTTGTCCTCCTGTGTCCACCATGCAAGTGACTGATGCAGGGGTTCCATCACTTTGATGGGGTACGACTGAGGATGCGTCACTTGGGACCACTGTGTGCTGAGCATCCACCGAATGGTTCTTATGTGTAGTCGAGCCAGAGGCACTGTGAAGACAGAAGCGACCATGAGGCCTAATATCCATTGCACGGAGTGAGCCCACACAGGATTGTTCTCTATGATGAAATGTGCCATACGAAGGATGTCGTTCCTTCTGTCCTCTGGGAGGAAGACCCTTACCTTGGTAGTGTCCAAGAGGGCCCCTATGAGGAGGAGCTGTTGCAAAGGTTGAAGTTGTGACTTTTCCAGGTTCAGCAGTACCCCAATGGAGGTCAAGAACTGAGCTGCTGTGGACACTGCTTTCTCTGTATCCTGCCTTGATGGACTTGTTAGGAGCCAATTGTCTATGTAGGGAATGACCTGAATGCCCAGCTTCCGGAGGTGTGCTGCAAGAACCACAAAGCACTTTGTAAAGACTCAAGGCACCGAGGAGAGCCCAAAGGGCAGGGCTCTGAATTGATAATGCTGACCCAAGGCCACAAAGCAAAGAAACTTGTACTGGTTTGGGTGTACAGGAATACGCTGGTAGGCATCTTACACGTCCAGGGATGCCAGCCAGTCCTGTTGTTGGAGAAGTGGCAGAAGGGACCATAGGGAGACCATCTGGAACTTCTTGTGGTACAAGAACTTGTTCAGCTTTCCGAGGTCGATAATCTTGAAAGTAGCCTGTCTTTTTTGGAACCAGAAAGTAATGGAAGTAGAAACTTGTGTTGCATTCTGTCCAGGGCACTACTTCCACTGCCCCATTTCTGAGAAGGCCCGCTATCTCAGAAGTGAGGAAGTCTGACTGGGAAGCTGACAGAGCATGTTGCCGCTTGGGTGGAAAGTCTGGGATAATCTCTGAAAAGCTGAGCGAGTACCCCTCTTGAACAATCCTGAGGACCCATTTCTCTGTGCTGATAGACTTCCACTGACTGCAGAACTGGGTCAAGCCCCCCACCTGAGGAGAGGTCCACCTCAGGCATTTGAGGTTGAACCAGGGCCAGAATATCAGAGGGTGACACTGGGTGCTTTCAGGGCCTGTGCCTTCTGTTATGTTTTCTTTTGTGGCTGAGGAGACAGGTGTTTGGCTGGGGCTCCTCTGCCACTCCCACGAAAGGGCTGTCTGTTACGAAAGAACTGGCAGTCCCCACATCTCTGAATGCTTAAAGAGCCAGTCTGGACGTTTTGATGGCAGTCCTAGTTTTCTGAGAGGCCTCAAGGGATTGTTCCACCTGTTGGCCGAACACGTAGGCACCATCAAAGGGATCATTCATAACCTGCTGTTGGGCATCTGAAAAGAACCCTGATGTCCACAGCCAGGAATGTCTTCAAATACAAATTCCAGCAGGGGCAGCTCTGGAAGCATTATTGTATGCATCCATAGCCACTTTCAGATGATGGCTATTGGATTCTATTCTACGGGTGACAGTCTGAAGAATCTTATGCTTGAAATTAGACTCCTTCAGGCTCTTCGCGCGAGACTTAAGTGAGGTCCAGAGGACATATTCATACTGAGAGAAGTATTCTTGATAGCTGGCTATATGCATGCCAAGAGTGGCAGCTGTGAAAGCTCTTTTCCCCATGGTGTCAATATTGTGAGATTCCTTTTTTTTTTTGCTCCTCCCCTGCTCCCCAACTGGCCGCTTCTTTGGGTCACCATGGACCCTGTCAGCATTCATCTCTGCCATCAGCTACCACCTCAAATCGCAGCCCTTCCCCAGGTAACCCGGCATACCCCTTCACCGGATAGGTCCCCTCCCTCTGAGGGGGCAGGCACCAGTGGGGGACTGGCCAGCATACTCTCCTATTGGCCCAGGATGCTGCTGAGGTGGTACAGCTGTCTGGGACTTTTTTTGAAGTGGCGGGGGCAGCAACCGTCATCCGGGGAGCGTGTTTCCACTTTTTTCCCCATGGGAGCGTGACGTGCCACTGACGTCAGGGCATATGCCGCCGTCATCTCCGTCATGCTCCCCTAGGTAACAGAGCTGACTGCATTGCCGTTCTCCCGGCCCCCACCAGGAGTCAGAACGCACTGGGCCACAGACCCTCCCCCCCCCCAGAGAAGGTGAGCAGTCGTTGGATGCTCAAGTCTTCTCCCCCGGGTGGCCCTCCGACACCCGTGTCTGCTCTTGAACCTGGGGGCAGCAGTGAATCTTTCCTCGGTGCCAGCCTTGTGATTCCTTTTTGATGGGATGGGCTGTTACTTCCTGAGGTAAAACACCTTTGTTGTTCTCTGCAAGAATAACCAACGCATCAATAATATGCCAGAAAGCTAGAGTAGGGCTCTCTTTAGGAGGGACATATTTTCGATCTGTGGACTTGCAAACAGAGGGAATAGAGGCAGGCCTAGCCCACACAGCCTCAAAAAGTGTCTCAAAGGCTGAGGGAACAGGGGGCATAAGGTCCACTGCAATATTAGGAACATGAAGCCATTCAAGGCACATCCGCTTTCCTGGATCTAGAGCAGAAGTCTGCAGAGCCAGAGTTGCCTGCATATTCTTAAGCAAAGACTGAAAGGAAAGGTCTCTTGATGAACAGAAGCTGGAACTGATGGTTTATTGTCCAGACTATAGAACAAATCTTCATCCCCCTCTTCAGAAATGATGAGGTTGGGGTCAGACACTTCCTGCTCCAGATCCCTCTCGGAGAGGGAGGGTGTACGAGATGTGGAGCACAAAAGACCAAGACCAGGCCTAGGAAATGGGAGGACAGGCAACAACAGAAACAGCACTGGAATCAGCTCTGGAGACAGCGCCTGACCAGGAGGAGCCGGAGGTGGTATCGATCCTAGAGGTGTCAGTGCCGCATGAGGTGCCAAACCTGGTGCCAGCCAATGGGGAGCCGGCAACAGCCCTGGCACCACCTGAGAACCCAAACCCAGCCTAGAGGAGGTAGAGGGGGCAGGAAATGGTACATGTGGTGGTCCCGTGAGCAAACAGAATGAGGGAGGTTGGCACATGAAACTGGCATCGGCGGCATGGTCACTGGCAAGAGAGGGAAATTCGTTGCTGGAGCCAAATGCTCTACCTGGCCTGAAGGCCTGAACTGTGGCCCTGAGGCACCTAGGCCTGAAGGCCCTGCACCAGATCCACAGGGAGGGGCAAGCGGGCCAGACGCTGTACCCACTGCTCCATAAGAGCGGCCCAGTGGTGAAACTGCCCACTGAAAACCCCACAGGAGGACAGAGAAGGGCTCCAGTGTCAAAATTGCGAGTGACCACGAACTGAGGCCATCCAGGAACCCAGGGAAGGCCTCTCACCCATGGACGCTGAAAACCTCTTGGCAGACGTACCAGAGGGTGACCTCGAGCAGTACCATTTCTTCCCCTTCCGGTGGGAAGAGACAGAACTTGAGGCAGAATGCTGTGGCTCCCTGACCTGTATAGGGAACAGGCCTGCTTCTTTTGTGTTTATAGGAGGACTGTCCTCCCTCCTGAACACTGGACTGCCCGTGGCTGGACCCCCTTCCAAATAGGGCAGATGACTGGACTCAGCCCAGCTGCCAGAGCAGCCTTCCAAACGAGACTTTCTACCATCACCATCACCGTCCATGGCCAACTCCATTGATCAGTAGGGCTGAAATAGAAAATAATAAAATATTTTTTTTTGTTCCTACAGAAAATAATAAAATAATCTAAAACTACATGAACTAAATGCTGTTGTCATATAGCCGTGAAGATCTGACTCCCAGCAGGTGAGCAATGTCATCACTGAAGTGCACTCGGTTTCCATTTATTGATTCACCAGGAAGGCTCCATTGAGCAAGCTTGTTTACAAGGGGGTCCCAGAAGGACAGGGGAAAACAACGTACAGGACAATTCCATTCATATGTAGTATTCAGACAATTAGGAACGTCATAGCATATTTACAAATAGTATACAGACTAGCATAGTAATTGCATCTACGTTACAGTACAATGAATCCATATACACAATACAGTGCATACATTTTATGTGAGCTGACATAACCCAAGGCTATACATGTGAGTCTTGTAGACATTATATTTCAAGTGTTGTAACAGCTGCAAGATTCTAGGAAGGCCCTGTCCAGGGTGTTTTTTAGGCCTTGAGGGCTTAAAGAGCAATTTGCCTTACGCGAGCATAGGACATTGTTCTATTGAGTGGGTATGAGGTGACTGATGGCGGTTTCCCCAAAGCGTGTGAGGATGCGCGGTATGTAAAATAGCAGGTAGTTGTTACTTCTTGTGGTATAGACGTTGGTAGATCCTTTAAAGAGGTCAAGCAAATACTTGGGGACTTTGTGCATAAGTACTTTGTAGGCCCATGTGAGTATACTTCTTTTTCGTTGAGGGCCAGTGAGGTTCACCGTACCAGGGAATAGAGGCTGCAATGATGCGATCTGTATGGTGCATTTGTAGTAAATCTAATAGCTTTGTGATAGAGCATGTAGAGCTGATTCAGGGTGGTGGCTGTGCTGCGGTAGTAAATAATGTCTGCATAGTCAATTAGGGGTAAGAATGTGGCTTGAACTAGGTTCTTCCTTGATGTCGAGTGGAAAGAGATTCTTATTCCAGTAGAAGAATCTTAATCTTATTTTTAGCTTTTTACAGAGTGTTTCAACGTGAGGTGTATAGGAGAGTTGATGGTCGAGCCACACACTGACATATTTAAATTTGTCTACTACTTTGAGGGATTTCCCAAGTAAAGTAGAGATGGTGGGGGCTGGGGCAGGTGGTATTTGTGATGCACGGATTCCAGGAGAGAAGAAAATCTCTGATTTTTTTTGCGTTTAGGAGGAGTTTGGTCTAGTAAAGATTTAATTGCAGTTGCTTGAAATCTGATTGGAGATCAGCACAGACACTGGGTAAAGATCGTCTAGAGATGTATAACATGGTGGCACCAGCAAAGAAGTGAATCTTGGCATTGTTCATACTACAGTTTATTTTGTTGACGTAAATAATAGAGAGTAATGGACTCAAGATGGATCCCTGTGGGACCCCTCAAGGAAGACTGGAGAGGGTGGAAAAGATCCCATCCGCTTTTACCTGCTGTAGTCTGTTTAATAGATACAATGAGAACCATTTCATGGACACTTCGTGCATACCAGTACTGGCTTAAGTTTGTAGCAGTATAATGTGATCTACCATATCGAAAGCCTTGCGCAGGTCAAGGAAAACTGCCCTTGTGTGATTTTTGTGATCAAGTTCTGTAAGCCAGTCATCCGTGACTTTGGCTAAGGCTGTGACGATGCTGTGCTTTGGCCTGAAACCTAATTGAAGGGGGTTGATAGTATTCGAGGTGATCCCCTAGTTGTGAGTTTCCAATTTTCTCCAAGAGTCTGACTAGAGGGGGGAGAATAGAGATGGGTCAATAGTTGTTAAGGTGACAGGGGTCCCCTGATTTAAAAAGAGGCATGATGTGTGCGGTTTTCCATGAAACATAGAAACATAGAAAAATAGACTCTGATGGCAGATAAGGACCGTTTGGTCCACCCAGTCAGCCCATTTCCCTATCTATCGGATAAGCTGCAGATCCTAGTTAACCAATAGCCTACTTCCTCCTACCCCACTATAATTGCCTTATGTCTGTCCCATGCATTCTTTTTTTTTTGTTATGTATTCTTTCTTTATGCCCCCTTCTCGCCGCAGTTCTCCCTTTCTTCAGGAGACTCCTGTGGCCTTGTGCATCCCTGCTCATCTATCCGGACACTGGTGCAGTCCATTCCCCATGGAGCCGTGGTTATAACACCCAGGTGGGTACGGGGTGGGACCCCCTTCCACCCCGACATGTCTATGTTTCGTTGGGGATGCTGTCACCAGGGCCGGTAGGGGCATTGGGGACCGAGGCCTGGAACTCCATCTACAGGGAGCACTGTGGGTTTTTTTTCCTCATTTCTGGTCCCTCCCACAGGACGTCAACACTTGAGAGCCTAGGACGTGAGCACATCGACGGTAAACGCCTCCAGCTCCTGGACCGACATCCCCCCTCCCTTCTTTCTGCCGTCCCACTGCACCTCCACCCGTGGTCACCCAGGTGGCGGTAGATCGGCGGGACCAGTAGCCCACCCTCCCAGAGGAGGAGAGTGGCCTCTGGGCACTCAATCCTACTACCTGCGGTGACCCTCCAGCCGCCCAAGTCCGTTCCCAAACTCGGGTCACTGGCGCCGCGAGTGGTAGCCCTACCACTGCGCTGAAGGGCTGGCCATCCTATTCATTCTTGAACTCCCCCACTGTTTTTGACCCCACGACCTCCTCAGGAAGGTCGTTCTATACATACATCACCCTCTCCATGAAAAATACTTAATGTTGCCCCTGAGCCATCCCCCCTCTATCTTCAAATTGTGCCCCCTTGTTCTTGCACATCTCTTTTTCTGAAAGATGCTATCCTCTTGGACTTTGTTGATTCCCTTGAGGTACTTGAAAGTTTCTATCATGTCCCCCTCTCCCTCCTTTCCTCAAGGGTATACATATTCAGCTTCTTTAGTCTCTCTTCATATGGTTTCTGGTGCAGACCCTGCACCATTTTAGTTGCCTCCTCTGGACTGCCTCCATCCTGTCTATGTCCTTGTGGAGATGGGGTCTCCAGAACTGCATGCAGAACTCCAGATGGGGTCTCACCAACTGTCTGTACAGATTAATGGCAACTTTCTGTTTTCTACAGGTGATGGCTCTCCCTGTGCATCCCAGTACCCCCCAGCCCTCCTTACTGCCTTCTCACATTGCCTGCCTACCTTTAGGTCATCTGATATGACTACTTCCAGGTCCCTTTCCATTTTTGTTGTTGTTAGTACCCCCTCCCCATTGTGTACTCTCCTCCTGGGTTTGTTTCCCAGGTGCATTACTTTGCACTTCTTCACATTGAAACTAAGCTGCCATACTTCTGACCATTCCTCCAACCTTGCCAAGTCCCTTCTCATCCTTTCCACCTCCCCTTGTGTATCAACCCTGTTACAGATCTTTGTGTCATCTGCAAAGAGGCATATTTTTCCTTCCAGTCCCTCTGCAATGTCACTTATAAAGATATTAAAGAGGACCAGCCCCAGTACTGAACCCTGTGGTACCCCGCTAGTAACCCCCCTTGCTTTGGAGTGGACTCCATTTACTAATACCCTCTGTGTCCCCTGTTGTCCAGCCAATTTTTTACCCAGGCTACCACCCTGAGACCCACTCCCAGGCTGGCTAACTTGTTTATTAATCTTTTGTGTGGGACTGTGTCAAATGCCTTGCTAATGTCTAGGTAGACCATGTCCACAGCCCCTCCCTGGTCTGCTACTTTGGTCACCCAGTCAAAGAAATCTATTAGATTCATCTGACATGACCTTCCTACTGTGAATCCATGTTGCCTTGGGTCCTGTGCCCCGCTGGCCTCTAGGTACTCAACAATTCTTTCTTTCAGAAGTGATTTCATCCTTTTCCCTACCATTGGGGTCAAATCAACAAGTCTATAGTTTCCTGCCTCTGCCTTGCTCCCACTTGTGTGAAGGGGGATCACATCTGCCTTCCTCCAGTCTTCAGGTACCATGCTATCCTTCCATGATTTGTTAAAATACATAGAAACATAGAAACATAGACTTTGACGGCAGATAAGGACCACTTGGCCCACCCAGTCTGCCCATTTTCCTACCTACTGGATAAGCTGCAGATTCTAGTTAACCAACAGCCTGCTTCCTGCAACCCCCCACTATAATTGCTTTGTGTCTGTCCCATGCATGTTTGAATTCCCCCACTGTTTTAGACCCAAAGACCTCCTCAGGAAGGCTGTTCCATGTATCCACCACTCTCCATGAAAATAATTTCCTCACATTACCCCTGAGCCGTCCCCCTCTATCTTTAAACTGTGCCCCATGTTCTTACACATCTTTTTCTGAAAGATGCTACCTCCTGGACTTTGTTGATTCCCTTGAGGTACTTGAACATTTCTATCATGTCCCTCCTTTCATCAAGGGTATACATATTAAGCTCTCTCAGTCTCTCTTCATATGGTTTCTGATGTAGACCCTGCACCATTTTAGTTGCCCTCCTCTGGACTGCTTCCATCCTGTCTATGTCCTTGCGTAGATGAGGTCTCCAAAACTGCACACAGTACTCCAGATGGGGTCTCACCAACTGTCTGTATAGAGGGATAACCACTTCCCTTTTTCTACTTGTGATGCCCCTTCCTATGCATCCCAGTATCCCCCTGGCTCTCCTTACCGACTTTTCACATTGCTTACCCACCTTTAGGTCATCTGATATGACTACCCCCAGGTCCCTTTCCATTTTTGTTGTTGTTAGTACCTCCCCTGCTATTGTGTACTCTTCTCCTGGGTTTTTGTTTCCCAGGTGCATTACTTTGCACTTCTTTGCATTGAATCTAAGTTGCCATATGTCTGACCATTCCTCCAACCTTGCCAAGTCCCTTCTCATCTCTTCTACCCTTTTGTGTATCAACTCTGTTACAGATCTTTGTGTCATCTGCAAAGAGGCATACCTTTCCTCCAGACCCTCTGCAATGTCACTTATAAAGATGTTAAAGAGATTGGACCCAGTACTGAGCCCTGAGGTACTCACTAGTAACCCCCTTTCTTCGAGAATGTGTTCCATTCCTACTACCTTCTGTGTCCTGTTGTGCAGCCAGTTCGCTCACAGGCTACCACCCTGGGACCCACTCCCAGGCTGGCTAACTTGATTATTAATCTTTGTGTGGACTGTGTCAAATGCCTTGCTAAAGTCTAGGTAGGCATATGCAAAGCCCCTCCTGGTCTATTACTTTGGTCACCCAGTCAAATAAATCAATTAGATTAGTCTGACATGACCTTCCTGCTGTAAATCCATGCTGCTTTGGGTCCTGTGCCCCGCTGGCCTCTAGGTACTCAACAATTCTTTCTTTCAGAAGTGATTCCATCATTTTCCCTACCACTGAGGTCAAACTTACAGGTCTGTAGTTTCCTGCTTCTGCCTTGCTCCCACTTTTGTAAAGGGGAATCACATGAGTAGTCAGTGGTGTCACTGGTTCTCCCCTTAGTTCTTTTAGAATTCTGGAGTGAATCCCATCAGGCCTCATTGCCTTGTCCACCTTGAGTTTTAGGAGTTCTTTCAGGACCCTTTCTTCAGTGAATGGACTGGTATCGACCCCCTATCCAGAGTGCTTCTATTGTGTGGTTTGGGTATGTCGCCCTCCTTTTCTTTTGTGAATACTAAACAAAAGTATTCATTCTGTGTCTCTGCCTTTTCACTGACACCCTCTGCCCACCCTCCCTCTCCTTTATTAAGCTTCACTATCTCTCCCTTGGTCTTTCTTTGCTCCCTAATGTACCTATAAAAGGTTTTATCCCCCTTCTTAACTGAGTTGACTATCTTTTCCTCGGTTTGGGCTTTTGCTATTCTGACTGCCTTCCCCACTTCCTTCTACTTTAACAGATACAGTTCTCTGTCCTGCTTCTTCTGTGATTCCTTATACTTCCTGAATGCTATATTTTTCTCCCTAACCTTCCCCGCCACCTCTTTTGAGGACTATAGTGTTTTTTCCTTCGTTTTGTTTTATTTGCTTCACACAAGGGCTTGTTGCCTCTCTGTGATGGCAGTTATGATTTTTCTCCATTGTTCCTCCACCCCTCCTTCTTGCCCTTTTTGCTAGTGCATTCCTTAGGCACTCTCCCATTCTGCCAAAGTCAGCCTCCGAAAGTCCAGTACCATTGCTTTTGTATGGCTTGACTCTACTGCTGTGTTTGTCATGAACCACACTGTCTGGTGGTCGCTTGTTCCCAGATGGCCACCCACTTCTAAATCCAAAATCCTCTCACGTCCCTGTTTGAGAGTACCAGGTCTAAGACTGCTTCCTCCCGAGTGGGTTCCAACACTAGCTGCCTGAAGCATGCCCTCTGTAGGGCAACGAGAATAACTCTGCTCTTGGATGTGGTTGCAGCAAATATGCTCCATTTAACATACGGCATAATCAGGTTCCCCATCAACAATATCTCCCCTTTTTCTGCCATTCTAAGGATGCCTCCTATAATTTCCTTGTGCATTTCCTCCCCCTGAGATGGAAGTCTATATATAACCCTCATGCGGAATGTGGTGCCATTTCCTGTCTCCAAGGTGACCCACAGTGCCCCCTCTCCTCCCTGTTTACCCTTTAGTTCCAATGCTTTGTTCCCTTCCCTTATGTAGAGAGCTACCCCTCTTCCTTCTCCTCTTCTCCCCTCCCTGTCCTTCCTGTAGATTGTGTGCCCTGGTATGTTGACATCCTAGTCATGGTTCTCTGTGTACCATGTTTCTGTGACTGCCACAGTATCCAGGCATCCCTCTTTTATAGATTTCATAGATTTTCATAGATGTTTACAAGCTTTTAGACTTTCGTCCATAACGCTTGCCCTTTAAACCTAGCTTAGAATTTAATTTTCATATCACCACAGTGAATAACCAATTTATTTTTAAATAAATTCATACTCTCACTATCTATTATAGCTCTTGGTAATGCATTCCATGAAGAAACCACTCTCTGGCTAAACCAATGCTTATGTACATTGTGCTTCCATTTGGATTGAATTAATTGTTTATTGTGTCTTCTATTGCCAATTTCTTCCATTCTTTGGTGACTACCCAACTCGTGGCAAAAGTCAGAGTCATTAATTGCCCTATATAAAAGGCACATGTCCCCTCTAAATCTTCTGTACTGTAATGAGTATAGGTTTAGGGATGTTAATCTCGCTGAATATTGTAATGTCTTCATCACTTGTATAGATTTAGTAAACCTTCTTTGTACAGATTCTATTTTGTTAATAAACTCCCTGTTTTGTGGGGGCCATACCTGTATGGCATATTCAAGATGGGGTCTGACCAAGGCTACATAAAGTGGTATCAGCACATTTGCTTCCCTACTGGCAATGTAACATAATATACAATTTAGATTTTGGTTTGCTTTTCTTATTTGTTGTTTACAATGTGTACTGAACTTGAGGTCAGGACACACTATAACTCCAAGATCTTTTTCTTCAATGGTATTAGTGAATGGTATATTATCCAGAGTATCTCTACTATGTTTGTTCTTTTTTCCTAAATGCATGATTTTGCATTTGGTAATGTTTAATACCAGTTTGTTATTATTAGTCCAACTAGAGATTTTGTTTATCGTGTTTTGTAATTGAAGTGTCCCATTATTAGTATTCACAACAGTTCCGATCCTACAATCGTCTGCGAATTTATATAACCATATCTTAGGATTGTCTGATTGAAGAGTGGCTATATATATATATATATTAAATAAACAGGGTCCCAAAACAGAGCCTTGTGGGACTCCACTAGAAATAGTTGACCAGTTGAACAAGGTTCCTTTTATAGTTACCCTCTGTTGTCTCCTTTGTATCCATGCTGAAATCCAATTACAAATATTTGGATTCAGTTGAATCGTCTCCAATAATTTCAGTAACTCAGCACGGGGTAGTTTATCGAAGGCCTTGACAAAATCCAAGTATACTACATCAACAGAATTGCCCAGGTCCAGTTCTCTGTTTACTTTTTCGTAAAAGGCCAAAAGATTTGTCTGGCATGATTTGGCCTTAGTAAACCCATGTTGGGAATAGTCTAACAAGTCATTTGTTTCTAAGTGATTTAGGATATAATCCTTTATAACTCTTTCCAGAATCTTTCCCATTAATGATGTCAGACTTATTGGCCTGAAGTTTTCTGGTTTTGTTCTGTCACCCTTCTTTGGAATGGGAACAACTATGGCATGTTTCCAATCTGGTACTATTCTTTGATCTAAGGAAGTCTGGAACAAATATGTAAGGGGTGGGGCCAGTACATTTGCCAACTCTTTTAAGATTCTTGGATGTATGTCATCAGGGCCAGGGGTTTTGGAAATATCCAGCTTGGATAACCTATCACAAATATCTTTAATTTCTACAGTAACTTCGCCAGGTCTTGAAATACATTTTCCTAAATAAATATTTGGATTACCTGTATTAAAGACTGAACAAAAATAATTATTCTATATGTCAGCCATCTCATCTAGAGTGGCTTCAAGTCCTCTAGTGTTTGTAAAGGGTCCTATTGTAGTATTTTCTTTCTTTTTACTATTGATGTAAGAATAAAAAGATTTTTTGCAGTCCCTGGTTTTGACTGCAAGTGGCCATTCAACATGTGCTTTTGCTTTTTTGATTTTATTCTTAGTCTGCTTCAGACATTCTCTATATAAACTATAATTTAAAGGTGATCCGTACATCTTATATTTATTTAACAGTTTATTCTTTTTATTTATTAGTTTTTTGATTGATTTATTCATCCATTTGGGCCTATTTCCTTTTGGTCCAATACCATTTACTTTATATGGAATATATTTACTTGTAAGCTGTTTTATCCTAGTTAGTAATAGATCCCACATAATTTGTATAGATTTGTCAGTTAATTCACTGTTCCAATCCCAATTTGCAAATTCCCTCTTTAAGCCGACAAAGTCCGCTTTTCCAAAGTTTAATTTTGGTGTACCTCTATATACTTTACTGGTACCAACATCAGAGATGTTGAAGTGGATAGTAGAATGATCACTGTTCCCTAATGGACTTTTAATTTGCATATTGTTAATTATGTTACTCATATTGGTAAAAATCAAGTCGAAAATATTTGCTCCCCTAGTACAACTGTGGACCATCTGTTTTAATCCATGATGTTCAAAGGTGTCCAGGTAATGTTTATTCACAGCTCCTTTAGCCTGTAGTAATTTCCAATCTATATTGAGCAAGTTAAAATCACCAGCCACAATAACTCTGTCTGAAGGATCTAAGTTGTTAATTATATTTATTATTTTGATGTCATCATTCAAGGTTGTGGAAGGTGCTCTATACAATAACCCCAATACACTTTTTGGCCCTTTATGGGGAAATAATTTAATCCACAAAAACTCCAAATTAGACACATCCCATTGTATTTGATCACATTTAATAATTTCATGGACAATTATTGCAACACCTCCCCCTTTTCTATATATTCTTGATTTAGAAAATACTTTATACCTGGGAATACACTTTTCCCATAAGTTATCCTTGTCCCACCATGTTTCAGTGATTAGGGCCAGATGTATATTCTGGGAATACAATTAGAGGCAAAGTTCATCATATTTTCCCACTAGGCTCCTAGCATTTATAAGCATTGCATTCCACTCAAACAATTTTGTTACTGGTTGTTTTGTGCCTTGGGTACTCTGGGATTCTTTTGCCAATTTTTCCCCTCCCCCCTTGAACCAGTTTAAATGAAACTGAATAACTTCATTTACCTTTTTTCCCAATATCCTAGTACCCAAAAAATTTAGATGGAGACCATCAGGTTTGAATAACGCTTTTTTGTTAAAGGTCAATGAATGATCCATGAAGCCAAAATGATTAGACCTACAAAACTCTCTTAACCAGAGGTTAATTTCAGATATGATCTTATACTTATATGACTGATAACCAAATATTGGTAGTATGCTGGAGATGATTATTTCCCCATTTTGTTTTTCAATCCTTTTTGTAATGCTTTTATAATTGGCCTGAATATGTTCCATACTGGTTCTGCATACGTCATTAATTCCCAAGTGCAAGATAACAAGGGGTTTTACTGAGTTTTCAAGAAACCCTTCCAACATATTGGAAACATCTTGAAGTCTGGCTCCTGGCAAGGTACTAACTGTAATAAATTCCTTACGCCCCCAACAGACTGCAGTGTCAATTCCTCTAATAATGGAATCACCTATTACCACGATATCCCTATTTGCTTAAACTGGGTTTAACGTTGGTTCACTAATTGTTATAATTTCATCAAGGCCACTAGTTCAGGAAGCTTCTTACCCAGGCTACAGGCATTGGTACTCATCACCCTTAATTTTTTGATGGCCTTACCCCTTTTAGCCCCATCCCTGTACTTACTGCCTTTGCCTTTTTCTCCATTTACCCCTGCCCTGCCACCTATTGACCTCTCTACCTTGTTATTAACCTCGCTAACTACCCTATTTTGTGGGGGGAGGCTGGGAATTCCCTTCTCCTTTTCAGTGCCTCCCCCCTTGGCTAGTTTAAAAGCTTACCAATGAAGCATTTAAACCTATCACCTAGGATCCTGGTTTCCCTCCAGGACAGATGCAGATGATTTTGCCAGTATAGGCCTGTATCCCTCCAGATGGACCCCCAGTCCCCAGTGAAGCCAAAACCCAGTGCTTTGCACCCGTTTTTCAACCATTCATTGAATCCTAGGGTGTGGAGTACCCTAGTCTCACCCATGCCATAGATGAGCAGCACCTCTGAGAAGGTTACCATGCATGCTACTTGTCTAAGGCCCCTCACCAACTTCACAAACTCCTCCAACACATCTCAGATCACATTCCCAGCTAGTTCATTTTTGGTGGACAATGACATCCAGCTCTCTCTCTTGTGCAGCTGCTACCACAATCCTGAGGATTCACTTCCTGTTTCTCCAGGCCACGGCGCCAGACAGGCACCTTACCTCCCTCTCCCCTCCCTCCCCCAGTTCTAGCCCCTAACAACTGAGTCCTCCACCAGGAGCTGTTTCCTTCCCCTGTGGGGTCTGTGCCACCCTCCTGTGGGTCTCCCTTGTGGAGGTTCCCAGCATCCTCCTTAGTCTACACTGCGGGTGCCTCCATAGAGGAACAATGCTTCACCAGAACTGCATATGAATTGTAGAGAGTTACAACTGGAGGGATGCACCTCTATTCCACCACCCTCACTTCTCTAAGCCCACCATAATCCAACCAACTCCTTATTCCTGGCAACCTCTGAGGCAGCTGCCCTGGTAGTCCCTGGGTGGGGGAGGAGGTTTCCCAATCCCCTGCCAGGTCCTGGGTGTGGGAGGAGGTTTCCCTACTGCTTGCCAAGTCAGCCTGGAGATGGGCAACCTCCTCTCTCAGAGCAGAGAGGTGTCTGCAAATAGGGTAGCATTGCAGCCTCCAGAATGTCTCCCAGAAGACTGCCGCCCCACAGTCAATGCATTGCACTACTCCCCACATCTCTCTCTCTCTCTCCCTCCCTGTTGAAATTGTTGTTTTTTCCGCTATTAGGGGAACCTCACTTCCTTTTAGTAGTGTAATCTTTTTCCTAGGGACTATCTACTAGGACCCCTCAAGATTTTTTTTTTACAATAGCAATCACAAGAAGATATCCTCCCAGCTTATGCAATATGCTAATGGGAGTTCTCCTTGGGTAAGAAACAGATTGAATAAGTGTGTTATAGGCACAGAGAGGTATTGATACCCTAATTTAGGAAATAGTGGGTCAATGTTATCAGCACCTACTCTTTTCTTAGTGTCCAGTGTCAATAGCAAATCCTCGACTTGCTTGTAAGTGATTGGACTGAAGGAAAAGTTGGTCGAGGGTCAGGTCCCGGTGGTTAAGCTGAAAGTGTTGCCCGGGATATGGACTTTGGCAGCCAGGGAATTATCAAAGGCTAGCCCTGCAGTTGCAAAGTGGAAGTTTAGTTTGTCTAGTATAGTTCGCTGGTCTGTGACTGTTGAGCCGTGTGAGGTAATTTTCAAAGGAATTGAAGGGGATGAGTTACAGCCTTCAATTTCCTTTAATGTGTGCCAAAGTCGAGCTGGATTGTTTTTTAGGCTTCCAGGGTTTCTAGGTAGTATATAGATTTAGCAGTTCTGATGAGAGAGGTGCATATATTTCTTGACCTCCTAAAAGCCAACCAGTCAGTGTCCTTTTTAGTTGTCCTTGCTAATGCCCAGAGCTTATCTCTGGCTTGGAGAGTTTTTTTGAGATCTCTTGAGAACCAGGATTGGTTTTACTTTTTACTCTAAGTTTAATGGGCGGTGCATGCCTGTTGATGATGCCAATAAGTATGTTGAGGAAATGGAGGTATGCATCATTGAAGGATTTGGCTACATAACAATCTTGCCACTTCACTTGGATGGGGAGAATTTACGAAAGTTTCGTTTGACTAAGGCTGTTGCCTGAAGTTACCTCTTAGACAAGCCTCTATATTGAGGTCACTGAAATCATTGTGGAAAATACCAGTTTGTGTCACTTTATGAGGCCTATTTGTTAGAATGAGGTCTAGGAGCATGGGGTCTTGTTGCCTCTGGGATAATTTGGGTAAGGCCAGTCTGGTCGCACAAGGATTTTAGTGGGCTTGAATTGTTACTATTCCAGTCTAAATTCAGATCACCAAGTATTATGGTTTCGTTTGTGTGGGATATTAGTATAAAGCGTAGGTGAGTCAGAAGATGTAAGCCCCCGGAGGGAGGTCTGTAGCAGCCAATGAGGTTTATGGTTTCTGAGTTAGATAGAGCAATCTTAATAGCTAGACATTCAAATTCCTTAGGCATAGCATGTGAGCTAAGTTTAGAGGCTACGAGATGCTCTCTAACGTAGATAACGAGATCACCACTTCTTTACAGTCTGTCTAATCCGAAGGTACTAAAGGAGGAGAGGGTTATTTCATTGTTCGGCACGGAGGCTTTTAATCATTTCTTGATTAGGACTAGTACATCTGGAGTGGTATGGGAGACCTAGGATTGAATAAGGTCTAGTTTCCTGGGGAGGCTGCATACATTGGCTAATATAATTTTGATCCCTTTTGCAGAAGAGAGGTCGGTTGGGGTATGGAGGCTGGCAGTATGTTCAGATTTAGGATTATTGGGTCCAGGATTTATTTATTTATTTAGTTTTTGTTGACCGGGAAGGAGGACTAGACAATGTTTCGCCTATTTTCAGCCTCGTTCCGGGGGGGGGGGGATACAGATGGATGCTAGCTGAAACTGAACCAGATTTCAAGCTGTTGGTGGTATTTTTAGTGAATGAGGGAAATTTGGCCATGATACTGGGGAAATTCCCCTTCTGTTTTTTGAGAAGTGCCATGGGATCTTTAATATCCACCTGGATTACCACCAGAATAGGCCAATGGGACCTCGGTTTAACGTCTCATCTGAAAGACTGCACCTCAGGAGTGCAGCACCCCCATCATGCTGCACTTCAGTATTAGGATTTAACCCAAGTGCCTGAAGTGGGGATAGAACCCACAGCCTTCTGATCTTCCAGCCTCAGAAGTGAGTGTGCAACCTGCTGCGCCACTGACACCGGTTTAATTCCACATTGCCAGAACAAAGCAACAGGATAAGGAATTTTTTTATTCTGCACAATTTTGTTTTCCTGGTAATTGTATGGCGTAGCTTGCTACAGTTGTTTATGAGGGTAATGCCCTGGTTCAGATCAAGGGGCTTTGAAGAAAGGGAGAGGCAGCACAGTGTAAGGGCTCCTGCATAGACGGTCTGTGGCTTGAAGTCATTGTTTTGTAATATGTGGTTAATTTTAACTTGTACCGTTTGATGGCTGATGACATGGGGGGGTCAGATTAAGGAGTGGGGAGTTTTCAGCTGGATTTTTGGTCTCTTGATTTGTGCAACAAAATCCAAAAAGTAGCATGAACTGCAGTGTGAGGGTGGACATATTTAGAGAGGACATCTTGGCTGCATTGTAGGAGTAGAAGCTTGTGAGTGAAGTATGGTAGCGCCACCTGGTGGAAGTCAAGAGCAGTTAGCTAATAAGGTGGGTGCTACCAAGGCAGGGAGACTGAGCTAATCAGTGATGTGAGGGATGTGCCAAAAACTAAGAGGGGGGCAAGGGATGCACCAAGAGCTTGAGGGAGGTGTGGAGTGAATGATACTGTACTTGTAATTCACTCCTGCCTGGAAACCTAACAGGCAGAATAGCCTAGCCTAGGCTGGAAGATCATAAGGTTGTGGGTTCTATCCCCACAACAGGCACTTGAGTTAAATCCTAATACTGACACTGTAGTGCAGCATGAGGGGGATGCTGCACTCCTGAGGTGCCGTCTTTCAAATGAGACATTAAACCAAGGTCCCATCTGCCTGCTCTGGTGATTGTTCAGGTGGACGTTAAAGATCCCATGACACTTCTCAAAAAAAAAAAAGAGTATGGGAATTTTTTTTGTAAAAAACATCAAAAGAAACAAATCATTACATACAGTGTTTTAGTCACACAATCTCAGGTTTGAAACAAAAGAAACAAAACTTCAAAACAAAACCTAATAGTGCTACCTGCCACCTAAACCCTCACCACCTCCCCAAAATGTTAATCACTAAACTGTTAAATTAATACAGACGCAATCAAAACAAGCATTTGTCAATGCCGAATGTTGCTTGCTTGTATGTGCTGTTTAGGTATTTGGAAGTGATAGTTCCATGCCTTCTTCCCAAGACATCCACTGTGTCTAATGACAGTTGTACTGTTCATAAGGAAGTGTGGAAAAATGCCACTGGTGAAAATCTGTACTGAAAATATAACAAATTCATGAACTTACGAGGGTGCATGGAAACTGCGCAATGCTCACTCATAACACAGTCATTTTATGGACTTTTTTCACCAAATTTTCAACATAGCCATTTTAAGACCTCTGCTCATGAACAGTGTCACTGTGATTTTCTTAATCTGTCCCAAACATTGATTGCGCACATTGACTACGCCATTGTGCGCTACATGCACGGAAACACATTTTGGGTAACATGTGAAAAATGACAGCTGTACTGCTCATAAGGAAGTGTGGTAAAATGGCAATGTTGAAAATCTGGAGTGCAAATATTAAAAATCTGTGAACTTACGAGCGTGCTTGGAAACTGCGCAACGCACGCTTGTAAAGCGGTCGTTTTAGAATTTTTCGCAAATTTGCAACACAGGCTTTTGAGAGCCCACCTTTATGGTACTGTCACTGTCATTTTGTTAATCAGTCCCGAAAGATGATTTCATGCAGTGCCCACAAAATCACCCTTTGGGCCCGATTAACTCCATGACAGTTTCAGAATTCATGAGGAGGGGTCCCAAAAACCCCATGTTGACAATTTGGTGCCAAAATTCAAAAAAATGCCTAAGATATGCATCAAAGTTGAAAAAAAAAACTATTTATTCCATTACACAGCTTACAGGCATTTCTTCAGTTTGCGGTCGGCTTTGAAGGGTGCAGACATGTTCCCGGTCCACCGAAGATCGTCACGCTGGACTCTGGAGTTAAGTATGGGGTGAGGTGGGGTGTGGGAGGAAGAGGGTGGGCGTGGGTGGGGAGGGGCATGGAGACTGTTCGCCGAGGGAAGGTTTTTGTTTACAGGTTTTATGGTTTTTTAGGAAGGCAGACGCGGGGCATTTGCCACACTGGGGTGGGCTCCCAGCGTGGCAGCTGGAAGGCTGTTTGGGGGGTCCTGGAGCTGATGGGGGATTGGGCACCCCCATCGGCCATAACAATTTCTGCCACACTGGGGTGGGCTCCCAGCGTGGCACCTGGAAAGCTTTTGGGGGGGCGTGGAGCCAACAGGGGATTGGGCACCCCGCCGGCCATACATAGTGTGCGGGGGGCGCATGAGCACGCACATGACATTGGTGGGGGGAGCTCTGCTCACTGAAGCAGAGCTCTCCCTTTCAACTGTATGCCACTTCATTTTCAACTGCTGTCATAGACAGCAGCAGCATTCATTGGAGAACTGGGGCCATGCCTACAAACACAATGACTGAATTAGAAGACGGCTGCCACACTTCCGACAACTCGAATGATGGCACTATGTTTCTTGCACATGCATGCAAGCAACATAAAAATGAGCACCTCCTTATTCATTTGTATTTAATAAACATGGGGAATCCCTTCCACCAATTTAAAACCTCCCTAGTCACGCATACCTCAGAATCTTTGACATAAACGTTCTCCATTGCCTGTTGTATCAGTGTCCCTACTGTCTCGCTCTGCATTAACCTCTGGTACAGTGCCCACTGGCATCTAGCTTGCCATAAATAGAACTTTAAACAATAACAGAAAACTACCAATGTATCCTTATGATAGAATTTCCCGATATTAAGAAAATGACCCAACACTAAATTATCATAATTCAGCCTCATTAACCACCCCAGTTTCCATTTAGAGGCTAGGAATTTCCAGAGAGATGTGGCATAGGTACACTGGAAAAAGAAATGCTCCATGGACTCTTCTTGATTTAAACAAGCTTCATAAGGACAGTTCCTTTCCTCTTTGGCCTTATGCTTAGCATTCCCCCTATCGTTAATCCTCCCATATACTGTCAACCACTAAAATTCCCACATTTGAACAGGGATTCTAGTGTTGTTCAGTTGCTGCAAAACACAAGAAATTTGAGAAGTAGGGCAGTTCTTAAAACTCGGCCCATCAGGGTATTGTGAAGCCATAACTGCATGATACAACTGGAGCCCTTTACTTACCCTCATGAGCTGCTTAGTCAAACCCCACTTATATAGTTTTTGTGCTGCTGGTTTAAAGAACTGCGGAATATGCAAATGCCCTGATACTTTGGGGGGAGTTAGGTGCCATGCTGAAAAGCATCTGGCCAAATTTGTCTTTATTAAATGATGGTGGACTGAGTCTGTAGGAACTAAGCCATCTTTAATGGTCTGTAAAAAGGAAAGGGTATGGAAAAAGACCACAGGGTTGACCATACCTAAACCACCTTTTTCTTTTAAGTAAGTATATTGTCTTTTTATGGGTTGAGTTTGTTACCCCAAAGCATTTGGAAAAAGAGGCTATATATTTTAGTTTCCAAATGGACCGGAAGGGGAAAAATCATTGCAATATATAGACTCATAGGAATAATAAACTGTTTAATCACGTGAGCACTTAGCCAGAACCTATATATGCAAAGCAATCCACAGAACTGGCTACAGTGGTGACTCACTCGACCTGAAGTTGCTTGTACTAGTCCTAGTCAGAAGTATGGCAGCTAGGATTCAATGCAAAGAAGTGCAAAATAATGCACCTGGGAAACAAGAACCCAGGGGAACAATACACAATGGGTGGGGAGGTAGTAACAACAACAAAAAAGGAAAGGGACCTGGGGGTAATCATATCAGATGACCTTAAGGTTAGCAAGCAATGTGAGAAGGCAGTAGGGAGGGCTGGGGTATACTGGGATGTATAGGGAGAGGCAACATCAGCAGAAAACAGGAAGTTGTTATCCCTCTGTACAGACAGTTGGTGAGACCCCATCTGAAGTACTGTGTCAGTTCTGGAGACCCCATCTCAAGGACATAGACAGGATAGAGGCAGTCAGAGGAGGGCAACTAAAATGGTGCAGGGTCTGCAAGAGAAGCCGTATGAGGAGAGACTAAAGGAGCTAAATATGTATACCCTTGAGGAAAGAAGGGAGAGGGGGGACATGATAGAAACTTTTAAGTACCTCAGTGGAATCAATAAAGTCCAAGAGGGTAGCATCTTTCAGAAAAAGAGACTTGCAAGAACAAGGGGACACAATTTAAAGATAGAAGGAGGCAGCTCAGGGGCAATGTGAGGAAGTATTATTTCACAGAGAGGGTAGTGGATGCATGGAACAGCCTTCCTGAGGAGGTTGTGGGGTCTAAAACTGTGGGAGAATTCAAGAATGCATGGGACAGACATAAGGCAATTCTTGTGGGGGTAGGAAGAAATAGGCTGTTGGTTAACTAGGATCTACGGCCTATCCTGTAAGTAGGGAAATGGGCAGACTAGATGGGCCAAGCGGTCCTTATCTGCCGTCAAAGTCTATGTTTCTATGTTTCTATATTTCTATATGAAATCCTTGAACCCCTGACAAATATCTTCAACCCTTCCCTAAGACTGGGTCAATTCCCATCACTCTGGAAACAGGCGACTATCACACCTGTGCACAAAAGTGGAACAAGTCACTACACACCAACTATAGGCCCATCTCCATCCCCCATCTAAAGCTCTGGAATGAATAGTCTCAGACCAGCTTGTCGAGTTCCTGGACAAATATGAAATCCAGTTCCCAGAACAGCATGGCTTCCGAAAAGGGCATAGTACCACCACAGCACTACTGGAATTTACTGGATTCATCCATGACACCCTCAACCAAGGAATCTGTGGGGGGGCAGTATTCATTGACCTGACAAAGGCCTTTGATACTGTTAATCACCCACTCCTATTCACGTAACTCACCACTCTCGGGCTCTCCAAGGATGCACTGCCCTGGTTTGCTAGCTACCTCAGGGGAAGGATCCAACGTGTTAGGATTGCTGGCGTCACCCCTAATGAAAAACCAGTCCTCTCAGGTGTCCCGCAGGGGTCTATACTGGGGCCATTACTCTTTTCTCTCTTCCTGAACAGTCTCCCTAGCATCTGCCAACAGAGAATATTACTCTATGCGGACAATGCAGTACTGTTTACTAGCAACCAAGACTCTAAACAACTTGAGAGTCAGTTGCAGTGTGATTTCATGCATGTTGAAGAGTGGTTTAGCTCACATAAACTCATCCTGAACTACAGAAAAACTAAGGTCATGACATTCTGCAATGCACGGAGCGAGTATAAACCTCTGTCCCTCACCATCAAGAACCAAGAGGGGACTTCACTTGAACATGTTCCTGAGTTTAAATATCTCGGCATCACCTTGGACAGTTCTTTTTCTTACACATGGCACATTGGCAATGTAGCTAAGGCCACTAACGTACGGATCGGCCTGCTCCACAAGCACAAACACTGCATAACCACTGATGCCCTTAGACTAGCCATCTACAGCTCCGTCACCTCCATCATCGACTACAGTCTAGTTATCTATGGCTCTGCTTCCCTGCTGCCCTCCGGAGGATATCAGTGACACTCAACAAGGCCTGTAGGCTTCTAACGGGTGCCACCTGCCTAACACACACCTGTGACCTGTACACCCAGGCCAGATGGCTATCACTCCTTAGAAGAATACAATACCAGACCTGCTTGTTAACCAAAAAAGTTCTCCTCAGGCTCATGCCATCAGGAGTGGCAAAGCTCCTTACTGCCAACAGCAGTACCCAGCTTACTAGCAGTGCTCTATATCAAACCTTCCAGGTCCCCAGATGCCGGACCACAATGGATCAGAGGTCGTTCACGCACAGGGCTCCTCCGTGGTACAATACCCTTAACAAAGAAACACTTACAACTGCAATGCTTGGTCCCTTTAAAAGGCAACTCCGACTATTCCTCGCCTCTACCACTCAATGTGACTGCCTCTCCTAAGTAACTGCCTCCTCATTTTACTCTAGTCGAAGGTGACCTGTAACCTCCATTAGAGCTCCACATTTTTAGCACCAGTTTACCCCACTCTCATCCCTTATCCCCCTACACCACACTGCCTCACCCATCCCCTTCCCTCTCTAATGGTACTTTCAGATATGGGGCCCTCCAACCCATCCACCTCACACTTTTGCCACTCACCTCTACCCACTGACAATGGTCCTTTAGCCTGCCTACTTTTTCCTGACTCCTTCCTACCCTATACTAACTATATACTGTTCACTCTGAAACTTGTCCGAAGCTGGCTTATGTTGTCTCTCTCCATTTTTGGCTGTATAATAAATGCTTAGACATCTTTGTGTTTTTAAGACTGTAGCCATTGTTGACCTTTGTATGTATGTTACCCTACATTCTTTGACATGGAACCTTTGTAAATGAGCAGTTCCTGCTCAAAGGTATTTGTAATCCTAGAGTGTAATAAAATGAAAAAAATTAAAAATAAATAGTTTGGCCAACTTCCAAAGTTTCCACCGTTGGACTTTATGGTCCACATTATTCAGGGTGGTTTCCCAGTTCAGGGAAGGGACATTTTGGGGTCCAAATTGAATCCCTAAAATTTTCAATGGTTCTGCGGAAATCTGGATTCCATGTATTGTCTCTGGGTTGGGATATCCAGTACCTTTAAACAAGCCTTTACTCTTCTGGGTATTCAATCTGGAATTTGAAACAAAAGAATGTTCTTGCATGAATTTCAAAAAAAAGGTCACTTGGGTATGATCTGACAAAAATAAACAGATATCGTCCGCATAAGCTTGCAAATAAAGCACCTTGTCTGCATCAGCTCCAAACACCCCTGTCCAACAAGGAGAAGCAGTCAGTGAATGAATCAAAGGATCTATTGTAAATACATATGAGGGGGCTGAGAGGACAACCCTGCCTAACCCCTATCATTATTCTAAACCCTTCTGTAATGTGATTTCTAATCACCGGGTGTACTACTGCAGTAGTATGTAGAGACTGCACCCACCTTATCAGTTGAGCAAGTACACCATATGCTTCTAAAGTTAAAAATAAAAAAGGATGGTAGACCCTGTCAAAGGCCTTCCATTGGTCCACCAAAATGACACACCCATACTTCCCATGAAATAAGTGCTCTATCAAGTCTCTAATTATCATGAGTGCATGTTGAATCTTCCTTTCTGTTAGGCCACAGAATTGTAGAGGAGAAATTACTAAACTCACATAAACCCTTAACCTAGCATTCAAAATATATGTTAATATTTTGTAACCTGAATTTAAAATAGTGATCGGTCACCAATTATCTAGAGAAGATTTGTCCCCAGATTTCAACAAAAATATCAATAACTCCTCCATGAACCACAGCGGGAAACTTTCTGCTGACAAAAAAAAACCTAAAAACCTTTTCTAAACATAATGAAAATTCTTTGGGGAAAGTTTTGTAAAGTTCATTGGTTAGGCCGTCAGGACCCAGGGATGTGCCACTCTTCAGGGTTTTAATCTACCCTTCAATCTCTATAGCCGTTATGGGTCTTGTCATCCCAAGAGGACCTACCGGGCTTCTTGGAAAATTAATCTTTTGTAAAAATTGTGTTATAGCTTCCTCCAAAGGGGGTTCTGGAGGGTTATGAGAAAATATAAACTCTTTTATGGTGCTATGGAGTCCTTCCATTGAGTGTATAATTCCTCCATCCTTATTCATTAAAGAATCTAAAAAAGTTAAATTTTTAAACTTTTTGAATGCCTCAAAAGGGTCGCCCTGGGGGGGATTTCTTAGTTCCATTTTGTAATAATGCCTTCATAGTGTTAGCCCTATCATATTGATACACCTTCATGTCCTTCTTAAGTTTATCAATTTGGGCTGTATAATTCTGTCTGGAAGTGTTAGCTATAGAAAATAGATATCGCAACTGTTGCCTCAATTGGAGATATTTAAGGAATCTTACATTCTCCCCCTACTTTCCTTGTTTTATAAGCTGAGCTTTAAGGTCAGCCTTAGAGTCTGCCCACCAGACTCCTGAATTGGTATACAAAAAAAATAAACTGAAAGACGGGCTAGTAACAGTTCCCTGATTTTAGGGATCAGAGTAGGATTTGTTAAGACGGAAGAGTTCAGTTTCCACCTACGCCTATGCTGTGACCTCAATGGAGTTTTTGAAAAGGTGCATTGTAATACTAAGTGATCCGAAGACTCTAAAGGCATAGTCTGAAACTGAAATTGGGGAACACTGCTTGAGAGAAACATGTGGTCTAAAACAGAAGTATATTTATTTCTCCTATAAGTAAACTTAGGGCCACTTGTTTGGTATTTTCTGCCATCTAGCAAGCCCGCCGTCTCTACCAGTCTCCACAAAGCATTTGAGTCACAGTAAATCTGTTTCCCTTGCCCTGCTGAACCCCCAGGTTTTGATTTAATTTCACAATTAAAATCACAGTACGAGAAAACTTTGTAAGAGGTAACCAGAAAGGGTCATAAAGCAGCTAAGAGTGCCACTCTTTCAGCTTTAACCTGAGAACAGTAAACATTAATCAATCTACAATCCATCTGTTTCCACAGCCCATCCAAAATCAGTAATCTTCCAGGAATTAAGTCAATTAATTTGATCAAGGTAAAGTCATAAGCATTAAACAGGAACCTCAGGCCATCGGCTGTTTCTGTGCTGAAAGACCAATAGGAAGGGCCCCATATCCATTCCCTCTGGAAAAACCTTACCTGGTCACTGGTAAACATCCATGTTTCTTGAATAAAGCAAATGTCAATAATATTTCTATGAACATACTCATACACCACTTGTCTCCTCCTGGAATTCAATAGGCTGTGTACATTTAGTGATCCCACACAAAAAGAAGCCAGGCCTTAAATGACTGAGTGATCAAAAATCTGTTTTCCTTTTCTTTTTTTTCTTCCCTTTATACCCCACCTGATGTTGCATTCGGAGTATGCAGGTCTGCCTTAGTGGACTGGGAATCAGAGTCTCCACACCCCATCTCTGAATCCCCCCATTATGTGGCCAGTACCGCAAAGGAATTTCCAGACTCAAAATCCGCCGGGGTCGAGGTGGGCTTAATATTCCTTGTAGATCTTCTCACTGGCAAATTAGTAGTAGGCACAGGGAGGGGTCTGGGTTATCATTCTCCTGTGGGTCAGTAGAGCACACTGGTACTAAAAGGGGAGGTGGGGACAGTGGGGGGGGCAAAGGGGAGGAGTCTCATGCATGCCTGGGTTGTCTTGTGGTGGAAGGGGGGCTTAACTGCAGTGGGAGATGTGGTTGGCAAGTTGGGCTCTGTCTGATCCGGGTCAGGGCAAGAGACAGAATCCTGTGCCTGTTGGAGTAGCAAATCCGGACTCATACAAGACACCTTGTTCTTGGCTGCCCAGGTGCATTCTGTAAAAACATGTCCAGTATCATCACATAAGTCGCATTTTGTATGATTGGCACACTGGAGTGCAATGTGCCCTATTTCCCCACAGTTGTCACACCGTGGCTTGTCACAGGAGCTAGATAAGTGGGTTCTGGACCCACACTTGTAGTACGCCCGGGGTTGGCCAGCATAGAAACACACGCCCCCGTCTCATCCCAACAAAAAGGAGTTCGGAATATGTTCAGTTCCTGACTCTGTCTGTCTTAGTTTCACTTTGTAACACCACCCCCCAATCCAGAACAATTCTGCATCTAGAATGGCCTCAGGTGGACTTAACACATCGCATTTCAGGGACAACCAATAAGTAATGTCCTCCACGTGTACCCCCTCATTCTAAAACATGACTGTTACAAATTTAATCAAGGGTTTAGATAATGGAATGACCAAAAAGGGGGTCCACATGTGGGAGAACTTAAGATGAATGTACCGCTCCCAAAATAAATCCAATGCAGATGCAGAACGAAAACTTATGTTGAAATTATCCTCCCCTGAGATATTAATAAAGGCAAAAACTTCTCTCAGAGAGAAGTGCAGAGAACCCTTTAATAACAATTTACCCACATGGTGCCTATAAGGTCGTAGCCACCTTTATACTGTATCCTTACGGCGTTCCTCCTTGGTGCTGCTTCTTTTTTTAATTTTGAAAATAGGTCTGATAGCAGAGGTTTTGGAAGTCCTGGAGGCCCCTGGATCATAATCCCCAGTGGTTGAGGATTGTACTGTATTCCCCTCAGAGGGAAAGTCTGGCTTCACCCCGGCATCTGGGCCAGAAACTGATGGATCAGCTCCCTGTTGAACAGAGCTGCGAGTCAACCTAAAATTGTCCACACTTTGTATTAGTATTAGGGTTGCATGGTCTGATTGCTTTAACAGAAGTTTTGGGTGCCATTCAGGTGTATTTTGGGAGAAATTCAGCTTGGGTTCCCAAACTGGGGTGGGGAGCCATGTACCCTGGTTATTCTGCATCCATCCTGCCTCACTTAAAGCTTTCCGAGGCGACCAGGGCTCACAGAGAGACGCTATAGATGTTTGAATTTTAGGCGCTGCCTGCAATGCAACTGCAGGAAGTAGTGGTGCCTGCAGCCCTCCGTGGACAGAAATGGACCCCACTTTCTCTGCAGGAACAGTTTTTTTCCCCCAAATGTCTATTTGCCAAAGTTAAAGCGGTTTGCTTATCCTTGCTGTCTTCCACTGACCCAATCCGAGGCACTGAGCTGCGTTTGGCAAAGGAGAACTCAATCACACCTTTTTGTGTCTCCAGGGATTTCTGGAAAATTAATTCGGCCCCTGGGACCCCATCCCTTTCTGATGTCTTTTGTAGAGCACCATGAAAGACAAACCCCATAGTTTACTACAGAGTGATTGACCAAGAAGGCAGATTCCCACCTGTCCCAACGCTGTCTACCTCTCCCGCACTGTTAAGTCCGTGAATCATTTTTTTTTCTTTTTCATTCAAAAGTTTCAGATCCACAGAATGATCAGCTTCTCCCCCAGGCTTTAGGCATGAGCCTGCCTCTGCTCCAGAACTGCCAGCCTCTTGACCCTGCACAATATTAGCTGTAATTACAGAAATTGCAAGGGGTACAATGACTGACTCATCCGACCGCATGGTCTTCTCTGATGCTGCCACATCATCTAGTTTGTCAGGCCCTTTGACAAGCGGGCCCGAAGTTTTGACACTCACACTTCCTGCTTGTAACAGCGCCAGTTGCTCTGATAAACACTCCTTCTCTCTCGCATTTTTCTCCAGCTCCTCTCTTAATTTCAGATGCAAAACCTCCTCCGTTGTAAGAACTTTCTCCACAGCAGACATTTCATCATGCTGTGCTCCAGACTTGCTCAGGTCCTCTGTGGACATGAAAATCTCTGTTTCCTCATGATCTTTGCTATCCAAAATACTTTCTTGGGGTACGATGTTATCCACTGAAACCGAGTTAGAAAGCTGAATCCGCTCCCCCTCCTCCAGGATGTCCATCTCCACTGGGACTCCACTCAAAGTGGCCATAGCTCACAGTCAGTGGCTTCCCCTACAGCACAGTAGGGGAATTTCTCAGGTGTCCTGGCCAAATTTCCCCCTTTCACTAAAAAAAAAAAACCACCACCAACAGCTTAATCTGGTTCAGTTTCATTTGGTTACCATCTGTATCCCCCACCTCCCCAGTCGCCCCTGAAAAAGGGACTTCTAGTCTCAGTGGGCCTACTGGGTCAACAAAATTCAATTAAATCAAATCAAATCAGTTTTATTTATAAATAGTGTTATTTTAAAACCATAGCACTAGTACATGATCATAAAATACATAAAAACAACCACAATTATCAAACATATAAAAACATCGCAGCTGATCAAGTAGCATCAGGAAATGCCAAATTGAATAAATAAGTTTTTAATGTAGACTTAAAACTCTCTGCTGTCAGGCATTGTCGAATCTGATGAGTTAGAGAATTCCACAGGGACGGGGCCACAAATTCAAACGCACGGGCCCCAGATGACTTTAAATAAACCCTGGGAATCTCTAGCAATCCCTCATCGGTGAAGCGAAGCTGCCAGAAGGGGCAGTAGGGGTGAAGAAGATCTTGCAGATAACTCGGTCCCTGTCCGTGTAGGGCCTTATTGGTCAGTAAACTGACCTTAAAGGTGATCCGCCACTGAACAGGCAGTCAGTGCAGACCACGCAGCCCAGGCGTGACATGACAGCTACGAGGCTGCCCAGTCAACAGCCTCACTGCAGCCTTCTGCACCAGCTGCAAGTGGTGGATATCAACCCCTGGTAGCCCTAGGTACAGGGCGTTACAGTAATCAAGGTGAGAGGTTACAAAGGCGTGAACCAAGACTGGAAGGTAATTGTGCAGAACTAGGTGCTTGATCCGGGCTACATTCCTTAGATGGAAAAAGGCAGTCTTGACAACAGATGACACCTGATGTTTAAGAGTCAATCCATCATCAAGAATCACACCCAGATCCCGTACACGTTCAGAGGTCATCAGCTGGTGACCACCGAGCCAAAGACCCAGGGCTCGCCCCACCGATGGCCCCTCTACATGACAGTCTGGGTCCACTACCAACACTTCAGTCTTATCCAGGTTCAACCTCAGCCAACTGGCACTCATCCAGTCCTCAATTTCCAAAAGGCAGTCGTTAAAACTCAAGACAGCCCCCCCCCCCTTGCTCGGGCACAAAGGACAGGTAGAGCTAAGTGTCACCTGCTTAACAGTGAAAACTCAGCCCATACCACCTTACAATGTCTCCCAATGGCAGCATATACACTGCGAAAAACATGGGGGACAGTACAGAGCCCTGCGGGAACCCACATGGCAGGGAGACCTTGTCAGAGGAGTAAACCCCTGAGACAATTCTCTGAAACCTGCCAGTGAGGAAGGAGTGAAACCATCTGAGAACCATACCAGACAGTCCACAGATTAACCGCAGGCACTCGACCAACACCCCATGGTCCACAGTGTCAAAAGCTGCTGAGAGATCTAGAAGAACCAAGATGGAACGGCTCCTCCGATCTCTTGCTATTAGAAGATCATTGAGGACCCAAACAAGGGCTTTCTCGGTACTATGCCGTTTCTGAAAAATCGGACTGGAGAGGATCGTAGATACTGTGGATGGTCAAATGATCCTCCAGCTGCAGCGCAACCACCTTCTTAATAACCTTATCCATAAAGGGAAGGTTACAGATAGGTCTGTTGTTAGCAAGACAGTCTGGGTCAAGAGATGGTTTCTTAAGAAGGGGTATCACTACTGCCTCCTTCAGTGTATCAGGAAACACCCCAGACTCTAAAGAACATCAGACTATCTCTGCAAGGACTGGGCTGATGGTCTCAACACACCCCACAAGGAGGCATGTTGAGCCCGGGTCCAAACCACAGCAGGTTGGCCACAAAGACTGGATAATCTTCACAATATCCACAATTGCCGGTCAGCCAAAGTCAGACCAGACAGACCGTGGGTCCACCACTCCCCACGATCACCGTCCACCCCATTTGGGCATCCCGTGCGATTCTCAGATCTAATGTCGGCAACCTTATCAGCACAAAAGCAAATCTGTCGCATTTCTCTTGCGAAAATACTCTCCGAGACTGCAAACAGACTGGACTGCACAGTCTGTCTACAGTGTGAAAGAGTTGAGACAGTCTATTTTGTGCCGCAGCTATCTCCCTGGACAGGAATTCTGCCTTCTTACGGGAGATAGCTGATTGATAATCCTCATAATGGGTCAACAATCTAAGTCTATCGACATCCAGGCCCGATTTTCGCCAGCAACGCTCCAGCCTTCATTCCATTTTCCTCAGCTCCCTCAAGGTCCCATCAAACCAAGGGGACAGAGAGCGCTGGGTAATGGGACAAATAAATAGTGGCCAAGATGGCAGGCCATGGATGGCCGACTGTCATAGACCTGGGTTTGAAATTCGCCTCAACCAGAAGGGCCGTGGAACACTGAGCAGCCACCTGATTAGACAGGGTATTGGATAGGAAAAATAACAAAGGGGGGCAGTTAGTTAGTGAGAGCAAGAAGCTGCTTGGGTTAAAGATGATAAGTTCACAACAGTTTGGAGTAGGGCAGGGGAGTGGTAGGTGAAACTATGTAACAGTCAGTGTTACCATTGGGGGAGGGGGGAGAGAGACCAAGCTTGCTTATTGACGAGGAGTAGAGTGGGATAGTGGATGGTGGGAAAAAAGGAACTGAGGCGGTTGGAGGATTGATGCCAGCTTGAACCCAGCAGCATGAATAAATGATGAAGGCTTACGTCCAGGAAAATCTGCAGGTTTCACGTCCTCTGAGATTAACTCAGTAAATCCTGGAAAGACATTTACAATAATCATAGGTACAGGTAACTTAGGTACTACTCCCACTTTCATTTGGTGTGACACCCCATTAATATTCAGAGTCACTTGGGTGATGGAATAGTATCGAGTGTTCCCATGGATGCAAATGACACCAGTACCTGGTCCTTTTGCACAGTGTTTTCCCAGCACTTCAACATGCATTAGGGTCTGTCTGCTTTCTGAATCAGTAAGTCCCTTTACAGTTATATCTCCCACCTTGAAATCTGTTAAATACTTGCCCCAATTTGCTAAGGCCAAATCTGTTCCAGTGTTACCATCCTTATTTTTATGACAGCTTCTTGCAATATGGCCTGGCTTGTTACAGTTACAGCAAATAAAGTCTTTAGGTATAGACTCGTTACCCCCACCAGAGTTTTTATCTTACCTGGAGTTAAATAAGGGGAAAAGAGGGTCTTGACTGTTACTTTATTGCTGCGGTGTCTGTATGGCCATATGATAGTCCTCAGCCAAAGAAAAAGCTTTTTCCCCACTTTCTGGTCAGTGTTATTTTACCAAAAGCTGCATGTCTGTAGGCAGGATATTTATGAATTGCTCCATTGCAAGTACATCGATGATCTGTGAGACTGTTTTGCCTTCTGGTTGGAGCCATTTAATGAGGAGTTCTCTGAGTTGGGTGAAGGTTTCTCAAGGATTGTCTACTGAGTGGTACTTCAGGGACCAGAATCTTTGCCTGTAGGTCTCTCCTGAGATGTCATATCTTTTCAGGATTTCTCTTTTCACAAGAAGTGCGATGTCCATACTGCTGTAGGATAGTTGGGCTTTACTGTCAGGTAAGATACCAGCCTGATTGCTCATTGCTGTTTAGACCACTGGCAGGCTGTGGCAACCCTTTCAAAAGCTGTCAGGTATCATTGTCTGGGAATCTGATGGAAGATGGGGAGGTGTCCAGTGTGCAGGATGTTCAAATAGCTTACGCTGGAGATAGACAGCTTGAGATGGGAACTGGGGGGAAGGGACAGGTATGAGGGGGTGAGGAGGAGATGGGGCAGAGGGGTAGGAAGGGCTCCATTGTAGGATAGACCAGGCTGCCACAGACTGGTAGGGGGCACTCGGCCAGGTGGGACAAGTCCACAGGGCCCCGGAAGCACCAAAAGTGGGTGTTGGCAGGTGGTAGGGAACACAGGTAGACAGAGATGAAGTAGAAAAGTGGTTCAGGGTAAGCAGAGGCAGGAAGGAATTTCAGGGGAGGGCAAGGGCAGGAGGTTGGAGACAACAAACAGGTATGCAGTACTGGTTGATAAAACAGAGCAGGGGGTTGGGGAAGGCACCATAGAACAAGAGTCAGGGGACCAGGATGGAGGGAGAAAATAAAGGGTACAAGGAGAGAGGTAAGACTTGGGGGGTTAAAGCGGGGAGGGGCAGAGAAGTAGGTCAAGTTGGCACAAACACACTAAATAAATGGGGAGCAAGGCCAAAACATGTTGGGGGGAGGCACAATGCAGGGGGCAGTGGGAGGACATAAAAGTAGTGGAGAGAGAGTAGTTGTGGAAGGGAGCAAGCACAGAAAGGACGAAGGAGGAGGAGAGTAGGTGGAGGTGCAATTGAAGGAGAAGAGAGGGGGAAAAGGGCAGGGTATGAAAGGAGAGGACACTGAGGAAAAGGGGCTCATAGGAGGGCTAACCATGGGGGAATTGCAAGGGATGGGGGAGCGAGTACTTGTATTAGGGGATTCTATGCTCAGGGCAGTGAGATGGGGAGTTAAAGGAGCAAAGAAGAGTCAAACCTGGGTGGAGTGCATGCCAGGTATGACAGTGGGGAGAGTAGATCAATGTGTTCAGAAATGTGTGAAGGTGGGAGGGAAGCCTCATATCGTTGTGCACCTAGGAGCAAATGATCTAGAGGACAGTACAGTGGAAGAAGTGTAGGAGAGGTTCAGGGAAATGGGTGGTATCTGCAATTGGGTGGGAAACTCAGTGACATTCTCTGAGGTACTCCTGGTACCTAGGGCAAGCACAGTGAGGAAGCTACGATTACAGAAGGAGTTTAATGGGTGGCTGAAGGGGTATGGGGTAGTAGGGGAATGGGGCGAGACATGAAACAATAAGGGGCTTTATGCCAAGGATAGGCTGCATCTCAACATCAAGGGTACAAGTGCATTGGGACAGGGGCTGGAGAAGTACATTAAAATAACATACATTTAAACTGGGGGGGCTGAGTCACATAGCAGGGAGGAGGCACCTTCCAGGGGAGACTGGAAGGTCTTGCCCCCAGAGAGGGAGGAGGAGAATGAGGGGAAGTTACCAAGACAAAAGTGGAAGGGGGAGAGATGGGAAGAGGAGGGGCAGGACACAAGGTTGTCTTTAGTATCCTTGAATGCAAGGAGCTTGGCAAACAATGTGCCAGATTTCCAGACAATGATGGCGAAGGGAAAGGTAGATATTGTCACCATCAGGTTTGCTGGCAAAGGCACCTAGCTTCACCTAAGGTCTTTTCTTCTAAGTTGCTTGTAAGGACAGAGCAAAGAACCTTACCAGAGCAAGGAAAAGGATTAAGGCTTCTTTTGGCTAGGCAGATTTACTGTGTGTTATTTTTTTCTTTTGTACTCACAAGGATTGTTACTGTTTGTTGCTAACATTTTATTGCTTTACTTTTCTCTGATTCAGCTTGTTGTTGCTGGGTATACCTTCTGCTGCATTATTACATGGTGTGCCTACAGGTGTGTGATTACAGATTACTGCTGTAATCTTCTGATTCAAATTGTCTTTTGCAAGGTATATCTTCTGTTACTGCTTAATTTTTCTCTGTAGCAAAGTGTTTCTTACAGGGTACATCTTCTGTGAAATTATTACAGGTGGTGCTTTACAGGTTTTACAGTTTTATCTATCATTAAGATAAGCTTTCAGGGCTGCTGCATTTGTTTCTGGCTGATTGTTTCTGCTCTTACCTCCTTGTTTCTTTCATCTGTGGTTCTTCTTTTTTGGCAGGGGAAGGGCCCAGCCACCCACCACCATCTGCAACCACCCCACGTTACACTCCTTTTATAGGGTAGCACAGTCATGACATTTTCTGTAGCAAAGCAGGAAGGGGCGGATCAGAGGGTTATCCACACAGTGACCTCATTTACAGGGGCACAAGTAATTTAACTTGTTATAACAAGTTATGCAAAAACAAACAAACAAAACACAAAATCAAACTTTTGCTTTCATTTTACTCCTTCTAGTTACTCTGACCAGGTTATAAACCCAACAACTTATCTGGAATGGATATTATTAACTGCAGGTACTGCAGGACACTTCTCAAAAGGGCAGTTATACAGGATTTAGGACACTGTCCTATATGCTGGGCCATTGGAGATCTAAGGGCTCAGCTCCAGGCAGCATGGGCAGTGATTGCACACCTCAAATCACATATTCAGGAGGAAATATATAGTAAGAACTGCCCGCCATTTCCCCAACATCCAACAGAAACACCTTGACCGAAGAGAGTATTTGGTCCAGGAGGTTGGCTGGTGGTCAGAAGGGGCAAATCTGGTGCCCCATCACTCGATGCTCTCCAACATATTGCCTCCACAAACCATATAAAAACTACAAAAAGGTATCTGTCTCTATCTCCAAAATCAAAGGGACAGAGGACACTGCAGAGCAGGACACTGCAGCACAGGAGCAAGCACAACAAAACTCACCCAAAACAGGAACCAAAAAAAAAGGCAAAAAGGAAATCCAAAAAACTTCTGATCATAGGAAACTCCATGATTTGGGGAGTTGATGCCTATCTCCAGCCAGGGGTAATGGTCAGATGTCTCCCAGGTACATCAGCATGGATAGACACCAACCGCATTGCTAAAATTGTACAGGAAGCAGAGAAAACATTGACGTCCTGGTACACATAGGTACTAACGATCTCACCAGTGAGTCAGTTGTGGAAACCAAGAAACACCTAACCAGGCTGGGTGATAAACTATCATCCATTTCATCTGGCATCTTCTTCTCTGAGATCCTGCCAGTCTGGGAGAGGGGTGGCCCCTTTTTGGCCGACACCCTGACGGCTAAACACGGAAAATGACCACTACAATGACAGTCACTGTAATGGTCTGTTTCCGTGTTTCGCTTTCCCCCAGTGTCCTGCCCCCTCTCCAGACCAACTCCAACTTGGAGTTGAGAATCCTAAAGTCTGGGGGTGCGGAGGGAAGAGTCCCCCACATGGGGCGGCACAATACCTGCATTGGTATTGTGCCGTCGCTGTGTGGGTGGTCGACAGATTTACTGTCAACCAAACTTGGTACTTCCCTGGGAGAGGGTGGCAGATGGATGGAAGGTGAGAGAAGGGGAGATAGGGGAGCTAAACATGTGGCTCAAGGGCTGGTGCCAGGAAAAAGGACACAAATTTGTAGGGAACTGGCATCAATTTTGGGAGTGAAAGTTCTTTAAATTTGATGGACTGCATCAAACTAAGGAGGGAACCAGTGCATTGGGGCAGACGTTTGATGTCTTTGCAGAATATTTAAACAAGCAAATGGGGAGAAGGGTGCAGCACCCAATACGTCAAATGGGAAGAACATCCCTTCCCCCTCAGCTAGTGATCAAACAGGAGTTCAGCATGTTTGTAGTTCATTTGCATCACGAGGTAAGGGAAAAGGTCCTGCTCCCTATATGATGCACAGAGGTGTTACACGAGGTTCCTGCACCCTAATTGGTACCCCCACAGGTACACCTCAGACAGCTAGCATTTAGGCATATGTTACACTAACATATAGGGCTAAAGGCATCTACCGTATAAGAGTAGATGTCAGGATATGTATGCACATTATTGTTATACACTTTACTTTCCAATATACATGTATTTCTTGCTTACAGTATGTTAGAACATCTGTGTCCTTGTAATGATTATGATATATGAGTCGGCATTGCCATCTTTTGATGATTTATATTACTACACGGCTATGAACAAACTGTACCTCTTTGTTCCTACAAAGTGATGACTACTACAAAATTGTATAATGTTATCTTGGACTGAGGAGCCACCTCTAATTTAGCCAATAGGGCTCATCTCTGTAACTAGAAATGTTTCTGTCTTACAGTAACCATTGTAATTATCATAGGTATATAATGTAAGACATTACATCTTCTACCTCGGAGACCCCAGGAGACACGGATATTCCTCGACATATAGGGAACGCTTAGCATTGGCTCCCAGTTCCTATTGGTAAGAACTGCTTACGGCAACTGTGATTATCCTTCTGGTAGTAATAAACAAGCTTTATTACTCTTATGCAATGTGTCTGTGATTCCTTGCATGCCCATTATTGCCAAGAACCTGAGAGTAAGGTTTAGACCTCCTGACAATTGGTGACTGTGTGTAGGCAATATTTGGTGTTTGCAAAGTTCCACTTGTTGCTAGAAATGTTTCCCTTCCCAATGGGGACTGTAGGTGTGCATTCCCACACCACCTCTCCCGGTTCTCACCCACTTTGTAATTACTTGCAAAATCTGGCTGCTTACTGGGTGTGGTCGATGGCAACTCGACCCACCCCACAGCAGTTTTGAATTGCTAGCTTACAAGTGCACAGTAGCCGGACTGTGAACTAGTGCACCTGTTGTGGATCGATACATGGTACGGCACCTTTTCACAGTTTGATTTTTTGTTCCCTCCCTCACAATGGCCACTGTATCAAATATCTGCTCAGAACTGAGACTCGATGTCTCAAACTTCCTTGCCTCCCATGGGGGATGGGCTGACTTCGTGTGGGATACAAGTCAATCTGAAAACCCTGTACACAGTGATGAGACAAACAGCCAGAAAGCGAGAAGCTAAAGGGCTGTTGGTCACGGCTCTCTATGCTGCTCTGGAAGCCTCCGAAGTGAGGTTTCGATCCCTTGAACTGCAAATCTCATCTCTTAAGCAAGAGATGGGGTTGCAGGAAGCTGAATGTGTGAGATGTGAGCAGGATTTGGAGTCTGAACTCCAAACTCTGCAAAATTAAAAGGATTCCCTTTTGCATCATTCTGCTCAGTCAGGCGAGCAAGAACTTTGTATGCTGAAGCAGGAGTGTGAAAGTTTGAGACAGGATAAGGGTCAGGCTTTGCAAATGAATGACTTGTTAAGTAGAATGAATGAACAAATACGTGAGGAGTTGGGAGAGTTACAGGACAAGATAAAGCAAGTACGTAATCACTTAGGTTTAGCTAATAGGGAGAATCGCAAATTGAGCACCACGTATAGAGTGTTACAGAAGCAGATGCAGGATGAAGTGGATCAGAATGTTGCATGAGTGAGTCATGATGAATGTGAATCTAAAATGGCCAAACTGCACCATCAGCGAGAGGTGCTTGCTGGTCACGTCAAGGCAATGGGAGGCGTAGCCCCTGCCTTGTCAACGTTATCTGAAGGGGAGGAGTCAGATGATGACATTTCCCAGTGCAACACCCAGTCACACCCCTACTATGACCCAGACACCCCTCCCCACCATCTGCAACATGGCAGATCCTTGTCACATGACACCCATACCCTACGTCATCGACGGCATGATGCACATCATGGGCAAAGCCAACACGGCGACCCCCATGATGGGGAGAAGCAGGCCCAGGCCTTGTCCCGATGGCACCACCTATCACTGTTATTTCTGTGGACAATAAGGAAGAGATAGAGAAAATGATTGATGCCACCTTAGGCAATGGGACTCTACCCGACAGAAGTAAGCAGACACTCCAAACACAGATTAGACAGATGCTGCAGCAGACTGCAACTCGGGATGGAATGGTCCGCACTGTGGCAGAAGCCACGGCTCAGGTAGCCCTGGATGACGCACAAGGTAATCTACCTCCGCTTGATCATCCCAATAATCCCCTACAAATGGCCTACTCTGTTCAGCAAACAGCTGACAGCATTGGTCTGATGAGCCCATCCGACAACCTCAGTTGCCACTTGGAAAAGGTGCATGCTAAATGTGAAATGCTTAGTCTCGCTGCAGACTACCAGGTCCAGATCCTACGCCAGACCATTGATCCTGGACTGTGGGCAAAACTCCCTGATGTTGTCCGCCAGGACAGTCACGCCACCTTTGACGAAGTGGCAGTTGAGCTCATTTCTGCACACAATCCAGGTGTAGTAGGAGTGATGCTCGCATACCCTGTAAAACAGAATGCAAAGGAAAGTCCAGCGACTTTCCACCACAGGCTCTGGATGGCCTACCGAGCAGGGAAGCACTTTGCAGGAGAAGCCGCAGATGTAGACCACATTGAGTATAAGACACTGTTCCTTAGGAACATGATCCCTGCAGTAAGAGAAAAGGTAGCGCCAACCACCTATCCCATCATGGAGAGGTTTGCCGATATTCTTCAGAAAACAGAAAGAGTTTATCAACTCTATAGCCATGATTCCGGCCCCTGTTCCAAGAAGGTAGCTGTCATGGAAGCCATTCCGGAGGCCATGGCACACTACACGGTGGAGGGGCAGGCCCAAGAGAAAAAGCCCCTTCCCGTAGACAACCAACACCCCCAGCAGACTCAACAACAACAACAATCCTGGGGTGGGAACCAGAACTACCACAAAAATAAGAAACACCATAAAAATAACAAGGGTAAACAACAAAAATCAGGCCCCTCTCATAGGGAAATAGCCGATGAAAACCGGAGATTCTGAGATCTTCTCGGGCAAGTGTGCTCCATAACAGATGCCAACCCCATTCGGGCCCTTGCAGCAATACAACTAGGAGAGCAGGCTGCAGAGATACCAGAAGTCCAGGCTCTCAGGCCCTTACAGGCCTGAACCTGGAAGTGGCTCCCTATATAGCATCAGTGCAGCATGGTGAGATGGTTCAAAGGAACCAGGTCTAGACTCTCTTTCAAGAGCTCCCCCATGCCTCCACTTGTACAGATTGACAATTACAGGCCCCAGTCCATATTGTAAACAAGCTGTTCTTGGATACAAATGGAAGGCCCTGCACTGAGGCCGAAGTCAGGGGCCACCTACTGACAGTACTACTGGATACAGGCACGGCTGTGTCTGTATTACAGGATGACCACCCAAACACATCACCTTGGTCTACTGGACAGAGAACCAACATGTCTGGAGTAGATAGAACTAGGTTGCCTGCATACTGCTCCCTGCCACTGCCTGTGACACTGGGACACCTGAAGGCATATCATACCTTTCAGCTAATGGTACTGTATGATCACCCTAGTATAATCGGAATTGACTTATTGGCACCACATGGCTGTGTGGTAGACCTAGTCAGTATGTTACTGATACAAATTCAGGGACAATATCACACCATCATGATCCCTGATTCTCACGTAGTTGCAACAATTTCTGCAAACGACAAAGAGTATGATGTCATAGATTTGTTTAAGAACCATGAGCTGTTCCCAAAGCTACTCCCCATTCTGCAAAGACATCTGGAGGCATTTGCCACTAACAAGCATGATTGTGGTAGGATGCACACTGTCACTGAAGTGACAGGCCCAACACATGAGAGGCAATGGCAGTACCCCTTTCTGCCTGAGGCCTTGCCTTCTCTTAGGGAAACAATTAAATCAATCCTCAAGCAAGGTGTAATCAGGACATGTGTTTCCACTGCAAATTCTCCAGTGTGGCCTGTGAAAAAGCCCACAGGTGCCTGGAGACTTACTATTAACTAAAGGAGACTAAACCAGGTCACCCCCAGTTGTACCCCAACTGTAGCATCAGCACCAGATGTGCTATGACTACTGACCCCTGACCAACAATGGTTTAGTGTCCTGAATATTTTCAGTGGTTTCTGGTCATTGCCATTGGCCCCCAAAAGTCAATATAAGTTTGCCTGCACCTTTGAGGGCAGGCAATACATGTGGACCTGCTTACCACAGGGGTTCCACAACAGTCCCTCCTTGTTCCAGTTACATATGATGGTCACCTTTGAGGGTTTCTCTGCACCCCACTGTCTCTTACAGTATGTGGACGACCTGTTGTTGGCTACTGCCACACAGGAACAACATCTGGATCTCTTAGATGAACTACTGACCCTTATCCAGAGGGTAGGCCTCAAATGTAACCCTGCAAAAGCACAACTATGTCAGAAAGAGGTACTCTTTCTGGGCCTGAGGATAACAGACCTAGGCCAAAGCCCTACCTAGAAGAAGATACAAGGATTGCAAGATCTGCTACTGCCTACTAGCGTGGCCACCCTTAGAAGGTTTCTAGGTATGGTAAACTACTCTAGAGATTTTATTTGTAATTTTGCTCAAAAGGCCACTCCTCCGTATGAATTACTGAAAAAGGATATCTCCTGGAATTTGGGTCCCATTCACATCCAAGCTGTGACATCACTGAAACAGGCATTGGCCTCAGCCCCAGCTTTTGTTAACCCTAATCTGGCCTTGCCATTCCATCTGGAGTGTGCTACCTCTGACATTGCTATGTCTGCAGTACTGGCCCAGAAGGTTCATGGCATCCTGAGACCCATTGCCTATGCATCACAGCTCTTGACCCCAGTGGAACAGAAGTACAGCCTTTGTGAAAGGAACCTTCTGGCCACCTACTGCACTGTCAAGCACTTTCTGTATATCATTGGGTACTCCCCCCTGATTATTAACACAAACCACACCCCAACAAACTTTCTGCTATCAGACAGAGTAAAGGATGGGTCAGTCTCTAATACTAGGCTGACACACTGGTCTCTCCTTCTGCAAGACAGAGATATTAAGGTCCACCCAACCAAAATGCCATCCATGCTAGTGAATGGTCTATTTTTCCAAGGAGAACCCCACGACTGTACACTGCAGCCACCTGATCTACCAGAACCAGGTCCTTTCCTTCCTGCTACACCACAACTACTTAAGAACACCTCATTGTGCCATGTCTTTATAGATGGCTCAGCTTCCTACTACCAAGGAGAACATATAGCAGGAATGGGCATATTAGTCATTTATCCTTATGGTAACACTGTTAAGATTTCTAAGCATTGCAGTGTGGCATCATCACAGTATGCTGAGATGGCAGCGGTGGCCTGTGCTCTCGGGTTCATTGAGCATGGAACCTAGGATACCATCATTTTTACAGACCCTAACTGGGTTTGTTGTTCCCTTACAGAATTCCTTCCTTTCTGGCAGAAGAACTCCTTTACCTCCTCTGATGGCAGCTCAGTGAAGCACAAGGAACTGATAATATACATTCACTCACTGGCACAGAAGTTTGCACACAAACTCTATGTACACAAAGTTAAGGCCCACTTGATACACAATCCCTATCATGCCTTCAATGACACTGCTGACACCCTTGCAAAGGAAGGGGCCCAAAGGGGGGACACCTGGATGATGGATCATCCAGAGGCCAAAGCGGCCGTACACATTGCAGCAGTCAGGAAGAAGCCTGAACCTCTTTCCCCCTTGGATTTGTCAGCAGCCCAGCATGCTGACTCTGAACTCAAAGACGTGTTCAAATTTCTGGACAAAGGTACTGAAAAGAATCTACCTACCCACAACCCCTACCGAAGACATGAAGGTAAGTTGCACCTGTCCTCTGATGACAAGCTCATCTGGTATCAACCAGATGACACCCCCACCAAATTGTGGGTGGTTCCTCATCATCTTAGGTCTGAATTTCTGCACCAAGTGCATGACACCCCAACTGGTGGACACCAGGAAGTGGAAAACACACTCCAAATGCTCAAGACCACCGCCTGGTGGCCTGGTGTCACCAAGGATGTCAAACAGTACATAGACAACTGCCTTGTTTGTGCACAAAATGACCCTATTCCTATGAAATGTAATGCCAAGCTACTACCACAAAGGCATTCTGGCCCTTGGCATGCCATACTGATTGATTTTATTGGTCGCCCCCAACCAATACCAGCAGCAACAACAAGTATGCCCTTGTGGTAACTGATCTCTTCTCTAAGTGGGTCAAAGCTTTCCCCACTAAGACATGCACTGCTAAAACCACTGCCAAAATCCTGGTGGAACAAATTTTCTCCAGGTGGGGTCAACCTCTTAAGGTACACTCAGACAAAGGAACCAGTTTTACAGGTGAGTTGATGAAAGAAGCTCTTGAACTCCTTGGAGTTCATCAGAAGTTCCACATACCCTACCACCCACAATCTTCAGATCAAGTAAAGAAAGCCAACAGATGGATTAAGCAAATGCTTTCCAAATTCATTGAGGACAATCCCAAGGATTGGGATTCCCTATTGCCGTTACTTCTTATGGCAATTAGGGGCACACCTTCAGCCACCACCCAGCTGACGCCCTTCAAGGTGTTGACTGGTAGAAGTATGAGATTACCTGGACACCTGTTGTTTGACCTGCACACCCCCACTGCAGACTGTGTCTCAGTGGACCAATATGTGGAAAAACTCAGACAAGACCTCATACACACTCATTTGTATGCTGCTAACTGCATGGGCAAGACTGAGCAACAGTCCAAAATTCAGTTTGACAAACACGCACAAGAACTGGATTGGCAAGTTGGGGATCAGGTAATGGTTCTCAGATTTGCACATTCCACACATTCCTTCTTCAATAAATGGGAAGGACCCTATCCCATTGTCAACAAGCTCAGTTCAGCAGTCTATCAGGTTAGACTCATGCAAAACAACAAATTGACTGAAAATGATTACATGCAAACCAGCTGAAACTGTATAAAGGAGTATAATTACTTTTCCTCACCCCATTGGGCAGAATAGTACTAATTTACTAATGTTTGATTTTCCTTTTCAGATACACTGACAATATGACCATGTTGTTTTATTTTCTCCTCATCTCAGAAGTTATCCCCTGCATCCACGGCATGGTAAAGCACCTCTTTCCTCACCTTGATCCACCTGCAACTACACCAGAGGGAGTCTCCATCAATATTCCCAACAATCTAATTACTGTTCAGGAAGGTTCAGATGCCTACCTCACTGCCTCAGTTGTTGCTCCTGATAAATCTACCCTACAAATTGAGTGGCAAACTAAATCTCAAGGACAAGTATTCCCCATGGCCAAGCTCTCCAAGGGAACTTTCAATGGATGGCCCAATGCAAAATTATCCCCAAATGGTACTTTGTCCTTGTTCCAGACCTCTCTCAGGCATTCTGGTTTATACAATATCAATGCCTTAATTGACCCTTCATATTGTAATTCATTGTCTAAAGACTCTGTCAGGAAATGTTGTGCTGTACACAACGTGGCCTCTGCTGCCATATATCTCTCTGTGTTACCCCTACTGAGAAACAGCTTTTGGAATGTCCAAAACAAACCTCTGGTCCTCGTAGTGGTCTCACAGCCACTGCTCTACATGGTGCACTTATTAATAACTTACAATTTATGCATATACCTGTTTTGTTCAACTTAACTTACTGGAATATGAAAGAATTTGGTATGTGTCATACTACTAACACATCCTTGTTTTATAGTACTTTCTTTCTTGATAGTTTAGTAGCTTTCCAGAGCTGTAATCAAGACCCTATTGCTGAGTACACACCACCGAGCATAGAGGCAATTTTAGGAAAAAACCTAATACAGATGATCAAAGTCATAAACGTAATACACGTGACACAGCTGATGTCACTGGTTTCACAGGCACCATCACTAGTGATTTTGGTACAGCAATGTCCACCTGGAACAAGGCCGACATTGCTGCTATTAAATCACATTCACAGAAGTTCCAAACTGGTTTGGTGAATGATGTAATACCCCCATTGCATGGTGTGAATATCCTTAGTGAGGAAGAAAGATACACTGTATACAATATGCACAACTTTGCTAAGGCATTTTCAGATTCAAAAGATAAGATTAACGTACTTATAGCACAAAACAATAAAGAAGCAGATAAACAATACATTACCCATGAAATATCATGCTCAGCACTTACATTATCACTACCATCAATAATCTCTTCCATGATCTAGAATCCGGAAGACTCCCTGATATCATATATGACAGACATATCTCTAAATGTATTTTCCTCAATGTAAATCCTCTGTGTTGCCATGTGTATGCTACAAACTCTAACTATTCCAATTTCTGCTGCTAGGAATTTGGGTCTTGTGACCAGGCACCCTAATACTGGTCCATGTTTTACTTCTAAGAAATATTCCATTAAGTTTGTGTCTTTCACTGTTTGTTTACCATGTTTTGATCCTACTACAGCTATATTTGATAAACTCACATCTGTACACTCCATTGGGCACCTTGATGATGACATCTACAGAGAACGCCTTGATTTGCCTCCTCTTGGTTTTCCATCCTCTTCTGGATGCATGGGTCTCGTCACACATGGACTGTTGTGAGAAGAAAGGGTATATTTATTTGTGTCAATGTGACGTATTTGATGTTATTAAACCTGTATGTGGCTATTCCCCAGACAGTATTGATTGGTCATTTTCCATGGACGATGACATCACCACTAATGGAACAGAATACCTGGACTCAACATCTGCTCCAGACAATTCCAAGTTATACCAGAGAGGAGGTTCACTGCCTGTCAACATGGATTTCCAAACAGACTTATACTTGCCCAGTACAGTTGCAAAAATGGAGACTGCCTACAGTGAAAATACAATGTAACTCGGACGGTGAGTACTGTGTTGTTACTAACTATAAGACATTTATGTATGGTTCACAGTCATGTTCTATTGATAGTTCTAACTTTTGTTTTGTCCCCCATCAGAAAACCGTTATTGGACACACAGTTATTACCCCTGTTCCTCTGATGGACGCTGATATCATTGGTGGTAACCCTGATTATCTGCTTACTCTTTCAGAGTATTTACCTTACTTTAATGTACACCTGATCCCCTCACTATGACTTTAAAATCACTTTTAGAGAGAAAAGACACCCATCTCATCTACATCAGCAATAATATCTCCAAAGCTAATGAAGCTGTCCTTGCACTTATTAATGATGGTGATATGAATAGTGCACTTACTAACACTTGGTTAAAAATCACCTTTAAAGGTTTTGATATTATACAAGCATTTTTGATATTTTTTCATATTATCATGATCTGCTGCCTACGGCACACATTTGACCAACACCATGAGCAGTGGGGGTTCCTTTACAAGGCTCACGTGTCGGGTCTGTAAATGACCCCTGCTCCCCATCCATTTCCTTATTCTTCCTTGTGTTGCCCTTGAGAGGCAACAAGGGGGGGAATGTTACACAAGGTCCCTGCACCCTAATTGGTACCCCCACAGGTACACCTCAGACAGCTAGCATTTAGGCATATGTTATACTAACAAATAGGGCTAAGGGCATCTACTGTATAAGAGTAGATGTCAGGATATGTATGCACATTATTGTTATACACTTTACTTTCCAATATACGTGTATTTCTTGCTTACAAGATGTTAGGATATCTGTGTCCTTGTAATGATTATGCTATATGAGTTGGCACTGCCATCTTCTGAAGATTTGTATTACTACATGGCTATGTGCAAACTGTACCTCATTGTTTCTACAAAGTGATGACTACTACAAAATTGTATAATGTTATCTTTGACTTAGGAGCCGCCTCTAATTTAGAAAAAAGGGCTCATCTCTATAACTAGAAATGTTTCTATCTTGCAGTAACCATGGTAATTATCATAGGTATATAATGTAAGACATTACATCTCCTACCTCAGAGACTCCAGGAGACACAGAGATTCCTCGAGGTATAGGGAATGCTTAGCATTGGCTCCCAGTTCCTGTTGGTAAGAACTGCTTAAGGCAACTGTGATTATCCTTCTGGTAGTAATAAACAAGCTTTATTACTCTTATGCAATGTGTCTGTGATTCCTTGCATGCCCATTATTGCCAAGAACCTGACAATGAGGTTTAGACCTCCTGACAGTGGAAACACCAGACCTCACCCAAAAACTAACACACTGAAATCTGGCTAATGGAATATCATGTACACAAATGCTCACAGTCTGGGAAACAAGATCCCACACCTACAGACAATAATGACAGAGGCTTAACTGGACATAATAGCCATTAGCGAGACATGGTTCACCAGTAACCACACTTGGGAGACTTTAGTACCCGGCTATGTACTGTTCAGAAGAGACCAAGTGCAAAAGGGGGGTAGAGTGGCCCTAGATATCAATGAAAATATCAAAGCTACAGAAATCCAGAATACACATAAGGAGCCAAAAGAACTGTGGGTCATCCTGGAAACAGGAAATGGGACAGCCATACGAACTGAGGTTGTCTACAGGCTTCCAGACCAGGGGGAGGACATAGACACATTACTGTTAGAAGATATACAAAACATGACAGTTAAAGGGGAGGTTCTGATAATGGGAGACTTCAACATGTCAGATACAGATTGGTCAATACCAGCAGGAACATCTGCCAGAACTAGACACATAGTGGATTCCCTGCAAGGGGAGGGCCACAAACAACTGGTACAACAACCCACAAGAGACAGGGCTATCCTAGATCTAGTACTGACTAACAGGGAAAGGATCACAGATTTCCATGTAGAAGGTCACCTGGGGGTCAGCGACTGGTATGGTTCAATTTGACCACTAGAACTAAATCGTCCCATTCCAAGGCAAAACTATAGGACTTCAGAGGAGCTGACTTTGATAAAATGGCCAACAGAGTTAAGCTAGCCCTGGCAAGAAGAAATACAGGTGAGGGGGTACAGGCAAAGTGGGCGAGCATTAAGGATGCAATACCTGAAGCAACATCCCATTGTGTTAGAGAGAAAAGGAAGTGCAAAAGAAGAAGGAAACCACTCTGGTTCTCAAAAACAGTAGCAGAAAAAGTCAGAGCCAAAAGGCTGGCCTTCAGGAAATACAAGGAAATGCAGTGGAATGAAGATAGGGAGGCATATCAAACTTCTCTAAGGGAACCAGGGAAGGCAGTAAGGCAGGCAAAGGCCCAAACCAAGGAAACACTAGCACAAACAGTAAGAGAAGGTGACAATATTTTCCATAGATACATTAGTGAAAGCAAAAAGTCCAGAGGGGGTATTGCTAAGATCAAAGGGGATAAGGGAGCATGTGAGGAGGAGGACCATCTAAAAGTATATATCCTAAATAGATACTTCTGCTCAGTATTTACTGAAGAGAAGGTAGGGCAGGGCCCACAGCTCAGCACCAAGGACACATGGGGGAAGGGAAGTGTGCACTAACCCCTTCACAAAAGAAAGGGTCCTACAAGAGCTCAATAAGCTCAGGGTGGACAAGGCAATGGGACCTGATGACATACATCCCAGGGTACTAAAGGAGCTAAGGGTGGAACTAGCAGAACCATTAGCAGAACTGTTTAGTGAGTCTCTGAGCACAAGAGAGGTCCCAGAAGACTGAAGAAGAGCTCATGTGATCCCACTCCACAAGAGTGGTAGCAGGGAGGAGGCAGGGAACTACAGACCAGTCAGTCTTACCTCAGTAGTGGGCAAGATTATGGAGGCACTCCTTAAAGGAAGGATAGTACAACACCTGGAATCCATAGGAGCACAGGATCCAAGACAGCATGTGTTTACAACAGCAAGGTCTTGTCAAACTAATTTCATAGATTTTTTTGACTGGGTAACCAGAGTGGTGGACCAAGGGGGAGCAGTTGATGTCTACCTTGACTTCAGCAAAGTTTTCGATACTGTTCCACATAGAAGTTTGATTAGTAAGTTGAGTAGGCTCAGCATGGGTCAGAAGTTAGTCAGCTGGGTGGAAAACTGGTTAACAGGCAGAAAACAGAGAGTTGTGGTAAATGTTATACAGTCAGAAGAGATGCAAGTCACAAGTGGGGTACCTCAGGGATCAGTCCTGGGGCCAGTCCTCTTCAATATCTTTATCAGTGACATTGCAGATGGACTGGAGGGTAAGGTTTGTCTGTTTGCAGATGACACCAAGATCTGCAACAGAGTAAATGATCCAGATGGGGTGGGCAAAATGAGAAGAGAGATGGATCAACTGGCAAAATGAGAAGAGAGATGGATCAACTGGCAAAATGGTCAGAAGAGTGGCAACTAGGGTTTAACACAAAGAAGTGAAAGATCATGCACATGGGGAAGAGAAACCCTGAAGCCACCTATAGGCTGGGAGGGGAGTTGCTGGCAGTCACAAAGGAAGAAAGAGACTTGGGCATCATCATCATCACAGATGACCTGAAATCATCCAAGAAGACCACTAAAGCAGTAGGCAAGTCTAGGGGGATGTTGGGGTGTATTAGTAGTGGTATCACAAGTCGTAAGAGGGAGGTAATAATCCCTCTTTACAAGACACTGGTTAGGCCCCATCTGGAGTACTGCATGCAGTACTGGAGACCACAACTTCACAAGGACATTAACCAAATTGAGGCAGTCCAGAGAAGGGCAACCAAAATGGTGCAGGAACTGCATCAGAAAACATATGAGGACAGATTAACGGAGCTCAATATGTATACCCTAGAGCAAAGGGGGGAGAGAGGTGATATGATTGAAACATTCAAACACCTTAAGGGCATTAACAAGGTGAAAGAGTCTAACATGTTTCAATATAAGAAAAATAGCAGGACAAGAGGACACAGCATGAGATTAGAGGGAGGCCAATTAAGGGGTAATGTGAAGAAGTTCTTTTTCACAGAAAGGGTGGTGAATGCATGGAATGGCCTACCTCAGGAAGTGGTGGATATGAATACAGTACAGGGCTTCAAACAGGCATGGGATTGGCATAAGGGAGCAATACAGATGAGTATGAATAGACAGGCCATTGACAGAGCAAAGGCCAATGGCACATTCATAAGGTAGAAAAAGAAATGGGCAGAATGGATGGGCCTTGCGGTCCTTATCTGCCATCAACTTGTATGTTTCTATCTCAGAGACCTGAGCCATCCAATACCATGACTGGGATCTCATGATCCCGGGATAGGTGTTCCGCAGGGACCGGGATGGGAAGGGTGGCTATTTATGTCAGGGAGGGGATACTGTGTACCAGGGAGGAGGGGATGAGGGGAGGCCAGAAGCCATATGGGTATTGTTCCAAAGCCCTAAAGATAAGAAGCTCAGGATGGGGGGGTGTACAGGCCACCCTCACAGAGTGAGGAGGTGGACAGGGAATGAGGGAGCAAATCAGGAAGGTCTGTGGCAAAGGGAATACAGTTATAGTGGAAGACTTCAACCTACCTGGGGTTGACTGGCAGATAGTAACTACAGCACACACCAGGGAACAGATGCTGCTGGAGACTATCCAAGACAGCTACCTAGTGCAAGGGGTGATGGATTCTACTAGGGAGCAGAACACACTGGACTTGGTGCTAACAAATGGGGATCAAGTCCAGGATGTGGTAGCACAGGACCCTCCAGCAGGAAGCGACCACTGCTCAGTGTGGTTCCTCCTCAACACAGGGAGGGAGTCGGCTAAGACCAAGACAAGAGTGTTGGACTTCAGGAAGGCAGATTTTGCCAAAATGGGCAGCATCCTAGAGGTATATTTAGTTAAAATTAACCCAGGGATGGATGCTGAAAAGAAGTAGGCAATCATTAGGAAGGGGCTGAATGAGGCCACGAACACGTGTGCCAAATCTTAGAATAAGCAGTCCAGGTAAAAAAAAAACCTAGCTGGCTCAGCAAGGAACTGGAGGTGAAGGTGACGGAAAAAAGATTAGCCTTCATTAAGTCCAGAAAATCGGGGCGTGAGGAGGATAGGGAGGTGTTCACAAAGGCATCTAGGGAGGTGACAAGGTCAGTCAGGGCAGCCAAAGCAGCAAAGGAGCTGAAGTTGGCTCAGGGTGATCAGAGAGGGGGAAAAGGGGTTCTTTAAATACATAAGGGAAAAGAGGAGTTGTAGGGATGACATTGTTAGAATCAAGAAAGGGGAGATGGGCAGAACAAGGGGAAGATCAGGCAGAGGCACTCAATGAGTATTTCTGCTCGGTGTTCACGAAAGAAAGGGATGGCCCAATACCGCAGGAGAAAGGGGGCAAGGGTGGAGGGGGGCAGAGATAACAGATAGGGTCATCCAAGAGGACAGAGTTCTGAAGTGGCTTAAAGCCTTGCGGGTGGATGAGGCACCAGGACCAGATGGTGTACACCCAAGAGTCCTGAAGGAACTGGCAGAGGTGTTGGCAGGCCCTCTGACGGACCTGTTCAACACCTCCTTGGAGACAGGGAATGCACCTAGGGACTGGAGGATGGCTCACATAGTGCCCCTTCACAAGAGTGGACCCAAGGACCAACCTGGCAACTGCAGACTGGTGAGCTTGACTTCCATAGTGGGGAAGTTGATGGAGACCACTCTGAAGGAGAGATCAATAACCTTTCTCAATAGCAATGGTCTGTAGGATGAGAGACAGCATAGGTTTGTCACGGGAAGATCTTGCCAAATTAACCTGATTGACTTCTTCAACTGGGTCACTAGGGTGGTTGATGAAGGCCATGCTGTGGATGTCCTGTATCTGGACTTCAGCAGGGTTTTCATCTCGGTGCCGCACAGGAGATTAATAAGCAAGCTGAGAGGCATGGGAGCAGGGGAAAAACTGGTGGGGTGGGTGGAGAGCTGGCTGCAGGGCAGACAACAGAGGGTAGTTGTAAAGGAGACATCCAAGCCAAGGCCAGTAACAAGTGGGGTACAGCAGGGTTCAATGCTGGTCCCGGTTTTGTCTAGTGTCTTTATTGGAGGCATTGCAGAGGGGGTCAAGAGTAAGATCAGCCTGTTCGCGGATGACACTAAGATTTGTGCAAAAGCGAACAATGAGGAAGGGAGGCAGGCACTTACAGGGGATCCAGCTAAACTCAAACACTGGTCTAGGGAGTGGCAGTTGGGGTTTAATGCTAAGAAGTGCAAGGTCATGCACCTCAGAGCCAGAAATCCCAGGAAGAGCTACTGGCTGGGGGGGAGTGCAGGTAACAGCTTCAGATGAGGAAAGGGACCTAGGGGTAATAGTTACAGGGGACATGAAGGTATCAGCACAGTGTAGGAGGGTGACAGCAAGGGTAAATAGGATGCTGGGGTGTATTGCCAGAGGGATCACCTCTAGAAAGGGGGAGATCATCCTGCCACTGTATAGATCACTGGTGAGGCCACACTTGGAGTACTGTGTACAGTACTGGTGCCCATACCTCAAAAAGGATGGGAGATTACTGGAGGGGGTGCAGCGTAGGGCTACAAAAATTATCACGGGATTCGGGGAATTGTAATATGAGGAAAGGCTGAAGGAGCTCAATATGTACTTGCCGGAAGAGAGAAGGGAAAGAGTCAAAGAGCGACTGCACGACTTCTGAAGCAAGTGACCACTCATGAGGATCCGCTTTTGTCCTGCTGAGTTGGTCCACCAGATCATTCTGAGCTCCCAGCAGGTAAACTTCCTGGATCAGAATTTTGTGCTTGAGGCACCATTCCCATACTTTCATGGCTTCTCTGCATAGAGAGTAGGAGTGAACTCTGCCCTGCTTGTTGATATAATACTTTACCGCTTTGTTGTCCGTCTGAAGGATTACCTTCTGGCTGAAGACATCCTCCAGAACTCTAAAGGCGTACAGGACTGCTCTCATCTCTAGAACATTTATGTGAAGGTGAGACTCTTCCTGGGTCCACACTCCCCGAGTGTGGAAATCCTGGCAGTGAGTACCCCAACCAAGTAGGGAAACATCTATGGTGATGGTGATCTGAGATTCTGGTGGGGCAAAGGGCAGCCCCTGTAGGAAGTTGTACATTTGCATCCACCACCCCAATGACCTCCACAGCAGTTATGTTACCTTGATGGGATAAGACTGTGGATGTGTCATCGGGTTCTATAGTGGTCCTCATGTGCAACCGAGCTAGAAGCATGGTGGGTGGGCAGAGAGGGACAGTGAAAAAGCAAGGATACTGAATGAATACTTCTGTTCAGTATTCACAAAAGAGGAGGTGGGGGAGGTGCCTAATCCAATTAACAGAAGCACTCTGGATGGGGGGGGGCAATCCCAGTCCTTTCACAGAAGAAAGGGTTCTGAAAGAACTCCTCAAACTGAAGATGGACAAAGCAATGGGGCCTGATGGAATTCACCCCAGAATTCTAAAAGAATTAACCAGAGAACTAGTGATACCACTGACTGCCCTTTTTAACAAATCATGGGAAGATGGTGTGGTACCTGAGGACTGGAGGAAGGCAGATGTGATTCTCCTTCACAAAAGTGGGACCAAGACAGAGGCAGGAAACTACAGACCTGTCAGTTTGACCTCTGTGGTAGGGAAAGTGATGGAATCACTTCTGAAGGAAAGAACTGTTGAGTACCTAGAGGCCAGTGGGGCACAGGACCCAAGGCAGCATGGGTTCGCAGTGGGAAGGTCATGTCAGACGAATCTAATAGATTTCTTTGACTGGGTGACCAAAGTAGTAGACCAGGGAGGGGCTGTGGACATGGCCTACCTAGACTTTAGCAAGGCATTTGACTCAGTCCCACACAAAAGATTAATAGTCAAATTAACCAGCCTGGGAGTGGGTCCCAGGGTGGTAGCCTGGGTAAAACACTGGCTGGACAACAGGACACAGGAGGTAATTGAAAATGGAGTCCACTTTGAAGAAAGAGGGGTTACTAGTGGGGTACCGCAGGGTTCAGTACTGGGTCCAGTCCTTTTTAATGTTTTTATAAGTGACATTGCAGAGGGACTGGAAGGAAAAGCATGCCTCTTTGCAGATGACACAAAGATCTGCAACAGGGTTGATACACAAGGAGGCATGGAAAGGATGAGAAGGGACTTGGCAAGGTTGGAGGAATGGTCAGAAGTATGGCAGCTTGGATTCAATGCAAATAAGTGCAAAATAATGCACATGGGAAACAAAAACCCAAGGGAAGATTACACAATGGGGGAGGGTAGTAACAACAACAAAAATGGAAAAGGACCTGAGGTAATCATATCAGATGACCTTAAGGTTGGCAAGCAATGTGAGAAGGCAGTAGGGAGGGCTGGGGGAATACTGGGATGTATAGGGAGAAGCATCACCAGTAGAAAACAGGAAGTTGTTATCCCCCTGTACAGACAGTTGGTGAGACCCTATCTGGAGTACTGTGTCCACTTCTGGAGACCCCATCTCCGCAAGGACATAGACAGGATGGAGGCAGTCCAGAGGAGGGCAACTAAAATGGTGCAGGGTCTGCAAGAGAAGCTATACGAGAAGAGACTAAAGGAGCTTAATATGTATACCCTTGAGGAAAGGAGGGAGAGGGGGGACAGGATAGAAATGTTTAAGTACCTCAGTGGAATCAACAAAGTCCAAGAGGGTAGCATCTTTCAGAAAAAGAGATGTGCAAGAACAAGGGGACACAATTTGAAGATAGAGGGGATGGCTCAGGGGCAATGTGAGGAAGTATGTTTTCACAGAGAGGGTGGTGGACGCATGGAACAGCCTTCCTGAGGAGGTTGTGGGGTCAAAAACTGTGGGAGAATTCAAGAATGCACGGGACAGACATAAGGCAATTTTTTTGTGGGGTAGGAAGAAATAGGCTGTTGGTTAAATAGGATCTGCAACTTATCCTCTAGGTAGGAAAATGGGCAGACTAGGTGGGCCAAGCGGTCCTTATCTGCCATCAAAGTCTATGTTTCTATGTGAAGATGGAGGAGGTCATGAGGCCTAACATCCGTTGCATGGAGTGGGTTCATACAGGGTTATTCTCTCTGATGAAATGAGCCACCTGGAGAATGTCATTCCTCCTGCCCTCTGGGAGAAAAGCCTTTGCTTTTGCAATATCTAATAGGGCTCCTATGAAGAGGAGTTGCTAGGAGGGATGAAGCAGTGACTTTTCTAGACTCAGCAAGACCCCCATGGAGGTGAGGAAATGAGGTGCTGTGATCACTGTTTTCTGTGTCTCCTGCCTTGACGGGTTTGCCAAAAGCCAGTTGTCTAGGTATGGGAAGACTTGAACACTGAGCTTTCAAAGGTGTACAGCGAGATCTGTGAAACACTTCGTAAAGACTTGAGGTGCTGAGGAGAGCCCAAAGGGCAGGACTCTGAACTGGTAGTGTTGTCCCAAGGCCACAAAGCATAGGTACTTGTGGTGATTTGGGTGTACTGGAATGTGCTGGTAGGCATCTTGAATGTCCAGTGATGCCAACCAGTCGTGTTGCTGGAGAAGTGGCAGAAGTGGCCCCAAGGAGACTATCTTGAACTTCTCTTGGAACAAGAACTTGTTCAGTTTTCTGAGGTCGAAAATGGGGCGCATGCCTCCTGTCTTTTTCGGAACCAGAAAGTAATGGGAGTCGAAACCTATGTTTCGTTCCACCCAGGGAACTACTTCCACTGCCCTGTTTTTGAGAAGGCCCATAATCTCAGAAGTGAGAAGGTCCTGACTGCGTGGGTCATAGACTGTGTTGTCGCTTGGGCAGGAGGTCTGGAAGGATCTCTGCAAAGCTGAGAAAAAACCTTCCTGGACAATCCTGAGGACCCACTTGTCTGTGGAGATAGACTTCCATTGGTCATAGAAGTGAGTCAGTGACCTCCCACTGCCGTGGAAAGTTTCACCTCGGGCAATTTGAGGTGAGATTGGGGCCAGACTTTCAGACGGTGACACTGGATGCTTTCAGCCCTTGTGCCTTCTGCTGTGTTTTCTTCTGCGGCTGAGGAGGCTGGTTCCTATTTGGGGCTACTCAGCCTCTGCCATGAAAGGACTGCCTGTTACAAAAAAACTGATGATTCCTGCCTTTCTGAGGTGCTGAAGGAGTCGGCCTCGCTGTTTTAATGGCAGTCCTGGTTTTCTGAGTGGCCTCCAGTGCTTGTTCCACCTGTGGGCCAAACCGATAATGTCTATCAAATGGGAAATTCATCACCTGCTGCTGTGCATCAGAGGAAAATCCTGATGTCCTAAGCCAGAAATGTCTCCTAATACAGATTCCAGCAGCTGCTGCCCTTGATGCTATATTGCAAACATCCACGGCAGCATTAAGCTGATGGCTATTGCATTCTATACCTCTGGTAACAGTACGTTAAAGTTCCATCTTGGAATCGGACTCTGGAAGTGCTTCCACCAAAGATTTAAGGGAGGCCCACAGGACATATCCATACTGGGAGAAGTGTCCTTGTTAGCTAGCAATACACATGCCCTGTCCTGGGGGGACTCTGTTATTTTTTTCTTTCCGAGTGTGGTGGGCGGGGATCCGCGCAAGAGGCCAATTTGTTTATTGGCCATCTCCCTTCTTTTAACCTGCAGCCTTTTCTGTGTCACTCAGTGATAGAGGGGGGAAGGGCACACTTGGGGACTAAAAGAACGTTTGAGCAGTAAGGAGACTGTATGTAAAATTATGTGTAGGGGTCTGGCCTCTCTTGATGGGTTCCTCATTCAGGAGGTTCCCTGAGGGGGGTGGGACAGACCCTTAGGTGTCCTCAAATAGCCCAGCTTTATTTTCATCTATTTTATTTGGATAGCTGGGTTACGGGAATATGTTTCTTCTCTTGACAAATTAAGAGGGGAACCCTGGGTGGGGCCCTGCTTTACCACCGTACTTGGACCTAATAGAGAGATAGTGACGGTGTGGCCAGCAGGCTAACCCACAATATCAAAGGGGGCTTTTAACATTTTTGTAATGGGGGGAAGAGGGAAGCTAGGTGGTGAGAAAAAGTTGGTAACCACCTCACTAAACTTCTGTTAAAGGGATGCAGTTTCACTAGATTAGATAAGCGCCTGTTGCGCAGGTTTTTCCACTTCTTTTTTCTTTCTTTTTTTTTGTTCTCTCTTTTGTTTCCTTTTGAAATGCTAAATAGAGAATTGAGGGGTTTTGAAGGGGTAAGATTAAAAGGGTGATACCAGACTCGATGGGGAGGGGGAAGGGGTTCTCTTTTAATTGGGAGAAAAAATTAAAAAGGTCAAGAGTCGAGTGGTGTGGGAGGGCTTGGCAGAGATGGGATGCAATGTGAAGGGTGGATCTTGGATCTGTGAATAAATATGGTGTTACCGGATGGCTAGTTTAAAAATGCTATCCTGGAATGTAAATGGTTTAAAAACAGCAGTGAAACAAAAACGTGTTTGGTCCTATGTTAAGAAAAAAAAGGTGGATGTTGTGATGCTACAGGAATTACATTTAACATGTGAAGAGCTTAAGCTGGTAGAAAGAAAATGGGGGTGTATAATGATAGCGTCTCACTTCACGTCCAGACGTCCAGGGCCAGAGGAACGTGTGTATGGTTTAGACTGGGGATCAGGGTACAGATTCACACAACTCAAAGGGACAGTCAGGGAAGATATGTTATAGTGAAGGCTATGGTGGAAGAGGAAATGCTAGTCCTGGGGTCTTTATATGGACCTACCTTCGACTGTCCAGAATTTTTTGAGCATTTAGCTATTACGATAGCAGTGTTTCCAGACAAAATGATTATAGGGTGTGACTTTAACACCTATTGGGACCCTTTGCTAGATCATTCAAAACCTCGTTTTAGACGCACCCCCAAAAGCGTGTTAGCTCTATGGAGATTAGCAGAGGAAAGGGCTCTGCAGGAAGTGTGGAGATTTAAACATTCAGATATAGAGGAGTTCTCTTTCTATTCCTATGCCCACAAGGTCTATACAAGACTAGATTATTTCCTGGTTTCGTCTATTTTTTTAGGGCGAACAAGAGAGATTGAATATGGCCCTATAATAGTGTCAGATCACGCCCCATTGTATTTAGAAGTGGATAAAGAGGTAGATGAAGGGGGTGTGCGTCAATGGAGAATGGATCCTACACTATTGTTTGATCCCCTGTATGTACAGCAAATGTCTAGGCGACTTCAGGAATTTCTAGAAAACAACAGAGTGAAGGACACTTCAGCAAGGACAACATGGGAGGCCTAGAAAGCCTTTGTAAGGGGGGAGACTATCTCTTGTGCAGACTTCAAAGGTAAACAAGAGAAACGAAGGGAGAACGAATTAGAATCCAATATAATAAAATTAGAAAAGCACATTATGAGTAGTCAGTCGCCTGGGGATAAGAAGAAGTTGAAGAGTATGAAGGGAGAGTATAACCAGTTGAGTTGTAAGCGTATAGAGAGGGATATCCTAATGTCAAAAGCAGGACAGTACTTTGAGGGGGAAAAATCAGGGAGATGGATGGCCTGGTTAATTAAGAAACAAAGAGCAGAGAGAACTAGATACATAGACAGTGTCAGCAGAGAAGGGCCTATGGCCCACCCAGTCTGCCCATTTGAGCTTGTAAGTTCAGTTTATGTTTTCCTAGAAGTCTGCTGCCCCTTACCCCTGACCTCCAGAATTCCTTTATGTCTATCCCATGCATTCTTAAATCCTGTGATTGTTTCAGCCCCACCACTTCCTCTGGCAGGGAGTTCCACTTGTCCACCACCCGTTCTATGAAGAAATTCTTCCTCACGCTTCCTCTGAATTGTCCTCCTCCTCCAACTTCATCCCATGCCCTCTAGTCCTGCAACATCTTTTCGCTTAAAAATAGTGTATTCCTGCACCCTGTTCCTCCCTGTAAGATACTTGTATGTCTCTACATATCCCCTCTTCCTCTCTCCTCCAGGGAGTACATGTTCAGTTCCTTCAACCTGTCTTCATAGGACTTGTGATGCAATCCATTCACCATCTTTGTTGCCCTCCTCTGAACCGTCTCTACCCCATCTATGTCCTTACGTAGGTATGGGCTCCAGAACTGTACACTGTATTCCAGGTGGGGCCTCACTAGTGTCTTGTATAGTGGAATTATGACCTCTCTTTTCCTGCTGGTGATGCCCCTGCCTATACATCCTAGCATCCTATTTGCTTTACCTGCTTCCTTGTCACACTGTTTCCCTACCTTGAGGTCATCAGAGATGATGACCCCAAGATCTCTTTCCTGCTTGGTGCATGCTGTATCCTCACCCCCCAACTGTTATATTGTGCCAGGGTTTTTGTACCCCATATGCATTATCTTGCACTTCTTTGCATTGAATTTCAACTGCCAAACCCCTGACCATTCTTCAAGTTTCTGCAGGTCCCTTCTCATTCTGTCTACACCCTCTGGTGTGTCTACTTTGTTACAGAGCTTTGTGTTATCAGCGAATAATGAAATTCTGCCTTCTAGGTCCTGCGCAATGTCACTGATGAAGAGGTTGAATAGGACCGGTCCCAGCACTGATCCCTGTGGTACCCTATTGGTCACTCTTCCCTCTGTGGAGTGACAGCCATTTACCACCACCCTCTGTGTGCTGCCACTCAGCCAGTTACCTACCCACCACACTACTGTCCTGCCCACACTCATATTCCCCAGTTTGTGTAATAGTCTTCTATGTGGCACAGTGTCAAAGGCCTTGCTGAAGTCCAGATAGGCCATGTCCACTGCCTCCCTGATCCACCTCCCTAGTCACCCAGTCAAAAAATTCAACGAGGTTGGTCTGACATGACCTCCCACTGGTGAAAACATGCTGCCTTGGGTCCTGTAGTCCATTGACAACCAGATGTTCCACCAATCTCTCCTTCAGTAGTGCTTCCATGATCTTCCCCACTACCGAGGTGAGGCTGGCTGGTCTGTAGTTCCCTGCTTCCTCTTTGTTCCCACTTTTGTATAAGGGGACTACATGTGCTGTCCTCCAGTCTTTGGGTACCTCCCCTGTTTCCAGTGATAACAGAGATTATTTAAGCCACATGATTTTTTGGGGGGCTCGTCTGTTCTAGCAATAGAAAATGTGAATGGGGACTGTACTTCCTCTGCCTGAGAGATAAACAAATACTTTTAAATCCTTCTATGAAAAACTATATACATCAGAATTCCCACAAGGAACAAATCTGGAGAGATTTATAGATAATATCTCCCTACCTACAATACCCAACCAAGTAAATGAAAAATTAGGGCAAGGGCTCAGTGCACAGGAAGTTAAGGAGGCAATATGGGCTTCAAGATCGGGAAGAGCCCCGGGGCCAGATGGCCTACCCCTGCAATTTTATAAAAAGTTCTGGGGAGACCTAAATCAGCTTTTTATGAGTATGGCAAGGGAGGTTTTGGAGGGAGAGGGGTTGACACCATCCCAACGGCTAGCTATTATAACAATTTTACCCAAGCCAGACAAGGATCCAAAAAAATGTGGATCTTATCATCCAATTTCTTTGCTAAACGCTGACTATAAGATAATAGCAAAAATATTGGCAAGGAGGTTGGAGGGGGCCCTGCTACAGGTTATTCACCATGATCAAGGGGGTTTTGTTATGGGTAGGCAGGCTAGGCATAATTTAAGATGGGTAATAAACATCATCTGGCAGGGGTCAAGAGGAAGAAAAGCTTGTGGGGGTCTTCTTGCATTGGATGCGGAGAAGGCCTTCAACAGGGTTGAGTGGCCTTTTATGTTTGCAGTACTAAAAAAGTTTGGCTTGCACCCGGTCTTCAGGCGATGGGTAGAATGGTTATATCAATCCCTGTGGGCCCAGATCCTTACAAACAATACGTTATCATCCCCCTTTTGGCTTCACAGAGGGACGAGACAGGGTTGTCCCCTTTCGCTATTGATATATGTCCTGACTATTGAGGTATTGGCGACAGCTATTAGACGTCATCAAGAAATAGAAGGTTTTATGTTTAATGGAAAAGAGCATGTTATCTCTCTCTTTGCAGATGATGTGCTATTATTTCTGGCTGACCCAGAAAAAGCTATGCCTGCCCTGACATTTCTTTTTAAGGAATATGGTCCTCTCTCTGGACATAAGATCAACTGGAATAAGAGTGTGTGGCTCCCCTTGCTAGATAGTGGAGGGTCCATACATATCAGTGGAATAGATATCCCCCCTAGAACAGTAATAAAATACTTGGGAATACTGCTTCCACAAAAGATAATGGATGTGAGGCACTTAAACTATAACCCATTGGCAATAAAAATTAAGGAACAATGTAGTAGGTGGAAGTACCTTCCCCTGTCTTTGATGGGAAGAGTAAATTTAGTAAAAATGCAAATATTACCTCAATGCCTTTATCTCCTCCAGACTTTGCCTGTTATGCCTCCGCTGTGTCACCTGAAATCGCTAGAGGGCTCTGTTACTTCTTTAATTTGGGCAAATCGTAGACCTAGGATTAGGAAGGAGGTGTTGTGGTAGCCATTTCATAGAGGGGGCTTGACACTCCCCAACCTGAAGTCATATGCTTTAGCGGCCCAACTAACATATATTATGGACTGCCAGGAAATAGGAGAAGGAACGAGGGCTTGGGTTACTACGGAGTCGCAATCCAGGGTGTTTTCGCCTTATGCCCAATACCTCCTTCCTTTAAGCTCTCACGAGGGGGATGGTGAGAAACCCAAAAACCTGTTCACTAATAATATGTTCAAGGCCTGGAGGATGGCTTCACAGATGATGGGGGACAAGGGGGGCGTGTCACCTGAGGGATCCATTTTGTATAGCTTGTGGAAAGATGGAAGGGCCCCCCCTCGGTCAAACGTGCTCTGGGGCAATGGGAAAGGAAAGGTGTCTTTCTCATATCTCATTTATTTGATAATGATTCCTTATTGAGTTTTCTTGAACTAAGACAATCGTATGATATTCACCCCTCGCACTACCTTATTTTTGTGGTAATAAGGTCCAGGTTGCTTAAATTAACTGGGACAAAGGGAGGTGAGCCATCTTTGAACAGAACGTCCCTGAAGGAGATTTTTCAGCATTCTAAAAAGCATGTTGGTGTGAAAGCACTGTCAGTATTATATAAAGCTTTATTAGGGGCTCAACCTGATAGGTTGCAGAAACTAAAGGAAAGTTGGGATAAAGAACTGGGCGGAAACGTGTTAACTGGAGGGGACTGGAACTTGGCTCTACGGAGTAGCAAGGCTGTCTCAGTAAATAATAGGCTACGAATTATCAACTATAATATTGTGAATAGAATTTATTATACCCCAGCTCTGGCACATAAGATTAATCCCCAGATTTCGGATCAATGCCCTAAATGTTGCGTACAGGGATGTTCGTTTTACCATTTACTTTGGGCGTGTCCAAAAGTAGGATTATACTGGAATGAGATAAATCAAATTCTAAATAAGGTTTTGGAATGTGAAATCCGACTTGATCCTGTGGATATTTTACTGGGGGTAACTAGAAATGAAGGGAGCCAACCAAAAGCCTTGCATCCTTTGAGAAGACTGGCTTTGGCTGTGGGTAAACAGATTTTAGCTCAAAATTGGATGGCCCAGGCCATGCCTACTATCGCCCAATGGGCAAAAGCCCTCTTAAATAATATGAAATTACCACATATCCAGTATAAAGTTTTGGAACGCCTAGATAAGTATGATTTGATATGGTCCCTCCTTGAGAGGGCACTGGGTAAGGAATGGTTTCCACTTTTTTAGGACGTCATCTATTGTGAAGACATTAATCTTTGTACAAACTGTGAGGGTCCTCTGGCTCTGGAACGTGGGATGGGTTGCAATAAATTGTTGAAATATTTTAGTATCCAGCTGGATAAATCGAGGGCCCTTTGGTAAAGAAAAAAAGAAAAGCCAAAATGAACTATAGCTAGTATGTCTCACTGCGTAAGCTGGTGATGTAGACAGATCTTGGAATGTACCCTAAATGATTTGTACATGAAATAAGATGTATGTGAACAAGATGTCATTGCCTTCCTGTTTCTGTAGAGCTCTTCTCAGTCCACTGACTCTTCAATAAATAAAGTTTAAAAAAAAAATACACATGCCCAATGTTGCGGCTGGGAAAACTCTTTTTCCCATGGTATCTATTTATGTGACTCCTTATTGATAGGACATGCTGATACTTTCTGGGAAGGACAGCCTTGTCATTCTCAGCAAGGATGACCAGCGAATCTGCGAACGGTTGTGAGGCTAAAATAGGCCTGTCCTTAGGAGGAATATACTTCCTATCTATGGTTTTCCAAATACTGTAGAAGGAATAACAGCAAGCCTGGCCCACACCACTTCAGACAAGGTTTCGAAGGGTGAGGGGACTGGAGGAATAAGGTTCACTGGAATATTTGGAACATGAAGCCACTCCAGGCACATGAACCTACCTGGCTCCACAGAAGAAGTCTATAATGCCAAGGATGCCCTCATATTCCTAAGCAGTGACTGGACGAGAGGTCTTTGACTGGAGCCTCACCTGGGAGTGAAGGTTTATATTCTAAATGGTAGACAGAATCCTAATCACCCTGTTCAGAAAGTAGAAAATCAGGGTCTGATTTGTCCTGCTCCAAGCAACCGTCAGAGGGAGCAGGGCTGCCCCTAAAGGGCCCTAGCATGGTCTGGGAAAGGGATAAACAGGGGAAACTGGAATAGGCAACAGATTGGTGCTGCAGATACCAGTGCCAAATCCAGCTCTGAGGATCCCAGCGCCATATCCGGCACCGCACACGGCGCCGAGGAAACCGGCACCACCCCACACAGAGACAGCACCAGACACAGTACCGAGGCCAATGCCACCCAAAAATCCACAACAGACCTAGAAGGAAAAAGAAGAGGAAGGGAATGGTACCTGTGCCAGTCCCTGTGAGGAAACAGCATGAGGGGGAGGGCATGTGGAACTGGCATTGGCACCAGCAAGTGAAAAATTTACAATGCCAGTGCCAAGCGCACACTCTGTCCCAAAGGACCCAACCATGCATCCGAGGCTCCTAGGCCCGAGGGCCCTGAAACATATTGGTGGGAAGGGGCATACAGGAGCGACGCTGTACCCGCTGCTCCATGAGAGCATTCCAATTATGAAACTGCCCACCAGAATCCCCACAGGAAGACAAAGTAGGGCTCTGGTGTTGAGAATCAGCATGATTGAGAGTGGAAGCTGTCGGTGAACCACAGATGGCCTGCCGTTCTCGACCACCTTAGACAAGGCAGACGTATCAGATGGTGACCTTGAGCAGTACCCTTTCTTCCTCTTCTGACAGGAAGAAGAAGTTGAGGTGGAACAGTGCCAGGTCCCCGACCTGGCTCAGAAACAGGCCTGCTTCTTTCTGTATCTCTGAGAAGTCTCTCCTCCCTCCCGAACACCGGACTGCCCATGGTCGGACCCTCATCCGTAGAAGGCAGCTGACCAGACACAGCCCAGCTGCCAGAGCAGCCTTCTAATGGAGAGTCCCTATCATCGCCATCTCCATTCATAGTCAACTCCTTCGATCGGTAGGGTTGAAGAAGAAAAATAATAAAATTTTTTTTTTTTTGCAGAAAACAATAATCACTAAAACTAAACCAAACTAAATGTTGCTGTTGTGTAGTCCTTGAGATATGACTTCCGGTGGATGAGCGATGTCATCACTGAAGCGTACTCGACAGTGGGGAAAAAGGAACTGAGGTAGTTGGAGGGTCGACACTGAGAGTACAGAATACAATGAAGCAAAGTATTTAAGTGAGCAAGACAGTAAAAAGCAATACACCTAAATAACAGGACCCCACACAGGGAAGGTCAGAGACATAAATTACATGTAGACATAAGACACCCACGTAGGAGTGTGTAACCTAAAATCAATACCTCAGGTAACAGGACCACACACAGGAAGGTCGGACACATAGATAACAAGTAGACATAAGACACCCACATAGAAGTGTGAAAACTAAAGCAGAGAACGGTCTAGAAGTATTCCTTTGATAGCAAACTTGGCACATTCTGTACACCCATAATAGTAAATCCTGTTTTGTGTTGTAGCTGAAAAATGTAACTACCATAGACTGTGGTCTACCCTCTGCACTTCTGGGTTTCGAAGTAAGAGCCTGATGTGCTCTCACTACATTGAGAGGATACTCTGGATCCAGTTGCAGGACTTCCCTGAAAAACCCATCCAGAAAAGTCCCCATGTCATGGCCCTCAACATCTTCAGGGAGTCCGTAAATTCTCTAATTGTTTGAGAGAGACTGATTTTCAAGGTTGTTGCATTTTTTTATGCAGGGCCTGACACTCTTTCAAGATGTGTAGGACAATGCACTCTAGTCTGTACACAAGTCCGCCACTCCAACATGAGCTTCTAGGTCCAGCACTTTAGCTTCAATTTTAACTATTTCAGATTTTAATTCAGAGTTTATGGAATGCACCTCCGACTGAAAGTCTTTTGATATGGTGAGAATCGCAATGTTGATGGGCTGTAAGGAAGGTGGCTGGGTCTCAGACACCATATTTGGGCTGTTGTAGCAGGAGTAATATATCCAAATCTGGCTCTGGAAGGACAACTGCAGCTTTTTTCTTCCTTCCCATCTAACTTGGTAACTCCTTTTGCAAAGTATGGAGATTTTAAAGAATTGTATACTACAATTTAGGAGCTTTCCCAGAGGGTGGGAACTGGAGCTCTTCACCTAAGGTTGCATTATGGTCACTTGGTGATGTCACTGGAAGTCCAGCATTAAACTTATTTTTCTAAAATGCACAACATCAGCAAGGCAAGTCTATCATTCTTGGGCTTCTAGGTTGCATTTCATAACCATCCATATTGACTTAGTACTCAGTTGTTCACGTTATGTTATTTTGCCCTTTTTATCTTTGCTGTAATTTTGTATTTCAATGTAACATCAAATACTTACACTGTGCAAAGTGCCATGCTCTGCATCTTTAATATTCATGCTAGTTTCCCATACAACAGTCTTTTAATGGTTAGTGGAGAAGTTACAAAAGTGCTCACAAGTGCTTTACCACAATATCTTTAAAAACACCTCGCCAGGTATCCTGAAAAGTGCAGAATGCAGTGCTGTGCAAATTGGTTACCAAAAGTGCTTTGTGTTGTTAAAATCAAGTTTCCAGCAGCTATCCCCTTCAACTCGCTTGAACCAAATGCCCACATGTTTCAGCATCAAAGAAAACGTTCTCCTTATTACTGCTTCCCAAATCATCACTGAATGATACTGATGTTCAACTTTACATTTAAATCACCATCAAAACAAAAAAAGGCTTTTAATCTAAATAACATTCAGTTGCCTGAGTGTGCATGAAATTGACCCTGGCCGGTGATTTAAGCATAAATCTGAACATCAGTAGTAGTAAAAATATACTGAGTAGGCATGCACATTGGAACATGATAAAAGAAATGATGATGTGTTATATAATAGCCAGTTAATTTTGCACCACCATACAAGAGAGCAAACCCGAGGCTCCGTCACCTTGATGGGGTAAGACTGAGGGCACGATTCTGATGACCACTGTGCGCTGAGCATCCACTGGGCTGTCCTTATGTGCAGTTGTGCTAGAGAGACCATGAACACTAAGGAGCCTATCAGACCTAACATGTGCTGCTTGGAATGTGCTTCAGCTGGCTTGCACTCCATTATGGATTGGGTCATCCAAAGGATGGCTTTCCTTCTGTCTTTTGGAAGGAAGACCCTGGCTCTGGTGGCATCCAGAAGGGCACCTAGGAAGAGGAGCTGCTGAGAAGGCTGAGTCTATGATTTTTCAAGATTCTATAGGACTCCCTTGGAGGTGAAGAACAGAGAGGCTGTGGCCACTGTTCTTTCTGTCTTCTGTTTGCTTGGACTGGATAGAAGCCAGTTGTCCAGGTAGGGGAAGACCTCAATCCAAGCTTTCTTAGATGAGCCAGAAGGATGGCAAAGGGCTTTGTAAAGACTTGAGGTGCCGTGGACAGCCCAATGGGCATAACTCAAAACTGATAATGTTGACCTAATACCATGAGATGGAGAAATCTGTTGTGGTTGGGGTGGATTGGGATGTGCTGGTAAGCATCCTGCATGTCCAGTGAGGCTAACCAAGCCTGAGGCAGGAGGAGTGGTAGCAGAGTTCCAGAGATATCATTTTGAACCTTTCCCATTCCATAAACTTGTCTAGATTTCAAGATCAAGGACAGGGCACATGTCCCCTGTCTTGAGGGAGTAATGGGAGTAGACTCTGTCTCCAACACTACTTCCACTGCCCTGTTGTTCAGAAGGCCCGCAATCTCCTGCACCAGAAGGTCCATCCAATAGGTGGGCTGAAAGAAGGGGTTGCTTTCTGGGTGGATAATTCAGAGCACTCACTTTTCTGTCATAATGGGCTCCCAATGACGGTAAAACTGTGTCAGGTGCCCCCCCCCCCACTGGAGAGAAGAGGTCCGTCCTGGGTAGTTGAGGTGGACCGGGGTCAGGGCCTCAGGGGATGGCACTAAGGCACTTTTGGGTCTATGCCTTCGGCTGTGCTTTCTTTTGCAGCTGGGGAGGTTGTGACTTGATTTGAGCTCCCTTGCCTTTGCCCCGAAAGGACTGCTTATTATGGCAGAAACCTCACCCCTTCCCTCATTGGGGATAGGAGGGAGCAGGCCTGAAGCTCTTGGTAGCTGTTCTAATTTTCAGGGAGGCCTCAAGAGGCTGTTCTACCTGTTGTTCAAAAAGGTAAGAACTACCAAAGGGAACATTCATGATCTGTTGCTAGACATCATTTGAAAAGCCAGAAGTCCAAAGCCAGGAATGTCTTCTGATACAAATTCCTGCAGCAGCAGAGCAAGAGGCAGTGTTAAAGGCGTACACAGCTTCCTTGAGCTGATGACTGTTGGACTCAGTGCCATAAGTGACAGTCTGGAGAATCTTCTGTTGGGTCTCTGATTCAGGGAGGGACTCTACCAGAGACTTAGGAGAGGTCCAGAGGGCATACTGGTACTTGGACAAATGCCCCTGGTAACTGGTAATCCTCATGCTAAGGGTAGCAACAGTGAAAGCCCTTTTCCCCCACAGCATCCTTATTAGTAGGGGGCTCAGTGACCTCCTGAGGAAGAATGGCTTTGTCATTCTCAATTAAAATGGCAACTGTGCCAGCAATAGGCAAGGACTGCCTGTCCTTAGTGGCAGTGTATTTACAGTCTATCTGACTACAGAGGTGACAGATGCAGATCTATTCTATACTGCGTCCAAAAGGATCTCAAATGCAGGGGAAATAGGAGGGGTATGAAATTGATCGGCATGATCGAAACATTGAGCCACTCCAGACAGAGACATTTACTCTGGTCTGTAGCTAAAGAGTCAAAAGCAAGCTAGTATAGATGTTACAGAGAAGTGCCTGAAAAAAATGGTTCTCCTGGGAAACAGGAGAAGGACCTGGATTGGAAGTCCGGGTTATAAAAAGAGTTATCGTTGCCACCCTCAATAAAAATAGGTTACTCGCCTGTAACAGTAATTCTAGGAGTGGTATATGTTGTTCATCCACACAAACCCACCCGACCTCCCCGGGTTTGATGCACAGCTTCTGCTTCCAGCGGGCAAGATGTGGCATCATGGAGCGAAGCTGAGGCTTATACCACCCAAGTGGGTGGGAGGAGCCAGCTTTTAGACCATCCAGCAAGATTTAAAAGGAAAGATGCATGTCAACAAGTGTGGATGAACAACTTATAACACTCCTAGAACCACTGTTACAGGTGAGTAACCTGTTTTTCTAGGATCATGGATATGTTGTTCTATCCACACTTGTTGGCAGACTCCTAGCAGTTCTCCGGGAGGAGGGAGGGAAGGAGGCAAGGTGCACTCCCCCTACTTAGAAAACACAGACTGGAGAACTGAGGCCCAAAACCAGCATCCCGGCGTGACTCTAGGTAGATGTGGTAGTGGGCAATGAAGGTGTCTGCTGACTTCCAGGTAGCAGCCCTGCAGATATCCTGGATAAGGACGTCCCTAGAAGCAGCCATCGACGCAGCACTATGGCGGATGGAATGAGCTCTTATCCCTACAGGAGGCTTCTTGTCCACCAACCGGTAGCAGAGGTCAATGCAGGATGTTATCCATCTGCCAATTGTCCGCTTTGCTGCAGGTCTGCCAGGTGTGACTTCAGCATAGGTGACAAACAGCTGACGAACCTCTCCCTGAACTTCAGCCATTCACTCTTTATAATAAGAGAGCACTTGTCTCAGGTCCAAAGTATGGAGCCTGTATTCTGCCTCCGAAGTGTAGTTAGGGTAGTACACCGGCAGAGTCAACGCCTGATTAAGGTGAAACTCCGACGCAACCTTCAAAAGAAACTTCAGGTTGGGGCACAGGACAACCTTGTCCCTGTGGAAGATCAGGTAGGGAGACTCTACAGAGAGCACCTGTAGCTCCGCAGTCCTTCTGGCTAATGTGATAACTACCAAGAAGGCGGTCTTCCACGACAGATGTCATATCTCACACCTGTGCATCGGTTCGAATGACTTGCCCATGAGCTTTACCAGTACCAGCAGTAGATCCCACGGTGGTGGTGGTTCACACACTGGAGGGGAAATGTGGTCGAGGCCTTTAAAGAAGCACCAGACCACCTTCTCCTGTGCCACTGTCTGCTGACCGGCCCACGTCCATTAAGCAGAGATGGCTGCCAGGTACATCTTAAGGGTCATAGACCGAAGACTTCCTTTGAAGAGAGACCAAAGGTAGTCAAGGATGCTAGCCACTGGATAGGACAAGGGATCCAGGCCCTTGCCCTGACACCATATGGAAAATCTCTTCCACTTGAAGGCATAGCACTTCCTGGTCAGCTCCTTCCTAGATGCCTCAACTACATTGAGTACATTGTTGGAGAGACCCAAAGCCTGGAACTCTAGCCGCTCAGGAACCAGGCTGTCAGGTGCAGGGGATTGAAGGTCTGGGTGGAGTACCTTCCCCTGACTGATGGAGAGCAAGTCCGGGCATGCTGGAAGATGCCTCAGGAGCCTGATGCTGAGGAGATCTGATACCAAAACTGGCTAGGCCAGTCTGGGGCTACCAGGATCACCTGTGCCTTGTCCCTCCTGACCTTGACGAGCACCTTGTGGACCAAGGGAAGTGGATGGAAGACATAGAAGAGGCCTAGGGTCCACGGCCTCGAGAAGGCATCCCCTGCAGTGAGCTCTGCTGAGGGGGGGGGGTGGGCATGGAACAGCCTCAGCTTTGTGTTCTCCCTGGAGGTGAACAGATCTGCCTGAGGGATGCCCCACTGGGATAACTGGCTGTGAACTACCTCTGGATGGAGGGACCACTTGTAGGATGCCTTGCCCACGTAGCTGAGGGCATCTGTCAACTGATTCGAGGCTCCTGCCATATGGATGGCTAGGAGATCTGCCTCCAGTTGGCTCACAAGGGTCCAAATGCAGAGAGCTTCCCTGCACAGAGGCTGGGAGTGCATGCCGCCCTGTTTGTTGAGGTAGTACGTGGTCATGGTGTTGTCTGTCTGGACTTGAACCACCTGAACCTGAAGGACCAGAGCACATACAGTTAGCACCAGCCAAACTACTTGGAGCTCCAGCAGGTTGATATGACATCTGGATTCCTAGGGGGTCCAGAGCCCATGGACTCTGTGATTCCCCATGTGGGCACCCCAGCCCATGAGAGAGATGTCGGTCATTAGGATGGCCGTTGGCTCAGGGCAGACAAACCGGATCCCTCCCTACAAATGTTCTAGGATGGTCCACCACTGGAGGGCATCTGACATCTTCTGGGTCACAGTGACCAGTTGGTCGAAATGACCATGTCACTGAGACCACTGGCTGGGACGCATATGCCATTGGGCCCATTGGATCATGCAGGTGCAGGCTGCCATGTAACCCAGAAGTTGCAGGAAGTCCCGGGCAGGGCACAATTGCCCAACCAGAAATGATCAGGTAAAGGAGAAGAGAACCTCTGCTCTGTCTGCTGGAAGCCTGGCTCTGGCTCACCAAGAGTTGAGCTCTGCCCCAATGAAGCAAATCACCTGTGAGGGCATGAGTTCCAACTTGGCCTCATTGACCAGGAGGCCAAGGCTGAAGCAGGTTTGGAGAGCCAGATCCCTGGACCTCTCCACCTGCAGTCTGGTGGGACCCATTATTAGCCAATCATAGAGATAGGGGTACACTCTGACCCCTCAATGCTGAAGATGGGCCGCCACCACTGCTATGCATTTGGTGAAGACCCTGGGGGCCAATGACAAAGCAGAACGGCATGGCTTGGAACTCATAGAGGATCCCCTCCACCCAGAAGCGGAGGAACCTTCGGTTGGACGGACAGATCGGGACGTGGAAGAATGCATCCTGTAGATCCAGTGAGCAGAACCACGTGTTCTCTCAAGGGATGGTATGATCTGGGACAGAGTTAACATCCTAAATGTGCGAGACCTGAAAAACTGATTCAGGTCATGCAGATCTAGAATGAGGTGCCAGACCCCCATCCATTTTGGGACCAGGAAGTACCTGGAAACAAACCCTGGGTTTACAGGAGGATCCATGACTCTGACCACTACCTCCCTGCAGAGGAGTTGGGCAATGTTGTCTCTGAGAGCCGATCGAGTATGGGTGGATGCCTTTTCCTCCCATGATGTGCTGGCTCAGCTTGGAGGGTACTGCTCAGATTTCAGAGGCAGACCCTGGCCGACTACTTCCAAGACCCACCTGTCCATTGTGACAGCGGACTAGGCGGAAAGGAAGTGGCGGAGCCAACTCCCCTTGGGAGGACCCAGAGTGGTCATGATGGGCATGGGGGTGGCTGCCTCCATCCCATCACTGCACAAGCTTGGAGGATGAAAGGCCGGTGGAGGGGCCACTGGGCCCTTTCCCTCCATTCTTATGGTTTGCCGAAGCCCCGAACTTGGGCTGAGGGTGCCAAGATTGAGCTTGCTGCTGCTGCCCAGTTTGGTACTGGGGCTGCTTGGCTGCAGAGGCAGGAGGCTGAAAAGGCTTCTTCTTCTGCTGCTGCTTCTTAGAACCCTGGGGTTCTTTCTGGGCTGAAGTAATGGAGTCCAAGGTGGCATTGGACTTCTTTTTTTTATTTATTTATATTTATTAGATATTTTCAGATACACATGCATCAGTTACACAATGTAAAGCATGCAGAATATTCACAGAAAATAATTATTCATTCATATTATATGTCCATAGCTGGAGTCATCAAAAAATCTACTTACTTTCCTCAGAACACCTGAACCTAAGTCAGCTGATGATAGTGTATAATACGTTCAAGGAACAAATGATGAATCTATCCTCAAGTAAAAGAGTACCCAACCCTGCCCTTTAGACCTAAATCCCTGCATGCGATCCTGAAGAGATACCGTAAGGCTCTCCATCTAGTAGATTTCCAACATGATGGATCTCCAATCCTAAATAGAAGGAATCTGGTGGGACATCCATTTTCTGGTAATAGCCTTCTTGGCAGCTATAAGAAATATTGGTAAAAAAGTTTTGGTCCATTGGGGAGAGTGGATACACTGAAAGTAATACAATTTCCCCCGTTAATTCTACTGGTTCCCCTAAACAGTTAGACAGCTCCAACTGAAGGCCGCACCAAAAAGGCATTAAGAGAGGGCAGTGCCGTAAAACATGTCCCAAATCTGCCAGACAGCACCAGCACGGTCTCCAGCAGTGACCATATGTGGCCGGGAGGATTTTTGATTAGGCTTGCCAGGGCTGGAAAATATCTGGTTTGAATTTTCCAGGAGAATTCCCACCAAAAGGAGGAGGAGGAAGTCACTTTAAGATCTGGCAGGGTCGCGGCAACCCAATCAGAAAATTGAACCTCTGAAGCCAGCTCCTCATTCCACATGTCTAGTATTGACTTTGTCAAATTTCCCAGTAGGCCTCTTAGTGCCTTATATATGTTCCTTATGAGATGGCCATATTGATTCCCACAGATGGAATCAATGAGAATTTTTAGTAAAGGTGGATTTGGGGTAGGGAGTTTAGCATCAAATGTCCGATGGCGAAGTATATAGTACCTCACTTAGAGGTATCTAAAAAAATCTGTGCTTCGGGGTCTGTATTGGACTTTGAGCTTATCAAAAGGTATGACTCACCTCTCGTCCAAGAACTGGAACAAGTGTGATAAACCTAAACTGCACCACTGGGAAAAGACCAGATCCATGTGGGAGGGCTGAAACAGATCATCCTTGGAAATAATTTTACAAAAGTTGTATATTGGTCTTATTGCTGGTTTATTTCTTAGCCTGAACCAGATTTGGAGAGTATGAGATGTTATCTGAGTGAAAAGTCTCAAGGAAGGTGTATTATTAGTAGAAGAGAAAAGAAGAGCAGGAGTGTCATACATGTCATTCAATATAAACTCCAGGGACTTCCAGGAGCTGTCAGTCAGCCAAAGTATGAGACTGCGAAGAAAAGCTGCCTGAGCATAAAGTTTAAGATTATGTAGGTTTGCTCCTTCTTGAGCAATGGACAGTTGGAGGATAGAGAGGCAAATTCTGGGGTGTTGTTTACCCCATATAAATTTAGAATGTAGTTTTTCCCAGGATTTAAATTAAAAGGTGAGGGGAAGTAAGGGATGTTTTGGAAAAGGTATAAGAGCTGGGGGAGGACATTCATATGAATAGTTTCAATCCATTGAAAGAATGACAGTGGTAGGGCTGATCACTTTTCTAGGTCTTTTTGTATTGTAATGGTGAGTGGCTCATAACTGACCAACTCCGTGACCTCCTGGTTTAATGGAATGTGTATCCCTAAATATTTAATCTTTGTGGACCTCCATCTCAGGGGGAGAAAGCGATGAAGGGTATTTGTCGGGGAGAAATTGAAAAGGAGGGCTTCAGATTTTACAGCATTTAATTTAAACCCTGTTATAGTCTCACATTTCTTAAGAATCTTCCAGACTGCAGGAATAGATGTGTCCAGAGACAGAAGGGTCAAAAGAATGTTGTCGGCAAACATGCTGACTTCATATTGCTGTTGTCCCAAAGGAATGCCTTCTACCTCAGAAGAAATTCTGACAGCTGTTCCCAACGGCTCCATGTAAAGGGCAAATAAAAGGGGAGTGCCCCGGAACAAGGTGAAGAGTGGGGATACCCCTCCATTAACGCTCACATATGCCTGAGGAGCAGAGTAAAGATTTCTCAGCCATTTCAAGAATGACTCTGGAAAATGGAACCTCGACAGGGTGTCCCACAAAAATTGCCAGGACACCCTGTCAAAGGCCTTCTCTGCATCTAAACTAATAACCACCGCGGGGATCTGCCGATCCTGGATGTGTTCAGTAAGTATTAAGGTCCTACAGGTATTGTCTGTAGTGTTTCTAATTTTAATGAAGCCAGATTGGTCATGATGAATTAGGCAGGGCAGGATCTTCTCCAATCGTGAAGCCCATATGGCTGTGAAAAGTTTGTAATCGTGTTAAGGATTGAGATCAGTTGATAAGAGGAGGGGTTAGTAGGATCATTATTTTGTTTTAATAAGGTGGCCAGGGTGGTGTAAGCCCAGGAGGGGGGAGCCCTCTGCAACCTCTCTAAATGTAGAGAGTAACTTGGGAGAAATCTCACTCCCAAATAACTTATACCATTCGGACAGAAACCTATTGGGTCCCGGGCAACGGTGGGAAGAAAGGGATGTAATGCACAGGGAAATTTCATCAAATGTGCTAGGGGATTCCAAAATGCTCTGTTGAGCTGCAGTGAGGCAGGGAGGAGGAGATCTTTTAAAAAAGGCCGTCTCTCCTCAGGGGTGGACCGATCGTCTCCCTGATATAAGTTTTGATAGAAGGTGATGAAAGAGTGAATGATACCCGCCTCCCTATGTGACAGCCTCCCAATAACTGGATCTTTGATCTTTAAGACAGTTGTGGCGCCCTTTTTTCCCCGAAGGCGTTGGGCGAATCTACAGGCTCCGCGAGGGCCTCCCTCATACCTGGCCTGTTTTAGATAGAGGAGGGCCTGCTAAGTCTTAATGTCCATTAATTTCTTTATTTCCATTTTTGTATCTCGGATCTTTTGTTGGACATCTCAGTCCCCTTCAGTATACAATAATTGGTAAGTGCTTAAGTGTTCCAAAGGGGTGTTATTCTAATTCCCACCACTCCTAGAGGCATATGCTATGGTTCCCCCCGAGTGTTGCCTTTAAGGCATCCCAGACCAGGGTTTCCGAGATATCTGGAAAAGAGTTTTCCTGAAGAAAAAGGGGAATGCGTTTCTTAATGTATTCCATGTATTGTTTGTCTTTTAGCAAAATCGGGTTAAAGCGCCACAGTGTTTGTTTTTTCTTTCTACCTAGATCCAGTCTAAGGATGAGAGGATGGTGGTCAGAAAGAACCATAGGGTTTATAGTGATGTCCTGCACCAGACCTAGATGTTCACAAGTTACCAAAAAGTAATCTATTCTGGAATAGGTGTGGTGCCTATTCAAAAAAAAAAAAAAACCCAGGTCCAAAGGAAATAAACAATGCCAGATGTCTACTATGCCCAAATGGTCCATGGTGTTTTTTAAATATTTAGTTATGCCTGATTGATGCCTATGACAAGGGTTAGAGCTGTCTAAATGGGCTGACATTGTCAAATTTAAATCCCCACCCAGAATAAGCTGTCCCCGGAGAAGGTCCACCACCTGTGTCATTAAATGCTTAGCTACAGAGGGTTTTGACATGGGTGGTAGATAAGCACTCACCAAGGTCATATCTTGGGAATATAATCTTCCCTGCAAGACGACAAATCGGCCTTTATTGTCGATATAGGACTGAGTAACTTCTAGTGGTGTGGAAGCAGGGACCAAAATGGCTACCCCCCCCAAAGCGGCCGCCAGGATGGGAAGAGGCATAGACTTTATATCTCCCGCCCCAACTCAGCTTCTTATGTTCGTCATCTGAAAGATGTGTTTCTTGGATCATAAAAAGGTCAGAGCTTTGTTTTTTAATATACTGCATAAAGCGTGAATGCTTTATCAGGTTATGTAGACCATTAATGTTCTGGGAAAAGATTTTTACTGGTGAATTAGCCATAACTCAATAAGTAACTTTTGTCGTTTTCTTTGTCCCCCAGGAGAGCAGCCCTTCCAGTCGTTTAGACCACTTTCCCTGTGAGGACCTGAACAATATAAGAAAGAACCATCGGTGTGTCTCCGACATATTCCAGTTACAATAAAGATTCTGTAAACACAGTGGGTGGGATATTCAAAAGGGTTGCGCCATGCGCAATAGGGTTGCTCCTGCACAAGTCCAAAATTGCGCCATTCTGCGATATTCAGAAGGAGGCAGTTGCACCCCCAAAGGCAAGCTGAGCAACAGCGCAATGCAAATGAATACATGCTGAACTGGAGGGGGAGGAACCATGCATAAACTGCAGACCGATATTTAGCGGGCTGTGCGAAATTAGCTCAGCGCAACCCCCAACCTGCGCCTGCACAACTTTGAGCCAAAAAAGAGGAGTAAGTCGAGGGCCACCCACAGGTGAGCTGCCGCATTGCAGGGTGCAACACAGCAGCTGCCACCTGTGGCTGGCCTCAACCTACCCTGTGCCCCTGCAGCCGATCGGGGCAAAGTGTAAAACATCCCCCACCCCCGACTGGCCCAATCGAGGCAAGCATATAAATCCCCCGACTGGCTGATCGTGGGCAAAAGCATATAAATCCCCCTCCCCTGACTGACGGCCAGTGCAGGCAAAAGCTTAAATAACCCCACAACCCAGAGCATATCCCTGGTGGTCCAGTGGACCGCTAAACTCGATTAGGGCTGCAACTGTTTAAACCCCCCATCCCCCCCAGAACATATCCCTGGTGGTCCAGTGGACTGCTAAGCCCGATCGTGGGCTGCAACAGTTTAAACACCCACCCCAGAACACATACCCCTGGTGGTCAGTGGACCGCTAAAGCCCGATCGCGGGCGCAGAATGTGGCGACACCCCAAGACCATATCCTGATGATCCAGTGTCACACCCCACCACCTGAGCCCCACCACCCCACTCCCCCCCCGCGCAGCGGTGGGCGGCAGCATCCCACCCGCCTGCCGCCCGCCGACTGACTGCCAGTAGGGCTGCACGCCCATCGGTGCAGAGCAAGAGCCAATGGGCGCGCAGCCCATACCGCATAAGGCAGTCCAGATATGTGAATGGGTGGGATGCTGCTGGCTGCGGGGGAGCGGGTGGTGGGGCTTTGTGGGTGGTGGTGGGGTGGGGGACACTGGATCACCAGGGATATGGTCTTGGATGTGGGGTTTAATCTGTTTCAGCCCGCTATCGGGCTTAGCGGTCCATTGGACCACCAGGATATGTTCTGGGGGTGGGGTTTAATCTGTTGCAGCCCGTGATCGGGCTTAGCGGTCCACTGGACCACCAGGGATATGTTCTGGGGACACTTTGCTGCCCACGATCGGGCTGGTGGGGGGTTATTTAAGCTTTTGCCCGCGATCGGGCCAGTTGGGGAGGGGGATTTTATGCTTTGCCCGCGATCAGGCCAGTCGGGGGTGGGGAGTTTTACACTTTTGCCCAGCGATCGGGCTGCAGGAAGCGTCAGTTTAACGGCTGCTGCCTGGCAGGGCACCAGGCGCAAGTCCTCGAGGGATCGGCGCACCAGATAGATGGCATGCAAATGGGGCTAAATAGATGCAAATGGCCCTCTGCGCTCTTAGATGAATTATGGCGCCATTTGCATGTCACCTTTGAATACTGGAAATTGGCGATGGCGCAATGGTACTCATAGCCACCAGAACTCTTGAATGCTGCACTCGACCACTTGCGTGGCATGTTCCACTGCACCATGCACAGTGGTTGTGGCAGAGGGTGATATTCAAAGGAGTTGCTCAATAGCGCAACTCCTTTGAATATCGCCTAACACACCCTCTTAACAACTATTTTGTGCAGCATAAGGGCTTGCGACACAAAATAGCGCAGTTTGAAAATCCAGCCCTATATCAAGTGTGCATGTGTGTTTTTTCAACCAAACCCATCCCCCAATAACTATATCCCCATACCCCCTTCCCCAAATATCTTAAAAGTTAATCAAGCCAGTACCTTCCTCTCCCACCCCAGCTTATTCCCATATGTAAATACATAACTATTAAACTTTTTAACTATATGTAACTTGGCCCCTTTAACAGTGGGGCCTAAAACTAAGTCTAGCAATAAATCCATATCTAGGGATAAAGATCTAGTAAACAGTAAGAACTTAGATAACTTAACTATAAACATGATGACTCCCATCTGTGGAGTGTTCATCCGTGGACACCAATAAGAGGCCTCGAGCAGTTCCCTGGGATGAAACACTAGGATGTTTGGAGTCTTCTTGTCTCCCCAGTGGGTGTTAAGCCACCTAAGGGACCCTAAGATTACCCAAAGAGTGAGGATTATCCAAAGGAAACCCCCACTGATATGGTCTGGCATTTGCCTCGGATGTTACTATCTCCTTGACCACCCCTCCTGCACATGTTGGGATACTACATGATCTCCTATCCACTCCAGGGCATATTTTGGAGAGGAGGTATTACAGGGGGAATAACCAAGCAGTCCCTCCCGGTTAGCCTCTGAACTGGAATATCGTCATCATAACCTTCTTATTTATTGGGGGGATGGGTTACATGAAGGGGATTACCCAGGACCAAGCCTGAATCTATCAACTGAAATTTCCATATTATTTCTTCCCCCTCCCTCTCCGTGTCCCCTTCTGGGGGTCGTTTAATCCCACACAAAAGACAGAATCATAGAAGGTAGGCAAATATCTCCCCAAGTTATGTCCTTCGGATGCTGGAGATCTCCATATTAAGTTATGGTCTTCATAATCTCATGAGGACCCCTCAGTTTAAGCAGTTCATAACAGTTAGAGCATATCAATCCTTAGGTCCAAAGATGTTTAGTTAGAACCCTGACAGATATTAAAAGTCCCACCCAAAGGACAGTCTATATTTGTATAGACTCAGAGCCACCACCAGCACAAGAGGGATAGGGTCATCTCCAAGCAAACCCCTCCATCCGCCCAGGTCCCCTCCCATCCTGAGTCCAGTCAGCCCCCCACTTCAGCAATTTCCTGGAGGAGCCACAACTCAAGGGAGCAATGGGAGAATCACAGATCCTGAGGGGTAGTCCATCCATGCCCCATGGGATCCCTTACAATAAAGGAATAATAAGCTTTTTATAGCCACTCAGCCTTGGGGAGCCCCTGCCATCAGGTGGTTATCTTTCCCAATATGCAGCCAATGAGACCCAGCTTAGATTCACCATTAAGGGTTTGCTGCCTGGGAAAAATATATGAGGTCGTAAACCCCGAGGCAGGACTAATTGAACCCCCCCCCAACCCCGAGTCGGACAAGACTAGGCGAGAGGGTAAACAGGGGAACCCAGACAAGGAAGAAATAAGAGAAAGCCCAGAGCAATCCTGCAGTCATCCCTCAGGTGGCCAAGGTGGTGTTTCGGTATTGATGTAGCTTTTCCAGCAGGTTGTTGTGTTTTTGGAGCTGATCTGGGTTTCATAAATGCTACTGGTTTGTCTTTGAGTACACCCTTGGAGATCAAGTCTTTAGCCCCTTCTTGAGCTGTGGAGTAGGTGACTGTGCCTGAGGGGAGTTGCACTATTAATCTGGATGGGTAGGGGATGCAAAACTTTATTTTTTGTGCCTGAAGCAGGGGGAACAACAGAGCATATTCCCTTCTAATTTTTTGAGTATAAGGGCGTAATCATTATCCATAATTAAACAATGTGACCCTAAAATTATGCAGCCCATCTGCCAGGCTTTTTTCAGCAGTTGTTCCTTTGTATGGTAGTTTTGGAACTTTATTACAAATGATCTAGGTCTGGCATCTATTTGGGAGGGTTTGGGACCCAGGGCACGATGTGCCCTCTCTACGTCTATAGCAAATTCCAGTCCCAGGTTTAAAATCAAGCGGAGAAGGTAGTCAGTGTAGGCAATTGGGTATGACCCTTCCTCCCCCTCTGGCAGGCCGAAAATACATATATTTTTCTGATGGCTTCTGTTTTTGGCGTCCTCCTGTCTGGCTGCCAAGTAAATTTGTTCTGCAAGTAATGATCTTAAGCAGTCTTCCATGGATTCAGTTTTGGTGGTGTTAGACCTACTCTGTTGGTCAGCTGTTTCCATATGGGATTGGATGGCCCCTAGGTCTGTTTTCAATTCCCCAACAGATTCACACATTTTGTCGCGAAACTCAGAAATAGCTTGTAGTATGTTTTCCCCTATTTGTGAGCCCTGGCCCTTTCTCTTGCCTGATTTAGTTGATGGGGTTGATCTGCCTGGACTGGAGTCCTTCAGATATTTGGTGGCCTGTTCCAGATCTAGTTCACCTCGCTCCTCGCGGTCATCCATATCAGAGAGGAGATGGAAGCAGTTCCATTGTTGTTTCGCCATAGTGAGTGAAAATATATGGAAAGCCCATCTCCTTGCAGTAATAAAAGGTAAATACTGAGTTGTTTGGACAGAAGATTACATTTTAAATGAAGGATGATTTCTTATAGTGTGGGAGGGTTCGTTTTAAAGCTGTTCACAGGCTCATACCGGAACCAGAAGTCGGTGGCATTAGACTTCTTGATACGTTGGAGGTGACCGTCAACTCCTGGACTGAACAAGTCAGTGCACAGGAAGGAAACATCTGCCAGTTTGTACTGGGTGTCTGCCGTAAAGGTCGAGACCTTCAGCCAGGCTCTGCAGCCCATGGCGACTGTGGCTGCCACTGTTTGGGCACAAGAATTCCAGATGTCCAGGGCCGTCTAGAGGTGCTGTTTAGCAACAGCCTGACCCTGGTCATAGACCTATTTGACCATGGTCTGAAGGTCCACGGGGAGATGAGGAAGCAACTCATCCAGAGAGCCCAAGATGGCGTGAGAGAAGTGTGTGATAATGACAGCTGAACTCGCCTGTCAGAGACCAAGCGATGAGGCAGCATAGACCTTTCTGGCTGAATGGTCCAACTTCTTGGACTCTTTGAACTGAGGTCTATCCGTATCTTCTGAGTTGCCCAAGTGCTGGAACACAGACTCGGTTACCAATCCCTCAGCTGAGGGATGCTGTGTAAACCCCAAAGGGGAGCCGCTGGGAACTGCATACTTGTGGGCCATACAAGCGGAAGGTGCAGAGCAGGTGACTGGGTGCTGCCAAAGCTCCAAGGTTGGGCCAACTGTGGCCTCAGCCACTGGGAAGGCCTCAGATGGAGAATCCACTTTCCTGAGGATATCAATCAGGGTGTATTTGGCCCATTTTTCGATGGGCTCCAAAGGCATCCCCGGTGATTCAGAGATGAGATGGAGGATGCCCAGGAACGACATGGGACCTTACTCCATTGACAGACTCATGGAATTGTCATCACACGGATGTGAATTCAGGTCCAAATCCTTGGATCCTGAGTCTGGGTAAAGCAGCTGACCACCAGAGTCACTCTTGACCCACCGCATGCAGTCAGGAGTAAGGGCGACTTACAACCTGCGCAGGAGACCTTGAATGGGCCAAGTCTCCTTAGCAGGAGCCCCTGATGGAGGCTGCTTAGGTGGCAGCTCCACCAAGATAGGTGGAGAGGTCAGCTTCGGCCAAGCCGGGAGGGTCTTCACCGGCTCTGTGGGCAGAGGGACAGTGTCAACCAGCTCCGGAGGAGTCAGCATTGGCCTGGAGGGCAACAGCCAAGTGATGGCCACAGTGGAAATCTGGGTCAACTTTGGACTGGTCCTCATGAGTTGTTGCCACATGAGGTCCTCATAGCACAACTTGTGCCAAAGCCTCTCCTCCCCGGAAGAGAATAAGGATGAATGATGGTGTCACCACTTCTTGGAGTGCCATTTATGAGACTTCCTCTGCCTATCGGTCAAGGGGGGGTCCAAGATCTTGAAAAAGACCATCGGGGAACTGACAGAACTTCTCAGAAGGGGCCGGAGAGAACCGCGGCGCCTCCAGATTGGGGACTGAGACCATGGGTGGAGCACCAGCTGGCTGGGTCTCCTCCTCGGTTGGTAGTACCAGAGTCCTAAATAAAGAATTGTCGGCCTCATCAGTTGACAATGGGTTGATGGGGTCGATTATTACTTCGACCTGTTTGTTGTCCCGCGTCTGAGCCATCTGGCCTGACAGATACCGTGAAGCCAGCAGCCGAGGTCACAGTTTCGACTGAAGTCAAGAGAGGAGATTCCTGGGACTGAGATCTCTCTCTGTCCCAAGAGCGTCGATGTTGTAAAGACTCTTCTTTCAATCCTTTGTTCTTCTTGCATGACCGGGAGGTGTGCGAACCAGACAGGCCCTCTCTTTTCATAAGGAGAGACTGGCACATCTCCTTGAAGATCCAGAGAAGGGAGTGCCCAGTTTGAGAGGAAGAAAAAACAATACTGAAGAGGATTGCTCGGCTGCATGAGCCACCTCCTCCTCGAAGGCTTTCATCTGCTTCAGTTGGTCAGCGGATCCTGCAGCCGCAGAGGCCACACAACGGGCATCTTTAGATTTGACCAGCGGGTACTGTTTTTCTGGTCGTCCACGTTGCAAGCGTGCAAGGCGATCATCCAAAACTGCTGGATGAAAAGTGCAACTAAAATCGCAAGCCTGGGGTCATGCACATGGCCCAGGCAGTAGACGCATGTGGCAAGTTCAAGTTAGTTCAAGTTATCAAGTTCAAGTTTATTGCAGGAAAACTCCGTTGAGCAAGCTCATTCACAAGGAGGTCCTGAGACATACATACATTCACAATGACGTCCTGAGACTGACGTACAATCAAGTAGGTTAAGTGCTTACATTATAAAACACAGTATACATAATGATAAAGAGCTTACATCATAAAACGTAGTATACATAATGATAAAGAGCTCCCAGGGTACGCTAAGTTCATGATGAGAAGTTGCACTGTTTATAAAAACAATACATCGCATACATTAGGATTTCCTCAGAGAAATTAAAATTCCTGAAGGGAGTAACAGTAATTACACAACAATACAATAAAGATTCCACCTGAGATACTAATAGCGGTGTGAAACAGAGTTGAGGAAGTGGGGGAGTGGAACCTGGGATATCATGGAGTCACTAGAATGTGGCCCCGGGGACAGTAATTCGTTAAAAGCAGTTACATGTATCTTTTAGTTTAGCTATGGCTAGCCTTTTGAAGAAGTTAACTGGGATAATACTGGGTAATTTCAATAAGGATTGTAGTTGATTCCAAATAGTTGGCAGTGAACATGAAATAGCGCGTTTTTCAAAGGAAGTGCGGGTCCTAGGTACATAGAGAAAGAGAAACTCTGTCTTCCTAAGTGAGTAAACACTGCGCGCTATGCATGTGGGTCAGTACAGGACATTTTCTACCCACAAGGACACCAGCAGAACCCGGCTGAGAACTTGCCTTCCATCACTGTTGCAATCACGAATTTATGTGGAGAAACTCTTACGAGTTTTATTTTTGGTAAGCTAGCTGAAGGTTTAAGTGCCAGGACCTGCTCAACGCAGATCGGTAAAGAGGGAACCTGAATCTCCCAAGCGGAAAGGAAGATCTGGCATCATGGGGCAGAGCTGAGGCTTATACCACCTGGGTGGGTGGGAGGAGCCAGCTTTTAGACCCTCCGGCAAGATTTAAAGGGAAAGGGTCATTCCAATAAGTGTGGATAGAACAACATATCCACGATCCTAGTATGATAATTTCGGGTGTCAGACTCATCCCCCTCCAGGTCCTTTGGGGGACAGGGTCTAGAAGGGTGGACTGTAGCTTCCCTAACCCAGGCCTAGGAGTAGGCAACATCAGCACAGGAAGAAGAGAAGCAGGTGCCGGAACTGGGTCCTGTGCAGAGAGCTCTCTTGGCGCCAGAAGTGGCACCAAGCCAGACCCAGAAAGACCTGAACTTGGTGCTGAACCCAGCGCCACCAGCAGTGTTGAAGCTCCAGCCAGCAATGGAGTGACACTGAATGAGGGTGTAGCCAGTGATGCAGGAGTCGTCAACTCAATCATCGGCAAGGACTCACAGGGCAATGATGGAACCAAATGCTGTACTTGGCTAGAAGGCCACTGCTGTGACTGCAATGAAGGGGCTGGCTCTGAAAGGAGGAGTAAATGATCTGGATGCTGTACCCACTGCTTTACAAGAGCTGCCTAGTGGTGAAACTGCCCACCAGAGTTCCCGGAAGAAGACAGGGGGTGGAACTCCGGGCTCGACACATCGACCTCCCACAAGCAGACTTCGTCAGTGAACCCAACTGCACCAGGGAAGGCCTTTTGATCTGCGATGCTGAGAACCTCACAGCAGACCTCATGATGAGCGACCTCGAGCACACAGGAACAGGAAGAACTCTAAGTCGTGGGGTGCCAGGTCCCTGACTGGAATCATGAATAGGCCAGCTTCTTTCTGTTTTTGTAGGAGAGCTGTCCTCTCTCCCAAACACAGGACCGCATGTAGTCAGAACCCTCCCCAGAAGTGGGAAATGCACCAGACAGGACCCCACCGCTAAAGCAGCCTGATTGAAAAAGGCAGGTTACTCACCTATAACAGTAGTTCTAGGAGTAGTATATGATGTTTATCCATTTTCTGTCAGTGTCCTTTCCCTTTAAGAGCTTGCTGGAAAGTCTTCAAGCTGGCTTCTCCCACCCACCCAGGTGATATATCCCTCGGTTCTGCCCCATGACGCCAGATCTTGCCCGCTGGAAGCAGTGGTTGTGTGCCTGAGCCAAGGGAGGTCAGGTGGGTCCGTGTGGATGAACATCATATACCACTTTGAGGAGTGTCTCTTGCAGTAGGTAATACCTTTTGGTTTTCCAGCAGAGGTTGTTGTGGTGCACAGCAGCTCTTCTAGTAGTTTTTCACCAGGGACCACCCACATATAACATCAGCTTCCTGTTTCCTATATAAGTGTGGACGGTTCCTGGTATCCTCAGGTCCCCCGCCAGATTAATCTTACAAAGCGAGGACCAAGGGGAAGCCAAAGTACCAAAGGAGTCCCTACCCTAGTCATTGGACCAGAACGTGCTCTCTCTTAGAGAAGGAGGGGGATGGAGCCAGGAACAAATCAACTGCAAGAGACACTCCTCAAAGATCTACTGTTATGGTGCATTTTTACGTAACTGTACTATCTTCCATGGAGTGGTCTCTTGCAGTAGGTAATACTTTTGGGATGAATCCCAAGCCGTAATGCCCATGTGGGAGGACAGTTATGATAGGAGACCTTTTAGGACTGCACAGCCGAAGGCCGTCCTATGTCATGAGGCAATATCCAGATTGTAGTGCCTTGTAAATATATGGATCATGGACCAGGTAGCTGCATTGCAGATATCTCAAATGGAGGCTCCCTTAAAGCAAGCCGCAGTGGTGGCCACAGCTCTAGTGGAGTGGGCTTGGACAGGTCCAGGTAAAGGTCTGTTGCATTTTTTGTAACAAAATGTAATACAATGCGCCAACCAGGAAGAAAGAGTATGTGTCGAAACCAGGAGACCCTCGTGACCCGGGTAAAAGAGACAAACAGTTGAGACGTCTTTCTAATCGATTGTGTCAGATTAGTATAGTAGCACAGTATACGGTGGACATCTAAAGTATGAAGTAAATGTTCACCCTGATTGGAATAGTCTGGATAGTAGACTGGAAGCTCCAAGGACTGATGTAAAGTATGTTCAGAGACTACTTTGGGAACGAAGGAAGGGTTGGTATGAAGGACCACCCGGTCCTTGTGGAAAATCAAGTAAGGTTCCCTACACATGAGGGCATGGAGCTCGGAAATACATTGAGTGGAAGTGATAGCCAATAGAAACAGGGTTTTCCATGAAATAAAATGGAGTTCACAAGTGGCAGCTGGCTCAAAAGGCTCAAGGGTCAATTTTTCTATCATAAAATTGAGATCCCACAGAGGAGTGGGTCTTCTGATAGGAGGTTTAATATGAAACATTCATTTCAAAAACATTTTAGCTAGATATTGGTACAGAAGTCTTCCATCCAGAGGCTCATGGAAAGTGGAGATGGCAGCCATGTGGACTTTGATGGAAGAATAACTTAGACCGGACTCAGATAGTGAGGTCAGGTAGTCCAGAACCTTTGTCAGTGGACAAGATTAAGGGTCCAAAGATCGAGAGGATGACCATATAGAAAAGTGTTTCCATTTGGAACTGTATGTTGCTCTTGTTTCTGGCTTATGGGAGGCCAAGAGGATATTGGCAACGAGAGAGGACACCTGTAAGCGAGTTATGAAAGCGTCCTCAGGAGCCAAGCGTGAAGGTGTAGAGCCTTCAGGTTGGGGTGTAGGAGAGACCTGTGACTCTGAGTCAAGAGGTCTGGTTTGATCGGCAACGGGACAGGTCCCATACTGACAGTTGTAGGAGTAGGGGAAACCATGTCTGTTGAGGCCACAATGGGGCTATGAGAATTATCATAGCCAGTTCTAACAGTAGTTTCAGTAGAGTCCATTACTGGAGAGGGACGGGGGGAAAGCATATAAGAGACCAGTCCAGGGTTGGGACAGGGCATCTATAGATTGTCCCTTTCTGTTCAGGATAATGGAAAAATACTTGGGAAGACAGTAATTCTCTGGGGATGCAAACAGATCCATCTATGGAGTTCCCCATATGCTGAAGATTTCTTGGAGTACTTGCTCGTGAAGTGTCCATTAGTGAGTTGTGGACTGGTGACTCAGCCGGTCGGCTAACTGGTTGCAATGTCACGGTAGGTGGACACCTCTTAGTGTCAATTGTTGCCATACAGCTTCTTGCCAAACTGCAAGGGTCTCTCTGCATAGGGTGCAAGGCTTCGTACCCCCTTGCTTGTTGAGATAGAACACTACTGCAGTGTTGTCTGATTGGATCAGTAACGATCCTGGTTCGAGGTAAGGCCGGAATGCCTGGAAGGCTAGATGGACTGCTCTCATCTCTAAGAGACTGATATGAGATAGATGGGGAGAAGCGGGCCATTGGCCTTGGGTCTGATTAGGCCCAAAGTGCGCTCCTAGCCCTGCAGGAAAGCATCCTGGTCAACGTTTGCATGGGGGGGGGGCCGGAAAGGCATTCCTTGATTCAGATTGATTCTGATTGTCCACCATGTCAGGGAAGACTTCAGAGAGGCAGTGACCCTGATTTTGTCTTCGAACTGTCCTGTTATTTGGGACCATTGATTCTGGAGGTTCCATTGAACAGGTCTCATGTGGAGACGGGCGAATGCCACCATAGGGATGACAGCAGACGTGTGACCCAGAAGGCGCAGCATTTGTCTGGCTGTGACTATTTTCTGAGTCTGTATATCTAACGCCAGAGCTATAAGTGTGTCCTGCCAGGCAGGCGGGAGGTAACTGTATCTAGAACAGCTCCAATGTATTGGAGAGACTGTGTCACATTTGGACTGGACTCTGGCCAATTGACAGTGATTTCCAGATCTGCAGACAGTTTCAAGATAGCATCTAGACAGGCGAGCAGAGAGCTTTGGAGTCTGCTTTCATTAGCCAATCATCTAGCTATGGAAAGATGAAGTGCCCGTCTCTTTGTAAGGCTGCTACTACCACCACTAGTCACTTGGTGAACACTCCAGGGGCTGATGAAAGGCCAAAAAGGAGTGTTCGAAACTGGTAGTTTTGACCCAGTAGTTGGAAGCACAAAAATTTGTGGTGGGAAGGGTGGATGAGAATATGAAGGTAGGCATCCTTCATGCCCAGGGCGCAAAGCCACTTGCCCTGTTTTAGGATTGGCATGATGGCAGGTAGGGTGATCATGCGGAAACATTTGTACTGAATGTCAAGATTCAGTTGTTTGAGATCCAGTGTTGGTCTGAGGTCTCCCGTTCATTTGGGCACCAGAAAGAAGTGGAAGTAAAATCCCATTTGATATTCCAGAAGGGACACCGGCACAACGGCCTGTTTGGTCAAAAAGGACATCAATTCCTTTTGTAAGATGGGTATGTGATCTGGAGGATAATAAATCTGCCATGGAGGGCAAGGGCGTGGGGTGGAAAGAAACTCCTGGGTATGACCCTTCTGTATAATCTGAAGCACCCAATTGTCAGAAGTAATAGTTTGCCAGGCCTCCAGATGGAGGGCAAAACAACCCCTCACAGCCTCTGAGGCCTGGCCGAGCAGGTGGGGGAAAAGCCCTGGTGGGTCACTGGGAGGTGGGCTGCGCAGCTCCACCTGAAGGGCGGGAGCAGGCACCCCAGGTGGTAGAGGTGTGGCCTCTGGTTGATTAAGCATGACCTCTGAAGCCACCTTTATTATTAACTCTATATTGTCCTCCGCTTTTTGAAAAAGAGGAGTGTTGAGTATGGTAGGTTGTAGCTGGAGTATGATACATGCCATGTACCATACGGAGGGTTCTGCCTGATGCCTGTAAGTCATCCAGTAAAGTTTGAGTGCCTGGCCCGAACAGCTTGGACCCTTTAAAGGGGTCGTTAGCTACTTTATGTTGTATATCAGGTGCAAAGCCTGAAACGCGAAGCCAGGTATGGCAATGCAGAGTAATACCAATGGCTGATAGTCGGGCTGGGGTATCTACAGCATCATATCCCAACCTGAGAAGGTGATGGGAGACAGAATTATTAGTTGTCACTGTAGCCAATAATTTATCCCTGTCTTGTGAGGGAGGGAGTTTATTGATAAGCTCAATGGCAGAGGACCCCAGGGCACGCTGATATTTAAGCAATAAGGCACAACAGGGTGTGTGTTATTGTGTCATAACGTCACTCCTGGGGTGGGTTGAAGCACGAGGTGAAGCCGAGTGCTTCCACCAGCCCAGGAGTGACGTTATTACACAAAAACACACTCCCTGGAGTGCCTTATTGTTATTATACAATGGCTAATTTTAAAATAATATTATTAAAAAGTTAAAAAAATAAGTCTTTGTAATATTTCTATATTTTTTTCCTATGAGAGGCTTATTTTTTTAAATCAAAGAAAAGTAGTCCAGTAGGTGGTGCTGCTGCTAATATTGTAGTTTTATGTGTGTATGGTCTCTCCCCACCCCCCACCCACACTCGCCATTTTGTGGTGGTAACTTTTTGAAGTGCCACATTTATTTAGTGTGTTTGTGCTGCTTATTCTCAGAGCAGTTAAAAATGTGTCTTTAGCCTGTAAGAAGATCGGATTGTAAAAAAGACGAGAGCGAAGCTGATCGGTAACTTCCGGTTTCCCGGTCCGCTTGGTAACTAGACATCGGACGGAACCTGCAAGTTACAGGTCTTTCTTTGTTTTTATTTAGGGAAACTGCTTCAGTATGCAGGTTTGACAAAGTGCAGAGGGGGTTAAATGCAACTGCCACTGTTTGGGTTTTCTGAATGAAAACGGCCGACCGCGCGCATGGTTTGAAACAGCAAGGCAGCTACAGTGAACTCCGGGAGTCAGCTGAAAGGTGGATACTCGCTGATTATTTTCAATATTGTGATTTTTGGTTCAGTTGTACTGAAAGAGTGAGGTAGGGAGACAGGGAACATGTGTGTTTGTGTTGGGGGGGTGGAGCTGTGACACTTCAGGGTACTGTCTGTTTTCCGGTACCTTGAGTGGGGAAGGGGAATTTGTGTCAGTGTTCTCCGGTCACTTGTGTGCCTGGACTTCATGCACTGACACTATTGTTAAATAACATCACTGTCCAAGGCACACACTGACCAATCAGGGAACCAGAAATTTCCTTGCCATTGTATAATTAATCATATGACCCATAACGTTCAGGATTTCATAGCACCTGAGGAAAATACCCTTTTCCCCAGATAGTCAATTCTTCAGGATTCCTTATCAGGAGGTAAGAAGCTCATGTGCTTGGGTTTTTTGGTATGGTCATGAGCGGCAGTAATGACCACAAAATCTGCCCTGGAATACTAGACAGAAAGGGGTGGTCCAGAGGAGCCTCATAACGGTGATCCACTTTGCAAGGGAACAGCTGTAATAGCTGAAGGTTGATGCCAAGTAGCCAGCATGGCATTCTGGTAGGTTGGTATTAGTGGGGGAACCATTAAGACAGGCTCCTCAGGTAATTCAAGGTATTCTGCCATATCCTTACGTTGCTTATCATGTTCAGTAGTGGAGAATCCCATGACCTTTTGGATTTGAGCCATCATCTCACTAAAGGTCGGGTCGTCTGGGAGTGAGGCTGCCTAAGAGAGAGGCACATCCTCATCCAGGGAAGAGATTTCAGAATAGGGGGATTCAGGATTAGGAAAATCCAAATCTTGAAATTCTTCATCCTCAAGATCACCGGTGAAATCAGGTGGCAAATCTTGGTCATCTGACAAATAGTCCTCTATGAATGGAGGAGGAGGAGACCAGGGTTGCATGGTATCCCTATTACTAAGAAATCATTTAGGCGGAGGATGGAGAAGAGATCGGGTGGGATCACCCAGCTCTTTAGAGGGCTGAGAATGCCGCATGGCATGCAAGACCTGTCGGACTATGTTGGTGAGGTCCTTTTCCTGGGAAGGAGGTGGAGCGGAAAGTGGGGTATGTTGGGAAACAAGGGGGGGTGATAGAGGGAATGAGACAGATAGTATGAGCAGGTCTTGCCCCTGGGTGGTAAAGACCAGGGTCCTGATCTCTTTCCGCCTGACCCCAATAAGAAGCCACCTGTGTAGGCGGAGGGGAAGTCAATAAGGCATAAGCCAAAGGTTTTCCCTGAGGAATGCGAGGTCTCGTCGATGGGCCCGCAGGGGAAAATGAGTTATTTTCACTTAAATTGTCAGATGCCATAGTCAGGAGAGGTGCCCCCGTTGATGGAGCAGCAGTATATTTAGCTGCATATAAAGCACTGGAAAGTGTCATCGACGAGAAGGTATAAGCCTCCATCGACGGAGCAGTTACTATTTGAACTGCATTCAAAGTGCTGGAAAGTGTTGTCGACGAGAGGGTATGAGCCCCCGTCGATGAAGAAGTGTTTGAATGACACCCCATCGATGGAGGGATACCAGAAACGGTGGCCATTGACAGGCGACAAGGCAGGGAGTGTGAGGAGGGTTTCTCCTTCTCCTTTTTCTGCCTGGAACAAGAACCAGAAGAGGAAGCCCTTGGTATGAGCCTGGTTCTCCAAGAGAGACATTTTCTGCTCCATCAAAAGGTGTTGAATTTCAAGCAACCATCATCGACGAGTTGCCCAGTTAAATTCCTGACACAAGCTACAGGAATTGGTGTCATGTGTGGGTTCCAGACACCTTACACAAAGTATGATTGTCAAAATGATATATCTTCCTACTGCAATGGCAGGAACAAAATAAAGCTTGTTTCTTTGAAGAATCAGTAGACATTCTTCTTAGTTCCAAATTTCTCGTCGATGTCAGCTACACAGAAGTTGCACTAGCTGCTGCGCGAGCTGAAGATGGCGGGAAAATGAACTGAGGATACCAGGGACCGCCCACACTTATATAGAGAACAGGAAGCTGATGTCATGTATGGGTGGTCCCTGGTGAAAAACTGCTAGAAGAGCTGCTGTGCACCACAGTGACCTCTAGCTACTGCAAGAGACCACTCTGTGGAAGATCTACTGTTACAGGTGAGTAATCTGTGTTTCTAGGGAAGTGGCTATGATGTTCTATCTACACTTCTGGCAGACTCCTAGCAGTTCTCTGGGAGGAGGGAGGCAAGGCGCATACCCCTTACTTAGGAAATAAGGGTTGAAGAATTGAGGCCCCAAAACCACCATCCTGGCATGACTCAAGATCAATGTGGAATTGGAAATGAAGGTGTGTGCTGACTTCCAGGTAGCAGCCCTGCAGATTTCCTGGATAGGGATGTCCCTAGAAACAGCCACTGTCGCAGCAGTATGGTGGGTGGAATGAGCCCTAAGCCCTCTGGGATGCTCCCTACCCACCAGCCTATAGCAGAGATCCCTACTGGGTCATAATGTTACACGCTTAATAGCGTACAACATTATGGCTAAACCTGCACAGCGCTGTAGGTTACAATGAGTGGTGCAATACCACGAATACTGCTGTATGTGGTATTGCACCATTCGAAACATCCCAGGCAGAGGATAAGCCCTCTGCTGGGATGGGGTTCCACTGAGCAGCTGCCGTGGCTCAACAGAGTGAGGTACTGCAGCGAGGAACCCATGCGCTGCGTCTGGGACCGGGTTTGATTCCTGGTCCCAGCAACTTTTATTTTTTTTTTAAACTTTGTGAGCTCCTGAGTGGAACCCCGAGTTGAGAATCTTTAGTGGGGGGTTCAGGAAGAACAACCCCAAAATGGGGGTATGGAGGCACAGCCCCCTACCAAAGAAGTTGTATGCATGGCAGAAATCCACTGTATTGGCAGCTGATTTTGCCATGCGCATAATGTCTTAGACATTATGACCCCTGCTGCAGAGGTCAATGCAGGATGTGATCCACCTGCCAATCGTCTACTTGGCTACGGGTCTGTCAGATAGCATAGGTGACAAACAGCTGGCGAACCTCTCCCTGAACTCCAGCTGTGTGCTCTTTGTAATAACATAAGCAAGCATTCGCCTTAGGTCCAAAGTATGGAGCCTGTGTTTGGCTTCCAAGGTGTGATTTGGGAAGAACACCGGAAGAGTCATCACCTGGTTCAGGTGAAACTCTTACACAACCTTCAGGAGGAACTTCAGGTTGGGGCGCAGGACAACCTGGTCCCTGTGAAGACCAATTAAAGAGGCTCCACTGAGAGCACATGGAGCACACTGATCCTTCTGGCTGATGTGATAGCCACCAGGAAGGTGGTCTTCCACAACAGGTTAGACATCTCACACCGGTGCATCAGTAGGCATGGCTTGCCCATGAGCTTTGCCAAAACCAGCAACAAGTCCCACAGTGGTGGTGGTTCATGCACCAGAGGGGAAATGTGATCAAGGCCTTTGAAAAAGCACCAGACCACCTTCTCCTGTGCTACCGACTGCTGATCGGCCCATGCCAGATAAGCAGAGATGGCTGCCAGGGGCACCTTAAGGGTCGTCGGCTGAAGCCCCCCCTTTGGGGAGAGAGACCGTAGATAATCCAAAATGCTGGCCACTGGATAGCACAAGGGGCCCAGCCCCTTGCCCTGGCACCAAATGGAGAATCTCATCCATTTGAAGGCATAGCATTTTCTGGTTGATTCCTTTCTAGATGCTTCCACTACAGTGATGACATCTTCAGAGAGACCCAAAGCCTGGAACTCTAGCCGCTCAGGAACCAGGTTGTCAGGTGCGGGGACTGAAGGTCCGGGTGGAGTACCTTCCCCTGATTGATGGAGAGCAGGTCCGGATGTGTGGGAAGACACCTCAGGAGCCTATTGCAGAGGCTAAGGAGATTGGGGTACCAAAACTGGTAGGGACAGTCCGTAGCTGCAAGGATCACCCGTGCCTTGTCCCTCCTAACCTTGAACAGCACTTTGCTGATCAAGAGAAGTGGAGGGAAGGTATAGAAGAGGCCTAAGATTCACAGCCTCGAGAAGGCATCCCCTGCAGCGAGCCCTGCTGAAGGGGGCAGGCCCAGAACAGCCTCAGCTTTGCGTTCTCCCTGGAGGCGAACAGGACCACCTGAGGGGTGTGGCACTGGGAAAACAGACTGTGAACTACCTCCAGATGGAGAGACCACTCCGTGAGACACCTCGCCCACCCAGCTGAGGGCACCCACCAGCAGGTTGGAGGCTCCAGCCACATGGATGGCTAGAAGATCTGCTTCCAGGCTGCACATGAGGGTCAAAATATGGAGAACTTCCTTGTACAGAGGCAAGAAGTGCATCCTGTCTTGCTTGTTGAGGTAGTACATGGTTGTGGTATTGTCCGTCTGGACTTGGACCACTTGACCCCAAACAAACAGATCGAATGTGGTCAGTGCCAGCTGAACTGCTCGGAGCTCCAGCAGGTTGATGTAGCAGCGGACTCCTCAGGGGTTCACAGCCCATGGACTCTGTGGTCCCCTAGGTGGGCACCCCAACCCATGAGACAGGCATCGGTCATCAGGACGACCGTTGGCTTGGGGCAGACAAACGGGATCCCCTTCCTGCAGATGTTCTGGGACAAGCCACCACTGGAGGGCATCCCACATCCTCTGGGTCACAGTGACCAGCTGCCGAAGTGACTTTTGTGCTGAGACCACTGGCTGGCCAGCTCCCATTGCAGGGAACGCATGTGCCAATGGGGTCATCGGACCATGCTGGTGCAGGCTGCCATGTAACTCAGGAGGCACAGGAAGTCCCAAGCAGACTGCAAGTGCCCAACCAGACATGATTGGGCAAAGGAGGAGAGCTCGTAGAGGGTTCCCTCGGCTTGGCGGAGAACCTTCGGTGAGATGGATAGATCGGGATGTGAAAGAACGCATCTTAGAGATCCAGGGAGCAAAAATGTAAATTACGTACCTACCATAATTCTTGATCTTCTTGGGCGAAGTCTCCACCACTCATTCACACTAGTGGGACTATGCCGGAGGTGCTAGGACTGAGCAGGAGTCAAAAATCTTCAGGAGGGCCAGCGCCGAGGTAGGACCATGGATGCGCGGTGCCACGAGACTGGCTCATGCTGTATTGGCTATCTTGGCGTCGACCGTCTAACCGCCTCAGTACCTTTTTTTTACCGAGGAGGTGTAGTGTAAATTAAGCTAGTAAAACTAACCCATGTCAGACATAAGATAGTCTGTATGACCCATGTAAGAAGGGTCAACTCAACAGTGTCTTCACATTCCAGCCAATGAAGGAGTGAAGACCAAAAACAAGATAAATGAGCTAGGGAGATGGTGGGTGGGTGTGTGAATGAGTGGTGGAGACTTCCAAGAAGATCAAGAATTACGGTAGATATGTAATTCACATATCTTCCTGGACATCAAGTCTCCACCACTCATTCACACTAGTGGGAAAGTACCAAGCCAAAATAATACCCCAAGACGGGTGGCAGGAGACAGAGAGGAGCTCACTCAAGACAGAAGTCCATTAAGGATTGTCCTGCCAAAGGACGGATGCTGTCTGGCATGGACATCCAAGGTGTAGTGCTTCACAAAGGTGTGCACAGAGCTCCAAGTGGCCACACTGCAGATGTCTGCAATGGGCACGTTCCAGATTTCTGCCAGAGATGCCATGACTGCTCCGGTAGAGTGGGCATACACCCTACCTTCCAGCTTGACGTGCGCCATTGAATAGCAATGGCAGAGAAATGCTACCAGCCATGCCGAAATGCATCTAATGGCAACAGGCTGACCCAGCTGGGCCATGCTGAATGAGACAAAGAGTTGCTTGGATTTGTGAATCTCCTTTGTTCTGTCGATGCAGAACTGCAAAACCCTTTTCACATCCAGAGAATGTAGGGTACGTTCCCTTTCATTCTGAAAGTCTGCAAAGTAGGTCGGAAGGACCAAGGGCTGGTTCAGGTGGAATTCCAAGACTACTTTTGGAAGAAATTTAGGGTGAGTTCTGAGAACCACCTTGTCCTTGTGAAAAACTGTATATGGTGGGTCTGTGACCAGGGCATGTATTTCAGACACCCTGCGAGCAGAAGTAAAGGCTACAAGGAAGGCAGCCTTCCAGGTCGGGAATTTCAACTCGCAGGTTGCTAGAGGCTCGAAAGATTTACGGGTGAGCATATCTAGCACAAGGTTGATATCCCAAGCGGCTACCAGTCTGCTGACTGGTGGCCTAGTGTGGAGGATACCTTTAGGGAACCTCATGACCAAGGGTAGCTGAGCCACTGACATATTGTGGATAGGCTGATGGTAAGCCGAAATCGCACAGAGGTGTACTTTCACTGTCGAGTATTGCAGTCCTGCATTTGACAGGTTTAGCAGGTACTCGTAACACTTTGTTTGGTGAGCAAGACAAGGTGTCCAGGCAGGACTTTGCATACCAGATGGAGAATTGTTTCCACTTTGCCGTGTATGTTTTCCTAGCAGATGGCTTGCACGCTGCTATGAGAATGTCAGAGATTCTACAGGAGACATTGAATCTACCTACTTCTATCACCTTAGGAGCCAGGCATGGAGATGAAGGGACCTCAGTTTGGGGTGGACCACTGGGCCCTGAGTCAGGAGGTCCATTTGAAGTGGTAGTTGTTACTTGGTTACTTGGTTAGAGGGACAAAAGAAGGCCGAAGCCCATCAGGATTGTCCTCCACAGATATGGATCATTATTGAGGTACTTCTCTGATTAACCATTCATCGAGTTTAAGTTTAAAAGTCATAACGGAGGTTGCGTCTACAATGTCTTGGGGGAGAGTATTCCATAGTCGTGGGGTTCTTATGGAAAAGAAGTTTTGTCTTTTATTGGTGTTGCATTTAACTATATCCAGTTGTTTGTTATTTAACCTAGGTCCAATTTTTCTGGTCACAAGTGAAATACCACATTGCCTCATCAAAGTAGGAGATTTGGTAATCTTAAAAAGTTGGAGTAGATCCCCTCTTGTTCTTCTCATTTTAAGTGAATGCAATCCTGTCTTATGTAGTCTGGACTCATAATCCAAATGTGCCAAGTGGGGAATGATTTTAGTGGCTCTTCTCTGAATCTTCTCAACTCTATCTACATCTTTGTTGAGGTATGGACTCCAAAACGGAGAACCATAGTCAAGGTATGGTCTAATGTGTGATCTGTACAGAGCAATGATGCACTGTTCGGTTTTAGAGACAAAAGTACAGTTAATCCTTCAAAGAAGTGCATTTGTTTGGTTAGCAATTTTGTTACAATGGGAAACAGGGGTAAGTTTATTATTAACTAGAATCCCAAGATCTTTTCCAAACAGGAAACCTTAATGATGGTGTTATTCAGTGTGGATACTTGTTTGGGGTTATTTTTCCCCATATGCAGAACAGCACATTTAGATTTGTTGAACTCCATTTTATTAATGAGGGCCCAATGTTCAATTGATGAAAGATCTTTAAGTAGTGACGGTCTATTGGCAGCGTTGTTTACAGCACCATCCAGCTTGGTGTCATTGGCAAACTTCATGAGAATGTTTGATGAATAAATTTTCATGTCACTAATAAAAATATTGAACAGGGTGGGTCCCAGAACAGAGCCCTGGGGGACACCACTCATCACTCTACCCAAATCTGATAGAATGCCATTAACCCGAACCCTTTGAGATTGATCTGTTAACCAGCTTTTAATCCATAACACAAGTGACGCCGTAAAACCTAGGTGAATAAGTTTGGTGATGAGAATGGTGTGTGACACTTTATCAAAGGCCTTACTATAGTCCAGCAAAATAACATCAGAGGGAATATTTAAGTCTAGATTTAAACTAATGGAATTATAGAAAGCCAGCAAGTTTGTAGTGCAGGATAGGCCAGTTCTGAATCCATGTTGAGAAATGTCAGTAAGGTTTAAAGACACTATTTCTTTTTCCAAGAGTACTTTGATAACTTTGTCGAGTAATTTACAGGGAATAGAAGTTAAACTGATAGGACGGTAGTTATTGACTAATGAATGGGAGCCTTGTTTAAAAATGGGAGTAACTATTGCCGTTAGCCAATCTGGTGGAACCATAGATTCTTGAAGTGATTTGTTATAGATAATTGTGAGTGGTAAGGTAATTGCATCTTTAACTCCCAGGAGAAATTGTGAACATATATCATCCGGACCAGAACTAGTAGATTGTTTAAGGTTAATAGTAAATTATGAATGGTGGAATCTCTGATAATCCGTTAATGAAAACCAAATCTGACGAGGCCAGTATGGGGCAATGAGAATCATGCTCCCCCTGTGCCTCCAGCTTGAGAAGCACCCTCTGAATTAAGGGAAGAGGAGGCAATGCGTACAGAAAGCATCTTGTCTACCACAGTCTGAATGCATCCTGACAGAAAATGCTAGGTTCTGGATTTCTGGAGCAGAATAGAGGTAGTTTTGCATTGAGTGGGGACACAAAAAGGTCTAGGTTCAGAGTACCCCACTCTTTGAAGAGTGACCGTAAAACTTTTGAGTCGAGAGACCACTTGTGTGGATCTGCCTCTGTTCTGCTGAGGTGATCCGCCAGATCGTTCTGGGTTCCTGGCAGGTAGACCGCCTGGATTAGGTCTTCGTGCTCGAGGCACCATTCCCACACTCTCATGGCTTCCCTGCACAGAGGGTAAGAGTGTACTCCACCCTGTTTGTTGATGTAAAACATCACTGCCTTGTCCATCTGAAGGAGAATTACTTTGTGACAGAGGATATCCTTCAGGGCTCGGGCAGCATACAGGACAGCTCTTATTTCCAGGACATTCATGTGAAGCTGAGACTCGTCCTGACTCCACAGGCCCTGGGTGTGGAGATCCTGACAGTGAACTACCCAACTGATCAGAGATGCATCTGTGGTGAGAGTGATCTGTGTCTCCAGTGGGGCAAGGGGAAAACATTGCAGAAGATTGTCCTCCTGAATCCACCAGGTGAGTGACCTCATTAGTGGTTCCATCACCTTGATGCGAAAGGACTGCAGATGTGTGGTCAGAGACCACTGAGTACTGAGCATCCATTGTGTGGTTCTCATGTGCAAATGAGCCAGGGGCACCATGAACACCAACGACACCATGAGACCCAGCATCTGCTCCATTGAGAGAGCTCGAACCAAGTTGTTCTCCTTGATGCAGTGAGCCATCTGGAGAATATCATTTATCCTGTCTTCTGGGAGGAAGGCTCTTGCCCTGGAGGTGTCCAGGAGAGCTCCTATGAAGAGGAGTTGCTGAGAGGGCTGAAGCTGCAATTTCTCCAGATTCAGCAGAACTCCCCTGGATGTGAGGAACTTGGAAGCCGTGGCCACCGCTGCCTGCATCCCTTGTCTGGAGGAAGACGCTAGGAGCCAATTGACCAGGTATGGGAACACTTGAACTCCGAGTTTCCTGAGATGCGCTGTGAGTACTGCAAAGCACTTTGTAAAGACTTGAGACACAGAGGACAGTCCAAAGGGCAGGACTCTGAATTGGTAGTGCTGGCCCATAGCCACAAAGCGTAGGTACTTGTGGTGGCTTGTGTGCACCAGGACATGTTGGTAGGCATCCTGTATGTCCAGGGAAGCTAGCTAATCATTTTGATGAATCAGAGTTAGGAGCATACCTAGCAATATCATCTTGAATTTCTCTTTGAAGAGGTATTTATTTAATTTCCTTAGGTCTAGAATAGGACGCATGCCGCCTGTTTTCTTTGGAACTAGGAAGTAGTGGACATAGAAACCTGTGTCCCGTTCTGCTTGCAGAACCACTTCTACTGTCCTGTTTTTCAGAAGGCCCTGAATCTCGGAAGCAAGGTCTGACTGAGTGATAGACAGTGTGGGTTGTCGTTTGGGTGGATGATCCGGAGGAGTATCTGAAATATTTAGAGAGTAACCCTCTCGAATTATCCTGCGGATCCATTTGTCCATTGTGACTGACTTCCACTGCTTGTAAAACTGAGTCAGACACCCCCCCTACTGCTGCAGAAGAGTCCCCTTCGGGCAGTTGAGGTGGTACATGGGCCATGTCTTCAGAGGGTGGCACTAGGTGCCTTCGGGCCCTGTACCTTCTGTTGCGTTTTCTTTTGTGGTTGAGGGGCCTGGTTCTTGTTAAAGGCCCCTTGGCCTTTGCCATGAAAGGACTGACGGTTATGAAACTGCTGACGGGTTCCGCCCCACTGAGGGCAGCAGGGGTTGGTCTGGCTGTCTTAATAGCAATCCTAGTTTTCTGAGTGGCCTCCAGTGCCTGCTCCACCTGTAGGCCATATAGATAAACTCCATCAAATGGAAAGTTCATGACTCTCTGTTGAGCATCATTTGTGAACCCTGATGTCCTTAGCCATGAATGATGCCGGGTGCATATCCCGGCCACTGCTGCTCTAGAAGTAGTGTCAAAGGCATCCATAGCAGCCTTAAGTTGCTGATTATTGGACTCAATGCCTCTAGTAATAGTCTGGAGAAGCTCTGAACTAACATCCAACTCCATAAGAGCCTCCTAAGTGGCTTTGAGCAAATGCCAGAGGGTATACCCATATTGAGAGAAATAGCCCTGGTAGCTAGCAATACACATTCCTAGGGTAGCAGCAGCGAACACTCGCTTCCGCAGAGTGTCAGTCTTATAGGATTCTTTCTTTACTGCACTAGCCGTAGATTCCTGAGGAAGAACGGCTTTGTCATTCTCTGCAAAGACCACTATGGTGTCCGAAAAGGCTTGAGAGGCAAGGATTGGCCTATCCTTAGGGGGTGCATATTTCCTGTCTATGGACTTAGCCATGGAGGGAATGAGCATCAGGCTGTCCCACACCACCTGTGAAAGAGTTTGAAAGAGGGCTGCACTGGAGATGTCAATTCCACAGGAATTTGAGGAACATGCAGATACTGAAGGCACAAAAGCTTCCCAGGATCCACCGCAGAAGTCTGGAGAGAAAGGGTAGAATTCATATTCTTCAGAAGATACTTAAAAGAAAGGTCCTCAACCAAGGGCTTTGCTGAAATAGAGGGCTTACTTTCCACTCCAAAGGATGAATCCTCATCCAAATTGTCCACTAATCGTAGATCAGGATCAGACTCAATATTATCTCCTACTGGCCCAGAAGGGATAGTATAGAAAGGAAAGGGAGGAAAATGAGCAGGGGGAAGCACTCCTTGAATAGGAGTGGAAAACCCTGGCAACCGAGGTGGCGCCAGCACCGACACCAAGGGAGGAGCCAAGAGCAGTGCTGCAATGGGCGCCGGATGAGCATCTGAGATCTAACCCCAACATTGGGGTACCCAAAGTTGGAGACCTGAAAATACCAGGAGTAGGAGAAAGCAGTACCTGTGCTGGCCACTGCACCACAGCCATGTGAGTGGGGAAAGCACGAGGGTGCAGCATCTACAGCACCAAAGAAGGTGTTGCATGACTAGGTTGACCCAACTGTACCACTCGTGGGTCTGTGGCCCCAGGCCCAAAGGCCCCGGGGCTGGCTCTGTAGGCACAGAAAGTAAGGACAACTGCCGGACCCAGTGCTCCATAAGAGTGGCCCAGTGATGAAACTGCTCACTGGAGAACCTCCCAGGGGGCGGGGAAGGATTCCGGAGTCGAGGATCGTGGCCGCCAGGAACCAAGGCCGCAGGCAACCCTGACGGGGCCAGGGTCAGCCTCCTGTCCCCCACTACCAACGATCTCCGTGCAGATGTACCAGAGGGCATCCTCAAGTGGTACCGCTTCTTCTTTAATCGGTGGAATGAAGAAGAGCTTGCAGCCAAGCGGAGCTGGGTCCTTGACCTCGATCAGGAATGGGCCCACTTCTTTTTGTGCTTTCGGGAGGACCGCCCTTCCTCCTGAGCACTGGACTGCCCGGGTCAGATCCCCCCTCTGAAGAGGGTGTCAGACAAGACTCAGCCCTGCTACTAAAAGAGCTTTCAAGTGAAGTCTCCCTACCGTCACTGGCCCTTTTTATGGTCGACTCATCAAAGGTGGGCTGAAGAAGACTTCTGTTCTTCGTTGAAATACAACTTTTTTTTTTTTTTTGAAAACTAAATAAATAAATAAATATACTAAAACTAATTAAATATCGAATGACTATGCTGCTGTCGTACAGACATGAAGATTTGGCGAGCGATGTCATCACTGAAGCACACTTGACAGCAGGAAAAAAGGAACTGAGGCGGTTGGACGGTCAACGCCAAGATAGCCTATACGGTGCGAGTGTGGTTCTACCTCAGCGCTGGCCCTCCTGAAGATTTTTGGCTGCTGCTCAGTCCTAGGCCTCCAGCATAGTCCCACTAATGTGAATGAGTGGTAGAGACTTTATGTCCAGGAAGATCTACATGTTTTGCTCCAGAGATGTTATGATCTGAGACTGAGTTATCATCCTGAAGGTATGAGACCTGAGGAATTTGTTCAGGTTGTGCAGATCTAGAATGGGGCACCAGCCCCCAATCCGCTTTGGCACCAGGAAGTACCTGGAGATAAACCCTGGGTGTTCCAGAAGATCTGCTACCCTGAACATGACCTCCTTGTGGAGGAGCTGGGCAATGTCATCACGAAGAGCCGACTGAATATCTGTGGATACCACATCCTCCCATGGGGTGCGGGCCTAGCTGGGAGGGTATTACTCAAACTCCAGAGGCAGACCCTGACCGACCACTTCCAGAACACACCTGTCTATGGTAACAGCGGACCAGGTGGAAAGGAAGTGGTGGAGCCAGCCCCCCACAGGAGGACCCTGGGGAGGTGTGGCAGACATGAGGGAGGCACCCCCATCCTGTCACTGAGCAGGCTTGGAGGAGGAGGAGGATCCAGCAGAGGGGCCACCGGGTCCCTTCCCTCCATGCTTTTGGACCCCCGAGGCCATGGATTTGGCCCGAGGTCACCAGGAGTGAGCCTGCTGGCCAGACTGGTGCTGGGCTGGCTTTTGTGCAGGAGTAGAGGACTGAAAGGGCTTGTGCTTTTGCTGCTTGGAGCCCTTGGGGTCCTTCTGGGCAGATGTCACAGACTCCAGGGTGGCACTAAACTTTTCAATGCACTGGAGGAGACCCTCCACACCAAGCCCAAACCGGTCAGTGCCGAAGAATGGTACATCCACCAGCTTGTGCTGGGTGTCTAGGTAGAGATGCGCAGCTAAGTCCTGCGGTGCTTGGCATCTGCGGCTGCCACCGAGTGGGCATAGGAGTCTCCAACATCCAGAGCCATCTGGAGTTGCTGCTTTGCCACAGCCTGACCCTGGTCACGGACCTGCTTGACCATAGTCTGGAGGTCTGCGAGAAGGTGAGGAATCACCTCATCCAGGGAGCCCAAGAGGGTATGGGAGAAGGGTGCCATCAAGATGGCTGGGCTCACCTGGCAGAGACCTAGCAAGGAGGCAGGAGACTGTGAGTGTCAGTGGCTCAGTAGGTTGCACACTTGTCTCTGAGGCCGAAAGATCAGAAAGCTATGGGTTCTATCCCCACACCAGGCACTTGGGTTCAATCCCAATACTGACATTGTGGTGCAGCATGAGGGAGAAGCTGCACGCCTGAGGTGGCCTCTTTTGGATGAGATGTTAAACTGAGGTCCCGTCTGCCTGTTCTAGTGGTTGTGCAGGTGGACGTTAAAGATCCAATGGCACTTCTCGAAAAGAGCAGAGGAAATTTTTATTGCAATAAATCCATAACATACATCTATTCAGACCTTTTCTTAGTTCTCACTACCAAACACCCAAACTGTGCCCCTTAGTCCCCCTTCCCCTTTTCCCAAACCGTGTTATATCTTAGTGTAAAGTTGGTGTGACCCTGAACCAGCCAAGATGGAAGGTGTATAGCTAATCTGCTGCAGTTCCAGCTTCATCCATCCTATTACATCCGGAATTTCAGCACCTATTTCCACAGGATCTCTCTTTGGATTTGCATTCTGCACATCGAGCTGAAGCCTAAAACCTCTATAATGAACAAATCGAACAAGGATTGCAATTATATTGGACTTTGAAGTTTCCACCTCATTGCCACTTCAGGCCTGTAAGACACTTACAGGCCTCCAGGCTCTAGGTGTTAAGCATCCTTGCAGACTGAAGATGGCTCATTCCAACGATCCTCAGATCTCCCTTACTCAAACAGTGGAACAACAACTGGGCAACATTACTTCCATGCTAAGCAAGTGTTACCTTGATCTGGCTGCACTTATTTCTACTACATCTGCTACCAAAAAGGATGTAGAAAAACTCACTTCCAGAGTGGGGGATATTGAACTTCAAATCAAGCAACAGGATCAGATTTTACACGACCAATTTCTACAAGTTCGGGACCATCATAGCCAAATACAGTACTTACTGGCCAAGGTCGATGACTTTGAAAATCAAGGGAGGAGGAAGAACATTCGGATTGTGGGACTACCAGAGGGGGCTGAGGGCCCCGATATGATTTCCTTTTTACAAAACACCCTTCCACTTATGCTCAAGTTGGATCATCTTTCTCCCTTGGAGGTGGAAAGGGCCCATAGGTCACTAGCCCCAAAACCCCAGCCTGGAGATCGATCCCGGCCAATACTCTGTAAATTCTTAAGGTATCCGATTAAAGAACAGTGCCTGAAGGCTGCACGGGACATTAGAACGTTCAGATGGGATGGGGCATCCGTTCAGATTTTCCAGGATTATTCTTACGATTTGTCCCGGAGACAGAGAGCCTATGGACCGGTAAAGCAGTTCCTCTACAAACTCAACCTACCTATGTCTCTAAGATATCCCTCGCAGCTCTGAGTATTATACAAAGGAGAATATCTTACCTTCAACTCTCCGGCTGAGGTGGAACTTTTCTTGGAGGATACTGGAGGTGATTCTAGGCTGCACCAAGACCTTGCTCCACATCCTTATCCTTGTGGTGAAACTGTGCCACCCATGGATACTTCAATTCCACTGGACTGCTCTTCTGGCCGCATTTGTATGCCGCCCCTGGCACCAGCCAAAAGGTCTGAATGGCAGTTGCACCACAAGAACAGACAATGGAAAAAAAATGCCTGGTAAATCAGGAAGGACCTTCCACCGGCGGCAGAGAAGCCGCAGAAAAATCGCTCGAGGAGCCGGCAAAGGGTTCAACAGCTCTCAGGAAGTGACGGCTCCTCCACTTACTCTATGCCTATTAAATTGTCCAATCACTATGAGCCGCTTGGGGAGCTGATACTGGGAGCCCTGGCTTTGCCCGAGAATTGCGGTAGCCACAAAGAAGCCGTTTGCCCGGTCCAAGTGGATGTGGTGACCGACTGGACTCCCTTTGACAAGGACTGGTCAGCTGAACCGTGGAGCCCTCGCGAAGACAAAAGTGCCAGGAGCATGTTGCTGACCACTTCAGAAGGGTGAAAGACCCGGGACTAAAATACACACATGGTCTGCTAAACTAAGTGGTGTGGTTGAAATGTTTGGGCCTCCCCCACTTATACTGATTGGGATCTCTTTAGTTTAGCTTTCCCTGTGCGAGGTGCCCCTTTACCAACTGTGAGGCCCAGTGGCCGCTGTGGCTAATGTTCACCAAGCTTTCCTGCCTCCTCTCGGGGTTGAGTTCACCCCGATTCTTAAGGATGCCTCAGTCGCATCACTTGCTCAGTATTGACTAATAATACAGTCCAGGACACGGGGAATCTGTGCCGGTTTGTTTTTCTTTTTCTTTTGGGCAGTTCAGTCTCTGCAATTGTTAATGTGTTAGTGTCTTTAATTCCCCTCTGGTGAGGGGATTTTATCGTTAACAGGGACAAGCGAGAAAGTGGTATTGCTGCATTACTTTAGAACTTACTTGCTTGCCCCCCCTCCATTAGGATTTTGTATCTAAACATCATAACCTTAAACGTCTGAATGAGGGGTTGTATTTCAGGTTCGAGATTTATCAGCCCCAGACACAATACCTTGACCCAGCTTGTTTGCTAGTACCTGACGTCATGTCAGTAATTTGGGGCTGCTGCCTTGTACAAACAAGGTGTCTGGGTAACCAGGGGATAGCTCCTATGGTTGGTATTGAAATAGGGCCCGAGAAGGCAGATTTGTAGGCAGATTTCTACCTCTGGGGATAAGGTTATTTCATATTAAGCTGTTGTTTAGCTGGGTATATTAAGTGTTTAATACGCTACAGTTTTGGTTACAATAATGACTACGGACACACTATACATAATCATAGTTAATGGCGTTTAGTTTCTATTCACAGTGCCCCTACCCTTTGATGTCTAGTGACGTTCATGCATGCCATCAGACTCACCTAGGGGCCCTGATTTAAGGGGCTTAGTACTATAATGCCTGACACGGGGAAAATGAGCAACTATAGGCGACTTTTAGTTTCACCTTTTAGGTACAGGTATAATCCTTTACGATATAGTGAAGGAACTTTGTCACATTTCACTTAATACCAATTGCATTATGGCCCCCCTTTTACGAGTATCTGTACGGGCATAGGCCAGCCTAGGGTGATTATGGGTGCCTTTATTTCAGGATATGGATAGCTTGTAACCTCCATACAACGTTTTCGATGGTCAGTGTTGCATGTAACATGCTGACCAAGATGTGGAACTTGGTACGCACACTCTATTTGCAACCCCACCCCCACCCCCCGGGGAGAGTTTTGGGCCATTGGGAAGTGCTGGACTTCTTTCCCCCTCCCTGGCCAATAATATGCAACCCCTATGAGAATCTCAGAGAGACTTCTCAACATTTCTTTGGAGTAGCCCAAGTAGTTATTCCAACGTCTTGCCTTTCAGTTGAGGTTTCCCTCTCCACCTTACATATCTTAACCCCTTGGGGTAAGATTTCATTCTGGACACATCTGGCCTATACCAAGGTGGTATATCAGTTTCCTTGTTCCTTCGGCATCTTACTAGAGATAACATCAGCTGCAAAAATGATTTCAGGAGTTGCTAAGACTTATTTTGGGCATTTTTTTGCCATATTCATGGCTGCTACACTACTTATTCTAGGGTGGGGACCCTTAGTTATATATTGGAGTATATATGCTAAAATTCAACTATCTCTTAGGATGGTTTCAGTGTTTGTTTATAGTTGTTGGCACGCAAAATGGATCCATCTTGATAATGGCTAAGTTTCCGAATATCACAACCACTACTTGGAATGTTAGGGCTTTGAACTCTCCCATAAAAAGGAAATCGGTTCTGGCTCGGCTGAAGAAGCAGGTACCCAAGTCGCCTTTTTGCAGGAGACTAAATTTAGTTCCAAAGAAGCTTCGAAACTGGTGAGGGATTGGGTGGGCACCAAAGTACACCGTACGGCCAAATCAGCCAAACGGGGTGTATCCATTTTGTTGCATAAATCACTGCAATGGCAATCTAAAGAGGTTTATGGGGGGGGGTGATGGTAGGTGAATCATCATGAAGGTTTATGCCCTCTCCGGTCCCCTGATCCTGGCAAATATATATACGGCCCCAATGAGGATTCTCCAGAATTTTTCCATGCCATTTCTCAAAAACTCATGGACATTTCTTATGAAAATCCAGATTTGCTATTAGGAGGGGACTTTAATCTGGTGTTGGATAGCCTTCTGGACAGATCCAATGCCAGACCGGAGCCCCATTGTAGAGCCCTGCAGGCACTGCAGGAGCTTATGTCTCTACACCAGCTGTCAGACATGTGGTTTTGAATCCCTCAGCAAAGGACTTCACCTTTTTCTGTGCTCCACACCAAATGGCAAGTAGGTTAGATTTTTGGCTCACTTCTCCTAATCTATCTACGGCTACCTCTGGGGTAGAGATCTTCCAAGTCTATATTTCCAATCATGCCCCTGTCTCCCTTAGCCTCTTACCTGCCATCCAAACCTCCAAATCATTATTATGGAGGCTCGACCCCCTCCTACTGTCAGACAAAGACTTTGCTCAGTGGCTTCGAACAGCCACAGAAGAATTCTTTCAGCACAATTCCCCTTCCTCTGCCTCTGCAGCAAGCATATGGGAGGCCTACAAGGCCACCATTAGGGGAGGAATTATTAGCTTCGTCTCACACAGACGGAAGATGAGGGACCAGGAACTTCAGCAGTTAGAGAACACTTTAAAAAGTATGGAGGCTAAATACAAAGAGAAGCCCTCATTGCTTCAGTCACCGTTGGTTATATCCGCCCTGTCTTCCATACGAATAAAAATGAACACACTAGTAAGTAGGAAGGCTGAACTCTATACTCAAAGAGCCCAACACCGATACCAGGCTGAGGGTGAAAAGGCTAGCAAGTTGTTGGCTTTTTGGTTAAAGCAAAGACCAGCTGAAAGAACTATTATAAGCCTACGGGACCAGTCAGGGAAGCTCTCCTTAAACCCCTCTTCAATTAACAATATTATGACCAACTTCTATAAAACACTTTACTCCTCACATGGGTGCTGGAACAAAAGCTCTTATGCTCAATTTATCGAGTCCTTACCCCTCCCTAAGCTCTCTGCTTCACAGAGAGATATATTGGACCAACCCATCACGGAGGAGGAAATCCAAAGAGCCATTAATAAGATGGCTCTCCACAAAGCCCCTGGGGGGGATGGTTTTTCAGTGGACTTTTACAAACTGATTCAGCCCTTGATTATAACCCTCCTGGCGAGCATATTGAACAAAGCGTACTCCTGTGGGCAACTTCCTCCCACCCTATCTGAGGCCTTAATTACCATACTTCCAAAAGAGGGTAAAGATCTCTCCCTTCTGGCTAGCTATAGGCCCATTTCGTTAATTAATTCTGATGCGAAAATTCTGGCCAAAGTCCTCGCTACCAGACTGGAGGAATTTCTTCCAGAGATTATTCATCCATCACAGGTGGGTTTTGTTAAGGGCAGGATCAGTTCAGACTATATTCGGGCCCTAGTGTCATTAATACAGGTGGCGACTTCACTTCCTACCCCGGAGGCAGCAATTACCATTGATTTCGAGAAGGCGTTTGATTCGGTCAGCTGGGAATATTTACATGCTGTCCTGAACACTCTTAACATTGGCCCTTACTTTTCCACTTGGATAAAAATACTCTATGCGTGCCCTACCGCCAGGGTTCTTACTAACAATGCCATATCTGATCCGTTTCACCTGCACAGAGGCACCAGACAAGGCTGTTCACTGTCCCCTTTACTTTTTGTGATTGCTATTGAACCTCTTGCAGCTGACCTAAGGAATCATCCACACATTCGTGGTATTCCGGTTAAAGACAAATGCTACACCACCAAGTTGTATGCCGACGATTGCCTGATCCTGACCCGTGACCTACCACACAGCCTCCCACACATCCTGTCTACACTAAAAACTTTCGGTGAACTCTCTGGCTTACACATTAATGTGGCAAAGTCGGAAATCCTTCCTCTTAATGATTTTTCCTCGTCGGTTAGTGTGTGAACTCAGGGATTAACCTGGGCTAAATCGGACATAAAATATTTGGGCATCCAGCTTACTTCCAAAGTCTCAACCCTAATGGACATTAATTTAAAACCCCTTCTGGCCAAACTTTGAACTGCCACGAATAGATGGGCACATCTACATCTTTCTATGGCAGGCAAGATCACCACGATTAAAATGCTGCTTGCCCCTAGAGTATATCACTTAATATCTCACATTCCCTTCCTCTTGCCCGATATATGGAACCAAAAGCTAAACATGCTGATTAGTTCCTTTCTCTGGGGTTCTACCAGGCCCAGATATAGTAGAGCCAAGTTAAGGGCTCAAAATCTAAGAGGGGATGGAATTTACCAGATTTTTATCAGTACTCTATTGCGTTTATCGTAGCAAAGACATTAAAAGATGAAGGCTTCCAACACACCGACCACCCTCCAGCTTGGATCCAAATAGAAAGAGACCTTATGAAGGGCCCCTCGATGTCCACTCTTGTGCCATATCCCCTACCTAAACAACATAAGAGTTGGCTTTCCATCCAACAGGCTCATTTGGCATGGCAAAAACTGGGGCTTAGATCCTCCCACTGTCTTGATTTGGGGGATTACATTCCACTCTGGCAGAATCCCTACCTCTGTATTAACAACTACCCCTTGAACTGGATGGGATGGGCTTCTAAAGGGATAAGAAATATTGGGGATCTAGAATGCCCGGGACACTCCGATATGGACTCATTCCGAAGTTTACAAGTCAGGTACGACCTGCCCCATAATGACTTTTGGAAATACCTTCAAATGAGAAGCCTCTACCAATCTTGGGTTAGGAGGAGATGCACCTGTGTTTCTTGTAAACAATGCAAAACTGCTAAATCCCCTCCACTTCCTCTTACAAAATGGCTTACGCATTCCAAAGGTAGGGCTGGTCTTATACAGAGGTTCCTAAGAGATAGTGCTCCTAATCCCTCTCTGCCAGCCAAGGTCAAGTGGGCTACCGCGTTGGACACTACAATTATGGATTTACAATGGCGACAGTGCTGGCTAAGAACTCACCAGGCCTGCTGCACCCCCCAAAGCCTCCTTCTACGGAACAAAATACTGCACCTTTGGTACTACACTCCGTCCTAACTAAAAAGGTTGAGTCTTCTTTCCAATGACTATTGCTGGAGGTGTGAGGCCCCAGAGGCAGATCTGCTCCACATCCTGTGGTCATGTACACCTCTGAAGCCCTATTGGGAGGAAGTAATACAATGCTGTTCTACCATCCTAATGATGACCCTCACAGCAGATCCGGGTCTATGGGTACTGGGCCTAACCCCTGAAACTCTTACCCTGCCCAAAGCTTCTTTATTATGGCTCATACAGGCCTCGATAGAATGTAAACAACTTATTATATGACGATGGAGAACTGCAGAGGTCCCCTCCATTTCAGAATGGCTTACTGCTTTGGAAAGGCTGGCCACTTTGACTAGGATATCATGCTATAGAAACCAGTGTCTAAAGAAATTTGCTGAGATATGGGCCCCATACATGCTGTATACTGACTCTAATGAGCGAGCCTTGCCCTCCAGATATCTGAAGGACAAACTGAAACCCCTCTGACTTCCTAGTAAAATGGTTGCTTGGTTATTAAACACTGTTATTGCTTCTCTTTATATAGCTATCTTAAGTGCTCCATTTCCGGATGATCAAGCCATGCCCCACCCCCCAACTATCGGTTTCTCACTGTATGAGAAGAAGCTCAACTACTATTGTTTCCATCCTTTTGAACACTGAATATGTAATTGTCTCTTATGTTGCCTCTTACTATCTCCGTTGTACGATTAACTAGGTGTATAGTCATCCTGTAGAAGATGTTTGAATAACTAGATGTATTACCTATAGATATGCCTGTCCTGTGATGTAGTCCTGGAGCTTTGGCTGTGTGCAGTGAGTGGTAATGTTGTAAACCACTTTGGCAGCCATTTGATTTAATGGTTAAAGTTCTGAAACAAAGTCTGAAATCTTCCAATATAAAGGCTAACTGCAAAAAATATCTTAGCGTAAAGTTCTATTCTGTTTCTTTTACCCATACTTCAAGTTAAATGAAAATCCCCTCCACCACACCAAAACACGTGCCGTTGGATGCATATTCAAATCTCTATAATACACTTCTCCTAAGGCATTTTCACAGTGCATACAAAATATTGGATATACCATAATTTTTTGCTGGAACAAAAATTGGCATCTGCTTTGCCATAAATAATATTTTATACAGGTGAAAAGAACTCTTAGAATACTTGGCTCATACCTTGTCAGGAGCTGGGGAAAATCTCTCAATGTTATAATTTTATATGTCACCTTCCATATCCATGGCATCTTCCAAGTGACTGCTAGATAGTTCTATAATTCTGTGGAATATGAGCATTCTGTTAAAAAATGTTCCTGGGTTTCTAATTTATTTTCACAGTCTGGATATAAACAATTTCTATCTTTTATCGCTTTGTGTTTATGATTTCCCCTCACACCAATTCTCCCATGAGCACATAGCAACTGAACGTCCCACATTCATGTTGGGATCCTTGGGTCTGTTATTTGTTTGCCATTTGCCTTCCTTCCTGACAATGTTTAAACTCTGGTTCCTCTGGCCCCAGGCTCCTTAAAACCCCTTGATATAGTTCTTTCCTAGTCCTTTGTAAAATCATTTGTTTTGTCACATTCCACTTGTACATTTTCTGAAATGAACATTTCAGATATTCTGGTACTTTCTTTCCTCCTGCCACTGGAACTGGTTGCTTTATCCAGACTGGTAAAATACTCTTAATATTTTGAGCTAGCCAGGTCCTTGCCAAGTTTGTTTTACTTTAAAACAGCGGTTTTATATTTACTTCCCAAAATATGCAGTGAAAAAAACTACCGGGTTTATCATCTCGACACCCCCATTTTTTATTGGTAAATATGGTATCTCTTTTTTTATGGGGTTACATAGATACATAGACAGTGTCGGCAGATAAGGGCCTATGGCCCACCCAGTCTGCCCATTTGAGCTTGTAAGTTCAGTTTATGTTCTCCTAGAAGTCTGTTGCCCCTTACCCCTGACCTCCAGAATTCCTTTATGTCTATCCCATGCATTCTTAAATCCCATGATTGTTTCAGCCCCCACCACTTCCTCTGGCAGGGTGTTCCACTTGTCCACCACCCGTTCTGTGAAGAAATTCTTCCTCACGTTTCCTCTGAATTGTCCTCCCTCCAACTTCATCCCATGCCCTCTAGTCCTGGAACATCTTTTTCACTTAAAACTAGTGTATTCCGGCACCCTGTTCCTCCCTGTAAGATACTTGCATGTCTCTATCATATCCCCTCTCTCCCTCCTCTCCTCCAGGGAGTACATGTTCAGTTCCTTCAACCTGTCCTCATAGGACTTGTGATGCAATCCATGCACCATCTTTGTTGCCCTCCTCTGAACCTTCTCTACCCTGTCTATGTCCTTATGTAGGTAAGGTCTCCAGAACTGCACACTGTACTCCAGGTGGGGCCTCACTAGTGTCTCGTATAATGGAATTATGACCTCCCTTTTCCTGCTGGTGATGCCCCTGCCTATGCATCCCAGCATCTTATTTGCTTTACCTGCTGCCTTGTTACACTGTTTCCCTACCTTGAGGTCGTCAGAGATGATAACCCCATGATCCCTTTCCTGCTTGGTGCATGCTATATCCTCACCCCCCAACTGATATATTGTGCCAGGGTTTTTGTGCCCCATATGCATTATCTTGCACTTCTTTGCATTAATTTCAACTGCAAAATCCTGACCATTCTTCAAGTTTCTGCAGGTCCTTCCCATTCTGTCTACACCCTCTGGTGTGTCTACTCTGTTACAGAGCTTTGTGTCATCAACGAATAGTGAAATTCTGCCTTCTAGGTCCTGCGCTAATGTCACTGATGAAGATGTTGAATAGGACCGGTCCCAGCACTGATCCCTGTGGTACCCACTGGTCACTCTTCCCTCTGTGGGTGACGGCCATTTACCACCACCATCTGTGTCTTGCCCGAGCCAGTTACCTACCCACCACACTACTGTCCTGCCCACACCATTATTCCCCAGTTTGTGTAATAGTCTTCTATGTGGCACAGTGTCGAAGGCCTTGCTGAAGTCCAGATAGGCCATGTCCACTGCCCTCCCCTGATCCACCTCCCTAGTCACCCAGTCAAAAATTCAGCGAGGTTGGTCTGACATGACCTCCCCTGGTGAACCATGCTGTCTTGGGTCCTGTGGTCCATTGACAACCAGATGTTCCACCAATCTCTCCTTCAGTAGTGCTTCCATGATCTTCCCCACTACCGAGGTGAAGCTGACTGGTCTGTAGTTCCCCGCTTCCTCTTTGTTCCCACTTTTGCACAAGGGGACTACATCTGCTGTCCTCCAGTCTTTGGGTACCCCCCTGTTTCCAGTGATCGGCTAAACGGGATAGCCAGAAGTTCAGCCACCACCTCTCTCAGTTCTTTAAGGACCCTGGGATGCACCCCATCTGGCCCCATTGCTTTATCAACTCTTATTACTTCCAGTTCCTTCAGGACCCTTTCTCGTGTAAAGGGACTTGTGTCCATTTCTGCACCATTCTCACCCCTTGTACTCCCTTCAGACCCATTACCCTCCTCTTCCTCAGTAAAGACTGAGCAGAAATACCTGTTCAATATGTCAGCTTTACTGTTGTCATCCTCCACGCAGCCCCCATCCTCCCCCTTCAGTCTCACTATCCCTCCCTTTGCCTTTCTTTTTTCACTTATGTACCTGTAAAAGGCTTTGTCCCCTCTACCCACTGATTTTGCAATGTGTTCTTCTGTCTGAGCTTTGGCTTCCCTTACTGACCTCCCTGCCTCCCTTTGCTTCTCCTGGTACTTCTCCCTATCCCCTTCTGCCTGCGTCTTTTTGTATTGTCTGAATGCAATCTTTTTGACTTTCACTTTCTTTGCTACCTCTTTGGAAAACCATAATGGTCTCCTCTTCCGTTTCCTCTTGCTAACCTGCTTAATGCATAATTCTGTTGTTCTTGTAATCCCCATTTTAAATACTGCCCACTGTTCCTCAACCCCTGATTCTTGCCCCATTCCCCTTAATGCCTCTTTCAAGTATCTCCCCATTTTCCCAAAGTCTGCCCCCCTAAAATCCAGGATACGTGTTTTTGTGTTATTTGGTTCTGCTCTTTCTGTGATTTAAAACCACAATGACTGGTGGTCACTGTTCCCCAGGTGCTCCCCCCACTGTTACTCCCAACACACTGTCCCTGTTTGTGAGCACAAGGCCCAGTATTGCCTTCTGCTGAGTTGGTTCCATGACCAGTTGCTTGAGGAAGGCACCCTGAAGGAAGTCCAGGATAAATCTGCTCCTAGTTGATGCTGCTGCTGGGATGCTCCAGTCCACGTCTGGAATATTGAAGTCTCCAACCAGTACTACCTCCCCCTTTTCTGCCATCTTTTGGATGGCTAGCATCAGCTCCCTATCTGTTTCTTCTTCCTCGGCTGGTAGTCTATAGACCACACCTGTGCGGATGGCTGGCCCCATTTTCCTTTCCAGCTTAACCCACAGTATCTCTCCCCCATTTTGTTCCTCCTGGATCTCTGTGGCCCTTATGTCATTTTTCACATATAGTGCCACTCCTCCTCCCTTCCTGCCTGCCCTGTCTCTTCTGAATATGTTGTAGCCAGGTATGGCCATCTCCCAGTCGTGGTTATCATTACACCAGGTTTCAGTGATGGCCACAATGTCCAGGTCTGACTGCACCATGACAACCTCCAGATCCTCCATCTTGTAGCTAAGGCTCCTGGCATTTGCACACATGGCTTTCCATGATTTGACCTCCCTAGACTGTTTCGCTGTTCTACTCCAGCCCCTTCCTTGGTTGTCCTTTATCCCTGGTTCTCCTTGCTATCTGCCCTTCTGCTGAATTTTGCCCCTGTTATGCCTAGCCACCTCTTGGCCACTAATCTCCATCTTTCGCACACTGCTTTGTAGAGATAGCCACTCCTCTGGTTCACTGGTTCCACTGCTAGCTGTGGGGGTGAGCAAGTAGGTACCCTCCTTGCTGGCCTGCCACCCCCTTTGCTAGGTTTAAATGCTTCATCAACGTAGCATTTAAACTTATCATGGTCTTGGATTCCCTCAGGATGGATGCAGACCGTCAGGCTTGAACAAACCTCCATCCCTCCAGGTAGGTCCCCAGTCACCAATGAATCCAAATCCTTCCTCACAGCACCAGTTCTTCAACCATGAGTTAAAGTTCCTGGTGCATGCACCCCTATGTTCTCCCTTGCCTCTCGCAGGTAGTACTTCTGAGAAAGTGACAGAAGTAGCTACTTGCTTGAGACCCCTTCCCAAATTCCTAAACTCTTCCTGAACTTCCTTTGGCTCCCCATTTGCCAGGTCATTAGTACCTAGGTGGATAATGACATACAGTTCACCCTCCCATCTTGTCTTCCCAGTGATCCCCAGGATCTTCCTTCCATCCCTCCATGCTGTGGCACCTGGTAGGCACCTCATCTCCTTGTCCTCCTCCTCCTGTGTTCCTAGCTGGATCCCTCTTATGATGGAGTCCCCCACCAGGATTCACTTCCTCCTCCTCTGGGGTCCACTGCTTTCCCCGTTGAGGTCACCTCCTTGGCTAACCTCCACATCCTTTCCTTCCACTTCTCTAGGTACCTCTATTTGGTTGTCCCCGTTTGCCAGTGTGGCATATGGGTTCTTGAGTGGAATAGGATCTGGGATGTGCCTCTGCCTGACTGCTCTAACCCTCCCTGAGCCCACTGTCATCCAAGTGCTCCTCGTTCTCGGCATCCTTTGAGGCAGTTGCATTGGACTGGGTGGTCTCTGGATAGGGGTGATGGTACTCCTGACCCGGTTTACTTCCACTCTGAGTCTGGCTACCTCATCCCACAGTCCAGAGAGATGCATGCAGATAGGGCGGTACCTCAGTGTCCAGAAGGTCTACCTGAATATTGCTGCCCCACAGCCACTGCATTGCACCACTCCCCACATTATACTACAATTATACTGCTATTCCACTACTTGTCTGCTACTGAAGCTCTCCAAGTTCCCTTTTTATTAATTTACTGTCCTAAAAATCCTGCCACTGATCCTCAGATACTTTTCTTTTTAAAAAAAGAAAATAAACCAATAAATAAATAAATGAGTCAAAACACTTGTCGTGCTGAGGATGGGCTTCTTCCCCCTTATGCCCCTCCTACTCCACACCCCTTACTATACCCTGTGTTTAGCTCCTGTCAATCAGACTTAACAGGGCATATAATTAAGAGGTGGGGGAAGGGGAAGGGGGGCGAAAATTTGCAGCAATTAAAGACAGCAAAGAAATACACCACCACTACTTTTTAAATTTTCAACAGCCCAAAAACAATTCTGAGTAAAGACAACAAAGAAAGTACAGTGTCACTAAAGGCCCACAATCTAAGTTTAAAAGAAAAATAGCAATTACCAGTTACTGTAGAGCACTGAATTGAATATGTTTCCTTCCCCTTCTGGCTTCTTCTGAAGCGTTTTGATCCCGTCGCCTCTCTCCCTCCTTAGTTCTAGGGTATACATATTGAGCTCCGTTAATCTGTCCTCATATGTTTCCTAATGCAGTCCCTGCACCATTTTGGTTGCCCTTCTCTGGGTTGAGACAGCTCCCCCCAAAAAGCTGAAAAAAAAACTCGAAATATTCTAGTTTCTAGACATACTGGGAGGGAGTATACAGTAGGGAGGCAGTATAGCGCAGTGGTTTAAGGCTATGAGCTGCAAATCTGGAGACCTGGGTTTGAATCCCACAGCCCCCATTTGCATACTGTGTGACTCTGAGCAAGTCACTTAACTTCCTTGTGCCCCCAGGTTGCACCTATAAACAAGCTTTCAGCTTAGTGTGTCTCACCTGGTTAAACAACTGGAAAAAAAAAACAGCACTAATGTACAAAACAATGAGTAACAAAAACTGTTTTATAACATGCACCCTTTTCTGTTTTGACATTTTCCACCCTTTCCATTTTTCCACCTTTCTTCTCCTATTTTTAGGAACACAGAAGTTGACTGCAGATAAGGACCGCAAGACCCATCCAGTCTGCACATTTCTTTTTCTACCTTATGAATGTGCCATCTGCCTTTGCTCTGTCAATGGCCTATCTATTCATACTCATCTGTATTGCTCCCTTATGCCTATCCCATACCTGTTTAAAGCCCTGCACCGTATTCATATCCACCACTTCCTGAGGTAGGCCGTTCCATGCATCCACTGCCCTTTCTGTGAAAAAGAACTTCCTCACATTACCCCTTCAACGGCCTCCCTCTAATCTCATGCTGTGTCCTCTTGTCCTGCTATTTTTCTTATATTGAAACATATTAGATTTTTTCACCTTGTTAATGCCCTTAAGGTGTTTGAACATTTTGATCCCATCACCTCTCTCCCTCCTTTGCTCTAGGGTATACATATTGAGCTCCGTTAATCTGTCCTCATAAGTTTTCTGATGCAGTCCCTGCACCATTTTGGTTGCCCTTCTCTGGACTGCCTCAATTTGGTTAATGTCCTTGTGAAGGTGTGGCCTCCAGTACTGCATGCAGTACTCCAGATGGGGCCTAACCAGTGTCTTGTAAAGAGGGATTATTACCTCCCTCTTGTGACTTGTGATACCCCTACTAATACACCCCAACATCCCCCTAGCCTTATCTACTACTTTAGTGGTCTACTTGAATGATTTTCGGTCATCTGTGATGATGATGCCCAAGTCTCTTTCTTCCCTTGTGATTGCCAGCAACTCCCCCTCCCAGCCTGTAGGTGGCTTCAGGGTTTCTCTTCCCTATGTACATGATCTTGCACTTCTTTGCATTAAACCCCATTTGCCACTCTTCCGACCATTTTGCCAGTTTATCCAGATCTCTTCTCATTCTGCCCACCCCATCTGGATCATCTGCTCTGTTGCAGATCTTGGTGTCGTCTGCAAACAGACAAACCTTACCCTCCAGTCCATCTGCAATGTCACTGCAGAAGATATTGAAGAGGACTGGCCCCAGGACTGATCTGTGAGGTACCCCCACTTGTGACTTGCATCTCTTCTGACCGTATACCGTTTACCACCACTCTCTGTTTTCTGCCCGTCAACCAGTTTACCACCCAGTTGACCAACTTCTGACCCACCCAAGCCTACCCAGCTTATTAATCAATCTTCTATGTGGAACAGTATCGAAAGCTTTGCTGAAGTCAAGGTAGGCGACATCAACTGCTCCCCCTTGATCCACCACTCTGGTTACCCAGTCAAAGAAATCTATGAGATTAGTTTGACATGCCCTTCCTGTTGTAAACCCACGCTCTCTTGGATCCTGTGCTCCTATGGATTCCAGGTGTTGCACTATCCTTTCCTTAAGGACTGCCTCCATAATCTTGTCCATTACTGAGGTTAGACTGACTGGTCTGTAGTTCCCTGCCTCCTCCCTGCTACCACTCTTGTGGAGTGGGATCACATGAGCCCTTCTCCAGTTTTCTGGGACCTCGACTGTGCTCATAGACTCACTAAACAGTTCTGATAATGGCTCTGCTAGTTCTACCCTTAGAAAATTTAGTGCCATGGGATGCATGCCATCAGGTCTCATTGCCTTGTCCCCCCTGAGCTTATTGAGCTCTTATAGGACCCTTTCTTTTGTGAAGGGACTAGTGCACACCTCCCTCCCCCCTGTGTCCATGGTGCTGAGCTGTGGGCCCTGCCCTACCTTTTCTTCAGTAAATACTGAGCAGAAGTATCTATTTAGGATAGATGCTTTTACATGGTCCTCCTCCTCACATGCCCCCTTATCCCCTTTGATCTTAGCAATACCCCTTCTGGACTTTCTCCTTTCACTAATGTATCTATCTGGGGCCTGATGGGATTCACCCCAGAAATCTAAAAGAACTAAGGGTAGAACTAGTAAGAACACTGACTACTCTCTTTAACAAATCATGGGAGGATGGGGTGGTACTTGAGGACTGGAGGAAGGCAAATGTGATTCCACTTCACAAAAGTGGGAGCAGGGCAGAGGCAGGAAATTACAGACCAGTTAGTTTGACCTCAGTGGTAGGGAAAATGATGGAATCACTTCTGAAGGAAAGAAATGTTGAGTACATAGAGGTCAGTGGGGCACAGGACCCAAGGCAGCATGATTTCACAGCAGGAAGGTCATGACAGACGAACCTAATAGATTTCTTTGACTGGGTGACCAAAGTAGTAGACCAGGGAGGGGCTGTGGATATGGCCTACCTAGATCTTAGCAAGGCATTTGACATAGTCTCACACAAAGATTAATATACAAGTTAGACAGCCTTGGAGTGGATCCCAAAGTGGTAGCCTGGATAGAAAACTGTCTGGACAACAGGACGCAAAGGGTAATAGTAAACGGAGTCCACAGTGAAGAAAGGAGGGTAACTAGCGGGGTACCCCAGGGTTCAGTACTGGGACCAGTCCTCTTTAATGTCTTTATTAGTGACATTGGAGAGCACCAGGAAGGAAAAGTATGTCTCCTTGCAGACGACACTAAGATCTGCAACAGGGTTGATACACAAGGTGGGGTGGAAAGGATTAAAGGGGACTTGGCAAGGTTGGAGTAATAGTCAAATATTTGGCAGCTCAGATTCAATGCAAAGAAGTGCAAGGTAATGCACCTGGGAAACAAAAACCCAGGGGAAGAGTACACAATGGGGGGTGAGATAACAACAACAAAAATCAAAAGAGACCTAGAAGTAATTATATCAGATGACCTAAAGGTGGGCAAGCAATGTGAGAAGGCAGTAAGGAAGGCTGGGGGGATACTGGGATGCATAGGGAGAGGCATCAACAGTAAAAACAGGAAGTTGTTATTCCTCTGTACAGACAGTTAGTGAGACCCCATCTGCAGTACTGCATGCAGTTCTGGAGACCCCATCTCTGCAAGGACATAGACAGAGTAGAGGCTGTTCGGAGGGAATAACTGAATATCTTTATTTTTCTTTTAGTTGTTTTGGTTATTTTTTGTGCATTCTTTTACTACCTCTGTATGTATGTTGACCCTCATCCTTTGATGTGGAACCTTTGTAAACGAGCAGTTTCTGCTCAAAGGTATTTGTAATCCAAGAATTTAATAAATAAATAAAAATAAAAACCAAAATGGTGCAGGGTCTGCACCAGAAGACATACGAGGAGAGACTAAAGCAGCTTAATATGTGTACCCTTGAGGAAAGGAGGGAGAGGGAGTACATGATAGAAACTTTCAAGTATCTCAAGGGAATTAACAAAGTACAAGAGGGTAGCATCTTTCAGAAAAAGAGATGTGCAAGAACAAGGGGGCACAATTTGAAGATAGAGGGGGATGGCTCAGAGGTAATGTTAGAAAGTATTGTTTGACAGAGAGGGTTGTGGATGCATGGAACAGCCTTCCTGAAGAGGTTGTGGAGTCGGGAACAGTGGGAGAATTCAAGAATGCATGGGACAGACATAAGGCAATTCTAGTGGGGGATAGGAGGAAGTAAGCTGTTGATTAACTAGAATCTGCAGCTTATCCATCAGGTAAGGAAATGGGCAGACTAGGTGGGCCAAGTGGTCCTTATCTGCTGTCAAATTCTATGTTTCTATCTATACAAAGTCTTATCACCTTCTTTTACTGTTTGTGCTAGTGTTTCCTCGGTTTGGGCATTTGACTGCCTTACTGTCTTTCCTGCTTCCCTTAGGGAAGTTTGGTATGCCTCCCTATAGAACATAGAAACATAGAATTTGACGGCAGATAAGGACCACTTGGCCCACCCAGTCTGCCCATTTCCCTGCCTACTGGATAAGCTGCAGATCCTAGTTAACCAGCAGCCTACTTTTTCCTACCCCCATCCCCTAGAATTGCCTTATGACTGTCCCATGCATGCTTGAATTCCACCACTGTTTTTGACTCACGACCTCCTCCGGAGGCCGCTCCATGCATCCACAACCCTCTCTGTGAAAAAATACTTTCTTAAATTACCTCTGAGCCGCCCCTCTATCTTCAAATTGTGCCCCCTTGTTCTTGCACACCTCTTTTTTTGAAAGATGCTACCCTCTTGGACTTTGTTGATTCCCTTGAGGTACTTGAAAGTTTCTATCATGTCCCCCCTCCCCTTTCCTCGAGGCTATACACATTAAGCTTCTTTAGTCTCTCTTCATATGTCTTCTGGTGCAGACCCTGCACCATTTTAGTTGCCCTCCTCTGGACAGCTTCCATCCTGTCTATGTCTTTGCGAAGACTGGGTCTCCAGAACTGCACGCAGTACTCCAGATGGGGTCTGACCAGCTGTCTGTACAGAGGGATAATAACTTCCTGTTTTCTACTGGTGATGCCTCTCCTATGCATCCCAATATCCCCCAGTCCTCATTGCTGCCCTCTACATTGCTTGCCACCTTTAGGTCGTCTGATATGACTACCCCAGGTCCCTTTCCATTTTTGTTGTTGTTAGTATCTCACCCCCATTGTGTACTCTTCCCTGGGTTTTGTTTCAGGTGCATTACCTGCACTTCTTAGCATTGAATCTAAGCTGCCATACATTTGACCATTCTTCTAACCTTGCCAAGTCCCTTTTCATCCTTTCCACCCCACCTTGTGCATCAACTCTGTTGCAGATCTTTGTGTCATCTGCAAAGAGACATACTTTTCCTTCCAGTCCCTCTGCAATGTCGCTTATAAAGACATTGAAGAGGACTGGTCCTAATACTGAACCCTGCGGTACCCCACTAGTAACCCCCCTTTCATCAGAGTGGACTCCATTTACTATTACTCTCTGTGTCCTATTTTCCAGCCAATTTTTTACCCAGGCTGTCATCTTGGGACCCACTCCCAGGCTAGCTAACTTGTATATTAATCTTTTGTGTGGGACTGCTGCGCTCCCTTATATTTCCTGAAGGCCAGCCTTTTGACTCTGACCTATCTTCATCCTGCTGCGTTCCCTTATATTTCCTGAAGGCCAGCCTTTTGACTCTGACCTTTTCTGCTACTGTTTTTGAAAACCAAAGTGGTTTCCTTCTTCTTTTGTACTTCCTTTTCTAACACAATGGGATGTTGCTTCAAGTATTGCATCCTTAATGCCTGCCCACTTTGCCTGTACCCACTCACCTGTATTTCTTTTTGCCAGGGCTAGCTTAACTCTGTTGCCCGTCTTATCAAAGTCAGCTCCTCTGAAGTCCCATATTTGTGCTTTAGAATGGAATGATTTAGTTCTAGTGGCCAAATTGAACCATACCATGTGATGGTCACTGGCCCCCAGGTGACCTTCTACCTGGAGATATGTGATCCTTTCCCTGTTAGTCAGTACTTGATATAGGATAGCCCTGTCTCTTGTGGGTTGTTTGAGACCCTCCCCCTGCAGGGAATCCACTATGTGTCTAGCTGTGGCGGATGTTCCTGCAGGTGTTGATCAATCTGTATCTGGCATGTTGAAGTCTCCCATTATCAGAACCTCCCCTTTAGCTGTCATGTTTTGTATATCTTCTAACAGTAATGTGTCTGTGTCCTCCCCTGGTCAGGAGGCCTGTACACAACCCCAGTTCGTATGGCTGTCCCATTTCCTGTTTCCAGGGTGACTCTCAGGTCTTCTGGCTCCTTATGTGTATTCTGAATTTCTGTAGCTTTGATATTTTCATTGACATAAAGGGCCACTCCACCCCCCTTTTGCACCTCGGTCTCTTCTGAACAGTACATAGCCAGGTACTGAAGTCTCCCAAGTGTGGTTACTGGTAAACCATGTCTCGTTAATGGCTACTATGTCTAGTTTAGCCTCTGTCATTATTGCCTGCAGATCTGGGATCTTGTTTCCCAGACTGTGAGCATTTCTGTACATGACTTTCCATTGGCCAGATTTCGGTGTGTTAGTTGTTGGGCGAAGTCTGGCGTTTCCCCTGTGCGTCATATGGGGAGCCAGACCTTTTTCCTTACCCAGTGATGCAAATGAACTACAAACATGCTGAACTCCTGTTTGACCACTTGCTGAGGGGGGAGGGGTGTTCTTCCCATTTGACGTGTCAGGTGCTGCACCCCTCTCGCCATTTGTTAGTTTAAATATTCTGCAAAGACGTCAAACTTCTCCCCAATGCACTGACTCCCTCCTTAGTCAGATACAGTCCATCAAATTTAAAGAACTTTTGCTCCCAAAACTGTTGCCAATTCCCTACAAATTTGTGTCCTTTTCCTGGCACCAGCCCTTGAGCCACATGTTTAGCTCCCCTATCTCCCTTTCTCTGACCTTCTGTCCATCTGCCCCCCTCTCCCAGACTGGCAGAATTTCAGAGAAGTAGATGCCAGATGAAAGGGATGATATTTTGTCACCCAACCTGGTCAGGTGTTCCTTGGTCTCCACAACTGACCGGCTGGTGAGATCATTAAAATAAGATTGTTCCTAATTAAATTTGTCCATGTCCCCATGCCCATATACCCCCAACATTTTTATAGGTTTATGCGATATCGCAATCCCATATTTGTCATTTTGACCACACAACCCTCCTCCTAAAATCATAGCTTTATTTTTCTGTAAATTCAAACTTGCCCCTGATACCATACAAATTCCTCCATTTCCTGAAGGAGATGTCATACCCCATCTTCACTATTCACCATTGCACACACATCATCTGCATAAGCAATAATTTTTATTTCAGACCTGTCAGATAAGCCCTTAATGCCCTGTATATCTTGATTTAGAAACACCTTTCTAATGAAGGGATCCAACATGAATAGGTATAGTAACGGGCTCAAAGGACACCACTGCCTCACATCCCTTTCTGAATCAAAAAGCATCTTCCATGAGGTCCTGCTAAATTGGACATAATTACTGCATGTTTACACAACACCTTTATTCATCCTATCAGTCTCAAAGGTACTCCACATGTCTCTAATATTTTAAACAAAAACTCGTGGCTAACTATCGAAAGCTTTGCATTAATCCAAAGATAGTAAAATCCTCGGTATCCTTCGTGCCTCACAATAATTAAAGACATCCCTCATGATGCATAAATTGTTTTGGATGTGTCTGCCAGGCAAAGCACACATTTGAACTGGATGAATTACATCAGTAGCTATGTTTTTTAATCGATTTTGTAAAATAAAGGCGAACATTTTAAAATCTGCACTTAATAAGCAGATTGGTCTCCAATTACTGATTCGTTCCCTGTCCCCTGATTTAAATAAATACATCACTAAATCCTTAGTGAATTCTTCTGGTAATGTATCTTGTAACAATAAGAATCTAAAAGCTTTCCCCAATATAGCTTCCATAATATCTGGGAACAGTCTGTATCATTCATTCGGTATCCCATCTGCCCCTGCAGCTATATTTAATTTTAGAGATTTTATTGCTTGTAATATTTCTAAATTGTGAACATCAGTTTTGACTGTTTCCCTATATTTTTCTTCTAGACCTACATCCTGCAAGCCCTCTAAATATGCTGCCATCCTGTTTATGTTTAAATTTTCACTTTGTGTAAAATCATGTAATTGATTTTCCACTATTGGTAATAGTCCCTGTATTCCCTCATCTCATCTCCTCCTCATCCATTAGAGCTGAAAACTGTACAGTTTCCATTCGTTCTTTATTCACCTCACAGGGATCACTCAGCGGTGTTCTCCATTTCCCAAAAATAAGTTCTGCTTGTAAGGAATTAGCCCTATTATATTGTACTGCTATCATTTCCTGTTTTACTTTCCTTATTTGATCTCCTAAATCTACTCTCTTCGTGTGAGATAGTTAATAAATTACATATTTGTGTCCTGAGTGTAATATACCGCAACCCTTTTTCATTTGCTCTTGTTTTTCAGAATTTTTGAAACCATTCCCTTATATCTGCTTTTGCGGCAATCCACCACCTCCCTAAGTCTTTATATAATGATAACACTTATGTTTTATAAATTAAAATATCCAAAATCCCTTTTGAGCCTTAGGCATTGTAGTGGTGTCTGTATTCATTTTCCATCTATTCTGCCTAGGTAGACCTCCAGTTACTGGTTCTACACGAGAGTATACCACTAGATGATCAGAAAATTCCACTGGTATTTCTCTCATATTTTGTATTTGTATATATTTAGATATAAAAATGCAATCCATTTTTGAGGAAAGGGTTCCCTTTACAAATGTATAATCTATCCTTGGGCTAGCTCCCATGCTGCAATCAATCAGGCCTGCATTCTCCACACAAGTTTTTAAAGCATTGGAATCACAATAGATCATCTTCACTTGCGCCATTCTTGCAGAAACATCCAGAGAACAATTGAAGTCCCCAGCTAGATAAACATCTCTTGCAGTAGCCAGAAATGGTTTTAAATCTTACAGAATCTGCACCCTCTCTGCTTTTGTCTGAGGGCTATAAATCACTAGAAACCTACTGGACCTGCCTTTCCAAATCCCATCCAAAATTAAAACCCTGCCCAATACCAAGTCTATTTTCTTTTTTTAAAATTCGAATTTTATTGAATTTTACCATAAACAGAGCAAAAATATCTCCATGACATCATATTTCCTAATGACATATCACAAAATAAAGGGAACGAATTTTTACCCTCCCTCCCTGCCCCCACTCCCTCCTCCCTATCAACCCTCCCCTTACTAAAACAACTTAGGAAGATCTGTTTATCCGTATTCTACCAATACTGTACTACCTTCCTGCACTCGGCCTAGATTGGAGAAGGTAAAGCATTTGAAAATGACTCCATATCGATTCATATTTTGAAAGACTGTCCCTTCTCACAGCCCCAGATTTCTCCATATTCAAATTAAATAACAGTTCCTGTAACCATTCCGTGTAAGTAATTGGGGTATCGTCCAGCCAGTGCCTTAACACTACCTTCTTAAGCGAGGATGATATCAGAGCCATATAGTATCTTCGCACTTTAATCTTGATGCCAGAATAATCCCCTATCAGACAGATTTCTGGGGTAAAATACTGGTCAATGCCCAGTAATCGGTCTGCCTTATGCTTAATTTGGTTCCACAACATTTTTATCGGTGGGCATTCCCAAAAAATATGATATAAATCCCCAACTGCCCGATGACATTGGAGACATATTTGATCAGGTCTATGCAAGTCTACTATTTTCTAAAACTTAAACCCAGGCCCTGCAAACGATATTCCCAACCCATCTGCCCTATCCTCCCCAAATGACCAGTAGGAGGGTCCCCAGATCCACTCCTTACTTGCCAAAGAACTTAATCTTGCTGTAGAGAACCATGTTTCCTGTACAAAAAAACACATCTACTTTCGTATCATGCATGTAAGTAAATACTGTCCTTCTTTTGCTATCATTTACTATGCTATGCACATTTAATGATAAGATGGAAAAAACAGTCCTAATCAGTTATTTAAAAGGCACCATAGTTTTTCAAGCCTTTTTCTTCTTCCCCTTTCATTTTCACTTTAACCTCTCGATCTTTCTCAGAAGGAATTGAGTGTAAAGAAGAAGTGTCTGAATCCTGATCTCCTAAGTCCAGCAACTCCCTGCTCGAGCACCCCAAAACATCATATGGATTATCCATGTCTATTTCTAATGAAGGTGTTTTCTGCAGTCTTAGGCTCCGTCTTCTGGGATAGGGAGTTTTCCACTCTGGGGAAGATGGGAAGCTTGCCTGTTCGTTTACTCTGCCTAATATATTTTCCTTGGACCCAGGAGCCATTTCATCTGAAAAAGTGTCTCCTGGATTTTTTTTCTAGCCTCTCCATGTCCTGTGTTGAGGCCTGGTCTGGAGCTGATGGGTCTACATCTTCTGAAATATCATTGACTGTAGGAGCAGTTTCTGAAGCAGTTTCTGCTTCCCCTACAGGTGTCTCTGTAGGTCATGATGCTCCACAATGGGGGCTTCAAAGGGAGGTGTGAGCTGGGGAAGGTGCATTTGCCGACTGTTTGACTTTCTTTATAATGTCATCCTGGTTCACAGTTCTTGCTTTGTTATGGGCTGCCCATGGGCAGTTTTGAAAAATATGTCCAGACTCTTCACATAAATTACACCTTGCATGGTTAGCACACTGCATGCTAACATGCCCAACCTCCTTGCATATACCGCACTTAATCTTGTCACAGATGCTTGCAAGGTGCATTCTGTCCTCACATTTATGGCATGCCTTTGGTTGTCCTGCATAAAAAAGGACCCCTCTGTCCCTCCCAATGAAGAAACTATTTGGTAAATGCATAGTTCCCTCTGCTTCTTGTCTCAGTTTTACTCTAAATTTCCATGCCCCTGTCCAAAAGTATTCCTCAGCAATGATGGCCTCGGGGCACTCAAGACCTTGTACCTTTGCTGTAACCAGTGGATAATTTTACTCACATGTACCCCTTCATTTCGGAACATAATCGTAATGAATTTTATAGTGGGTCTTGTCAGAAAAATACACATAAAAAGGAGCCCAAAGTGGTGTGAATTTCAACTGGTTGTACTTCATCCAGAATCTTTCTAAGGCAAGGGGGGACCGAAAGCTAATGTCAAAGGTCTCTTCCCCTGATATATATGTATTAAAGCATTCACCTCTGATGCCAAAAAACACACTGCATTTTTAATCAGTTGTTTGCCCACAAAATGCCTATCTGGGGTGGTGTCTAAACCTCCCCTATACTGTATGCACATGGCAGTTCATCTGGGGGCTGGTGCTGCAGATGAAAACAAATCTGCAAATCTCGGCCTTTGAGGCCTATGGGGGGGGCTCATTCTTGGTATATCACCTTGATTTCCCCCTTGGGGATCCTGAGGGGCATGGGAAGGGTTAGGTGCTTCTTGATTTATTTGTGCTTCCTCTTGGTTTCTAGAAGGAGTTATCTGTGGGGCCACCCCTGAGTTCATGTCCCTTGTGGTTTCCCAGGCTGGGTTACCAATTTCTGTGGCCCCGTGGCCAGCCCCCCTTTCTCTCATGGTCTCCTCAATAGTTTCTCCCTTATCATTCTGTACCAAATATTTTACTGGCATCATTTGTTTAACCATTTTACTACCATCTGTCTTCTTTATTTCTTCATTAACCCCCTCTCCCTCCTGGGTATATTTTCTTTCCTCTTTACCCATTTCATTGTTTGCAGCTGTTTTTATGCCCTGTACCTGGGACTCCTGTTGGAAGACAGCGTCCCTCTCTACTCCCAGAGCATGTCCTTCTGACGCCCCACTTGAATCCAAGAAAGCAGTATCAGAATCGGGTAGCCATCTACCTGAGGATATCTGTGTCTACTCCGCGTTTTGTAGTGCCTTCTTAGGGGACCATTGCTGCACATCCTCAAGTCTTCCATAATTCCAAACATCTGCTTTATTATTTCTTGTGCAGGCAGAAGATGTACCGGTGCACCACCTTCAGTCATCCGAATCTGTTTGGAAGAACTGCCTGCCTTCTTCACACTTCTCCGAGCACTTCTCTGGAATTTTCCTCTTCAAATATCACTCTCCATCCTCAGTTAATAACTGAAATAGAACAGTTCTCCTCGCATTCAGCTCCTTTTCCAGCTGGGTGCCTGCCATCACTATATCTGTAGGGGTCATTCCAGTAGTACTGATTTCCACATCACTTGCGGCATATTCCTAACATGAGTCTTCTGACTCAGTTTCCATAATGCCCTCCTGGGCTACACTGATGTCCTCCTGTCATCCATCAGCTGGGGCGGAGGATGAAACTCCAGCCTGTTGCTCCTTGCACTGTTCAGTCTCCATTGAGCTCTCCATCGTCCCAGGCCAACAGTGCCCTCTCATGATGAGTAAGAGAATTTCCCCGGTGTCCTGGCCAAATTTCCCCCATTTACAGAATTGTCTAGTCCTCCTTTCCCGGTCAACAAAAACTAAACAAAATAAAAAATAAACAATAGACCTTTCTAGCCGATTGGTCCAACTTTTTGGACTCTTTGTCCAGTGGTCTATCAGTACCAGTATTGCCCGAGCTCCTGAACACAGAGTTTGTCACCAACCCCTTGGCCGAGGGATGCTCTGTGAACCATGAAAGGGTACCAGTGTGCACCGCATTTTTGCGGGCCATCCGGGCCGAGGGTGCACAGCAAGAGGCGGGGTGCTGCCAAAGCTCCAGGGCAGGGCCTACAATGACCTTGGCCACTGGGAAGGCCTCCATTGGAGAGTCCCCTTTGTCCAGGATTTCTGTAAGGGGACAGTGAGCCTGGTTTTGAACAGGCTCCAGTTTCATGTCCGTGGACTCGGAGATGAGGCGGAGGATGCCCATGAACGAAATGGGTCCTTCCTCCATCGAAAGATCCCCCATAGACTACATGTCGAGTGGACAGGAGTGCAAAGAAAAATCCTTGGACTCCAAGGAGTTCGCATAAAGAAAGTGACCACCCAAGTCCCTCTTGACATGCTGTGGTTGGGCGTGAGAGTGACCGACAGCTGATGGGGAAGCCCCTTAATCGGCCTAGACTCCTTGGACAGAGCCCTGGTTGGTGGCTGCTCCATCACGATCAGTGGAGAAGCCAGCTTCGGCTGAACTGGAATGATCCGGACCGGCTACACTGGGGGAGGAATGGTGTCAACTGGCCCCACCAGGGGTGTCGGTGTAGTCCTGTCGGGTGACAGCCAGGTGATGGCCGGGGGTGGGAGCCGGAGTCGACTGCGGCCCGGCCAACACTAACTGTTGTCACATAAGATCTTTGTAGTGTCGCTGCAACTTGTGCTGAAGCCTCTTCTCATCCAAGGAGGGCGAAGATGAAGAATAGCAGTGGCGGTGGCGCTTCCCATGGTGCCAAGAGCAAGACCGTCAATTGCCAAGGCCTGCTCAACCCAGAGGATGAGGAAGACATAGACTTCAACCTCGGCTGTTGGGGGTGCCAACAGGGGGCCTCAGAGGGAGCTGGGGAGACCTGCGGCTCCTCCTGGTCTAGGTCAATGACCGAAGGGTCTGGCTCAGCTGGCTGGGCCACCTCTTTAGTGGTCACCAGCAGGACTGGAGTCCTGAACAGAGAGTTGTCGGCTTGTTTGAACGACAACCAGTTGACAATGTCAAGAAAAATCTTGACCGCATTGTTGGCCGGCGTCTCAGTTGACTGGCCCAGTGGGGTCTCCATCAAGCCAGCAGCCAAGGTTGCGGTTTCGACTGTAATCAAAACCGGAGATTCCTAAAAGCAAGAATGCTCCCAATCCCAGGATTGTCAATGATGAGTCTTCTCTTTTTCCTTCTTGGACTCTTTCTTGTGTGAGCATGAACTGTGCAATTCAAGGGCCCTGACCCTTTGTCAGGAGGTACTGACACAGCTCCTTGAAGGAGCCCAAATAAGTGTAGCCAAATTTGAGTGGAACAGAAGTGGAAACAGAGGAGGATTGAGCAGCAGCCTGGGCCACCTCCTCCTTGAAGGCCGTGAGTTGCTCCAACTGCTCGGCAGACCCCACAGCCAGGGAGTCCACCCAACGGACATCCTTGGACTTGACCGGATATCGTTTTTCCGAGCGGCCCAACTTAAGGTGAGCAAGGTGGTCCTCCAGGACCATCATGTGAAAGGACTGACATATGTCACAGGTCTGGGTATCGTGATCATGGCCGAGACAGTAAACGCACAAGGCATGAGGGTTGGTATGCAACATCTTCTGCCCACATGGGCACCGGTGAAATCCAGGTGAGGATTTTATTTATTTATGACTTTGATAACTAGGTAAGTACACTGGTCCAAAGGACCGTTTACAGGCATGTGGGTGCTCGGGCCAAAAGGCAGATGTGCAGACATTCTTAAAGAGGAAGATACAACAGAAACATTTTGACAAATGGAAGTATATTTGTGGTCAGAGCAGTGGTAGGAAACATAACAATATACAATAGCTGAAAAATTACAGGAGGTGAAGAAGTAACAAGGAAAACTAATTACAGGTTGACATTCATTGAACAAATTAAAGAAGAAGGTGGCAAGGAGTAACAAATGACCCAGAGAGCTGGTATACCATAAGTCCCAAAAAGAAGTTGCCCCCCCTTCACAATACCTCAACAGGCCTGGTGAGCCATCAACAAAATGGAAATGCGTATAGACAGGTTCACCAGGGAAGAACAGAAAGCCATGGGGGGGTGGGTGTTACTTGTGGAAGCAGTTGCAAGCATCACGAGCAAGGAACCAGGATTTAAGGTTCTGCTTAAAGGTGAGGTGCATGTTTGATGAACTGAGGGGCGCAGGAAGGGTTTTCCAAAGTGAGGGTGATGCTACTGATAAGAGCATTTTCATCCATTTTGGTAGAGGTTCTTGGAATCAACAGGGTGGGACAATAGAGGACCGGAGACTCCTCAGCATGACACAGGGCTCATAAAGGGAGAATGGGGGGAGGCAGGACCACTATGAATGACAGTATCAATGAGGGATCCAAGGGTAAGATCAAAACGGCCTTGAAGAGGGAGCCAGCCAAGGGTGCGATATAGCTTGCAGTGGTGCGTGGAGTAGGGGGCAGACAAAACAAAGTGACACACACTGTTGTAAACCGCCGAGAGTCTGGACCAAAGGGTGATAGAGACATGCATATAAATAAGTGAGCAGTAGTCCAGGATAGGGAGCAGGTTGCCGCGAACTATGGCCAAGCGGGCCTCGTCAGTCAAAAAGGGATTGACACGGTACGCAGCACCAATTTTCTGGTTTATCCTATGGGCTACAAGATTGATATGGTCAGTGAAGGAGAGGGTGGGACTGAGTGTGACCCCAAGGTACTTGAAGGATGGGACAACTTCAAGGGGAGGGCCATCAGGCGGGAGGATATGGAGAGAGCAGTTGGTTTTCAGGATACTGGCGAGGTATGGTTTAGACCCGAACAGCATGGCCTTCATTTTTTTAGCATTGACCAGCATCAGATTGGAGGAGAACCAGTCTTGGGCAGCACAATAGTTCTGGGTGAGGACGGAGGATATATGTGGTAGAGATTTATCACTGTGGAAGATAACGAGGTCGTCCACATAAAGGAGAGACTTGCAGGCTAGACAATCAAGGGAGAGGGTATTAACAAATATGATAAAGAGCAGGGGGCCCAGGATGGAGCCTTGGGGCACCCCAGAGGAAACAGCAAGGGGAGGAGAGATGGCAGAGCCAATGCATATAGACTGGAAACGATTAGAGAGATAGCTCTGAAACCAGTTTGAAGTCCCCACAGAACAGCCAATAGAGCATAACTTGATGAGAAGGAGAGAGTGGTTTACATGATCGAAGGCTTTAGATAGGTACACGAATACTACACCAGTTGCACATCCTTGGTCCATGTTCATGAAGATGTTATTGGTGAATAAAGCCAGGGCAGTTGTGGTGCTATGGAGCCTATGGAAGCCATGCTGCTGGTTGCATAAGATGTAGTTATTGAGATACTCAGATAGCTGCTGGTGAACAGCCCATTTAAGGATCTTACTGAGGTGGGGGAGGATGGATATAGGGCAATAGTTGTCAGATAAGAGGGGGTCCCCAGATTTTAAAATAAGAACTACCTTTCTGGATTTCCAGAGAAGGGACATGCTGGAGATGGTCAGGGCAAGACTGAAGATAAAGGAGTGAGGTTTAGCAATTGCTGAGGAGGCAAGTTTGAGAAAAACAGGGGAGAGGCCATCGGAGCCTGGACTAACCCAGTTGGGTAGACTCTGAAGGAGTTTACGAGTGTCCATGGGGGAGAGACAGTTTTGAAATAGAAAGGAGGGCAGAGAGGGGTACCAGACAGCAAGGAGGTGGAGGATGGGGAGAAGGAGCAGGGCTCTTGGTCAGGGGGCAGGCTAGGTGGAGGGTGGGTAGAGTGGGAGGAAGAGGAGGAGAGGTGGGAGGCACAAGAACACTGGCTAGAGGGACTGCTCGAGGGAAGTTTGCTGAGGAGGGCCGACAGTTCAGAGAATTTATTGTTGAGTGCCGTGGCTACATCAGCAGAGTCCGTCAAAAGTCTGGACAGGGAAGTAAGTTGAATATTAGTGTTGCCAGAGCGAGGAGTGAGAAGAGAATTGATGGAGTTCCAGAATTTTCTGGGGTTTCCAAAGCTCTCTCTCTGCAGGTTGGTATAATGATTCCATTTTTGGGTTCTTTTCAGAATCTTACATCGGTTTCGCAGGTGTCGGTATTCACTCCATAGGGAAGGGGTAAGGGTCAGTTTATGGGCAGACCATATTTTATCCCTCTCTTTCATGAGGGACAGGAGTTCTTTAGAGATCCAGCAGGTATGGCCACCTCTGACTCTTCAGGTGGTGATAGGGAAATGGTGGTCCTGGATGTCCAAGAGAATGTCTGTGAAGTGAGTGACCACATGTGACACATAAATGAGAGCGTACAGGTCCTGCCAGTTAAAATCCCTTAGATCGTCAAGTAGTAGGGAAGTGTCAGAGTTGTTAAAATTGTGGAAGGTAAGATATTTGGGGGGGTGGGCAGGGGCCTTGGAAGACCACATGGCAAAGGTAGGGGAGTGGTCACTTAGGGAGTAGGATAGTGTGCCAGCTTGTGTGACATGGTCACCACAGTTGGTAATCACCCAGTCAATTAGGAAGTGAGTAGAGGTACGGGGGTTTAAACGGGTCGGGAAGGTGATGATTTCTGACAGATTTTGCTGCTTAAGCATATTAGCATAGTCGGTTTGTTGGGCTTTCAACCAGATGAGGTTGAAATTGCCTGGGATGATAGTTTCCCTAGCATGGGAGAGTGGCCCAATCCCAGTGAGCAGGCTTTGGAGGCCAACTGCACCCCCGGTAGGAGGGTTGTAGCAGCAACCCAGGTATAGTTTCTTAGTTTCACCAAGAGGGACTTCGGAAATAAGCCATTTGCTGGGGGAGTCACTGTCTGTGCAGAGGGATTTATCCTCCATCGTGGTCGTGATCAAAAATCGAGCTGAAGACAGTACTCAAATTAGTTTAATTTTAAGTTTTGGAAGTAAATCCGAAGATTTGAGAGCCAGGGCCTACTCAACGCGGGGCGGTAAGACGGGAACTTGCTTCTTCCAGCAGAAAAGAAGATCTAGTGTCATGGGCGGAGCCGAGGGATATACCACCCTGGTGGGTGGGAGAAGACAGCTAAAAAAACTTTCAGGCAAGCTCTTAAAGGGAAAGGACACTGCCAGAAGTGTGGACAGAACATCATATCCACATCCCTAGATGACCCCCTACCATCACTGCAACCGACTAGGGCTGTTATTCGGTCGGGCTGAGAGAGCTAAAGAGAAATTTTCTTTTTTTTGTTTTTAAACTAAACTGAGAGAAAACAATACAACCTATAATAAAAAGAAGAACTGAATGTTGTAGTCGTACAGGCATGAAGTTCTGACTCCAGGCATATGAGCGATGTCATCACTGAAGCGCACTCGGCGGCAGGGGAAAAAGAACTGAGACGTTTGAGGGCTGGCGCTAGTTTCCTGTGTCGCACACTCCCTCTAGTGGTGCTGTGTATGCATGCAGTTTACCTCAGCGCCGGCCCTCTTGAAAAGTTCTGGCTCTCACAGGGTCCTAGCGCTTCTGACTCAGAACCCATTGGTGTGAATCAATGGTGAAGACTGATTCCTGGAAGAGCTATGGTTATAGATGAGTAACTTATTTTTCAAGGGGCATGAATATAGTTCACCATCCACATGTTGGCAGACCCCCTAGCAGTCCTCTGAAAGGATAAGGTAAGGTGTGAACCCCTACTTGGTTAACAGAGACTGGAGAACCGAGATCCCAAAAATCAGCATCCAGATGAGACTGAAGGTCGATGCTGTAGTGGAAGACGAAGGTGTGTGCTGACTTTCAGGTACCACCCCAGCAGATTTCTTGGATAGATATGTCCCTGGGAGCAGCAACCGAGGCAGCAGCATGTCTGGTGGAATGAGTTCTAAGCCATACAGGACACTCCCTAACAGACAACCTATAGCAGAGGTCAATGCAGAATGTGATCCACCTGCCAATCATCCGCTTTGCTGCTGGTCTGCCAGGCACAGCTTTGGCATATGCTACAAACAGCTGGCAAGCCTCAACTGAACTCCAGTCATGTGTATCTTCCAATAAGAAAGCACCCTCCACAGATCCAAAGTATGGAGCCTGCTGTCAGCCTCCAAACATGGGTTGCTAAACTATACTGGTAAGTTTATCATCTGGTTAAGGTGAAACTCCAATAATAGCTTAGGTAGGAACTTCAGGTGGGGGTGAAGGACAACCTTGTCCATGTGGAAGACAAGGTAAGAAGACTCTGATCACAGCACCTGGAGCTCTCTGGTCCTTCTGGCTGATATGAGGGCCACGAAGAAGACCGTCTTCCAAGACAGGTGAGACATCTTACACCTGGGCACAGACTCAAATGGCTTGCCAATAAGCTTAGCCAGCATCAGCAGTAAGTCCCATGTTGACATTGGTTCACGCCCCGAAGGGAACAGGTGATCCAGACCACTTTCACCTTGGCCGCGACACCTAACCAGCCCATGCTCAGTAAGCAGAGATGGCTGCCAGGTGCACCTTAAGGGTAACAGCTCGCAGCTCAACTGAGGGACCAGAGGTATTTCAAGATGCTTATCACAGGGCCAGAAAGGGGATCAATCTTCTTGCCCTGGCACCAAACAGAGAACCTCTTCCATTTAAATGCATAGCATCTGTGAGTCGACTCTTTTCAGGAGGCCTCCACAACGTGAACAAATTCTTCCAACAGACCCAGGGCCTGGAACTCTAGTTGCTCAGAAATCAGGCAGTGAGGTGCAAGGACTGAAGGTCTGGGTGCAGGATCTTCCCATTTGGACAGCAGATCCAGAAGAAGAGGCAGCTGCCATAGAGGTCTGCTGCTGAGGCTGAGAAGATCTGGGTACCAGAACTGCCGTGGCTAGTCTGAAGCTATCAGGATCATCTGCACATTACCCTTCCAGACCTTGACCTCCACCTGGTGGACCAAGGGGAAGAGAGGGAAGACATACATGAGGTCTGGGATCCAGGGCCTCATGAAGGCATCCCCCAACAGTGTACAGATTGTGGGAGGTGGGCATAAAACAGCCTCAGTTTGGTGTTCTCCCAGATCCACCAGAGGAGTGCCCTATAGGGAGAAAAGAAAAAGTTACTTCAAAGGGAGTCTCACTGTATTCTGACCTATGCAGTTAGCCCTTCCAGTTGAACTGCCCCGGAGATGAGAGTTAACGCCTATATGCTAATAGTGGAAGGTTCAATAGGCTCGAGCTCAGTTTTCAAACCACTGTCCCTAGTACATTATATGTAACTGTCAGATTCTTACGAGCAACTAAATAACACTAATAGCGAAGTTATGCTAATCTACAATATATATATACGTAACTAAAACAGTCCACTGACTATAGAACCCAAATGTGGGGCATATAAAAGACTCAAGTCACAGATGCCCAAGAATGACCACCCAAATGGCCCAGAATTTTTTATAAATAACAGCTGGAGTGCAGTGTCCCCCAGGTTCTAGTAGGAGAGGCAGAGTGGGAGGTCAGAATATAGTAAGACTCCCTTGGAAGAAACAAGATTACTATGGTAACTTTTTCTTCAAACCCCAGGAAGTCTAACTGCATTCTGATTTATGCAGACTACCAAGCAGTGTCCCTTGGAGGTGGGCAAAGAACCTACTTGGGAAATAGGCTCTGCAATACTGCTGTGCCAAACCTGGCATCACTTCTGGCCTGCGTGTCCAGACAGTGGTGCTTGGTGAATGTGTGAAGTTTTCCAGACATCTGCTTTACAGATTTCCAGCAGAGGGACATCTCTAGAAGCTGCTATGGAAGCAGCTGTCCCCCTAGTGGAGTGAGCCCTCAAGCCCACTGGTGGCTCCTTGCCCAGTTTGCCATAGCAGAACTGAATGCAGGCCACAATCCATCTAGCAATGGTCCTTTTCATGGCTGGCTTGCCTTTTCCCACTTCTCCATAGATGAGGAAAAGCTGGGTACACTCATTCCTATGGCTCTTTGTCTGATCTAGATAATAGCTGTTAGCCCTCTTCACATCTAGGCTATGCAGACTACATTCTCCTGAACCAGAATGGTCAGTGAAGAAAACAGGCAATGTAATGGACTGGTTCAAGTGGAAGTCTGAGACCACTTTAGGGAGGAATTTCCTATTTGTTCTGAGAACAACCTTATCCCTGTGGAGTGCAATGTAGTTAGGCTCCACTGACAAAGCCTGTAGTTGACTGATTCTTCTTGCTGAAGTGATAGCCACCCAAAAGACAGTTTTCCATGTCAGATATTTTAGCTCTGCTGAAGACAGGGGCTCAAAAGGTGGTTGCATTAGCTGTGCTATGCAGATGTTCAGGTTCCAAGAAGGAGTAGGTTCCCTATGGGGAGGGTGCAAATGAAGCAACCCTTTAAATAACGTCTTGAAAATAGCATTAGAGGCTAGAGAAGGGCCCTTCCCTGCTGAGAGGTAGGCAAAAATAGCTGCCAAATACACCTTGAGAGTAGAAGGCTAAAGGCCTAGAGAATGAAGGTGTGCCAAATAGTCCAACAGGATTGCCAAGCCAGCTTCCTGTGGATCTGTATCCCTTTGGGAACACCAGATACAGAACCTTTTCCATTTTGAAGTATAAGTCTTTCTGGTGGAAGGCTTCCTGGAGAACCTGAGGATGTCCATCACCCCTTCATAGAGATGCAAGCCTGCATACTCTACGTCCTTCAGAGCCAGGCCTTGAGCCTGAGAGACTTGAGGTTGGGGTACAGGATCCTCCTCTGGGAGGAGATCAGAAGATTGTGCCTCCTGGGAAGGCATATTGGACTGGGCGTCGACAGGGTCAGCAACATTGAGTACCACGGCTGTCTGGTTCAGTCTGGAACTATCAATATCATTGTAGCTGACTGACACCTGAGTTTGGTTAGAACTCTGAAGATCAGAGGAAATGGAGGGAAGGCATACAGAAATTTGATACTTACCTGTCCAGTCCAACAGCAGTGCATCCAGAAGTAATGAACCCGAGCTGGTGGCCTGCAACAGAACTGGGGCAGCTGGTGATTGTCTGGGGCTGCGAAGAGGTCTATCTCTGGAGTGCCCCATCTCCTGAATACTGCTAACAGGATTTGCCTGTTCAGAGTCCATTCATGATGGCTCTCTGATTTTTTTGTATACTTTTTATTTAAAATTTTATACAAATGCATAAAACATTAGAATCCGGAGTATGTAGAGTATACCATACAGAACCAGTATACATTACAAAAGGAGTGTGATCACATACTTTACCTCCTAATGCTGTACCAATTGTAGTATCAGATAGTGTTGCACAGTAATAAACATTGGGAGCCATATATGCAGTCAATGCCCGATATTATCATAACCCATATAAAAAGAAACTCCATACTATAACTGACCTGTTGGTCCTTTGATGTTAGTGCAGAACTGTGAAATAAATTTCTGCATTCTAGAGCTCCTTCAAGCCTTTAAATACTAGAATTAAACCAGCCCCCAGGAGCTCAAAGTATATCAAATATGTTATTAAAACCTTCCAAAAAATTAAACGTCTCCCTTACCCTAAAAAGAACAATAATTACTATAGTGAGCAGAAGACCAGCTCCAGGCCACATCACAAAAATATTACAAGTTAAGTGAGGGCCAGGAATGTTAACACCAACTCCCGTGGGGTGCTGATTACAAGAAAAGAAAAATATCTTTTTCACCCAGTTTAGGAAAAAAATAAAAAGAGAGAAACTGCATCATTTTATAATGATAGAGGTATCATAATAACTAAGATTCCTTATGTTAGTCAACTCTTAATATCGTCCCAAAATGAAGACTCGCAGAAATAGTGGGACTATACGTGAACTGGCAAGATTACTGAAATGCCCGAAGGCTGCACAGATCTAAAATATCTGCGTAGAGTCCAACATCAAGTATAATTATAGTAGTCTTACTCAAATGGAGGGGGTCACGAAATCAGGCAAATAGTATATTTCTTAATTGAAAATCTCTATCAGAACTAATACACTGCCCTCCTCTCAATTAAAATCTAGGGTGCACCTCGTAGCCTGAAGTTGTATAATATTAAGAAGGCAAACCAGTTCAACAGTTCAATGTTGAGGTAACAAAGGCCACTCTTTTTCAGAAAATCAGTCCTCCTCCTATTCTTCTTCTTCTGAAGGTCATTCCTCATGGGCTCTTCACACCGCTATCTTCTCAATACATGCCCCGGCCTCTTTTGGATCTGTGAAGCGGTATTGTCAGCGGCCATCAGCAAAACAGAGTCGGGCCGAGAAGGCCATCGAATATGGTATGCCCAGTTCACGGAGCTTGTACTTGACACCGTCAAAGGCCTTCCGGTGCATTCATGTAGCATAGGCTAGATCTGGCAAGAAAATAACCTGGGACTCGTCATAATATATGGGGCTTTTGTTCCGAAGTGTTCCTAAAATGAGGTCGCGTTCAGCTGCCGAGGACAGAGTAACCAGGATAGTGTGGGGTTCTCTAACTTAGAGGCTGGTCTGCGGAGGGTAATTCTATACAATCATTGAAGATTCACTACAGCTAGGCCCGTAACTTCTGCAAGCCAAGGACCCAGGAAAGTGGCTAAATTAGCCCCCTCAGTTCCTTCAGGGAGGCCGAGTATATGAATGTTAGCAGCCCATACTGTATTCTCGAGCTGCTCTACTCGGCTTCTTAGTGCTGCTTGCTCCTTAATGGTAGTAACTGAGGCTGCTAGGGCCTTCCCTGTTATGGCTTCTGCATTTTTTGTAGTCTCCCCCATGGTGTCCAAATGAGATTCTACAGCTTGGAAGTGGAGAGCAAAAGAATCAAGCTTTTGGTCGATTCCTTGAACAGTCTTAGTTAATGCATTCACTGCAATTTGTAGTGAGTTCAGAGATGTCGAAGTCTGCTTAGGGCCTGGTAGGGTAGATGCTCCATCAAGTTGTTCCGGCTGTTTCGGTGGAGGGGCCTATGGCTGGAAAAAGTCTTGCTTAGGAGGCTTAGTTTTCCCCATAGCGATGATAATTGTACCTCAAACGATGCAGAGACTATTTCTCCAAACTTAGGTCATGTTTTAAGATGATTTTGAGGGTGAAATAAGAGTTTTATTTCAAAATAAGAAGACTCTTTTCAGGAGCTCCAGAATTGTGCTGCTTCTGGCTGGACTGCTGGCTCCACCCCCATCGATGGCTCTCTGATTGATTCTGCTGAGTGCATCTGCTAAGACATTGTCCTTCCCTCACAGGTGGCCTGCTGTCAGGGAGACCTTGAGGGAGTAGGCCAGACTCCAGACCTTTGTGGCCTCTGTGCACAGAGCAGTGGACCTGGTCCCTCCCTGCTTGTTTATGTAGTACATGGTGGTGGTGGTGTTGTCTGTTCTGACTTGAACCACCTTGCCCTGCACCACTGTGGCAAATGACTGCAGTGCCTGCAGCACTGCCCTGAGTTCCAGCAGGTTTATGTGTAGCAGAGACTCCTGCTTGGTCCAAGTGCCATGAGCAGTATGTTCCCCTAGGTGGGCTCCCCACCCTAGAAGGAAAGCATCTGTGGTCCATACCACAGTAGGAGACTGTTGCAGGAAAGGGCCCCCACCCTGAGGTCATCACTGTCCTGCCACCACTGTAGGGGCTTGCAGTAAGGTGGAAGTCATTGGCACCTCTTTGGACAGGGAATCTCTTCTCTGAGACCAAAAAGACCTGAGGTGGAACTGAATGTCACTCATCTGAAACCTGGCACCTGGGACCACTGCTGTGGCTGTATCCATGTGACCCAGGAGCTGGAGGAAATGCCTTGCTGGCTGAGGGACGTCCAGATGGAAAGAGCCTGCCAACTGAACTAGATTGTCCACCCTTGTTGGTGGAAAGATAGCCCTTGCCTGAACTGTGTCCAACTCTGCCTCTATGAAATCCAGGAGCTGGACTGGTTTTAGAACTGACCCTTGAGATTTACTGGGAACCCCAGGGACTGAAGGGTGTCCTGTGTAATGGTTAGAGATTCCTCTACCTGTTGGGAGTGCCCCACGACTAGCCAGTTGTCCAGGTAAGGAAAATGTGATTCCTTGCCTTCTCTGATGTGCTACGACAACTGCCAGGCACTTTGTGAAGGTCCTTGGGGCTGAGGAGAGGCCGAAGGACAGGGCCCTGAATTGATAGTGGCCTAATGGCAGCTCGAACCTGAGATATTTTCTGTGAGACTGCCTGATGGGCATGTGAAAGTAGGTGTCTTTGAGGTCCAAGGATGCCAACCAGTCCCCTTGCCTTAGAGTGGGAAGGATCATAGCCAGAGTGACCATTTTGAACTTTGGTTTTGTCAGATGCTTGTTGAGATATCTTAGATGCAGAATGGGTCGCCACTCCCCATTTTTCTTCAAGGTTAGACAGTACCTTGAATACAACCCTTTTCCCTTGTAAGCGAATGGAAAGGTTCCAGTGCTCTGTCTTGCAGTAAAGTTGACACCTCTGCCTCTAGCAGGGCTGTTTCTGAGTTGGTGGCAGGTCTGAATGATCTTGCTCTTGTTTTTTGGGAATGCCCTGAAGCTGAGAGCAAGACTCTGGCTTATTACTTCCAGGATCCACTTGTCTGTGGTAATGGTTTGCCATGCCTGGAAGTAATAAGCCAGCCTGCCCACTACTGGGATTGGGGAGGTGGCCCGGACAATCACCTCAGGGGGTTTGCTTGGCAGGGGTCTTGGGCTGAGGACTAGGTCCAGCACGACTGGCACCTCTTCTGCCCCTACTGCTAAAGTAGCCTCTTTGGTGCTGGTAGGCAGGGAAGGCCTGGGCCTGGTAAAAAGGCTTCTGATAAGGTCTGTCCCTGCTTCCCCTATTCTGTTGTCTTTTTTTTTAAACTTTATTTAAAACATTTTTTTCTTAAAACATACATACAACACATAAAATTGCTCGACATTTGTTTATACAGTTAATTCTTTGTATTCTTAAAATAAATCCATGTACAGAGAACCCCATATCTCTACTTTATTCTAAATTCATATTAGAGTATATGCTTTGCAGTAATCACCCCCATCTTTTGTCCCATACCCTCTTCCTCCACAGTCCATGTACTTCTCCGACGAACCAGTCCAGCAAATTTATGGTATCAAATCAGATCTCAGTGGTGTTATGTAAAGAACCCGTCTCCTCCACATTGTTTCAAATTGATCTATTTGTTTATTTAATACAGCTGTTATCTTTTCCATTTTATATAGCTCCATCACTATGTCTTGCCAGATTTTTATTGTAGGAGAATTCTCATTCAACCAGTTTCTGGTTATAGCTTTCTTAGAGGCCAATATGAAGTATCTACTCTGTTGTCTTTGTGGAGTGGCAGCCTTCTCTTTTTCTGCAACACTCTTGTATGCCACCCTGTACTCATCCATCTTTTTTATACAGGCCTCTGTCTATTCCCCAAAAAGTGAATTCTGCACCAGGGGAAAGTCCAGGGCCTTTGTCTGGGTGTCCTGAGAGAGGTTTGTGCACCTTAGCCAGGCAAATCTTCTTTGAGAGACAACAGTGGCCATCACCCTGGAGGCACTGTCATTGGCATCTACAGCCATGTGGAGCTGGTACTTAGCACCTCTATACCATTTTTGGCAATCTCCCCCAAGTCTGCTGCCAGCTGGGGAGAAGCTTTGCTAGCCAACTCCTGGATGGACTCCAGAGTGACTTCTGTTTCCTGGAGACATAGGCCATGTAGGACGCCTGCCTAAATGCTAAGGGAGGCACCGAGGTATCCTTTCTTTGCCATGGAGTCAATCCTTCTGGAATCCTTCTCAGGAGGGTGAGAAGCTAGAGGGATGCCTGCTTTTTCACAGGCTGCTGCCTGAACCACTCCCTCATGACTGCAATGGCTAAACAGAAACTCAGAGCCATTACCAGCCAACAAATACCTCCTGTCCAACTTCTTATCCACAGGGGTACAGAAGTGGGAGCCTGAAGAATTTTCAGTTTGTCTCTTAAGGGACTTATGTATAGGGATCATAAGCCTCTTAGTAGCAGGCACATCCATAATCTCAACATAATCAGGCTCTTCCTCCTCCTCAGAAGTCTCTTGGGCAGGCAGCTACAGAGCCTCTGCAACCTTTTTCATGACAGCATAATGGGAGGGAGAGTCCCCGGAGGGATGGAGTGGGGACTAAGCCTCCATGCGCTCAGGGGAGATTTCAGGCTCTATAGGCTCACCAGTCTTCCTCCTCATCATCCCATTCCTGCTCATAATATGTCACAGGGTCATATGAACTGGAGGGGAGTGAAGTACCAGGCATTTGAACTGGAGTGTGAGCCTTGGTACGCTGGCCCAGTTCACCTGAACTGGTCTGTAAAGACTGCACAGTGTGAATAGCCCTCGCTATTTCCTCAGCGGTTGGAGCCACAACTGTAAGCTGCTGTGGTTCTGAACTGGCAGTTTTTCTTTTCTTTTTTGCAGAAACCGTTTCAAGGCCTGTCTCTGCAGCTCTCTTACTAGTGAAGGTCTCACCCTGGACAGAGGGCATCCCCTTCGGTTCCACCGATTTCTCTTTAGTTGTGAAACCAGACTGACCTTCAGTGTCAGTTAATTTTTTAGCCATTCTCTCCTGCAGTCTATTAAGTCACCCATCAAGTGTAGACTGAGAAATTTTTTGCAAATTTTAGTCTGCCTTCAGGTGGTCAAACCCTAGGCAGAACACACAAACCAGATGTGGGTCAGCCTTAGCAAATGGCTCACTGCACTCTGTACAATGCTGAAACCCAGTGGGACCAGTTCTTTTCTTGGGTTTCTGTGAAATATCCACAAACAAGAAATTTAGCACTTATCTAAAGTTGGTGGCTAAGCCTAGATAAGAATGATAAAAGCTTTTTTTTTGGCTAGCAGTTGGGTTAGTGACCAAGGGAAAGAAACCAAGAAAAACTTGGTTTTGTAACCAAAAACCTTACCAGTTCCAGAATACAGAAATTTAACAGGAAAAACTTAAACTTTACCTTAAAAAAATAATAATAATAAATGTCTTCGGTTTCCTCCTGGTTGCGATAGACCGATTAGAAACTGAAAAACTTACCAAACTGAATGAAACCTAGTCTAGTCTAACCTATAACCGAAGGACAGTGGTTTGAAAATAAAAATATAATAAATGGTGGTTAGAAAAACCGATGAACTAGTGCTTAAACCGAAGGAGCTGAGGAGAAATCTCCTTGGCGACTTCACAGGCAAGTGGAGTAAAGAATGTGGCAGTTACATAGAATGTACCAGGGTCAGTGGTTTGAAAACCGAGCTTGAACCTATTGAACGTTCCACTATTAGCATATAGGCTTTATCTCTCATCTCCAGGGCAGTTCAACTGGAAAGACTAACTGCATAGGTCAGAATACAGTAAGACTTCCTGGGGTTTGAATATCAGTTACGTAAGAACTTACCGTAACAGTAAATCTTCAAGAGAGGTTCCTGCAGTAGGTAATTACATGTAGGACTGCGCCCCCTGACGTCAGGACCACATGGCAAACTTCTAACTAGCAATCCATAGTGGGGGGAACCACCCCCATCATCACATGATGGGACGTCAGCGTGACACTGTAAAGGGGGCGGTCCCCAAGCCTGCCCTCCAGCTCTCCCGCCGGAAGACTCCTGAAAGGGAAACAGGAGAAAGGAGAAAACTCCTTGAGCGCTGAGCTGCTGAAAAAGCACCCTGGGAAAGGAAAGAATAAGCAGAAGGTGGGAGGGAAAAATATGACCTACTGCAAGAACCTTTCTCCATCTACTGTTACGCTAAGTTCTTACGTAACTGATATATCTTACTTCAAGAGGGTTCCTGCAGTAGGTCATTACACGTAAGACTGAATTCCAAGCAGTCAAGAAGAGACAGTCTGAGACTGAAGTCTGGGAGATGGAAGAGTCTGCAGGTCAAAATCCCAGTTAGGAAAACAGGCCCTGAAGGACGGCCAGTCCAAAGCTGGCCCCGCACCTAGAGGCGATGTCCAGACTGTAATGCTTGGTGAAGGTATGGACGGTACTCCATGTGGTCGCAGCACAAATGTCAGAGGCAGACACAGTTCTGAGAAAGGCAGTAGAGGTGGCCATGCCATGGGTCGAATGCCCTTTAACTTCCCCTTGAAGTGGTTTCTCATACTTCTGACAAATGAAAGTGATGCAGTTAGCCAGCCACTTGGAGAGGCATTGCTTGGAAACAGCTATGCCCTGATGTTTGGGTGCAAAGGAAACAAATAACTGGTCAGACTTGAGCACCTCCTTGGTCTGAGAAATATAGTAACGCAAAACCCTGTGCACATCAAGGGTGTGCAAAACGTGCTCCCCCTGTTGGAGTATTCAGGATAGTAAACCAGCAATTGGATATCCTGGTTTAATGTCACCTCGGATACCACCTTTGGAAGAAAGGATGGGTTAGTCCTTAGAACCACCCTGTCTCAGTGGAAAATTAAATAAGGCTGCTTACAAACGAGGGCCTGAAGCTTGGAAATCCTTCGAGCTGAGGTAATGGCAACTAAAAATAGCACTTTCCAAGACAAGTAGCGCATATTGCAGCTTGCTGCTGGCTCAAAAGGGGGCAAAGCAAGGTTCACTAAAATAAAGTTCAAATTCCAGGGGAGGGCCAGACTACAGACTGGAAGTTTCAAGCGGAGGATCCTCTAAAGGAAGGTTTGGAGACCTCCAACTGAGCAAGATTCTTGCTGTCCACCGGAAGGTGATAGGCAGAGATTGCAGAAAGATGGACCTTCAGCGAGGAATAGCTGAGGCCAAAATTAGATAGGTGCAAGAGGTACTCTAGGACCTAGTGTGCCAGACAAAAAAAAGGATCCAAGTCCCTGGCAGTCACCCAAATAGTGAACCTCTTCCATGCCATAGCATATGTCATTCTGGTGGAGGGTTTTCTGGCTTCCACCAAAACTTGGGCTACTAGAGAGGAAACCCCAAGGCATGACACTGCAACATCCAGAGGTGCCACACATGCAAATGGAGAGATTTGAGGCCTGGGTGCACCAGATTGCCCTGCTCCCGAGTTAGAAGGTCATGCAGGAGAGGTAGAGGTGCTGGAGTTCCAACACTAGCTGCTGCAGCAGAGGGAACCAGATCTGCTGAGGTCAGAGAGAAGCAATGAGGATCATGTGTGCTTCCTCCACTTGAAGTTTCAGCAGGACCTTCTGAAGAATTGGAAAGGGAGGGAAGGCATACAGAAACCTCCCTGTCCAACAGAGAGACAGCATGTCTCACCAAAAAACACCACACATGGAAACAAGCAAACAAAAACTGGGTAGTTTTGCATTGGATGGGGAGGCAAAGAGGTCCAGTTCTGGTTGAACCCACTGGTTGAACAGACTTTCCTCTTGTTTCAGTTCCCACTCGTGAGCCCACATGGTGGTGCAACTGAGACTATCTGCCAGAACATCGTGAACGCCCAGGACATGGACTGCTATCAAGTACAGATCATGCTGGACTGCCTAGTACCACACCCACATCGCATCCCTGCAAAGAAGGTATGATCAGGTGCCTCCCTGTTTATGTACCAAACCATAGCCGTATTGTTGGTCTGGACAAGGAGTGTTCCCGGGCATAAGACGGTCTGAAACACCTGGAAAGCGTACATCATGGCTCTCATCTCCAGGACGTTGATGTGCAGATGCACTTCCTGTGGCGACCACCTCCCCTGAGTTTGGTGATCTCCTAGACGGGCTCCCCAACCCTGACCTGAGGCGTCCATCGTGAGAGTCATGGAGAAGGAAGGGGGGATGAAATGGGGCCCCCGAGAAGAGATTGGATAACTCCTGCAACCAAAGAAGATCTCTTTTCATGCCATTGGAGACCATGACTCTGTGGTCCAGGTCGTCCAAGCGCTGATCGCACTGGACCCAGAGTGTCCACTAGGTTACACTCATGTGCTGTCTGGCCATCAGAATGGTGGGAATGGTAGACCCAACAGCCAAAGAACAGAGTGAGCTGTGGCCCAACGAGAGCTGGCTACAGCAAAGGCTTGCAGTTTCAGGGTATCCGCTCTGTCCGGAGGAAGGAAGGCCCTGCCCTGGACCATATCCATCACCACTCCAATGAATTGGAGGTGCTGGGAGGGTAAAAGGTTGGCTTTGTGGTAATTCACCGTGATGCCAAGATGGGGAAAAAGGTGTAGGAGAGAGACTCCTGCAGACTGCCCTGGGACAGGGCTGACAAAACCTAGTCGTCCAGGTATGGAAACACATAAATCCCCCTGCAGCATAACATCACCGCTGCCACCACCACTAGGCACTTGGTGAAAACCCGTGGTGCCAAGGAAAGGCCAAAGGGGAGAGCCTTGAACTGAAAATGGTTCCCCTGGAAAGTGAACCTGAGGTAGCAGTGGTGAGCCAGGAGGATAGAGATGTGCAGGTAGGCTTCCTGCATGTCCAGTGAACAAAGCCATTGATCCTTGAGGAGCAGGGGTAAGAGTCCCTGGAGGGTCAGCATGTGGAACCTCTTGTACTCGATAAAGAGGTTCAGCATGCTAAGGTCCAGGATAGGTCTCAGATCTCCCATCTTTTTGGGCACCAGGAAGAAGTGGGAGTAATACCCCCTTCTTTTCTATGCTAGAGGAAAGGGCTCTTGGCTGACTTGGATGGAAGAGCCAGAATCTCCTCCTTTACCAGAGGAAGATGACTTGACTGTTAGTGAGACATGCCCAAAGGATTGTCTGGAGGTCTCTCCAGAAACTCTGTTGAGTGATCTCTTGCAACTATTTGCAATACCCAAGCATCTGTGGTGATTTCCTCCCACTCTTTGAGATGGAGGGAGAACCTTCCTCCCCCAGTTCCACCAGAAGATCTGGAGGAGGTGGAGGGGTCCCTCATGAGCCAGGAGGTAGAGGGGAGGGCCGCTTGATGACCTCCAGTGGCGCTCTTGGATTTAGCTGGGGGAGTTGGTGCTCATGAGCCCATGGCACGACACTTACCCTGACATCTGGCTGGGGCTGCTTGTTCCACTTCTGCTGTGGGCGATGAAAAGGTTGCTTGGTTTAAAACTGGAGTGGTACAGGAAGCGAACATCCCGAAGGGACCTGATGCTATCTTGTAGCTCGGTAATAACATCCTTTACATCACCCCCAAATAGGACAGGACCCCAGAACAGGGCGCCCAGGGAGTGGATTGGACATCCGGCACCAGGCCTGTCATATGGAGCAATGCAAGCCTTCTTAGGCAAACACCTGAGGCAGTGCAGTGGGCCACCGAGTCAACAGAAGCATAGGGCATGGTGACAGGAAGACTTTGTAAGCCTCATCTTGTGGAGAAGTCTGTCCCTGAGATCTTGGTCTAGAATTGACTGAAGTTCTGACTCCAGATCAGCCAGGGAGGATTTCTGGTAAGAAATCATGTGGGCCACATAATTCAATGACCTCAAAGCGCAAGTGGAAGATGCATACACCTTGCGGCCATATTGGTCTACCTGCTTGGACTCCTTGTCCAGAGGAGAGGCACTTAGCTGTTTAGGCTTGGCCAATCTATCACGGGCCACAGTTACCACTATGGAGTCAGCTTTGGGCTGCATAGTGAGATGAGAAACCCCTTCTGGGGGATGGTAGGTCTTGTTGGCCTTCCGGGAGACTGCAGGGATGGAAGACGGCTGCTGCCAAATGGTGGACATCAGGTCCTCATGCGGCCCCATCCACAGAGGGATGGGCAGGGGGTCCACATCTGAAATGTCCAAGTGTTCTGCGAGCCTTTTTCCTTCTGGGTCTAGCTCTTGGGTAGCCCAGCCACAGGTGGACTGGATGGACTGGAGGAACTCAGAAAAGAAGGGTTCTCCAGAGGGGACTTGGGGGATTCTTTTGGCTGGGTCGCAATAGGGAAACGGGCCTGAGCTGGCTGAAGTATCTGAGTCTGACCCCGAATCTGAAGATACAGGCCTGCTGGAGGAAGAGTCCTTATCCAACACATCTTCTGTGACCTTGTTGCCAGGCAAAGCTCTGGGGGGGGCATCCGACAGACTCCCTATCCGACGACCGGAGAGAGGCTCCTAGGAACTGCCCTAGGGGCCAGCATAGGGATCGTAACTGGCTCCAGGCGAGCAAGCTCCTGGAGAAGCTGAGATTTGGCATCCTTCCAAAATGAGGGAATGATTCCGTGAGCATCAGCCTGTGACCTATCCGGAGCCTAGGGCTGCAGAGGCGGTGGTGGAGGCAGAGGTTGAAACCCTGTGTACCCCGAGTGAGGGTATGAGGGGTAGCCAGGGAGCTGGTAGATAATGAGGTAGCCCTGTGGGTAGTACCCCTGATACAAATGACCCTGCGGTGGGTACCTGAGCGTCGACTGGGGGAAGGAGAGATAACCCCTAGTGAAGGTAAAAGAGGAAGAGAGTGCTCCGTCGATGAGGGATGACCCGTCGAAGAGGATATGAGCATAGAAGGCTCCATCGATGATGGAGGACCCACCATCAATGGAGCAGATCAGAGGATTGTGAGTCCTGCTGCCTCTGATGTCGGGAATGACAGCCTTGGGCCGGGTTCCCTTAACATGGGTCCCCGAGGTCTTTCCCGGGAAGGCTGCCTTGTCAACTATGGATGGAGTCCCTGGTCCTGCAAGACAGCCTGGGCCAAGGAGTAGCGGGGGTGCTGTCAGTGAACAGAAGCCCATTGAAAACAAGGAGAGCTGGGGGTACTGTGAGTGGTTCACAGGTCTGGCCCAGTGGAAGAAGAAGAGACGGGGCCTGGGAGTGAGCAGCAGGCCTGGCACAGAGAAGAAAAATCGGGTTCAAGTTCACGTCAAAGACTGCAACACAGAAGATTGGGCTAGCTGCTGTACGGGCTGAAGCCAGCGGGAAAATGAAATGTGTACCTGGGGCAGTCCCCTTTTATACACAGCCAGAGGAAGTGATGTATGGGGGGGTGGCCCTATAGAAGACTGCTGGAAGAAGCAACTGTGTGACAGCTCCACCTAGTAGATTCCCAAGAGTAATAACCTACTGCAAGAGACCTGTCCATAGAAGATCTACTGTTACAGCTGAGTAATCTGTTTTTCTAGGATCGTGGCTATGTTGTTCTAACCACACTGTTTGGCAGACTCCAAGCAGTTCACTGGGAGGAGGGAGGCAAGGTGCACACCCCCTCTGATATACTTACTTGGGGAACAGAGATTGGAGAACTGAGGCCCCAAAACCAGCATTCCGGTGTGACTCTAGGTCAATGTAGTGGGTAAGGACAAGTTACTCACCTGCAACAGTAGTTCTAGCAGTGGTATATGTTGTTCATCCACACTCTTTGGCATGTCCCTTTCCACTTTAAATCCAACCGGAAGTCTTCAAGCTGGCTCCTCCCACCCACCTGGGTGGTATATACCTTGGCTCTGCCCCATGACACCAGATCTTAGCCCACTGGAAGCCAGGTTGTGTGCGTCCGCAGCCGGAGAGGTCGGGTGGGTCCGTGTGGATGAACAACATATACCACTCCTAGAACTACTGTTATAGGTGAGTAACTTGTTCTTCTAAGAGCGTGGATATGTTGTTCATCCACACTGTTTGGCAGACTCCTAGCAGTTCTCTGAGAGGAGGGAGGCAAGGCACACACCCACTACTTAGGGAACAGAGATTGGAGAACTGAGGCCCCAAAACCAGCATCGTGGCGTGACTCAAGGTCGATGTGGTAGGGGATGATGAAGGGATTTGCTGACTTTCAGGTAGCAGCCCGACAGATTTCCTGGATAGGGATGTCGCTGGAAGCAGCCACCAATGTAGCAGTATGGCGGGTAGAATGAACTCTTATCCCTGTGGGAGGCTCCTTGCCCACCAACTCATAGCAAAGACCTATGCATGATATAATCCATCTTGCAATAGTCCGCTTCGCTGCAAGTCTGCCAGAAGCGGCTTAAGCGTAGGTGACAAACAGCTGGCAAACCTCTCCCCGAATGTCCACCATCCTCCCCTTATAATAGGAGAGAGCACTTCTCAGATCCAAAGTATGGAGCCTGTACTCGACCTCCGAGGTGTAATTAGGGTAGTAAACCGGCAGAGTTAACACCTGGTTAAGGTGAAACTCTGACACCACCTTTGGAAGGAATTTTGGGTTGGGGCATAGGACAACCTTGTCCCTGTGGAAGACCAGATTAGGGGAGTCCACTGAAAGTGTCTGGAGCTCCCCTGTCCTTCTGGCAGATGTGATAGCCACCAGGAAGGACATTTTCCATGACAAGTGTGACAACTCACACTTGTGCATAGGTTCAAATGGTTTGCCTATGAGCTTTGCCAGTACCAGCAATAGATCCCACAGAGGTGGAGGTTCACGCAATGGAGAGGATATGTGATCCAGGCCTTTGAAAAAGCACCCGACCACTGTCTTCTGTGCCAATGTCGGCTCACCGGCCCGTGCCTGATAAGCAGAGATGGCTGCCAAGTGCACCCTAATGGTCGATGACCGGAGACCTCCTTTGGAGACAGAACGAAGGTAGTCAAGAATGTTAGCCACTGAACAGTATAAAGGGTACAGGCCTTCACCCTGATACCAAATGGAAAACCTTTTCCATTTGAAGAAATAACATTTCCTGGTCGATTCCTTTCTGGATGCCTCCACCACAATGTAGACATCCTCGGAAAGACCCAAAAACTGGAACTCTTGCTGCTCACGTACCAGGCTGTGAGGTGCAGGGATTTAAGGTCCAGATGGAATACCCTCCCCTTGTTGTAAGTGGCCAGTGGCCAAAGTTTTAGTGACCAGTGGCCAAGGTTTTAGTGACCAGTAACCAATGTTTTATACAAGTTTATCAACAACATTTATATGGAGCTGGCTAACCAAAAGGTTGAGAACATAGAAAAGGTGTAAAAAGGCTTGCAAGGGCTGCAAGTGGCTAGTGAAGGGCTGAAAGTGGCTAGTGAATAACTTGATGCCACCATGTAAAATTAATATGCATTGTAAATGCAAGGGTGTTTAAAAGGTAATTGTTAAAACCATTCAAATAATAATAATGATACCACCATGTAAATTAATATATATATATGTATGTATGTATGTAGGTGCCCAGGTTTGCCAGGTAGTGAGGTCCTGTAAATGACACTTGTAGGAAAATGGGAGAAAGAAAATAAGTAATGATTAGGAACAGATGTTTTAAGCAAAATTAGTTTTGCTCTGCTCAAGCAGAGATACTGTGTACAATACATGTCTTTCTGTAACCTAAGGTCATGGTTAACATAACATGTAGCTGCTTCAACATTAACTGCTGTTTAGCCTTGGCTAACACAGTTTCTCATTTCATGATTTCTTGTGTTTAAAACAATGTATAACAGAGAGCTGATAAGAAATAATATCATTGCTTTGGCCACTTTCTACTAAAAGGCTCTTTGTACTAATGTTTTTTTTTTTTGTTTTTTTTTTGCAGTTCTAAGCAATTTATTTTAAATAGAGTAAAAGCCCTTTTCTTTTTGTTTCCTGTCTTCTAAAGCATATTATTTTTAATGAGGTAAAATCCCTTGATCATCCAAGGGTGATGATAAACAGAACTCCCCTGTCTCACAAAGTGTCAAATGTATCTTATGACCGAGGTATTTTTTGGCCTATATACTTTCAAACCCTTATCTCATGATTTCATTGAATGACGTAGTGTTTAGGCTAAAATGTGCTGTAGTAGTTTTGGAAATTTCCACTATGCATTTTTGATGTAAACAATTTAGGTATAAATACAGGACCTGGATGTCATGTCCTGTGTGTTTAAGAGGAATAGCCAAACGGCTGCTATAGATGCTTAACACCCAGAAAAAGGTAGCAATTTTGCTTCATTTTTTCTGAACACCTGTAGCCCTGGTGGTAAAAAGCCATCAGCTGTTTAGACGTAATCATGTTAGAGGTAAAATTGTTAGGGCTTATTGGGTATTAAGAAATTGCAACTAATTTCAAACAATATCTGGTGTCAGATGGCTTTATTGGATTACCGGGGACCACTAACCATGGACCTTGTGCTTTTACTACCTCACTGTCATCAGTGTGGTGTAGTTTGTTTATTTACAAATTGGCGAGTCAGCCAGGAGGTGATTTTGGTTCTGGTCTCGGTAAATCCGGTAAAGCCTATTGTTTACTCTAAACAGAGTCCATGCAGGTAAGGGTTATAACCTAACTGTGGGGCTGGGAAAAAGAGTCTAAGACTCTGAGTGTTCAAGTGGACTTGAACCTATAGGAAAAGGTCTAATCCAGCAGCTAAAAGCTGGGTAAGGGTAATGTATATGTATGTGGGGGTCTGAGGACCCCAAGTTTAGGGATATGTGGAGAAATGTATTAAGGAAAAGTCTCTCAAACAAACAAGGGCAAATGCCCTTGTAATTTGTGCCTGCTAGATAGCAGGTCAGAGAAAAGAGGAAATATATACTCTTAAAGCTGATGATGGCTTTCACAATTCAGGCTGCTTTTAGTAGAAAAGCGGTGTCTGATCAAGTAACGTTAGATAAGCAACATTTAGAGAAAGAAAAACAAACCACTGTGGATGCATACACAGTAGGTGTGACTACAGATGGGTTGATTTGAAAATCCTCCCCACCAATGTTCACTATCTGCGCAGCTTTACATTTTGTTGTTTTTTTTGCATCAATTTCAAGTTCCCTTGCCTCCTATAGAGGCTGAAACATCTGATCCCAAACCCAGGTACTGGGGACCTCCACTAGTTGGATTTCAACCTAGTACTGCTACAGATTTTATTGTTAAACTGCAAACCAGAGCTCTGGGAAAAGACTTGGTTTGGCAGGTTACTGAAATGGCCACAAAGGAAACCTTCTTTAAAAGGGTTAATAGCTGCAGCACTTGGAAGTAATCATCAAGGTTGTGTGGTCATTCTTCTGGATCAGACCAGTGTATCAGGACAGAAGAAGGAAAATATATGAGCACAGGGTAAGTCTGTGTATTTTGTTTTAAAAGTTTTTTTTTTTAATTGTTGTCTGTCTGTTTCATTTTTGCAATATACACACTGAACAAGGTAATGCACACTCACTCTCTCTCTCTCTCTCTCTCTCTCTCCCCCTCTCTCTCCCTCATTTTCCAGTGTATATCTGTGTTCTGTAATTATGTTCTGTTGTCCAGGTTGCTCTGAAGATAATACTGGCTGCCTTCGGAGCAGAGCATGTTATAGTAAAGAAAAAAAAGGCAGCTTCTTTGCCTCATATCTTACTGTTTTAATTAGTTTTTTAAATAAAAGATTTGTTCTGCTTAGATAGGGTCAGTCAGTGAAGGACTTTCATATGTGAAGAGATATGATGTCATAGATTGCAATGTCTAAAAAGATTTGTAGTTTGCAGACTATGTACCAAGCAGATGTTAGGTGAATATGTAATGTGTTAACAGCTATGAATGGCGTTATCATACTTCTAGTTAAAACCAAAAACTTTTTGCTAAAGAGAAGTAAAATGTTCGTCACAAAGATAAATGGCCGAGTGCCATATTTTGGCTAGGCGCCAAAGGGTGTAACCATGGTCTCTTAGATGTGTCTTCACTTACAGATGGTGTGTTGTGCTGTATTTTCAAATAAGACCTTGTTTGGCTTCAAATAAACAGAAATAAGGATGTTTCATTTTATAAGGTAGTTAGAAGGTGTTTGAAAAGTTTTATTTTGAAAAAAAATGTGGCATGGAGCTATATAAATTTGTTGGTTTAAGTAGTTGTAGTGTGTTACAAGATAGGCAGTAGGCAGCACATATCTAAAACAGTTACAGTTTTCTAATGAAACTATGGCCATTACCTCAGCAAATTGGTGTCAAATAATGTGAGTCTTATTTTGTGTTAAGCATTTCTTTTTGTGTGTGTGTGTGTATGTATATATACTGTCTTAGCCAGCAGCTTTACTTTGCACTCTTTTGTTATTAAAATATACTTTAATATCAGTAGTGTTCAAGGACACTACAGAAATAGTTGGGTTTGAGCGACCCTTGTGTGCACACTGTGTAACCTTTTGCACATTACTTGACCTTCTTGTGTGTCAACATTTTAAGTTACTACCAGTTCAAACTTGATGTGTGTTTCCTACCAAAAGCACCAATTTGTACACAAAATGTATGTTTTCATAGAAGCACACCAAGGGTGATCCCTACCATATTCTTTTTTTTATAGTATTTGCACTCTGTCCAAGCAAAAAGGACATACCTTTTTTTTTTCTGAGCTTGCAGCCAACACAGCCAATGCTCAAGGCCTTCCTCCATGAAGGTTTGGTTGTAGCACAGCTCCTTTGTTCCTGAACAATATCACGTGATTCCCCTACTTTGCAAGATGCTTAAAGGAGGGGGGTTACTCACTACCCCCAGCATTTTTTTTATATATCTACAGTGTACTGTTAAAAAGAAATATTACAGCTGTTTTTGAGAAAGTTTATCATCTACAGTTAAAAACAATGACTTGTGTTTTTATGTGTGACCATGGTATAATCATTTTTTTTCTTTTAAAAATGCATTCTAAGAGATACGTATGCGGTATTACCATCAATCCAGATCTTTTATGAACTCAGCTGACATTTTGTCATGCTTAGGATAAGGGAACCCAGGGACGCTTGGCTTTCTTTTATCCTGTCAAAACAATCTTGTTTTATTTTCAGGATTGTGTATGTTGGTTTTTTTTTCTTTTCTTTCTTCTAGGGAAAAGAAAGTTTCCTATCTTCTAGTAAGGTATGAAACTTACTAAACTAATTGCAATATAATTTTGTTATAATTATTAGGTGAGGACTGCAATGGGGCTACCCAATTACCATTTATCCAGTGCACATCTTTTTAAGGTGCTGCATGACTGAATACTAATATTGCCAGACCATTTCTGGTTCAATATCCATGTCGCCATCCACAGCTAACCTTTTTATTGCTACAGTAGTCAAGCTGCCTCTTCCACCACAGTAGGGACTCAAAGGGGGGGGGCATACTACCTTTCCTTCCAGTGCAATACCCACAAAGGTTGCAGGGTACATCACTGTCTCCCCAAAGGGGTAAATAAAAGAAAATGTGTATTTGCTAATAATTATTTCTTATTTACAGGTTTTGAAAAGACCCAATGTATTTTAACAGTATAACCCAGCTCAGTCCCTCTGCTTTTTCTAGTACAAACAGTTAAACCTCACACCTGTCATTGGTACAAGGGCTTCTGCCCTCAGCAAGTAATCAGTCAAGCTGGGGGGGGGGGGTTGTGTATGTATTTCCACACATTCATATCTTTTTATTGTCTTTTCAGCTTTCTTATCCTGTCAGACAAATACAAAATAACTTTCCACAGCCTTACTGCAATGGATGCAATAATCTGCCTTCTAGAAGCACAAACACATTTTTATAATTTCAAAGTTCTAAAGCATCACATACCCTGAAAAAGCCTTACAAGTTAACAAAAACAAAGTGGTGGATTGCTCAAATAATGCTTTCAACCAAAACTAAGTAATTTTTACCAAAGACTGCAACTTCTGCACCCTATTCCATGGTTATGTTCAACAAATAAAGTCACAATGCTCTAAGATTCCTGGACTCTGAACTAAACTTGCAGTCTACATTTGTTCTGTTGTTTAAAATGTATTTTATGCATTATGCTCAATAATGAGATTGTTCTATTGCAAAAATGCTTATGTTTTACGTTTATGTTATAATGTTTTGATCTACATTTTGTTACACTTTATCAAGTGTGTATTCAGAAAACTGCTCCACATTGATCAATGCTTTTAATGCCCATAACCAAACCTACTGTAGATACTGGGGTCAGCATGGCTGACCCACCCCTACAATGTTCCAAGCAACACCTCAGACACATTAATGCTATTTATCTCATCACTTCCAGGTACCCCTAGACAATGAAGTGTACTCTATGCAGGTTTCTAAGTTTTAAATCTTAATTATAATATGGCAGAATTTAGATTCTGCTCAAGAACGTATGTTTCAAGGTTCCATGGCAGATCCTTTCACTTGTCACAGGTGCAATAGGCACTATTATTAGTTGGCACAGGCCAACAATATATATATATATATATATATGTGTGTGTGTGTGTGTGTGTGTGTGTGTCCCACTATTGCATAGTGTAACAGGCACATTGCCATAAATTGTATGTTTAAAGTGTGTTATTGTAACATTACAAGATTTTATAACACAGGGACAGGGAAATCATGCTCATCACTGTCATAGCCTCTTCTGCAATTTAAAAGCAGGGTGTAACCATGACATTGTCATGGATTCATAGATGGTCAGATGGTATTATTGGACCTCGGCCTGCACCCCTAGGTGTGCAGTTGATGCCTCATTTTTAATTTTCTCTTTCCACAATTCTCAGAAATTTAGGCTCTGTCACACCACTCTTTACAAAACAAAAAGGACATTGGTTTAATAGATTGTTATTTACGTGTTCTTGACTCAGTTTCTAAACACTTTGCAAGTTTGCAGGTTTCTACGGTTTGGCACATATAACTCCATGTACAACAGCAGTAACACTTTCATCTAAGCTGCAAAAACCTTCAGCTTTTTTCCTGAAAATAAAACAACTGCCACAGCTTTAATGTCATCACCATCTTTGTGCCTGAATGGTTCCATATAAGGACTACTATATGAAACTGAATATTATTACCTCTGCAAGTGTATGTTTTCAGCAAAATTACACCCATTTGTAGAACTTTAAATCAACTGAAAAAGGTCCAACCAATTCAGACTGTGCAATTAAGCTTATTGTTTCTGCTTACTATGAGGCCAAGTCTGGGGTAGGGGCAATCCCCTAACTTCAGCAAGAAGATGTTCTTCAATTGATCTTCAAGCAAGACATCCATTTTCATCACTGCTGCTTTTTCCAAACCTGGCTGGTACTTTATACAAACTTATTGCTCTGTTACGGACTGTGTTCTTAAATAGTTTTATTGTGAACTGTTACTACTTTTTATGGCCTGATAATCTTTGTACAGTGGTGTGATCAACCTCCACAACAAAAATGCCATGCCAGTGTGTGTGTGTGGCTACTCCATTAGCAGGACTTGGTGTGCAATCTAATGCGCCCCCTAGCAAGACCCTTTTCAAATTCAGTTATCCAGCAACCCGCAGCCTGAACACTGACTTTCTTACTATGCTGGTGTTTTGTTTTTAAATTACTGTCTGCATAGCACCATGTTCTTTGTTAAGTTATTACCTTTCTGAAAATGACATTTCACCTGTACTGTAACTACACCAACTTGTGGTTATTTATATGAACTTTATGGACTGTTATTTGTATGAACTTTCTAAACTGGTCAAATACATTTTATAATGACCTATTTGTTAAGAGATTATTAACAGATTCTTCAGTCAAGCTCCAAGGGTGTGCCACACCTCAACACCAGGTAGCATCTACCTTATCCACTCTCAAAGTGGATTCCATGAACTCTTCTTCATCAACAGATATTGTTATGTCATATTGTGTTCTATGTGATATCACATGTTAACATGTTTTCACATATTTAAACTGCGGTGTTGACATCCCTGAGTTCTGCACTATGTTTTACAGACACACCATTTGTACTCCATCTGTGACTACCCCTGTACCAACTCCAGAACAGGATGCCTTTCATGGTTACCTTAACTATCTCTATGCTGGCAACCAGTTTTAAAAAAAGGTTTATTTAATTTTTATTTGATAATTAGCATCTATATTTTTATGTTCAATTTTGTGAAGGTTCAGGGTCCCCCATTAGGTTCCCCCCTGTCTTCAAGGTGGGGACTGTTGTAAGTGGCCAGTGGCCAAAGTTTTAGTTACCAGTAACCAAAGTTTTATACAAGTTTATCAACAACAACATTTATATGTAGTTGGCTAACCAAAAGGTTGAGAACATAAAAAAGGTGTAAAAAGGCTTGCAAGGGCAGCAAGTGGCTAGCAAAGGGCTGCAAGTGGCTAGTGAATAACTTGATACCACCATGTAAAATTAATGTGCATTGTAAGTGCAAGAGTGTTTAAAAGGTAATCATTAAAACCATGCAAATGATAATGATTCCATAATTGTTGAAACCATGCAAATAATAATGATACCACCATGTAAATTAATATGTATGTATGTAGGTGCCCAGGTTTGCCAGGTAGTGAGGCCCTGTAAATGACACTTGTAGGAAAATGGGAGAAGGAAAATAAGTAATGACTAGGAACAGATGTTTTAAGCAAAATTAGTTTTGCTCTGCTCAAGCAGAGATACTGTGTACAATACGGGTGGGATATTCAGAAATGCACCAGAGGCAGGCGCAGTAGTGGCACAGCACAAGTACACTGTGCCAGTGCGCACTGAATACAATATTCAGCAGTTGAGCATGATGGCAAGCACCAGCACAACATGGCTGAATATCACAGGGATGCGCCATAGCGCAACCAGGGCTACACCAGGGAGCAAACCAACATGCGCCATAGCGCAACCAGGGCTGCGCAAGGGGCAGAGGTGCATGGGCCAGGACACAGGACAACAGTCACACAGGGAGCATGCCACCAGAATGGGACAGACCATCACCAGGGTGCAGAGGATGCCAGGAGGGAGGCATGGCAGGCACATGGCTGCAGACCCCCGACCATGCGCACCACAGTGGTGCACAGAGGCAGGGTGGCACCAATGTCCACTGGCAAACAGCCACTGGCAACACCCCCAGGAAGGCATGGGACATGCCACTTGGACCACAGCTGGCAACACACATGCCAACAGCACACAACACACACACCACACAACACGAACATAGTGCACACGTATGCCACAGGGCACACCCACCAGCCACTGGGCACAGACCACCAGGCACAATCCCCAGTCAACCCCAGATGTACCACTCGGCCACCATGCACACCACTGCAGCATGGCTCCACATGCCAGCTGCAAAGTAGACTCAGAAACAAATGACTAACAATAGAAAAGTGTATTAAAACCATTCAAGAAAAAACTATGTACAGAACAATAAACAACAGGTACAGGGAATGGGGAGGCCACAAACAAAATGGTAGGCTGGGGAAGGGAGGCAGGGGGACAGGGGACATGGCTGGGTAAGGGCACAAGGGAGGGAAAGGGAGGGGGGACAGGGAAGGGGTGCAGGCCAACGGGCTCTATGGGTGTCCACACCCTACCAGCACCTGGTGCATCATCTTCTCTGTGGCCTGCACAGGGCCTGCCATATCAGTCACGCCACCTGGAGCGTGGCAGTTGTGACTTGCAGAATCTGCCACAGGAGCCTGGTGTTAACATCATCTCAATGGACACCTAGGACAAAGAAGAGGACATAGTATGAGTGCATGTCCATACAACTGTAGCCCACCCACCGTGCGTAGCGGACAGTGGTGACATGCCCCTGAGATGGCACACAGCCTCCCACAGCGTGTGCCCACATGAGCTGCCACCCTGACTATCCACAGCCACACAGAGCACTGCACACCACCCATGTGCCGCACACCACAACCATGGTGGCCAGGCAACAGGGTTAAGGGATGGGATGGCAGTGGTACAGCTAGAACCCGGGTGCACCCACAGCCACCTGCAGCAGCCACACACATGTGCGATAGCCATGGCATGGTGTAATGGACCCTGCCGGTGGTGCACAGCTGGAATGGCCATGTGCACAGGGGGCTGTGGCCACCCTCCCCCCCTGCACAACATCAAACCCTGAAAGAGTGCATACCTGCTTGCTGTGGCGCACCCTGTGCCTGTCCAGTGGCACCACCCATGTGGCCTGCATCCTGCACCTGTGCCCCTGCATTGGCCTGCCCTCACCCACCTGCAGTGCCAGCCAGCTGTGCACATCTTCTATCCTCAGGGCCTAGTAGGGAGACATTGAGAAGGACACATCAGTACCTGGCAACACCCCATGCACCCCCCTCCAGCACAGCATGCCCCCTGGCCCTGCGCAGTGGTGGAATGGTGGCACAGCACACCCATAGTGTGCTGCCACAGCCAACAGAGCATGCAGCCACAGCCCCCCTGCAGCATGGTGTGACACCCTGCTGGCCCCCACAGAACACTAGAATGGCACAGACATGGGCGTAGTGCACTCACCTGGATGTGGCATGGCACCCCTTCAGAGGTGTGCCAGCAGTGCCCGTAGCCTCTCCAGGTCCCTCCTCTGCAGATCTCCATAGCAGTGGCGGTACTGCTCACCAATGCACTGTGCCCCAGTGGCCTCCTCCAGCCCCTCAGCCACATCTCTGTTCGTGGCCAATCCAGGGGCACCTGACCATACAGACAGCCCACATGTGGCTCTACCAGGGCAACAAGGTTCACCAGTTCTACCTGGGACCAGTTGGGTGCCCTTGCAGTGCTACAGCGAGGCATGCTCATTCCTGCAACTGCACAACCAAAATGGTGCCCAGTAGCGCACAAGCCACACGTGCTGTGGGTGTGCGACTCGCTTGGTGATGAGCTGCCATTTCCAATCGCACATCCATGGTGCTGCGCAATACAGCTGGGGCAGCACTGGCATGTGCCACAGGGCACCTGGGGGGTCAAAGGGCACTCATGGGGTCAAAGGTCGGCATGAGCACTGTGCATGACAGCGCAATAGGGCACACCATGCATGGTATGCAATAGGGGCATGTGGGCCCCACGGACCATGGGCCAATCACGCACGGGCACCATAGAACATATAGTGCATGAGCGCCACAAGCCCAATAGTGGCAGAGCACTGTACCACATATAGCGTAGTGTGCGTAGGATGCACCACCGACGTATGCGACGGCAGTGCGCATATGCTCCTGGCTGAGACCACACACATGTGGGAGGACACGACCGCAGCCCTGGATTGACTTACCACTGTGGTCACAGCTGGCCTAGCACCACTGGTCACCCTGGTGCATGGCCGTCCACCGCAGACCCCATGGAGTGCTTTCTCAACCCCTCGGTCATGGCGTCATGTGACCCCCCATTAATGTCGATGCCAGGATCCGCTGTGGGCATTCCTGGCACACCTGGAGCAGGCATGTTTGGGAGCCTGCAGATCCCTGCAAGGGACCAGTCATATTCCCGCAATGACACACCTGGGGGACCGTCAGAGACACCCACTGTGGCCATCGCATAGCCTGCATCAGCTGGCGGTCTCGGTGGGGCCATCCATGTATCTGCGGTGGTCCTGATCTGCCACCCTCCCTGTCCGCTGTCTGCCGCTGCCCTGTGTGCACATTGGTGTGGCGTGTGCATTCCAGGGACATGTCATCCATGGTCCACGCCACACACACCCGCCTTGTGCACACTCACCCAGCTGCTGGCCACTGTGGCATGTGCATGATGATGCCAACACAACACCGAACGCTACTGTGCACTGGTGTTCAGCATCTGACACATGCCCATTGGCGACCTCTGGGTGTGCGTGTGTTGGTGCCCGTGTGCATCTGTGTGTGTGGGTGTGTGTGTGGGGGGGGTGTACAGTGCTGTAGAGGGTGCTTCCATGGAGTCCAGTCCATGCCCGTCCACACTACCCTCCGGCCATGTCTGTCATGGGGCCCAGCCTTGCATGCCTGTATACTGTGCCATGGTCCCTGGGACATGCATATGGTCATGTTCACCTACTTGCATGCACCGTAATGCTCTTCTGCAATTGTGTCCAGGTGCTGCTGGGTGATCCTGTTCAGCCAGGGTTCCCATCACCCAGGGTGGGGCTGCCCACCACCACCTGGCCCGGTGGCCGCATCGTCCCCACTGCTGTTCCTTCCTCGACTTCGACAGCTATCCCACAGCTGGTGGCCATGTTGTGTAGCATAAAGCAGGCCAGGAATAGGCCGCAGGCCTTTGAGGGGCTGTACTGTAGGGCACCACCAGACCTGTTCAGGCATTGGAACAGGGCCTTCAGCAGCCCAAACACACACTCTCAATGATGTTCCGTGTGCTGGCGTGTGCCTCATTGTATCGCTCCTGCACTGGGGTCGATGGGCACCGGTATGGGGTGAGCAGCCAGGGCCGGAGTGAGTATCCATTATCACCTGTGTGTTGACATGTGTGGTTAGCATGGTGATCTGTGTAGTTGCTCCCCCTGCCTTCCCAGCCACACCCTCTGATGCCCCTTGCCTAGCATCCCCCACACCTTGCCCTGTTGTGCCAGGCTACCCATTCCAGCTGCATACTCACCTACTAGGTGGCCGGTGGGGATGTCTCCACTCTCAAACCTATGGCACAGTGCTGACTGGTGCCAGATGAAGGCATCATGTGCTCCATCAGGGTGTGTGGCACAGACATTGATTATGCGCCCCCTGGCATTGCACACCACCTGGCAGTTGACACTGGGGTAGACCTTCCTGTTGATGTAGGCTATCCCCTCCAGCCCAGGAGGTGAATGGATGCCTACATGGGTGCAGTTGATGGTCCCTAGAACGCCAGGCGTACGTGCCACCCTGTGGAACTCCTGCATGTTCGCTGTATGCTCTGCTTGTGTGCTGGGGAAATGGATGTATTCCGCAGAATGTGGCAGCAGTGTGTTGAGGAATTGTGTGAGGAGCCATGACGCAGCTGACTGGGTTGTGTCTGTGGTGTCCCCTGCTGGTCTCTGGAAGGTACCCGTGGTGAGCAGGCACATGACGGCCGAGACCTTAGTCTCCACTGAAAGGGCCTGTCTCCGTCTGGTGGATGCCTGCATCTCATCATTGCACAGCTCACAGAGCTGCCTCAGAATTGCCCAGTTCAGGTGGTACTGGCCCATAATCTCGGTGTCACTGTACTGTTCAAAGGTGGTGTGGGCACAATACCACCTGTTCCGGGCATACCGCCGATGGGCCCTTCCATGGCCGTGCCACTCTGCCTCCTCACACCCCTCATTAGTGCCTCCATCTGGAAGATGGCACTGGCCATGGCCTGGGCTGTCCTGCCCCCCTGGAAGCTGTCTCCCAAGGCACCCCCGGCTGTGTGCTGCTGCATGGGATCCACAACAGGAGTCTGACAAAAATTTTGTAGAATGCCTCGTCAGCGACACCAGCAGGTCGACTGCATTCTGCAGTCGGCTGCCAGTTTGCTATTTGTATCTTTGTTTTCTTGGGGGGGGCTTCACCCCTGCACCCCCCACTTAAGGATTCTTAACTCAAGTTGGAGCTGATTGGGGGGTGCAGGACCCCGACAGACATTGCCGGGTTCCAGCGGGTCTCCCACTGTGGCTAGGCGCTGTAGTTGCTGTGGGGGACCTTGCTGGCAAAATGTCACAGAGGGATAATGCTGTTGCATGTGCCCCTGCGCTGGGTGCACACCTGTGTTGGGGGGTTCTCTGCTGGCGGCCTGTTGGCTGTGGCCTCCACCTCCCACCCATCTGGGTACTTTCACTACCACTCCTATGACAAGGCTCGCAGGCTCATGCTGCTGTTGCTGCCCCCACTGCTGTCTTTCTCACACACACACACACACACACACACGTACGCACATTCAGGGTCACACGCCCTATCCCACACTCTGTTGCACTACCTGTCTCTGTCTCGCACCCCTCCTGCTGTACTGCCTGGCCAATGGCTCTCTCTCTCTCTCTCTCTCTCTCCCCTGCTCCCCTCTGGCATGAGCCTCCATCCCTTGCCTGCTCCCTTTTTTTATGGGCTCGAGTTTGCTCCGTGCATGTCCCTGTTGCTCTGTGTTTGCACCATCAGCTTGCTGTTGAATATCACACTGCGCCACTTATTCATGGCTATGCCCCCTGCACTTGTGCATGCATTCATTAGGGTTGCGCATTGGTGCACTGCGATTTGCGCTGCGCATTGGCTCCCACTGAATATCGCTCTTTGGCGCAATTCCACATTTGCGCAGGTGCACCTCAGTTGCCTTGGCTAACACAGTTCCTCATTTCATGATTTCTTGTGTTTAAAAAAATGTATAACAGAGAGCTGATAAATACTATCTTTGCTTTGTCCACTTTCTACTAAAAGGCTCTTTGTACTAAAGTGTTTTTTTTTTTTTTGCAGTTCTAAGCAATTTATTTTAAATAGAATAAAAGCCCTTTTCTTTTTGTTTCCTATCTTCTAAAGCATGTTATTTTTAATGAGGTAAAATCCCTTGACCATCCAAGGGTGATGATAAACAGAACTCCCCTGTCTCACAAAGTGACAAATGTATCTTGTGACCGAGGTATTTTATGGCATATGTACTTTCAAACCCTTATCTCATGATTTCATTGAATGACGTAGTGCCTAGGCTAAAATGTGCTGTAGTAGTTCTGGAAATTTCCACTATGCATTTTTGATGTAAACAATTTGTGTACAAATACAGGACCTGGATGTCATGTCCTGTGTGTTTAAGAGGAATAGCCACACGGCTGCTATAGATGCTTAACACCCAGAAAAAGGGAGCAATTTTGCTTCATTTTTTCTGAACACCTGAAGCTCTGGTGGTAAAAAGCCATCAGCTGTTTAGACTTAATCATGTTAGAGGTAAAATTGTTAGGGCTTATTTGGGTATTAATAAATTGCAATTAATTTAAAACAATATCTGGTGTCAAATGGCTTTATTGGATTACCGGGGACCACTAACCACAAACCTTGTGCTTGTACTACCTCACTGTCATCAGTGTGGTATTGTTCATTTAGTTACACCCTGATTGAGTGATATCAGGTCCAGGCATGTGCAAAGCCTCTCCGGATGCCTGCAGCTGAGGCTGAGGAGATCTGGATACCAGAATTGGCGCGGCCAGTCTGGGGCTACCAGGATCACCTTCACCATGTCCCTCCTTACCTTGAGAAGCACCTTGTGGATCAAGGGAAATGGAGGGAAGGTGTAGAGGAGGCCTGGGGTCCATGGCCTCGAGAAGGCAGGCCCCTGCAGTGAGCCCTGCTGAGGGGGGCGGGCATGAAACAGCCTCAGCTTGGTGTTTTCCCTGGAGGCAAACAGGCCCACCATCGGTTTGCCTCAATGGGAGAACAGGCTGTAAGCTACCTCTGGATGGAGAGACCATTTGTGGGTTGTCTGGCCTAAGCGGCTGAGAGCATCCGCCAGATGGTTTGAGGCTACTGCCACATGGATAGCTAGGAGATCTGCCTCCAACCAGCTCATGAGGGTGCAGATGTGGAGCGCCTCCTTGCACAGCAAACGAGAGTGCATGCCGCCCTCTTTGTTGAGGTAGTACATGGTCATGGTATTGTCCCTCTGGACTTGAACCACTTGATCCTGGAGCTGAGGAGCGAAAGCTGACAGTGCCAGTCTGACTGTTCTTCAGGTTGATGTGGCATTGGGACTCCTCGGGGGTCCAAAGCCCGTGGGCCCTTTCGTTCCCCATGTGGTCTCCCCATTCCACGAGAGAGGCATTGGTCATGAGGACGACCGTCAGCTCGGGAAGGACAAATGGGATCCCTTCCTGCAACTGGTCTGTGATGGTCCACCATTGGAGAGCATCCCACATCTTCTGGGTTACAGTGACCAGCTGGTCGAAGTGACCTAGGCGCTGAGTCCACTGGATGGCCAGCTCCCCTTGAAGGGGGCACATGTGCAACCGGGCCCAATGGACCATTGAGGTGCATGCTGCCATGTGACCCAGAAGGCATAGAAAGTCCTAGGCAGGGTGCAAGTGCCCAACCAGAAATGACTGGGCAAAGGAGGAAAGAACCTCCACCCTGTCTGCTGGGAGCTGAGTTCTGGCTTGACAAGAGTCGAGCTCTGCCCCGATGAAGCCCATCACCTGAGACTGCACAAGTTCTGACTTGGACTCATTGATCAGGAGACCGAGTTGGAAGCAAGTCTGTAGGGCCAGGTCCCTGGACTTCTCCATCTCCTGTTGGGTGGATCCTGTTAGAAGCCAATTGTCGAGGTAAGGATAAATCCTGACCCCCCCAACACCTGAGATGGGCTGCGACCACTGCAATGCATTTGGTGAAGACCCGAGGGGCTGATGACAGGCTGAACGGCATGGCTCAGAACTCGTACAGGGTCCCTTTGACCCTGAAGTGGAGGAACCGCCGATGGGATGGACGGATTGGGACATGAAAGAATGCATCCTGCAGATCCAGTGAACAGAACCATACATTTTGCTCCAAAGATGGTATGATCTGGGACAGAGTGACCATCCAAAAGGTGCATGACCCAAGATATTGATTCAGGTCATGCAGATCTAGAATGGGGCTCCAGCCCCTCTGTCCGCTTGGGCACCAGGAAATACCTGGAGACAAAGCCTGCATCTGATTGAGGATCCGCCACTGGAGCTACTGCCTTCTTGAGGAGGAGCTGAGTGATGTCGTCTTGAAGAGCCAACTGGGTCTGAGCGGATCCTCGTTTCTCCCGAGGGGCGCGGGCTCGGCTTGGAAGGTACTGCTCAACTTCCAGAGGCAGTCCCTGACCGACCACTTCCAGAACCCACCTATCCATGGTGATAACGGACCAGGCGGAAATAAAGTGGCGGAGCCGGCCCCCCACAGGAGGACCCAGAGCTGGCGTGATGGGAGTGGGGTTGGCAGCCCCCGTCCCATCACTGAGCAGGCTTGAAGGAAGAGGATCCAGGGCTGGAAACTCAGCCTTCTTTATGGGCCTGCTGGGGACCCTGCTTGGGCTGAGGGCATCAAGCTTGAGCCAACCACTGTTGCTGTCCACCTTGGAAGGAGAACTGCTGAGTTGCAGGGGCAGAATGATGAAAAGGCTTTTTCCTTTTCCTCTGCTGGTTCTTGCCCAAAGAACTCTTGGCAGAGGTAGCATCCAAGGTGGCATTGGACTGCTAAATGCGCTGAAGGTGACCGGCCACTCCCGGGCCAAACAAATCAGTCCCAAAGAAGAGCAAGTCAGCTAATTTATGCTGGGTATCTGCTGGGAAGGAGGAGAGCCTCAGCCAAGCCCTGTGATGAGAGGCAACTGCAGCAGCCATTGAACGGGCACAAGAATCCCCAAGGTCCAGGGCCATCTGGAGCTGCTGTTTGGCAACAGCTCAGCCCTGATCCCAGACCTGCTTGACCTGGTCAGCATGTCTGCGGAGAGATGTGGGAGGACTTCATCCAGCGACCCCAGAAGGGCGTGGGAGAAGTGTGCCATAATGACGGCCATACTTGCCAGATGAAGGCCCAAGGAGGAAGCTGGATAGACCTTCCTGGCCAAATGGTCCAAAAGCTTGGACTTTTTATCAGGAGGTTGGTCAGTGTCAGCAGAACTGCCAGTACGCCTAAACACAGAGGCGGGCACCAGGCTCTCAGCCGAAGGGTGCTCTGTGAACCCCATTAGGGACCCCATGGGCACCACGTATTTGCGTGCCATGCGGGCAGATGGAGCTGGGCAAGAGGCAGGATGTTGCCAATGTTCTAGGGCTGGCCCAACAATGGCCTCAGACACATGAAAGGCCTCCATCGGTGTATACTCTCTCTTAAGGATATTCATAAGAGGGTACTCCACCTTTTTCTGGATTGGCTCCAGGGGCATCTCTGTAGACTCAGAGATGAGGCGGAGGATCCCTTGAAAGGACAAGGAACCTTCCTCTGTCTCTAGGCCAGAGGTTGATTCATCATCCCCTGGATGTGAATGTAGACTGGTGATGTCCGAATCCGAGGAATCCGGATACAACGGCCTACCACCCATGTCACCTTTGACTCACCGGGGGTGGTCTGGGGTGACCGTGACTGAAAAACGCCAGGGAAGCCTGGTGTCTGGTCTATCTTACTTGGAAGGAGCCCCTCTTATAGGCTGCTTGGGTGGTGGTTCCACCACAATAGGTGGAGAGACCGTTTTGGGCCGAATGGGGGTCTTGCCAGCTCCGAGGGCTGGGGAACTGATTTGGTTGGCTACAGAGGAGTCGGCTTCAGCCTGGGAGGTGAAAGCCAAGTAATGGCCAGGGTGGAAGCCATGGTAGGCTTATGCCTGGACAGAATTAGCTGCTGCCACATGAGGTCCTCGTAGCACCAAAGTTTCCACCAGAGCCTCTCCTCATCCGAGAAGGATGAGGACGACCAATGGCGTCGCCTTTTCTTAGAGCTTTTATGGCTCTTCCTTGGCCTGTCAGTCGAGGGGGTCCTAGACCTCGATCGAGAGCGGGCAGGCCAACTCAGTCAGTTGGGAGACACCGGCTGGGCCGGTGACTTCCCGGAGTCCGGGACAGGTTCCTCGATGGGAACTCCAGCAGACTGGGTCTCCACATCATGGAAAACAAGGACCGGAGTCCTCTCCAAGGAGTTGGTGACTGGAATTGGCGACAAGGGGTCAAGAGGGTCGAGGATGATTTCCACGTCATCAACCAAACCCTTGGTCGGCTGGCTGGACAGCAAGTCCGAAAAGCCTGTGGCCGAGGGAGTGATCTTGACCAAAGTTGAGACCACATGCTCCTGGGACTGAGACTTCTCCCGGTCCCAGGACCGTCTTCGTCACACTCGGATCCTTCTCCCGCTTACAGGATCGAGAGGAGTGCAAGCCCGCAGGCGCCTCTCCCTTGGTAGGGAGAGACTGGCACAACTCCATGAAGGAACCCGAGAAGGTGGAGCCCAGGTTGATCGGAACTAAAAAACTCTGAGAAGACTCTGCGGCACGATCTGCATCCTCCTTGAATGATTACATGCATTCCAACTGCTCAGCAGATCCCGCAGCTGCGGAAACCACCCACCGGGCTTCCTTGAATTTCACTGGAGAGTTCCTCTTCTCCGGCCTCCCCAGTTTCAGGTGTGTGAGACGGTCGTTGAGAATGCTGGGATGAAAGGCCAAACAGATACTGCATGATGAGATGTCATGGCCGACACCGAGGCAGTACACGCATGCGGTGTGGGGATCGGTACGCTACATCTTCTGGCCGCATGGGCACCGATGAAATCCAGAGGAAGATTTATCTTCCATGATCGAAGCTGCAAACTTGCGATCGTTAATGTGAACAATGCAAATTTTCAGCAAAACCAAAGGTTTGAGAGCCAGGGCCTATGAAATGTGATAGCACAAGGGAGGCAACCTGAATTTTCCAGCGGAAAGGAAGATCTGGTGTCATGGGGCGGAGCCGAGGTAAATACCACCCAGGTGGGTGGGAGAAGCCAGCTTGAAGACTTCTAGTTGGATTTAAAGTGGAAAGGGACATGCCAAAGAGTGTGGATGAACAACATATCCATGATCCTAGAATGCAGCTATATCCAGCTTCTTGCTGTCTTCCAGGTGGCAGCCCGGCAGATTTCCTGGATAGGGATATCCCTGGAAGCAGCCACCGATGCAGCAGTATGGCAGGTAGAATGAGCTCTTATCCCTCTGGGAGGCTCCTTGCCTGCCAACCGGTAGCAGAGATCAATGCAGGATGTAATCCATCTGCCAATCATCCACTTTGCTGCAGATCTGCCAGATGCGTTTTAACGTAGGTGACAAACAGCTGGCGAACCTCTCCCCAAACTTCTGCCATCCGCTCCTTATGAGAGTGCGTGTCTCAGGTCCAGAGTATGGTGCCTGTACTCTGCCTCAGAGGTGTAGTTTGGGTAGAACACAGGCAGAGTCAACACCTGGTTAAGATAGAACTCCGACACCATCTCCGGAAGGAATTTCAGGTGGGCGCGCAGGACAACCATGTCCCTGTGGAAGACCAGGTAAGGAGACTCCACCGAGAGCTCCAGGAGCTCCCCAGTCCTTCTGGCTGATGTGATAGCCACCAGGAAGGTGGTCTTCCACGACAAATGTGACATCTCACAGTTGTGCATTGGTTCGAATGGCTTGCCCATCAGCTTTGCCAGTACCAGCAGTAGATCCCACAGAGGTGGATGTTCATGCACCGGAGGGGATATGTGGTTGAGGCCTTTAAAGAAATGCCAGACCACCTTCTCTTGTGCCACCGTCTGCTGTCTGGCCCACACCTGGTAAGCAGAGATGGCTACCAGGTGCACCTTAAGGGTCGTAGACCAAAGACCCCCTCTGGACAGAGACCAAAGGTAGTCTAGGATGCTAGCCACTGGACAGGACAAAAGGTCCAGGCCCTTACCCAGACACCAAATGGAAAACCGTTTCCATTTGAAGGCATAGCACCTCCTGGTCGACTCCTTCCTGGATGCTTCCACTACTGTGAGTACATCCTCAGAGAGACCCAGAGCCTGGAACTCTAGCCACTCAGGAACCAGGCTGTCAGGTGCAGGGATTGAAGGTCTGGATGGAATACATTCCCGATTGACAGATAACAGGTCCAGGCATACTGGAAGATGTCTCGGAGGCCTGGAGCTGAGGCTGAGGAGATCTGGATACCAGAACTGGTGCAGCCAATCTGGGGCTACCAGGATCACCTGTACCTTGTCCCTCCTGACCTTGAGGATCACCTTGTGAACCAAGGGAAGTGGAAGAAAGGCATAAAAGAGACCTGGGGTCCACGGCATTGAGAAGGCATCCCCCTGTAGCGAGCCCTGCTGAGGGGGGTGGGCATGAAACAGCCTCAGCTTGGTGTTCTCCCTGAAGGCGAACAGATCTATCTGAGGTTTGTCCCAGTGGGAGAACAGGTTGTGTACTACCTCTGGATGGAGAGACCACTCATGGGACCTCTCACCTACATGGCTGAGAGAGTCCACCAGTTGATTTGAGGCTCCTGCCACATGGATGGCTAGGAGATCTGCCTCCAGTTGGCTCACAAGGGTCCAGATATGCAGCTGGAAGTGCGTGCCACCCTGTTTGTTGAGGTAGTACATGGTCATGGTAACTTGCACCACTTGACCCTGAAGGAGCAGAGTGAATGCTGACAGTGCCAGTCTGACTGCTCTGACCTCCAGCAGGTTGATATGAAATCGGGATTCCTCAGGGGTCCAGAACCTGTGGGCTCTGTGGTTCTACATGTGGACTCCCCAGTCTGTGAGAGAGGCGTCAATCATAAGAACAACGGTCAGCTCAGGATGGACAAACGGGATCCCTTCCTGCAAGTGATCCAGGAAGGTCCACCACTGGAGAGCTTCCCAGATCTTCTGGGTTACAGTGACCAACTGGTCAAAGTGACCAAGACACTGAGTCCTCTGGCTGGCCAGCTCCCATTGGAGGGGGCGCATATGCCACTGGGCCCATCGGACCATGGTGGTGCAGGCCTCCATGTACCCCAGAAGGTGCAGAAAGTCCCAGGCAGGGCACAAGAGCCCAACCAGAAATTATTGGGCAAAGGAGGAGTGAACCTCTGCCCTGTCCATTGGGAGCCAGGCTCTGGCTCGAAAGAAGTCGAGCTCTGCCCTGATGAAACATATCACCTATGAAGGTATGAGTTCCGACTTGGCCTCATTGATCAGGAGACCAAGGTTGTTACAGGTCTGGAGGGCCAGGTCCCTGGACCTCTCCACCTCTTGCTTGGTGGAACCTGCCAAGAGCCAGTCATTGAGATATGGGTAAACTCTGACCCTTCAATGCCGAAGATGGGCCGCCACCACTGCAATGCATTTGGTGAAGACTCATGGCTGATGACAGGCCGAACGACATGGCTCAGAACTCGAATAGGGTTCCTGCTCAGAAGCAAAGGAACCTCTGGTAAGATGGATGGATTGGGATGTGAAAGGATGCATTCTGGAGATCCAGAGAGCAAAACCACATGTTCTGCTCGAGAGACGCTATGATCTGGGACAGAGTTACCATCCTGAACGTGTGTGACCTGAGGAACTGGTTCAGGTCATGCAGAACTAGAATGGGGCACCAGTCCCCCGTCCGCTTTGGAACCAGGAAGTACCTGGATACAAATCTTGGGTTGACTGTGGGGTCCGTGACTCTGGCCACCATATCCTTGCAGAGGAGTTGGGCAATGTCATCTTGAAGAGCCGACTGAGTGTGTACGGACACCATATCCTCCTATGGGGCTTGGCTTGGCTTGGAGGGTACTGCTCGAATTTCAGAGGCAGACCCTGGCTCACCACTTCTAGAACCCACCTGTCTGTGGTAACAGCAGACCAAGCAGAAAGGAAGCGGTGGAATCGGCCCCCCATGGGAGGACCCAGAGCTTGCATGACAGGTATGAGGGTGGCCACCCCCATCCTGTCACTGAGCAGGCTTGGAGGAAGAGAGTCCAGATTGGGGACTGCCTGAGTCCCGCCCTCCAGGCTTACAGGCCGCTGGAGGCCCAGACTTGGGCCGAGAGTGCCAAGAGTGTGCCTGCTGTTGCTGCCCCACTTGGAAGTGGGGCTGCTTGACCACAGGGGCAGAGTGCTGAAATGGCTTTTTCTTCTGCTTTTTGGAACCTTGGGATTCCTTTTGTGCAGAAGTTACGGAGTCCAAGGTGGCATTGGACTTCTCAATGCATTGGAAGTGACCATCCACACCTCGACCAAAGAGATCAGTATCCAGGAAAGGGACATCTATTAGCTTGTGTTGGGTGTCCGCCGTGAAGGTGGAGACCCTTAACTAAACCCTGCGGTGCATGGCAACTGTGGCTGCCACCGAACGGGTGCATGAATCCCCGAAGTCCAGAGCAGTCTGAAGTTGCTGCTTCGCAACAGTCAGACCCTGGTTCCGGATCTGCTTGACCGTGGTCAGGAGGTCTGCGGGGAGGTGAGGAAGGACCTCATCAAGGGAGCCAAGAAGGGCATGAGAGAAATGTGCCATGATGACGGCTGAGCTTGCCTGACAGAGGCCCAGCGTAGTGGCGGCATAGACTTTACGGGCAGAATGTTCCAGTTTTTTGGACTCCTTGTCTGGAGGTCTATCTGTATCTGCCGAAATACCTGAGCGTCTGAACACAGATTCGGTCACCAGACCCTCTGCAGAGGGATGCTCTGTGAGCCCTGAAAGGGGCACAATGGGCACCATGTATTTGCGGGCCATACGAGCAGAAGGTGCAGGGCAGGAGGCAGGATGCTGCCATAGCTCTTAAGCTGGACCAACAATGGCCTCAGCCACTGGAAAGGCTTCTGTTGGTGAATCCCCCCATTTCAGGATATCTGTGAGGGGATATTTGGCCCATTTCTGGGTGGGCTCGAGAGGCATATCCATAGATTTGGAGATAAGATGGAGGATGCCCATAAAGGAAGAAGGGTCTTCCTCCGTTGAGAGACTACCAACCAATTCCTTGTCCAAGGGACGGGAGTGAAGGTCTGAGTCTTCTGACTCTGAGGAGTCCAGATAAATTGGCCAGCAACCTGAGTCTCCCTCCACCTGCCTGGGATGGTCAAGAGTGAGGGTAACAGAGAGCCAAAACTCTTTGGCAGGCACCCCCACTGGGGGCTGTTTAGGTGGCAGCTCCACCAAGATCGGTGGAGAGGTCGATTTTGGATGAACTGGAATGGTTTTGACCAGCTCCGAAGGAGTCGGCTTCAGCCTGGGAGGCGATAGCCAAGTAATGGCTGGGGCAGAAGCCAGAATTGGCTTTTGACTGGACAAGATCAGCTGTTGCCACATTAGATCTTTGTAGCATCAACGGAGTTTCCGACGAAGCCTCTCCTCATCTGAGAAGGAAGAAGAAGAATGTTGGTGATGCCTCTTCTTGGAGCACTTATGTACTTTCTTCGGCCTGTCAGTTAGAGGAGTCCGAGACCTCGACTTCAATCATCGGGGTGACCGATGGGGTCGATCAGAAGGCACTGGGGAGACCGGTGGTTCTTCTTTCTTGGTTGGGGACCGGTTCTCTGATGGGTTTCCCAGCAGGCTGGGTCTCCTCATCGGGGACAGGGAGGACCGGGGTCCTGAATAAGGAGCTGTCGGCCTCGTCGGGCAACAACGGGTCGACTGGGTCGAGAATGATCTCAGCCGGATCATCGTCCAGTGTCTGGGCCTTGGTGGCCTGACGGTGGAACTGTGAAACCAGCAGCCCAGGCCACAACCTTGACCGAAGTCAAGACAGGTGATTCCTGGGACCAACATCTCGCACAATCCCAGGAACATTGTCGGTGAGATGAAGATTCCCTCGGCTCCCTGACATTTTTACAGGACAGAGAGACATGCATACTGAAAGGCCCCTTGCCCTTGGTGGGAAGGGATTGGCACATCTCCAGAAAGGATCCGGAGAAAGTGGAGCCCAAGTTGAGCGGTACTAAAAAGGACTTTGAGGACCGATCCACGACCCAAGTCACCTCTTCCTCAAAGGCCTTCATTTGTACGAGCTGCTCGGCCGACCCCAGAGCCACGGAGACCACCCATCGGGCTTCCTTAGACTTGACCGGCAGATTCCGTTTCTCTGGTCTGCCCAATTTTAGCCGTGCAAGACATTCGGGTGAAATGCGCGACACATCTCACAGGCCTGGGTATCATGGCCGACACTCAGACAATACACGCACGTGGCATGTGGGTTTGTACGAGACATCTTTTGCCCACATGGGCAGTGGTGGAAACCAGAAGAAGATTTATCTTCCATAGCGGTAGACGATTTTTATAAACTCTGATGAGTTCAAGTTTAAGCAAATCAGAGGATTTTGAAGCCTGGGCCTACTGAACGCGAGAGCGGTAAGGAGGGAACCTATATCTTCCAGTGGAAAGGAAGATCTGGCATCATGGGGTGGAGCCGAGGGTTATACCACCCAAGTGGGTGGGAGGAGCCAGCTTCAAGACCTTCTGGCAAGATTCTTAAAGGGAAAGGACAAGCCAAATAGTGTGGATAGAACAACATATCCATGATACTAGAATTTTTATTACGAAATAGTTCAGCAGCATGACCGTCTTATAGCTGAATATAGATCAACTCATAAGCTAGATAAGTTAAGATATCGTAATTGTTTTTTATAAAACTTGTGCTCAGAAAAAGCAGTTGACCAATCAGGTTAGATATGTAAGAACTCATCCAACGCGAGACAATATTAAGAAGCTAAATAAAAGTAGGAAAATATATAGAGACCATGTACAGAAACAAAAACAGAATGATCAGCAAGACCTGTGGAAAAAAGTGCTGATTGTAATACAGCATAAAAATGGTAGAGCCTTTTGGAAGCTAGTTGCTACTGGGACAAATAATATAAAATAAATTATGAGGCTTCTTTCACTGTAACAACATGGGTAAACTTTTTCAGTAAGATCTTCTACAAGCCTAGCGAAATGCTACTCATCACATAAGTTTAATTAATGACAAGAATATTTGGCTTACAACTGAAGAAACCTTTTCTGCTATTAATAGTAGCAAGCCAAACAAAACCCTGGGCCCAGAACAAATGCTGATTGATTTTTACAAAGCTGATCCTGAGTGGTGGGCAACTACTCTTACAGACTTGATCAACAAGTTCATAATATATGGCTTCACCGCAGATTCCTGGAAGGGCAGTTATGTTGTTTCAATTTTCAAGAAAGGAGATAGAGGTATTCCTGCAAATTATCGGCCAATAAGTTTAATAGATAATATGGCTAAAATATATTCTAAAGTTTTACTAAATTGGCTGCAGTCATGGATTATACAGAATAGGATTATATTCCCTTTACAGGCAGGTTTTCAAAAAAATAACGGGACATCCAAACAAATCTTTATTCTTTTACATATCATTGAAAAGTATTGTAAAGTTAAAGAGCAACCATTATTCATTGCCTTCATTGATTTTACATCAGCGTTTGACTCAATTTCTTGAGATTTATTTTGGGTCAGTATGGAGGCTCTAGGGATAGATTCTAATTTAATAAATCTTATAAAAAGACTTTATGATGATACTTGGGTAAAGATAAGATATAATAATAATGGCGGTCTTTCGGAAAAAATTTCTACCAATGTTGGCATTCGCCAAGGGTGTGTGTTGGCACAGAAAATATTCAGTCTTTATATAAACCGTATTTTGATAGAATTAGTTAATCTGTTACATCATATGCTCAAAGTTCTTGAACATTTCATTCTGGTTTTGGCTCACGCTGATGACCTTTCGCTTATTTCAATATCAAGATTGGGTCTACAAAGAAGTCTTTGCAAACTACAAGATCTCTGTTCTGTGTTGAAATTAACAATTAACAAAACTAAAACTAAAGTTATGGTCATAGGTTCTAGAAAGAAGTATAGAAGTTTGTTTTTGGTTAATCATTCGCTAGAATGTGTCAATCAATACACCTATCATGGGGTTACAATATCGAATACAATGTCTTGGAATAAGCATATTAGGATAATAGCGGCAAAAATAAGAATCACTTCCTCAGCCCTTCTTCGATTTAAAAGAATGTATGGTGGTATGTCAATAGGGCCAATGATTAGGGATATAGATAGCCAACTAATAAATCAAGGCCTTTATGCTATCAAAAACTGGGGAATTTCTAGTTTACTTACTTTAGATTCAATTATCAACACACGCATACAAGAAAACTTTAGGACTGCATAGCTCAGCAGCCAATGTATTGGTAAGGGCTCATCTTGGTCAAATTATGTTTACGACAAAAATTCATATAAGAATAACAAATTTCTGGATTAATATGATGCACGAACCAACTAGTTATATTACTGCATCACGTATAAAAGAAAAAATAGTTTATTTTGAGTTGCTAAGTGGTGGGTGGTTGTCTACCGTATTCTTTACTTGAAAGATACAAACTTACTCGTTTACAGTACTGGGCTGATCACACAGTAAAAATAAATAAAAAATACACTAAAGTTGTTACCGTAGTGGTTACAAAAAAACGATAAGGATTTAAAAAAAATTAAACAATTAAAAGTGGTTACAAAGTAATATAAAGGAACATGCTCTTAAAGAGTATTTACTGCTGAGAGCTAATCCAATACATAGGCAAATTTTGACTCTTTATAGATTTGAGTTATTCCCTAGCAGTATATTGACTGCCAGGTATTATGGACAAACTTCTACTTCTTCTGATTGTCTATTTTATCTTAGAGAACCTGAAATTTTACATCATGTATTCATAAGAGGTCAATGGTATGAAAAGATAAGGAAGAAATACCTAGCTAAATATTTCTCCTCATATATTATACCTTCACATTATTTTCTTGATCTCTCATTAAATTCTGAAAATCCACAAATTCTTACTGATATAGCAGAATTTTTCATCGATGCAAAAAAGATAAGATTGAAATACAACCAACAAAAACTGTAACAAAGGAGTCCTAATTGATCCCTTAGAATAATCTCTTTTCTCGTCTGTGAGATACGAGATTATGGCATAATTTGGGGGTGTAGGTAACCAGACCTAAACCCATTTATCCCGGTTACACTCCTTATTCCTGTCAAGGATTCAGGAGTTTGTTAGGGCTTACATTCTTGTGTCTTTCATGTCCAAGGTATTTATATATGAACTCAGAATTGGGGTGAACCTCTTGTAAAAAGCGTGTTATATACTGATTCTACTTTATATAGATGAATCAATTGAAGAATGTTACGGTTAGAATTCTGTTGCAGTTTATGATAATGACCCCTAGGGATTAAAACGTTGTGAAATACTGATAGGCATTGTGACAAGTAATGTAACTCTGAAAGTATGAATATGTGTGTATTTATTAATTTGTTTTGTTTTTAAATATTAATGTATAAAGGATTTTTCTATATTTGTATTGACATTATACATTCCTTTTTGTATTCTTCTTTTGATTCTTGTGTATGTAATGACAATATATGTCAAACAATAATAAATTGAATGTGGCTCTTTGTGTGGTCCAGGTAGTAGCTGATAGCATAGCCTAGATGTTAAAAGAGCTGTCTACATTCCCCTGAAGTGGAAGGGTCAGTGAAAAAGACTGGCAGTGCAAAAGACTGATTGAGGTGGAAGTCAGATACCACCTAAGAAGAAACTTCCTATTAGTCCTGAGGACAACCTTGTCCCTATGGAATGCAATGTAGTCAAGATCTGTGAACAAGGCCTGGAGCTCACTAATTATCCTAGCAGAGGTGACTATCATGAGGAACACTCTTTTCCAGGTTACATACTTGAGATCTGCCAAGGACATGGGCTCTAAAGGAACCTGGCTTTGAACCCAGTATTTACAAAGTTTTTCAAGGCATCTGCATCCTCCACACAGGGATCCTACAGCATTGTGGGATCTTAATATATGTATTGCCCAGCTCATGCAGCCTCCTTTCGAGCCCATGTCCTCGGCAGATCTCAAGTACATTACCTGGAAGACAGCGTTCCTCGTGGCAGTCTCCTCTGCTAGGAGAATCAGTGAGCTCCAGGCATTGTCCACTAAATACACTGCATTCCATAGGGACAAGGTTGTTCTCAGTACTAATGGGAAGTTTCTTACCAAGGTGGTATCTGACTTCCACCTCAGTCAGTCCATTACACTGCCAGTCTTTTTCACTGACCATTTCACTTCAGGGAAATGTAGACTGCAAAGCCTAGATGTTAAAAGAGCTATCAGCTACCACCTGGACCACACAAAGAGGCACAGGCAAGACAATACTCAGCTCTTCCTGATCTATGGGGAAGTGGGAAAAGGCCAATCAGCTGCAAAAAGGTCCACTGTACACTGGATTGTTGCCTACATTCAGTTCTGCTATAACAAGGTGGGCAAGCAGCCCCCTGCGGGTCTCAGGGCCCACTTCACCAGGGGAACAGCTGCTTCCATAGCAGCTGCAAGAAAAAATTACTCACCTTAGTAATGTTGTTTCTTCTAATGGAGTCTTGCTATATTATAGACATTAGCATTTGTTCCAGCTCTAGAACTGCCCCGGAGTGAAATGGTTAAAACCATTCCAAAATAGAATTTTGGCACGAGAGCAGCTCTATCTGTGTCATTTCAAACTTGAACTGTCAGATCTTTATGAGCCAAACTCACTAAGGTCTGTGTGAAAGCTGTAACCTACACTAGCCAAATGGCTACCTAAATAATAACAACCATTGATGGTCCCAACACCCAAGACTCAAGTCAGGGGACCAGAAATACTAACACCATTCTAATAATATGAAAATGGAACATAAGTATAATAAAACACACAGCAGTACATACACACCCCAAAGTCCCAAAGGGACAAAATGCTAACAGGACATAAGTAGTGCCCACACTAAGTTGCCCGCACCCCACCAAGTAGAGGTTCTGAGAGGGGCAGGTTGGGGAGGTCTATAATATAGCAAGACTCCATTAGAAGAAACAACATTACTAAGGTGAGTCATTTTTCTTCAAACAACATGAAGTCTTGCTATATTATAGACATATAGCAAATACACAGCAGTACCTCCATGGAGGAGGGCAGAACCTACTTAGGAATAGGCTCTGAAGAACAGCTGTGCCAAACCAGAGCATCTCTCCTGGCCTGGACATCCAGGGAGTAATGCTTAGTAAAAGTGTGTACTGTTTTCAAGTAGCAGCCTGGCAAATCTCTAATAAAGGGATATCTCTGGCAGCAGCTGAGGCCTAGCTATACCCCTGGTAGAATGAGCCCTCAAACCGGGGGCTCTGCCCACTTTCTGATAACAAAATTGGATACAAGAGACAATCCACCTGGCTATTGATCTCTTAGTGGCAGGTTGCCTTCCCAACTTCACCATAGGTAAGGAAAAGTTGGAGGATTCGAACCTGTGACCTTTGGTATGCTCTATATAATAACTAAGAGCTCTCTTAACATCCAGGCTGTGCAACCTCCTCTCACCCGAGAGGAGTGATCAGTGAAAAATACTGGAAGGGAGATAGATTGATTAAGATGGAAATTTGAAACCACCTTAGGCAAAACTTCCTATTAGTCCTAAGGACTACCTATCCTGTGGAAAGAAACAAAGTCAGTCTCCACTGACAAGGCTTGCAATTCACTTATGCATCTGGCAGAATTGATAGCCACTAGAAAAACAGTTTTCCAAGTTAGGTACTTAAGCTCTGCAGAAGACAGAGGTTCAAAAGGGGTTGCATTAACTGGGCAATGCAAACATTAAGGTCCCAAGCAGGGCCAGTTCCCGAAAGGAGGATTAGTATGAGTAATCCCTTAAAAACTTGAAAACACAGGATGAGAGGAAAGGGGATGACTTTCCTGCTGACACAAAAGCAGACACAGCTGCCAAATGAACTCCTCAGGGTAGCTGGTCTGAGACCCAAGGAATTAAGATGTACCATGTAATCTAACAAAATGGGCAATTCAGCAGATTCTGGGGAAATATTTTTCCTAGCACACCAAATGGAAAACCTTTTTCCATTTAGAACTATAAGTAGCCCTAGTGGAAGGCTTTCTGGAAGCCTTTGGGATCTCAAGAACACCCTGAGAGGTGTAAATCAGCAAACTCTAACTCCTCAAGAGCCAGGCCTTGAGGTTGAGGGCTTGAGGTCCGGATACCAAACCCTTCCCTGGGCACAAGTCAACAGATTGTGATTCCTGGGGAGGCACAGGGGAAGATGGACTGTCAGAGACAGAAGGAGTGGGTACCAGGGCTGCCTGGCCCAATCCGGGCAATCAGAATCACCCTGCAAGGCTGAGATCTGATTTTGACTAGTACTTTGAATAGAGAGAGGAAAGGGGAAAAGCATAGAGGAACTTCCCTCCCAATCCAGAAGAAGGGCATCCAGGGAACTGAGCCCAGCACTGGAGGCCTGCAACAGAACAGAGGAAGTTTGTGATTGTCTGGGGCTGCAAAAAGATCTTTCTGAGGGATGCCCCACCTGGCAAAAACTATCCCCAGCACTTGAGGATCCAGGGACCATTCGTGATGGCACTGGGGAATCCTGCTGAGGGCATCCGCTAGGACATTGTCCTTCCCTGGAAGATGAACTGCTATGAGGGAAGTGTTCAGGGAATAGGCCAGAGACCACAACTTCATTGTCTCGGTGCACAAGGCCGAAGACAGAGTGCCCCCCTGTTTGTTGATGTACCACATTGTTGTGGTGTTGTCTGTTCTGACTTGTATCACCTTGTCGTGGACAGATGCAGAAAAGTTTGAAGAGCTAAAAAGACAGCTCTGAGTTCCAGCAAATTGATGTGGAGCAGAGATTCCTGGGGGGATCAAACTCCCTGAGAGGAAAGGTCACCCATGTGGGCTCCCCAACCCAGAAGGGAAGCATCTGTAGTGAGAGTCAAGTTGTGAGAAGGGGAAATGAAGGGGACCCCTGCTCTTAAATTGCTCTGATCCTGCCACCACTGGAGAGCTAGGATTAAGGTTTGAGTACACTGGGACCAACTTGGAAAGGGGGTCTCTTCTCTGAGACCAAAAGGTTCTCAAGTGAAACTGAATGTCTCTCATCTGAAATCTGGCTCCCTGCACAACAGCTGTGGATGCAGCCATGTGCCCCAGGAGCTGCAGAAAGTGTCTTGCTGGTCAAGAGACCTGCAGAGTGAAGGAAGAGGCCAGAGCCACTAAATTCCTTACCCTTTCTGGGGGAAGAAAGGCTCTGGCTAGCTTTGTGTCCAATTCTGCCCGTATAAAGGTGAGCACCTGGACTGGTTCCAGAACCGACTTTGTAGGTTTAGCAGAAAACCCAGGGAGGTGAGAAGCTGCTGGGTGACCTGCAGGTGAGATTTTACCTGTTCTGGGACTGGCCTACAATGAGCCAGTTGTCTAGATAGGGAAAAACAGCAATCCTCTGCCTCCTTAAGTGGGCCACTGCCACTGCTAGACACTTTGTGAATACCCTTGGAGCAGAGAGTGAGCCTAAGGGCATTGCTCTGAACTGGTAATGACCTGAGGGCAGTTCAAATCTGAGGTACTTTCGATGGGATCTTCTGATTAGGACATGGAAATAGGCATCCTTGAGGTCCAGGGAGGCTAGCCAGTCCCTGGCCTTAGGGAAGGTAAATCATTGCCAGAGTTACCATTTTGAACTTTGGTTTCAAAAGATGCTTGTTCAGATATCTGAGATCTAAAATGGGCCGCCATTCTCCTGTCTTTTTTGGGGTAAGGAAGTATCTGGAATACAGACCCCTGCCCTGATGCAGGGGAGGAACCCTTTCTACTGCTCTGAGAGCTAACAGGGATGAGACCTCTGTTTCCAGAGCGAGGGTCTCTGAAGCACTTGCAGGTAGAAAAAGTCTGCTTCTCAACTTGGGAAACTTTGAAGCTGAGAACCAGACCCTGGCTTACTACTTCCAGAACCCACTTGTCTGAGGTTAAAGAAGCCCAATTCTGACTGAAGTAAGCCAGCCTGCCCCCACTGGTACAGGAGAATCAGCCCTGGGCACCCCATCAGGGTGCCTGTTTCCTAGGAGCTTTAGGCTGGGGGTGGGAGCAGGTCTGCCTCCCTCGTCTGCCTCCTCTGAAGAAGCCCCTCTGAGCATAGGCAGAGGAGGCCTGAGTCTGGTAGAAAGGCCTGTGAAAAGGCCTACCCCTACCCTGGGAGCATGCCTTTGAGGAGTGGCTTGCCGCTCCTTAGCCTGGGCACTCTTGTAAGTAGTCCTATATTCATCCATCTTCTTCATGTAATTCTCTGTCTGCTCTCCAAACAGAGAATTTCCCACCACAAGGAAAATCCATAGCCTTAGTCTGGGTATCCTGCTGACAAACTAGTACACCTGAGCCAGGCCAACCTCGAAAAGCTACAGATGTGGCCATGACCCTAGAGGAAACATCATTAACATCCACAGCAGCATGAAACTGAACCTTAGAGGCTTCAATGCCATCAGCAGCCACCTGTTCTAGTTCACTAGCCAGCTGGCCATGGGCCTGCTTGGCCAATTGCATAACAGTATCCCATCTAGATTTCTGATACCTAGCTACATAAGCCATATAATTTGCTTGCCTGAGTCCCAGAGAGGCTGCCTTATACTGTTTTTGCCATGGCATCAATCTTCCTGGAATCCTTGTCAGGAGGATGTGAAGCCAATGGAATATTAACTTTATCACAGGCAGCAGCCTGAACTACTAACATGACTGCATTGCTGAGAAAGGAATTCTGTATCAGGGCCTGACAATGTATACCTTCTGTCCATCTTTTTTATCTACAGGAGGCACAGAATTAGGAGCTTTTAAAATTTTAATTGTTTGTTTCCTTAAAGACTTATGTAAAGGAATAGACAATCTCCTAGACTCTGGAATATCCATCATTTCTACAAAATCAGGCTCCTCTTGCTCATCCACAGCCTCTTCTAAAGGAAGCTGGAGGTTTCAACAACTTTTATAAAACATAAAATGAGATGGGGACTCAGACAGCATAGGGGAGATTCTAAAGGTCTGTCTGGAGAGATGTCCGTTCAATGGGCACACCCAGACCTTCCAGCCACATTCATACTGTTCATAATCCTCCTCCCCCTCCTCTGGTTCATAAAATTCCTCAATATCATAATCCTGAACCACTGGGACCGGACAAACCGACCTTTTACCAGATAGTGGTGGTTCGGACGGACCCTGAGACAGTGACTGGACAATTTGTATGGCTTTTGCTATCTCTGCAGCAGTTGGAGAAGGAATTTTGGACTCCAGACCTGCTGATTTTCTTGTTTTCTTTACTGGAATTGGTTCCTCAGAACCAGCTTTTCTTTTGGCCGAGGAAGTCTGGCCCTGGTCAGAGGGCACTCCCTCTGGTTCGGTTGGCACCAAACCGGGCTGGCCATCCGGGTCAGCGGACTTTTGCCTCTCGCTCCTGAGCCTGCCCAATCTTTTTCCAGGGTGGCTGCAGGGAAATTCTTACAACCTGGCAGTCTGACTGGGTGGTCAAACCCCAGACAATAAACACATGTGGTGTGTGGGTCAGCCTTGGCAAAGACTTCCCACAAACATCACAGTGTTGAAACCCAGTGGGCCGGTTTTTCTTTTGGTTCTCAGACAAAATGCCAGCCTAACCAAAACTTGCCCTTTTCTTGGCAGTGCCAAGGCAAGACACCCTTATCGGTTCCTAACCGTGTCACGGGTATTGGAAAAAACCGTAATAAATCCGTTTTTTTTAGAACTGATAAGAACCGGGAACCGCACTCTAAAATAGTAACTTTTAGTTTTAAATGAGTTTTAAACCCACTGATCGGTTCAAAACCGAACCGATAACTTACAAGTTCCACACAGACAAAACCTTCATTTACTTACGGTTACCACAGATAGAGCTTGAACCGAATGGTTTTGCGGTTAAAATAAAACTATTCTCGGTTAAATCCAACCGAGAAAACACTTTTTAAACCGAGAAATGAACCGAGCAGAAGGAGAAATCTCCGGAGCGACTGTTCACTGAGGCGGAGTAAAGAATCTGACAGTTCAAGTTTGAAATGACACAGATAGAGCTGCTCTCGTGCCAAAATTCTATTTTGGAATGGTTTTAACCATTTCACTCCGGGGCAGTTCTAGAGCTGGAACAAACTGCTAATGTTTATAATATAGCAAGACTTCATGTTGTTTGAAGAGATATTCCTCTGCTGCAAATCTGCAAAGCAGCTACCTGGAAAAGTGTTCACACATTTATCAAGCATTACTGCTTGGATACCCAGGCCAGAAGTGATGCCAGGTTTGGTACAGCAGTACTGCAAAGCCTGTTCCCTAAGTAGGTTCTCTGCCCACCTCCAAAGGTACTACTTGGGTAGTCTGTATTAGTCAGAATACAGTAAGATTTCCTGGGCTTTGAAGAGAAGATTACTTACCATAGTAATCTTATTTCTTCCAAGGGAATCTTACTGTATTCTGAGCTCCCACCCTACTTCCCCTACTGGAACCTAATGGGCGCTACACTCCAGCTGTCCATACCCTACTACAAATCTGTTGGTACGTCCATTTGTTTTTCTTGGGCATCTGTGACTTGAGTCTTAAGGATGCCCCTGTTGTTTGAAAGAGGGGTTGGTCTTTAGGGAGGAATTGGTTTTATATTAGGATAGTTAATAGTTTTATGCATGCTTTGTAAGAATCTGACGGTTGTAGGAAGTGCAACTAGGGACAGTGGTTTGAAAACTGAGCTCAAGCCTAGCATTCCACTATTTGCATAGGTTCTATTTATTTTTATTTTATTTTTATTTATTTAGTTTTTGTTGACCGGGTAAGTGCACTAGACAAATCCTGCCTATTTTCAGGCACGACCCAGGGGAAGGGGATACAGAGGAATGCCAACAGACTTTTGAACCAGATTAAGCTGTCGGTGGTATTTTTTTTAGTGAATGAGGGAAATTTGGCCAGGACACTGGGGAAATTCCCCTACTCTTTTCAAGAAGTGCCATAGGATCTTTAACATCCACCTGAACTACCACCAATCCAGGCAGATGGGACCTCGGTTTAACGTCTCATCCGAAAGACAGCACCTCAGAAGTGCAGCACCCCTCTCATGCTACACTACAGTATCAGTACTGGGATATTAACCCAAGTGCCAGATGTGGGAACTGAACCCACAGCCCTCTGATCTCCCAGCCTCAGAGGCGAGTGTGCTACCTACTGAGCCACTGACACTAGTAACCATTTCAGCTCCGGGGCAGTCCTATGGTGAGACCATACAGCATAGTCAGAATATAATAAGATTCCCTTGGAAGAAACAAGATTACTATGGTAAGTAATGTTTTCGTCAGGCGCAATGGGCTCTCCATAATCCTCTTCTTCCTCCTCCTCCTCCTTCTAGAATTCAATACTCTGTTCCAATGAACCAGGAACAGAGGTTGAACTGGAGGTTTGAACCAGTGTCTGTTCCTGTAGTCGCTTTTCAACCGGAACCGGAGTCCCAGGTTGCAGTGACTGTATGATTCTGACTGCGTTTGCAATCTCTTCAGCAGTTGGAACTGAGGTTTTTCTCGGTTGTGGTTCCTTTGCTGTATGTTTTTCCTTTTTCTTCCTTTTCCCTGCAGTCGCTGGTTCAGCAGCTATATCCGCAGAGCGTTTTCTTCCTGAGGAACTATCACCCTTGTCAGAGGGCTGTTCCTCCAGTTCCTTTTGAGGAGGAGCTGGTTTGTCAGAGTCTGGGTCAGCAGCCTTTTCAGATATCTTTTCCTGCAGTCTCTTCAGTCGCCTCTCAAGCTTAGAATGTGGAAACTTTTTTACAAATCTCACAATCTGCCTTCAGGTGGTCAAACCCTAGGCAGAATACACAAATTAAATGAGGATCAGTTTTGTCAAATGGTTCCCCACACTCGGTACAATGTGAAAACCTGTAGGGCCTATTTTTTTCTTGGTTTTCTGTGACATCTAGCCAAGAGAAAAAACTCTCATTTTTTTTCCCTGTTGGTTTAAAACTGAAAGAACCGAGAGCAAACCTGGTTAAATAATATTCAAATCAATGTGACTTACCAGATAAGTTGAATTAAAAACTACTGAAGTTCACTTCAGAAAAAAGTAATAGATATCTGTTCCCTACCAGTTGCGAGGAACTGAAAAGGAAATGAGAACTTACTCGATAAACACTAAATCTAGACTAAGTCTACCTGTGTACCAAGGACAGTGCCTCTAAAAATTGAAAGAAATAAATGGCACTATCGAAAACTGATGAAAAATTTTCTGCAAGCAAGTGAAGGAGAGCTCTCCGGACAGGTCTTACTGAGGAAAGTTGAGTAAAGAATGTGACAGTTGCAGGAAGTGCAACCAGGGACAGTGGTTTGAAAACCGAGCTCGAGTCTAGCATTCCACTATTTGCATAGCTTCTATTAACCATTTCGGCTCCAGGGCAGTTCTATGGCGAAACCATACTGCATATTGTCAGAATACAGTAAGATTTCCTAGGGTTTGAACAGGGGCTCCTTCTCTCCGACAGTGGCGCTCTACACCAGGGCCTGCCAGGGCACGTGCCCTGGTAAAAAAAGCTGTGCCCCAGTTGGTGCCCCATATGGTGCAGAGCTTTCCCCATAGTAACCATATATCAGTGCCCTGGCTGCCATCTGTTGTGCCCCAGCTGTGCCCTGGCAACCATTTGTGGCTAGAGCCACTAGTGCTCTCCGAGGAGCAAATGAAACCAACAACTGAAAAGACTTTCTGATCCAAATAATACCTGAGCATCCGGTAAACATCTAGAGTATGAAATAAAGCCTACCCATGATTTGAATACTCAGGAAAATACACAGGCAGGTGGATGGATTGATTTAGCATGAACTTGGACACCACCTTAGGAAGAAACTTAGGATTAGTTTGCAAAGACACCCTGTCTTTGTGAAAAACTAAATAAGACTGTCTACACATCAGAGCCTGTAGCTTGGAAATCCTCTGAACAGAAGTAATGGCAACTAAAAATAACACTTTCCGAGATAGGAAGTGTAGCTCGCAGCTTGTGGTAGGCTGAAAAGGAGGCAATGTTAAGTTTTTCCAAAATTAACAAAAGGGCCCATGGTGGGACAGGGTCCTTAATGGGAGGTTTCAAATGCAACATACCCCACAAAAAGGTGTGAGAAAGGTCCAGTTGGACAATGTTTTTTCCCTCAACAGGTGCATGGTACGCAGAAATGGTGGAAAGGTGCACCTTAAGAGAGGAGTAACCCAGACCTGAGTCTGAAAGGGATAGGAGGTCCTCCAGGATGAGATTCACCAGACAGGTGAAAGGATCCAAGTGCAGAGTGGTGGCCCAAATGGAGAAGCACTTTCACTTCATGGCATATGTGGCTCTGGTGGTTACCAAGTCAATATGCCGCTTCAAGAGTAGCACAGCAAGAACCACGCTGTGTAAAGCACCAAAGCATTTAGAGAGACATGGGTATAATAGCAGTATGAAATTACTGCTACCCCTGTTGCTGTATGGAGGGATAGGGAAGAAATGAAGGAGCTGTAGGTGCGGTGCCTAGTTGAGCCACTCCTGTGGTATAAGTGGCTAAGGCACCAGCACCTGCAGTAGAAGAGACCTGGGGATCAGGGTTTGGTGCCCATCCCCAGTATTGAATTTTTTTTTTGTTAAAAAATAAATTACTCCCCTCTCCCGAGTTTCTCCCTGTCCCTGAGGTCCTCTGCCCCTCGGAGTTGATTATATTAATTACGGTATGTGTGTGTGGGGGGCAAAGCCCCTCATGTTAGGGGTGGAGGTGGGAGATCCTCGTAAAAACAAACAGTCTTCTGGTAATTCCAGGGGACGGGGCTGGGGGGGTTGGTCAGATGGGGGCCAACTGCCTGGGGAGCAAAAATAAAAATTACGTATCTACCGTAATTATGATCTTTCTGTGTATCTTCACCATTCATCACAGATGGGTACTGGCCGGAGATCAGGACCCTGTGGGAGTTTTTTTTTTTTTTTTTTTTAAAAGGATAGGCGGAGCCGACGCAGCATCGGTGCCGCCCTCGAGGCCGACGTACTACATGGCGCTCGAGGATTAGCTGTTAGGCTGCATTGACTCTGCCTGCCTACCAGTTCTGAGTCGCCGGAGAGGTAAGAGAAAGGGATGGAGGGTGGGACAAGAGAGTCCAAGGGACAGAAAAAGGAAGAGAAAAACTGAACTAAAAGGAGAAATAACGACTGAGAGGACAGCATAGAAGAAGTAAGACTAAGGGGATTGGGTAGGGGCCCCAATCTCTGGAAGCGGAAGAAGAGGAGGAAGGAGGGAGAAAATTTAGAGAGAGTGAGAGGTAACAAGGATCCGAGACCCTTGTCCGTCACCAGACTGTATAGGAACTGCAAGGAGTAGCAAAGCTCTCTGCCAGAATTCAAGGCACAGAATAACTGGCAATACCCCAAAAGCAGAGTCGGCTATTCTGGAGAAGGACAGGGTACAGGGACTTAGTACTCTCTCTGGAAAGATATTTGGTGAAAAAAAAAAAAAGAGGGAAATTTTTTTTTTAAACAGTTAGATGGATAACAGAAGGAGGGCAACCACCAGCTCCCACCCCGTAGGGGTGGAGATATGTAGTAGAGAAGGAGTGCCATTCAAGCTGTACCCCTTAGGGGAGAAAATACCCCCCTGTGTGTCCCAACTTTACCCTGCTCAAGAAGAGGTGCAGGCACAGAGGGAGGAGGACCCAGAGACTGAGGCCCCAGGGGGATGGCGGGCGGGATTGTGATGAATGGTGAAGATACACAGAAAGATCATAATTACAGTAGGTACGTAATTTTTATATCTTATCTGTGTCAATCTTCACCATTCATCACAGATGGGTGAGTACCAAGCCCCCCGAGGGGGTTTATTCATTGCACCCTAAGGGACAGAGTCCCTTAGCCCTCAGTGGGTGACACACTAAGGGGGGGAACCTTCTGGGCCTGATGAGGCCCGAGAGTGGGGAGAGTGAGATGGGGTCCCCCGGAGGGGGAAGGAAGTTGCCCTGACACACGTCGTCTCACCCTATGGGAGAAGAGATAGGTTCCCTGGTGAGCGGAGCAAATCACCCTACGCCGGGCCAAGGGTGGCAACCAGGAAAGACCAAGCCACGCCAATCTCCTGGTGCAGATCGCTGTCCCTACAACCCTGGTAGCTACCTCATTGGCATCGTAAGATGCCCTTGCTTGGTGCCTTGCTAGCTCCAGACCGCGTGCAGAGAGCGCGATGGCTTGCCTGGTTTGCTCCGAGTCAGGCAAAGCAGCTAGGATCTGACCTAGTGCGGTCCATAAGAACCTGTTGTAGGCTGCATAGTGGGCCTGATGAGCAGAGATGGAGAGAAGCAACCGTGCCGAGTAGAAGGTCCTCCTCCCCCAGAAGTCAAAATCCAAGGAGTCTTGATCTGGGGGCCGGTCACGGTGGAGGGCACAAAGCCCATCAGGGGTGTCCAGGTGCATCAATCCAGACTGCGCATGAGGCATAGAACCTGGAGACTCCGGGGGAGTGCAATACCTCTGGCTGAGGTCCCTAGGGGCAGGAACTCCAGAGAAGGGCCTCTGCCAGAAACGCATGGACGCCTCCCGAAAGGGAGTAGGTCAGGGTGGCACCACAAGGGTGACCGCACCAAAATCTCCTAGAAAGGTGTGTGCCGCATGCTCAGGATTGCTCACAGACAGGGGAGAAAGGTGAAGGTCCTCCATCATCCTCACGAGGAAATGCTGATACTCAGAGAGATCAGCGGCCGAAGAGATATGGACAGAGGATTCCTGCCCTCCAGAAGAGGGGGATGAGGAGCTGGAGGTCACCAAATGTTCCGAGGGTGGCTGCACGGGGGGAGGTTGGAAAACCTGGCTGTCCATAGCCCTAACGTAGGTCGGGAACCGAGCAGCCACCGCTCTGAACTGCTCCCAGGTGAGAGGGCCGCTAGGACCAAGAATGCCTGGGAGCGCTGGAGAATGTGGCAGAGGGATGGGGCAGAGCCGAGAGAAGAAGTCGGCTGACCTCTGCCAGGGCTAGGGAGCAGACCATGGTCACCCCAGGAGGGTGTCCCGGAAGACTCCACAGCCGACAGCTGTACAACCACATTGGTACTGCCAAGGCTGTGCCCAGAAGAATCCCCCCAGTGAGGTGACCAGGGTTGTATAGGTCCAGAAGGACGGTCCCCTGCCTCCAAAGAATGGGACCCCCTCAAGGAACCGGAAGGGGAAGGGCAGAAGTCCGCACTGCGGCTTCATCCAGGGCCCAGGTGGACCCCAGAGAAAGGACGACACACTGACCCCACACCCCTCAGAGTCCAAGAGGGTCCTGGTCCTCGAGAGGGCCAGCCTAGGTAGCTGGCAGCTCTGGGCTGCCCCCGAAGGGGAGACCCAGGGAGCAGCACCCTCCCCTCCTGCAGGCTTCCCGATGGGCCCCAAATTTGGGTGATTGAGACACACTACCGGAGGGGGTACCACCGCCGAGGGGTCGAGGAACCCCCCAAGGCCAGGTTGCATGGCAATGGTGGCACGCACCATAGCCTGCTGGTCAGTACCACTGACCCTAACCTCGGGAACTACCTGACGCTCCTCAGAAGGGGGCTGGCTATGACTCGTCATCGAGACCACTGGCTCGCTCTCCTCCGCAGACAACCCCATAGGGTATGACTGCCCGTCTGACTCCAAGCCCGACTCCGACTCCGAAGAGGTAGAGTCTGAGGCCCTAAGCCAAATGGTAGGAGGGCAGGGGAAGGCAACCTTACCAAAGGGCCCGGCAGTCAGAGCAGTGGCCGAGGTGGCACCCGTGCCCTCCACAGCCCCGCAAGTGGGGCTGACAGAAGGTGCCAGGGCAGCTCGGGCCAAAGGTCCAGAGCCAGGGCCAGCCGCGGCGCCGTCAAGTCCACTGGCACTGGGGGCAGTACCAGGGACAGAGATGGCACCGACGGCAGCCCCAGCTACGACCTCAGCACCAACACCGCCGCCAGGCCCCTCGGCGCCACAGGCAGCACCGAGACGGGCGGCGCTGACGGCTTCAAGGCGGACTCGCACCAAACACGACACCGCTAGGCCCCTCGGCACCGCGAGTGGCACTGAGAGCACCAACAGCGCCGAGGATGGCACCGACTGACGACGCCGAAGGCCCCACGGTGCCATGCTCAACCTCGGCGCCTAGGCAAGACATGACGAGAGGCGATGCCGAATCCAGGGTCATGGTGCCACGAGCAGTGTCGGCACCGCTTATGGCACCGACAGGGCCCATGGCGCCGAGAGATGAGTCAGCGCCGACAGGGCCCACGGTACCACGAACGGCGCCGAAGGCCCCGACGGCATCAACCGACGGCGTCGAGGACGGCGTCGACCCGGCCTTCCAGACCACGGGAGTGACACCGAGGGAGCCTTCAGCCCTGAAGGGGTGATTGCCGTAGCGGCGCCTCCCGCCCGCTCCCGGGAGGAAGTGGGACAGGCCTCCTGCCCCGCAGGAGGAGCCTCGACCAAGGCCAGGCTACTAGTAGCCGAGGCTCCCTCCTCCCCGGTCCATATAGAACCGGGAGGGGACTCAGAGGAAAGGCCAAGAGAGTGCGGCTTGGCCCGACGAGTGCGAACCCTACCCCCGGAAGTCGGTGGAACTCACCCCACTTTCCACGCGCGCTGTTCGAGGACACGGCGGTCCATGGAGAAGCAGGCGCCGCATTTAATCCATGTTGTGAAGTGGCCAAGACAGCGAGACATCGGTCATGTTGGTCGGTAATGGAATACTTGCTGCCACCAGGCACCGACGACGGGTCAATCGCCTTGGAAACTTCTGCCCTCCGACCGAGACATGACCTACGGAAAACACTAAAAACAGACCTCGACGTCGCAAACTTTTAAATAAAAAGGAAAGATCTTACCGGCGACGTCGAGTAGAGGCAAACCCAGAACTAGTAAGACCGAAGGACTTAAACGTCGCAATAAAGGCTGACAGGCCTAGTTTTTCTTCTAACAGCTTCCCACGAGGTGACCTTGATGGCGGGAGACGAAGAACTGGTAGGCAGGCAGAGTCGATGCAGCCTAACGGCTAATCCTTGAGCGCCACGTAGTACGTCGGCCCCGAGGGCGGCACTGATGCGCGCCGGCCCGCCTATCCTTTAAAAAAAGCTCCCTGCGTCCTGATCTCTGCGCAATACCCATCTGTGATGAATGGTGAAGATTGACACAGATAAGATATTGTGATATGATAAAAAAAAAAAGGTCCCATTATTTGTAATGCTGTGCACTGTTATTGCTACGGTTGATGTTGTTACTAACGTTATTTTGGGGCACGGCAGGGGTGTGTGGGGGGGAAGCAAAAAAATTCATGTGTTTGCCCCTATTGTTTCTGTGTTGCGGCAGCATTTTGTGTCAGTCGATGTTATGACCAATCTTTTTTTCATTACGGCATTTTGCTTGCTGCATTGTGTGTCGCGCTGTTTTTGTTTCTGACATTATGACCCCATGCTCTCTGGTAGAAGGTTTCCTAGCAGCCACGAAGACATCTGCCACTTGGGAAGAGAGACTCCAAAGCGGGCAATAGTTAAGTCTGCAGGAGCCACGCATGAAGATGCAGTGACTTGAGGTCCAGATGAACCAGAGTGCCCTGCTCCTGAGACAGCAAGTCGGAGCACAGGGGCAGGGGAACTGGAGGCTGCCACTGCTAATTGTTGCAACAGTGGAAACCATATCTGATGCAGTGAGTAGGGCACTATGAGAATCACCTCTGCCCCTTCTGACTGAAGCTTGAGGAGTACTCTCTGCAGAAAAGGAAAGGGAGGGAAAGCGTAAAGAAACCTCCCTATCCAAGAGAAGGACGTGTTGCACCAGAAAACACCAGGCCCTGGATTGAGTGAGCAGAAATTGGGCAGTTTTGAGCTGAGCGGGGATGCAAAAAGGTCCAGCTCGGGACGGCTCCACCTGTGGAAGAGGTCCTAGACCACAGGGGTGAGGAGCTCCCATTCATAAGCCCTTGTCCTCAACCTGCTTAAACTGTCAGCCAGGATGTTTTGGATGCCTGGAACATGTACGGCAGCTAGTTTCAGGTTGTGCTGAATGGCCCAGTACCAGACTTTCATGGCCTCCCGGCAAAGGGGGTAAGTGTGTCCCCCTTGCTTGTTGATGTAATAGACTACCAACATGTTCTCCATCTGAATCAAAAGAGGGCCTGGAACCAGGTGAGTCTGGAAGGCCTGCATCGCATAAAGGACAGCCCTTATCTCCAGAATGTTGATGAGGAGATGTGACTCGCCCTCCAACCAGATCCCCCGAGTTGGATGATGAGCCAAGGGGGCACCCCAGTCCAGGCCCAAGGCATGGGAAACTGGAGGGGTTTAGCCACCATTCTAGGGTTTGCCTCATAGGATTGGAGACCAAGACCTGCTGATCTAGGTCGTCGGTGCACTGGCACCATTGGGTTCGAAGAGTCCAGGGGAAATAGCAGTTACATAAGAACTTACCGTAACAGTAGATCTTTGAGAGAGGTTCCTGCAGTAGGTCTTCACATATAGGACTGCGCTCTGTGGCATCAGGTTCGAACGGCAAACTTGTAGCTAGCAATCATCAGCGGGGACCACCCCCTGATGTCAGATGACGCAATGTCAGCCCAACTATAAAAGGTGCGGTCCCACGCACGCCCTCCAGTTCTTTTCCACCCGAGACCTAGAGAGAGGACAGCAGAAAGAAAGGAGTAACAACTCCTGGAACCCTGTGCCCTGGCTAGGCTAGGGGATTAGACAGGATAAAAAAGGAAAATTTCCAGGAGCTGGGGGAAGGTGGGTGGGAAACTAGACGTACTACAGGAACCTCTCTGGAAGATCTACTGTTACGGTAAGTTCTTACGTAACTGCTATATCTTACTTCAAGAGGGTTCCTGCAGTAGGTCTTCACATACAGGACTGAATTCCAAGCAGTCTAACAAAAAGAAGGAGTCGGAGATGATTTTCCGGTAGGAGGAAGATGTCTGCCAACTAAGGATCTGCCTTAAGACAGAAGACCTTGCAAAACTGCAAGGCCGAAACCAGCTTGACACCTAGAAGCAACGTCCAGACTGTGATGCTTAGTGAAGGTGTGGACGGAAGACTAACTGACCACTGCACAGATCTCCGCAGTGGACACATTCCTGAAAAAAGCAGTAGAAGTGGTCATGCTTCTGGTGAAGTGGCCTTTAACCGCCTCCGGAAGGGTTTTTCCATATTTCTGGTAAGTGTAATGAATAGTTAGCCAGCCATCTAGAAATAGTCTGTTTAGAGATGGCCTTGCCCTGGAACTGGGAGGCAAAGGCCACAAAGAGTTGGTTCGACTTTAGAATCTCCTTAGTCCGGGAGGTATAGTACCTCAAAATCCGATGCACATCCAGGGAGTGCAAAAGATATTCCCCCCTGTTGGAATGCTGAGGAAAATAGACTGGCAGTTCAACACTCTGGTTGAGAGTCGTCTCCGAAACCACTTTTGGAAAAAAAGAAGGATTAGTTCTCAGGACCACCCGGTCCTTGTGGAAAATCAAATAAGGCTCTCTGCAAACAAAGGCCTGAAGCTCTGCAACCATTCGGGCTGAAATAACTGCAACCAAAAACAGCATCTTCCAGGACAGGAAGCACATATCACAACTTACTGCCAGTTCAAAAGGAGGCAAAGTAAGTTTCTTCAACATAAAATTAAGATCCCAGGGAGGACGGGGGTTCCAGGCTGGAGGTTTGATGTAAAGGATACCCTTCAAGAAAGTTTTGGAAACCTCCAGTTGTGGTAGGGTTTTGCCCTCCACCGGAAGGTGGTAGGCTGACACCGCAGAGAGATGGACCTTAATTGAGGAGTAACTAAGGCCTAACTCAGAAAGATGTAAGAGGTACTCTAACACCTGGGAGGCCAAGCAGGAAAAAGGATCCAAGCTTTTGGCTGTGGCCCAGATAGAAAATCTCTTCCACTTCATGATGTAGGTGGATCTGGTAGAGGGTTTTCTGGCCTCCACCAGGACCTGAGCAACCTGAGAGGAAACTCCACAGTGAGAAACCGCTATGTCCACAGGTGCCACGCATGAAGATGGAGAGACTAAAGACTTGGATGGACCAGGGTGCCCTGCCCCTGAGACAGAAGGTCGTGGGACAGTAGCAGAAGGACCGGCGGTTCTAGTGCTAGTTGTTGTAACAGTGGGAACCAAATCTGCTGGGGCCACAGAGGGGCAATCAAAATCAAGTGGGCCCCTTCTACCTGGAGTTTCAACAGAACCTTCTGAATGAGAGGAAAGGGAGGAAATGCGTATAGAAACCTCCCTGTCCAAGAGAGAGACAGTACATCTTGCCAAAAAGCACCATGCCCAGGAATGAGAGAGCAAAAGTTGGGTAGTTTTGCGTTGAACGGGAAGGCAAACAGATCTAGGTCTGGCCGACCCCACCGAAGAAACAGGACTTCGACTACCTCCTGCTTTACTTCTCACTCGTGAGCCCTGGCTACTGATAGGCTGAGACTATCCGCCAGGATGTTGTGCATGTCTGGTATGTGGACTGCTGTCAGAAACAGGCTGTGCTGAATAGCCCAATACCATACTCTCACTGCTTCCCTGCAAAGAGGGTATGACCGGGTACCTCCATTTGTTGAGGTACCAGACAGTCGCCATGTTGTTTGTCTGGACCAGAACTGTTCCTGGGAGGAGTAATGACTGGAAGGCCTGGAGAGCATAAAGGACTGCTCTGGTCTCCAGGATGTTGATGTGAAGATGTTGCTCACGAACCTTGAGTTCTGTGATCCCCAAATGGGCTCTCCAACCCATATTGGAGGCATCCAAGGTGAGAGTCTTGGAGGGAGCTAGAGCATGGAAGGGGGCTTCCACCAACAAGTTGGTGAAGTCCTGCCACCAGAGGAGGTCTTCCTGAAGGCTGCTGGAGATCATGACCAGTTGGTTCATGTCGTCTGGATGTTGATCCCACTGGACTTGGGGATGAGGCAGAACCTTGGGTCAGGGAGACTATTAGTGTCTAAGAACCGAGAGAGAGGGCAGGGGGTGGGAGGTGGGAAGGTAAGTATTGAGCTGGGGGGGCGCATATTCCCAGATAAAAAGGAAGAGGGGGAGCGCGGGAAGGGAGGGTGGTAAAGAGCGAAGGAAGCAGCGGAAAATGGAAGGGGGAGGAGATTACATGGAAGATGGAGGGAATAAATTTAATAAAGGAGAAATGAAAGGGGGAACATGGTGGGGGGAAGAATGGGTCATAGAGGGAAGAAAGGGAAGGGGATGTGTGTATATAGTTATATGTTTAAAATGTTGTTGAGAGTGTGTATTTTGTTATTACGGTTTCTTGTTTTTTATGAACAAAGTGCAACCAAAGAAGTTAAATATATCAACCTTCATGATACTGATGGAAAGATGATGATGAAAGGGAAAAGAAGAGTATACATAGATGGCGATTAGAAAAATGTGAATGTAATCAACTGGAATGTCAGGGGTATTACAAATCCAGTAAAGAGGTCTATGTTGCTGACCGCCCTTAAAAGAGGGGGAGCCCATGTAGCTTTGCTACAAGAAATGCACCTAACAGAAGCAGAGCATGCTAAACTGACTAGGGGATGGGTGGGGAAATGCTATGCAGCTTCGGCCTCAGTGTGTAAAAGGTGGGGTGGCGATATTAATACATAAGGGGCTGAACACAGAGGTGCAGAGAATAATCAGGGACGCGAAGGAAGGGAGATATATTTTCATTGTGGGGACCCTGGACGGAGAACAGATTACCTTGGGTTCAGTATATGCCCCAGTGGTATTTGAATACCAATTTTATGCCTCTTTGCTGGATTTATTGATGAGGGAGCAATTTCCAGGGCTAATAATGGCAGGGGAGGGGGATTTGAACTGGGCCATGGATCTGAAAATGGACCACTCCGAGGGGAAGGAGAGAAGTTCAGGGGCAATGCAACAATGGCAAGAGGGAATGGAGGAATTGGAAATGGTGGATGTATGGTGAACAGCAAATCCGGGAGCGAGGGAATATACGTTTTTCTCGAACCCTCATAAAGTATGGACGCGGATAGACTATATATATGCTACAAGAGAATGGTACACGCGGGTGGGGGAGGTACAGCACAGTCCAATACATGTATCAGATCATGCTATGGTGATAGTGAAAATACAAGTTAGGGAAAGAAGGGGGACGCCCCCTGTGTGGAAATTTCCCACTTACTTGGCCCAGAATGAGGAATTTAGAAAGCACCTGGAAGATAGCTGGGATCTCTTCATGGCTACAAATGATAAGGAAGGCACCTTGAATAATACTTTATGGGAAATGAGCAAGGTATTTATGAGGGGAGCAATTACTTGAATATGTTTCTATCTAGGTTCTAGGTTTGAGCAGACTTGATAGACCATAAGGCCTAATCTGCTGGCAAATAGTATGTTAGTATGTTTCCCGTATAAAGAAAAAAAGATGTGCACAAAGGAAGGAGCTAGAATGTAAACTAAAGGAGTTAGAGAAAAGAGTGGCCCGAGGGGAAAAAGGGGAGGCCATTCGGGCACTGGGAGTAATACGGGAGGCACTGAACACGCATCTAAGGTCAGAAGCAGGGAAAGCCAACCTGTTTAGCAGAAGATACATATCTGAATGGGGAAATAAACCAGGTCCAATGGTGGTTAACCTTATGAAGGGACACTGAAGAATGAATAGAATTTTGGGAGTGAGGGATGAAAAGGGCACTTTACAGAATAAAGAAAAGGAGATAGGGAATGCCTTCAGGGCCTTCTTTCATGAGTTGTACCAGGCAGAGGATGAGGGAACAAAGGAAAGGATGACAGACTTTTTAGAGAAAATAAAAGTCCCGAAAGCCACACAGGCACAGAAGGAAAGGCTGGGAAAACCAATAACGGAGGGAGAGGTGCTGAGAGCTATTCAAAAGTTGCAGAAAGGGAAAGCGAGCGGCCCGGATGGGTATCCAGTGGAATACTACAAGTTGTTGGGGACCCGGGTTGCAAAGGTATTGTGCAGAATATTTCAGCAGGGAGAAGGGTTAGAAGAGGTCAGCTTGCCAGATACATGTTATGATGCTAGTATATGCCTCATACCAAAGGAGGGAAAGGACCCTGCCCTGTGCGCCTCGTCATTATTGAATTGTGATTTGAAGATAATGGCTAAAGTTTTGGTCAGTAGGCTAGAGGAAATTTTACCGGGGCTGGTTTACCCGGACCAAGCAGGGTTTATCAAAGGGCGACAGTTGTATCATAATATGAGGAGGCTACTTAACGTGCTTTGGAGGGCAGGAAGGGGGAAAGAAGATATTGGGATCCTCTCAATGGATGCGGAAAAAGCATTTGATAGGGTGGAATGGAAGTATTTGTTTGAAATACTGGGGAGGTTTGGTCTGGGTGAGCCATTCCTAGGGTGGTTAAAGGTGATGTATAGAAAGCCCAGAGTGCAGGTAATTGTAAATGGAGGCAGGTTGGAGAGCTTCAACTTGGAGAGAGGTACGAGGCAGGGCTGCCCGCTCTCCCTGTTATTGTTTGCACTTGCTATAGAGCCTCTGGCAGTGGCAATTAGAGAAAGTAAGGACATACAGGGGGTGGGAGGAGAAGGAGGCTTGCAGCAGAGATTGGCACTATATGCGGACGACATGCTGTTGCTTATGAAGAATCCTAGGAGTTCGGTTCCTGCTCTCTTGGCCTTGATTGAGGAGTTTGGGAAATTTTCGGGGTATAAAGTTAATTTGGGAAAGTCAGAAGTTATGTGGCTTAAGGGATTGGGTGAGGAGATTAAACAGTGGGGACTCAAAGCAGTGTGGGATAGCATGATATATTCGGGGTGCAGGTGGGAAGGTCTTTGAGATCACTGTATAACAAACTATACCAAATTGATAAAAATCATAGAAGCGGGCCTGAGAAGATGGGGGCACCTGCCTGTATCATGACTGGGTAGAATCAATAAAATAAAAATGAATGTGCTGCCTAGGATCTTGTATCCTTTACAAAGTGATACACCTGAGCCTGTCCAAGGAGGATGTGAATAGGTTGGAGAAGGCCTTTACCACTTTTATTTGGAAAGGGAAACGTCCGAGGTTGAGTCTAGGGAAGCTAAAGGCAGAAAAGGGAAAAGGAGGGTTAAACATTCCAGATTTGGAGAATTACTTTCTGGCTATACAACAAAGATATGTGGCAGACTGGGTACATAAACCTGAAATAGCCAGATGGGTGGAACTGGAGCAGGGAGAGGCACAGGGGAAACTAACAGCATATCTTCATAGTAGAGGGCTAAGAGCATATAAGAGGGGAAAAGAAGTGAACCCTATGGTGGTACAGGTACTGATGGCCTGGAAAGTGTTGAAGAGGAAAGGATGGACACCAGGGAAAGAGACACTCTTATTGCCGGTGGCGGGGAATCCCTACTTTCCGCCAGGAATGGAGAATATTGGATTTGGGAATTGGGAGCAAAAGGGAATAGGTAGCCTGGGGCATCTATTGGTGAATGGGCGGTTCTGCTCATTGCAGGAATTGCAAGAAGTGGTAGGAAGGGATAAGAGGGATAGGTTCCAGTACTTCCAGATCAGGGCATATGTGGGAAGTTTGAGATCCCACTGGACTCGAAGAGACCACTGGGTAACCCTCATGTGCAGTCTGGCCAGGGGGATGGTAGGAATGGCCACTGCCATAAGACCCAAAAGACGGAGCACCGAGTGTGCTGGGGTCCATTGAGCTTTAGCCACCAAAGTGGCCTGAGAAGCCAATGTCTCGGCTCTATCCAATGGTAAGAAGGTCTTGCTCTGGACCGTATCCAGTACCGCTCCAATGAATTGGAGGTGCTGAGAGGGTACTAGCTGAGACTTGGGGAGATTGACCAAGATGCCCAGCTGGGCAAACAGATCCAGAGTGAAGGAGAGAGAATCCTTCAGGCTGTCCAGGGATGGAGCTGAAAAGAGCATGTCATCCAGGTATGGGAACACTTATATGCTCCTGCAGTGGAGAAACGCTGCTACCACCACTAGGCACTTGGTGAAAACCCGGGGCACTGAGGAGAGGCCAAAGGGAAGTGCCTTGAATTGGAAATGGTTCTCCCGGAAGGAGAATTGAAGGAAGTGGCGGTGGGCCGGGAGGATGGGGATATGAAAATAAGCATCCTGCATATCCAGGGAGTACAGCCACGTGTTTGATGGGAGCAGGGGCAGGAGTCCCTGAAGAGTCAGCATGCAGAACTTCTTGTACTCCACAAAGAGGTTGAGCATGCTGAGATCCAGGACAGGTTGCAGATCTGTCTTTTTTGGGACTAGGAAGGAATGGGAGTAGAATCCCCCTTCCTAGTTGATTTGGAGGGATGGGTTCTATGGCTGCTTTTTGTAGCAGGGCCTGGATCTCTTGGTGGACAATGGGGATCTGACCTGATGGGTAAAAGGAGCTTCTCAGAGGGTTTGAAGGTGGAATCTCTAGGAACTTAATAGAGTGACCTCTTTGTATAAGCTGAAGAACCCATACATCTGCGATGATGGACTTCCACCCCCTCCAGGTGGAGACCAAACCTCCCTCCTACCAGTTCCTCCGAGGGGGACAGAGGGAGTGGGAGGAGGGGAAGTGAGTCAGGATGCCGAGGGGAGCGGAGCTTCGGTTCCAGAGGCTGCTTTGGTGAACTTAACCTGAGGAGCTTGGGCTTCACAGCCAGTGGCGCGTCTTTTACCTTGATGCTTGTTCTGGTTCTTGTTCCATCTTCTCTGGTGATGAAAGGGCCATTTCTTTCAGGCATTGGGTAGCTCGGTGTTGGGTAACCCAGCGTCGGAGGCACCAGGTCCAGTGTTGGATGAGAAGGGTCCGGCAGAGGGCTGCCCGGCGGTGGAACATGGGGGTCAAGCCCCAGGATACTGCCAGAGGGTCCCACAGGGGGAGCTGAAGACCGGCTGGGCAGACGCTGAAGGGCCATGGTGAGGAATCAGGCATAGGGCCCAAGAGTCCCGAAGGGGGGTCTCTATACCTAAAAGATCCCGATCCGGTGACTGACCCCCAGGAGGAGGGGGGATCCAGTGGCGGAAAAGAACCAGGCAAAGGGGGAAGCTCTGAAAGAGACCCCAATGACAGGTCTGGGAGTGATCCTGACTGAAGGGGAAAGGTCAGGAACGGGTGGCGAATCCCTGGGGGTAGAGTAGATGCAGCTGTGTGGTTGGCAGAGGGTCCGTCATCTGGCTTATCAGTCGCGACCGGGCTAGCTGCAGAAGGATCATGGTTAGGCTTATCAGTCTGGGCTGGGCACTGGCGGCAGGGCTACTTATTGGCGGTGCTATGAGTGAGAGAACTGACAGATACCCTTGAGAGAGGCAACCCCCAGCTGCCCGCACACCTCGGCAGGAGGGGGAGAAGGTGTCTGGCCCGCAGAAGCAGATGGAGTGCCCATAAGAGTGGTACTCATGGTTCTGGAAGTGGAGGGTCTCCCTTGTGGTGACGGGCTTCTCTTTGTCCTTTTTCTTTTTTCTAGGGCCAGAGAAGACAACCTCTCCCTAAGCTCCTAGAGCTCCTTTTCGATAGAAGCCAGCCATTGGGTTAGAAGATGGGCCTCGAGGGTCCGCTTGCATCAGGTCTGTGTGGCCTGGTTGAACCCTTGGCAAATAGCACACTCAGCCGAGTTGTGCTTAGGCCCCAGGCAGAAGAGACGACCGAGGAGTGGTCGTCCCCACTGCGGAGTTGGGCACCGCACTTGGAGCACTCTAAGACGAGACGCATATATACACGCTCAATGACACATACACGCGCTCAAAAAATATCTAGAATACGGCGAAAAACGCCTAATGCCGGTGGGTGACTGATCACTGTTCTACCACGCCTGTCGAATCTAACTGAAGTGACAGCAGGAAAGAACTGGAGGGCGGGCACGGGACTGCCCCATTTATAGTCGGGCTGACGTCGCATCATCTGATGTCAGGGGCGGTCCCAGCTGATGATTGTTAGCCACAAGTTTGCCGTTCGAACTTGACGCCAAGGGGCACAGTCCTATATGTGAAGACCTACTGCAGGAACCCTCTCGAAGTAAGAGCTGTAGTCATGGCCGTTGCCATGAGTCTGAGGGGTTGCAGGAAGGAGCTGGCTGGGATGTGCCCGGAAGAGGCAAATAGCAGAGCCTGTGCTACCAAACGTTTCACTCTGTCCTGAGGCAGGAAGGCTTTGCCCATGGACAAGCCCAGGACCGCTCCTATGTACTGGAGTTACTAGCTTGGCAGGAGGCAAGACTTGGGAAGGTTGAGAGTAATCCCCAAAGTCTGGGACAGCCAAAAGGTGGCTTCCAGGGTCCCGATCAACTGACTCCAGAAAGGAGCTACTAAACAGCCAGTCATCCAAGTATGGGAGGACATAATGCCCCTGTCTCCTGAGGGCTGTAGCCAACACTGACAGGCACTTGGTAAAGACCCGGGGAGAGGCTGAGAAAAGACCAAAGTGGAGGGCTCGAACTGGAAATGGTTCCCCTGAAAACAAACATGGAGAAACAGATGATGGGGGTGGGAAAACCAGGATATGGAGGTAGGTATCCTGCATGTCCTGTGAACAAAGCCAATCCCCTTGGTGGTGAAGAAGGGGCAGCTACCCGTGAAGGGTGGCCATCCTGAACCGCTTGTGCTTTATGTAGATTCAGGCAGCTGAGATCCAAAAATCGGTCTTGGGTCCCCTATCTTCTTGGGGATTAGAAAGAAGTGGGAGTAGAACCCCTTCCCTCTCTGTGCGGGGGTGGGGGGAGGGAATGGGCTCTATGGCCCTTTTGTGCAGCAGAGCCTGAATCTCCTCTTCAATGAGGAGGATGTGTGCCTGATAGTGATGGGATTGCAAGGAAGGGCTGTCCAGATGGATCTACAGAACTTCCAGAGTGTGCCCCCTTTCCACCATATGAAGGACCCATCGGTCTATGTCGTCGTGACACAGGTCAGGAAGCACAGGGAAAATCAAGAACAGTTGTTTGAATTCGCAAAAAGTGTTTATTAGTACTACAGTACCAGTAACATAAAAAAAGAAACTTGTTCAGTATAACTATTTACAAAGGCAGAATAGACAGAGAAGAGCCATCTGAGTTTTCCTTCAATCTGTGTGTGTCTCTCAAAACAATGCAGTTCTCTCTTAAATGTCTTTGAAACCCCCTCCTTGACAAGCATCCTGTTTTTTTCTAAAACGTTCTTGTATGTTTCAGGCAGCTGCAGCAAGAACACAATGTCCCAGAACTGAGGCCCCTTTTCCACAGCTTCTGCAAAAGGCTTAAAAATTGCATTTCAGGTTAACCCCTTGAGTGCCCAATAGCTTCTTGCAATCATCTCAAACTGTAATTATATACATTTCAACAATAACAATATATAATTTCTAAACAAAGGGATCCCAATATCAGTTACATATCCACATAGATGGTTTGCATATATTTTTATACCAGCAGATATGCAAGGGAGAAAAAGATCGAAACAGCAAGGGAAGACTGAGAGACACTGAGAGGCAAAGAACTGTGAGACTGTCGGGGTGATCAAGTCCTAGGTCTCACAAGAAAATTTCGTTGTGCAACCAGACAAGAGACAGAAAAGGAAAGAAAAGAACAGATCCCTGCATTCAAACTCTCCATAACTACTGGGACAGGGTCCTATTCAACCCTGTCACATACACCCCCTACTTAAGAGGGAACCTGTTTCATCAAACAAGTTTCCAAAACTTTCTATTAATTCTCTAACATTAGCTTCTAACTTTCAGAAATTAAGCACATGTGCAGTATCCTTTTTTCTATAACAGTACAGCAAACAGTAAAGTTTAAACTCATCCATTTGTTTTTCAGCCTACAGAATCCTCAATTCCTTATCCATATCTTGACAGAAAATCAGCATTGCTATTCCCTTTACCAGATTTGTGTATCACCTTGAATTTAAATGGCTATAGTGCCAGGTACCACCTTGTGATTCTGGAATTTTTATCTTTCATCCAGTTAAGCCAACAGAGAGGATTGTTATCTGTGTAAGTACAAAGTCAGTTCCTAGCAAATAAAACTTAAGGGACTCCATGGCCCACTTTGCTGCTAAACATTCCTTTTCAATGGTGGAGTACCTTTTCTTTCTGTCATGCAACTTCCTACTTATGTACAGAATAAGAAGTTCTGTCCCATCTATATTTTGACTCAGGACTGCACCTAGGCCTACCTCTGATGCATCTGTTTGTAACAAAAAGAAGTTTCTCAAAGTCTGGGCTTCTTAAAACAGGGACTGAACATAATGTAGCCTTAATGGCTTGAAAAGCTTCATCACATTCTGGGGTCCAATTCACATTATTCGGGTACTGTTTTTTTGTGAGTTCTGTGAGGGGAGTAGCTAACTGTGCAAAGTTGGGGACAAATCTCCGATAATAACCAGTCAGCTCTAAAAATTACCTGACATGTTTCTTAGTTTTAGGGACAGGGTTGTTGGCTACAGCTTCTATCTTAAGAAACTTCAAGCTTGACTTCTCCATTTCCCAAAACACAGCCCAAATATCTGGTTTAGTGCATGCCCAATGCACACTTAGTAGGACTGTTCGACCTGCCTTTTTGATTGACTGGATAACTGCTCATAGGTGTTCTAGGTGGCTTTTCCAGTCTGGACTGTACACCACGACATCATCCAGGTATGCAGCACAATAACCACTATAAGGGGATAAAATTACATCCATGTAACACTGGAATGTAGCAGGAGCACCATGTAAACCAAAGGGCATGGTGGTGAACTGATAGAATCCTGTAGGGGTGGCAAAGGCAGTTTTGTCTCTGGATTCTTTAGCTAGGGGGATTTGCCAATAACCCTTGGAGAGATCACAGGTGCTGATATACTTGGCATGCCCCAGTCTGTCCACCAAATCATCTAGTCTGGGCATATGATAACTCAAATTCTGACACTTGATTAAGTTTCCTAAAATCAAGGCAGATTCTTACACCCTCTTTTTTGTTTACAGTCACCATTGGTGATGACCAAGCATGTCTCAACTCTTCTTTGATACCCAATTCTTTTATTTTTTGTATTTCCTTAACCACGTCAGCTCTTAACCGCTCTGGTAACCTGTATGTCTTTTGCCTAATAGGGCGAGCATTCTTTGGCACTATTACATACTCGACCCCTTTTGCTCGGCCTGGTACTGTGGTAAAAGTACTGTTAAGTGTCTTTAGCAAGTTATGAATTTCTGCGGTTTGTCCGGGGGTTAAGGAAACATTCACCTTTACAGCATCGGCAGTTACAGTTTGTTCTAGTCTATCATAAGCTACATCAATATCTTCTTTATCAGTTTCTGATAAAACTAACAAAACAGCTTTGGGTGTTACATAGACACATAGAAGTTGACGGGAGATAAGGATTGGAAGGCCCATCCAGTCTGCCCATTTTTTCTACCTTATGAATGTGCCATAGGCCTGTACTCTGTCAATGGCATATCTATTCATATTCATCTGTATTGCTCCCTTATGCCTATCTGAACCCTGCACTGTATTCATATCCACCACTTCCTGAGATCGGCCGTTCCATGCATCCACCTCCCTTTCTGTGAAAAAGAACTTCCTCATATTATCCCCTTAATCAGCTTCCCTCTAATCTCATGCTGTGTCCTCTTTTTCTTATATTGAAATGTTAGAATCTTTCACCTCGTTAATGCCCTTAAGATGTTTGAATGTTTTGATCATATCACCTCTTTCTCTCCTTTGCTCTAGGGTATAAATATTGGGCTCCATTAATCTGTCCTCATATTTGCTGTTGCAGTCCCTGCACCATTTTGGTTGCCTTTCGCTGGACTGCCTCCATTTTGTTAATGTCCTTGTGCAGATGCGGCCTCCAGTACTGCACGCAGTACTCCAGATGGGGCCTAACCAGTGTCTTGTAAAGAGGGATTATTACCTCCCTCTTATGACTTCTGATACCCCTACTAATACACTCAGAGTCATAGGAAGGCATTTTGGTGTCCTGGGCAAGACACAAATTTTGCAGCCCTCCCCATAAAAGAGCCAGGGGTCTGGAGCCTGCAAGGCCCCCAGAAGCTCTTGGGGGTTTACATGCTCTGTGGTGAGTTTTGGGGCTTTTCTTGAAGAAAAAACATATCTTTGTTATATGTTCCCTACCCCTGATTTCAGGGGAAATTTTTGCTCCCATGGAATCTGAGGTGTGGTGGGAGACTGTGGCTGGCATCAGATAAGATAGATAAACCACTGTAGGGTATGCGGTCATGGTGTGATATATGTACACCTTGGGTGGTTGAATGCACTCAGCCTTTGGCCTCGTATGTCACAATGCAAACAAAACAAAAGCATGCCTATATCAAAGCACGACTGCATACCATACAGTGGGTTATCTACGACTTGTACATACATGTTTCTTACTTATAACTGCTTTTAACAGAGCTTGTTGTCAGCAAGTTCTGTTAAGAGCATTAGTTTATTATTTGTAATATTTTGGTGGACTCTGGAAAGGACAGAAGCAAGATGGTTCAAAATGGCACAGCATAGTATACAGTTTATTTCTGTGGAAATGACTGTGGGATTTCATAGTCCCTACACTGAACCACCCCTCCCCTACCTCTAAAATCTTCCTTTTTTTGTGCCATCTCATAAATGTGTATGTTATCACCATAAAATCAAATTCAGTGGAGGGACTATGAAATGAAATCCCACAATCATTTAAACAGGAATAAACCGTATACTATGCTGTGTCAATTGTCATTTTGAACCATCTTGCTTCTGTTTTTTTCCAGAAGAAATATACCTCAGAGACAGCCTAGCTTGTTATTATGACTCTCTAGTCTCAGAGGGATTTTTTTTTGTTTTAGATTTAAAATACTTATACTGCTGCTTTGCTCTGCTCTGCAACTTAATGAACCTCCTAGGCTAATTATGCCTGGAGGCAAGCTATGAAACAGGCATGAGAATGGATGTTCCAGGGGCACAGACCCACAGACGAGGAGGACAAGGAGAGGTATACTCTTTTTTTAAAGCACAATCATTTTAGTGACTTGGGAAATGTTATAAACTGTAAATGTGCATTGTCCTATGGAAAATAGGACAGTGCAAAGAGTTTATAACATTTCCCAAGTCCATTGGAGAGGTCGCAGACTCACACTCCTGCTGATGATTGATTGCTGTTTATATTTAACATACATGGCTAGCACTAGCAGTAATTTTACTTTTATTTTGTTTCTTTCTAGTGTAGGTACTAGTAGTGGTCAGGAGCAGATTAGTGATTGAACTGACACCTCCCCAGACTATTTTTGTTGCATGGCATGGCCTGGCTGTCAGCCCCACCGGAACCCCCAGTCACAGACTCACGGGCACCCGCTCCCTCTGCTTTCCTAGTCCTGCTGGGCCATCCCAATCCTCCAGTCCCAGTCCCAGTACAAACAACACAACATTGTAAGATTATGCAACAGTTGGAACACAAGGTACTGTAAAATAAACAGTAGTGCTACAATTTTTTAGTGGCTCTCCCTGCACCTGGTGTATGACCCACATCACATTCTAATATCTGATCCTTATATATTAGGCACTCCTAGATATTTCATAACTCTTCACAGCTATTACTGTCTATGGCAAGATGCACCAGGCTTTCCTTTTTATTTCTGTTCTGTGCGCACAGCATATTTATCCATTACTGCTGCAAAGGACATCTAACAAATATACCCCCACTTGTACTTCCTGCATAGCTGATCTTTAAACCAACAGTCAGTGCTCTCACTCCTCCCCAATATCTGCTCCCTCCCCAAACCTGCTGCCATCACCATCATTCACATTAGTTGCAAGTTGCACTGCGGTGCTCGGTCTCTATCCCTATCCCATTTCTGCTCTTTCAATATACTGGCATTGCCCCTACACATAACACATTAACTGCTCTTCAGCACTTGCTCTCCCCCCTTTCTGATCTCTGCCCCCCCAATATGCTGCCATTCACTGTGGCACTGGCACTTGATGATTTTTATCCTTCCTCTCCCCAGTCTTTGCCCCCAAATGCCTGTGTTCTCTCTCCCTATGTACTAGCCGCTCTGTGGCAGTTCCTCTCTCCCCTTCCCCAATCTCTGGCACTTGCTTTCTCTCCCTCATTTTTTGTCCCATCTCCATGACCAAATCTTCTGCCATTAAACTTTTTTCACATTAGTTCCTCAGACTTTGGCACTTAAACCTAACAGAGAGTCTCTTGGAGCAGGCTGAGGTTGGAGGCATGAAACGGCCGTCGATTCAACTGCGCGGCCGCGGACTCTGGAGCACTGGAGAGGTCTCAGCCTGGGCCCACAACTTCCCGCGGCCTGGGAATTAGGACTGCCATGGGCTGGGGATTCATTTTCCATTGTTGGACTCTGATGACGCCGGGACTGGACAGATTTGCCCCCCCCAGCTGAACTAAAGGAGAAGAATGGAGGTCGGATGTCTGGATGGATGAAAATCGTAATCCTTTCTGAGCATCACCATCCAGGCAGGCTGGCACATCGGGCAGGGCACAGACAACTAAATTAAAGCAGAGAACGGTAATAATCAACTGATCCTCCCCCCAAGCGATCAGTCATCAACAGAAAGGAAGAACATGATTAGTACAGTAGTTGCTGCTTGCCGCTTGGCTTGGCGGCTTGTTGTTTCAGTGACACAGGTGACTGACTTGTCTGGCTGCAAGTACATCATATTTATTGCTTCTGCTCTTTTAACTTCCTTGCTTTTAAAAATAAGTTGCCTTACACAATATAAGTCTCCATATCCCTCCCAAAGGCTTCTCAATCTAGCCTCTCTCACTGACTCCTCCACTGCGCTCCAAGTCCACCTCTCACACCAAGTCTGTCTACTTAGTACGTCCAGTCTCTAACTGCTACTGCTACTAGTGCCTCTCACAACCACACGCACTCCGCGGTCCGCCCCTACATTTTATACTGTCTGAGTGCATTGCCGCGCGGCGCAGTTGGCGTACATTTTTTTCATTGCAGAACCATGTGACCTCCCCCATTGCTCCTTCCACGGATGTGCACCCTGCTGTCAAGCATAAATAATTACAGACACACAGTGTAAAAACAAAACAAAAAACAATTTAAAGCTACAGCCGGTGCTCAAGTGAATTAATTGAGTTGGGAAAACTGCGCCCCTTGGAGGTATACACCCGGGGTGGGTGCACCACCTGCCCCACCCTTGCTACAGTACTGAATACACCCCAACATTCCTCTAGCCTTACCTACTGCTTTAGTGGTCTGCTTGGATGAGTTCAGGTCATCTGTGGTGGTGATGATGCCCAAGTCTCTTTCTTACATTGTGATTGCCAGCAACTCCCCTCCCAACCTGTTTTTTCAACCCATTTCTTGAGGAGGTTAGCATGGTATATCTTAGTAGGATTTTTCCTGTCAGGGGTCTCAATCTCGTAGTTAATGGTGCCAGTAATCTAAGCACTCTATAAGGCCCTTGACACTTCATTAACAGTTTACTTTCTGTTGTGGGTAACAGTAGCAAGATCTTTTCACCTGGCTCAAAAACTGTTTCTTTTACCCCATGGTCATAATATACCTTCTGCTGGTTTGGGGCCTCTTCCTAATTACTATGGGCAATTTCAACATATTTTGCCATCTTCTTTCTTAGGGCACACATATGAACAAGTTCCTCACCTGTAACAGTAGTTCTAGGAGTGGTATATGTTGTTCATCCACACTTATTAGCATGTCCCTTTCCACTTTAAGGATCACTGAAAGTCTTCAAGCTGGCTCCTCCCACCCACCTAGGTGGTATATACCTTAGCTCCACCCCATGACGCCAGATTTTAGCCTGCTGGAAGCCAGGTGTTGTGCGTCCACAGCCAGGTAGGTAGGGTGGGTCCATGTGGAGGAACAACATATACCACTCCTAGAACTACTGTTACAGGTGAGTAACCTGTTCTTCTAGGATCATGGATATGTTGTTCATCCACACTTATTGGCAGATACCTAGCAGTTCTTTGGGAGGAAGGAGGCAAGGTGCACACCCCCTACTTAGGGAACAGAAATTGGAGAACTGAGGCCCCAAAACCAGCATCCAGGTGTGACTCAAGGTCGATGTGGTAGTGGGTGATGAAGGGGTCTGCTGACTTTCAGGTAGTAGCCCGACAGATTTGCTGGATAGAGATGTCCCTGGAAGCAGCCGCTGATGCAGCAGTATGGCAGTCAGAATGAGCTCTTATCCCTCTGGGAGGCTCCTTGCCCACCAACTCATAGCACAGACCTATGCATGACGTAATCCATCTTGCAATAGTCTGCTTCATTGCAGGTCTGCCAGAAGCGGCTTCAGCATAGGTGACAAACTGCTGGCGAACCTCTCCCCGAATTTCTGCCGTCCTCTCCTTGTAATTTGAGAGAGCACATCTCAGGTCCAAGGTATGGAGCCTGTACTTGGCCTCTGAGGTGTAATTAGGGTAGTATATGGCAGTCAACACCTGGTTAAGGTGAAACTCTGACACCACCTTCGGAAGGAATTTCGGGTAGGGGCACAGGACAACTTTGTCCCTGTGGAAGACCAGATAAGGGGAGTCCACCGAAAGTGCCTGGAGGTCCCCTGTCCTTCTGGCTGATGTGATAGCCACCAGGAAGGCAGTTTTCCACAATAAGTGTGACAACTCACACTTGTGCATGGGTTTGAATGGCTTGCCCATGAGGTTTGCCAGTACTAGCAGTAAATCCTACAGAGGTGGAGGTTCACGCATCGGAGGGTATATGTGATCCAGGCCTTTGAAAAAGCACCCTACCACTGTCTTCTGCGCTAACGTCGGCTGAACAGCCCGCACCCGGTAAGCAGAGATGGCTGCCAGGTGCACCCTAAAGGTTGATGACTGTAGACCCCCTTTGGAGAGAGACCAAACGTAGTCGAGAATGTTACCCGTGGGGCAGGACAGAGGGTCCAGGCCCTTGTCCTGACACCAAATGAAAATCCGCTTCCATGTGAAGGCATAACATTTCCTGGTCGATTCCTTTCTAGATGCCTCTACCACAGTGTAGACATCTTTGGAAAGACCCAAAGCCTGGAACTCTAGCTGCACAGGTACCAGGCTGTGAGGTGCAGAGATTGAAATTCCGGATGGAATACCTTCCCCTGATTGATCCAGAAGCAAATGATTTGATACCTTTTAAAGGACCAACATAGATGTAACAACAAGAACAAAGTGCTCTAGCTTTCGGACCAATCAGTCCTTCTTCAGAAGCTCATGGCAGTTGTTTAGAAAATACAATACTTATAACAGCTAGATAATGCAGAGAAAAACAGAAAAAAATCCCCATTGGTTTAAAATACTCATTTAAAAAAAAAAGATGATGTCAGAGAAGTTTAACAGTACCATACTGCCTTCAGCCAGAAAGAACCTTGGGTCAGACGTGCTTGGTGGAACACACATACAAAGAATCCTACTGCATATAAATTTAATTGACACAAGATAACACTGCTGAAGCAGATAACTCCTAAATCAAGCTATGAGTGTCATAGTTAGTATAAGGATGTGATTACTGAAAGGCAACCCCCAACCAGATTAAAGACAAACTAAGATTGTTATAGGGCTCATGAAGTTTTAATGTTTGCATTATAGACAAGAATTCACCAGTAAAGTTGTCTTAAAACATCAGTGCACACTGTGTGATGTTAAAACCTAGCTGGACCTGTCACCCAGCTGTATTCTCAAGCTAGATATAAGGCCCAAGAAATTTCAAAACCTCAGGACTATATAAATAATAATTTAAATATAAATTGATAATATTAGTGTCAAACAAAAAACTCTAGTCGAGGAACCTCAAGGAATTAAGACCATGTAGCCTGATATGTACTGATGTCAATATACACTGAGAATGTAACAACTTGATGTACCACAAGTGTCTAAGGAATCTGAAAAAGAGATAAAAATGTAATTTCTCTCCTCCTCTTCATACAAACAATACAACCTGCAGGAAAGGAAGTGGAGGAGCTGGCCCCCCATGGGAGGACCCAGAGCTGTCATGACAGGAGTAGGGCTGGCAGCCCCAACCCGTCACTGAGCAAGCTTGGAGGAGGAGGAGGCTCCAGGACCCGAGCCTCGGCCTCCTTTATGGGCCTGTTGGGGTCCAGGCTTGGGCCGAGGGCACCAAGCTTGAGCCTGCTGCTGATGCTGCTGTCCCCCTTGGAAGAAGGACTGCTGAGCCACAGGGGAAGAGTGCAGAAAGGGCTTCTTCTTCTTCTTCTGCTGGTTCTTGCCCAAAGAACCCTTGGCAGAAGTGGTGTCCAAGAAGACATTGGACTGTTCTAAGCACTGAAGGTGACCAGCCACTCCTGGGCCAAACAAGTCGGTCCCGAGGAAGGGCACATTAGCTAATTTGTGCCGAGTATCTGCTGGGAAGGAGGACAGCCTCAGCCAAGCACTGCGGTGAGAGGCAACTGCGGTAGCCATCGAGCGGGCACAAGAGTCCCCAATGTCTAGGGCCATCTGGAGCTGCTGTTTGGCAACAGCTCAGTTCTGGTCCCAGACCTGCTTGACCATGGTCTGCATGTCCACGGGGAGATGTGGGAGGACTTTGTCTAATGACCCGAGAAGGGCGTGAGAGAGGTGTGCCATGATGACGGCAGAACTTGCCTGACGAAGGCCCAAGGAGGAAGCCGCATAGACCTTCCTCGCTGAATAGTCCAAGAGGTTGGACTCTTTGTTGGGAGGTCGGTCCATGTCAGCAGAACTGCCAGTACGCCTGAACACAGAGGCGGTCACCAGGCTCTCGGCTGAAGGGTGCTCTGTAAACCCCGCAAGGGATTCCCACGGGTACAGCGTACCTGAGGGCCATGCGGGCAGATGGGGCTGGACAAGAGGCAGGATGCTGCCAGAGTTCAAGTGCTGGACCAACAACGGCCTCAGCCATAGGAAAGGCCTCCATTGGGGTATCCCCTCTTTTAAGGATGTCCGTAACAGGGTACTCCGCCTTTTTCTGGATGGGTTCCAGGGGCATCCCTGTGGACTCAGAGATGAGGCGAAGGATCCTTAGGCCAACGGATGACTCATCATCCCCAGGATGAGAGTGAAGCCTGGTGACGGCCGAATCTGAGGAGTCAGGATGAAGCGGCCTGCCGCACAAATCACCCTCGACACGCCGAGTGCAGTCTGGGGGTGACTGACACGAAAAAATGCCGGGGAAGCCCAGTGTCCGGTCTGTCTTTTTTTGAAGGCACCCCTCCCACAGGCTGCTTAGGTGGTGGTTCCACCACAATGGGTGGAGACTGGTTTAGGCTGAAGAGAGGGATGTGTCAGCCCTGCAGGTGGTAGAACCAAAGATTTCAGCTCCACAGGTGTCTGTTTCGGCCTAGGAGGTGAAAGCCAAGTAATGGCCGGGGAAGGAGCCAGAGTAGGCTTGTGCCTGGCAAGATCAGCTGTCCTCGTAGGTCCTCATAGCACCGGAGTTTCCGCCGGTGCCTCTCCATATCAGAGGAGGACAAGGACGACCGATGGCGTCGCCTCTTCTTAGAGCGCTTATGGCTCTACCTCGGCCTTTTGGTCGAGGAGGTTCTAGACCTCAACTGAGATCGGGCAGGCCGACTTGGACGCCCGGGACCGGGTCCTCGATGGGAACACCAGCGGGCTGGGTCTCCTCATCGGGGAAGACAAGGACCGGAATCATTTCAAAGGAGTTGGCAGCCAGAGCCGGCGACAGCGGGTCAATGGGGGTCGATGACAATCTTGACCTCATCGACCAGATCTTCGGTCATCTGGCCTGATGGAAGGTTCGAAAAGCCAGCGGTCAAAGAAGCAATCTTGACCGAATTTTAGACCGCATGCTCTTGGGACTGGGACCTCTCTCGGTCCCAAGAGCGCTTCGCCAAGATGAAGGCTTACTCGGTTCCTTCTCCCGCTTACGGGATCAAGAGGAGTGAGAGCCCGCAGGCAGCTATCCCCGGGTGGGAAGAGACTGGCACAACTCCCGGAAGGAGCCCAAGAAAGTGAAGCCTAGGTTGAGAGGAACGAAGAAGCTCCAGCTGTCGGTGGCATGAGCTGCTTCTTCCTCAAATGCCTGCATGTGTTCCAATTGTTCGGCAGAGCCCACAGCCACAGAAACCACCTACCTAGCCTCCTTGAACTTCACCGGAGGGTTCCTTTTCTCCGGTCTCCCCAACTTTAAGCATGCCAGGTGGTCGTCCAGAATGTTGGGATGGAAGGCCAAGCAAAAGCTGCAGGACGAGGTGTCATGGCCGACACCAAGGCACTAGACGCAAGTGACATGGGGATCGGTGCGCGACATCTTCTGGCCGCAAGGACACCGGCAAAATCTGGGGGAAGATTTTTCCTCCATAATCAAAGATGCAAAGGAGTGATCGCTAACTCGAATGACTTTTAATTTTGGTAAAACCGAAGTTTTGAAAGCCAGGGCCTACGAAATGCATGAGCATGAGGGAGGCAACCTGAATCTTCCAGCAGAAAGGAAGATTTGGCGTCATGGGGCAGAGCCAAGGTATATACCACCCGGGTGGGTAGGAGGAGCCAGCTTGAAGACTTCCAGTGATCCTTAAAGGGGAAAGGGACATGCCAATAAGTGTGGATGAACAACATATCCATGATCCTAAAAAAGACGTTATAGTTTGTTTTTGAATGGGGGTCATCTTTCCACATTTCTTTTATCTCATCCAATGGCCCTCTTGGTTGCCTACCATTACAACATTTCAAATGGTGAAAACCCTGTTGATGCATGTGGCACTTCTCTGTAAGCAAAAAGTAGGAAAGGCAAGTATTGGGTCCCAATCTTTCCCTTCCCCTTTTATTTATTTATTTAGATTTTGGTAACCAGGTAAGCCTACTGAGACCAGAGGTCCCTTTTTCAGGGGTGACCCGGGATTAGTTACAGTAAGTACATACATTGGTGATATTAAACAGTAGTTTTAGCTGATACATATACAGTTTCAGTGAATACATACATAGGAATTTATATACAGTGATATTAGGTGATACAAGATAAGGAATAGGATACATAGGTGCCACAGTATAGTAACTGAGCTGAGTAATTATTTAGTTACAAAGAGTACATTCATAGGTATTAATATTCAGAGGTTTTGGGTGATACATGATAGGGAATATGGCATCAACCGTTAGGCACAGAGACAGAGGGTATCACAAGGCTCACAAGTATTAAGATAGATACGAAGCATCTTTAGCATTTTTCATAAGAGAAACATGGGAAGAGTAGAAATGGATGAGCTGGCGGTAGCAAAGGGAGCAGGCCCTATAGAGGGCTAACGATAGCATCCACAGAGACTTAGTTCCAGGAGATAAGCTTTGAGGCCTGATTTGAACCCTGGGAGAGAAGGCTTGTAAATTAGACTTGCTGGGAGAGAATTCCATAGGTAGGGAGAAGCATAGTGGAAGGAGCGCTTGCCTTGGTTGGTGCAAACCCGAGGTATGTCAAGGGGACAACTAGTTGAGGATCAAAGGGTTCGGCGCTGGACTTTTGGGGTCAGCAGGCCACGTAGCTGTGGGGGAGGGTCGAGGGAAGAGAATTTGAAAGCCAGACAGGCAGAGGAGTAGGTCAGCTTGTCACGTAGGGTGGGCCAGTTTAGTTCCGCAAGGGCCTCACAGTGATGCCTCCTGTGGGGGGAGTTTGTTGCAAAGCAAGCCACTCTGTGGTAGAGCATAGAGAGCTTGCTGAGCTTTGTCTGTCGTAGAAACTGAAGTAGGGGGGCCCCGTATAGGATTGTGGGGAGGAGGTTGCAATTGGCTATGGCCCGTCGCGCCTTGCCAGAGAGGGAGTTTCCTAGCCGGTAGAGGAGACCAAGCCTCTGGTGGATGGATCTGGTTAAGGAGTGGATGTGAGATTCGTAGGTCAGCTCCTGGTCAAGGAGGACACCAAGATATTTGAATTTGTTGATGACCTCTACTCTCCTTCCTAAGGCAGTGGTGAGCTGGAGTAACTCACTTCTGTCAGTGCCCAGGCATCTGGTCCCTAACAGGACAGCCTTGGTTTTGTCTTCGTTCAGCTTTAACGCATTAGAGGTGAACCAGGCCTCGAGAGTAGAGAGACAGGCCTGCAGTTTGTCAGAGATGACACTGGGGTGAGGGTCGCTGAAGTAGACGACAGTGTTATCCATGTAAAGGATGAGGTTGCTGGGCATAAAGTCTCCTTCGATGTCATTGAGAAAGAGTGAGAATGGCAGGGGGCCCAGGATTGAGCCCTGGGGTACCCCAGAGACCATTGGTCTAGTGCCCGATTGAGATCCTCTCCAGCGGACTTTTTGGGTTCTATTGGTCAGGTAGCTCTTGAACCAGGAGAGCGAGTGTTCGTCCAGACCCAGTCAAAGGAGTTTCGAGAGAAGTTCGTGGCTAACCAGGTCAAAGGCTTTGGATAGGTCTATGAATAGTGCGCCTGTTGGGTAGCCTTGGTCCATGGCCTTGAGGATGTCGGATGTAAGCCGAATAAGGGCACTGTCAGTGCTGTAGCCTTTCCTGAAGCCATGTTGCACATCTGCAAGGAATAGGTGCTGCTCGAGGTAGCCCTGCAGCTGATTGTACATGAGCCTCTCCTGCACTTTCCCGAGAGGGCTAAGTAAGTAGATTGGCCTGTAGTTTCCCACAATGTCCTGGGGACCTTTTTTGTGGACACGGACAATTGTCGAGACCTTCCACTTACTTGGGATGGTTTCTTCAAGGAGGGACCTGTTGATAAGTAGGGTGACAGGGTAGGCAATAGCCGTGGCAGCAGCTCTCAGCAGCCGGGGTTCTAGCAGGACATGCCCCAGGGAAGAGTTACGGTTTATTTTGAGCAATAGCAGAAGTACAGTGGATGGCTCGACCAGTTTCAGGTGGAACTGGGGCTGAGGAAGTGCCCAGTCCATGTTTGTGTGGGAGGGAGGCCCTGGGGGAGTAGGAGGGGAGGGTCTGATTGGATTGGAGGAGGCACAGAAGGCTTCAGCTACTGCAAAGGGGTCACTGGTCAAGGTATCCCCGACCAGAAGTGAGTCGTCTTGTGTATTTGTGGAGCCCTTGAGAAGGGAGTTAATGTGACCCCAGAATTTCCTAGGGTTGCATAGGTGGCTAGTTTGGAGGTCCCTTAGGTACTTGGACTTAGCCTGTTTGGAGGTTTTTTTGCAAAGGTTCCTCAGTTCCCTGTATTTCTCCCAGTCTGGAGTACTGCCGAAGGATTTGTAGAGTCCCCAAGCCCTGTCCCGGAGTACCATTGTTTGCTTAAGGCTAGGGCTCAGCCATTTGTGGCACTTTCCCTGAACCCTGAGCTTCTTTCGCGGGGCGTGCAGATTGGCCAAGGATAGGAAAGAGTTGGTGAAGTAATCAAGCACCTTATCGAGTGAGAGGAGGGAGACAATGGGATCCCAGTCGGTTGACTCCAAGTCGGAGCAGAGGTCTGCAGGTACAAACCTACTAAAATTCTTGGCTTCTATAACCCGAGCAGGAGTTTTAGGGAGTTTGTTGGACCAGGTGCAAAAAATTGGAGAGTGGTCACTCAGAGTGTCTGACATGATCCCGGCAGTCAGGGCAAGAAACTAGTGCCCAGTCGAGCAGGGAATATTTGACTGATTTAGCATTGTGCCTGGTAGGCAGGTCAATGATTTGGGTAAGTGGGGAGTCAAGTATTATGTTCTTGGTTGTGGGAGACCCTGGGGCAAGCCAGTTTAGGTAGAAGTCCCTGAGGATGATGATCTCCCCCAAGGGGTGCTCCACGAGGGCATTGGTTAGGGGTTCTAGGGAGGCGGTGGCCAGTTGGGGCGGGAGGTAGGCACATCCTATGCAGAGGGGCTTGGTGTCGCCGAGGAGCACTTTGATGAGTAGGATCTCACTCTGTGATCCATGAAGGGAAGGGTGGTCAATCTGTGCAGCCTTCAGGGTAGTGCTGAGGTAGATGAGAACCCCACCTCCCCCTTTTTTTCCCCGCTCGGTCCTTTCTAAAGGCCTGGTAGCCAGTTAGGTCCACTTCGTGGGGGAGGATCTGAGGTTTGAGCCATGTTTCGGTGACAGCTAGTATGTCAGGTTTGTACAGTGCTGTCCAAGCCTCCAGGTCCTGGATCTTATGCCTTAGGTTGTTGACATTCATGTGTACCAACTTGAGTCCACAGATGTTAGCCCAGAGGCGGTTGGCGGGGTCAGTAAGGGTGAGATTTGGCAAGTAGGGACAAGGATTTGGTTCAGTGTCGCCCCCTAGCACCAGCATGAGCCTGGCATGGAAGCCAGTAGTCTTGGAGGGGGGAGGAGCCTCTGCTGTTCATAGTAGATGAGGTAGGGGGATAAATAATAGCAATCCTTCTGCTTTAGCTTGGCTAGGTAGCCAGTAGTGATTGGGGGGAAGAGGAGGAGCCTCCGCTGGACGTACTTGTTGACGTAGGGGAGTGGGAAATGGCAACAGCCCTTCAGGAGTCGTCCATGCGAGGTACAGCTAAGTTTGTTTGACCCGTCCTCCCGCGACTCGAGAGGTTGGGAGGGTTGCATAGGGTTCCAGTGCAGCTCTGAGGAGAGGCGACCATGGGAGAGGGGGAAGGTAGCCCTCTGTATCAGTCCTTAGTAGGTAAGAGCGACCCTGGGCAATAGGTTCCTCATGTTGTAGATCAGAGAGGGGTCCCAGACCTCAGGGTGTTGCAGGAGTCCAGGGGGAGGTGGTGTTTGGGAGGTGAGGGGAGAGGTTCAGCACAGCAAGCCCAAGTGAGCAAGGGCAGTAGGAGACCTTAATACTGTAATAGGATGTCTGAGGCAGGAGGATAGTAGCTGTACCGTGAGCTACAGAGATGAATGGTCTGGCTGCTAAAAGATGGGGAATGTATTACCTGTTAATTACTGGCTAGCTGCCCTTTAGTATATAGAATTGCTTAGGTTAAGATACAGTCGTGGCCAAAAATATTGGCGCCCTTGCACTTTTTCAAATAACTCACAATTTCCTCTAAACATAAGTTGAAATTAACAACAGTACAGTATTTGGTCTCAACAATTCTTTATTTCTCTGTTAATATTACAAAACCTTTGTTTTTGATTCAGAATTTAATATATCCTTTTAAATCAGAAATGAAAAGAAATGGCATTGACAAAGTATTGACACCTAGACTTAATATTTGGTAGCACAGCCTTTGGTCAAAATAACTGCAATCAACTGCTTCCTATAGCCATGGATGAGCTTCCTGCACCTCTCTACTGGCAGTTTGGCCCACTCTTCTTGTGCAAACTGCTCCAGTTCTCCCAGATTTGAAGGGTGCCTTCTCCCAACTGCTGTTTTCAGATCTCTCCACAGGTTTCCAATGGGATTTAGATCTGAACTCATCGCTGGCCACTTCAGAACAGTCCAGCATCTTGTCTTGAACCATTCCTGGGTGCTTTTTAAAGTGTGTTTGGGGTCATTGTCCTGCTGGAAGACCCATGACCTTCGACGGAGACCCAACTTTCTGACACTGGGTTCAACATTGCGCTCAAAATGGCCTGCTAATCTCCAGGGATTTATAATGCCATGCACACATTTAAGGCACCTAGTGCCAGAGGCAGCACAGCAACCCCAAAACATCACTGAGCCTCCTCCATGTTTGACTGTAGGGAAGGTGTTCTTTTCTTTGAAGGCTTCATTTTGTTTCTGTAAACATAGAGATGATGTGCTTTACCAAAAGCTCTAATTTGGTCTCATCTGTCCACAGGACATTCTCCCAGAAGGATTTTGGCTTGTTCAGGTGTGTTTTGGCAAACCCCAGTCAGGCTTTCTTATGTCTCTCTCAGCAGTGGGGTCCTCCTGGGCCTCCTACCATATAACCCTTTCATTGAGTTGGCGACGGATGGTGCGAGTTGAAACTGTCGTACCTTGTGTCTGAAGGTCAGCTTGAATCTGGCAGTTGATCGAAGTGCTTTCTCCACCATTCGAACAATCCTGCGCTGCAATCTTCGATCAAGTTTTCTCTTGCGGCCACGTCCAGGGAAGTTGGCTACAGTGCCATGGGCCTTAAACATCCTGATAACATTACGTATGGTGGAAACAGGAACATCAAAGTCTCTGGAAATTGATTTGCAGCCTTGAGATTGTCCATGCTTGGCTATAATCTTCTGTCTGACCTCCTCAGACAATTCTCTGGCTGTCTTTCTTTTCTCCATGCTCATTGTGGTACACACAGTAACACAAAACAGGAGAATGAGTCCTTTTCTCTATTCAAACTGGTTGAATGAGTGATTTTTATATTGCAGGCACCTGCAAGTCACCACAGGTGAGTTCAATTCCAAAGTGAAGGAGAATCACCTGCTTGAAATCTAATTATTTCTAACTACTTCTAAAAGGTGCCAATAATTTTGTCCGGGCCATTTAAGGATTTCTGTGTGAAATAAGCTAAAACTTAGTACATTTTTCTGCTTTTTGTGTTTTATTCCACTGCAAACCAAAGAAATACATATGTGGATACCAAAATATTTTTTAATTTTAACAATTTTCTGGAAGGAATGGTGCATTATTAGAAAAAAACTGCAAGGACGCCAATATTTTTGGCCACGACTGTACCTAAGAATATTTGCGAGGGCTCTTAGGCAGCAGTATAGGTCTAGGGCAGATTAAGCACTTGAGGTGAGTAGAGACAGGTTTGCTAGAGGTTGTGAAGTACACATAGCAGGTTAAGTCCTGGTATAGCGGGCCTCTAGTGTAAGCAGTCGATAAGCTGCAAATGGGAGAGTGGGCTGATAGGTTTTTCAGATCACGTGATAAAGTGTATAAGACTAGCAGCTCACCAAGGGCAGTGGTGGGGATGGTGGGGAGCCGGCGCATATCGCCGGCGTGGCCTGTACCACGCACTGGAAGTGTCAAGGTACCTGTCTCAGTGGTGCTTGAGGCGTCTCCTCGGTGTGCTTGCTTGCTGGTGGGGAGGCTCCTGCCTCTTCAGCCCTCATGACCAGACTGCAGAGAAAAGGAGAGGAGATGAATTAAGTAGTCTGCTGGGAAGGAGGAGTGACTGAAACAGCAAGATATCAGGTGCAGTGTAAATAAAGTTATGCGAGGGGGGGTAACTAAACTGATGCCGAGGGGTCTTTGAGAGCAGGCAGTCTGCAAGTTAACAGCTTGATCCTCACTACTCAATGAAGGTTACGTGGCAAAAACAATGAGAAAGCTGTAGGATTAAATATGCTAAGGGGAATTAAGCTAATGCAAAGGGGTCTTAAGGAGAAAGGCAGTCTGCAGGTAAACAGCTTGATCCTCGAAGTACAATCAAGGCTACGGGCAAAACCATTAAAAAAGCTGTAGGATTAAATGACTGCACAAAAACTCTAACATCTACGCCGACTTCTTTTGCAGGAGGTCCAGTCCGTGGGGATTTTGAATCTGGAAATGGCGCCAACCGCTGGCCCTTTGTCCTGAACCACGCGCTGGAAGTGTCAAGGAACCTGTCTCGGTGCTGCTTCGGGAGGGGGAGCGCCTCCTCGGTGCGCCTTGCTGGTAGGAAGGGTTCCTGCCTCTGCAGCCCTCATGACCCAACAAAGTGTCTCGGGGGGGGGCCTCCTCGGTGCGCCTTGCTGGTAGGGAGGACTCCTGCCTCTGCAGCCCTCGTGACCCAACAAACTGTCTCGGTGGTGCTTCAGGGGGGGCACTTCCTTGGTGCACCTTGCTGGTAGGGAGGGCTCCTGCCTCTGCAGCCCTCGTGACCCAATGAACTGTCTCGGTGGTACTTCGGGGGGGGGTCCTCCTCGGTGCGCCTTGCTGGTAGGGAGGGCTCCTGCCTCTGCAGCCCTCATGACCCAACGAACTGCAGAGAAAAGGAGAGAGGGAGATGAATTAAGTAGTCTGCTGGGAAGGGAGGAGTGACTGAAACAGCAAGATATCAGGTGCAGTGTAAATAAAGTTATGTGAGGGGGGGTAACTAAACTGATGCCGAGGAGTCTTTGAGAGCAGGCAGTCTGCAAGTTAACAGCTTGATCCTCACTACTCAATGAAGGTTACGTGGCAAAAACAATGAAAAAGCTGTAGGATTAAATATGCTAAGAGGAATTAAGCTATTGCAAAGGGGTCTTAAGGAGAAAGGCAGTCTGCAGGTAAACAGCTTGATCCTCGAAGTACAATTAAGGCTACGGGCAAAACCATTAAAAAAGCTGTAGGATTAAATGACTGCACAAAAACTCTAACATCTACGCCGACTTCTATTGCAGGAGGTCCAGTCCGCGGGGATTTTGAATTTGGAAATGGCGCCAACCGATGGCCCTTTGTCCTGAACCACGTGCTGGAAGTGAGTCAAGGAACCTGTCTCGGTGGTGCTTCGGGAGGGGGAGTGCCTCCTTGGTGCACCTTGCTGGTAGGGAGGGCTCCTGCCTCTGTAGCCCTCATGACCCAACGAACTGTCTCGGGGGGGCGCCTCCTCGGTGTGCCTTGCTGGTAGGGAGAGCTCCTGCCTCTGCAGCCCTCGCAACCCAACGAACTGTCTCGGTGGTGCTTTGGGGGGTGCACCTCCTCGGTGTGCCTTGCTGGTAGGGAGGACTCCTGCCTCTGCAGCCCTCGTGACCCAACGAACTATCTCGGTGGTGCTTCAGGGGGGCACCTCCTCGGTTCGCCTTGCTGGTGGGGAGGGCTCCTGCCTCTGCAGCCCTCGTGACCCAATGAACTGTCTCAGTGGTACTTTGGGGGGATCCTCCTCGGTACGCCTTGCTGGTAGGGAGGGCTCCTGCCTCTGCAGCCCTCGTGACCCAACAAACTGTCTTGGGGGTGCTTTGGGGGGCACCTCCTCGGTGCACCTTGCTGGTAGGGAGAGATCCTGCCTCTGCAGCCCTTGCGACCCAACTAACTGCATTTTAAGGTTTGGTTAAAACGCTCAACAAGACCGTCTGTCTGAGGGTGATGGGAGGTTTGTATGGCAGTGATAGCTAGTAGTCTGTACAGCTCCTTACATAATGCAGCGCCAAAATTACAACCCTGATCAGTAATAATTTCCTTAGGTATGCCCACTGTGCTGAAAATTTCTGCAAGCTCTGCTGGCACTTGGAACTGCTTCTGGGTATCGAGTAGCATAGTTGCATACTACCAGGATAAATCTATTACCTTTTTACTTTTGTCTAAAGGACCAACCACATCCATTGCAATTCTCTCAAAAGGCACATCTATGAAGGCTATGGGCACCTTGTCTTTTCCAATGACTGGGGCTACTTCTGACACGCAGCACAGGAATTACAATAGGTAACAACATCTTCATGAATTCCAGTCCAGTAAAGTCCATATAGCAATCTGGCAAGGGTGCAATCACTCCCTGACTGACCAGCCACAGGACTATCATGTGCTATCTGTAACAACTCTGTTCTATACTTCTGTGGTATAACCTCAATTGTTATGTTCCTGTGTCTGAGGTTTAACCCAAACACTGTACAGTAACCCATTACATTTTTTAACCATTGATCCACCTGGTTTTGGTTTCACCCCCCGCTGCTTAAAATAACCCTGGAGAGAAACATCATTAGCTTGTTCTGAATGAAAATCACAATCAGTGATCAGTTTAGTTTCAGCATTTTCATATGTTAACCCCTTATGTCCATCAGTCATTTGTTGCCATGGTTCTTCAGGCATCGTCTTTCTTTCCTGCATTTCTGGATCTTGGAGCTGTGCTCAAACAAGTCCGAATCAAAGTCACCGAAAGGAAAAGCATCCCCACCATTTGAGATTTTCTTTGCCTGAGCTTGTTACCACAGCTGCTGAAACTGCAGGGTTTAGTTCCTCTGAGATTAACTCAGTAAATCCTGGACAGTTATTTCCAATAATTACAAGTACAGGTAACTTAGGTACGACCTCCAATTTCATTTGGTGGGACACATCCTTAATGGTCAGTCACTTGGGTTGTGGGATAGTATTGAGTGTCCCCGTAGATGCAGATGACAGCAGTACCTGATCCTTTTGCACAGTGTTTTCCCAGCACTTCAACATGCACTAGGGTCTGTCTGCTTCCTGAATCAATGAGTCCCTTTACAGTCTTACCCCCCACTTTCACATCGGTTAAGTACTTGCCCCAATTTGTCAAGGACAAATCCGCTCCAGTGTCATTCTTCTTACGGCAATTTCTTGCAATGTGACCTTGCTTATTACAGTTAAAGCAAATAATGTCTTTGGGCACAGATTTGTTACCCCCACCATAGTTCTTATCAGACTTAGAGATTAAATGGGAAAAAGAGTGTCTTACCAGTGCTTGGCTGTTACCTTGCTGCTGTGGCGTCTGTCTGGCCATTTGGTAGTCTTCGGCCAAAGAAACAGCCTTTTCCCCACTTTCTGGTCGGTGTTCCTTTACCCAAAGCTGCACATCTGTAGGCAGGACATTGATGAATTGCTCCATGGCAAATGTGCTGATGATCTGTGGGACTGTTTTGCTGTCTGGTTTGAGCCATTGTTTCAGGAGTTGTGAGTCGGGTGAAGGCTTCTCAAGGACTGTCGACCGAGTTGTACTTCAGACATCAAAATCTCTGCCTGTAGGTCTCTCCTGAGATGTCATACCTTTTCAGGATTTCACTTTTCACCAGGTCATAGTTTTCTGACTGTGCAGTGTCCATATTGCTGTAGGCAAGCTGGGCTTTCCCTGTCAGGTAGGGTACCAGTCCAATTGTCCATTGCTGCTTGGCCACTGGCAGGCTGTGGCAACCCTTTCAAAAGTTGTCAGATATGCTTCAATATCATCAGAGGGACACAACTTTTTAAGTTTAATATATTTCAAGTTGCCTATGTCCTGTTGCCCATCTGGAACTGTGCCAGATCCTCTGCCTTTGATAGCTTACAAGGCATCCAGCCATCGTTGCTCCTGTCGCTGCATCTCTTCTCTCATCTGCCGATACTCTTTTCTGTTTCTCTGTCTCTTTTTATTGTATAGCCCAACATTTGAAAAAGTCCATCAGGCTTTCAGGTTCTGTCACTGCCTGCTCTTTTTCCATAACTTGTGGTGGCTGTACAATCTCAGCTTAGACTTCTGTCTGCTAGTTTGGCTGCCATTCTTCTGGTAACCACTCCTGGGCTTGCTGCTGCAAAATCCATGCCTTTCTCTATGCTTCCCTGGTACTAGGTCTAGTACACACGCACAAAATTCCTGGCTTAGAGTATGCACGGTGTACTCACACTTAGGCTGACACCATCTGTCGTCGTGGCACAGGTCAGAAAGCATAGGAAAAACCAGGGGCAGTTGTAGAATTCGAAAAAAGTGTTTATTAGTACTAGCAGTAACATAAAACAAGCATTTGTCAATGCTGAATGTTGATAGTGTTGAGCTCACTCACTGCCCCTCTCTCACTCGCTCAGTCTGTCTCCCCATGCTGCAGGCTGCTCTTTTGTACTGGGCTCCTGCCTGCATTGGCACCTTGTTCGGCCCAGTAAGAAATCCGCAGCTGTCCTGACAGAGCTCCGTTGAGGTGGCACACTCCCCCCCCTCTCTCATTCTGGTTCTCCTGCCACTGCAGGCTGCCCTTTGGTACTGGGCTCCTGCCTGCATTGGCGGCTTGTTCTGGCCAGAAAGAAATCTGAAGCAGTTCTGACACAGCTCCACTGAGCTCGCTCGCTCCCCCTCTCACTCACTCATTCCGTTTCTGCCAGCGCTGCAAGCTGGCCTTTTCTGCTGGGCTCCTGCCTGCGTTGCTGCATTTTCTGCCCACAAAGAAATCCGCAGCAGTCACACTACAGCTCCATTGAGCTCGCTCACTACCGCGCTGTCACTCACTCGTTCTGTCTCTCTTGGCACTGCAGGCTGCACTTGTGTACAGGGCTCCTGGCTGCGGTGGCACCTTTGTCCACAAAGAAATCCGCAGCTGTCCCGACAGAGCTCTACTGAGGTCGCTCAGTCTCCCTCTGTCACGCGCTCATTCTGTTTGTCCTGTTGCTGCAAGCAGCCCTTTTGTACGGGGCTCCTGCTTGCATTGGCGCCTTTTTCTGCCCACAAAGAAATCTGCAGCATTCATGATAGAGCTCCATTGAGCTCACTCAGTCCCCTTGTCTCACTCACTCATACTGTTTCTCCCACCGCTGCAGGCTGACCTTTTCTACTGGGCCCCTGCCTGCTCTGACACCTTTTTCTGCCCACAAAGAAATCTGCAGCAGTCCTGACAGCGCTCTGGTGAGTTCGCTCACTCCCCCTCCCTCACTAGCTCTCTCATTCTGTTTCTCCAAGTGCTGCAGATTGCCCTTTTGCACTGGGCTCTTGCATTGGGGCCTTTTTCTGCCAACAAACAAATCCACAGCAGTCCCTACAGAGCTCAGTCACTCCCCCCTCTCACTCACTCAATCTTAATCTGTCACAAACACTGATTTCCCACAGCAACCGTGCTATTCTCCGGCAGGAATGCAAAAACATATTTTAGCCAGGATGTGAAAAATGACAGCTGTACTGTTCGTAAGGAGGTGTGAAAAACTGCCACTGTTGAAAATGTGGCGTGAAAATATTACAAATTTGCGAAGTTACGAGGGTGTGTGGAAACAGTTCAATGCACGCTTGAAACAGTCATGTTATGGGGTTTCATCACCAAATTTTCAACATAGGGCTTTTAGGACCTCTGCTAATGAACAGTGCCACTGCCATTTTCTTAATCTGTCCCGAACATTGATTTCCCCCAGTGACCACGTTATTCTGTGCCGCAACTGTGAAACCACATTTCAGTCGTCAGGATGTGAAAAATGACAGCTGTACTGCTCATAAGGAGGTGTGGGGAAAATGGCAATGTTGAAAATCTGGAGTGAACATAGTATAAATTCATGAAGGCAATTTATAAAAGGTAACGCGAAGCTCGTAAGACAGTCATTTTATGGAGTATCATTACCAAATTTTCAACACAGCCATTTCAGGACCTCTACTCATGAATAGTGTCACTGTCATTTTCTTAATCTGTCCCAAACACTGATTTCTGACAGCAACCGCGCTATTCTGCGCCGCAAGTGTGAAAACACATTTCCGCCAGGATGTGAACAATGACAGCTGTACTGATCACAAGGAGGTGTGACAAAATGTCAATGTTGAAAATCTGGCATGAAAATATTGCAAATTCAAGAAGTTATGAGCGTGCGTAGTAACTGCATAACGCACGCTCGTAAAACAGTCATTTTTTTGGATTTTTTCCACCAAATTTGCAACATAGGCTTCTTGAGAGCCCACCTCATGAACACTGGCACTGTCATTTCATTAATCACCCCAAAAGGTGATTCCATGCAGTGACGGCAAAATCACCTTTTGGGGCCAATTAACGCCATGACAGTTCAAGAATTCATGAGGAGGGGTCCCAAAAACCCCATGTTGAAAATTTGGTGAAAAAATTCCCAAAAATGCCAGAGATATGTACTAAAGTTGGAAAAACCCTATTTATTACATTATACAGCGTTCTAGCATTTCCTCAGTTCACGGTCGGCTTTGAAGAGTGCAGACGTGTTCCCGGTCCACCAAAGATAGTCGTGCCGAGCTCTGGAGGTAAGTATGGGGTGAAGGGTGTGTGGGGAGTCAGGGTGCGCAGTGGGTGGGGGTTGGGAGACCACGGGACCATTTCCTTTTTACAGGTGTAAAAAGACTTATGCGACTGTTTTTATTTACAGGGGCATGTGGCACACTGGGGTGGGCTCCCAGCGTGCCACCGGAGTCTTGCTTTGGGGGGGTGGCAGCTGTAGCCGATGGGGGATTGGGCACCCCCGTCAGCAAACAACAAAAGGGGTGGGATTCCTTTCTGCTGATGGGGACTGGGCACCCCCGTTGGCAAAGAGCAGAAGGGGGGGGATTCCTTTCTGCCAACGGGGATTGGGCACCCCCTGTTGGCAAACAAAAGGGAGGGATTCCTTTCTGCCGACAGGGATTGGGCACTTGCATCCCGTCCTGCAATGACGGGTCGCTCCCTCATTGCAGCGGATGGCTGATGCTGCAATGACAAGGCGGCACCCCCGACTGCAGCGGCTGATTTGTCACAAGTTGATACAAACATTCCAAACTTGTGTCACCAGCAGCCTGCAACGGCATTGGGGGAAGCGGAGACAAGCCTTTGCAGGCTGGGGGTGGCCACAATAGCCACAACACAGCCTGCTTCTGAGCAAGCTGTGGCAACGTTTCTTGCACTGTGCGCAATCAACATAAAAAATAAACTTGTTCAGTATAACTATTTACAAAGGCAGAATAAAGAGAAAAAATCAAGTTTTCCTTCACTCTGTCTCTCTCTCTCTCAAAACATTGCAACTCTCTCTTACAAGTCTTTGAAACCCTCTCCTTAATATGTTTTTTTTAAATGTTCTTACATACTAATTGCCAGCAGATTAGGCCTTACGGTCTATCGAGTCTGCTCGAACCTCAGATCCCTAGTTGGGTGCCGGGGCCCTCCCCCTCCTTGTGTTCCAGAAACCCCTATCATCCATCCCCAACCCCTGGGCCAGGCCATCATCTGATACATCCGCTTTCTGTGTCTGTCCCACCCTCTCTTGTAGCCCTCCACTGTGGATCTCTGAACCAGCTTGCCAGGCAGCACATTCAAAGGGTCCACCACCCTCTCAGTGAAAAAACCTCCTCTTCCCCCCTCACCCTTCCAACTTCAAACCATGCCCTCCAGTGATACCTCCCTGCTTTAGTCTAAAGATCCCCTCTGTGTTTACCCTATTTATTCCCTTGAGGTACTTGAAGACCTCAATCATGTCTCTCCCCCCCCCCAATGAAAACAGGCAGAGCTCCTCAAGTCTGTCCTCATACGTCAAATCTCCTAGTCCTCGTATCATCTTAGTTGCCCTCCTCTGTACCCTCTCCAAGAGCTGTATGTTCCTCTTCAAGTGTGGTCTCCAGTACTGTACACAGTACTCAAGGTGTGGTCTAACCAGTCCATTGTACAGCAGCAGAAACACTTCCCTGCTCCTAGAGGTGATCCCCCTTACGATGCATTCCAACATCCTGTTTGCCTTGCTAGCTGCTCTCCTGCACTGATGTTATTCATACATGCATCCACCATGACCCCTAGGTCTTTTTCCCATTGAGGCCTCCCCTCCCAGGGTGTACCTGTGTTTAGGGTTTCCCCGCCCAAGACGTAACACCTTGCACTTGGTGATATTGAAATTTAATTTCCATGTGTGAGCCCAGCTTTCCAGGTCCTCTTGCAGGGCCAACCTCCCCTCAACTACTGCTCCCATCTTGGAGTCGTCAGCCAAGAGACTCATTTCATACCCTATACCCTCCCTGATGTATGATATGTATGCATTAAGCAGGATCGGACCCAGGACCGAGCCCTGCGGTACCCCACTACCAACCTCTCTAGGGTTCAAGAGCTCCCCACCAACCACTACTCTCAGGGTGCGTCCAGCTAGGTGCAAGAACACAATGTCCCAGAACTGAGTTCCCTTTTCCACATCTTCTGGAAAAGGCTTAAAAATTGCATTTCAGGTTAACCCCTTGAGTTCCCAATAGCTTTTCGCAATCATCTCAATATCAGTGACATTTCCACATAATGATTTGCATATATTTTTATACCAGCAGATATGCAAGGGAAGACTGAGAGGCAAAGAATTACGAGACTGTCAGGGTGATCAAGTCCTAGGTCTTGCAAGAAAATTTGGCTGCACAACCAGAAAGATGAGACAGGAAAGGAAAAAAAAACAGAACTGATCCCTGCATTCAACTGGGACAGGGTCCTAGTCAACTCTGTTACAGTGTGCCACCCATCGAGGTATAGAGAACAGTGATCCCCCACTGCCTCCTCCAAGGACTCTGCCAGAAGTGGGGGGTCGGGCAAGGAGTCAGGTAGTAGCACCAGGGTGGGCAGAGCGGCTGGGGGTACTCTAGGAGCCCTCAGGGTGGAGGCTCCAGCTGGCTGGGTGAGAGCCTTGCGCTTGAAGGTGCATCTGGGCTGCTGTCTAGGTGTCAGACGAAAGGATTGACGCTGGTTGGACCTGGACTGAGAATGGTACACAAAATGTACTGAGCGCAAGGGTTTACCAGATTCCTGTAAGCAAGAAATAATGTCCTGGGCATCACCACCAAAAAGGACAGATTCCTGGAAGGGTGCATCCAGGATTTTCATGTGTACATCCAGCACAAAGCCTGACACCCGGAGTCAGGAGTGGTGGTGGATATAAACTCCAGTGGCCATCGCTCAACATGCTACATCAACAGTGTCATAGGTGGCCTGGAGGACATGGTTGCCCACATCCAAGCCTGACTTAAAGAGCAGCACCAATTGGGTTTTCATGGGATCTTCAGGGAGGGCCTGCATGAGATCCACAGCCTTGTCCCACAGAACATTCTGATACTGCACCATGTGGGCCAGATAGTTCAGAGTCCTGATGGCCTGCATGGCCAAAGTGTATATCCGTTTGCTGAACTGGTCGACCTGGCGAGACTCCTTATCAGGAGGGTGGGTGCTCAGGTGCCTGGGTTTCTTGGTAAGGTCAAGAGCTGCATTCATGACCATAGAATCTGCCTCGGGCTGCTCCACCAGATAGGGGTTGCCAATGGGGGTGTAATAAAGGTGGTCAGCCTTTTTGGCCAAGGGTGTAGTGGAGGAGGAACGGTTCCAGGTCTTCGCAAGACTCAATGAGGGGAGGTATCACCAAGGGGAGAGACTCCTTCCTATGGAGATAGACCGCTAGCTGGCAACACTCTGGGACTAGTTCCTCTGTCTCCCAGCCCATCAAGGACTAAATATGCCTCATGATGTCCATAAACGTAGGATCATCATGAGTAAGCAAGCAAAATTTGATTTAGAAAAAGAGCAATTCAAAATTTATCCATGCGCTTGCACAGACATGATAAAAGAATAAAGCAACCCAAAGATAAATTAATAAAAGCAGCAAAATTCCAAACTTCAGAAAGTCAGACCGAAGGGTTTCCTTGGGGGTTTCAGGATCGTCAGAAGGTCCCCCTTGAATCATCAGATTCCTCCGAAAAGGAGGAGGAGGAGTCTCAGCTGGATGGTTCACTTTCTGGAACTGGTGTCAGTGGTCGATGGTCCACCTTCCATCGGTCTGGTCAAACTGGAGACAGGGGTTGGCTAGTTTCCGACTGGCCCCGGTCCTTAGGAGGTGGAGTAGGGGTCCTCCTTGGGCACTTTATCCTTCATGAAAGCCCACCAGGACAGAGAAAAGTGCACTGTAATCCACTGGTGGAGGCGGGTGATAAGGTGGATACGGATACTGAGGAGGTGGCGCCGGGTACCCCCGAGTCGGTCCCTGCGGTGTGGGGTATCCAGGCACAGGACTGAAAGGCTCTGGATAACCAGGCATAGGCCACTGAGGTGTCTGGTTCCCTGGCATCGGTCTCCGAGATGGCAGGAGCCCAGGCATTGGTCCCTCAGGCGCCGGCTGGGGATTGCTTGATGGGCCAGCCGGCATTGGTTGAGGCATTGTCAGTGTAGACACCGATGAAACAGGCATCGGTCAGATGGGCGAAGACTAACGCCGGCCCCGATGGGGAGGCTGGAATCTGCACAGGAGAGCTAGCTCCCGACGGAGACAGAGGCAATGCTTGTGGAGAGCAAGAGAGCACTTGCTCCGGTCGCTGCAAAGAGGCATCAGTCCTGGATTTGGTAACCGACGTGGGCAATGCCAAGACCAGGGGAGCGAAGGGTGAGGATCAGCCGCCTACAGAAGAGAGCCCGGTCGAGCCACTTGGCCGAGGACCCACTGGTTGTAAGGGCCGGAGTATCAGGGCTGGGGGGCAGCAAAAGGAGTCCAGGGTCCCAACAAGCTGCTACCCGAGAAATGCGGGCAGCAGACAAAAGTAGTTACGTAAGAACTTACCATAACAGTAGATCTTCAAGAGGAGCTCTTGCAGCAAGCTACACCATCAGGACTATGTTGCCAGACACTAGGACCCCATGGAAAAAATCTTAGCTAGCAGTACCCAGCAGGGACTGCCCGCTGATGTCAGACCACCTCAGACGTCCGCCAATGGTATAAAAGGGGCAGTCCTTGGCCACACCCTAGTTCTCCTGCCGGAGACCCAGCTAACAAATAAGAGAATCAAGGGGAGCAGAATACTCCGCCACAGGTAAGGGAAAAGGACCAGAGGGAAGGAAATAACGCCTGCTGCAAGAGCTCCTCTCAAAGATCTACTGTTACGGTAAGTTCTTGCATATCTGTACTAGCTTACTTAGAGTGGGAGCTCTTGCAGCAGGCTACACCATAAGAATGTAGTACCAAGCAGTACTAATTGGATCCCGAACAGACTGGGAGGTGGAGACTTCAGTAGAGGGAAACTTCAAGACCAAAGGCCCTGAAGCACTGCTAAACAAAACCCAGCTCTCCGACGGGAAGCAACATCCAGGCTGTAGTGGTTCATAAAAGTCTGCACCGAGCCCCAAGTAGTTGCTGCACAGATACGTTCTGAAGTGCTGTAAAGGAGACAGAAACACCCCTGGTGGAATGACCCTTAACTTAGCCCTGTAAGAGTTTGTTGTATTTATTGTAGCAGAAGGTGATTCAGTGGACTAGCCATCTGGATAGTCTGCTTTGCTACAGGTGCCCCCCAGGGTTCTCAGGGTAAAAGAAACAAAAAGCTGGTTGGACTTTCTGAAAGGTAGAGTGCAGCTAATGTAGTATCTAAGCACTCTATATATATCCCCGAGTGTGAAGAAGGGCCTTCCCCAATTAACATACTCCAGATAAACTGGAAGGTTGATGTCCTGATTAAGGGTAAACTGGGACACCACCTTAGATAGAAACTTAGGATTAGTCCTCAAGGACACTCTGTCCTTGTAGAAAAATTAAATACAGCTCTTTAGCCATCGGAGCCTGAGGCTTGGAAATCCTCCGAGCATAAGTAATGGCAACTAAAAACGCTTTTCACGACAAAAAGTGTAGCTCGCAATCCGCGGCTGGCTCAAAGGGAGGCAACAACAAAAATGAAAGATCCCAAGGAGGGATGGGGTCCCTAATGGGAGGTTTCAGATGAAGAATTTCCCTCAAAAATGTTCGTGCCAGATCAGTCTGGGCAACATTTTTGTCATCCACCGGTGTATGATAGGCAGAGACTGCAGAAAGGTGCACCTTGATGGAAGAATAGCAGAGGCCTGTGTCTGACTGGGAGAGGAGGTACTCGAGGACAGCATTCAGAGGGCACAGGAGAGGGTCCAGACCCCGATTGGAGGCCTACAAGCAAAAGGGTTTCCATTTCATGGCATAGGTAGCCCTAGTGGAAGGTTACATAGAAACATAGGTTCCTGGTTACCACCAAGACCTCGGCCAGTCTGGGAGAAACTCCAAAATGATAAGTGGCTACATATGCAGGTGCCAGACATGCAGATGTAGGGGTCAGAGGTCCAGGTGAATCAGCCTGCCCTGTTCTTGTGACAGTAAACGGGAGGACAAGGGCAGGGGAACTGGAGGTTACACTGTCAGCTGCTGCAGTAGTGGGAACCATATCTGGTGAGGTCAAAGCGGAGCTATGAGAATCATCTCCGCTCCTTCCACTTGAGAGTTTAAGCAGAACTCTTTGCAGAAGAGGAAAGGTATACAGAAACTTCCCTGTTCAGAAAAAGGACAATGCAACTCACCAGAAAACACCAGGCCCATGACTGAGCAAGTAGAAACTGGGCAGTTTTGCACTGCACGGGGATGCAAATAGGTCCAGCTCTGGACTGGAAGACCCCATCTTTGGAAGAGGTCGTCTGTTACAGACTGCAGAAGTTTCCATTCATGAGTCTGAGACCAGCTTAAGGCGTTGGCCAAGGCATTCTGGACCCCTGGAACATGAACTGCGGTGAGCAATAGGCCATGGTCTAGAGCCCAGAACCACACTCTTGTAGCCTCCCGACAGAGGGGGTAGGAATGAGTTGCCCCCATGCTTGTTGATGTAATAAATGACCGACATGTTGTCCGCCTGCACCAACAGGGGACCTGGACGGAGGTGCGGGAGAAATGCTTGTAAAGTGTACAGAACCGCCCTCATCTCCAGAATATTGATATGGAGGATCAGTTCCAGAGAAGACCATGCACCTTGCGTCTGGCGATTTTGAAAATGAGCCCCCCCCCCCAACCTAGGCCCAAGGCAACTGGGGAGAGAGCCACCAAGAGAGTCTCTGTACCACTGCTCTGGAGATCAAGACCGGCTGGGCGAGACTGTCCTCCCTCTGATCCCACTGCACTCTGAGGATCCACTGAGGGACCATCATAAACAGGCATGCTGAGGGAACAGTCACTATGGCTGTGCCATATGGCCTAGGAGCTGGAGCATGGTCTGAGCTGGGACCTGGCACCTGGCAAACAGGTGAAACTTTGTAAGCCAAAGAGCGAAGGTATACTGCCCTGTACGGCGGGAGGAAGGCCTTCCCTTGCTCAGTGTCCAGGATTGCCCCTATGTATTGTAACCTCTGACATGGCCATGTTTAGGGTGATCCCCAGGGAGCTGAACAGACTGAAGGTATCCTCTAAATCCACCAGAAACCAATCCCTTGTGGCGGCGGTCAGAAGCCAATCGTCAAGGTAGGGATAAACGAAGCATCTCTGCCTCCTTAGGGCTGCTGCCACTACTGCTAGGCACTTCGTGAACACCCCCGTGGTGCCGAGGAAAGACCGAAGGGCAAGGCCTGAAACTGAAAATGCCTTCCCTGGAAGGAGAACCTCCTGTGAGCTGGAAGCACCAGAATATGGAGGTAGGCATCTTTGCATGTCCAGGGAGCAAAGCCAGCCGCTTGATGTAACATGGGAAGAATACCTGGCAAGGTGACCATCCTGAACCTCTTGTACTCTATGTAACTGTTCAAGAGACTCAGATCCAGAATCGGGCACAGGTCCTGTCTTCCTGGAACCAAGAAGAAACCGGAGTAGAACCCTTTCCCCCACTGTGGGGCTGGAACGGGTTCTATGGCCTTGTCTTGTAGGGACTGTACCTCCTCCCAAATAAGCTCGGCATGGGAGAGGGAGTAAGTTGTTTGAACCAGGGGAATATGCAGGAATTCCAGCACGTGACCCCGCTCTATCAACTGGAGGACCCACGCATCAGTAGTAATAGTGGCCCACCCATCAAGGTAAAGCAAGAACAGACTCCCTACTACCTCTTCCCTGGACTCGGCAAGAGGTGGGGGGGGGGTCGGGCAAGGAGTCAGGTGCTGGAGTCCGGGGTGGGCAGGGAGACCTGGGAGAGTCTGGTGTTCACAGGTCCCTGTGCTCCACCAGGTTGAGAGGGAGCTCAGCGGCAAAAGTTGCCCCTCTGTTGCTGTCCTTTGGCCTTCTGCCCCCTGGCGACAAAACTGCCGACATCTGCCTGGGATCTGATCAGATCTGTACAACTGATGCACAGACTGAATGCCCCCCGAGTCCTGGAGGTCCGAGATAATTTTTTCAATGTCTGGACTGAAGCGCACGGACTCATGGAATGGAGCATCTATGATGGCATCCTGAAGGTCCTGCCTAAATCCAGAAACCCAGAGCCAAGAGCACCTCTACATACAGACCCCTGTGGCAACTGCCCTGTCTGCCGAATCATACGAGGACCTCAAGACGTGCTTCCCCACATCCAGAACGGACTGGAGCATGTCCAGGGGCTCTGTTTTGTGATCGGAATCGGGCTGTCTTTTTGCAAGTTCGATGGCCTTGTTCCAGAGTGACTTCTGGTACTGCACCATGTGCGCCAAGAAGTTGAGCGACTGAATGGTGCAGGTGGCTGATGAACAGACCTTCCTGCCGAACTGATCTACACATCTGGACTCCTTGACTGGCGGCTGGGAGCTCATCTGCCGGGGCTGTTTGGTCCTGTCATGAGCAGCCGTCAACACGACCCGAGTCCACTTTGGGCTGTTCAGCAAGTAATGGCTTGTTTGTTGGGGTATGATAAAGCCCGTCTGTTTTCTTTGGTATAGAGGAGGATGTCAAAGGGTGCCTCCAGGATAGCCTGGTGGCATCCTGAAAGGGAACCACCAAGGGTGGAACGACTAAGGGTTTGGGCTCATTCATACTCAAGAAATTAGCCAGTCTTTTTCTCTCTTGATTGAGATCCTCAGTTTCCCACTGGTTCAAAAACTGGATATGACATATCACATCCAAGAATGTGGGATTATCCGGTGGAGAACGGGGCGAATCTCCCAGAGGGTCAGGGTGGTGGAGAGGAGAGGAAAACTCCCCTGAGGATCTGGAGGAGGCACAAGAGTCCAAATCAGCTGACCTTGAGGAAGATCTCGAATGATGTCCGTGTCATCCGGAAGACCTGTCGTCTGACCGAACAGGAGGTTTTTCCCCAGGGGGGTGACAACCGGGGGGGCATGGAGGATGCTGTAGGGAGTCTACAGGAAGAGGCTGAGGCGTGGGAACCGGGAGTTCCTTGGGGGATGATGTCTTTCCTGTGTCCCACCAGGAACTGAAAAGGTCCTTGACATAGGCCAGAGAGACCATGGCTGGGGCCGATGGGCCTGGCAGCTTGTCAGAAGCTGATGGACGCTCAGATGACCTAGGTTTCTCTGGCGTCTGGGGTGGCGGTGGAATTGACAGCAGGTTGACTGGCTGACTCAACGTCTGGCTGCCTGATGTCAAAGAGTCGGGCGTCGGGAGAGGCAACTCCTTGGCCAGCAGCTGTGCCCCTCCTGAAGGCAGCTTAGGTGGTGCAGGCAGCGGGAAAGACCCCGAAACAAGGACGAAGACGTCGGGGGTGAGAGCGGGCATCAGGGTGAGATTCTCGTTCCAAACTCCACTTCCTGACGTCAGGCCCAGCAGGATGATCCAATGAGGAGGAGGAAGCCTCAGCCTAGTGAGGGGTGGAAAGGAGGCTGTTGCCCGCCCCCGACCGGCTGATTCTTCGGACTTAGACCTGGAGGCATGATTGTAGGGCCTAAGACTAAGGGAGGGGGCCAAAGGCCCTTGCCCTGAAGAAACACTACCTGGCGTACGCACCAACACTGGGGGTTTCAAGGCCGGCAACCCAAAGGAAACTTGGGTTGGCGGAGGGGCAGAGTGTGATCTCCCGCAGGAGGAAGGACTGGAGCTGGCCGTCTTCTTGTGCAGAGACCTGGATCGGGAGTCCGAATGGGTCCTGTCTGTGACGCTTGGCCATCTGGTTATGACTGTTCTATGATATTTGTAATATAGAACGTGGTATGTAAGGTGTCTCACGTGAGACATCCTGTCTTCCTGGGTGACAAACCCCCCCCCAGGTCAGTGAAGCAGGAACCATTTAATTAACTTACTTCAGAGTGGCATTTTATGACCTTTTATGATATGCCTAAGCTCTTTGAAGTGGAAATGAAATGGGATTTTATGAGTCTGCCAGAGGATGGAGATCATACACTTTTATGATATCTTAAGAGGAAGAACATTTATTATCAACTGGTGTTAAAAAGCTATATTGCACCTAAGTGAGATATGGCAGAGTTGTTTAAAAAAAAAAAAACTGATGTCTTGGGAGCAGGAACTGCTCAAAGAGAAGGAACTGGGATATCACAGACTTATTTGGGGAATTAGTTTTTGCTGAAGTCACAGTATTTAAAATATCTCCTGACAGGAAGATCATTGTTTGTATAATTTTTATATTCTAAAAGGAGGAGCTAGATCACATCATTGAAGAGGTGGAAACACAGCGTTTTAAACTGTATTTTGTGTTTCAACTTGGACACATTTCTTTTTTGGGCTCTCAAGAAACAAGACCTAACTTGGGCACTGTAAGGAGGAAATACATTAGATAGGAAAAGTCTAAATGTACTTTGGCAGGAATTTGTCTTTAGTTTCTTTGCTTTTAAGTGATTGTATGTTTTGTGATATAGTGTTCTGTGTTTACATTTTACATATTTGTTATTAAACCTTTCATTTGAAAAGACTGCCTGGGTGTGTCTTCGAAGCTCTTTTTGCATGTGATGTATACGTGGTTAAGTTGACATCTGTTCATAAGCTTGATGGTGTTACCAAACAGGGAAAAGGTAATAATATACCAGGGTCTTTTACAGAGTTTTAAGGGTTCATTTTGGATACCTGATTAGGTGCCCTTATGCAAAAGATATCTGGCATCCCCCCCCCCCCCGAAGAGCAGATTATCTGAGCCTGTACATTTGGGTATGCTAGCATAAGGTTCACAGTTTGAATCCCCCCAGAACTTGATACTAAAGGTTATTCAGACCCACAAGCAGACATGAGGGTTACCCTGTTCTGTTACCTGTTCACAATACTGCGCTTGGAGGTTGGCACTGTTGGAGCAGAGGGCCCAACCTGCTGAGTGCATCTGTGACACTGTCCTTCTCACGATGATGGTGCTTTCCACTGGACTTTTTCTCCTTGGATTTGTGAGAAGTCCCCAAACCCAAGGAAGAAGGGGATCCTAGGCCTGAAGGGGTCTTTTGCATGGCAGTCAGCTGCTGTTCTAGAAGGTAGATCTTTAACATTTTCAGACGACAGATGCGAGTCTGTTGGTTGAAACCTTGGCAGTGCGGGAAGGAGTCAGTGTCGTGGTCAGGCTCCAGGAAGATGAGACGGGCCAAGTGACTGTCTCGGGCCGAAATCCGATTCCCCACACATGCACTTGGATTTTGGTTGCTGGCTAGAGGAGGACAACGGAGAAGACAAACCAATAAGGCGGTAAAACAAAAGAAATTTTAGATAAAAAGTTTGAGAAAATGGTGGTCGACTGGTTAGCAGTAGGAGCTGATGTGACCGGGTCAATGGCAGAAAAAGAACTAGGGTGTGGCTGGGGACCGCCCCTTTTATATCACTGGCAGACGCCAGAGGCTGTCCGACGTCAGGGGGTGGTCCCTGCCAGCTAAGACTTTTATTATGGGGTCCTAGTACTTGGCGGCATAGTCCTTATGGTGTAGCCTGCTGCAAGAGCTCCCACTCGAGGTAAGATCAGGCAACCCCATGGAAGTGAAGGCTGCCGAAGTGGGGGGGCGACCTCTCGCGGGAGGAAGACCCTGAGTTGGTCGCTGATTTATGCGGAGACTGAACGTGAGAAACTGACAGGATGGTTCCAGTGCTTGTGCTTCCCAACCTATTTCTTTTACTTCTGGGAAGGAGAAGAAGTCGAAACCCAGGAGGCCGGAGAAAAGCATTTGCTCTGGCGCTCCTTCTTCATTGTGGCTAATTTCTGCTGCAGCAAGGAGTCTTCAAATGATGTCTTTGTGTGGCCTGGTTGAAGTCCTGGCAGTGCTGGCAGGCCTCGGTGTCGTGGTCAGGGCCAGAGCAGGCAAGAAGAGTGGCCATCCTTGGAGGTAAGCTACTTGACACAAGCACACTTCGTATGCTGGTTGGAAGACGAAGCAGGAGAAGAAGACATGCACAAGAAAATAAAACACTAATTAAAGATAAATCGTAGTAACGTGCTAAGCAAATATAGTGGCTGACTGAAATAAGCGTCCGTGAAGGTCCGATGTGCGTGGGTTGATGGTGGGAAAGAACTGAGGTGAAGCTGGACCACCTCTTTTATACCACTGGTGGACGTCAGCATGCCAACACTGGGGGCGGTCCCCTGCTGTAGACGGCTAGTTATAAGTTTTCCATGTGGTCCAAGCGCCTGGCGGCTTAGTCCTACCAGTGTTGCCTGCTGCAAGAGCCCCCCTTGAAGTAAGATCAAGTGATTCACCACCTCCTAATACAGGGATCACTTGTGTGACATCTCTCATACCAGGCTGAGTGCATCTGTAAAGCTGATTGTTCACTTCTGTGATTTGGATCACCAGAAGATCTGCACCCAGTCTGCGCATGAGGGTTCAAGTGCAGAGGACCTCCAGCCACAGGGGAAGAGCGTGTTCCACCCTGCCTGTTCAGGTAGAACACAGTTGTTCCGTTGTCCGTCTGGACTTGCATGACCTGACCCCTGACTAGAGGGGTGAATTCCATCATAGCAAGCTGCACTGCACAGAGCTCCAGCAGGTTTGTGCTGTGCCAGGACTCACAGGGTGACTAGAATCTGTGGGCTCCCCATCATACCAGAAATGGGTCCATCATCAGCGTAATGGTCCAAGTGCGCTAGGCGGTGGGACCACTGACAGCCCAACACCCACTACAGGTGATGCATCCACTAGTGTGTCCAATGGACTACGGTGGTGCAGGACACTATGTACTTCGGCAGCCGCAGGAAATTTCTAGCAGGGAGCAAGTGCCCAACCTAAATTGATCAGGAAAGGTGGTAAGGACCAATGCCCGGTTTGCAGGGAAGCTGGCCTTGGCTCGCAGGGAATCTAGTTCTGCCCCAATGAACCTGACTGCTTGTGAGGGTTAACAGTTTGGACTTGTTCGAGTTGACCAGCAGGCCCAAGTCTCGGCAGGTTTGGAGAGCCAGATCTCTGGACCTTTCGATGGTCTTTTTAGATAGCCCAGCCAGCAGTTAATCATCCAGGCAGGGATACACCCCGACATCTTGGTGCCGCAGGAAGGCTGCCATCACTGCAATGCACTTGGTCAAGGCTGAGGGCGCTCAGGAGAGACTGAAGGGAATGAGTTGGAACTGGTATAGGACCCCTTCCGTGTGGTACCAGAATTGGGATGGACTGGGATTAGGAAAAACATATTCTGTAGGTCTAAGGAGTAAAACCACATGTTCTGATCCAGCGACTGAATGATCTGATTCAGCGTGACCATCTGGATCTTGTGCTTTCACATGAACTGGTACAGTTCATGCAGATCCGGTATGGGGTGACGACCCCCCACACCATCCATTTTGGAACCAGAAAGTACCTGGACAAGTAACTCTGACTGGCCAGGGTATCTGAGTTGTGGCTATGGCTCCTTTTGGGAGGAGCTGAACAATGTCCTATGTAAGGGGTGACAGCATGTCCTGTGACATCCTGGACTCCCGTGGAGCATGGAGTTGGTACAGTGGGAGAGCCTCGAAGTTGAGAGGCAGCTCTCTCTGACCACTTCTAACACTCACATGTCCACTGTGATAGTGGACCAATGTGGCAAGATGCGACTGCTGACCCCCGATGGGGAGCACAGACAGGAACAGGGCACAACCCCCTCTCCACTCTGTCACTAAGCAGCTTTTTCAGGGACCACTACCCTTTTCCCCACCTCTTGGGGCCCTGGCTATCAAACTTGCTTCACAGATGCCAGGCCTTGCACAGCCCTCACTGGGGCTGCCGCTGAGGGGCCGAGGATGAAAGGGCCAGTACTGAAAAGCCTTTTTCTTAGGCTTTTGCTTCTGGTTCTTTTTGGGACAAAGCCATAGAGTCAAGGGTGGCACCAGACAATTCAGTAAGGGAGAGATGTCCTTCCACCTACGGTCAAAGAGGTCGGTGCCCAAAAAGAGGACATTGGCCAGCTTGTGCTGGGTGTCTGCCGTGAAGGTGGACAGATGCAGTCAGTCCCTGTGATGCATAGCGACGGCCACTGCCATGGGCAGAGGGGTCATTCATGTCGCTGGCTGCCTGAAAATGTTTAGCCAGCGGCAGACCCTGGTCTTGAACCATCTTCACTGGCAACTGCTCGTTAGCAGGTAGGTGAGGGAGGATCTCATCGAATACTCCCACAAGGAAGTAACCAAAGTTGACTATCATGTCTAACTCGCCTGACGGAGACACAAAGGTGCCATAGCATAGACCTTTTCAGTGGCATGGTCATTCCTTCTGGACTCCTTGTCCAGAGGCTTGTCCACCTCCCCTTGGGCCCCGGCTTTACAGATGGCCAAATCAGAAACGAACCCTTCCGATGGGTGGTCTGAGAGTCCAGAAAGGGACCCAGTAGGGACTGCGTATTTGCGGACCATATGGGTGGAGGGTGGGAGGCAGGATGCTGGAAGCTGCCTAAGCTCCAGGGCTGGTCACAATATGACCTGGGCCATGGAAAGGCAAGCTCCTGGGATTCATACCTGTCCATAATGTCAGTGAAACTACTTAGCCCTTTTCTGGATTCTAGAAGGCCATGCATAGACTCTGATATTAACTGGTTGAGAACCCCCCAAATGACACCGGCTCGTGGTTGTTGGTCAACTCCATGACTTCGCCCTGGTTGAGGATGTGACTTCCAGTGGAGGCCACAGGTGAGAGACAGTCATCCGAGGACTCCTAGAAAATTACCCTTGACTGTTGCTTGCCACGGACCATCTGAGCATCTTCAGCTTGGGTGCTCTCCACAGACAACTGACTTGGCAAGCCGGTCACTGACCAGGCCTCCTTAGAGCACTTGCCTTCGGCTGGGATGGTGGTGGCTCCATTCGAAGGGGTGGGGAAGCAGTTGCAGGAAGCACCTGTGATGTGTGGACTGGTGAGGGCATCCTCGGTGGCTGCTAGGTGACCGAAAGTCTCACGGGTAGAGCCATAAAGCTCCTTGTAGCACAACGCATTTTTCGTCGGTGCCTTCCAGTTGAGTGGGATCGAGAGCAAAGTGCCCTGGCAGAAATCTTGACTGAGACCTCGACCATCGAGGAGAGCCTTCTGGCAGGTCGTGAAAGACCACATGCCTGCCAACACTGAGTAATACATTCTTAGAAGACTCAACCACCAGCCGAGGCCACTCCCAAACAGTTCGGGGACACTGACCGGGTTATGTTCTCCTGGGTGAGGACCGAAGCACCAGGCTCTGAGAGATCGAATCCACAATCTTGTCCGACAGGTGACTGACAGGCTCGAGGAAGATTTCCACGGCCTGCTAGCCTAGAGTTTAGGTCCACAAGCTTAATGGGGGTACCACCCTTCCCTCGTCTGAAAGGGTCTCAACCAGAGTTAAGCAGTTGGGGAAATCCAGAGATCAGGAGGACCTCAATCTCTCCCGGTCCCATGACCAGCGCAGGTGGTGCTTGTTTCTTGCCATGACGGGTAGGACTCTCCCCCAAGGTCTGGAGGGCCATGCACATTTCACAGAATCCCTCTGTGAATGACCCTCCGACACATCGCCATGATGGAGGAAGTACCCAATACAGTGGCTGCTGCCTCACCCTCAAAGGCTGCAAGTTGTGATGCACACCCGGCAGCCCCTGAGGCCTTCTTACGGCACTCAGGCTGGTCTTTTGGATCCTGCTCTGAAGGCTGGCTGAGGCTGAGCGGATGCTTTTGATCTGTGAGGGATTCTGGAAGCATCAAGAGACACAGACTGTACCCAGCCATGTCCTGCTGCCCGCCCAGGCAGTACAAACACATGTCGAGTGGGTCAGTGACTGACATCATCTGCTGGCACTGAACACAGAAACTGAAGCCCGGCCTCCGTTGTTCCATCGTCGATCACCAAGAGGAGTCGAAGGGGCCGAGAAAGGAACTGAAATGGTTTCAAAAAACTTCAAGAGTAAAGTACACCAATGACGCAGTAAATACTAAAATGAAGCCACGAAGGAGGTGACCTGTTCTTCCAATGAAAAGAAAATCTGGACATCAAGGGGTGGAGTCAAGGCTATACCGCCCAGGTGGTGGGAAGAGCTTAGCTTCAAGACATCTGACAAATCAGCACTTCCAGTGGAACTGCATCCATGCACCTAGAACAGTTTATCACCTTAATACTTAATAAACTATTAACAACACAGACACACACGATCTTGAGCATGGCGGGGGAGAAGTCTGTGCTCTTAGCCAAGCACAGTGGACACTGCACTAATGTGACTATGTTGTAGGGATCTGGGTAGTTATGAAGCTCTTTATTCAATACACATACCGTTTGTCAAGTTCAAACTAGTCATCTAGCCATATAGTGTAGCTCTAAAGACTGTCTGTATACATTTTTAAACATTTCCAAGATTTAACTGGTAATATTTTAAAACATTTACAAAGAAATTTCCATAGTCTGTACATATATGCTTCAAAATCCATGTACATCTCCCCATAGCCCAGCACTGCAACACTTTCCAAACTGAAGAGACTTCACATACAAACTGTGAAGGCATTTACAATAAAATAAAACAAATCCCCCTTCCCTAATCGTCAAGAAAATGATTATTCGATAAAGAAGCAGCCTCACAGAACAGTACAGGCAAAGAGGATGCAACAAAATTTGTGTGCAAAGTCGCAACCATTCCGTATCAACCTAAATTTAAAGGCAGGATATACAAATTTTTATTTATCCGTTTTAAAGATTTAAAAGTGAAACTGGAAGGCACACTAAGTTCTAAAGCCTGCCATCAAGTAAGTACCACAATTTCACTTTTTGGGCATACAGTACACTAGGTGAAGCAGGAAGAATGAAAAGAAATGATGATGTCATCTTCGAGGGTTATGAAGCATTCCCAGCCGAAACCTTGGAGCATTTTTACAATGCACTTAAAATAAACTGGTAATGAACTCTAATAGGAAGTATAAAAATGGATAATGTTCAGTGATTCCAGCACTGGTCTTAGTTTCCATGCAACCAACGCCTTTATGCTCCCATCCTCTTTGATATGCATGTCTTGACAAGTCTGTGACTATGACACATTTCTAAAAGGGAGTGTTACATTCCTTCCGATCAAGAGACAGGAGTCCTCAAAACAGCTGTATCATTGACTCTCGTGATTTTCCAACTCCGATCCATTTAACTAAAAAAGAAAAAACAAATAAAATGTTAAAAGTTCATGCAGACTGGATGGATCATTTGTTCTTTTTCTACTGGTAGTGTCTACGTTAATTAACTTCTGCATGGTCATAACCTTGTCTTCACCTTAATATTGATCACGATCAGCAATATTAGGCTATGATTATAAGCAAGTTTACTAACGCAGCAGAAGGTACAGAACAGTCACTGATATCAAATGCAAGATGAAATTCGGCTTTCTTTCTTTGCATTTCTTGTACTCTTATTCTATATGACTAAATACGTTTGAACTTGCTTGTTCCAGTTACATGACTACATGTGATGTCATGGTCCTTGATCAAACCTAGTTAGGAGCAGAAGAGGAATATACTGGGTTTTACATGTGTGTGTGACTAGGAAGGAATCCATGCTGTAAGACAGAAAGATTACTACAGAAAATACTTAACGCATAAACTGAACTGTGCTCAAGTATGAATGTTCTCCCCGAGATATCAGTAGCTCTTTCAAGAACCTCTGAACGTCACAGAGAAAAATCTGAAAACCATAACATTTAGAAACAATTTAACTTAGAATTCAGGCATTAACTTATTTATATTCCTGCAAGAAAACAGGATTCTATCATGTGGTCTTCATCTGCATGTCTACAACCTGACATCATAATCCTCCTAAATCGCAACTGAGTGCTGCAGAGGCTGCCTAGATGGGCCATTTTTCTGCGGCTTTTCTTCACACCCACCCACGTGATGGGCACCCTGTCATCTGCCCAGGGGAGGAGTCAGGGACCTGGCTATGCAGCACAAACTCAAGGAGCTGCTACGAGAGTCATGTCTTATCAACTCTTCTGCCCAAGGAGAGCATGTCCACAAAGTTGCTCTGCACCCTCTCTGCCAGCCTTGGCTCCTGACATCACAGGCTCAGGGCACGAACATGGGTCACTAGTGTGCCACAGTGGTCCCCACCACTCAGCGACACTAAGCCAGCCAGAGATAATGTTTTAGTTAATTTGCATGAGCAATAAAGTATTAGAGGAAAGTAAGAAAATTAAATGCAAGCTAAAAGGTATATTTTTTGTTTTCAAAACAGTTCCTGAAGGGTCTGAGGCTCTTAAGGCCCTCTGTTCTCAGGAAAGGAGGTCATGGGTTGCTTGGCATTCCCTCATGCTGTGTGTGCTGATCCAGGCGTAGTACTGGCATCAGCTGTGAAGGATGCCACTTGATCACCCTCCTTGACAGATGATGGCTGCAGTAGTGGCAGCTATGATCACTGGGATAAGGTTTCATGTGTACAATCTAGCCACCTGAGCGTTGCTTTGGGAGGCATACAGGTCTGTCTTCAGGTACCTGAATTAGGGGAAGCATCTCTTGATTCAGGGACCATTATTCTGGTTGTACCTGTTGGTAGCTGAGACAGTCTGCCCCAGAGCTGAGCTGTCTCACCAGATGGACAGTTAAAAAGGGACCATAAATTGGCTTCTGCACAGTGAAGAAGTACATTTCTGTCTGCATCATCTTGCTTCTCTTGCCACCTTGCTTTTTATGGCTGTGTGGGCGGAGCTTTGCAGATGTTATGCCATCATTAGTATTTCAGATTAGCACCGTGGAAGCACGTGAACGGACCGCTGTCCTGTGTGCTTCCACAGTGCTGCAGCATAATTTTGAGTGGTTGTGTTTATGAGGCGTTTCTCCTCTGCTGGCCACATAAACATACCCACTTTGCGGGGAACTTCTTTTTCTTACGCAACTGCGGAAGTGACGACTGCCATGCACAACATGGCTGCCAAGTCAGACTGTATATGCGTGAGTGTTACGCATGCACAGTTCAGGAATCACCGCCATCTTGTGGATGGCATACACCGGGCGCCGGTCGTAAAACTCGCAAAACTTACAAATGTCTAGCAGCCACCAACATTTGAAACAGTTGTATGAAGAAAGGTCCCCGACACAGGCGTAGTACCAATTTGTTAATAACCGGTATCTCTACATTACCAAAACCTTAGTGATAATGCGTGACACGGGCTGCAAGGTTTTCTGTGCTGCTAAGGCTGCTGTAGAAGCAGCAGCAGTCGAGCTGAATCTGGAAGCCGACCCAGCACCGACTGTTAATAATACCTGGCTTCATGATGGTATCAACAGTTTAAAACAAGGTGCATTTCACTTATGTGGCAACAGCTGGAATTTGTAATACAATGTGTTTTTGTTAATGCTGTTCGGTGCTGCCCTGCTCTTAAACCTTGCCTTTTTTTTTCTGGGTTTGTTGCAAACCCTACTAAAGTTTCCAATTCATGCCATTGACACTTACTACATATGATGATGACTGTACCGTACTGAAATGCCTCCAGCACATCACGCTGATAAAAGCCTGCCACAACTGTATCAGTGAAACGATGCCAGATTGTAGGACCTACAACCTGTTGTAACCCCAGCCGTAATATTCCCCTAGTGACTGAGGGTGAAGTGGTCTGGTGGAGGTGGAGCACAGCAGCAGCTCCAGCTAGCTCCTATTCAGTCTGCTATACAGCAGCACATTTTTTTTTTTTTTTTATACTTTGCGTTTATTGTATTGACAAAAACATACAGCTTCAATCACTTACAGTGGATATTATATTTTCATATTTTAGAACCGGGAAGGCGCCACTCCTCTTAATATATAAAATATATCCATCCACAGTAATAAGATACGTAATTGGAGGGGTTCCTTATAAAATACAAAGATATAAATGTAAACATTTTAGACTGTGTAGTGAGCCCAGGAGCTGCATAGTATTGTATAGTAAAACAAAGTCTCAAGTCCCGGAATCCTTTCCCTCCAAAGGGGACAAGGAACGTTCACTATGCTTTTCTAAAGTATTTGCACTAATGTGCCATCCTAAAAAGAAGATACAAATAGCTCCTTCCCCCAAAAACTCACATTAAAGCATAAATGTGGCTATATTTAAATCGTAGTACATAATCCAGTCAGTCACTTTATGCCATCAAATGAATACCATCTTTCATTTAGTTAAGCGCCTTAATTTCAAACTAATTAAACCAAGCCTTTTAATTTACTCATAGCAGATTACTATGTAAAGTTTAAGAGCTGCGTTTTAAACTATGCCCTGTAAATATAGCAAGGGACAGTAGAAGTACAGCAACCAAACATTTTCAGCTTTTCTACTGTAATACTTCCAACTCTATTTTTAAGTAATACAGGAAATAGGCAGATTAACCTTAGATTAACTTTAGCTAAAATATTTTCTTGGCGAGTTATTCTTTTCACTACCCAAGCATTCATGGTAAATTACTTAAATTAGTACTTTACAGTTCTTTTCAAGTGTGTTCTTCCTCAGAGGAGGAGGATTCTTCTGCTGAAGCGATATTCAATCTTCTGGGAGTACTTCTCCAACACCACTTCATGGCTTCGGTTGGGTCTGAAAAGACAAACTCGTCCTCTGTGTACTATCCGAAGTCGGTCCGGAAAGACAAGGCCATGTGGAATCCCCGACTCCCTCAGTAACGCTCTGGCACCATCAAATTTCTTGCGCTTTTGGCGTGTCTCATAGCCCAAGTCTGGAAACATTCTTATCTGCTGTCCTTCATGGAGTAACGTTTTCTTCTGCCTGGCCATTGTGAGGAGATAGTCTCTGGATCCCACGCTGTCTGTAACGATTACCACAGTTGTTGGGGTTTCAGGATCATCGGATCTGCCTCTTGTCGCAACTCGGTAGGCCTTTTGGAAACGCTTCACCGTGGGGGCTATCTCTTTGGCCAATTGCTGCATTAACCACTCCTGGACAAACAATAAATGAAAATTACGTACCTACCATAATTCTGATCTTTCTGTGTATCTTCACCATTCATCATATATGGGTACTGGCCGGAGATCAGGATTCCGCGAGAGTTTTTTTTTTTTTTTAAAGGATAGGCGGAGCCGAATATCGAGCGCCTACCGAGGCCGACGCATCATGTGGTGCCCGAGGGCTGGCAGTTAGGTTGTGTCGACTCGCCTGCCTACCAGTTCTGAGTCACGGAGAGGTAAGAGGAAGGGATGGAGGGTGGGACAAGAGAGTCCAAGGACAGAAAAGGAAAGGAAACTGAACTAAAAGGAGAAATAACGACTCAGAGGACAGCAAAGAAAGAGAGAGACTAAGGGATTGGGTAGGGGCCCCAATCTCTGGAAGCAGAAGAAGGGAGGGGAGAAAATTTAGGAGAGAGTGAGAGGTAACAAGGTATCCGAGACCCTTGTCCGTCACCAGATTACATAGGAACTGCAAGGAGTAGCAAAGCTCTCTGCCAGAATTCAAGGCACAGAATAACTGGCAAATACCCCAGAAGCAGTCTCGGCTATTCTGGAGAAGGACAGGGTACAGGGACTTAATACTCTCTCAGGAAAGATGTTTGGTGAAAAAAAGGGAATTTTTTTTTTTTTTTTACAGCTGGATGGAAACCAGAAGGAGAAGAGGAGGAGGGCAACCAGCAACCACCAACTCCCACCCCATCTGGGTGGAGACATGCAGTAGAGAAGGAGTGCCGTTAGAGCTGTACTCCTTAAAGAAGAATACCCCCCTGTGTGTCCCTACTTTACCCCGCTCCAAAAAGAGAGGGGAGCCACGGGGGACCCAGAGACTGAGGCCCCAGGGGGATGGTGGGCGGGGTTGTGATGAATGGTGAAGATACACAGAAAGATCAGAATTACGGTAGGTACGTAATTTTCATATCTTATCTGAGTCAATCGTCACCATTCATCACATATGGGTAAATACCAAGCCCCCCCGAAGGGGACTGATTCATTACACCCTAAGGGACAGAGTCCCTTAGCCCTCAGTGGGTGACACAGTAAGGGGGGGGAACCTTCTGGGCCTGAGGAGGCTCGAGAGTGGGGAGAGCGAGACGGGGTCCCCGAGGGGGAAGTTCCCGACAAACACCGCCTCGCCTCACGGGAGAAGAGGTAGGTTCCCGGTGGATGGAGCAAATCACCCCACGCCGGCCAAGGTGACAACCGGAAAGATCGAGCCACGCCGATCTCCTAGTGCAGATCGCTGTCCCTACGACCCTGGTAGCTACCTCACTGGCGCCATAAGATGTCCTCGCTTGGTGCCTTGCTAGCTCCAGGCCACGTGCAGAGAGCGCGATGGCTTGTCTGGTTTGCTCCGAGTCAGGCAAAGTAGTTAGGATCTGACCTAGCGTGGACCACAAGAACCTGTTGTAGGCTGCATAGTGGGCCTGGTGAGTAGAAATGGAGAGGAGCAACCTGCGAGTAGAAGGTCCTCCTTCCCCAGAAATCAAAATCCGAGGAGTCTTGATCTGGGGGCCGGTCACGGTGGAGGGCTAGCCCATCAGGGGTGTCCAGGTGCGTCAAGCCGGACTGTGGGTGAGGCATAGAACCTGGAGACTCCGGGGGAGCGCAATACCTCTGGCTGAGGTCCCCAGGGCAGGGACTCTGGAGAACGGCCTCTGCCAGAAACGCAAGGACGCCTCCCGAAAGGGAGCATGCCAGGGCGGCACCACAAGGGTGGCCCGCCAAAATCGCCTAGAAAGGCGTCCGCCGCCTACTCAGGATTGCTAACAGACAGGGGTGAAAGGTGAAGGTCCTCCATCATCCTCACGAGGAAGCGCTGGTACTATGAGAGATCAGCGGCTGGAGAGATATGGACAGAGGGTTCCTCTCCTCCAGAAGAGGGGGATGAGGAGCTGGAGGTCACCATACGTCCCGAGGGTGACTGCACGGGGGAGGTAGAAAAACCTGGCTGTCCATAGCCCTAACGTAGGCAGGGAACCGAGCAGCCACCGCTCTGAACTGCTCCCATGTGAGAGGGCCGCTAGGACCAAGAATGCCCGGGAGCGCTGGAGAATACGGCCGAGGGATAGGGGCAGAGCCGAGAAAAGAAGTCGGCTGACCTCCGCCAGGGCTAGGGAGTGGACCATGAGCACCCGAGAAGGGTGCCCCGGAAGACTCCACAGCTGACAGCTGTACAACCACGCTGGTACTGCCTAGGCTGCGCCCAGAAGAACCCCCAGTGAGGCGACTCGGGCCGTAAAGTCCAGAAGGACGGTCCCCTGCCTCAAAAGAATGGGACCCTCAAGGAACCGGAAGGGGAAGGGTGGAACTCAGACTGGTCTCAGCCTAGGCCCGGTGGACCCCAGAGAAAGGCCAACGCGCCGACCCCACACCCCTCGACCCCTCAGGGTCCGAGAGGGTCCTCCTCCTCGAGAGGGTCCTCCTCCTCGAGAGGGCCAGCCTAGGTAGCTGGCAGCTCTGGGCTGCTCCCAAAGGGGAGACCCAGGGAACAGCACCCTTCCCTCCTGTAGGCTTCTCGATGGGCCCCAAAGTTGAGCGATCAAGACACACTACTGGAGGGGGCACCACCACCGAGGGGTCGAAGAAACCCCCAAGGCCAGGTTGCAGAGCAATGGTGGCACGCACCACTGCCTGCTGGTCAGCACCACTGACCCTAACCTCGGGGACTACCGGACGTTCCTCAGAAGGGGGCTGGCTATGACTCGCCGAGACCACTGGATCGCTCTCCTCCGCAGACAACCCTGAAGGGTGTGACTGCCCGTCTGACTCTGAGCCCGACTCCGAAGAGGTAGAGTCTGAGGCTCTGAGCCAAACAGTAGGAGGATGAGAGAAAACGACTTTGCCAGAGGGCCCGGCAGCCAGAGCAGTGCCCGAGGCGGCACCCGTGCCCTCCGCAACCCCACGGGCGGGGCTCAAGAAGGCGCCAGGGCAGCTCGGGACAAAGGTCCAGAGCCAGGGCCAGCCGCGGCACCGTCAAGTCCACTAGCACCGGGGGCGGTACCAGGGACAGAGATGGCGCCGATGGCAGCCCCAGCAACAACCTCAGCGCCGACGACACCGCCAGGCCCCTTGGCACCGCGAGCGGCACCGAGGACCAAAGCGGCGCTGACGGCCCCAAGGGCAGACTCGGCGTCGAACGCGACACCGCCAGGCTCCTCGGTGCCGCGAGCGGCACCGAGAGCACTGACAGCGCCGAGGACGGCACCGACTGCCGACGCTGAAGGCCCTACGATGCCGAACCGCGCAGGCACGGCACCGTGCTCAACCTCGGCGCCGAGGTGAGACATGGCAAAAGGCGACGCCGGACCCAGGCCCACGACGCCGCCGAGCAGCGCCGCAGGGCCCACGGCCGAGGCTGCGACGGCACTTGACGGACGGGCGTCGACCGGGCGAGCCTTCTCACCTCAAGGGGCAATTGCCGTGGCGGGCGCTCTCCCGCCCGCCTCCAGGGGAAGCGGACGGGCCTCACCGCGGGAGGAGCCTCAGCAATGACCGCGCTACAAGTAGCCGAGACTCCCTCCTCCTTGGTCCGTGATCTCTGGCCAGTACCCATATGTGATGAATGGTGAAGATTGACACATATAAGATCAAGTGATCTCCTTCAGATTCTTCTGCCAAACCTAGTATCCGCAGGTTCTGTGTGCGAGCTTGATTCTCCAAAGTCTCCAATCTATTTTTCAAGTGTGTATTTTCTTTAATAATCTGTGTGACGGCACCCATTGCTGCATCTTCCCTTTTAGTGGCTTCATGGGAGGCTAGAGTAATCGATTTGACTGATGTTCTCAACAGTAGTTACTCTATTTGTTAGCATATCAAATTTGTTTGAAAGTCTGGTAACTGAGGCAATCAGTTTATTTAGTTTTGCTCCTACCGTTTGTAAGGTTTCCTCAATGGTAGCATCGTCCTGTGTTGTTTCCTGGCCTAATGTAGCCCTCATGGTGGGAGTTGTAGGATTTGTTTTTTGCTTAACTCCATCCCCCGTCGCTCTATCTTTACGAGGGTTGCCCATAGTATTTCTTGAGTCTTTATCTCTCAACCTCTGTCGAAAAGAAGGCACTTTCTTCTGATTTAATTTCAAATTTCTTGTAAAAATGAAGATAGTGGGGCAGAGCTATATCTTCAGGCTTCCATTTTGCTCGACTCCACAGCGCCCAAAACACAGCAGTTCAACTCTGTACAGCGTTGGCACTCGAAAATGCTGTTCCAATAACAACTGCTGGTGAGTACCGGTATCACGTAACAGCTCTACGCAGCTGTATCGGCTCTGACCAGAGTTTGTTTATAAATGTGATGATCACTTGTCAGACCTGACCTTTACCAATTTGTGAAGAACTCTGTCCTTGAAGTGCCACAACACCAGTAAGACAGCTCCGGTCTCCAGGCTATCTGTTTCAAGCCTTTGCTCGCCCAGGGACCATACCCCCTAGACCGGAACCTGACCTAGCACTGCACCCAAAGCTGTTTGGCTAGTGGTGGTGGTCAGAAAGAAAAAATTACTCACCTTAGTAATTATGTTTCTTCTAGTGGAGTCTTGCTGTATTCTGACAAGTGCAGTTAGCCCCAGCCTTTAAACTGCCCCGGAGAACAATGGGTTAACTTTTCTATGCTGGGCATGGAATGTTGATCTCGAGCTTGATTGATGTCTCTGCCTGTTGTATTTTGAACTGCAACCGTCAGATCTTTACGAGCAAAACTCACTAGGTGTTCTGTGTGGAAACTAACATTTTTACTAGCCAACTGGCAGAAAAATAATCTTTTGGGTCTCAAAGGAAGACTCAAGTCAGGAAACCCAAAACACAAAAAACAATAAAATTGAAATAAAACCTCATCCCAAGAGTAACAGAGGATGTAAGGGGGCCACCCCTGGGGTTTCAACACTGCGCCTGCTCACCCACATCCCAAAATTCCAGGTTCTGAGAGGGGAGGCGGGGGGAGGTCAGAATACAGCAAGACTCCACTAGAAGAAACATAATTACTAAGGCGAGTAATTTTTTCTTCAAACAACATGAAGTCTTGCTGTATTCTGACAAGTGCAGACTACCAAGCAGTACCTCCATGGAGGAGGGACAGAACCTACTTTGGGAATAGGCTCTGAAGTACTGCTGTGCCAAACCGAGTATCACTCCTACTAGCCTGGATATCCAGGGAGTAATGCTTGGTAAAGGTATGGACTGTTTTCCAGGTGGCTCCTTGACAAATTTCTAAGAGAGGGATATCCCTGGCAGCAGCCAGGGAAGCAGCTATACCTCTTGTGGAATGAGCCCTCAGGCCTGAGGGTGGAGTTTTCCCCAGTTTTTCATAGCAGAATTGTATACAAGACACAATCCACCTGGCAACAGATCTCTTGGTGGCAGGTTTGCCCTTTCCCACTTCTCCATAAGTGAGGAACAACTGGAGGGAGTCAAACCTGTGACCCTTGGTACGCTCTATGTAGTAGCTAAGGGCTCTTTTAACATACAAACTGTGTAGCCTCCTCTCTCCTGAGGAAGAATGATCAGTGAAGAAAACAGGGAGAGACAGACTGATTCAGGTGGAAATCTGAAACCACTTTGGGCAAGAACTTTCCGTTAGTTCTAAGGACCACTTTATCTCTGTGAAGAGAGATGAAATCAGGTTCCACTGACAGGGCTTGCAATTCACTGATACATCTAGCAGAAGTAATGGCTACCAAAAACACAGTTTTCCAAGTCAAGTACTTAAGCTCTGCTGAGGACAAAGGCTCAAAAGGGGGTTGCATAAGCTGAGCAATGCAAACATTAAGATCCCAAGCAGGAACAGGATCCCTAAGGGGGATTGGTATGAAGCAATCCCTTGAAAAACTTACAGAATACAGGGTGGGATGACAGTGAGGAAAACTTGCCTACTGACAGGAAAGCAGAAACAGCAGACGAGTGTACCCTGACAGTAGCTGTTCTGAGGCCCATGCTATTAAGATGGACCACATAATCCAGAACTGTAGGCAATTCAGCAGTATCTGGGGAGATATGCCTCTTGGAACACCAAATGCTCAATCTCTTCCATTTGGAGTTGTAAGTCTTTCTGGTGGAAGGCTTTCGAGAAGTTCTGAGAATATCCAGAACTCCCTGAGACATGCAAATCTGCAAACTCTAACTCTTCAAGAGCCATGCCTTGAAATTGAGAGACTGAAGATTGGGGTACCAAATACTCCAGAGAGGAGGTTAGCAGGTTGTAATTCCTGGGAAGAGACAGTGGAAGATGGACTGCTAGGGACAGCAACAAGGGGTACCATGGCTGCCTGGCCCAGTCTGGAGCAATCAGAATCACTTTGCAAGGTTGTGACCTTATCTTGACTAGAACTTTGAAGAGTAGAGGGAAGGGGGGAAAAGCATACAGAAATTTCCCTTCCCAGTTCAGAATCAGAGCATCCAGGGGGACTGAGCCCAAGACTGGGGGTCTGCAACAAACGAGAGGAAGTTGGTGACTGTCTGGGGCTGCAAAAAGATCTATCTCTGGAGTGCCCCATCTTCAAAAAATCACCTTCAACACCAGAGGATCCAGGGCCCATTCGTGATGGCCCTGAGATATTCTGCTCAGTGCATCTGCTAGGACATCGTCCTTCCCTGGGAGGTAAACTGCTATGAGAGAGGTTTGCAGGGGAATAAGCTAGGGACCACAACTTCATTGCTTCTGTGCACAAGGCCGTAGACCGAGTGCCCCCTTGCCTGTTGATGTACCACATGGTGGTGGTGGTGTTGTCTGTTCTGACCTGAACCACCTTGTTCTGTACTGATTGGGAAAAAGCTTGCAGTGCCAGAAACACTGCCCTGAGTTCCAGGAGGATGATGTGTAGAAGAGATTCCTGAAGTGACCACAGTCCCTGGGTGGTGAGGTCCCCCAAGTGGGCACCCCAGCCCAGAAGGGAAGCATCTGTGGTAAGGACCACTGAATGACACTAAGTGGTAAATGGAACCCCTTGCCTCAAATTGTCCTGATCCTGCCACCATTGCAGGGCTTGGATCAGAGTTTGAGTCACTGGGATTAGTTTGGTAAGGCAATCCTTTCTCTGGGACCAAAAAGCTCTTAAGTGGAACTGAATGTCCCCCATCTGGAATCTTGCACCTTGGACCACAGCTGTAGAAGCTGCCATGTGGCCCAACAGCTGAAGGAAATGCCTTGCTGGTCAGGACACCTGAAGGCTGAATGAAGAAGCCAGCACCATGAGAGCTCTTGCCCTTTCCAGGGGAAGGAAGGCTCTTGCTTTTACTATATCCAGCTCTGCCCCTATGAAGGTGAGGAGCTGCACTGGTTCGAGAACTGACTTTGGTAGGCTGAGAAAAAATCCTAATGAAGTGAGCACTTACAGAGTCACTTGCAGGTCTGACGTGACTTGGTCGGGGGACTGGCCCACTATGAGCCAGTCGTCCAAATACGGAAAAATGGAAATCCTTTTTCTTCTGAGGAAGGCAACAACTACTGCCAGGCACTTTGTGAAAACCCTTGGAGCTGAGGTGAGGCCGAAGGGCACTGCTCTGAACTGATAGTGGCCTGAGGGCAACTCGAACCCGAGGTACTTTCTGTGGCAGCACCTGATGGGAATGTGAAAGTAGGCATCTTTGAGATCCAGGGAGGCCAGCCAATCCCCTGGCCTTGGAGAAGGAAGAATAATTCCCAGAGTTATCATTTTGAACTTTGGCTTTAAAAGATGTTTGTTCAGATATCTTAAGTCCAGGATGGGTTGCCACTCTCTTGTCTTTTTGGGGGTCAGGAAGTACCTGGAGTACAGTCCTTTGCCCTAGTGTAGGGTAGGAACTCTCTCTATAGCTCTTAAAGTTAGGAGAGAAGAAACCTCTGCCTCTAGGGCAAGGGTTTCTGAAAGATTTGCAGGTGGAAAAGATCTGGCTCTCATCTTTGGAAATTTTTTGAAGCTAAGAACGAGTCCATGGCTTACTACTTCCAGGACCCACTTATCTGATGTAACAGACATCCAGTCCTGGACAAAGTAAGCCAGCCTGGCCCCTACTGGGATAGGAGTCTCGACCCGGGCAGACCCATCAGGGTGTCTGCTTGGCAGGGGCTTCAGGCTGAGGGGTGGATGCAGGCCTGCTCATCCCCCTTCTGCCTCTCCCTCTGAAGAACCCCCTCTGCGAAAAGGAAGAGGCATGTGCTTGGTAAAAAGGCCTTAGAAAGGGCCTGCCCCTGCCCCTAGACTGCTGCCTCTGAGGAGTTGCTTGCCTTTCTTTGGCCTGAGCACTCCTGTAAGAGGTCCTGTACTCATCCATTTTCTTCATGTAATTCTCTGTCTGCTCCTCAGAGAATTACCCACTACAGGAAAATCTATGGCCTTAGCCTGGGTATCCTGTGAGAGGCTAGTACATCTGAGCAAAGCCATTCTCTGAAGAGCCACAGATGTAGCCATGACTCTTGATGACGCATCACTGGAGTCCACAGCAGCAAGAAACTTAACTTTTGATGCCTCAATCCCATCTGCAGCCACCTCCTCCAGCTCCTTGGCAAGCTGGGGGAAGCCTGTTTAGCCAGTGCCAGTACAGTGTCCCACCTGGACTTCTGGTATCTGGCTGTATAGGCCATACAATTTGCCTGCCTTAGTCCCAAGGAAGATGCCATGTACTGCTTTTTTGCCATGGCATCAATGTTCCTGGAGTCCTTGTCTGGGGGGTGTGATGCCAATGGAATGTTTGCCTTATCACAGGCGGCAGCCTGTACAACCCCAACATGGCTGCATTGCTGAGAAACGAACTCCATATCTAAGCCTGAGAGTGTATACCTCTTGTCCATTCTTCTATCCACAGGAGGTACGGAATTGGGAGACTTCAGAATTTTTTGTGTCTGTTTTCCAAAAGATTTGTGGAGGGGAATAGACAGTCTCCTGGACTCTGGGATGTCCATCATCTCTACATACTCAGGCTCCTCCTGATCCTCCACTGCCTCCTCCATAGGATGCTGGAGGGTCTCAGCCACCTTTCTGTAAAACATAAAGTGGGAAGGGGACTCGGAAAGCCTAGGAGGAGAAACACCTGAAGGTCTGTCTGTGGAGATGTCCGGGTCAATAGGCACATCCAGACTTTCACCATCACCATATTCATCTTCCAACTCTGTTTCCTCTTCAAACTCCCGTTCATAAAATTCTTCCAGGGTATAATTGTGAACCGGGGGAACCGACCGAACTGAGCCCCTGCCAAAAGGTGCCGGATCAGCCGGAACCGGGCAAAGCGATTTCACAGTACGAATCGCCTTGGCTATTTCTTCGGCGGTCGGAGTATGAGATTCTGGATCCGAACCGGACTATTTTTCTTTGCGTTTCTTTTTTGCTGGAACCGACCCCTCGGGATCGGATCTCCTTTTGCCTGAAGAAGTATCGCCCTGGTCAGAGGACACTCCTTCTGGTTCGGTCGGACACTGAACCGGCTGGCCATCCGGTCAGCGGACTTCTCGCTCCTTTCCTCAGTCTACCTAATCTCTTTCAAGGGTAGATTTGGGAACATTTTACAAATTTGAAGTCTGAATCGAGGTGGTCAAACCTCAGACAATAAACACAGGTGGTGTGGGATCGGCCTAACAAAGACCTCCCCACACTCACTGCAGTGTTGCAAACCAGTGGGCCCGCTTTTTTTCTTGGGTTCTCAGACATGGCCAACCTAACTAAACTTTCCCTTTTTACGGCAACTGCCAGGCAAGACTCCCCTATCGGTTCCTGACCGTGTCACGGGTCTTGGAAAAAAACGTACTAAAACCTGTTTTTTTTTTTTAGAATCGATACGGACCGGTAACCACACACTAAAGTAAAATACCAAAGTTACTTGAAACGATCGGTTCAGCCGAACCGATCAACACTTTTTACAAGTTCCACACAGAAAACAGAAGAAAACCTATCTAGTACTCACAAGTACCACAGAAAGAGACTTGAACCGACTATGCAGAAACTAAATTTCGGTAGAAAAATGACCGTAAAACTGACACTTCAACCGACTTCGAACCGAGCTGCAGGAGAATCTCCAGAGCGACTGTTCAGTAAGGCGGAGTAAAGAATCTGATGGTTGCAGTTCAAAATACAACAAGCAGAGACATCAACCGAGCTCGAGATCAACATTCTAAGCCCTGCATAGAAAAGTTAACCCATTGTTCTCCAGGGCAGTTTAAAGGCTGGGGCTAACTGCACTTGTCAGAATACAGCAAGACTTCATGTTGTTTGAATGTAGAAATTGTTGGCAGATCAGGATTGCTACTGTAGGGTCATCTAGTCTGCCCGTGTTCCCTAATCTGCTCTTGTGATATGAAGAGAACACTTCAAAAGGTTCTAAGGTTTTTCCCATCATTGAAATGACTAGCACACTGAACTTGGGAGCCAGATCAGGGCTTGATACTTTTCCGATGTTGGGGACCAATGAGAAAAGAACTATATCTTTAGAAGACTTGGTTTGCTGGCCAAGGCACCTAGCTTCACCTGAGCTCTTTCCTTCTAAGACTGCTTGAAAGGCAGAGTAGAGAAACTTACCAGAGCAAGGGAGAAGGATTAAGACTTAGTTTGGCTAAGCAGATTTACTGTGTGGTGGTGTTTTTATTTTTTACTCACAGGGATTGCTACTGTTTGTTGCTAACATTTCATTGCTTTATTTTTTCTCTGATTCAAATTATTGTTGCTGGTATACCTTCTTCTGCATTATTACAAGGTGTGCCTTCAGGTGTGTGCTAACAGATTACTGCTGTAATCTTCTGATTCAAATTGTCTTTTGCAAGGTATATCTTCTGTTACTGCTTTATTTTTCTCTGGAGCAAAGTGTTTCTTACAGGGTATATCTTCTCTGAAATTATTACAGGTGGTGCTTTACAGGTTTTACAGTTTTATCTAACATTAGATAAGCTTTCAGGGTTACTGCATTTGTTGTTGACTGATTGTTTCTGCTCTTACCTCCTTGTTCTTTCGTCTCGTGGTTCTTCTTTTAGGGCAGGGTAAGGCCCAGCCACCCACCCCCATCCCCAACCACCCCACGCCACACTCCTTTTATAGGGTACCACAGTTGTGACATTTCCTGTGGCAGAGCAGGAAGGGCGGATCAGTGGGGCTTCCACAAGGTGATCTCTATTTACAGGGGCACTAGTAATTTAACTTGTTATAACAAGTTAAACAAAGCACAATTAAACCATTACTTGCATTTTTTCCTTTTTTTTCCTTCTAATTACTCTGACTAGGTTACAAACCCAGCAACTTATTTGGAATGGATTTCATTAACTGCAGGTACTGTGGAACAATTTTCAGAAGGACAGTCTTACAGGATTTAGGACACTGTCCTACATGCTGGGCCTTTGAGATCTTAGGTCTCAGCTCGGGCAGCATGGGCAGAGATTGCACGCTCAAATTTCATATCAAGAGGAAATACATTATAAGAACCACCCGCCATTTCCCCAGCATCCAACAGAAAAACCTCAACCGAGAGGTAGTTGGTCCAGGAGGTTGGCAGGTGGTTAGGAGGAGCAAATCAGGTGCCCCATCACTCTCTGCTCTCCAACACATTACCTCCAAAACCATATAAACACTATAAACAGGTATCTGCCTCATCTCTGAAATCAAATAAAGAGGCAGAAGACACTGCAGAGCAGGACATCACGTGCACAGGAGCTAGCACAACAATACTCACCCAAATCAGGAACCAAAACTAAACAAGCACAAAGGAAATCCAAAAACTTCTGATCATAGGAGACTCCATGATTCGGGAGTTGATACCCATCTCCAGCTAGGGTGATGGTCAGATGTCTCCCAGGTACATCAGCATGGAGAGACACTGACCGCATTGCTAAAATTGTTCACAAAGCAGGAGAAAACATTGATGTCCTAGTACACATAGGGACTAATCGATCTCGCCAGCCGGTCAGTTGTGGAGACCAAGGAACACCTGACTAAGCTGGGTGACAAACTATCATCTATTTCGTCCGGCATCTCCTTCTGAGATCCTGCCAGTCTGGGAGAAGGGAGCAGATGGACGGAAGGTCAGAGAAGGGGAGATAGGGGAGCTAAACACGTGGCTCAAGGACTGGTGCCAGGAAAAAGGACACAGATTTGTAGGGAACTGGCAACAGTTCTGGGAGCGAAAGTTCTTTAAATTTGATGGACTGCATCTGACTAAAGAGGGAGTCAGTGCATTGGGGCAGAAGTTTGACGCTTTGCAGAATATTTAAACTAGCAAATGGGGAGAGGGGTGCAGCACCCCATATGTCGAATGGGAAGAACACCCCCCCCTCAGCTAGTGGTCAAACAGGAATTCAGCGTGTTTGCCGTTCATTTGCATCACCAGGTAAGAAAAAAGGTTTGTCTCCCCATACGGTGCACAGGGGTAATGCCAAACTTCACCCAACAACTAACACACCAAAATCTGGCCAATGGAAAATCATGTACACAAATGCTCACAGCCTGGGAAATAAGATCTCAGACCTGCAGGCAATAATGTCAGAGGCTAAACTGGACATAGTAGCAATTAGTGAGACGTGGTTTACCAGTAACCACACTTGGGAGACTTCAGTACCTGGCTATGTATTGTTCAGAAGAGACCGAGGTGCAAAAGGGGGAGGAGTGGCCCTGTATGTTAATGAAAATATCAAAGCTACAGAAATTCAGAATACACATAAGGAGCCAGAAGAACTGTGGGTCACCCTGGAAACAGGAAATGGGACAGCCATAAGAACTGGGGTTGTCTACAGGCCCCAGACCAGAGGGAGGACATAGACACATTACTGTTAGAAGATATACAAAACATGACAGCTAAAGGGAGGTTCTGATAATGGGAGACTTCAACATGCCAGATACAGATTGGTCAATACCAGCAGGAACATCTGCCAGAACTAGACTCATAGTGGATTCCCTGCAGGGGGAGAGCCTCAAACAACTGGTACAGCAACCCACAAGAGACAGGGCTATCCAAGATCTAGTACTGACTAACAAAGAAGCGATCACAGATCTCCAGGTAGAAGGTCACCTGGGGGCCAGTGACCATCACATGGTATGGTTCAATTTGGCTACTACATCTAAATCATCCCATTCCAAGGCAAAAATATGGGACTTCAGAGGAGCTGACTTTGATAAGATGGCCAACAGAGTTAAGCTAGCCCTGGCAAAAAGAAACACAGGTGAGGAGGTACAGGCAAAGTGGGCAAGCATTAAGGATACAATACTTGAAGCAACATCCCATTGTGTTAGACAGAAAAGGAAGTGCAAAAGAAGAAGGAAACCACTTTGGTTCTCAAATACAGTAGCAGAAAAGGTCAGAGCCAAAAGGCTGGCCTTCAGGAAATATAAGGGAACACAGCGGGATGAAGATAGGGAGGCATACCAAACTGCCCTAAGGGAAGCAGGGAAGGCAGTAAGGCAGGCAAAGTCCCAAACTGAGGAAACACTAGCACGAACAGTAAAAGAAGGTGACAAGACTTTCTATAGATACATTAGTGAAAGGAGAAAGTCCAGAGGGGGTATTGCTAAGCTTAATGGAGAAAAGGGAGCATGTGAGGAGGAGGACCCTGTAAAGGCATCTATCCTAAATAGATACTTTTGCTCAGTATTTACTGAAGAGAAGGTAGGGCAGGGCCACAGCTCAAGCATCATGGACACGGGGGAGGAGGTGAGCATCACTCCCTTCACAAAGAAAGGGTCCTACAAGTAGCTATAAGCCCAGGGTGGATAAGGCAATGGGACCTGATGGCATACATCCCAGGGTACTTAAGGAGCTAAAGGAGGAACTAGCAGAGCCATTAGCAGAATTGTTTAGTGAGTCTCTGAGCACAGGAGAGGTCCCAGAAGACTGGAGAAGGGCTATGTGATCCCGCTCCACAAGAGTGGTAGCAGGAGGAGGCAGGGAACTACAGACCAGTCAGTCTTACCTCAGTAGTGGGCAAGATTATGGAGGCACTCCTTAAGGAAAGGATAGTGCAACACCTGGAATCCATAGGGGCACAGGATCCAAGACAGCATGGGTTTACAAAAGGAAGGTCCTGTCAAACTAATCTCATAGATTTCTTTGACTGGGTAACCAGAGTGGTGGACCAAGGGGGAGCAGTTGATGTCGCCTACCTTGACTTCAGCAAAGCTTTTGACACTGTTCCACATAGAAGATTGATAAATAAGCTAGGTAGGCTCGGGTGATGAAGTTGGTCAACTGGGTGGCAAACTGGTTGACTGGCAGAAAAAACAGAGAGTGGTGGTAAATGGTATACAGTCAGAAGAGATGCAAGTCACAAGTGGGGTACCTCAGGGATCAGTCCTGGGGCCAGTCCTATTCAACATCTTCATTAGTGACCTACAGTAGATGGACTAGAGGGTAAGGCTTGTCTGTTTGCAGATGACACCAAGATCTGCAACAGAGTAGATGATCCAGATGGGGTGGGCAGAATGAGAAGAGATCTGGATAAACTAGCAAAATGGTCAGAAGAGTGGCAACTGGGATTTAATGCAAAGAAGTGCAAAATCATGCACATAGGGAAGAGAAACCCTGAAGCCACTTATAGGCTGGGAGGGGAGTTGCTAGCAGTCACAAAGGAAGAAAGAGACTTGGGCATCATCATCACTGATGACCTAAAATCATCCAAGCAGACCTCTAAAGCAGTAGGTAAGGCTAGGGGGTGTTAGGGTGTATTAGTAGGGTTATCACAAGTCGTAAGAGGGAGGTAATAATCCTCTGTACAAGACATTGGTTAGGCCCCATCTGGAGTACTCATGTGCAGTATTGAGGCCACACCTTCACAAGGACATTAACCAAATTACATAGATATATAGACAGTGTCGGCAGATAAGGGCCTATGGCCCACCTAGTCTGCCCATTTGAGCTTGTAAGTTCAGTTTGTTTTCCTAGAAGTCTATTTCCCTTACCCTGACCTCTAGAATTCCTTTATGTGTATCCCATGCATTCTTAAATCCGTGATTGTTTCAGCCCCACCACTTCTCTGACAGGTGTTCGACTTGTCCACCAATGTTCTGTGAAGAAATTCTTTCTCATGTTTCCTCTGAATCAGTCCTCCTCCAACTTCATCCCATGCCTCTAGTCCTGAAACATCTTTTACGCTAAAAATAGTGTTTTCCTGCACCCTGTTCCTCCCTGTAAGATACTTTGTATGTCTCTATCATATCCCCTCTCTCCTCCTCTCCTCCAGGGAGTACATGTTCAGTTCCTTCAACCTGTCTTCATAGGATTTGTGATGCAACCCATGCACCATCTTTGTTGCCCTCTGAACCTTCTCTACCCTGTCTATGTCCTTACATAGGTATGGTCTCCAGAACTGTACACTGTACTCCAGGTGGGGCCTCACTAGTGTCTTGTATAGCGGAATTATGACCTCCCTTTTCCTGCTGGTGATGCCCCTGCCTATACATCCCAGCATCCTATTTGCTTTACCTGATGCCTTGTCACACTGTTTCCCTACCTTGAGGTCATCAGAGATGACAACCCCAAGATCCCTTTCCTGCTTGGTGCATGCTATATCCTCACCCCCAACTGATATATTGTGCCAGGGTTTTTGTGCCCCATATGCATTATCTTGCACTTCTTTGCATTGAATTTCAACTGCCAAACCCTTGATCATTCTTCAAGTTTCTGCAGGTCCCTTCTCATTCTGTCTACACCCTCTGGTGTGTCTACTCTGTTACAGAGCTTTGTGTCATCAGCGAACAGTGAAATTCTGCCTTCTATATCCTGTGCAATGTCACTGATGAAGATGTTGAATAGGACCGGTCCCAGCACTGATCCCTGTGGTACCCCACTGGTCACTCTTCCTCTGTGGAGTGACAGCCATTTACCACCACCCTCTGTGTCCTGCCACCCAGCCAGTTACCTACCCACCACACTACTGTCCTGCCCACACCCATATTCCCCAGTTTGTGTAATAGTCTTCTATGTGGCACAGTGTCAAAGGCCTTGCTGAAGTCCAGATAGGCCATGTCCACTGCCCTCCCCTGATCCACCTTCCTAGTCACCCAGTCAAAAAATTCAATGAGGTTGGTCTGACATGACCTCCCCCTGGTGAAACCATGCTGCCTTGGGTCCTGTAGTCCATTGACAACCAGATGTTCCACCAATCTCCTTCAGTAGTGCTTCCATGATCTTTCCCACTACCGAGGTGAGGCTGACTGGTCTGTAGTTCCCTGCTTCCTCTTTGTTCCCACTTTGTATAAGGGGACTACATCTGCTGTCCTCCAGTCTTTGGGTACCTCCCTGTTTCCAGTGATTGGCTGAACAGGATAGCCAGAGGTTCAGCCACCACCTCTCTTAGTTCTTTAAGGACCCTGGGTGCCCCATCTGGCCCCATTGCTTTGTCAACTCTTATTACTTCCAGTTCCTTCAGGACCCTTTCTCGTGTAAAGGGACTTGTGTCCATTTCTGCACCATTCTCACCCCTTGTACTCCTTCAGACCCATTACCCCTCTTCCTTAGTAAAGACTGAGCAGAAATACCTGTTCAATATGTCAGCTTTACTGTTGTCATCCTCCACGCTGCTCCCATCCTCCCCTTCAGTCTAACTATCCCTCCCTTGTCCTTCTTTCTTCACTTATGTACCTGTAAAGGTTTTGTCCCCTTTAACCACTGATTTTGCAATGTGTTCTTCTGTCTCAGCTTTGGCTTCCTTACTGACTTCCCTGCCTCCCTTTGTTTCTCCTGGTACTTCTCCCTATCCCCTCTGCCTGTGTCTTTTGTATTGCCTGAATGCAGTCTTTTGGCTTTCACTTTCTTTGCTACCTCTTTGGAAAACCATAATGGTCTCCTCTTTCTTTTCCTCTTGCTAACCTGCTTAATGCATAATTCTGTTGTTCTTATAATCCCATTTTAAATACTGCCCACTGTTCCTCAATCCTGATTCCTGTCCCATTCCTCTTAATGCCTCTTTCAACATCTCCCCATTTTCCCAAAGTCTGCCCCTAAAATCCAGGATACGTGTTTTTGTGTGGTTTGGTTCTGCTCTTTCTGTGATTTCAAACCACAATGACTGGTGGTCACTGTTACCCAGGTGCTCCCCACTGTTACCCCATCACACTGTCCCTGTTTGTGAGCATAAGGTCCAGTATTGCCTTCTGCCGAGTTGGTTCCATGACCAGTTGCTTGAGGAAGGCACCCTGAAGGAGTCCAGGATAAATCTGCTCCTAGTTGATGCTGCTGCTGGGATGCTCCAGTCCACATCTGGTATATTGAAGTCTCCAACCAGTACTACCTCACCCTTTTGAGGCAGTCCAGAGAAGGGCAACCAAAATGGTGCAGGGACTGCATCAGAAGACATATGAGGACAGATTAATGGAGCTCAATATGTATACCCTTGAGCAAAGGAGGGAGAGAGGTGATATGATCGAGACATTTAAACACCTTAAGGGCATAAACAAAGTGAAAGAGTCTAACATGTTTAAATATAAGAAAAATAGCAGGACAAGAGGACACAGCATGAGATTAGAGGGAGGCCGATTAAGGGGAATGTGAGGAAATTCTTTTTCACAGAAAGGGTGGTAGATGCATGGAATGGCTTACCACAAGAAGTGGTGGCTATGAATACAGTGCAGGGCTTCAAACAGGCATGGGATAGGCATAAGGGAGCAATACAAATGACTATGAATAGATAGGTCACTGACAGAGCAAAGGCCGATGGCACATTTATAAGGTAGAAAAAGAAATGGGCAGACTGGATGGGCCTTGTGGTCCTTATCTGCCATCAACTTCTATGTTTCTATATCAAACTTATGAAACCAAATATCTGGAGACACCTGTGGGTGCACACAACCTTGTACACTCTGAAATGGCAAATCTGATAAATAAGACTGTTCATTTTGCTTTGCAAAAAAAATACTCTTGCTACATCAGTTTGAAAGGGTACGGGGCCATAATGTTGTGTCAAAAACAGGGCGGCAAACAATGTTGCAGTCAAAATTTTATCTGCTGCAGAGTTGGCAAAAACACTGACCACAACAAAAATAGTGCACACCACACAAATCAATAGGACAAATTGCAATTTTTTTTTTTTTTTTGGGGCCCACCCCCAACTAATATAACTTATGCTGAGGGTATATGTGGACCGAGGGGATAAGGAGGGAAACCTAGTTTCTAGCCAAAACAAAAAAAACTGTTGGGGAACAGGGAATCAAACCATAATTCCCAGGTCTGCACTGCCTCAGGTATTTATGCCTTAGCCACTCCACCACAGGAGTGGCTCGACCAGGCACAGCACCGAAGACTTTTTCAGCCCTTCTTCCAGTCAGCGACAGGGGTAGTGATAGTTCCCTACCGCTATTATACCCCTATCGCTCTAAATGATTCTGCGTTTTATACCACGTGGTTATTGCTGCGCTCTTTCAGCAGCGCTATATTGACCCTGTACCATTTGAAAGCATAGTCCAAGGTGCTTCAAATATAGAGGGCTGAAGGAAGCTATTCTCCAAGTTCACTGTCTAACCACGCTCCTCCAGAATCTGTATAGTTCTGCAGACTGTTCTCAATCTGGTCAGATTGGGAATCATCCAGGCAAGAATACACGTGGTGTCCCTCCTGCTGATGAAAGAACACCACACCCTTGTGAACACTCTCAGGGCCAAGGCTAAACCAAATAGCGACCCTGACGCTGAAAGTATTGTTCCTAGATTGCAGACCTGAGAAATTTCTGGTGCGACTGCCTAATCAGAACGTATAGCTACACATTTGATAGGTAAAACTGTCTGGCTGAATTGCCACAATGACTGACCTCACAGATTCTATCTTGAATCTGACGGGTCTCGCAAACTGGATCAGACTGGAAAGATTCAGGACAGAATGGTATCTTACTTACTTCTTTGGGACTAAAGTCAATTTAGCAAACTTCCTCCATTTTGTTTCTTTGGGAGGAACCAGAATTTGTGCCCCTATTCTGAGTAGATGAGCTAACATCTGGTCTACTGCTGGATCTTTCCTAAGATCTGTTGAATTATGGGATTTGGAAAACATCCTCTGGAGGGCATAGCCCTGCAAAATTATCTCCATTATCTAGCTGTACTACATGATCTGTATCCATCTATCACAAAACCTCTGTAGCAGTCTGGTCAGAACATATGGGCAAAGTCCATGCATCCTCTGCAATTGGGTTTTCCTACACGTTTACAGGAAAATGTGCTTCTGTTCTGCTGAGACTTGAAGCCTGAGAAAGCAGCTTCAGCTTACCAATATCCATATCCTCGAAAAGAATGAATTTTTCCATGGGGTTGCAGCCATGTCCGAAACCACGACATCTGAAACCTCCTATTAGACACTTGCTAAGTCTTGGAACTTTGAAGACAACCTTTCTTTTCTTTAAGAAGGTCTAACTGTGGGCCAAACAACGTATCACTGGTAAATCGCCCAATAAGCAACTGTACCACTGACTGACCGTACCACTAAGAGTGGTAAGGCCAACCCCAAAGGCCCAATCGTGGGGTAAGCTACGAGGCTAGCGTAAGTACCTGAGAAAGGTGGGTGACAGAGGGGCATGTCAGGTGTGGAACATAAACAGTTAATGAAGAAAACAAGAGAGTAATCTGCCATATGCATTTAGGGCAGAAGGTCTCCAACTGAAGAATACTCTGGGGCCTTATCTGCTACTGCAGTTGACCATTCACACAGTGCCCATGCTACCAATTCTGAAGCTGACACAAACTGCAAACCAAAACCTGATACCAAGTATGCTCGTCTGTACACTTTTTTCAGACTCTCATCATTATGGTCTGAGACCGTTGCTGCACCCTTTACTGAAATAACTTACGTTTAACCTTAGAAGAGATGGGTGCATTGATAACCAGGGGAGCCTCCCATGTTTTTTTTTTGTAATGCTGCTGATATGCTTAAGGCAGGCAACTCATACCGTGTAGTTGCCTGCCCTAGGAGCTTTTTCAGCCACAAATCAGTACTTTCTGTCCAGTGGATTGAAGATGACTGAAAACTGAAAACGAGCCGAGCCGTTGCCAATCGCTGCAGCCCCACCCCTAGAAACAGCATAATTATGACACAAAGTAGGGAATGGGGTTGCAGGTGCTATGGAATTGGGGGAGGGGACTGCCTAAATGTACGAAGATTATCTTTGCTGGCATGCACACAAGTATGGGCCTCCCTCGATTCCATTACTATCTCCACAGAATGTCTGCAGCCCTGTTCCCTACTTCGTGTTATAATTATGCTGTTTTTAGAGGTGGGGCTGCAGTGCTTGGCAGCCACTCGACTCTTTATCACAAGTAAAATTACTGTCAAACCTCTGGACAGAAAATGAGGGTTACTCACCTGTAATCATTGTTCTAGGCATGGTATGTGGTGCACATCCACACTTTGGCAGCCTTCCTTCCCCTTCAGTTTCAGCTGGAAAGTATAGTTACTTAAGAACTTCCCGTAACAGTAGATCTTCGAGAACAGCTCTTGCAGCAAGTTACACCATTAAGACTGAAGCCGGCCGGCGCCAAGACCCTAAAATTTTCTAGCTAGCAGTCTTCAGCGGGGACTGCCTCAGCGATGGTCCCGCCCCCGACGTCAGGCGTAGTACATATGCAGGCGGTTCCCCCATAATCCTCAGTTCTCCCGCCGGAGACTCCCGGCCACTGGATGACATCAGAAAAGGAGACAGAGGATCCGCCACCAGATGGCCAAGACTATAGAATAGGAACATCCCATCCCATAAGATGGGTGTTTGACTATGACCTACCTCCAAAAGAAGGGGGATGGTGGGCGGGAAGGTACCTGCTGCAAGAGCTGTTCTTGAAGATCTACTGTTACGGTAAGTTCTTACGTAACCGTACTATCTTACTTCTAGATACAGCTCTTGCAGCAGGTTACACCATTAGGACTGATTTCCAAGCAACAGTGGCAATCTTGCGCCACTGGGAGGAGGAAAGGTAGAGATCTCAATATTACTCGAGCCTAGGACAGAAGTCCCTGAAGGATGGCTAGACTGAACCCCGCTCTTCGCCTCGATGCAATGTCCAGACTGTAATGCCTGATAAAGGTATGCACACAGCTCCAAGTAGCTGCAGCGCAAATAGCTGAGGTGGAGACGTTCTTTAACTCCGCAAAAGAAGTAGCCACCCCTCTTGTGGAATGACCCTTGACCGAGCCCGGTAAGGGTTTATTGCACTTGTCATAACAGAAAGTGATGCACTGGATAAGCCACCTCGAGAGTGACTGTTTGGAGACAGGAGCTCCTTTCATCCTATGAGCAAAGGAGACGAAAACTTGGTCCACCTTTCAAAACTGTTTGGTTCTGGTCAGATAGTATCTGAGGCACCGATGCACGTCAAGGGTGTGCAGAAGGGCTTCTCCTCGATTAGTGTACCTTGGGAAATACACTGGTAAATCAATATCCTGGTTAAGGGTGAGGGCTGAAACCACCTTAGGCAAAAACTTTAGGTTTCTCTTTAGGGATACCCTGTCCTGATGGAAAACCAAATAAGGCTCTTTGCATGTAAGAGCATGCAATTCCGATATCCTTCACGCCGAAGTAACAGCAACTAAAAATAACGTTTTCCAAGAGAAAACGTAGCTTGCAATCCACGGCTGGTTCAAAAGGTGGCAGCGTAAGCTGCTCCAGGATGAAAGGTAAGTCCCAAGGAGGAACTAGATCCTTGATGGGTGGCCTAAGGTGGAGGACTCCCCTTAAGAAGGCACGAGTAGTGTCCAGCTGGGCCACCGTCCGATGGCCTACTGGGGCATGGTAAGCAGAAATTGCACAAAGGTGCACTTTAATCGAGGAGTAAGCCAGTCCGGAGTGGAAGAGGGAAAGCAGGTAGTCCAGAACCAGCTTTTCGGGACAGTCTAACGGCGAAAAACCACGCGCTTGAGCCCACAAACAGAATCTACGCCATTTCATGGCGTACGTTACGTGGGTTGCAGGTTTTCTGGTGGCAGAGTACGTCTGCCACTTCTTGCGAGACCCCCTATCGCATCATGGCTATGTCTCTAGGAGCCAAGCGTGCAGGTTCAATGAACGTAAGTCTGGGTGGACCAATGAACCTGCCTCCTGAGACAATAGATGGGAGCTGATTGGCAAAGGATCTGGAGGTTCCCGGGATAGCTGGTGCAGAAGAGGGAACCAAATCTGTCTGGGCCAGAAAGGCGCAATCAAAATGAGTGTCGCTTGCTCCCTGCGAAGTTTTAAGAGAACTCTCTGGATCAACGGGAAAGGAGGGAAGGCATAGAGGAATCTGCCCGCCCAGGAGAGGGACAATGCGTCTCACCAGAAAACACCAGGCCCTGGATCTAGCGAGCAAAAACTGGGCAGTTTTGCTTTGGATGGGGACACGAAAAGGTCTAACTCTGGAGTGCCCCATCTGTGAAACAGATCCTCTGCCACCTCCTGTAGAAGTTCCCACTCGTGGACTCAGGCCTGAGAGCGGCTCAGACTGTCTGCGACGGTATTGTCCACACCCAGGATGTGTACTGCAATTAGGTTTGCGCCGTGCTGCAATATCCACTCCCACACTCTCATGGCCTCCCTGCAAAGCGGGTAGGAGTGAGTGCCTCCTTTTCTGTTGAGGTAATACATCACCGCGGTATTTTCCGTTTGTAACAGGAGTGTACCCGATGGAATCTCCGACTGGAAGACTTGCAAAGCGTAAAGGACTGCCCTCATTTCCAAAATGTTGATGTGGAGATGAGACTCCTGGGCTGTCCACAGGCCCTGAGACCGAACACCGTCCAGGTGTGCTCCCCATCCGAGCCCTGAGGCGTCTGTAGAGAGTGTCACAGTCGGAGACAACGCTGTGAAGGGAACCCCCGCGGAGAGGTTCCCCGGATTTAGCCACCATTGCCAATCCCGAATTATGGCATTCGTGATTCGGATTGGCTGCTGCAGATGGTCTTGCCTTTGGTCCCATTGCACCCTTAGCATCCACTGGGTTACCCGCATGTGGAGACGTGCCAGCGGGACTGTTGCAATGGCCGCAGCCATGTGTCCGAGCAGGTGAAGGACTGATCTGGCCGGGACGGTCTTCTTCACCTACAAGTCCCTGATGAGGGATCTGATGTGTTCTGCTCTGTCCGAGGGAAGAAAAGCTTTCCCTCTGAAGGTGTCCAGAACTGCTCCTATAAACTACAGTTTCTGGGACGGCACCAGGAGTGACTTCTTGTAGTTGATGAGAATACCCAGTGATTGAAAAAGGGACCGTGTGCAGTGAATGGCCGTCATCAGCGCCTCCCTGGAGGGCACCATGAGAAGCCAGTCGTCCAGGTATGGGAACTGCGTGGTGGCCTGTTCTCCTCAGAGCGCCCGCTCGAACCGCCATGCCGCCGTGAATACGCGAGGTGCGAAGACAGCATGCAGGGAAGAGCTCAGAACTGATAATGGCAGCTCTGAAACTCGAAGCGCAGAAACCACCGGTGCACTTGAGCAATCGGAATATGCAGGTAGGCGTCCTGCATGTCCAAAGATGCCAGAAAGGCGTCTTGCTTCAGCATGGGAATTAGGCCCGGAAGGGTCACCATGCGGAAGCGTTTGTAAACGACCGACAGGTTGAGGTTGCTGAGGTCCAGCATTGGACGAAGGTCCCCTGTTTTCTTTGGAACCAGGAAGAAGTGAGAATAGTACCCTAGTCCTCTCTGGTTCTCTGGAACGTGCTCTAAAGCTTCCTTTTCCAGAAGCGCGAGCACCTCCTGCTGTATGAGCAGGGCATGCTGACCCGAATATCGGGAAAGGGGAGGTCTTGGGGGAGGACTGCCTAAAAATTCCATATAGTGGCCTTTTTTGACCAGTTGCAGAACCCACCTGTCAGTGGTGATCGACTGCCACCCTGGCAAGTGGCGTGCGATGCGACCCCCCACTTTCTTTTTCCGTTGATCCTGAGGAGGGGCGGGGGCCAGGAAGGAGTCATGCTGTGGCAGCGTTTGATCCGGCAGGCGTGCCAACTTTGCAAATCGTTGACCTCTGCCTGGGGATGACTTGGCCTGAGCTTTGCGGGTGAAAGTGCCCCTCTGCTGTTGGCCGGAACGTGGCTGTTGCTTTTGTAGCTGGCCACGGAAGCAGCTCTGGTTCCTACGAAAGGAACTGGGCCGAGACCTGTACATGGCCTGTATAGATCGGACTGCCTTCCCTGCGTCCTGAAGTTTGGTGATTACTCTCTTGGAGGCTTCACCAAATAGGACCTCGCCGTTATAAGGGACGTCTCAGATGTTCCTCTGGACGTCCGGGGTAAAACTGGAGACACGGAGCTAAGAGTGTCTCCGGAGACACACGCCTGAGGCTGCAGCTCTGGCTGAAGAGTCCGCAGAATCATATGCAGCTCTGAGCACCTGGGTCCCCACATCCAAACCCGTGTGGAGGAGGTTCAAGAGCTCCTCCTTTTGGTCGCCATTGGGCATCTTCTCGACCAGGTCCTGTCCCTGTTCCCCCAGTGTGTTCTGGAACTGAACCTTGTGGGTGAGGTAATTCAGTGACCTGATGGCGCAAGTCGCAGCCACGTACGTGCGCCTACCCAGGACATCCAATTGCTTGGATTCCTGGTCCGGTGGCTGTGTGCTCAAATGCTGAGGTCTCTGAGACCGGTCATGCGAGGCAGTGATGACCAGGGAGTCAGCCAGAGGATGGTTCAGCCAGATACTGGTCCTCCTGGGGCCTTGTATAGGTGGTCAGCCTTCTTGGCACTGCTGGAGTGGAATCTGGAGCGTTTCAGGCGGCCTTGGTGGCGTCCGCAAAGGTATCCACCAAGGGCGGCACTACCACAGGCTTCGGGTCTTTCTGCCGAAGGTAGCGGGCAAGGCGTTGTCTCTTGGGGTCAAGCTCTTCAGCATCCCACCCCATATTCTCCTGGATGTGCCTCATGATCTCCGCGAATGAGGGATCATCTGGAGGAGACCTGGGTAGGTCATGTGGGTCCAGAGAAAGAATACTGATGGGAGAAGGAGATTTGAAGCGCCCTGAGGTGTCAGCTCTAGACTCCTCCCCAGACGGGGTGTACCGGTGTCGTCTGGGTCTCTTGGGACTGGGTGACCCTGAGGTGGATCTGGAGGGAGGTCTTCTCCTTTCTGAGGATCTGCCCTGAGGAGGTGGTGTTTGCTCCTTGGGGGTTGGCGACCATCCTACGGGCCCCTTGGGTGGAGGAGGGGGCGTAAGCAGTGAAGGAGTAGGAGGAGACAGAGTCTGAGTAGGAGAAGGACGTGTGGCGACCACATCTTTTCTGATGGTGTCCCACCAGAAGGTAAAGAGCTCCTTTACATCTGCCAAGTTCATGCCCGACGATGAGCCCGGCGCCGGTGGCCTGTCGCTGGGGTCGGGCATCGGGTCCTCGGGGGTCTCCAGCTCCGGGGAAGGTTCCCGTGGGAGCCCGGCGTCTCTGGTGTCGCCCGCCTGGTCCTCGGGCTGTGTGGTATCCTCCTCCGACGAGTCCTTCCGACCAGCGTCAGCCGGCGACGGTGGTGCGGTCCTCTTCTCTGGGGTAGCCAACGTTGGTCCCCTGGCCGATGCCCTCGGAGGCGAACGCCTGGCCGGCGATGGGTGTTTTGGTGTCACCGGCTCCTGGGAGCGCCGGTGATGCTTGGCCAATGTCGGGTCCAACATCCATTTGAGGGACGTCAGGTCCTTGGTCTTGCGAGAAACCGGATCCAACCCACGTGAAGGCTGGGAAACCGACCTGGTGTCGGAGTCCCGCCTGCGGGAAGAAGACTTATGATGCTCCCCAGACTTCGATGAGGCCTTAGATGGAGTGGAAGAGGCAGACGGCCTGGAAGTCCTCAGGGGTTGCAAAGAAGAGGAACTGCTGGAGGATCTGACCTGAACCGGGGGAGGCTGCGATTGAGTCCTGGAAGGAGAGTGGTCTGATCGCGAGCCAGAGCTTCGGGAGTCCAAGGCCCTCGCAGGGGACCTGGGCCTTTCCTTCTCCCGGTGTTTGTGGGTTTTACCCAACAACTCCCCCCTGAAGGAAGGTTCTTTATCCATGGTTTTCAGTTTCTCCTCTAAGAGAAATGCTTGAAGGGCCTTCTGGCGGCGGATTCTGGTGCGACTGTTGAAGCCCTGGCAGAAGGAGCAGGCCTTAGTGTCATGTTCCGGGCCTAGGCAGCGCACACAGGCCAAAAGTGGATCCTTTAAGGGGATCTGTTTTCCGCAGGCACACTTCGATGGGTGACCCTCCCGCGAGGTAGTTGGAGAGGACATCAGTTGAATTCAAAGTCGTGAAGAAAGACAAAATCGTTGTAGCTCTAAAGGTTGTTGCACGCTAGAAAAGGACCGAGAGGCCGATACTGGCGATGTCGACGGCAGGAAAAGAAATACAGGTTACTCACCTGTAACAGGAGTTCTAGGAATGGTATATGTTGTTCATCCCCACTTATTGGCAGGTTCCTTGCCGCTTTAAATCTTGCCGGAAGGTCTTCGTGGCTCCTCCCACCCACCCGGTGGTAAAACTCGGCTCCGCCCCCATGACGTCCAGATCTAGCCCGCTGGAAGCCGGTTGTAGCGTCCGAGCTGGGGAGGGGTGTAGGAGTAGATGAACAACATAACCATTCCTAGAACTCCTGTTACAGGTGGGTAACACCTGTATTCTAGGACATGGATATGTTGTTCATCCACACTTATTGGCAGACTCCTAGCAGTTCTCCGGAGGAGGGAGGCAAGGCACACCCTTACTTAGGTAGAAAGACTGGAGAGCCAGGCCCCGAACAGCACCCGGCGTGACCCAAGGTGCGATGTGGAAGGAATGGTAAAGCCTGCTTCCGGGCAGAAGCCCTGCGGATATCCGGACCAGAGTATCCTCGGAAGCAGCCACCGATGCAGCGGAGGACGAGTAAAAATGAGCACTTATCCCTCTGGAAGGCTCCATGCCTGCCCGCCTATAGTGGAGACCTATGCAGGGGGTGACCCACCCACTCGTCATCCACTTGGCTGCAGGTCTGCCAGATGCGGCTTCAGTGTAGATGACAAACAGCTGGCGAACCTCTCCTGAACTTCAGCTTTACGCTCCCTAGGTAGGGGAGCGTTAAACAGGTTCCTATGGAACCTATATACGGCCTCCGAGGTGTGAATGGGGATGAACCCCGGCAGAGGCAATACCCCCGAAGGGAAGACTCCGCCACCGCCTTCGGAAGGACTTCGGGTGGGGCGCAGGACAACCTAGTCCCTGTGGAAGACCAGATAGGGAGATTTAAAGGAGCGCCTGGAACTCTCCCCACCTTCTGGATGGCAGAATAGCCCCAAGAAGGTGTTCTTCCACAACAGGTGGGGGGAAACTCGCACCTGTGCAAAGGTTCGGATGGCTTGCTCGTGAGCTAAGCCCATACCAGCAAGGATCCCACAGAATGGGGATACTCTCCCCCAAAGGGGAGGCGTGATCGAGGCCTAGAAGTGCCAGACCACCTATTCTGCGCCACCGACTGCCTTCCGGCCCGCGCCCGGAAGACAGGGGTGACCACAGAAGCACCTAGAGGGTTGTCGGCCCAAGCCGTAATTCAAAGAACAGACGCAGATGGTCCAAAACGCTCGCCCAGGGACGGGAGTGGGCCAGGCCCTATCCCATCGTCAAATGGAGAACTTTTCCAAAGAGGACGAGCATTAATTTTGGCCGACTTCTAGCAGGACTCCTCGAAGTCGAGGACCCTGCCAAAGGACCCTAGGCCTGGCCCCTAGCCACACAGGGACCGGGCCTACAGGTGTAGGGATTGAAGGTCCAGAAGGAAAACCTTCCCCTGAAAAGGAATCAGGACTGGGCGGACTAGAAGCCGCCACGGGAGCCTGCGGCCGAGACTGAGGAGAGCTGGATACCAGAGCTGGCAATCCAGTCTGGGGCTACCAGCATCACCTGCGCCCAGTCCCTCCTTGCCTTGCCTGTAGGTCAAGGGAAATGGGGGAGAGGCGCGGAAGGGCCTGGGGTCCATGGCCCTGACGGCATCCCCTACAGCAGACCTTGCTGAGGGGGCGGGCATAAAGCAGTCTTGGCCTCGTATTCTCCCTGGAGGGAGGAGGGAGGAGATCCTGTGCTACCTCTGGCAGGAAAAAAAACACTCATGAGGCGCAGCCTATGTCCGCTTAGGGCAGTGGCCGGAGGAATTGGAGGCTCTGCCATCAGAAGGCTGGGAACCCGCCTCAGACTCGCTGAAAACCCAATGCGGAGAACCTCCTTACGCCGAGGCAAGGGGTTCGACCGAACCTGGGAGGGCAGGTAGCACAAGGTTGTGGTGCTGTCTGGATGGACTAAAACCACTAGACCCCGCACAAACGGAGCGAGCGGTGCAAGCTAAGTGGACCGCCTGGAGCTCCAGCGGGTAGAGAGGACATCGGGACTCCCGAAAGGGCCAGAGGCGAAGCACTCTGTATTCCCCTAGATGGACACCCCCATCCATCTGAGAAGCATTGGTCGGAGAAGACCGTCGACCCAGGAGGGACGAACAGGATATACGTTCCACTAACTCCCGGGCTGTAGTCACGAACTGGTCCGAGGAACGCAGCACTGTGACCACTGGCAGGCCCGTCCCACTAGGGGAACTCAGCCGCCAAGAGCCTGGGAGGTGCAGGAGATCCCGGAAGGGCACAATTACCCAGCCAACCTGACTGGGTAAAGGAGGAAGAACCTCAGCCCTGTCCGCCCGGAGCCGGCTCGGACTCAAGAGTCGAGCTAGTCCGGAGAAACCTCACCCGCTAAGGCACGAGTTCCAGCGTGGTTCCGGTGAGGGAGACCAGTGTAAGCCTGGAAGGTATTAATCAGGCCGCCATCCGGTGTGGGGTTACGCCCGACCTGATTCACGCTCGCAGAAACCGCGGAGCAGAGAATCTAAGGGGTCCCTCAAGAACGGACGGAACGGAGGAAGTATGTCCTGAGGCCCAGGAGGAAGCCATCACGCCTGATCTGAGGATGGGAAACTGGCAGAGGGACCATCTGTCGTGCCAAGGATGGGGCTAAGCCCCATCCGCTTGAGGCCAGGAACACCTGACTCGAACCCGGGTCAGAAGGAGGCCCACCACCTTCCTCACCACCTCTAATTAGGGGCCAGTAGTTGGCTCAGCAGTCCGATGTGAGAGTCTGTGGGCCCAAGATCCCCACATGGGGCAGCGGCTCAAGAGGAAACCTGTTCTCAACCTATACCTATAGGGCTTTCCTTAGCACCACCTAAGAGGAAGAGGTGCGGAGCCGCCCTCCACGGGAATGCCCGGCAGGGGCGACGGGCTGGGGACAGCTCCCCTTTAGCCCATCACTGAGCAGGCTGATGGAGGAAGAGGCCGAGGGGCCTCGGACCCTACTCTGCTTCCTTTTGAGGAAGACGCTGGTCTGGCAACAGGCCGCCCAGCGCATGCCTGTTGGCCCTCGAGCTGGGCCGGTCAAGCCGCAGGGGTAGGGGGGCCAAGGGGCTTATGCAAAGGCTGAGGGCTGCCCTTGTCCCTCCGGGCGGGATTGACCGAGTCCGGAGTGGCATCGGACTTCTCGGGCCCCTGGATATGTCCCTCCACTCCAGGGCCGAAGAGGTCAGTCCCCAGGAAGGAGATGTCCACCAACTCAAGCTAGGTTTCCAAGGAAAAGGAGGATAACCTCAGCCACGCCCTGCGGCGCATGGCCACTGCGGCCGCCACCAATCTGGCACAGGAATCGCCCAGATCCAGAGCCGACTGAAGCTGCTGTTTCGCCATCACCTTACCCTGGTCCCGAACCCGCCGGACCGTGGTCCGTAGGTCGGCTGGAAGATGAGGAAGGACCTCGTCCAGGGAGCCCAAAAGGGCGTGGGAACAGTGTGCCATCAGTGCCGCCGAGCTGGCCTGACAGAGGCTAGGGAGGCATAGGCGTGAACCCTGCGCCCGACGAGTCCATCCTTCTGGATTCTTTGTCAGGGGCCTATCCACGTCCCTAGTGTTTCCAAAACATTGAAAACATTGTCGGTGACTACCCCTTCAGCCGAGGGTGCTCCGAGCGGGCAGAGAACCCGACAGGACAGGGTACTTCTGGCCACCCTGGCGAGAAGGCGCAGGAGTAGGAAGTGAGCCGCCGCCAGAGCTCCAAGGCTGGGCCCACGATAGCCTCAGCCACTGGGAAGGTCTCCGAGAGAGAGAAAGAGCCCTTCCGGTTCAGAATCTGTTGGCAGGATGCCCGCTTGGAACGGCCCGAGCTGTATTCTGGTGAATTCCAGATGAGCGGGAGGAGACCCAAAGAGGACGATGGGCTGTCGTCCACAGAATGTTCCGGGGAAGACCATGGGTCCTCCTGCAAGGAAACATCTTGGAGCCGGGTCAGGCTCCGAGTTCGCGTGCAGCCGCCGCAGGCCTGAGTTGGCTTCCTTCACCGCCGAGGGCGGGCGGGAGTGAGGGGACTCGGTGACCCGCGAAACAGGTCATGGTCCGCCCGGGTTCTCTACCGATGGCGGAGGGGCAGCGAGGATCGGGCGAGCAACCGGCCCTGAAGAGGGCTCCTCGATTGCCTCGAGTGGCTGCGCTGGCCGACCGGGCGGCGCTGCTTACTAGCCGGAGAATGAATCGGGGTCAATTGACTTCAGACCTTCGCATCTGCCGCCACATAAGTTCCTCGTAGCGTCGGCGTCAGCGGCGTCCGGGCCTCCTCATCCGGAGGAGGGGGGACAAGGAAGACCGGACTCCGTGCCCCGACCGAGAATGCCGAGGTCAGCGTGAGCGCTAGACCGAGAGGAGGACCGAGACTGAGACCTGAATCTCTCGGGAAACCGAGGCAGGCTGGAGAGGAGCCGGAGCGCCCCGCTCCTCCTCCAGTTCGAGAATTTGCCGAGGACTGTCGACCCAAGGGTACCGGGAGACCTCAGCCTCCACCGGGAAACCGGCGAAGGAAATGCGGCACTAGCAGGAGACAGCTCTAGATGGCGTGCCGAGGCTCGGCAGGTCGTGGAGGTCCTGGCGGCTGACCTCATGGGGACACCGTGAGGCCAAAGGCCAAAGCCGCATGCTCGACCGAAGCCGGCATCGCATCGCTACAGGAAGGGACTTTTCCTCGTCCCCGTGGGCCGACGAAGGGATTCCCGCCTGCGGCCCTGGAATTGGGCCGAGGGAAGGTCCCAGGGTCCCTCTCCTCTCAAGGAAAGAGACTGACCGAGCTCCTTGAGCGAGAAGCTTGAATGAGTAGAACCCAAGGACAGCGGAAAAACGCCACAACCGAGGAAGAGGGAGAGGTGGAGCCGCCTGCCCGGGCGCAATCGAGCTGCTCGAACAGTCAAGCGGACGCCTCGACGATCGAAGGAGTTTTCCGGAGCGGAAAAACTACCAGAAGTCCAAGCTCTTAACGGCCGCTCATGGTCCTCCAGAGAGCTGGCCAAAGAGTACAACAAACTGCAAAGCTGGAGGATCATGAACCAGGTCAACGCAGTAAACGACGTGGAGTGCGGGACCTCCTGGAGGAAAAACGGCACCTCCCGGGCCGGAAGGATTGAGCCATCACTGCGAAAGCGTAGGAAGAAGATGTCAAAATTCTTCTAAAAGATTTCAAGACCGAAATTTCCAGGGAACTAGTCGAACGTAGAGCGCTAAGGAGGGAACCTGAGCTTCCAAGCGGTAAGGAAGATCTGGCGTCATGGGGCGGAGCCGAGAGTTTTACCACCCGGGTGGGTGGGAGGAGCCAGCTTGAAGACCTTCCGGCAAGATTTAAAGCAGCAAGGAACCTGCCAATAAGTGTGGATGAACAACATATCCATGTCTCTAGAACTGAGGATTATGGGGGGACCGCCTCCTTATCTACTACGCCTGATGTCGGGGGCAGGACCGATGTCGGAGGCAGTCCCCGCTGAAGACTGCTAGCTAAAAATTTCCGAGGAGTCCTGATGCCTGTCGGCTTCAGTCCTAATGGTGTAACCTGCTGCAAGAGCTGTATCTCGAAGTAAGATCGTCTTCAATCTAAGATTCTCCCACCCACCCAGGTGGTATCCTCCCCAGCTCTGCCCTGTGACATCAGATCTTGCACGCTGGAAGCAGAGATCTGTGTGCCACTTGCCAGGGGAGGTCGGGTGGGTTATGTGGACGTGCACCATATACCACTCCTAGAACTACAGATACAGGTGAGTAACCCTTATTTTCAGGGGCGTGGATACGGTTAACTATCCACACTTTGGCAAACTCCTAGCAGTTCTCCAGGAGGATGGAGCATGATGCACACCCCTACTTAGAAAAAAGGGACTGGAGAACTGATATCCCAAACCAGCATCCTGGCATGACTCAAGGTCGATGTGGTAGTGGGAAATGAAGGTGTGTGCTGACTTCCAGGTAGCAGCACTGCAGATTTCGTTGGACGGGGACGTACCTGGAAGCAGCCGAGGCAACAGTATGTCTGGTGGAATAAGCCCTAAGCCCTACAGGAAGCTCCCTACCATCCAACCCATAGCAGAGGTTAATGCAGGATACAATCCACCCGCCAACCGTTCCCTTAGCTGCCTGTCTGCCAGATGCAGCTTCAGCATGGGTGACAAAGAGCTGGCGAACCTCTCCCCGACCTCCAGCTGTGCGCTCTGTGTAATAAGTGAGTGCTCACCTCAGGTCTAGTGTATGGAGCCTGTGATGGCCTCCGAGGCTGGACTGAAGTATACCAAGAGACTGATCACCTGGTTAAGGTGAAACTCTGGGTTGGGGCGGAGGACAACCATGTCTCTGTGGAACACCAAGTATAGAGACTCCACCAAGAGTGCAGTCTCCCACGACAGGTGAGAGATGTCACACCTGTGGCACTGGTTCAAATGGCTTACCCATCAGCACTGTCAAGACCAGCAACATGTCCCACGGTGGTGGCGGTTCAAGTACCAGCAGGTACAGGTGGTCAAGGCCCTCAAAGAAGCACCTGACCATTCTGTCCTGCGCCACCACTGCAATACCAGCCTGTGCTCGGTATGCCGAGACGGCTGCCAGGTGCACCTTGAGGGTCATCGACCTCAGGCCTGACTGGGAGAGGGACCACAGGTCATACAGAATGCTACCAAGAGGGTAGGACAGAGGGTCTAGCTCCCTCTCCTGGCATCAAATGGAAAAGCACTTCCATTTGAAGGCATAGTATTGGTGGGTTGATCACTTACAGGAACCTTCCGCAACCTGGAGAACCTCCTCAGAGAGACCTAAAGCCTGGAACTCTAGCCGCTTAGGAACCAAGATGTCAGTTGCAGGAACTGAAGGTCCGGGTGGAACATCTTCCCCTTGTGACAGGACAGCAGGTCCGGTTGAAGAGGCAGCTGCCATGGAGAGCAAGTCTGGGTGAAAAGGCAGCTGCCATGGAGGCCCGCTGCTGCTGAGGCGATCTGGGTAGAACTAATGTGGCCAGTCTGCGGCTACCAGGATCACCTGCGCCCCGTCCCACCCCGCACTGACCAACACCCAGTGGATCAATAGAAGGGAGAGAAGGCGTAAAAGAGGCTAAGGAGGGGGGTCCATTGCCTCACGAAGGCATCCCCCATCAGTGTCCCACACTTAGAGGGGGCAGGCACAGAACAGCCTCAGCTTTGCGTTCTCCCAGGAGGCAAACAGGTCGACCAGGGGAGTGTCCCACCGAGAGAAAGCAGTTATGTAAGAACTTACCGTAGATCTTTGAGAGGAGCTCTTGCAGCAGGCAATGCCAGTAGGACTGAAGCCACCAGGTTCCAGGACCATACGAAAAACTTCTAGCTAGCAGTCTATCATGGGAGACTGCCCCCCGCCAGCATGCTGACATTCGCCTATCCTATAAAAGGGGGCAGTCCCCCAGACTTACCTCAGTTCTCCTGCCAGAGATCCCAGCACAGTAAGTAAAAGGAGAACTGAGGTGGTTACTCAGAGCTGAGGAAAAGCAGAATAAGTACAAAGGAGAAAACACTATCAAGAGTAAGGAGTGAGGGAAAAGCAGCACCTGCTGCAAGAGCTCCTCTCAGAAAGCTACTGTTATGGTAAGTTCTTACATAACTATACTATCTTAGTTCGAGGGGGCTCTTGCAGCAGGCAACACCGGTAGGACTGAGTCCCAAGCAGTACCAGAACTGGCCGAAGTCAGCCAGGAGGAGGCAGAAGGCAACAGCAAGAGGCTCGTGAAAGAAAGACCTTAAGAATGGCTAGGCCGAAATTGTCCCTGCGCCTAGAGGCAATGTCCAGACTGTAGTGACAAACAAAGGTGTAGATAGAGGCGGTAGAGGCAGCCATACCTCTGGTGGAGTGGCCTTTCACCACCCCTGGCAAGGGCTTGCTGTACTTATGGTAACAGTAAACAGTGCAATTAACCAACCATTTCAACAAACACTGTTTTGAAAGGGGTGCCTCTCTCTCTTGAAGGCAAACGAAACAAACAACTGGTCAGTCTTTCTAACAGCCTGGGTGCAATTTGTGTAATAATGAAGCACCCTGTGAACATCCAAAGTATGCAGCAATTTATTTAATTATTTAACTTTTGTTAACCAGGTAAGTGCAATGAGCCAAGGCCCTTTTTCATGCACGAACAGGGACCATATAAAAAACAGTCAAAGCGTTACATTTAAACAAAATCAGTACAATACACACAACAGATATAACATTAGAAGTATAAACATATGCAACATACTAACATAGCAAGGCCTCTCTCTGATTAGAATACTCAGGGATATTAACTGGTAGGTTGATGGATTGGGTTTAAAATAAACTCAGACACCAGCTTAGGTAAAAATTTAGGACTAGTGCGCAGTCATTTACTGAGAGAATTGGAATTACAATCCTTTGAGTCAGACTCTTTTGCAAAGGCTCCATGTCAGTACAGGAAAGCACAAACAATAAATTAACAGTAATACATAGGTCCCTCAGCACAGTGTATTTACATTACATATTAGTTACCGTCTCAAAGGCCTGGGAAGAACCCAGAGTCACAGTTGTGAGGCAAGTCTGGTTACAGAAATTCAGAGGGTCGTAAACAGAACACTGAGTCAGAATGAAATTACAGCTGGACAGTGGGAACTAAGGATGTAGTCATAGGATAAGCTAGGTCTTTAGCCATGATTGTGCTATCTTTGGTGAACTGACAATGGGGAGGAGTATTAGCTACAGCCGCAGGTATCAGACTCAGGGAGAAAGTTCATAATACCAGCTTTGAATTGTCCCAGACTAGGGGCCTGGGAGATGGAGGGTGGTAGGTCGTTGAGCTACAGGGGAGCACGATAATGGAAAGACCTTTGCCATAGATAGGTCCTGCATTGGGGAACTAGGAGGGAGGTACTGGTACAGCGCCTAGTGGCCCATTTATGTGATACTGGCTGAATGAAGGGGTGGAGACCTATGGGGGTTAACTTCATAAGTATTTTTTTGGCTTGGAGGCATGTGTGGTACTTAAGCCTCCCTTCGAAGGTCAGCCAGCCTGCAAGCTTGTAGTGCTGGCATGTGTGGGTTAATCTATCGCAGTCAGTGACCAGACGGCAAGCTCTGTTGAGAGCTAGGTTGATGCAGTGTAAGGTGGTTTGGTCTGCGATGCCGCAGATTACAATGCCGTAGTCCACCAAAGAGAGGACAGAGCAGGATACAGTGAGACGCAAGGCCTGAGGGGGTGGGCAGTGCTTATGTCTATATAAAATCCCCAGTCTGGTGTTTACAGCGGAGGAAAGGTGTTGAATATGCGTGGTAGGTGAGGGATGTGTCCAGGGTGACGCCTAGGTATTTGAAGGTAGAGACCTGTTCAAGAAGGAGGCCCTGCGCGTTGGCTATGGTAAGGAGGGCGCTAGAGAGAGGGCTTTGATGATGGGCAAAGATCATGGCCTTTGTCTTGTTGTAGTTGAGTATCAGGTGATGCTCAGTGAACCAGGATTCTAATTCTTTATAAAAACCTTGTAGGGCAGATTGGAGGGAGTGAGGATGGGGGTGTTCCAGAAAATGACTGCGTTGTCTGCTTAGAGTAGGAGCTTCCCACTACAGGCTTGAAGGAGGGAGTTTAGGAAAAGAGTGAAAAGCAGTGGCCCTAGAATAGACCCTTACCGGGGACACCCGTTAGGACTGGTTTAGTGGAGGAGAGAGTGGTGCTGATTTTGACCTGTTGCGTCCGGTCAGAAAGAGTCTTTGAGCCAGGAGATGGTCTCAGGGGGAGAAATGGTAGGAGGGAAGGGAGTGGAGAAGTAGGGCATGACTGACTGTGTCAAATGCTTTTGTCAAGTCGACGTAGATTGCACCTGCTACAGAGCCCTGATCCAGGGTTTCATGTATGTACGATGTAAATTCGAAGAGAGCAGTTGTAGTGCTGTGACCCCTCCTAAAGCCATGTTGTTCTTGGCAGAGCAGATTAGTTTTGGCTAAGTAGTCTGTGATCTGGTCCGACACGATTTTTTCGAGAGCCTTTGAGAGCGGGGTAGGATCAAGATGGGTCGGTAACTGCTAGGGGAAGTGGGGTCACCACTCTTCAGAATAGGTGTTATAATTCCGTTTTTCCATTGAGTGGGGAATGGTCTGAGGTGTAATGACCAGTTGAGTATTTTGGTAAGATGTGGCAAGGTCACATCCAGCATTAGGCGGAGAATTTTGAGGTCAAGGGAGTTGGTGCTATAACGCGAGTTTGCCAAGGCTTTAAATAGGTAGCTCATGGCCTCCCTGCAGGAAGCGATGCGCAGCCGGAAGGGAGGGGGGACCTTAGAGCCCGAGTTGTCCAAGGGGCAGTTAGGGACCGGGTCAAAGTAGTTATGCGGGAGTATGTGACTAAGGTCCGAGAAGGTGGTGTTTAGGGTATTGGAGATGCTACCTCCTGTATAACACTATGCTAAGTAGTACCAATTCAAAACTGTGTCATGATGATAACCATGTCTGTAACCACTGTTCCTGTAACCACCTCATGATGTAACAAACAATGTATTCAAAAGTGTTTTGTCTTTTTTTTCTACACTGTATCTTATCTAGTATTGTTATCCCGTGTCGCCCCTGAAAAAGGGACCTTCGGGGCTCAGTGGGCCTACCCCGTCACCAAAATTTAATAAATAAATGGTATCTGAATCCTGGGATAAGGCCCCATTGACTTGAAGCTGCGTAGGGGCATGGGAGACAGTTTTCCCGTAGAGCTCCTTAATATTGTTCCAGAAGATTTTCCCTGAGCCCCATGTGGTGGTGAGGGACTGCCTGTAGTAGTTTGTCTTTGCTTGCCTGATGGCCCAGGTGCAACTGATGCAGAGATACCGTCTTTGTGAAAAATCAAGTAACGCTCTTTACACAGCTCGGAATTCCACCGAGCAGAAGTAACAGCAACTAAAAATAATGCTTTCCACAACAGAAAGCGTAGCTCACAACTCGCGGCCGGCTTAAAGGGAGGCAGAGTGCGCTTTTCCAACATGAAAAGAAGGTCCCATGGAGGGACGGAGTCTTGAATGGGAGGCTTCAAATGCAGGATACCCTGCAAAAATGTGTGGGATACCTCCAGCTGGGCAACAGCTTTGCCCTCAACAGGTGCATGGTACGCAGGGATGGTGGAAACGTGCACCTTAAGGGAGAAGTACCCTAGGCCTGAGTCCCAAAGGGAGAGCAGGAACTCCAAGATCAGATTCGTTGGACAGGTGAAGGGATCCAGGTGGCAAACAGCGGCCCATAGAGAGAAGCGCTTCCACTTCATGGCATAGCTGGCTCTAGTGGAAGGTCTTCTAGCAGCCACCAGGACATCAGCGACCCTGGAAGAAACCCCAAAGCTGGCAATAGCCAAGTCTGCAGGAGCCAAGCATGTAAATGTAGAGACTTGAGCTCGGGATGGACCAGGGTGCCCTGCTCCAGGGAAAGCAAGCCGGTGCACAGGGGCAAGAGTACTGGAGGTTCCACTGCCAACTGCTGCAGAAGGGGGAACCAAATCCGACATGGCCAGTAGGGAGTTATGAGAATCATCTCTGCCCCCTCTGACTGAAGCTTGAGAAGAACCCTCTGTAGGAGCCGGAAAGGAGGGAAGGTATACACGAACCTCCCATTCCAAGAGAGGGACAGTGTGTCGAACCATAAAACTCCAGGCCCTGGATTGAGCAAGCAGAAAAGCAGCAGTTTTGCGTTGAGTGGGGATGCAATATGGTCCAACTCTGGACAGCCCCACCTGTCGAAGAGATCTTCGACCACTGAGGGAAGGAGTTACCACTCGTGAGTCCTTGACAGAGACCAGCTTAGACTGTTGGCCAGGGCATTTTGGTCACCCGGAACATGGACAGCAGTGAGTTACACACCGTGCTCGATGGCCCAGTATCAGACCCTCATTGCCTCCCAACAAGGGGGTAGGAATGAGTGCCCCCCTGCTTGTTGATGTAGTATTCTACAGACATGTTGTCCGTCTGCACCAGCAGTGGGCCGGGAAGAATGTGGATCTGGAAGGCCTGCAGAGCATAAAGAACTGCTTGCATCTCCAGCACACTGATGTGGAGATGCTGCTTAGACTTGGACCAGGTCCCCTGGGTCTGACAGTTGGCCAAGTGAGCACCCCAGCCCACACCTGAGGCATCTGTAGTAAGGGTCTGTTGAGGGGGCACAGCACGAAAGGGGACCCCTTGCAGGACACTGGTAGGGTTCTGCCACCAATCTAAGGTTCTCCTTCCTCCTCACTGGGTCGGAGACCATTACCGGCTGATCCAGTTCGTCTGTACGTTGATCCCACTGAACCCGAAGGGTCCACTGAAGAACCCTCATATGCAGATGGGTCAGGGGAAAGTACAGTTACGTAAGAACTTACTGTAACAGTAGATCTTCGAGAACAGCTCTTGCAGCAGGTTACATCATTAGGACTGAAGCCGGCAGGCGCCAGGACCCCACGGAAATTTTCTAGCTATCAATATTCAGCTGGGACCGCCTCCGACATCGGTCCCACCCCCGACATCAGGCATAGTACATAAGGAGGCGGTCCCCCAGAATCCCCAGTTCTCCAGCCAGAGACTTCCGGCCGCTACATGACATCAGAGGAGGAGACTGAGGATCCGCCATCAAGTGACAATCAGAGTGGTGTTGAGAACACCTGATCCTAGCAGAAGGATATCAGAACAAATTCTACCTCCAGCGGGGATGGTGGTGGTGGGGGAGTACCAGCTGCAAGAGGTGTTCTCGAAGATCTACTGTTATGGTAAGTGCTTACGTAACTGTACTATCTTATTTCGAGAAACAGCTCTTGCAGCAGGCTATACCATTAGGACCGATTCCCAAGCAATACTGGAAATCCCTCACCATTGGGAGGAGGGAAGGTAGAAATCACTAGTAGAAACGAAGCCTAGGACAGAAGTCCTTGAAGGACTGCTAGACCAAAACCTGCTCTTCGCCTCGATGCCACGTCCAGGCTACAATGCCTGATGAAGGAGTGCACAGTGCTCCAAGTGGCTGCTGCACAGATGGCTGAGGTGGACATGTTCTTTAAGGCCGCAAAGGAGGTAGCCACCCCCCCTTGTGGAATGACCCTTAACTGCGCCCGGTAAGGGTTTGTTATGCTTCTGGTAACAGAACATGATGCAATGTATGAGCCACCTGAACAGCGACCATTTGGAAACGGGAGCTCCCATCATACTGTGGGCGAAGGAGACAAAAAGATGGTCAGACTTTCGGTGGTGTTTGGTTCTGGTCAGGTAGTATCGAAGACACCTATGCACATCTAAAGTGTGCAACAGGGCCTTTCCTCGGTTAAAATATTTAGAAAAGTACACTGGTAAATCGATATCCTGATTAAGAGTGACAGCTGAGACCACCTTAGGCAGAAACTTCGGATTAGTCCGTAGGGATACCTTGTCCTGGTGGAAAACCAAATAAGGTTCTTTGCACATCAGTGTGTGAAGTTCAGAAATTCTTCTGGCCGAAGTAACGGCAACTAAAAACAACGTCTTCCATGTAAGGAGATGTAGCTCGCAATCCGCAGCTGGTTCAAAAGGTGACAGCGTAAGCTGCTCCAGGACAAAGGATAAATCCCATGATGGAATAGAATCCTTAATTGGAGGTCTAAGGTGGAGAACACCTCTCAGGAAGGCTCGTGCCGTGTCCAACTGAGCTATGGGACGTTGGCCTATAGGAATGTGATAGGCTAAGATGGCACAAAAGTGTACTTTTATCGAAGAGTAGGCCAAGCCTGTCTGAAAAAGAGACAGGAGGTAGTCCAAGACCGACTTTTCTGGACAATCCATTGGCGAAAACCCCCATGACTGAGCCCAGAGGCAAAATCTGCGCCATTTCATGGCGTAAGTAGCCGGTTTTCTAGCAGCTGCTAGAATGTCTGCTACCTCTTGCGAGACCCCGTATCACATAGAGGCTATGTCTCTAGGAGCCAGGCGTGCAGGTTTAGCGAACAAAGGTCCGGACTGACCAAGGAGCCCACCTCCTGAGACAGTAAGTGAGAGCCGATTGGCAGAGGCACTGGAGGTTCCCAGGACAGGTGAGGTAGTTGAGGGAACCAGATCTGCCTGGGCCAAAACGGCACGATAAGTATCAGCGCCGCTTGCTCTCTGCGAAGTTTCAAAAGGACCCTCTGGATCAGCGGGGAGGCATAGAGGAATCTGCCCGCCCAGGAGAGGGACAATGCATCTGCCAGAAAACACCAGGCCTTGGATCTAGCGAGCTAAAATTGCAAGTTTTGCATTGTATGGGGATGCGTATAAGTCTAACTCTGGCGTACCCCATCTGTGAAACAGATCCTCTACTACCTCCTGGAGTAGTTCCCACTTGTGGACTCTGGCCTGAGAGTGACTCAGGCTGTCTGCGATGACGCTGTCCACCCCTGCGACATGAACGGCAATGAGGTTTGTGCCGTGTTGTAGAATCCAATCCCACACCCTCATGGCCTCTCTGCAAAGTGGGTAGGAATGGGTGCCTCCTTGTTTGTTGAGGTAATACATCACCGTGGAATTGTCTGTTTGTAACAGAAGAGTACATGGTGGGATCTCCAACTGGAAAGCCTGTAGAGAATGAAGAACTGCTCTCATTTCCAGGATATTTATGTGGATATGAGTCTCTTGGGCTGTCCACAGGCCCTGGGACCTGACACCGTCGAGGTGTGCTCCCCTCCTGAGCCCTGAGGCATCTGTGGAGAGCGTCACAATTGGAGATGGCGCAATGAAGGGGACCCCCACCAACAGGTTCTTTGAATCTAGCCACCATTGCCAATCCCGGATTACGGCCTTCGTGATCTGAACTGGGAGCTGCACATGGTCTTGCTTCTGATCCCATTGGACCCGTAACACCCACTGGGTCACCCGCATGTGGAGACGGGCTAGCGGGACTGTTGCAATGGCTGCAGCCATATATCCGAGCAGGCACAGGACCTGTCTGTCTGGGATGGTCCTCTTTGCCAAAAAGTCCCTAATGAGGGATCTGATGTGTTCCGCTCGGTCCCGGGGCAGAAAAGCTTTCCCCTGGACGGTGTCCAGAACTGCGCCTATGAACTGCAGAATCTGTGACGGAACCAGGCGTGACTTCTCTTGATTGATAATGATGCTCAATGTCTCTAACAGAGACCAAGTACAATGAATGGCGGACATCAGGGCCTCCTGAGAGGGCGCCATGAGAAGCCAGTCGTCCAGGTAGGGGAAGACGTAATGGTCTTGTCTCTTCAGAGTCGTTGCTACGACCACCATGCACTTCGTGAATACCCGAGGTGCCGATGACAGACCGAAAGGGAGGGCTCGGAACCGATAATGGTGACCCTGAAACTTGAAGTGCAAAAACTTCCTGTGTGCTTGAGCGATGGGAATATGCAGGTAAGCATCCTTCATGTCCAAGGACACTAGAAAGGCGCCCTGCTTAAGCATGGGTATCAGACCTGGAAGGGTCACCATGCGGAAGCGTTGGTATAGGACCGAAGCATTGAGGTCGCTGAGATCCAGTATCGGACGGAGGTCCGCTGTCTTCTTGGGAACCAGGAAGAAGTGAGAATAATAACCTGCACCTCTTTGGTTCCGCGGTACGTGCTCTATAGCTTCTTTTCTGAGAAGCGCGAGCACCTCCTGCTGTATGAGCAGGGCTTGCTGACCCGAATAACGGGAAAGCAGGGGAGGTCTTGATGGTGGGTGGTCGGGAAATTCGATGAAGTGACCTTTCTTGACCATTTGGAGAACCCACTGGTCGGCGGTAATCGACTGCCACCCTGAAAAGTGGCGAGTGATCCGACCCCCGACCTTATATGCCCGTTGATCCAGAGAAGGGGCAGGGGCCGGGAAGGAGTCATGCTGTGGCAGCACTGGTTCTTGCAGGCTGCGCCGGTTTGGTGTAACACTGGCCTCTGCCTGGGGAAGACTTAGCCTGGGCTTTACAATGGAAAGTGCCCCTTTGTTGCTGGCCGGAACGTGGCTGCTGCCATTGTTGCCGGCTGCGAAAATGGTTCTGGTTCCTATGAAAGGAACCAGGCCTTGATCTGTACATAGCTTGTATGGATCTAACTGCTTTCCCGGCATCCTGGAGCTTGGTGATAACCTTCTATGAGTGTTCACCAAATAGGACTTCGCCATTGTATGGGACATCAAGAATATTGTTCTGTACGTCCGGGGTAAAGCCGGAGACACGGAGCCAGGAGTATCTCCGGAGAAAGACGTCTGAAGCTGCAGCTCTGGCAGAGGAGTCTGCAGAATCACATGCGGCTTGTAGCTCTTGGATTCCCACATCAGACCCTGTGCGGAGGAGGTTTAGGAGCTCCGCCTTCTGATCGTCATCTGGTAATTTGTCGACGAAGTCCTGGCCCTGTTCCCACAGGGCATTCTGAAACTGAACCATGTGAGATAGGTAGTTCAGGGACCTGATGGAGCATGTAGCAGTCACATATATGCACCTTCCCAGGTCATCCAACTGTTTGGATTCCTGGTCCGGTGGCTGTGTGCTCATATGCTGCAGTCGTTGGGACCGGTCATGAGAGGCTGTAATGACCAGGGAGTCAGCCAGAGATTGTTGTGCTAAGTACTGGTCCTCTTTCGGGGCCTTGTACAGGCGGTCAGCTTTCTTCGGCACAGCGGGGGTGAAGTGCGGACGCTTCCACGCAGCCTTGGTGACGTCCGCGAAAGTGTCCACCAAGGGTGGTACTACCACAGGCTTGGGATCTTTCTGCCAAAGATAACTGGCAAGGCGCTGTCTCTCGGGGTCGAGATCTTCAGAATCCCATCCCATGTTCTCCTGGACATGCCTTATAATCTCAGAGAAGGAGGGATCATCCGGAGGTGACCTGGGTAGATTTTGTGGGTCAGGCGATGGGATGCTGGGTGGAGAAGGAGATCTGGAGATTTCAGAGGTATTCGATCTAGAGTCCTCCCCTGACGGAGTGTACAGACAACGTCTGGGTCGCTTGGGGCTGGGAGACCCTGAGGGAGATCTTGAGGGAGGCCTTCTCCGATCCTTAGATCTACCCCAGGAGGTGCATTATGCTCCTTAGGGGTTGGTGGTCGTCCTGTTGGCCCCTGTGGTGGAGGAGGGGGCGTAGGAGGTGAAGGAGTAGGAGGTTTTACAGGGATCACACCTTTCCGTATTGTGTCCCACCAGAAACTGAAAAGATCCTTGACCTCTTGAATGTTCATGCCCGACGACGGGCCTGGTGCCGGTGGTCTGTCGCCAGGGTCGGGCATAGGGTCCGCAGGTGTTTCCGGGGTGGGCGAAGGTTCCTGTGGAAGTCCAGCGTCCTCTGTGTCGACTGCCTGGTCCTCAGGCAATGTCGTGTCCTCCTCTGCGGAGTCCCTGTGACTGGTGTCCACCGGTGACTGAGGGGCATTCTTCGGCTCCGGCGAATGTGAGGCCGATGTCGGTCGCTTGACCGATGTCTCTGGGTCTGGCGAACACCTGGCCGACATCTGGTGTTTGGCCAATGTCCTCAGCTCCAGCAAACACCTGGCCGACTTCGGGTGCTTGGCCGATGTTGGGTCCGTCGTACGCTTTAGGGACGTCAGGTATTTTGTCTTCCTGGGTGGGGGATCCGGACCCCTGGGAGACCGATCTGGAGTCAGGGTCCCGACGTCGGACAGATGAGGAAGACTTGCGACGGTCAGAAGACTCAGATGAGGCCTGGGAGGGAGTGGAGGAAGCCGAAGGCCTGGAAGTCTTTATGGGTTGAAGCGAAGCTGAAGAACCGCCTATAGCCTTAATCTTAACTGGAGGGGGTTGAGAACGAGCCCTGGAGGGAAAGCAGTCAGATCGTGTGGAGCCTGAGCTATGCGAGTCCAAGGCCTGGTTAGGAGATCTGGACCTTGCCTTCTCCTGGTGCTCGTCCTGGTGTTTATGGGCTTTCGAGGAAGATTCACCTATGGAGGCAGGTTCTTTATCCATTCTGCTAAGTTCTTCTTCCAAAAGGTACTCCTGAAGTGCCTTCTGATGGCGGATCCTGGTGCGGCTGTTGAACCCCTGACAGAAGGAGCAGGCCTTGGTGTCGTGGTCTGGGCCTAAGCACCGCAGGCAGGATGAATGAGAATCCTCGAGGGGGATCTGTTTTCAGCAGGCACACTTGGAAGGGTGCCCCTCAGAAGAAGGAGTTGGAGATGCCCACATTAGTTTAGTAAAACTACTGAGAGAAGTTCTTAGTCGTCGTGTGCTACAGTAGGACTGAGATGCCGATGCTGGCGAGTCGACGGCGGGAAAAGAACTGGGGATTCTGGGGGACCGCCTCCTTATGTACTATGCCTGACGTCGCAGGCGGGACAGACGTCGGAGGCGGTCCCCGCCAAATACTGCTAGCTAGAAAATATCCGTGGGGTCCTGGCGCCTGCCGGCTTCAGTCCTAATGGTGTAACCTGCTGCAAGAGCTGTTTCTCGAAGTAAGATCCGTAGTTATAACCGCCACCATGTGCCCTAACAGGCAGAGGAACACTCTGGCTGGTATCTGACGGCTGGAGGATATTAGCCGGACCTGCGCTATCAAGCGTTATGCTCTGTCCACCGGCAGGAAGGCTCTGCCCTGTACTGAGTCCAGGACTACCCCAAGACACTGAAAGTGTTGGCATGGAGAAAGACAGAACTTTGGCAAACTGACTGTGATCCCTTGGGCCTGGAAAAGCCGAAAGGTACTTTCCAGGGTATGCAGCAAAGGCTCCCTGGAGGGGGCTGTCAACAGCCAGTCGTCAAGGTAAGGGAACACATAGAAGCCATGTCTTCTCAGAGCTGCAGCCACCACCGGAAGGCACTTGGTAAAGACCCGAGGTGCTGTGGAAAGGCCAAAAGGGAAGGCCCTGAACTGAAAATGGTCCCCCTGGAAGCAGAAACGGAGGAAGTGGCGGTGAGCCAGGAAAACCTGGATATGAAGATAGGTATCCTGCATGTTCAGGGAACAGAGCCAGTCCCCCTGTTTAAGGAGGGGCAACAGCCCCTGGAGAGTGACCATCCTGAAGCGCCTGTATTCTATATAGAGGTTCAGGTGGCTGAGGTCTAAGATCGACCTCAGGTCCCCTGTTTTCTAGGGGACAAGGAAGAAGTGGGAGTAGAATCCCTTTCCTCATTGAGCCGGAGGGACAGGCTTTATGGACTTTTTGCGCAGGATTGCCTGAATCTCTTCCAGGATGAGGTAGATGTGGCCCTGAGGGCAACTGGGGGGGGGGCAAGGAGTCAGGCAGCGGATCTGGGGTGGACATAGCAGCTGTGGGCACTCTAAGGGCCACAGGGGCAGCCGCTGCAGCTGATGAGGATTGTGCCATGTGCTTGAAGGGCCTTTTTGACTGCTGACCCTTGGAGGGCTGGTGAGAGGACCAATGAAAGGACTGACGCTGGGAAGACAGAGGCTGGGATCGGCAGAGAGAACGCACCAACCTTAGGGCCTTGCCCAATTATTGGAAGTGGGAGATAATGTCCTGGGCATCTCCCCCAACAAGACAGAGCTCCTAAAAGGGGCATCCAGAATTTTGGCCTCAATGTCAGGCGCAAAGCCAGATACCCTAAGCCATGAATGGCGGCGAAGGCAGATCCCTGCCACCGCCCCACACCCGGAGGTGACCACAGCGTCATATGCCGCCCTCAGTACATGGGTGCCCACATCCGACCCGAATTTCAGGAGTCAGGCAAACTGTGTTTTGGCACAATCCTTATGGAGGGTTTGAACCAGATCCCTCACCTGATCCCAGAGGGCATTCTGGTACTGTACCATATTGGCCCTATAGTCAAGTGACTGAATGGCAAATGTGGCAGAGGCATACATCCACTTGCCCATCTGGTCCAGTTGGCGAGACTCCTTGTCAGTGGGGCTGGTAGTGAGATGTTTGGGCCTCTTTGTACAGTCATGTGCCACATCTGTGACCACTGAATCTGCTGTGGGGTGCTCGCCAAAGGACGACTTGCCTACTAGCGCATGATAGAGGCAATTCATCTTCTTAGGCAAGGCAGGGGGTGGAAGAAGGGTGGTTCCATGCCACCTTAGTAACACCTTCGTAAGAGTCAATTAAAGGAGGCACCATCAAAAGGAGGGTCTACTTTTTCGGTAGCTATATAACCAGGCGATGGGGCTCCGAGTCAAGCTCCTCCGATTCCCATCCCATAAGGGATTGGATATGATGTATAACGTCAAAGAAAGTGGAGTCGTCAGGGGGAGACTTAGGGGTCTCCTTAGCATTCTCCTGACCTTCAGAAAAGCCCCTGGAATCTTCTGACGACTCTGAAGAGGAAGAAAAAGAGTCATCTCCAGACTGATCACTATCAGGGACTGGCGTCTTTCCAGTGGCAGAGACAGAGTGCTGGAAAAGACAGCAATGCAAGCACAGCTAGACAAAATTCCTTTGTCACACCCTGAAAGGTGAAGGAGCATGGCCTGATGAGAGACTCTCTCTCTAAGATCTACTGTTACAGTAAGTTATTGCATAACTTTTCTATCTTCTTCGAGGATATCTCATCAGGCCACACCTTTGGAATGAGACCAAAGCAGTACCAAAAGCTAACAGTCTGGGCAGCTGGAGTCTATAGGCTTATGACAGTAAGCCAAGCACAGCTCGTCTACGAGAGACAATGTCAAGACAGTCATGCTCAGTGAAGGTGTGGGCAGTACTCCATGTGGCAGCTGCACAGATTTCTGCAGTGGAAACATTCAGAAAACAAGCTACATGCCATGCCTCTAGTGGAATGATCAAGAACCACACCAGGAAGCTCCTTACCATATTTCCTGTAACAGAATGTAATACAATGTGCTAGTCATTTTGACAAGCACCGTTTAGAAACTGCTGAGTCGTCTTTTCCGGGGCAAACAAAACAAAAAGATGTGAGGTCTTTCATTTCCCCCATATGTGTTTGTGCCCCTGGGACCCTACGAACCACGCATGCAGTGTGCATGGGAATGACATGACGCTGGATACCAGCATGGTCCCTTCCACCCACCCCTGGCGATCGCCTGCCACCCACTCTGCTTCCCATTGGACCTCCACCTGATGGGAGGCGGAACCGGAGGGTGGGGTGAAACACTCATCCCTCCCTGGGAGAGGAGAGCCACCACGCGGCAGCTCAATCCTACCGGAGCTCATTCCTGAACTGGGTCGCCGGGCGCGGGTATCCAGCGCCCAGCACCACCGGCTGGTTCTACGAGGACTTTCTGCAGTCCTTTGTACGGTGTGTACAGTATCAGAGTATTCTGTGCACATCAAAGGTATGGAGCAATGCTCTCCCTGTGTTGCTCTTGTGACTTTGCTCATAACGGAGCACAGGTTTTCCGGATATAAAGGGAAGTAAAAAATCGAACACTCGTTCAGCTATTGTCTCTTGGATATTTCATTCCTTGAGTAACGCTTATATACTTATCTGGCAAACTGGCCACCCTGTCTAAAAGTTTAGCGTCAGTAATGTACGTGTAGCAGCAAAGAACCCTCCGTCATAGTTCTACAACGTAGCGGGAATTCTTTCATGAACGGACTGCATAATATGTGCCATGACGGCACAGGAAAGAGATGAAAACGGAGCTGCGTGCACTGGTTTACTGACGGGTGGCTTTGCACAAATGGTACTTGCTACAACTCAAGAATCCAATCCCCTATTAGGAGAAAGTGCTCCAGTTGAACAGCCATTGAGTGGTGAGTCCAATTCTAAAATGACTGTCCGTACGCTTAAGAAATTGGTGCTTAAAGGAAGGAGAATGTATTGGCACAAGATCACATTAGAAGCTTACTTGGCTGTGAAAAGAGTTCCGAGGGGACTTCGATTTACACAGAAGCCCTCGTGCGGGACTGACAATGCTGTCTTTATGACCAGATGGCACAATAACATGCAGGATGCTTCTATAAAAAACATTGAGTTAATTTTGGAATTTGCTGAACCGATGCTAGAAATTGAGAAAGTGGAAGCAGCCCTGCAAACAAGCGTTGAACAGAACAAACTGGACAAATTGAATAAAATGTTAATGGACAAAGTGAAAAAGTATAATGGACAAAGTGAAAAAATATGATGTAAAAATCAAAAAGCAAAAACAGAAAACGTTTTTGAGAGATGAGAGGGATTATCAAAACAATAGGGTGCTTGATTGGGGAATGAATGAAAAAAACTTCCTTAAAATCTATACTTAAGAGGTAGTGTGAATAATATGGAAATATTTGGGGAAGAAACAGTATTAGATTATACTACTGGTCCCTCTGACACAGATGGTTCGGAGCCCCCCCTCTGAAAGTGAATTGGGGGAACCAGAAATGGGACAGTCTACTGTTTATATCCAGGGGCAAGATGCAGCCAACGACAACGCAGAACGTGTTTTTAATACCAAACATTTCAAGGGAGGACGGCAGCATGGAAGAAGAGGCAGGAGCAAGTACTAATACAAAATGCTCTATATGCAGCAGGTATGCTGCATAACCACCACCCCCCTTACATATACACTCCCTTTGGAAAAATCTTCTGATAAAAAAATCTGTATCAGTAGTTAACATCTCTGATCATGTTTTGTCAGTTGCAGAATTGTCCGCTTTGGGAAAAGGTTTAACTTTTTGTCCATCCTCTGATATAGATTACTTTGGTACTTGAGTATATTTGAATAAACTCGGTAGAACTTTGACTTTCAAGTGTTTATTTGAAAATTATACTATCGATACACAGTCCAATGTAAGGCTGAATCCACGTTCTGAATTTTGCCCTAATTTGAACCCAGTGGTTTCTACTTTTATTCGTAAATGTGAGCTAGACCTGGAAAATTTAAAACAAACTCCTGCTGCAAGTGCTAGAAATAACTGCAGCAAGTAAGAAAGGTCAGCTATTAAGAGCCTAAGTGATAATAAAAGTATTGTCATAAAGGCTGCTGATAAGGGGGGGCGCAGTAGTGGTAATGAACAAAGTAGATTATACCACCGAAGTATTAAGGTTATTAAATGACACCTCTTTTTATAAAATTGTTTCAAGACAAATAGTGACAGCATTTAAAATAGAGATAGATGGTATGTTAAGCAATAGTTATGTGAGGGGTTATATCACTGATGTGATTTATCGCACTTTAACAATACAATGTCCCAAAATACCTGTGCTGTACATACTGCCCGAAATCCATAAAAGCATGTCACGACCCTCAGGTAGGCCTATAGTTTCTGGGCAAGGTTGGTTAACGGAGCCTCTCTCCCTGTATTTAGATCAGTTCTTACAACCACTAGCACAAAATCTTAGATCCTTTATCAAGGATTCTACGGAAATTGTACGATTAGCAGAAGATTTATGGATGGAACCAGAGTGGTATTTTGCTGTGATTGATGTGAACTCACTCTGTACGGTTATTCCCCACTTAGAGGGATTGATGCAGTGACGCATTTTTTAGAAACTAGAACAGAGGAGGAATGCACAGAAAATGCAAAACATTGTCTAGTGGATCTAGCCCGTCTGGTGTTACAGAAAAACATTTTTTTGTTTCAGGATAAACTATCATCAGATACAAGCCACAATTATGGGCACTGCTATGGCCCCTAGTTATGCCAATCTATCTGTGGGGAAATGGGAGCGTGATCATCTGTACAGTGCCGCCACAAATCCATATTTACATCTAGTGGATTTGTGACGGAGCTTTATTGATGATATTTTCATAATCTGGAAGGGAACAAGGGAAGAGTTTGGACTATTCATTAATTGGATGGAGCAAACCAGCAATTGCCTGGCTTATAAGTATGAGATTAATTTGACAACAATTAATTTCTTGGATTTGAAATTGTACAAGGATGGGAAGGGTGGAGTATGTACCACTCTATATCAAAAGAGTACAGACCGTAACAATTTGTTACGTTTTGAAAGCTGTCACCCCCACCATATGCGTTACAATATTCCTGAGGGGCAATTGGTTCGTACTTTGTGTAACTGCACAGAAAAAACAGAATATGTGCAGAAAGCAGGGGTTCAAATACTCAGATTCCAGGAAAGAGGATGTAGTAGAGAAAGGATTGCCTCTGCTATACAAAAAGTGAACAATTTAAACAGGGAACAGACTTTACAATATGATAGAAAAAAATATCAAAAGTATCAGTAATGCTGTGGGGTGCCCCTTTTCTACTAACTTTTCTAGGAGATCAGGAGATATTAGGCAGATAATCAATAGTAATTGGTCTATACTTCAATTAGAACCAAGACTTGAAGCTATAGTGAAACAAGGTCCTAGAATAGTATTTCGTAGATGTAAAAGTATTGGAGATTTGGTGGTTAGTAATATATTACCAGGACCAGAGCCGTTAAGGCAATCATTGTTAGCTCCAGCACCCACAGGCACACATTGTTGTGGTAGATGTTCCTTTCGTAAATCTGTACATACATGTAAGGAATTTAAGCATCTCTCCACAAATAAGATGATACAAATTAAGGATTTCATCACATGCAACAGTAGTGGTATCATTTATATGTTGAATTGCTTATGTGGGGCTTTTTATATTGGGCGCACCATCAGAAAGTTCCGCACCAGAATGGGGGAACATGTGAGAGCCATTGAAAAAGAAGATTTATCTTATGCAATGGCTAAACATTTAGTGAGCAATAAATGTAATCGAAATTTAATTCATTTTATAGGAATTGAGCAGGTTAAAGTAGGAACCAGAGGGGGAGACCTTAAACTTATAGGACAAAGAGAAAGTTATTGGATATATGAATTGGGGGTACGGAGAAACAAAGGCCTTAATGACAGCATTGATTTGTCCGCATTTTTGAAAAAGTACAGATGCTAATTTTGAATAAATATAAATACTAATGTAGATAGGAAGGGACTCTTGTAAATACACCTTTGACTACTTGTGTGTATAACCAAGTGGCCATTTAAATGTATGGTCACTTGGAATTATTCATAGGGGGTGGGCACTTTATATTTGTAATGTTTAAAGTTGTTACCTGGAGCTGACATGATTTTTTTTTAAATATTTGTGTATATATATATATATATATATATATATAGATTATAATACCAAGACAATGTTAAGCAGTAGAAATTTGTATGGGATGTGCAATAGATGCCTTTGTATTTGACATAGAAGTGACATAAGAAGTGTTTATCTTAAAATTGACACTAGCTTTAATATTTTCTATGTATTACCTGTACATGACAAGGTTAAATTTAAATTAAATACATGCCCACTCCAAGTTTGAGTTTTAGTGGATAACCTAACATGTGATATAACTTGCACTTTAAGAAATGGACTGTTTCTTATTACCAATTAATTGATGTTAGCATTAATTGGTTCATTGTTCACATGTGATAGGTTCAACTCTGTATAAAAGCAGTATTTTACCAATGTTATAATCACTCTGATGAAGCCTGGCAGCACGCTAGGAGAAACGTTAGTTGTCTGATTTTTTTGCCAGTTTATGCGTTCAATGCTTTTATATCAACAAGACCTCACTTACTAACAGCCTGTGTTTGTGTGGTATTTGTTTCGAGTGTTCGTGTGTAACGGGTGCTACTAGCCTTTTTCAACGTACCTTTAGTCATTGCATATAGCACCGTTACCTAGTGTCCTGGTGCTCAGTTTCTTTCGCTGCTCTTGTGACTCTCCCTCTGTTGGCATGCTCTGGATAACACACTGGGTAGATGGATGGTTTGATTCAACGTAAACTCAGACACCACCTTAATCATGCACCAGTGTCTACATAAACGTGGGTGGCCCCACCTCTCCTCAGTTCCCTGCCAGAGATCCTGCTCAGAGGGCTTCCCTCTAGGGAACCAGTAGAGAGAGACCAGTACTCCACATACCAGGCAACACGGAGTGCTGGAAAATACAGCAATGGAAGCAGCAAGGCAATAGTCTGTTGTCGTAACCCTGATGGGGGAAGGGGGTGGGATGTCATGGCCTGATGAAAGAGATTCTCAAATATACACTGTTACAGTAATGTCTTACATAATTGTTCTATTTTCTTTAAGGATATCTCCTTCATCAGGCCACATTCCGAATGAGTCCCAAGCAGTATCAAAAGTAAACAGTCTGGGCGGATGGAGCCTATAAGTGTATGAGAGTAGAACTTTGTAAAACAGCTAGGACAAACCCTGCTCTTAATATATATATATAATATATATATATATTTCTTAATATAACACAATGTGCTAGCTATTTGGACAAGCATTGTTTAGAAACTGGAGCACCCACTTTCCCAGGGGTGAATGAAACAAAAGGCTATGAGGACTTTTTGCAGTCCTTTGTATGGTGTGTATAGTATCGGAGAATTCTTTGCACATCTAAGGTATGGAGCAATGCTTCCCCTGGACTGCCGTACTCTGGGAGGTGAATGGTGGTTTGACTTAGTAAACTCGGACACCACCTTTTTTTTTTTGGAAATTGTATTTTATTGAAATATTTTCTGTATAAACCACTCTCCATACAAGATAATGGCTAAGCAGAATCAAGTACAACAAATTGGCCTTTACATGACTAGTTGTAAGAATTATCTTTTAACAAAACTGGGTCTTTAAGCCCAGTCTACGTACAGTATTTTAATTTCTGCCTGCCCATGCCAATGATAATTTACATGTTTCTTAATCCTACCTTTAAATCAACACATGTACAACACGTTGATTCCCTTCCCTTCCTCCCTTCCTTCCCCCCTCCCTAGACAGATGGTGAATAGTGTCTCTCCTCCTAATAACAGGTCTGTTGCACTTTCCTATATCACCCTCCCCCCCGAAGAGGGGAGGGGTGCCACTCCAGAGTTAACGGCGTCCGTGTCTATTCAAGGCCTCCCCGTAATATTTCAAAATGTCGGCTCCTCCCCTTACTGCCATGAACTCAAAGAAGGAAGCCACGAATTCTGTATCTCTCCGTCTTCGAGGTCAGATTGGCAGTAAAGTCTTTCCATAATTTTATCTGGTCACAGTTTACCAGCCAATGTTCTAGAGCGGAGGACCCTGTCCAGCCACAGCTTTGTGATTGCCTTTTGGCGCAGCCACCAGGACTGAAAACAAATATGTAGCTGCTGAACCCTTCACCCCAGGGGTGGTTCCCCAGCAGAAGATAGCAGGGATGCTCCGGTTTCGCCTGGAGGATCTGGCCCATACCTTGAGCTACCTGGCTCCAGTAATTTTAACCTTAGGGCAACTCCAGAAAATGTGTTCATCAAACCCACCTGTCCGCACCCTCTCCAGCATTTATCTGACCAGTTTGGCCATAGTGTTTCGTTATTGTAGGGGTTCTGAAGAATCTTGTAAGAATCTTCCATCTGAACTCCTCCAAGAGGGGAGGCTGAGGTTTTGCTCGCCATCTTCCATATCACCTCCCAACCAGGTCTCTCTTCCTCAATTTAGTTCCTCTCCCAATGAGTTTGCACTCTGATTCTGTGTTCTGGGCCCAGCTCCCCCGCTGTATATAGCAGTTGAGATTAGTGTGCCTGGTGTTTTGCTCCTTTAAACAGCTCCTGTAATAGGTCTAGAAGGAAGGGCCAAACAGATCTGAACTCTAAACCTTCCTCTCTACAGCCTGCATAAAGTGCCTGATCTGCAGGTAGCCAGAGAAATCTGAAACCGGGATAGTGACTCCCTCTGCAGTTGGGTGAAACTTTTAATAATGCCCTTGGAGGAGCTGTGAATTCTTTCAATCCCTAGCCCCCCAACATTTGAACAGAGGGTTTTCCTCGGTATAAAATCTAGACTTTCCTGTATTATCCTGACCTGCCAACCAGGGTTATAATTTCAACTCTTCACCATCTGCACCATAAGAAATCAGAGTCTAATTCCGGTGACTTTAATTCCTGTATTAGTCTGGGGTATTTTATTAAATACACCAAAAATGTTCGGGATTTAACTATTGTAATTCCATTTCACCCAGCTTTGTCTTTTACCCTTAAAGGCGAGACTGCCAGGTATTGCATCTGAGCCGCTCTGTAATACCTCTCTTAAATCAGGGACCCCCAATCCGCCTTCCCCTTAGGCAATTTCAAAGCGCCCAGCTGAGTCTAGGCCTCTTCCCACCCATATGAATTTACTTATCAGTCTCTGACCTCCTGCAGAACTCCTTGGAGGACCAGGGGAGCATCAAACAGAAAAAGCAGCCTGGAGAATATTCATCCTTACCGATTCCACCCTGCCTGTAATGGATAGAGGCAGAGCCATCCATCTCCCACAATCCTCTCGTATTCTCCTCAATAGCATCCCATAATTACTTTGAATAGTTTACTCAAGTCCCTCGGTATGGATCCCAGGTATCTAAACTTTTAGAATCCCCTTAAATTCATGAGAGACTTCACCTGTATGAAACCTCAGCACCGATTAAACATTATTTCAGATTTGGATTCATTAACTTTGAATCATGAGATTGTCCCAAATTCTTCCAAAGACCCATGTCGCTGGCAGAGAGAGTAAGGGTCAGACAGATACAGCAAGGTGTCATCTGCTACAAGGATATGCGGTTGTCTACTCCCCCACCTCGATACCTGAAATATTTCCCTGGGATCGAAAAGCTTCAGCCAGTGGCTCCATACTAGGAGCAAATAACAAAGGGTGAGAGGGGGTCTCTGATGTGGTGCCTCTTCTGATCTGAAATGGCTGGGAAAAGTCCATTTACCCTCACTCTTGCCGAAGGGCTAGTATAAAGTGCTTTTATCCAGGCCTGAAATCTTGGACCTAGCCCAAACTTCTGAAGAACTTCCCCCAGATATCCCCACTCTAGGCGATCGAACGCCTTTTCTGCATCAAGTGTAACCACCAGTCCAGTCTCTCCCTTTCTTCCAGATTGGAAGCTATTCAGTACTGTAATTAATCTCCTGACATTGTCATGGAGAGGTCTACCCGGCATGAATCCGGTTTGATCTGGGTGTATCAATTGAGTTACTACTCCCCGCAGCCTATTGGCTATCTTTCTTGCCAGGATCTTGACGTCCACATTTAACAATGAAATAGGACGATAATTTCCACACAAGGTGGTGTCCTTCTCTTGTTTCGGGATAACAGAAATTATGGCCTGAGTCCAGGTATCTGGGGTCTCTGCAGGAAGGTGGGCTACACTGCATACTTGAAGGAGTAATGGGGATAGTACCTCTTTAAATTCTTGATAGTATTCCGTGATAAACCCATCTGGGCCCGGGGCTTTATTGTGCTTTAACTTCTTAATTACCTCTACAAGCTCTAACTGGGTGAAGGGGCGGTCTAATTCGCTCTGCAGTTCTCTTGGGAGACTGGGTAGGTTCAGCCTAGAGAGAAACCTCTTAATAATTTCAGCCTGACCGGGGTGAGCCTCTGACTTATATAGGTGTTCACAGTAAATTTTAAAACAATCTGCGATTTAGAGGCGGCCCCTGTGACTAGTCCCCCGAGTCCCTTTGGATCTAGGATTCCTGAAACATACCTGTCTGCCTCTTGTTTTCTCAACCTGTATGCCAGAAGACGACCCGCCCGATTCCCGCCTGTGTAGTACTTTTGGGCTGTAAACCTAAGGGCGTTTTCTGTTTTGACCAAGAGAAGTTTATTTAACTGGTCTCTCGCTTCTTTCAGTTGCTTCAATATACTTTGTTGACCTCCCCTCTTATGAATGCTCTCTAGCTCTCTAATTTTTTGTTCTAACTTGTCCTGCTCCTGTCTTCTGATTTTCTTCTGGTGCGCTGCATATGCTATGACTTCTCCCCTTACTACCGCTTTAAGCCCGTCCCATAGAAACTTTACTTTCGCCACTGAGCCGGTGTTCTCCTTAATGTAGTTCTCTATTACCTCTTTAGTCTTAGAAATGAACTTTTTATCCCCAAGAAGTCCCGCATTAAGGCGCCACAAAGACTGCTTATACTGGGGTCCCAACTTAACTGTGAGGCTGACCTTAGCATGGTCCGATATTACTATGGGATAGATCTGCTGATCTATTAACGAGCCCTCCCACACTTTTTGGGTGTAGAATCTATCTATACGGGAGTATGAGTCTTGGGAGTGTGAATAAAAAGTAAAGTCTCTGCTAGAGGGATACATATGTCTCCACGTGTCCACCAGACCTGCCTCGACCCTTAGATGGGAGAAGGTTTTAGGTCCACTCCCCTTATCTTGGTACCCCTTCTTTGATGACCTATCCCATCTTGTATCCTCTACACAGTTCCAGTCTCCTCCCATGATGATTTGACCCTCCGGAAGCGAGGCAACTACCCCAAAAAGGTGCCGAAAAACTCTGAATTGGAAGGGGTTGGGGCGTAGGTATTGACAATATGTATTATTCTATCCATCATTCTCACCGACAAGATCACCCACCTACCTTCCTCATCGGAGAGGACTTTCAAGTGGGTAGCCCCTAGGCCTCTCCTCACCAGAATAGCCACCCCTGCTTTTTTCGCCTTTTTGTGCGATGAGGCGTGGACCTCGCCCACCCACATACGTCGCAATTTCTTGTGTTCCTCTTCAGAAAGTCGTGTTTCCTGTAAGAGCCCAATATCACATTGGATCCTCGCTAAGTCCCTTAGTATATTCTGTCTTTTTGCTGGGGATCCCAACCCCTTTACATTAAATGAGACTAGCTTTAAGGTCCCCATGTTGCCCTGGGATTAAATTCCTTTGGGTCTAAGTTTACTTCACCTCTTTTAGTGCAGCACCCACCTCTGTAGTCTCTTATCTTTAGGAGGATGGCTCGAGGGGCATGCCCCCTTCCTCCATAGTATTACCATTCACTGTCGTCTTCCCGTAATCCCCCTTTGCCCATAACCCTCCCTCCACCTCCCTTTTTCCCTCCCTCCCCACCTCTGAAAAACAATTAGAACTATAACAACAGAACTATGTACAGACAGGCCAATCATGGCTTCGTATGGAGGGACGCTCCCTCCACCCAGGAGCATGAGCTAGTCGTTAGCTCCTCACCTCCCAACCCCTTACAAATAAGTGGCTGGGAAGGTGGTCTCCCAGGGTGGTCTAGCAGCGAAAAGATAAAATACTCCCCTGAAGGGTCACCCCGCCCGCCTTTACAGGACTGAATGGCCTCCGGCCGGGGAACTCCTCACTGATAGGGCCTCCGGTCACAGTGCGTGAATTTTACCTGAGGGCACGAGGGAACTTCAGTAATTGCAGTATTCCCCTCTCAGCCCTCTAGTTAATTAAGCATAGTGCCAATATTGGATAGGACTCCGCGGATCCAAGCAGTTAAATTTTGGTATTTTTTCCCCCTCGTGACCCTTCCCTGATAACCAGGGTTTCCAGGTAAACTTATAACTGCTTTCACCTTTCAAGAGTCCCTTTTCCGTGAAATAAAAATTAAATTTGAATTTGAATGGGACTGAACATAAGGCCATGAGGCGGGGCTTCCAGGCCTGAGTACGTTCTGCCCGCATGGACATACAAAAGGGGGAAGTCCAGGCCGCTTCCAGCTGGTCCTCCGTCCCCAACTGCACCCCTCGATTCCTACTAACGGCCTGTTCAAGGCCTGGTGCATAACCAGTTCTTACATTTGGGTCTCCCCAAACATCCTCTCAGTTAGGTCCAAGGAGCGGTTAGTAACTCGAGTAATGAAACTCCTCGTTACCCCCCTCCCCACGTATACTGTATTTAATTTGCTTAAAATGTCATCCATCCGCCGAGCCTCCGATTTAAACCAAGCCCTCAGCGACTGTTCCTAGGGCCATCCGAAACATAGCCAAGTCCAGTTCAACTTCTTTCATGATGCACTGTCCTCTCTCTGGACCGACATCAAACCTTTGTTAAGATAAACTAAATCTTCACAGAGCTGCTCGCCGGGACCCGCTCCTCTGAACGATCCGTTTTTTCCAGCCCCCTTCTCCCTCGTGGACCAACGCAACTGCAGGATGGCTTGTTCTATAACTTCCTGTCGCAGATCAGGGAGAGAGATTCCTGCCTTTTGGAGCTGCTTACTGGCTTGCAGAAGGGAGTCGTACAACTTGGTTCCAGTAGACCAATGGACTAGCAACCTTGCTGGATATCTCAGGTAGGCCTTAATATTTTGCTCCTTCAGCTGCTTGATAACTGCCAGCACCCGTTTTCTCTTCAGCATTGTGGCTGGGGGAAAATCATGATCGACAAAAACTCGCTTACCATCTAGATTTAAGTCCTTCTTGCCCCACGCCATTTCTTTTACTGGATAGCGAGTAAATTTAACCAGGATCGACCGTGGGGGTGCTTCGTTTTTTGGTTTGGGAACCAGGGCGCGGTGAACCCTCTCGAGTTCTAGGGGTTCCGTTTCAGGAATGTCCAATTCAAGTCTGAGCCAGGTCCTGACAAATTCCACCGGGTCAGCTTGCTCGGCACCTTCTGGGAAGCCAAAGATGCGGATCGTTTTTCTCCAACCTCTGGATTCCGCGTCTTCGGCCCTGGCTGTTAGTTCCCTTTCTCTCCTGGCCAAATAAATTATTGCCCAGGTGATTTTGATTTGGTCTTCCCGGAGGCCATCTAGGCCCGATTCCAAATCCTCCGTTCTTTTTTCCAGATGCTTGAGGTCTTGTTTTATGTCTTTCACATTATTATCAATTCTTTGGAGCATTTTGAATATGTGTGCTGTCGCCTGACCATCCAAAGAGCTAGCACGAGAGGTATTTCCTTCATCCTCTTCTCCGCCTAGGCCGACCACTGATTCTGAGGCCCTGGATGAGGGTACTCGGGGCTGCGCTCCAGCCTTTGCCTGGCTCTTGCAGTAGTTTTTTAAACTTCTCGCTCTCGGGTTCGTTGATGGACTCATTTTGTTGCTTTTCCCTTTGTTCAATTTAAGTTCTGGCTGCTGATGGCACTGGATTTAGGTGAATTTTCGCACTATCGCCACGGAGCTTCAGATTAAGCTACCATGCCGGTTGCTGACATCACCGGAAGTCCGGACACCACCTTTAGTAGAAACCTAGGATTACTACGCAAAGATACCCTGTCCTTGTGGAAAATCAAATAAGGAGGCTCAAACATTAGAGCCAGCAGCTCTAAAATCCTTTGAAGAGCAGTGATTGCAAGTAAATGCTTCCCAAGAAAGTAAGTGTAAGCCACAACTCACAGCTGGCTCAAACACAGCCAAAGTCCGCTTTTCTGAAATAAAATTCAGGTCCAAAGCTGGGACTAGATTTCAAATGGGAGGCTTTATGTGTAAAATGCCTCTCAAAAATGTACAAGCTACGTACCGTTGAGCAACCGTACAGCGATCTACATGCACATGGGAAACTGATATAGTGGCCAGGTGCACTTTGACTGAGGCATATGTAACCCCTACCAGATATGCCGTTTCTATCTGACAGCTCTACCAGGTGGGTTGGGCTCGGGAAGGAATATGTCACTCGGCACATAGGCTAGGTTTGGCTACTCTGCACAGGGGCACCCAAGTAACTCCGGACAAAGGAAGCAATAACTGTAATGTCCAATACCAGAAGTGGGATTCTAAAGTGTGGCTTTTATTCACATCCAACAGAACAAACAAAGCATAGACGGACCCCACGCGCTACACTCTGGTAATGCAGTTTAAGGAGACCAGAACACATCCTCATCACTTTAGCCTCTCAGGCTCTGAAACACACTGGGCACACAGCCCGAACTCTGTACACTGCTCTGGGCTTCCTGGCTCGCTCCCTTGCCAGCCACTTGGACACTTTCCATATAGCATGGAAACATTTACTGGTGGCTCCCTAAACTACCTATGAGCACTTCTGCTCCATAAGGAATCTTCCTCATTAATCCCGCTCGGTACTTTCCTCAGGCACTGACCAAGTACCTGAGAGAAAGCAACAGGTGTCCCAGAGCAAATCTGTAGAGGTGAATTTGGTTACTACTGATGGGGGTCTCCCACCTCTCGCTCCCACAATTCATACCCGGCCATTTCTCTGGACTGTAACACCTCATCCTTTAACACACTTCGCTGTGTAGATTCTTTTTAAATGCATTTCACATTCAATCTACTGCCTTTACTTCCCAATTGTGCTGGACTTGAACATACTTATTAAGCTTTGTCCATTACTCTAGACCCCCAGAGTTAAGCAGTCCAATCCCCACATCCTCCAAACTGTACTTGGCTGTCTTTTCCTGACCCCACAGTATCAGTCCCTTTAGTTTCATCTTGATGCAGGTGAAAACACATGGCCCTTTAGCAGAGTGAACTCACCCTTCGGTTGCAGGTGTCCCACAGGCGTTTCCTCCTAAAGGAACTCTCTTCCAGAGCTTCAGTGCCTCAGCACAAACTTAAAACAGGCAGCTTCTTTCCTTAGCCGGACATGGGAGTTGCCCTGGACACAGGCTGATGCTCCCCCATCCCTCAGGATGGGGCCCTGAACATTGGAAAGCGGCCTCCACCGCCCAATTTGCAGTTATTGTGTTCCTTTTCAGGTGGAAACACACCTAAAAAAACAGAAGTAGCTCTTTAACAGAGCTTAGAGCTCCGAGGGCCTGCACTCAGCAGAGCACCTCTGCTACACTCTACAGACTCTCTCTCTCAGACTGACTTCAAATTCCCAACGTTCTACTCTAACCTCGAACTGCAACATTCCAGAGTGGCTTCTGCAGCTGCGACAGTTCTAAATGATGTCATTCCTCAGTCTCAGCTGAGACTGAGAACAGAGTGAGAGTGTGTGAAATCCATTTAACTGGAGTTTCACAAGCTGCCTTCCCAGCATATCACTAGGTCTTACTGGGATTCTAGTAACCCCGGGTAACAGGGGGGGTTACACATACTTATTTATTTAAATTTTGGTAACCGGGTAGGCCCACTGGAACTTTGACATTCCCTTTTTCAGTGGCAACTCGGGATTAGTTACATGTACCTAGAGGGAAGGAAAAACCAAGGCTTTGATAAGTACAGTACAGCAAGGCTTACATAGAGTATATGAGTATACATCGCAGCACAGAAACATTAGAACAGTGCAAGATGGTTTTGTTAGAAACAGACTATCAACTGTTTTTACCGAGATAAGTGCAAAAAACAGTGCTCCTTTTGTACTTTAAAACCCTTTCTCCCTTACTGGTTGTGTTCATTTGCAGACAGCACCCTTAGTCGGATCACCTTTGGGAGACCTTAGTTGAGGCAGCAGCACTGGGACCCAGTGACTATGTGTGATTTTAGCACTTTCTTGAAGCCCTCTAGAGAGGTGCTATCCTGTACCTCTCTAGGGAGATTGTTCCAGAGTTTGGGTAGGGCTGCCCTGGCTGTCTGTAGACCTAAGGATGATCTGGCTCTAAGTATTTCGAGTAGTGTCTGATCAGTGGACCTGAGCTCTCTTCTATTTGTCTTTAGGGCAAGCAAGTGTCAGACCTGGGGGGCCCCCGGGTTGCTGTAGCTTAAAAGCAAGGCACAGGGAAGGATAATCTAATCTGGCTTCGAGGGATGGCCATTGTAAGGCCTGGAGCACCTTGCAGTGATGCTCCATCCGTTGCACCCCGGCGGTAAACCTGCTGACCCTATGGTAGAGTGTGCTTAGGTGCTGTCTCTCTGTTGGCCTCAGCGTCTGGAGCAAGGTCGCTCCACAGAACAGGGTGGAGAGTACTGTTCCATTGCCAACCACTATTCTAGTTTCTTTGTTCAGAAAGGGATTTAATCTGTAGAGGAGGCCCAGTTTTTGGTTTACTGCCTTTGTGAGGTGGTTCATATGCTTCCTGAAGGAGACCTCCTGGTCCAGGTACATTCCTAAGTACTTGATGGAGTCTACCACTTCAATCCTCTCCTGGCCCGTTGGGGCTTGGGAACCCTCCATCTCGACCCCCAGTGCTGCCGTGGACCCTCCGCTGCCTGCCCAGGAACCTCTGAAGATCCGCCTGCCCTGCCGCAGCCGCCAAAGTTCTCCGCCTTGCCCCTCCAGGAAGTCTGTTGCTAGGGGCCGCCCGCTGAAACTCACGCCCAGAAGCAGAACCAGGAGCCCGGCCGCACCCTGGTCCTTAGACCCGCTAAAGCCGTAAAAGTCGCCAGGTCCTCTCCTGGCCCGTTGGGGCTTGGGAACCCTCCATCTCGACCCCCAGTGCTGCCGTGGACCCTCCGCTGCCTGCCCAGGAACCTCTGAAGATCCGCCTGCCCTGCCGCAGCCGCCAAAGTTCTCCGCCTTGCCCCTCCAGGAAGCCTGTTGCTAGGGGCTGCCCGCTGAAACTCACGCCCAGAAGCAGAACCCAGGAGCCGGCCGCACTTGGTCCTTAGACCCGCATGGCTGTAAAAGTCGCCTGGCACGCTTTTCCACCGATTCCAGCTGCCGTTGCCTCAGCTCAGTCTGAAGGGCTGCCTGGCTGTCCTCTCTCAGGAAGCGGCTGTTTTCACCTAGAACTTGCTGACTTTGGGGAACTTTTTTAGCCTGGGGTAGGAGCGCCGGCTCAAAGGTGCCTCCCTACCCGCTTTAGGTTAACCCGAAGTCCACAAGACTCTAAGTGATAGCTCTTCTGCAGCAGTTTGTCCTCACTAGCTCGCGCTGCTCCCCTATCCTCCCCCACCTCAACCAATTCTGGTCGACCCTTTAGATTTATAGTACTTTGAGCCGCCATATGACCAAGTGCCCACTTTCCCATTGGTTCCTTATACTCTCTCAACGCTGGGGGTGATCTACCCTCAACGCCTGCCAAAAGTTCATAATCTCGTTCGCGCCAAATAGTCCTCCACAGATCTTTTCCTTCCTCCAGAACACACCATACAGTTTTTTTTTTTCACCCCCCCCGTTTTAAACTCTCCCCCTTATCCCTAACGCTACCTTTTGCTTCCCTTCTCTCTCTTCCTACCTGCTTTAGCTCTATTTCTCTAAACCTAGCCTCAGCTCTACCTTTCCCTCAACCCTACCTGGAAAAAGCTTTCAGCTGCTCAAATAAAGGATCTCAGCACAAAAGTGAGAAACATGTCTTCCTCACCTACATTCGCACAGTGTCATCACGGCAGACCAAATGGGCCTATTGTTCTAATCTGCCTTTTTCTCCTCTGGGGCATGAACGGTCTCTGACACTGCGCCATGAGATTCTCCAAACCCCTTCCCCAGCCACTGACTTTAGTCTCTCCAACCTCATGATTGCTGACCTACGACCCAAACCCTCTTGGGTGCACTTTCTCCTTAACAAAGGCTGCACTCATCGAGTTCTGCATTTCCTCAAAAATAAGTGGAAGGTACGTGGGAGTGCCCTAGACCTCCTCAACACACCGCTTATGTTCAGAAAGAATCACCCTGATTAACCTCTGGTGATAACAAGGAATCCAGGCCCCCTGCAATGGGGCTCCCTGAAAGTGTTAACCAGTCAAACTAAAGGACTTCTCATATTGCATATGAACATCAGAAGCCTACTGTATCACCTGCCAGAAGTGGAAGCATGGCTCAAAACATACGATCCCGACATACTGTGCCTTTCGGAGACCTGGCTGAAACCTAGAACCCCCGACACCATGTGCACCATACCTGGCTACTCATTTATTCGGCGGGACAGACCGGGGTCAAAGAGGGGTGGAGGTGTTGCCCTCTACCATAAGTCTTACCTGAACATCAGTATAATCTCGGACCCAAACCCCCCACCTATGTGTGAATCAATGCATGCGCTCCTGTCACTTGGTTCTAAAAAACTCCATATAATCTGTATTTACAATCCACCCTCAGGAGGAGCGGAACGGGCTCCAGGAAGCACTCCAGCTAACTCTAAAATACATCAATAATAATGAAGCTGTCATCCTTGGTGATCTAACCTGAACTGGCTGGGTCCCTCCCACAATACCCTGGCCTCATTAGTGCAAGGCTTAAATTTTCACCAGCAAATAACGGATAACACCAGATTGTCAACACCGAAGTCTGGTACACTTATTGACTGGATCCTGACGAACAGACCTGAACATATGATTAGCTCAGGGATCATGGCCGATTCCATCACTGACCACTCTCCTATCTACTGTCAATGGCGCGCTGGTCAGCCGCCACCCCCCCCCCCACCAGTCACTTTTATGAACTTTGCAAACTTGGATGAAAATGCCTTCCTCCTGGATATATCACACATTGACTGGTCGGACATATTCCATGCAGTGAATGTAGAGGATGCCCTAAATGCATTTCTACTGCTTTTCTCCTGTGCAAAACAAGCATGCTCCAAAAGCCACGCAAGAGTCAGGGAAACAAACCAGATGGCTCCAGAAAGATCTCCTACAACAACTTCGACGAGGGACAAATGCTGGAAATTTCTCAAAGCTCTGGGTTGCCTAGGGACTACTCAACATACAGACAGCAAAGGAATTCCTGCAGAAAGAACATAAGGCTAGCTAAAAGCTTGTACTATCAGAACTTACTAAAAAACTCAGCCCATGATCCCCGTAAATTTTGGGGGCACATAAAAACCTTCCTGGGGACACCTCAATCAGTCACACCCTCTGATATGGTTATAAGCGGCTCCCACTGTAATAACCCCATCACCATGGCAAATGCCTTCAACAATATGTTCTCTGACCTCTCATCCTATACCAGTGCACTGCCTTCAGCAACCCCCACTTCCAACAATATGCCTCCATCTGACTCCGCCTCCCACACCAGTAACCCGAAACCTTGCCCCCTCTATTTCAAAGCCATTACTGGCACTCAGGTTCTGAACCTACTAAAGAAAATATCGGATTATGCCAGTCCTGGTTCGGACCAACTGGAACCTCGCCTGTTAAAACTAGCTGCGCATTTTATCTCCAAACCACTAGCAAGAATTTTCACCTTGTACCTTGCCAGTGGCATAGTACCAGAACTATGGAAATTGGCCAGGATCTCACCAATCTACAAAAAAGGGAACAAAAATGACATCTCTAATTACAGGCCCATTGCAATACTATCCCCACTTAGCAAAATCCTTGAAAAACTGGTTGCAATACAGATCCAGGGATTCCTTGATACTACTAAGCAGCTCAATGATGCACAGCATGGGTTCAGGAAACACCATAGCACTACGACGGCTCTAGCTAAGTTCACCACAGACATCCTCTCTGACATGGATCAAGGAAGGCTCACAGGGGCTGTCTTTATTGACCTTACCAAGGCGTTTGACCTTGTGGACCACCCTGCCCTGTCCACCCTCTGGAAAATAGGCTGCCCTCCCCAGTACTTAACTGGTTTAGGAGTTACCTGGCAGACAGGTCTCAGGCTGTTAAGTTCAACTCAGCCTTTTCCTCCATAGTGAAAATGAACGTCGGAGTTCCCCAAGGCTCTATTCTGGGGCCTCTTCTATTCACATTATTTATCAACAACCTCCCTGATGAAATACCTGCCTGCTCCTCGCTTCTATATGTAGATGACCTGGTCATCTATGCCAGCTCACACAATGTTGAGCACATTAACATGTCACTAAATAGAGCCTACTCCAGCGTCCAGAAATGGTTATACTTCCACCAAGACAAATGCCATGTTACTAGGCACTACACAAAAGCTTCGATCGTGCACCACCCCTCTGAATATCCTTAATCTAAATGGAAATCCTCTACAGGTGGTTACCTCTTTCCGTTACCTGGGCATCCTACTGGACCAATCCCTTGATTTAAATCTACCATCCAAACCACATGCAAAAATGTTAACTGCAAGTTGGGAGCAGCCTACAGAACGAGCTACATGCTTACATCTTCTGCTAAGCTAGCCATAGCCAGGGGGATTCTACTCATCTACGCTTACCTATTGTGCTCATACTTACTTCTGCCCACAAATCTGCACTGCACAAATGGGATGTAACTCATAATAATATATGCTCATTCGCTAAAGCACCACGACTTCTACATCACTGCCAGCTATATGCTGACCTTGGGTGGCTCTCCCCCTCGGCCACCAGGAGCTACTACCTGGGCTGTCTAAATGACTCTATTCTCAGACAAAGACAGCCAGCTGAACTTGCTAAATTACTTCTTCCTTCAATCCCTAACCGTGAGCTAAGATCATCAGACAAAGCCCTTCTGGATGTTCCCCGCTGCCATATAAATAAAGGAACCGGCTCATTCCAATATGCAGCCCCTAAGTTGTGGAACCAGCTCCCTCTGGACCTCAGACATGCACCCTGCCTTCAAGCGTGGGCTGAGACTTCACCTGGCCACCCTAGATCAATGCACCTGCTTTGACCCAACCTGATCTCCACATCGCCCCTGCTTCTACCCCCCCTTGCTACCTGTCTCCTCACTGCTCCTCCTTCTTCCCTCCTAAGACTACCCCTTCCTTAAGCCCTATCTTTTCTCCTGTATCCTCTTATCAAATGTCCATTTTGATGCAAATGTACTATATAGATATGTCTATGTGAATGATTGCCTTACTTAACTACTATGTGTTATTCTCTTAACCGTCATCTTTTTCTTGGGCAAGGTCTAATTTGACTACAGACAAATGTTGGTACTGTAAGGCTCACTTCCCCTTTCCCCTACTCCTTACCACCGAACATCCACGGCCAGGGACTGTTACCGGCTCGTATGCCCAGTCTTGGAACCATGAGCTCGGCTGCACATACCCACCTACTACCGCTGAAGCCGTAATGTGCGCCGTATTTTTCCTCACCCATCCACTGCCTCCGAACATCCACGGCCAGGGACTGTTGCTGGCTCGCATGCCCAGTCTCGGAACCATGAGCTTGGCTGCACATACCCACCTACTACCGCTGAAGCCGTAATGTGCGCCGTTTTTTTTCGCCCGTCCACTGCCTCCCATTTCTCTCGTGCCTGACTGTTGGACCATTGAAACTGGTGTCCCCCTAGCCTGCCACCGTAAATGCCGCTGGTTTATCTCACAAATTCCACGGGCTGCCTGCTGCTGCTCGCCAGTTTACGGCTCCTTCCAACCCGACTTAGCCTTTCTCCATGTCATGACTCACCCCTCCTCCTCCATACCACGTTTTTGGCTGACTACCCCCGCCACAATCTCTTTGCCCGTACCCTTCCCTGCCACTCCACTCTATCTTGCTCAGCGGGGGAACCACAAACCTGGCTAAAATCTAGTGCTTTTTCCGGTAAAACCGTAAGTTTCCCCTACGGCTCTCAGACTCCCTGATCTTTACCCTTTACTAGTACCAACACTCCCCTGTAACCTCCTTGTACTGTACTGTTGCTCACTATCTAGACTAGCCTACACCATGTTAGCCTAGCTGAAATTGCCTCTGTATTGTATGAATGTACTCTGTACTGACTGCCTCAATTGTAATGTTGCTTCCCTGTGTTATCCTGTATTGTACTCTCCCGGGTCGTGCCTGAAAATAGTCACCTGCTGGCTAGCGCACCTACCCGGTTAACAAAAGCTAAATAAATAAATAAAATTTATGGTGGTGAGGGATAGAAAGCTAGATCTCTTTGGGCCAAAGAGCATTGCTTTTGTTTTTCTGCTGTTCAAAACAAGCCTGTTTGCCTGGCACCATGCTTCAAGGGTTGCAAAATCCTGATGTGGCTCCCGATCTAAGGACCCCGTGGTCCTTCCCTGTTCTGTACAGCACTGCGTCGTCAGCATATAGCATGACTTTCACCCCTCCGCAATGTAGGGATAGGTTACTGATGAACAGGGAGACTAGCAGAGGGCCCAAGATAGACCCCTGTGGCACTCCTGCGGATACTAGACGCTCATCTGATCTAGCTCCTTTCCACCGGACCATTTGTGTCCTGCCGTGGAAATAATCACTGAACCATCTTAGGGCTTGTATGTCAAGACCTAGACCCTTAAGTCGTTCCAGAAGTAGCTGGTGGTCGACCAGATCGAAAGCCTTGGTTAGGTCAATAAAGACTGCCCCTAGCAATTTGTTCTGGTCTAAGGCTTCGTACACTTCAGTGGTGAAGCGTAACAGGACTGTTTCAGTGCTGTGTTTTTTTCTAAAGTTGTGCTGTTTATCTACTTGCAGGTTGTGCATTTCTAGGTAGTTATTAACCTGTTGGTAGACCACCTTTTCCAGCAGCTTGCTTACGGTGCAGAGAATGGAGATAGGCCTGAAGTCTTCCACGTCTTCATGCAGCCCGCTTTTCAGGATTGGGGTCACCAGCCCGACCTTCCATAGGGCGGGTATTTTCCCTTTGGTCAGAGACCTGTTGAAAAGCTGGGTTACAGGTCCTGCAATAATGGGGGCTCCAATTTTCAGCAGCTTGGGCTCGATATGGTCATGCCCTGCGGCACCTTCTGGTTTCAGGCCCCTAAGCAGTTTTAGGACCTCTCCTACTGAGACCAGTTTGAGGTGGAATACGGGGTCCTGGGGAGGGTTTCCTGGGTTCACTTGGGTACCCGGGCCTTGACTGGGTTTGCAAGTTCTGAACCTCTGAAGGTCCAAGAAGAAATTGTTGAAGGCACTGGCTGTGTCTTTTGGGGTGGAGAGGGGTGTCCCATTTGCTTTTATTACCCCAGAATACTACAGGCTTGAATCCAATAAGGACAGCAAGTATTCTAGAACCTGAATGACTGGGCAGGTAAATGGATCCAGGTTATGTGAAATGGCCCGCAAAGCAAACCGCTTCCATTTCATAGAGTAGGTGTGTCTGGTGGACAGTTTTCTACCAGCCACCAGAACATTTGGTACTTTTCTGTGATACCCCAAAGTGAACTATGTCTATGTCATCAGGAGCCATGCGTGCAGATGTAGGGACTTCAGGTCCGGATGGACTAAGGTTCCCTGTTCCTGCGACAGTAGACCCTTGCACTGGAGCAGAGGTACGGCGGTTTCAACTGCCAGCTGTTGCAGCAGGGGATACCATATCTGCCAAAGCTACAGCAACGAGTATTAAAGTTGTCCCCTCCATCTGCAGCTTGAGAAGCAGTATCTGAATGAGTGGAGGGAAGGCATACAGAAACCTCCCTTTCCAGGAGAGGGACGACGCATCTCACCAGAAAACTCCTGGCCCTCTTGCAAGCGAGTCAAAATATGGCAGTTTTTCATTGTGTGGGGATGCAGAAAGGTCCAACTCTAGATGACCCTATCTTGCGAACAGGTTGACGACTGCCAAGGTCAGCAGTTCCCACTTGTGCACCCTAGACTGTGACCTGCTTAGTCTGCCTGCTAAGATGTTTTGGATGCCTGGAACATGTACTGCTGATAGTTCTAGACTGTTTCAGAGCCCAATACCAAACTCTCACTGCTTCCCTGCACAGTGGGTAAGATTGAGTACCCCCTATTTGTTTACATAATGCATCACACTGACATTATCCATCTGTATTAACAGATGATCTGGGCACAAATGGTCCTGGAATATCTGGAGCCTGTAAAGGACTGTTCTCATTTCCGTAACATTTACATCGAAAGCGTGCTCTAGCTCGTTCCATGTGCCTTGTGTCTGAAGAGGCCCCAGGTGTACTTCCTATCTAGATCCTGAGGCATCCGTAGGGAGGATCTGATGTGGGGTAGGCATCAAGAATGGGACGCCATTTAGCAGGCTGCTGTGTTCCATCCATCCCTTTGGTGCTCTGTGCAAGGGAGATGACACTAGAACCATTTGTTCTAGATCGTCTGTTAGTTGGTCCCACTGAACACTCAAGAGCTCACTGTGGGATCCGCATGTGCAGTCTGGCCGGTGGCACTGTGACAACTGCTGCTGCCGTAAGGCCCAGAAACTCCCTTGCAGAGACATAATGACTGTGGCGCACTAATTGTGCTTGTGCAATCTGCCATTCTGCTCTGTCCAGCGGCAGAAACGCAGAACCTTGGGCCAAATCCAGAACTGCCCGCCCCTAGGTGCTGGCAGGGTGTCAATATACACTTTGGTATGCTTGACTGCCATCCTCTCAGCATCGAACATCTGTCTGGTTCAACCTAAGGTGTGCAGTAGTTGGACCCTGGAGTGGGATTTTAATAGCCACTCATCCAGGTAAGGAAAGACATGGCTTTCCCTACGAAGTACTGCTGCCACTACTGCCAAGCACTTGGTACAGAAGACAAGCCAAAGGGCAACACTCTGAACTAATACTGTTCCCCAGAACAGGAACCTCGGATATTTCCTGTGAGGTTTCATGATTCTGATATGGAGACAGGCATCCTTCATATCAAGGGAACATACCCAATCCCCTATTTGCAGCACGGGAAGGAGATCCTGTAAACCGACCATCAAACTTCTTGTATTCTATGAAGAAGCTGAGATTCCTGAGGGCTAGAATAAGTCGAAGATCTCAGCCTACTTTGGGGCTAGGAAGTATCTGGCATAAAACTCTGTGTCTCTGTCTGGGGAAAAAAGGTTACTTACCTGTAACAGTAGTTCTAGGAGCGGTATATGTTGTTCATCCACACTTGTTGGCATGTCCTTTCCCTTTAAGATTCTTGCCAGAAGGTCAAAAAGCTGGCTCCTTCCACCCACTCGGGTGGTATATGCCTCAGCTCCGCCCCTTGATGCCAGATCATGCCCACTGAAAGCTTAGGTTGTGCGTCGAAGCTGGGTGGGTCCGTGTGGATGAACATATACCACTCCTAGAACTACTGTTACAGGCGAGTAAATGGAAATTACATACTTAGCGTAATTTTTGATCTTCTTGGACTAAGTCTCCACCACTCATTCACACTAATGGGACTATGCCGGAGGCGCTAAGACCCCACGGGAGCCAAAAATCTTCAGGAAGGCCAGCGCCAGGATAGGACCGCGCATGTGCGGAGCTGCAAGACTAGCTCGCGCCGTATAGGCTATCTCGGTGTCGACTCTCCACCCACCTCAGTACCTTTTCAACCAAGGAGGTGCAGCGTAAACTAACGAAAGAAAACCTAACCCTAACTTCCGGGCATGTGAAGGCCTGGATGACCAATGTAAGAAGGGTCAATTCAACAATGTCTTCACAGCCTGAACAACAAGGAAGTGAAGACCAAAACAGAACGAGTGAGCTCGGGGAACAGTGGGTGGGCGTGTGAATGAATGGTGGAGACTTCATCTAAGATGATCAAGAATTACGATAAGTATGTAATTTTCAAATCTTCCTGGATTAAAAGTCTCCACTAATCGTTTACACTACTGGGAGCGTACCGAGGTAAAATCCCCCAAGTGGGTGGTAGAAGACTGAGCTCACTCAGGACAGAAGTCCATAAGGACTGTCCTGCTGAAGAAAGTTAACTGTCAGGCATGGACATCCTGAACATAGTGCTTTACAAAGGTATGCACTGACTCGCCACCTTGTAGATGTCTGCAACAGGTACATTACAAATCTCCGCCAGGAAAGCCACAACCGCTCCGTGAGAATGGTGAGAACCCGGCCTTACAACTTGAGCTGTGCCATCGATTAGTAGTGTCGAAGACATGCTACTAACCAAGCAGAAATACATCTCATGGCAACAGGCTGACCCAGCCAAGGCATTCAGAAAGATGCAATAGTTGCTCGGATGCGTATCTCTTTGTTCTGTCGATGTAGAATTGCAGAACCCTCTTAACATTCAGAGAAATAAAGGGAGCACTCTCCTTCATTCTGGAGTTAACGAAGTAAGCAGGGAGAAGCAAAACTTGACTAATGGTAACTGAGCCAGTGACATGTTGTCTACTGGCTCAAGATAGTTTGAAAACGTGGAGGTGTGAACATTCTCTGTGAAGAAATGCAGACCTGCGTTCGACAGGACCAAGAGGCACCCCAAAATTTAGTTGGTGGGCAACTAAAAGGGTCCAGACAGAACTCTGCACACCAGATGGTGAAGGGAAACCAATTAGCCGCGTAAGCCCTCCTGGTGGATGGTCTACGCGTGGCTAAGATTTCTACGATTGTCTGGAAACCTAAAACTTGCCCACTTCTATCTCCTCAGGAGCCTGGCATGGAGAAGAAAGGAGTGCAGGAAGGATGGACCAAAGTCCCTGTGTCAGACGGTCCACTTGTAGAGGGAGTCGCCTCGGGGGAACTTCTGACCGACAGTTTATCTATGCAAATTATATTTGCCAAGGTCAGTCTGGGATGATGAGAATCATCCTGTCCTCGTTTGCTTACGACTTGAGCAGCACCCTCTGAACTAAGTGAAGGGGGGAAGCGTACAGGAGCATCTTATCTACTGCAGTGAATACATCCTGACAGAATACACCAAGGTCTGGATTTCTGAAGCAGAATAGAGGCAGATTTGCATTGAGAGGGGACGAAGAAAGGACCAAGTCTGGACTGCCCCACTCATTGAATAGCGACTGCACAATGACTGAATTGACGCAATGTGCTCAAGGCACCACTCTCATCTCCCTACGGCCTTCCTACACAGAAGGTAGGAGAGTGCTCCACCCTGCTTGTTGATGAAATCACAATTTTGTCATCCGTCCGAAGTGGGATCACTTCGTGGCAGAGGGCCTCCTTCAGGACTTGGAAAGCGTATAAGACAGCTCTCATCTTTAAGAAATTTATGAGAAGAAGATGCTCCTCCTCCTCCTCCTGGCTTCACAACTAAATGTGGAGGTCCTGACAGTGAGCTCCTCAACCGATCAGGAGCGCCACCGTGGCTATGGTGATCTGGAATTTAGAGGGTAAGGGTAGACCTAGCAGAAGCTAGGCCAACTGCGTCTACCACGTATGTAATTTTGTCCGCGGTCCTGTCATTATGCGGAAGACTGCGGATGAGTGGTCGGAGACCACTATTTGTTGCGGATGAAGGCACGAGTCCCAGCATTCGCTGCATCAAAAAGGGCCCGGACAGTCACTTTCTGTGAAGTAATGAGACATCTGAAGATGTCGTTTCTTCCATTCTCTGGAAGGAAGAACCCTCGCCCTGGAGGTATCCAGGAGGGCTCCTATGAAAAGGAGCTGCTGGGAAGGTGAATCTGGCACCTTCCCTGAATCAGAAAACCTCTCCTGGAAGAAAGCAACCGAGAAGCTGTGGCAACTGCTTCCTGAGACTCTAGCCCGGATGGGCTGGCTCAGAGCCAAACATCCAGGAAGTGAAGGCTTGAATACCGAGGTTGTAGTGAACTCCTCCCTGAACAGGTGCTTGTTTAACCTTTCAAGGTCGAGAAATTGGTGCATGCTGACTGTCGTCTTGGAAACAAGCAAAGGAAGTAGGAACCTGTGTTCTGACTCGCCATGGAACAACTTCTACTGCTCTGAGGCCCTGTCTCTCAGAGGAAAGAGGGTCTGACAGAGAGGCAAACACACTGGGCTAATGCCTGGGTCTAGGAAAAATCTCTGTGAAATTGGGAGAGTATCCCTCTTGGACAATCCTGATGACCCATATGTCCGCTGGATTGGACTTCCACTAGTTATAAAACCAAATCAGGTGCCCCCCACTACCACCGAGAGGCATCCACCTCAGGCAGCTGTGGTGGGACCAGGGCCAGATCCAAGAGGATGGTACCGGGTGCTTTCAGTCCCTGTGCCCTCTGCTGCCATTTTTTTTTTTTTTTTTAGCGCAGTTGAGCAGTTGGTTCCTGACAGACTTCCAGGCCTCTACCTTGAAAGAAATGAAAATTACGCACCTACCGTGATTCTTGATCTTCTCTTGTATCTTCACCATTCATTACTGCTTCGGTTAGAGCCGGAGGCACGCACCTGCTACGGGAGATTTTTTTTTTTTTTGGAGTCAGGCTCCAACGGCGCCGCCCCCAAGAGCGACGCGCTGCGTCATTAGCGAGGGGCGGCCGTTAGGTGCCACAGACTCCTCCTTCATCTCAGTTCTGGTAGCCGGAGAGGTGAAAACAAAGGGTAGGGAAAAAGGAGAGCAAGGCAAGAGAGCCGAGGGACAGGAAAAGATATAAACTGAAAAAGGAATAAGCCGGTAGAGAACAGAGAGAGAGGAGAGAGAATTCCTACCCTAAGGGACTGTAGGGCCTCCCTTCTGGGGCGGCTCTAAGGGAGGAACAGATAGAGAGAAAGAGAAAAGGAGGAAGAAGAAGAAAATAAGGTATGCTGAGAGGGAAGAACACTGCCCATAGACACATTGGTTGAGAGGCTTATAAGTTTGGAACCAAAAACAAGGGAGCAAGAATCCCTCTTGATAGGACTGAGAGAAGGTTCAACTGAACCGTCTGTACAGATCGGACACAAAGGGCAGATTCTCTAACATCCTAACATGCCAACTCCCTACACTCTAGCTGAGAGCTCACAGACTGCCAGGGCAGAAAAACTGTTCTGGAAAGAGCGCCCAACTAGGAAAGGGATTAAGCCCCTTAGCACCCTGTTAAGTGCTAACACAGAAATGTAAGGGGAAGGGTTAAGCCCTATGGAAGGCAAGTTTGTATGAAAGGATAGGGTGGGAACTCAATCAGACTCCCTGAAGGCAAGGCAAGAACAACCGCTCAAGGCTAAGAAGTGCCAGAAGCACCAGCCAGAATGAGCTGACAATAACAACACCTGCCAGGGGAATCAAAATGTTTGAGGCTGAGCCAAAGGAACGGTCTCCAAAGCTGTGAACTGAGCAACGCGGTTAAGCTGCCCAGAGGTCACACCCTAGGGACAGTCAGAAAGAGTTCCCTCAGAATGGGTGAAAAAGACCGTACTTGTTCCTTTTTACCTTCAGAAAAAAAGATCCATTCAAGAAGAACAGAAAACAGAAAGATTTTTTTTTTTTTGGCATAAAGGCCAAGGAAGGGAGAGGAACGAGATGGGAGGAGGAGATGCCACAGTAGGAGGCCACTGAGGGGAAGGTGGGCAGAGTCAATGAATGGTGAAGATACAAGAGAAGATCAAGAATTACGTGTAGGGACGTAATTTTCATATCTTGCCTTGTCAATCTTCACCATTCATTACTGCTTGGGTGAGTACTGTTCTCTCCTGGGAAGAAACCCTGAGGGAGCAAGACCCCAGCCTCCTGTTGGTGAGAAACAGAAAGGAAGACCCTGGGCTAATCAAGAGAGAAGCTCACGGGAGAAGAGCTAGAGTTGTCCCGAGGACGGGAGACAGAGGAAGCCCCTGAAGTTTCCTAGCTCTGAGGAAAAGAGACGGGTCCCCGAAAGCAGAGCGAATCACCCTACCGGGCCAGGGTGACAACTTTGACAGACGAAGCCATGCCGTCCGTCTAATACAGATCGCTGTCCCTGCAAGCCTGGAAGCCACCTCATTGGCATCATAAGATGCCCTTGCTTGGTGTCTTGCCAGCTCCAGGCCTATAGCAGAGAGGGCAATAGCTTGTCTGGTTTGCTCCGTATCAGGCATTGATCCTAAGATTTGGGAAAGCATCGACCACAAATGTCTACCGTAGGCAGCTTGGTGGGCCTGATGAGATGCAATGCAACACACCGCACGAGAGGAAGAAAACACTCTTCGCCCCCACCGGTCAAACTGTAGAGAATCTGAATCTGGTGGACGGTCGTGCGCCAGGTGGCGGCGCCTGAGGGAGTCTCTAGGTATGCCAATCTTTGAGGTGGTTGGGGAGAGTACCCAGGGATTCCGATGGGGCACAGTACCTACAGTGGCAGTCTGCCGGGGCTGGAGAAAGGGCGGCTGGCGACTGCCAGGAACGGATAGATGCCTCCTGGAAGGGAATAGGCCAGGATAGTACCACCAAATGCTGGCCACTGAATTCGCCAAGGAATTCACGCGTCTCCCGTTCAGTATTGTCTCGCCTAACATAGGAAATCCGAAGATCCCTCACCATCCTCGAAAGGAATCGCTGATATTCAGTGAAATCAGCATCAGAGGAGAGATGAGCAGTGGGTTCCTCTCCCTCAGAGGAGGGAGACGAGGATGATGGAGAGCTTGAGTGTCCAGAGGACTCTTGTAGTGGGGATAGGCGAAAACCCACCTCATTCATGTACCTAACATATGAGGGAAGGCCAAGAGATCTCTGAACGCCTCCCAGGATAACGGGCCCATGGGACTGACATGGCCTGGGAGAGCGGGGTGGGGTGTGGGGTGGCTGCAGAGGAATGGGATAAGGACACCTACGGCGAGGCAAATGTCCTCTGCTGGGGCTCTGGAATCCGGGGAATGGAGCCCGACCTGGCGGGATCCCGGACAACAGACCAGGTCGCAAAACAGAACCCTGAGGATGTGAAGCCTGGAAGAGCCCAGAAGGGGATCCTCCCCTGTGACGAACCTGGGACTGCATGGATCCAGAAGGGCAGCCCACAGCAACGCCACCAGAGGGGTCCCTGGGGTCCAAGAGGGAAAGACGCGGCCCAGCGCTACGGCTCCGACCCACACTCCGAGGGGTGGTAGGTAGAGACCGAGATGCCTGAACCCTGCCCCTTGACCCCTCGGACTCCGTGAACGCCCTCCTCCCGACCCCAGCGACCGAGGGGTGCAGCAGCACCAGGGCTGGTAGCTGCCACGACCCCCAGGAGGGAGAGCCCTCCCTCCACCCCCAGGGACCCCAGACCACCCCAGCCTGGGGGGCCTCGGGAGGACGGCAGCAGGGACAGAGGAATAGGCGCACCGGGCCGCCTAGCACCTCGTGCCACCGGAGACCCCGACTCCGAAGAGTCAGGGTGCCAGGACGGGTCCATGTCTGAGTCATCATCCTCTGAGGAGGAAGAGATCAGCTGGACCACAATACTGGCAACCCCAGGGGTCTCCAGTGAAACGGCGCCAGACAACCCCGGACCCCCCGCAACACCTAGACCCGGCCCCGACTCCCCAACGGCGCTGGCCGGACCCATGGCACCGCCCTCAGCGCCGGGACCCCACTCGGCACCGTCAGAAGAACCAACCAGGCCTGCGACGCCGCGAGCCAACACGGCACCGTCTCGATCACTGGCGCCGTGAACAGCGCGGGGATCCGAAACGGCGCCGGAGGGTGGCATCGAGGGTCCACCGATGCCAGGCCCAGCAGATGGGCCTCGACACTGGGGAGTTTGCCGCAGCGGTGTCCTCGCCTGCCCCGGGAGGACCTCGGCGTTCCTCCAACACCGCAAAAGAAGCTTCCTCTTCGGCAAGAGAAGATGAGGAAGCCTCCTCCTCTACAGACCGTATAGGCCTGAGAGGGGACCCGGAGGAAGGGCCTAGAGACCTTACCTGGGAATCCCTGGAGCGGCGCCGTCCCCCGGAAGTCGGCAGGGCCTTGCCGATCTTAAAAGTGCGGACTTCTAGGATGCGACAGTCCATCGAGAAACAGGCGTCGCACGCATCCATATCGTGGTTGGGTCCCAGGCAACGAAGACAAACATCATGCCGGTCCGAGACGGAAAAATGCCGGCCACAGGAGCACTGACGCACAGGGGCGCGGCCCGCCTTCGACTTACGTTTTGCCCCCGAACCTGCATGATGCGAAAAAATTTAGACTAAAGCAGTAAAAGCTCTCGTGGCTACTACGAAGAAGAAGTAATAAACAGAACGGTCTTACTGGTTAACGGCGCTTGAGAGAAGTAGAAGGAGGAGTCTAGCTGGTGTGACGAGAAGGCCTAACTTTAACTATCCGCAAGAGCAGGTAGCCTCGACGGCAGGAGAAACAGAACTGAGATGAAGGAGGAGTCTGCGCACTCTAACGGCCACCCCTCACGCATGACGATGCGTCAGCCTCGGGCTGTGCTGGAGCCGACCAAAAAGAAAAAAAATCTCCCGTAGCGGGTGCTTGCCTCCGGCTCTAACCCAAGCAGTAATGAATGCTGAAGATTGACAAGGAAAGATCTGCCTGTTACAAGAATGATGACAGTGCCTTCCCTCAGGAGTGTGAGCGCCTTCCAGAGTTCAATCTGAGGGTCGAACCAATAATCACTGCAAAGGAGATGTTAATCACTTGCTGCCAATGTTAGCCACCCTAGGGGCAGTGTCATAGGCGTCTATAAAAGCTTTTAGCCGATTATTGTGCTATATGTCCCTATCAGTGGAGCGGTAGAGTCCAGGAGGTACTCGACCATTGAATTTAGTGCGTTCCACTGGGTGTACTTGTACTGAGGACTGAAGGAGCTCCAGATGCGGAAGTCAGCTTTAGTCTACAGATGAAGTCTGAAATATTATGGTAGACCCCATATTCCTGAGGAAAAACTGAAAAGAAGATCTTCCATCACAGGCTCTACTGATACAGAAGGCTTGCATTCCAGCCTCTAAAATGAGTCATCTGCTGCGTCTCCGACAAAGTAGGTCAGGGAGATCCAGATCCACTTCTAGCCCAGAACAACCTCCAAAAGGCAGGTCCAGGCCAGAATCACAGGAGATGCCGCCACCCGGAACGGCGTTGAGGAGTTTGGTGCCATTCATGGCACCGGCACCACACACGGCGTCAGGCATACTGGCCCTAGACCTGAAGAAAAAAAGGGGGAGAAGGAAAGCAGTACTCATGCCGTCCCCAGCAGAGGAAAAGATGAGGGGGTTGGCATTGATGGCACTGCGCACATCCTGATTCAGCCGTGGCACAGTGGCTCTGAGGCCCGAAGGCCCCAGAACTGGGTCCACTGGCCAAATCAACTGGGCAGACGTTGTACCCCCTGCTCTAAAAGCGCGGCTCAGAGGTGAAACTGCTCACCGGAGCCCCATCAAGGACAGAGAAGGGGCCCGGTATCGAAGATTGTGGCCGGTAAGAAACGGAGCCACAGAGAACCCCATCGAAGTCGGGTCAGGCCTACCGCTCACCACCACCGACAATCCCCGTGCAGATGTACCAGAGGGTGACCTCGAGAGGTACTGTTTCATCTTTCACTGACAGGAGGAAGAGCTTGAGGTCGTGCAGACCAGGGTCCCCGATCAAGGTCGGGAACAGGCGGACTGTCCTTCCCCTCCGAGCACTGGATTGCCCGTGGTCAGAACCCTCCGCAAACGGCGGCATATTGGACTGAGCCCCACTGCTATCACAGCTTTCAAACGAAGTCTCCCTACCGTCACTGCTACCGTCTAAGGTCAACTCCGTTGATGGCAGGCTGAGAATTTCTTCCTTTTTCTTCTCTCTCGGAGGGTCAATGCCGGAAATAGCCTACCACCGCAGCACGTGAAATAGTCTAAGTGGTGCTGCGCATCTTGAGTCTATCCAGGTGCCGGCCGTCCTGAAGATTTTTGGCTTCTGGCGCCTCCGGCATAGTCCCATTAGTGTGATTGAGTGGTGGAGACTTTGTCCAAGAAGATCAAAAATTACGGTAAGTGGAAGATACTGTTTTTCTAGGATCATGGATATGTTGTTCTATCCACACTTGTTGGCAGACTCCTAGCAGTTCTCCGGGAGGAGGGAGGCAAAGCGCACACACACACACCCTCAATACTTACTTGGGGACAGAGATTAGAAAACAGGCCCCAAAACCAGCATGCCGGCGTGACTCTAAGTCAATGTGGTAGTGGGAAATGAAGGTGTTTGCTGACTTCCGGGTGGCAGCCCTGCAGATTTCCTACATAGGGACATCCCTGGAAGCAGCCACTGACGCAGCAGTATGGCGGGTGGGGTGAGCTCTTACCCCTGCGGGAGGCTTCTTGCCCGCCAACCTATAGCAGAGATCAATGCACGATGTAATCCATCTGCCGACTGTCCGCTTGGCAGCAGGTCTGCCAGGTGTGGCTTCGGCATAGGTGATAAACAGCTAGCGAACCTCTCCCCGAACTTCAGCCGTTCGCTCCTTATAAGAAGAGAGCGTTTTTCCCAGGTCCAAAGTATGAAGCCTGTACTTGGCCTTAGAGGTGTAACTGGGGTAGTACACCAGCAGAGTCAACACCTGGCTAAGGTGAAACTCAGACACCACCTTCGGACGGAATTTCGGGTGGGGGCACAGGACAACCTTGTCCCTGTGGAAGACCAGGTAAGAAGACTCAGAGTGCCTGTAACTCCCCAGTCCTTCTGGCTGACGTGATGGCCACCAAGAAGGTGGTCTTCCATGACAGATGTGACATCTCACACCTGTGCATCGGTTCGAATGGCTTGCCCATGAGCTCTGCCAGTACCAGTAGTAGATCCCACAGTGGTGGTGGTTCATGCACCGGAGGGGAAATATGGTCGAGGCCTTTAAAGAAGTGCCAGAAGCCTGATTGACTGATATAAGGCCCGGGCGTGCTGAAGATGCCTCGGGGGCCTGGAGCTGAGGCTGAGGAGATCTGGATACCATAACTGGCGAGGCCAGTCTGGGGCTACCAGGATTACCTGCACCTTGTCCCTCTTGACCTTGAGGATCACCTTGTGAACCAAGGAAAGAGGAGAGAAGGCACAGAAGAGGCCTGGGATCCACAGCGTTGAGAAGGCATCCCTCTGCAGCAAGCCCTGCTGAGGGGGGGCGCGCAAGAAACAGCCTCGGCTTCACATTTTCCCTGGAGGCGAAGAGAGCTACCTAAGGTTTGCCCCAGTGGGAGAACAGGTTGTATACTACTTCTGGATGGAGAGAACACTTGAGGGATGTCTAGCCCAATGGCTGAGAGTGTCCACTAGCTGGTTCGAGGCTCCTGCCATATGAATGGCTAGGAGATCAGCCTCTAGTTGGCACACAAGGGTCCAGATGCGGAGTGCTTCCCTGCACAGAGTCTGGGAGTGCGTGCCGCCCTGCTTGTTGAGATAGTACATGGTCGTGGTATTGTCTGTCTGGACTTGTACCACTTGACCCCGAAGGAGCAGAGCAAATGCTGACAGTACCGGTCTGACTGCTCTGAGCTCCAGCATGTTGATATGACATCAGGATTCCTCAGGGGACCAGAGCCCGTGGGCTCTGTGATTTCCCATATGGACACCCCAGCACATGAGAGAGGCATCGGTCGTGAGGACAACCGTCTGCTCGGGATGGACAAAAGGGATCCCTTCCTGCAAATGTGCTAGGACGGTCCACCACTGGAGAGCGTCCCACATCATTAGGGTAACTGTGACCAGCTGACCGAAACGACCAATGTGCTGAGTCCACTGGCTGGCCAGCTTCCATTGAAGGGGGCGCATACGACACTGGACCCATCGGACCACGGCGGTGCAGGCCGCCATGTACCCCAGAAGGCGCAGGAAGTCCCAGGCAGGGCACAAGTGCCCAACAAGAAATGACTGGGCAAAGGAGGAGAGAACCTCCACCCTGACCGTTGGGAGCCTGGCTCTGGCTCGGCAATATTTAGAAGATGACATCCCCCCACCTCAACCGAGACAGTGTTAAGTTTATAAAATTACTATTCTGATGTTTTTTTTTTTTTTTGTTTAATTTTTTCATAATAATCACAGAGTAGATTGCAGCTGGGAGAGTGAGGCATTGTTTCAGCTTTGGTCACTAAAGACAAGAGCTGCATGTCACTGTTACGGGATGTGACACTCACTGTTACGTGCGTCTGTTAAGTGAAAGGCAGATGAGTGTCGTAGCTGTGATCAGGTTCTGTAGGAGAGCGACTGATGGTAATAACAGGGATCCTGCATCCGTTGCTCAGTAGCCAGGAAGGACAGAACACAAAGCTGCAATCTCACGTTGGCCTGAATTGCATTTTGGAGGTATGTAATATTTCTGCATAGTAAGAACAGTAGATGTATTTTACAAAAAATAAACACTTGAGTGGGAGAAGCTGTGAAGGGCTGCCCAGTGGTGCGAGTTGGGGATCACTGTTATTTTATTTATTTAATTCAAAAGTTTAACCTGGAGACAGTGAGCTAACAACATCTCTGAGAGCGTCCCGACTGGTTGCAGGACTTTTTGTTTGTTGTTACTGTGAGGGAATCGGTGTGCCCTGCAGGTATCGGCTGGTGTCGGAGATCGCAGGATGGGTAGTGTGGTCGAGGGGTTGCTGAAACATGAGATGGACACTGGAGAGAGACGCGATCTAACTTTGTCCTGCGTTCTGGAGTGGCTAGCGGTAAACAGTACCACGAATGGGGAGGAACAATTTATTTTTTGTTTTTGAGTCAACAGACTTCTCTGACTACTGGATTTTTATCCGTTGGATATCGTAGGATTTACCCACGGGTAAAGACCCTATTTAGCCAATCAGGATTCTAGAGCCGTGCCATTGGCCCCACGGTAACTGTACTGCACCCTGCTTGGACGCTCACTCGCTTCCTGCATGGGGATTGGCTCTTGAGTCAGCTGAAACTCTGCTTTGCTCTGGGCTGCTGCGCCCATTGATTTCACGGCAAACAGCTGGAATTTTATGCCGCCCCTCCCCATCTCAGACCTTAACTATATGGACCATCTTTCACACCTCGTGAGCACCGCCCCTACTCTTGCACCACTGGGTACCTGTTTAGTCCTCCTACCTCTTATTCTTAGCAGCCACCTCCCGCTTCTAACCCTTGACCTTACTGTGTTACTGAGCTGCCTTGGCCTTTCCCAGCTGTGTCTCCACCTTCCACTGCTCCATCTACTGCTCTTCCACCCCCATCTCCAAGCTCTGCCTGCCTGTCTTTATGCCCACTCTCCTCCTTCCACCAGATCCTATCTTAACATGCGCTCTCACTGCTCTCCACCCCATTCTTTTTCTCCTTGCCCGTCTTCTTCCCCTACTCCACTCCCCAAGAGCCTGCTTTCCCTCCCTCCCCCACAGTTTCTAAATTGAAACATCTTTCCGCCATCTAGGCACGCTGCACTCTGGGCATTGCTCCTGCCCATGGCCCATCCTACTGCCAAGAAAAACAGGTTAATCACCTGTAACAGTAGATCTAGAAGTGGTATATGTTGTTCATCCATACTCTTTGGCATGTCCCTTTCCCCTTTAAATCTTGCTGGAAGTCTTCAAGCTGACTCTTCCCACCCACCCGGGTGGTAAATACCTTGGCTCTGCCCCATGACGACAGATCTTGGCCCGCTGGAAGCAAGCGAAGCGCCTAAAGCCGAGGTTTGGTGAGGTGGGGGATGAACATACCACTCTAGAACTACTGTTACAGGTGAGTAACCTGTTTTCTAGGAGCGTGGATATGTTGTTCATCCACACTCTTTGGCAGACTCCTAGCAGTTCTCCGGGAGGGAGGGAGGCAAGGCGCACACCCCCTACTTAGGAAACAGAGATTGGAGAACCGAAGCCCCAAAACCAGCATCCCGATGTGACTCAAGGTCGATGTGGTAATGGGTAATGAAGGTGTTTGCTGACTTCTAGGTAGCAGCCAGACAGATTTCCTGGATAGGTATGTCTCTGGAAGCAGCCACCGATGCAGCAGTATGGCGGGTAGAATGAGCTCTTATCCCTCTGGGAGGCTTCTTGCTGCCAACTCATAGCACAGACCTATGCATGATGTAATCATCTTGCAATGGTCCGTTTAGCTGCAGGTCTACCAGAAGCGGCTTCAGCGTAGGTGACAAACAGCTGGCGAACCTCTTCCCGACTTTCTGCCATCCTCCTTGTAGTAGGAGAGAGCACATCTAAGGTCCAGGGTATGGAGCCTGTACTCGGCGTCCGAGGTGTAGTTAGGGTAATATACTGGCAGAGTCAACACCTGGTTAAGGTGAAACTCTGACACCACCTTCGGAAGGAATTTCAGGTGGAGGCGCAGGACAACTTTGTCCCTGTGAAAGACCAGATAAGGGAAGTCCACCGAGAGCGCCTGGAGCTCCCCTGTCCTTCTGGCTGACGTGATAGCCACCAGGAAGGCAGTCTTCCACGACAAGTGTGAGAGCTCACACTTGTGCATGGGTTCGAATGGAGTGCCCATGAGCTCTGCCAAAACCAGCAAAAGATCCCATGGAGGTGGAGGTTCACACACCAGAGGGTATATGATCCAGGCCTTTGAAAAAGCACTCGACCACTGTCTCCTGTGCCAATGTCGACTGACCGGCCCGAGCCCGGTAGGCGGAAATGGCTGCCAGGTGCACCCTAAGGGTCGATGACTGCAGACCCCCTTTGGAGAGAGACCAAAGGTAGTCTAAAATGTTAGCCACAGAGCAGGATAAGGGGTCCAGACTCTTACCCTAACACCAAATGGAAAACCTTTTCCATATGAAGGCATAACATTTCCTGGTCGATTCCTTATGAGATGCCTCCACCATGTTGTAGACATCCTCGGAAAGACCCAGAGCCTGGAACTCTAGCCGCTCAGGTACCAGGCTGTGAGGTGCAGGAATTGAAGGTCCGGATGGAATACCTTCCCCTGGTACAATGATATCAGGTCAGGGTGTGTACAAAGCCGCTCCGGGGCCCTGCAGCTGAGGCCGAGGAGATCTGGATACCAGAACTGGCGGGGCCAATCTGGGGCTACCAGGATCACCTTCACCTTGTCCCTCCTCGTGGATCAAGGGAAATGGACTGGGGACCTGGCCTCGAGAAGGCATCCCCCTGCAGAGAGCCCTGCTGAGGGGGGCGGGCATGGTACAGCCTCAGCTTGGTGTTCTCCCAGGAGGCAAACAGGTCCACCAACGGTTTGTCCCAATGGGAGAACAGATTGTAAGCTACCTCTGGATGGAGAGACCACTCGTGGGATGTCTGGCCTATGCAGCTGAGAGCATCCGCCAGTTGGTTCGAGACTCCTGCCACATGGATGGCAAGGAGATCCGCCTCCAACCAGCTGACGAAGGTCCAGATCCGGTGCGCCTCCTTGCACAGCAGATGGGAGTGCATGCCGTCCTGTTTCTTGAGGTAGTACATGGTCGTGATATTGTCCATCTGGACTTGAACCACTTGACCCCGGAGCTGAGGAGTGAAAGCTGACAGGGCCTGTCTGACTGCTCTGAGCTCCAACAGGTTGATGTGGCATCGGGACACCTTGGGGGTCCAGAACCCGTGGGCCCCGTTGTCCCCCATGTGGGCTCCCCAGCCCATGAGAGAGGCATCGGTAGTCAGGACGACTGTCTGCTCGGGGCGGACAAATGGCGTCCCTTCCTGCAATTGGTCTGGGACGGTCCACCTTTGGAGAGTGTCCCACATCTTCTAGGTTACAGTGATCAGCTGGTCGAAGTGACCATATCGCTGAGTCCACTGGGCAGTCAGCTCCCATTGGAGGGGGCGCAAGTGCCACCTGGCCCAACGGACCACTGAGGAGCACGCTGCCATGTAGCCCAGAAGGCGCAGAAAGTCCCAGGCAGGGCGCAAGTGCCCAACCAGAAATGATTGGGCAAAGGAGGAGAGAACCTCTGCCCTGTCCGCTGGGAGCCGAGCTCTGGCTCGGCGAGAGTCGAGCTCTGCCCCGATAAAGCCCATCGCCTGAGAGGGCACGAGTTCCGACTTGGTCTCGTTGATCAGGAGGCCTAGTTGGGAGCAGGTTCGGAGGGCCAGATCCCTTGATCTCTCCACCTCCTGAAGGGAGGAACCCGCCAGGAGCCAGTCGCCGAGATAGGGGTATATCCGAACTCCTCGACGCCGAAGATGGGCTGCCACCACTGCAAGGCACTTGGTGAAGATCCGAGTGGACGATGACAGGCCGAACGGCATGGCTTGGAACTCGTACAGGGTCTTTTCGACCCTGAAGCGGAGGAACCGCTGGTGGGATGGACGGATTGGGACGTGAAAGAACGTGTCCAGTGAACAGAACCACATGTTTCGCTCGAGATGGTATGATCGGGTTCAGAGTTACCATCTGGAAAGTGCGAGAACTGCGATATTAATTCAGGTTGTGGAGATCTAGGATGAAGCACCAACCCCCTGCCCCCTTGGACACCAGGAAGTACCTGGATACAAAGCCTGGGTCTGTAGGAGGATCTGGCACTGGAGCAATCGCCTCCTTGCGGAGGAGCCGAACAATGTCGTCCCGAAGGGCCGACTGAGTGCGAGCTGAGATCCTTTCCTCCCGAAGGGCGCTGGCTCGGCTGGGAGGGTACCGCTCGAATTCTAGAAGCAGTCCCTGGCCGACCACTTCCAGAACCCACCTGTCCGAAGTGATACCGGACCAGGTGGAAAGAAAGTGGCAGAGCCGGCCCCCCACGGGAGGACCCAGAGCTGGTGTAACGGGTGTAGGGGTGGCAACCCCTGACCTGTCACTGAGCAGGCTTAGAGGAGGAGGAGGTTCCTGGACCGGCACCTCGGACTCCTTTACTGGGCTGTTGAGGACCCTGCTTGGGCCTGGGGTGCCAAGCTTGAGCCTCCTGCTGTTGACCTCCTTGATAGGAGGGCTGTCTAACCGCAGGGGAAGAGTGCCAACAGGGCTTCTTCTTGCGCTTCTGCTGGTTCTTGCCTGAAGAACCCTTTGCAGAGGTAGCATCAAAGGTGGTACTGGACTTCTCTATACGCTGGAGGTGACCTGCCACTCCCAGACTGAAGAGGTCGGTGCCGAGGAAGGGCACGTCAGCTAACTTGTGCTGAGTATCCACCGGAAAGGAGGATAACCTCAGCCAGGCCCTGCGGTGAGTGGCCACCACGGCTGCTAAGGAGCGGGGCAAAGGAATCTCCAATGTCCAGGGCTGTCTGGAGCTGCTGTTTGGCCACAGCACGGCCCTGCTTTACCGTGGTCTGCATGTCCGCTGGGAGATGCGGGAGGACTTCATCTAGTAACCCCCAGAAGGGCATGAGAAAAGTGTGCCATGATCACAGTCGAGCTGGCCTGACGAAGGCCCAAGGATGAGGCCACATAAACCTTCCGGGCACAGTGGTCCATATACTTGGACTCCTTGTCCGGAGGGCCGTCAGTGTCAGCTGAGCTACCCGTGCATCTAAACATAGAAGACGTCACAAGGCTCTTGGCCGAGGGATGCTCTGTGAAACCCGCCAGGGACCCCATGGGTACCATATACTTGCAGGCCATGCAGGCAGACGGAGCTGGGCAGGAGACAGGGTGTTGCTATAACTCAAGGGCTGGGCCAACAATGGCTCCGGCCACAGGGAAGGCCTCCGGCGGGGTATCCCCCCTCTTGAGGATATCCGTGAGGGGGTTCTCCGCCTTCTTTTGGATGGGCTCAAAGGGCATTCTGGTCGATTCTGAAATGAGGCGGAGGATGCCCTGAAAGGAGGAAGGACCTTCCTCCAAGCCTGCCACTAATGACTCGTCGTCCCCCGGATGCGAGTGCAGACCAGTGGCATCAGAGTCCGAAGAATCGGGATATAAAGGTCTCCCACCTATGTCTCTCTCGATATGCTGAGGGTGATCGGGGACCACCGTAATGGACAGATGACGGGGAAGGCCGGTGTCTGGCCTATCCTCTTTCGAGGGAGCCCCTCCCTGAGGCTGCTTAAGAGGTGGTTCCACCAAAATCGGTGGAGAGCCTCAAACAGGCCGAGCTGGAATGCGTACCGGCCCTACGGGTGGAAGAACCTGAATCTTTGGTTCCGTAGAGGTCAGCGTCGGCCTAAGAGGCTGAGGCCAAGTAATGGCCAGTGTTGCTGGCTTCTGACCGGTCAGAATCAGCTGTTGCCACATGAGATCCTCATAACGTAGACGGAGCTTCCGTTGAAGTCTCTCCTCGTCCGAGGAGGATGAGGATCAGTGGTGCCTCCTCTTTCTAGATTGCTTGTGACCTTTCTTCGTCTTTTTGACCGAAGAGGTCCTGGTCCTCGATCGGGAGAAGCCGGAGTCAGAGAGAACCGAGGTTCCGGCACCTTTCCCTCGATTGGGATATTCGAGGGCTGGGTCTCCTCATCGGGGAAGGAAAGGATAGGTGTCCTTTCCAGGGAGTCATCGACCAGAGTCAGCGACAGCGCTCGGTCGGTCGAGAGAAATCTTGGCCGGTTCAGCCGTGTCCTCGGCCTCAGTGCCCTGGCCTGATGAAAGGTCCGAGAAGCCGGCGGCTGAGGAAGCGATCTCAACCAAGGTCGAGACTGCAAGGTCCTGAGAATTTGACCGCTCTCTGTCCCAGGAACGTCTTCTTTGGGCAGAAGAAGATTTAGGGTCCTTGTCCCTTTTCCTATGGCGGGAGGAGTGCAAGCCCAAGGGCGCCTCACCCCTGGTGGGGAAGAGACTGGCACAGCTCCCACAAGGACCCAGTGAAGGTGGAACCCAGGTTAAGCAGCACAAAAAAACTTCGGCTGGCTGAAGCTTGAGCAGCTTCCTCTTTGAAAGCCGCCATCTGGTCGAGCTGCTTGGTGGATCCCGCGGCTGTGGAAACCGCTCACCTGGCCTCCTTCGATTTCACCAGTTTATTGCGAAGCTCAGGTCTCCCCAATTTTAGGTACGCCTTGCAGTCGTCCAGGATATTGGGATGGAAGGCCAGACAGATGGTGCAAGAAGTGGTGTCATGCACGACAACCAAGCAATAGACACACGAGAGGTGGAGATGGGTGCGCGACATTTTCTGTCCGCAGGGACACCGATAAAATCCGGGAGACGACTTGTCCTCCATGTCCGATGCGCTCGGATCGGAATCGTAAACTCTGAGTTTTAAAGAAAGTGATTGCAGTGAAAACCGACGTTGAGAATCCAGGGCCGACGAACTGCAGAAGTAGCACAAGGGAACCTGAATCTTCCAGCGGAAAGGAAGGTCTGGCGTCACGGGGCGGAGCAGAGGTATTTACCACCTGGGTGGGTGGGAGGAGCCAGCTTGAAGACTTTCTGGTGAATTTAAAAGGGAAAGGGACATGCCAGAGAGTGTGGATGAACAACATATCCATGCTCCTAGAAGATGGGATTCCTTGTCGGGTGGAGATGAGCTCAGATGTTTTGGGTTGGCCGACTGGCCATGAGCTGCGCTAATCACAACCGAGTCAGCTTTGGGGTGTGTACTCAAGGAATCCACACCCTCTGGAGCCTGATATAGCCTATCCGCCTTCCTCGGAAGGAGGGCTAATGCCGACAGTTGTTTCCAAATAGTGGAAACAAGGTCCGCATGAGGCTCGATCCAGGGTGGAATCAACATTGGAGCGGTTTCGGGCAGATCCAGGTGGGCAGCGAGTTTCTTCTGCTGTGGATCCGGCTCCAGAGATTGCCACTGGTGTACCGTCTAGATCTTTTTAAGCAACGCCAGGAAAGAAGGATCTTTCCGAGGAGTCCTTGGCCTGTGACAGTCTGGAGTGTGTGGCTTGTCTGGATTGGAGCACCTGCTGGAATCAGAGACTGAGGTCTCCGAAGAGGAAGAAGACCTCTCCAGACGCGTGGGAGGAACGGACCCCTTGGGAAACCCTCCGAGAAGCGTGTCCTCCCCTGCCCCTGAGGGCTCACCTCTGGCATCTGGCAAGGGGGAAGGAGTCTCATCTCCAATGATGGGGGTCCGGGAACCGGGTCCATGTTGGGCAGGCAGCTCTCCACCTCCCCGATGAGCTGAGCCTTGGCCTCAGCCCACCAGGAAGCCAGAGTCTCCTTCAGGTCCACCGGAGACTGAGGGGGCGGTGGAGGAGGAGCAGGGGGATACGGATATTGTGGATATCTGTAAGGTCAGTATCCATATCCCGACAGTGAGAAGCCCGGCGTCGGGTACTGCGGCGTCGGATAGGTCGGCGTCGGGTACTGTGGTGAGGGATACTGTGGTCCCGGCTAGGACGGCGTTGGATAAGACTGGGTCGGATACCCGGCACCAGAGGTTTGACGGGCAGAAGCCTCTGGAAAGGGCCCCTGCTACGGGCCAGGTACAGGAGGCTCCGGCGGGCGTCGGGTCTGGTGTTGGCACGGCGTCCGGTAATGGGATGTTGGCCAGCGTCTGATAGGCCAGCGTCAGAACCGACGTCCGAGGGTCCGGTCTCAGGTTGTCCGGCCCGGCGGAGGGAGACCTGATGGTAGCGTACCTGAATCCTCATTGTCGCCCAGGGAAGGGGGACTAAAATCCCAGGGGTCCAACAAGGGAGACGCTGGAGCCTCGGACAATAGTGGTGAGCTTGGGACGACGGACTTGATGATAGGGTTCGGCGTCGGCTCTAACGTCATGCGGTCGGAGGTGCCGACGTCCGCCTTACTGGTGGGGTCCGGGCGGGTGCCGGAGGAGCCAGCGTCTGACTTATCGGACCCAACTCCCGACAAAGGCCGCGAGGGAGGAGTGGGCTTGGCGGGAGTTTTCAAGGCTGTGCGCTGCCCCATAGGGACGGGCGTCTTAGCGGCCTTGACCGTGCGGACGTTGAGGGCACAGACGTTCAACTTACCGGAGCCATGCGACCCAGAAGGACACACAGGGGCGGGCTTCTCGGGAGCGGCTGCCTCCTTTGTCCCGGAGGCTCCCGATGGGCCCGAGCGTGAGCCTGACGGGAGGGGAAGAAGTCACTACCTTAGAAACCTCCAAGGGGGCCACCTGAAGCATGGCGACTCCAGCCGAAGTCGTGGTGGACGTGGAATCGGAGTCCTGGTGCTTCTCCTTCTTCTTCTTACGGTGACCCTCAAGAGAATTAGAAGCCTGCCGGAGCTTCTTCAGCTCCTTCTCCATGGAGGACATCTTCAGGATGTGGGCCTCCAGGGACTGCTGCCTCCATTTGCGGGTGGGGGCATTAAATTGTTGGCAGTGCTGGCACTTCTCAATGGGGTGATCCGGGCCTAGGCAGAAGAGGCACTGGGCGTGTCAGTCCTTGTCCGGGAGCTGGGCGCTGCAGGAATCACACTTATTTTTATGCGAGTCGGATGGAGCAGGGGACGACATACACAGCAGATGGATGATTTTGAAAAGAAAATAAGAGAAAAAAACGGTAATAAACTGACAAACTGACTGACGAAGCAGTGAACTTAACTGCGATTGCTTTTGCACGCTAATGGCGGGAAAGAACTGGAAGTTGGGCGTGGGGGACTGCCCCTTTATACCGTTGTCTGACACCGTCAACTGACGTGGGGACGGACCCCCGCCAGAGACGGCAAGCTAGAAATTTTTCCGTGGGGTCCTGGCGCCTGCCAGCTTCAGTCCTATATGTAATTACCTACTGCAAGAGCCCTCTTGAAGTAAGATCAACATATCCATGTCCCTAGAACTCTATATTCAAGACAGTTGGGTCTTTGGGCTTAATCGCAAGGAGGTCCCAAATAGACTTAAAAAAGTATTAAAATTCAATTGTTGATATTCCTTAAAAATTCTTGATCTAATATGATAACACATATTGAGTGTTCAAGTTTAAGGCCCTTTTTTTCGTTCTATTAAATATACACTCTGTGGTGCATCTCCTTGTGATTATGCCCAAAGACCAAATATTTTGTATAGAGTTTTTTTTTTTTTTTTTTTTTATATCCTCTCTATTGGTCCTCCTCACCCGTGGAGAGGATCTCCGCGATTTCTGGCCGCCAGTATCCACACCACCCGGGCCCAGTCTGGCACCCCCACAGAGCCAAACATTAGGACTCACGCACTCTGTTGCAGGATCCTTAAGGGATTCAGGGGGTGCCGGGCATGGCCATCAGACGCCAGATCGTCATTCCATTTTCTGCTGGGTTTTTGCACTTGCGGAGTGCGGGTGTGCAGTGATGACTGGGCATTGCGTGCCGACATCTGCTGCACTTCACCCCCTTTTCTGCCATCGCTCTGGTACTGCCCCCGGCCGTTGCCAGGGGCCGCTACAGAGCGGTGGTTCCCTGGATCCCTCTCCGGGACAGGAGAGCAGTCCTGCGGACGCTTGATCCTATCCCTCCCCTGCCGGCCACGGCTCGCATTCGAACCTGGGTCACCAGCGTGTCATGAGGTGTGGCGTCCAGCGCCTCTGAACCCTCAGTGCCACCGGGCCTGTATACAGAGTTTTCTTATCTGTAATCACAAGTTTTATTGTAAATAATGCACACAAATACAGGTTACTCACCTGTAACAGGAGTTCTAGGAATGGTATATGTTGTTCATCCACACTTACTAGCAGGTTCCTTGATGCTTTAAATCTTGCCGGAAGGTCTACAAGCTGGCTCCTCTCACCCACCCAGGTGGTAAAACTCTCGGCTCCGCCCCATGACGCCAGATCTAGCCCGCTGGAAGCCAGGTTGTGCGTCGAAGCCGGGAAGGTCGGGTGGGATGTGTGGATGAACAACATATACCATTCCTAGAACTCCTGTTACAGGTGAGTAACCTGTATTTCTAGGGACATGGATATGTTGTTCTATCCACACTTACTGGCAGACTCCTAGCAGTTCTCCGGGAGGAGGGAGGCAAGGCGCACACCCCTACTTGGGAAATAAGGACTGGAGAACCGAGATCCCAAAACCAGCATCCCATCGTGACTCTAGGTCAATGTGGTAGTGGGTAATGAAGGTGTGTGCTGACTTCCAGGTAGCAGCCCTGCAGATTTCCTGGACAGGGACTTTTCTGGAAGCAGCCATCGATGCAGCAGTATGGCGGGTAGAATGAGCTCTTACCTCTTTGGGAGGCTCCATGCCCGCCAACCTGTAGCACAGATCTTGCAGGAGGCGACCCACCTGCCTATTGTCTGCTTGGCTGCAGGTCTGCCAGGTGTGGCTTCAGCGTAGTTGACAAACAGCTGGCAAACCTCTCACCGAACTTCAGCCGTCCGCTCCTTGTAATAAGAGAGCGCTCTTCTAGGGTCCAAAGTATGGAGCCTATATTTGGCTTCCGAGGTGTGATTGGGGTAGAACACCGGCACAGTCAACACCTGGTTAAGGTGAAACTCCGACACCACCTTCGGAAGGAATTTCGGGTGGGGGCGCAGGACAACCTTGTCCATGTGGAAGACCAGATAAGGAGACTCGATGGAAAGCACCTGGAGCTCTCTCATCCTTCTGGCTGACGTGATAGCCACCAAGAAGTCGGTCTTCCACGATAGATGAGAGATATCACACCTGTGCATCAGTTCGAATGGCTTGCCCATGAGCTTAGCCAATACCAGCAGCAGATCCCACGGAGGTGGAGGTTCTCGAACCGGAGGGATATGTGATCAAGGCCTTTGAAAAAGCGCCCAACTACCTTCTCCGGCGCCACCAACTGTTTCCCGGCCTGCGCCCAGTAAGCAGAGATGGCTGCCAGGTGCACCTTAAGGGTCGTCGACCGAAGCCCTAGCTGAGAAAGGGACCACAGGTAGTCCAAAATGCTGGCTAAGGAACAGGAGGAAGGGTCCAACACCTTATCCTGACACCAAATGGAGAATCTCTTCCATTTGAAAGCGTAACATTTTCTGGTCGACTCCTTACGGGATGCCTCAACAACGCTGAGGACCTCGTCGGAAAGACCCAAGGCCTGGAACTCTAGCCGCTCAGGAACCAGGCCGTCAGGTGCAGGGATTGAAGGTCCGGGTGGAGTACCTTCCCCTGGTTGACGGAGATCAGGTCCGGGTGGGCTGGAAGCCGCCTTGGGAGCCTGGAGCTGAGGAGATCTGGATACCAGAACTGGTGGGGCCAGTCTGGGGCTACCAGAATCACGTGCGCCTTGTCCCTCCTCGCCTTGAGAAGCACCTTGTGGATCAAGGGAAATGGGGGAAAGGCGTAGAAGAGGCCCGGGGTCCACGACTCGAGAAGGCATCCCCCTGCAGCGAGCCCTGCTGAGGGAAGCGGGCATGAAACAGCCTCAGCTCCGCATTCTCCCTGGAGGCAAACAGGTCCACCTGAGGTGTGCCCCAGTGGAAGAACAGATCGTGTACTACCTCCGGCAGGACAGACCACTCGTGAGATGCAACACCTATCCGGATTAGGGCATCGGCAAGAGTGTTGGAGGCTCCCGCCACATGGATGGCTAGGAGATCCGCCTCCAGTCTGCTCACGAGGGACTAAGTGCGGAGAGCTTCCTTGCACAGGGGCAAGCAGCGCGTCCCACCCTGGCGGTTTAGATAGAACATGGTTGTGGTATTGTCCGTCTGGACCTGGACCACTTGACCCTGTACAAACGGAGCGATGGTGGTGAGGGCTAGTTGGACCGCTCGAAGCTCCAGCAAGTTGATGTGGCATCGAGACTCCTGAGGGGACCAGAGGCCATGCGCTCTGTGCTCCCCCAGATGGGCACCCCAACCCATCAGAGAGGCGTCGGTCGTCAGAGTGACCGTCGGCTTGAGGCGGACAAACGGGATGCCCTCCTGCAGATGAGCTGGAACGATCCACCACTGGAGAGCGTTCCACATCTCTTGGGTCACCGCCACTGGCTGGTCCAGAGGACCGGAGCGCTGTGACCACTGGCAGGCCAGTCCCCATTGTAGGGGATGCATGTGCCAACAGGCCCAACGGACCACGCTGGTGCAGGCTGCCATGAGGCCCAGGAAGTCCCGGGCAGGGCGCAATTGCCCAACCAGAAATGATTGAGCAAAGGAGGAAAGAACCTTGGCCCTGTCCACTGGGAGCCGTGCTCTGGCTCGAAGAGAGTCGAGCTCTGCCCCGTTGAATTGACTCACCTGTGTTGGCATGAGTTCCGACTTGGCCTCGCTGATGAAGAGGCCAATTTGAGAGCAGACCTGGAGGGCCAGATCCCTGGACCACTCCACCTCTGGTCTGGAGGGGGCTGCAATCAGTCAGTCGTCCAGGTAAGGGTACACCCGGACCCTTTGGCGCCGCAGGAATGCTATCAACACTGCCATGCATTTGGTAAAGACCCTGGGAGCTGGAGAGAGGCCGAAGGGCATGGCCCGGAACTCGTAAAGGGACCCCTCCGCTCTGAAGCGGAGGAATCGCTGGTGGGACGGACAGATTGAGACGTGAAAGAACGCGTCCTGGAGGTCCAGAGAACAGAACCACATGCCTCGTTCCAAGGATGGAATGATCTGTGCCAGAGTGACCATCCTGAAGGTTTGAGACCTCAGGAACTTGTTCAGGTCGTGTACGTCTAGAACAGGGCGCCAGCCCCCCGTCCATTTTGGGACCAGGAAATACCTGGACACAAACCCTGGGTCTGGTGGAGGATCCGCCACCTCCCTGATCACCTCCTTCTGGAGGAGCAGGGCAATGTCGGCTCGACGAGCTGACAGAGAAGCTGCGGACCCCATAGCCCCCCGTGGGGCGACGGCTCGATATGGTGGGGCCTACTCGAATTCCAGAGGCAGACCCTTCCCTACCACTTCAACACCCAGCGGTCCGCGGTGATAGCGGACCAGGCGGAAAGGAAGTGGCGGAGCTGTCCCACGGGGGTGATGAGGCTGGGGGCGACACCCCTCAACCCGTCACTGGGCAGGCTTGGAGGAAGGACCGGCTGAGGGACCTCCTGGGCCTTTCCCTCCCGGCTTCCTGCTGGAGGAAGCTGCTGGCTTGGCTTTGGGGTGCCAAGTGCGAGCCTGCTGGCCCTGCTGCTGGTGTTGCTGGGCCGGACGTGCCGCAGGGGCAGAAGGCCGAAAGGGCTTACGCTGCTGCTGGTGGACTTTGGCCTTCTGGGCAGATGTGACAGAGTCCAAGGTGGCATTGGACTTCTCGATCCTCTGCAAATGACCCTCCATCCCGGGACCGAACAAGTTGGTACCCAGGAAGGGAACATCTGCCAGCTTGTGCTGGGTATCCGCCGTGAAGGTGCAGATCCGCAGCGAAGCTCTGCGGCGCATGGCCACTGCAGCCGCTACTGACCGGGCACAAGAGTCTCCAATGTCAAGAGCAGTTTGGAGCTGTTGCTTTGCCACCACCCTTCCCTGATCCCGCACCTGCTTAATCGTAGTCTGGAGGTCAGCTGGGAAATGAAGAATCACCTCATCCAGGGAGCCCAAAAGGGTGTGGGAAAAGTGTGCCAACAGTACGGCCGAACTGGCCTGACGAAGGCCTAAGGAGAACGCAGCATAGACTTTACGTCCAGAGTAGTCCAGTTTCTTGGACTCTATCGGGTGGCTTGTCCACGTCCCGAGCATTTCCGGAGAGCTGGAAAACACTGTCGGTCACCAACCCTTCCGCAGAGGGGTGCTCCGAGAATCTGGAGAGTGAGCCGGTGGGAATGGCATACTTCCTGGCCATCCTGGCCGAGGGAGCTGGACAAGAAGCCGGCCGCTGCCACAGCTCCAGGGCCGGGCCAACAATGGCTTCAGCCACAGGAAAGGCCTCTGTAGGAGAATCCCCTCGGTCCAGTATCTCCGAGAGGGGATACTTGGCCCGCTTTGACACGGGTTCGAGCTGCATCCCAGTGGATTCTGAGATGAGCCGAAGCAATCCCATGAACGAGGATGGGCTCTCATCCACCGACTGTCCCCCAGTGGACTCCAGGTCGAGAGGCCCGGAGAACAGGGAAGAGTCATCGTCAAGACTCCGAGGAGTCTGCAAACAGCTGCCGAGGGCCTGAGCCACACTCCATCTGCCGAGGACAATCGGGAGTGAGGGTGACCGACAACCGATGGGGCAACCCTTGACCTGACCGAGAATCCTTAGCTAGAGACCCAGTTTGTGGTTGTGGAGGCGGGGGTTCCACCACAATGGGCGGTGCAGCTGGTTTCGGCCGAACAACCGGCGCCGGCTTCAGCTCCTCGGTGACAACGAGGGGTTGTTTCAGCCGCTCAGGTGACAGCCACTTAATGGCCGGGGAAGGCGACTGAGTCGGCTTGTTCCCGGTCAAAAGGAGCTGCTGCCACATCAGATCCTCATAGCGCCGACGCAACTTGTGCCGGAGCCTATCCTCCGAGGAGAACAATGACGAGGATGAGCGGTGCCGCCGCTTCCCTTGGTGCTGAGACCGCCGATGTTGGCGGGATCGGCTGGACCGAGAAGAGGTCCGAGACCAAGACCTTTGGTGTTTCCGAAGGTGGGTCTGGGAGGGAGTGGGGGAAACCCGTTCCTCCCTTGGTTCTGGAACCTTAACCAGGGACTCCGGCACAGGAGGCACAGGCAAGTCCTCTGTTTCCACCGGGGGAACCGGTGAAGAAGAGTTGTCGGCTTCTCCAGTCGACAGCCCATCCGGCGATTGAGAAAAATCTCGACAGCGGCCGGCGGTGTCTCGGCCAGCTGACCAGGCCGGAAACCATGAACCAGCAGCCTTAGCATAGCCTGCGACTAAAATGCAGTGTCGACTATACAGGGAAAGGGACCTCTCCCACTCCCACGAACGTCGACGGTGGGACTTACCCTTTGAGTCCTTTTTCTTGGACCGAGAGGAATGTCCCGATGGCCCCTCTCCCTTAGTAGAGAGGGGTTGACAAAGCTCCTTGAATGAAGCTGAGTAGGAGGAGCCCAAGGAGAGCAGGATAAATGCCGTGACCGAGGAAAAAGATGCGGCCAGGGCTGCCTCCTCCTCAAGGGCGATCATTTGCTTAAGTTGCTCAGCCGAGCCCGCCGCCGGACACCGCCCAACGGGCCTCCTTAGACTTTACCGGAGGAATACGTCTCTCGGGGCACCCAAGTTGAAATCTGGCAGCACGGTCTTCAAGAAGGACTTGCACAATTCACAGGCCTGCGGATCGTGATCGAGCCCAAGGCAGTAAACGCACGTGGAGTGCGGATCAGTCAGAGACATCTTTTGCCCACAAGGGCACCACCGAAATCTGGGAGTCGATTTGTCCATCGCAGCCGCGAAGGAAGAAAAAGACCGAAGTCTGGTAAATTTAAGTATGAGTTTCGGTTTAACTGACGAGTTTGGATCCAGGCCTAAAACGCAGAGCACAAAGGAGGAACCCTGAGCTTCCAAGCGGTAAGGAAGATCTGGCGTCATGGGGCGGAGCCAAGAGTTTTACTACCCGGGTGGGTGGGAGGAGCCAGCTTGAAGACCTTCCGGCAAGATTTAAAGTGGCAAGGAACCTGCTAGTAAGTGTGGATAGAACAACATATCCATGTCCCTAGAAATGTCTTTTTCTATATTCACCATCACTACCTTTTGCTGTATACCTTGGACATTTTTTTTTTGTTAATTGTTTAACCAGGAGTGGAGTCAAATTACTTCTTTGATCAGTGATATGATGTCACATAGGTGGGGTATATAAGGTTGACAGCATAGGCGAACTCCACTCCCTGATGAAGCCTCAGTTTAGAGTCGATATGTAGGGGGTGATAGCCCAGTGTCATTCATGCTCTAGCTTCTTTGAATACATTTTTTCTGCATCCAGACCCTTTTTTTTTGTTTTTTTGTTTTACTATTTTCTCTAATGCATGCAGAACAAACCTCCTCAACTCTGATGACACTAAGAGAATGTCTGATGGAATAGCAAAATAAAGCAGTACAGTGTGTGTCTTTTCATTTATTTGCCTTTTTCTCTTCAGATTTTATGAACACATGAATTAGCTACCCTAAGGTTCACAGCTACCTAGGAAGCAAATTACTATATTCATTTGATAAGAAACAGAGAATCTGATGGCAAATAAGGACCGCTTGGACCATCCAATCTGTATCTGCCCACTTCTCCCCATCTACACTATTACTGCAGACCGTGGCCAATCTACAGCTCCTTTCCCTCCCCCGCCTTCCATTCCACTATGATCCCCTTGTGCTTATCCCATGCATTCTTGAACCCCACCAGTTTTCACCCCACCACCTCTGCTGGAAGGCTGTTCCATGAATCCACCATTTTCTATTAAGAAGTATTTCCTCATATCCCTCCTGAATCTACCACCTCCAGCTTCCTAGCATGTCCCTTTGTTCTTCAGCACCTCTTCTTCTGAAAAATATTCCCCTCCTGTACCTTATTTAGCCTCATGAGGTATTTCAAGGCTTCTATCATATCCCCCCCCCTCCTCAGTTCAAGGGTCTACATATTGAGGTCCTTTAGTCTCTCCTCATAGGGCTTTTGATGCAGACCCTGCACCATTTTAGTAGCTATCCTCTGGAAAACCTTCACAATATGTCCTTCCAGAGATGTGATATCCAAAACTGGACACAGTACTCTATGTGGGGTCTTACCAGCAAACTATACAGAGGGAAAACCACCTCCCTCTTTCTGCTGGTGATACCCCTTTCCTATGCACACCAGCATCCCACTCACCTTCCCTACTGCCCTGTTGCACTGCCTGACCACCTTTAGGTCATCCGATATGATTACTCCCAAGGTGTCTTTCCTGCTTGGTAGTCATCAACACCCCTCCATCCATTTTGTACTTTGCCCATGGGTTTCCATGCCCGAAGTGCATTATTTTGCATTGAAAGTCAGCTGCCATACCCTTGACCTCTAGTTTTCTCAGGTCTCTGCTCATGCTTTCCACCCGTCCCCCCCACAGCGTCCACCCTACTGCAGATTCTGGTGTCATCCGCCAAGAGGCAGACCTTCCCTTCCAGCTGCTCTGCAATGTCACTTATAAAGATAGAGGACCGGTACCAGCACTGATCCCTGAGGTACCCTGCTGGTCACACTCCCTTCCTTGCAGTGAACTCTGTTTATCACCACCCTCTGTCGCCTATCCTCTAACCAATTTCTTATCCATTTTACCACCTTCGAATCCATTCTTAAGTTACCCAGCTAGGGTACTAGTCTCCTGTGTTAAACACCTTAATGAAATCTAGGTAGGCCACGTCCACCGCTCCACCCTAATCTAGTTCCTTGGCCACCAAGTCAAAGAAATCTATCAGATTCATTTGACATGGCAACCCCCCACCCCCCATGAAACCATGCTGCCTCAGGTCTTGTAACCCACTGAATTCAAGATATTCCATAATCCTTTTCCTTCAGCAGTGACTCCATTAACTTTCCCACCACTGATGTCAGGTTGTCTGGCCTATGATTGCCAGCCTCCTCCTTGCTACCACTTCTATGTAGTGGGACTACATCTGCCCTCCTCCAGTCCTCTGGAACCACTCCTGTTTCCAGTGAGCTGTTAAAATGAACTGTCAGAGGTGCAGCCAGTATTTCCCTGAGCTCCCTCAATACCACTGGATGCACCCCATCTGGTCCTATTGCTTTGTCCGCCTTCAGTTTAGCAAGCCCCTTCAGGACTCTCACCTCCAAAAAAGAACTAGTGTCCACCTCCCTCCCTCCAAAGCCTTTGTTACTTTTTTTGTGGCCCCCTTCCCTTCCTCTGTAAACACTAACAAAAAGTATTTATTCAAGATGTCCGCCTTTCCTTGGTCCCCCTCTGCACAGTCCCCCCCCTCACTTTTTTAACCTTACAATACCCCCCTTCGATCTTCCCCTTTTCAAGTACACACCTAGCAAATGTCTTGTCCCATTTCATTACCTCCTGGGCCATCCTCTCTTCAGTATGTATCTTTGCACTCCTTACTGCTTTCCCTGCTTCCCTCCGTTTCCCCTGCTACACCTCTCTCTCTCTCTCTGTCTCCTTATACCTTCTGAATGCTACCCTTTACCTTTTCAGTCACCTCTTTCGAGAACCATAGCAGTCTCTTTTTCCTCTTGCTCACTTGTTTGACGCAATGTTTTGTTGCCTTTACTATGCTCCCTTTTATTTTCGGCCACTGTTCCTCCACCCCCCCCCCCCATCAAGTCATCCCTGAGGCATTCACCCATCTTTTTAAAATATGTCCTCCAGAAGCCCAGGACAATCACCCTCGTATGGTTCTATTCTGCACTTGTCCTTATACTGGACCACACTGTACGGTGATCACTGGTCTCCAGGTGGCCTCCCACCTTGATGTCTGCAACACTCTTCCAGTTAGTGATTACCAGGTCCAGTATTGCCCACATCATGAGTGGGTTCATGGACTAGCTGCCTGACGAACACCCCCTGCAGACAACACTGGATGTCCCTGCTTCTAGCCGAAGTCACTGCTGGGAGGCTCCAATCTGCACCTGGCAGGTTGATGTCCCGACTGGCAGCACCTCCTCCTCTTCTGCCATCTTGCCAATGGCTTCCACCAGTACCTTACCTAATTCCTCCCCCTGTGCTGGAGGTTTGCAGATCACTCCAGTGTGAAAGTACAGTTACATAAGAACTTACCGTAACAGTAGATCTTCGAGAGGAGCTCTTGCAGCAGGCTATAACAATTAGGACTATGCCACAGGCACTAGGACCCTCCGAAAACTTTTCAGCCAGCAGTATACAGCAGGGACCACCCCGGCGTCGGCCGCCTGATGTCAGCCCCTGGTACAAAGGGGTGGACAGCTCCATCTCAGTTATTTTCCCGCCGCGTCCCGCGCACGAGAAGTCTTCGTTTCAGCTTGCCAGAAACAGCTCAGTACCTTTTTTCAACCCGTTTTTGTACCGTTTGACGGTTTTTCTAAAGTTCTCGGTGGATGTTTTCACCGTCGTATGCGTCTCCAGAGCCATACCAGAACAAGTGCAACTGCAAGAGGCAGATCCCTGCTAAGGATGGGCACAAGTGCTGCGTCTTTTGCCTCGGGCCGGACGACACCGCGGCCTGCTCAGCTTGGCAGGCGTTCACCAACTGGACACAGATTTGACGTCTCAAGGCCCTGAAGGCAATCCTTTTGGAAAAGAAGATGGATCTGCACTCCTCGGAGGGGAAGCGCAAGGAGAAGACCAAGCGCCATAGGCAAGACCATAGTCGGTCGCGGTCCCATTCTCACTCGCGGCCCTCTCCTAAGAAGGCCCGTGTTTCCCCAGGCTCAGGCAAGCATCCGAAATCTTCTAAGACCAAGGCCGGCCCATCGGGGGAGAAGCCGGCCAAGCCTAAGGTAACCCCACTAAGGGTTACCACCAAGCCCTTGGAGGTTAAAGCTTTGGCCCCACCTCCCAAGGCACTGGTGCCTTGGGACTCTCTAGGCGCCCCGTCATCTGTCCCACCACCGGCCTTGCCGGTTGGAAGGGTGTGGGGGCGGCAGCCTGAAAGAGCAGCGTCCCGTCTCCCAAATCCCCCAGCTCCCAAGAGGCTCTCCCTTGAGGCCAGCGTCCTGGATACTCCTTTCGGGCCCACGCTGCTGAGGTTCTCTCTAAGGACAAGCTGCAGGAGTTGTTCTCCTTTTGGTGGGGACAGGTCCAAAAGCGGACCCCCCCCCCGTCGCCGGTCCAGACACCGGTACCAGACTCGGCGGGCAAATCACAGCCTGGAGGTGAGCTTTCCCTGAGGAAGTCCCCAAAGCGGCCGCCTACACCTCCATCCAGGGCTTGTTCCCGCGCCCGGTCCAAAGACTACCACCGACGCTCCAAAGACTCTGGAGACCGTCGACAGTCCAGGTCTCACACTCACAGCCCTTCTCGATCTCCTAGACGAGAGCGCTCCTGACATCGGTCCTCTGCCAGACAGTCTTTGCTCAGTCGCCAGTCTCGGGACCGACATCGGTTCCCCAGCTACAGACGACAGAGGAAGCCTGGTCATAAGGAAAGATCTGACTATTCCAGACCTAGTAGTCGATCTCCCTCTTCTTCGTCGACATCTTCTTCCTCTCTCGACTTGGAGCATTCCCTGGGAGCGAAGGACCAGCCTTGTGGTTCCATTCACCATCTCCAGGGTGACTCACAGTACCTCTGCCTCCTCCTGTATTCCCTGTATATCCATCACTTTTATGCCTTCCCTCACATAAAAGCACCCCACCCCCTCCTTTCCCTCCCACCTGGTCCTTCCTGAACAGAGTATAGCCCTGTATGGCTACATCCCAGTCACGGTTTTCAGTGAACCATGACTTGGTAATGGCCATAATATCCAGGTACGCCTCTACCATGAAGGCATCTAGGTCCAGAATCTTATTTCCTAAACTTCTAGCATTCGCACATGTGGCCTTCCAGATTTTGTTTCTAAGCTGCTTGTTGCCCCCCTTTTTCCTTTTTGCCCTCCCTCCTTCCTGCATCTCTTTTTAATGCTCCCATTCCTTTCCCATTTACCTCTACCACCCTGCTTCCTTTATTAATCTGCACCCAGGGGGATTCCTCTCCCCTCTGGGTTCTCCTTACCCTCACTTCAGCCTGTTTGGTGGGGGTGGGGGGGACAGTTTCTGACTACCCGATTCCTTCCGCCACCACCCTTGGCTATTTTGAATGTTCACATTTAAACCATCCACTGAGGACTGCGGTTCCATCCTAGATGGATGTAGGCCATCACCCCTGTATAGGCCCTTATCCTCATAGGTGGTTCCCCAGTCCCCTGTGTAGCTGAACCCTTCTTCTTTGTACCACTCCTTCAACTATGAGTTGAAGCTCCTGGTGCGGAGATCCCTCTCCTGTCCCCTTTTATGGACAGGCAGCACCTCAGCAAATGCCACTGAGTGAGCTACCTGTCTAAAACCCCTCCCCAGTTTGCTGAACTCCCCCTGCACTATCCCAGCCCTGTTCCTAGCCAGGTCATTAGTCTCCAGGTGGACAATGACATCCAGCTCTCCCTCCCATCCTGCTCCTCTAGCGATCCTCAGGATCTGCTTCATATCCCTCCGGGCCATGGCAGGGGGTAGCCATCTAACCTGCCCCATCTGTCCTTTCCTATTCCCAAATCTGTCCCCCTCACATTGGAGTCCCCCACCAGAAGTTGCTCCCTCCTTCTCTGGGGTCCTCTACCACCCTCCGTGGGGTCTCCACTATGGAGGGCCCCACAACCCCTTGGTCTCTAATGTAGGTGACTCCTCCTGGCAGTCCCACCCACCCCACCCACCAGAGCAGTGTAGGAATTACGCAGTGGTACCGATTAAGGAATGTGGCTCTGTCCCTCCACACCCACCCTTAACTATTTTCTCATTGTTAGACACTGGATTCACACTGTATCTTTTGTAGTACTGTAAGATACCTGGATGCTCTTGTTAATCCTGTGGTTTGAAAAATACAATAAAAATATATTCAAACAAGCCGTGCCCGTCGGCACAGTGACCCGGATTAGGGAGCGAGCCCGGGAGCTGGAGGGCCGGCTGGGGGGAGAAGGCTTGAGCTTCTCACGGACAGCTCGTCTTCTCCAGGGAGGGAGGGAGAGGGTAGTGACTCAGTGCTTGACTAGCCCCAGGCGGAAGTCTGAGGCACAGCAAGCCCGAACTCACAACACTGGCTCTAGATGCCTTGATGTCAAGGGTGCAGTGATAGCCAAGGAAAGTGAGAAAAACATCCCCCGGCTCCGGGGAGATGGAGTGCCGAGCCTCTCCCCAATGTGCCTCTGCCTGCCTTGCTGTCTCGGGGCTTGAGACATGGAATGGTTTGGGGTGTTGCTGCCCCACCCCGTCCCCGCCCGGGGGATAAACCGCGGCAGGATGGGGGACCCAAACAGCTCAGTTAAGGTGAGTGTGGCAGGGGTAGACTTTAATAGGCGACTCCAGATGATGCGGAGCCGGTAGAGATGAAGGGGAGATAAACAGAATAGAAAAATATATATATATATATATATATATATATATATACATATATATATATATATATATATATATATATATATATATATATATATATATATATATATATATATATATATATATATATATATATATATATATATATATATACATATATATATCATATACATACATACATATACATACACACACACACATATATATACACATATATACATATACATATACATTAACGGATGTGGATGTAGCTGACGTTCGGTTCTAACTGACTAAAATAATTTCCCACTGCCTATGCCTGCAATGTTAAAATCTACTGATAATGTGGACCTTGCGCTCCGCATGTAGCATCTGGTCATAAGCTTCTGCAAGCTCTGTAATCTGCGTAATACGCTTACCAAGTGTTAACTGACTCACTCTTCTTAAGCAGGTGCAAGCAGTGTACGTGAGCGGCTCCGTATTCCTGCTTTCATTCAGTGTCGCTTCCTGGCCCTTATCTTCTGAGATGTCTGGTAGGAGAACACGTCTGACATTGTCACAGAAAGTGGAAATTTTAAAATCTATTGACAGAATGGCAAAACTTTCGATCAGGGGAATTAAGCACTCACTTCTCCATCCCCAAATCTACCATATTGGATTTGTTGAAAAACAAGGAGAAACTAATGGCAGATTAGCACGGGAATCAAAACCTCGAAAGGAAGAGAAAGAGGGAGGGGAATGATAGTGAGGTAGAGGATGCATTCCTCCGGTGGTTCACAAATGCACGGGGGAGGGAGGCTTTAACTTCAGGCCCTCTACTGCTCCAAAAGGCTGATAAGCTAGCCATAGCACTTGGTAAACAGGATTTTAAAGCCACAGATGGCTGGCTTAGTTGTTGGAAGACTCGCCATAACATCTGTTTCAAGAAGATCCTTGGTGAGAAGCTAAGCGCAGACACTAGTGCAGCAGATGTATGGCTCACTGATGTTCTTCCTGATCTGTATAAGGATGGCTCTCCTGACATTGAGAAGAGCAGTCGAGCAGAGGGATGACTTGATTCCAAGATGGGATCAACTTGCACTTGTTGAAGAATATTGGAGGAGATACACAACCGCACCAAAAAGGCAAACACTGATGGAGGATTTCCTAACACCCTGACACACAGCAGTGAACGAGGTTACAGTAGGTTGCGGTTGTCAGCAACTCGCACACAGCACTTTCATTATTTTGTTACTTTGTTCATGAGCACTGCTTTTAAAAGAATTAATAAAGTACTTTCTCAAGTGTATTTGCACAGCAAAACAAAAAAGCATAAAAGGGTTGTATTTCTCTGATGCTTGCTCGCTTTTTACTTTTTGTGTGTATGCGGAAGTGCAGTAATTCACTGAAACAATGTAGCAGACGTCGCATCTAACAGACAAAATTCTTTGGGACAAACTAGTCTGTTACATGCGGCGCATACTGTGTGCATATTATATATAGATATACAGTATACACATATATATATATATATATATATATATATATATATATACATAACACACACATGTGCCCGTATTATTATTAAAAACATTGTAATAGTTATGATAAATTGCACTATGTTAAAAAAAAAAACAACCACCACTTACTAGGCACACTGAGGTAGTTTTCAATAAATCGGACGTAATTCTTTGCCTTTTCAGGTAACTCTTCAAACGTCCTTACATTCGATGTATCTGTGTTCCACCCAGGGAGGGTCTCGTACTGAACTTCAACTTTATTTAATACTTCCTGGTTAGCTAAAAGGTTTACGAAAGAATAAAACTGTATCAAACATCCACATAGTTCATGTTGGTCAGCAATTCTTTAAAGCAGTGTCTATATAAACATTCAAACAAAAAGGGCCAGGAAGTTTTTATTGGCATTTCACCAGCAAACTACCACAAAAGTTAACAAGTAACTCAGCCCTATGGCTATTCGATCCGAACTTCAATTCTCAAGTTCTACCCTAGATTCTGTAACTGTAGTTCTAGGAGTGGTATACAGCTCACATCCACGTACTGGCAGTTCTAATGGAAATGCTGATTCGTTGAAATGTCTTTAAACTAAGCTCCTCTCACCCGAGCAGTATATCCTCTGTCCCCGCCCAATGACATCAGATCTTGCAGACTGGAAGCAGAGATCCATGTGCCACTTGCCAGGGGAGGCTGGATGGGTGGTGTGGATGTGAACTATGTACCACTCCTAGAAAGTACAGTTACGTAAAAACTTACTGTAACAGGAGATCTTTGAGGAGTGTTTCTTGCAGTAGGTAATACTTTTGGGTATCCAGCAGAGGCCAGTGTGGCGCAAGGCAGCTCTTCTAGCAGTTTTTTTTCCAGGGACCAGCCACACGACATCAGCTTCCTGTTTGTTTATTTATTTATTTATGGTCTAGGAATTACAAGCCTTTGAATCAGAGACTTATTTGCAAAGGCTCCATGTCTTACATCAAATAGATTGGAACACAGTATAACATGGAATACACAATTCAGACTACAGCTGTAATACAGAAAAATGACAGTACCTACAGAGGTGAAAGAAAGTACATAACACACACATGGAACATCAGCAATTGTGAAATTATGGTGCATATATAAGTTTATGTGGTGCATATATAAGTATATGTTTCCTATATAAGTGTGGGTGGCCCGTGGTATCCTCGACTCCCTTGCCGGATTCAGCTTGCAAAGCGAGGACCAAGGGGAAACCAAGGTACCAAAGGAGTCCCAACCCTAGTCACACCAGAACTTGCTCTCTTAGAGGAGGAGGGGGATGGAGGGTGGGAACTGACCTACTGCAAGAGACACTCCTCAAAGATCTACTATTACAGGAAGTTTTTACGTAGCTGTACTATCTTCCATGGAGTGGTCTCTTGCAGTAGGTAATACTTTTGGGATGATTCCCAAGCAGTAATGCCCATATGGGAGGACAGTTATGATAGGAGACTTTCTAGGACTGCATGGCCTAAGACTGCCCTACGTCATGAGGCAATATCCATATTGTAGCGCCTTGTGAATGTATGGATTGTGGACCAGGTAGATGGATTGCAGATATCTGAAAAGGAGGCACCTTTAAAGCAAGCTGCAACAGTGACTATAGCTCTAGTGGAGTGGGCTTGGACAGGTCCAGGTAAAGGCTTGTTGTAACAAAATGTAATACAATTTGCCAACCAGGATGAAAGAGTACATTTAGCAACTGGGAGGTCATTGCAACCCGAGGCAAAGGAGATGAACAGTTGAGACGTCTTCCTAATCGATTTTGTCTAATTAGTATAGTAGCGTAATCTACGATAGACATTTAAAGTATGTAATAGATGTTCACCATGACTGGAGTAGTCAGGATAGTAGACCGGAAGCTCCAAGGACTGATTTAAAGTATGTCTGGAGACTACTTTAGGAAGGAAGGGTTGGTACGAAGGACCACCCTGTCTTTGTGGATTTTCAGAAGTTGCTCTAGCTGCTGCATGCAAGTTGAAGATGGCAAAGAAAGGAACTGAGGATACCAAGGACCGACCACTCTTATATAGGAAACAGGAAGCTAATGTTATGTGTGGGTGGTCCCTGGAAAAAAACTGCTAGAAAAGCTGCCGTGAACCACACTGACCTCTGCTGGATACCCAAAAGTATTACCTACTGCAAGAGACCACTCTGTGGAAGATCTTTGGTTACAGGTGGGTAAATACAGGTTACTCACCTGTAACAGGAGTTCTAGGAATGGTATATGTTGTTCATCCACACTCATTGGCAGGTATCGTTGCCGCTTTAAATCTTGCCGGAAGGTCTTCAAGCTTGCTCCTCCCACCCACCCGGGTGGTATAACTCTCGGCTCCGCCCCATGACGCCAGATCTGGCCCGCTGGAAGCTCAGGTTGTGCGTCAAGCCGAGGAAATGGGAATGGTGTAGGGATGAACAATACATACCATTCCTGAACCCTGTTACAGGTGAGTAACCTGTATTTCTAGGGACATGGATATGTTGTTCATCCACACTCATTGGCAGACTCCTAGCAGTTCTCCGGGAGGAGGGAGGAAAGACGCACACCCCAATACTTACTTGGGAAAGAGAGACTGAGAACCGAGGCCCCAAACCAGCATCCCGGCGTGACTCAAGGTCGATGTGGTAATGGGTAATGAAGGCGCTTGCTGACTTCCAGGTAGCAGCCCTGCAGATTTCCTGGATAGGGACGCCCCTGAAGCAGCCACGGTGAAAGCAGTATGGCGGAAGAATGAGCCTTATCCCTCTGGGAGGCTCCATGCCCGCCAACTTATAGCAGAGATCTATGCAGGAAGTGACCCACCTGCTTATCGTCCGCTTGGCTGCAGGTCTGCCAGGTGCGGCTTCAGCGTGGGTGACAAACAGCGCGAACCTCTCCCGATTTCAGCCGCATGGCCTTATAATAAGCGAGCGCCCTTCTAGGGTCCAGCATGGAGCCCATATTCGCCTCCGAGTGTGATTGGGGTAGAACACCGGCAGAGTCAACACCTGGTTAAGGTGAAACTCCGACACCACCTTCGGAAGGAATTTCGGGTTGGGGCGCAGGACAACCTTGTCCCTGTGGAAGACCAGGTAAGGAGACTCAATGGAAAGCGCCTGGAGCTCTCCCATCCTTCTGGCTGACGTGATAGCCACCAAGAAGGCGGTCTTCCACGACAGGTGAGAGACAGCACACCTGTGCATAGGTTCGAATGGCTTGCCCATGAGCTTTGCCAGTACCAGCAGTAGATCCCACGGAGGTGGGGGTTCCCGCACTGGAGGGGAAATGTGATCAAGGCCTTTGAAAAAGCGCCAGACCACCTTCTCCTGCGCCACCGACTGCTTCCCGGCCCGCGCCCGGTAAGCAGAGATGGCTGCCAGGTGCACCCTTAGGGTCGTCGACCTAATCCCTTGATTAGAAAGGGACCATAAATAGTCCAAGATGCTTGCCAAGGAACAGGAGGAAGGGTCCAAGCCCTTGCCCTGACACCAAATGGAAAACCTTTTCCATTTGAAGGCATAGCATTTTCTGGTCGACTCCTTACGGGACGCCTCAACTACATTGAGGACCTCGTCGGAAAGACCCAAGGCCTGGAACTCTAGCCGCTCAGGAACCAGGCCGGCCAGGTGCAGGGATTGAAGGTCCGGATGGACACCTTCCCTGATTGACTGAGAGCAGGTCCGGCGAGCTGGAAGCTGCTGAGTCCTGGAGCTGAGGAGATCTGGGTACCAGAACTGGCGAGGCCAGTCTGGGGCTATCAGAATCACCTGCGCCTTGTCCCTCCTCGCCTTGAGAAGCACCTTGTAGATCAAGGGAAATGGGGGAAAGGCGTAGAAGAGGCCCGGGGTCCACTGCCTCGAGAAGGCATCCCCCTGCAGCGAGCCCCTGCTGAGGGGCGGGCATGGAACAGTCTCAGCTCCGTTCTCCTGGGCTAACAGGTCCACCTGAGGTGTGCCCCAATGGGAGAACAGATGCTGTACTACCTCCGCAGGAGAGACCACTCGTGGGATACAGCCCTATCCGGCTCAGGGCATCAGCCAGGGTGTTGGAGGCTCCTGCCACATGAATGGCTAGGAGATCCGCCTCCAGGCTGCGCGTGAGTGACGAAGAGCTTCCTTGCATAGAAGCATGGAGCGCCCCGCCCCTGGCGGTTTAGATAGACATGGTCGTGTGGTATTGTCCGCCTGACTCGGACCACTTGACCCCCGGAGGAACGGAGCAAAGGCGGTGAGAGCCAGCGGACCGCCGGAGCTCCAGCAGGTTGATGTGGCATCGGACTCCGCGGGACCAGAGGCCATGAGCTCTGTGTTCCCCAGATGGGCACCCCAACCCATCAGAGAGGCATCGGTCGATAGAGAGACCGTGCGGCTGGCGGACGTAACGGGATGCCCTCCGCAAATGATCTGGAACGGTCCACCACTGGAGAGCTGCCCACATCCCCAGTCACCCGACACAAGCTGGTCCAAAGGATCGCAGCATTGTGACCACTGGCTGGCCAGTCCCCATTGAAGGGACGATGTTCCAGCGGGCCCAACGGACCACGCTGGTGCAGGCCGCCATGAGACCCAGGAGGCGCAGAAGTCCCGGCAGCGAAGTTGCCCAACCAGAAATGATCGGGCAAAGGAAGAAAGAACCCCGCCCTGTCCGCGGAAGCCGCGCTCTGGCTCGAGAGAGAGTCGAGCTGCGCCCGATGAATAGAATCACCTGCTTTGGCTCGAAGTTCCGACTTGGCCTCGTTGATAAGGAGGCCCAGTTGAGAGAGACCTGGAGGCCAGATCTCTGAACCACTCCGCCTCCTTCCTGGAGGGAGCTGCTATCAGCCAGTCGTCCAGGTAAGGGTACACCCGACCCTCGGAGCCATGAGATACTGTCACCACTGCCATGCATTGGTGAAGACCCTGGGAGCTGGAGACAAGCCGAAGGGGCATGGCTTGGAACTCGAGGATCCTTCCACTCGGAGGCGAAGGAATCTCCGTGAGGAGCGGACGGATAGGGACGTGAAAACGGCATCCTGCAAGTCAGAGAGCAGAACCCACGCCGTGTTCCAAGGATGGTATTATCTGAGCCAGAGTGACCATCCTGAAGGTTAGAACCTTAGAGAACTTGTTTAGAGTCGTGTAGAGTGAGAATGGGAAGCCAGCCCCATCCGTTGGAACCAGGAAGTACCTGAACACAAACCCTGGGTCTGAAGGAGGGTCCGCCACCTCTCTAATCACCTCCTTCTGGAGGAGGAGAGCCGATGTCGGCTCAACGAGCCGCCAGTGAGGCTGGGGATCCGAAGCCCCGAGGGCGACGGCTCTGAAGGGTGGTGCCTGCTCCAATTCCAGAGGCAGGCTCTTCCCACCACCTCCAAGACCCACCCGTCCGTGGTAACAGCGGACCAGGCGGAACAGGAAGTGCCGAGCCGCTCCCAGGGGGACCCAGGGGTAAGGTGGCGGAATGGGTGACACCCTCAGCCCGTCACTTGGGCAGGCTTGGAGGAGGGACCGGCCGAGGGACCTCCTGGGCCTTTTCCTCCCTGCCTCCTGTTAGAGGACGGCGGCTTGGGTTTGGGATGCCAAGGCCGAGCCTGCTGACCCTGGCGTTACTGGGCGGCGCCGAGAGGCACAGAAGGACCGAAAGGGCTTAGGCTGTGGCTTGGGCCTTTGTCCTTCTGAGGCGGAGAGACCGAGTCCAAGGTAGCATTGGACTTCGATCCTCTGCAGGTGACCTTCCACCCAGGGCGAAGAGGTCAGTCCCAAAAGGGAACATCCGCCAACTTGTGCTGGGTATCCGAAGTAAAGGTGGATATCCTCAACCAAACCGCCCAGCACTCGCCACTGCGACACGCCACCGATCTGGCCACATGAGTCCCCTATATCCAAAGCAGTCTGGAGCTGCTGTTTGGCCACTACCCCTGCCACTGTCCCGCACCTGCTTAACCGTGAGTCTGCAGATCGGGCGGAAGATGAGAGATGACCTCATCCAGAGAACCCAACAGGGCATGAGAAAATGTGCCATGAGGCTGGCCGAACAGCCTGACGAGGCCGAGAGAGAGGGCAGCAGCGTAGACTTTGCCCGACATAGTCCAATTTCTTGGACTCCTTGTCAGGAGGTTGTCCACATCCCTGGCGTTGCCGCGAGCGGAAACGCTGTCGGTAACCAACCCCTCAGCAGAGGGTGTTCAAAACCGGACAAGGAACTCGGGGACCGCATACTTCCTGCCAGCCATCCTGGCCAAGGCGCAGGGCAGGAAGCAGGGCGCTGCCAAAGCTCCAGTGCGGACCCAGCATGGCCTCGGCCACGGAAAGGCCTCCACCGGAGAATCCCTCGGTCCAGAATCTCCGTGAGGGATACCTGGGCCCGTTTGGAAGCGGGTTCGAGCTCCATCCCGGTGGACTCGAGATGAGCGAAGCAGTCCTAGGAAGAACGACGGCCATCGTCCAGTGACTGACCTCCTGAAGACTCCAAGTCCAGTCGCTTGGAGAAAAGGAGGAATCATCTTCGGACTAGGAAGAGTCCTCGAAAACTGCCTCTGGCCTGAGCCACCTTCACCTGCCGAGGTCGGTCGGAGTGAGAGTAATTGACAGCCGATGGGAGGTAGACCTGGCCGACCGAGAATCCATGGTGCGAGCCCCAAAAGTGGCTGTGGAGGAGGAGGTTCCACGGAATCGGTGGAGCAGCTGGTTTTGGCCAAACAACGGCCTGGGTATAGGCTCCCCGGATAAGTCGAGGGGTTGTGTCGGCCGCTCCGGTGACAGCCACTTAATGGCCGGGAAAGGCGGCGGGGTCGGCTACTCCCGGCCAGGAGGAGCTGATTTGCAACATGAGGTCCTCGTACCGTCGGCGTAATTACGCGAAGCCTCTCCCTGTCCGAGGAGGAGGACGAGGACGGCAACGGCGCGCAGCCGTGATGCAGGGAACGAGACCGCCTATGGCGGTGGGATCGGCTGGACACATGAGGTCAGACGAGAGTCCCGGAATTTCCAGTGGGGTCGGGGAGGTGTATCGGCTGGAACCGGCACTCCCTTCGACTCAGATGGTCCATCCGAGGGCTCCGAACGGAGGCACAAGCGAGCCACGGATCCCCAACTCCTCCGGGGAACCGGGAGAGAATCTCGGCTGCTAAAGGCGACAGCCCGTCCAAGGGTCAAGAAAATCTCGACTTGTCGGTAGGAGTCTCGTCAACTGACCTGACGGGGACACCGTGAGGCCAGTGGCGAAGCCAAGCGGTCGACCCGGCGGTCGACGACTCGGGAGAGGGACCTTTCCCGCTCCCAAGAGCGTCGACGGAGGGACTTACCTGTCCTTCTTTTGGACGAGAATAAGGTCCAGCAGGCGTGAGCCCTTCTCCCTTAGTGGAGAGAGGAGACAAAAGCTCCTTAAAAAAGCCGTGTAGGAAGAACCCAGAAGGCGGGATAAATGCAGCGGCGAGAAAGAATATGGCCAGCGCTGCCTCCTCTTGAGGGTGACCATCCTTTCGAGCTGATCCGCCGAGCCCTGCGGACACAGACACAACTGGGCCTCCTTGGACTTCACCGAGAGAACGCTCTCGGGACGGCCCAGTTGCAATCGGGCAGCACGGGTCTCGAGGACCGAGGTCGAGAAAGATGAGCACAGGTCGCAAGCCCGCGGGTCGTGCTCAAGGCTAAACAGTAGACACACGTGGAGTGTGGATCCGTCCGAGACATCTTCTGCCCGCATGGGCATCTCCGAAACCGGAGTCGATTTGTCCATCGCAGCTGCGAGGGATCAAGATCGAAGTCTTTTGCAAAATTTATTTTTAAATCTGCAAAACGGAGAAATAGGAACCAGTCTCAAGCGCAGAGCGTTAAGGAGAACCTGAGCTCCAAGCGTAGGAAGATCTGGCGTCATGAGGTGAGCCGAGAGTATACCACCGGTGGGTGGGAGGAGCAAGCCTGAAGACCTTCCGGCAAGATTTAAAGCGGCAAGGATACCTGCCAATGAGTGTGGATGAACAACATATCCATGTCCCTAGAACCGATTTTTCAAGGGGCATGGATAAAGTTCATAAGCCACACATTGGCAGACTTCCAGCAGCTCTCCAGGAGCAGGAGGCAAGGAGCGCATCCCTACTCAGCGAAGAGAGACTGGAGAACCTAAGTATCAAATGCAGTATCCTGACAAAACTGTAGGTCGATGCTGCAATGGGAGATGAAGATGTGTGCTGACTTCTAGCTGTCAGCCCTGCAGATCTCCTGGATAGGAATGTGCCTGGAAGCAGCCACCGAGGCAGTGGTATGTCTGGTGGAATAAGCCCTGAGCCCTGCGGGAGGCTTCCTACCAGCCAGCCTATGGCAGAGGTCGATGCAGGATGTGATTCATCAGCCAGTCGTCTGCTTTGCTGCCTGTCTGCCAGGCGCAGCTTCAGTGTATGTTACAAACAACTAGTGAGCCTCATCCCAAACTCTAGCCATGCGCTCTATACAGTGAGAGCACCCTCTGCTGGTCCAGAGTATGGAGCCTCTGAAGATGGGTTGGTAAAACGTACTGGAGACTTCATTGCTTAGTTAAGGTGGAACTCTGATACAACCTTCAGGAGAAACTTCGGGTTGGGGGTGAAGGACAATCTTGTCTCTGTGGAAGACCAGATAAGAAGACTCCACTGAGAGAGTATCTGAAGCTCACTGATCCTTCTGGCTGACGTAATAGCCAACAAGAAGGCCGTCTTCCATGACAAATGTGACATCTCACACCTGTGCAAAGGCTCAAATGGCTTACCCATGAACACAGCCAGCACCAGCAGCAAGTCCCATGGTGGAGGAGGTTCGCGCACCTGTGGGAACAGGTGCTCCAAGCCCTTGAAAAAGCATCTGACCACCTTTTTCTGGGCCACAATCAACATACAAGGCCACGCCCAGTATGCAGAGATGGCTGCCAGGCGCACCTTGAGGGTCGTCACTCACAGCCACAGCTGGGAGAGCTAGCCACAGGACAGACAAGGGGATCCAGCTCCTTGCCCAGACACTAAATGGAAAACCTTTTCCATTTAAAAGCATAGTACTGGTGAGTTGACTTTTTTTGTTGATAAGGCTCAAAACCTAAAAAGGGCCGAGAGACAGAAAACAGGGGGGGGGGGGGAACAGGTTGAGCTGCCTAGACGCCTGGCCATTTGAGAGCGGCAGATGGTGGGCGTGTGAATGAGTGGTGAAGATATTCTGAAAGATCAAGAATTACGGTGAGTACGTAATTTTCATATCTTCCTAGAATCAATCTTCACCATTCAGTCACACTACTGGCTCACAATATCACGCCTACCAACCCAACACGGCAGTGAGCTCACCCTGAGGGAAATGGCTGTTCCCTCAGCATTGTGTGGGGGATGACCACAGAGAGGTAGGGACCTCTCACAGGTCTGGTGAGACCCGCAACTGGTCAGGGGCAGGCAGAGGCTCTTGTGCCCTGGGATCAGCAATTTGCCCTGCTAACTCATGCTTGACCCTATGTGAGGAAAAGTGAGTCTCCTGGAAGTGCGAGGCCAACACCTTGCTCCGGGCCAAGGGTGACAACCTGGAGAGAGAAAACCATGCCATCTGCTGAATGCATACTGCTGTTCCCACCAGCCTGGAAGCTACCTCACTGGCATCATAAGATGCCCTTGACTGGTGCCCTGCCAGGTCCAGGACCTGGGTGTACAGGTGAATGGCGTTTCTGGTTGCCTCGCAATTCGGCAAAGATTCTAGGAGATGACCCATTGTCATCCACAACTGTCTGCTGTAAGACACCTGATGTGCTGAAATACATAACATGGTGCATGCCGCTGAGAAATCTCTAGTACCCCAAGCATTAAATTCTACAGATTCTGAGTCTGGTGGGCAGTCATGCACAGGGCATCTATGCCCAAAGGGGGTATCCAGGAGCTGGTTCCCAGAGAAGAGACGTGGCATGGCTCCTGGAGACTCCATGGGTGTGCAATACCTAAGCTGGACGTCCCTCAGGGCTGGAGAAGGGGCAGAGGAGCCAAATATCCCTGGATGCCTCAGTGAGATGCCAAGGTCACGGAGGGATGACTGCTGAGTCACAGCTGCATTCTCCGAGGAGTTACAGCACCAGGTGAGTAGGACTGCAGCTTCTGAAGTGTGAAATTCCAAGTTCTCTCAACATCTCTGCCAGCAACTGCTGGTACCTGGTGTCACAGGATAGATGCAGGGAAGTGTCCCCTTCCTCATGGGAGGACATGAGACATGAGGATGAGCTGGACTGGGGGCAGCAATGCCGGGATTACAGTTTGGAATATAGCCTGACCTAATGACTGGAGGTACTGAGGAAAAGCACTCACCAATGCCCCGAATAGCTCCCAGGTCAGGGGCCCTGTAGGACCTGGGTAAGGAGAAGGATAAGAAGGATCAGACCAGGTCCTCTGCCAGGACTATGAGAATGCTCAGAGATCCTGGCCCAGGGGGAGGGCCTGGCAGTCTTGCCCACCAACCAGTGCTCAACAGCCAAGGAGCGGTTGAGGTGGTGTCCTTGGGTGGGGGTGGGGGGGAGCCCCCAGGTGGGGAGAGTGGAGCTGTAAAGGTCTAGTGACAGAAAGTCACTTCCGACAGGACCAGGGGGTCTGAGCTCTTGCTGTGACTCCTTGCAGAGCTGCCACCTACCCTAGGCAAGGAGTGAGCCACCTCCCCGGACTATGAAGTGCCTACCTCAGCTGATCTAGCCCTGCCCCTTGGGCTAGGCCTAAGAGAGACATCCAGTGCCTTTCCCCAAGCTAGAAAAGGACTGGCACTGGGAAACGGCACCAGTTCCCTTCCCAGCACCGAGAATGGCATTGGGCTCCTCTCTGGCACCAGAGTCAGTGCCAGGACTTGGAAGTGTCACTGCAAACAGTGCTGGCCAGGGAAACAGCAGCAGGAGATGGTGCCAAAGTCGACAGAGGCCTACAACCAGGCCCAGGAAGGTTTCTCCCATCGCCGGCATCCAGGATGTCGAGGCCTCGCTCTGGTTTTCACACCACTCGGGAGGAGATCCAGAAGACCGCCACAGGATGCCTAGCAGGCCCAGCTCCATAGACCTTTCCTCTCCAGGTGCCATGGTTTCAGGAGGGGACTTGGTCTTGCGGTCAGCACTGCCCCACTCACTGGCACCAGCCTCAGTGCCAGGAGCCAAGGCGTTGCCAGACCATAACACCAAGGAGCGTTCTGCCAGAGGCGTGTGTGGCCCCGAAGGGGTTACAGATTGGGGGGGGGGGTGCTCAGATGGTTTTCCACATGGGAGATAGCCTGTCCATCTGACCCCTCCCTCAGGCCTTCCTCTGGCTCAGCTGGGGGTGTGGACCTGATCTCCCTCAGCACATACAGCGCTGAGGAAAGGCTCAGGGGACCTTACATCTGGTAGTCCAGAGTCCAATGTCTGCCTCCTAAGGTATGGGGCTCACAACCCCTCCTCATCTCGCTGTTTCTAGCATGCAGTAATACACAGAAAAGCAGGTGTCACACTGATTCATATAATGGCTTGGTCAAAGGCAGGCCATGCACTCGTCATGCCTATCTTGGACGGAAATATGGCTCCCACAGGAGCACTGACGCATAGGAAGGTTGTCAGTTCTTTTTTAGATTATGACTTTTTTTTTTTCAGCTCCTGGGAATCGGCCACGATGATGATGCTGAAAAAAAAAAAAAGAGAGAACGGAAAAGCAAATAACTCTGAACCGTAGACAGTGGAGGTGAGAAGAAAAAAAAAGAACCTGGGCCAAATACGGTGTTGAGCGGTGAGAACTGAGGCGGTGACGCACAAAAAATTTGCTCCTAGCGGCAATCTCATGGTGCTGCCTCAATGGTGGGGGAAAATGGAACTGAGGTAGGGAAGGGGGGCCAGCCTGATCCAATGTGCCATAACCCAACTGTTAAACAAAATGCTGGCTACACCTCTAGTGTGGCACCTAGGACACAAACTACTATTAAGTTTACAAATGAAAGTACAGTTACGTAAGAACTTACCATAACAGTAGATGTTCGAGAACAGCTCTTGCAGCAGGTAACACCATTAGAACTGAAGCCGGCAGGCGCCAGGACCCCTCGGAAACTTTTCTAGCTAGCTATCTTCAGCGGGGACCGCCCCCGACGTCGGTCCCGCCTCCGACGTCAGGCGTGGTACAAAAGGGGGCGGTCCCGCCAGAATCCCCAGTTCTCCCGCCGGAGACTCCCGGCCGCAGGATGACATCAGAAGGGGAGACAGAGGATCCACCGTCAGAAGGCAATAAGGGACAAAATCCCAACAGGATCGAAACAAAATTCACTCTTCCCAAGTGAATATCTGACTTCTCTTCGTCTCAGCCGTTCGAAGGAAACTGTTTCCTTCCTTTTCTCTTTCCTTTCTCACTGTTTTGTTGTTTTTGTTTTGTTTTTAAAACAACAACGAGCCATACTTCCTCCAAGGGGATACGGAGGCGGGAAGGTACCTGCTACAGAGCTGTTCTCGAAGATCTACTGTTACGTGGTAAGTAATTGTACTATCTTACTCGAGACACAGCTCTTGCAGCAGGTAACACCATTAGACTGATTCCCAAGCAACAATGCTTGTCCCACAAACACTGGGAGGAGGAAGAGGAAGAAACGGAGAAAATCAAGCCAAGTCCTGACTCAGGACAAGAGGCCTCTGCAACACGGCCAGGCTGAAGCCGCCCTTCGCCTAGAGGCTATTCCAGACTGTAATGCCTGATAAAAGTATGCACAGAGCTCCAAGTAGCAGCAGCGCAAATGGCTGAGGTTGAGACGCTTTTGAGAGCTGCAAAGGAAGTGGCCACACCTCTAGTGGAATGGCCCCGGATGGAACCCGGGAGGGGCTTTTGCCTAGATTGATAGCAATGAGAGATACACTGTACGAGCCAGCGGGATAAGGACTGCTTAGACACCGGCCGGCCTCTCATTCTCTGTGCGAAAGAGAAGAAGAGCTGGTCAGAAGCCCGAAAGGGCTTAGTTCTATTGAGGTAATACCTCAGGCTGCGGTGAACATCCAGAGTGTGGAGCAAAGCCTCCCCTCTATTCGAATAACTCGGGAAATAGACCGGAAGGTCAATATCCTGATTTAAAGAGAGAGCGAAACCACCTTAGGCAAAAACTTCGGGTTTGTCCTCAGAGATACTCTGTCCCGGTGAAAAACCAAATAAGGCTCTTTACACATGAGGGCATGAAGCTCAGAAATCCTTCTGGCTGAAGTGACGGCAACTAAAAACAATGTCTTCCACGACAGAAAACGTAGCTCGCAATCCGCGGCTGGTTCAAAGGGAGGGAGCGTGAGCTGCTCCAGGACAAAAAGGAGATCCCATGGAGGAACCGGGTCCTGATAGGAGGCCTAAGTGTAACACCCTCTCAGAAACTCCCGAGAAGCATCAAGCTGAGCAATAGTGCACTGCCCACCGCAGATGATAGGTCAAATAGCGCACAGGTGTACCTTAATAGAGGAGTAGGCCAACCCCGAGTGGAAAAGGAAAAGGAGGTAGTCCAAGACTGCCCCACAGGACAACCTAAGGGAGAGGTCACGAGCCCGTGACCACAAACAAAACCGACGCCATTTCATGGCATATGTAGCATGTGTAGTCGGCTTCCTGGCTGCAGAGAGGACCTCCGCGAACCTTCATGACCCCGTCGCAAAATGGCTACGCCTCTAGGAGCCATGCGTAAAGTTCAAAGAGCGAAGATCCGGTGCAACAATGAACCTCGCCTCCTGAGACAGAAGGTGGGAACTGAGCGGCAGCGGAGCGGAGGTTCCCGGATAGCTGAGCCAGCAATGGGAACCAGATCTGTCTGGGCCAAAATGGGCAACAGAATCAAGCGTGCCTGCTCCCTCGCGCAGTTTGAGAAGAACTCTCTGGATCAACGGAAGGAGGAAAAGCGAGAGGAATCTGTTCACCCAGGAGAGGGACAACGCTGCTCGCCAGAAAACTCCAGGCCCTGGATCTAGCGAGCAAAAATTGGGCAGTTTTGCGTTGGATGGGGATGCGAATAAGTCTAGCTCTGGAGTTCCCCATCGAAGGAACAGATCCTCTGCCACCTCCTGAAGAAGTTCCCACTCGTGGACTCTGTCCTGAGTGCGACTCGGACCGTCTGCGATCGTGTTGACCACGCCGGGAACATGTACCGCGATCAAGCTTGCGCCGTGTCTGATTACCCAATCCCACACTCTCATAGCCTCCCTGCAAAGGGGGTAAGAGTGTGCGCCTCCTTGTTTGTTGAGGTAATACATCACCGCCGTGTTGTCCGTCTGAAGCAGGATGGTGCACGGTTGGATCATGGACTGGAAAGCCTGGAGTGCATAGAGGACCGCACTCATCTCTAGAACATTGATGTGAAGATGAGCCTCCAGTGGGCTCCATACACCTTGAGACTTCACCCCATCCAGGTGAGCTCCCCGCCCGAGACCTGAGGCGTCTGTGGTGAGGGTTATCTCCGGGGACGGCGCTGCAAAAGGGACGCCCTTGGAGAGCGACCCGGGGGCTAACTACCATTGCCAATCCTGAATCACCCGTCTCGTGATTCTGACTGGGTGCTGCAAATGGTCTTGCCTCTGGTCCCACTGCGCCTTGAGCATCCACTGCGTTATTCGCATGTGGAGTTGCGCGAGGGGTACCGTGGGAATGGCCGCAGCCATGTGTCCGAGCAGACGAAGGACCGACCTGGCCGGAGCGGTCTGATTTGTTGATAGGTCCTCTATGAGAGACCTGATGCGCTCCGCCCTGTCGACTGGGAGGAAAGCCCTTCCCTGGACCGTGTCCAGCACTGCACCTATAAATTGCAGGTTCTGCGATGGTACCAAGACCGACTTCTCTTGGTTTATGAGAATCCCCAGCGATCCGAACAAAACCTGGGTGTCCTGGATCGCTTGTAAGAGCACCTCCCTGGAGACGGCCATGAGAAGCCAATCGTCGAGGTACGGGAACACATAGTGGCCCTTTCTCCTCAGAGCAGCTGCCACGACTACCATGCATTTGGTAAAGACCCTTGGAGTGGATGACAGTCCGAAAGGAAGAGCCCGGAACTGAAAGTGGTGGCCTAGGACCTCCAAGCGCAGGAACCTCTGATGCGCCTGAGCTATGGGGATGTGCAGGTAGGCATCCTGCATGTCTAGGGACGCTAAATAGGCGCCTTGTTTTAGCATGGGAATTAGACCCGGAAGGGTCACCATGCGGAATCTTTTGTATGCGACTGATAAGTTGAGGTCGCTTAGGTCCAGAATAGGACGGAGGTCCCCTGTCTTTTTGGGAACCAGGAAGAAGTGAGAATAGTACCCTAGTCCTCTCTGGTTTCCTGGGACATGCTGTATCGCCCCCTTGCTTAGGAGTGTGATCACCTCTTGCCAAATTAAGGCGCGGTGCTGACCTGAATACCGGGAGAGCAGAGGAGGCCTCGAGGGTGGCTGTTCTGCGAACTCTAAAAAGTGGCCGATGCTGACCAGCTGAAGCACCCATCTGTCGGTGGTAATTGCCTGCCATCCCGACAGGAAGTTCGCAATGCGACCCCCGACCGAAACATCCCGCTGATCCTGAGGGGCGGGGGCTGGAAAGGAGTCATGCTGTGGCGGCTGAAGGGCCCGCCGGCTGGGAGGTCTTGGGAGTGCGCTGACCCCTGCCGGCGGACTGCTTCCCCTGGGTCCTTCTAAAACCGGAGCCCCTGTGCTGTGTGGCGGAACGGGCTGTTGCTCTGAGTCCCGACAAGCGGCCTTGGTTCCTACGAAAGGAACCAAGCCTCGGCCGGTACATCGCCTCGGACCGACCGGACCGCCTTTCTCGCTCTCTTGGAGTTTGCAATGATCCTTTCGATGGACTACCAAACAGAACCTCACCTTCAAAGGGGCGCCCAGGATGTTCTTCTGGACGTCCGGGGTGGCTCGAGACAGAGCCATGAGTGCCTCCGGAGGCAACGCCTGACGCAGCCGCTCTGGCTGAAGAGTCCGCAGAGTCGTATGCGGCTCTAAGAACTTGGGTCCCCACGTCTGAACCCGTGCGGAGAAGCTGAAGCATCTCCTCCTTCTGCTCACCATCTGGCAGCCTCTCGGCCGCCTCTAGGCCCTGCTCCCACAGGGCGTTCTGGAACTGCACCATGTGGGTAAGGTAGTTCAAGGACCTAATGGCGCAAGTCGCGGAAGCGTACGTGCGCCTACCCAAGGAGTCCAACTGCTTGGACTCAGGGTCCGGTGGCAGGGTGCTCAGATGCTGCGGCCTCTGAGACCGGTCATGTGAGGCTGTGATAACCAGAGAATCAGCCAGAGGGTGCTGTGACAGGTACTGGTCCCCCTTGGGAGCCCTGTACAAACGGTCAGCCTTCTTCGGCACCGCCGGTAGCGAGTGTGGACGCTTCCACGCAGCCTTGGTGACGTCCACAAAGGTGTCCATCAAGGGTGGCACCACCACAGGCTTAGGGTCCTTCTGCCGAAGGTACTTGGCCAGGCGTAACCTCTCGGGGTCCAACTCCTCAGCTTCCCACCCCATATTCTCCTGGATATGACACAGAATATCCATGAAGGAAGGGTCGTCCGGAGGAGACCGTGGAGTCTCACGTGGGTCCGGCGAGGGAAGCGAGACCGGAGACGGGGATCTTGAAGTGGAAAAGGATGATCCCGTGCCCTCCGTCGACGGCGAACCACGGAGTCTTCTGGATCTCTTGGGCTGGGCAATCCGGAAGACGAAGATCTGGACGGAGGTCTCCTTTTAGAATGACGGCCCCTGGGAAGGGACTCAGGTTCCCTGGGGACGGAACGGCTGACTGACCTCACAGGTGAAGGTGGGGCCTGGGCCGGAGTAGGAACAGGAGGAGGAGGAGGTGGAGGTGGAGGAGGAGGGACTGGTGGTACCACATCCTTCCTAATGGTGTCCCACCAATACGTAAAAAGGTCCTTCACCTCTGCCAATGACAACCCCAACGTCGGCTCCGAGGGCGAGGGCCGGTCGTCGGGTCCTGGCGAAGGCTCCGCGTGGGCCTCGGGCGGTGGTGAGGGACCCCTAGGAGACTGCTCGAGGCCGGGAGCGCCCGTCTAGTCTTCGGGCTGGACTAATTCCTCCTCCGCGAGGGACTCCTGCCCGACGGCCGTCGGAGGCGCAGGAGCCCTCGGCTCAGGCAACACGGACGTCGGACCCCCCACCGACGTCCGATGCAGGGACGAGACCGACGACGGCTCCGAGGAATGGTGGCGTACGGCCGACGGCGGTCTGGCCGACGCTGGATCCACCGGCTTCCTCAATGGCGTCAGATCCAAGGTCTTCCGGGGGGGGGGGACCGAGGAAGACTGGGCGTCGGGGGCCGAGGAGCAGGAGCCCGACTTGTGGTGATGGTGGTGGCGTTCCCCGGACTTCGCTACGGCCTTCTGGGCTGAAGAAGACGACAGCCTGGCGGAAGAGGCCTGAGCAGACTTAGGAACTGGAGCCGCAGCCGGGGGAAGGGACAAGGCCCTAGACGGGGACCGGTCCGACCGTGAACCGGAACTGCGGGACTCGGAGGCCCGAGCCGGCGACCAGGGAAGATCCCTCTCCTTCTTCTCCGCGTGTCTGTGTGACGATTCCCCCTTCGAGGACATGGCCCGAGCTGCTCTTCCAGCAAAATGCTTGAGGGCCTTCTGCCGCAGATCCTGGTGCGGCTGTTGAACCCTGGCACAGGGAGCAGGCCTTGGTGTCGTGGTCTGGCCCAGGCACCGACGCACGCGAACGCGGGTCCTTGACGGGATCTGTTTTCCACACCGCACTTGATGGATGACCGGACGCCGGAGAGGACATCAGAGTTGATAAAATCTTGATTGGAGACAATTTCGAAGGAGTTCTGGAACCACGCGTCATGTAGACTGTGACCGGAGGGTCGAGGCATACAGTTCGGCGGAAAGAACTGGAGATTCTGGCGGGACCGCCCCCTTTTGTACCACGCCTGACGTCGGAGGTGGGACCGACGTCGGGGACGGTCCCCGCTGAAGATAGCTAGCTAGAAAAGTTTCCGAGGGGTCCTGGCGCCTGCCGGCTTCAGTCCTAATGGTGTTACCTGCTGCAAGAGCTGTGTCTCAAAGTAAGATCAACTTAATTTAGGTTTAAAAAGCAAATTCCTTAGAAGTAGCTGTGCTAAACAGACATTAATGATTACCAGATACAAGGAAACTGAACAAAAACTCTTGGGGGTGGGGGTGGGTGCAGATCGTCTGTCACGTCAATCATGGGGCCCATAAAGGAAGCTTTGTAATCATAAAAAATAACCAGCTTTTCTGGAACAGCCAAAGAAATCTGGAACTAGAACACCAAGTTTAGCAAGGTAGTGTAGTGGTTGGGGGGGGGGTCACCTAAATCTAACCTAAGGTTAATATCAGAACCTAAAAGCACAGTGCACCTTCATCAGCACAGATCACAGAGTTTGGACTACGGTCTGGTCCAGAAATGTAAAAAAAAAAAAAAAAATGTGTGCACCATTAATGGGAACTGTCAAGACTGTCAATAGTTTGGGAAAGTTATTCTTAAGTATGCCAGGTGGAGAGACAGATATGGTATCAACTTGTGTGATTTTCTTCAGGAGCAGAAGAACATGACAAATGTGGGTATCTTTTTCAACAGGATTGTATATACAGTAGTCACTTACCTGGAAAATAGGGGATGGTCTCCCCACCAATTGTATAAGCTACTCCGACCTTAATTTCTGAGAGTAAATCCAGGATATCCAATTTAGTAAGTGCAAACCTGTGTAAAACATCAAAATGAAAGTTAATAGGATGTGTTACAGTTTACAATACTGTGAACAAATATTTTTGTTTAGTTTTACTACATTTTTCCTTCATCTGGTGACCGGGACAGGTACGCTGAGCCTAAGCTCATTTTCAGATGCCATATACTGATGCCAGATACAGATGCCAGATACAGATTGGTCAATACCAGCAGGAACATCTGCCAGAACTAGACTCATAGTGGATTCCCTGCAGGGGGAGGGCCTCAAACAACTGGTACAGCAACCCACAAGAGACAGGGCTATCCTAGATCTAGTACTGACTAACAAAGAAGGGATCACAGATCTCCAGGTAGAAGGTCACCTGGGGGCCAGTGACCATCACATGGTATGGTTCAATTTGGCTACTACATCTAAATCATCCCATTCCAAGGCAAAAATATGGGACTTCAGAGGAGCTGACTTTGATAAGATGGCCAACAGAGTTAAGCTAGCCCTGGCAAAAAGAAACACAGGTGAGGAGGTACAGGCAAAGTGGGCAAGCATTAAGGATACAATACTTGAAGCAACATCCCATTGTGTTAGACAGAAAAGGAAGTGCAAAAGAAGAAGGAAACCACTTTGGTTCTCAAATACAGTAGCAGAAAAGGTCAGAGCCAAAAGGCTGGCCTTCAGAAAATATAAGGAACACAGCGGGATGAAGATAGGGGGCATACCAAACTGCCCTAAGGGAAGCAGGTAAGGCAGTAAGGCAGGCAAAGTCCCAAACTGAGGAAACACTAGCACAAACAGTAAAAGAAGGTGACAAGACTTTCTATAGATACATTAGTGAAAGGAGAAAGTCCAGAGGGGTATTGTATTAATGGAGAAAAGGAGCATGTGAGGAGGAGGACCTGTAAAGGCATCTATCCTAAATAGATACTTTGCTCAGTATTCACTGAAGAGAAGGTAGGGCAGGGCCCACAGCTCAACATCATGGACACAGGGGGAGGGAGGTGACACTACTCCCTTCACAAAAGAAAGGGTCCTACAAGAGCTTGCTAAGCTCAGGGTGGATAAGGCAATGGGACCTGATGGCATACATCCCAGGGTACTTAAGGAGCTAAAGGAGGAACTAGCAGAGCCATTAGCAGAATTGTTTAGTGAGTCTCTGAGCACAGGAGAGGTCCCAGAAGACTGGAGAAGGGCTCATGTGATCCCACTCCACAAGAGTGGTAGCAGGAGGAGGCGGGAACTACAGACCGGTCAGTTTTACCTCAGTAGTGGGCAAGATTATGGAAGCACTCCTTAAGGAAAGGATAGTGCAACACCTGGAATCCATAGGGGCACAGGATCCAAGACAGCATGGGTTTACAAAGGAAGGTCCTGTCAAACTAATCTCATAGATTTCTTTGACTGGGTAACCAGAGTGGTGGACCAAGGGGAGCAGTTGATGTCGCCTACCTTGACTTCAGCAAAGCTTTTGACACTGTTCCACATAGAAGATTGATAAATAAGCTAGGTAGGCTCGGGTGGGTCAGAAGTTGGTCAACTGGGTGGCAAACTGGTTGACTGGCAGAAAACAGAGAGTGGTGGTAAATGGTATACAGTCAGAAGAGATGCAGTCACAAGTGGGTACTTAGGGATCAGTCCTGGGGCCAGTCCATTCAACATCTTCATTAGTGACCTAGCAGATGGACTAGAGGGTAAGGCTTGTCTGTTTGCAGATGACACCAAGATCTGCAACAGAGTAGATGATCCAGATGGGTGGGCAGAATGAGAAGAGATCTGGATAAACTAGCAGAATGGTCAGAAGAGTGGCAACTGGATTTAATGCAAAGAAGTGCAAAATCATGCACATAGGGAAGAGAAACCCTGAAGCCACTTATAGGCTGGGAGGGGAGTTGCTAGCAGTCACAAAGGAAGAAAGAGACTTGGGCATCATCATCACTGATGACCTGAAATCATCAAGCAGACCTCTAAAGCAGTAGGTAAGGCTAGGGGGTGTTAGGGTGTATTAGTAGGGGTATCACAAGTCGTAAGAGGGAGGTAATAATCCTCTGTACAAGACATTGGTTAGGCCCATCTGGAGTACTGCGTGCAGTATTGGAGGCCACACCTTCACAAGGACATTAACCAAATTGAGGCAGTCCAGAGAAGGGCAGCCAAAATGGTGCAGGGACTGCATCAGAAGACATATGAGGACAGATTAACGGAGCTCAATATGTATACCCTTGAGCAAAGGAGGAGAGAGGTGATATGATCGAGACATTTAAACACCTTAAGGGCATAAACAAGGTGAAAGAGTCTAACATGTTTAAATATAAGAAAAATAGCAGGACAAGAGGACACAGCATGAGATTAGAGGGAGGCCGATTAAGGGGAATGTGAGGAAATTTTTTCACAGAAAGGGTGGTAGATGCATGGAATGGCTTACCACAAGTAGTGGCTATGAATACAGTGCAGGGCTTCAAACAGGCATGGGATAGGCATAAGGGAGCAATACAAATGACTATGAATAGATAGGTCACTGACATAGCAAAGGCCGATGGCACATTTATAAGATAGAAAAAGAAATGGGCAGACTGGATGGGCCTTGAGGTCCTTATCTGCCATCAACTTCTATGTTTCAGGTACAAACAAACCTTTTTTTTTTTGGTTATAATTTAGAATCTTTTCTTTTTTTTTTTAGATTATTTATTCTCTTCTCGGTGGGGGGTGTTGCCTTTGGTGCCCCTTATCCATCCGGCCCCACACCACTTGCAGTGTTCGTGCTCTACCCCTTCCTACGTTCCCCTCACAAGCCACTTCATAGCGGATACGTGCCCCACCACCGCAGATGCCTAGAGTCAGGATTCGCGGGGGCAGCCTGAGTGTGAGCAGTGCAGCGCCGTTGGCGCCAGTCTTCATGCACGCCAGAGGATTTTCCCTTACTTCTCCCATGGCGCAGGCGTGCAATGATGACAATGACGCTGCCACCATCTGACATATGCCCGTGCCGACCCAGTGTTCCGGCCGCTCAGTGCACCAGCTCCCAGCCACCGCCAGGAGCCGGTAGCACTGCGGTCCAACCCTTCCACCAACCTCAGAGGGGGACAGCAGTCCATGAGATGCTCAATCCGTCTCCCCCCCCCGACCAACCCGCCAGTTTCCGAGGTCACTCCTGACCCTGGGCTGCTGGCGCCGTAAGCAGTAGGTCTACCACTGTGCTGGCGGGTCAGCAGAAATTTTTAAATTTGTTTTCCACAATTAGGCCCACCAAGTTGAAAAAATCCATATGTAGGGATGTCCTGGAAAATGTGGCAGCAAGTTCAACATACATATATAGGTAATGCTCTTTATTTACTAGATAAAACAGGTACACTGGATCAGGTGTATATTTTCAGGCATGACCCAAGCCAGAAGAGGTGCAATAACATGGTGCATAGTCTAGAGGTAGGCAAAATATAGTAATACACAGGAATAGGACCACTCACAAATTTATTTTTTAGTTGCTTTTTACTTCCCTCCGTCACCGACCGGCCCCTTCCACTGGCCCCCCCACCCCAGCCGTCCACTGGAACTTAACCTCTGGCACTGAGGTGTCAGCTGGCTGGGTGCAGCGCCTATGGGGGGGCCGTCGTGTGGGATTTTTGTTCCCGAGTGCGGAGCCGTGGAGTGCAATGATGCCAATGGCCGAGCCACACATGCCGGGTGTCTGCTTGGTCTCCTCCCCCTGTCTTGGAAACGGTGTGCCAGCCTCCAGCCGCCACTAAGGGCCAGGTGTGCACTGGTCTCCGATCCCACCCCTTCCCGGGAGAGGATAGCCGTCCTCCGGACGCTCGATCCTCTCCCTTCCTGGCCAACCCCCGACGACCCGCTCGCACCGCAAACATGAGTCGCCGGTGTGGCAGGAGGTAAGGCTGTGATGCCTCAGCCCTCCATGCCACTGGGCTGGCACAAATTCATATATTTTTTAAATTAAGCCTTCATTTCCTTGATGTGAAGAATTCTGGGAGCAAACATATACGCTTATGCATGTTTCTCTCTTATGGTTTCAACAACCATTGATTTCATGGCCAATTCCTTATAAAAGTTACACCCTGACCTTTTGTAGAAGGTAAGATATAAACTACTGCAGATGAGTGCTAATTTTGCTTTGACAAACTGTGACAAACATCTACTGAAAAAAACTGAGGAAAAAGTAAATCAACATCAGCTGAGGTATTTATGACTGGTTTCCTGTGGGACTCTGGAGCAACCACCACATGCAAACCTGCACTATCCTGCACAGTTCCAGCCCAACCCAAATCCAATATAATGTTACCACATCTACATTCAATTATTAAAATCTCTTGCCAATAGATCTAAAGGAAAAAAAAAAAAGCCAAAACACAAACAAATACAAGCTAAAAAAAAAAAAAAAAAAGTAGGGTGGAACAATTTTTTTTATATTTGTTTAGCCATCTTAACTTAAGTGTAATTCAGTATCTCGTTTTCCCTTGCATCTCAGTGGTGTTCATTTTTACAGGAAGAATGAAAAAAATAACACAGAAAAGTACAGTTACGTAAGAACTTACTGTAACAGTAGATCTTCGAGAGGCGCTCTTGAAGTACGTAATTAACCTTGAGGACTGTGTCCCCTGGCATCAGGACCACACAGAAACTTTAGCTAGCAGTGTCTGATGGGGAACCGTCCACTGTGTCAGCATGACACTATATAGTGGGCTGTTCCCCATGCCCACCTTCCAGTTCTCCCACCAGAGACCTCCCAAGGGAGTGACAGAAAAATGGAAAAAGAGGCTCCTGAAGCCAACGTAAAGTGAAAGAAAAAGAGCAACAGAAGATGAGGGAAGGAGGAAGGAAAACAGGTTACCTACTGCAACAGCCTCTCTCAAAGATCTACTGTTACAGTAAGTTCTTATGTAACTGTATTATCTTACTTTGAGAAGGCTCTTGCAGCAGGTAATCACCCTGAGGACTGAGTCCCAAGCAGTGTGAATCAGAAGGAACTGAAATATGGGAGGCAGGAAAGGTCTGCAGAAAAGCAGAGAGTTTAAGACAGGAGGCCTTGGAGGACAACTAAACCAAAGCCAGCCCTGCGCCTAGAGGCAATGACCAGACTGTAATGCTTGGTGAAAGTGTGTCCGCCACACAAATATCAGCGGCTGACACATTCCTAAAGCAAGCAACAGAAACAGCCATGCTCCTGGTAGAATGCCCCTTAACCTCCCCCGGAAGGGTTTTACCATACTTCTGGTAACAGAAAACAAAGTTTGCCAACCATCTGGATAGACACTGCTTGGAAACTGCTGCACTCTCTCTCTCTCTCTCGGGTGCAAAATAAACAAAAAGTTGGTCCATTTTCCGGAGAGACTTGGTTCTGTTGATATCATAACGCCAGATTCTATGAATGTCTAAGGTACGCAGAATCGCCTCCCCCTGAATGGAATGCTCAGGGTAATACACTGGAAGCTGAATAGACGACTGGTTCAATGTGAACTCAGAAACCACCTTCGGTAAGAACTGAGGATTGGTACGTAGATCCACCTGGTCTCTGTGAAAAATTAAATAAGGCTCCTTACACATCAGGGCCTGAAGTTCGAAAATCCTTCGAGCAGAAGTGACTGGAACTAAAAAGAGCGCTTTCCAAGATAAATAGCGCATATCACAACTACCAGCTGGTTCAAAAGGAGGCAAGGTCAGTTTTTCCAAAATAAAATTGAGATCCCATGGTGGCGTGGGATTGCGCACCGGGGGTTTTAGGTGGAGGACCCAACAGCTGCTCCTGAGAGGGCCGGGCAGACTTGGATGCAGCAGCAGACTACCCGGAGGCAGAGGGCCGCTGGTCACCCGAGGGTCCCAGTGCTTCTCTTTCTCCTTTTTCTTGTGCTTATGGGAGAGGAGGAAGCGCTTCCAAGCTTCTGGAGCTCTTTTTCCATTGTGGCCATTTTCTTTCTCAATATCAGTATTCACCCTGCCCAGCGGCAGAAAAGCCATGCCGGTGGTCGTGTCCAGGATAGCCCTGATAAACTGGAGCCTCTGACAGGGGACCAGTTGGGACTTGGCCTGATTGATGGTGATACCCAGGCTGGTAAAAACCTGCAGGGTAAGGGAGCAAGTGCAGGAGATCCTCCTTGGACGGGGCCGTCAGGAGCCAGTCGTCCAGGTACGGGAAAACCTGCACTCCCTGGGTAAGCAGGTGAGCCGCTACCACAGAAAGGCATTTGGTGAACACTCAGGGCCCCGAGGAAAGACCAAATGGGAGGACCTTGAACTGGTAGTGGTCCCCCTGAAACAAAAACCGAAGGAATTTGAGATGGGAAGGGTGGATAGGGATATGCAGGTAGGCATCCTGCATATCCAGGGCACACAGCCACTATCCCTGCCGAAGTAAGGGCAGAAGGCTCTGCAGGGAGAGCATCCTGAACCTTTTGTACTCCACAAACATGTTCAGGGAGCTGAGGTCTAAAATGAGCCTCACGTCTCCCAATTTATTTGGAACCAAGAAGAAATGGGAGTAGTAACCTGTCCGCCAAAAGGTGGGAGGGATGGGTTCTATAACGCCTTCAAAAGATGGGAGGATATTTCTTCCCAAACCAGAGGAAGATGTTCCTGGGAGTAAGGCGACTTTGGGGGTTTCTGGGTGATTTCTGTGAAACTCGATTTGAGTGCCCTACTGCTATCAGTTGGAGCACCAAGCATCCGATGTGATCCTCTCCCAACCCGGTAGATGGAAGGAGAACCTCCCTCCCTACTGGTTCCTCTGGGAGCCCCAGCGCTATGGGAGGAGGAGGAGAGGAGTCAGGAGGTGTGAGGCAGCGCCGCAGCCAAGCTCCCAAGCTTTTTGGGCAGGGGCTAGGCAGCCAGAGGGCCCGACATTGTTGGCCCGCTTGCCCAGAGGTTTCGCTAATGAGAACATTCGCGGAAGCAAGGACGTTGTCCCTGAGGGGGCCTGTACAGACAGTCAACAGACTTCAGTGCAGTGCCCTTCTTTTGCAGGTCACTGATGTCTTTGACATCCCCACCGAACAGCACCGAACCCCTGAAGGGCGTGTCCTGAATAGCCGACTGCACTTCAAGGACCACACCTGACACCTGGAGCCAGGCATGACGGCGAAAGCCAAGCTCTGACTGGTAGCGTCCACCGCATCGTACGTGGCACGAAGCATGTGCCGACTGGCCAAATGGACTAGATCAGCCACTTCCTGCTTAGTCTGAGACTCAGGAAGGGAGTCTAACTTGGCTTCCACCTCACTCAGGATCGTGTTCTGGTAATCCACCATATGTGCGACATAATTCAGGGCCCTTATCCCCAGAGTGGAAGAAGCGTACACCTTCTTCCCATACTGGTCCAGAAGACGGAATTCCTTATCAGGCGGAGACGAGCTCTGATGTTTTGGGTTTGTCGACTGGCCATGAGCGGTACTAATCACGACTGAGTCAGCTTTAGGGTGTGTAGTCAAGGAATTCACACCCTCCATAGCCTGATATAGCCTATCCGCCTTCCTCGGAAGGGGGGGCTAATGCCAACGGTTGTTTCCAAATAGTGGAAACAAGGTTCACATGAGGTTCGATCCAGGGTGGCATCAACGTTGGAGCAGTTTTGGGCAGATCAAGGTGAGCAGCGAGCTTCTTCCGCTGTGGATCCGGCTCCAGAGATTGACACTGGTGTACCGCCTGATTTTTTTTAAGCAACTCGAGGAAAGAAGGATCTTCCGGAGGAGACTTCTGTGGAGTCCTTGGCCTGGGACGGTCTGGAGTGTGTGGCTCGTCTGGATCGGTGCACCCGTCGGAGTCAGAGTCCGAGGTCTCTGAAGAGGAAGATCCCCCCTCCCGACACAGGGGAAGAATGGACCCCTTGGGAACCCCTAGGGGAAGCGTGTCCTCCCCTGCCCCTGAGCCAGAGGGCTCACCTCTAGCGTCGGGCAAGGGGGAGGGAGTCTCTAGTCTCCGACAACAGGTGTCCGGATCCGGGTCCGGCGTCGGCAGGCGGGTCTCCACCTCCCTGGTGAGCTGAGCCTTGGCCTCAGCCCACCAGGAAGCCAGAGTCTCCTTCAGGTCCAGTGGCGGCTGAGGGGGATACGGATATTGCGAATATCTGTAAGGTGAGTATCCGTAGCCCGACAGCGGGAAGCCCGGCATCGGGTGCTGAGGCACCGGGTACTGCGGCGTCAGATAGGCAGGCGTCTGGTACTGAAGTGCGGGATACTGCGGTCCCAGATAGGATGGCGTCAGATAAGACGGGGTCGGATACCCGGGCACCAGGGGCTCTGATGGGGCAGACGGCCCTGGGAAAGGCTCTGCTGGCGGGCCAGGTGGAGAAGGCCTGGTGGGAGTCAGGTCTGACGTTGGGACAGCATCCGGTTTGGATAGGCCGGCGTTGGAGCCGGCGTCCGAGGGTCTGACGTCAGGTCATCCGGCCCGGCGGGAGGGCGACCTCAAGGGAGCGTACCGACATCCTCGTTGTTGCCCGGGGAAGGGGGGCTAAAGTCCCCGGGGTCTAACAGAGGAGACACTGGAGCCTCGGTCAATAACGGCGAGCCGGGGATGACGGACTGGATGATAGGGTCCGGGTCGGCTCTAACACAGTGCATCCGGAGGAGCCGGCGTCCGACTTATCAGACCCAACTCCTGAAGGCCACGAGGGGGGAGCGGTCTTGGGAGTTTTCAAGGCTGTGCGCTGCCCCGAAGGGTTGGGTGTCTTAGCTGCCTTGACCGCGCAGGTGTCGGAGGCATCGACGCCCGACTTACTAGGAGCCACTCGATCCAGAAGGCCGCACGGTGGCAGGCTTCTCTGGAGCGGCTGCCTCCTTTGTCCTGGAGGCTCCCGATGGACCTGAGCATGAGCCCGAAGGGAAGGAAGATGCATTGCCTTAGAAACATCCAATGTGGCAGACGAAGCGGTCCCCAGGGGGCGTTATCTGGAGCACCGCTTACCCAGCCGTCGCTGTGGCTGTGGAAGTGGAGTCCCGGTGCTGCTTCTTACAGTGACCCTCAAGGGAAGTTGAAGCCTGCCAAAGCTTCTTCAGCTCCTTCTCCATGGAGGACATCATCATCTTCTTCTTCAAGATGTGGGCCTCCAGGGACTGCTGCCTCTGTTTGCGGGTGGCGGCATTACATTGCTGGCAATGCTGGTACTTCTCCACGGGGTGATCCGGGCCTAGGCAGAAGAGGCACTGGGAATGTCCGTCCTTGTGCTGAACTTAACTGCGAGGCACTTTCGTAAGCTAACGGCGGGAAAGAACTGGAAGGTGGGCGTGGGGGACCGTCCCTTTATACCGACGTCGTCTGACATGGTCACCTGACGTGGGGGTGGTCCCCAGCCAGAGACTGCTAGCTACAAATATTTCCGTGGGGTCATGGCGCCTGCCTGCTTCAGTCCTATGTGTAATTACCTACTGTAAGAGCCCTCTCGAAGTAAGATCTGGTTCTATCGCTGCCTTCGACAGAAGGGAGGTGATTTCTTCCAGGACCAGAGGAAGATGTTCCTGGGAGTAAGACGACTGGGGTGGTGGTTTTTGGGGCGGTTTCTGAAGAAACTCTATTGAGTGACCTGCCGCAATCAACTGGAGCACCCAAGCATCCAATGTTATCCTCTCCCAACCCGGTAGATGGAAAGAGAACCTCCTTCCTACTGGTTCCTCTGGTGAGTCCAGAGGCTGTGGGAGAGGTGAGGAGTCAGGAGGTCTGGGGCAGCGCAGCGGCCGAGGCTCCCACAGCATTTTTTGGAGGGGGAGTCTTGGTTGCTGGAGGGGCCTGGCGCTTGTTGGCCCGCTTGCCCTGTGGTTTAGGTTTTTGTTGGTTACGTCAACGAAAAGGGCGCCGCTGTCCCTGAGGGGGTCTGTACAAAGAGTCCACGGACTTAAGTGCAGTACCCTTCTCTTGCAGATTGGATATAATGATGTGCTTGACATCACCGCCGAACGGCACTGAATCCCTGAAGGACGCATCCTGAACAGCAGATTGCACTTCAGGGTCCAAACCTGACACCCGGAGCCAGGCATGACGCCGAAAACCTATGGCAAAAGCTTAACTCCGTCCAGCTGTGTCCACTGCATCATAAGTGGCACAAAGCATGTGCCGACTGGCCAAACGAGCAGAACGGACAAGGTCAGCTACTTCCTGTTTTGTCTGAAACTCAGGAAGGGAGTCCAGTTTAGATTTCACCTGACTGAGGATGGTCTTCTGGTAGTCCTCCATATGAGCTACATAATTCAGGGCCCTAATACCAAGGGTAGAAGATGCATAAACCTTCTTCCTATACTGGTCCAGAAGCCGAGACAAGCTGAGATGTTTGGGGTTAGCGGAGCGGCGCTAATCACGACAGACTCTGCCTTGGGGTGTATATTCAAAGATTTACTCCCTCAGAAGCCTGATTTAGCCAATCTGTCTTCCTCGGAAGGGGGGGGGGTGGGGGCGAACGCGGATGGTTGTTTCCAAAATAGTGAAAACAAGATCTGCATGAGGCTCTATCCAGGGTGGAATCAATGTAGGAGCGGTCTCGGGCAGATCCAAGTGGGTAGCGAGCTTTTTAAGCTGTGGATCTGGCTCCAGAGATTGCCACTGATGAACTTCCTATATCTGTCTTAGTAACTCCAGAAAAGAAGGATCCTACGGAGGAGTCCTTGACCTGGGTCGTTCTGGAGTATGAGGCTCGTCATCCGGGTCGGAGTATCCCCGAGTCAGAGGTCTCCAACATGGAACAGGAAGACTCCTCCCGACACGGGGAAGGAACGGTCCCTCTGGGAAGCATGTCCTCCCCTCCCCTGGCGCCCAAGGGTTCACCTCTGGTGTCGGGTAAGGAGGAGGGAGTCTCCCGTCTCCAGCGCAGGGGATCCTGTGCAAGGTCCGGCGCCAGTAAACTACTCTCTACCTCCCTGGTGAGCTGAGCCTTGGCATCAGCCCACCAGGCAGCCACAGTCTCCTTCAAGTCCGCCAGCGGCTGTGGTGTGGGCAGCAGAGGAGGAGGGGGATACTGATACTGGGGATATCCATATAGTGAGTATCCATAACCAGACAGTGGGAAATCCAGCATCGGTTATTGAGGCGCAGGGTAAGGCGGTACCGGATTTAGCAGTGTCGGATACCCGGATGCCAGGGGCTCTGACAGGGCAGAGGGACCTGGCAAAGGCCCAGCAGGCGGGCTAGGTAAAGGTGGCCCTGCGGGCATCGGGCCTGGTGTGGGAGTGCCATCCGGAAGGGGGACGTTGGCTGGCATCGGGTATGCCAGCGTCTGAGGTTCCGGCATCAGGGTATCTATCCCAGTAGAAGGGGTCCCCCCCCCCAACAGCTGCGTATCCAGGTCCTACGTGACGACCGGGGAGGGAGGATTGGAATCCCCGGGGTCCAACAGAGGGGACGCAGGAACCTCAGTTGGAAAAGTCAGGTGTTGCGGGGAGCCTGGGGCGTCAGACCGGTCGAAGGGGTCCGATGTAGGCTCCTTGGCTGGGCGGTTGGAGGAGGAGCCGGCGTCTGATTTATCGGAACCCTTGTCCGAGGAAGGCCACACTGGAGAGGCGGCATTATCGGGCGAACGAACGACTGTGCACCCCCTGCAGGAGGAAGCAACTTACCAGCCCTGTCCAGGCGGACGGCGGTGGAACCTGCATCCGACTTAGCGGGAGTGGAGGCCTCCTTTACCCCAGAGGTACCCGACGGGCCAGAGCGCGAACCTGACGGGAGGGCAACACCTTCTTGGATACCGCCAAGACGATCGAAGAGTGGTCCCCTTGACGGGACATTACCTTTAAGACCGTAACTCCAGCCGGAGTTGTGAAGGTCGCGTTCCGGTCCCGGTGCTTCTCCTTCTTCTTTTTGTGGCCTTCGGGAGAAGTGGAAGCCTGCCTCAACTTTTTCAACTCCTTCTCCATGGATGCCATCTTTTTCTTCAGAATATGGGCCTCCAGGGACTGCTGCCTCCGTTTTCGGGTGGCTGAACTGAATTTCTGGCAGTGCTGGCACTTCTCCATAGGATGGTCCAGGCCCAGGCAGAAGAGGCACAGGGAGTGGCCGTCCTTATGCAGCAGCTGGGAACTGCACGAGTCGCACTTATTTTTATGCGAATCAGAAGGTGTCAAAGAAGACATATAATATTTTTTGAAACAAATTGAAAAAAATCTGTTGAAAAGTTTGAAAACTAACAGACGAAAGACTGACGAGCGATGAACTCTACTGCAAGGAACTTTCACGAGTCGACAGCGGGAAAGAAAGTACAGTTACGTAAGAACTTACCGTAACAGTAGATCTTCGAGAACAGCTCTTGCAACAGGTTACACCATTAGGATTGAAGCAGTCAGGAGCCAGGACCCCACGGAAATTTTCTAGCTAGCAGTCTTCAGCGGGGACCACCTCCAACGTCGGTCCCGCCCCCAACGTCAGGCGTAGTACATAAGGAGGTGGTCCCCCCCACAATCCTCAGTTCTCCCGCCGGAGACTCCCGGCCACTGGATGACATCAGAAGAGGAGACCGAGGATCCGCCACCAGATGGCCAAGACTAACAACAGAACGTCCCATCCCGTAAGACAGATGTTTGGCTACGATCTACTTCCACAAGAAGGAGGATGGTGGGTGGGAAGGTAACTGCTGCAAGAGCTGTTCTCTAAGATCTACTGTTACGGTAAGTTCTTACGTAACTGTACTATCTTACTTCGAGATACAGCTCTTGCAGCAGGTTACACCATTAGGACTGATTTCCAAGCAATAGTAGCAATCTTACACCACAGGGAGGAGGAGGAAAGGCAGAAGTCTCAATACAACTCGAGCCTAGGACAGAAGTCCCTGAAGGACGGCTAGTCCGAACCCTGCTCTTTGCCTCGATGCAATGTCCAGGCTGTAATGCCTGATAAAGGTATGCACAGAGCTCCAAGTTGCTGCAGCGCAAATAGCTGAGGTGAAGACGTTCTTTAACGCCGCAAAGGAGGTGGCCACCCCTCTCGTGGAATGACCCTTGACCGCGCCCGGTAAGGGTTTATTGCGCTTATCATAACAGAAAGTGATGCACTGGATAAGCCACCTCGAGAGAGACTGTTTAGAGACAGGAACTCCTTTCATTCTGAAAGCAAAGGAGACAAAAAGTTGATCAGTCTTTCGAAACTGTTCGGTTCTGGTCAGATAATATCTGAGGCACCGATGCACGTCGAGGGTGTGCAGAAGGGCTTCTCCTCGGTTAGTGTACTTGGGGAAATACAATGGTAAATCAATGTCCTGGTTAAGGGTGAGGGCTGAAACCACCTTAGGCAGAAACTTTGGGTTTGTCTTCAGGGATACCCTGTCCTGATGGAAAACTAACTAAGGCTCTTTGCATATTAGTGCATGCAATTCCGAGATCCTTCTCGCCGAAGTAACCGCAACTAAAAATAACGTCTTCCACATCAGAAAACGTAGCTCGCAATCCGCGGCTGGTTCAAAAGATGGCAGCGTAAGCTGCTCCAGGACGAAAGGTAAGTCCCAAGGAGGAATCGGATCCTTGATTGGCGGCCTAAGGTGGAGGACTCCCCTTAAAAAGGCACGAGTAGTGTCCAACTGGGCCACCGTCCTATGGCCTACGGGGGTGTGGTAAGCAGAAATTGCACAAAGGTGCACCTTAATCAAGGAGTAAGCCAGTCCGGAATGAAAAAGGGAAAGCAGGTAGTCCAGAACCAGCATTTCGGGGCATTCAAATGGAGAGAAACCGCGCACTTGAGCCCACAAGCAGAATCTATGCCATTTCATGGCGACGCTATGGTGGTTGCTGGATTTCATGCGCAGAGCACATCTGCCACTTTATGTAGACCCTATATCGCATCATGGCTATGTCTCTAGGAGCCAAGCATGCAGGTTCAAGGAGCGTAAGTCTGGATGAACCAATGAACCCACCTCCTGAGACAACAGATTGGAGCCGATTGGTAAAGGAACTGGAGGTTCCCGGGACAGCTGATGCAGAAGAGGGAACCAAATTTGTCTGGGCCAGAAAGGGGCGATCAAAATGAGTGTCGCCTGCTTCCTGCGGAGTTTCAAGAGAACTTTCTAGATCAACGGGAAAGGAGGGAAGGCATAGAGGAATCTGCCCGCCCAGGAGAGGGACAACTCGTCTCGCCAGAAAACACCAGGCCCTGGATCTAGCGAGCAAAAATTGGGCAGTTTTGCGTTGGATGGGGATGCGAAAAGGTCTAACTCTGGAGTGCCCCATCTGTGAAACAGATCCTGTGCCACCTCCTGTAGAAGTTCCCACTCGTGGACTCTGGCCCGAGAGCGAATTAGACTGTCTGTGACGGTGTTGTCCACTCCCGGGACGTGTACTGCAATTAGGTTTGCGCCGTGTTGCAATACCCACTCCCACACTCTCATGGCCTCCCTGTAAAGTGGGTAGGAGTGAGTGCCTCCTTGTTTGTTGAGGTAATACATCACCGCGGTATTATCTGTTTGTAACAGAAGTGTACCTGGTGGAATCTCCGACTGGAAGGCCTGCAAAGCGTAAAGTACTGCCCTCATTTCCAAAATGTTGATGTGGAGATGAGATTCCTGGGCTGTCCAAAGGCCCCGAGACCGTACACCATCTAGGTGTGCTCCCCACCAGAGCCCTGAGGCGTCTGTGGAGAGTCACAGTTGGAGCTGGCGCCGTGAAGGGAGCCCCCACAGAGAGGTTCCCAGGATCTAGCCACCATTGCCAATCCCGAATCTGCATTCGTGATCTGAATTGGCTGCTGAAGATAGTCTTGCCTTTGGTCCCATTGCACCCTTAGCATCCACTGGGTTACCCGCATGTGGAGCCATGCCATCGGGACTGTTGCAATGGCCGCAGCCATGTGTCTGAGTAGGCGAAGTACCAGTCTGGCCGGGACGGTCTTCTTCACTGACAGGTCCCTGATGAGGGATCTGATGTGTTCCGCTCTGTCTGAGGGAAGAAACGCTTTCCCTCTGACGGTGTCCAGAACTGCTCCTATAAATTGCAGTTTCTGAGACGGCACCAGGAGTGACTTCTCGTAGTTGATGAGGATACCCAGTGACTGAAACAGGGCCTGGGTGCCATGAATGGCCGTCATCAGTGCCTCCCTGGAGGGTGCCATGAGAAGCCAGTCGTCCAGGTATGGGAACACGTAGTGGCCTTGTCTCCTCAGAGACGCCGCTACAACCGCCATGCACTTCTTAAAAACGCGAGGTGCCGATGACAGCCCAAAGGGAAGAGCTCGGAACTGATAATGGCGACTAAACTCGAAGCGCAGGAACCTCCTGTGCGCTTGAGCAATAGGAATGTACAGGTAGGCATCCTGCACATCCAGAGACGCCAGAAAGGCGTCTCGCTTCAACATGGGAATTAGGCCCGGAAGGGTCACCATGCGGAAGCGTTTGTAAGCGACCGACAAGTTGAGGTCACTGAGGTCCAGTATTGGACAGAGGTCCCCTGTTTTCTTTGGAACCAAGAAGAAGTGAGAATAATACCCTAGTCCTCTCTGGTTCTCTGTAACGTGCTCCAAGGCTTCTTTCTCCAGAAGCGCGAGCACTTCCTGCTGTATGAGCAGGGCGTGCTGACCCGAGTAGCGGGAAAGCAGGGGAGGTCTTGTAGGTGGGCTGCCTACAAATTCTATATAGTGGCCTTTTTTGACCAGTTGCAGCATCCACCTGTCGGTGGTGATCGACAGCAACCCTGGCAGGTGACGTGCGATACGACCCCCAACCTTCATTTCCCATTGATCCTGAGGAGGGGCGGTGGCTGGGAAGGAGTCATGCTGTGGCAGCGTTCGATCCCACAGGCTGGGCTGACTTTGCAATTCGTTGGCCTCTGCCTGGGGATGACTTGGCCTGGGCTTTTCGGGTGAAAGTGCCCCTTTGCTGTTGGCCAGAACGTGGCTGTTGCCTTTGTATCCGGCCACGAAAGTGGCTCTGGTTCCTACGAAAGGAACTGGGCCGAGACCTGTACATGGCCTGTACAGATCTGACTGCCTTCCTGCATCCTGAAGTTTGGGTGATCACCTTCTGAGGCTTCCACCAAATAGGACCTCGCCATTGTAAGGGACGCCTAGGATGTTCTTCTGGACGTCCGGGTAAACGTGACACGGAGCCAGGAGTGTCTCCGAGACACACGCCTGAGGCTGCAGCTCTGGCTGAAGAGTCCGGCCGAATCATATGCGGCTCTGAGCACCTGGGTCCCCACATCCGAACCCGTGCGGAGGAGGTTCAAGAGCTCCTCCTTTTGGTCGCCATCGGGCATCTTCTCAACCAGGTCCTGTCCCTGTTCCCACAGTGCGTTCTGAAATTGATCCATGAGGGTGAGGTAATTCAGTGACCTGATGGCGCAAGTCGCAGCCGCGTACGTGCGCCTACCCAGGACATCCAATTGCTTGGATTCCGGGTCCGGTGGCTGTGTGCTCAAATGCTGAGGTCTCAGACTGGTCATGCGAGGCAGTGATGACAAAGGAGTCAGCCAGAGGACGGTTCGCCAGATACTGGTCCTCCCTAGGGGCCTTGTATAGGTGGTCAGCCTTCTTCAGCACTGCCGGAGTAGAATGCGGACGTTTCCACGCAGCCTTGGTGACGTCCGCAAAGGTGTCCACCAAGGGTGGCACTACCACAGTCTTTGGGTCTTTCTGCCGAAGGCAGTGGGCAAGGCGCTGTCTCTCGGGGTCGAGCTCTTCAGCATCCCACCCCATATTCTCCTGGATGTGGCTCATGATCTCCGCGAAAGAGGGATCATCTGGAGGAGACCTGGGTAGGTCGTGTGGGTCCGGAGAGGGAATGCTGATGGGAGGAGGAGATCTGGAGCATCCTGAGGTGTCAGATCTAGAATCCTCCGCAGACGGGGTGTACCGGCTTCGTCTGGGTCTCTTAGGGCTAGGTGACCCTGAATTGGATCTTGAGGGAGGTCTTCTCCTATCTGAGGATCTGCCCCTAGGAGGTGGTGTTCGCTTCTTGGGGGTTGGTGACCATCCTACGGGCCCCCTGGGCGGAGGGGGGGGCGTAGGCAGTGAAGGAGTGGGTGGAGTTGTAGCCAGAGTAGAAGGAGGGTGCGTGGCGACCACATCTTTCCTGATGGTGTCCCACCAGAAGGTAAAGAGCTCCTTTACCTCTGCCAAATTCAAGCCCGATGACGGGCCGGGTGCCGGTGGCCTGTCGCCGGGGTCGGGTCCCCGGGGGTCTCCCGCTCCGGGGAAGGTTCCCGTGGGAGCCCGACGTCTCCAGTGTCGCCCGCCTGGTCCTCGGGCTGAGTGGTATGCTCCTCCGACGATTCCTTCCGACCGACGCCAGCTGGCGTCGGTGGTGCAGTCCTCCTCTCTGGGGTAGCCGACGCCGGGTCCCCTGGCCGACGACAGGTGTTTTGCTGTCGCCGCTCCTGGGAGCGCTTGGTGATGCTTGGCCACGCCGGTGAGACGACGGTCGGGTCTGCATCCGCTTTAGAGACGTCGGGTCCTTAGTCTTACAAGGGACCGGGTCCGACCCACGCGGAGGCTGGGAAACCGACCTGGCGTCGGAGTCCCAATGGCGGGAGGAAGATTTGTGGCGCTCCCCAGACTTAGACGAGGCCTTAGATGGAGTGGACGAAGCAGACGGCCTGGAGGTCTTGATGGGCTGCAGAGAGGAGGAGAAGCCGCTGGAGGATCTGACCTGAACTGGAGGAGGCTGAGATTGAGCTCTGGAAGAGCAGTCTGACCGCGAGCCGGAGCTTCGGGAGTCCGAAGCCCTCGCCGGGGACCTAGACCTTTCCTTCTCCCGGTGTTTGTGGGGTCCTCCCCGACGACTCCCCCCTGGAGGAAGGTTCCTTATCCATGGTCTTCAGTTTCTCTTCTAAGAGAAACGCTTGAAGGGCCTTCTGGCAGCGGATCCTGGTGCGACTACTGAAGCCCTGGCAGAAGGAGCAGGCCTCGGTGTCATGTTCCGGGCCTAGGCAGTGCACGCAGGCTGAGTGAGGATCCTTGAAGGGGATCTGTTTGCCGCAGGCACACTTGGATTGGTGACCTTCCAGAGAGGTGTTTGGAGAGGACATCAGATGAATCCAAATTTGTGAAGAAAATAGAACGTCGTAGTTCTAAGTTCGTCGCACGCTAGAAAGGGACCGAGAGGCCGATGCTTGCGATGTCGACGGCAGGAAAAGAACTGAGGATTGTGGGGGACCGCCCTTATGTACTACGCCTGACGCCGGAAGGGACCGACGTCGAGGCTGTCCCCACTGAAGACTGCCAGCTAGAAATTTCCGTGAGGTCCTGGCGCCTGACGGCTTCAGTCCTAATGGTGTAACCTGCTGCAAGAGCTGTATCTCGAAGTAAGATCTGGGGCAGGCGTGGGACCGCCCCTTTATACTGACGTCGATGACGCCAGTCACCTCACGGGGGCGCCTCCTGAGACTGCAAGCTAGGAATTTTCGTGTGTCCTGACACCTGCAGGTCAGTCCTATATGTAAATACCTACTGCAAGAGCCCTCTCAAGTAAGATAGTACAGTTCCCCAAGAACTTACTGTAACAGTAGATCTTCAAAGAGGCTCTTGTGGTAGGTAATTATATATAGGACTGACGTTGGCAGGTGGAGGACCACTGGAAATATTTCTAGCTAGCAGTCCCTCAGCAGGGACCGCCTCATAGTCAGGGTGACCGCGCCAGAGACGCGGTATAAAGGGGCGGTCTTCACGCCTGCCCAGTTCTTTTCCTGCCAAAGGCCATGAGAGACCAGATGAAAAGAAGCTGGATATTTCCTCACTGGAAAAGGAGCTGAAAAGCTTAGGGGATGGAGGGCGGGAAGGTATTACTTACTGCAAGAGCCTCTCTCAAAGATCTACTGTTATGGTAAGTTCTTATGTAACTGTACTACCTTACTTTGAGAGGGCTCTTGCAGTAGCTAATTACATACTGTATAAGACTGAGTCCCAAACAGTCTGGAACAAGAAGAAGCACACGGGAGGAGGAAAGCTACTCCAAGCAGATCCTCTAGCTTGCAGAACAGCGAGCCCGAAGCTTGCTCTACAGCGAGAGGCAATATCCAAACTGTATTGTTTTGTAAATGTATGGACAGAAGTCCAAGTGGCGGCAGCACAAATGTCTGCCGCTGCCACATTCTTGAAACATGCCACAGAGGCAGCAACCCCTCTGGTGGAGTGACCTCTTATTTGACCCAGAAGGGTCTTGTTGTACTTGCCATAACAGAAGGTGATGCAATGAGCCAACCATTTAGACAGGCATTGCTCGGAAACAGCATTGCCTTCTCTTTTGGGGGGCAAAAGAGACAAAAAGTTGATCAGTCTTTCTGAGATCCTTTGTTCTGTTAGTGTATTATCTCAGAATGCGGTGAACGTCCATAGTGTGAAGAAGATACCCCCCCGATTGGAGTACTGCATAAAGAAGGCGGGTAATTCTATGGACTGGTTCAATGTAGATTCTGCTACCACCTTGGGGAAAAACTTAGGATTGGTGTGCAGAGCCATGAGTTCCTTGTGAAAAATCAAGTACAGGATTTTATACATCAGGGCCTGGAGCTCGGAAATCCTCCAAGCAGAGGTAATAGCCACTAGGAAGAGCGTCTTTCATGAAAGGAACTTCATGTCTGCTGAGGCCGCCGGTTCAGAAGGAGGCAAAGTAAGTTTCTCAAGAACGAAGTTCAAATCCCAAGGAGGGGCCGGAACTCGGATAGGGGGTCTCAAGTGAAGAACCCCTCTGAGGAAAGTCTTAGAGACTTCCAGTTGAGCAAAACGTCCTATCTGCAAAGGGAATATGGTAGGCCGAAATGGCCGCCATGTGTACCTTCAGAGACGAGTGACTTAAGACCCAGGTCGAAGAGGTGACGCAGGTACTCCAGCAGTCGCCCAACTGAGCAAAAGAGAGGCTCGAAGCTTTCTGAAGCAGCCCAGATTGAGAAGTTTCCACTTCATGGCACAAGTAGACCTAGTGGAGGGCTTTCTAGCCTCCACCAAGATCTCAGCCACCTTGGGAGCAACCCCAAAGCGGGCTTGAGCTATGTCTGCAGGAGCCATGCATGCAGTTGAAGGGACTTGACACCTGGATGAACCAGGGTCCCCTGATCCTCGGTCAATAGAATCCGTGACAGCGGAAGAGGAAGCTCCTCTGAGTACTGTTGCAGAAAAGAGAACCAAACTTGCCTGGGCTGGAATCATTCGTGCTCGTTCTGAACCCAGTTTCTGCAAGACACGGGGATCAGAGGAATGGGGGATAGACTAATCTGTCCCTCCAATCTAGAGACAGAGCGCCTCCAGAAAAATGCCTCGCCTTGAACGAGCGAGCAGAAGTCAGGAAGTTTTTCGTTTAGAGGTGAAGCGAACAGGTCCACCTGAGGTGTTCCCCAATGCAGGAAGATATCGTCTAAGACCCCTGATCCAGCTCCCACTAGTGAGCTTGAGCAGGCGAGCGACTTAGTTTGTCTATAAAGGAGTTCTCGACCCCCGGAACATGAACTGCTGTGAGGTGAAGGTTGTGGTGTGCTGCCCAATCCCAGACTCTCATCACTTCCCTGCAGAGAGGGTAGGACCGAGTCCCGCCCTGTCTGTTGATGTACCATACCACACACATATTGTCCGTCTGGACGGCTACGTGGCCTGGAAGAAGATGCAGGTGGAGGGCCTGGAGAGCGTAGAGCACCGCCCGAAGCTCGAGCACACTGATGTGCAGTGATTGCTCGAGCTTGGACCAAGTGCCCTGAGTCCGATGTGGACAGACATGGGCTCCCCAACCTTCGCCCGAGGCATCTGTGGTCAGAGTCTGGGAGGGAGGAGGAAGGAAGAATGGAACTCCCCGAAGAAGGTTCTCTCGGACCATCCACCATTGTAAGTCTCGAATCATGGGAGAGGAGACTAGGACCAAGTGATCCAAGTCGTCTACCAACTGATCCCATTGAGAGCGAAGCGTCCACTGAGAGACCCTCATGTGGAGCCGAGCGCGAGGGACTGTTGGTATAGCAGCCGCCATAAGCCCGAGGAGGCGAAGAACTGACCTTGCTCTGAGCCACCTGTGGCCAGACAATAGGCTTATCTGAGTCTCGAGTGTGGCTGCCCTGTCCGGAGGCAGAAAGGCCCTGCCTAGGGTCGTGTCTAATATTGCCCCAATAAACTGAAGCCTCTGGGATGGGATCAAGTGAGACTTGGAATGGTTGATGGTAATACCCAGACAGGCAAAGACCTGCTGGGTGAGGGAGAGGCAGTGCAGGAGTTCCTCCCTGGATGAGGCCGCCAGGAGCCAATCGTCCAGGTACGGGAAAACCTGTACCCCCCGGGCATGCAGGTAGGCCGCCACCACCACAAAGCATTTGGTAAATACTCGAGGGGCCGAGGAGAGGCCAAATGGGAATGCCTTGAACTGGTAGTGGTCCCCCCGGAAAGCAAAACGAAGATATTTGCGGTGAGACGAGCAGATAGCTATGTGCAGGTAAGCGTCCTGCATATCCAGAGCGCACAGCCACTGGTCCGAGCGGAGGAGGGGCAGATGGCTCTGCAGTGAGAGCATCCTGAACCTCTTGTACCCACAAGGTAGTAGAGAACTGAGATGTAGAATAGGTCTTACATCTCCTTCTTCTTCAGGACCAGGAAGAAGTGGAATAGTAACCTGCCTTGCAAGGGAAGGGGACAGGTTCTATCGCTTCTTTCAGCAAAAGTGCTGAGATTTCTTCCTGGACCAGAAGATGATGTTCCTGAGAGACTACGACCTTGGGGAGGGTGGACGGTGGTTTCTGCAGAAACCTATTGAGTGTCCTTCTGCGATTAGCTGGAGCACCCATGAACTGATGTTATCCCTCCCAGCCCAGAAGGTGGAAGGAAAACCTCCTCCATCGTCTGCTCTGGGAGCCCAGAGGTAGTGGGAGAGAGAAGGAGTCAGGTGGTGGGCAGCGCAGCAGTTGAAGCTCCGCTGCTTTTTTGGGCGGGGGCCCCGACGTTAGTGGCCCTTTCCTGTGGTCTCGCTTGGGCTGATTCCGCTCATGGTAGGGACGGGCGCTACATTGATGGGGATGGTACATAGAGTCGACAGACTTTAGTGCCATCCCCTTCTCCTGCAAATCGGTGACGATGTCCTTGACATCACCCCTGAACAGCACCGAATCCCAGAGGGGCGCTTCCTGGATAGCGGACTGCACATCCGGGACCAACCCTGACACTCTGAGCCAAGTGTGACGCCGTAAACCTACGGCGAAAGCTGAGCTCCTCCCAGCAGTGTCCACTGCATCGTAGGTCGCACGAAGAATGTGCCGACTGGCCGAACGTGCAGAGCGGACGAGGTCAGCCACTTCCTTTTTGGCCTGAGAGTCCGGAAGAGTCCAATTTCGATTCCACCTTACTCAGAATCGCCTTCTGGTAATCCCCCATATGGCCAACGTAGCTCAGGAGTCTAATACCCAGAGTGGAAGAGGCAAAAATCTTCTTGCCATACTGGTCCAGAAGGCGGGATTCCTTGTCAGGTGGAGACGAGCTAAGATGTTTGGGTTGAGCTGACCGGCCATGAGCGGTGCTAATCACAACAGAGTCAGCACAAGGGTGGGAATCTAGGAAGTCAACACCCTCTGGAGCCTGGTATAGCCTGTTCGACTTCCTGGGAAGTGGGGCTAAGGCTGACGGTTATTTCCATATGGTGGTAATAAGGTCGGCATGAGGCTCGATCCAGGGTGGCACCGAGGTGGGAGCTGTCACGGGCAGATCCAGACGCTCAGTGAGTTTTTTACGCTGGGGGTCTGGCTCCAAGGATTGCCACTTATGTACTTCCTGGATCTTCCGTAGCAACTCCGTGAACGAGGGATCCTCCGGAGAGGACTTCGGAGGAGTCCTTGTCCAGGGCTTGGACGGAGAGCGTGGCTCGTTGTCTTGCTCAGAACAACCATTGGAAGGATCCGAGGAAGAAGATAATGAGGAAGAGGTAGACTCCCTCTCCCGATGGGGGGGGGAGGAGACGGACCCCTTGGGAATCCCTCGGGAAAGCGTTTCCTGCCCCTCTCAGGACCCAGAGGGTTGAGCCCTGGTGTCCGGAGGTGGGGAAGGAGTGTGTCGTCGTGAACGTACGGGAACTGGCACCGGCACTGTCATCAGAAGACAGCTCTCCACCTCTCTGGTGAGCTGAGCCTTGGTCTCAGCCCACCAGGAGGCCAGAGTCTCCTGCAAGTCCACCGGCGGCTGAGGAGGAGGAGGGGGATACGGGTATGGACTATACCCGAAGGGCGCGTATCCATAACCTGATGGCAGGAAGTCCAGTGTCGGGTATTGAGGAGCCAGGTACTGCGGCGTCGGGTACTGCGGTCCCAGGTATGGCGGCGTCTGATATGACTGGGTCGGGTTCCTGGGAGCCGGAGGAGCTGCCTGAGCAGACGGCCCGGCTGGAGGCCCCACGGGTGGTTTTGGAGCGGAAGGCCCGGGGGGGTGGAGGGCCCAGCATCGCAGTGACATCGGGGGGTGGGATGTCGTCCGGCATCGGCAATACTGGCGTCGGAGCTGGCGGTCGAAAAGCCGGCGTCCGAGGAACCAACGTCAGATCAGTCGGACCAGAAGGACGACGGTCTGATGGAGGTGGACCAGAAACCTCGGCATCACCCGGGGATGGGGGGGAAATCCGCGGGGTCAGGCTGAGGAGACTCAGGGTCCCCGGAGGGCACTGAAGGCTGCGGGGAGCTGGGAACGATGGACATGGGGGGGGCTGTTGTCGGCTTATCCGCCAGCGGACGGATGAACCGACGGCGGGCTTAGCAGCGGATCCGGACAGAAGCCGGAGGGGCTGGCGCCGGACCCTTCGCCGGAGGCAGGCCGTGATGGAGGGGCGGCCTGGTCAGGGCGGAACGGGCCGCGTGACGACCCCGTAAGGGTCAGGGCGACTTACCACCTTTCCTGCAGACGCTGGAGGAGCGACGCCTGGTTTATCGGAGCCGCCGCACCAGCAGGCCGCCGAAACCACGGCTTTACTGGGAGCAGAGGCCCCACAAGCCCAGAGGCGCCCAAGGGCCTGAGAGAGCCAGACAGGCAGGCTGCCGCCGCCTAGAAGCCCCAAGGCAGCCGCTGTGGGAGCAGTCCCCCTGGGGCGGCCTGCTTCCGGCGAGTCCCGAGGAAGACGCGGTGGGAGAGGAGCCCTGGTCCTGGTGCCTTTCCTTATCCTTTTTCTTGAGATGGCCTTCAGGGGAGGTAAACGCCTGCCGAACCTTTTTCAGTTCTTTTTCCACGGAGCTCATTTTCTTTTTTAAAATGTGGGCTTCCAGGGACTGCTGCCGCCTTCTCCAGGTGGCTGCGTTGAAGCTGAGGCAGTGCTGGCACTTCTCCACTGGATGGTCGGGGCCTAGGCAAAAAAGGCACAGGGAATGGCCGTCCTTGTGCGGGAGTAGGGCGCTGCACGAGTCGCACTTGTTTTTGTGCTCAGAGGGTGTAAGGGACGACATACACCGGGTGGGTACCTGACGATGGCTGAGAAAAAAATCAAATACTCTGTAAAACAACCCAAAGAGCCTGACCTACCAGGAACTTTTCTGCGAGGCGCTGGCATAAGCTAACCGGGCGGAAAGAACTGAGAGAGGGCGAGGGACCGCCTTTATACCGACGCCTCCTGGACGCCGTCACCTGACGTGGGGGCGGTCCCTCGCCAAAGACTGCTAGCTAGAAATGTTTCCGTGGGGTCCTGCCGCCTGCTGACGTCAGTCCTATATGTAATTACCTACTGCAAGAGCCCTCTCAAAGTAAGATCTACTGTTACAGGAGAGTAACCTGTCTTTCTAGGATCATGGAAATGTTGATCCACACTATTTGGCAGACTCCTAGCAGTTCTCCGTGAGGAGGGAGGAAAGGTGAACACCCCCTACTCTGGGAATAGAGACAGGAGAACTGAGGCTCCAAAACCAGCATCCTGGCGTGACTCAAGGTCGATGTGGTAATGGGTAATGAAGGTGTTTGCTGACTTCCAGGTAGCAGCGCTGCAGATATCCTGGACAGGGACGTCCCTAGAAGCAGCCACCAACGCAGTGGTATGGCGGGTTGAATGAGCCCTTAGCCCAATGGGAGGCTCCCTTCCCGCCAACCTATAGCAGAGATCAATGCAGGATGTAATCCATCTGCCAGTCATCCGCTTTGCTGCAGGTCTGCCAGATGTGGCTTCAGCATAGGTGTCAAACAGCTGGCAAACCTCTCCCCTACCTTCAGCCGTCCGCTCCTTATAATAAGAGAGCGCTCAACTCAGGTCCAGAGTATGGAGCCTGTACTCGGCCTCCGAGGTGTAGTTCGGGTAGAACACAAGCAGGGTAAACATCTGGTTAAGGTGAAACTCCGCCACCACCTTCGAAAGGAACTTCGGGTTGGGGCGCAGGACAACCTTGTCCCTGTGGAAGACCAGCTAAGTAGACTCCACAGAGAGTGTCTGGAACTCCCCAGTCCTTCTGGTTGACGTGATAGCCACCAGGATTGCGGTCTTCCACGACAGGTGTGACACCTCACACCTGTGCATCGGTTCGAATGGCTTACCCATGAGTTTAACCAATATCAGCAGTAGATCCCACGGAGGTGGTGGTTCATGCACCAGAGGGGATATGTGATCAAGGCCCTTGAAAAAGCACCAGACCACTGTCTCCTGTGCCACCGTTCGCTGACCGGCCCACGCCCGGTAAGCGGAGATGGCTGCCAGGTGCACCTTAAAGGTAGTCGTCTGGAGACCTCCTTTGGAGAGGGACCAAAGGTAGTCAAGGATACTGTCCACAGGACAAGAACTAGGGTCTAGGCCCCTGCCCTGACACCAAATGGAAAAGCTTGGCATAGCACCTCCTAGTCAATTCCTTCCTAGATGGACTCAACTACACTGAAGACATTGTTGGAAAGATCCAAAGCTTGCAATTCTAGCCACTCGGGTACCAGGCTGTCAGGTGCAGGGACTGAAGGTCCGGATGGAATACCTAACCCTGGTTGACTGATATCGGGTCCGGGCGTGCCGGGAGACGCCTTGGGAGCCTGTTGCTGAGGCTGAGGAGATCTGAATATCAGAACTGGCGTGGACAATCTGAGGCTATCAGGATCACCTTCACCTTGTCCCTCCTCGCCTTCAGAAGCACCTTGTGGATCAAGGGAAATGGAGGGAAGGCGTAGAAGAGGCCTGGGGTCCACAGCCTTGAGAAGGCTCCACCCTGCAGTGAGACCTGCTGAGGGGGGGCGGGCATGAAACAGCCTCAGCTTTGAGTTCTCCTTAGAGGCGAACAAGTCCACCTGAGGGGCGCCCCACAGGGAGAACAGGTTGCGGACTACCTCTGGGTAAAGAGACCACTGGTGGGATGCCTCGCCTACATGGCTGAGGGCATCCGCCAGTTGGTTCAAGGCTCCTGCCAGATAGATGGCTAGGAGATCTGCTTCCAGTTGGTTCACAAGGGTCCAGATGTGGAGCGCTTCCCTGCACAAACGCCAGGAGTGCGTGCCGCCCTGCTTATTGAGATACTGCAGGGTTGTGGTATTGTCCGTCTGGCCCTGAACCACTTGACCCCGCAGAAATGGCGCTAATGCAGTCGGTGCCAGCCATACTGCTCGGCGCTCCAGCAGGTTGATGTCGCATCAGGACTCCTCAGGGTTCCAGAGCCCGTGGACCCTGTGGTTCCCCATGTGGGCTCCCCAGCCTGTAAGAGAGACATCAGTCATAAGGACAACCATCGGCTCAGGGCGGACAAACGGGATCCCTCCCTGCAGATGTTCTGGAACAGTCCACCATTGGAGAGTGTCCCAAAGCCTCTGGGTTACTGTGACCAGCTGGTCAAAATGACCTAGACGCTGGGACCACTGACTGGCCAGGCCCCACTGAATGGGACGCATTCGCCACCGAGCCCAACGGACCACGGTGGTGCAGGCCGCCATGGAACCCAGGAAATGCAGGAAGTCCCAGGCAGGGCGCAATTTACCAACCAGAGATGACTGAGCAAAGGAGGAAAGAACCTCTGCCCTGTCTGCTGGGCTCTGGCTCGGCAAGAGTCGAGCTCTGCCCTGATGAAGCAGATCACCTGCGAGAGCACGAGTTCCGACTTGGCTTCACTGATTAGGTGGCCAAGTTTAAGACAGGTCTTGAGGGCCAGGTCCCTCAACCTTTCCACCTCCAACCTGGAGAGACCCACTATGAGCCATTCATCGAGGTAAGGGTACACCCTCACCCCATGACGCCGAAGACAGGCTGCCACCACTGCAACGCATTTGGTGAAGACCCGGGTGGCCCATGACAGGCCGGAAGCAGAAGAACCTTCAGTGGACAGACGGATCGGGACGTGGAAGAACGTGTCCTGAAGATCCAGGGAGCAGAACCAAATGTTTTGCTCGAGAGATGGTATGATCTGGGACAGAGTTACCATCCGAAAGGTACGCGACCCGAGACACTGGTTCAGGTCGTGTAGATCCAGAATGGGGCGCCAGCCCCCTCATCCGTTTCGGGACCAAGAAGTACCTGGAAACGAACCCTGGGTCAACTGGGGGATCTGTCACACGGGCCACTACCTCTTTGAGGAAGAGTTGGGCTATGTCATTTCTCAGAGCCGACTGAGTGTGGACCGATACCCTTTCCTTGCGTGGGGCGTGGGCTCGGTTAGGTGGTTATTGCTCTAACTCTAGAGGCAGTCCTTGACTGACCACTTCCAACACTCACCTGTCCATGGTAACAGCGGACCAGGCAGAAAGGATGTGGTGAAGCCGGCCCCCCACAGGAGGACCCAGAGTAGTCGTGACAGGCATGGGGCTGGTCACCCCCATCCCATTACTGAGCAGGCCTGGAAGAGGAGGATCCGGAAGCGGGACCACCGGGTCCCTTCCCTCCTGGTTTAAGTGCAAACTGTGAGCCTCACTTGGGCCAGGGGCGCCAAGACTGGGCCTGCTGCTGATGCCCAGACTGAAACTGGGGCTGTTTCGCCGCGGGGCAGAGGAGCGAAAAGGCTTCTTCTGTTTTTTGGAACCCTGGGATTCCTTCTGGGCAGATGTAGTGGAGTCCAACGTGGTATAGGACTTCGATGCATTCTAGGTGACCGTCCACTCCTGGGCTGAACAAGTCGGTACCCACGAATGGGACATCTGCCAACTTGTGCTGGGTGTTGGCCGTAAATGTCGCTACCCGCAACCAAGCCCTGTGGCGCATGGCAATAGCGGCTACAACTGAATGGGCACAGGAATCCCCAATGTCGAAGGCCATTTGAAGTTGCTGTCTGGCGACAGCCAGGTCCTGGTCCCGGACCTGCTTGACCGTGGTCTGAAGTTCCACGGGAAGGTGAAGGAGCACCTCATCTAAGGAGCCCAACAGGGCGTGGGAGAAGTGTGCCATGATTACAGCCAAGCTCGCCTGATGGAGGCCCAGCGATGAGGCAGCATAAACCTTTCGGGCAGAGTGATCCAGCTTCTTGGATTATTTGTCCAGTGGTCTATTGGAGTCTCCTGAGTCCCCAACCCGCCTGAACACAGACTCTGTCACCACTCCCTCAGCCGAGAGATGCTGTGAAAATCCTGAAAGGGAGCCAGTAGGTACCGTGTAATTGCAGGCCATCCTGGTGAACAGTGCAGGGCAGGAGGCTGGGTGCTGCCAGAGCTCCAGGGCTGGGCCGACAACAGCTTCAGCTACTGGAAAGGCCTCGGTCGGAGACTCCCCCCTTCTGATGATGTCCGTTAAGGGGTGTTCTACCCATTTTTCAACGGGCTCCAGAGTCATCCTGCAGACCTGGAGATGAGACGGTGCATGCCCATAAAGGAGGTGGGCCCCTCCTTGGCAGAAAGACTCATGGCATCATCGTCCCAAGAACGGGATGCCAAATCAGAGTCCTTGACTCCGGATACAGCGGTCTGCTACTGGAGTTACTGAGAACCCGCCACGGGCGGTCGGGAGTCAGAATGACAGACAGCCTGTGCGGGAGGCTTGAAGCAGGCAGAGACTCCTTCGGGAGAGCCCCCGAGGAAGGCTGTTTCGGTGGCAGCTCCACCAGAATAGGCAGAAAGACCGGCTTAGGCAGAGTTGGGAGTGATGGCGGCTCCGCGGGCGGAGGTGACGATCAGACTCCGGTATAGTCTGCGTTGGCCTGGAGGGAGACAGCCAGGTAATGGCTGGGGTGGAAGGGACCGCCTTCGGCCTGGTCACAACAAGCTGCTGCCACAGCATGTCCTCGTAACGCTGACTCAACTTTGGCGTCAGAGCCTCCCCTTAGCCGCTTCTTAGAGTGCCGCTGATGCGACTTCCTCGGCCTTTCAGTCGAGGATGTCCCAGACCTGAACGTCGACCGTCGGGGGGACCGACGAGGATGCCTGGGAGAAGGCGAGGAGAACCCAGGTTCCTCGGGGTCGGGGACGACCACCGTCCGAGGCTTCCCAGCTGGCTGGGTCGCCTCATCATCGAGGTCCGAAAGGACTGAAGCCCTAAATAAGGAGTTGTCGGCCTCATCGGTCAACAGCGGGGTCAAGGATGATCTCGAATGGATCGTCGTACTGCGTTTGGGTCAGCTAACCTGATGGGGGCACCGTGAGGTCAGTGGCAGAGGCCACAACTTCGACCGAAGTCGAAAGAAGGAACTCCTGGGATCGAGATCGCTCTCTGTCCCAAGAGCGACGTCAACAAGATGTAGTTTCTCTTGGTTCCTTAGATTCCTTCTTAGGGGATCTGGAGATGTGCGAGCCAGGACCTTCCCCACAAGTCGGAAGGGATTGGACCAGCTCCTTAAAGGAACCTGGGAAAGAGGAGGCCAGTTTTAGTGGTACAAAAAAGGAGGGCGAAGACAAGAGCTCAGCGGCACGAACCGCCTCTTCATCGAAGGCCTTCATCTGGTCCAGTTGTTCCACGGACCCCGTGGAGATCGCATGGCATGCATCCTTCGATTTGACCAGCGGGTGCCGTTTTTCCGGATGTCTGAGCTGGAGACGCGTGAGGCGATCATCCAAAATGTTTGGATGAAAGGAATGAAACGTCGCAGGTCTGAGTATCATGATCAAGACCCAGGCAGTACACGCACATGGCATGCAGGTCAGTTTGAGACATTTTCTGCCCGCAGGGACACCGGCCGAACCCAGGCGAGGACTTGTCCTTCATCGCAGTCGCAACAACAAAATTGTTTGGAAAGGTTTGGAGAATCTTAATCAGTAAAACTGAGTATTGGAGCGCCAGGGCCTACACTTGGGAGCGAGGGGGGAACCGGCATCTTCCAGCGGAAAGGAAGATCTAGCATCATGAAGCAGAGCCGAGGGTTATACAACCCAGGCGGGTGGGAGAAGCCAGCTCGAAGACCTTCCGGCAAGATCTTAAAGGGAAAGGGTCATGCCAAATAGTGTGGATAAACAACATATCCACAATCCTAGAAGTATTTTTTCCACAGAGAGCTTGGTGGACGCATGGAATGGCCTTCCTGTGGAGGTTGTGGGGTCAACAGAGGGGGAATTCAAGAATGCATGGGACAGACAAAGCAATTCTAGTGGGGGGCAGGAGGAAGCAGGACTGTTAGTTAACTAGGAACTGTAGCTTATCCAATAGGTAGGGAAATGGGCAGACTGGGTCGGCCAAGCGGTCCTTATCAGCTGTTAAAGTCTATGTTTCTAAGAGATAAAATGCAGGTGTTTTGTGGATCTGTGGCAGACATTCTCTGCTTGCACTGGGTAAATAACTTAAAAACCACTTTCTTGCTCTCCATTGACAATTGTGAAACAGAGCTGGAGGACAATGCAGCAACTTTAAAGTTGAATTCGGACTGAAACAGTCAAAAAAATCACTTGAAAAGAACTTGAAATTAAAATTACGTACTTACCATAATTCTTGCTCTTCTAAGACTATCTTCACCATTAGGACCCAGCAAGAGCCAGAACTTTCCAGAGGGCTGATGCCGCAGCAGGCAGCGCACATGTGTGACATCGGGCGTCAGCACACAGGGCTGCTGGTTTACCATGGCAGCAACCTCCAACCACTTCAGTACCTTTTTCACCAAGAAGATGAGTAGTATAATCTAAAGAGAGTCTATGCACTTAACACCTAAGGGCATAAGATAGCCCTGTTGGCCCATGTAAGAAATGCCACCAAATCTAGTAACACAGTGTCTTCACAACCCAAAACAAGCATAAAGGGGTGAAGACCAACACAACCATACTGGAGTGAGTCCGGAGGATGGTGGGTGGGCAAGTGAATCAATAGTCAATTTTTGACTGTTTTTGAGTGAATCAATTTTATTTTATTTATTTATTTATTTTTTGGGCTAGTTTTCCATTAGCAGATTATACAGACCTGCCACTAGAGGGATTCTTGGTCTTTCTACACAAATCACTGTATTCAATTGTGGGCAATATGGCCTGCATTGTCATTCTACTTTATTTATTTATTCATTTGTACATCAGTTTGAAAACCTTTGAGCCATGGGCTCATTTACAAAGGTACCTCGTCACAAAAAAGAAAGACAAACACAATACAACAGTATGTTACAACAATGAGATATACAACAAATTGGTTCAAACAGGTATGTTTCAACAATGAGGCATACAATAAATTGTTAAAGCCAGGCTATCTTCTATTATTGGAACTTCTAATCCTGGCAAAAAGTATGACTCATAAAGCACTGATCCATGCTAAGTCAGAAGTCATCCCAGCCTGGGAACCCACAATCATAGTTCCTGCTGCATCTTCATATTGCTTCCCTACTCTTAATCTGCCGGGTTTTCATTTTAATTCTCATCCCTCTCCTCTGGCCCTCCTCCCTTCACCAATGTCTTTCCGTGCACTTCCCCTGCTAGCCTTGAATGGCCATGTCACTATGCCCTGGCTAGACGTACCTCAATGACTGAACACCACACAAGAACCCATACGAAAAGAGCCCACTTCTACCTTATAAATGCCCTCAAGAAAATGGTTCTAATTCTCCTTTTCTGTTCAGGCAATGTCGAACTAAATCCAGGTCCCCCAACTCAAATCACTTCTCCGGAGTTTGCAGCTGCTCCTGGGATGAAACTGATGATGGTCAATATTCTAAGCCTGCTCAAAAAACTTGATCATCTTCAAGTTTGGGCAGCCCACACTGACCCAGATCTGATTATAATTACAGAGTCATGGCTAAAAAAGACCAACACTTATCCGCAAATTACTATACCAGGCTTCAAGCTCTTTAGGGCTGACAGGGATTCGGGGGGGGTGTATATGCCAAATCAAAATTTGATGTTAGCAGCATTTCCTGTAAAACTAAGCCCAAGGAATAAGAGATTGTCTCGCTTAAACTTCACCTTCCATCCTCAGAGTGCATCACAATCATTGGTGGCTGTAGACCCCCATCAGGAGGCACAAAAATTCTTAACGTGTTGAAATCCACAACTTTGGCTGCTAACACGGAAACAATAATCTTAGGGGACTTCAATATGGATTGGCTCATTGCTAAATCCCACTCCCTAAAAGCCATCTGTGATGAGCTGGGTCTTACACAGATAGTAACTGAACCCACAAGAATCAATGCTTCTAACTCTGCCAACAGCTCACTCTTAGATGTCATCTTAACTTCGCATCCCCAAAAAATCTCACATTCTGTAGTTTTCCATAACGACATGAGCGACCACAGTATCGTTGTATGTACAAGATTCCAATCTAAAACCCAGCAGCACCCTAAATTCAGAATCAAACGCTCATTCCGTAAATTCAACTCAGTAAACTTCCTAACCGATCTAGCTACGATCAGGTGGCAAACCTATATCTTGCCAAATCTGCTGATGCCGCCGTCTCTGTCCTAAATGACAACCTCACCACCCTAATTAACAAGCATGCTCCTCTTATTAAAATGAGGGTGCGGAAAATCTCGCATCCATGGTTCACCCAAGAGCTCAAATCTGCACTTACCAATAGTGACAAGCTATGGGCTAGGGCCAGGCACACAAAGAACCCGGAAGACTGGCAGGCGTTTAGAACTGCCAGAAATGCCTGTGTTAAAAGTGTACGTGCTACTAATGCAAACTTCTACATTTCCACTGTGGAGCAGGCCAAAGGGAACTCCCAAAAAATCTGGAAGACACTGAGATCCATTGAAGGCCATCCTGCTGCTTCCTCCCTTCCCACCAAGATTCTGGCCAAGGACAGGATGGTTGAAAATAAACTGCGAATCCTCGAAGAACTTAACCTTCACTTTGCCACTGCCGGGTTGGCATTCGACTCCTCCCCATACGCTAGCCGAGTGAATAGAAACACTAGCCCAGATTCTACACATGCTACTCCACCTCATCCCTTCCAGTTGTGCCTGTTTAGCTACAAAGAAGTCGAAGACATAATTCTTAGCCTTGAGACCAACAAAAGTGCAGGGGACGAAGGCCTTGAATCATTTTTCTTGCGGCTGGGCTGTGCCCAGCTCACAGCCCCCATCCTTCACATCTTCAACCTCTCTATTACCACAGCCACTGTTCCATCCTGCTGGAAATCTGTCCATGTTCTTCCTCTCTTCAAATCAGGAGATCCTTGTGACTTAAACAACTACCGTCCTATCTCTATCTTGCCCGTTCTCTCCAAAGTGCTGGAAAAACTTATACACAACCAACTAAAAAAATCACCTTGAAGCACACTCACTCCTAAACCCAGCCCAATCTGGCTTCAGGTCGAAGCACAGTGCCATCTCAGCCTTGGCTAAAGTCTCTAATGACTGGATCCATGCTATCGACACCAAGAAGGTTACTGGTGCAGTCTTTCTAGACCTCAGTAAGGCCTTTGACACTGTAGACCATCACCTCCTAATCACCTGTCTTGCCTACATAGGTGCCACTCCACTTACCTTACAGTGGTTTAACAGTTATTTCACGGGAAGGATACAAAAAGTCAAAGCTGATGGCCTACTATCTGCCCCCCTTCCAACTGCCAGAGGAGTCCCTCAAGGCTCCATCCTGGGACCAATCCTTTTTCCCCTGTACATCAACAACCTTGACTCCCACATAAAGAACTCTAGCATATATTTCTTGGCGGATGATATGGTTTATGCACGCATCCGGGCTCGTCCTTAACTGAAGTCAGGAAGCACTCAAGCTGACTTTATCCAGTTAAAAGCAACCTTATCAACGCCAAGCTTCTCTTAAATGCCAAAAAAAAAACAAGACAATGATTTTCTTGAGACTTGCCTTGTCTGGTGCCCTACCTACCCCACCTAAAAACTTCATAGTTACCTCCCTAGGTGAACCCTTGGAGGTCATACCTAAATTTAAATATCTAGGTATGTGGATAGACAACAAGCTTTCCTTCAACAACCACATTGAGGATCTATCAAAGAGTCTTAAAGCACTCTTGGGTTTCTTCTTCAGAAATAGGACCCTCTTTTCTCTCGCGACCCGCAAAAGACTTCTCCAAGCAACATTCCTTCCCTTGCTTGACTACGGAGACATTATCTTTATCTCCTCCCCAACCTTGAGCCTATCTAAACTGGACGTACTCTATCACCGTGCTCTTCACTTCATTACTAACTATGCGTACAGGACCCACCACTGTGATCTTTATGCAGCAGCTGGGTGGACCTCTCTTGCCACCAGATGCCTCCTGCATGCTGGCATTTGGACCCTCAAATTACTACTCCACAAACTGCCTGTCTATTTAACGTCTCTCATACACATCTCACATAGTGCCTACTCCCTAAGGAAATCCAACCTATCCTACTAGATGTTCCCAGGAAATGTACCACAGCTGGCCAAACAGCGGTCTCATACGCCCTCCCAAACATTTAGAACCAACTACAAGTCATGCTGAAGCTAACCAGCATCGTATCAATTAACTCCTACAAAACACTAGCGATCTCTAAATTAAAAGACATACGTAGTTGCTACTAGGCCCCCAACGCTACATCAACTTCCTAGGTACCAACTGGCCTTCTACTTGTTAAGCTGAAATGTGTTGCATAATTTAGGGCAAGGTTAAAGCTGGGATGTACTGCATATATAGCACAAGGACTTCTATTGTGTATACCTTTTATATATTTTTTCTTTGTTGTTCTACATTTTATATCTCCTGTCTATGTAATTGCGAACTGTATGTGTATGTGCCTCAGGACCTCCTTGTGAATGAGCTTGCTCAACGGAGTCTTTCCTGCAATAAACTTGAACTTGAATAGTGAAGATATTCTTAGAAGATCAGAAATTAAAGTAAGTATAATTTTACGATCTTCCAAGAATAAATCTTCACCATTGATTCTCACTAATGGGTAGAGTACCAAGCTCAGAAAAAATCCACACTGGACTAGGGTGTCTGGAGCGGAGGGCTCACTCAGGATAGCAACCTGCTCAGGATTGTCCTGCCAAAGATGGCATGCTGCCTGGCGTGGACATTCAAGGCACAGTGCTTGGTAAAAGTGTGCACAATGCTCCAAGTTGCAGCTCTGTACATTTTTCTACTAGGCACGGAGTGCATTTTCTGCCAGGGATGTGGCAACCGCTCTAGTGGAGTGGACTCCTATGCTGCCCTCCAATTTATCCTGAGCCATAGGACAGCAATGCAAAGGCAATTTACAGTCCAGGCAGAAATGCACTTGATTGTAACAGGTGCCCCTTCTGATTAGGATAGAAGGAGACAGATGTATGTACTGTCTGAGGTCCTTGGTTCTGTCCAGATAAAACCCAAGGACTCTCAACATCCAATGAGTGGAGAGTCCTTTCTTCCCCATTCTGGAAGTTGCAAAGTAGTTAGGCAGGACTCTGCAGTGAGGGTAAGAGTGTGCTCCTCCTTGCTTGGTGACATAATACATGATAGATTTGTTATCAGTCTTATATAGGACTGCTTTGTGGCTAAGACACTAAGACTTTCAGACTGTGCAAAACTGTTCGCATCTCCAACATATTTATATGGAGATGAGTCTCTGATGGATCCCATACACCTTGTGTATGAAGGCCCTAGCAGTGGGCTCCCCACCCAAGAAGGGAGGCATCTGTACTAAGAACCTTTTCCAGCTCCAGTGGGGAGGAGGGAAGCCTTGGAGATTTTCCTCCACTGACCTCCATACGAGGGACCTTACTAGGGGTTTAGTCACTTGAATGGGATGGTTCTGAGGAGTGCGATGTTTGTGACCATTGAGAACAGAGCATCCACCTAGTCATCCTCATGTGCAGACATGCCAGGGGCACTGTGAACACTGAGGAGGCAATCAGACCCAGCATGCAGTGCATGGAGTATGCTTGCACAATCTTACGTCCCATAATGTAGCATGCACTATGAAGTACTGTGCTGCAGCAAGGGCATCCATAGAGCTGGTGACTGCTGAATTCAATATCTTTGCTTAACAGTCAGCAGTATATCCTGTTCAGCCACTGAATCTAGCAGTCTCTCTGCTAGAGACTACAGCTTGCTCCAGGGAGTATATTTATGCATGGAAAAACGCCCATGGTAGCTAGCTATCCTCATGCCCAGGGTAGGTGAAGCATAAGCACATCTGCCCATTGCGTCCAGCTTGTGTGACTCATTAGCAGGGTGTGCAATAAACTTCTTGAGCACAATGGCCTTGTCATTCTTGGCGAGAATAACAACAGCATCAGCTATGGACTGAGTCAAATACACTTGTTTATTTTTAGGAGCAGCATATTTCTTGTCTGCCTTCTTGGAGACATTTGCCACAGAAGCAGGCTTCTGCCAAACCACGTCACACAAGGTCTATACAGCAGGTTGAATATAAAGGATTAAACTGACTGTCATATTGGGTACATACAGATTGAATAAAAGGGATTAAACTGACTGTCATATTGGGTACATTCAGAAACTCCTGCTGGAGGCGCCTAATGTGGTCAGTAACTGCTGTCTTGAAATCCAATGCTGAATGCATATTTCTGAGTACAGCCTGGAAGGATAAGTCTTCCTGAGGAACAGAAACGGGAACGGAGTCGAAGAACTCCTGACCATAATAAGAGTCATCATCCCCAACTTTGGAAATAACAGATGTCGGAATCTAACTCATCTACCTCTACATCCTGCTCTCAAGGAGGATAGAAGAGAGAGAGGGGGCTCACCGGGCTCACAATACAGTGTTTGACTGCAACAACACTGATCCCCCACCCCAAGGGAGGAGAAGGACCAGTGCCAGGGACGGCGCTGGAATTGACATCGTGGACAGCACTGGGAGTCTTCCCAGGACCGTGGGCCCTGCAACACTGGATGCGACACCAGGTCGGGCCCTGGAATGACAGACGGATGTCCCCATCCACTAACAGGACGGAGGCGACATCACAAGCAGGGCCGATGTTGGTGGCAATGCTCTCTCAAAAGGACCTGAAGGCTGATGCCGCAAGCTGACACTACCAGGCCCAGCGGCACCATCAGCCCAGTCGACCCAAAGGGTCAGGGGCCTGCACCGCTAGTGGTGCCACATGGGCCAGATACAGTGCCCACTGCTCCGTAAGAGTTGCCCAATTGTGGAACTTTCCCCTGGAGTTCTCACCAAAAGACAGAGGAGAGTTCTGGGCCTGAGACACTGACCTCACAGTCCTAGAAGTCCCTGGTGTTGTCTGTGATGATGGCGGGGACCTCAGACCCTGGGAAGTTGAAGATCTTGTGGCAGACCTCACAGAGCGTGATCTTGACCAATGCAGTTTCTCCCCTTCTTACAAGAGAAGGAAGAGGCTGAATGGTGCATGGATGTCAACACCAAGCGTTTGCAGGATCAGCAGTGCTTATTTTTGTACTTACGGGAAGACTGCATTTCCTCCTGAGTACTTGACCGCCTGCTATCAGAATGCCTCTCTGGAAGGGAGAGTGGACTGGACTCAACCACACTGCCGGCGCAACCTGCCCTTTCAGGCACCATACCATCCTCCAAGATAGACTGCATGCAGTAGGGCTCAGAGACAATGAAGTTATTTATGTAAAAACAGACTAAAAACACACACATCTTAAGATTAAATGCAAAACCTCTGAAGGACTACATGATGCTGGCATATTGACAGTGAAGTTCTGACTCCCAGTGGATGAGCGACAAAGTCACTGATGTGCACTCGATGGCAAGGAAAAAAGGAATCGAGGTGGTTGGGGGAGGCTACTGCCACAACCAGAAACTGTGTGTGCTGATGCCAGATGTCACACATGCGTGCTGCCTCCTGCAGCACCAGCCCGCTTAAAAGTTCTGGCTCCTGCTGGGGCCTGGAGCATTCAGCCAAGACCTACCAGTGGGACTCAATGGTGAAGTCTGATTCTTGGAAAATCAAAGTGAATTGCTTCAACTCTGTGGAGCTGCTAAGGAGGAAACCTGTCCCTTCCAGTGGAAAGAAAGATCTGATGTCACAGAGCAAATCCAAGAGATATACCACCAGGGTGGAAGGAGAAGCTTAGGTCGAAGAATTTCGATGACTCAACTGTCTCCAGCAGAACTGCCAGTGTGGATAGTGAACTAAATCAATGTTATTAGAAAACTCATATACCATATAAAATAAAATGTGGTCAACCACACACAACTCGGCAGGTTTTTCCATCTTGGGGTTGGGATGACAGCATGGACCTCTCGAGATCTGCTGTCATTTCAACCTCTTGATGAAAACACAGCCTTGTGCATGGCTGCCCACACATTCTGTATTTTCAAAATGTACTATCATATACTATAGCGTTTTGTGACCTTTGAACTGAAGAACAGCAGCTTTTTAGTTGGGATGGAGATCTATGCACAACAAGGGGTAACCATTTTACTATACAGGGAGTACTGGTTGGGCAGCTATGCATAACCAGTGTGTTCTGCCGCAGAGGGGTTCTGATTCCATCTGACCTACAGAGCGAAGCTCAAGAGATTCAATGAAAAAATAGAACCCCAGTGTGGCAGAACACACTGGTTGTGGATAAAATTGCTCCTGTATTTTTTAACCTGTATAGAGATGTATGCACAGTGGTTCTTTTGCTTTCAGAACAAAACTTAACTTGTGTAGTCTCCAGAGGTTTCAGAATGCTGCTGTAAAACAGAAAGGTACAATCACATTCCATGACCTCTGAACTGTGGTACAACAGCATTTCAGAATGGATGGAATTCTATACATGATAATGCTCTATTATACAATATATAGAATAGTGTATGGTTGTCCATACACAACAAGGCTATGTTGCCATCGAGGGGCTATGATGGCATCATAAAGACCTCGAGAGCGAAGCGGAGCTCGAGAAGTCCGTATGACGGCATCATATCCCCGAGATGGCAACAGCCTTGTTGTGTATGGAAACCATACACTGTTTTATATAGTATATGGTTTCCAAAAATATTACAATTTCACAAAATTTCATGGCAGCCACTCCTTCATGCTGTATGTTCGCAATACCGTTCGTCTACTCCCGAATCCGGTCCTCGCTGCCCTACCACTCTGCCATTTCTCGCTATAATTTACAGATGCCAGTGATTAAAAAAAAAAAAGGGCAAAGTGGCAGTTAGGACACATGGAGCTGACTCAGTCCATGTAGCAACCGTCTTAGGTTACCTCTCAGCCCTCCGCTCGCTAACCAGCACCGCTATTTTGGTTTGTTTGATTTTTAGCTGACCTGTTCCTACCAATCAACTGGCAGCTCAAGGCTAAAAAGCTGTTGTACTATCGATGTGATGTCAGAACGATAGTACAACAACTTTTTTGACCTTTGAACTGTCCTACAACAAGATTTGGAAAACCTTTGTTTTCCATGGACAATAAGCCCTGACCATATACTATATATTATTCTTTTAATGTTGATTCAGGTAATCCTATTTAAACAGCACCAGATGCCTACGCACTACCAAGTGGGAGACTTGGGTGCACATTATGATCCCCACTCCCAACCTGGAATAGTTTTGGGAATGCTGTGAACTCTATGCTATCACTTCAGAATCCATGAGGAGGATTCTGTCCCGACCATTCTGGCAGAATATACTATGGCAGGGCTTGGTAGCGGCAATAACACCAGTGTTCTGTCCACAGGGTGGCTCGTTAAGTAGGACTTGCTAATGCAAGCAGTAATGAGACTCGCTGATGCAAACAATGATGAGTGAATTTTATGAAAAGAAAAATCTACCAGAGGATTTGCATTCCCATGACAGCTTACACAAAGGAGCTCAAGCCTTGTGGGGTATGCTGGCTGCCACGTGCCTTGATGGCAAGTATAGGATGTTTTTTTTTTTTGGGGGGGGGAGAGACAATAAATGGTGCAATGTTCAGATCAGATTTTCAGACACATCTACAATGTTTAGGTTATAGAAACAACCATCCTTTAGTCTATATTAGAAGAGATGAACGGGACTCCAGTATCTCATTTACTTGCGATCAATCTAGATCCAGTATTTAGTGGATGCTGCTTATGAGAACACCCTCAGGAAAAGCTAGCAATGCTTTATAAGTGAAATGCTGTTATAAATACAGTGACTAATTGTCTAGTCATTTGGTGCTGCCAAGCCTTTGTGACTCACTACTGGATACATGCCACATCTGCTCTCTTTTGCAGTGGTTCTGTGAATTTTTTATTTAGTTGTTTAACCAGGAGTAGCACACTAAGCTGAAAGCTTTTTTACAGGAGCGACCTGGGAGCTCAGGGAAGTTAAGTGACTTGCTCAGGATCACACAGTATGTAAGTGGAAGCTGCGGGATTCAAACCCATGTCTGGTCTGCTGAATTGTCACCAGATTTGCAGCTCAGAACCTTAAACCACTGCGCTATACTGCCTCCCTTTTTGGTAAGTGCAATGAGTAAGCAGTGCTCACTGTGTCCAATTTTAGACGTACAGGGATTCCGCTGATTAACAGTGGCAGAAGAAATAATAAAATCATCATCTGACAGGCAATGAGCTATTCCTATAGCAATTCAGATCGCAGGGACTCCTGCCTAGACCACTAACTATAAAACAATCTGAAATTTCTCTAAAATCACAAAGTTTCAGAAAATTATCAGTCTGGTTTCACTGCCAGGCATCCTTTAATTACAGATTCTGGTCCTTAAGTTAACAAATGATCTTTATTTACAACACAATCCAATTAAATTTTATACTGTAGGGCCCCTTTACTTAGCACTTGAGACACCTTATAACTACACGGAACAAATTTTTATTTTAGCATAGCCAATAAGGCTGTGACAAGCAGCCAAATGACCAAAGTTACACGTGTGCGTAGAAAATTATGAATATCCTGGTGTAACTTGGCCATTTTTTGGAGCTGTTGCACCAAATTTTCAACGTAGCCTTTTTAGGACTCCACCTCATGAAGAGTGCCACTGTCATTTCATTCACTTGTGCCGGAAGGCGATTTCGCAGAGCAACTGTGCCATTCTGTGCCACAGGTGTGAAAACATGTTTCAGGCAGCTGTGAAAAATGACAGCTGTACTGTTAATAAGGAAGTATGGAAAAATGGCAATGTTGAAAATCTGGAGTGAAAATATTAAAAATGGCGAAGTTAGGAGCGTGCGTAGAAACTGTGCAACGCACACTCCTAATGCAGTCATTTTTCAGAATTTTTTTCACCAATTTGCAACATGGGTTTTTTGGGATCCCACCTCATGAACAGTGGCACTTAGTTGGTCCCGAAAGGTTATTCTGAGCAGTGACCACGAAATCACCTTTCGGGACCAAGTAACGAAATGACAGGGACAGTGTTTATGACGTGGGGTCCCAAGAACCCCATGTTGAAAATTTGGGGCCAAAATTCCCCAAAATGGCCGATTTATCAACATAAGTTGAAAACCCCACTGACTGCCATTACAGCACGCTTACCTTCAGACAAGTGGGTCCTGGAAGTAGTAAGCCAGGGACTGGTTCTCAGCTTCCAAAAATTTCTGAAGATGAGAGCCAGATCTTTTCCACCTGCAAGTCTCCCTGAAACCCCTGCCCTAGAGGCAAAAGTTACATCTCTTCTGGCCTTAGAAGCCATAGAGAGAGAGAGTTCCTACCCTACACTGGGGCAAAAGTCTGTACTCCAGGTACTTCCTTACCCCCAAAAAACACAGGGGAGTGGCAACCCATCCTAGATCTAAGATACCTGAACAAACATCTTTTAAAACCAAGGTTCAAGATGGTGACTCTGGGAGTAATTCTTCCCTCTCTAAGGCCAGGGGACTGGCTAGCCTCCCTGGACCTCAAAGATGCCTACTTTCACATTCCCATCAGGTGCTCCCACAGAAAGTACCTCAGGTTCAAGTTGCCCTCAGGCCATTACCAGTTCAAAGCAATGCCCTTTGGCCTAACATCAGCTCCAATGGTTTTTACAAAGTGTCTGGCAGTAGTAGTGGCCTTTTTAAGAAAGCAGAAGAGCTCCATTTTTCCATATCTGGACGACTGGCTCATAGTGGGTCAGTCTCCAGGCCAAGTCAAGTCAGACCTGCAAGTGACCCAGTAAGTGCTCTCCTCCCTGGGGTTTCTTCTCAACCTCCCCAAGTCAGTCCTCGAACCAGTGCAGCCTCTTACCTTTATAGGGGCAGAGCTAGATACTGTCAAAGCAAGAGCCTTTCTTCCTCTAGAAAGAGCAAGAGTCCTTAAAGGACTGACTTCTTCCTTCAGCCTGCAGGTGTCCCGACCAGCAAGGCACTTCCTTCAGCTCTTGGACCACATGGCAGCTTCTACAGCAGTGGTCCAAGGGGCAAGATTCCAGATGAGGGACATTCAGTTCCATCTGAGGACCTTTTGGTCCCAAAAGAAGGACCCTCTTACCAAAAAGATTCCAGTGACTCGGACACTGATCCAAGCTCTTCAATGGTGGCAGGATCAGGACAACTTAAGGCAAGGGGTCCCATCTGTCACTCAGTCTCATTCGGTGGTCCTTACCACAGATGCTTCCTTTTTGGGGTGGGGAGCTCATCTGGGGGCTCTCACAGCCCAGGGACTGTGGTCCCCTCAGGAGTCCCTTCATATCAATCTCCTGGAACTCAGGGCAGTTTTTCTGGCCCTGCAAGCTTTCTCTCAGTCTGTGCAGAACAAGGTGGTTCAGGTCAGAACAGACAACACCAACACCATGTGGTACATCAACAAGCAGGGAGGCACTCGGTATACGGCCTTGTGCACAGAGGCCATGAAATTGTGGTCCCTGGCTTATTCCCTGCATACCTCTCTGATAGCAGTCCACCTTTCAGGGAAGGACAATGTGCTAGCAGATGCACTGAGCAGATCTCCCAGGGCCATCACAAATGGTCCCAGGACCCCCTAGTGTTGAAAATGATTTTTTCAAGGTGGGGCACTCCAGAGATGATAGATCTCTTTGCAGCCCTAGACAATCACCAACTTCCTCTGTTTTGTTGCAGACCCCCAGTCTTGGGTTCAGTCCCTCTGGATGCTCTGATTTTGAACTGGGAAGGGAAATTTCTGTATGCCTTCCCTCCCTTTCCTCTACTGTTCAAGGTTCTAGTCAAGATAAGGTCACAACCTTGCAAAGTGATTCTGATTGCTCCAGACTGGGCCAGACAACATTGGTACCCCCTATTGCTGTCTCTGGCAATCCATCTTCCCCTGTCTCTTCCCAGGAAGCACAACCTGTTAACCTCCTCTCGGGGGAGGATTTGATACCCCAATCTTCGGTCTCTCAATCTCAAGGCATGGCTCTTGAAGAGTTAAGAGTTTGCAGATTTGCATCTGTCTCAGGGGGTTCTGGATATTCTCAAAGCTTCTCGAAAGCCCTCCACCAGAAAGACTTATAACTCCAAATGGAAAGATTCAGCATTTGGTGTTCCAAGAAACATATTTCCCCAGACACTGCTGAATTGCCTACAGTTCTGGATTATATGGTCCATCTTAATGGCTTAGGCCTCAGACCAGCTACTCTCAAGATACACTTGTCAGCTGTTTCTGCTTTTCTGACAGTGGGGAAGTCTTCCTCACTATCATCTCATCCTGTGTTCTGTAAATTTTTCAAAGGATTGCTTCATACCAATCCTCCCTTTAAGGATCCTGCCCCTGCCTGGGACTTAAATGTTTGCATTGCTCAACTGATGCAACCTCCTTTTGAGCCTTTGTCCTCAGCAGAGCTTAAGTACCTGACTTGGAAAACTGTGTTTTTGATAGCCATTACCTCTGCCAGACGTATCAGTGAATTGCAAGCCCTGTTAGCGGAACCTGATTTTATCTCTCTTCATAGAGATAAAGTGGTCCTTAGAACCAATAGGAAGTTCTTGCCCAAAGGGGTTTCTGACTTCCACTTGAATCAGTCTATGTCTCTTCCTGTCTTCTTCACTGATCATTCTTCCTCAGGAGAGAGGAAGCTACACAGTTTAGATGTTAAAGGAGCCTTTAGCTACTACATAGAGCGTACCAAGGGTCACAGATTTGACTCCCTCCAGTTGTTCCTAACTTATGGGGAAGTGGGAAAGGGCAAACCTGCCACCAAGAGAACTATTGCCAGGTGGACTGTGTCTTGTATACAATTCTGCTATGAGAAACTGGGAAAGATTCCACCCTCAGGCCTGAGGGCTCACTCTACAAGAGGTACAGCTGCTTCCCTGGCTGCTGCCAGGGATTTCCCTCTGTTAGAAATCTGTCAAGCAGCCACCTGGAAAACAGTCCATACCTTTACCAAGCATTACTCCTGGATATCCAGGCTAGGAGTGATGCTGGGTTTTTAACATAGCAGTACTTCAGAGCCTATTCCCAAAGTAGGTTTCTCCCTCCTCCATGGAGGTACTGTTTAGTTAGTCTGCAGATTGTCAGAATACAGCAAGACTTCACGTTGGTTGAAGAAAAATTACTCACCTTAGTAACTGTGTTTCTTCTAATGAGTCTTGCTGTGTTTGTTTCCTACCCGCTTTCCTCTCAGAACCTGGTTTTGGGAAGTGGGTGGGCAGGTGCAGTGCTGCACCCCGGGGGTGCTTCTTGCACACCTTCCTTTTATTTTGGGTGTTTTTGTATTATTATCCTTATTTAGATTGGTTTTTGGTTTCCTGACTTGAGTCTTCCTTTGGGAATCCCAAACTTTCTGTTGCCAATTAGCTAGTAAAAATGTTTACAATTTCCACATAGTATAGTTAGTTTTTGCTCGTAAGAATCTGATGGTTGGGTTTCAAAGGGCTGCAGACAGACAGCTCAACCGAGCTCGAGCTCAACGTTCTATGCACTGCATAGAAAATTAACCCTATACTCTCCGGGGCAGTTTAAAGGCTGAAGCTAACTGCAGATTGTCAGAATACAGCAAGACTCCATTAGAAGAAACACAATTACTAAGGTGAGTATTTTTTTTTTTATCTGCCGTCACATTCTATGTTTCTATGTTCTATGGATTTTACAATTGATGTTTAGTAAGTTAATTGAGTTGATAATGAATAACATTACACATGCATATAAAAACTGTGCAAACAGTATTTACAGACTCCTAGTGTATTGGCAACGTATCCCTGAAGAAGCCTTTCTTGTAAGGGGAAAGTGCTGGGTTGACATTAGTCTTATCGCCTCCATGCTATTAGGTCATTGTATGCCTCTTTCATTGGTCCAAGTATAGAGTGTAAAGAGTTTTTTGATACACTTGTGTAAATCTTTTAATATTTGTTTAATAGAAGACCCCCTCTTTTGTACACTGGAATTGTTTAATGCTCTTTATTGACCTTTAATATCAATATCCCCAAGTACTCTGAAAAGTGTGGTTAAGAGGCTCAAGCTCCTTGCTCTGACACCAAATGGAAAATCTTTTCCATTTAAAAGGCGAACCACCCACTAATCAACTCTTCGGGAGGCCTCCACAACGTGGAGTACAGCTTCCGAAAGACCTAAAGCCTGGAATTCTAGCTGCTCATGAACCAGACTGTGAAGTGCAGGGAATGAAGGTCTGGGTGCAGGACCGTCCCCTATTGTGTGGTCAGCAAGTCCAGACATAGAGGCAACTGCCAAGGAGGCCTGCTGCCGAGATCTGGGTACCAGAGCTGCTGTGGCCAATCCAGAGGTATCAGGATCATCCTTGCCCTGTCCTTCCGGGCCTTGACCACCACCTTGTGGAACAAGGGGAAGGGAGGAAAAATGTGCACATGGCCTGGGGTCTAGGGCCTTACAAAGGCATCCCCCAACAGTGTCTCATACTGTGTTGGGATGGCACAAAATAGCCTCAGTTTTGTGTTCTCCCAAGAGGCAAACAGATCCACCAGAAGGGTTTCCCCTACTGAGAGAACAGGTGGCTTACCACCTCCTGCTGCAGGGATCAGTCATGTAATGTCTCGCCCACCCAGCTGAGAGTGTATGCGTGCTGACTGTATACTCCGGTGACATGGATCCCCAGATCATCTGCACCCAGGCTGCCCATGAGAGTCCAGGTACGGATGGCCTCCGAACAAAAGGGAAGGGAGTGAGCTCCACCCTGCCTGTTTATGTAGAACATGGTCTTAGTGTTGTCGGTCTGGACTTGCATGACCTGACCCCAGACCAGAGGAATGAATTCTGTCAGAGCTAACCGTACTGCACAGAGCTCCAGCAGGTTGATGTGGTGACAACTAGCACCCTGGGTGATGAGAACTCGTGGGCTCTATGATCTCTCAGGTATGCTCTGCACACCAGCGATACGTCAGTCATAAGCATGGCGGTTGGTTCTGGGCGGACAAATTGGACCCCATCCTTCAGATGCTCTCTGATCAGTCACGACTGGATGACATCAAACTCTGACTGTGATCACTGGTGGCCCAACTCCCACTGCAGGTGGCACAACAGCCAGCATACCAACGGGAACACCCTGGTGCAGGATGTTATGAACCCCAACAGCCACAGGAAGTCCCGGACAGGGTGCGAGAGCCCAACTTGAAATGACAGGGCAAAGAAGGTAAGCTCCAGTGCCCAGTCTGTAGGAAGGGCGGGCCTTGGCCAATAGGGCATCTACCTCTACCCCGATGAACTAAATCACCTGCCGAGAGGATCAGTTCAGACTTGGCTGGGATGATCAGCAGACCCAAGTCTCTGCAGGTCTGGAGGGCCACATCCTGGGACTGCTTCACAGCCTCCTTGGATGGACTGGCTGTCAGCCAGTTACGGAAACACCCAGACGCTCTACTTCTCACGGGGGCAGTGAAGGTGGACAAGCTCAGCCAGGCCCTGCGATGCATCATGATGGAGCTGCCATGGAATGGACACAAGAGTCACCCATGTCCAAGGCCGTATGGAGCTGCTGCTTAACCATGCTTGATGCTGGTCTCTGACCAACTTCACCAGCAGCTGCTTGTCCACAGAAAGGTGAGGGGAGGACTTCATCCAGTAGTCCCATCTATGAGGGACCAAAGTTGGACATCTTCATGGTGTAGTTCACTTGACGGAGACCCAGAGAAGAAGTGGCACAGACCTTTTTCACTGCATGGTCAAATTTCTTAAGATTCCTTGTCAATGGGCTTGTTGATGCACCCTTAGCCAGTGGACTTCTGGAAAGCTGAGTCTGCAGCCAGAACTTTGGCTGAGGGATGGCCCAAGAACCCTGAAATGGACCCCGCAGGGAGCGCATACCTGTGGACCATGCAGGTGGACCGGGAGGATGCTGCCAGAGCTCCACGACTGATCCCAAACTGGCCTCAGTCATGGGAAAGGAGACCCCCGGGGGATCATACTTGTCCAGGATATCAGTAAAGAGGTTCTTTGCCAGCTTCTGGACCGGTTCCAAGGACACACTCATGGACTCTGACATCATTCGCAGAAGAGCCCTTCATGACATTGGCCCACAGTCAGTAGTCATCTCCTCGACTGAAGTACGGTTGAAGGTATGCGTCCTCAACAACATGGGCGACCTGTCCGAGTTGTCCAAGGACTCTCAAAAAAATGGTCTGTGCTCGTCTGACCCTGTGGACCACCCGAGCATCCACCAACTGAGTGACTTCCGCTGACAGCTGGTCTGGCAAGCCTGCTGCAACACAGGAGTCTGTTGCTGGTGCTCCCACCTAAGGCCGTGGTGGAGGCGGCTCCACCCAAAGTGTGGAGAGACAGATGCCAGAGACATGTGCCGAAGGTGAACCAGCATGGGCATGACCGGCATCTGCCAATCAACCAGAGACGTCAGGGGTACAGACCTACAGTACATTGCAATGGTCCATTGCTGCCAGAGGAGTTCCCTGTAGCGCTGTCACATCCTGCGGCAGTGCCTCTCCCCACTTGAGGAGGTGAAGGAAATGGAAATCACATACAGATCATAATTCTTGATCTTCTCAGACAAGTCTTCACCAATCGTTCATACTGCTGGGAAAATACCAAGCTAAAAACCAATCCCCTGAGCAGGGTGTCAGGAAACAGAGCTCACTCTGGACAGAAGTGCATTAAGGATTGTCCTGCCAAAGGAAGTATGCTGTCTGGCGTGGACATCCAGAGTGTAGTGCTTCACAAAGGTATGCACCGAGCGCTAAGTAGCCGCTTTACAAAATATCTGCAATGGGCATGCCATGAATCTCCACCAGGGATGCTGTGACCGCTCTGGCAGAGTAGGCGTAAACCCGGCCTTACAACTTGACTTGTGCCATTGAGTAGCAATGGTGAAGGCATGCCACTATCCAAGCAGAAATGCATCTAAAAGCAACAGGCTAGCCCAGCCGGGCCATGCTGAACGATACAAAGAGTTGCTTGGTTTTACAGCTTTCTTCTGTTCTATCAATGTAGCACCGTAAAGCCCTCTTGACATCCAGAGAGTGACGGGTGCACTTCCTTTCATTCTAGAAGTTAGCAAAATAAGTGGGGAGAACCAAGGGCTGATTAAGGTGAAACTCCGAAACCACCTTGGGCAGGAACTTAGGGCAAGTACAAAGTACCACCTTGTCCTTGTGAAAGACAGTATACGGATGGGTCTGTGGTCAAGGCATGCATTTCAGAGATCCTGCGAGTGGAAGTGCCAGCCACCAGGAAGGTGGTCTTCCAGGTCAGAAACTTCAAATCACAGGTGGATAGAGGCTCGAAAGGCTTACGAATGAGCATGTCTAGCACAAGGTTAATATCCCATGCAGCCACCAGTCTCCTGACCAGGGGTCTAGCGTGTAAAATGTCTTTGAGTAATCTCTTGACTAGCGGCAAATGAGCCAGCATCATGTTCTGCACTGGCTCATGATAGGCAGAAATTGCACAGAGGTGTACCTTCACTGTCGAGAAACGCAGCCCTGCATTTTACAGGTCAAAGAGGTACTCCATCATCCTATTTGGTGGGCAAAGGAAGTGGTCCAGATAGGACTTTGCACACCAAATCGAGAAGCACTTCCATTTTGCCGTGTAAGTCTTCCTGGTGGAGGGCTTATGCGCTATCAAGAGGATCGCTAAGATTCTCTGAGAAACTTTGTACCTGCCCACTTCTATCTCCTCAGAAGCCAGGCATGGAGATGAAGGGATCGTAGGTTGGGGTGGACCGGGGTCCCTGTGTCAGGAAGTCTGTTCGAGATGGCAGCTGTCTTGGTGGGACTTCTGACAACCTGTTGATCAGTGGAAGCCATATCTGTCGAGGCTAGTATTGGGCAATTAGAATCAGTCTCCAACCCTAGTTCATACCCTTCCTAAGTTTACTAGTAGCGCCACCTCCCTACCTGAGCCTCCCACCACCCTCCCCTCTATGTTCCTTGCCTGTATCCCCCATCACTCCTCCGCTGCCCATCTTATTCCTACTCCATTTGCTTAATTGGTCTCTCCAACAAGGTCACCAGTTGATTCAGCAGCTATCTTGATGGCAGGACGCAGCAGGTTAGAATTAATGACACTTTCCAGCTGCTGCTCAGTAAGCTCCAGAGTACCCCAAGGCTCCATCCTTGGACCGTTATTGTTCAGCCTTTTCCTCAACTCACTACCAAAAGTATGCCCTAACAACATCATTCTGTACGAAGATGATGCGGTCCTCTTCGCTGCACATACTGACCCCACCCTATTCACCAATGACCTTCAATCTGGTTTTCAGGAGGTGGAACGCTGGTTCGGTGCACATAAACTGCTGAACTACAAAAAAACAAAACAAAGGTGATGCTGTTCACTAGTCTGCAAAAACGGCACAAAGCAACCTGCCTATCATACTTAATAACCAACACCTCTCCCTCAAGCAAGTCAAGGACTTCAAATACCTGGGTACCACTCTATATAGCACCCTGTCCTACTCTGCCCACATCAACCTAATATCTAGAGCAATAAACTCTCGCATTGGTGTCCTTTATAAACAATGGCACTACCTCACCCCTGAGGCTCTTAACCTAGCTGTTTCGAGCTCAATCATCTTTACAGTTGATTATCGGTTAATATTCTACAGAGCAGCCTCAGATACAACCCTAAAAAGAATCACCGTCGCTCTCAACAAGGTGTGTCGCCTGGTTATGGGTGCCCTCAGGTACACCCATACGTGTGAACTTTAAGCGCAAATTCACTGGTTGAACCTCAAAAATAGGATCAACTACCAAACTTGTCTATTTGCTAAAAAAGAGCATCTGTGACAGCCTACCTGGTCCCTTACTGCCGGACTAAACAGGGTCAGTGATCTTTTCGCTACAGCCCCCTCCTGGCTAAATAACCTCCTGCCAGTGATCCTTACCATCCCCTCCCTTGGCCTCTTTAAGCCTAACCTGTGCCAGCAACTCACTCAACTAAACTGCTGTAACTGCCCCTAAGACTTAGATCCTATTCAACTCTATGCACTAGCCCTATTCCCCGCACCTACCTGCTAAATACAGGTTACTCACCTGTAACAGGAGTTCTAGGAATGGTATATGTTGTTCATCCACACTGTCTGGCAGGTTCTCTGTCGCTTTAAATCTTGCCGGAAGGTCTTCAAGCTGGCTCCTCCCACCCACCCGGGTGGTAAAACTCTCGGCTCCGCCCCATGATGCCAGATCTAGCCCGCTGGAAGCCAGGTTGTGCGTCGAAGCCGGGGAGGTCGGGTGGGTCGTGTGGATGAACAACATATACCATTCCTAGAACTCCTGTTACATGTGAGTAACCTGTATTTCTAGGGACAGGGATATGTTGTTCATCCACACTGTCTGGCAGACTCCTAGCAGTTCTCCGGGAGGAGGGAGGCAAGGCGCACACCCCCTACTTAGGGAATAAAGACTGAAGAACCGAGGTCCCAAAACCAGCATCCCAGCAGCAAGGTCAATGTGGTAGTGGGTGATGAAGGTGTGTGCTGACTTCCAGGTAGCAGCCCTGCAGATTTCCTGGATAGGGACGTCCCTGGAAGCAGCCACTGATGCAGCGGTATGGCGGGTAGAATGAGCTCTTATCCCTCTGGGAGGCTCCATGCCCGCCAACCTATAGCAGAGATCTATGCAGGAGGTGACCAACCTGCCTGTCATCTGCTTGGCTGCAGGTCTGCCAGGTGCAGCTTCAGCGTAGGTGACAAACAGCTGGCGAACCTCTCCCCGAACTTCAGCCATCCGCTCCTTATAATAAGCAAGCGCTCTTCTAGGGTCCAGAGTATGGAGCCTATATTCGACCTCTGAGGTGTGATTGGGGTAGAACACCGGCACAGTCAACACCTGGTTAAGGTGAAACTCCGACACCACCTTCGGAAGGAATTTCGGGTGGGGGCACAGGACAACTTTGTCCCTGTGGAAGACCAGATAGGGAGACTCGATGGAAAGCGCCTGGAGCTCTCCCATCCTTCTGGCTGACGTGATAGCCACCAAGAAGGTGGTCTTCCACGACAGGTGAGAGATGTCACATCTGTGAATCGGTTCGAATGGCTTGCCCATGAGCTTAGGCAATACCAGCAGTAGATCCCACGGAGGTGGAGGTTCTCACACCGGAGGGGATATGTGATCAAGGCCTTTGAAAAAGTGCCCGACCACCTTCTCCTGCGCCACCGACTGCTTCCCGGCCCGCGCCTGGAAAGCAGAGATGGCTGCCAGGAGCACCTTAAGGGTCGTCGACTGAAGCCCTTGTTGAGAAAGGGACCACAGGTAGTCCAGAATGCTTGCCAAGGAACAGGAGGAAGGGTCCAGTCCCTTGCCCTGACAACAAATGGAGAATCTCATCCATTTGAAGGCGTAGCATTTTCTGGTCGACTCCTTACGGGACGCCTCAACGACGTTGAGTACCTCGTTGGAAAGACCCAAGGCCTGGAACTCTAGCCGCTCAGGAACAAGGCTGTCAGGTGCAGGGATTGAAGGTCCGGAGGGAATACCTTCCCCTGATTGACTGAGATCAGGTCTGGGCGGGCTGGAAGCTACCTCGGGAGCCTGGAGCCGAGACTGAGGAGATCTGGATACCAGAACTGACGGGGCCAGTCTGGGACTACCAGAATCACCTGCGCCTTGTCCCTCTTCGCCTTGAGAAGCACCTTGTGGATCAAAGCAAATGGGGGAAAGGCATAGAAGAGGCCCGGGGTCCACGGCCTCGAGAAGGCATGCCCCTGCAGCGAGCCCTGCTGAGGGGGGCGGGCACGAAACAGTCTCAGCTTTGCATTCTCCCTGGAGGCAAACAGGTCCACCTGAGGCGTGCCCCAGTGGGAGAACAGATCTTGTACTACTTTCGGCAGGAGAGACCACTCGTGGGACGCAGCCCCTATCCGGCTTAGGGCATCGGCCAGGGGTGTTGGAGGCTCCTGCCACATGGCTGGCAAGGAGATCCGCCTCCAGGCTGCTGCAGTGACCAAATCGGAGCTTCCTACACAGAAGCATGGGAGCGTCCCTCCTGGCGGTTTAGGTAGTACATGGTCGTGGTATTGACCGTCTGCACCTGAACCACTTGACCCCGTAGAAACGGAGCGAAGGCGGTGAGGGCTAGATGAACCACTCGAAGCACCAGCAGGTTGATGTGGCATCGGGACTCCCGAGGGGACCAGAGGCCGTGTGCTTTGTGCTCCCCCAGATGGACACCCCAACCCATCAGAGGCGCATCGGTCGACAGAGAGACCGTTGGCTCGGGGCGGACAAACGGGATGCCCTCCTGCAGATGTGCTGGAAAACAGTTCACCACTGGAGAGCATTCCACATGCCCTGGGTCACTGTCACTAGCTGATCCAGCGGATCAAAGTGCTGTGACCAGTGGCTGGCCAGCCCCCATTGAAGGGGATGCATGTACCAACGGGCCCCACGGACCATGCTGGTGCAGGCCGCCATGAGGCCCAGGAGGCACAGGAAGTCCCGGGCAATTGCCCAACCTGAAATGATTGGGCAAAGGAGGAAAGAACCTCAGCCCTGTCCGCCGGGAGCCGTGCTCTGGCTCGTAGAGAGCAGAGCTCTGCCCCGATGAATTGGATCATCTGCTTTGGCACAAGTTCCAAAGTAGCCTCATTGATGAGAAGGCCAACCTGAGAGCAAACCTGGAGGGCCAGATCTCTGGACCGCTCCACCTCCGTTCCGGAGGGGGCTGCAATCAGCCAGTCGTCCAGGTAGGGGTACACCCGGACCCTTCGGCGCCGCAGGAATGCTGTCACCACTGCCATGCATTTGGTGAAGACCCTAGGAGCTAGGGCGAGGCCGAAGGGCATGGCCCGGAACTCGTAGAGGGATCCCTCTGCCCTGAAGCGGAGGAATCTCTGATGGGACAGGCCAGTTGGGACGTGAAAGAATGCGTCCTGGAGGTCCAGAGAACAGAACCACAAGCCTCATTCCAAGGATGGGATTATCTGAGCCAGAGTGACCATCCTGAAGGTCCGAGACCTTAGGAACCTGTTCAGGTCATGCAGATCGAGAATGAGGCGCCAGCCCCCGTTTGGGACCAGGAAGTATCTGGACACAAACTCCAGGTCTGGAGGAGGATCCACCACCTTCCTGATCACCTCTTTTCAGGAGCAGGTGATATCGGCTCGGCGAGCCGACAAGAGTATCGGACCCCGTAGCCCCGGCGGCAGCTCGGGAAGGGCCGGGCCTGCTAGAACTCCAGGGGCATGCCCTTTCCTACCACCTCCAACACCCAATGGTCTGTGGTGATAACAGACCAGGCGGAAAGGAAGTGGCGGAGCCGTCCCCCCATGGGGGAACCCAGGGAGGAGTGATGAGGCTGGGGGCGACACCCCCAACCCGTCACTGGGCAGGCTTAGAGGAGGGACCGGCTGATGGACCTCCTGGGCCTTTCCCTCCCTGCTTCCTATTAGAGGAAGCCGCAGACTTGGGTTTGGGGTGCCAAGTGCGAGCCTGCTGGTCCTGGTGCTGGTGCTGTTGGGCCGGACGTGCCGAAGGCGCAGAAGGTCGAAAGGACTTATGCTGCTGTTGCCCATGGCCCTTGTCCTTCTGGGCGGAGGTGACAGAGTCCAGAGTGGCATTGGACTTTTCAATCCGCTGGAGGTGACCTTCCACTCCAGAGCCGAAGAGGTCGGTCCACAGGAAGGGGACATCCGCCAGTTTATGCTGGGTATCTGCCATGAAGGTGGATATCCTCAGCCATGCTCTATGGCGCATGGCCACCGGGGCCGCAACTGATCCGGCACAGGAGTCTCCAATGTCCAGAGCTGTTTGGAGCTGCTGCTCTGCCAACGCCCTTCCCCGGTCCTGTACCTGCCTGACCGTGGTCTGCAGGTCAGCCGGGAGATGAGGGATCACCTCAACCAGGGAGCCCATGAGGGCGTGGGAGAAGTGTGCCATCAGCACGGCCGAGCTGGCCTGGCAGAGGCAAAGGGAGGATGCAGTGTACACCTTGTGCCCGGCATAGTCCAGCTTTTTGGACTCCTTGTCGGGAGGCTTATCCACATCCCTAGCATTCCCGGAGCGCCAGAAAATGCTATCGGTGACCAACCCCTTGGCGGAGGGGCGTTCGGAAAAAACGGACAAAGAGCTGGTAGGGACCGCATATTTCCTGGCCATCCTGGCTGAAGGCGCAGGACAGGAAGCAGGCCGCTGCCAGAGCTCCAAGGCTGGGCCAACAATGGCTTCAGCCACCGGAAAGGCCTCCGTGGGTGAATCACCTTGGTCCAGCATCTCCGTTAGGGGATACTTGGCCCACTTGGATACGGGCTCGAGCTGTATCCCGGTGGACTCAGAGATGAGCCAAAGCAGACCCATGAAGGACAATGGGCTTTCGTCCATCGACTGGCCCCGGAGGACTCCAGGTCAATGGGCCTGGAGAAAAGGGAGGAGTCGTCGGACTCCGAGGAGTCCGTGAAGAGCTGCCTGCGGCCTGGGCCACCCTCCACCTGCCGAGGACGGTCACGAGTGAGGGTGACCGACAACCTGTGGGGCAGGCCCTGACCCGACAGAGTCCTTGGTTGGCGCCCCCGATTTCGGTTGTGGAGGTTTCACCACAATCGGTGGGGCAGCTGGTTTCGGCCTGACAACTGGCCCAGGCTTGGGCACCTCGATTACAGCGAGGGGTTGTTTCGGCCGCTCCGGTGACAGCCACTTGATGGCCGGGGAAGGCATCGGCTTGTTCCCGGACAGAAGTAACTGCTGCCACATCAGGTCCTCATAGCGTCGACACAACTTGCGCCAAAGGTTCTCCTCTTCTGAGGAGGAAGACGAGGACAAGCGGCAGTGCCGCTTACTTCGATGCAGAGACCACCGATGTCGGCGGGATTGGCTGGACCGAGAGGATGTCCGTGACAGAGATCCTCGGTGTTTCCGAGAACGGGTCTGGGAAGGAGTGGGGGACACCTGCTCTTCCCTCGGCTCAGAAGCCTTGACCGGGGACTCCGGCACCGGAGGCACAGACAAGTCCTCGGTCTCCATCGGGAGAACCAGTGAAGAAGGGTTGTCGGCTTCACCAGTCGACAGCCCATCCGACGGGTTGAGAAAAATCTCGACCGCGTCGACGGGTGTTTCGGCCGGCTTACCTGACGGGGACACCATGAAGCCAGCAGCCTTAGCCGCAACCTCAACCGAAGTCGAGTGTCGACTGTCCGGGGAAGGGGACCTCTCCCGCTCCCACGAACGCCGACGGTGGGACTTACCTTTAGAGTCCTTCTTTTTGGACCAAGAAGAATATCCCGATGGCCCCTCTCCCTTCGTGGAAAGGGATTGGCAAAGCTCCTTAAAAGAAGCTGAACAGGGGGTACCCAGAGAGAGCGGGATAAATGCCGCGACCGAGGAAGAGGATGATGCGGCCAGTGCCGCCTCCTCCTTGAGGGTGAAGATCTGCTCGAGTTGCTCAGCCAAGCCAGCCACCGTGGTAACCGCCCAACAGGCCTCCTTCGACTTCACCGACGGATAACGCTTCTCGGGGTGCCCAAGCTGTAACCAGGCAGCGCGGTCTTCCAGGACGTTGGCCGAAAACTAATGGCATAACTCGCAGGCCTGCGGGTCATGGTCTAGGCCGAGGCAGTATATGCACGTGGAGTGCGGATCCGTCCTGGACATTTTCTGCCCACATGGGCACCGCCGAAATCCGGGAGTCGATTTGTCCATCGCAGCCGCGAGGGAGTAATTTGACCGAAGTCTTGAAAATTTGAGAATAAGTTTTGGGCGAACCGAAGAAATAGGATCCAGTCTACACGCAGAGTGTTAAGGAGGAAACCTGAGCTTCCAAGCGGTAAGGAAGATCTGGCGTCATGGGGCAGAGCCGAGAGTTTTACCACCCGGGTGGGTGGGAGGAGCCAGCTTGAAGACCTTCCGGCAAGATTTAAAGCGGCAAGGAACCTGCCAGACAGTGTGGATGAACAACATATCCACGTCCCTAGAACTACTCTTTCCTGCTTACCCCATCCCTTTCTCCTCCCATCCTTCCCCCATAACTTACTCCCAGTCCTCCTCAACCTGGCTAACAAAGACACCTGCTGTCTGCTACACCCCTTCCCTTTAGTGTTCTCGCCCTCTCCCTCCCCCCCTCCTTCTCTCTCATGCAATTGTATTATGGTCTGTATTCCTCTGTAACTTCCTTTGTACAACAACCAGCGTGCTGTTCCATTTACTACGCAACGGTGAGATTATGCAACCCTCGTTTGTTATTTGTTACTCTTCTACCTTGTGAGGTAGTACAAAAAGAAAATTAAGTGCGCACGGGAGATGCAGTGTGAGTTCAAAGCAGCCGGCTATAAAATCCAAAAGAAAAAAGACTCGCACTTGAGAGTTGCTGAATTTAAACAATAAAGAGCTAAAGTTTATTTGAGCAGGATGCCCAGCATATCAGAGCTCCTGCGCTTTGACCCCAATATTAAACCAAGTTATAAACACTCAAAATATTTATAACTTGGTTTAATATTACCTTCTAGAAGTTTACTTTTGTATTTTTAATTTTTGTTCACCGTTTCACAAGTGGTGTATGTCACTTTAAATAAGGAATACAAATGTACCAATAGTCTGTTGCACCTTAGATGCGCTCCCTTAGGAAGACCCGGATTGGGGGTTGATGGGCAGGAGCTCTGGTATGCTGGGCACCCTGCTCAAATAAATGTTAGCACTTTATTGCTTAAATTCAGAAACTCTCGATTGCGAGCCTTTTTTCTTTTGGATTTTACAGCTGGCTGCTTTGAACTCACACCACATTTCTTGTGTGCACATAATTTTCTTCTTGTATTGTCTGACGGCCGTTAGCAAGAGCTGCCGGAGGGGAAATCACGCAGACGATTTATCCGTGGAGTTCTGAAATTGGGAAATTCAGAACCGGAGCAGGACTATACTCTTCTTAATTCCGAATAATTTGCAACTATCTTGCATTTGATTTCGGCTACTATTTCCGATTGGGAGAGCTGGAAAATGACAAAATTTGAGAGCCACTCCCGACTTGAGATTTGGAAATAGCCCAGATTTACATGTAGGTTCAGATCAGGAAGAAAATTTTGACTGCCTGGCTAACCCGGAGGATATCAACAGACGCCGGGAGAAGAATAAGCTAAACGTTTCTGGTGACAGAGGATCTAAGGGTAAGCAACACTCATGCCTTGAAGATCTGTTCTTGGAACTGGAAACACTTTGGTCAAAGGAACTTAATCACTATTAAAATCAAGTAACTTTGGAGAGATACTTGGAGTTAAACATTGAGCCATGAGGCCTGTGAATTGACAAAACTCCATTGAATGCGTTTGATGACGAAGAACTTGAAGAGGCCTGGGAAACTGCAGCAACCATATGCGCACAGTAAGTTGGATCAAATCACTTATTAAGAGAGACATCAAAATTCAAGAAATGATAATTCTACAAGCAAAATTAGCAGAACTTAAGGAGAACAAGGATTTTGACAGCTTCAACAAATCATATATAAAGAAAATAAAAAAACATGGAAAGGACTTAATAGTTAGAAAAAAAATAAAAAAAAAAGTAAATCGGGATATAGGAGACTACCAAAAGAAGGACGTATTTGTCTGGGAGAGACATGACAGGTCTGACAGCAGAGGGCACTCCAGATCTAGATGCAGATTCTTGAATAAAAACCAGAAGAGGGACAACAGCAAAAACCAAAAGAGTGTCAGCTTTCAGGAAGCTGAAAACGGAGAACAAAATAACCAACAAGAACAAGTACCAACACAAGCTGGTCCCTCTTCTAGTATACCCAAGTTTTTTAGGACCAGCTCTTGTGGGACAAATACAGAAAAAAACAGGGGAAGAAAACAAATAAAGGGGCTATACCAAAAAGACGTGGAGGGGAAATAGGTAAACGAAAAACAAAACACCCACAGGAATCTGAGGAACAAAGACAAAGAAGAACTGAAATTATAAATCTTACAAATATTTCATTAACTGAGTTACAACTTTCTGTCCTTGAAAAAGGTTTAACTTTTGTCCCTACACCTGCACCAGATTCATTTAAAGTAAGAATTGATATCTTTAAACTAATCAGAAAACTAAAACTCAAATTTTTTTTGAGAAAAAAAAAACAAAACAGAACATTCACAGACAAATGTGGATGGTACAGAACTTGAAGAGAATTTGTTACCATCAGAGATCAGTGCAACCCCTCATACTGACTTGGAGAGAGAACACAGCACTATTGAATACACCTGGAATCCACTAGATTGGGACTTTAACATTTTGGACAATATTGATGTGGCAGCACTTCTACAGGAAGCAGAGGACACTGTTTTGGGTAATGAACCATCTAGATCTGAATACGTTATACAAAAATTCAGACCAAAATCTATATTTTGCCCTCAGACTTTTTGTCCTGCTATTTCTGTATTTTAGAAATGTGTACTAAATGAAAACTTGTCTCTCTTTTCTGATAAATCATTTCATTTGAAGAAAAACTTAAAACAAGAAGAAATATTAGCTGTTAAAGAATTAGAGAACTTAAAAGGCATCATTTTCAAAATGTCAGATAAGAGGAGTAATAACGTTTTGATGGAGGAGGGTAAATATATTGCAAAATGTCTGGATCTGTTGAATGACACAAAAAATGATAAAAAGATTAAAAAGTGACCCTACAATAAAATACCAGGCAGACCTCTATGAGTTTGTGGATTGGGGACAGAAAGTACAGTTTCGTAAGAACTTACCATAACAGTACATCTTCGAGAGAGGCTTTTGCAGTACATCATGACATATAGGACTGACCCGGCAGGTGTCAGGACCCCACGGAAATATTTCTAGCTAGCAGTCTCTTTCGGGGGAACCGCCCCCACGTCAGGTGACCGACGTTATGCGATGTCAGTATAAAGGGGCGGTCCCCCACACCCGCCTTCCAGTTCTTTCCCACCAAGGGCCAAAAAGGCAAGATGAGAAAGCAGCAGATATTTCCCTTCCTGGAAAAGGAGCTGAAAAAGCTAAGGGGGTGGAGGGCGGGAAAGTATTACCTACTGCATGAGCCTCTCTCGAAGATCTACTGTTGCAGTAAGTTCTTACGTAACTGTACTATCTTACTTCAAGAGGGCTCTTGCAGTAGGTAATTACATACAGGACTGAATCCCAAGCAGACTGGAAAAAGGAAAAGCACTCGGGAGGAGGAAAACGATCCAACAAATGGAACGTCCAGCTGAACAGGTCTTATGAAAGAAGACCTTGGAGTACAGCCAACCCGAAGCCTGCTCTACAGCGAGAGGCAATATCCAAACTGTAGTGTTTCGTAAAGATATGGACAGAAGTCCAAGTTACATAGAGCTGCGCAGATGTCTGCCGCCAACACATTCTTGAAACAAGCTGTAGAGGCAGCTACTCCTCTAGTGGAGTGGCCTCTGACTTGACCCGGCAGGATCTTGTTGTACTTGTCGTAACAGAAAGTGATACGATGAGCCAACCATTTAGATAGGCATTGCTTGGAAACTGCATTGCCCACTCTTTTGTGAGCAAAAGAGACAAAAAGCTGATCAGATTTCCTGAGATCCTTAGTCCTAGTGGTATAGTATCTCAGTATTCTATGAACATCCAAGTATGCAAGAGGTACTCCCCTTTATTGCAGTGTTGTGTAAAGAAAGCAGGTAGCTCAATGGATTGATTCAGCGTACATTCCGCTACCACCTTAGGGAGAAATTTAGGGTTGGTGCGCAGGGCCACACGTTCCTTGTGAAAAATCAGATATGGGAATTTGCACATCAAGGCCTGAAGCTCGGAAATCCGTCGAGCTGAAGTAATGGCCACTAGGAAGAGTGTCTTCCAAGAGAGGAACTTCAGATCTGCTGAGGCTGCCAGCTTGAAAGGAGGCAGGGTAAGCTTCTCGAGAACAAAATTCAGATCCCAAGGAGGAGCAGGAATGCGGATGGAGGGGGTCTCAAATGAAGAACCCCTCTGAGGAATGCCTTAGAGACTTCCAATTGAGTGAAAGTCCTGTCACCAAAGAGGACATGTAGGCCAAAATAGCTGCAATGTGGACCTTCAAAGAGGAATGGCCGAGACCCAGATCGAAGAGATAACACATGTAGTCCAGGACTCTTTCAACTGGGCAAGAGAAAGGCTCAAAGTCCTTTGATGAGGCCTAAATAGAGAATCGTTTCCACTTCATGGCATAGGTGGACCTGGTGGAAGACTTTCTGGCCTCCATCAGAATATCTGTTACGAGTGGAGAAACCCCCGAAACGGGCTTGAGCTACGTCTGCAGGAGCCACACATGCAGCTGAAGGGATTTGAGACCTGGATGAACAAGGGTCCCCTGATCCTGGTCAACAAATGTTGTGACAGAGGAAGAGGAAGCGGAGGTTCCTCTGAAAATTGTTGCAGAAGAGGGAACCAAACTTGCCTGGGCCAGAATGGAGCAATGAGGACCATCTAGGCTCCTTCTGTTCTAAGCTTGTGCAAGACCCTTGGAATTAAGGGAACTGGAGGGAAGGCATAGACAAATCTGTCCCTCCAGTCGAGAGACAGAGCGGCCTGACAAGAAAATGTCTCGCCCTGGAACGAGCGAGCAGAAGGCGGGAAGTTTTGCATTTTGAGGAGATGCGAACAGGTCTACCTGAGGGGTTCCCCACAGCAGGAAGATTTCATCTACTACCTCTTGATCCAGCTCCCATTCGTGGGCACTAGCTTAAGACCGACTGAGGTGGTCTGCCAGTGTTTTCTCTACTCCTGGAACATGAACTGCCATCAGGTGAAGGTTGTGCTGGATAGCCCAACTCCAAATTCTCATTGCTTCCCTGCACAGAGGGTAGGAACAAGTTCCTCCCTGCTTGTTGATGTACCAGACCACACACATGTTGTCCGTCTGGACAGATAGATGACCACGAAGAATGGAGGAGTGCAGGGCCTGAAGGGCATAAAGGACTGTGCTGAGTTCGAGCACATTTATGTGCAACTTCTGCTCGAGCTTGGACCAGCTGCCCTGAGTCTTGTGAGACCCTAGATGGGATCCCCAGCCCTCTCCTGAGGCATCTGTTGTCAATGTCTGGGAGTGGGGTTTGAGATTGAAGTGAACTCCCCGGCAAAGGTTCTCTTGCACCATCCACTATTGCAAGTCCCTGACCATGGGATCAGAGACTAGAACCTCCTGGTCTAGGTCATCCAGTGTTTGGTCCCATTGAGACCGAAGCGTCCACTGAGAGACCCTCATATGGAGCTGAGCATGAGGGACTGTCGCAATAGCAGCCGCCATGAGCCCGAAGAGGCAAAGGACTGACCTGGCACCGACCCTTCTGCAACTGGACAGCAGACTTGCCAGAGTCTGGAGGGTATCCATCCTGTTGGGAGGCAAAAAGGTCTTGCCGATGGTCGTGTCCAGGATCATCCTGATAAACTGGAGTCTTTAGCAAGGGACCAAATGGGACTTGGCCTGGTTGATGGTGATACCCAGGCTGTTGAAAACCTGCAAGGTGAAGGAAAAAGTGCAGAAGTTCCTCCCTGGATGGGGCCGCCAGGAGCCAGTCGTCCAGGTATGGGAATACCTGCACTCTCTGGGTACGCAGATGGGCCGCTACCATAGACAGGCATTTGGTAAATACTCGGGGGGCCGTGGAAAGACCAAATAGTAGGGCCTTTAATTGGTAGTGGTCCCTCTGAAAGCGAAACCAAAGGAATTTGCGGTGGGAAGGGCGGATGGGGATGTGCAGGTAGGCATCCTGCACATCCAAAGCGCACAGCCACTGTCCCTGCCAAAGAAGTGGCAGAAGGCTCTGCAAGGAGAGCGTTCTGAAGCGTTTGTACTCCACGAACATGTCCAGGGAACTGAGGTCTAAAACAGGCCTCATGTTTTCTTTGGAAATAGGAAGAAATGGGAATAGTAACCTGTTCCCAAAGATGGGTGGGAACTGGTTCTATCGCCGCCTTCGAGAGAAGGGAGGAGATTTCTTCCAGGACCAGAGGAAGATGTTCTGGGGAGTAAGATGACTTGGGGGGTGGTCTTCGGGGCGGTTTCCTAAGAAACTCGATTGAGTGTCCTGCTGCGATCAGCTGGAGCACCCCAGCATCCGATGTTATCCTCTCCCAACCCAGTAGATGGAAGGAAACCTCCCTCTTACTGGTTCCTCTGAAGTGTCCAGAGGCTGTGGGAGAGGGAAGGAGTCAGGAGGTGTGGGACAGCACAGCGGCTCGCGCATCTTTTTTGAGTGGGGAAGTCCTGATTGCTGGAGGGGCCCCGACGCTTGTTGGCCCGCTTGCCCTGTGGTTTCGCCTTTGGTTCGAGTATGTCGATGAAAAGGGTGACGCTGTCCCTGAGGGCGTCTGCACAGAGACTCCATGGACTGGAGAGCAGTGCCCTTCTCCTGCAGGTCGGTGATGATGTCCTTGACATCACCGCCGAACCGCACCGAACCCCTGAAGGGTGCATCCTGAATACCAGATTGCACTTCAGGGACCAAACCTGACACCTGGAGCCAGGCATGATGCGGAAGACCTACGGCGAAAGCCGACCTCCGTTCAGCTGCGTCCACTGCATTGTAGGTGGCACAATGCATGTGCCCACTGGCCGAACGAGCAGAACGGACAAGGTCAGCCACTTCCTGTTTCGTCTGAGACTCAGGAAGGGAGTCCAATTTAGATTCCACCTGATTCAGGATGGTCTTCTGGTAGTCCCCCATATGTGCTACATAGTTCAGGGCCCAAATACCCAGGGTAGAAGATGCATAAACCTTCCTCCCATACTGGTCCAGAAGTCGGAACTTCTTGTCAGGTGGAGACGAGCTGAGATGTTTGGGGTTGGCGGAACAGCCACGAGTGGCGCTAATTATGACCAAGTCCGCCTTGGAGTGTATATTCAAAGAATCTACTCCCTCGGGAGCCTGATACAGCCAATCTGCCTTCCTGGCTGGGGGGGGGGGCGGCTAACGCAGATGGTTGTATCCAAATAGTGGAAACAAGGTCTGCTTGAGGCTCTATCCAGGGGGGAATCAATGTAGGAGCGGTCTCGGGCAGATCCAAGTGGGCAGCGAGCTTCTTACACTGTGGATCTGGCTCCAGAGATTGCCACTGATGAACTTTCTGGATCTTTCTCAATAACTCCAAAAAGGAAGTATCCTCCGGATGAGACTTCGGAGGAGTCCTTGACCTGGGACGTTCTGGAGTACGAGGCTTGTCATCCGGATCAGAGAATCCCCATGAGTCCGAGTCAGAGGTCTCAAATGTAGAGGAGGAAGACTCCTCCCAACGCGGGGGAGGAACGGTCACTTTGGGAAGCCCTCTTGGAAGCATATCCTCCCCACCCCTGGCACCCTGAGGATTCACTTCTGGTGTCGGGTAAGGGGGAGGGAGTCTCCCATCTCCGGCGTAGGGGATACAGTGCAGGGTCCGGCACTGGTAGACTACTTTCTACTTCCCTGGTGAGCTGGGCTTTGGCCTTGGCCCACCAGGCAGCTACAGTCTCCTTCAAGTCTGCCGGTGGCTGGGGTGGGGGCAGCGGAGGAGGGGGATATGAATATTGAGGGCATCTGTATGGCGAGTATCCAGTATTGAGGTGCTGGGTACTGCGGTGTCGGATAAAGCGGTGGATACTGCAGTACCGGGTAGGGCGGCACTGGATTACGCAGTATCGGATACCCGGGTGCCAGGAGCTCTGATGGAGCAGAGGGTCATGAGAAAGGCCCGGCAGGCGGGCCAGGTAAGGGTGGCCTCGTGGGCGTCAAGCCTGGCGTTGGAGCGGCATACGGAAGAGGGACATCGGCTGGCATTGGGTAGGCTGGTGTCTGAGGATCTGGCGTCAGAGGGTCCGGCCCTGTAAGAGGAAGCTCTGACATCAGCGTACCCAGCTCCTCTGTGTCGACTGGGGAGGGAGGGTTAAAATCTCCAGGGTCCAGCAGGAGCCTCAGAGGGTAATGGCAAGCGTTGCGGGGAGGCTGCAACGCTGGACTGGTCAAAAGGGTCAGACATAGGCCTTTTTGCTGGGCGATCATCGGAGTGGCTGACGTCCGACTTATCGGAACCTTGGCCCGACAGAGGTCGTGCTAGGGATGTGACTTTGTTAAGCATACGAGGGGCCGTGCACCCTCTCGAAGCAGCCAGCGGCTTACCGGTCTTGGTGGACGTCGGTGGCACCAGTGTCCGACTTAGCGGATCCGCTCGACCCAGAGGGCTGCGTGGCAGTGGCCTTCCCGGGAGCGGAGGCATCCTTCCCCCAGAGACACCCGAGCACAACCCGATGGGAAGGGTGACACCGTCTTGGACATCACCAAGATGGTCGTCAAGGAGCGGTCCTCCAACGGGGACATTATCTTGAGAACCGCGACTCCAGCCGAAGTCGCGGAGGCTGTGGAGATCGAGTCCCGGTCCCAGTGCTTATCCTTTCTCTTGTGGCCTTCGGGAGAAGTGGAAGCCTGTCTCAATTTCTTCAACTCCTTCTCCATGGAAGCCATCTTTTTCTTAAAAGTATGGGCCTCCAGGGACTGCTGCCTCTGTTTTCGGGTGGCTGAATTGAACTTTTGGCAGTACTGGCACTTCTACACAGGGTGGTCCGGGCCTAAGCAGAAGAGGCACAGGGAGTGTCCGTCCTTATGCGGCTGCTGGGAACCGCACGAGTCGCACTTATTTTTATGTGATTCGAAGCGCTAGGGATGACATACATGGACGTTTGATGCGAAAACTGGTCGTGAAACATTCAGTAAAACTAACCGACAGAAGACTGATGAGTGACTGAACTCTACCGCGAGGCACTTTCACAAGTCGACGTCGGGAAAGAACTGGAAGTCAGGCTTGAGGGACCGCCCCTTTAAACTGACGTTGGTCACCTGACGTGGGGGCAGTCCCCCGCCAGACACTGCTAGCTAGAAATTTTTCCGTGGGGTCCTGACGCCTGCCGGGTCAGTCCTATATGTAATTACCTACTGCAAGAGCCCTCTCGAAGTAAGAGCTGCGGCTGGCTCACTAAAAATGAAGCTGATTTCATTAAAACAGACTATCCAATCATCTCTACCTTCTACATTTTACCTGAGGTGCACAAGACCCACCTGGAAGGCCGTGTCCAGGATTGGGTCTTTGACACATAATCTATGCACATTTATTGATAGCTTCCTACAGCCTAAAGTAATACAATTAAGTTCCTACTTGAGAGATGGCATGGATCTGCTGAATACATTGCAGGGCAAGATTTGGGATGCAAATTACTGTTGGATTAGTGTGGATGTTAGCAGCCTGTATACCTCTATCCACCACGATGCAGGCCTTAATGCAGTGGGCTTCTATCTTGCAGATGATGATATTTCATCACATTTTTTAAAATGGGCAATAGATTTCACTTTGACCCATAACTACTTTCCTATTTAACAAATACTTTTTTCTTCAAGTGTGTGGTACAGCAATGGGGCAGCATTTGCTCCCTCATATGCAGACCTAGTGATGGAGCACTATGAAGGAAATCTATTAAAGATCCTGATAAAAACATTTTTCATAAACATATAGAAAGTTGGTTCTGTTTTATTGACAATGTTATCATCATTTGGCAAAGAGAAGACACTTTAATCACTGAAATCATTGATTATATGAATAATAATGACCTAGTCCTAAATTTTACATGTTTACGTGATAAAAGTACCATCAAGTTCTTAGATTTGGAATTATGTGGCATAACTGGACATCCCATAGAAACCAAGGGGTACAGAAAACACGCCACTAGTGCACATCCCCAAAAACTAATCTCTTCCATCCTTTACAGGGAATTAATCAGACTAAGAAGGAACTGTAGTAGTGGGCAGGCGTTTAAACAGCAGGCTGAAGAACTCTATCTAGACTAAGAAATAGGAGTTATAATGAAGACATTTTAAAGACAGCCTATGAAAATGCACTTACACTGGACAGACATGACCTTTTGACCCCCAAACATGCCAGATTAAATAAAATTGAATGGGATAATCAATTGAAATTGAGAAAAAAAAAAAACTGTGACATTTGTGACAGAATACAATCCCTTAGCAGGCAGACTTGGACGTATCATCCACAAATGTTGGCTGTTATTACTCTCTGATCCAGTACTGAAAAATCAAATACACTAACAACCCAGAGTAACATTTTTCAAAGGGTAGAAGCATTGGGGCAGAATGAGAGACTTGCATATATTATTCCAGTCAGTATTTTTATTGCAAACTCATATGCTCTAACAGTATATCCTCAAAGCCAAAATTAATTATCCGTCAGCACATCTTTTAAAGTAAATTAAAAACTGGAAAATGCTGCTTGCAGAAGTATTCAACCCCTACACATTAGTATTTGGTAGAGCCACCTTTTGCTGCAATATCAGCTTTAAGTCTTTTGGGGTAAGTATCTACCAGTCTTGCATACTGTTCGTGAGTGATTCTTGCCCATTCTTCTTGGCAGATTTGTTCCAGGTTGTTCAGGTTGGTTGGGTGACGCTTGTGGACCGCAATTTTCAAACAGTGCCACAGATTCTCGATGGGATTGAGATCTGGACTTTGACTTGGCCACTGTAGGACATTCACCTTTTTGTTGTTTAACCACTCCTGTGTTGCTTTGGCCTTGTGCTTGGGATCATTGTCCTGCTGAAAGGTGAAGTTGCTCCCAAGCTTCAGTTTTTTAGCAGACTGAAGCAGGTTCTCTTGCAGTATTCTCCCTGTATTTTGCTCCATCCATTCTTCCTTCAGTTTTAACAAGATGCCCAGTCCCTGCTGATGAAAAGCATCCCCACAGCATGATGCTGCCACCACCATACTTCACTGTAGGGATGGTGTTTCTTGAGGCATGGGCAGTGTTAGGTTTGCGCCACACATAGCGCTTTGAATTTTGGCCAAAAATCTCTATCTTGGTCTCATCAGACCACAAAACCTTGTGCCACATCTTAGCTGGGTCACTCTCATGCTATCTGGCAAACTCTAGACGTGCTTTGATATGGTTCTTTTTGAGTAATGGCTTCTTTCTAGCCACCCTCCCATACAGGCCAGTATTATGCAAAGCTCTTGATATGGTTGACTGGTGCACCTTCACTCCACTCTCAGCCACTGAACTCTGTAGCTCCTTCAAAGTGATTGTTGGCCTCTCTGTGGCTTCCCTCACTAGTCTCCTTCTTGTTCGGACGCTGAGTTTTGAGGGACGGCCTTGTCAGAGTAGTGCCTGGGTGGTGTGATGCAGCTTCCGCTTCCTCACTATTGATCCAACAGTGCACACTGGGATATCCAAACACTTGGATATTATTCCGTACCCTTTTCCTGATTTATGCATGTCTATTACTTTATCTCTAACTTCCTTAGAATGCTCTTTAGTCTTCATTTTCCCACCCTTCCTTCAGATTCACAGTCTGACCAATGGTCATTAAACTGAGGAGGGGGTTTTATCCAGAAAATGTGAGCTACTTTAATGTTTCAAAGGTGAGGCCAATTGTAAGCCAATTGTGTCCTCGTTAGGGCAATATTTTTCATCTGTGTAAACTTGGAGCTTCCAGAGCACAGGGGTTGAATACTTCTGCAAGCAGCATTTTCCAGTTTTTAATTTACTTTAAAAGATGTGCTGACGGATAATTAATTTTGGCTTTGAGGATATACTGTTAGAGCATATGAGTTTGCAATAAAAATACTGACTGGAATAACATATGTAAGTCTCTCATTTGTAATCCAGACAATCTGACAACTTTCAAGGGGATTGAATACTTTTGCAAGTCACTGTATGTACCACACCATCTGTGATATATGTATGTTGGTGTTCCTGCCCCATTTACTATATTGGCCGAACTACAAGACCAGCAAAACAAAGAATACAAGAACATGTTCGAGCCATTATTAATGAAAATGTACATAATGTCATTGGTGAACATTTTTTAAGGATTCACTAAAGTAGCCCTAGTGTTTTTAGATTTTTAATACTGGAACATGTCCAGAGACACCCGAGGGGAGGGATCAGACTTAATACACTGTCCCAAAAAGAAACAAAATGGATTTTGTCTATGGATACAGCAATCCCTTTAGGATTAAACAAATAAATTGACTTTACACCCTATTTGTGAATGATAAAATATTGAAAGATTTGACCATGTGAACTGTTCAGTGTACTGATTTTACCTTTCCTATTTTCCCTTCTTTTGCAGGCTTCCTGACCAGGAAAAATCTCAACTTCCTAAAAAAATGCACCATGAGTGCTGTAGCCTCTGCATGCCCACACAGCATGCAGAAGTCTGGCAACTTACTATGACAGTAGAACTGTATCCTGCACAGGTCACCTCTGAATGGACTTTTGCTTCATTCCAATTTTTTGATCTTTTATACCATATCATAGAGTAATTACATGCTTAAACTATATGAGCATAACCTACTCATGATCTTATGCTTTTGTAACTGATGTACCTGGTTACCTAAAAAGTACCCCCCCCCAACCCCAGAATTTTTCCCCTACTAGTCGATTTATCAACACTACCTTTCTATTACCAATCTGTAATTTTGTTAGCCTTCGATTAATCACTAATATAATAATTAAATTCTAGGTCCGATTTTCTCCTGTATCTATATACACTTTTTGCTAAAGTGACCTCCGGACTATCAGTTTGACCTTCCATTAATGAAACTTGAAAATTACAAAATTAGAGTTTCTTTTTTTTACTATAGTTGCTGGTATGATGTCAACCTCTTTTGTATTTGCCAGAAGACTTATGTTGTTTAGTGTTACACTACCTCCGAAGCCTAATAGTGATGTTTCTTTGTCAATTCCTGTTTATTTGACACGTAACAGTTGCAAAAAACCTAACGTGTTGAAAATTTGTTAAATGAATTGACTGTTTGAATTCACTCAAAATGTTTATAACTTGGTTTAATATTACCTTCTAGAAGTTTACTTTCATATTTTTTTGTTCACTGTTTCACAAGTGGTATATGTCACTTTAAATAATAAATACAAATGTACCAATAGTTTGTTACACCTCAGATATGCTCCCTTAGGAAGACCCGGATTGTGGTTCAAGCGCAGGAGCTCTGGTATGCTGGGCACCCTGCTCAAATAAGCTTTAGCACTTTATTGCTTAAATTCAGAAACTCTCGAGTGTGTCTTTTTTCTTTTGTACCTTGTAAGGTAAACAACCAATTTTGTATGTACTGTTTCTGAATTTGTAACTGACACGCAACCTTTGTAAAAGAACCTCTGGTTCAAAGGTATTATAATCCTAGCAATAAATAAATACAAATAAATAACTCTTACCCCGAACCCCTCCCCCCTCTTTCTTCTATTCAACAAGGCATGTTTTGGCTGCTCTTATTTTTTCCATTTTTACTGTCCTGTTCTATCGACATCACTAATGCCTATGCTATTGTCAGTCTGTCAGATTGTAACACTTACTCTATTATTGTGTATACTATTGTCAGAATGTGTATAATGCTGTGTATATTGTTGCCAAAATGTTGTGTACAATGCTGTTCTCTTCTATCTGGTGTTTGCTGTTTCTTCTACTGACGTGGAATCTTTGTAAAAGAGCTTTTGGCTCAAAGGTGTTGTAATTCTGAGATTCGAATAAATAAAACAAAAATTCTGCCCCCTTGTGTCTCCAGTCTGAGCAGCACCCTCTAAACTAACAGTAGAGGAGGAAATGTGTACAGAAAGCATCTTGTCCACCACAGTCTGAATGCATCCTGACAGAAAATACCAGGTTCTGGATTTCTGGAGCAGAATAGAGGCAGTTTTGCACTGAGCGTGGACACAAAAAAGGTTCAGGTCTGGACCGCCTCACTTGTCGAATAGCGACTGCACGTCTGGTGCGAGTGACCATTCGTGTGGATTTGCCTCTGTCCTGCTGAGGCGATCCGCCAGGTCGCTCTGAGTTCCTAGCATGTAGACTGCCTGAATCAGAGCATTGTGCTCAAGACACCACTCCCACACCCTCATGGCAACCCTGCACAGAGGGCAGGAGTGTGCTCCCCTTGCTTGTTGATGTAGTACATCACAGCCTTGTTGTCCATCTGAAGGAGGATTACCTTGTGACAGAGGATATCCTTCAGGGCTCGGACAGCCTACAGGACAGCTCTCATCTCTAGAACATTTATGTGTAGATGAGATTCCTCCTGGCTCCATACCCCAGGGTGTGGAGATCTTGGCAGTGAGCTCCCCATCCAATCAGAGAGGTATCCGTAGTGATCGTGATCCAAGACTCCGGTGCGGTAAAGGGTAGATTAGACCCTGATGGAGTTTGTCCTCTTGAACCCACCATGCAAGTGATCTCGACAGAGGCTCAATTACTCTTATGTGGAAGGACTGCGGATTTGTGGTTGGTGACCACTGTATGGTCCTCACGTGCAGACGGGCTAGAGGTACTGTGAACACAGATGATGCCATGAGGCCCAACATCTGCTGCACTGAAAGGGCTGGAACAGAGTTGTTCTCCCTAATGTAGCAAGCCATCTGGAGAATATAATTTCTCCTGTCCTCCGGAAATAAAGCCCTTGTCCTCGAGGTATCCAGGAGGGCTCCTAATGAAGAGGAGCTGCTAGGAGGGTTGAAGCTGGGATTTTTCCAGATTCAGTAGTACTCCCATGGATGTAAGGAACGGAGAAGCTGTGGAGACTGTTTCCTGTATCTCCTGTCTGGATGGGCTTGCTAGGAGCCAATCATTCAGGTAAGGGAAGAAATGAATACCAAGTTTTCTGAGATGCGACACAAGAACTACAAAACACTCGAGATGCCAAGGACAACCCAAAAGGCAGGACTCTGAACTGGTAGAGTTGACCCAGTGCCACAGAGCAAAGATACTTGCGGTGTCTTGGGTGTACCTGAATGTGCTGGTAGGTGTCCTACATATCCATGGATGCCAGCCAGTCACACTGGTGGAGTAGTGGAAGTAGAGTTTCTAGGGAGATCATCTTGAACTTCTCCCTGAACAGATACTTGTTTAACTTTCTGAGGTCAAGAATAAGTCGCATGCTGCTTGTCTTCTTTGGTACCAGAAAGTAGTGGGAGTAGGAAAAAACAGGTTACTCACCTGTAACAGTAGTTCTAGGAATGGTATTTGTTGTTCATCCACACTCTTTGGCATGTCCCCTTCCACTTTAAATCTTGCCGGAAGTCTTCAAGCTGGCTCCTCCCACCCACCCGGGTGGTATAACCCTCAGCTCCACCCCATGACGCCAGATCTTAGCCCATTGGAAGCCAGATGTTGTGCATCCGCAGCCGGGGAGGTTAGATGGGTCCGTGTGGATGAACAACATATACCACTCCTAGAAAGTTTAGTTACACACAGACTTTTGCTGTAACAGTAGATCTTCTAGGAATGTCTCTTGCAGTAAGTCATTACTTCTGGGAGTTCCCGATAGGTGGCGCTCCAGCATGGAAGTTTCTTCCAGCAGTCTCCATACCAGGGACCATCCACACTACCTCACTTCCTGGGCTGTACCTATAAAGTGGGTGGTCCCTGGTAATCTCCATTCCCCGCCGGTTTCAGCTCGGAAAGAGAAGGACAGAGGGGAACTGAGGTACCAAAGCTTCTCAACCTTACATTGTTTTCCCTGTTGCAAAATGGCAAGGGGTTGGAGGGAAAGAAACTACTTACTGCAAGAGACATTCCTAGAAGATCTACTGTTACAGCAAAAGTCTTTGTGTAACTGATCTATCTTCCACGGAATGGTTTCTTGCAGCAAGTCATTACTTCTGGGAGATTCCCAAGCAGTTATATGGCAGTGGGTGGCCAAAAATGGCATTCTGTCGTAGGTATAATGTAGTCATAGGACCAATAAATGTTGTAAGTAGCATACAGTATCAGCATATGAAATAATTTTGTATTCTATTTGTCAATTATATCAGTAAATCAGAAGGAATACAGCCATACTACTGAGTGAATAGGTGATAGCAGTGGTCTGTAGTGAAAAGACAATCTCTGTCAAAGGCAACTGTGCCCGGAGTTGTAACAGTATCTCACATAATACAATGTTATTCTTTAGAAGTACTACAAAGTAGCAAGTAAAAAACCTTTTTTTTGTCATGACTGTCAAGACAGTAGAAAATGTATCCATTTGGTATAAGTGTGATACTTAAGTAGCAGATAATGAAGCAAAATGAAACAATGTATCTGCAACATAAGAGGTCAGTAATTCAGTAGCTATACCCAATTCTATATGTGGTTTAGGGAACATGTAGTAGACATGTTTGACAAATGTTTGACATATCCATCTTGTATTAGTAATCTTATTGACAAGGGGGCCCCATTTATATATGTTTTTGTTCTGTTTTTAACCAAGCAAAAAGAAATATGCAGAGGCTTGCATACATGTAATCTCTGTATATGTACTCATCCTTATTGATGTGATCTTTGTTCATAATCAAGTGGAAGCTGCGAAGAGCAGCAGGAGAAGAAGAATATAGTCCATACCAGGATTGATTGTGTCTCAGCATGTGAGTAGTAGTAGTTGGACCCGAACGTGGGAGGGACAGGAAGTCCGGCGCACAAGAGGCCGAGAGGCATCACAATGGAATGGCTGTGATGGTCTGTAACAGTCACACCTCAGAAAGTGACTAGATGTATCGAGCCGTTGTGGAAAAAAATGCCTCAGTCTGATCTTTAGTTGAAGCCCCAAGAGGTCTCCGAGGCCTAGAAGAGGAGACCGGGGAGGAGTCCGAAGTCTTTGATGAGGGACAGAAGTTCTGGGCCGGCCTAAGAGGCGGCCACAGGCCAGCTTCATTGTGTTCCTTGTCACTTGTTCTCTGCCCTTAAAGGTGTCACGTGGGGCATAATTAGGTCGTTTTGTATGAATAATTATACTGAGGGCATGGTTTGTGGTACATATATTGTACTGTCTTCAGTTGTCTGTCTGAGGCTTGTAGGTGGTTATCCAGTATTGTTTGAGCCCCTGGCCCAAAAAGATGGTCACCTGAAAAGGGGGCATTAGCCAGTTTGTGTTGAATATCAGGTGCTAATCCTGAGAATCGGAGCCATACCTGACGGCGTACAAGAATACCGACTGCAGAGGCTCGTGCTGAAGCATCGGCAAGATCGTACCTTGATCTTAATAAATGTCAAGACAGGGAAGTGAAGGTATTTATTATTGATGTGAGTTGCTCTTTTTCAGGGGATGTAGTCTGTTTATAACGTCACCAGCAGCAGTGCTCACCGTATGCTGGAGTTGCAGCATGTGCCCCATATAATTGAGTATTCTAATATTTAGTGTGTTTAGAGCAAACACTTTCTTCCCCATATGATCAAAACATTTACAGCCTCTCTCTGGAGGTATTGTACTTGTATGTTTAGGCTTCCCGGTGCGGTTGTGAGTAGCCGCCATGACCACAGAATCCGCCGTGGGCGTATTTGTTAAATACTGATAATCAAGAGGAGCCTGATACAGCCCATGGGCCTTTCAAGGTAACTCCTGTGCCGCTATGGATTGACTCCAAGCTTCAGTGATCACATTTCTGAACGCTGGTATAAAAGGAGGGACTGCCCGGACAGGGTCTTCTGGAAGGCCCAGATATTCAGCCATATCTTTACTTAATCTGTCCTGTTCCTTTGTGGTAAACCCCATTGTTTTTTGTATATGTAACATCATTTTGGGGAATGAGGGGTCATCCGGTGGAGAAATTACCTTTAGTGGTTGTAGCAATCCCTCATCCCAGTAAGGGAGCACCTCCGAAGGGGACTCGTACCCTCTTGCGTCAGGAGAACCATCATGGTTCGCATGAAGGTCTGGATTTGTATGATAATCTGAAAAATATTCTTCTGAATATTCGTGAGGAGGCAGGACTGGTGAGCATTCTAGCTCCGTGCACGCCTGCTTTGATGGAGGCGGAGATATCATTTGTGATTGAGGGTTAGGTCCCGGAGTGTGGCTATGGTCAAAACCCATAAAATCCAACACTCTATTCACCATTTCTTCAATATTTGGAACCTGTGAGGATGGAATTGCCATGTAAGCTGGGTCTGAATCCAGCGTACGTGGGGACGAGGGCCGATTTGTGCCTCCCAGTAGAGTGATCCAGTGCTTCTTTGGTGTCTTTGTTCACCACCGACTGGGGCGTGGTACCATGCATGACTGTCAATGAGGCTGGTGGGCCTCTACATTCAGTAGTATATAATTATTTTGTGGAAATGCAGCCCCATATGCATCTTTTGATACATGTTTTTGATAATATTCATTGTTTTTCATGTTGGACCTTTTATAAGGATCCTCCATAGTCGTATTATATGCAGGTAAAGGTGGTGTTCTATGATGCAAGGACTGCCCCGTCGACGGTGGTATCAGCCTGGTTGACGGAGGAGGAAGAGAAGCATGCCTTGTCGACAATATACTGTGTCTTATAGATGAAGGGTAAGTAACAGCATACTCCGTCGACAGTGGAATGCACTCCGTCGACGACGATGATGGCACAGCACGAGTCATCGATGGTGGGATGAGCTCCATCGACGATGGGATTGTGATTACATGCTCCGCCGACGATGGAACTGCTGTCATTGATGATGGGAGGGCGGATGCATGTCCCGTTGATGACGGAGCATAGGGAGCATGTCCCGTTGACGGGGAAGGCAGCCCCATCGATGGAGGTGTTCTCTTCAATGAGGATGTCTTGTAGCCCCCTTCCCCGTCGACCGGGAAAGATGCCCCTCCATGGGGAAGGTAGCAGGACCTCTGTCGTCGATGGTGTATGTGGCCTCATCGACGGGGGAGCTGAGGAATGATGCCCAGTCAATGAGGAACAGTCATTTCTGTGAGAGATTATACCTCTGTGCTCTTTTGATGAAGTGCCTGCAGTTGATGGGGGTGAAGTGCCCGTCGACGATGAACATCATCTTGATGATCCATGTTTCGGAGGTATGACCGTTGAAAGGCGGTCAGGCAGGACTTTAGGTGAAGGGGTTTCCTTCCCCGTTTTATCTCTTGAAGAGGACTCCGAGTTTTTTGAGCCCCTTGCTTGAGTACCCTGTGTGTAAGACAGAGAAATACAGGTTACTCACCTGTAACAGGAGTTCTAGGAGTGGTATATGTTATTTATCCACACTTTGTGACAGGTTCCTTAACGCTTTAAATCTTGCTGGAAGGTCTTCAAGCAGGCTTCTCCCACCCACCCAGGTGGTAAAACCCTCGGCTCCACCCCATGACGCCACATCTAGCCCGCTGGAAGCCAGGTTGCGCGTCGAAGCCGAGGAGGTCGGGTGGGTCGTGTGGATGAACAACATATACCACTCCTAGAAATGGAAATTACGTACCTATTGTAATTCTTGATCTTCTTTCACACTAATGGGATCTACGCCGGAGGCACTAGGACCCAACGGAAGCAAACTTTTTGCAGGAGGGCCGACGCCACAGATGGAGCTGCGAGAAGCGGCGCCACGAGCCTGTGCTCGTGTGGCAATGACTATCTCGGCGTTGACCCTCCAACCGCCTCAGTAACTTTTCCCCCTGAGGAGGTGTAGCGTACCTAACCCAGAAGGATAGCCTAACAAAAACCGGACATAAGATAGTCCGGAAGACCCGTATAAGAAGGGTCAAGAAGAAGTCTTCACAGCCTAAAGATTGAGGGAGTGAAGACCAACAACAGAGGTGAGCTCGGGGGATGGTGGGTGGGCGTGTGAATGAGTGGTGGAGAGTTCGTCCACGAAGATCAAGAATTACAGTAGGTAAGCAATTTCCATATCTTCCTGGACATAAAGTCTCCACCACTCATTCACACTAATGGGAGAGTACCGAGCTAATAATCCCCCCGAGAGGGCCGCAGGACAGACAAGAGCTCAAAAATTTAGGACAGAAGTCCATTAAGGATGGTTCTGCCAAACAAAATATGTAGTCTGGCATGGACATCCAGGGTATAGTGTTTGACGCAAGTATGCACTGAGCTCCAGGTAGCCGCACTGCAAATATCTGCAAGTGGCACATTGCGGATTTCCGCCAGGGATGCCGCGACCGCTTTAGTAGATTGAGCGTACACTCTGCCCTCCAGCTTAACCTGCGCCATGGAATAACAGTGGCGAAGGCATGCCACCAGCAATGCTGAAATGCATCTGATAGCGACAGGCTGACCCAGCCTGATCTCGCAGAAGGAAACAAACAGTTATTGAGCTTTGTGAAATTCTTTCGTTCTATCTAAATAGAAATGCAAAGCTCTTTTGACGTCCAAAGAACGAAGGGAACGCTCCCCTTCATCTGGAAGTTCGCAAAGTAAGTAGGGAGGACAAAAGGTTGGTTTAGATGGAATTCTGAAACAACCTTAGGGAGAAACTTAGGATGGGTCCCAAGAACTACTTTGTCTTTATGAAACACAGTATACGGAGGGTCTGTGACCAAGGCATGTATCTCAGAGACCCTGCGGGCCGAGGTAATGGCCACCAGGAAGGCCGTTTTCCAAGTGAGAAATTTCAACTCACAGGTAGCTAGAGGCTCAAAAGGCTTTCGAGTGAGCATGTCTAGCCAAGATTAATGTCCCAGGCTGCGACTGGACATCTGATAGGAGGTCTGGTATGCAGAATTCCCTTAAGAAACCTCTTAACCACCAGTAACTGAACCAGTGACAAGGAAAGTACTGGCTCATGATGAGCTGAAATGGCACAAAGGTGAACCTTAACTGTAGAGTATTGCAAACCAGAATTTGAGAGGTCTAAAATGTACTCTAGAACTTTATTGGGTGGACAGGAAAAAGGATTTAAAGAGGATTTTGCACACCAGAGCAAAAGATGCTTCCATTTGGCTGTGTAAGTTGTCCTAGTGGCTGGCTTGCACGCAGCCAGAAGAATATCTGAAACTCTGCGAGAGATGTTGAACATGTTCACTTCTATCTCTTCAGGAGCCAAGCATGAAGGTGAAGCGATCTCAGATTGGGATGGACCACAGGCTCCCCGAGTCAGAAGGTTTGTCTGAAGGGGAATCGCTTTCGGAGGGGTTTCCGACATACTGTTGAGTAACGGAAACCATATTTGTCGAGGCCAGAAGGGAGCAATGAGGATCAATTTGTCCCACTGGGACTTGAACTTGTAAAGTACCCTCTGAATTAGAGGAAGAGGCGGAAATGTGTATAGAAAGCGTTTTGTCCACTACAGCCTGAATGCATCCTCACAGAAAATGCCAGGTCCTGGATTTCTGGAGCAGAAGAGAGATAGTTTTGTGTTGCGTGGGGATGCAATAAGGTCCAGGTCTGGAGTTCCCACTCTGCGAATAGTGACTGAACTATGGTTGAGTTGAGAGACCATTCGTGAGGATCTGTCTCTGTTCTGCTGAGACGGTCTGCCAGTTCGTTCTGCACTCCCGGCAGGTAGACTGCTTGAATGAGAGCCTTGTGTTGCAAGCACCATTCCCATACTCTCATCGCTTCCCTGCATAAGGGGTAAGAGTGAGCACCGCCCTGCTTGTTGATGTAATACAGCACTGCTTTGTTGTCCGTTTGAAGGAGAATGTTTTTTGTGACAGAGAATGTAATTCAAAGCCCGGACTGCATAAAGGATGGCTCTCATTTCTAAGACATTTATGTGAAGCTGGGACTTGTCCTGGGTCCATGTACCTTGAGTATGGAGAGTCCGACAGTGAGCTCCCCACCCCATTAAGGACGAGTCTGTGGTAATGGAAATCTGATGATCCAGGGGAGCAAAGGGATACCCTTCCAGAAGATTATCCTCTTGCGACCACCAGGTGAGTGACTTCTTCAGAGGTTCTGTCACCTTGATGAGAAAGGACTGAGGATGAGTGGTTGGGGACCACCGAGTACTGAGCATCCATTGAGAGGCTCTCATGTGAAGGCGTGCTAGGGGTACAGTGAACACTGAGGATGCCATGAGACCTAGCATCTGTTGCATCGAGATAGCTCGAACTGAGCTGTTCTCTCTGATGTATCAGGCCATCTGTAGGATATCGCTCCTTCTGTCCTCTGGTAGAAAAGCTTTCACACAGAAGGTGTCCAGAAGAGTTCCTATGAAAAGGAGCCTCTGAGAGGGCTGCAACTGCGATTTCTTGAGATTTAGCAGGACTCCCATGGACGTGAGAAAGTCTGAGGCCGTGGCAACGGCGTTGAGAGTTCCTTGCCTGGAAGGGCTTTCCAGAAGCCAGTCGTCCAGATATGGGAACACATGAAATCCGACTTTTCTGAGATGCGATGAGAGAACTGCACAACACTTTGTAAAAACTCGCGGCGCCTAGGATAGCCCAAAGGGCAGGACTCTGAACTGATAATGCTGTCCCAAAGCCACAAACCTTAGGTATCTGCGATGCTTTGGATGAATAGGAATATGTTGGCAAGCATCCTGCATGTCCAGGGAGGATAACCAGTCGTGTTGATGAAGCAAGGGTAACAAGGTCCCTAGTGATATCATCTTGAATTTCTCTTTGGGAAGAAATTTGTTTAATTTTCTGAGGTCCAAAATGGGGCGCATGCCCCAGGTTTTCTTTGGAACTAGAAAGTAATGGGAGTAGAACCCTGTGTTCCATTGATCCAGCGGAACTACTTCCACTGCCCTGCTGTTCAGAAGGCCTTGTATTTCGGAGGCGAGAAGCTCAGACTGAAGAATTGACAGCTTTGGCTGCTGCTTAGGGAAACAATCCGGAGGGTTCTCCGAAAAATTGAGGGAATAACCCTTGCGGATTACCGAAGGACCCATTTGTCCAAAGTTATGGACTTCCACTGGTTGTAGAATTGAGTCAGACGACCTCCCACCGCTAAAGAGTCCCCCTCAGGCGGCTGAGGTGGGACCTGGGCCAGAAACTCAGAAGGCGGCACTGGGTCCTTATGCCTTCTGTTGCGTTTTCTTTTGAGGCTGGGGGGCTTGATTTTTATTAAAACCTCGCCTGCCTTTGCCTCGAAAGGACTGACGGTTATGAAACTGGCGTTTGTTAACACCCCCTTGAGAGGGGGCGGGAGGAGGTAGAGCCAATTTAATGGCTGACCTAGTCTTTTGTGTGGCCTCTAGAGCCTGTTCTACTTGAGGGCCGAAGAGATACACACCATCGAAGAGCAACGCCATGACCTGTTGCTGGGCATCATTCGTGAAACCTGAAGTGCGCAGCCAGGAATGGCGGCGGGTACAAATGCCCACCGCCGCTGCTTAAGAGGCAGTGTCAAAGGTGTCCATACTTGCTTTAACCTGCTGGTTGTTGGATTCGATACCCCTGGTTATGGCTTGAAGAAGCTCTGAATTAGCATCCGAGTCCGGTAGAGCTTCAACCATTTGCTTGAGCGAATGCCAAAGGATATACTCATATTGAGAGAAATAGCCCTGGTAACTGGCGATACGCATACCCAGGGTGGATGCAGCAAAGACTCTCTTACCTAAAGTATCTATCTTACGAGATTCTTTGTTTATAGGTCAAGCTGTAGTAGTCTGAGGAAGGACGACCTTATCATTCTCTGCCAAGACTACGATAGGATCCGCAAAGGCTTGGGAGGACAAAATAGGTCGACCCTTGGGAGCAGCAAACTTCCTATCTATGGACTTAGACACAGAAGGAACGAGAGCAGGATTATTCCATACCATCTGAGACAACGTCTCAAAGGAGGGTTGTACCGGGGGAGTTAAATCCATAGGGATGTCTGGAACATGAAGGTATTGGAGTCTTAAAAACTTCCCAAGATCGATGACCATAGTCCGGAGAGAAAGAGTGGAATTCAAATTTCTCAGAGACTTAAAAGACAGGTCCTCGACCACAGGCTCTGTAACAGGATTAGGTCCTGCTCCTTCCACATCATCACCCAGTCTAAGACCTGGGTCAGGCTCAATATCATCTCCTGACAGTCCAGGAGGGACTGCATGGACAGGAAAGGATGAAAATCAGTAGGAAAAGAGGAAGGAAAATAATTCAGAGAGGAGAAGCCCTGAAGATTGGCTGAAAAAAAGACCGGCCTCGGCAACAAAGAAGAACACGGCGCTGACAAAGCAGACAGCGCAGACACACTCAACGGCGCCGAAAAACCACACGGCGCAGATAGGTGTGTTGACGCCGAAATCAGCACCGAGTGACCCATCAACACTGATGCCGCTGACACCACCCCAGAGCCCCGAAAATTTGGATGAGGGTAAAGAAGAAAGAATAACAGGAGATAAAAGCATCGGTGTGGCCCCCTGCGCCGCAGCCATGTGAGGGGGGAAACACCTGAGCGTGGAGTCAATGGCACTGGAGAGGGCGCTGCGCAACCAGGAAGGCCCAATCCCCCTGTCCGATCTCCTGAAGAACACGAAGGCCCCAGAGAGACCAGGCCAGGCAGCTGGATCAACCTCCGAGCCCATTGCTCCACAAGAGCGGCCCACTGATGAAACTGCTCATTGGAAGCCCTACCAGAAGGCAGGGAAGGGCTCCGATGTCGAAGAGGTCAGTGACCAGAAACAGAAACTGGTGAGTCCGAATGAGGAGACCGGTAACTGGCCCCAATGACAGACTGTCGACGTGCAGACATATCAGAAGGCGACCTCGAATGATGCCTTCTCTTTCTTGACCTACAGGCCGAAGAGCTCGAGGCGAGCGGTGCCAGTGCCACCGTTGCTTTTATGCTTCTGGGGGCGCCTCCCCTCGGCACTGGACCGTCCGTTGTCAGACCCGGAGAAGGCTGCGGAGGACCCAGCCGGCTGCGAAACAGCTTTCATCGAAGTCTTCCTACCGTCACCTGACCGCTCATGGTCAACTCCGTCAATGTAGGCCGAGACTTCTTTCTTTAATAAGAATAAATTATAGTAAGTGATACTTTATTTGAAAAATACTACAAAATAATAAACTGAAAACTATGCACTGGTTTGAAGTTTGTCTAGCGAATAGCGGCTTGTCGTCACTGAAGCGCCGCGGCAGGAAAGAACAGTCTGTCGCAGTTGGAGGGTCGACACCGAGATGGTCATTGCCGCACGAGCACAGGCTCGCGGTGCTGATCCTCGCGGCTCCATCTCTGGTGCCGGCCCTCCTGCAAAAAAGTTTGCTCCCGCTGGGTCCTCATGCCTCCGGCGTAGATCCCATTAGTGTGAATGAGTGGTGGAGACTTTATGTCCAGGAAGATCTCCTGTTACAGGTGAGTAACCTGTATTTCTAGGGACGTGGATATGTTGTTCAATCCACACTTTGTGGCAGACTCCTAGCAGTTCTCCGGGAGGAGGGAGGCAAGGCGCGCACCCCCTACTTGGGAAATAAAGACTGGAGAACAGAGGTCCCAAAACCAGCATCCCGGCGTGAATCTAGGTCAAAGTGGCAATGGGAAATAAAGGTGTGTGCTGACTTCTAGGTAGCAGCCCTGCAGATTTCCTGGATAGGGACATCCCTAGAAGCGGCCATCAAAGCAGCGGTATGGCGGGTAGAATAAGCTCATATCCCTTTGGGAGCCTCCATGACTGCCAACCTATAGCAGAGATCTATGCAGGAGGTGACCCACCTGCTTACTGTCTGCTTGGCTGCAGGTGTGCCAGGTGCGGCTTCAGCGTAGGTGACAAACAGCTGGAGAACTTCTCCCCGAACTTTAGCCGTCCGCTACTTATAATAAGCGAGCACCCTTCTAGGGTCCAAGGAATGGAGCCTATATTCAGCCTCCGAGGTGTGACTGGGGTAGAACACCGGCAGAGTCAACACCTGGTTAAGGTGAAACTCCGACACCACCTTCGGAAGGAACTTCGGGTGGGGGCAAAGGACAACCTTGTCCCTGTGGAAGACCAGGTAGGGAGGCTCGATGGAAAGCCCCATAAGCTCTCTCATCCTTCTGGCTGACATAATAGCCACCAAGAAGGCGGTCTTCCACGACAGGTGAGAGATGTCACACCTGTGCATAGGTTCGAATGGCTTGCCCATGAGCTTCGCCAATACCAGCAGTAGATCCCACGGAGGTGGAGGTTCTCGCACCGGAGGGGATATGTGGTCTAGGCCTTTAAAAAGGCGCCCCATCACCTTCTCCTGCGCCACTGACTGCTTGCCGGCCCTTGCCCGGTAAGCAGAGATGGCTGCCAGGTGCACCTTAAAGGTCGTCGACTTAAGCCCTAGCTGAGAAAGGGACCACAGGTAGTTCAAAATACTAGCCAATGGACAGGAAGAGAGGTCCAACCCCTTGTCCTGACACCAAATGGTGAATCTCTTCTATTTGAAGGCATAGCATTTTCTGGTCGACTCCTTACAGGACACCTCAACAACGTTGAGGACCTCGTTGGAAAGACCAAGGCCTGAAACTCTAGCCGCTCAAGAAAGTACAGTTACGTAAGAACTTACCATAACAGTAGATCTTCGAGAACAGCTCTTGCAGCAGGTTACACCATTAGCACTGAAGCCGTAGGTGCCAGGACCCCACGGAAAAATTCTAGCTAGCAGTATCCAGCGGGGGACCACCCCTGACGTCAACCCCTCCCCGACGTCAGGCATCACAAAAAAGGGGGCGGTCCCCCAGCATACCCAGTTCTCCCGCTGGAGACTCCCGACTCAAGTGTGACATCTGAAGGGGAGACAGAGGATCCGCTTCCAAAGGAAGGTTCATAGAAGGCGTCAAAAGATGCTGTAGCTGAAGAATTAGGTCAAAAGACTCAACCTCCAGAGGGGAAGGTGGGAGGGAAACTACCTGCTGCAAGAGCTGTTCTCAAAGATCTACTGTTAAGGTAAGTTCTTACGTAACTGTACTATCTTACTTCGGGAAACAGCTTTTGCAGCAGGTTACACCATTAAGACTGATTCCCAAGCAGTAAGGGACCAAGTTGTTATCGGGAGGAGGACAGAAGGAATGCTCCAAGCTTCAGGACAAAAGTCCCTGAAGGACCGCCAAGCCGAAACCAGCTCTGTACCTAGAGGCAAAATCCAAAGTGTAGTGCCTGATGAATGTGTCTACAGTGCTCCAGGTCGCTGCTGCACAGATGGCTGAAGTGGAGACATTTCTAAGTGCAGCGAAGGAGGTAGCCACCCCCCTAGTAGAATGACCCTTCACCGGCCCCGGTAAGGGTTTATTGCACTTCTGATAACATAACATGATGCACTTTACCAGCCATCTAGAAAGCGACTGTGTAGAAACAGAAGCACCGATTATCCTCTGAGCGTAAGAAACAAACAGCTGGTCCGATTTATGATGGGCTTTGGTTCTGGTTAGATAATATCTGAGGCACCTATGCACATCCAAAGTGTGCAACAGGGCTTCCCCCCTGTTACCGTGATTCGGGTAATACACTGGTAGGTCTATATCCTGGTTGAGTGTGACAGCCGAGACCACCTTGGGAAGGAACTTAGGATTTGTTCTAAAGGACACCCTGTCCTTGTGAAAAACCAAATAAGGATCCTTGCACATGAGTGCATGAAGCTCAGAAACTCGTCTGGCATAAGTTAACAGCAACTAAAAGGGGCGTCTTCCAAGCGAGGAGGTGCAGCTCGTAATGCACGGCTGGTTCAAAAGGAGGCAGCATAAGCTGCTCTAGAACAAAAGGAAAATCCCAAGGTGGAACCGGGTCTTTGATGGGAGGTCTCAAGAGCAGGATGACGCGCAAAAAGGCACGAGAAGCCTCTAGTTGAGCTAGAGACCTGTGACCTATCGGAGAATGGTACACTGAAACAGCGCATAGATGGATCTTAATGGAGGAATATGCAAGTCCTGCCTCATAGAGGGATAGGAGGTAGTCTAAAACAGACCTTACAGAACACTCCAATGGGGTCAATGCTCGAGCCTGAGCCCAAATACAAAATCTACGCCACTTCATGGCATAAGTAGCATGAGTAGAGGGTTTTCTGGCTGCCACCAGAACGTCAGCAACTTCCTGAGAGACCCCGTATCTCAGGACTACTATATCCATAGCAGCCAGGCATGCACGTTCAGAGACCAAAGATCCGGATGGACCAAGGAGCCTGTCTCCTGGGATAGAAGGTGAGAGCAAAATGGCAGAGGCACCAGAGGTTCCTGGGCCAGCTGATGTAAGAGAGGAAACCAAATCTGCCTGGGCCAAAAGGGTGCTACTAAAATAAGGAATGCTTGCTCTTGCCGGAGCATCAATAGAGCCCTCTGGATCAAAGGAAAGGGTGGGAAAGCGTAGAGGAACCTGCCTGTCCAAGAGAGGGACAACGCACCTCGCCAGAAAACACCACGCCCTGGATCAAGCGAGCAGAAATTGGGCAGTTTTGCGTTGAATGGGGATGCAAAGAGGTCTAATTCTGGTGTCCCCCATCTGTGGAACAGGTCCTCTGCGACTTCCTGAGGCAGTTCCCATCCGTGGACCCTGGCCTGTAATTGGCTTAGGCTGTCCGCGATAGTGTTGTCCACACCGGGAACATGTACTGCAATGATGTGTGTGCCGTGTTGCAATACCCAATTCCAAACCCTTTGAGCCTCCCTGCAAAGGGGGTAGGAATGAGTGCCTCCTTGTTTATTGAGATAGTACATCACCGCAGTATTGTCTGTTTGAATCAGAAGAGTACCCGGCGGAATCTCCGTCTGGAATGCCTGTAGGGCATATAGAACGGCTCTCATTTCCAGAATTTTCATGTGAAGATAGGACTCCAGAGACGTCCAGGAGCCTTAAGTCCTGACCCCGTTGAGGTGAGCTCCCCATCCAAACTCCGAGGCGTCTGTGGAGAGTCTCGCTGAAGGAGGTGGAGCAATGAAGGGGACTCCCGTCGAGTGGTGGTCTGGGACGAGCCACCAATGCCAGTATCGGATTACTGCGCTCTTAATCCGGACTGGATGCTGCAGATGATCCCGTTTTTGGTCCCATTGTACTCTCAGCATCCACTGGGTAACCCGCATATGGAGTCGAGCTAGGGGAACCGTCGCAATGGCAGCCACCACATGTCCGAGCAGACAAAGGATTGTGCAGGCCGGTACCGTCTTCTTTTCCTTTATGTCCCTTATGAGGGATCTGATGCGTTCCGCCCTACCCTGGGGAAGGAATGCCCTTCCCTGAATTGTGTCCAGAACCGCTCCTATAAAGTGCAAGTTCTGAGACGGAACAAGGTACAACTTCCCCCGATTGATGGTGATGCCCAGCGATATGAAGAGAGAACAGGTATCCTGTATTGCGGACATCAGGGCCTCCCGTGAGGGTGCCATGAGAAGCCAGTCGTCTAGGTACGGAAACACGTAGTGGCTCCCTCGCCTGAGGGCTGCTGCTACGACTGCCATACGCCGTGAACACCGAGGTGCGAAGACAGTCAAAGGGGGCTCAGAACTGGTAGTGGCGTCCCAGAAACTCAGAAGCGCGAGAAATCTGTGGTGCTGCTTCGGCGATTGAAGATGAGTGGCGTCACCTGCATGTACCAGCGACGCCCAGCCATGCGTCCTCTTTGAGCATGGGAATGAGACCGCAGGGTCATCATGCGGAAATGCTTGTACAGCACAAAGTTGTTGAGATCACTGAGATTCAAAATTGGGCGCAAATCCCCCGATTTCTTTGGAACCAGGAAGAAGTGGGAATAGTAACTGTTTCCTCTCTGGCTCAGTGGAACATGTTCTATGGCCTCCTTGTATAGGAGGGCCAAGATCTCCTGTGAATAAGCAGAGCATGCTGACCCGAGTAACGGGAGAGCAGGGGAGGTCGGGATGGCGGGTGATCGAGGAACTCTATAGTGACCTCGTTTGACCAACTGCAACACCAACCAGTCAGAGGTGCTGAAAGGTGATGAGAGATGCGACCGCCGACCTTCTCGACCCTTTGATCCAGAGGAGGGGCAGGGGCCGGAAAGAAGTCATGCTGTGGTGGTGTTGGTCCTCGCTGGCTGGGCCGCTTTTAAATGCTTGAACCCTGGCCGAGGGAACAGCTTGATTCTTGTATGGCCAAAGTTGCCCCTGGGTTGCTGGCCGGAACGTGGCTGCTGCGAAAACGATTCTGGTTCCTATGAAAGGAACCAGATTTTGGTCTATATATGGCTTGTACAGTCCTGACTGCCTTTCCAGCGTCCTGCAATTTGGTGTTGACCTTCTCGGACTCCTCACCAAAGAGGACCGCTCCATTATAAGGGACGTCCAGGAGATTCTTCTTGACATCGGGGTAAATCCAGAGACCCTCAGCCACGAGCGTCTCTGGAGACAAACACCTGTAGCTGCTCCCCTGGCTGCCGAGTCCGCCGAGTCGAAAGCGTCTCGGAGAACCTGGGTCCCCACGTCAGACCCGGTTTGGAGGAGGTTTAGCAGCTCCTCCTTCTTTTCGCCATCCGGTAAATCTTTAAGAGGGTCTTGGCCCTGATCCCAGAGGGCATTCTAAAATTGCACCATGTGCGTCAGATAGTTCAAAGACCTAATAGAGCATGTAGAAGCCGCATACGCGCGTCTTCCCATGGAATCTAATTGCTTAGATTCCTGTTCCGGAGGCTGGGTGCTCAAATGTTGAGGCCGCTGGGACCTGTCATGAGATGCAGTAATGACCAGGGAGTCGGCCAGGGGTTGCTGCGCCAAATACTGGTCCTCTGTAAAAGCCCTGTAAAGGTGGTCAGCCTTCTTTGGAACAGCCGGTGTGGAATGCAGACGCTTCCAAGCTGCCTTGGTGACGTCCGTAAAGGTGTCCACCAAAAGTGGGACCACCACAGGCTTCGGGTCTTTCTGCCTGAGGTAACGGGCAAGGCGTTGTCTCTTAGGGTCTAGTTCTTCAGTCTCCTGTCCTGTATTGTCCTGGATGTACTGCAAGGGGTATATCCTCGAGGAGGGAGGAGGTGATTTTGCCACTGTATAGGTCATTAGTTAGACCACACCTGGAGTACTGCGTGCAGTACTGGCGTCCGTATCTGAAGAGGGACATTAAGTTAGCGGAGGGGGTGCAGCGCAGAGCGACAAAGATGATCAAGGGGCTGGGGGACTTATCATACGAGAGGAGGTTGAAGGAGTTGAACATGCTCACTGGAGGAGGAGAGACAGGGGTGACATGACTGAAACCTTTAAATACATGAAAGGAATAAACAAAAGCGGGTACAAAGGGGCTGTTCAAAGTAAGGGAGGGAGGCCACCAGGGCCATGATATGAGACTGGAGCGAGAAGGTTCAGGAGGAGATGAGGAGACACTTTTACAGAGAGGGTGGTGGCTGGGTGGAATCGTTACCTGCTGAAGTGGTATGCAGTAGAACAGTGGACTGCTTCAAACGAGGATGGGACAGGAGAAGGGGGAGGGTTAATGAAGGGGAAGGGTGGAAGGGAGGGGCAGCTGCAGAATAAGGGGTGCTAGCTGCACATTCGAGCAGACTTGATAGACCTCTAGGCCTTTATCTGCTGGCAAATTTCGTATGTTCGTATGTGCCTCATGATTTCCGAAAAGGAGGGATCATCCGGAGGCGACCTTGGAAGGTCCCGTGGGTCTGGTGATGGGGGACTGAAAGAAGATGGAGACCTGGAGATGTCGGATGTATCCGGTCTGGAGTCATCTTCCGATGATCGACGTCTGCCCCTTGGTCGGGGTCTGTCAACTTCGGCGCCCCTAAGAGGAGGTGGAGGTGGTGGAGGAGGCTGAGGCTTAGGAGGAACCACGTCCTACTTGAAGGTTTCCCACCAGAAGGTGAACAAATCCTTCACCTCCTGGATGTTCATACTTGACGATGGACCCGGCGTCGGTGTGGGCCTGTCGTCGGGGTTGGCCGTCGAGTCCCGGGGAAGCACTGGATCCAGCTCCCTGGACAAGCTGGTGTCCTCTGTGTCACCAGTCTGGTCGTCTGGCGGCGCAGTAACCTCTTCGCCTGAGGACCCCTGACGTCCGGTGTCCAACGGCGTCAGTGTAGCAGTCGGGCGTTTTTCAGGTGCTGGGTCGGACGCATTCTTGGACTCTGTCGGCCGCTTAAGGGACGTCAGCTTGGAAGTCTTCCTTTCAGGTGCTTTAGGAGGTTGGGCGACGGACCTGAAGTCGGTGTCCCGGTGTCGGTGAGACGCACCTCGTGATTTGAAGGAAGACTTTTTGTGCTTGTCCGAAGGAACAGGCTTGGAGGCATCCGACACCCGAGAAGTCTTGAGTGGGTGCAGGGAGGTAGAGGAGCCCCCTGAAGACCTTATCTTTACTGGGGGAGGCTGGGAGTGAGCCCGGGAAGGAGATCTATTGGACTGGGTAGAGCTGGAGCTGGTCCTGGACTCAAGAGGCCCTGCTTGGGGATTTTGCCCTGTCCCGAGTCCCGATGCTTGTCCCGGTGCTTCTCAGATTTATGAGAAGATTCCCCTTTGGAGGAAGGTCTTTCCTCAATCTTTTTTAATTTCTCCTCGAGAAGGAATCCCTGAAGGATCTTTTGGCGGCGGATCCAGGTCCTGCTATTAAATTGTTGTTAAACTGAGCAGGCCTGGGTGTCATGCTCCGGGCCCAGACACCTGACATAGGCAGAATGATGGTCTGTAAAGGGGATCTGCTTGCCACAGGCGCACTTAGAGGGATGTCTTTCAGGAGAAGGAGTAGAAGAAGCAGACATGGATTAAAGTTTACCTAAATTAAAGATTCCATGCATTGTAACAGTAGAGCAGGCTTCCGTGAGGCCGATGCTGGCAAGTCGACGGTGGGAAAAGAACTGGGGATGCTGGGGGACCGCCCCTTTTATGTGATGCCTGACGTCGGGGATGGACCGACGTCGGGGGCGGTCCCCCGCTGGATACTGCTAGCTAGAATTCTTCTGTAGGGTCCTGGCGCCTGCCAGCTTCAGTCCTAATAGTGTAACCTGCTGCAAGAGCTGTTTCTCGAGGTAAGATCCAGGCCGTCAGGTGCAGGGATTGAAGGTCCGGGTGGAGAACTTTCTCCTTGTCGACTGAGATCAGGTCCGGGAGGGCTGGAAGCCGCCTCGGGAGCTTGGAGCTGAGGCTGAAGAGATCTGGGACCCAGAACTGGCGTGGGCCAGTCTGGGGCTACCAGAATCACCTTCGCCTTGAGAAGCACCTTGTGGATCAAGGGAAATGGTGGGAAGGCATAAAAGAGGCCTGGGGACCACGGCCTTGAGAAGGCATCCCCCTGCAACGAGCCCTGCTGATGGGGGCAGGCGTGAAACTGCCTCAGCTTCGCATTCTCCCTGGAGGAAAACAGGTCCACCAGAGGGGTGCCCCAATGGGAGAACAGGTCTTGCACTACCTCTGGCAGGAGAGACCACTCATGAGACACAGCGCCTATCTGGCTGAGGGCATCGGCCAAACTGTTAGAGGCTCCTGCCACATGGATGGCTAGGAGATCCGCCTCCAGGCTGATCACGAGAGACCAGATGTGGAGAGCTTCCTTGCACAGAGGCAAGGAGTGCGTCCCGCCCTGACGGTTGAGATAGTACACGGTCATGGTGTTGTCCGTCTGGACCTGAACTACCTGACCCCGTACAAATAGAGCAAAGGCGGTGAGGGCTAGTCTAACTGCACGAAGCTCCAGTAGGTTGATGTGGCATCGAGACTCCTGAGGGGACCAGAAGCCGTGGGCCCGGAGATCCCCTAGAAGGGCACCTCAACCCATCAGAGAGGCGTTGGTCATTAGAGTGACCATCGGCTCAGGGCGGACAAACGGGATACCCTCCTGCAGATGAGCTGGGACGAGCCACCACTGCAGGCCATCCCACATCTTCTGGATCACTGTCACCGGCTGGGCCAAAGAACCGGAGCACTGTGACCACTGGCAGGCCAGCCCCCATTGCAGGGGGCGCATGTGCCAGTGGGCCCAATGGACCATGCTGGTGCAGGCCGCCATGAGGTTCAGAAGGTACAGGAAGTCCCGGGCAGGGTGCAACTGCTCAACCAGAAATGATTGGGCAAAGGAGGAAAGGACCTCGGCCCTGTCCGCCGGGCTCTAGCTCAAAGAGAGTCGAGTTCTGCCCTAATGAACTGAATCGTCTGCGATGGCATGAGTTCTGATTTGGCCTCATTGATCAGGAGGCCAATCCGAGAGCAGACCTGGAGGGCCAGATCCCTGGACCGCTCCACCTCCAACCTGGAGGGGGCTGCAATCAGCCAGTCATCCAGGTAAGGGTACACCCGGACCCCTTGGTGCCGCAGGAATGCTGTCACCACTGCCATGCATTTGGTGAAGACCCTGGAAGCTGGAGAGAAGCCGAAGAGCATGGCCTGGAACTCATAAAGTGATCCCTCCGCTCTGAAGCGGAGGAATCGTTGATGAGACAGACGGATTGGGACACAAAAAAACACGTCCTGGAGATCCAGAGAGCAAATCCACATGCCTGGTTCCAAGGATGGAATGATCTGAGCCAGACTGACCATCCTGAAGGTTCACGACCTTAGGAACTTGTTCAGGTCATGCAGATAAAGAATGGGGTGCCAGCCCCCCTTCCCCGTCCGCTTTGGGACCAGGAAGTACCTGGACACAAACCCCGGGTCTGGAGGAGGATCCGCCACCTCACTGATCACCTCCTTCTGGAGAAGCAGAGCAATGTCAGCTTGATGAGCCGACAGAGAGGCTGCGGAGCCCGTAGCCCCCCATGGGGCGACTGCTCGATAGGGAGGGGACTGCTCGAATTCCAGAAGCAGACCCCAGCCGACCACTTCCAGCACCCAGCGGTCCGTGGTGATAGCGGACCAGGTGGAAAGGAAGTGGTGGAACTGTCCCCCTACAGGGGGAACCTGGGGAGGAGTGATGAGGTTGGGGGCCACACCTCTCAACCCATCAATCGGCAGGCTTGGAGGAAGGGCCGGCCAAAGGGCCACCTGGACCCTTCCCTCCAGGCTTCCTACTGGAGGAAGCGGCAGACTTGGCCTTGGGGTGCCAAGTGTGAGCCTGCTGGCCCTGTTGCTGTTGCTGCTGGGCCGGACGTGCCGCAGGGGCAGAAGGGCGAAAGGGCTTATGCTGCTGCTGGCAACCTTTGTCCTTCTGGGCAGATGTGACAGAGTCCAAGATGGCACTGAACTTCTCGATCCTCTGGAGATGGCCTTCCACCCCCGGCCTGAACAAGTCAGTGCTGAGGAAGGGAACATCTGCCAGCTTGTGCTGGGTGTACGCCATGAAGGTGGAGATCTGCAGCCAAGCTCTGCGGCGCATGGCCACTGCAGCTGCTACTGACTGGGCACATGAGTCAGAGGTATTCAAAGAAGTTTGGAGCTGTTTGGCCACCGCCCTCCCCTGATTCCGCACCTGCTTGACCGTCATCTGAAGGTCAGCCGGTAGATGAGGACTCACCTCATCCAGGGAACCCATAAGGGCGTGGGAAAAATGTGCCATCAGTACAGCCGAGCTAGCCTGTCAAAGACCTAGGGAGGAAGCAGCGCAAACCTTCCACCCCGAGTAGTCCAGCTTTTTGGACTCTTTATCGGGCAGTTTGTCCACGTCCCTAGCGTTCCCGGAACGCCGGAAGACGCTATCGGTCACCAGCCCCTCCACAGAGGGGTGCTCCGAGAAACTGGAGAGTGAACCGGTAGGGACTGATACTTGCAAGCCATCCTGGCCGAAGATGCGGGACAAGATGCAGGCTGCTGCCACAACTCCAGGGCTAGGCCAACAATGGCTTCGACCACAGGGAAGGCCTCCACAGGGGAATCTCCTCGGTCCAGTATCTCCGTGAGGGGATACCTGGCCCGTTTCTGTACGGGTTCGAGCTACATCCCAGTGGACTCTGAGGTGAGCCGAAGCATTCCCAAGAACAAGGATGGGCTCTCGTCCACCGACTGACCTCCTGCAGATTCCAGGTCTAGGGGCTTGGAGTATTAGGAGTCGTCGTCAGACTTCGAGGAGTCTGCGAACAGCTGCCGAGTGCCTGAGCCACCCTCCACCTGCAGAGGCCGATCGGGAGTGAGGGTGACTGACAACCTGTGGGGCAAGCCCTGACCTGACCGAGAATCCTTGGTCGGGGCCCCAGTCTTATGTTGAGGAGGCGGTGGTTCCACCACAATGGGCAGAGCAGCCGGTTTCAGCCTAACAACCGGTGCTGGGGTCGGGTCCTCGACCACCACGAGGGGTTGCTTCAGTCGTTCGGGCGACCACCACTTAATGGCCGGAGAAGGCGACGGAGTCGGCTTATTACCGGCCAACAAGAGTTGTTGCCACATCATGTCCTCGTAGCGCCAGCGTAACTTGCGTCGGAGCCTATCCTCCGAAGAGGAAGAGCGGCGACGCCGCTTTCCATGATGCCGAGACCGCCGATGTCGGTGGGATCTACCCGACATGAAAGAGGACTAAGACCTTTGGGGTCGCTGAGGGTGGGTCAAAGAGGGGGCAGGGAAAACCTGCTCATCCCTCGGTTCAGGGTCCTTGACCAGGGACTTTGGCACAGGAGGCACAGGCAAGTCCTCCATGACCGCCGGGGGAACCGGTGAAGAAGGGTTGTCGGCTTCTCCAGTCGACAACCCATACAACGGGTCGAGAAAAATCTCGACTGCGTCGACGGGTGTCTCAGCCGGCTGACCTGATGACTGGGACACTGTGAAGCCAGCGGCCTTAGCCGCAACCTCGACCGAAGTTGAGAGCCGACGGTCTGGTGAAGGGGATCTCTCCTGCTCCCATGAACGTCGACGGTGGGACTTGCCTTTCGGTTCTTTTTTCTTCGACCTACTCATGTGTCCCAAGGGTCCTTCTTCCTTGGTGGAGAGGGACTGGCAAAGCTCCTCCAAAGAAGCAGTGTAGGAGGAGCCCAAGGAGAGCGGGATAAACGCCGAGGAGGAAGAAGATGAGGCCTGAGCCACCTCCTCCTTGAGGGTGATCAACTGCTCCAGCTGCTCCGAGGAGCCCACAGTCGCGTACATCGCCCAATGGACCTCCTTCGATTTCACCAGTGGGTATCGTTTCTCAGGGCGCCCCAGTTGTAGTCAGGCAGTGCGGTCTTCCAGAACCAAAACCGTGAAAGACTTGCAAAGATCGCAGGCCTGCGGATCGTGAGCAAGATCCAAGCAATAAACGCACGTGGAGTACGGGTCGGTCAGACATTTTCTGCCCCCAAGGACACCGACGGAAGCCAGGAGTGGATTTGTCCATCGCAGCTGTGAGGGAAGATGAAGACGTAAGTCTAGAGAATTTTAAAATGATTTTCGGAACTTCCGAATTAGGATCCAGGCCTAAAAATGCAGAGCACCAAGGAAGGACCTGAGCTTCCAAGCGGTAAGGAAGATCTGGCATCATGGGGCGGAGCCGAGGGTTTTACCCACCCCGGTGGGTGACAGGAGCCAGCTTGAAGACCTTCCGGCAAGATTTAAAGCGGCAAGGAACCCGCCACAAAGTGTGGATTGAACAACATATCCACGTCCCTAGAAACATCCATTGTAGCACTCTTATCGAGAATAGGAATATAGTGCCTGTATAAACCCCAAGCACCTAAGGCTATGGGTTCAATCCATGTCATAGACTGCTGCTAGAAGAGTTGCTACCAGAGCTGAAGCTGGCGGGAAAATGAACGGAGATTACCAGGGACCACCCACTTTTATAGGTACAGCCCAGGAAGTGAGGTAGTGTGGGTGGTCCCTGGTATGGAGACTGCTGGAAGAAACTTCCACGCTGAAGTGCCACCTATCGGGAACTCCCAGAAGAAATGACTTACTGCAAGAGACCATTCCGTGGAAGATCTACTGCTACAGGTGAGTAACCTGTTTTTCTAGGATCGTGGATATGTTGTTCATTCACACTCTTTGGCAGACTCCTGGCAGTTCTCCGGGAGGAGGGAGGCAAGGCGCAGACCCCCTACTTAGGAAACAAGAGATTGGAGAACTGAGGCCCCAAAACCAGCATCCCAGTGTGACTCAAGGTCAATGTGGTAGTGGGTGATGAAGGTGTTTGCTGACTTCCAGGTAGCAGCCCGGCAGATTTCCTGGATAGGAATGTCCCTGAAAGCAGCCACCGATGCAGCGGTATGGCAGGTAGAATGAGCGCTTATCCCTCTGGGAGACTCCTTGCCCGCCAACTCATAACACAGACTTATGCATGATGTAATCCATCTTGCAATCATCCGCTTTACTGCAGGTCTGCCAGAAGCGGCTTCAGCGTAGGTGACAAACAGCTGGCGAACCTCTCCCAGAACTTCCGCTGTTCTCTCCTTATAATAGGAGAGAGCACGTCTCAGGTCTAAAGTATGGAGCCTGTATTCGGCCTCTGAGGTGTAGTTAGGGTAGTAAACTGGCAGAGTTAACACCTGGTTAAGGTGCAACTCTGACACCACCTTTGGAAAGACTTTCGTGTGGGGCCGTAGGACAACCTTGTCCCTGTGGAAGACCAGATAAAGGGAGTCCACCGGAAGCGCCTGGAGCTACCCTGTCCTTCTGGCAGACATGATAGCCACCAGGAAGGCCATCTTCCACAAGTGTGACAAGGCACACTTGTACACTGGTTCGAATGGCTTGCCCATGAGCTTTACCAGTACCAGCGAAGATCCCATGGAGGTGGAGGTTCACGCACTGCAGGGGATATGTGATCCAGGCCTTTGAAAAAGCACCCGACCACTGTCTCCTGTGCCGTCGGCTGACCGGCCCGTGCCCGGTAAGCAGAGATGACTGCCAGGTACACCCTAAGGTTCAGTGACCGCAGACCCCCTTTGGAGAGAGACCAAAGGTAGTCAAGAATGTTAGCCACCGGACAGGACAAAGGGTCCAGGCCCTTGCTCTGACACCAAATGGAAAACCTTTTCCATTTAAAGGCGTAACATTTCCTGGTTGATTCCTTTTTGGATGCCTCCACCATGGTGAACACATCCTCGGAAAGACCCAAAGCCTGGAACTCTAGCTGCTCAGGTACCAGGCTGTGAGGTGCAAGGACTGAAGGTCTGGATGGAATACCTTCCCCTCATTGAGAGATATCCGGTCCGGGCACGCTGGAAGCCACTCCGGGGCCTGCAGCTGAGGCGATATGGATACCAGCACTGGCGCGGCCAGTTTGGGGCTATCAGGATCACCTTTGCCTTGTCCCTCCTCACCTTGAGAAGCACTTTGTGGATCAAGGGAAATGGAGGGAAGGCGTAGAGGAGGCATGGGGTCCACGGCCTCAAGAAGCATCCCCCTGCAGCGAGCCCTGCTGAGGGGGGCGGGCATGGAACAGCCTCAGCTTGGTGTTGTCCCTGGAGGCAAACAGGTCCACTATCGGTTTGCCCCAGTTGGAGAACAGGCTGTAAGCTATTTCTGGATGGAGAGACCACTAGTGGGATGTCTGGCCTAAGCGGCTGAGAGCATTCGCCAGATAGTTTGAGGCTCCTGCCACATGGATGGCTAGGAGATCTGCCTCCAAACGGCTGACGAGGGTCCAGATGCGCAGCACCTCTCTGCACAGCAGACGGGAATGCGTGGTATTGTCAGTGTGGAGAGCATCCCATATATTCTGGGTTACAGTGGTCAGCTGGTTGAAATGACCGTGGTGCCGAGTCCACTGGGTGGCCAGCTCCCACTGAAGGGGACGCATGTGCAACCGGGCCCAACGGACCACTGAGGTGCACGCCACCATGTAACCCAGAAGGCGCAGAACGTCCCGGACAGGGCGCAATTGCTCAACCAAAATGATTGGGCAAAGGAGGACAGACCCTCCGCCCTGTCCGCCGGGAACCAAGCTCTGGCTGGACAAGAGTCAAGCTCTGCCCCAATGAAGCCCATCACCTGGGAAGGCACAAGTTCTGACTTGGCCTCGTTGATCAGGAGGCCAAGTTGGGAGCAGGTCTGGAGGGCCAGGTCCCTGGACCTCTCCACCTCCTGTTGGGTGGAACCTGCTAGAAGCCAATCGTCAAGGTAGGGATAAATCCTGCCCCCCCACCCCAGGGAGATGGGCTGCCACCACTGCAATGCACTTGGTGAAGACCCGTGGGGCCGATGGATGACAGACTGAACGGCATGGCTCAGAACTCGTACAGGGTCCCTTTAATTCAGAAGCGAAGGAACCGCTGATGAGACAGATGGATTGGGACCTGAAAGAACGCATCCTGCAGATACAGTGAACAGAACCACATGTTTCGCTACAAGGATGGTATGATCTGGGACAGAGTGACCATCTGAAAGGTGCGTGACCTGAGATATTGATTCAGGCCGTGCAGACCTTGAATGGGGTGCCAGCCCCGTCCACTTGGGCACCAGGAAGTACCTGGAGACAAAGCCTGGGTCTGCTGGAGGATCTGCCACTGGAGCTACTGCCTCCTTGAGGAGGAGCTGAGCGATGTAGTCTTGGACAGCCAACTGAGTCTAGGCAGATACTCTTTCCACCAGTGGGGCGCAGGCTTGGCTTGGAGGGTACTGCTCGAATTCCAGAAGCAGTCCCTGACCGACCACTTTCAGAACCCACCTGTCCGAAGTGACAGTGGACCAGGCGGAACGGAATTGGTGGAGCCGGCTCTCAACAGGAGGACACAGAGCTGTCGTGACGGGAGACCGGGAGGCAGCCCCCGCCCTGTCACTGAGCAGGCTTGAAGAAGGATGATCCAGGACCTGAACCTCGCCTCCTTTACGGGCCTGGGAGGGCCCGGGCTTGGGCCAGGGGTGCCAAGCTTGAGCCTGCTGCTGTTGCTGATGCTGCTGTCCTGCTTGAAAAAAGGGCTGCTGTGCCGCAGGGGAAGAGTGCCAAAAAGGTTCTTTTTCTTCTGCTGGTTCTTGCCCGAAGAACCCCTGGCAGAAGTAGTGTGCAAGGTGGCATTGCACTGTTCAATGCAGTGAAGATGACCAGCCACACCTGGGCCGAATAGGTCGGTGCCCAGGAAAGGCACATCAGCTAGTTTGTGCTGAGTATCCGCCGGGAAGAAGAAGAGTCTCAGCCAAGCCCTGCGACGAGAGGCAACTGCGGCTGCCATCGAACGGGCACAAGAATTCCCAATGTTCAGTGCTGTCTGAAGCTGCTGTTTGGCAACTGCTCGACCCTGATCCCGGACCTGCTTGACCGTGATCTGCATATCCACGGGGAGATGTGGGAGGATTTCATCCAAAGACCCCAAGAGAGCGTGGGAGAAGTGCGTCATGATGACGGCTGAACTTTCCTGACGAAGACCCAAGAAAGAAGCCACACAGACCTTCCTGGCCAAATGGTCCAAGAGCTTGGACTCTTTCTCAGGAGATCGGTCAGTGATGGCAGAACTGCCAGGATGCCTGAACACAGAGGCAGTCACCAGGCTCTGAGCCGAAGGGTGCTCTGTGAACTCCGCAAGTGACCCCATGGGCACTGCATACTTGCAGGCCATGCGGGCAGAGGGTACTGGACAAGAGACAGGGCGCTGCCAGAGTTCTAAGGCCGGACCAACAACGGCCTCTGCCACAGGAAAAGCCTCCGTCGGGGTTTCCCCTCTCTTGAGGATGTCCGTGAGAGGGTACTCTGCCTTTTTCTGGATTGGCTTCAGGAGCATCCCTGACGAATGAGCTTCCTCCATCTCTAACCCACTGGCCAATTTGTCATCCCCGGGATCAGAATGCAGACCGGTCACATCCGAATCCGAGGAATCTGGGCACAATGGTCAACTGCCCAGGTCACCCTTGACCCGCCGAGGCCATGACGGGGTGACAGTGACCAAAACATGCCGGGGAAGCCCTGTGTCTGGCCTATCTTCTTTAGAAGGAACCCCTCCCACAGGCTGCTTGGGCGGTGGTTCCACCACTATCGGTGGAGAGACCGGTTTAGGCCAAACCGGAGGTTTCACCGGCTCTGCGAGCAGGGGAACCGACTTGATCCGGGGTGGAAGCTGGGGTCGGCTTGTGCCAGGTCAAAATCAGCTGCTGCCACATGAGGTCCTCGTAGTAGACGTTGTTTCCGCCGAAGCCTCTCTTCATCCAAGGAGGACGAAGACGACCAATGGCGTCGCCTCTTTTTAGAGTGTTTGTGGCTCTTCCTCAGCCTTTCGGTCGAGGGGGTCCGGGACCTCGATCGAGAATGGACAGGCTGACTCGGTCGCTTGGTAGACACCGGCGGGACCAGTGGTTTCCCAGGGTTGGGGACCACTTCCTCAATGGGAGTTCCAGCAAGCTAGATCTCCTCATCGGGGAAAGTAAGAACCGGAGTTCTATTGAGGGAAGCATTGACCGGAGTCGGCGACAATGGGTCGATGACAAATTCCACATTGTCTATCGACACTTCGGTCGAATGGCCAGATGGCAAAGCCGAGAAGCCCGCGGCCAAAGAGGCAATTTCTACTGAAGTCGAGACTGCAGGTTCCTGGGACCAAGATCTCTCTCGATCCCAAGAGTGTCTCCGTCAGGTCCTGGGTCCTTTTCCCACTTACAGGACCGAGAGGAGTGCTTGCCCACAGGACTCTTCCCCCTTGGTCAGGAGAGACTGGCACAGCTCTCAGGAGGAGCCCAAGAAGGTGGAGCCCAAGTTGAGTGGAACAAAGAAGCTCAGAGTAGTTGCTGCAGCCTGAGCCGCTTCCTCCTCGAATGCTTGCATTCGTTCCAATTGCTCGGCGGATCCCAGAGTCACGGAAACCACCCACCAAGCCTCCTTACATTTCACCAGAGAGTTCTGTTTCTCCAGCCTCCCCAACTTCAGGCGTGCGAGGAGGTCATTAGGATGAAAAGTGAGATGAAGATCGCACCTCGAAATGTCATGGTCGACACCGAGAGAGTAGACGTACGTGGTGTGGTGAACGCTGCGCGACATCTTCTGGCCGGAGGGACACCGGCAAAATCCGGGGAAGACTTGTCTTCCATAATCGAATGTAGAGAGTTGCGATCGCTAATGCGAACTAGTCGGATTTTTGGAATAATCTAAGGTTTTGAAGTCAGGGCCTACAAAATGCGTGAGCACAAGGGAGGCAACCTGAATCTTCCAGCGGAAAGGAAGATCTGGCATCATGGGGTGGAGACGATGGTTATACCACCCGGGTCAGTGGGAGGAGCCAGCTTGAAGACTTCCGGTAAGATTTAAAGTGGAAGGGGACAAGTCAAAGAGTGTGGATGAACAACATATAAACAATCCTAGAACCAGTGTTCCTTTCTGCCTAAGAAGGCCCTGTTTTTCTGAAGTGAGAAAATCTGACTGCGAGGCAGACAGGTTGTGCTGTCTTGGGTGGAAGGTCTGCAAAACTGAGAGAATAACCCTCCTGAACAATACTGAGGACCCACTTGTCTGAGGCGACAACTTCCATTGGGTATAAAACTGATTCGGACAACCTCCCACTGCCTCCGAAGCATCCCCCTTGGGTAGTTGAGGTGGGATTTCGGCTGGACTTTCAGAGGGTGGAACTGGGCCCTGTGCCTTTTGCTGCATTTTCTTTCACAGTTGAGGAGTCAGATTTCTGTTAAAGGCTCCTTGGCCTCTACCTTAAAAGGACTGCCTGTTGCAGAACTGTAGACGGTTCCCGACCCTCTGTGGGGCAGAAGGAGCCGGCTTGACTGTTTTAATGGCAGGCTGGTCTTCTGAGCAGCCTCTAGTGCTTGTTCAAACTGAGGGCCAAACAGATAAGCACCATCAAAGGAGACATTGATAACCTGCTGCTGAGCATCAGGTGAAAACCCCAAAGTTCTTAGACAGGAGTGTCGCCTGATGCAGATTCCAGTGGCAGCTATCCTGGATGCAGTGTCATAGGCATCCATAGAAGTCTTCAGCTGATGATTATTGGATTCAATGCCTCTGGTAACTATCTGCAGAAGCTCCATGGCAGTGTCAGACTCCAGGAGGTTCTCGACCAGAGAGTTAAGGGAATTCCACAGAATATATTCGTACTGGAAGAAATGCCCCTGATAACTGGCATTACGCATGCCCAAGGTTGTTGCAGCGAAAGCCCGTTTTCCCAAGGTATTAATTTTATGAGACTCCTTATTGATAGGACATGCTAAAGCTTCCTGATGGAGAACAGCTTTGTCATTTTCTGCCAGCACAACCAAAGCATCTGTGATAGGTTGCGAGGCCAAGAAGGGTCTCCTTTTTCAGGGGGCACATTTCTATTTATGGATTGGCCACAGAAGGAATCAGAGCCGAACTCTCCCACACTGCCTGTGACACAGTCTCAAGGGAGGGAGGTATAGGTGGCATAAGGCTCACTGGAACGTTGGGAATATGAAGGAACTTGAGGCGCAAAAGCTTGCCTGGGTCCACGGGCAAAGTCTACAGAGCCAGCGTTGAATTCATGTTCTTGAGGAGGGACTGGAAGGAAGATCCTCGATGGGGGTTTCCACTGGACCAGAGGGTTTCCCATCTGACCCTAATAATGAGTCATCCAGCCCGTTGTCAGACAAAATTAAGCCGGGATCACTCATCAAGTTCCACCTCTACCCCAGAGAAATCCAGAGTCAGCCCTGCCAGGCCTAAGCCCAGCCCAGGCAAGGAGTAAATGGGCAATACCGGAACTGCTACTGGCGTGGAAGACCCTGGCACTGTATGCGGCACTGAGGGACGTGGCGCCGTGCACTGCGCCAAAGGACCCGGCACCGCATGTGGCACCGAAGACCATGGTACCACACACAGCACCGAAGAACCTGGTGCCAGCTGTGCCACCGAGGACCTCCCTGCCGCCAGAGACTCAAAAAAGTGCCAGACCTAGAGAAAGAGGAAGAAGGAAGTACCTGTGCTAGCCCTGTGGGGAAGAAAAATAAGGGAGAGGGGCACGTGGAACTGGCATCGGAAGCGTCGATAACGGTGAAGGAAGAAATTCCGTCGCCAGCACTGACTGCCCTCCCTGTCCCACAGACCAGCGGCACCAAGACTCGAAGGCCCCGGGACAGAGTCTCCCGGCAAGGGCAACCGAGACAGACACTGCACCCACTGCTCCAGAAGAGCAGCTCAGTGGTGAAACTGACCAAAAGAAACCCCACAAGAGGACAGAAAAAGGTTCCGGTGTTGAGATGCCAGGCTGCCGAGAATGGAGACCCTAGAGGGGTCGGGGTGCGTCTACCACTCTCTGCTACTGAGGACTCCCTAGTAGACCTACCAGAGGGGGAACCTGAGTGGTACCGTCTCTTCTTCTTCTGACAGGAAGGAGAAGAGCTTGGGGTCAAGTGACGCTGGGTCTCCAACTGAGATCGGGAAAAGGCCTGCTTCTTTTTGTGCTTACGGGAGGACTATTCTTCCCCCCAAGCACCAGACCATCTGTGGTCTGACCCTGCCTCCGGAGAGGAAAGCAGACCAGACACAGCCCCATTGCTAGAACAACTTTCAAGCGAAATCTCCCTGCTGTCACAGATACCGTCCATGGTCGACTCAGTCTATGGCAGGCTGAGAGAATTTCTTTCTTTAAACTATTTTTTTTGTTTGTTCAATAACAATAAGTTAACACTAGAAACTACTAATACTAATCAAATATTGAATGATTATAACTGCTGTTGTACAGACGTGAAGATCTGACTCCCGGTGGGCGAGCGTCTTCATTACTGAAGCGCACTCGATGGCAGGGAAAAAAGGAACTGTGGCGGTTGGAGGGTCAATGCTGAGATAGCCTACACAGGCACAGTCCTACCTCAGCGCCGACCCCCCTGAAAATTTTTATCTCCCGTTGGGTCCTAGTGTCTTTGGCATAGTCCCCAACAGTATGAATGAATGGTGAAGATTCTAATTCCAGGAAGATCATTGATGGTGGTGCCTCCCAGTCAAGTGAGACTAAAAGCGTGAGTGGCGCCTGGACCACGACCGTTGACCCCTGGGCTGATGTCGAGGTGAAGCCACCGGAGGGCTGGTACAGTCCACATGTCAAGGTGCATACACAGGCACCAGCTAAAGCGACATGACCACTGGAGGAGGCTGATCCTGAGTAGAGCCAGCTGGCGACATAAACTGGTCCACTTCTTCCTGGGCGAGGAAAGGGAAAACCAGGATCTTGGAGATTGACTCTTCATCAATCCCTTCTGACAACTGGTCGACAAGGTAGAGAAATATTTTGACCACTTGATCGGCTGGAGTCGAGGTCAACAAAAGCCTGATGGGAGCACCGTGGAGCTGTCAACCAAGCTCTCGACTACATTCAGCTCAACTGGTGTTGAGCGCTTCACAAGCATTGAGTGATTGGGGGAGTCGAGAGAACGGGAGAACTGGGATCTCCCCGATCTCACAACTGGTGCCAGCGACATCTGTGCTTCTTACTGTGGCAGACGGGACTCTCCCCATAGGCATGGAGAGTCCGAAACATCTCCCAAAAATGTTCAGTGAAGAATGCTCAGACAATGGCCACAGCTGGGAGCAGTGCCAAGGCTGAAGAGGTGCCCACTGTGGTAGCCACTGCCACTTCTTCCATGGCTGCAAGCTGAGCAGCTGTCCCGCTGTAAACCAGGCCGATCTGTGACCATTCCGCCGGAGCTTCAAATCCCTGTCAGCCAGCTGGTCGAGAGGTACGTGGCCCACGCAATCCTTCAAAGAAGAAGGGAGCATCACCTGACAAAGGCCACAACCAGCAACATCGTGTGCAGCACCTAAACAGTAGAGGTAAGACATGTGTGTCCATTTTTGACATCTACTGTCTGCATGTGACACGGAACCTGAAACCGCCAACTGGTGTTGGTTCCTTGGAATCAATCTTCTGTTGATGAGGCAAAGCAAAGGAGAGAAGTAGCAGTCGAGCAACAATCACGAGTTTTGAAAGTAACTGAGAAAATCGCCAATGGCACTCTTGATAACCTATAACGCTGCAGAGCTGTGAAGAAAGAGGCCAGAAACTTCCTGCAGAAAGGAAGATTTGATGTCATGGTGTGGGGCCAGAGTATATATTGGCCAGGTGGTGAGTGGAGCTTAGCTTGAAGATATTCCGATGACTCAGCAATTCCAGTGTAACCGCCTATGTGTGGATAGTGAACTATAGCCACGCCTTTGGAATGAGGACTTTTTCAGACCCTTTTTCTTCTTCTTCTTGGACTTCATCATCACAACAAAAAGAAAGGCAACGCCGGGAAACACAAAACTTATCGGCAGCGGCGCTGAAGAAATTTTGACAACACTCCAACTGAGGTGCTGTTGCTCTCACGGTGTGCACTCAATGGTGGGAAGAACAGAACTTGGGGTGCACGAGGGATCCAACACCTCTTACTGGCTAGTATAAAGCACCATGTCGGTATGTGCTGCACACGAGTGCTGTCAGTAGCCAATGTTGGCTCCCTTCCGAAAAGAAAAAAGCTTCCATGAGGTTCTAGTGCCTCCAGCCCTAGACCCATATGTATGAATCAATGGTAACAATCAATTCTTGGAAGATCTAGGCACCGTACTCCAGGTGTGGCCCTACGAGTGACCCATACAGCGGTAACAGTACCTCTCACTTTCTACTGTTGAACCCTCTCCCAATGCACCCTAGCATCCTGTTAGCTTTGCTGAAGTCCTTGTTACACTTGCTGATTTGTTTAAGGCAGTCAATGGCGACTCCTAGGTCACTTTCCTCTGATGTTGTGCCCAGCTGAACCCCTCCCATTTAAGGGGCATCATTTAAAACCTCATCCAAATTACAAGACTGGCTTGCCTACCGGCAACTGCGAAATCAGTGCAAAAAAGCTACCCACTCAGCCAAAATCTCCTTCTGCAAGGAGAAACTCCTAGCCTCTGCTTGCAACCCATGTAGTTTCTGGGGGCACATAAAAGGGCTCCTGTGAGCTCCTTCTAATGCCTCGCAAAAGGATATATCATAAATGGTGTACACTGTAACAAACAACTCATCATAGCAGATGCCTTCAATGCCCTGTTCACAGATCTCTCCTCTTCCTCTGCCTGCTTTACTGTAGCCCAGGACAGTGTTCAGACCTCCCTCACTTCAACCCACTCCATTTTCTACCTGAAAACTGTCACCAGAAAAGAAGTCCGCAAACTCCTCAACTCACCCCAGTGCTGGTCCAGGGCAGGACAATCTTGAGCCTAAATTGCTCAGGCTAGGGTCCCAGGCTCTCTCCCTTCCTACTACCAATATTTTCAAGCTCTACCATAGCTCTGGGTTCAGGGCTCCAGATAAGGGGAGTACCGATCTGTTTTACTGACCTCATCTTAGGAAATAATCTTCAGAAAATGTCTTTATAACACAACTGGTGATTCAAAAGGAGCTGTTTTTTCCAGATTTACAGCACTCATATGCATCCCAATGTTGCTTTACTTATATTTTAAAACTGGCAAATAAATTACTACCTGCCAATATTATCTGGAGCATTGCTCTGGTGTAAGTCACCAAGGTAGTCCCTATCCCCAAAGAGTGTGACCTCAAAAAATATTTCACAATATCGACCTATCCTTATCAGGAGGGATGTAGATAGAGTGGAGAGGATCCAGAGGAGGGCAACGAAAATGGTGTGAGGACTCAGTCATTTGACATATGAAGCAAGGCTGAAAGACTTCACATGTATACCCTGGAGCAAAGGAGGGAAAAGGGGGACATGATATAGACCTTTAAGTACCAAATAGGCATAAACAAGGTCCTGGACACAAGTACTTTCCGGAAAATCAGGTTACTCACCTGTAACAGTAATTCTAGGAGTCGTATATGTTGTACATCCACACTTGTTGGCATGTCCTTTCCCTTTATGAATCTTGACAGAAGGTCTGAAAGCTGGCTCCTCCCACTCACCTAGGTGGTATATCCCTTGGGTTTGCCCCCTGACACCAGATCTTGCCCGCTGGAAGCAGAGGGTTGAGCTTCGAAGCCGGTGAGGTCAGGTGGGTTTGTGTGGATGAACAACATATACCACTCCTAGAACTACTGTTACAGGGGAGTAACCTGTTTTTCTAGGATCATGAATATGTTGCTCTATCCACACTTGCTGGCAAACTCCTAGCAGTTCTCTGGGAGGAGGGAGGCAAGGTGCACACCCCCTACTTAGGAAACAAAGATTGGAGAAATAAGGCCCCAAAACCAGCATCCTGGCGTGACTCTAGGTCGATGTGGTAGTGAGAAATGAAGATGTCCAGGAAGCAGCCTTGCAGATACCCTGGATAGGAAAGCCCCTAGGTTCCTTGCCCGCCAACCCGGTAGCAGAGATCAATGCAGGATGTTATCTATCTGCCAATCGTCCGCTTTGCTGCAGTTCTGCCAGGTGCGGCTTCAGCATAGGTGACAAACAACTGGCAAACCTCTCCACGTATTCCAGCCGTGAGCTCTTTGTAATAAGAGAGTGCCTCATCTCAGGTCCAAGGTTTGGAGCCTGTACTCGGCCTCCGAGGTGTAACTGGGGTGGTACACCAGCAGAGTCAACACCTGGTTAAGGTGAAACTCCGACACCACCTTCAGAAGGAATTTCTGTGGGGGTGCAGGACAACCTTGTCCCTGTGGAAGACCAGGTAAGGAGACTCGACCGAGAGCGCGCCTGTAGCTCCCCAGTCCTTCTAGATGACGTGATAGCCACCAGGAAAGCAGTTTTCCATGACAGATGAGACATCTCACACCTGTGCATTGGTTTGAATGGCTTGCCCATGAGCTTTGCCAAGACAGCAGTAGATCCCACGGGGGTCACCACCGGAGGAAAATGTGGTCAAGGCCTTTAAAGAAACACCAAACTACTTTCTCCTGAGCCACCGTCTGCTGATCGGCCTGCGCCTGATAAGCAGAAAAGGCCACCAGGTGCACCCTAATGGTCGTTGACCGAAGATTCCCTTTGGAGAGAGAGACCAAAGGTAGTTGAAGAAGCTAGCCACCGGACAGGACAAAGGGTCCAGGCCCTTGCCCTGAGATCAAATGGAAAATCTTTTCCATTTGAAGGCATAGCATCTCCTGATTGACTCCACAACAGTGAGTACATATTCGAAGAGACCTAAAGCCTGGAACTCTAGCCACTAAGAAACAAGGCTGTCAGGTGCAGGGATTCAAGGCCCAGATGGAACACCCTCCCCTGATTGATCGAGAGCAGGTCTGAGCGTGCTGGAAGACGCTTCAGTGGCCTAGTGCTGGTGCTGAGATCTGGATACCAGAACTGGTGAGGCCAGTCTGGCGATACCAGGATCACTTGCGCCTCATCCCTCTCAACCTTAAGGATTACCTTGTGAACCATAGTAAGTGGAGGGAAGGCATAGAAGACGCCTGGGGTCCACAGCCTTGAGAAGGCATCCCCTGCAGCAAGCCCTGCTGAGGGGGCATAAAACAGCCTCAGCTTTGTGTTCTCCCTGGAGGCAAACAGGTCTACCTGAGGTTTGCCCCAGTGAGAGAACAGACTGTACTACCTCCGGGTAAAGAGACAACTCGTAGAACGCCTCGCTCACACGGCTGAAGGCATCTGCCAGTTGATTCGAGGCTCCTGCCACATGGATGGCTAGGAAATCTGCCTCCAGTCAGCTCACGAGGGTCCAGATACGGAGCGCTTCCTTGCACAGATGCCGGGAGTGTGTGCCGCCCTGCTCGTTGAGACAGTACATGGTCATGGTATTGTCAGTCTGGACCTGCACCACTGGACCCCGAAGAAACGGAGCAAATGCAGTCAGTGCCAGCCGAACTGCTCGGAGCTCCAGCAGGTTGATATGACATCAGGATTCCTCAGGGGCCCAGAGCCTGTGGACTCTGTGATTCTTCATGTGGGCACCCCAGCCTGTGAGAGAGATAGGTCATCAGAATGACCGATGGCTCAGGATGGACAAATGGGATTCCTTTCTGCAGGTGTTCTAGGATGGTCCACCACTGGACAGCGTCCTATATCTTCTGGGTCACAGTGCCCATGTCGCTGAGTCCACTAGCTGGCCAGTGCCCACTGAAGTGGAAGCATATGCCACAGGGCCCATCGGACCACGGTGGTGCAGGCCGCCATGTACCCCAGAAGGCGCAAGAAGTCCTGGGCAGGACGCAAGTGCCCAACCAGACATGATCGGGCAAAGGAGGAGGGAACCTCCGCCCTGTCCGTCGGGAGCCTGGCTCTGGCTCAGCAACAGTCAAGCTCTGCCCCGATGAAGCAGATCACCTGCAAAGGTACGAGTTTCGACTTGGTCTCGTTGACCAGGGGACAAAGTTCGATGCAGGTCTGGAGAGCCAAATCCCTAGACTTCTCCATCTCCTGTCTGGAGGGACCCGCTATGAGCCAGTCGTCGAGATGGGGTACACTCTGACCACCACCCCCACTAACGCTGAAGGTGGGCCACCACCACTACAATGCATTTGGTGAAGACCCAAGGAGGCCGATGACAGGCCGAACAGCATAGCTTGGAACTCAAAGAGGACTCCCTCTGCTCAGAAACGGAGGAACCTTTAGTGAGACGGACGGATCGGAACGTGAAATAAATGCACCCTGGAGATCCAGTGAGCAGAACCACATGTTCTGCTCGAGAGATGGTATGATCTGAGACAGAGTTACCATCCTGAACGTGCGGGACCTGAGAAATTGGTTCAGGTCGTGCAGATCTAGAATGTGGCACCAACTCCTCGTCCATTTTGGGACCAGGAAGTACCTGGAAATGAACCCTGGGCTGATGGGGGATCCGTGACTCTGGCCACTACCTCCTCGCAGAGGAGTTGGGCGATGTTGTCTCAGACAGCCGACTGAGTGTGCATGGACACCATCTCCTCCTGTGCAGCGCGGGCTCGGCTTGGTGGGTACTGCTCGAATTCCAGAGGTAGTCCCCGGCTGACTACTTCCAAAACCCACGTCCGTTATAACAGCGGATCAGGCGGAAAGCAAGAAGCGGAGCTTGCCCCCTACGGGAGGACCCACAGCTGGTATGACGGATATGGGGTTGGTAACCCCCATCCTGTCACTGTGCAGGCTTGGAGGAGGAAGATCCGGTTTGGGGACCACCGGGAAACTTTCCTCCAGGTTTATGGGCTGCCGGGGGCCTGGACTTGGGCTGAGGGTGCCAAGGTTGAGCCTGCTGCTGCTGTTGCCCCGACTGAAAATGGAGCTGCTTGGCCACAGAAGCAGAAGGCCGAAAAGGCTTCTCTTCTGCTTTTTGGAACCCAGGGATTCCTTCCGAGCAGAAGTCACAGAGTCCAAGATGGCATTGGACTTCTCTATGTGCTGGAGGTGACCATCCACACCTGGGCCGAAAAGGTTGGTACACAGGAAAGAAATGTCAGTCGATTTGTGCTGAGCATCCACCGTGAAAGTGGAGATCCCCAGACAGGCCCTGTGGCATATGGCAACCGCGGGTGCCACCGAGCAGGCGCAGGAGTCCCCTATGTCCAGAGCAGTGTGGAGTTGCTGCTTCGCAACCTCCTGGCCCTGGTCGCGGACCTGCTTGACCATGGTCTGGAGGTCTGCAGGGAGGTGAAGAAGGACCTCATCCACAGAGCTCAGGAGGGCGTGGGAAAAATGCTCCATGATGACAGCCGAGTCTGCCTGACGAAGGCCAAGTGAAGAGGCAGCACATACTTTCCGGGTCGAATGCTCCAATTTCTTGGACTCTTTGTCCGGGGGTCTATCGGAGTCTCACGAATTTCCTGAGTGCCTGAACACAGATTTGGTCACCAATCCCTCGGCCGAGGGGTGCTCTGTGAATCTCGAAAGGGAGCCGATGGGGACCGCGTACTTGCGGGCCATTCGGGCTGAGGGCACAGGGCAGGAGGTAGAGTGCTGCCACAGCTCCAAGGCTGGACCAACAATGGCCTCAGCCACTGGGAAGGCCTCTGTCGGAGAAGCCCCTCATTTAAGGATATCCGTGAGAGGGCATTTGGCCCATTTCTGAACGGGTTCCAAGGGCATCCCTGTGGATGCAGAGATGAAACGGAGGATACCCATGAAGGAAGTGGGGCCCTCCTCCGTCTAAAGACTCCCTACAGATTCGCTGTCCAAGGGACGAGAATGCTGGTCAGAGTCCTCGGACTCTGGATCAGCTGGCCACCCGAGTCGGCTTCCACCCGCCTAGGACGGTCGGGAGTGAGGGTGATAGCCTGTGTGGAAGGCCCGTAATGGGCCGAGACTCCCTGGCAGGAACCCCAGAGGCAGGCTGTTTAGGTGGCAGTTCCACCTGAATTGGTGGAGAAGCTGGTTTCAGCCGAGCCTAGAGGGTCTTGACCAGCTCCACAGGTGGACAGACGGTGTGGACCGGCTCCTGAGGAGTCGGCGTCAGCCTGGAGGGTGACAGCCAAGTAATGGCCACAGAAGAAGCCGGAGTCTACTTCTGGCCAGTCAATCAGCTGCTGCCACATCAAATCCTTGTAGTGCTGATGCAGCCTGCGTTGAAGCCTCTCCTCTTCCGAGCAGAACGAGAAAGAATGGTGGCGGCGCTGCTTTTGGAGCACTTATACGCCTTCTTCAGCCTGTCTGTCGAAGGGGTCCGAGAACTCAACTTAGACGGGTGGGGGGACCGACGGGGTCATTTGGAAGGAGCCAGGGAAAACTGCGGCTCTTCCAGGTCAGGTACCGGGACCGTGAAGAAGTTCCCAACAGGCTGGGTCTCCTCCTCAGTGGGTCCAGGCAGGACCAGGGTCCTGAATTAGGAGTTCTTGGCCTCATCCAGTGATGACAGGGTTGATTATAATTTCGACCAGCTCGTCGTCCCGCATCTTGGCTGGCTGGCCTGACGGAGGTACCAAGAAGCCAGCGGCTGAGGCTGCAACCTCGACCGTAGTTGAGAAAGATTCTTGGGACTAAGATCTCTCACGATTCCAAGAATGTTGTTGGCGAGACAAACTTTCTTTTTGCTCTTTGAAGAAAGAGACGTGTGCGCCCGAAGGACCCTCTCACTTGGTGGGGAAGGACTGACACATCTCCTTAAAGGAGTCTGAGAAGGTGGAGCCCAGATTTAGCAGGACAAAGACCGACAGAGAAGAGGACCAATTAGTGGCCTGTGCCGCCTCCTCTTCGAAGGCCTTCATCTGCTCCAGCTGCTCAGCAGACCCTGCAGCCAAAGAGATTGCCTAACAGGCCGCTTTGGATTTGACCAGCACGTTCTGTTTTTCTGGTATGCCCAACTGCAGTTGTGCAAGATGATTGTCCAAAACGTTGGGAAGGAACGAGAGACACATTTCGCATGCCTGGGTGTCGTGATCATGAACCAGGCAATAAACGCACGAGGCATGTGGGTCAGTCCGAGACATCTTTTGCCCGCATGGGCAGCGGCGGAACCCAGGCGAAATCATGAAGTAATCTGGAGAAACTTGAATGAGTTTTAGTTTTGGTAAATCTGGAAATTTGTTCGCCTGGGCCTACAGTAACGCGTCAGTGATAAGGAGGGAACCTGAATCTTCCAGCGGAAAGGAAGATCTGGCATCAAGGGATGGAGCCGAGGGATATACCACCAGGGTGGGTGGGAGAAGCCAGCTTTCAGACCTTCCAGCAAGATTCTTAAAGGGAAAGAAGGCAGTAAGGAGGGCTGGGGGGATACTGGGATGCATATGTAGAGGCATCACCAGTAGAAAACAAGAAGTTGTTGGCCCCCTGTCCAGACAGTTGGTAAGACCACATCTGGAGTACTGTGTACAGTTCTGGAGACCCCATCTCCGAAAAGACATAGACAGGGTGGAGGCTGTCCAGAGGAGGGCAACCAAAATGGTGCAGAGTCTACACCAGAAGACATATGAAGAAAGACTAAAGGAGCTTAAGATGTATAGCCTCGAGGAAAGGAGGGAGAGGGGGGACATGATAGAAACTTTCAAATACCTCAAGGGAATCAACAAAGTCCAAGAGGTAGCATCTTTCAAAAAGATGTGCAAGAACAAGGGGGCATAATTTGAAGATAGAGGGGGGACGGCTCAGAGGTAACGTGAGGACGTATTTCTTCACAGAGAATGTTGTAGATGCATAGAACAGCCTTCCTGAGGAGGTCATAGAGTCAAAAATAGTGGGGGAATTCAAGAATGCATGGGACAGACATAAGGCAATTCTAGTTGGGGGGTAGGAGGAAGTAGGCTGTTGGTTAACTAGGATCTGCAGCTTATCCGTTGGGTAGGGAAATAGGCAGACTAGGTGGGCCAAGCGGTCCTTATCTGCCGTCAAATTCTATGTTTCTATGACATGCCAACAAATGTGGATAGAACAACATATCCACGATCCTAGAATAAGAGGCTCAAGGGCAAGGGGTCTTGACATGAAGCTAGAAGGGGAAGATTCAAGGGAAACATTAGGAAACACTGCTTCACAGAAAGGGTAGTGGATGGGTGGAATGCACTCCCTGAGGAAGTGGTGGGTGCCAAAACAGTGATGGGATTCAAGGTTGCTTGGGATAGGTGAAAGGGAAATCTGGAGAGGGGGTAGGGGTGAAATTACCCAGATCACACAGTCCCTGGATAAACATGGAGCTATAACACTTGGGCAGACCTGGTGGGCCTGGAGGTCCTTATCTGCCAACAACTTCCATCTTTCTATTGCCCTTCTGCCTGTCCTCAGCAAGCTGCTTGAAAAGGTGGTAGCCTCTCAGCTAAAGGACCACCTACAAACCCATTGCCTCCTTACTCCATGCATGGTTTCCGCAAAGAACACAGTACCACACCTGCCCTCATTAAGATTACTCACATCATCATATCTGCTATGGACAAAGGAGCTCTCACTGGAGTCATCTTCATTGATTTGTCCAAGGCATCCGACCTTACTGATCATGCCCTTCTGCCCCGAAAACTGACATTAGTGTCTTCCCCCATGACAATGCCTGATTTACCAACTACTTGTTAGACAGGCACCAATTTTTCAAATTTGTTGATGCCTTTTCCAGCCAGCTGCCGATTACGCGAAGTGTCCCCCAGGGATCTATCCTAGGCCCATTTCTCTTCTGAATTTTCATAAATAACCTCCCCTCTGTCTCAACCTCCTGTTCTGTCATAATGTACTCTGATGATATCACCTTATACCACAGCGCCCAGAGCCTCCAACTTACTAATGCCCAAGTTACCAAGGACTTCACTCTGTGCCACTAAGTTTTCCCCCTAGTCCCCCCCGAGCCACCATATAATCCCTGATCTTGGCTCAGGTGCCATGGCTCTTACCTTGGCCTGCCTCTTGCCCTGTCATCCCTCCCCCCAATTTCTGAACCTAAGATAGTACCTAGCAATGCCTCTAATGCTATGATTCTTGAGCATAATGTTGTATATAACGTAATGCAGTATGCTCACTATGTACATGAACTGTGCCTGTCTTAAACACCTGTATTCGGTTGTCTGCTATATGTACTGTATTTTCACTGTATTTGACGTGGAGCCTTTGTAAAGGAGTCTTTGACTCAAAGGATTGTAATTCTGAACAACCAAATAAATAAATATCCAAAACTGGCTTGTGGCCAACAACCTAGTTCTCAATGCCTCAAAAACACAAGCAATATTATTTTGGTTCCAGGGATCACTGATCTTCCTGCTTTCACCCCATGGCCATCAGATGTGCAGACTGTTTTCCTCTCTCCATGGTCGAAGAATTTAAGAACTTGCATGTTACCCGTGACCCTGCATTGGATTTCCTACCTACACATCTCAAACCTATGCAAATCCATTAACTCACGAGTTGGTCTGTGTCACTGAGGCACAGGTCAGAAAGCATAGGAAAAACCAGGGGCAGTTGTAGAATTCACAAAAAGTGTTTATTATTAGTACTAGCAGTAACAAAAAAATGTGTTCAGTATAACTATTTACAAAAGCAAAATAAACAGAGAAGATCCATCTCAGTTTTCCTTCAATCTCTGTGTGTCTGTGTCTCTCTCTTGCAAGAAACTGCAGCTCTGTTTTATGTCCTTGCAACCTCCCTCCTTAACAAGCATCCTGTTTTTTTCTAAAATGTTCTTGTGTCAGGCAGGTGCAGCAAGAACACAATGTCCCAGAACTAAGTCCCATTCTCCACAGCTCTTCTGAAAAAGGAATTAAAAACTGCTCTCAGGTTAACCCCTTGAGTTCCTAATAGCTTTCTGCACTCATCTCAAACTATAATTATATACATTTCAACAGTAACACTATATAATTTCTAAACAAAGGGATCCCAATATCAGTTACATTTCCACATAATGATCGGCATATACTTTATGCCAGCAGATATGCAAGAGAGGAAGAGTCAGACACAGCAAGGGAAGACAGAGACAGTGAGAGGCAAAGAACTGCGAGACTGTCGGGGTGATCAAATCCTAGGTCTCACAGGAAAATCTGGCTGCGCAACCAGACAGAAAAGGACAGAATAGAACAGATCTTTGCATTTAAACTTTCCATAACAAATGGGACAGGGTCCTGTTCAACCCTGTCACATACCCCTCCCTCCTTAAGAGGGGGATCTGTTTTATCAAACAGGTTTCCAAAACTTTCTATTAATTCTGTACTTATATTAGCTTCTAACTTTCACAAATTAAGCACATGTGCAGTATCATTTTTTCTATAACAGTACAGCAAACAGTAAAGTTTAAATTCATACATTCGTTTTTCAACCTTCAAAACTCTCAATTCCTGATCCCGATCTTGACAGAAAATCAGCATTGCTATGCTCCTTACCAGATTTGTGTATTACCTTGAATTTAAATGGCTGTAGTGCCAGGTACCACCTTGTGATTCTGGAATTTTATCTTTCATTTGGTTAAGCCAACAGAGAGGATTGTGATCTGTTGCAAGTACAAAGTCAGTTCTTAGCAAATACAACTTAAGGGAATCCATGGCCCACTTTGCTGCTAAACATTTTTTTTCCAATGGTGGAGAATCTTTTCTCTCTGTCATGCAACTTCCTACTTATGTACAGAATAGGATGTTCCGTCCCATCCATATTTTGACTCAGGACTGCACCTAGACCTACCTCTGATGCATCTGTTTGTAACAAAAATGGTTTCTCAAAGTCTGGGCTTCTTAAAACAGGGGCTGAACATAATGCAGCCTTAATGGCTTTAAAAGCTTCATCACACTCTGGGGTCCAATTCACATTATTTGGGTACTGTTTTTTGTGAGTTCAGTGAGGGAGTAGCTAACTCAGCAAAGTTGGGAACAAATCTCTGATAATAACCAGCCAGCCCTAAAAATGATCTGACATGTATGTTTGTTTTAGGGACACGGCTGTTAGCTACAGCTTCTGTTTTAGAAGTTTCTTCTCCGTTTCCCAACACATAGCCCAAATATCTGGTTTCCTGCATGCCCAATGCACAGTTGGTAGGATTAATAGTCAGACCTGCAGGTTTGATAGCTTGGATAACTGCTTGTAAGTGTTCCTGGTGGCTTTTCCAGCCTAGACTGTGCATCACAACATCATCCAGGTACGCAGCACAATAACCAGTGTGAGGGGATAAAATGACATCCAGGTACCGCTGGAATGTAGCGGGTGAGCCATGTAAGCCAAATGGCATGCTGGTGAACTGACAGAATCCAACAGGAGTGGCAAATGCAGTTTTGTCTCTGGATTATTTAGCTAAAGGGATTTGCCAGTAACCCTTGGTGAGATTGAGGATACTGATATACTTTGCACTCCCCAGTCTGTCCACCAAATCATCTATTCTGGGCATAGAATAACTGTCAAATTCTGACACTTGATTTAAGTTTCCTGAAATCAAGGCAGATTCTAACACCCCCTTCTTTTTTGTTTACAATTACCATTGGAGATGACCAAGCACTCCTCGACTCTTCTATGATACCCAGTTCTTTCATTTTTTGTACTTTCTTAACCACGTCAGCTCTTAACCTCTCTGGTAACCTGTATGTATTTTGCCTTATAGGGTGAGCATTCCTTGGCACTATTACATGCTCAACCCCTTTTGCTCGGCCTGGTACTATGGTAAAAGTACTGTTAAATGTCTTTAGCACATTACGAATTTCTGCAGTTTGTTCTGAGGTTAAGGAAACATTCACCTTTACAGCATCAGCATTTATAGTTTGTTCCAGTCTATCATAAGCTACATCAACATCTTCTTTATTAGTTTCTGGTAAAACTAGCAAAGCAGCTTTTGGCATTTTTTCAACCCATTTCTTGAGGAGGTTAGCATGGTATATCTTAGTAGGATTTTTCCTGTCAGGGGTCTCAATCTCGTAGTTAACGGTGTCAGTACGTCTAAGCATGCTATAAGGCCCTTGCCACTTTAACAGTTTATTTTATGTTGTGTTTAACAGTAACAAAACCTTCTCACCTGGCTCAAAAACTTTTTCTTTTACCCCATGGTCATAATATACCTTCTGCTGGTTTGGGGCCTCTTCCTGATTACTATGGTTAATTTCAACTTATTTTGCCAGCTTCTTTCTTAGGGCACACATACAAGACATTTTAGACCGTTTCTGAGTGGGGTTATCTTCCCACGTTTCTTTTATCACATCCAGTGGCCCTCTTGGCTGCCCACCATACAACATTTCAAATGGTGAAAACCCTGTGGATGCCTGTGGCACTTCTCTGTAAGCAAAAAAGCTTATAGTATAGCCTAGAGATTAGAGGAACGAGGTGTGAACAAGCTTGGTACATCCAGCAGACCAGACCCGAGTTTGATTCTCACAACCTCCACTTTGCATACTGTGTGACTCTGAGCAAGTCACTTAACTGCTCAGTGCTCCCAGGTCGTTCCTGAAAACAGGCACTTGTGCCTAGTGGGCCTTACCCGGTTACCAAAGACTAAATTAAAATAAATAAAAAGTAGGTAAGGCAAGTACTGGTCCCAATCTTTCCCATCCCCTTTTACAAACCTTTTCAACATGCATTTTAGGGTTTGGTTAAAACGCTCAACAAGATTGTCTGTCTGAGGGTGATGGGGGGGGTTCTACGGCAGTGATACCTAGTAGTCTTGTACAGTTCAGGTAATGCAGCACCAAAATTACTACCCTGATCAATAATAATTTCTTTAGGTATGCCCACTCTGCTCAACATTTTTGCAAGCTCTGCTGCCACTTTTGAAGCTGTGACAGTACGCATGAGAACTGCTTCTGGGCATCAAGTAGCATAGTCGCATACTACCAGGATAAATCTATTACCTTTTGGTTTTAGCCCAAGCTACTTAAAATAACCCTGCAGAGAAACACTGTTAGCTTGTTCTGAAAGAAAATCACCATCAGTGATCAGTTAAGTTTCAGCATTTTCATACGTTAACCCCTTATGTCCATCAGTCATTTGTTGCCAGTTTCTTCAGGCATCGTAGTTCTTTCCTGGATTTCCAGATCTTAGAGCTGTGCTTAAACAAGTCGGAATCAAAATTGGTGAAAGGAGGAGTCTCCCCACCATCTGTGTTTTCCCAGCACTGCAACATGCACTAGGGTCTGTCTGCTTCCCGAATCAATGAGTCCCTTTACAGTCTTACCCCCACCATCACATCTGTTAAATACTTGCCCCAATTTGCCAAGGACAAATCTGCTCCAGTGTCACTCTTCTTAGGCAGTTTCTTGCAATATGACCCGGCTTATTACAATTATAGCAAATAACGTATTTGGGCACAGATTTGTTGCCCCCACCAGCGTTCTTTTCAGACTTGGAGTTTAAATAGGAAAAAGAGTGTCTTACCGGTGCTTGGCTGTTTCCTCGCTGCTGTGGCGTCTGTCTGGCCATTTGGTTGTCCTTAGCTAAAGAAACAGCCTTTTCCCCACTTTCTGGGTGGTGTTCCTTTACCCAAAGTTGCACATCTGTAGGCAGGATGTTGATGAATTGCTCCATGGCAAATGTGTCGATAATATGTGGGACTGTTTTGCCCTCTGGTTGGAGCCATTTTATCAGGCGTTCGAGTCGGGTGAAGGCTCCTCGAGGATTGTTGACTGAGTTGTACTTCAGAGATCGAAATCTCTGCTGTAGGTCTCTCCTGAGAGGTCATACCTTTTCAGGATTTCGCTTTTCACCAGGTCATAGTTTTCTGACTGTGCAGTGTCCATATTGCTGTAGACAAGTTGGCTTTTCCTGTCAGGTAGGGTACCAGTCTGATTGTTCACTGCTGCTTTGCCCATTGGCAGGCTGTGGCAACTCTTGCAAATGTTGTCAGGTATGCCTTGATATCATCCGAGGGACACAACTTTGTAAGTTTAATGGCTTTTAAGTTGCTTGTGTTTTGTTGCTCATCTGGATCTCTGCCAGATCCTCTGCCTTTGATAGCTTGCAAGGCATCCATCGATCGCTGCATCTCTTCTCTCCTCTGCTGCTTCTGTTGCTGCACCTCTTTTCTCCTCTCTTCTGTGCTTCTAAACGTTGAATCTCTTTTTCTCTCTGCTTCTCCATCTCTTTTTGTTGTATAGCCCACCATCTGAAAAAGTCCATCAGGCTTTCAGGTTCTGCCACTGCCTGTTCTTTTTCCATAACTTGTGCTGGCTGTACAATCTCAGCTTGGACTTCTGTCTCTGCTAGTTTGGCTGCCATTCTCCTGGTAACCACTCCTGGACTTGGTGCTGCAGAATCCATACTGTACCACTCTCTATGCTTCCCTAGTACTAGGTCCAGTACCCACGCACAAAACTCCTGGCTTAGAGTATGCACAGCGTAATCCCACTTAGGCTGACACTATCCGTCGTTGAGGCACAGGTCTGAAAGCATAGGAAAAACTAGGAGCAGTTGTAGAATTTACAAGAAGTGTTTATTAGTACTAGCAGTAACATAAAAAAAACAAACTCTAGCCAGAGCCAATAGAGCTGTGAAGAGCTACCAAATGACCAAAGTTATTTTCTTGCTGGTGCCATATAGTGCTGTTTAGTCACTATCATCAAAAACTGGCATGCTGCTAATTTCAGTCCTCTTGAATTTATTTAGAGTACATGCTGCTGCTGTGTGTGTGTGTGTGTGTGTGTGTGTGTGTGCCCCCACAGGAATCAGATAGCTAACACAGGCTGCAAACTGCACTGTATGTAATCTGACTCTGCAGTCAGAGGTTCAGTAAACTGCAGACAACTTATGAGTTAACCCATAGGTTGCTGAAAGAAACAGATTTATTCTATTAGACTGAGCTGGTGAGATGACAGAAACAGCAGTTTAGAAATTTTTTTTTGTTAATATCCTGAGAAGTTCTGAGGTACAATACAGTAGCATCCCCCTCCTTTCAGATGCCTTTAACACAGAGCAGCAATTAGCAAAAATGAGAGGGCGAGTGCACTACTTTGCAGCTGTGAAGGAATACATCCAAATGTCCAGAAAGGGAGGTCCAAGATCATCCGTTTTAGAGCTACAATTCCAATAGTGCTGTAGGCTCCGCCCACATCCTAAAAACTTGTTCAGTATAACTATTTACAAAGGCAAAATAAACAGAGAAGATCCATCTGAGTTTTCCTTCAATCTCTGTGTGTGTGTCTCTCTCGCTCTCTCTCACACAAAAAATTGCAGCTCTGTTTTATTAAGTCCTTGCAACCCCCCTCCTTAACAAGCATCCTGTTTTCTTTCTAAAATGTTCTTGTAAGTGTCAGGCAGGTGCAGCAAGAACACAATGTCCCAGAACTAAGGCCCCTTCTCCACAGCTCTTCTGAAAAAGGTCTTAAAAACTGCTCTCAGGTTAACCCCTTGAGTTCCCAATAGCTTTTTGCCCTCATCTCAAACTATGATTATATAAATTTTAACAGTAACACTACATAATTTCTAAACAAATGTATCCCAATATCAGTTACATTTCCACATAATGATTTGCAGATACTGTATTTTTATACCAGCAGATATGCAAGGGAGGAAAACACAGAAACAGCAAGGGAAGACTGAGAGACAGTGAGAGGCAAAGAACTGCAAGACTGTCCGGATGATCAAATCCTAGGTCTCACAGGAAAATTTGGTTGTGCAACTAGACAGAGATGAGACAGAACAGGATAGACTAGAACAAAATCTTGCATTTAAACTTTCCACAACAAATGGGACAGGGTCCTATTCAATCCTGTTACAGTCTGGCCTATTGTCTCTGACATTTCCTTGTTTGTTTGTTTGTTTATTCGCTTAACGGGTAAGCACACTGGAAACAAGTTCCTTTTACAGGTGCGACCCACATATATTGCATACAGACAATACATAATCAAACGTACATATACAATGCAGCAAATTGCAGACAAAAATGTCTTTGTTACGTATAAAATTCATAAAAAAAAATTCATAAAAACAGTTACAATTAAATTGAGATTCAAATACATCCTTAATGCATCAGCAAACTTTTGACAGAACACAACCACCTAATATCTTGAGGAATTTCATTCCAAATGAATGGAGCAATATAAACAAAGGATCTTTGTCCACTTTTAGATTTCATAAAGGAATCTCAAGAAACCTACTGTCTGACCTATGTCTAGAAATAATGACCATCAATATATGGTCTCAAAACTTTGAAATACTATGTGGAATTCCAGAGTCCATAACTTATATATGAACTTGGCCACACAGTATTGGAAATTTAATGAAACCGGTAACCAGCCCATTTCTTTCAAAATCACACAATGGTGAGATGACTTAGAACAATTTAAAGCAAACTTAGCTATCAAGTGAAGTAAAGTGGATTTCTTTGAAATCACTGTCGCAGAAGCAGTGTCAGTAATCATAGCTGCATAGTTCACAATAGGAAGTAAGCAGCAATTTGAAATAACCAGCCTAGACTCAGGAATAAGAAATGAACGGATTCTGTACAAAGAACCTAATCTACAATGTATTCTTGAGGTAACCCTCAAAAAATGAGATTCATAACTTAGATGAGAATCTATTTCCTTACTCTGAAAGCTCGCTTAGTTATCGCCCAAGGCATACTACTCCCTTGCCTACAGCATAGTTCTTTACTAATGCCCCCACTTCTCTATACAAATGGGAAGTCACCTACAATAACATATGCCACTTCGGCCTTTCCTCGCCGCGCCTCACACATCACTGTTCCCTCTACTCTTCCTTAGGGTGGCTATACCCCTCTGCCTCCTGATCTTATGCACTAGGTTGTTTCATCTACAAACTACTCCAGTCTCAGACCCATAGGTGCCGACTCCATGGGTGCTAAGGTACTCATGCACCCACAAAGTTGACTTAAGCACCCTCAATATTTTGAGGGGAGACCACAAAAAAGCATTACTAGAGTACCTGCCCATCAGAAAAATACTACCTACTACCAGTGAGCACCCACAAAAATTTGTAAAAGTTGGCACTCCTGCTCAGACCACAGTCACCCCAATTTCCCTACACCATAGTGCTTTCCCCAGGCACAGTTGTCCCTGACAGGGCACCCTGCTGCGGACCGTTCCTCGTGGCACCGTCCTTCCAAGCCACCAGCCCTCAAGCAAAATACAGCCGTAAGGCACAATCAGCCCTGACTGGGCACCTTGCAGCGGACCGCTCTGCCCTTCATAGCCACCAGCCCTCAAGCAAAATACAGCAGCGAGGCACAAATCGTCCCAGACCAGGCATCCTGCTGCGGACCGCTCCTCGCAGCTCCGCCCTTCCAAGCCACCTGTCCTCAAGCAAAATACTGCCGTAAGTTACGAGCTTGCCTGATCAGCTTCCAGCAAGCAGATCTGAAGCGGACTTTAGATTTTAAACTTTGGCACCCTTTTTTCTACCTTCAACTGCTGGTTTGGCACACTCTGTATGCTCTCTAAACCTAGTGCTAGCCTCTGCCAGTCCAGTGTTCTAAATGCTAATCTACCTAAAACTGTTTTGATGCAGGCTTAGCATTTTAGTTTTTAACGTAACTGTATTTTTTATTTATGCTGATTTTTCTTCCCACTTTTCTCTGTCCCCTGTTGCCAATCACTGTAAGACCAGTGTACTAAATGTAATACTGATGAAAACAGTAATTGTTGCAGCAGTAGCATTTTTATTGCTTTCTCCCATTTCTGCTGATTTTTTCAACCTCTTTTCACTGTCCCCTGTTGCCAGTCTCTTTCAGCCTAGTTTAGTAAAAATAAAACTGTATTAGCTACAGGATTAGCGTTTTTTTAATTATTTCTCCCTGTTTCTGCTGATTTTTCTACCACGCTTCACTGTCCTCTATTGCTGGCCTCTGCCAGACCAGTTTAAAGTAAAACTGTGTAAAACTGTACTTAATGCAGGCTTAGCATTTTAATGCTTTTACCCTGCGTCTGTTTAATTGATCCACCTCTTTTCCCCGAAGCCTTCTCTTGACTCGTTTTTTTCAACGGTTTCCCAGACACCATCTTCCTTTCTGCAAAATTCTCCTGCATTGTTAAAACTCAGTCCTGCTGGCCATCTGGTCTTTGTTGTTCACCAGCTACCCGCCCCCCGATTTACAGTGATTCAGATTTTTTTTGTGTTCTTTGCCTTATAACTAAACTCTCTCCCCTCTTTCCTTCCAGGCACAAATCGGCCCTGACCACTCTTCATGGCACCGCCCTTCCAAGTCACCCGCCCTCAAGCAAAATAAAGCCGTATGGTATGAGCTTGCCTGATCAGCTTCCAGCAAGCAGATTTGAAGCAGACTTTTGCACCGGCCCCCCACCCACCCTATCTGGACTATGACTTATATAGCACTGCTGGCCACATGATGCTGTAGAAATTTACTTACAGTCAAGTTCCTAATTGACAACTAGTACTCGTCGCCCACTAGAAGTGCTTGCTCATACAAACCAGTGCTTACAGATCCTCCTCTGCTGAAGAAGCATACTTACCTTATCTGTCTCTCAAATAAACCATCTCAAATGTGCTTCTCTATGGATTCTCTCCCCTTCTACCTTTTCTACATCACAACCCTCTCCTTCCTACTTCCTTTTATTCTGATACCAAACCTGAGTCATCTAAACATCTCACCATGTACTTCCTCTGTAATTTACGCAATACATAACCTGAACACTTTTCTCCCGAGTGCTGGTACCTCCTCTCCCACCTATCTCTTATCTGTCTCACTCCTTGTCAATTCCATGTGCCCCCCTTACTTCTATCCCCACCTCCTTTGCCACTCTAAACTCCCTAACTATTCATACCCTAAGCACTCGCCATACTCCTATCCTAGATAGCAGAAGGGGCTAAGAGGAGACAAATCATATTTTAGATACACTAGGGAATGTAGGAAGGCAAAAGGAGGGATAGTAAAGATTGCTACTGAAGAAGGGAAATGCACCAAACATGACCCAGAGAAAGCAGAAATCCTTAACAAATACTTCTGCTCTGTGTTTACCAAAGAGAACCCAGGGGATGGCCCAGCCCTGAAAAAAAAAAAACACAAAACCCCAGGACCAGGGGTAGACAAGTCCCTTTACAGAAGCTGAAGTACTATTATAAATAAACTAAATGCAGACAAAGCCATGGGACCAGACGAGATGCACCCCAGAATCCTTAAGGAACTGGGAGCAGAATTAGCAGCCCCTCTGGCACTTCTATTCATAAAATCCTTGAGGAGCGGTGTGGTACCCAAAGACTGGAAAAAGGCAAATGGAAATTACGTACTTACCATAAATATTGATCTTCTTGGATAGTCTCCATCACTCATTCACACTAGTGGGATAGCACCGGAGGCACTAGGACCAAGCGGGAGCCTAAAATTTTCTGAAGGGTCGGCGCCGAGACAGGACCACGCATGCGTGGCGCCGCGAGACTAGCTCGCGCCTATGTAGGCTATCTCGGCGTCGACCCTCCAGCCGCCTCAGTACCTTTTCGACCAAGGAGGTGCAACGTAACTGATCAGAATAACTCATCCTGAGTTTCTGGGCCTGAAAGGGCCCAGATGGCCTTTGCAAGAAAGGTCAAAGAATAATGTCCTCACAGTCTGAACCACAGGACCATGAAGACCAGGAAAGAAAAACGAGTGAACCCAGGGGATGGTGGGTTGGCGTGTGAATGAGTGATGGAGACTGTCCAAGAAGATCAATAATTACGGTAAGTACATCATTTCCATATCTTCCTGGACTAAGTCTCCATCACTCATTCACACTAGTGGGAGAGTACCAAGCTAAAACCAACAACCCTGAGTAGGGTGGTAGGAGACATGGTTCACTCAGAAAAGACAGCCAAGGACTGTCCTGCTAATAAAAAGAGCTGTCTTGTAAAGAGCAACTAGAACATAGGGCCTACAAGATAGGCGCTCGAGTTGTAACTCATCACTTTGCAGACGACTGCAACGGACACAAAAATGAAAGTCTGCTAGGAAGCCGCAACCACTCTAGGAGAGTGGCAAGAACCTGGCTTCACAATTTGGTCTATGACCAAAATTAATAGCGTCAAAGACATATATTAATGTAACGTAAAGGGACCTCCGGAACTGAAAGAGTTGGAGGTAAAGTCTACTGGTTCAGGGTAGACCAGAAAGTGCAGATGGAAACTCCCACTATCAAGTATGGCTGACCTGTAAACAACAGGTCCAGGAGCACTTGAACCCCTTACTTGGTGAGCAAGGGGGTCCAGGTGGGGTTAGCCCATCAAGGAGAATGGTCTCCACTTAGTCACAGAAACCTTCCTGATGGAAGGCCAAGCACGACTTAGAAGCCTCTCGTGGTGGTCTAGTAGAACCAGATCCTACCCGCTGCATATTCCAAAGGAATCATCCTGCCCCTGTGTGTACAACTGCAGTAGCAGTCTCTGAACTCAGGGAAGAAAGGAAAAAGTGTACAGAAGGACGTGTCCACTGCAGAAAAAACATTCCGACAGAAAAAGACAGGGGCTGGATTTCTAAGGTAAATAGAGGCAGATGTGCGTCGAGGAGGGACACAACAGAAACAAGTTAGGGCTAACCCATTTGTTGAAGTGACTGAAAGAGGCAGTGACTCAATGCGGTGAGGCACTACCCACTCTGGTCTCCCTGAAGGGAGTAGGAAAGGATTCTAGTTTGTTTGCTGAAAAACAAACATCATAACTCCATCACGCACTTGAAGAGGATAGCTTCATGAGCGACTGGCAGGGACCAGTGCGCAGGAACCGAAGGTGTGAATATTTGAGAAGCTACCTCAGAAAAAAGACCTACTTGACCTTCCGTAAAGAAGGAGAAAATCGCCTGTTAAGTTAAGCAAGCAAGGAAGTAGGAACCTGAGTTCTGACTCGGTCACGAGTCGCTTCTGCTGCTGCAAGGCTCTGCTCAAGAGAAGAAAGCCTGATAAAAAGAAACGGGAATTAACAGACTGGGCAGTTGCCTAGGTCTAGGAAATGTCTCTGAATGAGAGAAATCTCTCTTAGAGAAAGAGATGACCCATACCGCCGCCAGATAGGACTCCCTCTAGGGGAAGAAGAAGTAAGGTACTCTATCGTACTCTAGAGACAAGCACCTCAGGGGCTGAGGCGGAGCCTGACGAGATCCAAAAAAAAGGGGGGTGTACTGGGTAATTTTGGCTAGGCCCTGTGATAAAATTATTATTTTTTTTTATTAGTCCGAACCTAACAAGGCTTTCAGGCTGCTATTTCGAAAGGAATGTCTTGCTATAAAATGATGAAGATGTTCTCCATCTGAATGCAGGAGTCGTCTGAGTGTCCATACTGAAATCATGACCGCACTAATAATCACAACTGGAGAGATGTTAACCACCTGTGCCGAAGAAGCCACTGAAGGGGCAATATCACAAGGGGGCTATATACCCCTATCAAAGGAGCAGAAGAGCCAGAGCAGCTCCCGATCATTAAATTAGAATGTTCCACAGAGTATAACTGTCTTGACAATTGAAAAAGTCTAGACACAGAAGTGTATGGTCCATAAACGCAGTGTGAAATACTATAGTGGACCCCATTACTGAGGAACTACTGAAAAGATTTTCCATCACGGACTCTGATGATAGAGAGGACGTGCCCTTCTGTATATAAAATGAGTCGTCCGCTGTATTACTGACCAGAAGGACAGGGAAAGACCCATCTAGATGCACTTCTACCCCAGAAGAACCTCCAAGAGAAGTCTAGGTCAGAGCCACTAGAGACTCCGCCATCTGGAAGGATGTCGAGGAGCTTGGTACTACATAGGGAGCCGAGAAAGTGCTGAGCAGAATGAAATTCCGCTGGCAGAGCAGTACAGCAGAGTTCCATCTGCAGAAAACCGCTGGATGACACAAGATCCCACACAGACCGCCACTCACTAAGATATGTGGAAAAAAATAATCCGCAGAACAGGAGTTCATTCTGCGATAAACATCCCGCCACAAGTTCTGTGGAAAGGAAGTCCGAAAAGGAAAAATGTGTCACTAATTCTGCTATACAGCACCCACTGGCACCCGGGCGGCACCAGCATCACTCGTGGCACAGGAGGGCACCAAGCAGTGCTTATGCCAACCTGGGCGATACCCGAGGGCAGCCGCAGCAGTACCCGCAGGCATCTCGGGACCCATGTAGCAATGACAGCCAAGAGCGCCCCTGATACCCACGGTACCATGGCACCATGGTACTCATGACACCAGTGGTACCCGACACCCATGGCAAGAATGGCACCCGAGGGCACCAGTGGCACCTATGGTGCCATCCATGGCACCCACAGTACTCATGGCACCAGGGGCACCCGCGGGCACTCATGGCACACACAGCACCCACGGGTGCCACCCGCGGTGCACAGCGCCACCCAGACACCCGCGGCACCACTGGCGGCGCAGACAACCAACGGCAGCAACAAGAGCACCCACGGCACTGCACAGAGCAATGATGCCGACCCACGGCGCCGATCAAGGCACCAAGCCACAGCTCCGAGGCACGGCGCTGACCAAGGCACCGAGCCACATCGCCGAATCACAGCGCCGAAGGAAAATGCCAATGAAAATCCTGAGATGGGTAGAAGGAAAAAGGTGGTGCCCATGCCGGCCCCTGCATGGAAAAGAGAGGTGGGGGTAGGCACGAGGGGTCGACACGATGGCAAAGCCACCAAGAGGGCACCTCGCCATTCGTGATCCAATTGACCTGGCTCCGGTCCAACGGCTCCGTGGTCCGGAGGTCCCGAAATCAGTAACAGAGCCAGGAAAAACTGTAAAGTCAAACCCCCTGCTCCATAGGAGCGGCCCAGAGGCGAAACTGCCCACCGGAGCTCCAACGAGGACAGAGATGGAGCTTGGAGTCGAGAATGCAGCTGTTAGGAGCGGGGCCAAGAGGAACCCACCAAAGTTGGTTCAGGCCCATCGCCCCTTCTGACGAACAATCCTCGTGCAGACGTACTCAAGCAACCTTGAGCGGCATAGATTCTTCTTCCCTAATGAGGAAGAGGAGCTCGAGGTTAGCCGGAGCCGGATCCTCGAACCACTAGATTTGTGCTCGGAGGACCGTCCCCCGAGCACAAGACTGTCCGTAGTCGGACCCCCCCCTCGTTAATTAAGGGCGGCGGACCAGACACAGCCCCTCTGCCATAAAAACTTTCAAACAAAGTCCTCCTACCGTCACTGCTACAGTCTAAGGATGACTCCGTTGATGGCAGGATAGAATCTCTTTTTCTTCTTCATAATCTTCTTCTTGATCGTAAAATAAGAAATTACTACTTAAAATATTAAACATTAAACGCTGCTGAAGTATAGACGAAAACTTAAGACTCCGACAGACGAGCGACATCGACATCCAAGTGCACTCGACGGTGGGAGAAAAGGAACTGAGGCGGTTGGAGGGTCGACGCCGAGGTAGCCTACATAGGCGTGAGCTGTTCTCGTGGCGCCACGCATGCATGGTCCTGTCTCGGCGACGACCCTTCAGAAAATGTTAGGCTCCCGCTTGGTCCTAGCGCCTCTGGTGCTATCCCACTAGTGTGAATGAGTGATGGAGACTTAGCCCAGGAAGATTAGTGGTTCCACTTCACAAATCAGGCAGTTGCGAAGAGGCTAGTAATTACAGACCGGTGAGCTTCACGTCTATAGGAGGGAAACTAATGGAGGCACTACTCAAACAGAGGATCATAGTATTCCTCGAAACTAGCAGCTGACAAGACCCTAAACAACACGGTTTCACAGCAGGTAGGTCATGCCAGACAAATCTGCTTGAGCTTCTTGACTACGCTACAAAAATAGTGGACGACGGTGGGGCAGTAGATGTGGTCTACCTAGACTTTAGTAAGGCCTTCGACTCGGTTCCACACAGAAGGCTGGTAAAGAAACTTTACCACACAGGGGTTGGTCCAGAAGTAGTCAGATGGGTGCAAAACTGGTTACAAGGCAGAACCTAGAGGGTACAGGTTAATGGAGCGCAATCGACAGAAGGCAGGGTGACCAGCGGGGTGGCCCAGGGCTTAGTGCTGGGGCCTGTGCCCATCAATATTTTTATAACAGACATCACTGACAGACTGGAAGGGAAGGTGTGTCTGTTCGCAGATGACACCAAGTTATGTAGCAGGGTGGACACCCCAGAAGGAGTGAGCAAGATGGAAGCTGACCTCAAGAAACTAGAAGAATGGTCTAGAGTGTCACAGCTGAGATTTAACAACAAAAAGTGCAAGGTCATGCGGGTAGGAAAGAAAAATCCAAGAAAGGAGAATTATCTAGGTGGTGATAGACTGGCAGCCTCAAATCAGGAACGGGATCTGGGAATCAATCTCAGATGACTTGATGGTTAGTAAGCAGTGTGAGAAGGCAGCACTGAAGGCCAGCAGAATGCTGGGCTGCATTGGGAGGGGAATCACGAGCAGGAAGAGAGAGGTGGTACTACCAATGTGTAGATCACTGGTCAGGCCTCACCTGGAATACGGAGTCCAGTGCTGGAGGCCTCACCTCAGGAAAGACACTGACTAGGTGGAAACAGTACAGAGAAAAGTGACAAAAATGATTCAGGGTCTGCAGTACATGTCCTACAAGGAAAGACTTGGAGAACTAAATATGTACCCCCTGGAGCAGAGAAGAGAGAGAGAGAGGGGACATGATTGAAACATTCAAGTACATAAAAGGCATTAACAAGGTACAGGCACAGGAACTTTTTCACTTCAAGAAGAGCTACAGGACCAGGGGACATGATCTCAGGCTGCAAGGAGGGAGGTTTTCTACCAACACCAGGAAGTTTTTCTTCACAGAAAGAGTGGTGGACGCTTGGAACAGCCTGCCCCAAGAGGCTGTGGGGGTCAACACTGTGGGGGGATTCAAGAATGCATGTGATAGACACAAGGGAGCCCTGACTACAAAGGGCAATGAGAATGTAAAAATAGGTCTAAAACAAATGGGCAGACTAGATAAACCTAGCGGTCTCCTTCTGCTGCCAATTTCTATGTTTCCCCCTTCATGAAGCCTTGGTACAAGAGCTCAAAGCTTCACTACAGAATATGAACTCTCCTCCTTTCAACTGCTGGGGACAGTAATCCTAACCCTGGCCCTCCTCCAACTTCTACCACGTCTCCAACTCTACCACATATAGTCACCACAGCCCCTAATATGTCTAGCCTCGCATGTGGCCTCAAACTATTCCACCTAAACATAAGAAGCCTCCTACCTAAACTAATCCTGCTCCAACCCCTTGCCTTAAAGGGTACCTAAACAAGCAGTTTTTTAAAACTGCAAACCCCAAAATCTGGCCTCATAGCGAGGTAAAGGAAAGACTGCTGTTTACATTTATGCTAAAAATTGCAGTCACGTGAGAACTTACCGTAACAGTAGATCTTCGAGAGAGGTTCCAGCAGTAGGCCTTCACATACTGGACTGCGCCCCCTGGTGTCAGATCCGAATGGCAAACTTGTAGATAGCAATCATCAGCGGGGACTGCCCCAGACGTCAGCCCAGCTATAAAAGGGGGCGGTCCTGCACCCGCCCTCCAGTTCTTTTCCACCGGAGACCTATAGAAAGGTAAGAATAAAATAGGAGTAAAGACTCCTAGGATCCTGCTTCCTCTCTAGACCCAAGGGCTAGGCAGGATGAAAAATAAAGGAAAAAACATCCAGGAGCTGGGGGAAGGTGGGTGGGAAACTAGACCTACTGCAGGAACCTCTCTCAAAGATCTACTGTTACAGTAAGTTCTTACGTAACTGCAATATCTTACTTAGAGAGGGTTCCTGCAGTAGGTCTTCACATATAGGACTGAATACCAAGCAATCCCCTAACTAAATAATACTGAGGTGCATCCGGCAGGAGAAGTCGCCATGGGAAATCATGACAGAAGGCCCTGCAAAACTGCAAGACCAAAGCCAGTTCTGCGCCTAGAAGCAATGTCCAGACTGTAATGCTTAGTGAAGGTGTGAACAGGCGACCATGTGGCCGCTGCACCGATCTCTGCACATTCCTGAAAAAGGCAGTAGAGATAGCCACGCTTCGGGTGGAGTGACCTTTTACTGCCCCCGGAAGGAACTTCCTATATTTCTTGTATGAAAAGTGAATGCAGTTGGCTAACCACCTAGAGATGATCTGTTTGGAGATTGCTGTTCTATCTTGTGGCCGAACGTACTGAGGCAATGGCAGGAAAGAACTGGAAGGCGGGCACAGGACCGCCCCCCTTTTATAACCAGGCTGACATCACATCAACTGATGTCGGGGGCCGTCCCCACTGATGACTGCTATCTACAAGTTTGCCGTTCGGATCTGATGCCAGGGGGCGCAGTCTAATATGTGAAGACCTACTGCAGGAACCCTCTCGAAGTAAGATCTGCATTTATGTAAACAACAAATGCAGTTTCATAACTTCTGAAAAATGTAAACATCAGCCTTTCAGTTTCAAAAAACAGCCTTGCTTGCTCCCTAAAATGTCTGCCAAGTGTGTTAAGTGATGATATCACTGAAGCCAGAGGCAGAGACACACATGGCTCCCTATAGTGCCAACTAGTTCTTTTTTGGCCCTTTGTTTTGAATTGTTTCACCAGAATGAGCAACACCATGTGTTAACACGTGGATTATTTTGATTAGTATACACGTTAGGCTATGGTTTTGTTCATTTTGTTTACTTTAACTTGCTGAAATTGTTTTGTAATCTAGCTGACTTTCTCTTTGGCAAACCACAGTACAGCACTTCAAATACCTGGTGATCTATTGATTATGTGGTGTCCTGAAATTTGAAGCAAAGTACTGGTCTGGTCCAATTCCAAAGTTCATGCTTCCTTGGTAATCCACAAATAAGCTTCTCTTGTAGTCTTTTTCCACATGAACCCCCTGCACCTAGCCTGCCTTCTGTTGAACACCTCACAATCCATACTCTGTCCTTTGGACTGCCTGGGGCCGCATATGAGCTTGCAGTCTCATGAAGAGAATTCGTCACATCTCGGACTGTAATCTTAAACCTCAGAGAGAGGTTCACACCTATACCGATACACTTCATCAGCTGGTACTGTTAAAAAAAGCCTCCCAAATCACTCTCCAGTCCTTGTTCTCAATGTTTGATTTCTCCCACAGTAAACACTGAGCAGATCACCACCCTTCTGAACAGTGAAGGCAGTATGTACAGTCCCCCTGTTGTGTTTTTTTTCCCGCCTCATTAACCAACAACTAGGTCTTCCTGGAGGGCCACGCAATAAGCATCAGGACACAACAGAAAAACTGCTATTCATACCCTCATAAGGGCTGCACTTACTATGGATAACAATATTACTAGCAGTAGAGGCATACTAATGCCTTGAGTGAAACCACACCACTTTCAGTGTTGGCCTAATCCCTTACCTGTGATCTGCAGAACCTCGCAGTACTGTCCTCGGCAATTCTTCTCCAGTACTTTTCTGTGCTCTACTCCACAATGCAAGTTGGCTGGCTGCCCACTCTTCCTAATCTTGAACGAGCTGTACACAGCTCCCTCTATACTGTCACAAAAAACCTCAACCCCCCCCCCCGATACTGTCCCAACAAACCTCAATCCCCCAGGGTAATCTCCTACATTGAATTCAAGTAACAATTTAGGTGCAGCCCTGCCACTCTTGAGTATTTGTCATCGCTGGTTGCTCTCATCCACAGTCAGGTAGTGATCATGGTGCTGGCAGCCCCACATCTCAGATCTCACAATGATCTGCTCAACTTCCCACGTCCTGTCTTCCCCTACCCTGAATATAGCTGTACCCTGTTGTAATGGCCTCTTCAGTCCCTCTCTGGCATTCACTCTTCTCACCTGCTCCCCACACCAAAAACTGGTGAGCTCAACACCCTACCGCATCATGAATGCGGTTAGTAGTCTCCCATGTTTGTTTGTTTTTTACATATTAATAATAAACATGATCTTCTGGTAAGCCAGGCTGATAGCAGCAGGGCACAAGGGGAAAAATAGGCTTTCCTACCCATATAAGATCTAAGCTACCTATGATTAGGCACTATTAAATGACGTGCATAATGATGTGAACACCCGTCATTTAATAGTGCCTAATCAAAGGTAGCCTAGATCTTTTAAGGATAGGAAAGCCTGTCTTTCCCCTTGTGCCCTGCTGATATCAGCCTGACTTACTGGAAAGATTTGTTTATTTTTGATATGTCAAAAAACCTGGGGACTGTACTACCTACATTCATGATGCAGAATGGTGATGAGCTCACCAGTGTTTGGTGTGGGGAGCAGGAATGAAGAATGAATACCAGAGGGGGACTGAGAAGGTCACTCCTGCAAGGTACTGCTATATTCAAGGAAAGGGGAAGACAGAAGGGGGAGAAAGATGTGCAGATCACTGTGAGATACAAGATGTGAGGCTGCCAGCACCATGATCACTACCTGACCCCAATGTCCTAGCCAACATTTCCCTTCCCATAAAACCAGTTCATGCAATTGTCCAAGGCTGTGTGCAGGTATTAATGTGTGAAATGTCTGTCACTACACGTTCAGTCACTTCACTACCAGTGTAGTATAGACTGTAAAGCACTCTGGGATACAATGTATATGAAAAACACCATACTAATGCTGATTTTTCTCATTATTTCCCATGGAAAAAGAAGACGATACAGGGTGCTTCGAAGAAAGGAGAAGGGGGCAACTAGAGGGCATGGGTGGAAGCTGGAGGGGGGAAGATTCAGGGGAGAAAGGAGGAGGTGCTACTTCACTGAGAGGGTGGTGGAGCCATGGAATGCGCTGCCCAGGGGGCTGGTGGAGGCAGAGACGGTGGAGGGGTTCAAGAGGGGATGGGACAGGTACAGGGGAAGGGTTCTGGAAGCAAAATCCAATGTAGCAAGAACATCCAGAACTGGGAAGGGAGAAGCCAGAGAAGGCGAGGGGGGCAGCAAGGTCAGCTCCTAGGGTGGGGGCTGACCAAACGAGCAGGCGCGAAAGACCGTTAGGCCTATTCTGCTGGCATTTTAGTACAAGCATGTTTTTAATTTCCAAGAAAGTATGAACTGTGGCACTGGACTACACAAGAACCTTACGGGTGGTGAAGGATGTGTCTGCACCCCCATTGTAACTTACCTGCTTACTGCTGCTGCATTTCACTTTGTTGAAGAACTATGATTTATTGATTGTATAAATGTTTACATTCAGAACTATGGATTACACTTGTAGGTTCTGTCAAAAAACGACTAAGAAAGAATAATAGCAGACAATATAAAGGTTTAATAAAAATATTAAAAAATGCATATCAAGACCGGTCCAGTGGTGCTGAGGCACTGGACACCACCTCGCGTTGCACCGGCCACCTGGGTTCGGGAACGGACTCAGGTCAGCAGGGGGAGGGAGGATTGAGTGTCCCAACGGATGCTCTCCTCCCTCTGGTGAGGGTTACCAGGGGTGCCTTGTACACCTGCATCCCGAGAGAGCCGGTGGAAGCACGGGCTCTCCAGGGTTCTGGCGGCTCCATTCACTGGATTCGGGGAAGGGGGACGCTGTCAGGCGCTTAAGAGAACACCTCTCTGGACGTATGTCCTTGCGCCGACGTCCTCAGGGGACTGGGAACCACAGAAAAACGGAAAAAGCCTCAGTGAGCCTAGATGACAGCAGCTCCAACAGCCATCCAGGTCCAGAAGATCTCCGCTGTGCACGTGCTCCACGAGTAGGACGAGGTGGAGGTAAGGAGTAACCGGGCACTCTAGAGACAGACACCGTGGTAGCGGCCCTAAGAGAGACATGAGCAATGCCTGAAGGAGTGGAGCACTGAGGGAGTATAGGAGGGGGTACAAATGGGGCAAGGTGCTCCAAAGTAAAAAAAAAAAAAAAGTGCATATCGAGTATGCACACCACCCCAGCAGCCCTCACTGTAACATCCTGGATCCGCCAAAACCACTAGACCACCAGGTATTTGAAGATTTGTACTGCACTGTGGTTTGCCAATGAGAAAGTTGGTTGGATTAAAACATAATTTCAGCATGTTAAAGTAAGCAAAATGAACAGATCCATATCCTAATGTGTATTGTTCAAAATAATACACATGGTTTTGAGCATTTTGGTGAAACACTTTGAAACAAACGGGGGAAAAAGAACCAGTTAGCACTATAGAGAGCCATATAGCTCTCAGACTCTGGCTCCAATGATGTCATCACTTAACACATTTGGCAGCCATTTTAGGAAGCAGGCAAGGCAGTTTTTTGAAATTGAAAGGCTGATTTTACATTTTTCAAATGCTTTGGAACCACATTTAGGTATATTACATAAATGTAGTTTTAGCATTGATGTATACAGTAGCCTTTCCTTTAGTCCCCTGTGAAGTCAGATTTTTGAATAGTTTGTTGGCAAAATGCTGTTTAAGTATCCTTTAACCCTTGCCCCAGATCTCATACTATCTGAAACCTGGCTTAATAATAAGATCCAAGATCATTCTGTATCCATACCTGGATATAACATCAACAGACAAGACCAAATTGGTAGGGGTGGTGAAGTAGCAATTTACTCCGCCTCCAATATCCAAACCACCTCGGTCCCTGAAGCTGATGAGGCTCTCACCCTATGACTGTCCCTACCCTACTCGATCCCTATTTACGTGGCAGGGATATACTGTCTTCCTGGCTTACCTACCTCTATCACCACAACTCTCCTTACAGAACTCTCCTCATTTACCTCCAATGGGGAGGCAATTTTAACCTAAATTGGTCCAAATTCTCTCTAAGGAAACTGCATAACTACATCTCCGCCCATTAATCTAATGTAAGTGATTACCAAACCACCTAGCCTAAACCCTAAAACTGGTAATCACTTACTCATCGACTGGGCCCTAACTACTCATAAACACAGTCATCGATTCTGGCCTCCTCCCAGACACACTAAGCGATCATCACCTGATCTACATGATTCGCAAAATACATCGACCTAAAGTGCCTCATGAAGTATTGGTAACCCACACCTGTAAGTCCCTCGACCTCTCAAACATACATAAGGATTTGTACCATACAGACCAATCCCCTATTTACTCATCCAGTTCAGTTAACAATGCCCTGGACTATTTCCAAGGCCGTTTTCTTGACACCTGGAATAAACATGCTCCTTTTAAACGCTTTAGGGTACGAGGTAACCACCTCCCCTGGATTACACCAGAACTACTGGCATGTATACCAGCACACAACCGGGCATGGAAGGCGCATAATACCTTTCAAACTCAAGCAGACCATGAGCATTAACGAGCCCTTAGAAACTCCTGCACTAAAGCAACTCGGCTTGCTAAATCTGAAGACTTCCATTCCACCTTCGAAGCAAAGTTAGGTACCCCCTCTAAATTTTGGAAAGTGGTACACTCCCTCTTCTCCCCCCTCTCATCAAGGCCACAAACTCCCCATATCTACATAAACAATGAACTGACGTCCAATCACACCTTGGTTGTAGCAGAATTCAACTCTTACTTTACCTTGTGTGCCTCCTCCCTCCTTGCTTCCCTCCCTCCTGCCGCAGACCTTAATAACTCCTCCCCTAAACCTAACTGCCCTAACTATTTCTCGTTTGCCCCAGTAACCCAAACTAGACACTCTATATGCCCTTCTAGCTCTTAGTACATCCAAGGATTCCTCACCTGATGGTTTTGACACCAAACTCCTATTCCTGTCTGCTAATGCTATCGCTACCCCTCTCTCTGCTGTTCTAAACCTCTTCTCTTGCGCCATTGTCCCGCTCTCTTGGAAACACGCAGTAGTTCTCTCTTTACCTAAAGGAGGTGATCCCTCTGCTCTGGGAAACTACAGGCCTATATTGCTCCTCCTTACTTGCCAAGCTTCCAAGCTTCAGGAACACTTCGACCTTTCCCAACTCTCTATCTTCCTCTCTGACTCTTTCACTAGTATACTTACGGTTTCTGGAAGCTGACTATTCTGACAAGCAGTACCCCAGTCAACTTTGCCCGACAGACGGAATAACCCGACACTACTACACTTGACGATATTGCTCCTGACAGGGTAAGGCAGTGGATGTGATGGAACAGGGGTGCTATCTTACCCCGTCTGATGCACAGGAAAGGACGACTGAATGGGGTTGCTGGCTGAGCTGCCCCGGTGATGTGGAGGGAAATACCACCGGTAGGTCGGCGGCATGCTGTGCGTGACCGGGTTGTGGTCCGGGTCACATCATGTTACACACTGCATCCCCCACCGGTAACAAGTTAAAATTTTACTCTGAGGGTCCGCTCCCCATGGAGTTGGATATTTTAGTTATGGGGAGGTGTGGGGAGCTAAAGCACCTCACATGGGGCATGCGGGAATTGAAGTTCCCCATTTACACTTTATTTGTGCAAAATGCTCAATATTCGTGTGTTGGGCATAGGAGTCATTCGGGGCTGTGCATTTCAGGCAATATTACTCGGTATGCTGAGCGTCAGCATACCAAGTTTAGGGATATCATAGTATATCCTTTTCACCCCATACCAATCTAGTTTCAGGAAAGATTACTCTACCACCACTTCCCCGCTTAAGCTCATCGATTCCATACTCTCAGGCATGGACAGTGCTCTGATAACCTCAGCCATCTTTGTCGACCTTGCGAAGGCCTTCGACATGGTGTCCCTCCCCCTCCTGCTAAGTAACCTGGCCATGGCTGGTTTGTCTGACTCAGCTATCAGATGGTTCAGTTCCTATTCAATAGTTAGGACACAGTCAGTCAAAATTGCCGACTCCACTTCCCTTCCCTATAAAAACAGATGTGCCTCAAGGTTCAGTGCTTGGCCCCCTACTATTCTCCATTTTTCTAAATGACCTCCCGTCGGCCTGTATCAGCTCCTCGATCCAAGTGTTTGCTGACGATACAGTCCTTTTCTTGTCCAGCTCCTCCCACTCTGATATCGTTTCCAACCTTCAGCATGACTTCGAGAAAGTTCGGTTTTGGCTAAGCTCCAATCAGCTTTTCCTCAACGCCATGAAAACTGTCTCCATGACTTTTGGCACTAGGTAGAGACTCTCTAGGCCACCAAATATGTCCTCGTTCCACACCCTAGATGGTAATATTCTGGAGGACACTTCCTCTTTCAGGTATCTTGGGGTCTGGCTGGACCAGCACTTCAACTTTTCTGGACACACATACTCTATCCTGAAAAAGTTGCGTCCCAAATTGGGTGCCTTATACAGAAACCAAAGCTGCCTACCCTTACTGGCTAGGTGTGAGCTTGTCCAGAAAATGATTCTACCTATTTCTGACTACTGTGACGTAGTCTACAGTGCTGCACCGCAGTCTTCCCCAACCAGATTGGACACTCTTTTCAATGCCTTCTGTCACTTTGCTCTTGATGCCCCTCCACACACTCACCACTGTTCTCTCTATTGATCACCTAAACGTCCATCTCTGGCTAACAGACATTTAGCCCACTGCATGAAATTCACCTCAAAGTTCTGGTTCGGTTCCCTACCCTCTTACCTCTCTGCTACTCTGGCCCCACATTCACAGGCACCTCACTCCCTCCGCTCTAGTGACTCTCGTACCTTGGCTATTCCGCGTCGCTCAACCTCCATACGACAATCAGCCTTTTCTCATAGGTTCCCAAAACTATGGAACTCACTGCCGTATCAAATTAGGCATTCCTCCTCCCCTTGTTCCATCTCTACCTCCCTCCACAACTTCCTCTGTCCAGCCTGCAACTGTTCTTAGCCCCCTTCAAACACTCCCTCTTCTAACCGGTACATTTGCTCCTATTCAAAGCAATCTCTAAGCTGCCTTATTTGCACACTGCACTTCTGTATATAATTTACTTATTAGTAAAATCTACTTATTCATGTAATTTACCTAGTCCTTGCTCCTGTTCTGAAAAAACTCAAATTGTATTACATTTACCCATCTTTTTTGCAATTAGCTATCTAGCCTGATGTTTTCAAATGTTTGCTGCTTTTACTCAGACCAGTTGTGCCTAATCATTAATTAACTTATTTTACTGTTGTATGTAATGCTCAAGACTACTGTACTATTTACTCCAGTGCTACCTTCCCCCAGGACGCTCCGTGAGACAAGCAATTTTTATATTGTCCAGTGGACCTTTCCTGGTGAAACTTTTCAACAAATAAATAAATAAATGTACACTCTCAGATCCTCAGACACCACCTCACTCGTCACCCTTAAATGCTCAACTTGAATGGGTGACCAGGCTTTTTTTTCCTCATTTGCACCCAGGCTTTGGAACTCCTCCTCTCCAATGTTAACAGTTCTCCCCACCCTGTCACCTTTTAAAACTGCCTTTTTGTCTCATCTAACATTATCCATGACCTGCAACTGTTTCTAGCCCAACTGTCTATACACTTCCACGCATCTCATTCCACCTACCAATATCCTCCTCAAATTGTTTGCTTTTACTCCCCTTCTTGCTCAAACCCTTGCCTAATTTATTGCTCCTCAGATCTGCCTGCATCCTAATATGTGCCCGATCAACATATTTTGTATTTGCTATTTGTAATTTGTACTGTTTCACGTTGTATCTGTCCCGACCTCAGAACTATGAGCTCTCAAAATTTGACTCCGTATTTGTTTGAAGAATTTTGTTCTGTACTCTCCCATGTTGTACCTGAAAATAGACATTCAGTTGTCTAGGATACCCACCCGGATACCAAAAAAGCAAATAAATCAATTATCCTGTTCTGGGGTTTTGTTCCTCAAGTGCACAAAACAGCCTTAGCTTTGCATTCTCCCAGGAGGCAAACAGGCTGACCAGGGGAGTGCCCCACTGGGAGAACTGGTGATTGACTACTTTCTGGTTAACAGGCATGAGACGCCTTGCCCACTCAGCTGAGGGTGTCCACCAGCTGGTTGGAGGCACTTGCCACATAAATCATTAGATCGGCATATGAGGGACCAGGTGCGGAGAGCTTCTCGGCACAAGAGGGAATGCGTCCCACCCTGCTTGCAGAGATAGTACATGGTTGCCATATCGTTCGTCTGGCCCTGAATGACCTGATCCCGCACAGCTGGAGAAAAGGCCATCAGAGCTAGGCGCGCTGCATGGAGCACCAACAGGTTGATGTGACATCAGGACTCCTTGGGGGTCCAGAGCTCGCGGGCCCTATGGTCCCCCAGGTGGGCTCTCCATTCCATCAGAGAGGTGTCAGTCGTGAGAGTGACCATCAGCTCTGGCAGACAAATGGGGCTCCTTCCTGCAGATGTTCCAGGATGAGCCACCACTGGGTCACATCCCACACTGGCTACGTCACCGTGATTGGCTGGTCAAGGTGACTGAGGCGCTGTGACCACTGAAGGGCCAGTTACCACTACAGGGGGCGATCAGCCAGTGGGACTACCGGACCACGTTGGTGCAGGAGGCCAGGCAGCTGTATGTACTCTGGCAGCTCCATGAACTCCCAGGCAGGGCACGATTGCCCAACCCAAAATGATTGGGCAAAGGAGGTAAGGTCCTCCACACTGTCCGCTAGGAGTAGTGCCTTGGCCCAAAGGGTCGAGCTCTGCCCCAATGAAGTGGATGACCTGAGAGGGGGCTCACCAGAAGGCCAAAGGCCGAGCAGGTCTGAAGGGTTAGATCCCTTGACTATTCTATCTCCTCCCTGAAGGAACTGGCAATCAGCCAATCGTCCAGGTAAGGGTACATCTGGACTCCTCGGCACCACAGGAATGCTGCCACCACTGCTATGCACTTGGTGAAGACTCTGGGTGCCAAGGAAAGGCTGAACGGCATGGCCCGGAACTCATAAAAGCATCCCTTCCGAGTGGAACCGCAAGAACTGCCTGTTGGATGGGCAGATCAGGACGTGGAAGAAGACAGCCTGGAGATCCAGAAAGCAGAACCACATAACCCACTCTATGGACGGAATGATCTGATTCAGAGTGACCATCTGGAACTTGCACAGTCACAAATACTGATTGAGGTGATAAAGATCCAGAATGGGACGCCAACCCCGTCAGTTTGGGAACCAGAAAATATCTGGAGACAAACCCCATACTGGATGTGGAGTCCGGGACACGGTCCAAAGCTTTGAAGAAGCTGGGCGATGTCCTCCCAAAGGGCCGACAACATGTCCACAAACACGTCTTCCCGTGGGGCACAGGCTGGGATGGCGAGAGAGTCTCGAATTCCAGAGGCAAACCACGACCCACCACTTCGAGCACCCATTTGTCCAATGTGACGCCTAACCAGGCATGCGCAAAACAGCAGAGCCGGCCCCCCACAGGAAGGACAGAGCAGGCAGGAGAATGGCACCCCCCATCCATCACTGGGTAAACTTGGAGGAGGCTCCGGAGCTGTCCCCCCTAGCCTGCGGATTTCTTGGGGTCAGAGGAGGCTTGTTTAGGTTCTGGCTGCCAGGCCTGACGTTGCCCCACTTGGGGCTGTGGTGGTCTGGATGGAGGCACTGAGTAGGACGAAACTGAAAGGGTTTCTTCCAATTTTTTTTCTGGAAAGGTGGAGCTGTCCGCCGCTCTTACTTTAAGACGATACCAAAGCAACTGGGAGTCTTCGCCTTTCTAACTTTTTTCTCTATTATTGTGCTCTTCATGGAAGCAAATATTTTCAATGGGGGCAGTCTGGCGATGCTCAATTGGAAGCTACTTATACTCCAATTTGGCTTGAAATTGAGCGGGCCTTTGCCAAAAGTTTGTGCTCCAACTTCAAATTTTGCTTTATATTAAACCATCTCAGCTGCTACCACTGCTCAAACTGACCCTGATTTATTGGTCCCTACGGACTCAGCAGCTCAGTTCTTACTTGGGGCTGGTCTGGTCTAGAGACCTTTCCCAACCTATTCTGGGAAATCCTAATATTCGGACAGCCTGACATTCTGATCCATTGAATTTCTGGGTAGCCTGTGATGTGGGCGACCGAATGTCGGCGACTGGTCATAAGGGCGACTGCACAATGGCGCCGACAATGTGGGCGACCTTAGATTTCACCTCTTTCCCGAGTTGAGGCCCCGGAGTAGGAATCCTAACTAAGGGGTGGTGTGGGGCTAAGCTCATTGCTGGGGGGTAAGGGCGAAGCCCACTGCATTAAATAACATACTGTTTTTCAGTTGCCCTTGTGGTTGTGTGCCCTTATGACCAGTCACTGACATTCAGTCGCCCTTGTCACACAGAACCAATTTTTGTCCCTTGCTGCGAAATGTTGCTGTTGCTTCCTTTATAAAAGAGAATACGTTTATAGCGTCCCCTACTTTTCAGGAGCATTTTAATTTGCCCGTTACCCATTTTAAATTTCTTCAGCTAACCCATGCCATATCTTCTCACTTAGGCCAAGAGCTGTGGCATGTGGGTGACGTGAATCACAAGGCTTTTCTTTCTATGGTGTCGCAACCTCATTCCATATCCAAGTTTTATGGTCTCATTCAGTCTTTAGATTCTATTGGTCCTTTTGGGGTTTGTTACCATTGGCAGCAATCCTTGGGTCTTCAATGGGATCCACAACAATGGCAGTTAGTTTGGAAGAATTTGTACAATTATATCAAACAAGATAGATACAGTTTTGTTCAAGACAAAGTCCTTCATAAAAACAGGTTACTCATCTGTAACAGTAGTTCTAGGAGTGGTATATGTTGTTCATCCACACACTTTGGTATGTCCACTTCTGTTTTAAATCTCACCGGAAATCCTCAAGCTGGCTCCTCCCACCCACCTGGATGGTATATACCTCGGCTCCGCCCCATGATGCCAGATCTTAGCCCGCTGGAAGCCAGGTGTTGTGTGTCCACAGCCGGGGAGGTTGGGTGGGTCCGTATGGATGAACATATACCACTCCTAGAATTACTTTTACAGGTGAGTAACCCGTCTTTCTACAAGCATGGATATGTTGTTCATCCTCACTCTTTGGCAGACTCCTAGCAGTTCTCCGGGGAGAGAGGCAAGGCGCACACCCCCTACTTAGGGAACAGAGATTAGAGAACTGAGGCCCCAAAACCAGCATCCCGGCGTGACTCAAAGTCGATGTGGTAATGGGTAATGAAGGTGTTAGCTGACTTCCAGGTAGCAGCCCAGCAGATTTCCTGGATAGGGATGTCCCTGGAAGTAGCCACTGATGCAGCAGTGTGGGCTTTTATCTCTCTGGGAGGCTCCTTGCCCAACTCGTAGCACAGATCTATGCATGATGTAATCCACCTTGCAATGGTCCGCTTTGCTGCAGGTCTGCCAGAAGCGGTTTCAGCGTAGGTGACAAACAGCTGGAGAACCTCTCCCTGAATTTCTGTTGTCCTCTCATAGTAGGAGAGAGCACGTCTCAGGTCCAGAGTATGGAGGCTGTACTCGGCCTTTGAGGTGTAATTAGGGTAGTATACCAGAAGAGTTAACACGTGGTTAAGGTGAAACTCTGACACCACCTTAGGAAGGAATTTCAGGTGGGGGCATAGGACAACCTTGTCCCTCCGGAAGACCAGATAAGGGAAGTCCACCGAAAGCGTCTGGAGCTCCCCTTTCCTTCTGGCAGACGTGATAGCCACCAGGAAGGCCGTCTTCCACGACAAGTGTGACAAGGCATACTTGTGCATTGGTTCGAATGGCTTGCCCAAGCCTTTGGAAAAGTGCCCGACCACTGTCTCCTGCGCCATCGGCAGCTGACCAGCCTGCGCTCGGTAAGCAGAGATGGCTGCCAGGTGCACCCTAAGGGTCGATGACCAAACACCCCCTTTGGAGAAAGATCAAAGGTAGTCGAGAATGTTAGCCACTGGACTGGACAGCGGGTCCATGCCCTTGCCCTGACATCAAATGGAAAACCTTTTCCATTTGAAGGTGTAACATTTCCTGGTCGATTCCTTTCTGGATACCTCCACCATGGTGTAGACATCTTCGGAAAGACCCAAAGCCTGGAACTCTAGTCACTCAGGTGCCAGGCTGTGAGGTGCAGGGATTGACGGTCTGGATGGAATACCTTCCCCTGATTGAGTGATATCAGGTCCGGGCATGTGCAAAGCCGCTCCGGGGGCCTGCAGCTGAGGCTGAGAAGATCTGGATACCAGAACTGACGTGGCCAGTCTGGGGCTACCAGAATCACCTTTGCCTTGTCCCTCCTCACCTTGAGAAGCACCTTGTGGATCAAGGGAAATGGAGGGAAGGCGTAGAGGAGGCCTGGGGTCCACAGCCTCGAGAAGGCATCCCCCTGCAGCAAGCCTTGCTGAGGGGAGCAGGCATGAAACAGCCACAGCTTGGTGTTTTCCCTGGAGGCAAACAGGTCCAACATTGGTTTGCCCCAACGGAGAACAGGCTGTAAGCTACCTCTGGATGGAGAGACCACTCATGGTATGTCTGGCCTAAGCGACTGAGAGCATCCGCCAGATGGTTTGAGGCTCCTGCCACATGGATGGCTAGGAGATCTGCCTCCAATCAACTCACGAGGGTCCAGATGCAGAGCGTCTCCTTGCACAGCAGACGGGAGTGCGTGCCACCCTGTTTGCTGAGGTAGTACATGGTCGTGGTATTGTCTATCTGGACTTGAACCACTTGATCCCAGAGCTGAGGAGCAAAAGCTGACAGTGCCAGTCTGACTGCTCTGAGCTCCAACAGGTTGATGTGGCATCGGGACTCCTCTGGGATCCAGAGCCTGTGGACCCTTTTGTCTCCCTTAGGGGCTCCCCAGCCCATGAGAGAGGCATCATTCATGAGGACGACCGTTGGCTCGTGGAAGACAAATGGGATCCCTTCCTGCAACCAGTCTGGGGCAGTCCACCATTGGAGAGTGTCCCACATCTTCTGAGTTACAGTGATCAGCTGGTCGAAATGACCGTGGCGCTGAGTCCACTGGGTGGCTAGCTCCCACTGGAAGGGGTACATGTGCAACCGGGCTAAATGGACCACTGAGGTGCACGCCGCCATGTAACCCAGAAGGCGCAGAAAGTCCCGGGCAGGGCGCAAGTGCCCAACCAGAAATGATTGGGCAAAGGAGGAAAGAGCCTCCGCCCTGTCCGTTGGGAGCCGAGCTCTGGCCTGACAAGAGTTGCGCTCTGCCCCGATGAAGCCCATCACCTGAGAAGGCACGAGTTACGATTCGGCCTCACTGATGAGGAGGCCGAGTTAGAAGCAGGTCTGGAGGGCCAGGTCCCTGGACTACTCCACCCCGTTGGGTGTAACCTGCTAGGGAGCCAATCGTTGAGGTAAGGATAAATCCTGCCCCCGAGATGGGCCACCACCACTGCAATGCATTTAATGAAGACCCATGGGGCGATGACAGGCCACACGGCAGGGCTCAGAACTTGTATAGGGTCCCTTCGACCCTGAAGCATAGGAACCGCTGATGGGACGGGTGGAGTGGGACATGAAAGAATGCATCCTGCAGATCCAGTGAACAGAAACCATATGTTTCGCTCCAATAATGGTATGATCTGGGACAGAGTGACCATCCGAAAGGTGCGTGACCTGAGATATTGATTCAGGTCGTGCAGATCTAGAATGGGGTGCCAGCCCCCCGTCCGCTTGGGCACCAGGAAGTACCTGGAGACAAAGCCTGGGTCTGCTGGAGGATCCGCCACTGGGGCTACTGCCTCCTTGAGGAGGAGCTGAGCGATGTCGTCTCAGAGAGCTGACAGAGTCCGAGTGGATACTCTTTCCTCCCTAGGGGCGTGGGCTCGGCTTGGAGGGTACTGCTCGAATTCCAGAGCCAGTCCCTGATCGACCATTTCGCGAACCCACCTGTCTGAAGCGACAACGGACCAGGCGGAAAGGAAGTGGCAGAGCCAGCCCCCCACGGGAGGACCCAGAGCTGAGGTTACGGGAAAGGGGCTGACAGCCCCCGCCCCGTCACCGAGCAGGCTTGGAGGAGGAGGAGGCTCCAGGACCTGAACCTCTGCCTCCTTTACGGGCCTGTTTGGGTCCGATTTGGGTTTGGGTAGGGGGTGCCAAGCCTGAGCCTGCTGCTGTCCACCTTGGAAGGAGGACTGCTGAGCCACAGGGGAAGAGTGCCGAAAAGGCTTCTTTTTCTTCGTCTAGTTCTTGCCTGAAGAACCCTTGGCAGAAGTGGCATCCAAGGTGGCACTGGACTGTTCAATGCGCTGAAGTTGACCAGCTACTCCTGGGCCGAACAAGTCGGTCCCGAGGAAGGGCACTTCAGCTAGTTTGTGCTGGGTATCCGCCAGAAGGAAGAGAGCCTCGGCCAAGCCCTGCGTCGAGAAGCAACCGCTGCAGCCATTGAGCAGGCACAAGAATCCCCAATGTCCAGGGCCGTCTGAAGCTGCTGTTTGGCAACAGCTCAGCCCTGATCCTGGACCTGCTTGACTGTGGTCTGCATGTCCATGGGGAGATGTGGGAGGACTTCATCCAGCGACCCTAAAGAGCGTGAGAGAAGTGAACCACGATGACAGCCGAACTTGCCTGACGAAGGCCCAAGGAGGAAGCCGCACAGAGTTTCCTGGCTGAATGGTCCAAGAGCTTGGACTCTTTATCAGGAGGTCAGTCAGTGTCGGCAGAACTGCCAGTACGCCTGAACAGAGGCGGTCACCAGGCTCTCAGCCAAAGGGTGCTCTGTGAACCCCGCAAGGGACCCCATAGGCACCGCATACTTGCGGGCCATGAGGTAAGACGGAGCTGGACAACAGGCAGGGTGCTGCCAAAGTTCTAGGGCCGGGCCAACAATAGCCTCAGCCACAGAAAAGGCCTCTGTCGGTGTATCCCCTCTCTTAAGGATGTCCGTAAGAGGGTACTCTGCATTTTTCTGGATGGGCTCCAGGCGCATCCCTGTAGATTCAGAGATGAGGCGAAGAATCCCTTGGAAAGACGAGGGACCTTCCTCCATCTCTAAGCCAATGGTTGATTCATCACCCCCTGGATGAGAATGCAAGCCAGTAACGTCCAAATCCGAGAACCGGGTATAACGGCTGACCACCCAGGTCACTTTCGACCAAGAGGGTGGTCCAGGGTGACCGTGATCAACAATTGTTAGGAAGCCCGTGTCTGGTCTATCTTCCATGGAAGGAGACCCTCCCACAGGCTGTTTAGGCGGTGGTTCCACCACAATCGGTGGAGAGACCGCTCTGGGCCGAATCAACTGTGTTTTGCTGGCTCACAAGGGGAACCAATTTAATCGGCCCAAAGGAGTCAGCTTCGGCCTAGGAGGCGAAAGCCAAGTAATGGCCGGTGTAGAAGCCGGAGTTGGCTCCTGTCCGGTCAAAATTAGCTACTGCCACATGAGGTCCTCATAGTGCCGATGGAGTTTCCACCAGAGCCTCTCCTCATCCGAGGAGGACGAGGATGACCGATGGCGTCGACTCTTCTCAGAGCGTTCATGGCTCTTCCTTGGCCTGTTGGTCGAGGGGGTCCAAGACCTCGATTGAGATCGGACTGGCCGACTCAGGAGACACCGGCAGGGCCAGTGATTTCCCAGGATCAAGGACCACATCATCGATGGGAGTTCCAGCAGGCTGGGTCTCATCATCTGGAAAGACCAGATTAGGGGTTCGATCGAGGGAATCGTCGACTAGAGTCGGCGATATCGGATCCATCGGATCGATCCCAATTTCCACCTCTTTGATCGATAATTCGGTCGACTGATCAGATAGCACAGCCGAAAAGTCAGCAACCGAATACGAGACCGCATGCTCCTGGGATTGAGATCTCGCCCGCTCTCAAGAACATCTCCGTCAAGACAAAGACGGTCCCAGATCCTTCTCCTGCTTATGGGATCGAGAGGAGTGCGAGCCCGCAGGTGCCTCTCCCTTGGTAGGAAGAGACTGGCACAACTCTTGGAAGGAACCCGAGAAGGTGGAGCCCAGGTTGAGCGGAATGAAGAAGCTCCGAGAGGAATCTGCAGTACAAACCGCTTCCTCCTTGAAGGCTTGCATGCGTTCCAACCGCTCGGCAGATCCCGCAGCCGCGGAAACCGCCCACCAGACCTTCTTGGATTTCACTGGAAGGATCCTCTTCTCCGGCCTCCCCAGCTTCATGTGTGTGAGATGGTCGTCAAGGATGCTGGGATGAAAGGCAAGACACAGATTGCATTTCGAGGTGTCATGGTCGACACTGAGGCAACAGACGCACGCGGTGTGGGGATCAATGCGTACCATCTTCTGGCCGCAAGGGCACCAACGAAATCCGGAGGAAGACTTGTCCTCCATGATTGAAGCAGCAAATTTGCAAACTTGCGATCGCTAACGTGAACAATGAGAATTCTCAGTAAAACCGAAGGTTTGAAAGCCAGGGCCTACAAAATGTGTGAGTATGAGGGAGGCAACCTGAATCTTCCAGAGGAAAGGAAGATCTGGCGTCATGGGACAGAGCCGAGGTATATACCACACGGGTGGGTGGGAGGAGCCAGCTTGAAGACTTCTGGTGAGATTTAAAGCGGAAGGGGACATGGCAAAGAGTGTGGATGAACAACATATCCACGCTCCTAGAACTTATATTATATGCCTCACAAACTGTACATGGTGTGTAAACTTGCTTCCCTGGTTTGCTCCCATTGTGGTTCAGCCGAGGGTCATCTTAAGCATATGTTATGGGATTGTGCTAAGGAGGCTCCCTTCTGAAGTGCTGTCAAGGGCTCTCTAGAACAGATAACATCTTAGGCCTTGAGGATTCCTTTACTCTGGATATTTGTTTAGTGGTTCATTATTCTTCGCAGCTTTTTGGTCCCTATAAAGCTTATATGGCTTTGATAATGATTACTGTGAAGATTATTATTCTGCTACATTGGATGGATGATGCCATTCCAATCCATAGAGAGTGGCATCAGGAAATTTTACAGGCTTTGGCCACTGAAAAGCAAAGAGCCCTGTCATGCCGACATCCTGAGCTCTTTCGTGACAGACTTTATGCTGTACTTTTGGTGGCCTCAGTGGGAACTTAATTTTGGTCAACACAGTCTTGCCCTTCAGTAGGTGTCTTCCCCCTGGTTTCTTTACTACATTCTTTTTGTTGCTTTCTTCCCTATTGTGTCTGTTGCACTCCGGGGTGGGGTACTGTTTTGTAATTTTCTGTATTGTTCTAGTTCCGTATGGTTAACAGGTTTTTGTTTTACTCATTAATTGTTGCATTTATTTGTGTTTTTTGTTCTGGTTTTGTGTAAAATTAATAATGTATATTAAATATAACAAAAAAAGAAAATGTTTCTTCTGTTGTTTTTGGCCCTTAACATCCTTCTATGAGGACGTGACAGAGTCCAGGGTGGCAATGGACTTCTCAGTGCGGGTGAGATGACCATCGGCACCTGGCCCAAGTAGGTCGGTACCCAAGAAGGGGACATCCATCAACTTCTGCTGGGTACTGGCCATAAAGATCGAGATCCTCAACCACGCTCGGCGCTGCATAGCTACCACTGAGACCCCGGACCTGGCACAGGAATCACCAATTTCCAGGGCCATTAGGAGCGGTTGCTTGGCCACAGCATGTCCCCGGTACTGGAGAATCTCAACTGAAAGCTATAAATCTGCAGGAAGGCGGAGAATAACTTGGTCCAAAGTTCCCAAGAGAACGTAGGAAAAGTTAGCCATCATGACAGCTGAACTGGCCTAGCAAAGGCCCAGGAACGAAGTGATACAGACCTTCTTCACTGCATGTTCAAACTTTTTCGACTTCATGTCGTGGGGCTTGTCAATGTTCTTGACGTTGGCCGTGCATTGGAACATGGAGTCGGCGACCAAACCTTTGTCCGACGGATGGTCAGTGAAACCAGACAGAGACCTGGTGGGGACTGCATGCTTGTGGACCATATGAGTCAATGACATCAGACAGGAGGCAGGGCGCTGCCACATCTCCATGGCGGAACCAAGAACGGCCTCCACTACAGGGAAGGCAACCCCAATTGGTCAAGGGTTACTTAGCCCACTTCTGTACTGGTTCCAGCGGGATCCCCATAGAGTCTGAGATCAATCGGTGCAGAGCCCTAAAGGAAGCCAGACCCTGCTCCACAGAGAGCTCCTTGCAAGACTCCCGGTCATGAAGAAGTCTCCCCCCCAACCCCGTCCAAAGACTCCTCAAACACCGCCCGCAACACCTGCTCCCTATGGATGATCCGCGGCTCATCTGAGTGCGAGATCTACACCGAGAGCCAGCCGGGAAACCCAGAAGCAGGCCACACAGCCTTGGACGGGGCCCCATTCAAAGGTTGCGGAGGTGGTGGTTCCCCCCAACGCGTGGGGAGGCTAATGTTGGCTCAGCTGGAAGAACCGGCACAGGCAGCAGCAAAGGCAACCAGGTGAACACCAGGGTCTGCTGTGGAGCACGGCTGAGGCAGACAATCCGCTGCTACCAGACAACCTCCTCATACGGGCGCTGTAATTCATGGCGAAGCCGTTCCTCATCGGAAGAGAAGTGTTGTTGGCTCCTCTTGGCCGAGTGCAGGAACGTCAGGAATCCTGACATCTCAATCAGGAGCTTGATTAGGACCCTCAACCATGACATTGACCGATGGCGGACAGGTCGGGGAGGGGACACAGGGAAAGTTGCAGTGCACCAAGGTACCGAGGGTTCGATCTACCGAGGGGAGACCACCAAATCAGCCAGCTTATCCGGTCCATCCTGCGAGAGGGCCATAAGGACCAGAGCTCTCGAAATTGAATCATCCCCACCATCTTACAACAAGTCAACCAGGTCAAGAATGATCTTGGACGGCTGGTCGACCTGCGTCTCAGCTGGAAGCTAGACAGGGATACCGTGGGGCTAGAGACCTGGACTAGAACAGCAGAAGTGTCAGCCAAGGCCAATGGCTGTCAAGCCAGAAGCAGATTCGCAGGAACGGGAGGCGTGAGCCCGCTCCCAATCCCACAAGCTGTGATGGGAGCTCTTAGATTTAGAGGCCTGCAAAGATTTAGATCCTCAGGAAGGGCCATCCCCGAGAACAGGCAAGGACTGGCACAAGTCCCTAAATACCCTGGCAAACGAAGAGCCCCAGCCCACCAGTACCAACGTGGACGATGCAGCTTGGGCAATGGCCTCTTCAAAGGTGGCAAGCTGCACAGCTAAATTGACTGCCGCAGAAACCATCTTGCAGACATCTTTAGACTGAATGGACAGACCCCGTTGGTCCAGGCGGCCTAAAAGGAGGTGGACGTAGCAAGCCTCCATCGTGGAGAGCTGAAGGGTCCAGCACAAGCTGCAAGCCTGCGGATCACGCTAAGCCACCAGGCAATATATGTAAGAGGTGCGCGGATCGGTGCACATTTTTTTGAGAACAAGCCCACACTGCTTAAACCCAGGACCCGATTTTTGTTCGTTCTGATCCATGAGGGATCAGAAAAAAAGGCTAAGATAACCCAAAAGCTCAGAAAGTTTAACGTCTCGAAGACCAGTAAAGAGAGGCCTACACCAAACGCAGAGCTGCGAAGGAGGGAACTTGATGCTTCCAGTGGAAAGGAAGATCTAACATCATGGGGCAGTGCTGAGGAGGATACGTATCACCCAGGTGGGTGGAAGGGGCTAGCTTGAAAACCTTCTGGCAAGTTTTAAAGGGAAAGGAAGTACTACCAGAAGTGTGGACAGTGCACCATATCCATGTACCCTGAACTTTTTTTTTTTTTTTTTTTAAGAAGTTAGACTGACAAAAATAATAAACACTAGTTTAAACACTAAAATTGAATTGACTGAACACTGCTGTCGTGAGTCTGACTCCCGGTGGGCGAGCAACATCATCACTGTAGTGCACTCGACGGCAGGAAAAAGGAACTAAGGCAGTTGAGAGCTGGTGCTGAGATAAGCCATGCAGCAAGAGCTAGTCTCACTCGGCTGCGCATGTGCGCAGCCAACCTCAACGCAGACCCTCCTGAAAAGTTCTGGCTCCCACAAGGTCCTAGTGCCTGCGGCACAGAACACATCAGTGTGAATCAACAGTGAAGACTGGTCCTGGAAAATCAAGCACAAAGCTAAGAACAGCGGAAGGGGTCAAGGAAAATGATAAGACCTTCAGGTACATCAAGGGAAATAAGAAACAGGAGGAAACAGAAAAGATGAACAAAGATGAAAAGAATGTGGAGGACAATGAGGAGAAAGCAAATATAAACACACTGGAATTTACAAATTGCCCTGCGCACAAGTTATTTCTAATGTCTTTTTCAAAGTCAGCATGCATCATGGGGGGTTGGAAACATCAGTCAGTGAGCGGAGCGGTTTATAACTACCCAGAGATTCAGGTTCAACTGTTGTATAGTACAGTATGAGTCAATTTTAAACTTAAAGTAAATTTTTAACTGCACAAAGCTGTTTGGGAGTGTTTTTTTTGGGGCAATGAATAAGTATCGCATTGAAGTACAAAAATGTGTTGGAGTTATGGCGGGAAACTGATCAACTGAATCATAGGAGCAAGCAGACTAGACAACAGCAGGGTAAGCCAGATCTATGAATTTGTGTTTCCACCTGCTGATGGGGGTGTAGTTGTGCTGGTTTATATGCCTACATAGTGAGAAACCGGCTACAACTGAGTTTACCGGAGCTACGCACCCATTTCTCCGAAAGACATATAGTAACGGACTTGTTTAGTCTAAAAACCTCTTCCCTATAAAGTGCATGGGAACACAACCTGGGGGTACTGTGCACAACTTTGGAAACCATATCTGAGGAAAGACAATGCTACGGTGAGCTGTAAACCACAAAGCACAGGGTGACAACACTGAGTCAAGGACAGCAAGCAGAGTAGGTCCTATGAGGAGATATGGAAAGTCTATGTATGTATTCTCTGAAAGACAGGCGGAAGAGTGGTGATATGATAGAAACAAAGAAAAACATGTAAGCGTACAAAAGAGTGAGCTCCACAAAGTTCTTTAAGTTGAGGAAAATCTCATGCACCAGGGGAACAATCTCAAGAGGAAGGGAAAAAAATTCAAAAAGGACATTAGAAAGTACTTTTTCAAGGTTTCTGGTGGACGGGTACAACAGTCTGTCCTGCAACGTGATCAGTGCTGGGACTATAGATGGGTTGAGGTTCAAACCACAATGGAACATTTTCAAGGGGGCTATTAGGAACAAGAGGATGACAGGGAAGACTTAATTCAGAGTAATACACTGTAGATCATCAGGACATACAGTACTTGTTAGACTGAAGTCTTTTCTGTATTTTTTCATGTTTCTATGATACAGAAACTACATTCAGAGTACATAAAGGATACCATAGAGATAGAAAAGGTGCAGCACAGGGCCACCAAACTGAAAAACAGGATGGAGTGCAAGAGTTTTCTGCTCCTCACTTTTTTATGACATTCTCACTAGAGATGTCGAAAATGACCAAGTGCCATCATGCAAGATATGGTCAGTCTTCCCTAAGACTGGTCTAGCCCACTCTTCTCTCCTCTCCCACAAACCCCGTCTTACGTGAAGTAAAATCAAATGAATCAGAACTTTTTGGAAATCTGGCCAAAAAAGATATCGCTTGGAATAGATACAGTTGAACCCACTTATAATGGACACACTTATAGTGGACAGATTGACCTCGACAAAAGCTATGCCAGTAATGTTAAAACTCCCATTTATATCATACTCTGCAACCCCTGTATAGCGAACACTCAGAGATCCTCTGTACCCCGTTATATGCTGCAAACTGCCTGCAAATTTTCACCTGATTATTCAGTTGGTTTGTCTTGCACTATAAAGACATCCCTCACCTCACTTGATGCCTTATACCCAACAACTTACTCCAGGGGATTACTCCTGTACCCTCCCGACACACCAATCAATACAGCGCTCTGTACAGTAAAATCTTATCAATTGTGTTTACTGCTCAGTCCCCTGATCCCAATGAGCAAAGGTACTATACAGCAAAATCTTTCCAGTCTTGTTAACTGCTCAGTTCCCAATCAGCTACAAACAGCAGTTCCCCATACCTCTGGTTGGCAGAGGACGGGGCATGTTCTTATTTTAACTCCTGTGTTTCAGCTGTGGTGGAGATTCATATTTTAAGATTTTAGGATATAGCAGACACCCCTTATAATGGACAAAACCTGCTTGCACAAATGTGTCCGTTATAAGAGGGTTGCACATTACCATACTCTCAGTTTCTTAGGTCTCCAACATGAATGCCTCTGGATGTACAACAGGAGTGTTTGAAACACTGGAAAGTGACACGTGCAGTTATCAAAACCAAAACAATATATATTACTTACGCTGTGAATCCATTGATCATATGGGCATATCTAACAAGCACAAGGTCCAACCAGCCACACCTTCGCTTTCTACCTGTGGTAACTCCAAACTCTTTACCTCTTGTTTGCAGAAGTGCTCCAATTTCCTAGTGAAAGAAAGTCAAAAACAAAATAAATGAGTAACCAGTTTACAGATAAAAGATACTTACTTACAGTAACAGCAGATCTTCAAGTGAATCTCCTCCTTAGAGCTACACCTTTGGAACGCTAAGTTGTCAGCATCAGGACCACTTGGAAACTTTTGCCTAGCTGGTGCTGTCCACGTTTGAAGTACACAGGAACCGCCAATAAAACGTGAGCAGCTCCACACCTCCTCAGTTTCCCACTGAAGGTATGCTTGGAGTTGTAAAATACTAACAAGAATGAGGACAAAACCACATGAAGACCGATAGGAGAGGCGGAAGGTCTGGAAATAAAACTGAAAAGGAGAAACCCAAACATGCAGAGAACAGGCATGTCTTCCAGAGTATTCCACCTGAAAATACAGAAGTGGGTGGATGGGGTGGTGAGCTGTAGCTCTATGGAGGAGATTCTCTTAAAGCCATACTGTTATACTGGTAAGCGACTAACCTATCTTTTTGAAGATATCCCCATCTACTGAGCCACACCTTTGGATGATTTCCAAACAATAAAAGACTGTAGACTGTGCAGTGTCAGGAAAGCCAGATAGGAGGGACATAAAGACTCTTCAGACAAAAGACCCTGGAGGACAGCAAGGATGAAGGCAGCCTGTCTACAGGACAACTGATTAAGACTGCAGTGCTTAATGACAGTATGGACAGAACCCAATGCAGCTGAAGAGCACATACCATCTGCTGAGACTGAACAAAAACTAACCAAAGTGGCCACACCACAGATGGCATGGGATGTCAACAGACAGGACCAGGAAGCTCCTTACCGTGCTTCTGGCAACAAAATGAAAAGCAAGATGGCAACAATTAGGAAAGACACTACTTAGTAACAGGAGTGTCACAAACCCACTCAGCAGGTCAGCCCTCTACTCCCAAAGTGCCAACCTCCAAGCGCAGTCTTGTGAACAGTTAACAGAAACAGGGTAACCCTCCTGTCTGTTTTGTGGGTTCGAATCAACCTTTGGTCTTAAGTCTTGGAGGGATTCAAACTGTGAACCTCTTGTTAGCGTACCCAATGCACAGGCTCACATAATTCCGTCTTCGGGGGGCCAGATATCTTTGCCTACGGGCACCTAACCAGGTGTACAAAAATGAACCCTTAAAAACTCTAATAAAAGATCTCAGATTACTCTTACCTTTTTCCAGTTTGGTATCACCATTCAAGCTTATGCACAGTGTCTGCTTTAACCATACATACTTCACTTGTTAAAGAAAAGAAATTCAAAGACAGACCAAGTAGGCTCTAAAAATAAGAGTTTTACTAAAATAGATAAAAGTATGTAAAACATAAAATACAGAACCATATATCACAACAACCATACAATCTTTTAAAAGAACAAGGTTTTAACAGTGCAATTCCTACTACAGTACTTAGATCTTGTCTCTCTCTACCTGTATACTTGCTTAAAGTGCTCAAAGATGTCTCTTTGTCAAAGTGTAGATAGAAGTGCCTCTGAAGGAAAACAATACTGTTAAAAAAAAAAAAAAACCTGTCTTTGCCAATCCCTTTGTGTGAGGTCACCTAGCCCCTCCTCTGTTTATTACAAATCATACACCCAGGAAGTTTTATCATTTTTAGAAGGAAAGTTAATCAAGGTTACATCAGCAGAAACTCCTTTCCCCATGTGACTTCCCCAATCAAGTATGTAAATTTCCTTTCATCTATGAGCAGTATCCCCTCTCACACAGACATCAAAGCATTTATGATTTCACACCAGTGTGCCAAACCTGGTTTCCTCCTCGAAACGTCATAAAACAGATACTGATTTCCCTCTCAGCAGTTAAAGCTATGTTTAACTTAGATAAACAGGAGATTCTTGATCAAGGCCTTTTCTAGTCTGTAATTAGCTTCTGGCCTTCCAGGTAACACCTTGTTATCTAAAACCTGGGGGTGGGTGCGTGTGTGTGTGTGTCATCTCACATGCTGTCTCAGCATCTCGAAAGTCCATAACACATTTTTATATTACAAAAAAAATTATAGTATACTCAGAACAGGCTGTCCACGTGTCACAATCCTCCCCACCTAGACTGAATTTGGTGGCTCTATCCCCGGCATGGGATGAGCTTCCCAAATCAGTTCACTCCTCATACATGCAAGACAGACCATCTAAGTTCTAGTTTCTGGTTCCAGCTCTGTGTACGACTGTCATATCCTACCCTTGCAAAACAAGACTCCATCTTAGCAATCTACCATTGTTCTTTCCCATCTGCGTCAGCCAAACCAGGGGGTTGTGGTCAGTCTGTACCACAAAATGCTGCCCATACAAGTATGGCTCTAATTTCTTTAGGGCCCACGCTATGGCAAGACACTCCTTTTCCACCGTTGAGTATGACTGCTCCCTGGGAAGTAACTTTTTACTCAGGTATGCTATTGGGTGATCCCTCCCTTGGCTGGATGTCTGATTCAGTACTGCCCCAATACCCACATCTGAGGCGTCAGTCTGAACCATAAAGGGTTTGCTATAGTCAGGACTTGTCAAAACAGGAGCACTGCACAGTGCCTCCTTTAGTTTGGAAAAGGCTTCCTCACAGACTGGGCCCCAGGTAATTTTCTCTGGCATCTTTTTCTTTGTCAGGTCAGACAGGAGAGCAGCCAGGGCACTGTAATTGGGTACACATTTCCTGTAGTACCATACTGTCCTTAGAAAACTCCTGACCGCTTCTGCGTTTCTGGTCTGGGCCATGCCTGGATTACCTCTATTTTTATTTGGTTAGGACGGAGCTGTCCTCGGCCTACCACGTGCCTGAGGTATGCCACTTCTCCCATGGCCACCTGGCACTTCACAGCTTTAACAGTGAGCCCAGCCCTCTGTATCCTGCCCTGCACTTCCCTAAGGTGGGATAGGTGTTCCTCCCAGCTGGTACTAAAGATGGCAATGTCATCCAGGTACGCCATGGCGTACTCCTCAGCACCATTTAACACCTGGTTCACCAACCTTTGGAAAGTGACTGGGGCGTTCTTCATTCTGAAAGGCATTACTTTAAACTCAAATAAGCCTATCGGAGTGATGAAGGCTGACCTCTCCCTAGCTCTGCCTGTCAACTCTACCTGCCAATACCACTTGGTTTGGTCAATCGTCGAAAGGTAGGTCGCCCCTCCCAACTTGTCCAGGAGTTTGTTTGTCCGTCCGGGGCATCAGGTGGGTGTCGGACTTCGTGACTGCATTTAGTCCACGATAGTCCACACAGAAATGAGTAGAGCCATCTGGCTTAGGCACAAGGACTACCGGTGAGGCCCAGGGGCTATGGGATCTCTGGATTACCCCTAAATCCAGTATCTCCTCTGCTTCCCTCCTTATGTCCTATTGGACAGCCTCTGACACCCGATTGTAACAGGGTCCTGTTATGCAGAAAATAAAAAAGTTTCAAAAAGAAGAGAAATTCAAGATGTCACCCCCCCCGTTTTCATTTTCACTCTCTCCTGTCTACTCCTCTAACTTCCTATCTATACTAATTTTCTTGTCAGGGTGGCCAACCTGGCAATTCTTAAAGCTTTACTATCCCCGTTATCCAATTCTAGTTTGTACATCTTGATAGTAGCTATGGTAATGGGCTTTAATATAACATGTAATTGCCCTTAAAAGCATTTGTTAGAAAATTCAGACAAAGCAAAAGTATGTTGCTAAAGGAGCCCCTCCCCTTTCTATGCAGAGGGTTTAGACCAGTAAGGAGAAGGTTGCTAAGGAGCAGTACTACACTCCCTAGCAAGTAACTCTGAAGTCCTGTTCTGGTGTTCGCTCCAAGGAAATAAAAAGGAGCTGAATTTATGCAAGGACACTGAGGGCATAAACAAGTAAGCCCTGCAGTGTCTATATTCATTCAAAAGGGGCTGTAATTGTTTAAAGAAGGTTGTGCCTTTCTGTTAAAAGGCTGAAAAATGAACAGCTGTTGGCTGAGAATTGCAGCCATTGGGGAATCCCAATATTTGTTAAATAAACACAGTAAAAACTCTGTTAGCTAGAATTACAGTATGTAAATAGGAGATCAATATGTTTTATAAATAAAAACCTTTTTCCTTTGGGTTTTGCACTAGAACATCAAACTGGCTATTTATTTACAAGGAAACAAGACAGGGAGCGCGCCCCTCATCTGTTGCCCATGGTTAAAGATTCTAGATTCTTTATATTTAATATTTAGGTTACTTCTCTTTTCTCTATTATGGTTTACTTACCTGGGTAAAGTCATCTGGGAAGCCCTTCTCATAGGGTTGGCAGCCCACAAAATGGCTGCCTTTATAGCAACCAAATGGAGGTGATGTCAGAGAGTAGGTGGAGCCAATTTCAAACTCCGCCCCCTTTGAGTACTATCTAAGGCCTCCACCAGAAGACCTTGTCAGATAGGGAGAGGAAGGAGACTGGTCAGTATCTTCTGATCAGGTGAAGGAATAGAAGTGTGAATGCCTACACACTAGTTTGGAAGTACTGGATACTGAGAAGTGCAGGGAGTCTGACTGCAAGACTTGCCTGGGTTTTTGTTTACTTTTGTTTTGGTGAAAGTTAACCTATTTCTTTTCTGTAAATTATTATTTTTTTTTTCCTGGAAATAAAATGATAAACGCTATGCCAGCGTTTTTTATGCACTTCATTTTTGTGACTGGTGTCTGTTATTGAACCCACATGCTTACACCGGTATGCTGTCCGCCGTATGGGCGTCTGTGTCCCTGTCTCCACATCGTGAGTCGCTAAGGGAGTTAGTCCAGGTTTGGCGCTAAACAATGGGGCAAAGTCTGCTAAAACTTCCTTACTTTCTGGATCTGGTCCAGGGCTAGCTGGGGAGACAATTTTACTGCCTCCACAGAGGACTCCCTCTTACATTCTTCCAGCAAGTCCAGAAGGGGGTCTCTTCGTCCATCCCTTCCCCAGGACTACACACGGCAAACACCATGTCAGCCCTGTTTGCACATGGCTTCATCATGTTGACATGGTACATACTTTCTGTCTGTCTTCAGTCAGGTAACTCTACAATATAGTTCATGTCATTTACCTTCCTAACCACTTTGTATGGTCCTGCCCACTCAGCCTGCAGCTTGTCTTTCCGGACCGGAATAAGGACCATGACTTCCTGACCCACAATGTACAAGCGAGCTCTGGCTCTGCGGTCGTACCACACTTTTTGTTTCTGTTGGGCAGCTGCCAGGTTGCTCTGTGCTGTCCCCATAAGCTCCTTCCAGCCTCTCCCCTAAACCCTAAGGATGTAATCCACATTGGGAATTCCTGTGGCGTGGCTTGCCTTCCCAGTCCTCCCGGATCAAGTCTAGGGGGTCCACGTACCCGGTGTCCATATAAGAGTTTGAAGGGGGAAAATCCTGTCGACTCTTGGGGCACCTCCCTGTATGCAAACAACAGGTGGGGAAGGTATTTCTCCCAGTCCCTCCCATGCTGTTCAGCAAATGCCCAGAGCATTGACTTCAGGGTACCACTGAATCTTTCCACAAGCCAATTGGTTTGTGGGTGATACGGTGTCGTGCATCTCTGAACCACCCCACACTTCTCCCATAAACATTTCATCAGGTCCGACATGAAGGAACCCCCTCGATCGGTGATAACCTCCTGCGGAAACCCAACATGGGAGAAAATCCCAAGTAAGGCATCTGCCACTTTGTCTGTCCTCGGTGAGGATAGGGTGATTGCCTCTGGGTACCGGGTGGCATAATCCACCACAGTCAGGATGAATCTCTTGCCTGAGAAGTTGGGGGTATTTAAAGGCCCCACAATATCCATTCCCACCCTCTGGAATGGCTCCTCCACTATGGGCAATGGAATCAGGGCGGCTTGGGTTTTCTTGCCTGCCTTCCCTATTTCTTGGCACCGGTGACAAGACCAGCAATACTCCTTCACCTGCTGGGTGAAGTTAGGCCAGTAGAAATTCTGGGCTAACTGCTGCGTCATGCACGTGATTCCCAGATGACCAGACGAGGGAATATCATGTGCAATCTTAAGCAACTGCTCACGATACCCCTGAGGAACGACAAGCTGCCTGCCTAGCACCCCTCCCTCTGCCTGTACTGCCTGAGTATACATAAGCCCATTTTCCCAATAAACCTTATGTCTGCCGTCACCTCCCTATGAGCCGTCAGAGTCTGCCCAAGCCCTCAGCCTCTCTAAACTAGGGTCACTTCTCTGAGCAGCTGCGAACCCCTCACACATTCCCAAGGCATGGGACAGGCCCAATTCAGTTGCTAATTTAGGGTCCCTAGCACTAGCGTCAGGGCACTCAGGATCACTGTCAATCCCAACCCTTGGACAATGGGTCACCCCTCCCTCTTCAGAGTAACCCTCTGTAGCTGTGTGGTTACTTGCTACTGGGGAAATTTCTACCCCCTTTTCATTAGTCTCCCCATCTGGAGTCACAGGCTGAGGAACCAGCCTCTCAGTGCTTTCCACAATGGTTTCTGTGGGGTTCAGGGAACTACAATTTTCCCTTGCCGCTTGGCTACGGGTAACTGCACATACCATCCCATTTGAGACTGTTGCCCAGGATCACATCCACTGCTAAGGTTTTGGCTACAGCCACCTGTTGCACAGTTCCCCCTGTTTCACCCCAGTCCAGAAGAACACTAGCGAGGGGCAATGTTTTCGCCTCACCAGTAAAGTCCTGTACAGTGACATATTTATTGGGTATAAGCTGACCAGGCTCTAATAGATCCCCCTTTACCAAGGTCAAGGATGCCCCTGTGTCCCTTAACCTTTGCATCTGTACACCATTCACCATGACTGGGTGCACGTGTTCCCTTATGTTCACAGGCATGCTTCCAGGGACACACAAACAACCCACTTCTTTTCTAGTACCATTCTGCGTACTATTGCTCATTCTTTTGGGACACTGTCTGGCAATATGCCCAGTTTCTCTGCATAACCAACATTCACTTCTCTTTTCAGAGAAATCTTTTCTCTGAAACCTGGGGCTAACTGGTTTCATGGGAGGCAGTGAGGGTTTTAGCTGCCCTGAAGGCGCGCTTTTCCCTTTCTGCGCTGCCACGCCCACCCCTTGCACTCTCAGAGCAGGTCTGCTCTTGGCATAGCGGTCTGAGAGTTCAGCAGCCTCTTGCACTGTTTTGGGATCTCGGTCCTCCAGCCAGGTTTTCAGCTCTGCTGGGCATGCCCAATAAAACTGTTCTAACAAAATCACGTTTTCAATTTATCAGCAGAGTTTGCCTCAATTCCTTCCCGCCAACATTTTAAGAACAGACGTTGTTTTGTGGCTAGCTCCTTGTAGCTCATGTCAGGGCTTCTCCTGAGCTTATGGGATTTAGCTCTGTATGATTCAGCAGTTAATTCAATTTTTTTTTTAACAGTGCAGCTTTAAGTTTGCTGTAATCATCACTGTCCTCATAGTCCATTTGACCCAATGCATCCCGAGCTTTCCCGGTAAGTAGCGAGGACAGCTGGAAGCTCAGGACTCTCTAGGAATTTTAGCCTGAATACGAACTTTTTCAAAAGAATTTAAAAAGGCATCCATATCCTCCCCCTCTTTAAATTCGGCTATCAATTTGGAGTTCAATTTGTAACCCAGTCCTGCAGTCCCAGTTAAACCCAAGCCACTTACCTGCCAGAAGCTAATTACAGACTAGAACAAGCCTTCATCAAGAATCTCCTGTTTATCTAAGTTAAATATAGCTTTAACTGCTAAGAGGGAAATCAGTATCCATTGTATGACGTTTCGAGGAGGAAACCAGGTTTGGCACACTGGTGCGAAATCATAAATGCTCTGATGTCTGTGTGAGAGGGGATACTGCTCATAGATGAAAGGAAATTTACAGACTTGACTGGGGAAGTCACATGGGGAAAGGAGTTTCTGCTGTTGTAACCTTGATTAACTTTCCTTCTAAAAATGATAAAACTTCCTGGGTGTATGATTTTTAATAAACAGAGGAGGAGCTAGGTGACCTCACACAAGGGGGTTGGCAAAGACAGTTTTTTTTTTTTTTTTTTAACAGTCTTCTGTTTTCCTTCAGAGACACTTCTATCTACACTCTGACAAAGTAACATCTTTGAGCACTTAAAGCAAGTATACAGGTAGAGAGAGACAAAATCTAAGTACTGTAGTAGGAATTGCACTGTTAAAACCTTGTTCTTTTAAAAGATTGTATGGTTGTTGTGATATATGGTTCTGTATTTTATGTTTCACATACAGGGGTTGAAAAATTTTTTGGGGATGCATAAGTCCAGGACTTATGGTACATTTTTTGGGTAAGTCCATATCAGGATCCAGTAAGTCACAACATTTTTCATATTATTACGATAAAAAATAATTATTTTTTCCCCCTTTTAGAGTGCTCTAGTGACAGAGAAAGGTTACAGAGAGGCAGAGAGAATATTATAAGACAGCAATAGTACTGCAGCTTGCTTCAGGCTGATTTTCTTCGGTTTCTTTTGATGGACATTTGTGACCAGAGGAATGGATAGTACCCAGACTACTGTCAAGCCAGTACTTTATTGATGACAGTGGATCAAATTCAGAGACGGATGGTCCTGTAGTCATGATAAGCAGCTGATTCTCGAAAGACTGTTGTGTCAGGGTTGTTCGTAATTTGTTTTTAATGAAATTAGCTTTTGAAAATCCTCTTTCACATTCACTTGTGGAAGGGGAAATCGTGAGCAGAATCTCAATAAGCTTTTGCATAGGGCCCTTCATGGAGTCTGGGCCACGTTCACCAATTTTCATTTGTAACACCAACTGGTACATAGTTATGACAGCTTTGGTTCGGAATCGAGAAAGGTATAACTTCAGCTGCACCCACTCATCTATAACAGAATCTTTATCAAGTTCTGAGAAGTGAGAAGAGAAAGGGCTAACTGTGATGATTTCAATTAGTTCAGCATTGCCAAATGTTGCTAGATCTTCCTTTTCCAGTGGCCAGTTGTGATAATTCAAAATCTGAAGTAAAGACAAAGGTTTCTCTGAGAGAACACCAAACCTGTTCTGGATGTACGTGACAGTATCGTTAACAAATGTGTGAAGTTCAGCTTCACTTTCAGGTGTTCCATGAACTTTTGTTTTGCCAAACATACGTTGTTCTATGCTATACTGTTCCTGGAATTTTGTAAGATATTTTCCAGGAGTACTTTTAAGTGCTTCTAGCTGCAGAATGGCTTTCTATATGTTCTGGTATCTCAGCAATTAAGTAGTCTGCCAACTGGAAAGTTTTAATAATCTAGCAACAATTGGCAAAAAATCTAATAAGAAATAAAGAACTTTAATGAAATGCATAGAAGTCAGTTCCTTGAGGTACCCCTTAGCTCTGTTAGCATCGTCTGCCCTGTTGCCATCCACAAATCTGTGCTCCAGATGCAATGTCACAATGTCCAGGTTTTTTTCTAATGCCACAACTGCTCTCTCTTTGCTTGCTAACCACCTGACTTGCTTTACAGCCGTAAAATGTGCAAGATGCTCATCGAGAACTTCACCAATTTCTTTAAGTTCTCTCCAGCGCTTTGGAGACCAAAAATAAAAACTGAAAATGCCTTTTAAACACACTTCAAATTTGGCCATGTATTTGAAATGTTTATTTGCATCCAAGATGGCAAGCTCAAGTTTGTGGGCAACACAGTGAATGCCAATAATGTCTGGCAAAAGTGATTTGAGTCTAGTAATGACTCCTGTCTGTTCACCAAGATTAACTGATGCACCATCATAATTAGCACATACAAGTGCTAGATGTGCACTGCCTGTCAGTTCTGGTAATGGCAAACCCACTGATTGTAAGGCTTTCTCAATAGCATTAAATACACCCTCAGCACCTGCAGTTACAAGTGGTAACACAGATATTAGATGTGTGACTGGCAAACAGTTAGCACCTACATACAGTATCTCAGGTAGACAATTTTTTGTTCAATGATGGAGTGGTCTGTACTTCCATCTGCAAGAATACTCACAAAGGAGGCATCTTTTACCTCTTCAGTTATTGCTGAACGTATTGTTTTAGCTATGTTGTCCACAAACAAGCAGCAACCTGCTATATTCATGTAGTTGCTGCCAACATTTAAACCATTTTTATGCTGGATCTCACAAATTATTTCAAAATCAGAAAAAGGTTTCCCATTCTTTGCCACGGTGTATGCAGTGTTAAATAAAATTTTGTATTTCTCAACTTCTTTTGGTGTCATGTGTCTTTTTTGAAATGACTGACCCAGAGCAGTTTCTGACAGACGAATGGGTGGTACTTGAGCGGTATCCTTTAAGTAATGTTTTGTGCAAGTGATGTGTTCCCTCATCTAATCATGCCTCTTTATGGGGTCTAACTTAAGATCTCCTGAACCTTTTACCACAGCTGAGTTAGGATCACAGATTTGGGGGTAGGCTTTACAATACATGCAGTACATTACAGATTTTTCTTCACTGTAATCCAGCCACGGAAATTCTTTTTTCCATCCAGGACGGAAATTCCTGGCCCTTTTTTCTCTGTCATATCTTTGATCCTTGGTAAGGCCATCGTCAGAACTTTTACGTTTTTAGCAGAACTGGATGTTGTACCACTACTAGTACTTGCTCCGACACATATTGAGAAACCAAATTTTAATAAGCTAATTTTGCCATGAGAAACTGCTCTGGGTAAGATTAGAAGACTATTTTTTGTAATTTAGAAATGTCTACTTTAATGAGCAAGGCTGGAAATACACGTGAGGCACTATTATGGCCCAGAAGTATTGGCTTAAGTTCGGGCAGACAGACAGAACACAAATGACTAAATGACTGACAATGAGATGATGCTAAGGGGTGACACTATGAAATGTTTTATTTATCAGTCACAAGGGAAAAGTGGTGTGCTTCTGCAAACTTTGTGATTTCAGTGACACACTGATAACTTCAGAAAAATATTAGTGATTGTACTCTTGACGCCGGGTCTGTTTCAAAGTAATAGATCTGGCTGTTGGACACACTCAGATGACGCAGGCTTTGCTTCAGCCCAGAAAAATATTTAGTAACTGTAGTGACTTCTCTATCAAACTAATATAGACAGGTTTTGCTTCAGCCCAGAAAAATATTTAGTGACTTCTCTCTCAAACTAATATAGACAGGTTTTGCTTCAGCCCAGAAAAATATTTAGTGACTTCTCTCTCAAACTAATATAGACGACAGGTTTTGCTTCAGCCCAGAAAAATATTTAGTGACTTCTCTCTCAAACTAATATAGACGACAGGTTTTGCTTCAGCCCAGAAAAATATTTAGTGACTGTAGTGACTTCACTGACTCAAACTAAAAGACGCAGGCTTTGCTTCAGCCCAGAAAAATATTTAGTGACTGTGTAGTGACTTCTGACTCAAACTAATAGACGCAGGCTTTGCTTCAGCCCAGAAAAATATTTAGTGACTGTTCAGTGACTTCTGACTCAAACTAATCGATGCAGGCTTTGCTTCAGTCCAGAAAAATATTTAGTGACTGTAGTGACTTCTCTCTCAAACTAATATAGACGACAGGTTTTGCTTCAGCCCAGAAAAATATTTAGTGACTGTGTAGTGACTACTGACTCAAAACTAATAGATGCAGGCTTTGCTTCAGCCCAGAAAAATATTTAGTGACTCTAGTGACTTCTCTCTCAAACTAATACAGAGACAGGTTTTGCTTCAGCCCAGAAAAATATTTAGTGACTTCTCTCTCAAACTAATATAGACACAGGTTTTGCTTCAGCCCAGATAAATATTTAGTGACTGTAGTGACTTCACTGACTCAAACTAATAGATGCAAGCAGGCAGTGACTTCTGACTCAAACTAATAGATGCAGGTTTTGCTTCAGCCCAGAAAAATAATAATGACAGACTGTAAGAAAGTGATTCCGACTTAAACAAAAAATAGTCAGACGTAGGCTTTGCTTCATCCCTGAGTATTTACTGACTGACTGTACTGTCTCAATTATATAGTTGTACTGCACAGAATAATGACAGTAATCACTAGAGACTTATGTAATTTGCAGTCTATTTACCAAATTCAGCTCCAAATTAAAAACTGCAGTTTGCTTTAAAGTCACAGTTCAATTAACAATAAAAAGCACTGTTCTTTGAAGTAATTTTGTGTGGATAATAGCCCACCTTGGCACCCCAGCAGCAGCTGAAAGAGTGGATCTCACATAAAGTAAAGGTGCTTGCTGCAGTGCTAAGAAAAAGAGCACAGAAAGGTCTTCACTAAATATAACTGGAGGTGGTAACACGTCTTTTTTTTTTTTTTAACTCCCCATTGTAGCGAGAAAATAAGCCCTTCCCTTCAACTACGTAGCGCTCTACAGCTCACAAATCTGTAAAAAGCTAAGAGTCTTCTCAGGAAAATAAAACTTTTGCTCGCAAAACAAGCATCTTTCATGAAAAGGTAGCCCCCAAGTTTGTATAGTTAGCGAGGATTGCAGTAATCGAGTTAGAGCACAAATTCTCCCTCACTGAATAGCAGCACATCTGTTCTGCTCAGTAGGCAACTCGAGGGTGATGGCGGCGGCAAATTTCCCAACACAGCGCAGATCAGCCACAGAACCATGATACGTGGTGACTCATCACATGTGATCTCCTGTGGCTGATCTCGTGTCATCACCATGCGAGACTGCTGACGTGTCTGCCGACAGGTGATTAACTGTTCTCCCGATCAGATGCTGCCTTAACCCCGCCCTTCATTCCCGAGTTTGGGCTGGAGTCCCCCATCCCCTGGCACATTCCTGAGAGCCTGGATTTCAGCGAGGAACACAGAGGTAAGCGTGCCCGGTGGGGGGGAGCTCCGCGGAGATGCGCAGTGACACAAAGCGCATGTGCAGCAGCAGGAAGCACAGCAAGTCCGTCGGACTTCACAGCATAGTGAAGTTCAAGTCCTGCTGCTGCACAACAGTGTCCCGGACATCGGACTTGGGGATTTTTCATCCCCTGACATACTTTTATCTATTTTAGTAGAACACTATTTTTAGAGCCTACTTGGTCTGTCTTTGAATTTCTTTTTTTTAACAAGTGAAGTATATATGGTTAAAACAGACACTGTGCATAAGCTTGAATGGTGATACCAAACTGGAAAAAGGTAAGAGTAATCTGAGGTCTTTTATTAGAGTTTTTAAGGGTTCATTTTTGTACACCTGATTAGGTGCCCGTAGGGAAAGATATCTGGACCCCGAAGACAGAATTATCTGAGCCTGTGCATTGGGTATGCTAGCAAGAGGTTCACAGTTTGAATCCCTTCAAGACTTGAGACCAAAGGTTGATTCGAACCCACAAAACAGACAGGAGGGTTACCTTGTTTCTGTTATCTGTTCACAAGGCTGCACTCGGAGGTTGGCACTTTGGGAGTAGAAGGCTGACCTGCTGAGTGGGTTTGTGACAGTAGGTACTGGGGCTAAGCAAGTAAAGCCTGCAGCTTGGAAACTCTGCGAATGGAGGTAACAACCACCACAAGAAAAAAAAATACTCACCGTTGTAATGTTGTTTCTTCCAAAGGGATCCCTCACTATGCCCAACGGCTGCAATCATTCTCCTGGAAAGAGCAGCCCTAGACCCTAGAATTTTATGCTAATTAGAGAACTTTAAAAATTAATTCGAAACTCTGCTGTGGTCATGCTTTCCACTGCCCTCTAACAGCAGATTTGTTTCTCAAACCTGAGGGAGAGCCGTGGCCACCAAATCTAGCTAAGTGACTACCAAAAAAAATTCTAACTCAAAAAATGTTTTGTTTTAAAAAAAAAAAAAAATTGAGAAGAAAACAGTAATTTCAGTTGAGAGCCAAAGCAACAAGAAATGCTTTAACTACAGTAAGAGTAGGCAGTTGCGAGAACATTTTCCCGGTTCTGCAAGGGGAGGTAGGGAAGGGATTGTCAAGCATAGTGTGGTATCCATTTGGAAGAAACAACATTACTAAGGTGAGTAAATTTTTAATTCAAACCCCAGGAATCCCTTCCTATTGCTAGACAACTGCAGACTCTACAGCAGTACCTTGGAAGGCTGGGTACAGTGCATAACCGATTTAGGGAAAAGGCTCTGCAAGACAGCAGTGCCAAAACTAGCATCCCTTCTGAACTGTACAGTATTTCCCTTTCCAGACAGTAAGGCTTTGTAAAGGTATGTACTGTTTCCCATGTAGCTACTTTACTAATTTCCTGAATGGAGACACCCCTAGATGCTGCCACCGAGGCAGAGGTGGTGGAATGGGCCCTCCTTAGGCCTTCAGGTACAAGTTTGCCAGTTTTGCCACAACTGAACTATATGCTTGCCACTATCCAGCGAGTAATGGTCCTCCTGGGTGCTGGCTTTCCTTGGCCTACATCCCCACAGGTGACAAACAGTTGTGCTGATGTGGAACCAACATCCTTTGTGCCGTCCAAGTAGTAGCTTAAAGTTCTTTTAACATCCAGACTATGATGCCTCTGCTCCCTTGGTGTATATTTTTTAGTGAAGAACGTGGGGAGCGTGATAGATTGGTTGAGGTGAAATTCTGAAACCACTTTAGTAAGAAATTTCCTTACTCCTCAAATCTACCTCATCTCTGTGGAAGATAATGTATTCAGGATCTGTACACAGAGTTTGGAGCTCGCTCACTCTCCTGGCTGAGGTGAGGGCTACCAAGAAAACTGTTTAACAGGTAACATACTTCAGAGCAGCAGTTGCCATAGGCTCAAATGGAGTGCCCATGAGCTGGGCAATACATAGGTTCAAGTCCGGGGGACTGGCTCTTTAACAGGAGGGTTCAAGTGGTTCAGACTGTTAAAGATTCTTTTAAAAATAGCCAGAGATAGGCCGGCCTGGTGGCGCTTGGACACCTTACCTGCGCTATGCCGGTGACCCGGTTAAGGAACGACCTCAATTGCCAGGGTGCTGGTACGGGAGGGGCAGGATTGAGCAGTGGCTCTCTCTCCTGGGGGTTGCCCACTGTAGTCCTGCCATCACCAGATGGAGGTCCGGTGATAGGCGCAGACGGTACCGGAGCGACTCGGAGGGTGGAGCGTCCTGTAGGGTGTGCATACGCGTGCCTCCACATGCATGCATCATGCTGGGGACACACAGAAGTGGGACTGGGGAGAAAAACCAAAAAAGTATAAAATACTTACAGAACAAAACAAAAGAAAATAGCCAGAGAAGCTGTTGACCTTTCCCCGCAAGCCGAAGCATACGCTGAGACTGTTGCAAGATCACCTTAAGGGTAGAAGGGTGAAGGCCCAGATCGTAGGAACATGCTCAAATGTCACTCAAAGCCTGGCAAGGCGACTTTGTCCTCTCCAATGACGCCCCACTGTATCTCTGTTTCAGAAATTATCTATTTCGAAAGTCTACAATATGGAGGCTAAATATCTCTCTTTTAAGAGACAAGGAAATTATACAGGAGACCAAAAACACAATTAAAACAAACTTTATTAGATAACGATGCCAGAAATAGATATAGCTATACTCTGGGACACGGTCAAGGCCATTTGCAGAGGTAAATTTATTGCAGTGGCAGCACATAAAAAAAACAACAACTAAGAGACCAGAAAAGAAATACTTTACTTGCTCAAATGAAAACTTTGGAGGAGCAACAAAATATAAAAATTAAAACAGAGGCCACTAAGCAATTAAAGACACTGAAACAAGAGCTAAACTCTCTGTTAGATTATAATGTTGAACAAAATCTGTTATTCCTCAGACAGAGGTATTACGAAGGTGGTCCCCGCTCGCTGAAACTCCTGGCGGGACGGTTAAGAAGGCAACAGGCTAGAGCCATGATCACCATGTTGAGACCTTTGCCTAAGGACCCACCCCAATACACTATAGCTAATATATCAAATATATTTGTTAAATGTTATACGGAACTCTATGCAACACCCTAATCACAACCTACAGCAACAAAAATCGAAAACCTTAAACCTCCCAACCCTTTCTAAAACTCTAGCAGAAACATTACTGGCCCTGATTTCAATCAATGAGCTGGAAGCAGGAGTGGGAAATTTAAAAACTAATAAATGTCCGGGGACTGAAGGTTTGCCAGGAGAATTCTATGAAGTTTTTAAACAAGACATAACCCCTATACTACACCGTTTGTTTAGAAATATAACCCTCCTTGAAACTCCTATCCCTCCATCCTGGCAATATGCAATTATCTCAGTAATCCCAAAACCTGGTAAGGATCCATCCCTGCATGGTTCCTATAGCACTATTTCCATTCCGAATACTGACTATAAAATTTTGGCATCTATACTAGCTTGCAGACTAGCCAAATTAGCCCCCATTTTAATTCAGCAAGATCAAACAGGGTTTATTCAAGGTCGTCAAGCTCAAGACAACATTAGGAGAACAGTACATCTAATTGAGCATATTCAAAAAGCACAAACTCCAACCCTCCTTCTTAGTCTAGATGCTGAAAAAGCATTTGATAAGGTTGTATGGCCCTTTTTAAGGGAAGTACTGAATACTTTTAAAATTCCACAGCAATTTAAAACCACCATATTTAAATTGTATCAGATCCCTCAAGCTTATATTAGATCTAATGGTCATTTGTCACGTAAATTTCACTTGCATAGGGGAACCAGGCAGGGATGCCCTATTTCTCCCCTTTTGTTTGCTTTCTACATTGAACCTTTGGCCCAAATGATTCGACAAGACCAAAATCTTCCTGGTATTAACTTGGCCGAAAGCGAACATAAAATAGCATTATTTGCTGATGATGTTCTGATATACTTAGCAAACCCGAATAATTATCTTCCACATTTATTTCAAAAACTAGCTTTATTTTCATCCTTGGCTGGATAGTCCTTAAATACTTACAAAACCAATTTATTGGCCTTTAATTATAACCCCTCTAGACAACTTAAGGAAAAATTCCAATTAAAACGGAATTCCCAAACAATACGGTACTTAGGAGTTAATATTCCAGCTGATCTAGGATGACTATACAACCAAAACTACGACTCCTTGATACAGACCCTGAAGACAGACTAACCGTTGGACAGTGATACCTCTATCTGTTTATGCGCGAAATCAAGCACTTAAAATGAATGCTCTGCCAAGATTATTATATTTGTTTCAATCTGTACCTAGTATAGTGCCCATACAATCCCTGAACAACTGGCAACGAACATTTTTGAAGTTCCTTTGGCAAGGCAAAAAACTCCGTCTTAAATTCCAATTATTGATACTTTCCAAAAACCTAGGAGGAATAGCACTTCCTAATTTACACTATTATTGGAATGTCTCCCAAATGCGATTAGCATTGTTATGGGGAAACACCCATTATATGGCACACTGGAAGCAAATTGATCTTTGTAGAGTTTTGCCCCACCCTTTACCCTCGACCCTCTTTGCCCCCCCCCCCCCCACCGATGAGACAACTTCAAGGACTATTACTAAATGGTAAAGGAACATTCTTAGAGGGTTGGAGGAGGGGCTACCCACAAAAACAGTTCTCTAGCCATGCCTAGAAATGTTGGTTCTCTGTGAATCCTACTTTTCCACCAGCACAAGAATATAAATGGTATGCTCACCAGGCCACTAAAGGCTTTGTGGCACCTTGGCAAATAATTCAAAATTCTTCCACAATATCTTTCACAGAAGCACAAACAAAGTATGGCTGGGTTTCCAGTGACTACATATACTATTTACAGATGACAGATTGGATTAATATGCAAATAAAAACCCAAAACTCAAGATCATTACAAGAAGAGGACTGTAGTCCCTTTGTTCGCATATGGACAATCTCTGGTAAAGACCATGCCATATCATTATTATACCAATTCCTTAACACTTTCCAGAATCATTTAACTGATTTAATAAAAAGGAGAAGGACTTGGATATCCCCCTACTAGAACAATGTTGGCCGAAGGTGTGGCAATCAACATGGTCCACAACTTTGTCTCCCAGCTGGAGGGAGTATGTCTGGAAGGTCCGCACTAGGTACTTTCTAGTACCCCTATTTCAAGCAAAACGTAACCCTGGAACATTTTCATCCTGCTGGAGACAATGTGGGACACTAGAGGCTTCCCATGCCCATATATTTTTAAATTGTCCAGTGATTAAGCCATTTTGGCAAGCAATCACCGACCAAATAACTAAAATAATGACCACACAGGAAACCTTGACCCCTCAAAAGCTCCTATTGGGCATACCTCCTAAAACCCTAAAAGACAGAGATACTTTATATCTCTGGGCTATATGTATAGCTGCAGCTTATAAGGCTATTACTAAATAGTGGCTACTCCCTAAACCCCCAATCTTACTAGAATGGCAAGAAATAGTAACATATATACGACATGGAACAGCTAACACACAACTTGCACGACAGGGCAGCATCATACCAGAACCGATGGACCAGATGGGACCTCAACAAGTGACCTAAGTGGAGCGTTAAAGGGACATTAAAAGGTATTTTCCCTTATGGGGAAGCTGAGAAATTACCTCATTTTAAATATACCTCATGGACTCCCTAAGAATTATAAAATGCTCTAAAAGTTTTACTAAATAAAACAAATAGTAAAGGAAAACTCATGCTATATAAACAAGATCTTTATTTTTGAGATAAAAAAGACAATTGCTGTCATGTTTGATTTTATATTATATTTTAGTTATGTACGTATAATTTGTTTTTTGTGTATTTTAATCTACATTTGTACTTGGAAAACTGCACTTTCTAAATGCTGTACAAATATCAAATGCTACCTGATGCTCCGGAATTAAGGAGCAAAAGCATCTGAATGACGAAGTGAAATTTTAAACATGTATTATGAAAAAGAAAATGCAATAAAGAAGTATAAAAATAGATCTGTTTAGAAAAACAATGTCCCTTGCCAATCTGACCCCCCCACCCGAACAGGTCCCAAGGTGAAGATCCACTCTCTGGTGGAAGACACATTTTGGTGCTGGAACCGCCGACTGCAATATGAGAAAGTCCTGCTCCCACTAACCAAAATCCTCAACCGTTCCCTCATGCTCTCCCAGTTCCCCCAAAAGTGGAAACTGGCAGTGGTGACAAGACTCTCACGAACAACTGCAGGCCTATATCCATCCTCCCTCCTCTATCCAAAGCCTTGGAACAGATAGTGGCTGATCAGCTCACGGGAGTACCTTGTAAAATACAGCCTGCAATGTTCCCAGCAGCATGGCTTCCGCAAAGGGCACAGCACTACCACGGCACTCCTCGAATTCACCACACATATCCATCATGCACTTGATCAGGGCCAGTTGGTCGGCGCCTCTTATTGACCTGACTAAGGCATATGACACTGTCAATCACTCCATTCTCCTCAAACAATTATCCCTCCTTGGTCTTTCAAGTGAAACTACTCTCTGGTTTCAAAGCTACCTCAGTAAGCGGACCCAACAGGTCAGGACTGGTGAATTCCTCTCGTCATCCCTACCAATCCACTCTGGAGTACCCCAAGGTTCTATCTTGGGTCCCTTGTTATTCAGCATATTCCTGAACAATCTTCCTGCCTCCTGCCATGACAGAATGTTACTGTATGCAGATGATGCAGTAATCTTCACTTGCCACACTGACCCCACCTCCCCTTCAGTCTCAACTACAAAAGTTTCACAGAAGTGAAGACTGGTTTGCTTCATAAACTCATCCTTAACCACAAAAACTAAAACAATGTTGTTCCATGGAACCCACAACAAGTACAAGGACCATGAGCTCATAATTAACAACCACAAGGTGTCACTCTTGAGCAGGTGGATATGTTTAAATATCTGGGCCTGACCCTTGACTGCTCCCACTCGTATTCCAAACACATTGACAATATCGCTAAAACTGTGAACTCCCGTATAGGGCTACTATACAAGTATAAACATTGCCTAACGGCTGAAGCTTTGAACCTCACTATCCAGAGCTCTGTTATCTTAACTATTGACTATGGGTTTGTTATCTATGGATCCGCTACTGATACTGCACTCCGGAGCATAGCTGTAGCCCTTAATAAGGCATGTAGACTCCTTATTTCAACTGCCCACCTTTCTCACATGTGTGACATTTACAAGCAGGCTAACTGGCTCCAGCTATCTGGCAGGCTAAAGTACCAGACCTGCATCCTAGCTAAGAAGACATCACTGGGCCTTATGCCCCCTGGAGTCCAATCAATATTGACCCCGCAGCGTATCCGCCGCCTAACTAGAAGATCGGACAGTCTAACCTTTATGATATCTTGCTGTCGGACCTCTCAAGTTCAGCGTTCTTACCTTATCAGAGCCTCCACCTGGTTCAACTTGCTACCTACAGAAATCTCCAACATTGCCACGATTGGTGCTTTTAAGTGTAAACTGCGTCAACACCTCATGGCTACTGCCTTCTATGACTGCTTCTTATAATCCCCTCCAGGCATACTACCCTCAAGCATCCCTCCTCACTGCCTCAGCTCCTCCTCCTCTCCTACCCCCCATTACTGGGTATAGGATGAATCTGTCTCCTTTTCTTTTTCACCCCCCCTTCCTCCTCCCTTGTTGTTTTCCATCTACCACATACCCAACGCAATGCCCTCCCCATTTCTCCCTTCCTCTCTCCCTCTCTCTGTCTCCCATACCACCCCCTCACCACCACTCTTCTTTCTCTTTTCCCACTAACCCACTCCTAACAAAGCTTCACTGAACCACCTATGACTTGTACTGTATAACTAACTCGCAACACAATTCCTTGACAATGCCTTTGGCTGCTATTATTGTAACCTTATTTGTCTTTTTTTTGTAAGTTCCATTGTAATGACCATATTATGTTTTGTACCTTATTGTCCTTATTGCCTTGACGTGGAACCTTTGTAAAAGAGCCCTCGGCTCAAAGGTGCCATCCGAAATACAAATAAATAAATAAAAAACGAAGGTGCAGTAAGTGCAGTTCAATGTATTTCAATGGGGTTTTCAACTCTGACGCATAACTTTGCCATTTCTGCATATTTTGACACCACATTTTCAACATGGCCTTTTTGGGACCCCACCATGTGAACAATAGTGGTGGAATTACACAAATCCACCCAAAAAGGCGATTTCACGGTCACTTTCACTGCCCTTGTCCATGAGGTGGGGTCACATGAAGGCTATGTTGAAAATCTGGGGTTCAAAAATGGCAAAGTTATGTACATCAGTTGAAATTTTGCTACGCTTGCTCATAACTTCGATAATTTTAAATATTTTTACCCAAATTTTCAACACGCCTATTTTTTTTTTACATTACTCCATGAACGAGACGGCTTTCATTTTTCAAATCCTGGGCAAACCGTGTTTTCGCACCTGTGGTGTGGAAACACAGGTTGCTCATCTGTAACAGTAGTTCTAGGAGTGGTATATGTTGTTCATCCACACTTCTTAGCACGTCCTTTCCCTTTAAACATCTTGCTGGAAGGTCTAAAAGCTGGCTCCTCCCACCCACCCGGGTGGTATATCCCTCTGCTCTGCCCCGTGATGCCAGATCTTGCCCGCTGGAAGCAGTGATTGTGCATGGCCGTCAAGAGGTCAGGATTCAGTGGATTAACAACATATACCATTCCTAGAAGAACAGGTTACTCACCAGTAACAGTAGTTCGAGGAGTGGTATATGTTGTTCATCCACACTATTTGGCATGTCCCTTTCCCCTTTAAGGGTCACCGGAAGTCTTCAAGCTGGCTCCTTCCACCTGGGTGGTATATACCTCGGCTCCGCCCCATGACGCCAGATCTTAGCCCACTGGAAGCCAGGTTTGTGTGTCCGTGTGGATGAACATATACTACTCCTAGAACTACTGTTACAGGTGAGTAACCTGTTCTTCTAAGAGCGTAGATATGTTGTTCATCCACACTCTTTGGCAGACTCCAAACAGTTCTCCGGGAGGAGGGAGGTAAGGTGCACACCCCTACTCAAGGGTCGATCTTAACGTTATTTTACTGGCCCAGGGCATAGTGCAAACTGCCTCGGGCCAGTGGGATCATCTCCCGACTTTCCCGGCTTGGCTAGTGCAATCTAGCCATTATTTGCAGGGCTAAGGCAGTTTTTTGTTTGGAAATGTCAGCATTTCAAGCTGGACATGCAGTTACTGGCTTGGCCACAGGGGCAGTAAAGAGTATCTCGGCATGCATCATGACCTGAGACATGCGGGTAAAGGAGAGCTATTGGAAAAACAAACAGGAAGAGCAAGAGCACTTTGTTTACTGAAGCGCGGTGGAGCCAGACGCTGCAAACCCTTTAGTTCTGTGACTAGCTGAAGCTGAGGGGGAGGAGTAGCAGCAAGAGAACTAATCGAATCACCTTCAGTGCTGATGAAAGGGAAGTTGGGTCATGCTGAAGCAAGGTGGGGGAGGGACGTCATGCCCTGAAGTGCTGGAGAACTGATTTAAAAAAAAAAAAACGGAACTGGAGGAGCGAGAGTGACAGAGATGCACATCTTGCCAGACATAGCATGAAGATTTAAGTTTAGAAGTGTTTTTTTAGAGGAAGGACTGTGGCCACATTTACTTGCAATTTTGGAAACGTTTCAAATGTTTGTCTCTTCAAGGGATAAAAAATGGCAAGTTGCATGCAAAAAATACAGTGAATGTTTCATCTACAGGCATGTAGTGTGAGAGTTTAATTTATTTTGAAAAAGGAAAAACAGACTGCCTTTTTTATGGGTTGGCTTGTCTGCACATGGTTGAGTAGCAGCAAGAGAAATACAGGTTACTCACCTGTAACAGGAATTCTAGGAGTGGTATATGTTGTTCATCCACACTTTGTGGCGGGTTCCTTGCCGCTTTAAATCTTGCCGGAAGGTCTACAAGCTGGCTCCTCCCACCCGGGTGGTAAAACTCTTCCTCCGCTCCATGACACCAGATCTAGCCTGCTGGAAGCCAGGTTGCGCGTCGAAGTCGTGGAGGCCGGGTGGGTTGAGTGGATGAACATATACCACTCCTAGAACTCCTGTTACAGGTGAGTAACCTGTATTTCTAAGGACATGAATATGTTGTTCAATCCACACTCATTGGCAGACTCCTAGCAGTTCTCCGGGAGGAGGGAGGCAAGGCGCAGACCCCCTACTTAGGGAATAAGGGCTGGAGAACTGAGGTCCCAAAACCAGCATCCCGGCGTGACTCAAGGTCAATGTGGTAGTGGGTAATGAAGGTGTATGCTGACTTCCAGGTAGCAGCCCTGCAGATTTCCTGGATAGGGACGTCCCTGGAAGCAGCCACCGAAGCAGCGATATGGCGGGTAGAATGAGCTCTTATCCCTTTGGGAGGCTCCATGCCCGCCAACCTATAGCAGAGATCTAAGCAGGAGGTGACCCACCTGCCTATCGTCTGCTTGGCTGCAGGTCTGCCAGGTGCGGCTTCAGCGTAGGTGACAAACAGCTGGTGAACCTCTCCCCGAACTTCAGCCGTCCGCTCCTTATAATAAGAGAGTGCTCTTCCAGGGTCCAGAGTATGGAGCCTATATTTGGCCTCCGAGGTGTGACTGGGGTAGCACACCGGCAGAGTCAACACCTGGTTACGGTGAAACTCTGACACCACCTTCAGAAGGAATTTCGGGTGGGGGCGAATGACAACCTTGTCCCTGTGGAAGACCAGATAAGGAGACTCAATGGAAAGCGCCTGGAGCTCTCCCATCCTTCTGGCTGACGTGATAGCCACCAAAAAGGCAGTCTTCCACGACAGGTGGGTGATATCGCACCTGTGCATCAGTTCGAATGGCTTGCCCATGAGCTTAGCCAATACCAGCAGTAGATCCCACAGAGGTGGAGGTTCTCGCACCGGAGGGGATATGTGATCAAGGCCTTTGAAAAACCGCCCGACCACCTTCTCCTGCGCCACCGACTGCTTGCCGGCCTGCGCCCAGTAAGCAGAGATGGCTGCCAGGTGCACCTTAAGGGTCGTCGACCGAAGCCCTAGCTGAGAAAGGGACCACAGGTAGTCCAAAATGCTGGCTAAGGAACAGGAGGAAGGGTCCAACACCTTATCCTGACACCAAATGGAGAGTCTCTTCCATTTGAAGGCATAGCATTTTCTGGTCAACTCCTTACGGGATGCCTCAACAACGTTGAGGACCTCGTCGGAAAGACCAAAGGCCTGGAACTCTAGCCGCTCAGGAACCAGGCCGTCAAGCACAGGGATTGAAGGTACTGATGGAGTACCTTCCCCTTGTTGACTGAGATCAGGTCCGGGAGGGCTGGAAGCCGCCTCGGGAGCCTGGAGCTGAGGCTGAGGAGATCTGGATACCAGAACTGGCGAGGCCAGTCTGGGGCTACCAGAATCACCTGTGCCTGGTCCCTCTTCACCTTGAGAAGCACCTTGTGGATCAAGGGGAATGGAGGGAAGGCATAGAAGAGGCCCAGGGTCCACGGCCTCGAGAAGGCATCCCCCTACAGCGAGCCCTGCTGAGGGGGGCGGGCGTGAAACAGCCTCAGCTTTGCATTCTCCCTGGAGGCGAACAGGTCCACCAGAGGAGTGCCCCAGTGGGAGAACAGATCTTGTACTATCTCCGGCAGGAGAGACCACTTGTGAGATGCAGCGCCTATCCAGCTTAGGGCATTGGCCAGACTGTTGCAGGCTCCTGCCACATGGATGGCTAGGAGATCCGCCTTCAGGATGATCACGAGAGACCAAGTGAGGACAGCCTCCTTGCACAGGGGCAAGGAGTGCGTCCCGCCCTGCCGGTTGAGGTAGTACATGGTCGTGGTGTTGTCCATCTGGACCTGGACCACTTGACCCCGTACAAATGGAGCAAAGGCAGTGAGGGCTAGTTGGACTGCTTGAAGCTCCAGCAGGTTGATGTAGCATCGAGACTCCTGAGGGGACCAGAAGCCATGGGCTCTGAGCTCCCCAAGATGGGCACCGCAACCCATCAGAGAGGCGTTGGTCGTCAGAGTGATCGTCGGCTCGGGGTGGACAAAAGGGATACCCTCCTGCAGATGAGCTGGAACAAGCCACCACTGGAGGCCATTCCACATCTCCTGGGTTACTGTCACTGGCTGGTCCAGAGGACCGGAGCGCTGTGACCATTGGCGGGCCAGCCCCCACTGTATGGGACGCATATGCCAGCGGGCCCAACGGACCACGCTGGTGCAGGCCGCCATGAGGCCAAGGAGGCGCAGGAAGTCCCGGGCAGGGCGCAATTGCCCAACTTGAAATGATTGGGCAAAGGAGGAAAGGACCTCGGCCCTGTCCGCCGGGAGCCGTGCTTTGGCTCGAAGAGAGCCAAGCTCTACCCCGATGAACTGAATCACCTGCGATGGCACGAGTTCCGACTTGGCCTCGTTGATGAGGAGGGCAATCTGAGAGCAGACCTGGAGGGCCAGATCCCTGGACCGCTCCACCTCCAACCTGCAGGGGGCTGCAATCAGCCAGTCATCCAGGTAAGGGTACACCCGGACCTCTCGGCGCCGCAGGAATGCTGTCACCACTGCCATGCATTTGGTGAAGCCTCTAGGAGCTGGAGAGAGGCCGAAGGACATGGCTCGGAACTCAAAGGAATCCCTCTGCCCTGAAGTGGAGGAATCGCTGGAGAGACGGACGGATTGGGACGTGAAAGAACGCATCCTGCAGGTCCAGAGAACAGAACCACACGCCTTGTTCCAAGGATGGAATGATCTGAGCCAGCGTGACCATCCTGAAGGTGTGAGACCTTAGGAACTTGTTCAAGTCGTGTAGGTCAAGAATGGGGTGCCAACCCCCAGTCCGTTTTGGGACCAGGAAGTACCTGGACAAAAACCCTGGGTCTGGAGGGTGGTGCGCCACCTCCCTGATCACCTCCTTCTGGAGAAGCAGGGCAATGTCGGCTCAACGAGTCGACAGAGAGGCTGCAGAACCCTTAGCCCCCCATGGGGCAACGGCTCGATAGGAGTGGGGACTGCTCAAATTCCAGAGGCAGACCCCTGCCTACCACTTCCAACACCCAGCGGTCCGTGGTGATATCGGACCAGGCAGAAAGGAAGTGGCGGAACCGTCCCCCCACGGGGGGAACCCAGGGAGGAGTGACAAAGTTGGGGGAGACACCCCTCAACCCATCACTGGGCAGGCTTGGAGAAAGGGCCAGCCGAGGAGCCGCCTGGGCCATTTCCTCCCGGCTTCCTGCTGGAGGAAGCAGCAGGTTTGGCTTTGGGGTGCCAAGTACGAGCCTGCTGGCCCTGATGCTGGTGTTGCTGGGCCAGATGTGCCGCAGGGGCTGAAGGACGAAAGGGCTTAAGCTGCTGCTGGCGGCCTTTGTCCTGGGCAGACGTGACTGAGTCCAAGGTGGCGCTGGACTTCTGGATCCGTTGGAGATGACCCTCTACCCCGGGTCAGAAAAAGTTGGTACCCAGGAAGAGGACGTCTACCAGCTTGTGCTGGGTATCAGCCGAAAAGGTGGAGATCCGCAGCCAAGCTCTGCGGTGCATGGCCATTGCAGCCACTACGGACCGGGCACATAATCAGTTGATGTCCAATGAAGTTTGGAGCTGCTGTTTAGCTACCGCCCTCCGCTGATCCCGTACCAGCTTGACCGTCATTTGAAGGTCAGCCGGGAGATGAGGAATCACCTCATCCAGGGAGCCCATAAGGGCGTGTGGAAAGTGTGCCATTAGAATGGCCGAGCTAGCCTGATGAAGGTCTAGGGAGGAAGCAGCATATACCTTCCGCCCTGAGTAGTCCAATTTCTTGAACTCCTTATCGGGCGGTTTGTCCACATCCTGAGAGTTCCCGGAACGCCGGAAAACGCTGTCAGTCACTAACCCCTCCGCAGAGGGGTGCTCCGAGAAACCGGAGAGTGAACCTGTAGGGACCGCATATTTTCGAGTCATCCTGGCCGAAGGTGTGGGACAAGATGCTGGCCACTGCCACAGCTCCAGGGCCAGGCCAACGATGGCTTCAGCCACTGGAAAGGCCTCCGTAGGTGAATCCCCTCGGTCCAGTATCTCCATGAGGGGATACTTGGCCCATTTTGAAACGGGTTTGAGCTTCATCCCAGTGGACTCTGAGATGAGTCGAAGCATTCCTAAAAACGAAGATGGGCTCTCGTCCACCGACTGACCCCCCTGTAGACTCCAGGTCAAGCGGCCTGGAGAACAAGGAGTCATCGTCGTCAGACTCCGAGGAGTCTGTGAACAGCTGCCGAGCGCCTGAGCCACCCTCCACGAGCCAAGGTCGATCGGGAGTAAGGGTGACCGACAACCTATGGGGCCAAGCCCTGACCCGACCGAGAATCCTTGATCGGGGCCCCAGTCTTTGGTTGTGGAGGCAGAGGTTCCACCACAATGGGTGGAGCAGCCGGTTTTGGCCGAACAACCGGTGCCGGTTTCGGCTCCTCGACTACTATGAGGGGTTGTTTTGGCAGCTCAGGTGACAGCCACTTAATGGCTGGAGAAGGCGATGGAGTTGGCTTATTCCCAGACAATAAGAGCTGCTGCCACATTAAATCCTCGTAGCGCCGACGCAACTTGCGCCGGAGCCTATCCTCCGAAGAGGATGACGAGGATGAGCGGCGCCGACGCTTTCCATGGTGCAGAGACCGGAGACTGTCACAGCGGACCGCTGGACCTGGAAGAAGTCCGAGACCAAGACCTTTGGGGATTCCGAGGGTGGGTCAGAGAGGGGACGGAGGAAACCCGCCTCCCTCGGGTTCAGGACCTTAACCGGGACTCCGCACAGGGGCACAGGCAAGCCCTCGGGTTCTCTCCGGGGAACCGTGAAGTGAGGGTTGTCAGCATCACCAGTCGACAAACCGTCCGGGCGGTCGAGAAAATCTCGACTGCGCTGACGGATGTCTCAGACGGCTGACCTGATGGGGACATCAGGAAACCAGCGCCTGAGCCGCAACCTCGACCGAGGTCGAAAGTCTACCATCCGGTGAAGGGGATCTCTCCTGCTCCCACGAATGTCGACGGTGGGACTTACCTTTGGAGTCCTTTTTGGACCGACTGGAATGTCCCGATGGTCCTTCTCCCTTGGTGGAGAGGGATTGGCAAAGCTCCTTAAAAGAAGCTGTATATGAAGAGCCCAAGGAGAGCGGGATAAATGCCGCGACCGAGGAAGAAGATGATGCGGCCTGGGTTGCCTCCTCCTCCTCGAGGGCGATCATCTGCTCCAACTGATCCGCGGAGCCTCCTTCGACTTGACCGGTGGATATTGCTTTTCAGGGTGCCCCAAAAGAAGTCGAGCAGCACAGTCCTCCAAGACCGAAGCTGTAAAGGATTTGCACAAATCGCAAGCCTGCGAATCATGGCCGAGTCCTAGGCAGTAAAACGCACGTGGAGTGCGGGTTGGTTCGACATCTTCATTCAGGGCACCCAAGAAACCGGGAGTAGATTTGTCCATCGCAGCTAGGAAAAGAAGACCAAGTCTTGTAAATTTGAGAATAAGTTTCAGATTAACCGAAGAGTGTGGATCCAGGCCTAAAACGTAGAGCACTGAGGAGGGAACCTGAGCTTCCAAGCGGTAAGGAAGATCTGGTGTTATGGGGTTGAGCCGAGAGTTTTACTACCCGGGTGGGTGGGAGAAGCCAGCTTGAAGACCTTCCGGCAAGATTTAAAGCAGCAAGGAACCTGCCAATAAGTGTGGATTGAACAACATATTCACGTCCCTAGAACTATCAGATCACTTTTCAGTGCTGATGAAAGGGGAGGGCAGGTCACAGTGCTGAAGCAAGGTGGGGGAGGGACATCATGCCCTGAAGTGCAGGAGAACTGATTTAAAAAACAAAACCATGCACATCTTGCCAGACACAGCATGGAGATTAACAAAGGGATTAGAAGTGCTTTAAATGTGGATACATGGTAAAGTTTCAGACGTTTGACTCTTGAAGGGATTCAGAATGACAAGTTGCATGTAAAGAATACAGAGAATGTTTTGTTTATCTACAAGCACATTAGTGTGAGAGTTTAATTCATTTTGAAAATGAAAAAATGGACTGCCTTGTTTATGAGTTGGCTTGCCTGCATATGGTTCTCTCCTCTCTGCCTGTGTCACTGCTAGTTTCATAAACTTTTTAAGTAAGTGGTATAGCAGAGTGTGTCATTACTTAAATGAGGGCTAGCCAATGAGCTCCAGAAGCAGACCAGTATCTTTAGAGGGTCCTTCTGTTTTGGTTTCGGGATTTGTCACTGGTTTTGTGTTTGAGACAGGTAAGGGATTGCTAGGACACTGAAAACTTAAGCCTTCCATATATCCACAGGCTGTGGACTGTGTACATAGGCACACAGTATTTATACTTTTCGATCAAGGTAATGACAGTCACCACTGGAAGCAGCAGCTGGACTAGCAGTGTGTGGTGGTCAGAGTTCAGTGGGTGGCCAACTCAGTATAGATGTGAAGCAAAGTAGAATTGTGCCTTTTCTGACAAATTCCTGAAACAGGTTTAGGGGACAGAATTGATGATTATGTAGCTGTTTGAAATGTCTCTATTTTCATAAATTATATTCATACCTCTAAGTATTCCTATTTAACTTTGCTTAAAGAAAGCTGAAGCCATCAGTTGTGTTTTGTATTGTTTTCTTTGTATGGACAACCCGGCTTCTGTACAGTTCCCCTTTCATGGAACCAAGAATTTTGGAGTTTTGACTTATGTCACTTCAGGGTTTCAGAACCGTGGGCACTGTACTGATAAGTTCATGCTCACATTTTTGAACCATGAAGTCAAAACTCCAAATTCTTGGTTCCATGAAAGGAACTGCACAGAATGTTGTCCATACACAGAAAACAATACAAAATGCAACTGACAGCTTCAACTTTTATGGTTAAATAAGAATCCTTTAGAGATAATACAATTTATGAAAATAGACATTTCAAACAGCTGCATGTAAGTAATCAATTCCTGTCCCCTTTAATGAGCAAAGTGGCTTTTCTCATCCAGACTCTGCTGATTGTGACTGTTTTCAGTCTTATTTCTGTACACCACAGCACCTCAGTGATAAAACACACAGGGATAGAGGGATGTATTTATGCCCATGTCAAATAACCAAAATAAGCGTTGTCGTCATAAAAAAAAAAAATGGAAACAAAAAAAATAAGTGACAAAACAGTAACATAAAATACTGTTTCAGACATCTATCACTGTGGGATTCTTTTCATAAAATGTTAATGTTACTCTTGGGGCTAGTGCAACTCTGGGGCCAGAGCAGCTGGCTCATCACTTTCCCGGTGGACCAGTGCAAAAAAAGTTAAGCGTGACCCTGCTACTTAGGAACAGAAAATGGAGAACTGAGGCCCCAAACCAGCATCCTGGCGTGACTCAAGGTCGATGTGGTAGTGGGTGATGAAGGTGTTCGTTGACTTCCAGGTAGCAGCCCGACACGATTTCCTGGATAGGGATATTCCTGGGAGCAGCCACCAATTCAGCAGTATGGTGGGTAGAATGAGCTCTTATCCCTCTGGGAGGCTCCTTGCCCGCCAACTCATAGCACAGACCTATGCATGATGTAATCCATCTTGCAATAGTCTGCTTCGTTACAGGTCTGCCAGACGCAGCTTCAGCGTAGGTGACAAACAGCTGGTGAACCTCACCCAGAATTTCCGTTGTCCTCTCCTTGTAATAGGAGAGAGCACGTCTCGGGTCCAAAGTATGGAGCCTGTACTTGGCCTCCGAGGTGTAGTTAGGGTAGTATACCTGTAGAGTTAACACCTGGTTAAGGTGAAACTCTGACACCACCTTCGGAAGGAATTTCGGGTGGGGGCGTAGGACAACCTTGTCCCTGTGGAAAACCAGATAAGGGGACTCCACTGAAAGCACATGGAGTTCCCCTGTCCTTCTGGCAGACGTGATGGCCACCAGGAAGGCCATCTTCCACGACAAGTGTGACAACTCACACCTGTGCATTGGTTCGAATGGCTTGCCTATGAGCTTTGCCAGTACCAGCAGTAGATCCCATGGAGGTGGAGGTTCACGCACCGGAGGGGATATGTGATCCAGGCCTTTGAAAAAGTGCCCGACCACTGTTTCCTGTGCTAACTTCAGCTGACCGGCCCGCGCCAGGTAAGCAGAGATGGCTTCCAGGTGCACCCTAATGGTCGATGATCGGAGACCCCCTTTGGATAGAGACCAAAGGTAGTCAAGAATGTTAACCACTGAACAGGATAAAGGGTCCAGGCCTTGACACCAAATGGAAAATCTTTTCCATTTGAAGGCATAACATTTCCTTGTCGATTCCTTTCTAGATGCCTCCACCACGGTGCAGACATCTTTGAAAAGACCTAAAGCCTGGAACTCTCACCGCTCAGGTACCAGGCTGTGAGGTGCAAGGATTGAAGGTCCGGATGGAATACCTTCCCCTGATTGAGTGATATCAGGTCCAGGGGTGTGCAAAGTCGCTCCGGGGGCCTGCAGCTGAGGAGATCTGGATACCAGAATTGGTGCGGCCTGTCTGGGGCTACCACGATCATCACCTTCGCCTTGTCCCTCCTCACCTTGGGAAGCACCTTGTGGATCAAGGGAAATGGAGGGAAGGCGTAAAGGAGGCCTGAGGTCCATGGCCTCGAGAAGGCATCTCCCTACAGCGAGCCCTGCTAAGGGGGCCGGCATGAAACAGCCTCAGCTTGGTGTTTTCCTTGGAGGCAAACAGGTCCACCACCGGTTTGCCCCAACGGAAGAACAGACTGTAGGCTACCTCTGGATGGAGAAACCACGCGTGGGCTCCTGCCACACGGATGGCAAGGAGATCTGCCTCCAACTGGCTCATGAGGGACCAGATACGGAGCGCCTCTTTGCACAGCAAACAGGAGTGCGTGCCGCCCCATTTGTTGAGTAGTACATGGTCATGGTATTGTCCGTCTGGACTTGAACCATTTGACCCCGGAGCTGAAGAGTGAAAGCTGACAGTGCCAGTCTGACCGCTCTGAGCTCCAACAGGTTGATGTGGCATCGGGACTCCTCAGGAGTCCAGAGCCCGTGTCCCCCATGTGGGCTCCCCAGTCCATGAGAAAGGCATCGCTTCTGAGGACGACTATCGACTCGGGCAGACAAACAGGATCTCTTCCTGCAACTGGTCTGGGGCAGTCCACCATTGGAGAGTGTCCCACATCTTCTGGGTTACAGTGACCAACTGGTCGAAATGACCGTGGCACTGTGTCCACTGGGTGGCCAGCTCCCATTGGAGGGGGCGCATGTGCAACCGGGCCCATCTGACCACTGAGGTGCACGCCACCATGTAACCCAGAAGGCGCAAAAAGTCACCGGCAGGGCGCAAGTGCCCAACCAGAAATGATTCGGCAAAGGAGGAAAGAACCTCCACCCTGTCTACTGGGAGCCGAGCTCTGGCTTGACAAGAGTCAAGCTCTGCCCCGATGAAGGCCATCACCTGAGAGGGCACGAGTTCCAACTTGGCCTAGTTGAGAGCAGGTCTGGAGGGCCATGTCCCTGGACCTTTCCACCTCCTGTTGGGTGGAACCTGCTAGGAGCCAATCGTCGAGGTAGGGGTAAATTCTGACCCCCCTCCCAACGCCGAAGATGGGCCGCCACCACTGCAATGCATTTGGTGAAGACCTGTAGGGCTGATGATAGGCCGAACGGCATGGCTCGGAACTCGTATAGGGTCCCTTTGACCCCGAAGCGAGGAACCTGATGGGACGGATGAATCTGGACGGAAAGAACGCTACCTGCAAATCCAGTGAACAGAACCACATGTTTTGCTCCAAGGATGATATGATCTGGGACAGAGTGACCATCCGAAAGGTGCATAACCTGAGATATTAATTTAGGTCATGCAGATCTAGAATGGGGCGCTAGCCCCCCCGTCCACTTGGGCACCAGGAAGTACCTGGAGACAAAGCCTGGGTCTGCTGGAGGATCCGCCACTGGAGCTACTGTCTCCTTGAGGAGGAGCTGAGCGATGTCATCTCTGAGAGCCGAATGTGTCTGAGCAGATACTCGTTCCTCCTAAGGGGCGCGGGCTTAGCTTGGAGGGTACTGCTCGAATTCCAGAGGCAGTCCCTGGCCGACCACTTCTAGAACCCACCTGTCCGTGGTGACAACGGACCAGGCGGAAAGAAAGTGGCAAAGTCAACCCTGCATGGGAGGACCCAGAGCTGCCGTGACGGGAGCGGGGATGGCAGCCCCCGGCCCGTCACTGAGCAGGCTTGGAGGAGGATGATCCAAGACCAGAACCTCGGCCTCCTTTATGGGCCTGCTGAGGACCCTGCTTGGGCTGAGAGCGGCAAGCTTGAGCCTGCTGCTGTCCGCTATGGAAGGAGGACTGCTGAGTCACAGGGGCAGAATGCCGAAATGGCTTTTTCTTTTTCCTCTGCTGGTTCTTACCCGAAGAACTCTTGGCAGAGGTAGCATCCAAGGTGGCATTGGACTGCTCAATATGCTGAAGGTGACCAGCCACTCCTGGTCTGAACAAGTCGGTCCCAAGGAAGGGCATGTCAGCTAATTTATGCTGGGTATCTGCCGGGAAGGAGGAGAGCCTCAGCCAAGCCCTGTAATGGGAGGCAACTGCGGCAGCCATCGAACGGGCACAAGAGTCCCCGAGATCCAGGGCCGTCTAGAGCTGCTGTTTGGCAACGGCATGGCCCTGATCCCAGACTTGCTTGACTGTAGTCTGCATGTCCATGGGGAGATGTGGGAGGACTTTGTCCAGCGACCCGAGGAGGGCATGGGAGAAGTGTGCCATGATGATGGCCGAACTTGCCTGACGAAGACCCAATGAAGAAGTCGCACAGACCTTCCTGGCTGAATGGTACAAGAGCTGGGACTCTATCAGGAAGCCGGTCAGTGTCAGCAGAACTGCCAGTACGCCTATACACAGAGGCAGTCACCAGGCTCTCGGCCGAAGGGTGCTCCGTGAACCCCGCAAGGGACCCCATGGGCACCGCATACTTGGGGGGCACGCGGGCAGATTGAGCTGGATAAGAGGCAGGACACTGAAATAGTTCTAAGGCCGGACCAACAATGGCCTTGACCACAGGAAAGACCTCAGTCGGGGTATCCCCTATCTTTAGGATGTCAGAGAGAGGGTACTCCTCCTTTTTCTGGATAGGCTCCAGGGGCATCCCTGTAGACTCAGAGATGAAGCGGAGGATCCCTTGAAAGGACGAAGGACCTTCCTCTGCCTCTAGGCCAGAGGTCCAATCATCATCCCCTGGATATGAATGGAGACCGGTGACGTCCTAATCTGAAGAGTCCGGATACAATGGCCTACCGCCCGTGTCACCTTCGACTCGCCTGGGGTGACAGTGACTGACAAGCGCCGGGGAAGTCCGGTGTCCGGTCTATCTTGCTTGGAAGGAGCCCCTTCCACAGGCTGCTTGGGCGGTGCTTCCACCACAATGGGTGGAGAGACCGTAACAGGCCGAACTGGTGGTCTTGCCGGCTCCACGGGCAGGGGAACTGATTTGATTGGCTCCAAGGGAGTCAGCTTCGGCCTGGGAGGCGAAAGCCAGGTAATGACCGTGGAGGAAGCCATGGTAGGCTTAAGACCGGACAAAATGAGCTGCTGCCACATGAGGTCCTCATAGCGCCGGAGTTTCCGTCTGAGCCTCTCCTCATTTGAGGAGGACGAGGACAACTGATGGCGTCGCCTCTTCGTTGAGTGCTTTTGGCCCTTCCTCGGCCTTTTGGAAGAGGGGGTCCTAGACCTCGACCGAGATCGGGCAGGCCGACTCAGTCAGTCAGGAGACACCGGAGGGGCCAGTGACTTCCCGGAGTCCGGGACCGGATCTTCGATGGGGACTCCAGCAGGCTGGGTCTCCTCATTGGGGGAGACAAGGACCAGGCTCCTTTCTAGAGAATAGTCAACTGGAGTCGGCGACAATAGGTCACTTGGGTCGATAACGATCTCGACCTCATCAGCCACATCCTCGGTCATCTGGCCTGACAGGAGGTCCGACAAGCCAGCGGCCGAGGAAGCGATCTTGACCGAGACGAAGACATCTAGACGAAGACTTACTCGGATCCTTATCCCGGGGACGGGATCAGGAAGCGTGCAGGCCCACAGGCGCCTCCCCCTTGGTAGGGAGAGACTGGCACAGCTCCCTGGAGGAACCCGAGAAGGTGGTGCCCAGGGTGAGTGGAACGAAGAAGCTCCGGGAAGAGCGGGCCGCTTCTTCCTCGAAGGCTTGCATGCACTCCAACTGTTCAGCAGATGCCGCCGCAGCAGAAACCGCCCACTTTGCCTCCTTCAATTTCATCGGAGGGTTCCTCTTTTCTGGCCTCCCCAGCTGTAGGCGTGCAAGATGGTCGTCCAGGACTTTGGGATGGAAGGCCAAGCAGAAACTGCAGGACGAGGTGTCATGGCCAACACCGAGACAATAGACACACGCGGAGTGGGGATCAGTACACGACATCATCTGGCCGCAGAAGCACCGGCGAAATCCAGGGGAAGATTTTTCTTCCATAGTAGAAGCAACAAATTTGCGATTGCTAATTCGAGAAATTCGAAGTTTCGGTAAAACGGATTTAAAAGCCAGGGCCTACGAATGCGTGAGCACGAGAAAGGCACCGAATCTTCCAGCGGAACGGAAGATCTGACGTCATGGGGCGGAGCTGAGGTATATACCACCCGGGTAGGCGGAAGGAGCCTGCTTAAAGACTTCCGGTGATCCTTAAAGGGGAAAGGGACATGCCAAAGAGTGTGGATGAACAACATATCCATGCTCTCGCGCCGACCCTCCAGCAAAAAAGTTTGCTCCCGATGGGTCCTAGTGCCTCCGGCCCTAATCCCACTAGTGTGAATGAGTGGTGGAGACTTAGGTCCAGGAAGATCTACTGTTACAGGTGAGTAACCTGTGTTTCTAGGGATATGGATACGTTGTCCTTATCCACACTTTTTGGCACACTCCTAGCAGTTCTCTAGGAGGAGGGAGGCAAGGTGCACATCCCCTACTTAGGGAACACAGATTGGAGAGGTCCCAAAATCAGCATCCCGGCGCGTGACTCTAGGTCAGTGTGGTAATGGGAAATAAGGGTGTTCGCTGACTTCCAGGTAGCAGCCCTGCAGATTTCCTGGATAGGGACGTTCCTAGAAGCAGCCATCGATGCAGCAGTATGGTGGGTTAAATGAGTCCTTAGCCCTGCGGGAGGCTCCCTACCCCCCAACCTATAGCAGAGATCAATGCATGATGTAATCCATCTGCCAATCATCTGCTTGGCTGCAGGTCTGCCAGGTGCGGCTTCAGCGTAGGTGACAAACAGCTGGCGAACCTCTCCCCAAACTCCAGCCATGAGCTCTTTATAACAAGAGAGCGCTCGTCTCAGGTACAAAGTATTTATTTAAGAGTTTTACCAGGAAGGCACACTGAGCAGAGTACTGCTCGATTCCAGATGCGTCCTGGAGGAGAGGGGAAGGGGGAATACAGAACATTAAATACAATGCAATGACCAACAATAATCAACAAATTCGACAATTACAGCCTGTGCATAGGAAGACATAACAGAGATTAGGGTGCGATACATGCAGCAAGACGCATGAGAACAATGTATGTGTACCATGCAATTCCATGAGCAAGCACGTTAATGTCACAATACAGCAGGCAGAGGATAAGCAGCATTTAGTTTAGTCGCACGTACAGGTGGAGAAGTGATCCGTGAGGCGGGCATAGAGGTACCAGGCAGCAGGGGGTGTGCCGAATGTCTGCTGGGAGGAAGTTCCATAGTTTAGGCATACAAAATATGAAGGCTGACTGGCCTACAGAGGTGGACATGTGTGGGATAGATATGAGTCTAGTATCACTGCATCTGAGTGAGTAACCTGGCAGAGGGCAGGCTGATAGTACAGAGGAGAGGAATGGGGCAGGGTCTGGGACCAGAACTTGGCTGTGAAGTGAGCGCAGTGTGTAAGGCGGCAGTCCTGCAATGAGGGGAAGCCCAGCGACTGATATAGGACACAGTGATGGGTGGAGTAGGGACAGTCGAGGGCGAAGCGGCAGAAGGCATGGAAGAGTGAGTCCAGTCTGGCCAGGGTGAACTTGGGAGCGGCACTGTAAACTACATCCCCATAGTCGATAACTGGCAGAATCATTTTCTGTACCATAGCACGGCATGCCAGCAGCGGGATGTGTCCACGATCACGGCAGAGGGCACCCAATCTGGGGTGAAGTTTTTTGTGGATGGCATCAATATGCACAGAGAAGTCTAGCTGCTGGTCAAGCCAGACTCTGAAACACCTAAAGAAGGAGCTGACCTCCAGAGTTGTCCCATCAAAGGTATGGAAGATAGGGCTGGAGGTGAGCCTCGTAAAGTCTCTGCCTTGTGCCGAAGGTCATGGAGACTGTTTTCACTGCATTGAGGGGGTGCTGATTTGAGCAAAACCAGAGTTGGACATTGTTGAAGTCCTGCTGGAGTTTGGTTGCCACTTTAATAGACGAGGGGCCTGACGTATACAGAACCGTGTCATCAGCATACATGTGAATGGATGTGTGTGGACATACAGAGGGTAGGCTGTTGAGGAAGATAAGAGAACAGGAGCGGTCCCGGGACCGAGCCCTGTGGCACTCCTGACGTGACAGTGAGGGGGGCAGAGGTTGGGCTACCAATTCTGACTGATTGTGACCGGCCTACCATAGTCTGTACTCGGCCTCTGAGGCGTGATTGGGGTAATACACCAGCAGAGTCATCACCTGATTCGGGTGAAACTCCGACACGACTTTCGGAAGGAACTTCGAGTTGGGGTGCATGACAACCTTGTCCCTGTGGAAGACCATATAAGGAGAGACAATAGAGAGCACCTGGAGCTCCCCAATCCTTCTGGCTGACATGACAGCCACCAGGAAGGCAGTCTTCCACGACAGGTGTGACATCTCACTCCTGTGCATCGGTTCAAATGGCTTGCCCATGAGCTTTGCAAGTACCAGCAGTAGCTCCCACAGTGGTGGTGGTTCACGCACCACAGGGGAAATATGGTCGAGGCCTTTGAAGAAACGCCAGACCACCTTCTCCTGTGCCACTGTCTGCTGACCAGCCCATGCCCAGTAAGCAGTGATGGCTGCCAGGTGCACCTTAAGGGTCGTAGACCGAAGACCCTCTTTGGAGAGAGACCAAAGATAGTGGAGAATGCCAGCCACCAGACAGGACAAAGGGTCCAGACCCTTGCCCTGACACCAAATGGAGAATCTCTTCCACTTGAAGGCAAAGCTCTTTCTGGTCGATTCCTTCCTAGATGCCTCAACTATGGTGAGGACATCTTCGGAGAGACCCAAAGCCTGAAACTCTCGTAGGCTCAGGAACCAGGCTGTCAGGTGCAGGGACTGAAGGTCCGGGTGGAGGACCTTTCCCTGATTGACTTGAGAGCAGGTCCGGGCGTGCTGGAAGATGCCTTGGGAGCCTGATGCTGAGGCTAAGGAGATCGGGGTGCCAAAACTGGTGAGGCCAGTCTGGAGCCACCAGGATCACCTGTGCCATGTCCCTCCTGACCTTGAGGAGCACCTTGTGAATCAAGGGAAGTGGAGGGAAGGCATAAAAGAGGCCTGAGCTCCACGGCCTCGAGAAGGCATCCCCTGCAGCAAGCCCTGCTGAGGGGGGTGGGCACAAAACAGCCTCAGCTTTGCATTCTCCCTGGAGGCAAACAGGTCCACCTAAGGGGTGCCCCACTGGTATAACAGGCTGTGTACTACCTCTGGATGGAGAGACCACTCGTGGGATGACTTGCCCACAAGGCTGAGGGTATCCGCCAGCTGTTATGAGGCTCCTGCCACATGAATGGCTAAGAGATCCGCCTCCAGTTGGCTCACGAGAGTCCAGATGCGGAGAGCTTCCCTGCGCAGAGGCCGTGAGTGTATGCCGCCCTGTTTGTTGAGATAGTACATGGTCGTGGTATTGTCCGTCTGGACCTGAACCACTAGGCACCGAAGGAATGGCGCACGTGCGTCAGCGCCAGCCTAACTGCTCGGAAGTCCAGCAGGTTGATGTGGCATCGGGACTCCTCGGGGGTCCAGAGCCCATGGACTCTGTGGTACCATATGTGGGTATCCAGCCCATAAGAGAGGTGTCGGTCATCAAGAAGACTGTCTGCTTGGGGCGGACAAATAGGATCCCCTCCTGCAGATGCTCTAGGCCGTCCACCAGTGGAGAGCATCCCACATCTTCTGGGTCACAGTGACAAGCTGGTCGAAATGACCTAGTTGCTGAGTCCACTGGTTGGCCAGCTCCCACTGAAGGGGTGCATATGCTACCGGGCCTATCGGACTACGGAGGTGCAGGCCGCCATGTAACCCAGAAGTCACAGCCCTGAGAAAGACCACACCCTGGTCGAAGTGCTGGGGACAGTCTGCTAGGAGTTGCCTACTCCGCACATGAGGTGATTTTAATTTGTTTGAACTTTTACCAATAAATCTATTGGAATTACAACCTGGAATTCAGCCTCTGTCTTGCATTCAGGAGTGCAAAGTTAATGCGGGTCTGGGGGGGCCAGATCCCTGGACCTCTCCACCTCCAGTCTGGAGGGATCCGCTAAAAGCCAATAGTCTAGATAGGGATACTCTGACCCCTCAATGTCGAAGATGGGCCGCCACCACTGCAATGCATTTGGTGAAAACCCTGGGAGCTAATGACAGGCCGAACGGCATGACTTAAAACTCGTATAGTGTTCCCTCTGCCCTGAAGCAGAGGAACCTTTGGTATTATGGACGGATCGGGACGTGGAAGAACGCGTCCTGCAGATCCAGGGAGCAAAACCACATGTTCTGCTCGAGAGATGGTATGATCTGAGACAAGAGTTACCAACCTGAAGGTGCGAGACCCAAGAAATTGGTTCAGGTTGTGCAAATCTAAAATTGGGTGCCAGCCCCCCGTCCATTTCAGGACCAGGAAGCACCTGGAAATGAACCCTGGGTTGACAGAGGGATCCGCGACTCGGACCACTATCTCCTTGCGAAGGAGCTGGGCAATGTCGTCTCGGAGAGCTGACCGTGCAAGGATACCTTCTCCTCCTGTGGGGCGTTGGCTCGGCCCGGTGTGTACTGCTCGAATTCCAGAGGCAGCCCCTGGCCGACCGACCTGCCTGTTGTGACAGTGGACCAGTTAGAAAGGAAGTGGTGGAGCCGGCCCCCCAACAGGAGGACCAAGAGTGGGCATGATGGGTGGCAACCCCCATTCTGTCACTCTGCAGGCTTGGAGAAGGAGGACCCGGCCAAGGAGCCACCGGGACCTTTTCCTCCAGGCTTACGGGCCGCCGAAGCCCCTGACTTGGGCCAAAAGTGCCAAGACTGAGCCTGCTGCTGCTGTCCTGATTGGTACTGGAGCTGCTTGGCCACAGGGGCAGAAGGCCAGAAGGCCTTACGCTTCTGGTTTTTGGAACCCTGAGATTCCTTCTGGGTGGAAGCAATGGAGTCCAAGGTGGCACTGGACTTCTCGATGCATTGAAGGTGATCATCAACCCCTGGACCATACAAGTCGGTGCCCAGGAAGGGTACATCCGCCGGTTTGTGCTGGGTGTCTGCAGTAAGGTCGAGACCCCTCAGCCAGGCCTTGCAGTGCATGGCAACTGCGGCTGCCACTGAATGGGCACAGGAATCCCCAATGTCCAGAGCAGTCTGGAGTTGCTGTTTTGCCACAGCCTGACCTTGATACCAGACCTGCTTGACCGAAGTCTGAAGGTCCATGGGGAGATGAGGAAGCACCTCATCTAGAGAGCCCAGGAGGGCATGGGAGAAGTGTGCCATGATGACAGCCGAGCTCACCTGACGCAGACCCATCAAAGAGGCAGCATAGACTTTTCTGGCAGAGTGGTCCAGATTTTTGAACTCTTTGTCCGGAGGTCTATCAGTGGTCTCCTGAACTGTCCAGGAGCCGAAACACAGATTCGGTCACCAACCCCTCAGCAGAAGGGTGCACTGTGAACCCAGAAAGGGAGCCGATGGGAACTGCATACTTTCTGGTCATCCGGGCTGATGGCGCGAGGCAGGAGACAGGGTGCTGTCAAAGCTCACGGGCCAGGCCAACAATGACTTCAGCCACCGAGAAGACCTCTGTCAGAGAATCCCCTTTTCCCAGAATGTCTGTTAGGGGATATCGAGCCCATTTCTGAACCAGCTCCAAAGGCATCCCTGTGGATTCGGAGATGAGACAGAGAATGTCCATGAAGGATGTGGGATCCTCCTCCATCAAGAGCCCCCCCCCCCCCAAGTGAAATGTTGTTCAACGGACTAGAGTGCAAAAAGGAGCCCTCGAACTCCGGATAGATCAGCCGACCACCTGAGCTGCCTTCGACCCACCGCAGATGGTCGGGAGTGAGAGTGACCAACAGCCTATGTGGGACGCCCTTAGTGGGCCAAGACTCCTTGACAGGAGCCCCCAAGAGAGGCTGTTTAGGTGGCAGCTCCACCAGAATTGCCAGAGAGGCCAGTTTCGGCTGAGCCGGGAGGGCCTTCACCAGCTCTGCAGGCGGAGGAAAGGTGTCGGCCAGCTCTGGAGGAGTCGACCTAGAGGGTGACGGCCATGTGATGGCCGGCATGGAAGCCGGAATCGACTCTGGACCGGCCAGCACCAACTGTTGTCACATAAGATCCTCGTAGCATTGACATAACTTGCACCGAAGTCTCTCCTCTTCATTGGAGAACAAGGATGAATAGCGGCAGCGCCGCTTCCTGGAACACCCAGAATGGCGTATCTGAGTTCTCCTCGATCGGTCAGTCGAGGTTGACAGACATCTCAGACCTCGACTGTCCGGGGACAACAGTGGTGCTTAGAAGGAGCCGGGACCCAATCGGCCCTCCAGGTCAGGACAGGGACCGTGAAGAGGTTCCCAGCAGGCTGAGTTTCCTCGTCACTAAGTCCAGTCAGGACCAGAGTCCTGAACAAGGAATTGTCGGCCTCATCTAGTGACAACAGGTCGACAGGCTCGATGATAATTTCGACTGGGTCATTGTTCCATGTCCTAGCTGGCTGGCCTGACGGGGGTACCATGAAGCCAGCAGCTGAGGATGCAATTTCGACCAAAGTTGAAACTGGAGATTCCTGGGAACAAGACCTCTCTCGATCCCAAGAATGACGTCAACGAGACTTCTTCTCTCTCTCAACTCCTTGGAATCCTTCTTACGAGAACGGGAGCTGTGCGAAGCCGACGGGCCCTTCCCCTTGGTCAGGAGAGACTGGCACAACTCCTTGAAGGAACCTGAAAAGATACAGCTGAGTTTTAGTGGTATGAAGACAGATGCTGAAGAGGACTGATCGGCAGCCCGAGCCACCTCCTCCTCGCAAGCCTTCATTTGCTCGAGTTGTTCAGCAGACCCCTGCAGCCGCGGAGACCACCCAATGGGCCTCTTTAGATTTGACCAGCAGGCTCCATTTCTCCGGTCAGCTGAGCTGTAACCATGCGAGGCAATCGTCTGACACATTCGGCTGGAACGAGCGACAAAAGTCACAAGCCTAGGTATCAAGATCGTGGCCCAGGTAACAAACGCACGTGGCGTCCGTGTCAGTGTGAGACATCTTCAGCCCACACACATCTCAGCTTCTTTAATGATGGAATGGGGTAAGTGTTAGGGCCGACAACCCCGAGGCACACCCACACCTGATTTGTAAAAATGGTTTCTCCTGTTGTTGCCTGCAGGGTGGGGGAGGGGTATTAGGGTTGGAAACTAACGCCACATTTCCTTACTTCTGTCGGTTTAACCCTAATTGGTGCGTTAACAGTTATATATATATATATATCTATACGTATATACTGTACATATACAGATTTTTTTTTTTTTTTTTGTATTTTGAACCCAAATTCTCAAGAAGTCACTTTATGGCTGGCCTCATAAACATAGCATGTAATATTTACAGTATACTGGCCGAAATCTCATTTTGTACCAGGAGTGCAAAAAAAGTCTCAGCTAGGATTTAAAAAAACGACACCTGTCAAGTTTATGAAGTGGTGTGTAAAAATGGCTATGTTGAAAGTTTGCAGTCAACATATTGAAAATTAGTGAAGTTATGAGTGAACATTAAAGTACTATGATGTTCACTCATAACATGGTAATTTTACAGTGGCAGCTCCCGCTTCTGTTGGTTACAAGGGCATTGGGTGGCCACCACAAAAGGCAGCCAGGGTACCCACAGCATGAAACTGGAATGGAAAATATGTGTGTATACCCCCAAGCCAGAAGCAGCAGGGCCATCCCTCTCCCCCAACCTAGAAAAGCAGAGCCAATCCCCACCACCGAGCCAAGTGAAACAGGGACACCCCACCAGCCTCAAGAAGCAGGGTCAGACATCCATCCCGTCCGTTTCCAGCAGGTATCCACCACCACCACCACCACCACCACCTCCCAGTCCCAAACTGGTCTCTATGGATTGCTCACCCACAGTTGCAGGGCCAGAATGCTGTGTGTTCTCTCCCTTTAGTCCCTACCCACACCACAGTATACGAAGACACTTTTTTAATAATTTTAAACCAAGCCACTTACCCTCAAGGCACAAGTCGCTGACGCAAGACACTGTCTTTCTCTGGTTCAACTTCTGCAGGCAGCTTCTCTCTTGGCTGCTGTGTTGTTGCTGCTGGCTGGACTGGACTCCAGGGGTACTGTCGGGCTCCGGCTCTACAGTGCAGATTACAGACACTCAGTGCAGCTATAATGACTGGGCTGGCACTGGACAGGGTGGCTAGTAGTGGCACTGGCTACTTGGCTGGCTAGTATGCTGCTGCTAGTGTTGCTCTCTCCTTCTTATTGCAAGAGCAATGCCTTGCCATTTGCCACTGCCAACTTGCCAAGCAATGAATTTTGACTACACTAGACTGTCTAAGGCAGTCCTCCTTGGGGTCAGACACTCGCAGACAGGACAACTCATCAGCCCCAGTGATGATCAATCGAGTCAGACTCGGACACGGCTGCCTCTGCATCAGCACAGACCAAGTAACGCTGCTGACTCCCTGCTCTGACTGCTCACTGCTGCTTGATTTTCTCGCTTGTTATTGCTGTCAGCACTGGCCTGGGTCTGGCAGCAGCAGTGCAGTCGACGATCGATCACCACAGCACAGTTCAGAGCACCTGACTTACTGGAGAGGGTGAGACTAGAGCCTGAGTGGGGGACTGCGGCGGTCCAGGCTGAGAAATTAAAAGCTGGCAGGCCTGGGTATTACAGGAGCGGGCGGAGGCAGCAACGTTAGGAGCATTCCCCTTTCCCTTCAGCGGCAGCACAGCCGATTGGCTGTTAATGGGCATCAGGTGTCAGTGTGTCACAGCTAAAGAAGTCCGACTTGACTCCAAAACTAACAGAAAACAGGGCCAGGATTTCTGCAGCATCGCAGTACACAGGACAGGACGACGGTTGACTTGACTGGGTGGACGGGGGGCTGGGCTGCCATACCTCAGAATCTCAGAACACAAGACGCGATAGGGTCTTGGTAGTCACGGGCAACAACAGCAAAAAAGGGTAAGTTTAAGGTCGGTCCACAGCCTGATCCGAGCAGCAGAAATTACACACAAGTGCCTTTGCACATCATGGAGTGAGCGGGTGCTAGTTTGAAAAATAACATAAAAAAAAAGCACACAAAGAAAAGCACACTAATGCCAAAATAACACGCCACGAGTTATACGTTTGGGAGCGAGAATCCACAGCACACTACCCCAGAGCTTTGTGTCCTCTCCGGGACGGAGTTCTGGAGTTCAGAATCTCTCTTTTATTTTACTGGGATTAAAGTGACAGTGCACTACAGCAATAAATTACATCAGTTTAAATCACTGAGCAACAGAACGCACCATGAGAGCATCCAAACACCAATTGGTAACAATGTTTTAACCTATTAGTGCCTACAAGTGATAATTACATTAATAAAAAATAGCTTGCTGAAAAAGCAGCTGATACTGGGAGGTCAAATTTTATGCAAACGGTCAAATCACAATTTTCCCAAAAGGGCAGAAAAACAGAGAAAACAGACTCCTACAGGTTATTTGAAATAAATATTACTTTAGAAAAATAACAGTCTGGGATTCCATAATTACAAAAACACAAACAGGGCTCTGCTAGTGTAAGAGGTATAAAAATGAATCTCCCTACTTTGCCAACTAAGAAATTCATAGTTGCATACCATGAGTAATTCATTGGTGTGGATCATAATAATATATGGGAATGCACTTCTTAAACAGAAACGGAGCTACAGCTGCATTTGGGAATACCAGATAGCAGAAATAAGAATGAGTATGTAAAATAAAGTTTAAATTATGAAATGCATATAAAAATAATGAAGAAGAGACATATAGGGAAGGGAAACAGAAAAATCAAAAAAGGGGGAACCTATAAATGTGCAATATCCAGACATTCATTCAAACCCATAGGAGACATAGTCCTAAGGGTATACAGTAGATCCATCTGGATTCTTTTTGTAATGGGAGATTGAGCCTGTCACCTCCTCTTCTCAGAGGTCGTACATGCTCCAGGCCCATAAAAGAGAAATCAACAGCATCACTGTTGTGGCAGGATGCAAAATGCACCCCTACTGGTGTGTCCGATTCTATTTTCAAAATTGCACGAGTATGCTCCTGCATCCTCTCTTTCAGGGGTCTCTTAGTACGCCCCACGTAGAGCATGGAGCAAGTACATTGAACGACATAAACAACATAGCAAGTCGTACAAGAAATAAATTCCTGAACTGAAATACTTTTATTTAGAGTTGGATGTACCACTGCTCTACTGCCAATCGAGTAACTGTTTTTCCCCTCATTTATTTCAGGATTTGTTTTTTGTATGTGGCTGCTGGTTTCTTTTTTTTTTCTTCTAAAAACAAAACAAAAACCAAAAAGGTGGGGGTGTTTGCCCGAGTGGCTCACTAAGCGGGGGAGAAAATATGGTGCTTTGTAAGTTTGAAAATTTGGGGTGCCTAAGAATATCTTAAGTAACAGGGCACCCCTAATTGGCACTTGTTTTCAACCAGGCATTAAGAAATACCACCGGCCATGGTGTTTCAGCCAATCAGCATGGAGCATTCCCATTGCCCATTTTCTAAACAGTTTTAATCAACAGCTAGGGGGCTGGACGCATGAGGCCACCCCCTAACTGTGTATTACAACGGTTTAAGAAAAACCCTGTTGTGACTTATTGTTTACCTACAAGATACGAGGGTGTTTTCCTTTAATGCAGTCTCACTATAGCAAACTCTCCTTTATCTGTAGTATGATTCTGTCACCTAGGTATTTCGGAGAACGGCACTTTACTGTACTTTGGGGAAGGATGAGAGCAGGCTGGCTGACCTGAGAGGTGGAGGGAACAAACAGATAGACAGATCGCCAGCTCACTGCTTCAGCTGAACCTGACAGCACGAGTTTCAGCTGTGGCTTCAGAATTCAAGAACGTCCCGCTGTTCTCGTACAGAAAATGTGCATGAACGGGCTCCTCTTGCTAAGCTGGGTGCCCTGGATTTTGGGGTGCCCAGGAAAGGTATTTCTGACCATTATTTTAAAAAACAAACATCAGAAAGCAGCAAAATGGGTCACATTTAGCTAGCTTCTGGTGTTTGTTTTTTCAAATTACAGCATTTTTATGTATTTTCCATGTTTTTTTTTAGTTTGGGGTGGGGAAAAAAAAAACAAGATGGCAGCTCCCACAGCACCAAAAATGTTTTAGGTGCTGTGAAAAGCACGTGGTGGGAAACCAAAAATGGTCTCGCGATATAGAATTTTTGGTGCTATATCAAAACGTTATCCCAAAAAAAAAAAAAAAAAATACTGAGCATGCTCAGAACAGAAAAAAAAAACCTCAACTTTAAATCCTTACAACTCTGGAACCATTTAATATTTTTTCACGAAACCTTCCAAAGGCACTACCATTGTCTAGCACACTTCTGTTCAAAGTTTTGGAAAAAAAATTCAATTCTGTGTAGGCTGTACGTGACAGTAAAACCAAATCCCATGTTTAGTATAGGAAAAACAAAATCAGACGTCTACAGGAAAATGACATAAGCAGATCTCAGAAGCTGCACAAGCTGCCATCATGGAACTTTCCAAAGATTTAGACAAGGTCTTCCTAGTCAACACATGCAAAATTTCAGCTAATGTCGTCACACGCCGCCAAAGCTAAAGGTACAAATTTAGGGGTTTAACATTTAACACCCTACTCAATCCTAACAGGTGCTCTACCACACCCCTATAATATATAAACAAAGAGAGAACAGCTCGAAAAAATACAGGTTCAGAGACAGAGGAGGACCCATACTGCTTAAATACATTCTTGAAGTTATATGTGGATGTTTTCAGGAGAAATCCCCCCCCCAAAAAAAAAAAACTGCACGATAGGTTTAAAAGTTTTGAACACATCTCCATAAAAATACTGTACCTGTACTGATATAAAATTCAAATAAGGTACCAAATGCTTTTTTTCTTATAAAAATGCATGCCACATACGGTTTTCCTACTCTACTGTTTTCAGTGATGCCCCCTTACCAGAATATGGACTATTTGCTGCCTTCAAAGTTAAAATGCAAGCATATTTCAAGGCAAAGTCCTTTTTTTTTTTTTAATCTTTTTAAAATCACTTCTTATTTTCATTCATTTTAAGCAAAATAATTAAATGCCATTTTAAAACTGCAATAAGACTCTCCAGGACATGCCATTATGGTGATACAATCGCACTTCTCGGGTGCATTTAAAGGCACTTGGCTGCACCTCTTACCTATCAATGCACATGAGGTGTGCAATTTTATCACTATAATGTACATCCTGCCATGTCTTATTGCTTACATGATCACCACACTTTCCAGCTGGTTGAAGGCACTCTTCCCTCACAACACACCCTGCTTGTGCGGCAATATACCTGAATGCATATCCTATCATGTGTTGCTACTTACTACATAAATGGAACATGTGGTATGCTTACATTATCCTGTTCCGTTGGGAAAGCACCAATTCCGACTCTTGTTGTATAGGCTTTAACGACTCCATACACTTCACCAACATTCTGAGGAGGCATTCCCAGTCCTGTACATACGCCCCCCACAGTGCAATTGGATGAGGTTACAAATGGATATGTTCCTAAAGAGGGGAACAGGTAAAATGTCAAGCAGTGTACATTATTATCTGCATTGTTTCGCTGTCTGCCAATATGCACCTGTCTACTGAAACTTCATTATCTAAATACTTAATGTAACAGTCACTAGGCAGGAAATGGACCTCAGGGTTTTTATTTCAGAAGACCTCAAGGGGGCAATGCAGTGTAACAAGGCCTTGGGCAGGGCTAGTGGGAGGCTGGGGTGAATAGGAAGGGGCATTACCAGCAGAAGGAGGGAGGTGGTGCTGCTACTGTATCGCTCTCTAGTGTGCTCTCAACTGGAATACTGCGTCGAGTTCTGGAAATCGCACCTCAGGAAAGACACTGGGTGGAAGTGGTACAGAGAAGGGCGACCAAGATGGTGCAGGGGTTGCAAGGGAAGTAAAAACAAACAAGGTCGCCTTGGAAATAAAAGGAGGTGCGCACAGGGCTAACCAATATCACAGCTCCAACACAAACCTTGCACCCCCCACCACCACCACCACCAAAAGCCAGCTATGGAAGACAGGAAAACAACAGAAATGTAGTTAAAAGGTTTTATTACTTACATTCCATAGTACTGAAAAGATACAAGTGCTGTGCATATTGCAAAATACAGCTGACCTCTGCAACCTGACAAAACTGTAACCAACACTGTTCGGTGACCATATGGCACTTTTTCAAGGGTCAAAAAAGTGTCAGCTGGGCATGAAACAGTGTCATAGAAACAGAGAAATTGTCAGCAGATAACCGCTAGGCCCATTAAGTCTGCTTACAAGCCTATCCTTATTTGTGGCCTTGACCCTACTTGGTCAACAGCTCTCTTCCTTCCTCCCCCCGCCAAGGGTTCCTTTATGCCTGTCCTGTGCATGTTCGAATCCTCCCACTGTGTTTACTCCCACCACCTCCTGTGGCAGACTGTTCCATGTGTCCACCACCCTTTCCATAAAGACAAACTTCCACACACTCCCCTGTACCCTGCCCCCTTCCAATTTCATATCATGGCCCCTTGTTCTTATACATCCCCTATACTGAAAGATTTTGCTCCTCTACACCTTGTTTATGCCCTTAAGGTACTTGAAGGTCTCCATCATATCCCCTGCTCCCGCCTCTCCTCCAGTGAATACATATCGAGGTCACTCAATCTCTCCTCGTATGATTTCTGATCCAAGTCATGTACATCTTTGTCACTGTTCTCTGGACTGCCTGCACCCTGTATATGTCCTTTCGAAGATGCGGCCTCCAGAACTGTACACAGTATTCCAGGTGAGACCTCACCAGTGTTTTATACAACAACATTACTACCTCCCTCCTTCTGCTAGTGATATCTCTGCCTATGCACCAGAGCATGCCACTGGCCTTCGCTGCAGCTTTTGTACACTGCTTAGACACCTTTAGGATGTCAGAAATGATAATCCCCAGATCTTTCCTTTCTTGGTGACTGTCAGCAACTCTCCCCATCCTGTAGCTCTCCACTGAGTTTCTGTGTCCCAGGTGCATTACTTTGCACTTACAATTCGGACCAGTTTTCTTAGGTCTCTCCTCATTTTGTCCACCCCTTTTGGAGTATCTACCCTGTTGCAGATCTTGGTGTCATCTGCAAACATGCAGACCTGTGTTGGGTTACAAATTTTTTTTTTTTTTTTTTTCAGCCTTTGGTAACTGGATAAGGCCCACTAGGCATAAGTGCCCGTTTTCAGGGGTGACCTGGGAGCACTGGGCGGTTAAGTGACTTGCTCAGTCACACAGTATGCAACTGTAGGTTGCAAGACTCAAACCAAGGTCTGGTCTGCTGGATGTACCAAGCTCGTTCACAACTCGTTACTCTAACCTCTAGGCTATACTGCCAGCCCTTTTGTCAGACTGCAGAGGGCAACCCCCTTTTGCAATATGCACAGCATTTTATCTTTTCATTACTATGGAATGCAAGTAATAAGGCTTTTTAGTACAATTTCTGTTGTTTTGCTGTCTTTCACAGCTGGGTATTTGGGGTGTTGGAGTTGCTGCAATGGAAGCCCTATGAGGAGAGACTGAGGGCATCTCAATATGTACACTCTGGAGGCCAGGAGAGCGAGGGATGACAAGATCAAGACCTTCAGGGTGAAAGAGTACGTGGAGGGAGCCTCTTCCAAAAGAAGACGAGCTCCAGGACTGGGAGCATGTGTCAGCCAAATGAAGAAAAAACTTTATATAAAAATAAATAAAAAATTCTGGTGTCACATTATTGTCTCCCACTGCCTTCTGGTTTTAGCCTTAAAGACAATCCCCCTGAAAAGCGTACTGCATTGTTTAAAACTGCATAATTCTTCATTTCAACACCATCAGCAAGTATGGTGCTTGCTTTTAAGCCATCATACTTCTGTTGATATTAGCACATCTTACTTGTGTACTCTAGTTTGCTGCATTTTGAACCGCACTTCTAGGTCTTCCACTTTTCATCCTACAGTACCAGACTATGCAACCCTTCCCTGCTGCTTATCATTTTGTTAGCCTTTTCCCACCCACCTACATAAACCCTTTTTCCCACATCCCTTTGCATGTCACCCTTGCACCCACCCGACACACACACGTTCCAACATTCTATCACCTTACTCTGTTCCTTGACAGCAATGTGGACCTTCATACAGCTAGAATATGCAATATACCATGACAGCATTCTAGGAATCCTGTCTGTCTTCTTGCTGTGCTTCTGGTACCAGACATCTTCTCTGTGGTTTCTCTTCATTCCCCAGCCACGGTGTCTTTCCACATTCTACACCCACATCCCTTCCTAAAGCCCTCAAACCCTCAAATGTTTTCATCCATGTTCACCTGCCTAACTCCCATGCACTTCATTTCAGAGTGTCCTATACACAATTTCACCCCTTCCCATGGCCCTCCAACCCTTAACCAAGCTTACCCACCCACTCCCATAAGATGGGATCCGTAACTCAGTCTTGGCTCACCCCCAGAATCCGACTCCTCTCTTGCCATCCCCACTTTCACCACTGCCCAACTGGAACAGAGTAAAGAGGAGTGGTGGAGTAGCCATCTACCTCTCCTCAAACATTAAGTCTGAGCCTGTGCTCTCTGCCTTCATCCCCTCCGCCTATGAGATTCTTCTTCTCAAACTCTCCCTCCCCATATTTATTGCCAGCTTCTACCACTGTCATGGCATGTCGCCACCATTTCTCACTGAGCTGTTCACCAGCATCTCCTCCCATGCCTCTACTGCTGTGTTATTCGTCCTAGGCTATTTCAACCAATTGTCTCTCCCCCTTTCTAAATAAATTCTGCCTGAATATTAAGGCCTTCCTACTATCCCAAATGATCTTGGACCCCACTCATTATAATGTCAGTTCTCTAAATTACTCCCTCTTGGTCTGGGTCCTCTTCTCCCATCTCCACTGTATTGTGGATGCCGGTACTCTCCCTGATGCCCTCAGTGACCACTGTATGGTCTACTATGTGCGTAACATTCATCATCATCATCCCAACGCTCCCCCAGATTCATCCAGATCCGGGTCTTCCAGTTGCTGGACTTGTCCCCCCTCCATGCTGATCTAGCAGCCGCTGACTGGTCCCCTATTTTTTTTGTTTACAGCTGGCAACATTGACAATGCCCTCAAATTCTTCATCTTCAAACTCGTATCTATCTGAGATAATCATGTCACCCTTAAAAGAACCAGGGTCTGAGGATCTTACCTACCACAGATGCTAGCTTTTCATTGTGTGCGTGACCTTGCCTGGCAGATCCAGAAATCCACCGACTCACCTTCTGATCTTACTAATTACTGGGCCCCTTTGTAATACCTGTACTAGAGCTAGTAGGTTTGCAAAGTCAGAACACTTTGCATCCACACTCCAGAAGAACCGTAATCATCCCTCTAAGTTCTGAAAGGTAATCCATGCCTTTGTCTTCCCAGCGACCCAGCTCCCTTCTTCGTTCACAAGTTGTGCGACTCTGTCACTGACCCTTGTGCAGCTGTTTCCTCTTTTTTTTTTTTTTTTTTAAACTTTGTGTTTGTTTTTATGTAAAACAGACTATTTTCTCATACAGGGCAATAACAACATGTAGCAATACTAACATTCGTAAGATTAATAACCAAAAACAGTCCCCTGTAATATGGCACAACAGGAATGGAGGGTACCCAATATGTCAACTAATGAATGTCCAAGAATGCTAGCCATCTCAGTGGCTTTGGAGAGCCCAGTGTAGGTAGAATTTACTAAGGAATGTTTGCTGCAGTCACCATGAACTGCTATTTATCCAACTCCATGCCTTTATTTACAAGATTAGGAAAAACAGTGCTTCTTCTGATATACTACTGCACATAGCATGGAAATACACTTAATTTTACAAACGTAAATCATTTTAAATTGCATGTTATCAAACAGCTATCAGTCTAAAACTGTTTTTAAAATAATCAATGCAACTGACAATCTCATACAAAAGAACAAAAACATTAGCTGTTAATACAGAATTTAGAGCCATTTCCCTCAGTCAAGCAAGCTAGGAAATAAACAGAAAAGTGGTAAAAACCACTGCAGAAGTCCAGTGACTAGCGTGAAGACCCCTTCTCAAACCTGATACAAACACGTATTCCCGCTATGCTATATATAAGGGAAAAAACATAACAGGCCCAGAACAACTATAAGAGAAGTGTTGGAGAGCTCCCTTATGCAAACTTAATATAGCTCAGTGTCCCGTAAGTCCTGGCTAATGGTATCAAATATTCTAAATTAAAGGAAACAAAAAGGGAAATCAGTCTTCACCGGATTCTTCTCCATCTTCTTCCTCAACTGCTGCAACATGTTCACGTGAGGCAAATTCTTTCTCTGTCTTTTCTAGCTACCTTTCGACATCTTTGGGGTCTGTAAATTGTCAGGATCTGTCGCTGTAGGTGATCCAAAGGTGAGCCAGCAGAAGAAGAGAGTAAATTATCCCAAGCACCCGGAGCTTCTGTTTGATCTTGTCAAACTGCTTTCTGTGGGCTCTGGTTTGGAAGGCGAGGTCCAGGAAGCATTTTACATCAGAGACATTTATTAACAATGGATATGCTGCTTGTGCTGCTGACAAAATTAAGTCCTGAGTCTCTGCACCTGATGTCCTTACCAGGACTGTCCAAGGCATGTTGGTGTTGTTAGGTCGCACTCTGGGGTTTACTCTGTAAGCTCTTTAGTTTTTTACAGTCTAAATCCTCAGGAATTGTGAGCAATGTTTGCAACCATTCTTTTAAATAGGCCAACAAATTGAGCCCCTTGGCTCCTTCTGGTATGCCCACGAATCGAAATACTCCCAGCTCGTACTTCGTTCTCCAAGGCCTCGAGCCTGCCACGGAGCTGCGTGTTTTCTAGGGTCAAAGCTGCGACAGCGGCCTGAGTGGTGATCGCTTGTCGCTTTCAGCTACAGCACTGGTCAGTTCTGTTACATCCATATCGCGCTTCTCCAACCTGGCTAGTGTTTTCTCCATTCTGACATCCATGGACTGCATTGTCGCCAACATCTGCTGCCGTGGAGGATTCAATGAAGGCGCGGTTTCAACCTCGAGATTCGATTTGTAGCATTAGACTTAGCAGCCGCCAGAGCTGTGTTTTTTTGTTCCCCCATGCTGAGTTTCAGGTCTATCAATAGCTGGTGACCTTATAAAGATGATCCCAGAAAAAGATTTCAAGTTTGTTAAGTCATGTATGTTTTAATTAATAAATCAGTAGAGCTAATATGTAGCACACTCAGCAGAAGCTTCCTGCCTGGAGATCGGCTCTCTAACGCCCCCAGTTTCCTCTTTCAACTTCTTTTTCACCTCCTATGCCCGCTCCCTCCTCTCTTCTTCCTTCTCCCCCTCACTCTTTACCTCTGCCCTCTCACTCTTTTTCCTCAACCCTCCCTATTGTCCCCTCCTCCCTTTTCTCCTTTCCCACCACCCCTGCTGCTTCTCTTAAGGCTCTCTTGGCTCTAAACCCCCTCAAGGCTGGGAGCCCTGATATGGTCTTGACCTCAAGCTCCTGTATCTCCCTGCTCATGACACTGCCCTCCCTATCACTGATCTTCTCAGCTTCCCCTTCTTATCTTCAACCTCTAAATCATGATAGCTGGCTACAGTCATCCCCTTTCCCAAAAGGAGCGACCACTCTTCCCCTGGAAACTATCATCCTATCTCTCTACAACCCACCCTGGCAAAGCTCCAGGGACACCTTGTGCTCTCCCATTTCTTGAGTCAACCTCCTTCTTCACTCCTTTCCAGCCTGGCTTCCGAAGTCCCACTGCACCTCCTTTTCCTCTGGCTCAATGATACTATCCTCTCTGGCATGGCTCAGGGCCTAGTCACCTCTGCCACATTTGTCAATTTAGCCAAAGCTTTCGGCACCATTGCCCACCCCATTCTCCTGGGCAAGCATAAGGTAGCTGAACTCTGCCTCCTCAGCTGAGTGGTTCTGCTTCTACCTTGAAAGCAGGTCTCAAGCTTTCCATATTGAAGATTCCCTCTACTCCCCACTTCCAATCTGCACAGGAATCCCCAAGGGCCAATCCTTGGCAGAATTGTTTTCTCCATTTTTCTAAAAGACCTCCCAACTGCCTGCACCTTTGTATTCAGTCACATGTATGAAGATGACACAGTACTCTACTTCATACTCCTCTGCCCTCAACCTCAAGGCCTAGCTCTAACTGGACTTTAACATCCAGCACTGTTTCCGTGAAAAAGTACAGTTACGTAAGAACTTACTGCAACAGCAGATTTTCGAGAGAGGCTCTTGCAGTAGGTAATTATATACAGGACTGACGGCGGCAGGACCCCACAGAAAAATTTCTAGCTAGCGGTCCCTGGCGAGGCACCGCCCCCACGTCAGGTGACCGGCGTCAGGAGACATCGGTATAAAGGGGCAGTCCCGGACGCCCACCTTCCAGTTCTTTCCCGCCACAGGCCAAAAGAGGCCGGACGAAAGGGAAGTGGATATTTCCCTCAATGGAAAAGGAGCTGAAAAAGCCTAGGAGGATGGAGGGTGGGAAGGTATTACCTACTGCAAGAGCCTCTCTCGAAGATCTACTGTCACGGTAAGTTCTTACGTAACTGTACTGTCTTACTTCGAGAGGCCTCTTGCAGTAGGTAATTACATATAGGACTGAATCCCAAGCAGTCTGGAACAAAGAGCACCGGGAGGAGGAAAACTACTCCAAAAGGTAGTTCTGGTCATGCAAGCCTCAAGACAGGAGGCCTTGCAAAACAGCCAGCCGGAAGCCTGCTCTACAGCGAGAGGCAACATCCAAACTGTAGTGTTTTGTAAAGGTATGGACGGAAGTCCAGGTGGTGGCAGCGCAGATGTCTGCCGCAGACACATTCTTGAAACAAGCCGCTGAGGCAGCTACTCCTCTTGTGGAGTGGCCTCTGACTTGACCTGGGAGAGTCTTGTTGTATTTGTCATAACAGAAAGTGATGCAATGAGCCAACCACTTAGACAGGCATTGCTTGGAAACCGCATCGCCTTCCCTTTTGTGAGCAAAAGAGATGAACAATTGATCAGTCTTTCTGAGATCCTTCGTCCTACTGGTGTAGTATCTCAGAATCCGGTGAACATCCATAGTATGGAATAAATACTCCCCTTGATTAGAATTCTGCGTAAAAAAAGCAGGCAACTCTATGGACTGATTTAGAGTAGACTCGGCTACTACTTTAGGGAGAAACTTAGGATTTGTGCGAAGAGCAAGTCATTCCTTGTGAAAAATCAAGTACGGGATTTTACACATCAGGGCTTGGAGCTCGGAGATTCTCCGAGCCGAAGTAATGGCCACCAAGAAGAGAGTCTTCCACGAAAGGAACTTCAAATCCACAGACGCTGCAGGTTTGAAGGGAGGGAGAGTAAGTTTCTCGAGAACAAAGTTCAAGTCCCAGGGGGGAGCAGGAGAACGGATGGGGGGCCTCAGATGGAGGACCCCTCTAAGAAAGGTCTTGGAGACCTTTCCAGTTGAGCAAAAGCCTTGTCAGCCAAGGGAACATGATAGGCCAAAATGGCCTCCATGTGTACCTTCAGAAAGGAATGGCTGAGACCCAGGTCAAACAGATGACATAGGTACTCCAGCAGAAGCCCCGCTGAACAGGAGAAAGGTTCCATGTTCTTGGAAGCGGCCCAGACAGTGAATCTTTTCCACTTCATGGCATAAGTGGATCTGGTGGAGGGTTTTCTGGCCTCCACTAAAATCTCCGCCACTTTGGGAGACACTCCAAAACGGGATTGGGCTAGGTCTGCAGGAGCCATGCATGCAGTTGAAGGGATCTGAGGCCTGGATGGACCAGGGTACCCTGATCCTGGGTCAACAAACCTCGAGATAGAGGAAGAGGAGGAGGATCCCTGAATATTGCTGTAGAAGAGAGAACCAGACTTGCCTGGGCCAGAAAGGAGCGATCAGAATCATTCGCGCTCCTTCTGAAGCTAGTTTCTGCAAGACTCCTGGGATCAGTGGAACTGCGGGAAAGACATAGACGAATCTGTCCTTCCAGTCTAGAGACAGAGCGTCGCTCCAAAAAGCGCCTCGCTCTGGAACGAGCAAGGAGAAGATGGGAAGTTTTGCATTTATGGGGGATGCGAACAGGTCGACCCGTGGTGTTCCCCAAAGTTGGAAGATATTGTCTAGGACCCCTTAGTACAGTTCCCACTCATTGAGTCAGAGCAGAACAGCGACTTAGCTTGTCTGCCAGGGTGTTGTCGACTCCCAGAACGTGAATTGCCGTGAGATGATGGTCGTGTTGTGTTGCCCAATCCCAAACCCTCATTGCCTCCCTGCATAGAGGGTAGGACAGAGTCCCTCCCTGTTTGCTGATGTACCACACCACGCACATGTTTTCCGTCTGGATGGCTAGGTGGCCGGGAAGGATGTATTGGTGAAGGGCTTGGAGAGCGTACAACACTGCCCGAAGCTCGAGCACACTGATGTGGAGAGCTTGTTCTAGCTTGGACCCAGGAGCCCTGGGTCCGATGAGGGCCTAGATGGGCTCCCCAACCTTCACCTGAGGCGTCTGTGGTTAGAGTCTGGGAGGGGGGAGGATGAAAGAAAGGAACTCACCGAAACAGGTTCTCTCGAACCATCCACCACTGCAAGTCTCGCGTCATCGGCGAGGAGATCAGAACTGAGTGATCTAGGTCGTCCACTAGCTGATCTCACTGAGAGCGTAGAGTCCACTGAGAGATCCTCATATGGAGTCGAGTACGAGGTACCGTCGGGATAGCAGCCGCCATGAGCCCGAGAAGGCGAAGGACCGACCTCACAGAGACCATCCTGCGGTCGGACAACAGACTTATTTGGGTCTGAAGGGTGGATGCCTTGTCCAGAGGCAGGAAGGCCTTGCCCATGGTCGTATCGAGAATCGCCCCAATAAACTGTAGCCTCTGGGATGGGTCCAGATGAGACCTGGAATGGTTGATGGTAATACCCAGGCAGGCAAAAACCTGCTGGGTAAGGGAGAGGAAACGCAGGAGTTCCTCCCTGGACGAGGCTGCCAGGAGCCAGTCGTCCAGGTACGGGAAAACCTGCACTCCCTTGGTACACAGGTGGGCCGCCACCACTGCCAGGCATTTGGTAAATACTCGGGAGGCCGACGGTAGACCAAACGGGAGTGCTTTGAACTGGTAGTAGTCCCCCTGGAACGCAAAACGAAGGTATTTGCGAGGAGATGGGCGAATGGGAATGTGCAGATAAGCATCCTGCATATCCAGAGCACAAAGCCATTGACCTGGCCGGAGGAGGGGCAGAAGGCTCTGCAGAGAGAGCATCCTGAACCTTTTGTACTGTACGTAAAGATTCAGGGAACTGAGATCCAAAATTGGTCTGAGATCTCCTGTCTTCTTTGGGACCAGGAAGAAATGGGAATAGTAACCCGCCCCTTGCAGATGAAGGGGGACAGGCTCTATCGCTTGCTTCAGCAGAAGAGCCGAAATTTCCTCCTGGACCAAGAGAAGATGTTCCCGTGAATACGACGACTTCAGAGGGGGGTGGCCGGGTGGTTTCTGAAGAAACTCTATCAAGTGTCCTTCTGCTATGAGCTGAAGCACCCAAGAATCTATGGTTATCCTCTCCCATCCCGGAAGGTGGAGGGAAAACCTCCCTCCTACCAGTTCCTCCGGGGAGTCCGGAGGCAGTGGGAGAGGAAAGGAGTCAGGTGGTGTGGGGCAGCGCCACAGCTGAAGCACCCGCTGCTCTTTTTGGGGGGCTTGGCAGCTGTGGGGGCCCGGCGTTTTGTGGCCCACCTTCCCTGGGGTTTCGCCTTTGGCCGATTCCGTCTGCGAAAGGGATGGCGCTGCTGCTGATGGGGATGGTACATGGAATCAACTGACTTCAGAGCTGTCCCCTTCTCTTGCAAATTGGTGATGATGTCCTTGACATCACCCCCGGAAAGCACCGACCCCCGGAAGGGTGTTTCCTGGATAGCAGAATGCACCTCCAGGGCCAGACCTGACACACGGAGCCAAGCATGACGCCGTAGACCTACAGCGAAAGGTGAGCTCTGCCCCGCAGTGCCCACTGCATCGTATGTCGCACGTAGCATGTGTTGACTGTCCGAACGAGCAGACCGGACGAGATCAGCCAACTCCTGCTTGACTTGGGAGTCAGGCAAGGAGTCCAGTTTGGCTTCCGCCTGAGTCAGGATGGCCTTCTGGTAGTCCCCCATATGGCCGACGTAGTTCAGGGCCCTGATTCCCAGTGTGGAGGAAGCATAAATCTTTCTCCCATACTGGTCCAGAAGGCGTGATTCCTTATCAGGTGGTGACAAGCTAAGATGTTTGGGGTTCGCCGACTGGCTGTGAGCGGCGCTATCACAACCGAGTCAGCACGAGGGTGAGAATCCAGGAAATCAACACCCTCTGGAGCCTGATATAGCCGGTTTGACTTCCCAGGAAGTGGGGCTAAGGCCGATGGCTGTTTCCATATTGTGGTAACAAGGTTGGCATGAGGCTCTATCCAGGGTGGCACCAAAGTAGGAGCTGTCACGGGCAGATCCAGATGTTCAGCAAGTTTCAGACGCTGAGGATCTGGTTCCAGGGAGTGCCACTGATGAACCTCCTGGATTTTCCTAAGCAACTCCGGAAAAGAAGGATCCTCCGGAGGAGACTTCGCAGGAGTCCTTGGCCTGGGCTTCCACGGAGAGCGAGGCTCGTCGTCTCTCTCCGAGCAACCATAGGAAGAGTCCGAGGATGAAGAGGGGGCTGAAGAAGAGAAAGACTCCCTTTCCTGACCCGGGGAAGGAACGGACCCCTTGGGAAGTCCCTGAGGAAGCATGTCCTGACCGTCTCTGGATCCAGATGGAAGAACCCTAGAGTCCGGAGGTGGTGAGGGAGTGTGCCGCCTCGGACATACGGGAACCTGGGACAGCACCGTCGCCGGAAGGCAGCTCTCAACCTCTTTGGTGAGCTGAGCCTTGGTCTCAGCCCACCAGCTAGGCCAGAGTCTCCTGCAGGTCCACCGGCGGCCGCGAGGGCGGTGGAGGAGGAGGAAGCGGGGATAAGGATACGGGTTGTAACCGTATGGAGTGTATCCAAAACCCGGCTGCGGGTAGCCCGGCGTCGGTATTGTGGCGTTGAGTACTGCGGCGTCGGGTACTGTGGCGCCGGATACTGCGGTCCCGGGTACACCGGCGTCAAATGGGATGGAGGATACCTGAGAGCCAAGACGGCTGCCGGAGCAGATGGCCCGGCCAGAGGCCTCACGGGTGGGTCCATAGTGGAGAGCCTGGAGGGCCCGATGGGAGCGGAGTCAGTAAGGCCGACGTCAGGGCCGACGGCAGGCCCTGGCGCTGGAGGTACAGACGCCGGAGGGGCCGGGCGCTCAGGAGCCAACGCCAGGTCCAGCACACCAGGCGGAGGAAGGACTGACGGAGGCAAAGATCCCAGCCGCTCTGGGACGGAGGGGAAAGTCCTTGGGTCGGGTTGGGGAGACTCTGTTTCCCGGCACTGGTAGTGTGGCTGCCGGTTCCTTCACCGCCAGACGCTGGACGAGCCGATGTGAGGCTTAAAGGCCAGCTCTCGGTGGGTGCCGGAGGAGCCGACGTCTGACTTATGAGAGCCATCACCGGAGGCAGGATGAGTGGAGTGATCAGCCTGGTCCGGTGGGGTGGAGGCCGCATGTCACCCTGAAGGGTCGGACGTCTTACCCGCCCTCTCCAGGCGGACGTCAGAGGAGCTGACGCCCGGCTTACCAGAGTCGCCCACAGTGGTAGGCCGCGAGCCTGCGGCCGAACCAGGGGCGGAGGCCTCCAACTTCCCGGAGGCGCCCGCAAGGCTCGAGCGCGAGCCAGATGGGCGGGCCGACGCCCCCTCGGAAACCTCCGAGGCGGCCATCGAGGATCGATCCCCCGGAGGGGATGTTACCTGCGTCCCAGTGACTCCCGAGGGAGACGCGGTGGAGGAGCCCTTGTCCCGGTGCCTCTCCTTCTCCTTCTTCCAATGGCCTTCAGGGGAAGTGGACGCCTGCCTCAGTTTTTTGAACTCCTTCTCCATAGAACTCATTTTCTTCTTTAGAATATGGGCTTCCAGGGATTGCTGCCATCTTTTCTGGGTAGCCGCGTTGAAACTGAGGCAATGCTGGCACTTCTCGACCGGGTGATCGGGGCCTAGGCAGAACAGGCACAGGGAGTGGCATTCCTTGTGCGGTAGCTGGGCGCCATACGCATTGCACTTATTCTTGTGCTCGGAGGGTGTAGGGGGCGACATACACCGACAACAGTACTGACGTTAGTCGAAAAATAATGATTTTTCAAAAAGCGATTTAACGGTAGGGCTGACTTAAGCATGAACTTTTCCGCTGAGGCTCGAAACGAGCTAACGGCGGAAAGAACTGAAGGTGGGCATCCGGGACCGCCCCTTTATACCGACGTCTCCTGGCGCCAGTCACCTGGACGTGAGGCGGTCCTCGCCAGGGACTGCCAGCTAAAATTTTTCTCAGGTCCCAGTTGCCGGTCAGGCCAGTCCTATATGTAATTACCTACTGCAAGAGCCCTCTCGAAGTAAGATCTAGCTGTCACTCAATGCTAAGAAAGCGGTCTCTGTGACTTCTGGCACCAGGCAAAGACTTGCAAGACTCGCCCCTCTCCTCTCCTTCCATACCCTTGACAGTGCAGAGATTGCAGATGCCTCTCCTCCTTCAAATACCATAGTGTATAACTGGACTGTCACCTCGACTTCTCATTCATGTGGATGCAAACCACAAAAAGCTCCATCCCAAATGTACTGTGCTTCACAGGAATAAGAGGAGCATCCGCTTCCTGCCCATAGAAAGGTCCTTCTGAAAAAGATACTCCCCTTCTTCAATTATGGTAACACTATTTATAGTGCTACTCCCAAAGTCAACCTTAACCAAACTGGACACGTTCTTCCATTCCTTCTGTCCATTTGCCCTTGAGAATCCCCTGCGCACACTTCATTGTTCTAGGAACATATCCCTCTCTCTTACTCCACTGATGCCTGGCACCTTGCCCACTGTGCCTCCTTTATCTCTAAATTTTGGTTTTGCTCTCTCCCCTCTCATCTTGCATCTCCCCTCTCTCCTCTCCAACCCCACCTCTTACTCCTTTTGCAACTCTGGCTCTCACTCTCACTCTCTTGCTCTCCCACCAGTGATATCCTCTATTGGTCAAGCTGCCATCTCTTTTCACTTCCCAAAATGCTGGGGCTGTCTCTTCCATTCACTCCGCTCCTTTCCTCACGCTCTGAAATCTCTCTCCTCCGAGATTTCACTACTCACTCCTGCAGTTGCACCAGATACAGAGTCTTGGACTTCTGTCCACTGCCCTCCACCCTTCACTGTTTTATTTTTTATTTATTTAGTTTTTCTTGACCGGGAAAACTTGTTAAGTTTGCCTGTCTTCAGCCTCGTCCCAAGGAGGAGGTATAGAGATTGAAACCAGCTGACATTGAACCACATTCAGCTGTTGGTGGTATTTCTCGTGAATTGGGGGATATTTGGCCAGGACACCAGGGAAATTCCCCAATTCTTTTCATGAAGTGCCATGGGATTTTTAAAGTCCACATGAACAACCACTAGAACAGGCAGACGGGACCTTGATTTAACATCTCATCTGAAAGATGGCCCCTCAGGGGTGTAACATCCCCTCATGCTGCACTAAAGGGTCAGTACTGGAGTTTAACCCAAGATCCTGGAACTAGTAAACACTGTCACTAGTACCGCCCTCTCTCCTTCACTTTTCACCCACTACCCCATCCCTTTTATTAGTGTATTGTTGCACACTGCAATTTGTTGCACTTCTGCAATTTACTGTACTGCATAACTCCTGCTCAGACGCATCGCCTCTATTTTGCTCATTTTTTTTTAATACCTTTTTCCAACTGCACTGTGCTCTCCTGTGTGCTCTCCTCATCCCCCTCCCTCCAGGACGCATCTGGAAATTAGTTGACACCAACTCAGTATGTCTTTCCTGGTAAAACATATGAAATACAAAAATAAATACATACATTTTTTTTTCCTCCATTTAAGCCCCATCCTTTCTTTTAACCATTACTTACCTGGCTTTTTTTTTTTCTTTTTGTAGGCCAAACAGCCCCTCCCCACAGTGAAGATGTCACACTCACCACCAATGCCTCTCTGCAGCTGGAAGGGAATGTGGATGCTAAATATCTCACAGCCTCCTTCACCAGAAGCACAGTGCCATACTTAATGTAACATGCCCGGTCCTTTGCTGGTCCAAGGGCAAGGCACTCAGAGTTGACACTAACTTTTTATGCACTGGTCCAACAGGAAAGAACACTTATGTAAGAACTTACCGTAAAGGTACATCTTTGAGGGACACTCTCATCGGGTCACACCTAAGGAATCCAAATCGTCCGAACATTGATCCCACTGAACTCTGAGGTACCACTGGAGTATGCGCATATGAGGCCTGGCTAGGGGAACCGTGACTATAGCCACTGCCATGAGGCCCAGACGACTGAGACAGGACCAGACTGTGACATGCCCTCTTGAGCCACAAGGGAGGCACAAGCCATCAGGCTTTCTGCCCTGTCCTGGGGCAGGAAGGCCTAGCCTTGGGTAATGTCCAGAATCACACCAATATACTGCAAGTGCTGGGATAGAACAAGGACAGACTGACCGTAATGCACCAGGAATGGAACAACTGCAGAGTCCTGTGAAGTGTGACCAGCAAGAGATCCCTGGACTGGGCCTTTAGCAGCCAGTCATCCAGATATGGGAACCAATAAAGACCCTCCTGTCTGACAGCCGCCGCCACCACTGCCAAGTACTTTGTAAAGACTCGCAGTACAGAGGACAAGCCAAAGGACAAGATGCTGAACTGGTAATACTTCTCCTGGAACAGGAACCTGAGATACTGCCTGTACATGGGACAAATCAGGATATGCAGATAAACGTCCTGCATGTCCAAGGAACAAAGCCAGTCCCCCTGCTTCAGCAACAGCAGCAGGCCCTGCAGGGTTACCATATGGAACTTCTTGTACTGATTTAGCCCCTTGAGATCTAGAATGGGGCGCAGATCTCCTGTTCTTTTGAGGACAAGAACCTGGAGTAGAACCCCATGTTCTGCTGACCCCACAGGACAGGCTCTATTACCTGCTTATGCAATAGGGAAAGGACTTCGTCCCAGAGCACACTGGAATGTGGACTGGGCGGCACAAGGATAGACCAGGCAGAAAGTCTGGGGGCTGTTCCAGAAGATCTAGAGTGTGGCCCCACTCCATTTGCAGAATCCAAGCATCTGTGGTAACAGTCCTCCACTGCTCAAGATGGAGGGAAAAATTACCCCCTACCACCACCTTCTGGCTTGGAGCGGGGGCAGGAAGGAGTCAGGCTCTGAGACAGGGCCAGGGGCAGAGGTGATGCTGCTGGCTCTGGGTCTTTTTGTGGAGGGGCCAGTGGTTGAGGAAGGGGTAGGCAGAGAGGAGGTAGCTCTGCGCTTCCCTTGAAGACAGATGCCGGAGCCTGGCTTCTGGGAGACCTTGCGAAAGGAAGGTTTTGGGCGATTTCTGGGTTGAGTATAATAAAGGGAATGGACTGATCTGATGCCACTCCCTGAGGCCTGCAACTCAATAATGTTTTGCACATCAGGGCCAAAAAGTCTGGAGCCCACACAGGGAGCATCCAGGGCCTTCTGCTGCACATCTGCAGCAAACCCAGAAACATGGAGCCAGGAATGCCTCCTTAGGCAAATGCCTGTGGCAGCTGCCCTGGCTGTGGTATCCGACATGTTACAGATGGCTCGGAGGAGGTATTTACTAACGTCCTCGGCTGCCTGAAGAACCTTGAGAAGCTCCTGATTCGGAGATTCTTCTGTTAGGGTCTGGGCGGCAGCCCTGCCCTTCTTCCAAAGTGTGTTCTGGTACTTAACCAGGTGAGACAGGTAGTTTGAGATCAGGAAGCCCAAAGTAGCAGAGGCAAAGGTCCTCTTACCCAACAAATCAAGCATCTTGGACTCAATCTTGAAGAACGCCTGCAATACCACACCTGTATACTGGCAAAAAAGGCTCCACTTGGGTTATGCCCCCCAGGAGTCACCACATCACTTCTACGGGCCTCCCACTCGGTCACCACCCGTAATACCAACAAAGCCACCTTCCAGGTGCCTAGAGCCAGGACCTCACTTGCCCAAAGGTCCTTTCACCACAGAGCACCATCCTGGTATAACTCCTCCCCACGCACATCACAAACATCTCCAAAATTGGCCCTTCAAAATGCCCACTCATAAACACCTCACGAGCACTCGGAGCTGTATATGCCTATCATAGGGCTATCCGAGAGCGCCTTCAACTCCAACCTGTCCCTATATGATTTATTTTTCGTCAGCTCTTCTGCAACTTGACTATTTTTACTTACTCTTTGAAATGCCTGTTATATATGCTGTTTGTGTCTCACCTGTGCTGTTCCCCACTGTCTTGCTTCACACTTATATTGTCTCCCCTCCCTGTGACGAGGTGCCTTTGTAAATGAGTCTTTGACTCAAAGGTTTGTAAATCCGATATATGAATAAATAAATAAAATAAATTATCAGGAGGAACGGAGGGAGCGAAGGAGTTTGGGCACCTTAGATTGGTCATGGGTAGCCTCAGTAACCACCAAGTCGGTTTCAGGCTGGGCAGAATAGAACAGCTTCCCAAGGGGAGCCTGGTACAGTTTATCTGCCTTTCTGGGCATGGCAGGGACTGAGTTAGGCCTGCGCCAAACAGTCTGGGCAGCATCATACCGAGGTGGAAGCAAAGGAAGTATGACCTTTTTTTGGGGGTTAGGGATTTCCAGAAAATCCACCAGATGTCTCCTGGTAATGTCATCCTCTTCGGTCTGGAACCCCACAATGGACTGAAGCTGCTTCATAAAATTATAGAAGCTGGGGTCCTCTTGGGGGGGGTGATCTGGGGGTATTTTCCTCCAAGTCCCAACTCCTGTAAGTGGCACTTACATCCTCCTCTTCCTCTGGGAGGATGAGATCAGGCAATATTCCTCCTCTATGTCAACCTGTTCTGAGACGGGGACTGACAGAGAAGACGTTGACGACACCCGGGAGGGTGCAGGGTGAGAAGGCCAGATCGGCAAGGAAGTGGAAGGAGGCCCTGAAGGAGGCACTGATGGGGCAGGCGTATGGATGAACTGCCTGCTCACAGCTGATGTGACAGAAGTCAGAATAGAGTTAAGGTCAGTGACCATGTAAGGGATGATGGTCATGATCGGAAGAGACAGCGAAGGCGCAAAGCCCCGCTGATGACAGCCCCACTGGGACTGAGGGCGATGGGGAAAAAACAGCCATTGATGGCCACGTAGAAGAAGAATGCAATGGGGCTGAAGCAAGGTCAGCCGTCGACTACCTGTTTTCCACGACAGGATCAGCGGGGTCTGGCACCATGGAGCCCTGCAAAGATGAAAGCAGGGTTGGTGGGGTTGGGGCTGACGACCCGGTGATTGACAGTCTAGAATCAACTGACACTGGAGAAGGACCCCCCCAACCTGGACTGACCTGGAAGACACCGAGGCAGAGGCAGCAGAGGAGGTCACCCCGAGAGTGCTGATGACAGAGTCCCAGAGGACCGGTGACCTGGAGAGCGGTCTTTACGACGGTCCTTGTTCCTATGCTTACCCAAGGATCCTTCCCGGGCCTTAGATGCCTGTGAGCCGGAGGAACATGCCAGAAAAGGGAAAAAGAAGCCCCCTTGCTAGATACTGGCAAATGTTTGCGCCATCAAAAAAAAACCTTGAGGGCCCATTTTCGGTGCTGCGGAGTAGTGAGGTTGAATTTCTGGCACAGCTCGCAGGTGAGGGTGTTATGAGAAGGCCCGAGACAGCAGACACAGAGTCCGTGCTCACCCTTACCGTACATGTTCTTTCTGCAGTGGAGCAACGGTAATAATTCGAGATATGCTTATTATATGAATGGGATCCTTTTAAAATCAGTGAACAAGGAAAGGGATGTAGGAATTACTGTCAACAATACCCAATCTCATTCTGATCACTGTACACTGGTTGCCAGAAAAGCAAATTACCTAACTCAGGCAATTAAGTGTTCATTTGTCACTAGGGAGTCCCAGTGCATAATACAGACATAAAACATTTATAATCCCTCACCTCGACTATAATAAACAGGTTACTCACCTGTAACAGTAGTTCTAGGAGTGGTATATGTTGTTCATGGTGGGTGGGTGGGTGGGAAGAGACAACTTGAAGACTTCCAGCAAGATTTAAAAGGGAAAGGGACAATGCCAGACAGTGTGGATGAACAACATATCCATGCTCCTAGAAACTCCCTTCCAGTGTCCCCAACTAAAAAGGGATATAAAACTACTAGAAAGACCACAAAGAACAATAACACAAATGATACAGGGTTGCCAAAATATGGATTATGGTGACAGATTAGTGAAACTGGGGTTGTTTCGTTTACGAGAGGAGACTGAGAGGGGATCTCCTTTTCCTTTATATCATACTAAAGGATGAGGAAATTATGAAGGAACTAGTTATCAAATTCATTGAAAGAAACACACAGTTGAGGTCCCACAGTATGCACCTCATGGTACAAATGGCAAAGACTAATAAATGGCTACACTTTTTTTTTTACCATACGATCAGCCCATACATGGAATTCTCTCCCTGCATATCTAGTAAACCTTCAGTCATTAGACAGTTTTAAACGGGAACTTGACAAATGTATTATACAGTCCAGACTAACACAATAAGTGGGAGGCTGCAACGGGTGGTGGTGGTGGTGAGACGGGAGCTCTCAACTCCAAGGCCGATGACAAGTGGGGTGCCACAGGGCTCTGTCTTGGGGCCAGTATTGTTCGGGCTCTTCATATCAGACATTGCACATGGGGTGGTGAGCATGATAAGTCTGTTCGCTGACGACACCAATATCAGAGCAGTGGTAAATGGAGAGGAGGGAAGGAAGCAGCTGCAGGGGGACCTATGCAAGCTAGAAGAGTGGTCAGAGAGGTGGCACCTGGGGTTCAATGCAAAGAAGTGTAAGGTTATGCACTTTGGGGTGAAGAACCCAAGGAGAGAATACTGGCTGGGAGGGGTTAAGCTGGGGATCACTGAGGAGGAGAAGGACCTAGGGGTACTGATAACAAGGACCATGGACAACATTGCAGAGTGCAGGATTAGAACGGCTGCAAAAGTGAACAAAATGCTGGGATGCATAGCGAGGAGTTTTTCGTCCAGGCGAAGAGAGGTGATCTTGCCCCTCTACAGGTCGCTGGTAAGGCTGCACAGAGTACTGTGTGCAGTTTTGGATGCCATACTTAAAGCATGATATTAGGCTACCGGAGAGGGTGCAGAGGAGGACAACAAAGATGACATGTGGAATGGAAAGGACAGACTATGACAGCAGGCTGAGAGACCTGAATATGTACACCCTGGAGGATAGAAGGGATGGGGGGACATGATGGACACATTCAAGTATCTGAAGGAATCAACTAAAGATGGGGCAGATGGGGTCTTTAAGTTAAGGAGGGAGGGTCACAGGGTGCGCTAAGAATAGAGGGGAAGATTTAGGAAGGAAATGAGGAGACACCATTTCACAGAGAGGGTGGTAACAAATGGAACTCCCTACCAGAATGGGTGGTATCATGTAAATCTGTGAACAGTTTCAAAAGGGCATGGAACAGGGGAGAGTGAGGGTGGGGGTGGCAGTGGGATGACAAAAGGGAGGTGGGTGGGGCAGCTGCAAACTAGGGGTGCTAGCTGCACACTCGAGCAGACTTAGATAGGCCGGGTGGTCCATTTCTGCTGGCACATTTGTATGTTCGTAATAACCCACCTAATGGTGGGAGACAATCACGAAGGGCTTCGGCATTCTTTTGTCTTATGAACCAAGATACCAAGAGAGAGGATGACTTAACAGTTCTGGACATAAAAATAATGAAAAGAAAAACTTTAGATAGAATGTTTTGGTGGTTTACTGAATGACAAAGCTTCCTATGGAGTCCGTGTGAGAATGGTTGACGGTGAGAAAAGAACTGAGGAGGGAGTGGGGCCACCTACGCCTTTATATGGAAAGTGATGTCAGCATAGGTGGCCCCTGATAGACTTCTACAGAAAAAGCTTCCATGGGATCTTAGTGCCTGAAGGCTAAGTTCCATAGGCGTGACCTGATGAAACAGATATCCCTGAAGATCAATGGTACCCAACTTTCATAGTCCCACCCCCCCAAAAAAATAAAAAAAAATGCACTAGCCCAAATTTAAAATGGAGATCGTTAAAAAAATGCCCACCTCCCAAGACTGCTTTAATTTTCACAAGACTGGACTTCCTATGTCGTAACTGGCAAAGCTACAGTGAGCTCAAAACTTTCCACTTCACTTCCTTGTTCAAATGAGTAAAGTAGAACACACTATCTGGAGTTTAAAAGACATTCACTACATTCCTATCCACCAAGTTACGGTCTCCCATCATCCATGGCTTTGCCTTGCCATATCTCTGGCTCTTACCTTATAACTATCCTCCTCACTATCTTAGCACTGTCAATGAGGCCTTTAGCTCTGCAGCTCCTGTCCCCTAAAACAGCCTCTCCCTATAACTCTGGACTATAGACAGACTACATCTCTATATAGGCTAACATCCCCCCCCCCACAAAAAAATATCACCTTCTCCCAAGTATTTTAAATAAATCTCTCTCTGTCATTTCTTTCTATTCCATTATACAACTACGATAAGTACTCTCGATATTTGTATTGGTACCTACCTGCATAGCGTTTGGTAGCACAGGTGATGACAGTTTTTGACACTGCACAATACTATCCTACTTGCTTTAGTACAACCCAGATAGCATATACCTACCAAAATCAATATCAAGCAGAGCGGCATTTGCTCCTTCTACAAGAATTTTCTTTGGTGGACCATGGAGTGCCTCATGCAGGAAATAGACACCATCTCTTACCATGGGCTTAATTCTTTTTACATAATCCTAAAAGAGATAAAGGTTTGTGAGAGCAAGTCTTTTCTACAACTGAAATGCTTTCTATTGCTTTATAATTATCCAACACTACAAAAAGCAGGCACTGTATTGGCTTCAGCGTATCATTTCATATGTATGCCCTATCCTGCCACATGAGAACTTGTGTCGTACTCGCTAGACTCTGCTAGGTGCTAGTGGTACACTGAGACAGGATGCCCCCCCAACCCCCCAAAGAAGAGATCCTCCTCCTCCTTCCCTGGCTGGCCCGGTAACAGCCAGACTCCGTTACTGAACCCAGGTCAGCAGCGTGTCAGGCGACAGCACTATCATGTCACCAGGTCTTTTTCTTTTTTTTAATGCAAGTTTATTGAACGGATATGCAGGTACAATAAAAAGAACAATGACCAAAAACTGTTGTTCAGCTTGTATTTTTATATACCATGTCAACGTACAGTTATTATCGGGCCAGGTTTGAAGTGTGTTTTTGCCAACTTTTTTACGAAGTCAGTATAAATATTTGTACCAGAATTCTGACATCACAGTGCACTAGCTATGACATCACAGTGCTTACCATGACAAACTGTGATGTCAGAAACTCACCAGTTGTAAGGTCATCTGGGGAAGAGTCAATTGCTTTCCTCCAATAGGCAAAAGAATCAGTACTTGTTAATGTGAATTATTTAAAAGATAATGTGATAAAGTTAAAAAAAAAAAAAAAAAGCAACTGGGAAACATTCATTAAATGCAACTGCAAAAGCAAAACCCATGATTTTGAATATTTCATTTTAGCAGACCCTTGCTCTTTAATAATCAGTCTGTTCACAACAATTATAATTTTTGAATTCTGTACTACATCGAATTCATAACCTCAACAATCTTAGTGGAAGATAAATACACCATCCTTTTAGCATACTAACACACACACACACACACACACACACACACACACACACACACAAACTGTTTCCCCCTCATTCAATTGTGCTGCCCCCAAACTACTATACCAATAATATAGTACAGAGGGTGTGGGGGGCACATATTTTATCATGAAATGCACAGCAGTTGTCTTGGAGGAAATTAGAGTATTAGATTAAGTTTTAGCACTAGCGTACCATAGGGACTGCGTAAATCACATTGTCATGGAAGTAATGAAAACTCCATATATCAGGAATCTTCTGAGAAATCAACTGAAACCAGAGATTTCACCATGAAAATGTGACAAAAAAAATAAACCTGCCCAAAATACCAACATAAGTGTATTTTTGTAAGCATTTTAATGTTGTTTAGCCCACCCGTGAAATTTACCATCTTTACCATGGCCAGTCTGTGAAGTTTTCCAGTTGTGCCTGTGAATTACACAAGGTAATGTTAGCCAGAATAGCACTGGTACAGGAGTCCATGACTGTGAACCAGTGTGGAAAGGTCACAGAAGTGTTAAAAGTTTGTTTCCCTCAAAGAGCAGGTATTCACTGTTTTTCATTTTTCTTTTACAGGTTTGGAGCTGTCTTGTCTAATAAAGAGTTTTACCCTACCTGCAGTGTTGTGTTTATTTACTGTTTTTTTTTTTTTTTTAATCTTCTGTGTCCTCACTTGTTCTGTTAGTGTTATCTACACAATGAAACTGAACCCGTTTTAAAAAAATCACCACCACCTAGAACATGTAATCTCCAGTAAAAGTGATGTTAATTAAAGATAGAACCCCAGAGATTCTGCAGGACGGCACTATGCGCATGTGCTTGATTAGTGTGGCGCCGCTACGTGCTTGTCTCTGTTTAGGGTGACTGACAGCTAAAAACACTCATGCTCTCGGCCGAACAGCTGGAGCAAAGTCTTTCACTCGAGCAGCTGTTAAAATAGTGTCGACTCCAAAGCAAAATAGGAGGCATTTTAATTGATGGCTTTACTTAAGCTAGGTAGTTCAGGCAGTTTTTTTAACAACAGATATTCAGTCATTAAACACAATTTAACAGGCGTTTCCACTCAGTTATCTCAGGTTAGCGGAGGAGCCATTTTAACAGAATGATTTTAACACAGTCTGGAGTTAATGGTAATATGTTAAGTCAGAGGAGAATTAAAAAGTATGAATTAGTTCACTGGAGTTAATCTTTTAACTGGATCGTTAGTGGTAGAAAGTGGTGGATGTTATTTATGTTCATGAGAAAGACAGCGAGAGAGTAGGAGTGAGTGAGAGACTGCAGGGACCTACGGGAAGCAGTGATTTTTTTTTGGGTGCTCTCTTTAGCACATCCCTTCTGAATATTCCCTCACCAGGTTTTTCCTCAAAATGAATGTACAGATTTCCTTGCAATTGAATATGCTGACTGCTTTGAAAAACCCAATCTAACAATATGATGGCAGAGTTTTTTTCTACCCTCCAATTCCCCCTCACTCACTCCATCGTGCTCTCTCCTCTTCTCCACAGTAGTGAAACACTGCAACCACCAGCCAGCTCTCCTCAACTGTATCACATACCTCACAACGACACATACAGAGCAAAGACTGATCGATGATCCACCAAGATGAACACAAGTATCTGAACAGCAGTCTGTCAATGATCCAATGCCTGCTAACACATCTGCTATGCTTTTTGTCACTTTCAATCACCCAAATGCAGTAAGGAAGCATCGAGCACTGAAGAATGAAGGTGGTGGTGCCAGTGCGGCAGTCTGCACAAATTGCCACATCACCTTCATAGCCGCTACTTGGGCGAAACCAGCGTGCTACCAAAATCTCAGCAGATGCCTGAAAAGGGGACAGTGATAGATGCTGATGTTTGTGCAAGGCTGTAGGGACAGAGGTTGGGGGGTGACTATAGCTGACTGGGGAGGGTGACTATAGCTGACTATCATGAAAAACAATATTTCACTCTCAGACTACTCTATTTAAGCTTATAGGTAAATTAAATCAAATAGTCAAAACGCATGTTAAATATAAAAAAAAAAAAAAAATAAAGACCTCAGTCTTTTATTTGACAACTGGGCAAGGAAAAGCAAATGAACCCACAGGGATCGAACTCCTAAGCCAGGGCTTGGTCACACTCTCAAGCACACAATCTAACTCCTGCGCTACCGCTGAACTGTTTCAGCTTGTCTGCTTTTTATAAACTTAGCTTTGCTCTGTGCATGTCATTACTGTGAGGTATGTGATACAGTCGTGGGGAGCTGGGAGGTGGTTGCACTGTTTCACTGCTTGTGGAGAGAGAAAGAGAGGGAGCGCGCGAAGGGGAACTGGAGGGTAGAATAAAACTCTGCCAACACATAGATTGGGTTTGTCAAACCAGTCAACGTACTCGATCATGAGGAGATCTGTACATTCATTTTGAGGAAAAGGCTGGTGAGGGAATATTCAGAAGGAACATGATATAGAGAGCACCCCCCCCCCCAAAAAATAAACGTAGGTCCCTGCAGTCTTTCACTCACTCACCCTCTCTCTTGCTGTCTCTCTCGTCTCATGAAAGTACAGTAACGTAAGAACTTACTGTAACAGTAGATCTTCGAGAACAGCTCTTGCAGCAGGTTACACCATTAGGACTGAAGCCGGCAGGCGCCAGGACCCCACAGAAATTTTCTAGCTAGCAATATTCAGCAGGGACCGCCCCCGACATCAGGCATAGTACATAAGGGGGCGGTCCCCCAGAATCCCCAGTTCTTCCGCCGGAGACTCCCGGCAGCTGGATGACATCAGAAGAGGAGACTGAGGATCCACTGTCAAATGATAGTCAGAGAGAGATGCTGAAACAACTGATCCTAGGAGAAGGATGTTGGAACTAGAATCTACCTCCAGCGGGGATGGTGGAAGGGAAAGTACCTGCTGCAAGAGCTGTTCTCGAAGATCTACTGTTACGGTAAGTTCTTATGTAACTATACTATCTTACTTCAAGAAACAGCTCTTGCAGCAGGTTACACCATTAAGACCGATTCCCAAGCAATCCTGGAAATCCCACACCATTGGGAGGAGGGAAGGTAGAAAACCTTGAACGAAAACAAGCCTAGGACAGAAGTCCCTGAAGGACTGCTAGACCAAAACCTGCTCTTCACCTCAATGCAATGTCCAGGCTATAATGCCTGATGAAAGTGTGTACAGTGCTCCAAGCAGCTGCACCACAAATAGCTGAGGTGGACACGTTCTTTAAAGCTGCAAAGGAGGTAGCCACTCCTCTGGTGGAATGACCCTTAACCGTGCCCAGTAAGGGTTTGTTGTGCTTCTGGTAACAGAACGTGATGCACTGAATGAGACACCTGGATAGCGACTGTTTCAAAACAGGAGCTCCCATCATCCTTTGGGCAAAGGAGACAAAAAGCTGGTCCGCTTTTCAGTGGAGTCTGGTTCTGGTCAGGTAGTATCTGAGACACCTATGCACATCTAAAGTGTGCAGGAGGGCTTCTCCTCGATTACAGTACATAGGGAAGTACACTGATAGACTGATATCCTGATGAAGGGTGAGAGCTGAGACAACCTTAGGCAGAAATTTAGGATTAGTCCATAGGGATACCCTGTCTTGGTGGAACACCAAATAAGGTTCTTTGCACATAAGTGCATGGAGTTCAGAAATTCTTCTGGCCGAGGTGACGGCAACCAAAAACAACGTCTTCCAAGTAAGAAGGCGTAGCTCGCAATCCGCGACTGGTTCAAAGGGTGGCAGCGTAAACTGCTCCAGGACAAAGGGTAGATCCCATGGTGGAATCGGATCCTTAATCGGGGGCCTAAGGTGGAGGACACCCCTCAGGAAGGCTCGTGTCATGTCCAACTGAGTTATAGTGCGTCGGCCTATAGGAACGTGATAGGCTGAGATGGCACAGAGGTGTACCTTAATCGAGGAGTAAGCCAAGCCTGGCTGGAAAAGGGACAGCAGGTAGTCCAAGACCAACTTCTCTGGACAATCTAATGGCGAAAAACTGCCTGCTTGAACCCATATACAAAACCTGTGCCACTTCATGGCGTAGGTCGCATGGGTAGCCGGTTTCCTAGCAGCAGCCAGAATGTCTGCTACCTCTTAGGAGACCCCGTGTTGCATCATGACTATGTCTCTAGGAGCCAAGCGTGTAGGTGCAGGGAACGTAGGTCCGGATGGACCAAGGAACCCGCCTCTGAGACAGCAAATGGGAGCTGATTGGCAGCATCACTGGAGGTTCCCGGGACAGCTGTTGCAAAAGAGGGAACCAGATCTGCCTGGGCCAAAACGGCGCGATAAGTATTAGCGTTGCTTGCTCTCTGCGAAGTTTCAGAAGAACCCTCTGGATCAACAGAAAAGGGGGAAGGCATAGAGGAATCTGCCCGCTCAGGAGAGGGACAACGCGTCTCGCCAGAAAACACCAGGCCCTGGATCTAGTGAGCAAAAACTGGGCAGTTTTGCATTGGATGGGGACATGAAAAGGTCTAATTCTGGTTGCCCCATCTGAGAAACAGATCCTCTACTACCTACTGGAGTAGTTCCCATTTGTGGACTTTGGCTCGAGAGCGGCTCAGGCCATCTGCGACGACACTGTCCACCCCTGGGACATGAACAGCAATGAGGTTTGTACCGTGTTGCAAAACCCAATCCCACACCCTCATGGCCTCCTTGCAAAGCGGGTAGGAGTGGGTGCCTCCTTGTTTGTTGAGGTCATACATCACCATGGAACTGTCTGTCTGTAACAGAAGAGTACCCGGTGGCCTCTCCAACTGGAAGGCCTGCAGGGCGTTAAGAACTGCTCTCATTTCCAGGATGTTTATGTGGAGATGAGATTCTTGGGCCGTCCACAGGCCCTGAGACAGAACACCGTCGAGGTGTGCTCCCCATCCGAGTCCTGAGGCGTCTGTGGAGAGTGTCACAATCGGAGATGGCGCAGTGAAGGGGACTCCCGCCAATAGATTCCTCACATCTAGCCACCATTGCCAATTCCGGATTACGGCCTTCATGATCCGGATTGGGTGCCGCAGATGGTCTTGCTTTTGACCCCATTGGACCCTTAACATCCACTGGGTTATCCGCATGTGGAAACGGGCAAGCGGGACTGTTGCAATGGCCGCAGCCATGTGTCCGAGCAGGCAAAGGACCAGTCTGGCAGGAACGGCCATTTGCTGAAAAGTCCCTGACGAGGATCTGATGTGTTCCGCCTGACTTGGGGGCTTTACCTGGACGGTGTCCAGAACTGCACCTCTGAACTGCAGAGTCTGAGACGGAACCAGGCGTGACTTCTCATGATTGATGATGCCCAACGTCTCGAACAGAGACGGAGTACGGTGAATGGCAGACATTAGGGCCTCCCGGGAAGGCGCCATGAGAAGACAGTCATCTAGGTAGGGGAACATGTAGTGGCCTTGTCTCCTCAGAGAAGCCGCTACAACCGCCATGCACTTCATGAACACCCGAGGTGCCGATGACAGCCCGAAGGGAAGGGCTCGGAACTGATAATGGTGACCTTGAAACTCGAAGCACAGGAACTTCCTGTGCGCTTGAGCAGTGGGTATGTGCAGGTAAGCGACCTGCCTGAGCATGGGAATCAGACCTGGGAGGGTCACCATGCGGAAGTGTTTGTACAGGACCGATTTGTTGAGATCGCTGAGGTCCAATATCGGACGGAGGTCCCCTGTTTTCTTTGGAACCAGAAAGAAGTGAGAATAATAATACCCTATACCTCTCTGGTTCCGTGGTACATGCTCTATAGCTTCTTTTTCCAGAAGCGTGAGCACCTCCTGCTGTATGAGCAGGGCATGCTGACCCGAATAACGGGACAGCAGGGGAGGTCTGGTCGGTGGATGGTCGAGAAACTCTATAAAAGGCCTTTCTTGATCAACTGAAGAACCCACCGGTCGACTGTAATCGACTGCCATCCTGAAAAGTGGCAAGCGATGCGACCCCCAACCTTTTGCGCCCATTGATCCAGAGGAAGGGGGGGGCCGGGAAGGAGTCATGCTGTGGCAGCATTTGTCCCTCCAGGCTGGGCCAATTTCGTGTAACGTTGGCCTCTGCCTGGGCTTTACGCTGAAAAGTGCCCCTTTGCTGCTGGCTGGAACGTGGCTGCTGCCTTTGATGCCAGCTGTGAAAACAGCTCTGTTTCCTGCGAAAGGAACCCGGCCTGGATCTGTACATGGCCTATACAGACCGGACCGTCTTCCCAGCGTCCTGGAGTTTGGTGATGACCTTCTCCGAGGGTTCACCAAAGAGTACTTCGCCGTTATACGGGACGTCAAGAATGTTCTTCTGTACATCCGGGATGAAGCCGGAGATGCGGAGCCAAGAGTGTCTCCAGAGACAAACGCCTGAAGCTGCCGCTCTGGCAGATGAGTCCGCAGAATCGTATGCGGCTCGTAGCACTTGGGTACCCACATCTGACCCTGTGTGGAAAAGACTGAGGAGCTCCGCCTTTTGATCGCCATCCAGAAGCTTGTCGACCAGGTCCTGGCCCTGTTCCCACAGGGTTTTCTGAAACTGCACCATGTGGGTGAGGTAGTTCAGAGACCTGATGGCGCATGTAGCAGCCGCATATGTGCGTCTCCCCAGGGAACCCAGTTGCTTGGATTCCTGGTCCGGTGGCTGTGTGCTCATATGTTGTGGTCTTTGAGACCGGTCATATGAGGCCGTGATGACCAGGGAGTCTGCCAGAGGTTGTTGGGCCAAGTACTGGTCCTCTCTTGGGGCCTTGTATAGGCAGTCAGCCTTCTTTGGCACTGCGGGAGTCGAGTGTGGACACTTCCATGCAGCCTTGGTGACGTCCACGAAAGGGTCTACCAAGGGTGGTACTACCACAGGCTCTGGGTCTTTCTGCCGAAGATAGCGGGCGAGGCGCTGTCGTTCGGGGTCAAGGTCTTCAGCATCCCACCCCATGTTGTCTTGGATGTGCCTCATGATCTCAGCGAAAGAGGGAAAATCCGGAGGAGACCTGGGGCGGTCATGTGGGTCAGGAGAAGAGATGCTGAGCGGAGAAGGAGATCTGGAGTAGTCTGAGGTGTCCAATCTGGAGTCCTCCCCCGACGGAGTGTACCAATGCCATCTGGGCCGCTTGGGGCTTAGAGACCCTGATGCAGATCTTGAGGGAGGCCTTCTCCTGTCTTTTGATCTGCCCCAAGGAGGTGGAGTCTGCTTCTTAGGGGTTGGTGGTTGTTCTGCTAGCCTCTTTGGAGGAGGAGGGGGGCCAAGAAGGAGTAGGAGGAGGAGGTTCAACAGGGACCACATCCTTTCGGATAGTGTCCCACCAGAAGGTAAAGAGTTCCTTTACTTCTTCCATGTTCATGCCCGATGACGGGCCTGGCGCCGGTGGTCTATCGCCGGGGTTGGGCATTGAGGTCATAAGTGTCTCAGGTTCGGGAAGGTTCCCGTGAGCCCAGCATCCTTGGTGTCGCCCACCTGGTCTTTGGGCAATGTAGTGTCCTCCTCCGTAGAGTCCCTGTGACCGGCATCCGCCGGTGACTGGGGGTGGTCTTCCGCTCTGGAAAGTGTGATGCCGACACCTTCGGATCTGGTGAACACCCAGCCGGCGACTGGTGTCTGGCCGGTGTCCTTGGATCCGGCGAGTGCCTGGCTGACTTGGAGTGCTTAGCCGACGTCGGGTCAGATGCCCGCTTCAGGGACATCAGGTCCCTGGTCTTCCTAGGAGATGGGTCAGGACGTTTGGGAGACCAATCTGGAGTCAGTGTCCCGACGTTGGGTAGAAGAGGAAGATTTATGGCGCTCTGAAGACTTGGAAGAGGCCTTGGAAGGAGTGGGGGAAGCCGAGGGTCTCGAGTTTTGATAGGCTGGGCGAGAAGAGCCGCCTGAAGTCCGGACCTTACGGGGCCTGAGACCGAGACCTGGAAGAAGAGTGGTCCGATCACTGGAGTTAAGCTGCGGGCGTCTGAAGCCCGGTTTGGGGATCTGGGCCTTACTTTCTCTGAGTGCTTGTCCCGGTGTTTATGGGCCTTCAAGGAAGATTCTCCCATAGAGGAAGGTTCTTGGTCCATCCTTTTCAATTTTTCTTCCAGAAGATACGCCTGGAGTGCCTTCTGACGGTGGATCCTGGTGCGGCTATTGAACCCTTGGCAAAAGGTGCAGGCCTTGATATCGTGGTCCGGGCCTAAGCACCACATGCAGGAGGAGTGAGGATCCCTGAAAGGGATCTGTTTTCCGCAGGCACACTTGGAAAGGTGACCCTCAAGCGAAGGAGTTGGAGAGGACATCAGTTTGAAAAAATACAGTAAGTTCTGTAGTCGTCGTGCGCTAGGTAGAGACCAAGAGGCTGATGCTGGCGAGTCGACGGCGGGAAAAGAACTGGGGTTTCTGGGGGACTGCCCCTTATGTACTATGCCTGATGTCGGGAAGGTCTCCGCTGAATACTGCTAGCTAGAAAATTTCCGTGGGGTCCTGGGGCTTGCCGGCTTCAGTCCTAATGGTGTAACCTGCTGCAAGAGCTGTTTTTCAAAGTAAGATCATTAATAACATCTACCACGAAGGTCAAAACAGATTTTTAACTATTTTCAGCGTGCATTTAATATAACCATTTTGTTTTTCTTTTAGACCACATACTGACGCGGCGCCTTGCTTTTCTTTTTACCTTTTATCACTGTCAACGATCCAGTTAAGAGAGTTAACTCCAGTGAACTAATTCATACTTTTTAATTCTTCTCAGACGTAACATATTACCATTAACTCCAGATCGTGTTAAAACCATTCTGTTAAAACAGCCTGTCCACCAACGTGAGCTAACTGAGTGGAAACACCTGTTAAACTGTGTTTAATGACTGAAGATCTGTTTAAAAACTGCCTGAACTACCTAGCTTAAGTGAAGCCATAAATTAAAAGGCCTCCTGTCTTGCTTTGGAGTCAACACTATTTTAACAGCTGCTCGAATGAAAGACTCTGCTCAAGCTGTTCGGCGAGAGCATGAGTGTTTATAGCTGTCAGTCACTCTCACAGGGATGAGCACGTAGTGTCACCACACTAACCAAGCACATGCGCATAGTGCCGTCCTGCAGAGTCCCCGGGGTTTCATCTTTAACTAACGTCACTTTTATTGGATATTCTGCATTCTAGGTGATAGTGATTATTTAAACTGGGTCCAGTTTCATTGTATAGATAAAGCTAACATAACGAGTGAGGACACAGTAGATTAAAAACAAACAAACAAAAAAAAAAGTAAAGTAAGTCCAAATCTGTAAAAGAAAACAAATAAAAACAGTGAATACCTGCTCTTTAACCTCAGCAGCAGTAATCCACAGTGGCATGATTATAATAGTAAAATATACACTAATGGGAGTTAAGTACCATTTTATACCAGAGGAGAAAGGAGCCTAAAGTGGAAGGGTCCCAGGCTGATTGTTTCAGGACGCAGCCAGGAGTAATCCCAACACCCACCCTGAGGCTCATACTCCTTATATATGGCATGAGTCCGCAGGGTGGTACACCTTCTAGCCACCAATCAGGGGATATCTACTCAAGAAAGGAAGGAGCAAGAAGCATACCCTAGAGGGAGTACCTAAAGGATACCAGGGGAAAGCCACAACAAAAAATATGATGGGAGTGCTACAGTGCAGTGATTGTGGAGTAGCTGTTGTCAGGGAGACGTTCTGGAGGCTGCAATGCTGCCCTATCTGCAGGCATCTCTCTGGGTTGAGGGAGGAGATCATCCGTCTCTGGGCCAAGTTCATAAGAGCGGCCCACTGATGAAACTGCTCATCTGGAGCCCTACCTATAGGCGGGGTGGTGGGGCTCGGATGTCGAAGACGGCGGAAACCGGAAGTTGGCATCTGCGAGGAGACCGCAACTAGGTAAGATAACCGACCGCTGACGCCGCGAGACGTCATTGTGAGGGCAACCTCGAGTGATGCTCTCTTTTGACCTGTGGGTCAAGAAGAGCTCGAGGCCTAATGGTGCCGAGAATGCGACCGTTTATTTTTATGCCGGCGGGGGGACCGCCCATCCCCCCGGGCATCGGACTGACCATTGTCGGAACCCCGCTGAGGAGAAGGGGGCTGACCGGACCCAGCCCGACCGACTGAACAGCTTTCATACGAAGTCTCTCTACCGTCACCTGACCTGCTCATGGTCGACTCCGTCCAGTAGGCCGAGACTTCTTTACTATAAGTTAAATTTTAAAATATAACAGAAATAGAATAAAATTAAGCGATACTACTATCGAGATAAAATTACAAAAAATAAACTGAAAACTATAGCTAGTTTGAAGTTTGACTCCAACAATGACGACATTGTCACTAAGCTTTCCGGGAAAAAAAGGAACGAAGGCCCGGTTGGAGGGTAAGTACACGAGATAGTCACAAGCTGAGCCACTGCTCGGGCGCCATGCCTCGCGCCATCTCGCTCGACCACCCTCCAGCAAAAGTTGGCTCCCGATGGGTCCTAGTGCCTCCGGCGCAGATCCCACTAGTGTGAATGAGTGGTGGAGACTTATGTCCAGGAAGATCTTCCGTCTCTGGGCCAAGTTGGTCAGGTTGCAGGGGGCTTTCATCCCCACCCAGAGGCCACCTGGTCCACAACCTAATCCTCAAAGGATGCCCAGGAAGAGGAGTAGTTGGATCATGGTGGGCTCAGGGAGAGTGAGGGACCAGGTTCTGAGGGACAGGGATCTAAGGGACATCCCACAACCAGTTGGGCTAACAAACTCCTACACTGTTTTGGAGGAGCGGGATAGCCCCACAGGGGCACCCACAGCTGAGACCAGGGAGGATAAATGGGACCACCATGATGAAGCCCAAGAGAAGGGAGGGAGAGAACCCTAGAGAAGGAGAAAGCTTCTACTGGTGGGGGACTCAATTGCCCGGGAAGTTACTTTAGGGGAACCAAGTAGTAAGGACAGGGAGGTCGAATGCATCCCGGGAAGCACAGCATGGAGGGATGGGAAGTGTATCGATAGGACTGCAAGGGCAATAGCAAGGAGGGAGAACCTGGATGTCATAGTCCACCTGGGGCTGAATGATGTGGTGGGAGACAGGGTGGAGTCAGACAGAATACAGGAGGTTTTCAGGAAGATTTGGGGGGGGGGGGCCTGAAACAGGTAGCACAACTCTGTCGCCTTTTCAGAGGTTCTATCTGTCCACGGCAGGAGGGAGACTAGGACACTCCACATCCAGGAATTCAACTCCTGGTTGAAGGAATGGTGTAGAAGGGAAGGGTTTGGCTTCATGGGGGACTGGGGCCCCACCTGGGCAGATGCAAGCTTGTATAAGGACGACGGCCTGCATCCATCACCACGATCCTCAGTGACAAGTCTGAATGCTTCAGCAGCATTTAAACTGGCAAACGGGGTAAGAGCCAGGAAGGTCCAAAGGCTTAAGAATCAACCCTCCGAGGGCACATGCAAGAACATAAATTGAAGGCTATTACAACTGAAGTTGTTGGGGGGGGGGGTGGCTGAATCAGGACCACACAGGAAAGGCAACGCGAAGCTTGTTTCCAGGTGCAACCCGAGAGACAAGGAAGTTAAGTAACTTGCTCAGGGTCACACGGTATGCAAGTGGGGGCTGTGGGATTCAAAGCCTGGTCTCTAGGTTTGCAGCTCAGAGCCTTCACCCTTTGGCTGCCAACTGAATTTGAATGTACAGGAATTCTGGAATGATATCAGTTCGTGGCTCTGCAAGGGTTAAACCACTGTGCTATACTACCTCCTTCCACTATGGCTCCTTTTAGGTGCTCCCACTGCTCTTCCACCCCCCCTCCTATCCCCCTTTTCTCTAGGGCTATTTTGATACTCCTGCTATGGAGAATGGGGAATGTAAGGAGGAAGGCACAGATAAGGCAGAAATACTGAATAAATACTTCTGTTCAGTATTCATTGGGGGAGAGACAGGGACCATAGCCAGGCAACATATACCTGGGGGTGGACAACAGTCCATTCACAGGGGGGAAGAGTCCTGCAGGAGCTCACTAAATTGAAGGGGGACAAAGCGATGGGGTCAGACAGCATACACCCAAGGATATTAAGGAAGCTGCAAAGACAGCTAGCAGAACCTCTGGTAGCCGTGTCTCGCTGAGTCACTCAACACAGGAGTAGTGCCAGAGGATTGGAGGAGGGCACACGTGGTCCCCTCTGCTCAAATCCAGCAGTGAGGAGGCGGGGAACTACAGGTCGATCAGCCTCACTTCAGTAGTAGGGAAGATCATGGAGGCACTGCTTAAAGAAAGAATAGTGGGACAACTGGAAGACACAGGTGCCCAGGACCCTAAACAGCATGGATTCACAGTGATTAGGTCGTGTCAGACAAATCTGATACACTTCTTTGACTGGGTGACAAAGGAAGTAAATCGTGGGGTATGGACATAACCTACCTCGATTTCAGCAAAGCCTTCGACACCATCTCACATAACAGGCTTATTAACAAGTTGAGCTGCCTGGGCATGGAAGACAAGGTGGCAAACTGGGTTAGGAACTGGCTAATTGACAGGAGGCAGAGGGTGGTAGTAAATGGGGTACAAACTTGAGAAAGGGGGTGACAAGCGGGGAACCTCAGGGATCGGTCTTTGGCCCAGTCCTGTTCAATGTCTTCATTAGTGATACTGCAGAAGGACTGGAAGAAAAGGTCAGCCTGTTTGCAGATGACAGCAAGATCTGTAACAGGGTGGATACTCCAGAAGGGGCGGAGAAAATGAGAAAGGACCTTGGGAAGCTTGAGAAAGTCTGAGGAGTGGCCACTGAGGTTAAATCCAAAGTGCAAAATTATGCACCTGGGACATATAAACCCTGGAGTGAGCTACAGGATTTGGGGGGTTGCTGGCAGTCACCAAGGAAGAAAGGGACCTGGGGGTTATTATTTCAGATGACCCGAAAATGTCAAAGCAGAGTACAAGGGCAGCAGGAAGGGCCAGTGGCATGCTGGGGTGCATAGGCAGGGGTATCACAAGCAGAAGGCAGGAGGTAGTGACGCCATTACATAAAACCCGGGTCAGGTCTGACATGGAGTACTGTGTCCAGATCTAGAGGCCGCACCTTCAAAAGGACATTAACAGGCTGGAGATGGTCCAGAGAAGGGCAACTAAGAGGATACAAGGCTTGCACTACAAAACTTACGAGGAGAGATTAAGGACCTCAATATGTACTCGCTGGAGGATAGGAGGGGGAGAGAGGGGACATGACAGAGCCATTCAAGTACCTCACGGGCATAAACAAGGTGCAGGGGGAGACATCTTCCACTACAGGTGGAGCACAAGAACAAGGGGGCATGACATGAAATTGGAAGGAGGCAGGTTAAGAGGAAATGAGAGGAAATTCTTCATCATAGAGAGGGCAGTGGATGCATGGAATGGTCTCCAACAGGAGATGGTGGGAGTGAGCACTGTTGCTGGATTTAAATATGCATGGACAGGCACAGGGGAACCATAGAGGTAAACAGAGGGGTCAGAAACTTTAATCAAGTACAGGGCTTACGGGCAAACTGGATGGGCCTGAAGGTCCTTATCTGCTAACAATTTCTGTTTCTAAGTACAAGAAATACAGATTACTCACCTGTAACAGGAGTTCTAGGAATGGTATATGTTGTTCATCCACACTGTCTAGCAGGTTCCTTGCCACTTTAACTCTTGCTGGAAGGTCTTCAAGCTGGCTCCTCCCACCCACCCGGGTGGTAAAACTCTCGGCTCCGCCCAATGACGCCAGATCTAGCCCGCTGGAAGCCAGGTTGTGCGTCGAAGCTGGGGAGGTCGGGTGGGTAGTGTGGATGAACAACATATACCACTCCCAGAACTCCTGCTACAGGTGAGCAACCTGTATTTTTAGGGACATGGATATGTTGTTCAATCCACACTGTCTGGCAGACTCCTAGCAGTTCTCCGGGAGGAGGGGGGCAAGGCGCACACCCCCTTAGGGAATAAAGACTGGAGAACTGAGGCCCCAAAACCAGCATCCTGGCGTGACTCAAGGTCAATGTGGTAGTGGGTAATGAAGGTGTGTGCCGACTTCCAGGATAGGGACGTCCCTGGAAGCAGCCACTGATGCAGCAGTATGGCGGATAGAATGAGCTCTTATCCCCCTGGGAGGCTCCATGCCCGTCAACCTATAGCAGAGATCTATGCAGGAGGTGACCCAACTGCCTATCGTCTGCTTGGCTGCAGGTCTGCCAGGTGCAGCTTCAGCGTAGGTGACAAACAGCTGGCAAACCTCTCCCCGAACTTCAGCCGTCCACTCCTTGTAATAAGCTGGCTCTTCTAGGGTCCAAAGTATGGAGCCTATATTTGGCCTCGAGGTGTGACTGGGGTAGAACACCGGCAGAATCAACACCTGGTTAAGGTGAAACTCCGGACACCACCTTCGAAGGAATTTTTGGGAAGCGAGGACAACCTCATCCATGTGGGAAGACCAGATAAGGAGACTCTATGAAAGCGGTTGAGCTCGCCATCCTTCTTGGCTGACGCGATAGCCACCAAGAAGGCAGTCTTCCACGACAGGTGAGAGATGTCACACCTGTGCATCGGTTCGAATGGCTTGCCCATGAGCTTAGCCAATACCAGCAGTAGATCCCATGGAGGTGGAGGTCTCGCACCAGAGGGGATATGTGATCAAGGGCCTTGAAAAAGCACCCAACCACCTTCTCCTGTGCCACCGACTGCTTCCCGGTCCGCGCCCGGTAAGCAGAGATGGCTGCCAGGTGCACCTTAAGGGTCGCCGAACAAAGCCCTTGCTGAGAAAGGGACCACAGGTAGTCCAGAATGCTTGCCAAGGAACAGGAGGAAGGGTTGAGACCCTTGCCCTGACACCAAATGGAGAATCTCTCCCATTTGAAGGCGTAGCATTTTCTGGTCGACTCCTTACGGGACGCCTCAACAATGTTGAGGACCTCGTCAGAAAGACCCAAGGCCTGGAACTCTAGCCGCTCAGGAACCAGGCCGTCAGGTGCAGGGACTGAAGGTCCAGATGGAATACCTTCCCCTGATTGACTGAGATCAGGTCCGGGCGGGCTGGAAGCTGCCTCGGGAGCCTGGAGCCGAGATGGAGGAGATCTGGATAACAGAACTGGCGAGGCCAGTCTGGGGCTACCAGAATAACCTGCACCTTGTCCCTCCTCACCTTGAGAAGCATCTTGTGGATCAAGGGAAATGGGGGAAAGGCGTAAAAGAGGCCTGGGTTCCACGGCCTCGAGAAGGCATCCCTCTGCAGCGAGCCCTGCTGAGGGGGGCAGGCATGAAACAGTCTCAGCTTCGCATTCTCCCTGGAGGCAAACCGGTCCACCTGAGGCATGCCCCAGTGGGAGAACAGATCTTGTACTACCTCCGGCAGGAGAGACACCACTCGTGGGACGCAGCCCCTATCCAGCTTAGGGCATCGGCCAGAATATTGGAGGCTCAGGCCACATGGATGGCAAGGAGATCCGCCTCCAGGCTGCGCACAAGGGACCAAATGCGGAGAGCTTCCCTACACAGAGGCATGGAGCGCGTCCCGCCCTGGCGGTTTAGGTAGTACATGGTCGTGGTATTGTCCGTTCGGACCTGGACCACTTGACCCCATACAAACGGAGCGAAGGCGGTGAGGGCTAGACGAACCGCTCGAAGCTCCAGCAGGTTGTTGTGGCATCGGGACTCCCGAAGGGACCAGAGGCCATGCGCTCTGTGCTCCCCCAGATGGGCACCCCAACCCATCAGAGAGGCATCAGTCGATAGAGAGACCGTCTGCTCGGGGCGGACGAACGGGATGCCCTCCTGCAGATGTGCTGGAACGGTCCACCGCTGGAGAGCGTTCCACATCCCCTGGTCACTGTCACTACCTGATCCAAGGGATCGGAGTGCTGTGACCATTGGCTGGCCAGCCCCCATTGTAGGGGACGCAAGTACCAACGGGCCCCACGGACCACGCTGATGCAGGCCGCCATGAGGCCCAGGAGGTGCAGGAAGTCCCGGGCAGGGCGCAATTGCCCAACCTGAAATGACTGGGCAAAGGAGGAAAGAACCTCGGCCCTGTCCACCGGGAGCTGTGCTCTGGCTCGTAGAGAGTCGAGCTCTGCCCCAATGAATTGTATCACCTGCGTTGGCACGAGTTCCGACTTGGCCTCGTTGATAAGGAGGCCAACCTGAGAGCAAACCTGGAGGGCCAGATCCCTGGACCGCTCCACCTCCATTCTGGAGGAGGCTGCAATCAGCCAGTCGTCCAGGTAGGGCTACACCCGGACCCTTCGGCGCCACACCACTGCCATGCATTTGGTGAAGACCCTGGGAGCTAGAGAAAGGCCGAAGGGCAAGGCCCGGAACTCGTAAAGGGATCCCTCTGCCCTGAAGTGGAGGAATCTCTGGTGGGATGGACGGATTGGGACGTGAAAGAACGCGTCCTGGAGGTCCAGAGAACAGAACCACATTCCTGGTTCCAAGGATGGAATGATCTGAGCCAGAGTGACCATCCTGAAGCTTCGAGACCTTAGGAACCTGTTCAGGTCATGCAGGTCTAGAATGGGGCGCCAGCCCCCCATCCATTTCGGGACCAGGAAGTACCTGGACACAAACCCTGGGTCTGGTGGAGGATCCTCCACCTTCCTGATCACTTCCTTTTCAAGGAGCAGGGCAATGTCAGCTCAGCGAGCTGACGGAGAGGCTGTGGACCCCGTAGTCCCCCGAGGTGCGACGGCTCAGAAGGGCAGGGCCTGCTCGAACTCCCGAGGCAGGCCCTTTCCTACCACCACCAACACCCAGCGGCCCGTGGTGATAGCGGACCAGGCAGAAAGGAAGTGGCGGAGCCATCCCTCCACGGGGGGGGGGGGGCCGACGAGGCTGGGGGCGACACCCCTCAACCTGTCACTGGGCAGGCTTGGAGGAGGGGCCGGCCGAGGGACGTCCTGGGCCTTTTTCTCCCAGCTTCCTATTAAAGGAAGCCGCAGACTTGGCTTTGGGGTGCCAAGTACGAGCCTGCTGGCCCTGATGCTGGTGTTGCTGGGCCGGACGTGCCGCAGGCGCAGAAGGGCAAAAGGACTTATGTTGCTGACGACGGCCCTTGTCCTTCTGGGCTGAGGTGACAGAGTCCAGGGTAGCATTGGACTTTCCGATCCGCTGGAGGTGGTCTTCCACTCCAGGGCCGAACAGGTCAGTCCCCAAGAAGGGAACGTCTGCCAATCTGTGCTGGGTATCCGCTGTGAAGATGGATATCCTCAGCCATGCTCTGCGGTGCATGGCCAGTGCGGCCGCTACTGATCGGGCACAGGAGTCTCCAATGTCTACAGCCGTTTGGAGCTGCTGTCTCGCCACCGCCCTTCCCTGATCCCGCACCTGCTTGACCATGGTCTGCAGGTCGGCTAGGAGATGAGAGATCACCTCATCCAGGAAGCCCATGAGGGCGTGGGAGAAGTGTGCCATCAGCACGGCCGAGATGGCCTGACGGAGGCCGAGGGAGGATGCAGTGTATACCCTGCACCCGGCATAGTCCAGCTTTTTGGACTCCTTGTCAGGGGGCTTATCCACATCCCTAGCGTTCCCGGAACGCCGGAAAACACTATTGATGACCAACCCTTCCGCAGAGGGGTGCTCCAACAAACAGGACAAAGAGCCGGTAGGGACTGCATACTTCCTGGCCATCCTGGCCGAAGGTACAGGACAGGAAGCCAGCCGCTGCCAAAGCTCCAAGGCTGGGCCAACAATGACTTCAGCCACCGGAAAGGCCTCCGTGGGCGAATCCCCTCGGTCCAGTATCTCCATCAGGGGATACTTGGCCTGCTTGGATACGGGCTCGAGCTGCATCCCGGTGGACTCCGAGATGAGCTGAAGCAGACCCATGAACGACGATGGGCTCTCATCCATCGACTGCCCCCCCCGGAGGACTCCAGGTCAAGGGGCCTGGAAAACACGAAGGAGTCATCTTCAGACTCCGAGGAGTCTGCGAAAAGCTGCCTGTGGCCTGAGCCACCCTCCACCTGCCGAGGACGGTCAGGAGTGAGGGTGACTGACAACCGGTGGGGCAGACCCTGACCCGACCGAGAGTCCTTGGTCGACGCCCCCGATTTCGGTTGTGGAGGCGTAGGTTCCACCACAATCGGTGGGGCAGCTGGTTTCGGATGAACAACCGGCCCAGGCTTGGGCACCTCGACCACTGTGAGGGGTTGTTTCGACCTTTCCGGTGACAGCCACTTAATGGCCAGGGAAGGCGACTGCGTCAGCTTGTTCCCGGACAAAAGGAGCTGCTGCCATATTAAGTCCTCGTAGCATCGACGCAATTTGCGCCAAAGCCTCTCCTCTTCCGAGGAGGAAGACGAGCGGCGCTGCCGCTTACCTCAGTGCCGAGACCGAGACCGCCGATGTCGGCGGGATCGGCTGGACTGAGACAAGGTCCGAGACCGAGACAGAGACCCTTGGTGTTTTTGAGGACAGGTCTGGGAGGGAGTGGTGGACACCCGCTCCTCCCTCGGCTCGGAAGCCTTGACCAGGGACTCCGGCACAGGAGGCACAGGCATGTCCTCGGTTTCCACTGGGGGAACCGGTGAAGAAAGGTTGTCAGCTTCACCAGTCGACAGACCGCCCGACGGGTCAGGAAAAATCTCGACCGCGTCGACGGGTGTCTCGGCCTGCTGACCTGATCGGGACACTGTGAAGCCAGTGGCCTTAGCCGAACTCTCGACCGGGTCAATGTCGTCATGTCCGGAAGGGGACCTTCCCGCCTCCACGAACGAAGACGGTGGGACTTACCCTTACAGTCCTCCTTTTTTTTCGACCGAGAAGAGTGTCCCAATGGCCCCTCTCCCTTCGTCGAAAGGGATTGGCAAAGCTCCTTAAAAGAAGTTGTGTAGGAGGATCCCAGAGAGAGCGGGATAAATGCCGCGACTGAGGAAGATGAGGTTGAGGCCTGGGCCGCCTCCTCCTCGAGGGCGATTATCTGCTCGAGTTGCTCAGCTGAGCCAGCCGCCACGGACACCGCCCAACGGCCTCCTGTGGACTTCACCAGCGGTAGCGCTTCAGGGCACCCAAGCTGCAACCGGCAGTGCGGTCTTCTGGCGACGGTCGGAAACGATCTACATAACTCGGAGGCCTGCGCGGTCGTGGATCAAGGCCGAGGCAGTAGACGACGTGGAGGCGGATCCGTCCTGACATCTTCTGTCCGCATGGGCACCGCCGTAACCGGAGTCGACGGTCCATTGCAGCCACTGAGGGAGGAATTTGACCAAGTCTTGAGAATTTTAAAACTATTTTCGGCTAACCAAGAATTAGGATCCAGTCTATACGCAGAGCGTTAAGGAGGGAACCTGAGCTCCAAGCGGTAAGAAAGATTTAAGCCATGTATGGAGATAAGATTTAATACCCAGGTGGGTGGAGGAGCCAGCTTGAAGACCTTCCGGCAAGATTTAAAGCGGCAAGGAACCTGCCAGACAGTGTGGATGAACAACATATCCATGTCCCTAGAAACACGGGTTACTCACCTGTAACAGTAGTTCTAGGAGTAGTATATGGTGTTCATCCACACTTCAGGTAGTCTTCCTTTCCCCTTTAAGACTTGCCGGAATGTCTTCAAACTGGCTCGTCCGACCCACTTGGGTGGTAACTCCCTTGGCATCGCCCCATAATGTCAGATCTTACCTGCTGGAAGCAATATCAGTGTGCCACTTGCCAGGGCAGGTCGGGTGGGTCAGTGTAGATGAACACCATATACCACTCCTAGAAAGTGCAGTTACGTAAGAACTTACCGTAACAGCAGATCTTCAAGAGGAGCTCTTGCAGCAGGTTAACATCTTTAGGACTGAAGCCGGTAGGTGCCAGAACCCCACAGAAAACTTCTAGCTAGCAGCATACGGTGGGGGACCACCCCCTGACGTCAACCCACCCCCAATGTCACATATGGTATAAAAGGGGTGGTCCCCCAGCCCATCCATAGTTCTCCCGCCAGAGACCCCGGCAAGTGAGTAAAAACAGAGAATTGAGGAGGTTCCTATAACTGAGGAAAAACAAAAGTATCCTTGATGGAGAAGAAGCTACCAGGGGGAAGGTGGGAGGGAAAAATAGTACCTGCTGCAAGAGCTCCTCTTATAGATCTTCTGTTAAGGTAAGTTCTTATGTAACTGTACTATCTTACTTTGAGGGAGCTCTTGCAGTGGGTAACACCTTTAGGACAGAGTCCCAAGCAGTAAGGAGACACCCCGGTCAGCTGGGTGAAGGTAGAAGTCTCCCGAAGAGGATTAGGAGAGGAGACCCTGCAGGACTGCTAGTCCTAAGCCTGCTCTGCGTCGAGATACAACGTCCAAACTGTAGTGCTTGACAAAGGTGTGGACAGAGCTCCAAGTACTGGCTGCACAAATGTGAGCGGCTGACGCATTCCTCAAAGAGGCAAAAGAGGCAGCCATGCCCCTGGTAGTGACCTTTAACCGAGCCCGGTAAAGGCTTGTCATACTTGTAGCAGAAAACAATGCAGTTAACCAATCATTTGGATAAATATTGCTTAGAAACAGGAGCCCCTTCCATCCTGGGGGCGAAAGACACAAACAACTGGTCAGACTTTCTAGTAGTTTGGGTGCGCTCCAAGTAATAAAGCACCCTATGAACATCCAGAGTATGAAGCAGCGACTCCCCTCGGTTGGAGTACTCTAGGTAGTAGACTGGAAGGTGGATTTTCTAATTCAGTGTAAACTCTGACATCACCTTGGGAAGAAACTTAGGATTAGTGCGCAAGGACACCCCGTCCTTGTGGAAAACCAAATAAGGCTCTTTACACATCAGAGCCTGAAGCTCAGAAATCCTTCGAGCAGAAGTAACAGCGACTAAAAATGGCGCTTTCCATGACAGGAAGTACATCTCACAACCTGCACAGGTTCAAAGGGGAGGCAAGGTTAATTTTTCTAAAACAAACAAAAGATCCCATGGTGGAATGGGGTCCCTAATGGGAGGCTTCATATACAGAATGCCCTGTAAAAATGTACACGGAAAATCCAGCTGGGCAAGAGTTTTGCCCTCAACAGGTGCATGAAAGGCTGAAATGGCTGACAGATGCACCTTAAACGAGGAGTAGCTTAGTCCTTATTCAGACAGGGAGAGGAGGTACTCCAGAACCGAATTCACTGTACAGGTGAAGGGGTCTAAATGCCAGGCAGTGGCCCAGATAGAGAACTGTTTCCATTTCATAGTGTAAGTGGCCCTAGTGGAAGGTTTCCTAGCAGCTACCAGGACATCCGTTACAATCAATCAATCAAAACATTATTTAACCAGGCATAACACCATTGAGCAGGCTCATTTTCAAGGTGGTCCTGGACAAAAAAAGGCAATTACATAGTAAGCAACTACATACAAGGAACAATAACAGGCATAAGTAACCATAAAATAAGCACATAATAAATATAGTACAGTCATAATTAGGCCAAGATTAGGACAACGCAGGCCTATACACCAGCTAGAGTAAAGTTACTAAGTGAGGCTTCTAGGGTGAGACCTGGGATAATTAAAAAAAAAAAAAAAAGGTTAGAGAGGAGTAGGGAGAGAAGGCAAGGAGTTAAGCGAGAGGGAGAGAGGCAGAAACTATTTGCTGTAGAAGGAGTGATACCATGGGGGGAAACAAATGAAGCCTTAGAAAGTCTTAAGGAGTCCCGGAGCTGTGGGATCTAAGGGGGTCACCTGTAACAATTGCACGATTCCTTTAGGTAACCCGCTATCAAAGATTTGAAGGTGAGAGGTCCTGGGATGGTTGAAAGCTTTAAGGTTCTTTGCATAGCATTCCATAAGGAAGAAAGGGAGAAGTTTGAACCATGATGCGTCCTTATTCTAGGTATGTAAAAGCAAATTAATGAGAAACGTCTCAAGCCATAAGACCCCTTAGCATGCTCAAATAAACTAGAGATGTAAACTGGCAATTTATCAGTCAGTGCCCTGTAGAACCAGAGGAAGGCATTCCTTTGCCTCCTTAAAAATAGGGACGACCATCCCAACTCCTGGTATAGAAGGCAGTGGTGGGTGCATAGTAGCAAGTTAAGGATAAACCTCAAGGCACAATGATAGTGTGTCAAGTTTGCAAAGCATTGAGATAGGACAATGGCTGTAGAGAAAGTCAGCGTAGTCAAGTAGTGGCAAGAAAATGCTGTTTGAACTAGCCTCTTCCTGGCTTCAATCGTAAGTAGATGTTTAATGCGATAAAATACGCCCGAGCGCTGTCTTAATTTTTTCGAAAGCTCATTCAGGTGGCACATAAAATTTAGCTTATCATCAAGCCAGAATTCTAGGTATTTGAAGTTATAAACGATTTTCAACAGTTCACCCAGTAAAGTAAGGATCTAACACCTACTTGTCGGCCCTGAAGCGGCGTGTGGTGAAAGAATCATGGCTTTCTCTTTCTGGCATTAAGTAGAAGCTTAAAAGGGAAGTCTCCCATAGTTTCACACCAATAATTTCCCAACTCCTTATGTGTAACTTGTGTGCCTCCTCCAGTTGCTAGCAGTCCTACTGCTGTCCAGATCTAGACTATAAATAAAAATATACAGCCCTCAAAAGTTATCAATGTGTTTGTCCTCCATTTTACCATCAATGTTGCTGGAGGATGATGTCATCAGAGCAACAGATAATGGTGCTGCACTAAATGCAGTTCCACCAGTAAACCAAACCCACAATGTTTGGTTCCCCACTTGAGTAATGGAGGAACCCTTTAAGTGTTGTGCACATCCTGAAGTGCAGCTCTAATAGGGACTAGGACCATGTGAGTGTGATGCAGCACTGATTTGAGGTATATACAGTATTCATATAAGAAAGTGCTTGTATGTGTTGTGTTACTGTTTCCGTTAGCAAAATCAGTTTACCCAATAAATGACTCTGGGTACAACAAGAGTTTTAAGTGGTATTATACAGCTGTTGTATTATGTTGTGTGTGTGTTAGCATTCTCTGTTTTGATTGACACCATCAGTGAGAAATAATCTTGCAAATATGCCCCTTTCCCTTTGTAACTAGGCAGTCAGTGATTGGATGTCTGGTGTAAGGCAATAAAGAATTCAGCTATAACAAGGAACAGGTTACCAGGAAAGCATCAGCTGCAGCATATGGAAGAAGGGTAATCTAGTGGTTAAAGCACAGGCACACGCACTGGGGGACTCTGGTTCAAATCCTACTAGAGTTCCTTACTCTCTAACCCTTAAGAAGTTGCCCTAACCTCTTTGGAAACTGTGATGGCCCCTCAGGTCCATCATTCTAAAAATGCCCCAATTCCCATTATAAATCATTAGCAGTGATGTGAGAGCTACAGCACTTCACTTTCAAAGTACTAAGGATAAGCTGTGGCAGCCCCCCCCCCTTGTAATGCCAGCATTTGAAGTAGGCTGTCCCTCACAAATCAGATGCTACACCTCAGCTGTTGTAGGTAAAGAAACTAATCAGTCTCAGTGTTTGTAGTGTTCTGTATTTGCTTAGCTCACTCCTCCCATGTCATATGCATTCTGTGTCTTGGTATTTCCAGTCAGAAACTCAGATTTAAGGAGCATTTGAAATGTAAAACAATACACTTTACAAAGTAAATGATCTAGCTCTCCATGTTCAGGCTGCTGAAAGGGGATGTGTGTAAGTCAGTCTTGTGTGATCCTTTGGTAAACTGCCCAGGATCACCTTGTAATGAATCTTCTCAAGGGTGTTCACCTGGTTCACTACAGAGTGACTGATTGACTGATTGGTTGATTGGTCGATTAACTGATTCAGTCTACTGCTTTCCACAACATGTTACAACTGTCTCACAGAGAGAAATGAGCAGTACACAGAAACAGATTTTGTTTCCTGTGAATGATGTACTATTAGATGTATTATTTGCTCTACACATACAGTATTGAGGCTACAAGTACTGCTCCCTGTGTCAGTTGCATGACAGAACTGCCTTAAGCCATTGCAAACAAACTAAAATCAGACTAGACAGCATTGATACCCTTATGTTTTGTTCTGCACTGTTGCTGCAGTGACAACAAGGAATGGGAGGGGCTGTATTACAAGTGACTCATCTGCATGTAAATGGAGGCTTGCTTGACATTTTACTACCTCGTGTCAGAGCCTCAAACTCTAGATATGTGTTACAACAGAAGAAATGGCTGATCTCTTATTGACATATGTACAGTACTTGATGTAATGTATAATAAATACATCATACATCTCCAAATCATAAATATACAGGAGTCTTCTCCTTTAAGTTTTAGGAGGTTGTACTGGAGAGACAAAATCATGCTGTAGATCCTTATGGGCCAAGTCCAATGAAGAATTTGAAGTGTAGAGGACTGTATTGCCTGCAAATGGACGTTAGCTGTACTTAAGTGTGAATTAAGGTTACTGATGTAGATTGCGAATAGTATAGGGCCCAGGATGCAGCCTTGCGGGACACCTCGTGGTAGAGTTTTTAGCGGAGGCAATTCTCCCATGGCTTTAACTCGTTGCAGTCTATTAGTAAGATAGCAAGTAAACCATTTTAGGTCAGTACTATTGATACCAAGGTTACTCAATGCGTTAAGCATAATGTTGTGATCCACAGTATCAGAAGCCTTACTGAGGTCTAGGAAGAGGGCAAATGCATGTTTCTTTGAATCCAAAGCAATCTGCCAGTCCGTAGCTACTTTAGCAAGGACAGAAACCATACTGTGTTGGATCCAAAGCCCTACTGGGCTGTGTTTAGGAGATTTTGCAATTCCAGATGCTCCTTGATTTGGGTGTTAATTTTTTCCAGGAGCTTTGAGAGGGTAGGAAGTATGGAAATTGGCCAGTAGTTATTCAGGTCACTAGGGTCACCTGACTTGAAAAGGGGATGATGTGTGTGATTTTCCAGACCGAAGGTAACACATCTTGTTCCAGAAAGGTACTGAATAAATGGGCGATAGGGGCAGTCAGGTGGTAGTAGTCTTTTTTCAGGAAGAAGGGTTCAAAGTGGTCAGCGCCAGCACTCTTCTTAGTATCCAAGGACAGTAAGAGAGCCTCTACTTGTTTGAAAGTTACAGGGCGAAAACTGAAGGAGGAGCAGCAGCTCTGCTTGGTGTCACTGCTGGGGCTTGTGACATCGCTGGCATCCCCGTGAGAGCTAAGCTTACTGACAGAGAAGACATCGAAAGCAAGTCTCGCTGTAGCAAAGTGATCGTAAAGTTGTTCCAGTATATCCGCTCTATCTGTATATGTATTGTCTCTGGACACTTTTTTGGCTGGAAGTGAGGCTGCAGTGGCATGACCCTCAACCTCGTTGAGAATGCTCCGAAAACTTGCCGGCACTATTTTTGTTATCTTCTAGGGCTGTTTGGAAAAAGCAGGCTTTTTCTGTCCCAACTAATTTGGTACAGGCGTTTCTAGAAATACGAAAGGCAAGCCAGTTGACATCAGAATGTGACTTTCTTGCCCTTTTCCACAAAATATCTCTGTCCTTAAGAGCTTTCTTTAGGGTAGGAGAGAACCAGCAAGGAGCTATTTCTTAGTCTTGATCAGCCTTAGGTGGGGCATGTTTATCTATCAAACCCAATAGTAGGCTGTGAAAAATGTTCAATGCCTCATTGACAGAAGGGGCTAAGTAGAAATCTTGCCATCTAATACTGCTGAGGTCAGCCAAGAAGGCATACTGGCAGACTTTTTTTAAACATCTTTTAAACTTGAGGTTGGAAGCAGACGTTACTTGAGGAGAATGTCTAATGCAGGCAGTGCACAATGGTCACTTAGGTCATTAAAAAAGACCCCTACATGGGAGATGTTATGTGGCTTACTAACTAGCATGAGGTTCAGAAGGGTGCTATGGTCCAAGTTTTTCCTGTTAAGTCTGGTAGCTTCAAGGGTAACCTGTGCAAACCCACATGAATCACAGAAATCCTTACGTTTCTTGGAACTCTCGTCTTTCCAGTCAAGGTTGAAATCTCCCATTAATATACATTCAAAATTAGCCTTTTCAAGTAAACTTTGGAGGTGGGGTAGGAGCAGAGTCCAGCGAAGGGCGGTCAGTAGCATACAGAAATTAGGAGGGCCACTTCAGTAGAAAGTACCAATTTTAGGGCAAGGCATTCAAATTTTTGAACTGAAGGACAATTAATAACTGCAACAGAGAATTTGCTCTTAATGTAAATTGCAACACTTCTCAACAGAAGGTCTGTCACACGGAAAGATACTATATCTGGGAATACTGATTGTTTTACCTGGGGGTCAAAGAAGTAAGCCAAGTCTCCGAGATCATGAAGATATCTGGAGACGCATGTAGTGTCTATGCTTAGATAATTTAGAATTTCTTTAGTAAACTGCATACACTCATGTGTAGAAAGCTGATGCCCTTGAAATGGGGGAGGTCCGAAGGGGCGTTTAAGATAGTGGGTGGGCCAGGGTTTAGTTCAACATTCCCTGAGCAGAGTAAGAGGAGAAGTAATAATTTCCTGAGGCAACTTATAATCAGTCTACGTAAATGTGCATTATGGCACGTGGTATGTAGGGAAGGGCATGCTAAATGTGAAAAAATTCATGCCCACAGTATGGAACCAGGTCCTACTGTGAATATGCACGAACTGCCAAATGCCAAACCTCACTCAACAACTAACACACCGAAACCTGCCCAATGGAAAATCATGTACACAAATGCTCACAGCCTGGGAAATAAGATCCCAGACCTGCAGGCAATAATGTCAGAGGCTAAACTCGACATAGTAGCAATTAGTGAGACGTGGTTTACCAGTAACCACACTCGGGAGACTTCTGTACCTGGCTATGTATTGTTCAGAAGAGACTCGAGGTGCAAAAAGGGAGGAGGAGGGCCCTGTATGTCAATGAAAATATCAAAGCTACAGAAATTCAGAATACACATAAGGAGCCAGAAGAACTGTGGGTCACCCTGGAAACAGGAAATGGGACAGCCATAAGAACTGGGGTTGTCTACAGGCCCCCAGATCAGGGGAGGACATAGACACATTACTGTTAGAGGATATACAAAACATGACAGCTAAAGGGAGGTTCTGATAATTGAGACTTCAACATGCCGGATACAGATTGGTCAATACCAGCAGGAACATCTGCCAGAACTAGACACACAGTGGATTCCCTGCAGGGGAGGCCTCAAACAACTGGTACAACAACCCACAAGAGACAGGGCTATCCTAGATCTAGTACTGACTAACAGGAAGGGATCACAGATCTCCAGGTAGAAGGTCACCTGGGGGCCAGTGATCATCACATGGTATGGTTCAATTTGGCTACTACATCTAAATCATCCCATTCCAAGGCAAAAATATGGGACTTCAGAGGAACTGACTGAAAGATGGCCAACAGACTTAAGCTAGCCCTGGCAAAAAGAAACACAGGTGAGGGGTACAGGCAAAGTGGGCAAGCATTAAGGATGCAATACTTAGCAACATCCCATTATGTTAGACAGAAAAGGAAGTACAAAAGAAGAAGGAAACCACTTTGGTTCTCAAATACAGTAGCAGAAAAGGTCAAAGCCAAAAGGCTGGCCTTAAGGAAATATAAGGGAACACAGGGATGAAGATAGGGAGGCATACCAAACTGCCCTAAGGGAAGCAGGGAAGGCAGCAGGCAGGCAAAGTCCCAAACTGAGGAAACACTAGCACGAGCAGTAAAAGAAGGTGACAAGACTTTCTATAGATACATTAGTGAAAGAAGAAAGTCCAGAAGGGGTATTGCTAAGCTTAATGGAGAAACGGGAGCATGTGAGGAGGAGGACCACGTAAAAGCATCTATCCTAAATAGATACGTTTGCTCAGTATTTACTGAAGAGAAGGTAGGTCAGGGCCCACAGCTCAGCACCATGGACACAGGGGGGAGGGAGGTGAGCACTACTCCCTTCACAAAAGTAAGTAAGTAAGTAAAATTTTATTTATATTAAGCGCCCTTCCCAAGCTCAGGGCGCTTTTACAATAAAAACAAATAAAATCAAATTTAAACAATAGTTCAAACAACCATACAATATACTTATTCAATATGTTCCAGCAAAAGCTAAAGAAAATAAAAAAGTTTTTAATTGTTTTTTAAAACCTTCAACGGTTTGGCATTCTCGTATCTGACGAGGTAGAGAATTCCACAGGGTTGGTGCCATATAGGCAAAAGATCTACCTCCTGACATCTTTAACTGTACCCTGGGAATCTCTAGCAATCCCTCATCAGAGGAGCGAAGAGAGCGGGCAGGACAGTAAGGCACCAAGAGCTCTTTCAGGTGTGTGGGGTCCCAAGTCATGTAAGGCCTTAAGGTCAGCAATGCGACCTGAAGGTAATCCGCCACCGTACTGGCAGCCAGTGCAAATCACGCAGCACAGGTGTTATATGGCTAGATCGTGAAACTCTCATCAACAACCTGGCTGCTCGTTTTGCACCAGCTGCAAGTGGCGGATATCCACCTCGCAACCCTAGATAGAGAGCATTGCAGTAATCAAACGCTGGTGACAAAGGCGCGGACCAAAGTTGGAAGATCTTCCCGTGGAACCAAGTGTTTCACCCGGCAATATTCCTCAGATGATAGCAGAGATTTGACTACAGCCGACACTTGCATCTTCATAGTCAGGCTTTCACAAAATTACTCCCAGGTTACGTGACGCCAGAGGCCAGAAGCTGAGCCCCCGAGATATAAGCCCCGAGGGTTTCCCGTCAAGCCCTGTTATCCTCCCTCCAGGGTCCACAACCAACACCTCAGTTTTCCCTGGATTCAACTCTAAGCCAACTAGCACTCATCCAATCCTGAATCTCCAGAAGACACTTGTTAAAATAGTGATGGGATCCGACTCTGATCAGGCATAAAGACAGATAGAGTTGAGAATCATCAGCATAACAATGAAAACTCAACCCATACCGCCTTATAATGTCCCCAGTGGAAGCATATACACCGCGAATAACATAGGGGACAGCACCACCCCTGTGGTACCCCACAGGGCAGATAGTGAGGGTCGAGGTGTTAACTCCCATACCACTCTCTGGATCTGCCTCCAAAAAGATCGAAACCAACTGTGGACTGCCCCTCAGGACACAAGAAAAACCGCAGGCGGTCGAGCAATACCCCATGATCCACGGTAACAAATGCTGCTGAGAGATCTAAGAGAACCAAGATAGAACGGGTCCTCTGATCTCTTGCCATCAGGAGGTCATTCAATACCCAACAAGAGCCGCCTCTGTACTGTGCCACTTCTGAAGCCGGATTGAGAGGGTCATAGATATTGTGGATAGATAAATGATCCTCCAGTTGCAGAGCCACCACCTTCTCGATAACCTTCCCTACAAAAGGAGGTTAGAGATTAGTCTATAATTTGCTAGGGGTCGGGGGTCAAGAGGGCTTTTCAAAAGGGGTGTATTACTCCTTTAAGGGATCTGGAAAGATCCTCTCTAATGACACCACCACTATACCAGCCAGGACTGGGCCGATAACATCTACACACCCCACCACCAGGTGAGTAGGGCCTGGGTCCAACTTACAATAGGTCGGTCGCAGAGTCTGGATAATCCTCACAATATCTATTACTGCTGGTAGTCTAAAGGTAGACCAGTACAACTTGGCATTAGTACCACCCAATTGATCAGTACAATGCTCAATAGAAAGATACTGGCTGATCTCATCCCTGATGGTGGATACCTTGTCAGCGAAGAATTTCGCAAACTCCTCACATTGTACCTGTGAGAAAAAGAAAAATAAAGGGTCCTACAAGAGCTTGCTAAGCTCAGGGTGGATAAGGCAATGGGACCTGATGGCATACATCCCAGGGTACTTAAGGAGCTAAAGGTGGAACTAGCAGAGCCATTAGCAGAACTGTTTAGTGAGTCTCTGAGCACAGAAGAGGTCCCAGAAGACTGGAGAAGGGTTTATGTAATCCCGCCTCCACAAGAGTGGTAGCAGGGAGGAGGCAGGGAACTACAGACTAGTCAGTCTTACCTCAGTAGTGGGCAAGATTATGGAGGCACTCCTTAAGGAAAGGATAGTGCAACACCTGGAATCCATAGGGCACAGGATCCAAGACAGCATGGGTTTACAAAGGAAGGTCCTGTCAAACTAATCTCAGATTTCTTTGACTGGGTAACCAGAGTGGTGGACCAAGGGGAGCAGTTGATGTCGCCACCTGACTTCAGCAAAGCTTTTGACACTGTTCCACATAGAAGATTGATAAATAAGCTGGGTAGGCTCGAGGTGGGTCAGAAGTGGGTCAACTGGGTGGCAAACTGGTTGATGGGCAGAAAACAGAGAGTGGTGGTAAATGGTATACAGTCAGAAGAGATGCAAGTCACAAGTGGGGTACCTCAGGGATCAGTCCTGGGGCCAGTCCTCTTCAACATCTTCATTAGTGACATTGCAGATGGACTAGAGGGTAAGGCTTGTCTGTTTGCAGATGACACCAAGATCTGCAACACAGTAGATGATCCAGATGGGGTGGGCAGAATGAGAAGAGATCTGGATAAACTAGCAAAATGGTCAGAAGAGTGGGAACTGGGATTTATGCAAAGAAGTGCAAGATCATGCACATAGGGAAGAGAAACTTGAAGCCACCTATAGGCTGGGAGGGAGTTGCTAGTAGTCACAAAGGAAGAAAGAGACTTGGGCATCATCATCACTGATGACCTGAAATCATCCAAGCAGACCTCTAAAGCAGTAGGTAAGGCTAGGGGTGTTAGTGTATTAGTAGGGTATCACAAGTCGTAAGAGGGAGGCAATAATCCCTCTTTACAAGACACTGGTTAGGCCCCATCTGAGTACTGCGTGCAGTATTGGAGGCCACACCTTCACAAGGACATTAATCAAATTGAGGCAGTCCAGAGAAGGGCAATTCAAAATGGTGCAGGGACTGCATTAGAAGACATATGAGGACAGATTAACAGAGCTCAATATGTATACCCTTGAGCAAAGGAGGGAGAGAGGTGATATGATCGAGGCATTCAAACACCTTAAGGGCATTAACAAGGTGAAAGAGTCTAACATGTTTAAATATAAGAAAATAACAGGACAAGAGGACACAGCATGAGATTAGAGGGGCCGATTAAGGGGAATGTGAGGAAATTATTTTTCACAGAAAGGGTGGTGGATGCATGGAATGGCCTACCTCAAGAAGTGGTGGCTATGAATACAGTGCAGGGCTTCAAACAGGCATGGGATAGGCATAAGGGAGCAATACAAATGAGTATGAATAGATAGGCCACTGACAGAGAAAAGGCCGATGGCACATTTATAAGGTAGAAAAAGAAATGGGCAGACTGGATGGGCCTTGCGGTCCTTATCTGCCGTCAACTTCTATGTTTCTAACTGAAGTCGGTCCGAGGGATTGCACTGATCCTGGTGCGGAAGCGCAACTGATACTAACGATGAAATGTGGACTGACAAAAAGAAGCTGCTGAAAAAGAGGAGGACTTCCATGGGAGACATTTGAAGTTGTTACGGCCTAAGGAATAAGCGAGGACGAGCATGATTGAATGGAGCTGAGTAACAAAGGGAACCAACAGATCGAGGCTGAGGCTATTAGATGTAGGGAGTTTTTTTGAAATATGGTTTTCCGTATGGTGACCAATTGCTGGAAGGAGGGGAGGGGTTAGCTCTGTAGGAAAAGCATTTAATAGAGGCTGGGGTCAGGGCCGGAGAAAATATAAACTGCAGACAGCAAGAGAGAGAAGGCAAGAGTGAGGAAGAAAGAAAAAGCCGTTTAAACTGTGTAGGCTCCAATAGCCAATCCCGACAAAAGCCGTAAAAACAGCAGCAAATTGGGCTGTAGCCCAGCAGGTCTTCAGCCAATCAGAGCCCCAACAGTAGGTCCCAGAGAGGAAGGCAAATCTTACCCAGGCCAAGGAGCTTGGAAGCGGGCAGGAGGGAGCAAGCAGCCAACTGACTTCTCCAGCCACGGCAGCTGAAGGTTGAAGCTGTCTGCCTGATCAAGGGTGCCTGGAGGGAAGAACAGAGTCGGTGGTTAGCTTAAGAGCAGGCAGAACAAAGAAACGTAACTAGGACTAAATCAGGGGACGGGGAAAACAAAAGACAAAAGGATAAAGTAGAGGAAGCTAGGCGGGGGAGGGTGTGGGCAAGCAGCCAGACAGCAGTGCAGTTAGGGTCAGGCACCACAGAAATAAAAGAATAAAGGCAAGAATAAATTCAATAAACAGGAGGTCTAGGTGGTGAGGAGAAGAACGGGGTTGCAGGAATTAGTTTGAAAACAAAAGGCAAGGTAAAAAGGCGTACAATACAATTCCTAATACAAAAGCAATCTCCTAGCACATTTGCAACAATACTACATCCCCAGCATAATATCAGGCAAAAAAGTAGAGATTTCCCCCACAGATGAAAGGAAGCAGTATAGCATAGTGGTTTAAGGCTCTGAGCTGCAAATCTGGAGACCTGGGTTTGAATCCCACAGCCCCCAATTGCATACCGTGTGATCCTGAGCAAGTCACTTAACTTCCCTGTGCTACCAGGTTGTACCTGTAAACAAGTTTTCAGCTTAGTGTGCGTCTCCTGGTTAAACAATTGGGGGAAAAATATATAATGGCAGGCAACACAATGTACTGAGAGAAAATATTAACTGCAGACAGCAAGAGACAGAAGGCAAGAGCAAGGAAGAAAGAAAAAGCCATTTAAACTGTGAAGGATCCACTGGCCAATCCTGTCAAAAGCAGTAAAAGCAGCAGCCAGTCGGGCTGTAGCCCAATAGGTCTTCGACCAATCAGAGCCCCAATAGTAGGTCCCGGAAAGGAAGGCAAATGTTACCCAGGCCAAGGAGCTTGGAAATGGGCAGGATGGGGTGCATGGCCGGCTGGCTTCTCCAGCTGTGGCTGCTGAAGGTTGAAGCTGTCTGCCTTCTCCAGCTGCGGCAGCTGAAGGTTGATGCTGTCTGCCTGATCAAGGGCACCTGGAGGGGCTACCCTGGGGAATACCCCAAATCTGGATATAGATAGGTCTTCAGGAGCCACGCATGGAGATGCAGAGATCCAAGATCCGGATGGGCCAGAGTTCCCTGCTCCTAGAAGACCAAGCCTGAGCAGAGGGGCAGGGAGACTGGAGGCTCCATTGCAAGTTTCTAGAGCAGCGGAAACCAAATCTGGCACAGCCAGAAAGGCACCACCAGGATTATTTCTGCTTCTTCTGACTGCGGCCTGAGAAGGACTCGCTGCAACAGAGGTAAGAGAGGAAATGTGTAAAGGAATCTCCCCATCCTGGAAAGGGACAATGCGTCTCGCCAGAAAACACCAGGCCCTGGATCTAGTGAGCAAGAACTAGTCAGTTTTGCGTTGGATGGGGAGGCAAATAGATCCAGTTCTGGAGGTCCCTATCTGTTGAAGAGGTCTACCACCACCACTGAGGGGTGAAGTTTCCACTTGTGAGCCCTGGACCAAGACCAGTTTAGACTGTTGGCCAGGGTGTTTTGCACACCCGGAACATGGACTGCTATCAAGTACAGCTGATGGTCCACTGCCCATGACCATATATGCATGGCCTCCTTGCAGAGGGGATAGGAATGAGTACCCCCCCGCTTGTTTATGTAAAAGACTACCAACATGTTGTCAGTCTGGATCAACAGAGGGCCGGATAGCAGGCCTGTCTGGGAGGGCACACAGAATAGTCCTCATCTTGAGGACACTGATGTGGAAATGGTGCACTTACTGAGACCAGGTCCCTTGTGTCTGGCGGCCTCCCAAGTGTGTCCCCCAGCTTTGGCCCAATGTGTCTGTGGTTCGGATCTGACTGGGAGAGTCCTTCTGCAGGCAAACCCCTTTGGAAAGGTTGACAGAATTTAACCACCATGCCAATGCCGGTCACACGGCGTTTGATGCCAAGACAGGTTGCTCCAGGTCGTCTGAACGCTGGTTCCACTGAACTCTCAGGTTCCACTGGATCACCCTCATGTATAGCCAGGCCAGGGGGACTGTAGCGATGGTGGCTGCCATGTGTCCCAAGAGGCTTAGGACAGACCTGGCCGCTCTGCTCTGTCTTGAAGCAGGAAGGCTTTGCCTTGTGCAGTGTCAGAGACTGCCCCTATGTATTGCAGCGGCTGGCTTGGCCAAGGAGAGGACTTGGGAAGGTTTAAGGTAACCCCTAGGTTCTGAAACAGAGAAAAGGTGGCCTGCATGCTATAGAGTAGCCGGTCCCAGGTGGGAGCTGTTGGCAGTCAATCATCCAGGTAAGGGAAGACATAATGTCCTTGTCTCCTTAGAGCTGCAGCCACCACAAGGCATTTGGTGAAAACCTTGGTGGCTGAGGACAGGCCAAAGGGCAGAGCCCAAAACCGGTAGCGACTTCCCTGGAAGTGGAGGCGAAGGACCCTCCTGTGCAGTTGGAAAATCAGAATGTGGAGGTATGCGTCCTTCATGTCCGGGGAGCATAACCAATCCCCCGATGAAGAAGAGGGAGGAGACCGAGTAGAGTTACCACCTGGAATCGTTTGTACTCGACGTAGTGATACAGGTGGCCGAGATCGCTGGTTTTCTTTGGCACCAGGAAGAAGCGGGAATAAAACCCTTTCTCCTGTTGTGCCAGAGGGACTGGCTATACAGCCTGATTTTGCAGGAGGGCCTGGATCTCCTCTGCGAGGAAAGCGTTGAGCCAGAGACTAACGTGAGGGGACCGGTGGGTTATCTGGGGGTATATTTGTGAACTCCAGAGTATGCCCCTTTTTGATGAGTTGTAGGACCCACTGATCTGTGGTTATCTGACACCATCCTTCCATGTACAAGGAGAATCAACCCCCCCACCATCTCTCATAAGGCCTCGGCTAGGGTACGGGGTCAGGCAACAAGTCAGGCAGAGGAGCTGGGGAGGGACAGTGTGGGCTAAGAGGTTCTTGGAGCCTGAGGGGCAGAACCTCAGGAAGCAGGAGTGGAAGCCTTGCACTTAAAGCCCGCTCTCTGTTGCTGTCTGGCATCCCTCAGAAAGGACTACTTAGGATGCTGCTTGGGCTGAGATTTAGTATGTACAGATCAAAGAGCCTTACCTGATTCTTGTAAGCGAGAAATGATATATATGATATAATCCTCGCCAAACAAAAATGGGCCCCTGAAAGGTGCATCCATGATTTCAGATTGCACGTTCGGAGCAAAACCAGACACACGCAACCTTGAATAAAAAACGGATACAGACAGCGGAGGCTGCAGCCCTGCTCGCGGAGTCCACTGTATTCTAAGAGTCTTGGAGGATGTGGTTGCCTACGTCCGAACCAGATTTCAAAGTTTCCATCAACTCTGCCTTATCTGAGCAATCTGGTATGGCTTGAGCCATCTCCACTGCCATGCCCCACACGGCGTTCTGGCAAGACAAGGCAAATTTTATTTAAGAAAACGACCATCCCGGAGGCTCTGGGAGACAAACATGTTAAAATTTCATTAAACAAATCATGATAAATACATAAACAACATACTATAAACATAAATTACAATATTTCAACAATTAAATACTACCCTCAGCAGCAACAGCTAAACTCAAAAATACCCAATGGTTAAACATAAAATTCTGAGACCAGGTAAGGGCTATAAAACGCAGTCCGGGAAGGCCTGATTATACAGAAAGGCCTTGAGGCAGGCTTTGAATACCTCAACAGAAGTGGCCTGCCTAACAGCTGGAGAAAGTAAATTCCACAGGACGGGGGCGGCGACACTAAATGCTCTGTCACCTGCCATTTTTAACCCCGTCCAGGGAATCACAAGGAGGTCCCTAAAGGAGGAGCGGAAGGAGCGGACCGAGACAGCAGGTGTAAGAAGGTTTTTCAGGTAGCCAGGGCCTAGGCCGTGTAGGGCCTTAAAGGCGAGCAAACCCACCTTAAAGAGGACCCTCCACCTAATCGGCAGCCAGTGCAGTTGACGCAGCACCGGAATGATGTGACAATACTTAGGCTGTCCTGTCAACAGCCTAGCTGCCGTGTTCTGCACCAGCTGCAGTCGGCGCAGGGTACCCCCAGAGACCCAGAGATAGAGCGCATTACAGTAGTCAAGCCTGGATGTCACGAAGGCATGCACCAAGGTGGGGAGGTCCAGCGGCGGAACTAAGGGCTTTATCCTGGTGATATCCCTCAGATGATAAAAACTACTGCAGACAATGGACGCCACCTGAAACTCAAGTGTCAATCCACTGTCAAGAATAATGCCCAGATCATGCACCCTAGAGGAGGCCTTCAACAGTATAGAGCCAAGAAAAAGCCCGGTCTCTGCACCAGAGGCCAACCTATAACGCCCTTTGTTAGACTCCACCACCAGTACCTCTGTCTTATCGAGGTTCAGTCGCAACCAGCTGGAGGCCATCCAGTCGTTGATCTCAGCGAAGCAGCTGTTAAGCACTTCCACTGCGTAAGATGTTCCAGGGGCAAAGGAAAGACACAGCTGGGTATCATTAGCATAGCACTGAAATCCCAGACTGTACTTAATAATGAGCTCTCCCAGAGGCAGCATATACTCGGCAAACAACACTGGCGACAAGACCGAGCCCTGGGGAACTCCACACGACAGGAGGCCGGGGAGGAGAAGAAATTCACCATCACTACTCTCTGCTTCCTGTTAGATAGGAAAGATTCAAACCAGCTGATAACAGTGCCAGCAAGTCTGCAGAATTCCCTTAGGCGGTCCAGTAACACTCGATGGTCGACCGTGTCAAATGCTGAAGAGAGATCGAAGAGAACAAGAATTGTCCCCTCCGCTAGATCTCTAGCCCTAAGGAGGTAATTATGCACCAAAACTAGTGCAGTTTCTGTGCTATGCCTCGCAAGAAACCCAGACTGGAGCGGCTCATATAGATCATGGGCCACGAGATGCTCCTCAAGCTGAAGTGCCACCACCTTCTCCACAATCTTACCCAAAAATGGAAGACTGAAGATGGGATGGTAATTTGCCTTGATGTCAGGGTCCAACAATGTTTTTTCAGAAGCGGTCTCACCAATGCCTCCTTCAAGACCTCAGGAAAGACCCCCTCTGACAAGAAGCACCGGACAATCAAGGCAAACACCAAGTCAACACATCCCATTAAGAAACGAGTTGGCACCGGGTCCAGTACACAAAAGGTGTGCTGAAGCTTGGAAGCAATCACAGTGACCTCAGCTACCTTTACCAGTCTAAACTCACCTCAACCAGGCGGAGTGCTCTCCGGTCGCCAAGGCGATCACTGTCAGCCAAATTCTGGCCCACTGGCGAAACCCCCTGCCGGATGGCAGACACCCTGTCTGAGATGAACCGAGCAAACTCCTCACACAATGTGTTCGAAAAGGCTACCTTTGGCTGTAGACGGAAAGGATAGAGAAGCCTGTCCACAGTCCAAAAGAACACAGTTGGTTAGTTCCTCTCACCAGCAATCTCCCTGGACAGAAAGAAAAAATTACTCACCTTAGTAATTATATTTCTTCTAATGGAGTCTTGCTGTATTCTGACAATTGCAGTAATTCCGAACCTTTGAACTGCCCTGGAGAACTAAGGGTTAACTTTACATGCAGGGCATGGAACGCTGAGCTCGAGCTCTGTTGAAGTCTCTGTCTGGAGTGTTTTAAACTCAAACCGTCAGATCCTTACGAGCCCAACTAAACTAAAAATTCTATGTGGAAATTGTAAAAATTTTACTAGACAACTGGCTGAAAAGTTTTGGATCCCCAAGGAAGACTCAAGTCAGGAAACCCAACAACTAAACCCAATGTACTTAAAAAAATAACAATAATAAATAAGCACCCAAACAAAAGGGAGGAGGGTGCCAGCAAAGACCCCCCTGGGATGCAACACTGCACCTGCCCACCCACTTCCAAAAACAGGTTCTGAGAGGGGAGGAGGGAAGGAGGTCAGAATACAGCAAGACTCCATTAGAAGAAATATAATTACTAAGGTGAGTAATTTTTTCTTCAAACAACATGAAGTCTTGCTGTATTCTGACAATTGCAGACTACCAAGCAGTACCTCCAAGGAGGAGGAACAGAACCTACTTTGGGAATAGGCTCTGAAGTACTGCTGTGAAAACCGAGCATCACTCCTAGACTGGATATCCAGAGAGTAATGCTTGGTAAAGGGATGGACTGTTTTCCAGGTGGCTGCATGACAAATTTCTAGGAGAGGAATATCCCTGGCCGCAGCCAGGGAAGCAGCTGTACCTCTTGTGGAATGAGCCCTCAGGCCTGAAGGTGGACTTTTTCCAAGTTTTTCACAGCAGAACTGTGTACAAGACACAATCCACCTGGCAATAGATCTTTTGGTGGGAGGTTTGCCCTTTCTCACTTCTCCATAAGTGAGGAACAACTGGAGGGAGTCAAACCTCTGACCCTTGGTACACTCTGTGTAGCAACGAAGGGCTATTTTGACATCTAAACTGTGTAGCCTCCTCTATCCTGAGGAAGAATGATCAGTGAAGAAAACAGGGAGAGACACAGACTGCTTTAAATGGAAGTCTGAAACTACTTTGGGCAAGAACCTTCTATTGGTTCTAAGGACCACTTTATCCCTATGAAAGGAGATAAAATCAGGTTCCACTGACAGGGCTTGCAATTCACTGATACGCCAGACAGAGGTAATGGCTACCAAGAGCAGAGTTTTCCAAGTCAAGTACTTAAGCTCTGCTGAAGACATAGGCTCAAAGGGGGGTTGCATAAGCTGAGCAATGCAAACATTCAAATCCCAGGCAGGGGCAGGGTCTCTAAAAGGAGGATTCGTGTGAAACAATCCCTTAAAAAAATTTACAGAACACAGGATGGGAAGATAGTGAGGAAGGCTTCCCCACAGACAAAAATGCAGAAACAGCTGTCAAGTGTACCTTGAGAGTAGCTGGTCTGAGGCCTAGGCCATTAAGATGGACCATATAATCCAGAACCATAGGCAATTCAGCAGTGTCTGGAGAAATACTCTTCTTAGAACACCAAATGCTGAATCTTTTCCGTATGGAGTTGTAAGTCTTTCTAGTGGAGGGCTTTCGAGAAGCCTTGAGGGTGTCCAGAACCCCTTGGGAAAGATGCAGATCTGCAAATTCTAACTCTTCAAGAGCCATGCCTTGAGATTGAGGGACTGAAGATTGGGGTACCAAATCCTCCCCTGAGAGGATGTTAAAAGGTTGTAATTCCTGGGAAAAGACAGGGGAAGATGGACTGCTAGGGACAGCAACAGGGGGTACCAGGGCTGTCTGGCCCAATCTGGGGCAACCAGAATCACCTTGCAAGGTTGAGACCTTATTTTAACTAAGACTTTGAACAGGAGTGGGAAGGGGGGAAAGGCATACAGAAAATGAAAATTACGTACCTACCGTAATTCTTGATCTTCTTGGACGAGTCTCCACCACTCATTCACACTATTGGGAACTGCGCCGGAGGCACTAAGACCCATCGGGAGCAAACTTTTTGGTGGAGGGTCGGCGCCAGAGATGGCGCCGTGAGCCCTAGCTCGCGCGGCAATGACTATCTCGGCGTCGACCCTCCAACCGCCTCAGTACCTTTTTTACCAAGGAGGTGCAGCGCAACTAAACTAAAGGTAACCTAACCTTAGGCCTGGACATCAGATAGTCCGGGTGACCCGTGTAAGAAGGGTCAACAAAGAAGTCTTCAAGGCCTAAAGATTTGAGGGAGTGAATACCAACACAGTGGTGAGCTCGGGGATGGAGGGTAGGATGAGTGGTGGAGACTCGTCCAAGAAGATCAAGAATTACGGTAGTCAGTATATTCATATCTTCCTGACATAAGTCTCCACCACTCATTCACACTATTGGGAGAATAATGAGCTAATAATCCCGAGAGGGCGTGCAGGATAGACCAAGAGCTCACGCTTTAGGACAGGAGTCCATTAATGATAGTTCTGCCAAAGGTGGAATGTCGCTTGGAGATGAACATCCAGTGCATAATGCTTAATCGAAAGTATGCACTGAGCTCCAGGTAGCGGCATTGCAGATGTCTGCAATAGGCACGTTGCGAATTTCCGCTAGGGATGCCGCAACCGCTCTGGTAGAGTGAGCGTAAACCCTACCTTCCAATTTAACCTGTGCCATGGAACAGCAGTGTCGAAGACATGCCACTAGCCATGATGAGATACATCTGATAGCGACAGGTTGACCCAGCCGGGTCTCACTGAAGGAAACGAAAAGTTGTTGGGCCTTGAGAAAATTCTTGCTTCTATCGAGATAGAAACGCAAAGCCCTCTTAACATCCAAAGAATGAAGAGAACGTTCTCCCTCATTTTGGAAGTCCGCAAAGTAAGAGGGAAGGACCAAAGGTTGGTTTAGATGGAATTCTGACACAACCTTGGGAAGAAATTTAGGATGAGTATGAAGAACTACTTGTCCTTATGAAACACAGTATACGGAGGGTCTGTGACCAGGGCATGCATCCCAGAGACCCTACGGGCTGAGGTAATGGCCACTAGGAAGGCAGTCTTCCAGGTGAGAAATTTTAGCTCACAGGTAGCCAGAGGTTCGAAAGGTTTCCAAGTGAGCATGTCTAGCACAAGGTTAATGTCCCAGGCTGCAACTGGACGTCTTATAGGAGGTCTGGCATGCAGAATTCCTTTAAGAAATCTCTTAACCATAGGTAACTGAGCCAGAGACAAAGAAGAGACCGCTCATGATACGCTGAAATGGCACTAAGGTGAACTTTGACTGTAGAGTACTGAAGGCCTGAATTTGAGAGGTCCAAAAGTACTCTAAAACCTTGTCTGGTGGACAGGAAAAGGATTCAAATAGGACTTGTACACCAGAGCGTAAAACGCTCCACTTAAGATGTGTAAGTTTTCCGAGTGGCTGGCTTCCGAGCAGCCAGAAGAATGTCTGAAACTCTTCGAGAGACGTTGAACCGGTTCACTTCTACCTCTTCAGGAGCCAAGCGTGAAGGTGAAGCGATCTCAGGTTGAGATGGACCACCGGACCCTGAGTCAACAGGTTCACCTGCAGGGGGAGTGGTCTCGGAGGAACTGCCAACATATTGTTGAGTAGTGGAAACCAGAGTTGTCGAGGCCAAAAGGGAGCAATGAGAATCATCTTGGTCCCCTGAGACTCGAACTTGAGGAGTACTCTCTGAATTAGAGGAAGGGGCGTAAAGGCGTAAAGAAAGCGTTTTGTCCACTGCAGCCTGAACGCATCCTGACAGAAAATGCCAGGCCCTGGAATTCTGGAGCAGAAGAGAGGCAGTTTTGTGTTGAGTGGGGATGCAAAAAGGTCCAGGTCTGGAGTTCCCCACTCTTCGAATAGTGACTGAACTATGACTGAGTCGAGAGACCACTCGTGAGGATCTGCCTCTGTTCTGCTGAGACGGTCTGCCAAGTCGTTTTGTGCACCTGGCAGGTAAACCGCTTGAATTAGAGCTTTGTGTTCCAAGCACCATTCCCACACCCTCATCGCTTCCCTGCATAGGGTAAGAGTGAGCACCGCCTGCTTGTTGATGTAGTACATCACTGCTTTGTTGTCCGCTTGAAGGAGAATGGTCTCGTGACAGAGAATGCCCTTCAACGCCGGACCGCATAAAGGACGGCTCTCATCTCTAGGATATTTATGTGAAGCTGGGACTCGAGTTGAGTCCACACCCCTTGAGTGTGGAGAGCGCAACAGTGAGCTCCCCACCCCATTAGCGATGTGTCCGTGGTAATGGAGATCTGATGATCCAGAGGAGCAATGGGAAATCCTTCCAGGAGATTGGCCTCTTGAGACAACCAGATGAGGGACCTCTGTAAGGGTTCTGTCACCTTGATGGGATAAGACTGCGGGTGAGTGGTTGGAGACCACTGAGCATTGAGCATCCATTGAGTGGTTCTCAGTGCAGCCGTGGTGAGGGTACGGTGAACACTGAGGATGCCATGAGGCCTAACATACGCTGAACGAGAGAGCTGTAACTGATCTGTTCTTCCAATGTAACGGGCCATCTGAAGGATATCGCCTTCTGTCTTCTGGAAGGAAAGCTTTGCACAAGAGGTGTCCAGAAGAGTCCCTATGAAAAGGAGTCTCTGGGAGGCTGCAACTGAGACTTCTGAGGTTCAGCAGAACTCCCATGGACGAAGAAGGCGAGAGGCCGCCTGTACGGCGTCCAGAGTTCCTTTGTCTGGAAGGGTTTGCTAGAGCCAGTCGTCCAGGTAGGGAAACACCTGATACCGAAGTTTCCTGAGAGATGCGCTACAGACCTGCACAACACTTTGTAAAGACTCACGGCGCCAAGGATAGCCCAAAGGGCAGGACTCTGAACTGGATAGTGTTGACCCAGAGCCACAAACCTCAGGAATTTCCAGGATGCCTCGGGTGAATAGGAATGTGCTGGTAAGCATCCTGCATGTCCAGGGAGGCTAGCCAGTCGTGTTGATGAAGCAAGGGTAACAGGGCTCCCAGAGAAATAATTTTGAATTTCTCCCTGGGGAGAAATTTGTTTAGCTTTCTGAGGTCTAGAATGGGGCGCATTCCCCGGACTTCTTTGGAACCAGAAAGTAGTGGGAGTAGAACCCCGTGTTTCGCTGATGCAGAGGCACCAATTCTACTGCCCTGTTGTGCAGAAGGCCCTGAATCTCGGCGGCGAGAAGGTCTGACTGAAGGGCTGACAGCCTGGGCTGTCGTTTGGGAGGACGATCCGGAGGGGTCTCCAGAAAATTGAGAGAATACCCCTCGCGAATTATCCGAGGGACCCACTTGTCTGAGGTTATGGACTTCCACTGGCTGTAGAAGTGCATCAGACGACCTCCCACCGGAGAGGAAAAGTCCACCTCGGGCAGTTGAGATGGGACTTGGGCCAGCAACTCATAAGGTAGCGCTGGGCACTTTGGGCCCTTGCGCTTTCTGCTGCGCCTTCTTTTGAGGTTGGGCAGGTTGTTTCTTATGGAAACTTCCTCTGCCTCTGCCCCGAAAGGACTGACGATTATAAAATTGCTGTTTACCGACATGCCCTCAAGAAGGGGCAGGAGGGGGTCGAGCCAGCTTAATGGCTGACCTAGTCTTTTGTGTAGCTTCTAGAGCTTGCTCTACCTGAGGACCGAAAAGATAAGAGCCGTCAAAGGGCAACGCCATCACCTGCTGTTGCGCATCATTCGTGGAAGCCAAGGCATACAGCCAGGACTGACGGCGAGTACAAATACCAGCAGCTGCTGAACGAGAAGCAGTGTCAAAAGCATCCATGGCTGCTTTGACCTGCTGGTTATTAGATTCAATACCTCTGGTAATGGTTTGAAGAAGCTCTAGCTTTGAGTCAGAGTCCGGAAGAGCTTCAACCATTTGCTTGATAGAATGCCACAGGATATACTCATACTGGGAAAAATAACCCTGGTAACTGGCAACACGATACTTAAGAGTGGACGAGCAAAGACTCTCTTACCTAATGTGTCTATCTTTACTAGACTCTTTGTTGATAGGTCGAGCTGTAGTAGTTTGAGGAAGAACTACCTTGTCATTTTCTGCCAGGACTACAATAGGATCCGCAAAGGCTTGGGATGCCAAGATGGGACGATCCTTGGGAGCCGAGTATTTCCTATCAATGGATTTAACCAATCAAGGGTAAGAGCAGGATTATTCCATACCATTTGAGACAAGCTCAAGGAAGGTTGAATCGGAGGAGTCAACCAGAGGGATCTCTGAAGCATGAAGATATTGGAGTCTTAACAGCTTCCCAGGATCGATGTCTGTAGTCTGAGAGAAAGAGGGAGCTCAGATTCTTCAACAGAGACTTAAAGGACAGGTCCTCGACCACAGGCTCTGTAGCAATAAAAGATCCTGTTTCGTCTATTTCATCACCCAGCCAAGGTCTGGGTCAGGTCAACGTCATCTCCTGACAGTCCAGGAGGACTGTATGGACAGGAAGAGATGAAAGCTAGAAGAGGAAGGAGGACAAGAGACAAAGGAAGTCCTCGAGAGCCCCGCGCCGAGGAGGCGCGACGGCACTGAGAACAACACCGAGGATTACAGCGTACTGAAAACGGCGCCCAAGAGCAGCACGGGCGCCAAAGGCCGCACGGGCACTGCAGGCGATGCCGAGAAGACGCGTGGCGCCGCGAGGCAATACGGCGCCGAAGGTACTCCCAGAGACCGAAAAACAGGCTTTGAAGGAAAAGAAACAGGAGATAAGGGCATCGGTGTGGCCCCCTGTGTCGAAGCCATGTGAGGGGGGGAGACACATAAGCACGGAGTCGATGGCACCAAAGAAGGTGCTGCGCGACCAGGAAAGTCCAACCGCCCTACCCCGTTGCCCAGAGAGCCCGAAGGCCCCCCGAGCGACCGAGCCAGGTAGCCGAACCAACCTCCGAGCCCACTGCTCCATAAGAGCGGCCCACTGATGAAACTGCTCATCTGAAGACCTACCTGCGGGCAGGGTAGGACTCCAATGTCGAAGACATCGGCCATCAGAAGCCGCTGCCGGCGACTCCGAAGGAGGAGACTAGCAACTAGCCCCGATAACCGAACGCCTACGCGCAGACATATCAGAGGGCAACCTCGAGTGATGCCTTCTCTTTTTAGACCTGCGGGCCGAAGAAGAGCTCGAGGCCTAACGGTGCCGAGAATGCGACCGTTTGGCTTTATGCTTCCGCGGGGACCGCCCATCCCCCTGGGCACTGGACTGCCTGTTGTCAGACCCCCCTTCTGGAGAAGGCGGCGGACCGGACCCAGCCCGACTGACTGAACAGCTTTCATATGAAGTCTCCCTACCGTCACCTGACCTGCTCATGGTCGACTCCATCAAAGTAGGCCGAGACTTCTTTATCGTTTTAATTTAAAAATAAGAATAACTTAAGCGATACTGTATCGTGATAATACTATAAAAATAATAAAAACTGAAAACTATGCTGCAGTTTGAAGTTTGACTCCCGACAGGCGACGACGTCGTCACTGAAGCGCACTGAGCGGTGGGAAAAAGGAACTGTGGCGGTTGGAGGGTCAACGCTGAGATAGTCATTGCCACGTGAGCTAGGGCTTATGGCGCCAGTGCCCGCCATGCGCCCATGTCTGGCTTCACCCTCCAGCAAAAAGTTTGCTCCCGATGGGTCCTAGTGCCTCCGGCGCAGTTCCCAATAGTGTGAATGAGTGGTGGAGACTTATGTCCAGGAAGATCTTCCCTTCCCAATTCAGAATCAAGGCATCCAGGGGGACCGATCCCAAGACTGGAGGTCTGCAACAAAAAAGAGGGAGTTGGTGATTGTCTGGGGCTGCAAAAGAGATCCATCTCTGGACTGCCCCACCTTGAAAAAATCACTTTCAACACCTTAGGTCCAGGGACCATTCGTGATGGCCCTGAGAAATCCTGCTCAGTGCATCTGCTAGCACATTGTCCTTGCCTGGAAGGTGAACTGCTGCAAGAGAGGCTTGCAGGGAATAAGCCAGGGACCACAACTTCATGGCTTCTGTGCACAAGGCCATGGACCGAGTGCCTCCCTGCTTGTTGATGTACCACATGGTGGTAGTGTTGTTTGTTCTGACTTGAACCACGTTGTTCTGAACTGACTGTGAGAACACTTTTAGAGCTAGAAAAACTGCCCTGAGCTCTAGAAGATTGATGTGGAGAAGGGATTCTTGGGGGGACCACAGGCCCTGGGCAGTGAGGGACCCCAGGTGTGCTCCCCAGCCCAGAAGAGAAGCATCCATGGTAAGGACCACAGAACAAGGCTGAGCAACAAAAGGAACACCTTGCCTTAAACTGTCCTGATCCTGCCACCACTGGAGGGCGTGGATCAAGGTCGGAGTCACTGGAATCAGTTTGGTAAGGGAGTCCTTTCTCTGAGACCAGTAAGCTCTCAGGTGGAACAGAATATCCCTCATCTGGAATCTTGCCTCTTGGACCACTGCTGTTGAAGCTGCCATGTGGCCCAAGAGCTGGAGGTAATGCCTTGCTGGTCGAGATACCTGAAGGCTGAAGGAAGAAGCTAGTTCCATAAGAGCCCTTGCCCTTTCTAGAGGAAGAAAGGCTCTTGCTCTGAGTGTGTCCAATTCTGCCCCTACAAAGATAAGGAGCTGGACTGGTTCGAGAACTGACTTGTGAAGGTTGAGAAGAAATCCTAGGGAAGTGAGCACTTTCTGGGTCACTTGCAGGTGAGACTTGACTTGGTCTGGCGACTGACCCACTAACAGCCAATCGTCCAATAAGGAAATATGGAAATATTCTGCCTTCTTAAAAAGGCAACTACTACTGCCAGGCACTTTGTGAAAACCCTTGGAGCTGAGGTTAGGCCAAAGGGCATTGCTCTGAACTGACAGTGGCCTGAGGGTAACTCAAACCTGAGGTACTTTCTGTGGGAGCACCTGATGGGAATGTGAAAGCAGGCATCTTTGAGGCCCAGGGAGGCTAACCAGTCCCCTGGCCTTAGAGAGGGAAGGATTATTCCCAGAGTTACCACCTTGAACTTTGGTTTTAAAAGATGTTTGTTCAGATATCTGAGGTCTAGGATGGGTCGCCACTCCCCTGTCTTTTTGGGGGTCAGGAAGTACCTGGAGTACAGTCCTTTGCCCCAGTGTAGGGTAGGTACTCTCTCTATAGCTCTTAAAGCTAGGAGAGAATCTCTGTCTCTAGGGCAAGGATTTCCGAAAGATTTGCAGGTGGAAAAGATCTGGCTCTTATCTTTGGAAATTTTTTGAAGCTGAGAACCAGTCCCTGGCTTACTACTTCCAGGACCCACTTGTCTGTTGTAATAGACGTCCAGTCCTGGACAAAGTAAGCCAGCCTGCCCCCTACTGGAATAGGAGAGTCGACTCAGGCAGACACATCAGGGTGTCTGCTTGGCAGGGGCTTTAGGCTGAGGGGTGGATGCAGGCCTGCTCATCCCTCTTCTGCCTCTCCCTCTGAAGAACCCCCTCTGCGAAAAGGAAGAAGAGGTCTGTACTTGGTAAAAAGGCCTTTGAAAAGGCCTGCCCCTGTCCCTGGACTGCTGCCTTTGAGGAGTTGCCTGTCTTTCCTTGGCCTGAGCACTCCTGTAAGTGGTCCTGTACTCGTCCATCTTCTTCATGTAATTCTCTGTCTGCTCCCCAAACAGAGAATTACCCACTACAGCAAAATCCATAGCCTTAGCCTGGGTGTCCTGCAAGAGGCTAGTACATCTGAGCCAAGCCATCCTCCAAAGAGCCACAGATGTAGCCACAACTCTTGATGAAACATTAGAGTCCACAGCAGCATGAAATTGCACTTCAGATGCCTCAATCCCATCTGCAGCCACCGCCTCCAGCTCCTTGGCTAGCTGGGAGGGAGGCCTGTTTAGCCAGTGACAGTACAGTGTCCCACCTGGACTTCTGGTACCTGGCTGTATAGGCCATGTAATTTGTCTGCCTGTGTCCCAAAGAAGATTCCATGTACTGCCTCTTTGCCATGACATCAATCTTCCTGGAGTCCTTGTCAGGGGGTGTGAAGCCAAGGGAATATTTGCTTTGTCACAGGCAGCAGCTTGCACTACCCCAACATGGCTGCATTGCTGATATAAGAACTCCATGTCTGAGCCTGAAAGTGTATACCTCTTGTCCATTCTTTTATCCACAGGAGGTATAGTGTTAGGAGACTAAGATTTTTTGTGTCTGTTTCCCAAAAGATTTATGGAGGGGAATAGACAAGTCTCCTGGGCTCTGGGATATCCATCATCTCTACATAATCAGGCTCCTCTTGATCTTCCACAGCCTCTTCCATAGGAAGCTGGAGGGTTTCAGCCACTTTCCTGTAAAACATAAAATGGGAACGGGACTCAGAAATCCTAGGTGGGGAAACACCTGATGGTCTGTCTGGGGAGATGTCCGGTTCCACATCCAGACCTTCACTTGCATCATAATCCTCAAATTCCCCTTCCTCTTCAAACTCCGATTCATAACATTTTTCAAAGGTATACTCTTGAACCGAGGAAACCAACTGAACCAAACTCCTGCCAGACGGAACCGGATCGGTCGGAACCGGACGGAGCGATTCCACAATCTGAATCGCCCTGGCTATCTCTTCAGCGGTCAGAACATGAACCTCTGGATCCGAACCGGTCGATTTATCTTTGCGCTTCCCTTTTGTCGGAACTGATCCCTCAGATTCGGTTCTCCTTTTGCCCGAAGAAGTATCGCCCTGGTCAGAGAGCACTCCTCCTGGTTCGGTCAAAACCGAACCGGGCTGGCCATCCGGGTCAGCAGACTTCTCGGCCTCCTTTTCCCTCAGTCTACCTAATCTCTTCTCAAGGGTAGATCTGGGAAAATGTTTTACATATTTGGCAGTCTGAATCGAGGTGGCCAAACCCCAGACAATAAACACAGCTGGTGTGAGGATCGGCCTTGGCAAAGACCTCCCCACACTCACTGCAGTGTTGAAACCCAGTGGGCCCAGTTTTTTTCTTGGGTTTCTCAGACATGGCCAACCTAACTAAACTTACCCTTTTTTCGGCAACCACCAGGCAAGACTCCCTTATCGGTTCCTAACCATGTCACGGGTATGGGAAAAAAATGGTTAAAACACATTTTTTTTAGAACCGATAAGAACCGGTAACCACAAACTAAATATAGCAAAATTCACAATCAAATGGTCGGTTCAGCTGAACCGACCGCACTTTTACAAGTTCCACACAGAAATAATAGAACAATTCCTATCTAGTACTCACGGCACCACAGACAGAGACTGAACCGACTATGCGGATACTTTTTTTCCGTTTAAACCAACGAAAAACTGAAAACTTTAACCGACTTCGAACCGAGCTGAAGGAGAAATCTCCGGAGCAACTATTCAGTGAGGCGGTGTAAAGAATCTGACAGTTTGAGTTTAAAACACTCCAGACAGAGACTTCAACCGAGCTCGAGATCAGCGTTCCATGCCCTGCATGGAAAGTTAACCCTTAGTTCTCCAGGGCAGTTCAAAGGTTGGGAATCACTGCAACTGTCAGAATACAGCAAGACTTCATGTTGTTTGAATTCTGCCTTCTTACGGTTCACTGCCCCCCTGGTATGTGCCGTAGTGCGTACATAGGACCAGTTTGTCTACCCCCAGGCCAGACTTCTGCCAGCAGCACTCTAATCTCTGACCCAAGGTCTTCATCGCCTTGAGCTCCCCATCATACCAAGGGGACCGCAAGTGAGAAGACTTGGGTCGTACCAGGACTGGTGCGAGGGAGTCTAGCTCACCAGACAGCGCCTTATTATAGGCATCAACTGCAGCACTCCCCCCCCCCAAACGTATACACTGTCCACACTAGATAGGTCAGCACCACGTGGGTAAGAAAATTTTGAGATCTTATAGCACACCTGGCCGAGGAATAAACCTTTCTGGCCAACTGGTCAAACTGCTTGGAGTCTTTGTCTGGAGGTTGTGTACTCAGGTGCCTAGGGCTCCTGGAGTGGTCATGGGTAGCACGGATTATGACAGAGTCTGCCTCTGGGTGTTCCCCATAGAAGGGATCCTCTCTTGGAGCGCAATAAAGCCGATCTGACTTTTTGGAGACAGCCAACATATAAAAAGGGTGCTTCCAGGCCACTCTGTTGACATCTTTATAGGACTCCACAAGCGGAGGGACCACCATGGGTTGGGAGTCCTTCCTTCTAAGGAAGGTGGCCAACCAATGACTCTCTGGATCCAGCCCCAGATCTATGTCCCAGTCATTCAACTGCTGGATGTGCTGCATTACATTCATGAAGGATAGGTTGTCAGGCGAGGAGCGGCCTTGCTGCCATCAGGCTCCAAAGGAAAGTCCAAGTCCCCGCTGCCTGAAGAGGAGAAGTAACCATCCGAGTCCCCTGAATCCAGTGAGGGTGAAGGCAAACAGGGATGCTTCCGCGGCCGTTCTTTAGAGAGGGGGGCATCTCCTTCATCCGGCTTCAGAGTGGCCTCCCCTAGGACTTGGAGTGGGAGGGCGAACCGGAGGCTTATCCAGAGGTGGCCCCTGGGGAGCAGGTTTGGAGTGTTCTCTAGGTGCCTCTTTGTCTTTGAAATAGGCCCACTAGGCTGCAAAAAGCTCGTTCAGAGCCTAAGGAGGATTGAGCATCAGGGCTGGTGTGTCCAGCACTGGGGGACTATGCTTAGAGGATCCCCGGAGTCTGGTCATCAACCTGAGGTAACTTGGGTGTCTGAGTAGCTGATCCGGGTTACCAGGCGTTGGACCCAGAGACAGACTCATCTAGCGTACAGTCTGGAACCAACGTGCGGCCATCGGGCCTATCTCAGAACTACAGTTACAGGTGAGTAAATGAAAGGTCTACTTACCATAACGGTTTATCTTCTAAAATATTTTCACCACTGAAAACCACTTATGGGTTCTCGAGGATATCTCTTATCACGCCACACCTCTGGAATGAGTCCCAAGCAGTACTAAAAAATTGACAGTCTGGGTGGATGGAACATATGTGTTCGTGAGAGCAGGCCTCGTAATACAACCAAGCCTAATCCTGCCCGTCTGCGAGACACAGTGTTCAGACAGTAATGTTTAGTGAAAGCGTGGACAGTGCTCCATGTGGCAGCTGCACAGATCTCAGCACCAGAAACATTCCGAAAACAAGCAACAGAAGAGGCAATGCCTCTTGTGGAATGACCATGAACCACTCCAGGAAGTTCCTTACCGTACCTTCTATAACAGAACATAATACAGTGTGCCAGCCATTTGTACAGGCACTGTTTAGACACAGGGATGTCCTGTTTCTCAGGGGCGAATAAAACAAAAAAAGCTGAGAGGACTTTCTGCAGTCCTTGGTGCAGTTCACATAATATCTGAGAATTCTGTGTACATCCAAGGTATGGAGCAATGCTTCCCCGGGATTGGCATACTCCAAGTAGGGTACTTGGAGGTGAATGGTTTGATTCAGAGTAAATTCAGATGCCTCCTTTGGTAAGAACACAGAATTGGTAGTAAAACTGTGTCTTTATGGAAAATCAAATAAGGAGGTTCACACATTAGAGTCTGTAGCTCAGAAACCCTTCAAACAGAAGTGACTGCAACTAAATGTGTTTTCCATGAAAGACAGAGAAAGGCCATAGCTCACGGTTGGCTAAAACGGAGCCAAAGTAAGCTTTTCTAAAAGAAAATTCAGGTCCCAAGTCAGGACTAGAGTTTCTAATGAGAGGTTTCAAATGTAGTATACCTCACAGAAAAGTACAGAATACCTTTAATTTGGCAACCATCCATCCATCCATCCAAAGGGGCATGAAAAGCTGGAATAGCATCCAAATGCACCTTGAGTGAGGAGAGAAATATTGAAGATCAGAGGCTGATAGGGACAGCAAGTATTCCAGCACTGTGCTGACCAGACTGGTAAATGGATCCAGTTGCTTGGAAACAGACTGCAATGTAAATTGTTTCCACTTCAAAGAATAGGTTTATCAGGTGGAGGGTTTTCTGGCAACCACTGGAAAGTACAGTTACATAAGAACGTACCATAACAGTAGATCTTCGAGAGAGGTTCCTGCAGTAGGTCATTACTTATAGGACTGCGCCCTCTTGCGTCAGGACCACACGGCAAGCTTTTTCAACAGTGTCTGGTGGGGGACCGCTCACCAGACGTTACGTAACAGACGCCAGCATGACCCTACAGAGTGGGCGGTCCCCACTCCCGCCTTCCAGTTCTCCCGCCAGAGACCCAAGGAAGATAGGACAGGAGAAAGGATGGAATCCTGGAGCCCAGTTCTGAATGACAAAGAAAATGCAAAAGAACTGGGGGAAGGTGGGAGGGAAAAAGGTGACCTACTGCAGGAACCTCTCTTGAAGATCTACTGTTACGGTAAGTTCTTACGTAACTGTACTATCTTACTTCGACAGGGTTCCTGCAGTAGGTCACTACTTATAGAACTGAATCCCAAGCAGTCACTCAGAGAGACCGAGAGAGTCACGGGAGGAGAAGCAACAGAAAGGCAAGTACAGAACCAGCCTAATACAGTAGGCCCTGCAAGAAGACAAGGCTGAACCCGGCCCTACGCCTAGAGGCAATGTTCAGACTGTAATGCTTTGTGAAGGTATGGACGGAACTCCAGGTTGCAGCCGCACACATTTCTGCTGTAGAAACATTCCGCAGGAACGCCGTAGAGGTAGCCATTCCTCTAGTAGAGTGACCTCTGACCTCCCCCGGAAGAGGTTTGTTGTACCTCTGGTAACAGAAACGAATGCAGTTACCTAGCCATTTAGAAAATCACTGTTTAGAAACTGCCGATACCAAGGATTTGGGGGCGAAGGAGAAAAAGAGCTTATCAGATTTTTCTGCACTCCTTAGTAAGGTGAACGTAACATCTGAGGGCTCTGTGAACATCCAGAGTGAAGGTGCCCCCAATTTGAACGTTAGGGTAATAAACCGGAGTTCAACTGTTCGATTCAACGTGAACTCAGAAACCACCTTAGGAAGAAAACTTAGGATTTAGCGCAGGACCGCCTGTTCTTGTGAAAATCAAATAAGGTTCCTATGCATCAGGGCCTGGAGCTCGGAGACCCTATGAGCAGAAGTAATGGCAACTAAAAATAGCGCCTTCCAAAAAAGGTAGCGCATGTCACAGCTCATCGCAGGTTCAAAAGGAGCAAGTGTTAAGCTTCTCTAACACAAAATTCAAATTCCAAGGTGGGGCAGGGTTACGAATGGGAGGTTTTCGGTGGAGGATCCCCCTCAAGAATATCTTGGAGGCTTCCAACTGAGCCATGGTTTTCCCCTCCACCGGCACGTGGTAGGTCGAAATGGCCAACAAGTGGACCTTAAGGGACGAGTACGACAGTCCCGAATCAGACAGGTGAGGGAGGTACTCCATTATCTGAAGAGCAGATCAGGTAAAGGGATCCAACTCTTTAGAAGCCGCCCAAATGGAAAAACGATTCCATTTCATGGTGTAGGTGGATCTAGTGGATGGTTTTCTGGCTTCCACCAGGACCTTATGAGAGCTCTAATTATGTCTGAAGGAGCGGTGCATGAAGATGCAATGTCCTGAGTCCTGGATGTACCAGCCTGCCTTGATCCTGAGTCAATAGGTCATGTTTGAGAGGTAAAGGAATTCGGGATTCCACTGAGAGCTGCTGCAGTAGTGGAAACCAAATTTGCCTCCACTAGACAGGAGCCACTAGAATCATTTAAGCACTCTCTGCCTGTAGCTTGAGAAGTACCCTCTGAAGAATGGGAAAGGGTGGGAAGGCGTACAAGAACTTCCCTGTCCAACACAGAGACAACGCGTCGTGCCAGAAAGCTCCAGGCTCTGAAATGAGCGAGCAAAATCTATGAAGTTTTACGTTAGATGGGGAGGCGAGCAGATCGAGTTCTGGGCGACCCCACCTCTGGAATAGAGTGTCTGCTACCTTCTGACTTAATTCCCATTCGTGGGCGAGGGACAACATCCGACTGAGGCTGTCCGCTAGGACGTTGTGAACACCTGGACCGTGCATGGCTGTGAGAAACAGGTTGTGCTGGACTGTCCAATTCCACACCCGCATTGCCTCCCTGCATACGGGGTACAACCGGGTGCCTCTCTGTTTGTAGATGCACCAGACTACCGATATATTGTCTGTCTGGATTAGCAGTGTTCCCCTGAAAAGGATGGTCTGAAAAGCCTGAAGGGCATAAAGTACTGCCCTCATCTCCAGAAGATTGATGTATAAGGACAACTCCGGTTGGGACCATGAACCTTGGGTTCAATGGTCCCCCAGGAGCGCTCCCCAACCCAGACATGAAGTGTCCATGGTGGGGAGGGACTTCAGAATGGAAGTCCCTTGGACAAATTGAGAAGGTCTAGCAACCATTGTAGATCCCTCTGAACTGCTCTAGAGACCAGAATAGGGTGGTCCAGATCATCCAAGCCCTGATCCCACTGGACCCGAAGAGTCCACTGGGATATCCACATATGCAACCTGGCTAAAGGAACTGTGGAGACAGAGGCTGCCATCAGGCCCAGCAAGCGTAGCAATGCTCTGACAAGAAAAGAGATCTGGACGAGATCACCAGAGTGACCTGCTCCCAGAGAGTCTCCGCTCTGTCAGAGGGGAGAAAGGCTCTGCACTGGACCGTATCCAAAACCCATCTCTATAAACTGTAGGTTCTCAGAAGGGGTTAAAGATGACCGTGATCCCCAGTCATGAGAAAAGGTCCAGGGTTATCGAGAGTGAGTCCAAAAGGCTGTTCCTGGACGGAGCTGAAATTAGCCAAATCATCCAAGTACGGGAACACTGCTATACTCTGTCGGCGCAAAGCCACTGCCTCCACTGCTAGGCACCTGGAAAAAACTCTGGGTGCCGAGGACAGACCAAAGGGGAGAGCTGTGAACTGAAAGTGTTCCCCCTGTAAACAAAACCTCAGGAAACAGCAGTCGCCTGGGAAGATTGGGATATGTAGGTAAGTATCCTACATGTTCAGAGCACACAACTAGTGATTCTGCAGTAGAAGGGGCAGGAGGTTCTGAAGAGTCAACATGCAGAACCACTTGTACTCGACGAAGAGGTTCAGACTGCTGAGGTCCAGGATTGGTCTGAGGTTGCCACTCTTCTCTGGGACCAGGAAGAAGTGGGACTAGAACCCCTTTCCCCTCTGAGCGGCAGGCACGGGTTCGATTGCGGCCTTTCGTACCAGAGTCCTGATCTTCTCCTCAACCAGTGGGGAATGGTGTGGGGAGTAGTGTAAGCAACCGGGAGGAGAGTTCGGAGGGCGCTCCAGGAACTCTAGCGTGTGTCCTTACGAAATGAGCTGAAGTACCCACATGTCCGAAGTGATGTCCTACCATTCCTGGATGTGACTGGCGAATCTTCCCCCCACTGGCTCCATGCTTTGTAGTGGAGGGGAGGGAAGACTGGGTGAATCAGGAGGCAGAGGGGCGGGGGGGGCGGAGAATGGCCCTCCTGCCAGTCTCTGGGTTCTGGCGGCCGGTGGAGAGGAAAAGGAAGAGCCGGTGGCTCGCCTTTTGTTCCATTTCCTGGGGTCCGCTTGATTCCCTTGGTGCTTAAACTGGTGCCGAAAGGGCTGCTTCTTGGGGGTACCAGCTCTGTACATAGAGCAGACCAACCTAAGGGCCTGACCGCTGTCTTAGAGGCCTGTGATCAAGTCCTTGGTGTCCCCTCCAAAGAGGACCGACCCCCTAAAAGGCGCCATCCAATATGGCTACCTGGACGTCTGAATCAAGACCAGAAATCTGCAGCCAAGTGTACCTCCTGAGGCTAATGGCCATAGCCAAGGAGCGGGCTACAGAATCTACAGAATTGTAGAATGCCCAGAGAGCATGCCTACACGAGATTTTGGAGAGACGGAGATCCTTAGCGATTTCTGTTTCAAGGTCAGAATCCTCCAGAGATGAATTCCTGTCTTCCAACTTGGCCAAAGTGGCTTTTTGAAAAGACATCATCTGCGCCACACAATTCAACGAGCGTAGGGCACAGGTGGCAGAGGAATAGACCTTTTTGCAGTACTGCTCCATCTGTCTAGACTCCTTGTCCGGGGGAGACGTACTCATGTGCTTGGGGTTAGCCGAGCGATCATGAGCGGCAGTAATTTTACCACTGAATCTGCCTTAGGGTGCAAGTCCAAGAAGGGAACTCCTTCAAGGGAGCGATATATCCTGTTTGCCTTTTTAAGCACAGCAGGGATGGAATGTGGCAGTTTCCAAATAGTGGATGTAAGGTCCTCATGAGGAGCTGTCCAGGGAGGAACTGGGATGGGGTGGCAGTCTCTAGATCAAGATGCTCTGCCATGCGCTGGCGCATAGGGCCCAGATCCTCCACATGCCAACCACTGGCCTGCTGGATAATGCGGAGGAGTTCTGTAAATGAAGGGCCCTCCGGAGGGGACTTAGGACACTTTTTCCACTAGGAGGAAAGGCTAGCTCGTCAGATGATCATGCGGATGTATCCTCGTCCACGTCATGTGGCTCCTCACCCTCTGGACACTCAAAGTCTGGAAGCGGAAAGTCCTGAGGGGTAGTACCCGAGACGTGCACCACATGCAGAGTGGCAGAAGATGACGGGGTCCGGGGTACTACCACCGGACTAGGGAGCCTACTTTCCAGGTCTAAAAGGAGCTGGGACCTGGCATCCTTCCATCATGACTGTATCATCACTTGGAAGTTTGGTTGTGGAGGAGGAGGAGGTTGAGGTGGGTTAGTTGGGGGTGAATAAAAATGAGCTCTCGTACCTGCAAAATGAGGAGGGGGTAACCTTGATAATATGGATATCTCTGTTGGTATCCAGGGAAGTAGCCCTGGGAGTAATGAGGCATCGATGGACCCGACGGCGGAGGGTGGAATGCCTGATGTCCTGAAAAATGTCCGGATGGTAGGTCTTGACCCAAGGGCCTGGATGGACCAGGATAAATACCCGATGTCACAATAGTTGACGTCGGTGTAGCTGATAGAAAAATGGACAAACTGAGTTCCTGATGTGAGCCCCAAAGAAGTCAGACCCTGCATGAGAGGCCGGTCAATAGACCTTGATAGAGGGGGCTGACGCAAGGTACCCAACTGTGCTGCTGATGATAAGAGGGGGGCAGCAGACGTGAGGTGACCCAATGTCAGAGTAGCTGACGAAGGGTGAGGGTCCCTTGGGGGGAACCTGAGGAAACACCGTATAAGTGGGAGAGGAGACAACCACTTCTAGGCATCCTTCTTCCTCCTCTGTCCCAAATGTAGGCTGTGGGGCAGGAGAAACCACCGGGGGAAGTAGGGAGGATGTTTCCCAGCCGGGCAGGGTCCAGGGGGAGGTCTGACTCAAAGTCAGGTCGCTCTGCCGGATGTTGGGTGGGATTGCATGAGCCCCCGACAGGAAAGCAGTGCCTAGGCAGTCATCAGGGACGGCCGACTTACTGGGCGAAACAGCAACCGGGCGGAGGAAGGTGGGACCCTTAACCGGCTTATCGGTCAATCTCAATCTAAATCTTTATTTATTTATATAAGGCGCCTTTCTAAAACCAAGGCGCCTATACAATACAAAATAAAACAATAAATAAAACCATTTTAAAATTAAACTAAACGACAATATTAGAAATCATTATATGCTTTGCTAAAGAGATAGATTTTTAAAGATTCTTTAAAACTTTGGACAGTCGGGCTATCCCGCACCTGACGAGGTAGAGAATTCCACAGGGTTGGGGCCATAAACTAAAAGATCTGGCCCCTGAGGTTTTTAAACGAACCCTGGGAATCTCTAGCAATCCCTCATCAGTGGATCGGAGAGAGCGGGAGGGGCAGTAGGGGTGAAGGAGATCTTCCAGGTAAACAGGTCCCTGATCGTGTAGGGCCTTATAGGTCAGCAAACCGACCTTGAAGGTGATTCGCCAGCAAACTGGCGACCAGTGCAGTCCGCGGAGCACAGGCGTTATATGACTGGACCTAGAAGAGCCCGTCAACAGCCTGGCTGCCGCATTCTGCACTAGCTGCAGGCAGCGAATCTCAACCCCCGGAAGCCCCAGGTAAAGGGCGTTGCAGTAGTCAAGGCGGGAGGTAACGAAGGCGTGGGCCAGAGAGGAAGATCGTCTGAGGAACCAGGTGCTTCACCCGGCGATGTTCCTCAGATGGTAAAGAGGTTTTGACAACTGCTGACACCTGAGATTTAAATGTCAAGCAGTCATCAAATACAACGCCCAGACTCCGGACCCGGTCTGAGGTAATTAGCGGGACACCCCCAAGCCATAGACCCGAGGGTGATCCAACCAATAAACCCGCCTCCCGGCGATCTTGGCCCACAACCAACACCTCAGTTTTGTCAGGGTTCAACCTCAGCCAACTCACATTCATCCAGTCCTGGATTTCAGCAAGACAGTTATTGAAGACCGAAAAGGCAGCATCTTGGCCGGGCACAAAGGACATGTACAGCTGAGTATCATCTGCATTGCAGTGAAAACTCAGACCATACCGCCTAATAATCGCTCCTAACAGCAGCATATACACTGCAAACAACATGGGTGCCAAAATGGAACCCTGTGGTACCCCACAGGATAAGGAGAATGATGCAGAGGAAAAAATCCCGGACACCACTCTCTGGGTCCTACCCTCGAGGTAAGAGCGAAACCAACTGAGGACTGTATCAGACAGCCCACAGACAGACCGCAAGCATTCCAATAGCACACCATGGTCCACTGTGTCAAATGCTGCAGAGAGATCTAGAAGGACCAAGATGGAACGAGTCCTTCGATCTCTCGCTATTAGGTCATTTAGCACCCGTAGCAGAGCTGTCTCGGTACTATGTCTTTTTCTAAATCCGGACTGGAGAGAATCGTAGACATTGTGGCTGGTCAAATGATCATCTAACTGCGATGCAATCACCTTCTCAATAACTTTACCCACAAAGGGTAAGTTAGAGACAGGCCTGTAGTTTGCCAGACAGTCCGGGTCCAAGGAGGATTTCTTAAGAAGGGGCTGAACCACAGCCTCCTTTAGAGGATTTGGAAAAATCCCCCTCTCCAAGGACCTCCAGACTATCTCAGCAAGGACAAGGCCGATTTTATCCACACAACTCACTAAGAGACGTGTGGGGCCCAGATCCAAACTACAGTTGGTCGGACGCAATAATTGTATGATCATCACAATTTCATCAATTGTGGGGAGGCCGAAGTCAGACCACACAAACTGGGTGTCCGATATTTCCGCCGACCATCACCACTCCCATTAGAGAGGGTCAGATGGATATCCGATCTGATTGTGGCAACCTTATCTGAAAGAATAGAGCAACCCCTCACACCGTTTGAGAAAACGCTTGGGCTGCAGACAGATTGATTGCACAATCTGTCCACAGTCCGGAAGAGCTGAGCTGGTCTATTCTGTGCAGCAGCAATCCCTCTGGACAGGAATTCTGCCTTCTTACGAGAGATTGCTGATTGATAGATCACATAGTGATCCCTCAAACTAAGTCTGTCACAATCCAGACCTGACCTCCGCCAGCACCTCTCCAACCTTCGTCCAACTCTCCTCAACTCCCTCAAAGTCTCATCAAACCAAGGAGACTTGGGTCGGAGAGTGAGAGGACGAACACGAACAGGAGCAATGGAATCCAGGGCCCCTGCCACCGCCTTATTATAGGCAAGTACCAGCTCTCCTGGATCCATGCAAACCCCCGATATGCCCGATAGGTCCAACACCGCCATCAGGCCGTCAGGGGAAACACCCCTTAAAGGGCGATACCGGATCATCTCCATAGGGGCCGGCCTACAAGGGGTGGCCTCAAAACTGAACCCAATGGAGTGATGGTCCGACCATCCGACTGGTTCCACCACCAAGTCGGATATCTCCATCCCCAGAAGGAACACCAAATCCAGTGAATGACCACCAATATGGGTCGAGGAGGAAATAACCTGTGTGAAGCCCAGTGAAATCATTAACTGGAGGAAGTCTTGACCAAACTACGAGAATTCATCGTCGACCCAGGCACTGAAATCCCCCAGAACCAACCATCTGGGGGACCCCAATGTCAGGTCAACAATGAAGTCTGCGACTTCCCGCAGGAAAACATTCCCATCACCTGGTGGACGGTATACGAGAAGTATGCTGCACCCCACACCCTCGCCCATGGTACATTCAAAGGATTTGGTAACTCCCACTGGTACCTCCACTAGGCCCAGTTCTGATTTAAAACAGATAGCAACACCCCCACCCCTACAATCCAACCTCGGGCAGTGTATCACTAGGTACCCGGCTGGAACTGCTGCCACACTGCTGCTGCGGTCGAAGCTGGGCGGACCGCAGACTGCTTTAAAGCAGGGTCAACTTACAGGCGGCCAGGCATGCCCCAGAGGAGCCCGGGTCCAACTTACCAGTAAGTACTGGGCGTTCACCGGAGGAGCCAGTGGTCGACTTACCGGTAGTGATAGGTTTAAAGACGTCGGCATTGGAGGTAGTCTCGGAAGCTGCCTGGGTCACCATGAGGGTGGGCGGCAGAGAAAGGGCCTTGCTAGTCTAAGGTTTGCTGGATGACAATCAATCCCGGTCCTCATGGCGCTCCTTCTCTCTGTGCCTCTCCTTATCTTTTTTCTTCTTCGGTTTGTCTGAAGGGGAAGAAGCAGAGTCCCGGATGTTTTGTATCTCCTTCTCTAAAGAAGCCATCCTAGATTTAAGATGGGCCTCCAGAGTCTGCTGTTGTCGCTTGCAAGTGGCCTGTCGTGATCTGGGCCTAGACAAAAGAGGCAGAGACAGTGGTCATCTTTGTATGGTATTTGCACCCCACACTTGATGCACTTCTTTGCTTTTGAAGGCAGTGACTGAGAAGACAAACGGATATCGGTACTGAAAACAGCGATTTGAAAACAATAAAATGGCGTTGACAAAGCTGAAGTAATCGCAAGGTACTAGCACTGGTCGACAGTGGGAAAGAACTGGAAGGCGGGCGTGGGGCCTGCCCACTATATAGGATCACGCTGACATCTGGTGGGCTGTCCCCTGCCAGACACTGCTGGAAAAGCTTGCCGTGCAGTCCTGACACCAGAGGTCACAGTCCTATAAGTAATGATCTACTGCAGGAACCCTCTCAAAGTTAGATCATTTTATTATTTATTTATTGAAATATTTCACCAGGAAATGCACATTGAACAACAGGTTGCTCGTCTCACAGTGTGTCGGGGGGGGGGGGGATAAAGGGGTATACATATATTTAGCAAGACATTAGTACAAATTACACAGTGGTAAACGAACATTATAAGCAGTGCTGAATTACAGATAACAACATATAATGGCACTAATCAGTTAAGTAGTACCATCACATGAAAGGAGGGATAGACCAAGACTGACTGCTACCAGGTGATCAGAGCAGAGATTAGGGAAAAGGGAAGATTAACTGCAGGTACAATTTAGTGAGAGGAAGTTTTGAAGAGCTAGGAAGATGGCGTGTGAGGAGGAAGAGAGAGAGAGAGAGACGAATCTAGGGAGGAAGAGAGTTCCATAGCTTGGGGAAGCGATGTAAGAAGGCCATTTGGCCTACAGCGGTTGAACAACACGTAACTACCAATAAGCGAGAGTCATATGATCTAAGGGGATGGTCTGGGGGATTGAGAGGAGGAGGTAAGATATGAGGGTATCGTACTGCATCAGAATTTAGATACACAGTGGAAGTGACCACGATTTTCTTTATTTTTTTTACTTTCTGTTCATTGTTGTTACAACAGACACATAGTCAATTCTCCAAAGGCAGTATATAAGATATACAGAACAAAAATTATATTATTCCACAGGAGGGTGCCACCCCTCTTAATATAAGCAGGTTAACATTTTAAACATACTGCTTCAGTTAGAAACATCCTATGGGGAAAATCGGAAGATAATTTATAAACCAAGAATAAATTTAGACATTTTAAGCCTTTTGAAATGCCCATGAGTGGCACAATGGCGACGATTTTCTAACGGGAGAAAAGCCAGGGAATGTTAGAAATTACACTGGTGTGTGTGAGGGGCAGAGTCAAGAGCAAAGCGACAGAAGGAGTTAAAAACTATGTCCAATCTGGTTAGTGAAGACTTGGGAGTGGCACTGTCGACTACATCATGGCAGTCAAAAATAGGTAGGATCTTCTTCTGGACAAGTTCACATCTAGCCAGTAGCGGGAGGAACCTACTGTACCTGTATAAGGCGCCAAACCTGGGGCGTAGTTTATTCAGTATGGCGTCCATATGACCAGAGAAGTTGAGGTGTTGGTCAAGCCAAACCCCCAAGTACTTAAAGGATGATGTGTCCTCAAGGACTGTCCCATCTAGGGTATGGAAAGAGGGCAGGGAGGTGAGCCAGGTGAGTCTCTACCTAGTGCCAAAAGTCATACAGACTGTCTTCTTAGCTTTAAGGGAGAGCCGATGGGAACTGAACCAGTGCTGAACTTTATTGAAGTCATGCTGAAGTCTGGTTTCTACATCAACAGGGGACTGACCTGATGTGACAAGGACAGTGTCATTGGCGTACATATGAATAGAGGTAGATGAGCAGGCTGAGGGAAGGTCATTTAGGAATATGGAGAAAAGAATAGGACCCATAACTGATCCCTGAGGTACGCCAGTGTTGATGGGGAGGGGAAGTGGAGTCAGCTATTCTGACTGACTGGGTCGTACCTACCAGGTATGCACTGAACCACCATGTGGCCAAGTCAGACAGGCCAGCAGAGGAGAGGGAGTTTAGCAGAAGCGCATGGGACACTGTGTCGAAAGCCTCTGCTAGACTGACAAAGATGGCTGATGTGATATGGCCACTGTCCATCCCAGAGAGGATGGCATCAGTAAGCCTAATCAGGGAGGTAGTAGCGGAGTGATTCTTCCGGAAACCAGATTGGCACAGAGTGAAAAACTTAAGAGTCAGAGAGACAGGAAGAGAGTTGTGAAAGGACCAGATGTTCTTGGAGCTTAGCAAGGGTTGGAAGGAGGGAAATGGGATGATAATTAGCAGGAGTTGAGGGATCACCACCCTTAGGCAGGGGGAGTACAGTGGCATGCTTCCATACAGATGGTATTGTAGCCGTAGCGAAGGAATTATTGAGGTGGTCAGTTAGAGGAACAGAGATGGCAGGAGCCGAGAGATATAACAGCTTGGGGTCCAACCCATCAGGCGAACACCCTTTGGAAGGGTTAAGCACATACAGTGCATTCAAGGTATCAGAAGGTGAAATATTTGAGGAGTCTGACAAAGAAGGAAGACTGGGAAAGGGAGGGAGAGAGGGCTGTAGGTGGGAAAGATGGTAGAGAGGACAGGAGAGCAGAGGCACAGGAGGTGAAATGCAAGTTAAACTCAGTAGCGACTCTAAGGTGCTCAGTAACATAAGTGTTGTTTATTTTAAGGAGAGGGGTGGGAGGGGAGAAAAGGGAGTGAATTACCTTCCAGAATTTAGATGGATTGTTAATGTTGGACTGGAAGGTGGAGCAGAAATATTCAGCTTTAGCTAATTGACTAGCTTTGGTGCACTTATTACGAAGAGAGCAGTAGATGGTATAGTCTTGAGGGAGTTTAGAGGCTTTCTGAGTTGCCCAGGCTTGATCATGGGCTCCAAGGCACGCCACGAGTTCAGCGGTGATCAAAGGGAGGTGGTTACCCCTAACCCTGGCACGAAGCATTGAGGAATGATTGTTCCAATTTTCCAAGAATTTGTCATGAAAATAGTTGTAAGCATCATCTATAGTGTTAGACGAGGTAACTGGTTCCCAGTTAGTGTGGGCCAAGTCATGAAAGAGGGGAGTAAAGTTAAGAGATTTATAAGAACGAAATTGCAGGGCTTTCATCCAGCAACCTTAGGTGATACTTCAAATCATGTCATGGCTATGTTTTCAGGAGCCATGTATGCAGATGTAGAGACTTCAGGTCCGGACAGACCAGAGACCCCTTTCCCTGTGGGAGCACGACAATCTGCTCCAGACGACTCATTACATGACAACTCACTCCCAACAATACGCTCCTGCACGTTTTTGCTCTGCAAATATCCGTCCCCTACCAATTTGCTCCTGCACGCTATTATATTAAATCTTTTATTTGCGGTTGTCCTTCTCTCTCTACATTTTCTAAGCAAAGTATCGAGTAAGAGAGAAAAGAAGAAAAAGGAGAGGGCGCTGCTGACCCCTAGGTACTCTACCATTGTGTGTATACCAGTATTAGGCAACAGAACTGTTTGTGGGAGCTAAAGGCTGTGGGGCTTATAGTGTATTAGGCAAGTGCGACTGTTACAGTAGCGAGGAGTGCACTAGAAGCTGTCTAGCCCTATACTACAGCATATGAGCATACAAAATTTGTCAGCAGAAAAAGGCCATTTTAGTCTATTGAGTCTGCTCGATTTTGCAGCCAGCAGCCCTATTCTGCAGCTGCCCCATCCCTCCTCACCCCCCCTTCCCTTTATCCTCCCTCTTGCCCTGTCCCAGCCCTTTTGAAGCAACCCACTGTGCTGTTATTCCATTCTACCACCACCACCCTTTCTGTAATAAGTGTTTCCTCATTTCCCTCCTGAACCTTCCCTCCTCCAATCTCATGTCATGGCCTCGAGTGTCCCTCCCCACCCTTACCTTGAATAGCCCCTCCGTACCAGTCTTGTTTATCCCTCTCATGTACTAAATGTCTCAATCATATCCCCTCTGCCCCGCCTCTCCTCCAGTGAATACATGTTCAGCTCCTTTAGCCTACTCTCATACTGTAAGTCCCCCCAGTCCCTGGATCATCTTAGTTGCTTTGCTCTGCACCCCTTTCAGTAATTTAATGTCCCTTTTCAGGTACAGGCACCAGTACTGCACACAGTATTCAAGATGAGGTCTTAGCTAATGATCTATACAGCTGAAGAATCACCTCCCCCTCTTCGAAGGCATTCCCCTTGTGATGTAACCCAGCATTTGTTGGCCCTTGCTGCTGCCTTCCTACACTGTGCCGAGTTGTCACTGATCCCGCAATGACCACCCCCAGATCCTTCTCCTCCTCCTCAGTCTCCGCCAGCTGCACTCCCCCGAGTTGGTAGTTTCTCCTTGGATTTTTTGCCCCAAAATGCAGTACCTTACACTTTCTGGCACTGAACCCCAGGTGTCAAGTGTCCAACTAGGTCTCTAGCTTTTTCAGATCTTCCTGCAAACTCTGCCACCCCTCTATGTCATCCACCACCACCCCATCTTGGTGTCGTCAGCAAACAGGCTGATCCTGCTCTTGATGCCCAAGGAAATGTCTGCAATAAATATCCCAAATGACACTGGTCCAAGCACTGAGCCCTGTGGAACCCGGCTCGTTACTGCTCTTGGAGATGAGAGTGCCCCTTCCACCACTGCCCTCTGCTGCCTTCCCTGCAGCCAGTTTGTCACCCATCCCACCATTTTTTCCTCCCGCTCCGGTGCCTTCAAGTTTTAAGTCTCCCATGTGGTACCGAATCGAATGCCTTGCTTAAGTCCAGGTACAGGATATCCACTGCATGGCCATTGTCCATCTGCCTAGTTACCCAGTCATAGTAATCTACCAGGTTGGTTTGGCAGGATAAGCCTGTGACAAAGCCATGCTGTCTACTGTCCTGCAGCCCACTGAACTCCAGCAGGGACATCAGCCTCTCCTTCAGGATCGTTTCCATTAGCTTCCCCACAATGGACATGAGGCTCACTGGTCTATAGTTCCCTGGTTCATCTTTGGGGCTGCTCTTATACAGGGGAACCACGAGAGCCGACTTCCAATCCTTGGGTATGCATCCCAAATTCAGTGAGACATTGAATAGGCCTGCCAAGTGCCTCACCAGGATCTATGCTAGCTCCTTCAGTACTCTGGAGTGAATGCCAACTGGCCCTGGTGCCTTGTCCACCCTCCGCGCTCTCAAGCTGTCCAGCACTCTACCTTTTGTGATCACCCCATCCATTACTCCCTCCCCAGACTTTATTGCCCCCCCCCACACCCCTTGGGTAGCACTCCCCTCTCTCTTTCGTAAATACCGAGCAGAAGTAGTCACTGAGTGCTTCTGTCTTTTCTCCCCCTTCTCTACCCATCACCCATCCTTCTTAATCCTTCCTATCTGTTCTTTACAGCTCATTTTCTCCCTGATGTACCTGAAGAAGCTCTTCTCCCCCTCTTTAATGCCTTCTGCCAGCCTGAGCTCTTTGGTGGCTTTTGCTGTTCTTACTGCCCTTGTCACCTCCCTTGCCTCCTTCAGGTACTCCTACCAATCCCCCGATATCCTGCATCTCCTAAAGGATATCCTATTTCTCCTCACCTTTCCACACCCCCGTTCATCCAGCTTAGTCTTTTGCCCAGGCCTTTACTCAGAGTCCTGCTACAGGAACTGGTACCCGCTAGTATCCCCTTCTTAATGAGCTCCCATCTCCGGTCTGTGTCCATACTAGGCTGGATCCTGGCCAGGTACCCACTCACTACCTCCTCCATCTTTGCAAAATCTGCCCACCTGAAATCCAGCACCTTTGCGTTGGACGCCACCCCCTCTTTGCCCATAATCAACCTGAACCATACTGAGTGATGGTCACTCCCTGCTAGTGGTTCATCCACCTTCATATCCCTCACAAACTCCTCATTTGTGAGCAATAGGTCGAGGGTGTTCCCCCTTCCTAGTTGGTTCGCTGACCACCTGTGTCAGGAAGCTTTCCTTAAAGGCATCCCGCAGTACCTGCTCCTTTTTATTGCTGGTGGCTGGGGTTCCCCAATCTACCCCCGGAAGGTTGACGCCCCCCAACCACCACCATCTCTTCCCATATGCCCTTCCAATCTGCCTCACAAGTTCCCTGTCCAAGTCCTCTGTCTGGGAGGGTGGCCTGTACACCACTCCCATCTGGGGAGACTTATTCCTGGAATTCTGGATTAATAACCATAATGACTCCATTTCTCCCTCTTCCCCAATGCACTTTAGCCCCTCCCTCACATGTAATGCCACTCCCCCCTCCTGTTTTCCCTATCCCTGCAGAATATTCTTTACACTGGGACCGCCAGGTTCCAGTCGTGGTATTGGGTGGCCACGTTTCCGTGTCAACCTCCCTCTCCACCATGAGGGCCTGTAAGTCATTCATTTTATCCTTCAGGCTTCTAGCATGCATTCATGGTGACCACTTTCCATCCCTTTACTGTCCCTCCCCCATCCCTCTGCCCTCCACTTCCAGCATCCCCTCTATTGCTTCTACCTAGTTCATCACCCTTGTTCTGTGGTAGTAAGCTTGTTCTGCTTCCCATCTTGTGGCCACTGTATGCCCTCCATCCACCTGCCATTCCCCTCTCCTAGTTTAAATGTCCAGCTATCTCACTATACTCCCCTAACGTATTATTACGTATTACCTGTAGACTGGAAGATAGTATGCACCATATAACTATCTGCCAACGTCCCAATTGCCATATGCCTAATTGCCAATGTCAGTAGTCTTGCAACCTTGGTCCTTGAGAAGATAGTCAAGGTGCCCACTTTAATCCCCAGGTTACTGGGTTCAATACAGACATACATCTCTGTGTCTCCCCACTGTTTGCCTCCTATGTACTTTTGACGGTTGCAACCACATGGATTTCTGCAGAAGCTGTGCACTTGACTTTTGGCCTGAACAGGGTTGAACAGTGAGACAGCACAGGGAGGAAAAAAGAGAAAGGTACTGCAGCAGAAAGAGTTCCAAGACATCTGTTAAGAAGTGCCTCAAGCCAGTACCTAGCATCGAAGAAGTGAGGAGAGAAAAGCAGAGCCTGGGCCAGGGCAACCCTTGCAAGCAGGGTCTGGAGAGAGTAAAGAAAAAAAACTGAGTGTTAATACCTGATAGTAGGTGTCCGCTATCCCTCTTCTAATCAGCTCACTCCATGGGCTTGTATCAGTATGTAAACCTCCACTTTGTCTCCAATAACAAGTTTCCTCATGCGGGGAGCGTAATGACAGGAGTGAATTTAAGTGTGAGCAAGTTGATAAGGGAGTAGGTTGTTGGGAGCGAGAATGTCGGGAGTGAACTGTTGGGAGCGAATTGATGTAGACCCCTTCCCTGTGACCACAGGCCCTTGTACAGCAGTAGAGGTACTGGGGTTCCACTGACAACTGCGATAGTGGCGCAATGAGGATGAGGGTTGCCCTTTCCATCTTCAATTTGAGTAGTACTCTCTGTATTAAGAGGAAACGGAGGGAAGGTGTACAGAAGCCTCCCTTTCTAAGAGAGGGACAACATGTCTCGCCAGAAAACTCCAGACCTTGGAGTGTGCAAGCGAAAATACATAACTTTTGCACTGTGTGGGGATGCAAAAAGGTCCAATTCTTGGCGATCCCACCTTGTGAATAGGTCTTCCACTACTAAGGTCAGCAGTTCCCATTCATGCACCCTGGACTGTGATCTGCTCAATTTGTCCGTAAAAATGTTCTGGATGCCTCGAAGATGCACAGCTTATAGTTCTAGGCCATTTTCCAGAGCCCAATATCATACTCTCATTGCTTCCTTGCATAGCAGACAGGAAGGAGTCCTCCATTGTTTGCTGATGTAATGCATCACAGTGACATTGTTCATCTGTATTAACAGAGGACCAGGAGTCAGATGCTCTTGAAATGCCTGGAGACTGTAGAAGATGGCTCTCATTTCCAGGACATTCATATGCAATCTTGCCTCCACCTGGGTCCAGGTACCTTGTGCCTGATGTGGCCCAGGTACGCTCTCGTTGCTCTAGTTCATCATGCAACTGGTGCCACTGGACTTTTAATGTCCACTGCGAAATCCGCATATGCAACCGGGCCAGTGGCATGGTGTCAGTGGCTGCTGCCATGAGTCCCAGAAGGCAGAGCAAAGTCCTGGTCGGGACACACTGACTGTTGACCACCATTTGTGCTTGAACCATGAGGCACTTGGCCCTGTCCAGAGGCAGAAGGCACATATCTGAGCTGTGTCTAAGACTGCCCCAATATACTGCAGTCTTTGATGGGGAGTCAGTGCTGACTTTGGCAGATTGAATGTCACCCCTAGATCGAACAGTTTCCAGGTTCAAATCAGGGTGTGCAGTAGTTGGTCCCTAGAGCCAGCCTTTAAGAGCCAAACATCCATGTAGGGAAAAACATACAGACCTTCCCAGCGGAGAGCTGCTACTACCACTGCAAAGCATTTCGTGAAGATCCTTGGCACAGAAATAAGTCTAAGGGCAATACTCTGAAGCGGTAATGCTCCCCTTCCAGCATAAATGTCAGATACTTTCCATGATTTCTGATTTTTATATGAAGGTAAGCATCCTTCATATCTACTGTAGGTAACATATTCAGTCCCGTTTGCAGCAGGGGAATCAAGAGTTTGCAGAAACACTATAGAGAACTTCTTGTACTCTATGCAGAAGTTGAGGTCTCTCCGGTCTAGGAAGTATCTGGAGTGGAAGCTTGTTTCTCTGCCTGAAAAGAACCGGTTCTATGGCACGTTTTTGGAGTAAAGCCTGCACCTCCTCTTTCAACAGGGACATGTGTCCTAGGGTATAAGTTGAGACAGGTAGTGGATGATCTATAGGGGTATTTAGAAGTTCCACAGCATGACCTTTCGTAATAATGTCCTGAATCCTTTCATCTGTGGTGATCTCCTTCCACAGACTCAGATGAGGGGAAAGATTACCCTCTCAACCACCCCTGGGGGCAACGGTGGTTGGGGGGAATACTGTTGCGAGTCAGGTTGAACCAGAGGAGGCAACTCCACAGGCTACAACATCTTTAGATGTTTCTGAATGGACACCTGGAGGGAGGGAAGAGGGCTGCTAAAGCTCCAGCATCCTCACCTCTGCCTTGCTGTCTATAGACCTGTTGGCTCCCTCTGACAATGGGCTGATGAAACTGACCCTTGCCTCTACCTCTGCCTGGTGTGGGGTACCGGGATTGGACTGATCTCAAGGTCATCCTGGTTAACTGCAAAGCCTCTTCAGCATTGTATCCAAACAGTTTACTGCCTCTAGAAGGGGGCATTTAACACTGCTTGCTGGACATAATTTGTAAAACCTGCTACTCTAAGCCAAGAACAGCCCCTTAGGCAAATGCCTGATGCAGCTGCCCTGGCAAATGCATCTGAAACATCAAAGGCTGAGCGGATTAATGTTTACTCAATTCAGCCCCTGCAGTCAAGGTTTCAGATACCTCATTTTTGGCATTTCCCTTAGGTAAGGCCTGCGATGCAGTCTTGGCATTTCCCCACAGGATACTTTGTTATTTGAACATATGGGCCCGGTAGTTTGCAATACAAAGGCTCAATGAGGCAGATGCATGAGTGCATTTTCCCATGATATCCAACCTCCTGGATTCCTTGTCAGGGAGGGAGGGAGGGAGCTCATGTGTTTAGGTGCTCTGCATCAATCATGGGCAGCAGTTCATTTATCTGAAATGTGTTAACCGTGTAAGCCCACTGAAAGAAAGTCAATATTCACTTACAATTACATATCAATGGTACAGAGATACAGCAGGGGATAGACATGTAGAACAAATACAAATTTTAGTTAACTAAAGTGTGGAATTTTCAAGACACTATATTTGCATCAAGTAGACACAGTTATGATGTGGAACTTTGTGGACACCACCGAATTAGTTTCTGACTGACTGGCATAGTAAGGCACAGAAGAAAAAATTACTCACCTTAGTAATTATGTTTCTTCTAGTGGAGTCTTGCTGTATTCCGACAATTGCAGTTAGCCCCAGCCTTTAAAATGCCCCGGAAAACAAAGGGTTAACTTTTCTATGCATGACATAGAATGTTCATCTCGAGCTCGGTTGAAGCCTCTGCCTGTTATTCGAACTGCAACAGTCAGATCTTTACGAGCAAAACTCACTAGGTGTTCTGTGTGGAAACTGTAAAATTTTTAACTAGCCAACTGGCAGAAAAATAATGTTTTGGGTCCTCAAAGGAAGACTCAAGTCAGGAAACCCAAAAACAAAAACCAATCAAATGAAATAACATTACACCCAAAAAAAAAAGAGGGTGTAAGGGGGGGCACCTCTAGGGTGCCAACACTGCGACTGCCCACCCACATCCCAAAAATCTAGGTTCTGAGAGGGGAGGCAGGGGGAGGTCAGAATACAACAAGACTCCACTAGAAGAAACATAATTACTAAGGTGAGTAATTTTTTCTTCAAAAAACATGAAGTCTTGCTGTATTCTGACAATTGCAGACTACCAACCAGTACCTCCATGGAGGAGGACAGAACCTACTTTGGAAATAGGCTCTAAAAAGTCCGCTGTGTCAAACCGAGAGCACTCACTCCTAGCCTGGATATCAAGAGAGTAATGCTTGGTAAAGTATGAACTGTTTTCAGGGGCTGCTTGACAAATTTCTAAAGAGGATATCCCTGGCAGCAGCCAGGAAGCAGCTGTACCTCTTGTGGAATGAGCCCTCAGGCCTGAGGTGTGAGTTTTACCAGTTTTTCATAGCAGAATTGTATACAAGAAACAATCCACCTGGCAACAGATCTCTTGGTGGCAGGTTTGCCCTTCCCAACTTCTCCATAAGTGAAGAACAACGGGAGGGACTCAAACCTGTGACCCTTGGTACGCTCTATGTAGTAGCTAAGGGCTCTCTTAACATCCAAACTGTGTAGCCTCCTCTCTCCCGAGGAAGAATGGTCAGTGAAGAAAACAGGGAAAGATATAGACTGATTGAGGCGGAAATCTGAAACCACTTTAGGCAAGAACTTTCTGTTAGTTCTAAGGACCACTTTATCTCTGTGAAAAAGAGATAAAATCAGATTCCACTGACAGGGCTTGCAATTCACTGATACGTCTAGCAGAAATAATGGCTATCAAAAACACAGTTTTCCAATTCAAATACTTAAGCTCTGCTGAGTACAAAGCCTCAAAAGGAGGTTGCATAAGCTGAGCAATGCAAACGTAAGATCCCAAGCAGGAGCAGAACCCCTAAAGGGGTGATTGGTGTGAAGCAATCCCTTGAAAAACTTACAGAATACAGGATGGGATGACAGAGAGGAAGACTTGCCTACCGACAGGAAAGCAGAAACAGCTGACAAGTGTACCTTGAGAGTAGCTGGTCTGAGACCTAGGCCATTGAGATGGACAATATATTCCAGAACCGTAGGCAATTCAGCAGAGTCGAGAGAAATAATATTCTTAGAACACCAAATGCTGAATCTTTTCCATTTGGAGTTGTAAAGTCTTTCTGGTGGAAGGCTTCTGAGAAGCTTTAAGGATATCCAGAACCCCTTGAGAAAGATGCAAATCTGCAAACTCTAACTCTTCAAGAGCCAAGCCTTGAGATTGAGAGACTGAAGATTGGGGGTACCAAATCCTCCCGAGAGGATGTCAACAGGTTGTAATTCCTGGGAAGAGAGACAGGGGAAGATGGACTGCTAGAGACTGCAACAAGGGATACCATGGCTGCCTGGCCCAGTCTGTAGCAATCAAAATCACTTTGCATGGTTGTGACCTTATCTTGACTAGCAGGAGAGGGAAGGGGGGGAAAGCATACAGAAATGTCCCTTCCCAGTCCAGAATCAGAGCATCCAGGGGGACTGAGCCCAAGACTGGGGGTCTGCAACAAAAGAGAGGAAGTTGGTGATTGCCTTGGACTGCAAAAAAGATCTATCTCTGGAGTGCCCCATCTTGAGAAAATCACCTTCAACACCAGAGGATCTAGGGCCCATTCGTGAGGGCCCTGGGAAATTCTGCTCAGTGCATCTGCCAGAACATTGTCCTTTCCTGGAAGGTGAACTGCTACCAGAGAGGTCTGCAGGGAATAAGCCTGGGACCACAACTTCAATGCTTATGTGCACAAGGCAATAGACCGAGTGCTTCCTTGCTTGCTGATGTACCACATGGTGGTGGTGGTGTCTGTTCTGACCTGAACCACCTTGTTCTGTACTGATTTGGAAAAAGCTTGCAGTGCCAGAAACATTGCCCTGAATTCCAAGAGATTGATGTGCTGAAGAGATTCCTGAGGCGACCACAGTGCCTGGGTGGTAAGGTCCCCAAATGAGCTCCCCAGCCCGGCAGGGAAGCATCTGTGGCGAGGACCACTGAATGAGACTGAGTGACAAATGGAACCCCTTGCCTCAAATTGTCCTGATCCTGCCACCATTGCAGGGCTTGGATCAGAGTTCGAGTCACTGGAATTAGTTTGGTAAGGGAATCCTTTCTTTGGGAACAAAAAGCTCTTTAGTGGAACTGAATGTTCCTCATTTGGAATCTTGCACCTTGGACCACTGCTGTAGAAGCTGCCATGTGGCCCAATGGCTGAAGAAAGTGCCTTGCTGGTCGAGACACCTGAAGGCTGAATGAAGAGGCCAGCTCCATGAGAGCCCTTGCCATGTCCAGGGAAAGGAAGGCTCTTGCTTTTACCGTATCCAGCTCTGCCCCTATGAAGGTAAGGAGCTGCACTGGTTCAAGAACTGACTTTGGTATAGATTGAGAAGAAATCCTAAAGAAGTAAGCACTTGCTGGGTCACTTGCAGGTGTGACTTGACTTGGTCTGGGGACTGGCCCACTATGAGCCAGTCATCCAAATATGGAAAATGGAAATCTTTTGTCTTCTTAGGAAGGCAACAACTACTGCCAGGCACTTTGTGAAGACCCTCGGGGCTGATGTTAGGCCAAAGGGCATTGCTCTGAACTGATAGTGGCCTGAGGGCAACTCGAACCTGAGGTACCTTCTGCGGGAGCACCTGATGGGAATGTGAAAGTAGGCATCTTTGAGGTCCAGGGAGGCTAGCCAGTCCCCTGGCCTTAGAGAGGGAAGGATAATTCCCAGAGTTACCATCTTAAACTTTGGCTTTAAAAGATGTGTGTTCAGGTATCTTAGGTCCAGGATGGGTCGCCACTCTCCTGTCTCCAGCCCGGCAGGGAAGCATCTGTGGCGAGGACCACTGAATGAGACTGAGTGGCAAATGAAACCCCTTGCCTCAAATTGTCCTGATCCTGCCACCACTGCAGGGCTTGGATGAGAGTTCGAGTCACTGGAATTAGTTTGGTAAGGGAATCCTTTCTTTGGGACCAAAAAGCTCTTTAGTGGAACTGAATGTCCCTCATTTGGAATCTTGCACCTTGGACCACTGCTGTAGAAGCTGCCATGTAGCCCAATAGCTGAAGGAAGTGCCTTGCTGGTCGAGACACCTGAAGGCTGAATGAAGAGGCTAGCTCCATGAGAGCCCTTGCCATGTCCAGGGAACAGAAGGCTCTTGCTTTTACCATATTCAGCTCTGCCCCTATGAAGGTGAGGAGCTGCACTGGTTCGAGAACTGACTTTGGTATAGATTGAGAAGAAATCCTAAAGTAGTAAGCACTTGCTGGGTCACTTGCAGATGTGACTTGACTTGATCTGGGGACTGGCCCACTATGAGCCAGTCGTCCAAATATGGAAAAATGGAAATCTTTTGTCTTCTTAGGAAGGCAACAACTACTACCAGGCACTTTGTGAAGACCCTTGGGGCTGATGTTAGGTCAAAGGGCATTGCACTGAACTGATAGTGGCCTGAGGGCAACTTGAACCTGTGGGAGCACCTGATGGGAATGTGAAAGTAGGCATCTTTGAGGTCCAGGGAGGCTAGCCAGTCCCCTGGCCTTAGAGAGGGAAGGATAATTCCCAGAGTTACCATCTTGAACTTTGGCTTTAAAAGATGTTTGTTCAGGTATCTTAGGTCCAGGATGGGTCGCCACTCTCCTGTCTTTTTGGGGGTTAGGAAGTACCTGGAGTACAATCCTTTGCCCTGTGTGAGGGTAGGCACTCTCTATAGCTCAGAGAGCCAGAAGAGAAGAAACCTCCTCTAGGGCAAGGGTTTCTGAGAGATTTGCAGGTAGAAAAGATCTGGCTCATCTTGGGAAACTTTTTGAAGCTGAGAACCAGACTCTGGCTTACTACTTCCAGGACCCACTTGTCTGATGTAAGAGACATCCAGTCCTGGACAAAGTAAGCCAGCCTGCCCCCTACTGGGATAGAAGAATCGACCCGGGCAGACCCATCAGGGTGTCTGCTTGGCAGGGGCTTTAGGCGGAGGGGTGGATGCAGGCCTGCTCATCCCCCTTCTGCCTCTCCCTCTGAAGAACCCCCTCTGTGAAAAGGAAGAAGAGGCCTGTGCTTGGTAAAAAGGCCTTTGGAAAGACCTGACCCTGCCCCTGGACTGCTGATTTTGAGGAGTTGCTTGCCCTTCCTTGGCCTGAGCACCCCTGTAAGTGGCCCTGTATTCTTCCATTTTCTTCATCTAAATCTCTGTCTGCTCCCCAAACAGAGAATTACCGACTACAGGAAAATTCATGGCCTTAGCATGGGTATCCTGCGAGAGGCTAGTACATCTGAGCCAAGCCATTCTCTCAAGAGCCACAGATGTAGCCATGACTCTTGACACATCATTGGAGTCTACAGCAGCATGAAACTGAACTTTTGATGCCTCAGTCCCATCTGCAGCCACCTCCTCCAGCTCCTTGGCAAGCTGGGAGGAAGCCTATTTAGCCAGTGCCAGTACAGTGTTCCACCTGGACTTCTGGTACCTAGGTATAGGCCATATAATTAGCCTGCCTGAGTCCCAAGGATGATGCCATGCACTGCTTCTTTGCCATGGCATCAATCTTCCTGGAGTCCTTGTCTGTGGGGTGTAATGCCAAGGGAATGCTTGCCTTATCAGAGGCAGCAGCCTGTACAACCCCAACATTGCTGATAAAGGAACTCCGTATCTGAACCTGAAAGAGTATACCTCTTATCCATACTTCTGTCCACAGGAGGTATGGAATTGGGAGACTTAAGAATTTTTTGTCCATTTCCCAAAAGATTTGTGGAGGGGAATAGACTGTCTCATGGACTCTGGAATGTCCATCATCTCTACATAGTCAGGCTCTTCTTGATCTTCCACTGCCTCCTCCACAGAAAGCTGAAGGGTATCAGCTACCTTTCTGTAAAACATGAAGTGTGAAGGGGACTCAGAAAGCCAAGGAGGAGAAACACCTGAAGGTCTGTCTGGGGAGATGTCCGGGTCAATAGGCACATCCAGAATTTCACCATAATCATCTTCCAACTCTCCTTCCTCCTCAAGCTCTGGTTCATAAAATTCTTCCAGGGTATAATCCAGAACCGGGGTAACCGACCGAACCGAGCCCCTGCCAAAAGGTGCCAGATCAGTCAAAACCGATCAAAGCGATTCCACAATACGAATCACTTTGGCTATTTCATCGGTGGTCAGAGTATGAGATTCTGGATCCGAACCGGTCGATTTGTCTTTTCTTTTTCTTTTTGTTGGAACCAATTCCTCGGAATCGGCTCTCCTTTTGCCCAAAGAAGTATCGCCCTGGTCAGAGGGCACTCCTTCTGGTTCGGTCGGAATCGAACCAGGCTAGCCATCCAGGTCAGCGGACTTCTCGGCCTCCTTTTCCCTCAGTCTACCTAATCACTTTTCGAGGGTAGATTTGGGAAAATTTTTGCAAAGTTGGCAGTCTGAATCGAGGTGGTCAAACCCCAGACAATAAACACAGGTGATGTGGGGATCGGCGTTAGCAAAGACCTCCCCAAAGAAAAAATTACTCACCTTAGTAATGTTGTTTCTTCTAATGGAGTCTTCTATATTATGACAATTGCAGTTTGTCCCACCATTAGAACTGCTCCGAGGTGAAAGAGTTAACTTCCATGCCAGGCATGGAACTTAGAGCACGAGTTCGGTAGAAAAGCTCTGTCTGGAATATTTCAAACTGAAACTGTCAGATCTTTACAAGCAAAACTCACTAAGGTTCTGTGTGGAAGCTGTAACCTACACTCAGCCAACTGGCTACTTAAATATTAACACATTTTCCTGGACCCAACACCAAGACTCAAGTCAGGGGACCAGAAAATAAGATAAGATAAAATAAAACACAACACCCAAACACCCCAAAACAGAAGGGGTGGAAAACATAAAATGGGCATCAACAAGTGCCAACACTGGACTGCCCACCCCATACCCAAAGTAGAAGTTCTGAGAGGGGCAGGCTGGGGGGGAGGTCATAATATAGCAAGACTCATTAGAAGAAACAACATTACTAAGGTGAGTAATTTTTCTTCAAACAACATGAAGTCTTGCTATATTATGACAATTGCAAACTACACAGCAGTACCTCCATGGAGGAGGACAGAACCTACTTAGGAATAGGCTCTGAAGCACGGGTTGTAACACCGAGCATCCCTCCTGGCCTGGATATCCAGGAGTAATGCTTGGTGAAAGTGTGTACTGTTTTCCAAGTAGCTGCTTGACATATCTCTAAGATAGGATGTCTCTGGCAGCAGCTAGAGACGCAGCTGTACCTCTGGTAGAGTGAGCCCTCAGGCCTAAAGGGGGAACCTTACCCAGTTTTTGACAGCAAAATTGGATACAAGAGACAATCCACCTGGCAATGGATCTCTTACTGGCAGGTTTCCCTTTCCCAACCTCACCATAAGAGAGAAATAGTTGGAAGGAGTCAAACCTGTGACCCTTGGTACGCTCTATGTAGTAACTTAGGGCCCTCTTAACATCTAAACTGTGCAACCTCCTCTCACCAGAGAAAGAATGGTCAGTGAAGAACACTGGAAGAGAAATAGATTGATTAAGGTGGAAATCTGAAACCACCTTAGGCAAAAACTTCCTGTTAGTCCTGAGGACTACCTTATCCCTGTGAAAGGAAATAAAGTCAGTCTCCACTGACAAAGCTTGTAACTCACTTATGCGCCTGGCAGAAGTGATGGCTACTAGAAACACAGTTTTCCAAGTCAAGTACTTAAGCTCTGCCGAAGACAGAGGTTCAAAGGGGTTGCATCAGCTGAGCAATGCAAACATTAAGATCTCAGGCAGGGCAGGGTCCCTGAATGGTGGATTAATATGAAGCAATCCTTGAAAACTTGGAAAATACAGGGTGAGCAGAAAGAGAGGGCTTCCTGCTGAAATAAAAGCAGAGACAGCTGCCAAATGCACTTTCAGGGTAGCTGGTCTTAGTCCCAAAGAATTAAGATAGACCATATAGTCCAAAACAGTGGGCAAATCAGCAGATTCCGGGGAAATATGCTTCCCAGAACACCAAATGGAAAACCTTTTCCATTTAGAGTTATAAGTAGCCCTAGTGGAAGGCTTCCTAGAAGCTTTCAAGATTCCGAGAACACCTTGAGAAAGGTGTAGGTCAGCAAACTCTAACTCCTCAAGAGCCAGGCCTTGAGGTTGAGGGATTTGAGATTTGGATACCAAACTCTCCCCTAGGCACAGGTTAACAGATTGTGGTTCCTGGGGAGACACAGGGGAAGATGGACTGTTAAGGACAGAAGGAGTGGGTACCAGGGCTGCCTGGCCCACTCTGGAGCAATCAGAATTATCTTGCAGGGCTGAGATCTGATTTTGACTAGCACCTTGAACATGAGAGGGAAGGGGGGAAAGGCATAGAGAAACTTCCCTTCCCAATCGAGAAGAAAGGCATCCAGGGGGACTGAGCCCAACACTGGGGGCCTGCAACAAAACAGTGGAAGTTGATGATTGTCTGGGGCTGCAAAAAGATCTATCTGAGGGGTGCCCCATCTGGAAAAACTATCCCAGTACTCGGGGATCCAGTGACCATTCATGATGGCCCTGGGAAATCCTGCTGAGAGCATCTGCCAGGACATTGTCCTTGCCTGGGAGGTGAACTGCTATAAGGGAAGTGTTCAGGGAATAAGCCAGAGACCACAACTTCATTGCCTCGGTGCACAAGGCCGGAGACCGAGTGCCCCCTTGTTTGTTGATGTACCACATTGTAGTGGTGTTGTCTGTTCTGACCTGTACCACTTTGTTCTGAACAGATGCAGAAAAAACCTGAAGTGCTAGAAAAACAGCTCTGAGTTCCAACAGATTGATGTGGAGCAGAGATTCCTGAGGGGACCACAATCCCTGGGTGGAGAGGTCGCCCATGTGAGCTCCCCATCCCAAAAGGGACGCATCTGTAGTAAGGGTCAAGGAGTGAGATAGAGGGATGAAGGGAACCCCTCGTCTCACATTGCTCTGATCCTGCCACCACTGAAGGGCCTGGATCAGGGTTCGAGTCACTGGGATCAACTTGAATAGGGGATCTCTTCTTTGAGACCAAAAGGCTCTCAAAGGAACTGAATGTCCCTCATCTGAAATCTTGCTCCTTGCACTACAGCTGTGGAAGCAGCCATGTGTCCTAGGAGCTGTAGGAAATGCCTTGCTGGTCGAGAGACCTGCAGAGTGAAGGAGGAGGCCAGAGCCACCAGGGTCCTTACCCTTTCTAGGGGAAGGAAGGCTCTGGCCTGCTTTGTGTCCAATTTTGCACCTAAAAAGGTAAGTACCTGGACAGGTTCCAGAACTGACTTTGGAAGATTGAGAAGAAAGCCCAGACAGGTAAGCAGCTGCTGGGTAACTTGCAGGTGTGATTTGACCTGGTCTGGAGACTGACCCACAATGAGCCAGTCGTCTAGGTAGGGAAAGATGGCAATCTTTTGCCTTCTTAAATGAGCAACTGCTACTGCCAGGCATTTTGTGAATACCACTGGGGCAGAGGTAAGGCCGAAGGGCATTGCTCTGAACTGGTAATGGCCTGAGGGCAGTTCGAATCTGAGGTACTTTCGGTTGGAGCTTCTGATAAGAACATGGAAGTAGGCATCCTTGAGGTCCAGGGAAGCTAGCCAGTGTCCTGGCCTTAGGGAGGGTAAAATCATTCCCAGAGTCACCATTTTGAATTTTGGTTTTAAAAGGTGGTTGTTCAGATATCTCAGGTCCAGGATGAGCCGCCATTCTCCTGTCTTTTTTGGGGTAAGGAAGTACCTGGAGTACAGACCCTTGCCCTGATGTAGGGGAGAAACCCTTTCTACAGCTCTGAGAGCCAGGAGGGTGGAGACTTCTGTTTCCAAAGCAAAAGTCTCTAGAGGATTTGCAGGTGGAAAAGATCTGATTCTCATCTTTGCAAATTTTTTGAAGCTGAGAACTCAGACCCTGGCTTACTACTTCCAGGACCCACTTGTCTGATGTTAAAGACTCCAGTCCTGAGACCGAGTAAGCCAGCCTGCCCCTACAGGTAATGGAGAAACCGCCTGGGCATCCCATCAGGGTGCCTGTTTGGCAGGGCTTTAGGCTGAGGGGTGGGAGCAGGCCTGCTTGCACCTCGCCTGCCTCCCTCTGAAAACCCCTCTGAGCATGTCAAGAGAAGCCTGGTTTGCAACAGGCCTGTGAAAAGGCCTGCCTCACCCCTGGGGGTGCCTCTGAGGAGTGGCTTGCCTCCTTGGCTTGTGCACTCCTATAAGTGGTTCTATATTCATCCATTTTCTTCATATAATTCTCTGTCTGCTCCCCAAACAGACACTCTCCCACCACAGGAAAATCCATAGCCTTAGCCTGGGTATCCTGTGACAAACTAGTACACCTGAGCCAAGCCAATCTACTAAAAGCCACAGATGTAGCCATGACTCTAGAGGATAACTCATTAGAATCCACTGCAGCATGGAATTGCACCTTAGATGCCTCAATACCATCAGCAGCCACCTGCTCCAGCTCCTTGGCAAGCTGGCCAGGGGCCTGTTTGGCTAAAGTCATGACAGTATCCCATCTAGATTTCTGGTATCTTGCAACATAAGCCATATAATTTGCTTGTCTGAGTCCCAAGGACGCTGCCATATATTGTTTTTTAGCTATGGCATCAATCTTCCTGGAGTCCTTGTCAGGAGGATGTGAAGCCAGGGGAATATTAGCCTTATCACAGGCTGCAGCCTGAACTACCCCAACATGGCTGCATTGCTGTGAAAGAAATTCTGTATCAGGACCTGACAAAGTGTACCTCCTGTCCATCTTTTTGTCCACAAGAGGCACAGAATTAGGAGCTTTTAAAATTTTATTGTTTGTTTCCTAAATGATTTATGTAAAGGAATAGACAATCTCCTGGACTCTGGGATATCCATCATCTCTACAAAGTCAGGCTCCTCTTGCTCATCCACAGCTTCCTCCAATGGAAGCTGGAGGGTTTCAGCAACTTTTTTATAAAACAGAAAATGAGAAGGGGACTCAGAAAGCCTAGGGGGAGATTCTCCTAAAGGTCTGTCTGGGGAGATGTCCAGTTCAATGGGCACATCCAGACTTTCAAAGTCATTCACACTGTTCATAATCATCCTCCCCTCCTCTGGTTCATAAAACTCCTCTATATCATATTCTTGAACCGTGGAACCGCCCGAACCGACCTTTTGCCAGATAGTGGCGGTTCGGACGGAACCGGAGAAAGTGACTGGACAATTTGGATTGCTTTGGCTATCTATGCAGCAGTTGGAGAAGGAATTTTTGACTCCACACCTGCTGATTTTCTAGTTCTCTTTGCTGGAACTGGCTCCTCTGAGTCAGCTTTACGTTTGCCCGAGGAAGTCTCGCCCTGGTCAGAGGGCACCGTACCAGGCTGGCCATCCGGGTCAGCGGACTTTTTGGCCTCTCGTTCCCTGAGCCTACCAACTCTCTTATCTAGGGTAGCTGCAGGGAAATTCTTGCAAATCTGGCAGTCTGCATTGAGGTGGTCAAACCCCGACAATAAACACATGTGGTGTGTGGGTCAGCCTTGGCAAAGGCTTCCCCACAGACACTACAGTGCTGAAACCCAGTGGGCCCAGTTTTTCATTTGGGTTTCTCAGACATAATGCCAGCCTAACTAAAAACTTGCCCTTTTTCCGGCAGTGCCAGGCAAGACACCCTTATCGGTTCCCAACCGGTCACGGGTCGCTGAAAAACAGTAATGAAACTGCTTGTTTTTAGAACCGATAAGAACCGGAACACACTCTAAAAGCTTTTAAATGCTTCAGAATAAAGTTTTAAAATAATCTGATCGGTTCAAACCGAACCGATAAACATTTACAAGTTCCACACAGAAATAAACCTGTCTATTACTTACAATACCACAGACAGAGCTTGAACCGATCGGTTTCGGTTAAAATAATAATAATGCGGCTGAATTTAACCGAGAAAACTCTTTTAAACCGAAATGAACCGAGCAGTAGGAGGAATCTCAGCGACTGTTCAGTGAGGCGGAGTAAAGAATCTGACAGTTTCAGTTTGAAATATTCCAGACAGAGCTTTTCTAACCGAGCTCGTGCTCTAAGTTCCATGCCTGGCATGGAAGTTAACTCTTTCACCTCCGGAGCAGTTCTAATGGTGGGACAAACTGCAATTGTCATAATATAGCAAGACTTCATGTTGTCTGAACACACTGCAGTGTTGAAACCCAGTGGGCCTGTTTTTTTTCTTGGGTTTCTCAGACACGGCCAACCTAACCAAACTTGCCCTTTTTTCCGCAACCGCCAGGCAAGACTCCCCTATCGGTTCCTGACCATGTCACGGGTCTTGGAAAAAAACGTACTAAAACTCATTTTGTTTTTTTAGAACAGATACAGACAGGTAACCGCACACTAAAGTAAAGTACAAATTTTACCTTAAAATGATCGGTTCAGCTGAACCGATCCACACTTTTACAAGTTCCATACAGAAAACAGAACAAAACCCATCTAGTACTCACAGTACCACAGACAGAGACTTGAACCGACTATGAGGAAACAACAATTTCGGTAGAAAAACTGACCGAAAACCGACACTTCAACCAACTTTGAACCGAGCAGCAGGAGAAATCTCCGGAGCGACTGTTCAGTGAGGCGGAGTAAAGGATCAGACGGTTGCAGCTCGAATAACAACAGGCACAGGCTTCAACCGAGCTCAAGATGAACATTCTATGCCATGCACAGAAAAGTTAACCCTTTGTTCTCCGGGGCAGTTTAAAGCCTGTGGCTAACTGCAATGGTCAGAATACAGCAAGACTTCATGTTGTCTGAAAATAAGCTACTCACCTGTAATTGTAGTTCTAGGAGTGAAGCCCAACTCTCACTGCAGGTGGCACATCTGCCAGCAATACCAATGGATCATGCTGGTGCAGGATATCATGCACCCCCACAGCTGCAGGAAATCCCGAGCAGGACGCAAGAAGAGCCCAACCTGAAATGAACCGGCCATTTAAGTAAGGTCCAGTACCTTCAGTAGCAGACAAGTAGTGGAATTGCAGTATAATGTGGGGAGTGGTGCAATGCAGTGGCTGTGGGGTAGCCATATTCAGGCAGACCTTCTGGACACTGAGGTGCTGCCCTATCTGCATGCATCTCTCTGGACTGCGGGATGAGGTAGTCAGACTCAGAGCAGAAGTAAACTGGGTCAGGAGTACCATCACCCCTATCCAGGGACCACCCAGTCCAATGCCACTGCCTCAAAGGATGCCGAGAACGAGGAGCACTTGGATGACAGTGGGCTCAGGGAGGGTTAGAGCAGTTAGGCAGAGGCACATCCCAGATCCTATTCCACTCAAGAACTCATATGCCACACTGGCAAATGAGGACAACCAATAGAGGTACCCAGAGAAGTGGAAGGAAAGGATGTGGAGGTTAGCCAAGGAGGTGACCTCAGCGGGGAAAGCAGTGGACCCCAGAGGAGGAGGAAGCGAATCCTGGTGGGGGACTCCATCATAAGAGGGATCCAGCTAGGAACACAGGAGGGGGAGGACAGGGAGGTGAGGTGCTCACAGGTGCCACGGCATGGAGGGATGGAAGGAAGATCCTGGGGATCACTGGGAAGGCAAGATGGAGGGTGAGCTGGATGTCATTATCCACCTAGGTACTAATGACTGGCAAATGGGGAGCCAAAGGAAGTTCAGGAAGAGTTTAGGAAACTGGGAGGGGTCTCAAGCAAGTAGCTACTTCTGTCACTTTCTCGAAGTACTACCTCAAGTAGAGGCAAGGAGAGCATAGAGTGCATGCACCAGGAACTTTAACTCATGGTTGAAGAATTGGTGCTGTGAGGAAGGGTTTGGATTCATTGGTGACTGGGGACCCACCTGGAGGATGGAGGTTTGTCTGCTTCGACGGCCTGCATCCATCCTGGAGGGGAATCCAAGCACTCAATGATAAGTTTAAATGCTACATTGACAAGCATTTAAACTAGCAAAGGGGGGTGACAGGCCAGCAAGGAGGGTACCTACTTGCTCACCCCCCACAGCTAGCAGTGGAACCAGTGAACCAGAAGAGTGGCTATCTCTGCAAAGCAGTGTGCAAAAGATGGAGATTAGTGCCCAAGAGGTGGATAAGCAGAAAAGGGGCAAAATTCAGCAGAAGGGCAGACAGCAAGGAGAACCAGGGATAAATGACAACCAAGGAAGGGGCTGGAGAGAACAGTGAAACAGTTTAGGAGGTCAAATCATGGAAAGCCATGTGTAAAATGCCAGGAGCCTTAGCAACAAGATGGAAGATCTGGAGGCTGTCATGGTACAGTCAGACCTGGACATTGTGGCCATCACTGAAACCTGGTGTAATGATAACCACGACTGGGAGATGACCATACCTGGCTACAACATATTCAGAAGAGACAGAGCAGGCAGGAAGGGAGGAGGAGTGGCACTGTATGTGAAAAATGACATAAGGGCCACAGAGATCCAGGAGGAACAAAATGGGGAAGAGATACTGTGGGTTATGCTGGAAAGGAAAATGGGGACAGCCATCCGCACAGGTGTGGTCTATAGACCACCAGCCCAGGAGGAAGAAACAGATAGGGAGCTGATGCTAGCCATCCAAAGGATGGCAGACAAGGGTGAGGTAGTACTGGTTGGAGACTTCAATATTCCCAACGTGGACTGGAGCATCCCAGCAGCAGCATCAACTAGGAGCAAATTTATCCTGGACTCCCTTCAGGGTGCCTTCCTCAAGCAACTGGTCATGGAACCAACTCGGCAGAAGGCAATACTGGACCTTGTGCTCACAAACAGGGACAGTGTGATGGGGGTAACAGTGGGGGAGTACCTGGGAAACAGTGACCACCAGTCATTGTGGTTTGAAATCACAGAAATAGCAGAACCAAATAACACAAAAACACGTATCCTGGATTTTAGGGGGCAGACTTTGGGAAAATGGGAGATACTTGAAAGAGGCATTAAGGAAATGGGACAGAATCAGGGGTTGAGGAACAGTGGGCAGTATTTAAATGGGGATTACAAGAACAACAGAATTATGCATTAAGCAGGTTAGCAAGAGGAAAAGGAAGAGAGACCATTATGGTTTTCCAAAGAGGTAGCAAAGAAAGTGAAAGCCAAAAAGATTGCATTCAGGCAATACAAAAAGACACAGGCAGAAGGGATAGGGAGAAGTACCAGGAGAAGCAAAGGGAGGCAGGGAGGTCAGTAAGGGAAGCCAAAGCTCAGACAGAAGAACACATTGCAAAATCAGTGGGTAGAGGGGACAAAACCTTTTACAGGTACATAAGTGAAAAAAGAAAGACAAAGGGAGGGATAGTGAGACTGAAGGGGGAAGATGGGGGCCACGTGGAGGATGACAACAGTAAAGCCGACATATTGAACAGGTATTTCTGCCTCAGTCTTTACTGAGGAAGAGGAGGGGGTAATTGGTCGAAGGGAGTACAAGGGGTGAGAATGGTGCAGAATGGACACAAGTCCCTACACGAGAAAGGGTCCTGAAGGAACTGGAAGTAATAAGAGTTGATAAAGCAATGGGACCAGATGGGTGCACCCCAGGTCCTTAAAGAACTAAGAGAGGTGGTGGCTGAACCTCTGGCTATCCTGTTTCCGATCACTGGAAACAGGAGGTACCCAAGACTGGAGGACAGCAGATGTAGTCCCCTTATACAAAAGTGGGAACAAAGAGGAAGCAGGAACTACAGACCAGTGAGCCTCACCTCGGTAGTGGGGAAGATCATGGAAGCACTACTGAAGGAGAGATTGGTGGAACATCTGGTTGTCAATGGACTACAAGACCCAAGGCAGCATGGTTTCACCAGGGGAGTCATGTCAGACCAACCTCGTTGAATTTTTGACTGGGTGACTAGGGAGGTGGATCAGGGAGGGCAGTGGACATGGCCTATCTGGACTTCAGCAAGGCCTTTGACACTGTGCCACATAGAAGACTATTACACAAACTGAGGAATATGGTGTGGGCAGGACAGTAGTGTGGTGGGTAGGTAACTGGCTGGGTGGCAGGACACAGAGGGTGGTGGTAAATGGCTGTCACTCCACAGAGGAAAAGTGACCAGTGGGGTACCACAGGGATCAGTGCTGGGACCGGTCCTATTCAACATCTTCATCAGTGACATTACGCAGGACCTAGAAGGCAGAATTTCACTGTTCAGCTGATGACACAAAGCTCTGTAACAGAGTAGACACACCAGAGGGTGTAGACAGAATGAGAAGGGACCTGCAGAAACTTGAAGAATGGTCAGGGTTTGGCAGTTGAAATTCAATGCAAAGAGGTGCAGATAATGCATATGGGCACAAAAACCCTGGCACAATATATCAGTTGGGGGTGAGGATATAGCGTGCACCAAGCAGGAAAGGATCTTGGGGTTGTCATCTCTGATGACCTCAAGGTAGGAAACAGTGTGACAAGGCAGCAGGTAAAGCAAATAGGATGCTGGGATGTATAGGCAGGGCATCACCAGCAGGAAAAGGGAGGTCATAATTCCAGCTGCCACAAGACACTAGTGAGGCCCCACCTAGAGTACAGTGTACAGTTCTGGAGACCATACCTACGTAAGGACATAGACAGGTAGAAAAGGTTCAGAGGAGGGCAACAAAGAGGGTGATGGATTGCATCACAAGTCCTATGAAGACAGGTTGAAGGAACTGAACATGTACTCCTGGAGGAGAGAGGAGAGAGAGGGATAGAGACATACAGGTATCTTACAGAGAGGAACAGGGTGCAGGAAAACACTATTTTAAGCGAAAAAGATGTTCCAGGACTAGAGGGCATGGGATGAAGTTGGAGGGAGGGCGATTCAGAGGAAACATGAGAAAGAATTTCTTCACAGAACGGGTGGTGGACAAGTGGAACACCCTGCCAGAGGAAGTGGTGGGGGCTGAAACAATCACGGGATTTAAGAATGCATGGGATAGACATAAAGGAATTCTGGAGGTCAGGGGCAAGGGGCAACAGACTTCTAGGAAAACAAACTGAACTTACAAGCTCAAATGGGCAGACTGGGTGGGCCATAGGCCCTTATCTGCCAACACTGTCTATGTATCTATGTACCTGGTCTGCCAGGTGGCGGTCCTTGACCCACAGGGATCTAGTTCTGCCACTATGAACTTGATCACTTGTGAGGGGACCAGTTCAGACTTGTCATAGTCGACCAACAGGCCCAAGCCTCAGCAAGTTTGAAGAGCCAGATCCCTGAATCTTTTGACGGTCTCTCTGAGCAGCCCGGCTGTCAGCCAGATGTCCAAGCAGGGATACACCCTGGTGCCCTTGTGCCGCAGCAAGGATGCCACCACTGACATGAACTTGGTGAAGACCCTAAGTGCAGATGAGAGACCATAGGGCATGACCAGGAAAAGTAATCCTTCTGTCTGAAACTGGAGGTACTGGCAGTGGGACAGATGGACTAGCATGTGGAAGAATATATCCTGGAGGTCCAGGGAGCAAAATCACATGCTCTGCTTCAGAGACAGAATGATCTGATTCTGAGCGGCCATCTGAAACCTGCACTTCTGCAAGAACTAATTCAGAACATGTGGATTCAGTACAGGGCGCCAGCCCCCACCCCACCCCCACCCCCACAATCCATTTCGAACCAGGAAGTTCCTAGACATGTAACCCTGACTGGCCAGGGTGTCCGAGACATGGCTTATGGTTCCACTGTGAGGAACTAAGTTATGTCCTCCTGAAGGGTGGACAGCATGTCCTGTGACAACATGGATTCCAAAGGAGAGTGGTGTCGGTAAGGCAGAAGAGCCACGAAGTCCAGAGGAGGCCCTCTGTTTACCACTTCTAACACTCATTTGTCCATTGTGATAGTGGACTAATGTGGCAAGAACCGACTTAACCAATCCCCGAGGAGAGGCGCAGACAGGGACAGGACGGGTAGAGGAATGACACCCTCCAGCCCACTGCAGCTGAAGGGATGCGACCACACTTGCCCCCATCTCTCTTTTGGCCCTGGTCACCAAACTTGGGTTTTGAGCACCAGGTCTGATACTGCCCCTGCTGAGGTTGCTGCCAAGGAGGCTGTGGCTGAAAAGGCAGATACTGAAAACCATTTTCCTAGTCTTTTGCTTCTGGTCTTCCTGGGACAACGCCACTGAGTCTAGGGTGACAATGGACTTCTCTGTGTGACTGAGATGTCCCTCCACCACAGGACCAAGGAAGCCCGTGGCCAAGAAAGGGACATCAGCCAGCTTATGCTGGGTGTCCACCGTAAATGTTGGACATATGCAGCAAGGTCATGTGACACATGGAGACAGACTTCCATGGCACGGGCACAGGAGCCGCTCATGTCCAAGGCCATCTGGAGCTGGTGTTTAGCCAGCGATTGACCTTAGTTCCAGAGCAACTTCACCAGTAACTGCTGGTCAGCAGGGAGGTGAGGGAGAATTCCGTCAAGGACTCCAAACAGGGAGTGACCAAAGTTGACCACCATAACAGAGTAACTCGCCTAAGGGAGACCCAAAGATGCTACTGTGTTCACCTTTTTAGCAGTGTAGTCCATCTTTCTGGACTCCATGCCCAGTGGCTTGTCCACATCCTCTCTGTCCCCAAATTTGCAGAAGGCCGAGTCAAAGACCAACCCTTCGGCCAAAGGTTGGTCCGAGAATCCTGAAAGGGACCCAGAAGGGAGCACATACTTCCAGACCATATGAGTAGAGGGTGCCATTCAGCATGCTGGACATTGCCAAAGCTCCAGGGCCAGTGCCAAGATGGCCTCAGCCATGGGAAAGGCAACCCCAGGGGATTCGTCACAGTCCAAGATGTCAGTGAAAGGCTACTTGGCCTCTTTCTGGAGAAGCTACAGAGAGACATTCATGCTCTCCGATATGAGTTGGAGGACAGCCCTGAAAATGTTCGGTAGTCAACCTGTCGACCAAGCCCCGGTTGAGGATGTGAAGCCCAGGGGAGGCCACAGATAAACAATCGGAGTCAGCCGAGGACTCCTTGAAAATGGCCCTTGATCAATTCTTGCTGCAGACCACATGAGTTTCCTCTGCTTGGCTGATCACCAACAACCAGCCTGGCAAGCTGGTTGCCGACTGGGCCTCCCTGGTCAGAGTGCCCACCTTTGGCTGTGGTAGTGGCTACACCATTAGGAGGTGGAGAAGTAGTTGCAGGAAGCACCTACATTGCATGGACCGGTGAGGGCATCACTGTACACTGCCAAGTGACCGAAGCTTGAGGGGGTAGAGCCCTACAACGCACTACAACAGCCCGGTGTTGCCAAAGAAGCTCCTCGTAGCATCAGCGCATCTTCTGTCGATGTCCCTCCACATCCAAAGATGAGGAGGTTGACAAGCATCAACAGCAATGCCTCCTGGTTAAGCGGGATTGAGAACAGGGTCACCTCAATCAAGACCTTGACAGTCAACCAGACATTTGACATTGAGGAGAGTCTTCCAGCTGGTGATGGCTAACCAGGCTTCAAAGGCTTGACTACCAGTGGAGGCTGCTCCTGAGGTGACCCAGTTTGGGGACTGAGTCATGTTCTCCTGAATGAGGAATAGACATTGGGGTCTGGGAGACTGAATCCTTGATCTCATCTGACAGCCGATCAACAGGCTCGAGAAAAATCTCCAAGGCCTGCTCCACCAGAGTCCAGGTTCACAAACCCAAAGGGAGGTGGGGAAGGTACCAAGGAGCTCTCGACCTTCCCTTTGACCAAGGGGGTCAGGCTGTGGGAGGACCTCAGTCTCTCCTGATGCCAAAACCAGGGTCAGCAGCATTTGTGCTTTTTGCTGCAGTGTGCAGGGCTTTCCCTTGAGGTTTGGAGGGCCATATACATTTCCAGGAATCCCTCTGAGATTGACCCTCCAACACTGGCCCATGCTGAGAGCAGCACCAAGACCAAGGAGATACCTACCTCCTCAAAGATTGCAAGTTGTGATGCTAAACTGACACCTGCCAAGGCCTAGTTGCAGCACGCAGGCCAGGTTTTCGGACCCCACTTCGAAGGGCGGCCGTAGGTAAGCCAGTGCTTCCTTTCTTCCAGGGAATCAGAAAGCATCGAAAGGCAAAGGCCACACCTGGCTATGTCATGTTGCCTGCCCAGGCATAAAAGCACATCAGGTGAGTTGGTGAACGACATTTTCTGCAAGTACCACACACAGAATTTTAATCCCGCTTCTGTTGCTCCACTGTCAACAATGAGGGGAATCCAAGAACAGAGAGATAAGTTGAAATAAGCAGAAAAATTTGAAATACTTCAAAAAACAAGGTTCACCAATGGCCCAATATCCAGAGCAGGAGCTACTAGGGAGGTGAGGTGACCCGTTCTTCCAGTGGAAAGATAGATATGATATCACGGAGCGGAGCTGAGGGATATGCTGCCTGGGTGATGGAAGAAGCTTAGCTTAAAGATGTACACTGGAAAACTTATTGCAGTGGAACTGTCAGACTGGATAGTGAACTGTATCCACACCACTAGAACCAACACTGCAGTAGCTGCAAAGGAGGAGACCTGTTCCTTCTAGTGGAAAGGAAAATCTAACAAATGTGGCGAACCTGGAGGACAACACCATGGGTGGTTGAAGGAGTCCTGCTTGAAGATGTCAGCTACACCCAGTGACTACCACAGTGTACATAATGAACTGAACTGAATTTCAGTTGGTAGAAGAGGTAATACTACACAGTAGTGTACACATTCATTAAACACGGGCACTGGCAGTGAAACAAAGTGCAAGCTTAAAGAGTACAATACAATAAACAAGGAATGGGGAATGAACAAATAGTAATAGAGTTAAATGATACAATAATTTTAAAGGAGGGGAACAACTATACCAGTACAATAACCAGTGTAGAGAAGAACAGGATGGCAGGCATGGATTATTGACAATACAATAAGAACAGGTGCCATTTTTTTGCACATTTTTCTGAATAAATAGGAAAATGTACATTCATAATTGCATTCCTATGGGAGGAGGTGGGTACCAAGATTTATTCAGCTATACTTGTGTCCCTTACACCAAGCACCTCTGCGCCTGAAAGGTGAGTGGCCCTTTGAACAGAGCGTACCTTGAGTTTTTCCAGTTCTTCCTTTGTATTTATTTCCAAGGTTGGATACATGGATTTGTATTGATTCGCTAATACTTTAAATCTGTAACACATTAAATGATGCAGTTAAAATATGTTTATATTACCTATAAACACAGAAACGAACAGCCATATGAAACAAAAATGTGTTAGCCCTTTTCTTGCATACGTTGAGTATGTCCCATTTTACAATTACTGAGCCTTTACAGATTCCATTTTTACCAAACATAAAAAGATGTATCCAGAACACCTTATCAGATGTCTCCAAATGCTGGTGTATTTTCATGATTTCAGATACATTTGGTTTGCGCTACATTCACAGAATTTTACATACTTACATATATTGTTGCCAGCAGATTAGGCCTGACAGTCTATCTTGCCTTATGGACCAATATGCTGTATTAAATAAGCCCATAAAATATCAGGCATGGGGTAAATTGATCATGGACCAAGAATGATGCAAGCTGTTGCTCTCTTCAGGGCTACTCTTTTTCACTTCATCGAAGTATTATAATGCTCCTTTGAATTTCTATTGTACTGAAAGAGGCTGACACAATGGCCATGTCAACCTTTTCTGAGGGCATGCCAAGTATTAGAAATTCTTGACAAAATCTGTACCCTCAAAGATGTCTTGGTCCTGCAGAGTCTAGGCATGGAGCAGTCAGACGCCGGCAAACTCTGACTGAGATTCACAGACCGACTCTGAACTAAAGCAGCTGCCCTCCCAAATCACTTTACCCAAAAGCAAGTGAAAGCCACAGGCAAAGGCAGTAAGGGACAGCAAAGGTAAAGCTGTAAAAATTAACAGAGAACCTCAACACTTGCCACAATTCTTAAATTTCTTACTGGACTCTTCAATTTGAACAGAGTCTGTAATGGCCAAACTTAATGTTGCATTTTTGGATTTTATTTATTTTAACAGGAGAAAGCTTCACTGAACAATGCTCAATTACAAGGTCCTGGAGAGGACAAGCAGTACAAATCTTAATTGAATACTGATTTAAAATAGAGATTGCATTACCTACCTGCATGTCAATGTTTTCAGAAAATACCAAGGCAGTTGCAAGGCAATTCAATGACTGCAGTGATGAAACTGCTAAATATTAAAACTGATGCCATGTCTTCAAAGCTTGATGCAGTTACAAAACAAACTGAACCGGAAGTGGAGAAAGTCTAACACTGAGCATTCATTATTGGAGACACAGAATGTTATCTCCCTTACAGCAGTGAAAGACTCTCTTGTTACAGGATGGTGTTGAATTGTATTGTAAGACTGAGACTTGAGAACCACCCCAGGGATTGTAATGCTAGAATTCTAGGTTTACCACTATCACTTGACCAGGAAGGGGCTTACAAATACCACTAAAAAATCTGTTGAGGAGAAGTGCGATTTTCAAACCATTATAATTAAAGCATTTAGAATCCCCAGTCCTCAGTTCCTTCTTCCATCCTTCTTTGAATAATACAGGTTTGCTTACCCAGGATATAGTTCTGCTACCAGTACTCAGTTCACATTCACACTTAGGCAGTTTCCACTGAGTATGCTCAGTCACTGGAACGGTCTTCAGCTTAACTCCTTGCAGCACTCATAGTCATCCTTCAGCTCTGCACGCTGGAAGCAGGAGTCCTAGCAAGCCTCGCCAGGAAGGTCAGGTGAGTCGTGTGGATGTCAACGTAAATACTATCAGCAGAAAAAACAGTTACATAAGAACTTACTGTAATAGTTGATTTGAGGGGATCCTAGTCATCAGGTCACACCGTAGGAACTTCCAAGTCAGTAAAGCAGGATCCACACGGAAGACTTACCAGCAGTACAACTGGGGCCGCCCACGCAGTCACCTGCCAACGTCACCAACTCTATAAAGGCGTCAGAGGCCCTGCTCCCTCCTCAGTTCTTTCCACCAGAGACTAAGGGAGTAAAGCTCTTGCCATGGGGAACCGAGAAGAGAGAGAGGTACCCAGGCCTACTGTACATAAAAGGTTGGATACACCATGAGGCCAGTCTGAGAAGAGGACCCCAGAAGGGGGATGGTGGGAGGGAAGGTAGACCTGATGACTGAGATCCCCTTGAAGATCCACTGTAAACAGCAGTTACGTAAGAACTTACCATAACAGTAGATCTTCGAGAGGGGTTCCTACAGTAGGTCTTCACATACAGGACTGCGCCCCCTAGCGTCAGGTTCGAACGGCAAACTTGTAGCTAGCAATCATCAGCGGGGACTGCCCCCTGACGTCGTGACGCGACATCAGCCTGACTATAAAAGTGGTCCCACGCCTGCCCTCCAGTTCTTTTCCACCAGAGACCTAGAGAGAGGATAGCAGAAAGAAAGGAGTAACAACTCCTGGGACCCTGTGCCCTGGCTAGACCCGGGAATTAGACAGAATAAAAAAGGAAAATTTCGGGAAGGTGGGTAGGAAAAGTACAGTTATGTAAGAACTTACTGTAACAGTAGATCTTCGAGACAGGCTCTTGCAGTAGGTAATTACATATAGGACTGGCGCCCGACAGCGGCAGGACCCCACGGAAAAATTTCTAGTTAGCAGTCTTCGAGTAGGGACCATGTCAGGGTGACCAGCGCCAGGAGACGCCGTATAAAGGGGCGGTCCCTGATGCCTGCCTTCCAGTTCTTTCCTGCCACGGGCCAGAAAGGCTGGACGAGAGAGGAGCGGATATTTCCCTCACTGGAAAAGGAGCTGAAAAAGCCTAGGGGGATGGAGGGGTGTAGAGAGTCAACTAAGAGCCTCTCTCGAACATCTACTGTTACGTAAGTTCTACGTAACCATACTATCTATACGAGAGGGCTCTTGCAGGTAATATATAGGACTGAATCCCAAGCAGTCTGGAACAAAGAGATGCACCGGGAGGAGGAAAACTACTCCAAAAGGCAGTTCTAGCTGTGCAAGGCTCAAGACAAGAGGCCTTGCAGAACAGCCAGCCCGAAGTCTGCTCTACGGCGAGAGGCAACATCCAAACTGTAGTGTTTAGTAAAGGTATGGACAGAAGTCCAGGTGGCAGCAGCACAGATGTCTGCCGTCAATACTTCAAACGAAATACTGAGGCGGCTACTCCTCTGGTGGAGTGGCCTTTTACTTGACCCGGCAGGGTTTTGTTATATTTGTCATAACAGAAAGTGATGCAATGAGCCAACCACTTAGACAGGCAGTGCTTGGAAACAGCACTGCCTTCCCTTTTATGAGCAAAAGAGATGAACAATTGATCAGTCTTTCTGAGATCCTTTGTCCTGTTGGTGTAGTATCTCAGAATCCGGTGAACATCCATACTATGGAGTAAATACTCCCCTTGATTAGAGTACTGCGTAAAAAAGGCAGGTAACTCTATGGACCAATATAGAGTAGACTCAGCTACTACTTTAGGGAGAAACTTAGGATTCGTGTGAAGAGCAACTCGTTCCTTGTGAAAAATCAAGTATGGGATTTTGCACATCAGGGCCTGGAGCTCGGAAATTCTCCAAGCAGAAGTAATGGCCACCAGGAAGAGAGTCTTCCACGAAAGGAACTTCAAATCCGCCGAAGCTGCAGGTTCGAAGGAAAGGAGAGTGAGTTTCTCGAGAACAAAGTTCAAGTCCCAAGGGGGAGCAGGAGTACGGATGGGGGGCCTCAGATGGAAAACTCCTCGGAGAAAGGTCTTAGAGATCTCCAATTGAGCGAAAGCTTTGTCTGTGAAGGGAACATGATAGGCCAAGATGGCCGCCAAGTGTACCTTCAGAGAAGAATGACTGAGACCCAGATCAAACAGATGACGTAAATACTCCAGCAGAAGCCCCACTGAACAAGAGAAGGGTTCCACGTTTTTGGAAGCAGCCCAGATAGTGAATCTTTTCCACTTCCTGGCATAAGTGGATCTGGTAGAGGGTTTTCTGGCCTCTACCAAAATCTACGCCACTTTGGGAGACACTCCAAAACGAGATTGGGCTAAGTCTGCAGGAGCCATGCATGCAGTTGAAGGGATTTGAGGCCTGGATGGACCAGGGTCCCCTGATTCTGGGTCAGTAAACCGAGAGAGAGAGGAAGAGGAAGAAGAGGATCCTCTGAGTATTGTTGTAGAAGAGAGAACCAAACTTGCCTGGGCCAGAAAGGAGCAACCAGAATCATTCGTGCTCCTTCTGAAGATAGTTTCTGCAAGACTCGTGGGATAAGTGGAATTGGGGGAAAGGCATAGACGAATCTGTCCCTCCAGTCTAGAGACAGAGCGTCGCTCCAAAAAGCACCTCGCTCTGGAACGAGAGAGCAGAATACAGGAAGTTTTGCGTTTAGAGGGGATGCGAACAGGTCGACCAGTGGTGTTCCCCAAAGTTGGAAGATATTGTCTAGGACCCAATGGTCCAGTTCTCACTCATGCGTCAGAGCAGAAGAGCGACTTAGCTTGTCTGCTAGGGTGTTGTCAACTTCCGGAACGTGACTTGCCATGAGGTGAAGGTCGTGTTGTGTTACCCAATCCCAAACCCTCAATGCCTCCCTGCAAAGAGGGTAGGACTGAGTCTCTCCCTGTTTGTTGATGTACCACACAACGCACATGTTGTCCGTCTGGACGGCTAGGTGGCCGGGAAGGATGTATTGGTGAAGGGCTTGGAGAGCGTACAACACTGCCCGAAGCTCGAGCACATTGATGTGGAGAGCTTGTTCTAGCTTAGACCAGGAGCCCTGGGTCCGATGAGGGCCTAGATGGGCTCCCCAACCTTCGCCTGACGCATCTGTGGTTAGAGTCTGGGAGGGGGGAGGATGAAAGAAAGGAACTCCCCGAAACAGGTTCTCTCGAACCATCCACCATTGCAAGTCTCGAAGCATCAGCAAGGAGATCAGAACTGGGTGATCTAGGTCGTCCACTAGCTGATCCCATTGAGACATAGAGTCCACTGAGAAATCCTCATGTGGAGTCGAGAGCGAGGAACCGTCGGGATAGCATCTGCCATGTGCCCGAGAAAGCGAAGGACCGACCTCACCAAGACCATCCTGCGGTCGGACAACAGAGTTATTTGGGTCTGGAGGGTGGACTCCCTGTCCGGAGGCAGGAAGGCCTTGCCCGTGGTCGTATCGAGAATCACCCCAATAAACTGTAGCCTCTGGGATGGGTCCGGATGAGACATGGAATGGTTGACGGTAATACCTAGGCAGGCAAAAACTTACTGGGTAAGGGAGAGGTAACGCAGGAGTTCCTCCCTGGATGAGGCCGCCAGGAGCCAATCGTCCAGGTATGGGAAAATCTGCACTCCCCTGGTATGCAGGTGGGCCGCCACCACTGCCAGGCATTTGGTAAACACTCGGGGGGCCGAGGATAGACCAAACGGGAGCGCCTTGAATGGGTAGTGGTCCCCATGGAACGCAAAACGAAGGTATTTACGATGAGATGGGCAAATGGGAATGTGCAGATAAGCATCCTGCATATCCAGAGCACAAAGCAATTGACCCAGCCGGAAGAGGGGCAGAAGGCTCTGCAAAGAGAGCATCCTGAACCTTTTATATTCTACGAAGAGATTCAGGGAACTGAGATCCAAAATTGGTCTGAGATCTCCTGTCTTCTTTGAGACCAGGAAGAAATGGGAATAGTAACCCGTCCCTCATGGAGGGGGACGGGTTCTATTGCTTGTTTCAGTGTCCTTTTGCTATGAGCTGGAGCACCCAAGAATCTGTGGTTATCGTCTCCCATCCCGGAAGGTGGAGGGAAAACCTCCCTCCTACTGGTTCCTCCGGGGTGTCCGGAGGCAATGGGAGAGGAAAGGAGTCAGGTGGTGTGGGGCAGCGCCGCAGCTGAATAACCCGCTGCTTTTTTGGGCAAGGGGGCTTAGCAGCTGTGGGGGCCCGGCGTTTTGTGGCCCGCCTTCCCTGGGGTTTCGCCTTTGCCCGATTCCGTCTGCGAAAGGGACGGTACATGGAATCAACTGACTTCAGTGCCGTCCCCTTCTCTTGCAAATCGATGATTATGTCCTTGACATCACCCTAGAAAAGCACCAACCCGGAAGGGTGCTTCCTGGATAGCAGATTGCACCTCTGGGACCAACCCTGACACACTGAGCTAAGCATGACGCCGTAGGCCTACAGCGAAAGCTGAGCTCCGCCCAGCAGTGTCCACTGCATCGTATGTCGCACAAAGCATGTGTCAACTGGCCAAACGAGCAGAGTGGACAAGATCAGCCAACTCCTGCTTGACTTGCACTCAGGCAGGCAAGGAGTCCAGTTTGGCTTCCGCCTGAGTCAGAATGGCCTTCTGGTAGTCCCCCACATGGCCGACATAGTTCAGGGCCTTGATCCCCAGCGTGGAGAAAGCGTAAATCTTTCTCCCATACTGGTCCAGAAGGTGAGATTCCTTATCAGGTGGTGCGCTAAGATGTTTGCGGTTCGCCGACCGGCCATGAGTGGCGCTAATCATGACCAAGTCGGCACGAGGGTGAGAATCCAGAAAATCAACACCCTCTGGAGCCTGATATAGCCTGTTCGACTTCCTAGGAAGTGGGGCCAAGGCCGATGGCTGTTTCCATATTGTGGTGACAAGGTCGGCGTGAGGCTCTATCCAGGGTGGCACCAAGGTAGGAGCTGTCACGGGCAGATCCAGATATTCAGCTAGTTTGACACGCTGAGGATCTGGTTCCAGGGAGTGCCACTGATGAACCTCCTGGATTTTCCTAAGCAACTCCGTAAAAGAAGGATCCTCCGGAGGAGACTTCGGAGGAGTCCTTGGCCTGGGCTTCGACGGAGAGCGTGGCTCATCGTCTCTCTCGGAGCAACCGTCGGGAGGAGTCCGAGGATGAAGAGGAAAACGACTCCCTTTTCCCGACTCTGGGGAGGAACGGACCCCTTGGGAAGTCCCCGGGGAAGCGTGTCCTGCCCTTCTCTGGATCCAGACGGAAGAACCCTGGAATCCGGAGGTGATGAGGGAGTGTGCTGCCTCAGATGTATGGGAACCTGGGATGGCACCGTCGTCGGAAGGCGGTTCTCTACCTCTTTGGTGAGCCGAGCCTTGGCCTCAGCCCACCAGGAGGCCAGAGTCTCCTGCAGGTCCACCAGCGGCCGCGAGGGTGGTGGAGGAGAAGGAGGCGGGGGATAAGGATACGGGTTGTAACAGTATGGAGTGCATCCAAAACCTGGCTGCGGGTAGCCAGCGTCGAGTACTGCGGCGCCCGGATACTGCGGTCCCGATGCACGCGCAGATAGGGCGGGGTACCTGGGAGCTGGGGGGGGGGGCTGCTGGAGCAGACGGCCTGGCCGGTGGCCTCACGGGCGGGTCCACTGTGGAGGGCCCGATGGGAACGGGATGTCTCCCGGAGTCGGTAAGGCTGGCGTCAGGGCCAACGTTGGAGGTACCAACATCCGGGGAGCCGATGTCAGGTCTGGTGCACCAGGTGGCGGAAGGACTGACGGAGGCGGAAGATCCCCAACTTCGCCCGGGGATGGAGGGGAAAAATCCCCGGGGTCGAGTTGGGAGACTCTGGTTCCCCAAATGGTAGCGAAGGCTGTGGGGCAGATGCGATGGGCGTGGGGGTCCATCATTGGTTCCCCGCCAGCCGGACGTTGGAAAGCCAATGCGGCTTGGGCTTAGCTTCCAGCGGCGCCGGAGGAGACGGCGGCCCGACTTATGAGAGCCATCACGGGCGGGCGAGTGCAGTGATCGGCCTGGTCCGGTGGGGTGAGGCACAGCGCCACCCGAAGAGTCGACGTCTTCCCGGCCCTCTCAAGCGGACATCAGAGAAGCGCCCAGCTGCGAAGTCACCCACAGTGGTAGGCCGCAAGCCTCGGCGACCAGGGTGGAGGCCTCCAACTGCCCGGGGGCGCCCGCAACGAGGCCCCCTCGGAAACCTCCGAGGTGGCCATCGAGGAGCGATCCCCCGGAGGGGATGTTACCTGCATCCCAGCGACTCCCAAGGGAGACGTGGTGGAGGAGCCCTTGTCCAGATGCCTCTCCTTCTCCTTCTTCTTCCGATGGCCTTCAGGGAAGTGGACACCTGCCTCAGTTTTTTCAGCTCCTTCTCCATTAAACTCATTTTCTTCTTCAGAATATGGGCTTCCAGGGATTGCTGCCGCCTTTTCCGGGTAGCCGAGCTGAAACTGAGGCAGTGCTGGCATTTCTCGACCGGGTGATCAGGGCCTAGGCAGAAGAGGCACAGGGAATGGCTGTCCTTGTGCGGTAGTTGGGCGCCGCACGAATCGCACTTATTCTTGTGCTCGGAGGGTGTAGGGGACAACATACACAGACAATTGTACCGGCGTTAGTCTAAAAAGCAATTATTTCGGTAAAAACCACGCGGTAGGCTGATCAAGACGGACTTCTTCTCCGCCAGGCACTGCAACGAGCCAACGGCGGGAAAGAACTGGAGATGGAGGCCAGACCCGCCTTTATACCGACGTTTCCCGACGCCGGTCACCTGACGGGGGCGCATCCCTCGCCAGGGACTGCTAGCTAGAAATTTTTCCAGGTCCTGCCGCCGGCACGCGCCAGTCCTATATGTAATTACCTACTGCATAAGCCCTCTCGGCAAAGATCTAGACCTACTGCAGGAACCTCTCTCTAAGATCTACTGTACAGTAAGTTCTTACGTAACTGCTATATCTTACTTCGAGAGGGTTCCTGCTGTAGGTCACATTTTGGACTGAATCCTAAGCAGTCTAACAAAAAGGAGTCAGAGACGAGTTTCCGGGAGGAGGAAGATGTCTGCCAACTAAGGATCTGACTTAAGACAGAAGACCTTGCAAAACTGCAAGGCTGAAACCAGCTCGACACCTAGAGACAATGTCCAGACTGCAGTGCTTAGTGAAGGTGTGGACGGAAGACCAAGTGGCCACTGCACAGATCTCCGCAGATGACACATTCCTTAAAAAAGTGGTAGAAGTGGCCACGCTTCTGGTGGAGTGGCCTTTAACCACCCCGGAAGGGTTTTTCCGTATTTCTGGTAAGTGCAGTGAATACAGTTAGCCAGCCATCTAGAAATAGTCTGTTTAGAGACAGCCTAACCCTGGCACTAGGAGGCAAAGGCCACAAAGAGTTGGTTCGACTTTTGAACCTCTTTAGTCCGGGAGGTATAGTACCTCAAAACCCGATGTACATCCAGGGTGTGCAAAAGATATTCCCCTCTGTTGGAATGCTGAGGAAAACAGACCGGCAGTTCAACACTCTGGTTGAGGGTCATCCCCAAAACCACTTTCGGAAGAAAATAAGGATTAGTCCTCAGCACCACTCGGCATTTGTGGAAAATCAAATAAGGCTCTCTGCAAACAAAGGCCTGAAGCTCCGAGACCCTTCGAGCTGAAGTAACTGCAACCAAAAATACTGTCTTTCAGGACAGGAAGCGCATATCACAACTTGCTGCAGGTTCAAAAGGGGGCAAAGTAAGTTTCTCCAACATAAAATTAAGATCCCAGGGAGGACAGGGGTTCTGGACTGGAGATTTGATGTGAAGGATACCCTTCAAGAATGTTTTGGAAACCTCTAGTTGTGCTAGGGTTTTGCCCTCCACCAGAAGGTGGTAGGCCGACACCACAGAAAGATGGACCTTAATAGAGGAGTAACTATGGCCCAACTCAGAAACCTGGGAGGCCGAGCAAGAAAAAGGGTCCAAGCATTTGGCTGTGGCCCAGATAAAAAATCTCTTTCACTTCATGGCGTGGGTGGATCTGGTAGAGGGTTTTCTGGCTTCTATCAGGACCTCAGCAACCTGAGAAGAAACTCCATAGCGAGAAACCGCTATGTCCACAGGTGCCACGCGTGAAGATGGAAAGACTGAAGACTCAGATGGACCAGGGTGCCCTGTTCCTGAGACAGAAGGTCGTGAGACAGTGGCAGAAGGACCGACAGTTCTAGAACTAGTTGTAACAGCGGGAACCAAATCTGCCGGGGCCAGAGAGGGGCAATCAAAATCAAGTGAGCCCCTTCTGCCTGGAGCTTCAACAGAACCTTCTGAATGAGAGGAAAGGGAGAAAACGCGTATAGAAACCTCCCTGTCCAAGACAGAGACAGTGCTTCTTGCCAAAAAGCACCACGCCCAGGAACGAGCGAGCAAAAGTTGAGTCATTTTGCATTGAATGGGGAGACAAACAGATCTAGGTCTGGCTGACCCCACCGAAGAAACAGGTCATGAACTACCTCCTGCTTTAGTTCACACTCGTGAGCCCTGGCTACTGATCAGCTGAGACTGTCTGCCAGGACGTTGTGCACGCCTCGGACGTGGATTGTTGTCAGAAACAGGCCATGCTGAATAGTCCAATACCATACTCTCATTGCTTCCCTGCAAAGAGGGTATGACCAGGTACCTCCCTGTTTGTTGAGATACGAGACAGTCGCCATGTTGTCTGTCTGGACCAAAAGTGTTCCTGGGAGGAGTAACAGCTGGAAGGCCTGGAGAGCGTAGAGGACTGCTCTGGTCTCCAGGATGTTGATGTGAAGATGTTGTGCCTGAGGAGACCACGAACCTTGAGTTCTGTGACCCCCCCCCAAATGGGCTCCCCAATCCATATCGGAGACATCCGAGGTGAGGGTCTGGGAGAGAGCCAGAGAGTGGAAGGGAGCCTCCACCAACAAGTTGGTGAGGTCCTGCCACCAGAGGAGGTCTTTCTGAAGGCTGTGGGAGATCACGGCCAATTGGTTCATGTTGTCTGATCATTGATCCCACTGGACTCAGAGACCACTGGGTAACCCTCATGTGCAGTCTGGCCAGGGGGACAGTAGGAATGGCTACTGCCATAAGACCCAAAAGATGGAGCACCGAGTGCGCTGGGGTCCATCGAGCTTTGGCCACCAAAGTGGCCTGAGAAGCCAAGGTCTTGACTCAATCTAATGGTAAGAAGGCCTTGCTCTGGACTGTGTCCAGTACCGTTCCAATAAATTGGGAGGCACTGAGAGGGTACTAGCTGAGACTTGGGGAGATTGACCAAGATGCCCAGCTGGGCAAACAGATCCAGAGTGAAGGACAGACTCCTTCAGGCAGTCCGGGGATGGGGCTGAAAAGAGCCAGTTGTCCAGATATGGGAACACATATATGCCTCTGTGGCGTAGATGCGCCGCTACCACCGCTAAGTACTTGGTTAAAACCCAGGGCGCTGAGGACAGGCCAAAGGGAAGTGCCTTGAATTGGAAATGGTTCTCCCAGAATCGAAGGAAGTGGCAGTGGGCCAGGAGGATGGGGATATGAAGGTAAGCATCCTGCATATCCAGGGAGCACAGCCATGTGTTTGACGGGAGCAGCGGCAGGAGTCCCTGAAGAGTCAGTATGCGGAACTTCTTGTACTCCACAAAGAGGTTGAGCATGCTGAGATCCAGGATAGGTCACAGATCCCCCGTGTTTTTGGGACTAGGAAGAAATGGGAGTAGAATCCCCTTCCTAGTTGATTTGGAGGGATGGGTTCTGTGGCCGCTTTTTGTAGCAGGGCCTGGATCTCTTGGTGGACGATGGGGATCTGACTCGACGGGTAAAAGGACCTTCCTGGAGGGTTTGAAGGTGGACTCTCCAGGAACTCGATAGAGTGACCGCTTTGTATGAGCTGAAGAACCCATACATCTGTAGTGACAGACTTGCATCCCTCCAGGTGGAGACCGAACCTCCCTCCTACCGGTTCTTCCGAGGAGGATGGAGGGAGCGGGAGGAGGGGAAGCGAGTCAGGACACCGAGGGGAACGGAGCTTTGGCGAACTCAGCCTGAGGAGCTTGGGCTCCAAAGCCGGTGGCGCGTCTTTTACCTTGACGCTTGTTCTGGTTCTTGCTCCATCTTCTCTGGCGACAGAAAAGCCATTTCATTTGACCTATCCAATACATGGAGCGTACATCTCTAAGAGACCTACCGCTCTCTTGCAGCCTTGTAATAATGTCTTTCACGTCACCGCCAAAGAGGACGGAACCTCTGAAAGGTGCATCCAAAAGGGATGACTGAACATTCTTTGCCAAATCTGCGAGGCACAGCCGTGCTGGGTGCCGAAGGCAGATTCCCAAGGCCGCAGCCCAAGCCACGGAGTCCACAGAATCATAAGTGGCCTGGAGTGCGTGACAGCAGGAAGATTTATTCATGCGAACCTTGTCCAGCAGTTTAGCCCCAAGGTTTTCGTTATGGATGTCCTGAAGGTCCCTCTCCAGTTCTGTGAGAGAGGACTTCTGAAAAGCCACCATGTGGGACACGTAGTTCAGTGACCGGATGGCGCAAGAGGTGGACTAGTAGATCTTCCTATCGAACTGATCAAGTTGTCTTGAGTCCTTGTCTGATGGGGAGAAACTCAAGTGTTTAGGTTGAGCCGAGCGGTCATGCACAGTCGTAATGACCATAGAGTTGGCTTTTGGGTGTGAAGTCAGATGAGAGATCCCTTCTGGGGGGAAGTAGGTTCTGTCAGCCTTCCTGGAAACAGCCGGGATGGAAGAGGGCTGTTGCCATACTGTAGTAACTAGACCTCATGTGGGCCCATCCAAGGGGGGATGGGTAGAGGGTCTGTGGTGGACAAGTCCAAATGTTCACCCAGTCTTTTTCGCTGAGGATCCATCTCCTTGGACGCCCAGCCCCCTGTTGTTTGAACAGTTCTCAAGAGATCCCAAAGAAGGATCCTGGGGAGAGATACTGGGGATTCTTTTGAAGTTCAACCGGTGAACGAGGTTCAGAGAGGTCAATATTGGAATCCTCATCCAAATTCAAGGGCTCCGAACCACTTGGAAGGGAAGGATCCATCCCGGTGTTGCCCACTGGAAGAGAACCCGCAGCATGTCCCAAAGGAACTGGAGGAGGAGGTAGTGCTCTGGGTGGAGGAATTCCTCCGAGCGGCTGGGACTGCCTAAGTTCTGTAAGGAGTTGTGTCCTACCATCCTGCCACCACGCCGGGACAGATTCGCGATCAGGCAGCGGCGGAGGAGGAGGAGGAGGAAGCTGGTACCCGGGATACCCGGGCAAAGGCTGGTAAGCAGGATGATGCCAGTAGGGGTATTGGTACCCTGCAAACCCCGAGAGATAACCTAATGGCGGGTATCCAGGCATCGAGTATCCCAGCATCAGGTAGCCCGGCATCGGGTAACCCGGCATCAGAGGCACCAGGTCCAGCACTGGATAAGAAGGGTCTGGTGGAACGCCGCCCAGCGGCAGAACATGAGGGTCAGGCCCCGGGAAACCGCCAAAGGGTCCCGCAGGAGGAGCTAAAGGCCCAGCCGGGAGGCACTCGAAGCCAGGCAGCTGCAAGGAGCAGGCGAGGGGCCGAGGGTCCCATGGGTGGGGTTCCATACCTAAAGATCCCGGTCTGGCAACAGACCCCTAGGAGGACTGGGATCCAGCAGCGCAAAAGAACCAGGTGAAGGGGGAAGCTCTGGAAGAGACTCCAACGACAGGTCTGGGAGCGATCCTGACGGAAGGGAAAGATCAGGAACGGGTGGCGAATCCCTGGGGGTAGAGACTGGCAGGGATGAAGTGTCCCCGACAAGCACACTCGTCCCGGCGTCGGGGTGCTCAAGGGAACCCAATGGGAGAGTAGATGCGGCTGTGCAGTTGACGGAAGGTCCGTCATCCGGCTTATCAGTCGCGACCAGGCTGACTGCGGAAGAAGGACCACGGTCAGGCTCTTCAGTCTGGGCAGGGCGACTTATTGGCGGTGCTATGAGTGGGAGAACTGACAGATACCTCGAGAGAGGCAGCCATCGGATGCCCGCAAACCTCGGAAGGAGAGGGAGAAGGCGTCTGGCCCGCAAAAGTGGACGGCGTGCCCGTAAGAGTGGTACTCACAGTTCTGGAAGTGGAGGGTCTCCCTTGCGGCGACGGGCTTCTCTCCCGGCACTTCTCCTTGTCCTCCTTTTTCTTTTTTCTGGGGCCGGAGACAACAACCTCTCCCTAAGCTCCTGGAGCTCCTTTTCCATAGAAGCCAGCTGTTGGGTCAGAAGGTGGCCTAGAGGGTCCGCTTGCGTCGGGTCCGTGTGGCCTGGTTGAATCCTTGGCAAACAGCACACTCAGCTGAGTTGCGCTTAGGCCTCAGGCAGAGGAGGCAGCAGGAGTAGTCGCCCCCGTGCGGGATTTGGGTGCCTCACTTGGAGCACTTGTACTTAAGATGAGATGACATACACTTGTTTGAAAAATTCAGGGGAAAAATATATAGAATAAGATGAAAATCGTCCAATACTAAGCGGGAGACTGATCACTGTTCTACCACGTCTGTCGACTGAACCGAAGAGACGGCGGCCGTGGAACCGCACCTTTTATAGTCGGGCCGCCATAGCGTCACCCGATGTTGGGGGCAGTCCCTGCTGATGATTGCTAGCTACAAGTCTGCGGTTCGAACCTGACGCCAGGGTGTGTAGTCCTATATGTGAAGACCTACTGCAGGAACCCTCTCCAAGTAAGATCAGTAAGTTCTTATGTAACTGTTCTTTCTTCTTCAGGGGTATCTCAATCATCAGGTCACATCATAGGATCGAGTCCCAAGCAGTTACAGGTTCAGGAGAACAGTCTGGGAGGAAGGCCATCCAAAGCCTAGGACAGGGGGCCCTGCAAAACAGCCTGGCTGAAACTTGCTCGGGCTCTAGAAGCAATGTCCAGGCTGTAGTGCTTGGTGAAGGTAGGGAGGGTAATCCAGGTGGCAGCAGAGCAAATGTCAGCAGCTGAAATCCCTTTGAAAACAGGCCAGAGAAGTAGCCATGCCCCTTGTGGAGTGGGCTTTCACTGCTCCTGGCAACTCTTTGCCATGCTTGTTGTAGCAGGACACAATACAAATGGGCAACCACGTGGACAAACATCAACCTTAGCACCCTCTCTTCCTGGGGCAAAAGAAACAAAAAGCTGCTTTGTTTTTCTGCACTCCTTAGTTCGGAGCAGGCAGTATTTCAGAATTCTGTGCACATCTGAAGTATGGAACAGTGCTTCCCCTGAATTGGCACGCTCCGGAAAATTAATTGGTACGTGGATAGACTTGTTCTAGGTAAACTCAGACACTACCTTAGGGAAAAACTCAGGATTCGTGCACAAGGACACCCTATCTTTGTGAAAAAAACAAATAAGGCTCTTTACACCAGATAGACTGAAGCTCGGACATCCTTTGAGCAGAAGTAACAGCAACCAAAAACAACGTGGTCCAAGAAAGAAAGCATAGCTTGCAAGTCGCGGCTGGCTCAAAAAAAGCCAGGGTTAATTTCCCCAGAACAAAATTGGGACAGGGGAATGGATTGGAGGTTTCAGGTGCAGGATACCCCTGAGAAAAGTATGGGACACATCTAAGTGAGCCACAATATGATGGCCAATGGCTCGGCTCGTGAGAGGCAGACGTATCCAAAAGGTGCACTTTGAGGGAGGAGTACTGGAGACCTGAGTCCGACAGGGAGAGCATGTAGTCCAGAATCTGGCTCAATGGACAGGTAAAAGGGTCCAGATCATGTTTGGCAGCCCAGATGGCAAACCTCTTCCACTTCATGGCATATGTGGCTCTAGTGGAGGGCTTTCGAGCTGCCACAAAGACACCCGCTACCCACTGAGATACTCTGAACCAGGCGATGGCTATGTCCTCAGGAGCCAGGCATGCAGACAAAGGGACTTGATATTCGGATGGACCAGGATCCCCTGAGCCTGTGTCAGCAGATCCCTTCAAAGGGGCAGAGGAACCAGAGACTCCTCTGCTAACTGTTGCAGTAATGGAAACCAAATCTGTCGTGGCCAGAAGGGTGCAACCAGGATCGTGCTGGCCCTCTCCATCTGCAGCTTGATTAGCACTCTCTGAATCAGAGGAAATGGAGGGAAGGCATTAAGGAACTTCCCACTCTAGTTGAGGGACAACGCGCGTCGCCAGAAAACTCCAGGCCCTGAATCTAGTTAGCAGAAACTGAGCAGTTCTGTGTTGAGTGGGGATGCAAAAATGTCCAACTGTGGACGACTACATCTATTGAACAGATTTTCTGCGATGGATGACAGAAGTTCCCATTCATGCATGCTGGACTGAGTCCGGCTGAGGCTGTCTGCCAGGGTCTTCAGCACGCCTGGGATATGGACTGCTGAAAGAATCTGACTGTGGTCCAGTGCCCAGTACCAGACTCTCATGGCCTCCCTGCAGAGGGGATACGAATGCATTCCTCCTTGCTGTTGATGTAGTAGACAACATTGAGATTTGTCTGACTGGAGCAACAGCTGATATGGAAGGAGATGACCCTGAAAGGCCTGCATGGCATACAGAACCGCCCATCTCTCCAGGACGATGATATGCAGAGACGTCTTGATCTAGAACCATGTCCCCAGAGTCTGAAAGGGATCCAGGTGCGCACCCCAGCCCGAACCGGAGGCATCCGTAGTGAGAATCTGCTGGGGAAGGGAGATCTGGACTGGGACCCCTTGCAACAGGTTCTTGAAGTCCATCCAACACTGGAGCACCTTGCAGACTGGGGAGGAGGCCAGCACTAACTGCTTCTGGTCATACGTGCATTGATCCCGCTGCACCCGGAGAGTCCACTGGAGCACCCGCATATGCATTCTGGCCAGGGGGACTGTGGCAATGGCCACGGCCATAAGCCCATATAGCCTCATGTTCACCCTTGCAGAAACATAATGGCTCTGGGCAACTTCCTGAGCCTAAGAAATGTGGCTTTCCACCCTGTTTTGGGGCAGGAAGGCCCTGCCCTGTGCCAAGTCCAAAACCGCCCCTATATACTACAGCCTCTGGGATGGAATCAATATGGACTTGGGCAGGCTCACAGTGGTACACGGGGAGAGAAACAGCTGGATGGTTCTCTCCAGGGTCCAGAGGAGCTGACCTTTGGATGGAGCTTTGAGAAGCCAGTTGGCCAGGTAGGGGAAAACGTATAGGCCTTCTCTCCGGGAGGCAGCATCTACTGCTGCTAAGCATTTTGAGAAGACCCGTGGCACAGAGGATAAGCCAAAGGGCAATATTTTGAATTGGTAATGCTCACCCTGAAAAAGAAATCGGAGAAACTGCCTGTGTAGAGGACACACCGAGATATGCAGGTAAGCACCTTGCCTATCCAGGGAGCACAGCCAATCACCCTGCTAGAGCAGGGCAGCAGGCCTGGCAGAGAGACCATGCTGAATTTTTTGTACTGGATATAAAGACTGAGGTCCTTAAGATCTAGAATAGGCCTCAGATCTCCGGTTCTTTTGCAGACCAGGAAAAACCAGGAGTAGAATCCCCTGTTCTTCTGGCACCTGTGCACTGGCTCAATGGCCTTTTTTGCTGAAGGGACTGTACATCCTCCTGGACAACCGTTAGATGGGCCGGGGATAGATGGAGGGTACTGGAGGAGTCTTTGGGGGCAGCTCTACAAATTCCAGAGTGTGACCTCTCTCTATAATCTGAAGAATCCAGGCACCTGAAGTGATGGTTCTCCATTAACTGAGATGGAGGGAAAACCGATCTCCAAACACCACCTCTTGGTTGGGGACCAAAAGAGGGGGGTCTGGCAATGAGTCAGGCAGAGGCGGATCTGGCTGCTGGGGCTGATCCATTGCCCCTGGGTTGCATTGCAGCAGGGTCCAAGGAGGAGGGGTAGGCAAGGCAGACAAGGCTTTTCTTTTGCCCAGGGGACACGAGCCTGCTCTGGACTTATAGGACACCTTGCAAAAAGATAGGCATTGTCTGCTCTTAGGCTGTGTATGGTAAAGTGAATGGACAGACTTTATAGCCCTACCAGATGCCTGTAAGTCATTAATGATGTGCTGGACATCTGGTCCAAATAACTTGGAGTCAACTGAAAGGGGCATTCAGCACCTTTTGTTGGACATCTGCCAACAATCCCGAGACCCTCAGCCAGGAGTGCCTATGAAGGCAAATGTTTGTGGCAGCTGCCCTGACACCAGTGTCGGAAATATCATACAAGGCCCTGAGGACATGCTTACTAATCTCCTCGGCGGCCTGCAAGGATTTCAGAACCTCCTGTTTCTGGGAGCATCCTAGGAGGGCTTGGGCAGTCGCCTTGCTTTTCTTCCAGATGGTGTTTCGGTACTTGACCATATGCGATAGACAGTTAGCAATTCGAAGTCCCAAGGTGGAAGAGGCATAAACTCTCTTTCCCCAAAGGTCAATCCACCTGGATTCCCTGTCCGGGGGGTGGGGGGGGAGCTAAGGTGCTTGGGCACCTTGGACCAGTCATGTGCTGCTTTAATGACCACTAAATTGGTCTCAGGTTCAGCAACATAAAAAGGCAGACCCTGAGGACATGGCAGGAACCATGTCTGGTCAGTGCCCAAGCTGCTATAGTGGCATTCCTCAGGGCTGAAGGAATGACTTTAGGGGGATATTCTGGAATCCCCAAGAAGTCCACCAGGTCTCTCCTGGTGGCATCCTCTTCCTCAGTGTGGACAGCCGAGGGCAGCTGCTTTATCACATTAAAATATGTAGGACCTTCAGAAGGGGACCTGGGAGTATGTTTAACAGAGTCCTCGCTTACTGAAGATGCAGTGGATCTATCTGAGGAAAGAAGTTCCTCCTCCTCCTCTTCCTCAGAGAAGATAAGGTCAGTGTGGTACTCCTCTTCAACGTTGACCTGCTCTCTAACTCAAGGTCCGACAAACGAGGTACCAATGGCGCCCTAGGAGGCCGAAGAGGTGTCGATGACGGGACCTTCGACAGTGCCAGGGACCCAGGCATGTATAAGCCCAACTGGTGCACTAGGACCGTAGTGATCTGGGTCAAAAATCGTGTTAAGGTCGACAGCAGGAAAAGGAAGCATCGATGGTGGAGGGGTCATCGTCATGAGGCGTGACTAACCGTCTGGTGGGATTAGAGAGCCCAAGGGTCCCGATGTCAGAGGGTCTAGGGAAGCATCAGGCCACGATGGAGGGGCAGACGTCAATGACCCAGGGGTCAACAGACAGAGGGCCGACAGCTGGCCTCTCTGAGAAGTGGGAGATGGGGCTGTGGGTATGGGCCTGGAAGAAGCAGAGGCCTGGACAGCAGAGGATGCCAGTGCAGCTGCAGCTGACGGAGTGCCCCAGGGAAGGATGAAGAAGCTGCTGTCGGAGAGCAGTCCTGTTCATAGTCTTTTTTGTGACCCCCCCACCCCAACAAAAGGACTTGTCTTGGACCTTTGAGGCCTGGGAGCTTGATGAACCCCGGCAACTGAGAAGAAGGGATCCCAGAGGACCCCTGCTCAGAGCTGGCTACCTGCTGCTCCATGAGGAATTTCTTGAAAGCCTTTTTGCGTTGCCGAAGGGTGTTTGGTTGAATTTCTGGTAGAGCTCACAGTCAAGAGACATCGTGGACAGGCCCAAGACAGCAGACACAGAGGTTATGGTCGTCTGAAGAGACAATCTTCTTTCCACAGCAGCAGCAACAGAAGACAGAAGTTGAGGGAGTAACCCTCGACATGAAGTAAAGGAATCTCTTATTTAAAAGGGATTCTGAAAGCTTCCGTAGAAGAAAAACAAATTGTAGGCAAAAATGGCACGAACTGCGTTGGAGCTTCCGCAGAGACCCATGCAAACAGAGTCAACAGCGAGAAAGAACTGAAGAGGGAACGGGACCACTAACGCCTTTATAGGGTTGGTGATGTCAGCATGGGCGGTCACAGTGGCACTGTTGGAAAATCTTCTGTGTGGATCCTGCTTCACTGATGGTGAAGTTCCCACAGGGTGACCTGATGACTGAGATACCCCTGAAGATCATCTATGGTTACCGGTACTGTAAGTAACCTTTATTTCTAACTACCTAGATTCAGTTCACTATACACACTCAGGCAAACTCCTAGCATTCCTTGGGGGCTCGGGGAGGTTAGGGCACACACCTCAATCAGGTGACGCGAGACTCGAGGACTGAGGTCCTAAATGCAGCATTGTGATGACTGAACAGGTTTATGCTACTAGGATATGAATGCATGCATACTGGAACAGGTAGCAGCTCTGCAGATCTCCTTTACTGGGATGTTCCTGCCAGCAGCAACAGAATGTCTGGTAAAGAGAGCCTCCATTGCTTGAGAGGCACATTCACAGACAATTTTTAACAAAGATTGATGCAGGAGGTTATTCATCAGCCAACTGTCAGTCTAGCTGCCAATCTGTCCGAACCAGCTTCAGCGTACGTGAGCAACAGCTGGTGAGTCTCACCATGAAGCCCTGCCATGCACTACCTTCATGCAGGAGCATCAGCAGATATCCAGAGAATGAAGTGCATGCTCGGCATTCGAAGCATGTGGTTTAGGGGAAAAGATGGGGAAATATATCACCTGGTACCTTTGGCAGGAACTTTGCAGGAGGGTGAAAGATCACCCCCGTGGAAAACTAGATTTACAGTAGAGACTCCACAAAAAGTGCCCAGGACTCTGTTATCCGCCTCACCAAGATGATGGCAACCAAAAACCTGGTTCTCCATGTCAAATGTGACATCTCATATTTGTCCATGGGCTTGCATGCTTTACCCATCATCTCTACAAGCACCACAAGTAGGTCCACTGGTGGCAAAGACTCTTGCACCAGTGCCAGATAATCTAGGCTTTTGAAAATGCACCTGACCACTTTCTCCTGGGCCACCACTGGCATACCAGGCTGCACTAGGTATCAAGATGGGGGATAAGTGCACCTTAAGGGACGTGGCTCATAAACCTGATTGAAACAGGGAACAGAGGTAGTCCAGGATGCACAGGACAGAAGAGGGGACCAACTTCCTGTCCTGTACACCAGTGCAAAAACCTCATCCACTTGAAGAAGTAAGACTGACAAGTCAACTCCTAAGATGTTTTCAGGACATGGAGAATGTTTTTCGAAAGGTAAGACCTTGACACTCTTACCACTCAGGAATGAGGTGGACAGGTGCAGGAACTGCAGGTCTGGACATAGTGGAAGCTGCCACAAGAGCCTGTTGCTGAGGCAGAGAAGATCCTGGTACCAGAAAGTACAGTTACGTAAGAACTTACCGTAACAGCAGATCTTCAAGAAGACCTCTTGCAGCAGGTAATAACGGTTAGGACTATGCCAAATCCCAAGCAGTACTGGGATAGCACCAGGTCAAATGGGTGGTGGATATAAAAATGCCCCAGGGCTCCTAGGAGAGCAAACCCTGGAGGACTGCCAGGCTGAAACCTGCCCTCCTTCTGGAAGCATTGTCCAGGGTTTGTGCAAAGGGACACCCTGTCCCTATGAAAAAGAAAATATGGCTCCTTACGCAAGAGAGCCTAGAGCTCGGAAATCCTCTGGGCTGAGGTAATGGCAACCAAAAATAGTGCTTTCCAAAAGAGAAAGCATAGTTTGCAATCCAAGGCTGGCTCGGGGCCATGTTAACTTCTCCAGCATAAACAGCAGATTCATGGGGGAACTGAGTCCCGAATGGGAGGCTTGATGTGCAGGATACCTCTCAGGAAGGTATGTGACAGATCCAGCTGCGCCAAGATCCTGCCATCCACCAGTACATGATAGGCTGGGATAGCAGAGAGATGTACCTTTATGGGTTAATAGCTGAGATCCAAATCAGACAGGGACAAAAGATGCTACAGGACCCAGTTTACGTTGCAAGAGAACGGGTCTATGTCACGGACAGCAGCCTATAAGCTGAACTGCTTCCACTTCATGGTGTATGTGGTCCTAGTCGAAGGTTTTCTGGCAGCTAGTTTCACCTCGGCTACCTTCTCGGATACCCCAAACCTGCTTCTGGCTAAGTCTGCAGGAGCCCTACATGGAGATGCAGAGACTTGAGGTTTGGGTGAAGTAGAGAGCCCTGCTCCTGGGATAACAACCGAGAGGACAGAGAAAGTGGAACTGGGGGTTCTACCACCATCTGTTGTAGAAGCGGGAACCAAATCTGTCTGCGCTAGAACGGCGTTACCAGAATCATGGTTGCTGGTTCCGACTGTAGCTTGAGAAGAACTTGCTGCAGAAGGGGGAAGGGCGGGAAGGCTTACAGAAACCTCCCGGTTCAAGAGCGGGACAACGCATCTAGCCAAAAAACACTAGGCCCTGGCTCTAGCAAGCAGAAATTGGGCAGTTTGGCGCCGAGTGGGCACACAAAAAGGTCTAGCTCTGGAGTCCCCCATCTTTCGAACAGGTTGTCTACTACCTCTTGGGAGTAGTTCCAATTCTTGAGCTTGGGATTGTAAGCGACTGAGGCTGTCTGCCAAGGTGTTTTCAAGATCTGGGACATTTACCGCAAACAGTTCCATGCTGTGATCTACTGCCCGGTACCAGACCCTCATGGCTTCTTTGCCTAGGGGATATGAATGTGTACCCCCCCGATTGTTGAGATAGAAAACCTCAGGCATGTTGTCCGTCAACTGGGCTAGGACGGAGGTCATCCTGGAACGTCTGTAAGGCAAACAGCGCCGCCCTCATCTCCGGAACATTTATATATATAACCCATAGCACAGTCCACATGCCGGCGGCGTCTAATACCTGGTGGACTGATAAAACTTAAGGAACTTCTGTCCCAAATTGACTGTTCTCCTATACAGGCAACTCCTGACATTGACACAGCTCTCTTCTTCTTTACCCAAACTTTTAATAATGCCTGTGATATCTTTGCCCCAGTGTTGACCTGCCGTTCTAAAAGGAAGAATGCCCCCTGGGTTACCCCAGCTTTGATCCACCAGCTCAAACATAGGACAACCTATGGCACCGTGCCATTGAGACTGGCCGGCCCAATGACAGGCGGTTATATGCTGCGCTCAAACAAGTGCACTGGCCATCAGAAAGGCCAAGTCTGAGCACTATCGGTCCTCACTCACTGCCTCATGGGGAATCCCAGAACCTTCTGGGATAACATTAAACAGTTAAATGGGAGTGCACACTCCCCTCCCACCCAGATCAACATTAATGGTGTGATCTCCTCAGACCCAGCCCTCATAGCCAACCACCTCAACACCTCATTCACTGACCTTAGCCCTATCCTCCCTACAAATTTATTTGACCTCCTCCCCAGCACCTGCCAGAATCTTCGCTCTTTATTTTCTCCTCCGCCGTGTTTCTGCCCAAGAACTTAGGCCGCACTCTGTCACTGCCCCTCAAGAGTATTAGTACAGGCAGTGACACCCTGGATCCGTGTATCCTATGGCTGGTCTTAGACACAGTCCTTACCCGATCACATGCCTCATCAACCACTCTCTTTGCCTGGGGAAGGTTCCAACTGCCTGGAAAGTCGCCACTGTCACCCCTATCTTTAAAGGTGGTGATAGGACTGTGGCTGGAAACTATCGACCGATCTCCATTCTCTCTCATCTCTCCAAGGCCTTGGAAAAAGTGGTGGCCTCTCAAATCTCTGACTACCTCTCCACCTACAATGTCCTTTGTCCTGAGCAGCATGGCTTCCGAGCGGGCCACAGTACCAACACAGCCCTCCTAGAGTTCTCCAACTTTTTCCACTCCTCCTTAGACACTGGTTCTCTGGCTGGTGCTGTCTTCATTGACCTCTCGAAAGCTTTCGACACTGTCTCCCACCCCCTCCTTCTTGATGCCCTTAGTCTCTCTGGTTTTGCTGCTGGGCCTATCTCCTGGTGCACCAGTTATCTGTCTGACGCTCACAGCATGTAAAAATTAATGGGACCTACTCAGACATCTGTCCCATCTTTTCTGGGGTTCCCCAGGGCTCCATTCTGGGCCCTTACTATTCTCCCTTTACCTTAACACCCTTCCACGCTCCTTGCTCGGGAACATTCTATTGCAGCTGATGATGCAGTCATCTTTGCCTCAAATCGTAACCCTACTGCCCTCCAGGACTCGATGCAGAAGTCCTTCACTAAGCCGAGGGCTGGTTCAAGGAACATAGATTGGTGATAAATCTTAAAAACAAAACCATGTTCTTCACTCATTCCCAAAACAAATCCTGCAACTTCAAACTCCTCATTCACTCTGGGTCCTCATTCCCACTCGAACAAGTTTGCTCCTATAAATACCTAGGGATCCATTTTGACCCCTCCCTCTCCTTCCATGGACACATCGCTGCCCTAGCCACTGCCACTAATATCCGATTGGGCATCTTACATCGGTATAAACACTGCCTCCCCCCGGAGGCTCTTCGACTCGCAGTCACCTCCTCTATCCTGTCCCTAGTGGACTATGGACTGCCGGTGTATGGTGCTGCTGATCAGACCGCACTCCATAAAATTCGCACTATTCTGAATAAGGCCTGCAGGTTAATTACTGGAGCACCTAGGATGACACACACCTGTCTACTGTATGCTAAAGCGCTGGTACTTGATCTCGATGAGCGCCTCAAATATCTTACCTGTACCCTTACAAAAAAGACCCTCCTTGGGCTTTCCCCACCAGGATTGACCACCACCATACGCCGCTCTGTCCCACTAGTTCATACTCGGACCTCTGGGAAAACCTCTCTTGTTATCCCTAGAGCTAGGACCTCTCACGGCCAAAGAGCCTTCAGCTTTAGGGCCCCCTCCTGGTTCAACACACTGCCCCCCTCCATCTCCGAAGCTCCAACTATATCGTGCTTCAAAACTTCCTTACGTAACCACCTTATTAACACCGATGCTGTAACTGCCGCTAGTCAAAGCCGCACTCAATACTTATGACAAAGCTTATTACTAAGCTGCTAAGGACTACATAACTCTGGTATTGTTTGCATCCATCCTACCTGTACCAGCTTGTTTGTATCTATGTCTTAATTTACTGTTATACTTATGTGTTGTACTGCTATACTGTGTATTTTGGTTTGTCTTACTGTGACAAGGTACCTTTGTAAATGAGCCTATGGCTCAAAGGTTTTCCAAACTGCTGTTTAAATAAAATAAAAAATAAATAAATAAATATATGCAGAGCGTGTTCTGTCTGATTCCAAGACCCTCTGGTCAGATTGCTCCTGAAGTGGGCACCCCATCCTGTGCCCGACGCATCCGTGGTGATAACTTGATGAGAGGAGGGGTTCCTGAAGGGGGCCCCCTATTGGCAGGCAGAAGGGATTCAGCCACCATAGCAGGGTTTTGTGTACTGCCTTGGAGATTCTGACCTCTGGTCGAGATCGTCCCTGCACTGGTCCCACTGCACCCTAAGGTTCCACTGCAGAATCCTCATCTGCAGCCGAGCGAGAGGCACGGTCACTATGGCAGTGGCCATATGACCCAGGAGTTGTAGTACCATTCTAGCTGGAGCCTGGTCCACAGAAAGTTATCTCCGGGCCAGTGCCCAAAGGTGATCTGCCCTGTCTGACAGGAGAAAGACTCTGCCCTGAACCATATCAGAGATGGCTCCTATGAACTGGAGTCTCTGGGATGGACAAGGAGGCTGATTTCAGGAGATCTGGAGTAATTCTAAGGTCCTGGAACATCTTGAAGGAGCACTCCAGAGTGAGACATAGCTGTTCTCTGGATGGGGCAACTAGCGCCAGTTGTTGAAGTAGGGGTACATGTAATGACCCAGTCTCCTGAGAGCTGCAGCTACTACTGCCAGGCACTTGCTGAACACCCGAGGTGCAGAGGACAGGCTGAAAGGCAGGGCCCTGAACTAGTAGTGCTCTCCTTCGAATGTGAACCTGAGATGCTTCCTGTGAATTGGCAGGATCTTTATGTGCATGTACACATCCTGTATGTTTAGGAAGCAAAGCCAATCTCCTTGGCGCAACATGGGAAGCAACCCCTGAGTGTCACCACCCTGAACCTTTTGTACTCTATAAAGATGTTCAGTTGACTGAGGTCCAAGATAGGATGAAGGTCCCTTGTCTTCTTCGGAACTAGGAAGAAGCGAGAGTAGTAACCCTTGCCCCTCTGGGATTCTGGTACTACCTGAATCGCTCGCTTTGAGAGGAGGGCCTGTATCTCCACCCAAATGAGGCTTGCGTGGGATGGAGCTGAATACGTGGGCTGGTGGGTTGTTCAGGGGTAGTTGGGAAAACTCCAGGGCGTAGCCCCTGTCTATGGGCTGCAGCACCCATTGATCTGACGTGATGTTCTCCCAACCTGCGAGGTAAAGGGAGAATCGCCCTCCCATTGCCTCCACTATCAACTCTGCTGGGGGGGGGGGCAAGAAGTCAGGCGGAGGCTGAGGGGGTGGGGAGAGGAGCTCTTGAATGCTTAGCTGTTTGCGGTCCCAGAGTTCCTGATGCCTGAAGGGGTGCTGTTCTCTTGAACCCTGTTGCTGTCTCTTTGCTTGCTGTCCTTGGTGCCTCCGAAAGGGCCGGCGCCTGGGGGGATACGGTTCTGACTTGTACATCTTGATACTTCGGAAAATGCCTTCCCAGAGTCCTGTAGGCCAGTGATGACCATCTCAGCTTCTTGGTCAAACAGCACAGGGCCCTGGAAAAGAAGGTCCAAGACAGTGTCTTGCAGGTTCTGTCAGAACCCAGACACTCGAAGCCATAAGTGTCGTCTGAGGCATACCTCGAGGCGGCGGTTCATGGTTGCTGTATCTGCTGCATCATACGAGTATCTGAGAACATACTTGCCCACATCTGTCCCAGATTGCAGGACTGCCAGAAGCTCTGACTAATTGTCAGAATCCGGCTGTGTCTTAGCTAGGTGCATAGCCTTCTGCCATAGGCATTTCTGGTACATGACCATATGTCCCAAGAAATTTACTGACCTGATAGTACAGGTGGAAGAGGTGTACACCTTCCTCCCAAACTGGTCAATCTTTTTTGATACCTTATCTAGTGGTTGGGAGCTGGTATGCATAGGTTGTTGTGACCTGCCGTGAGCCACTGTAAGGACTATAGAGTCCGACTTGGGCTGTTCACCAAGGTGAGGCTCATTTCTGTGGGGTCCTGTAAAGGAGATCCGTCTTTTTGGGCACCGCAGAAGTAGTGGAAGGATGCTTCCATGCCAGCTTTGTTGCATCCTGGAATGGTTCCAAAAACGGGGGAATGACTAGTGGTTTTGGGTCAGCAGCCCCCCAAAATTTAGCCAAGCGTCTCCTTTCCGGGTCTAATTCCTGTTTTCTACTGGTTGAGGAACTGGATATGCCTCATAACCTCAAGGAAGGTGGGTCATCAGGTGGAGACCTGGGAGAATCTTTCCTCTGATCCGGTGAAGGCAGAGAGAGGTCCTCCTCAGAAGAGTCATAGGATGAGGAGGAACCACTGTAGTCACCTGACGGCTTGGAGTGACGGTCAGTGGACCTACACAGATGTCGGTAGCGACGTCCATTTGACCAGCTCCACCTTTGGGTGTGGCCACTAGACCTTCTCCGCTGCAGGAGAAAGACCTTGAGAACGGGTGACGTCTGTGTCTCAGACATCCGTCAAGAGCCCTGATCCGAGCCACCTGGGAGTCGGGCAGTCTGGCATCAAGGATGGCGACGGAGTCCTGTGGGGAGGCATTGGCTTTGGCTGCGAAATGGCCGCCGCCCCCATGGGTTCAGGTTTGGGTAGGTCACCTTGATGGTGTTCCACCAACTGGAAAAGAGTGTCCCTGCTTCTGCCAAGGGGACCCATCAAGCCTGACGGCTGGTCTGACGTCTGGTTGGTTGATCCTGAAGGGGTTGGCGCAGGGCCTGGCGTCTGAGGGGCTTCTAGCACCTGACTGCCGACGGGCAAAATCACCTGGCATCAGGTCCTCCTCCTGAGCGTCAGACGCTTTGGCCTCGGCTGACAACTGGGTGTCAAGCCTGTGGTTATAGACATAGTGGGGCCAGACGTCAGATCGGCAGTCGTCGGGTCCTCTGGTGAAGTCGCATGCTGCCCTAGCGAGGCTGATAATGGTTTGGAGACTAACAGCTGGTCTGACTCCAGAGTGATGGAGACGGACGATGCTGAAGGCTGTCGCTAGTCTGACGGAACAGCCGACAGTTTCCACATGGAGGGCGCTTCCTTGGCGTGCTCGCGACCCTGGCACCTGTCATGGTTGTCAGCCTTGGCTGACGAACCCGGAGGACGAGGCCTTATTAACGACAGGGCCTGAACGGATGTCCATTGAAGTAGAAGAAACAGGCCAAGTCCTCGGCCGTAGACCCTAGCATCCGTTTCTGAGGTGTGATGCTGAGACAAAGAAGAGAGAGCCTGGGAAGGCCCTTACCCCAAAACTCCACCCAACGCCTGGGTTGAGGCAGAGGGTTTAGTGGTCAAAAGCCCTGGGAGGACTAGCAACCCCGAGGGGGGGGGCGCCTAGAGCCCTTGTGCAGGGAATGGGACTGCGAGTCTGACCTGGACCTTTCCTTGTCTGTCTTGTGATGCTTCCCCAGAGTGCTTCTTCTCCTTGGGGGAGGCATCGTGGGCAAAGGACGAAAAAGAGCTATGCCTACAGTGAGACTTTTGCATCGCAGTCAACTGTTGATGTCTTCAGGCATCTTTGATTGGAATTTGTTTGCCGCATGCACACTTTGCCTTACGCCGTGGTGTACAGGTGGAAGACTCGGCAGACAAAGAGGCGATCGATTAACTCGAAGAGTTGAACTGCGCTGAGCATTGAGAAAAAATGGCGGTTGATGGTAGCAGGAGGTGTCCATGGAGCCAAAATGCAGCGCTGATGGTGAGAAAATAACTGGGGTGGTGCCGGGGGACCGCCTCCTATATACTGAGGGTGACGTCGCGGGCGGAGCAAACATCAGAGGCGGTCCCCCATCTTAGACTGCTAGCTAGAATTTTTCCATGGGGTCCTAGTGCCTGGAGGCATAGTTCTAACAGTTATTACCTGCTGCAAGAGCTCCGTCTCTAAGTGAAATCTGACGTGATCAGTCTGTAGCTATCAGGATCAAGTTCGCTTTGTCCCTGTCTGCCTTAAGACTGCTAAACTCTTTGGCAGGGGCTATATGGTCACAATGTACACAATTCTCGCACTTAAAACAACCCTGTGGTGCCTTAAGCCAAATACTAGTTAGTGTATCTTTATAGGGCATATTCTAGGGCCAAACGTAGTGGACAAGCTAGTTCATGGGCTATTTATAAACATAATTTAAAAAAGGTTAAAACAACTATTACTAAGGCAAAAAGGAGCTTCAAGCAAAAACTGGCCACAAAAGCACAGGACAATTATAAAAGTTTTTATGCATATATTAATAATAAAAGGGGCCAGGGCAAAATAATTGGACCACTAAAGGATAATAATGATAAATTAATAACTGGGAACAAGGATATGGCTGATATGTTTAATACATACTTTTCCTCCATATTCAATGTAAGTCAAAAATCTGGGGCAGTAGATCAAATTGTACTGGGAACATCTAATGTAAAAATAGAGATCGAGGAGGTAAGAACTAGATTAAGTAGTTTGAACCATAATAAAGCTTATGGACCTGATGGTTTACATCCAAGACTACTGAAAGAATTGGCAGATAACTTGGCAGGGCCTATCACACAAATTTTTCAACAGTCCCTAGAGACAGGGCAGATTGTTGAGGCATGGAGACAGGCGACAGTGATCCCTATTCATAAAAAGGGACCAAAACACGTGGTGGGTAACTATAGGCCAATTAGCCTGACATCTGCTCAGGAAAAATACTGGAGGGCATTATATAAGACCTTATCATGAACTATGTAGAGCTTGAGGGGAAAAAGGATGAATCTCAGCATGGATTTACTAAGAGATGCTCATGCCAAACAAATTTACTTGAATTTATAGTAAAGTTAGAAAATCACTCAATAAAGGCAGTTCTGTTGACTTTATATTCTTGGACTCTGCAAAAGCATTTGATAAAGTTCCTCGTGAACAATTGATTAAAACCATTCTTAACTTGGGGATACATCCAAAGATAGTAAACTGGATAGGGGATTGGTTGTTTGGAAGGAAGCAAAGGGTATGCGTCCTGGTAGAACTATCTGATTGGGCAGCAGTCACAAGTGGGGTCCCACAGGGATCTGTTTTGGGACCATGCTTGTTTAATCTCTACATATCTACTATGCAAGTAACATCTGATATCTGGTTGTCCTAATTTGCGGACGACACGCGTATAGGCCTTCCAGTTAATAGCAAATTAGATGCATTAAATTTGCAGGGAGCTCTTGGAGAGCTGGAGCCCTGGGCCAGGGAAAATATGGCGACATTCAATATTGATAAGCGTACGGTACTGCACTTCAGGAAAAAAAATCCTGAAGTGAATTATAGTTTAGATGGCCAAATCCTTAAAATAGTACATGAGGAACTAGATCTGGGTATTAGGGTCAGCAATGACCTTAAATTTCATTCACACTGTAATCAGGTGATAAAGATGACTAATGGAATTTTGGGATGTATGCATAGGCATATTAAAAGCAGGAAAAGAAAGGTTTTGCTCCCTCTGTATACTTCTCTCATGCGGCCTCATACTGAGTACTGCGTACAGTTTTGGGCACCAGGCTATAAAGGGTATAAAAATGCCCTGGAGAAGGTACAACGAAGGGCAACCAAAAGAATCAGTGAAGTTCAAGACAAGGATTATGGGGATAGATTGAAGAATCTGGAACTATATTCCCATGAATATCTTGGACGGAGAGGCGATATGTGCCTTATCTATCGGGCACTGTCTGATAACCAGCTTTGGGATCAATTGGATTTACACCTCAGGGAACAACCTTATAATACCCATGCCCACCCCTTACAGCTTAAGGTGGATAGGTGTAATACACAGGCCCGTATGTTTTGGTTTTCAATTAGGGTGGCAAAAATTTGGAATGAACTGCCAATCGTAGCTAGTAAAACAATGTTATCCTTTAAACATTCTCTAGATCATTATTTAAGCAGTAGGAATATAAAGGGGTATTAAATTTTCATGTCAAAGCGAGCTAAATGAACTTCCGTCTTTATACAGCTCAACATTACCTATGTTACCTACGTAACTATGCACCACTAAACCTCTTATGGTAGAGGCCCTCTTGTAGCCCATTTTAGGAGGTGTATCACTATATTCTTTAGGCCCAGGGTCTGTTGACAAAACATGACAATGTTTAAGTAGTATTTGTTCTAGAAGACCCTGCTTGAGATGAAAACTCAGCTACAAAATTAAATTTATGCTCCTTTGTGTCTGATTGGTATTTTTCTCCTAACAGTTGTTCCCTTGGTGAATCTCTCTGGCTATGTTATAGGCTACAGAGATCTTTTTTTCTACTGTAACCTCTCTCCTCTAACCCTGATGCCATTTCTGAGGCTCTTTGGTCACAGGCACCCATATCTGAACAATTCCTGCTGTTTCGCAAAAAACTGTCCTTTAGGGATGTTACGTGTTACGAGGGGTGGGTGGCAACTGTCTGCCCTAAGGATGGTATTACCATCCACTTGTTTCCTCTCTGTTTCACTTTCCAAGTTACCGTCAACACTTTTACAAATCATAACGTCTAGAGAAGTGATTTTTTCCTTCCTGCTATTAAACGTAAATCTTAAATTGGGATTACTACTCTGTAGTCAGTTGATATAATCTTGCAACTCTAGACATTCCCTTGACAAATTAACAGAATATCGTCAATATATCACTTCCAGCAAACAATTTTGGGTAAAAAAAAAAAAAAAAACATTTTTCGTGACATCATATACACATTCTTGTTCCCATTTGCCCACGTACAGATTTGCAATAGAGGGGGTACAGGTAGCCCCCACTGCTGTTCCTTTCGTCTGCAAAAAAATTTCTTTATCAAATCCAAAGATATTACATATAAGAACTTTTTCTAGTAAATTTATTAAAAAGTCAGTAGTTGGCCATGTCCAGTGTTGGTATCTGGTCTAGATAAAAACGTGCAGCATCCAACGCTCCTGAATATGAAACATTAATATAGAGGACTTTTATGTCCATTGTAACTAATAACATGTCCTCTCCAAGTGTTGGATTTCCAATTAAATTTAAGACATCCTTCGTGTCTTCAAGGTAAGATGGCAGGGTCTCTACTGTAGGTCTAAGGAAAGAGTTCACATATTCTGACAAAGGTTCAGTAAGTAATCCCAGGCCACTCACTATAGGACATTCCGGGGGATTTTCAAGTGTTTTATGCACCTTTGGTAAAATATAAAAAGTGGCTCAAATTGGGTTATCTGTCGTACAAAACTCTTTGACTTGTTTATTTATAATCCCTTCCTTATGAGCTTCTTCCAACAATACATCAATCTCAGGTATGATATTGTTCGTGGGGTCCCCAGTCAACTGTGAGTAAAACTTTTCAATCATTTGATCGTCGCTGTACCTCCTGCACATACTTTGATTTATCCATCAAAACCACCGCTCTCTCTTTGTCATCCTGATTAATAATTAAATTCCTGTCTATTTGTAAAGTTCTTATGGCCCCCTTTCCTCATTGCTCACATTATTAAAATGATTCATAGGGAGGTCAGCACAGAGTGACTCAAGGTCACATTCCACAAGTTCTTTAAAAACGCTGATTGACATGCAGACAGGGCACAGAAAGTGGAAGGTTTTTTTTTTTTTTTTTCAAATCTTACAACCGGAGCTTCATCAATAGTGCTGCCATTAGTATTTTTCTTTTTTTTTTTTTTTTTTTAAATCAAAGAAGCTCCGTAAATTCAATTTTCGGCAGTTCAAGTTCAAATCAATCAGGGTTTGTACCGTCTGTGTTATTAGATGGTGCAAAACTGAGACCCCTTTTCAACAAGCTATTCTCCGTGTCAGAAAGTTCATGTTGTGATAAATTAATAATCTTTTGTTTTTTCAATCTCTTTCCCCTCTTCTCTTTCCCCTTTCTTTTTGGTTTTCTTTTTATTTTCCTTTTGCTATAACTATGCTTGAATTTTAAATAAATTGCTGTATATGTGTACTAAAAGGGTTAATGCCTTATTAAGTATGATGGTGAATGTAGTAATTTATTTCACTTCACATTTGTGGGGTGTTTTAATCATGCTAATTAAAAGTGTGACTTTTAACCAATTGGGTCATATCACCATGGTGATGTCATAGTTGATTTGAAATGTTACTAGTATTTGTAGTGGTGAGTTGCGTGCCTTTGAGAAAGAACCAGGAGGTTTCAAAACATGTCAGGCGTTCATCTGCATCTGCAATAAATGTTTAAGTGAGTGATATTTTGCCTCAGCATCCCTCTTTTGGGGTTAGTCAGTGCTCTGAACAATTTGTTTAGTTATAAGTCTTTTTTGTTCATGGCAGCACCACGCTCTGTGTGTGAACTCTGTATAATGTATTCCTCATAAACTGCAGAGTTGCAAAGGAGAAGATTTATCCCTTCCAGTGGAAGAGAAGATCGGACATCAATGGAGCAGAGCTGGATGACGTACACCATCGGTGGGGGGAGAAGCCAAGCTTAAAGACGTCTGGTAGTGATTGGACTACACTCAGTTGAACAGCCAGAGTGTGGATCGTGAACTGTACCCACATTGTTAGAATGGGAGATTATGCTTGGACAAATGTGACAAAAAACTTTAAACTGATCAAGAAATTCTTAAATGCAAAGTTCCATTTCCAGAAATGTATTACCTCTCCGAAAAATCTTGGAAGTCAGCCAGGAGGTCACATATCCTTAAACCACTACGAGCTGCTTTTGAAGAATATACTGGACCAATCCCCTTCTTTGTGGTGCCCAAACTTAAATGAAGACAAAAACATAAAAAGTACTGTTATTTTCACAGCTGAAGTGTATTTATAATACAATTAAGAAAGAATATGTGAAAGGCTGTGTGTTGTGCTGGGATAATGTCACGCTTTGGGTTGTTGGGCACCAGGCCACAGGACGAGTGCGTCCAACACCCGAGACGTAATGTTACCCAGCATAATGCACACCCTGTTCGTTATTCCAATTATATAATGGCTCATATGTAAATAAATACATAAATAAAAATGAAAAAGTACATTTAAAAAGTGCTGAATCATTTTTTAATGGGTAGGCATACTTTAAAAAAAAAACAGTACTTGCGTCTAGTTGCTGTGCTGTTAGTACTGTCCCTCTGCACAGCCCCAACAATTTCTCTCCCATATATGACGACTGTTCTTTCCCCTAGCTGCTCTGTGTCAGTGGCCTCCAAAATGCAGTTTACTACAATCTCTCTGCCATGTCCTCTCCAAGATGTGCGCTGAATCTCCCAGACCCTGAGCATGCTTACAGCCTGTGTGTGGATGTGAAATACGCTCTCCCTCACAAGCACTAACTACAGCAGTGTGTGCTCAGCCCAATTTAGAAGTGCAGTTTTGAGCTCCCACCCTGCTCTGTTCATGATGTTCTTGCTTCTCCCGGTACAGTTCTCATGTGTTTGCACTGCTACCGGGAAAAGAAGAAACTAAAGAAATGGAACTGCACTTTGAATTAACTGAAGTGCTGCATCACACACTCACTGTCTTCTGGTGGGGTGGGGATATGAGCAGGGACTGCTGAAGCTGATCACAGTAATGGCATGTCATTTTCTTTAAGTTTAAGAGAAAACAACAAGGTAATTATGAAAACTGAAGTGTATTGCTGTTAGGATGGAAACCTTAAATTAATGCATGCCTTGGGTATTTTTTGTGGCAGTGGGAGACAGGGATTTACTTTTTACAAAATGGAGCAAGTACTGGCAAAAGCCACAGCAGCCATGCCAAATGTGGGCAACTTGGACATGGGCAGTGGAAAAACAGGTTACTCACCTATAACAGTAGCTCTAGGAGTGGTACAAGATGTTCATCCACACTTCTGGCAATGTCCTTTCCCTTTAAGGCTTGCCAGAAAGTCTTCAAGCTGGCTCCTCCCACCCACCCGGGGGGTAACTACCTTGGCTCCACACCTTGATGCCAGATCTTGCCCGCTGGAAGCAGAGTGTGTGCGCCAAAGCCAGGGGAGGTCGGGTGGGTCCATGTGGTTGATCATCATATACCACTCCTGGAAAGTACAGCTACGTAAAAACTTACTGTAACAGTAGATCTTTGATGAGTGTCTCTTGCAATAGGTAATACTTTTGGATATCCAGCAGAGGTCGCTGTGGTGCAGAGCAGCTCTTCTAGCATTTTTTTCACCAGGGGCTGCCAACACATGACATCAGCTTCCTATTTCCTATATAAGTGTGGGCAGTCCCTTGTATCCTCAGTTCCCCTGCCGAACTCAGCTCACAAAGAGAGGACCAAGAGGAAGCCAAGGTACCAAAGGAGTCCCAACCCTAGTCATTGGACCAGAACTTGTTCTCTTACAGAAGGAGGGGGATGGAGGGCAGGAACAAACCTACTGCAAGAGACACTCCTCAAATATCTACTGTTATGGTAAGTTTTTATGTAAGTGTACTATCTTCCATGGGGTGGTCTCTTGCAGTAGGTAATACTTTTGGGATGAATCCCAAGCAGTAATGCCCATATGGGAGGACAGTTATGATAAGAGACCTTGTAGGACTGCATGGCCGAAGGCCATCCTACGTCGTGAGGCAACATCCAGATTTCAGTGCCTTGTGAATGTATGGATCATGGACCAGGTAGCTTCACTGCAGATATCTGAAATGGAGGCTCCCTTAAAGCAAGCCGCAGTGGTGGCCATAGCTCTAGTGGAGTGGGCTTGGACAGGACCAGGTAAACGCTTGTTGTATTTTTTGTAACAAAACGAAATACAATGCACCAACCAGGATGAAAGAGTACATGTTGCAACCAGGAGGCCCTTGCGACCTGGGGCAAAAGAGACAAACAGTTGAGACGTCTTTCTAATCTATTGTGTCCAATTAGTATAGTAGCATAGTATACGGTGGGCATCTAAAGTATGTAGGAAATGTTCACCCTGACTGGAGTAGTCTGGATAGTAGACCGGAAGCTCCAAGGACTGATTTAAAGTATGTTCGGAGACTACTTAAGGAAGGGTTGGTATGAAGGACCACCCTGTCTTTGTGGAAAATCAAGTACGGTTCCCTACACAAGGGCTTGCAGCTCGGAAATATGGCGAGTGGAAGTGATAGCCATGAGAAACAGGGTTTTCCATGAAAGAAGACGGAGTTCACAAGTGGCTGCTGGCTCAAAACGCTCAAGGGTCAATTTTCTAACATAAAACTGAGATCCCACAGAGGAGTGGGTCTTTTAATAGGAGGTTTAATATGTAACATTCCTTTCAAAAACATCTTAGCTAGATGTGGTACAGTAACCTGCCATCCAGAGGATCATGGAAAGCCAAGATGGCGGACAAGTGGACTTTGATGGAAGAATAACTTTAACCAGACTCAGATAGTGAGGCCAGGTAGTCCAAAACCTTCATCAGTGGACAAGAGTAAGTGTCCAAAGTTCAAGAAGCTGACCATATGGAAAAGTGTTTCCATTTGGAATTGTATGTTGCTCTTATTGCTGGCTTATGGTAGGCTAAGAGAATACTGGCAACAGGAGAGGATACTTGTAATCGAGTTATGAAAGCGTCCTCAGGAGCCAAGCGTGAAGGTATAGAGCCTTCAGGTTGGGGTGTAGGAGAGACCCATGACACTGAGTCAAGAAGTCTGGTCTGATTGGCAACGGGACGGGGTCCTGTACTGACAGCTGTAGTAGTAGGGGAAACCACGTCTGGCTAGGTCACAGTGGGGATATGAGAATCATCATGGCCAGCTGCAAATGTTGTTTCAGTAGAGTCTGTTGCGGGAGGGTGGGGGAGCATATAAGAAGAGACCTGTCCAGGGTTGAGACAGGGCATCTATAGATCATCCCTTTCTGTTCGGGATAATGGAAAAATACCTGGGAAGACGGTAATTCTCTGGGGAGCCAAACAGATCCATCTGTGGAGTTCCCCATAAGTTTAAGATTTTTTGAATCACTTGCTCGTGAAGTGTCCATTTGTGAGTTGTGGACTGGCGACCCAGCCAATTGGCTAATTGGTTGCAATGTCCCGGAAGGTGGACAGCTGTTAGTGCTTACTGTTGTCGAGGCACAGATCAGGAAACATAGGAAAACTTTGAGCAGTTGTAGAATTCACCAAAAATTATTTATTTATACTAGCAGTATCATAAAATAAATTTGTTCAGAATAGCTATTTACAAAGGCAAAATAAAATAAAGCTTTCTTTCAGTCTGTGTCCCTTGTTTTCCTAATCTTTCTTGCAGTTGCAGCTTAGCCTTTTGTAATTCTTTTCAACCACCATCCTTAACAAGCATCCTGTTTTTGTAAATATCAGGCAGAGCTGCTAGAATTGAGCTGAGACCCCCTTTGCAAAAGGCTGGAAGATTTGCACTCAAGTAACCTCTAGAGTTTACAATAACTTTCTACAATCATCTCAAAATATAATTATATACATTTCAAAAGTAATGCTATACATTTTCCAAACAAAGGGAATTCCAATATCAGTTACATTTCCATATGATGGTTTGCACATACCTGTATTTTTATATTAGCAGATATGCAAGGGAGAAAAACAGACAGCAAGAGAGGACAGAGATACAGTGAGCAGCAAAGACTGCGAGACTGTCGGGGTGATCAAATCCAAAGTCTCACCAGAAAATTTGATTGCGGAACCAGACAGAGAAGAGACAGAAAAGGACAGATCCTTGCATTTAAACATTTTCTCCAACAAATGGGACAGGGTCCTATTCCACCCTGTCACAGTGGTCCCTGGTAAAAAACTGCTAGAAGAGCTGCCGTGCACCACAGTGACCTCTGCTGGATACCCAAAAGTATTACCTACTGCAAGAGACCACTCCGTGGAAGATCTACTGTTACAGGTGAGTAACCAGTTATTCTAGGGATGTGGATAAGATGTTCTATCCACACTTCTGGCAGACTCCTAGCAGTTCTCCGGGAGAAGGGAGGCAAGGCACACACACCCTACTTGGGGAACAGAGATTGGAGAACTGAGGCCCCAAAACCAGCATCCCGGCGTGACTCTAAGTCAATGTGGTAATGGGAAATGAAGGTGTGTGCTGACCTCCAGGTAGCAGCCCTGCAGACTTCCTGGATTGGGACGTCCCTGGAAGCAGCCACAACCACAGTGACAGGGACGGGTGGAATGAGTCCTTAGCCCTCCAGGAGGCTCCCTACTCAACAACCTATAGCAGAGAATCAATGAAGGATACAATCCATCTGCCAATCATCCACTTGGCTGCAGGTCTGCCAGGTCTTGGCTTCAACATAGGTGACAAATAGCTGGTGAACCTCTCCTGAACTCCAGCCATGCGCTCTTTGTAATAAGCAAGAAGATTACCTCAGGTCTAGAGTATGGATCCTGTGCTCGGCCTCCAGTGTGACTGGTGAAATACACCGGGAGATTCATCATCTGGTTAAGGTGAAACTCTTTACACAACTTTCAGGAGGAACTTTGGGTTGAGGTGCAGGACAACCTTGTCTCTGTGGAAGACCAGGTAAGGAGACTCCACTGAATGCATCTGGAGCTCACCGATCCTTCTGGCTGATGTGATAGCCACAAAGAAGGTGGTCTTCCACAACAGGTGAGACATGTCACATCTGTGCATTGGTTCGAATGGCTTGCCCATGAGCTTTGCCAAAACCAGCAGCAAGACTCACGGTGGTGGTGGTTCACGCACCAGAGGGGAAATGTGGTCAAGGCCCTTAAAAAAGCACCAGACCACCTTCTCCTGCACTGACTGCTGACCAGCCCATGCCCAGTAAGCAGAAATGGCTGCCAGGTGCACCTTAAGGGTGTCGACCGAAGGCCCTACTGACAGAGGGACCATAGATAATCCAGAATGCTAGCCACTGGACAGGACAAAGGGTCCAACCCCTTGCCCTGACACCAAATGGAGAATCTCTTCCATTTGAAGGCATAATACTTCCTGGTCAACTCCTTCCGAGATGCCTCCACAACAGTGAAGACAGCTTCGGAGAGACCCAAAGCCTGGAACTCAAGCTGTTCAGGAACCAGGTTGTCAGGTGCAGGGATTGACGGTCCGGGTGGAGTACCTTCCCCTGATTGATGGAAAGCAGGTCTGAGCGTAGGGGAAGATGGTTTGAGAGCCTGCTGCTGAGGCAGAGGAGACTGGGGTACCAGAACTGGCGTAGCCAGTCTGGAGCCACTAGGATCATATGTGCCTTGTCCCTCCTGGCCTTGAACAGCACCTTGTGGATCAAGGGAATCAGAGGGAAGGCACAGAAGAGGCCTGGGGTACAAGGCCTTGAGAAGGCATCCCCATGCAGCATTCCCTGCTGAGGGGGGCAGACACAATACAGCCTCAGCTTTGCGTTCTCCCTGGAGGTGAACAGGTCCACCTGAGAGGTACCTCACTGGTATAACAGGCTGTGTACTACCTCTGGGTGGAGACCACTCGTGAGACACCTCACCCACCCAGCTGAGGGCATCCACCAGCTGATTGAAGCCCCAGCCACGTGGATGGCTAGGAGATTCAGGCTGCGTACGAGGGTCCAAACACAGAGAGCTTCCCTGCATAGGGGCAGGGAGTGCATCCCAACCTGTTTGTTGAGGTAGTACATGGTCGTGGTATTGTCCACCTGGACCTGGACCACCCGACCCCAGATGTGTGGAGTAAATGCAGTCAGCGCTAGCTGAACTGCCTGGAGCTCCAACAGGTTTGATGTGGCATCGGGACTCCTTGGGGGTCCATAGCCCGTGGACTCTGTGTTCCCCCAGATTTTCACCCCAGCCCGTGAGAGAGGCATCGGTCGTCAGCATGACTGCAGGCTCTAGACGGACAAAATCGAAATTTAAATACCTGTAAATTTTCTTTCTCCAACAGCTAATCTCCGGCCTTCCTTACTCTTGGGCTGTACCTCCCGCTGCTGGTCGTCAGACAGGAATCAAAGATCTGCAGCAGTGGGCATCTAGCCCTCCCCTCCAAGCTTCCTCAGTGTTTCCGAAAGCAGTCCAAATGTGGCAATGAGAACTTGGAAATAAAACACAAGAAGGTTTAAGGCAACCATTGCCCTGAGGCCAGCGAACTGTGTACATTCTGGGAGGGAATCCGGAGACCAGCCATCGGAGAAAGAAAATCTGCAGGTATTTAAATTTCGATTTCTCTCTCCTAAGCTGGTCTCTGGGCTTCCTTACTCTTGGGATATACAAAAGCAGTACATCCCCAGATGACCCAGGTGGGAAGAATGTCCACTGTCCTTTAGAGTCCACCACCGCCTGAAGCACTTGGCCAAAGAATGCCTCTGCCGAGGACATCATGTCTGGCTTGTAAAATTTTGTAAATGTGTGAATGGATAACGAAGTGGCCACCCTGCATAAGTCTGCTGGAGATGCTTCTCTGAAGTTCCCCCATTGGCCACAGCTCTGGTGGAATACGCTCTAACTGGGCCAGGCAGAGGTACTCTGGCCTTGTCGTAAGCCGTGGTGATGACTGATCTGATCCATCTGGCTATAGAGTCTTTTGATGCTCTTTCACTTATATTTTGGCCCGTAGTTAGAATGAACAAGCTTGATGTTTTACGGATATCTTCTCTCCTCTTGATATACATCTTCAAAGCTCTTCTCAGGACCAGCATATGAAATTCCCTTTCCTTTTCATTTTTGGGATGTGGGCAGAAGGAATGGAGGATAAGATCTTGGTTGTAATGGAAAGGGGACATAACTTTGGGTAAAATCCCTGGATCTGTACGAAGAACCACAGAGTCCTGATGAAAAAACGTGTATGGCTCTTTGGTGGACAGCGATCCCAGCTCACTGAACCTGCATGCTGAAGTAATAGCTACCAGATAAACCACCTTCATTGTGAGATGCATGATGGAAGTTTTCTTAAGAGGTTCAAAAGGCTCCTTGGTCAAGGTTTTGAAAATCAGGTTAAGTCTCCAAGGTGGAACTGTTGGCTTAATCAGGGAGCATTTTAACGTTACCGCCCTTAGAAACCTACTGACATAAAGGTGTGAGCCCAGTGATTCTCCCGAGTCTACTAACAAGAGTGTTCCCAGGATTGAGACCTGAACACTTAGGGTGGCTGGTTGCAGCCCCAAGTCAAATCCCTCTTGAAGAAACTAATAGCATAGGTAATGATATTGGCTGGTCCTGTATAACTCTGTATTGAAGCCAGAACAAGAATTTCCTCGAGTTTATATAATACACTCTAGAAGGGGAGGGGCGACTTGAGTTCACCATTATTTCGATTACCGGAGCTGTATAGCCCAGCTTCTTGAAAGTTTCCCACTCAATCTCCAACCCAAGAGGGACAAATTGCTCAATTAGGGTGCAGGACCGGCCCCTGATGGAGAAGTTCCGGGCTGAACTGGAAAGGTACAGATGGTCCTATTGACAGCTGAATGAGAAGCGGAAACCAAGGACGGCGAGGCCATCGAGGACAGACTAGGATGATCTCTGCTCTGTCTCAGGCCACTCTGTACAGAACTCTGGAAAGCAGTGGTATCAGAGGGAAGGCATACAGTAGGCCGAATTGACCCCAGTCTAGGAAAAAGGCGTCCTGAGCTACTGCTAGCTTGTCCCTGGCCAGGGAGCAAAATTGTTCTGCCTTGGAGTTTCGCCTGGATGCAAAACAGATCTACCTGGGGATTGCCCCACTGTTCTATTAAGAGGTGGATGGCGCTGTCCTTCCGCTCCAACTCCCCTGGTAAGACATCTTGGCAACTTGGCCAGTCTGCTGTGACATTTTCCTGACCTGGAATGTACACAGCTCTTATACTTGCCAGCTGTTGCTCTGCCCATTGGAAGAGACGCAGTGACTCCCGGAGCATTTTTGAGCTTTTTGTGCCTCCCTGATGGTTGATGTAGGCCATCGTTGTCTGACTGTCTGTTAGAATCAACACATCTTGATTGCATACTTGTTGACGGAAGTATATCAGGGCTAGGCGAACTGCCCTCATCTCGAGGATGGTTATGCTGTACCTTGAGTCTACCAGGGATCATTTGCCTTGTACCGACAGCTGATGCAGGTGGGCCCCCATCCCGAGGCTTGTATCGGTCGTGATTCTGAGTTGGTGTGGATGTCCCAACTTTCACACCCTCATGACATTTGACCTCCGAGACCACCACCGGAGGGAGGATTTTATCTGCTGAGGAAAGGAACTGGGATTAGCTGATGCTGGCTGTGTCTGGACTGGGACCACAGCCTGAGCAGATGAGCTTAAATGGGTCGCATGTGCACCAGAGCCCAAGGGACAGAATCTGCCAGTGATACTAGAGTCCCAATTAGTTGCATGAAGGTCTGTGCTGACAGCTGGGTTGCTGTGAGAAATTTGTTGATGAGCTTCACTAGGTCCCTGAATTTCGATTATGTGGGAAAAACTTTGTTGGTCTGAGTTCTAAAGTCTGCCCCCCCCCCGTTCAGGTTCTGGCTCGGAGTTAGGGAGCTCTTCCTCCAGTTGGTGACAAACACCTCTGTCGCTGCATGTGCTGCTAGCTGAGCATCAGGGCTTTGATGAGGATATCGTCCAGATGAGGAAAAGCTGTATTCCCATTCGAAGGTGAACAATGACCGCTACCAACACCTTCAAGAATGTCCTTGGGGCTGATGAGAGGCTGAAAGGAAGGGTTTTGAACTGAAAGTGTTGCCTCCCCACCTTGAATCTGAGATATTGCCGTGTACTCTCTGGATGGGAACATGCAAGTGCGCATCTTGCAGGTCGATGGATGTTAGAAAGTCCCCTTATTGTAGTTCCTTGATGACTGATGACAAGGTTTCCATCTTGAAGTGTCTGCTGTGCACAAAACGATTTTGGAATTTGAGATCCAAGACTGGTCTGAAGCCACCGGTGCACTTGGGCATGATGAAGAATAGGGAGTATATTGAACTCTGTTGGGAGAACCTGCTCAATCGCACCCACTTGTAGAAGGTCTGTGATGGCCTGTAATGTCGCCTGTCTTTTGGACGGGTCGTTTGAGATAGTGGTGGGTACCACATGCGGTGGGGGTGGCTTGAACTCAAACTCTATCAGGTAACCCTTGCTGGTAATGTCCATTATCCATTTGTCCAACGTCTTATGGACCCATTCCTCAAGGAAATTTGAAAGTCTGCCGTCTACTCAAGGATGGGTCCAGGTGGCTTCATTGGCACTTTCTGTTGTTGTTGCTGCCAGTGTCTCTGGAGCCTCCACCGGTACTGGATCCCACCCACCCGCAAAGTTCGCTGGTTGCAGGATGAAAACCAAGTTCATTTCCTGCAAAAGTTAGAGTTTTGACCTTTGTTGTAACCCGGGCATGAAAATTGCACCTGGAGCCTAAGGACCATGATTTGCCCCTGCCCCCGGACTGGGGTATGTGTACCTTGGCCATCTCCCCGGATTTCTTCACCGCCTCCTTCAGGGCTGAACCAAAAAGGAGATTTCCTTCGTATGGCACATTTACCAAATGACTCTTTCAAGAGGCGTCTGCTTGCCAGGCCCAAAGCCAGAGGTTGCAGCGAGCTGAGGTTTAATAAAACATGGTCCATGCAGCACACCTGACTGCCTCCTCAGACACGTTGGCCACATATGCTGAAGCCAGTCCTATTAACTGTAGCTGCTGAATAAATCGGTGAGTTTTTCTCTGAGTCATCTGTGAGCTGAAAAGCTAGATCCAAAGCCCAGGACAGGGTGGCTCTAGCCGAGAAAAGATTCACTGTTGCCTTAAGAGAAGTCACCAACGCTTGGAAGGCCTTCTTAAGTGAAGCATCCACTTTTCTGTCCACTGGGTCCCTAAGTGATGCCCCACCTTCAGCAGAGATGACTGTTTTTTTGGTTAGATTCGAGAACAGTGGATCAATACTGGAGCAGTCTAGCCACTTTTCTGACTGCTTCTTGTCGAACTTTAGAAGTTTGGAGATCCGAAGGGGGACCGGGTATGTGCGCTCTGGACCTTGCCATTCCGCTTTTAGTAAGTCCTCTATGGCGGGAGAGATAGGGAAGGCTGTGGCCGGTTTGAAGGTAGATGCCAGGCAGAAAGTCTGTTTTGGCTGGGAAGGGACAGCTGGAGAAGATCCGAAGTGGATCTCAGATATGACCTTTTTAATAAAGAAATCCAGATCCTCCAGGTCAAAGTTTCTGGATGGAGAGTCGTCAGAGTCCGATGAGGAGTCCACTGTCTCCCCTCCTTGGGGAAGAGCTGTCATCTGAGGCATCTGGGAAGGTCTCTGTGACGTTTTCCTTGTGCATACCTCTAGATCTACTCCAGGAGCAGAGACCTGTTCTTCCTCTTGAGTGAGGAATAGAGATCATCCTCTTCGGATTATCTGTCACTGTATCTTAACTTTTCTTTTTGCTGTAGCGATAGGATAGCCACCCTGATCAGATGAGGATGGGGTCCTTTTCTTTGCCTTTTGTGGGGTCTCCATCGGGGACCCGGAGGTGCCAGTCAAAACATGCAGGGTCCAGAGCAAAGGCCCTGTTTAACTTGTCTATGAGGTATGGATCCATGGCGGGGTGGTAGCCTTTGGGTCTCCCTAGTTGCCATCACTCTTTCTCTGACTTGAAGTAGCGGACATCAGACCTTTCTTGGGTATTCGACTGTGTAGAGGGGAGTCAGCCCGCTGAGTCCTCCCACTGGCTGCAACTTTCTTTTCACAGGTAAGGCAAGCCAAGGTGATCAGGAGCAGTGATTTGCAGCGTTGACACTTTTGCCCAGCTAGACTTTTCTGAGGCCATTATTCCCAAATTCTTGCAGTATCCTAGACTACTGCTACTTAAATGGTGCTGTCCCTTTAAGAGCCGTAGCACTGAGAGCCGGGGGTCCAGCTGCGCGGTTCTCATCATTCTAGGATCGCCCCATATTAGCACTACAGCGCTACTGGCTGTCCTCAGCACTCGTCAATAAGACTATTCTTCCAGCGCTAACTCTCTTCTGCACCCATTGATGAGACAGCTGATCGTGGACAAGCAGCTTGGCATTCTCAGCGCTCGCAGATGAGAGAGCTGATTGTCGATGAGCGGCTTGGTACGCTGCTTGGATCCACGCCGATGAGTTGCACCATCGACGAGTGACTGAAATTTTCCCCAAAGCCGCTAGACGGTAGGAAGGTACTCGTCTCCAGAAGCACTCCAGTGCTTGAATGATCAGTCCCCCCAGCCTTGAGGGCTTACAGACGTCCGCGGGGGCGGGGGGGCCAAAATCACGGGGAATAAAGCGAGCCGCTGAGAGGTGGGGCCAGTCTGTGCAGCTTACAAGGTTGAGACTGCATCCCACCATGGAGCATTTCCAAATCACTCCTAGCATCAATGCTATACACTTGTCCAAAAGTAGAATAAAGAATTCATGACTTGCAGTCTCTTTAGCATGCCCACGTGTGACAGGGCTTTGCTGCAGAGTACCTGCTTCACTGAAGGCAGGAAGTAAACTGGAGGAAGCCGGAAGAGGAGGGCTAGATGCCCCCTGCTGCAGATCTTTGATTCCTGCCTGACAACCAGCAACAGGAGGTTCAGCCCAAGAGTAAGCAAGGCCGGAGAACAGCTTAGGAGAGAGAATGGGATCCCTTTCTGCAGATGTGCTGTTACTAACCACCACTGGATGGCATCCCACATCTGCTGGGTCACAGTGACCAGCTGGTCAAAGTGACCCTTACGCGGAGACCACTGGCTGGCCAGCTCCCACTGCAGGGAGCGCATTCTCCAGCGGGCTCGGAAGCCCTGAGCAGGGTACAACTGCCCAACCCGAAATTATCGGGCAAAGAAGGAGAGACCTCCCGCCTGTCCACCAGGCTCTGGTTCTGCAAGAGTCGACTCACCCCAACGAGGTTGATCACCTGTGAAGACACGAGTCTCGCCTGGCTTCGTTGACCAGGAGGCCAAGAGAGACGCAGGTTTGGAGGGCCAGGTTCCTGGACCGCTCCACCTCCTGCCTGGAGGGACCTGTGATCAGCCAGTCATCCAGGTAGGGGTTAACCCAGACCCCTTGGCACCTGAGGTAAACTGCCACCACTGCAACGCACTTGGTGAACACACTGGGGCCGAGGGGAGGCCAAATGGCATGGTCTGGAACTTGTAGAGGGTTTCCTCTGCTCAGAAGCAGAGCAAACTTTGATGAGATGGACGGCGCAGGACGTGAAAGAATGTGTCCTGAAGATCCAGGGAACAAAACCACATATTTCGCTCTACAGATGGCATGATCCGAGAAAGTGAGACCATACTGAAGGTGCGTGACTTGAGGAATTTGTTCAGGTCGGGCAGATCTAGAATGGGGTGACAGCCCCACATCCACTTTGGCACCAGGAAGTACCTGGAGACATACCCTAGGTGTTCCGGAGGATTCACGACAGGAATCACAGTGTCCTTGTGGAGGAGCTGGGCTATGTCTGTTCTGGGAGCTGACAGCATCTCTGCAGAAACAAAGTCCTCCCGTGAGGCGCAGGCTCAGCAAGAGGATACTGTTCGAATTCCAGAGGCAGACCCCAACCCATCACTTCGAGAACCCACCTGTCTGTAGTGACAGTGGACCAGGCAGAAAGGAAGTGGTGGAGCCGGCCCCCCATGGGAGGACCCAGGGGAGGTGTGACAGACATGAGGGAGGCACCCCTCATCCCATCACTGGGCAGGCTTAGAGGAGGAGGCGAAGGAGGAGGGCCTGGATGAGGCACCACCGGTGTCTCTCCCTCCAGGCTTGTAGACGACCGAGGCTAGCGACTTGGGCTGAGGTCACCAGGCCTGAGCCTGCTGGCCAGCCTGGGGCTGGATGAGTTTGGCCACAGGAGTGAAAGTGAACCGAAAGGGCTTCCTCTTCTGCTGCTGCTTGGTGCCCTTACAGTCCTTCTGGGCAGATGTCACGGAGTTCAAGGTGGCACTGGACTTCTCAATACGGGTGAGGTGGCCCTCGACCCCAGGCCCTAACCGGTCAGTGCCCAGGAAAGGCACATGTGCCAGCTTGTGCCGAGTGTCCACCATGAAGGTCGAGATCCTCAGCCAAGCCCTGCGGTGCATGGCCACTGAGGCTGCCATGGAGCGGGCACTGGAATCCCCAATGTTCATGGCTGTCTGGAGTTGTTTGGATACATCCCGGCCCTGGTCCCGGACCTGTCTGATCACGGTCTGAAGGTCCACTGGCAAATGAGGAAGCATCTCATCTAGGGCGCCCAGCAGGGCATGGGAGAAGTGGGCCATGAGGAGGGCCGAGATCGTCTGGCGGTGACCAAGCGAGGAGGCAGCATAGACTTTCTTAGCCGCATGGTCCACCTTCTTGGACTCCTTGTCAGGTGGCGTGTCAACATCCCCGATGTTGCTCAAGCACCTAAACACAGAGTCTGCCACCAATCCCTCGGCCAAGGGGTGCTCCGTGAACCCCAAAAGGGAACCGGTAGGTATCACATACTTGCGGGCCATTCGGGCAGAAGGCTCAGGGGCAGGAAGCAGGCCGCTGCCAAAGCTCCAGGGCAGGAACAAAAATGGCTTCTGCCACTGGGATAGCCTCCATAGAAGTGTCTCCCTGGTCGAGAATCTCGGTCAACAGGTAACAAGCCCGCTTCTGAGCGGGCTCCATTTTCATACCCATCAACTCAGACATCAGGTGGAGAAGACCCATGAAAGAAGATGGGCCTTTGTCCGTTGAGAGATCCCCCACAGACTCCACATTGACTGGACAGCAGTGCAGGGAGGAACCCTCAGACTCTAAAGGAATCGTTAAAGAGTGGTCAACCATCCAAGTCCCCATTAACCCTCTGCAGACAGTCAGGGATAACAGTGACTAACAGCCGATGGGGAAGCCCCTTAGACAGCTGAGACTCCTTAGTCGGAGCGCCAGTCGGTGGCTGTTTAGGTGGTGATTCCACCACTATCGGCAGAGACGCCGGGATGGGCCGAACCAGGACTGTTTTGGTCGGCTTCATCAATGGAGAAGGTGTGGGCCTTTCAGGCGACAGCCAGGTGATGGCTTGCATAGAAGCCGGTCGGTTAGACACCAGTAAGCACCAACTGTTTCCACATAAGATCCTCATATTGTCGACTTAATTTGCACTCTAAGTCTCTCCTCACCGAGGAGGATAAGGATGAAGAGTAGCGGCGGCGCCATTTCCTGTGGTGCCAAGAGCAGGAATACCAATGTCGGTGGGAGCTGCTCGACCCACGGGAGGAAGACTGAGACCTTGACCTCAACTGCCGGGGTGACTGGCGGCAGGACTCTGAGGGAGTCAGCGAATGCTGAGGCTCCTACAGGTCAGGGTCTGGGACAAGAGGCGGTGGGTCAACGGACTGATTCGTCCCTCCAACGATCTGTGTCACGACCGGAGTCCTGGACAAAGAAGTGTCAGCTTCTTCAGTTGACAACTGGTTGGTCGGCTTAAGAAAAATCTCAGCCAGGACCTCAAACAGCATCTCGGTTGACAGGCCCGATGGGGTTACCGTGAAGGCAGCGGCCATGGCTTCAACCAAAGTCAGTTCCAGAGAAGCGCAGGAATTGGAGACTGTCGACCAAGAGTGCTCCCGATCCTATAAAACGAAGACGAGTCCTCTCTTTCCTTTTTGGACTCTTTCTTGGATTTGGATTTATGCCTCAGAGGGTCCCTGACCGAGGGTCGGCAGAGACTGGCACAATTCTTTGAAGGAACCTGTAAATGTCGAGCCCAGCTGAAGTGGGGCAAAGGCAGAAGCTGAAGAGTTGAGGGATGTGACATGGGACGCCTCCTCTTCAAAGGCTGCAACCTGTTCGGCGGATCAAGCGGCCGTGGAAACCACCCAATGGGTGTCCTTAGATTTGACCAGCGGGTTCCGTTGTGTCGGGCAGCCCACTTTAAGTCAGGCAAAACGGTTCTCCAGAACGGTCAGGTGAAATGAGCGACAAAAGTCACAGGCCTGGGGATCGTACTCTTTCCCCAGGCAGTAGACACGTGGCTTGCGGGTCGGTTCTGGACATCTTCTGCCTGCAAGGGCACCTGCGGAACCTGGGAGCAGACGTATCCATGATGGTTGCGATCGAAAATCAAGGTGAAGATGAAACTCCTGAGAGGTTTTAGGAAGTAAATTCTGAGACTTAAATGCAAGGGTCTGCTCAATGCGGGAGTGGTAAGGAGGGAACCCACTTCTTCCAGCGGAAAGGAAGATCTGGAGTCAAAGGGTGGAACCGAGGGAGTTACCACTCGGGTGGGTGGAAGGAGCCAGCTTGAAGACTTTCTGGCAAGCCTTAAAGAGAAAGGACACTGCCAGAAGTGTGGATAGAATATCATATCCACATCCCTAGAATAATTATTTTGACATTTAATGCAGTCGTGTGTGCTGGGACTAGATCCATGATGTTCTACTTGGATAACATCACAGGTCTATTTCCAGATTGACCAATCAGAACCCAGGGATTTTCTTGCCATTGTATTATCTTCTTTATTTAAAACAAATAACACTAAATGTACCACTAAATTGTGTTTTGTCATTACTGTTTCTGCTTTGAGCTCTTAAGAGTCTCAACATTCTGTGGGGAACAGTGTGATCTCAGTTTAATATCAGTATAGTTTTCCTCCACCTAAGAACAGGGAAACGGAATACCACCCTACTAAATAAAGAGGAGTTCTCCAACTACAAATTGCTACTATTGTTTTAATGTGTTGAAAGTTTTATGTAATGGGTGCATGTTTTTGAAGCTCCTGTGGTCTGGTCAGTACATTAGGACTGTGGTAATTCGAGAAAAGTCATTACTATTAGGGTCAGTGATAATTTGTTTAATGCAAAGTAATGCAAAATCATGCACTTGGGCAAAGAAACCCAGGCCGAGCATGGGGGTAGTATTAACCACCACCAAACAGGAAAGGGACCTGGGAGTAATCATATCTGATCACCTACAGGTGGCAAGACAGTGTGACAAGGCAGTGGGGAACGCTTAGTGGAATGCTAGGGTGCATAGGTAATGGTCGTACAAAAATATTGGCACTCTTGGCATTTTTTAATAATGCACCATTCCTTCCAGAAAATTATTAAAATTAAAACATATTTTGGTATCCACATATGTATTTCTTTGGTTTTGCAGTGGAATAAATACAAAAAGCAGAAAATTTACTAAGTCTTAGCTTTTCCACACAGAAATCCTTAAATGGCCTGGACAAAATTATTGGCACCTTTTAGAAGTAGTTAGAAATAATTAGATTTCAAGCAGGTGATTCTCCTTCACTTTGGAATTGAACTCACCTGTGGTGAGTTGCAGGTGCCTGCAATATAAAATCACTCATTCAACCAGTTTGAATAGAAAAGGACTCATTCTCCTGTTTTGTGTCACTGTGTGTGTGCAATGAGCATGGAGAAAAGACAGCCAACCAGAGAATTGTCTGAGGAGAGTCAGACAGAAGATTGTAGCCAAGCATGGACAATCTCAAGGCTACAAATCAATCTCCAGAGACCTTGATGTTCCTGTTTCCACCGTACGTAATGTTATCAGGATGTTTAAGGCCCATGGCACTGTAGCCAACCTCCCTGGACGTGGACGCAAGAGAAAACTTCATCGACGACTGCAGCGCAGGATTGTTCGAATGGTGGAGAAAGCACCTCGATCAACTGCCAAACAGATTCAAGCTGACCTTCAGACACAAGGTACGACAGTTTCAACTCGCACCATCCGTCGCCAACTCAATGAAAAGGAGTTATATGGCAGGAGGCCCAGGAGGACCCACTGCTGAGAGAGACATAAGAACGCCCGACTGGTGTTTGCCAAAACACACCTGAACAAGCCAAAATCCTTCTGGGAGAATGTCCTGTGGACAGATGAGAACAAATTAGAGCTTTTTGGTAAAGCACATCATCTCTATGTTTACAGAAAACAAAAAGAAGCCTTCAAAGAAAAGAACACCTTCCCTACAGTCAAATATGGAGGAGGTTCAGTGATGTTTTGGGGTTGATGTGCTGCCTCTGGCACTGGGTGCCTTGAATGTGTGCATGGCATCATGAAATCTGGAGATTACCAGGCCATTTTGGAGTGCAATGTTGAACCCAGTGTCAGAAAGCTGGGTCTCCGTCAAAGGTCATGGGTCTTCCAGCAGGACAATGACCCCAAACACACTTCAGAAAGCATCCAGGAATGGTTCGAGACAAGACGCTGGACTATTCTGAAGTGGCCAGCAATGAGTCCAGATCTAAATCCCATTGAAAACCTGTGGAGAGATATGAAAACAGCAGTTGGGAGAAGGCACCCTTCAAATCTGGGAGAACTGGAGCAGTTTGCACAAGAGTGGGCCAAACTGCCAGTAGAGAGGTGCAGGAAACTCATCCATGACTATAGGAAGTGGTTGATTGCAGTTATTTTGACCAAAGGCTGTGCTACCAAATATTAAGTCTAGGGTGTCAATAATTTTGTCAATGCCATTTCTTTTCATTTTCTGATTTAAAAGGATATATTAAATTCTGAATCAAAAACAAAGGTTCTGTAATATTAACAGAGAAATAAAGAATTGTGGAGACCAAATACTGTACTGTTGTTGATTTCAACTTATGTTTAGAGGAATTGTGAGTTATTTGACCAAAGTCTCACCAGAAAATTTGATTAGTGGAACCAGACAGAGAAGAGACAGAAAAGGACAGATCCTTGCATTTAAACATTTTCTCCAACAAATGGGACAGGGTCCTATTCCACCCTGTCACAGTGGTCCCTGGTAAAACTGCTAGAAGAGCTGCCGTGCACCACAGTGACCTCTGCTGGATACCCAAAAGTATTACCTACTGCAAGAGACCACTCCGTGGAAGATCTACTGTTACAGGTGAGTAACCAGTTATTCTAGGGATGTGGATAAGATGTTCTATCCACACTTTGGCAGACTCCTAGCAGTTCTCCGGGAGAAGGGAGGCAAGGCAAACACACCCTACTTGGGGAACAGAGATTGAGAACTGAGGCCCCAAACCAGCATCCCGGCGTGACTCTAAGTCAATGTGGTAATGGGAAATGAAGGTGTGTGCTGACCTCCAGGTAGCAGCCCTGCAGACTTCCTGGATTGGGACGTCCCTGGAAGCAGCCACAACCACAGTGACAGGACGGGTGGAATGAGTCCTTAGCCCTCCAGGAGGCTCCCTACTCAACAACCTATAGCAGAGAATCAATGAAGGATACAATCCATCTGCCAATCATCCACTTGGCTGCAGGTCTGCCAGGTGCGGCTTCAGCATAGGTGACAAATAGCTGGTGAACCTCTCCCTGAACTCCAGCCATGCGCTCTTTGTAATAAGCAAGAAGATTACCTCAGGTCTAGAGTATGGATCCTGTGCTCGGCCTCCGAAGTGTGACTGGTGAAATACACCGGGAGATTCATCATCTGGTTAAGGTGAAACTCTTTACACAACTTTCAGGAGGAACTTTGGGTTGAGGTGCAGGACAACCTTGTCTCTGTGGAAGACCAGGTAAGGAGACTCCACTGAATGCATCTGGAGCTCACCGATCCTTCTGGCTGATGTGATAGCCACAAAGAAGGTGGTCTTCCACAACAGGTGAGACATGTCACATCTGTGCATTGGTTCGAATGGCTTGCCCATGAGCTTTGCCAAACCAGCAGCAAGACTCACGGTGGTGGTGGTTCACGCACCAGAGGGGAAATGTGGTCAAGGCCCTTAAAAAAGCACCAGACCACCTTCTCCTGCACTGACTGCTGACCAGCCCATGCCCAGTAAGCAGAAATGGCTGCCAGGTGCACCTTAAGGGTGTCGACCGAAGGCCCTACTGACAGAGGGACCATAGATAATCCAGAATGCTAGCCACTGGACAGGACAAAGGGTCCAACCCCTTGCCCTGACACCAAATGGAGAATCTCTTCCATTTGAAGGCATAATACTCCTGGTCAACTCTTCCGAGATGCCTCCACAACAGTGAAGACAGCTCGAGAGACCCAAAGCCTGGAACTCAAGCTGTTCAGGAACCAGGTTGTCAGGTGCAGGGATTGACGGTCCGGGTGGAGTACCTTCCCCTGATTGATGGAAAGCAGGTCTGAGCGTAGGGGAAGATGGTTTGAGAGCCTGCTGCTGAGGCAGAGGAGACTGGGGTACCAGAACTGGCGTAGCCAGTCTGGAGCCACTAGGATCATATGTGCCTTGTCCCTCCTGGCCTTGAACAGCACCTTGTGGATCAAGGGAATCAGAGGGAAGGCACAGAAGAGGCCTGGGGTACAAGGCCTTGAGAAGGCATCCCCATGCAGCATTCCCTGCTGAGGGGCAGACACAATACAGCCTCAGCTTCTATGCTCTCCCTGAGGTGAACAGGTCCACCTGAGAGGTACCTCACTGGTATAACAGGCTGTGTACTACCTCTGGGTGGAGAGACTATCGTGAGACACCTCACCCACCCAGCTGAGGGCATCCACCAGCTGATTGAAGCCCCAGCCACGTGGATGGCTAGGAGATTCAGGCTGCGATAGGGTCCAAACACAGAGAGCTTCCCTGCATAGGGGCAGGGTGCATCCCAACCTGTTTGTTGAGGTAGTACATGGTCGTGGTATTGTCACCTGGACCTGGACCACCCGACCCTTAGGTGTGGAGGGAAATGCAGTCAGCGCTAGCTGAACTGCCTGGAGCTCCAACAGGTTTGATGTGGCATCGGACTCCTTGGGGTCCATAGCCTGTGGACTCTGTGTTCCCAGATTTTCACCCCAGCCCGTGAGAGAGGCATCGGTCGTCAGCATGACTGCAGGCTCTAGACGGACAAAATCGAAATTTAAATACCTGTAAATTTTCTTTCTCCAACAGCTAATCTCCGGCCTTCCTTACTCTTGGGCTGTACCTCCCGCTGCTGGTCGTCAGACAGGAATCAAAGATCTGCAGCAGTGGGCATCTAGCCCTCCCCTTCCAGCTTCCTCCAGTGTTTCCGAAAGCAGTCCAAATGTGGCAATATTAAGAGAACTTGGAAATAAAACACAAGAAGGTTTAAGGCAACCATTGCCCTGAGGCCAGCGAACTGTGTACATTCTGGGAGGGAATCCGGAGACCAGCCATCGGAGAAAGAAAATCTGCAGGTATTTAAATTTCGATTTCTCTCTCCTAAGCTGGTCTCTGGGCTTCCTTCTCTTGGATATACAAAAGCAGTACATCCCCAGATCCCCAGGTGGGAAGAATGTCCACTGTCCTTTAGAGTCCACCACCGCCTGAAGCACTTGGCCAAAGAATGCCTCTGCCGAGGACATCATGTCTGGCTTGTAAAATTTTGTAAATGTGTGAATGGATAACGAAGTGGCCACCCTGCATAAGTCTGCTGGAGATGCTTCTCTGAAGTTCCCCCATTGGCCACAGCTCTGGTGGAATACGCTCTAACTGGGCCAGGCAGAGGTACTCTGGCCTTGTCGTAAGCCGTGGTGATGACTGATCTGATCCATCTGGCTATAGAGTCTTTTGATGCTCTTTCACTTATATTTTGGCCCGTAGTTAGAATGAACAAGCTTGATGTTTTACGGATATCTTCTGTCCTCTTGATATACATCTTCAAAGCTCTTCTCAGGACCAGCATGTAAATTCCTTTCCTTTTCATTTTGGGATGTGGGCAGAAGGAATGGAGGATAAGATCTTGGTTGTAATGGAAAGGGACATAACTTTGGGTAAAATCCTGGATCTGTCGTAAGAACCACAGAGTCCTGATGAAAACGTGTATGGCTTCTTTGGTGGACAGCGATCCCAGCTCACTGAACCTGCATGCTGAAGTAATAGCTACCAGATAAACCACCTTCATTGTGAGATGCATGATGGAAGTTTTCTTAAGAGGTTCAAAGGCTCCTTGGTCAAGGTTTTGAAAATCAGGTTAAGTCTCCAAGGTGGAACTGTTGGCTTAATCAGGGGAGCATTTAACGTTACGCCCTTAGAAACCTACTGACATAAAAGGTGTAGAGCCCAGTGATTCTCCCGAGTTCTACTAACAAGAGTGTTCCCAGGATTGAGACCTGAACACTTAGGGTGGCTGGTTGCAGCCCCAAGTCAAATCCCTCTTGAAGAACTAATAGCATAGGTAATGATATTGGCTGGTCCTGATAACTCTGTATTGAAGCCAGAACAAGAATTTCCTCGAGTTTATATAATACACTCTAGAAGGGAGGCGACTTGAGTTCACCATTATTTCGATTACGAGCTGTATAGCCCAGCTTCTTGAAAGTTTCCTCAATCTCTGCAAACAGAGGGACAAATTGCTCAATTAGGGTGCAGGACCGCCCTGATGGAGAAGTTCCGGCTGAACTGGAAAGGTACAGATGGTCCTATTGACAGCTGAATGAGAGCGGAAACCAGGGATCAGGCGAGGCCATCGAGGACAGACTAGGATGATCTCTGCTCTGTCTCAGGCCACCTGTACAGAACTCTGGAAAGCAGTGGTATCAGAGGAAGGCATACAGTAGGCCGAATTGACCCAGTCTAGGAAAAAGGCGTCCTGAGTTACTGCTAGCTTGTCCCTGGCCAGGAGCAAAATTGTTCTGCCTTGGAGTTTCGCCTGGATGCAAAACAGATCTACCTGGGGATTGCCCCACTGTTCTATTAAGAGGTGGATGGCGCTGTCCTTCCGCTCCAACTCCCCTGGTAAGACATCTTGGCAACTTGGCCAGTCTGCTGTGACATTTTCCTGACCTGGAATGTACACAGCTCTTATACTTGCCAGCTGTTGCTCTGCCCATTGGAAGAGACGCAGTGACTCCCGGAGCATTTTTGAGCTTTTTGTGCCTCCCTGATGGTTGATGTAGGCCATCGTTGTCTGACTGTCTGTTAGAATCAACACATCTTGATTGCATACTTGTTGACGGAAGTATATCAGGGCTAGGCGAACTGCCCTCATCTCGAGGATGGTTATGCTGTACCTTGAGTCTACCAGGGATCATTTGCCTTGTACCGACAGCTGATGCAGGTGGGCCCCCATCCCGAGGCTTGTATCGGTCGTGATTCTGAGTTGGTGTGGATGTCCCAACTTTCACACCCTCATGACATTTGACCTCCGAGACCACCACCGGAGGGAGGATTTTATCTGCTGAGGAAAGGAACTGGGATTAGCTGATGCTGGCTGTGTCTGGACTGGGACCACAGCCTGAGCAGATGAGCTTAAATGGGTCGCATGTGCACCAGAGCCAGGGACAGAATCTGCCAGTGATACTAGAGTCCCAATTAGTTGCATGAAGGTCTGTGCTGACAGCTGGGTTGCTGTGAGAAATTTGTTGATGAGCTTCACTAGGTCCCTGAATTTCGATTATGTGGAAAACTTTGTTGGTCTGAGTTCTAAAGTCTGCCCCCCGTTCAGGTTCTGGCTCGGAGTTAGGGAGCTCTTCCTCCAGTTGGTGACAAACACCTCTGTCGCTGCATGTGCTGCTTAGCTGAGCATCAGGGCTTTGATGAGGATATCGTCCAGATAAGGGAAAAGCTGTATTCCCCATTCCGAAGGTGAACAATGACCGCTACCAACACCTTCAAGAATGTCCTTGGGGCTGATGAGAGGCTGAAAGGAAGGGTTTTGAACTGAAAGTGTTGCCTCCCCACCTTGAATCTGAGATATTGCCGTGTACTCTCTGGATGGGAACATGCAAGTGCGCATCTTGCAGGTCGATGGATGTTAGAAAGTCCCTTATTGTAGTTCCTTGATGACTGATGACAAGGTTTCCATCTTGAAGTGTCTGCTGTGCACAAACGATTTTGGAATTTGAGATCCAAGACTGGTCTGAAGCCACCGTGCACTTGGGCATGATGAAGAATAGGAGTATATTGAACTCTGTTGGGAGAACCTGCTCAATCGCACCCACTTGTAGAAGGTCTGTGATGGCCTGTAATGTCGCCTGTCTTTTGACGGTCGCTTTGAGATAGTGGTGGTACCACATGCGGTGGGGGTGGCTTGAACTCAAACTCTATCAGGTAACCCTTGCTGGTAATGTCCATTATCCATTTGTCCAACGTCTTATGGACCCATTCCTCAAGGAAATTTGAAAGTCTGCCGTCTACTCAAGGATGGGTCCAGGTGGCTTCATTGGCACTTTCTGTTGTTGTTGCTGCCAGTGTCTCTGGAGCCTCCACCGGTACTGGATCCCACCCCACCCGCAAGTTACGCTGGTTGCAGGATGAAAACCAAGTTCATTTCCTGCAAAAGTTAGAGTTTTGACCTTTGTTGTAACCCGGGCATGAAAATTGCACCTGGAGCCTAAGGACCATGATTTGCCCCTGCCCCCGGACTGGGGTATGTGTACCTTGGCCATCTCCCCGGATTTCTTCACCTCCTTCAGGGCTGAAACTAAAAAGGAGATTTCTCTCATGGCACATTTACCAAATGACTCTTTCAAGAGGCGCTCTGCTTGCCAGGCCCAAAGCCAGAGGTTGCAGCGAGCTGAGGTTTAATAAAACATGGTCCATGCAGCACACCTGACTGCCTCCTCAGACACGTTGGTCACATATGCTGAAGCCAGTCCTATTAACTGTAGCTGCTGAATAAATCGGTGAGTTTTTCTCTGAGTCATCTGTAGCTGAAAAGCTAGATCCAAAGCCCAGGACAGGGTGGCTCTAGCCGAGAAAAGATTCACTGTTGCCGCCTTAAGAGAAGTCACCAACGCTTGGAAGGCCTTCTTAAGTGAAGCATCCACTTTTCTGTCCACTGGGTCCCTAAGTGATGCCCCACCTTCAGCAGAGATGACTGTTTTTTTGGTTAGATTCGAGAACAGTGGATCAATACTGGAGCAGTCTAGCCACTTTTCTGACTGCTTCTTGTCGAACTTTAGAAGTTTGGAGATCCAAGGGGACCGGTATGTGCGCTCTGGACCTTGCCATTCCGCTTTTAGTAAGTCCTCTATGGCGGGAGAGATAGGGAAGGCTGTGGCCGGTTTGAAGGTAGATGCCAGGCAGAAAGTCTGTTTTGGCTGGGAAGGGACAGCTGGAGAAGATCCGAAGTGGATCTCAGATATGACCTTTTTAATAAAGAAATCCAGATCCTCCAGGTCAAAGTTTCTGGATGGAGAGTCGTCAGAGTCCGATGAGGAGTCCACTGTCTCCCCCTCCTCGGGGGGAAGAGCTGTCATCTGAGGCATCTGGGGAAGGTCTCCTGTGACGTTTTCCCTTGTGCATACCTCTAGATCTACTCCAGGAACGAGACCTGTTCTTCCTCTTGAGTGAGGAATAGAGATCATCCTCTTCGGATTATCTGTCACTGTATCTTAACTTTTTCTTTTTGCTGTAGCGATAGGATAGCCACCCCTGATCAGATGAGGATGGGGTCCTTTTTCCTTTTGCCTTTTTGTGGGGTCTCCTATCGGGGGACCCGGGAGGTTGCCAGTCAAAACATGCAGGGTCCAGAGCAAAGGCCCTGTTTAACTTGTCTATGAGGTATGGATCCATGGCGGGGGTGGTAGCCTTTTGGGTCTCCCTAGTTGCCGTCACTCTTTCTCTGACTTGGAAGTAGCCGGACAATCAGACCTTTCTTGGGTATTCGACTGTGTAGAGGGGGAGTCAGCGCCCGCTGAGTCCTCCCCACTGGCTGCAACTTTCTTTTCACAGGTAAGGCAAGCCAGCGAAGGTGATCAGGAGCAGTGATTTGCAGCGTTGACACTTTTTGCCCCAGCTAGACTTTTCTGAGGCCATTATTCCCCAAATTCTTGCAGTATCCTAGACTACCGTTACTTAAATGGTGCTGTCCCTTTAAGAGCCGTGTAGCACTGAGAGCCGGGGGGGGGTCCAGCTGCGCGGTTCTCATCATTCTAGGATCGGCCCCATATTAGCACTACAGCGCCACTGGCTGTCCTCAGCACTCGCCAATAAGACTATTCTTCCAGCGCTAACTCTTCTGCACCCATTGATGAGACAGCTGATCGTGGACAAGCAGCTAGCATTCTCAGCCCGCAGATGAGAGAGCTGATTGTCGATGAGACGGTTGGTACGCTGCTGGATCCACACGATGAGTTGCACCATCGACGCAGTGACTGAAATTTTCCCCAAAGTCAGACGGCAGGAAGGTACTGGCCTCCAGAAGCACTCCAGTGCTTGAATGATCAGTCCCCCAGCCTTGAGGGCTTACAGACGTCCGCGGGGGCGGGGGGGCCAAAATCACGGGGAATAAAGCGAGCCGCTGAGAGGTGGGGCCAGTCTGTGCAGCTTACAAGGTTGAGACTGCATCCCACCATGGAGCATTTCCAAATCACTCCTAGCATCAATGCTATACACTTGTCCAAAAGTAGAATAAAGAATTCATGACTTGCAGTCTCTTTAGCATGCCCACGTCTGACAGGGCTTTGCTGCAGAGTACCTGCTTCACTGAAGGCAGGAAGTAAACTGGAGGAAGCCGGAAGAGGAGGGCTAGATGCCCCTGCTGCAGATCTTTGATTCCTGCCTGACAACCAGCAACAGGAGGTTCAGCCCAGAGTAAGGCAAGGCCGGAGAACAGCTTAGAGAGAGAATGGGATCCTTTCTGCAGATGTGCTGTTACTAACCACCACTGGATGGCATCCCACATCTGCTGGGTCACAGTGACCAGCTGGTCAAAGTGACCCTTGCGTGGAGACCACTGGCTGGCCAGCTCCCACTGCAGGGAGCGCATTCTCCAGCGGGCTCGGAAGCCCTGAGCAGGGTACAACTGCCCAACCCGAAATTATCGGGCAAAGAAGGAGAGAGCCTCCGCCCTGTCCACCAGGCTCTGGTTCTGCAAGAGTCGCACTCCACCCCAACGAGGTTGATCACCTGTGAAGACACGAGCTCCGACTTGGCTTCGTTGACCAGGAGGCCAAGAGAGACGCAGGTTTGGAGGGCCAGGTTCCTGGACCGCTCCACCTCCTGCCTGGAGGGACCTGTGATCAGCCAGTCATCCAGGTAGGGGTTAACCCAGACCCCTTGGCACCTGAGGTAAACTGCCACCACTGCAACGCACTTGGTGAACACACTGGGCCGAGGAGGCCAAATGGCATGGTCTGAACTTGTAGAGGGTTTCCTCTGCTCAGAAGCAGAGCAAACTTTGATGAGATGGACGGCGTGGACGGAAAGAATGTCCTGAAGATCCAGGAACAAACCATATTTCGCTTCTACAGATGGCATGATCCGAGAAAGTGAGACCATACTGAAGGTGCGTGACTTGAGGAATTTGTTCAGGTCGGGCAGATCTAGAATGGGGTGACAGCCCCACATCCACTTTGGCACCAGGAAGTACCTGGAGACATACCCTAGGTGTTCCGGAGGATTCACGACAGGAATCACAGTGTCCTTGTGGAGGAGCTGGGCTATGTCTGTTCTGGGAGCTGACAGCATCTCTGCAGAAACAAAGTCCTCCCGTGGGGCGCAGGCTCAGCAAGAGTATACTGTTCGAATTCCAGAGGCAGACCCCAACCCATCACTTCGAGAACCCACCTGTCTGTAGTGACAGTGGACCAGGCAGAAAGGAAGTGGTGGAGCCGGCCCCCCATGGGAGGACCCAGGGGAGGTGTCAGACATGAGGGAGGCACCCCCATCCCATCACTGGGCAGGCTTAGAGGAGGAGGAAGGAGGAGGGCCTGGATGAGGCACCACCGGTGTCTCTCCCTCCAGGCTTGTGGGACACGAGGCTAGCGACTTGGGCTGAGGTCACCAGGCCTGAGCCTGCAGCCAGCCTGGGGCTGGATGAGTTTGGCCACAGGAGTGAAGGTGAACCAAAGGGCTTCCTCTTCTGCTGCTGCTTGGTGCCCTACAGTCCTTCTGGGCAGATGTCACGGAGTTCAGAGGCACTGGACTTCAACACGGGTGAGGTGGCCTCGACCCCAGGCCCTAACCGGTCAGTGCCCAGGAAAGGCACATGTGCCAGCTTGTGCCGAGTGTCCACCATGAAGGTCGAGATCCTCAGCCAAGCCCTGCGGTGCATGGCCACTGAGGCTGCCATGGAGCGGGCACTGGAATCCCCAATGTTCATGGCTGTCTGGAGTTGTTTGGATACATCCCGGCCCTGGTCCCGGACCTGTCTGATCACGGTCTGAAGGTCCACTGGCAAATGAGGAAGCATCTCATCTAGGGCGCCCAGCAGGGCATGGGAGAAGTGGGCCATGAGGAGGGCCGAGATCGTCTGGCGGTGACCAAGCGAGGAGGCAGCATAGACTTTCTTAGCCGCATGGTCCACCTTCTTGGACTCCTTGTCAGGTGGCGTGTCAACATCCCCGATGTTGCTCAAGCACCTAAACACAGAGTCTGCCACCAACTCGCCAAGGGTGCTCCGGTGAACCCCAAAAGGAACCGGTAGGTATCACATACCTGGGCCATTCGGCAGAAGGCTCAGGGGCAGGAAGCAGGCTCGCTGCCAAAGCTCCAGGGCAGGAACAAAATGGCTTCTGCCACTGGGATAGCCTCCATAGAAGTGTCTCCCGGTCGAGAATCTCGTCAACAGGTAACAAGCCCGCTTCACGGGCTCCATTTTCATACCCATCAACTCAGACATCAGGTGGAGAAGACCCATGAAAGAAGATGGGCTTTTGTCCGTTGAGAGATCCCCACAGACTCCACGTTGACTGGACGGGAGTGCAGGGAGGAACCTCAGACTCCGAAGGAGTCGTTAAAGAGTGGTCAATCGCCAAGTCCCCACTGACCCTCCATGGACAGTCAGGGATAACAGTGACTAACAGCCGATGGGGAAGCCCCTTAGACAGCTGAGACTCCTTAGTCGGAGCGCCAGTCGGTGGCTGTTTAGGTGGTGATTCCACCACTATCGGCAGAGACGCCGGGATGGGCCGAACCAGGACTGTTTTGGTCGGCTTCATCAATGGAGAAGGTGTGGGCCTTTCAGGCGACAGCCAGGTGATGGCTTGCATAGAAGCCGGAGTCGGTTAGACACCAGTAAGCACCAACTGTTTCCACATAAGATCCTCATATTGTCGACGCAATTTGCACCTAAGTCTCTCCTCACTCGAGGAGGATAAGGATGAAGAGTAGCGGCGGCGCCATTTCCTGTGGTGCCAAGAGCAGGAATACCAATGTCGGTGGGAGCTGCTCGACCCACGGGAGGAAGACTGAGACCTTGACCTCAACTGCCGGGGTGACTGGCGGCAGGACTCTGAGGGAGTCAGCGAATGCTGAGGCTCCTACAGGTCAGGGTCTGGGACAAGAGGCGGTGGGTCAACGGACTGATTCGTCCCTCCAACGATCTGTGTCACGACCGGAGTCCTGGACAAAGAAGTGTCAGCTTCTTCAGTTGACAACTGGTTGGTCGGCTTAAGAAAAATCTCAGCCAGGACCTCAAACAGCATCTCGGTTGACAGGCCCGATGGGGTTACCGTGAAGGCAGCGGCCATGGCTTCAACCAAAGTCAGTTCCAGAGAAGCGCAGGAATTGGAGACTGTCGACCAAGAGTGCTCCCGATCCTACAAACGAAGACGAGTCCTCTCTTTCTCCTTTTTGGACTCTTTCTTGGATTTGGATTTATGCCTAGAGGGTCCCTGACCGAGGGTCGGCAGAGACTGGCACAATTCTTTGAAGGAACCTGTAAATGTCGAGCCCAGCTGAAGTGGGGCAAAGGCAGAAGCTGAAGAGTTGAGGGATGTGACATGGGACGCCTCCTCTTCAAAGGCTGCAACCTGTTCGGCGGATCAAGCGGCCGTGGAAACCACCCAATGGGTGTCCTTAGATTTGACCAGCGGTTCCGTAGTGTCGGGCAGCCCATCTTAAGTCAGGCAAAACGGTTCTCCAGAACGGTCAGGTGAAATGAGCGACAAAGTCACAGGCCTGGGGATCGTACTCTTTCCCAGGCAGTAGACACGTCGGCTTGAGGGTCGGTTCTGGACATCTTCTGCCTGCAAGGGCACCTGCGAACCTGGGAGCAGACGATCCATGATGGTTGCGATCGAAAATCAAGGTGAAGATGAAACTCCTGAGAGGTTTTAGGAAGTAAATTCTGAGACTTAAATGCAAGGGTCTGCTCAATGCGGAGTGGTAAGGAGGGAACCCACTTCTTCCAGCGAAAGGAAGATCTGAGTCAAAGGGTGGAACCGAGGGAGTTACCACCGGTGGGTGGAAGGAGCCAGCTTGAAGACTTTCTGGCAAGCCTTAAAGAGAAAGGACACTGCCAGAAGTGTGGATAGAATATCATATCCACATCCCTAGAATAATTATTTTGACATTTAATGCAGTCGTGTGTGCTGGGACTAGATCCATGATGTTCTACTTGGATAACATCACAGGTCTATTTCCAGATTGACCAATCAGAACCCAGGGATTTTCTTGCCATTGTATTATCTTCTTTATTTAAAACAAATAACACTAAAATGTACCACTAAATTGTGTTTTTGTCATTACTGTTTCTGCTTTGAGCTCTTAAGAGTCTCAACATTCTGTGGGGAACAGTGTGATCTCAGTTTAATATCAGTATAGTTTTCCTCCACCTAAGAACAGGGAAACGGAATACCACCCTGCTAAATAAAGAGGAGTTCTCCAACTACAAATTGCTACTATTGTTTTAATGTGTTGAAAGTTTTATGTAATGGGTGCATGTTTTTGAAGCTCCTGTGGTCTGGTCAGTACATTAGGACTGTGGTAATTCGAGAAAAGTCATTACTATTAGGGTCAGTGATAATTTGTTTAATGCAAAGTAATGCAAAATCATGCACTTGGGGCAAAGAAACCCAGGCGCCGAGCATGGGGGGGGGGTAGTATTAACCACCACCAAACAGGAAAGGGACCTGGGAGTAATCATATCTGATCACCTACAGGTGGCAAGACAGTGTGACAAGGCAGTGGGGAACGCTAGTGGAATGCTAGGGTGCATAGGTACGGTCGTGGACAAAAATATTGGCACTCTTGCATTTTTTTTAATAATGCACCATTCCTTCCAGAAAATTATTAAAATTAAAACATATTTTGGTATCCACATATGTATTTCTTTGGTTTGCAGTGGAATAAAATACAAAAAGCAGAAAAATTTACTAAGTCTTAGCTTTTTCCACACAGAAATCCTTAAATGGCCTGGACAAAATTATTGGCACCTTTTAGAAGTAGTTAGAAATAATTAGATTTCAAGCAGGTGATTCTCCTTCACTTTGGAATTGAACTCACCTGTGGTGAGTTGCAGGTGCCTGCAATATAAAAATCACTCATTCAACCAGTTTGAATAGAAAAAGGACTCATTCTCCTGTTTTGTGTCACTGTGTGTGCGCAATGAGCATGGAGAAAAGACAGCCAACCAGAATTGTCTGAGGAGGTCAGACAGAAGATTGTAGCCAAGCATGGACAATCTCAAGGCTACAAATCAATCTCCAGAGACCTTGATGTTCCTGTTTCCACCAGACGTACTGTTATCAGGATGTTTAAGTGCCCATGGCACTGTAGCCAACCTCCTGGACGGGACGCAAGAGAAAACTTCATCGACGACTGCAGCGCAGGATTGTTCGAATGGTGGAGAAAGCACCTCGATCAACTGCCAAACAGATTCAAGCTGACCTTCAGACACAAGGTACGACAGTTTCAACTCGCACCATCCGTCGCCAACTCAATGAAAAGGAGTTATATGGCAGGAGGCCCAGGAGGACCCCACTGCTGAGAGAGAGACATAAGAACGCCCGACTGGTGTTTGCCAAAACACACCTGAACAAGCCAAAATCCTTCTGGGAGAATGTCCTGTGGACAGATGAGAACAAATTAGAGCTTTTTGGTAAAGCACATCATCTCTATGTTTACAGAAAACAAAAAGAAGCCTTCAAAGAAAAGAACACCTTCCCTACAGTCAAATATGGAGGAGGTTCAGTGATGTTTTGGGGTTGATGTTGCCTCTGGCACTGGGTGCCTTGAATGTGTGTGCATGGCATCATGAAATCTGGAGATTACCAGGCCATTTTGGAGTGCAATGTTGAACCCAGTGTCAGAAAGCTGGGTCTCGCCAAGGTCATGGGTCTTCCAGCAGACAATGACCCCAAACACACTTCAGAAAGCATCCAGGAATGGTTCGAGACAAGACGCTGGACTATTCTGAAGTGGCCAGCAATGAGTCCAGATCTAAATCCATTGAAAACCTGTGGAGAGATATGAAACAGCAGTTGGGAGAAGGCACCTTCAAATCTGGGAGAACTGGAGCAGTTTGCACAAGAGGGCCAAACTGCCAGAGAGAGGTGCAGGAAACTCATCCATGACTATAGGAAGTGGTTGATTGCAGTTATTTTGACCAAAGGCTGTGCTACCAAATATTAAGTCTAGGGTGTCAATAATTTTGTCAATGCCATTTCTTTTCATTTTCTGATTTAAAAGGATATATTAAATTCTGAATCAAAAACAAAGGTTCTGTAATATTAACAGAGAAATAAAGAATTGTGGAGACCAAATACTGTACTGTTGTTGATTTCAACTTATGTTTAGAGGAATTGTGAGTTATTTGAAAAAGTGCAAGGGCGCCAATATTTTTGGCCACAACTGTAGCTATCACCAGCAGAAAGAGAGAGGTGGTACTACCGCTGTATAGATCACTGGTGAAAGAGGCCTCACCTAGAGTACTGTGTCCAGTTCTGGAGACCACACTTCCAGAAGGACAAACAGGGTAAAGGCAGTCCACAGGAAGGCAACCAAAATGGTGCAGGGTCTGCATCACGAGCCCTGTGAGGAGAGACTGAAGGACCTCAATATCTACACCCTGGAGGAAAGGGGCGGGGGGGGGAATATGATAGAATCATTCAAATACAGTACTTCAAGGGTATAAAGTTCAAGAGGGAAGCATTTTTTAGAAAGAAAAAAAAAAGATGCTCAAGAACAAGGGTCCATGCAATGAAGCTAGAGGGGGAGACTCTGGGGAAATGTGAGGAAGTACTTTTTCACATAAAGAGTGGTGTATGCCTGGAAAAGTCCCCCAGTGGAGGTGGTGCAGGCGAAAACAGAAACAGGCTTCAAGGACGCATGAGATAGGGATAAATTAAGGATGGGAATGAGAAAGGAAAAGTGTGGCCCACTGGGAACTGAACCTCTGGTATGCCGTTTCAGCGTTTTAACCATTAAGGTACAGGCGCACATGGCTAGAATGCCTGAGGACTTCCTAAAATCCACACATTCCTTTTCTCAAATGTGTTGCGTAATCCTGCAACCAGGAACATGTCAGAAATACAAACTTCTCTCAGTGCAGTTTAACCCCTGCAAGGTATATTTTTAAATCAAGGATGGAAATGAGAACGGAAAAGTGTGGCCCACTGAGAACTGAACCTCAGACCTCTGGTATGCCATTCCAGCGCTCTAACCATTAAGCTACAGGTTCACATGGCTAGAGTGCCTGAGGACTTCCTTAAATCCACAGATTCCTTTTCTCAAATGTGTTGCATAATCTTGCAACCAGGAACATGTCAGAAATACAAACTTCTCTCAATTCACAGTGGGTCACGCTTTTCCTTTCTTATTTCCATCCTTTGTTTAAAAATATACCTTAGAGGGGTTAAACTGCACTGAGAAAAGATTGTATTTCTGACATGTTACTGGTTGCAGGATTACGCAACACATTTGAGAAGAGGAATGTGTGGATTTAAGGACGTCCTCAGGCACTCTAGCTATGTGAGCCTGTAGCTTAATGGTTAGAGCACTGGAACAGCACACCAGAGGTCTGAGGTTCAATTCCCAGTGGGCCACACTTTTCCTTTCTCATTTCCATCCTTGATCTAAAAATATACCTTGCAGGGGTTAAACTGCACTGAGATAAGTTTTTATTTCTGAGATAGGCATAAAGGAACCTTAGGGGAAGGGGGGGGTGTCGTCAAGGCACAGGTCAGGAAGCATAAGGAAAATCAGGAGCAGTTGTAGAATTCACCAAAAATATTTATTTACAGTAGCAATAACAAAAGAATAAAGTTGTTCAGTATAACTGTACAAAGGAGAAAAAAAAAGGTTACTCACCTGTAACAGGAGTTCTAGGAGTGGTGTATGTTGTTCACCCACACTTCTTGGCAGGTACCTTGTCGCTTTAAGATGTGCCAGAAAGTCTTCAAGCTGGCTCCTCCCACCCACCCTGGTGGTAAAACCCTCGGCTCCACCCCATGATGCCAGATCTAGCCCACTGGAAGCCAGGTTGCGCGTCGAAGCCGGGGAGGTTGGGAGGGTCGTGTGGATGAACATATACCACTCCTAGAACTCTTGTTACAGGTGAGTAAATACAGGTTACTCACCTGTAACAGGAGTTCTAGGAGTGGTGCATGTTGTTCATCCACACTTTGTGGCAGGTTCCTTGCCACTTTAAATCTTGCTGGAAGGTCTTCAAGCTGGCTCCTCCAACCCATCCGAGTGGTAAAACCCTTGGCTCCGCCCCATGACACTGGATCTAGCCCGCTGGAAGCCAGGTTGCACGTCGAAGCGCGGGAGGTCAGGTGGGTCGAGTGGATGAACAACATATACCACTCCTTGAACTCCTGTTACAGGTGAGTAACCTGTATTTCTAGGGATGTGGATATGTTGTTCAATCCACACTTTGTGGTAGACTCCTAGCAGTTCTCCAGGAGAAGGGAGGCAAGGTGCGCACCCCCTACTTAGGAAATAAGGACTGGCGAACCGAGGTCCCAAAATCAGCATCCCAGCATGACTCCAGGTCAATGTGGTAATGGGAAATAAAGGTAAGTACTGACTTCCAGGTAGCAGCCCTGCAGATTTCCTGGATAGGGACGTCCCTGGAAGCAGCCACCGAACCAGCGGAATGGCAGGTAGAATCAGCTCTTATCCCTTTGGAAGGCTCCATGCCCGCCAACCTATAGCAGAGATCTATGCAGGAGGTGACCCACCTGCTTATCATCCACTTGGCTGCAGGTCTGCCAGGTGCGGCTTCAGCGTAGGTGAGAAACAGCTGGCGAACCTCTCCCCGAACTACAGCCGTCCACTCCTTGTAATAAGCGAGCGCCCTTCTAGGGTCCAAAGAATAGAGCCTATGTTCTGCCTCCAAGGTGTGATTGGGGTAGAACACCGGCAGAGTCAACACCTGGTTAAGGTGAAACTCCAACACCACCTTCGGAAGGACCTTTGGGTGGAGGCGAAGGACAACCTTGTCCCTGTGGAAGACCAGGTAGGGAGGCTCGATGGAAAGCGCCTGAAGCTCTCCCATCCTTCTGGCTGACGTAATAGCCACCAAGAAGGCAGTCTTCCACGACAGGTGAGAGATGTCACACCTGTGCATCGGTTCGAATGGCTTGCCCATGAGTTTAGCCAATACCAGCAGTAGATCCCACGGAGGTGGAGGTTCTCGCACCGGAAGGGATATGTGATCTAGGCCTTTGAAAAAGCACCCGACCACCTTCTCCTGCGCTGACTGCCTGCCATCCCCTCCCCGTTATGCAGAGATGGCTGCCAGGTGCACCTTAAGGTTCGTCGACCAAAGCCCTAGCTGAGAAAGGGACCACAGGTAGTCCAAAATACTAGCCAATGGACAGGAAGAGGGGTCCAACCCCCTGTCCTGACACCAAATGAAGAATCTCTTCCATTTGAAGGTGTAGCATTTTCTGGTCGACTCCTTACAGGACACCTCAACAACGTTGAGGACCTCGTCAGAAAGATCCAAGGTCTGGAACTCTAGCCTCTCAGGAATCAGACCGTCAGATGCAGGGATTGAAGGTCCAGATGAAGAACCTTCCTGTTGTCGACCGAGATCAGGTCCGGGAGGGCTGGAAGCCGCCTCGCGAGCCTGGAGCTGAGGCTGAGGAGATCTGGGAACCAGAACTGGCGAGGCCAGTCTGGGGCTACCAGAATCACCTGTGCCTGGTCCCTCTTCACCTTGAGAAGCACCTTGTGGATCAAGAGAAATGGAGGGAAGGTGTAGAAGAGGCCCGGAGTCCACAGCCTCGAGAAGGCATCCCCCTGCAACAGGTCCACTTGAGGGGTGCCCCAATGGGAGAACAGGTCTCGCACTACCTCCGGCAGGAGTGACCACTCGTGAGATGCAGCGCCTATCCAGCTGAGGGCATCGGCCAGACTGTTGGAGGCTCCTGCCACATGGATGGCTAGGAGATCCGCCTCCAGGCTTATCACAAGAGACCAGATGCAGACAGCCTCCTTGCACAGAGGCAAGCAGAGCGTCCCGCCCTGACAGCTGAGGTAGTACATGGTCATGGTGTTGTCCGTCTGTACCTGAACCACATGACTCCGTACAAATGGAGCAAAGGCGGTGAGGGCTAGTAGAACTGCTCGAAGCTCCAGCAGGTTGATGTGGCATTGGGACTCCTGAAGAGACCAGAGGCCATGGGCCCGGAGATTCCCCAGATGGGCACCCCAACCCATCAGAGAGGTGTCTGTCAGAGTTACCGTCGGCTCAGGGCAGACAAACGGGATACCCTCCTGCAGATGAGCTGGGACGAGCCACCACTGCAGGCCGTCCCACATCTCCTGGGTCACTGTCACGGCTGATCCAGAGGACTGGAGCGCTGTGACCACTGGCTGGCCAGCCCCCAAAGCAGGGGGCACATATGCCAGCAGGCCCAAGGGACCACGCTGGTGCAGGCCGCCATAAGGACCAGAAGGCGCAGGAAGTCCTGGGCAGAGCACGACTGCCCAACCAGAAATGATTGGGCAAATGAGGAAACGACCTCAGGCCTGTCCGCCAGGAGCCAGGCTCTGGCTCAGAGAGAGTTGAGCTCTGCCCCGATGAGCTGAATCACATGTGATGGCATGAGTTCCGATTTGGCCTCGTTGATGAGGATGCCAATCCAAGAGCAGACCTGGAGGCCCAGATCCCTGGACCGCTCCACCTCCAACCTGGAGGGGGCTGCAATCAGCCAGTCGTCCAGGTAAGGGTACACCCAGACCCCTTGGCGCCGCAGGAATGCTGTCACCACTGCCATGCATTTGGTGAAGACCCTGGGACCTGGAGAAAGGCCGAAGGGCAGAACCCGGAACTCGTAAAGAGATCTCTCTGCTCTGAAGCGGAGGAATCGCTGATGAGTTGGACGGGTTGGGATGTGAAAAAATGCATCCTGGAGGTCTAGAGAACAGAACCACATGCCTAGTTCCAAGGATGGAATGATATGAGCCAGAGTGAAAACTGGCTAGCTGGACGCACTCAGAGAGTAGTGGTCTGTGGGGAGCTCTCGAACCCTAGAGAGGTTGGTAGTGGGGTACCGCAGGGCTCGGTCCTGGGTCCGATCCTGTTTAATGGACAATTACCGACATCAGGGAGGGTATAGGGTGTGAAATGAGTCTCTTTGCGGATGACTCCAAGATGGGAGCAGTAGTTGAGGGAGAAGAGGGGAGGTTGGCCCTGCAAGGGGACCTGACACCCTGGAAAGCTGGGCTACACATGGAAATAAAATTCAATATCACCAAGTGCAAGGTGTTGAATCTTGGTCGGGGAAACCCTAAACACAGGTACACTCCTGGGAGGAGGCGCTGGAGGCCTCAATAGGGGAAAAGATCTAGGGTCATGGTGGATGCATGTATGAATAACTCTGAGCAGTGCAGGAGAGCGAAGAGAAGGCAAACAGGATGTTATGCATCAGAAGGGGGATCACCTCTAGGAGCAAGGAAGTGATTCTGCCGCTGTACAATGGACTTTTTAGACCACACCTTAAGTACTGTGTACAGTACTGGAGACCACACTTGAAGAGGGACATACATCTCCTAGAGAGGGTACAGAGGAGGGCAACAAAGATGATACGAGGGCTAGGGGATTTGACCTATGAGGACAGACTTAAGGAGCTCTGCCTGTTTTCATTGGAGGAGAGGAGAGACGGGGGGGACATGATTGAGGTCTTCAAGTACCTCAAGGGAATAAATAGGGTAAACATGGAGGGGATCTTTAGACTAAAGCAGGGAGATATCACCAGAGGGCATGGTTTGAAGTTGGAAGGTGGAAGGGTGAGGGGGGAAGAGGAGGAGGTTTTTCACTGAGAGGGTGGTGGACCCTTGGAATGCACTGCCTGGTGAGCTAGTTCAGAGATCCACAGTGGAGGGCTTCAAGAGAGGATGGGACAGACACAGAAAGTGGATGTATCAGATGATGTCCTGTCCTGTCCCAGGGGGGTGGGGATGGATGATACGGGTTTCTGGAGCACAAGGGATGGGAGGGTCTCGGCACCCAACTAAGGATCTAAAGTTCGAGCAGACTCGATAGACCGTAAGGCCTAATCTGCTGGCAAATAGTATGTTAGTATGTTAGAGTGACCATCCTGAAGATACGCAGCCTTAGGAAGTACCTGGACACAAACCCTGGGTCTGGAGGAGGATTCGCCACCTCGCTGATCACCTCCTTCTGGAGGAGCAGGGCAATGTCGGCTCGACGCGCTGACAGAGAGGCTGCAGAGCCCATTGCCCCTGTGGGGCGAAGGCTCGATAGGGACGGGACTGCTCAAACTCCAGAGGCAGACCCCTGCCGACCACTTCTAGCACCCAACGGTCCGTGGTGATAGTGGACCAGGTAGAAAGGAAGTATCGGAGCCGTCCACCCTTGGGGGGGAACCCGGGGAGGAGTGACCAGGCTGGGGGCGACACCTCTCAACCCGTCACTGGGCAGGCTTGGAGGAAGGACCGGCCGAGGGGCCGGCTTGACTCTTCCCTCCAGGCTTCCTACTGGAGGAAGTGAAAGACTTGGCCTTGGGGTACCACGTGTGAGCCTGCTGGCCCTGTTGCGCCGCAGCGGCAGAAGGGCGAAATGGCTTACTCTGCTGCTGGTGGCCTTTGTCCTTCTGGGCAGATGTGACAGAGTCCAAGGTGGCATTGGACTTCTCGATCCTCAGGAGAGGGCCTTTCACCCCTGGCCCAAACAAGTCAGTGCCCAGGGAGGGAACGACTGCCAGCTTGTGCTGGGTGTCCACCGTGAAGGTGGAGATCCGCAGCCAAGCTCTGCGGCGCATGGCTACTGCAGCCACTACTGACCGGGCATAAGAGTCACCGATGTCCAAAGAAGATTTGAGCTTCTGTTTAGTCACCGCCTTTCCCTGATCCCGCACCTGCTTGACCGTCGTCTGAAGGTCAGCCGGGAGATAGGGAATCACCACATCCAGGGAACCCATAAGGGCGTGGGAAAAATGTGCCATCAGTACAGCCGAGCTAGCCTGTCGAAGGCCTAGAGAGGAAGCAACGTAAACATTCCATCCCGAATAATCCAGCTTTTTGGATTCTTTATTGGGTGGTTTGTCCACGTCCCTAGCGTTCCCGGAACGCCAGAAAACACTGTCGGTCACCAGCCGGTGCTCCAAGAAACCGGAGAGTGAACCAGTGGGGATCCTGTACTTGCGAGCCATCCTGGCCGAAGGCGCAGGACAAGATGCAGGCCGCTGCCACAACTCCAGGGTCGGACCAACAATGTCTTCGGCCACCGGGAAGGCCTCCGTAGGGGAAACTCCTCGGTCCAGTATCTCTGTGAGGGGATACCTCGCCCGATTCTGAACGGGTTTGAGCTGCATCCCAGTGGACTCTGAGATGAGTCGAGGTATTCCCAAGAACGAGGATGGGCTCTCGTCCACCGACTCACCTCCTGCAGATTCCAGGTCAATGGGCCTGGAGTACAGGGATGAGTCGTCAGACTCTGAGGAGTCTGCAAACAGCCGCCAAGCACCTGAGCCACCCTCCACCTGCCAAGGCCGATCGGGAGTGAGTGCGACCGACAACCCGTGGGGCAAGCCCTGACCCAACCGAGAATCCTTGGTCGGGGCCCCAGTCTTCGGTTGAGGCGGTGGTTCCACCACAATGGGCGGAGCAGCCGGTTTCGGCTGAACAACCGGTGCCGGGGTCAGCTCCTCGACAACTACAAGGGGTTGCTTCGGTCACTCAATCCACACTTTGGCCAGAGAAGGCGACGGAGTCTGCTTGTTACCAACCAACAAAAGTAGCTGCCACATCATGTCCTCATAGCACCAGCATAACTTACGTCTGAGCCTATCCTCCGAAGAGGACGAGCGGCGACACCGCTTTCCATGGTGCCGAGACCACCAATGTTGGTGGGATCTACCCAACATGGAAGAGGACCGAGACCTTCAGGGTCACCGAGGGTGGGTCAGAGAGGGGGCGGGGGAAACCTGCTCACCCCTCATTTCAGGGTCCTTGACCTTGGTACAGGAGGCACGGGCAAGTTCTCGGTTACCACCGGGGAAACCAGTGAAGAAGGGTTGTCTGCTTCTCCAGTCGACAACCCGTCCAACGGGTCGAGAAAAATCTCGACCACATCGACGGGCGTCTCTGCCAGCTGACCTGATGGGGACACTGTGAAGCCAGCGGCCTTAGCTGCAACCTCAACCGAAGTCAAGAGCTGATGGTCTGGTGAAGGGGATCTCTCCCACTCCCACGAACGTCGATCGTGGGACTTACCTTTCGGTTCTTTTTTCTTCGACCTATTGGTATGTCCCTATGGCCCTTCTCCCTTGGTGAAGAGGGACTGGCAAAGCTCCTTAAAAGGAGCAGTGTAGGAGGAGCCCAAAGAGAGCAGGATAAACGCCGCGGCCGAGGAGGAAGATGAAGCGGCCTGGGCCACCTCCTCGAGGGCGATCAACTGCACCAGCTGCTCCGCGGAGCCCGCAGCCATGGACACCGCCCAACAGGCCTCCTTCGACTTCACCGGCGAGTACAGTTTCTCGGGGCGCCCAAGTTGTAGTCAGGCAGCGTTGTCCTCTAAAACCGAAGCCGTGAAGGACTTGCACAGATCGCAGGCCTGTGGATCGTGGTCAAGACCAGGCAGTAAACGCATGTGTAGTGCGGATCAGTCCGGGACATCTTCTGCTCGCAGGAGCACCGACAGACGCCGGGAGTGGATTTGTTCATCGCAGCCGCGAGGGAAGATGAAGACTGTAGTCTGGTAAACTTTAAAATTATTTTCGGAAATCCCGAGGTGTTTGGACCCAGACCTAAAATGCAGAGCGCTAAAGAGGGAACCTGAGCTTCCAAGCGGTAAGGAAGATCTTGCGCCATGGGGCGAAGCCGAGGGTTTTACCACCCGGGTGGGTGTGAGGAGCCAGCTTGAAGACCTTCCGGCAAGATTTAAAGCGGTAAGGAACCTGCCACAAAGTGTGGATTGAACAACATAGCCACGTCCCTAGAACAACAGTGCCTCCGACCCCCCCCCCGGCCTTTCTTCAGCCTGCCGCCCCAACCTCCTTCCTCAAGATGCCCCCATGGAGGCCAGCCCGGTGGTGCTGAAGGTTCAGGTGCTGGACGCCACACCTCGCAAAGTGCTTGGCGACCCGGTTCGGGAATGAGCCCGGTCGATGGGGTCGGTAGGGAGGAGAGGATTGAGCGCCAAACAAACAGCTCTCCTCTCCCGGGCAGGCTGGGGTTTGTTCATGCACTCAGCAGCTCCCGTGGAGATCAGGGGGAGCTGCAGTGCGCAGACAGCACAAAATTAGCATAGCTGACGTTGGAGGGTTGCCGTGCGCTTGACGTCAGGGGTACCCACGCAAGGGAGGGGGGAGCAGGGAGAAAACGGAAAAACCCGGTTCCAGGGGTAGGCGATGGCATCAATCCCCCCATGCCCACGACCGAGTCAGACTCTGCCGACCTTCATAGATCCTCCGCCCAGGGCCCACGTCTGCAGCTGGAGTCTATGTGTGAGAGCGCCCAAGGTAGGATGTGCGGCCCCACCCCAGAGGGATTAAGCTGGGGGTGCCAGCTGCGAGGCGGGGAGAGGACAGTACAGTTGGAGGGAACTTCAGGCAGGGCAGGAGCAAGGCTGGATGCCTGAGAGAGTCTCCTGGGACTGTGACCGGAGTAAAGAGAGTTGCAAAAAAAAAAAAAGAAGAAGCCTCCATGGAGTGCCCCTCCATGGCTGGGTTGCACCAACCCCATCTGAAGATTATATCCAGTGTGATAAGGACAGCCTGGTTCAGTGGTATTGAGACTGCCAGCAGCAGGTGTCAAGCTGGAGGTGGAGTGTTTTTTTTTTCCTGTACAATCCCTCCCCAAAGGAGGTCAGCACAAATGTGTAACACAACACATGCAACGAGTGCGCTCATCACTTTAGCTGCCCGTCCATCAAGAGCAACTCACTATCATCTCCAAACTGCCTGCAACACCCAGGGAGCCTCGAAGTCACTGCTATAGCAGGTGACAGTCTCCCGCCCAACACTCATTCATCCTCCCACCTCTGGCCCTACGACACTTTGGGCTCATTCCCAAACTCAGATTGCTGGTGTCACAAGCGATAGTGCCAACCCTGGGCCAGCCACCAGTGTGCTGCATTTTAAGTACTTTTTAAACTTTCTGATGCTCTATGCATTTTGTAATATTCAAGAAGAATGTCTTCATTGGGGACTTTCTGTTATCTCTCATTACCATGGCTTGCATACTGCTGGGCTACTGGATTGGTGGCAGTTAAAAGACCTGCTAGGATAAACTGTCAAATGGTATGACAGTCTGGCTTCAGGCCACTACATTCCACTACAATTGCTCTACTAGAACTCGCACACAAAATCTTCACCACTACTGAGCAAAGGAAAATGTGTTGCACCATTTCGCTTGACCTTCAGAAATCATCTGACAGTTATTCAAAAGATAATAATTAAACTTCAACACCTAGGCTTCTGTGATAAAATGATTTCACAGCTCTGTTGCACGTATACAGTCAGGCCTGTGTGCCATCGATGTGAAAGTTCTAAAGGTCTGTTTATGGAACACATAACGGATTGGTGTGGAATAACATGTTTATCTCCACCAGTGAGTGAAAAGATCCATAACCATAACTACCGAGTAGTGAAGTTAGTTATGAAGGTCTTAGTGTGGAGACAAACGTGTAATTGCACTACAAATCAGGATGTGTTTTACATATACTGTACCACAACTGTTTTATGTGTTTGTGAATGTTTTGCCTTGTTTTAACTTAAAACTGATATTGCTTTCATTGTAAACTCTCTATCTGGTCCATTGTTCTGTGTTTTGTTTCCAGATTCTAAGCAAAAATGTAAATCAACCAAATAAAAACAGACTACCAACTTCAGAGAGAGGGAGAGAGAGAGAGCGAAAGAAAGGAGAGATGAGGGACATGCCTACGGTGGCAAGACAGGGTAATCTGGGTTACTGAGCAGAGCCTGAAGAGCCATCCACTACCAGGAATAGTGGGAGTAAAGCAGCAGCCCTGAAGGCATGTGAGCTCTGGCTAACAGATCAAAGGGGTGAGACCATTTTTAAAATGAGCTGGCAGAGAATGTGCCAAGCTACCGAAAAAGCTACATCAATATCAATCAATGGGCTAGCAGTATAGTCTAGAGGTTAGAGTAACCAGCTGTGAACGAGCTTGGTACATCCAGCATACCAGACCTGGGTTTGAGTCTCACAACCTCCACTTGCATACTGTGCGACTCTGAGCAAGTCACTTAACCGCCCAGTGCTCACAGGTCGCCACTGAAAACAGGCACCTGTGACACCACCTCCTTCCTGGCTGAGGGAAGCGGGAGGCCGGGCAAGGACTCAGGCTGAGGAAGCACTGGTGCCCGGGGCCGCACTACCTCCTCTGGGAGTTTTTCCGGTGGTGGAGGTGAGAGTAGGCAGGGTTGCAGCTGCTCTGAGTTTACCCTGAGGTTTGGAGCTAGGTTTAAGACTATGGACAGCGCACTGAAGGGCACGCACTGACCACCTTTAGGATGGTTGGAGTGGTACATGGAATCAACTGACCGCAAGGTGCAGCCCACAGCCTGCAGGTTTGTTAGTATACAAAAAATCCAGCACTCATCACCTGTTATGACAAAAAAAAAAAAAAATGCAGCTCTCAGAGGTACATACAAACTAGTGCCATTTCATTTAGGTGCCTAGTTAAAAAGGATGCCTTGACATGTTTCAAAGTATATCCTTTTTCAAAAGGCATGCTATACCAAGTCAAGTCATCTTAAATACAATGCTTATGACATCATAATACATCATCAACAAACGTGAAAATCTGTTTTGCAAGGGTAATTAAAAACAGGTGAATTACATTCAGAAAAAACAACAAATACATTGATTGACATCAGAGACAAGAACTTACTGTAACAGTAGATCTTCGAGAGGATCTCTTGCAGTAGGCCATCACTGGCAGGACTAAGCCATCAGGCACCAGAACCACACGGAAACCTTTCTAGCTAGCAGTCTACCAGAGGGGGCCACCCACCTCAGACGTCAGCAGCTGACGTCAACCAATCCTATATATAAAGGCGGGCGCCCCCACACTCTCCTCAGTTCTCCCGCCAGAGACCATAAGCAGGATGCCGGAAAGGGGGAACCGAGGAGGAGTCCGAGGCAACCCAATAACAAAGAAATGGTATAAGCAGAAGGCTTGCCTCTATGAAAGGGGAGAAGGAGTAAGGAGGGAGGGAAAGCAGGGCCTGCTGCAAGAGACCCTCTTGAAGATCTACTATTACAGTAAGTTCTTATGTAACTGTACCATCTTACTTCGAGGGTATCTCTTGCAGCAGGCCATCACCAGTAGGACTGAGTCCCAAGCAATTCTGGTACTACAGAAAGACAGTCCAGGCAATAGGCAAAAGAAATAGTAGCCTAAGAAAAGAGGCCTTGGAGGGCAAATAAGCCGAAGTTGGCCCTACACCTAGAGGAGATGTCCAGACTGTAATGCTCGGTAAAAGTGTGGACAGCACTCCAGGTTTCAGCAGCACAGATGTCAGCGGTTGACGCTGATGCAGCCATACCTCTTGTGGAATGGCCTCTAACCCCTCCAGGAAGTTCCCTTGCTGTACGTCTGGTACCAACAGACAATGCAATTTGCTAACCACTTAGACAAATACTGTTTGGATACTGGGGCAACCTCTTTCAAAGGGGCAAACGAAACAAACAACTGATTGGACTTCTGGGAGTCCTCTCCGGTGTGTACAATACCTCAGGATTCGATGCACATCCAAGGTATGGAGCAATGCCTCCCCTTGATTGGAATGCTTCAGAAAATAAACAGATATGCAAATGGATTAATTCAGAGTAAACTCGACACCACTTTAGGAAGAAACTTAGGATTTGTACGCAAAGAAACCCTGTCTTTGTGAAAAACTAAGACTCCCTACACATGAGGGCCTGAAGCTCAGAAATCTGTCAAGCAGAAGTAATGGCAACTAAAAAATAACACTTTCCACAACAGAAAACACAGCTCATAAGACACAGCTGAATCAAATGGAGGCAGTGTAAGTTTTTCTAACACAAAATTAAAGTCCCAAGGTGGGACAGGCTCCCTGAGAGCTTCAAATGCAGGATGCCCAGCAAGAATGTACAGGAGACATCCAGTTGGGCCACTGAGCACCCATCAACTCAGTACATAATATGCAGAGATGGCAGAGAGATATACCTTAACAGAGAAGTACCACAAACCTGAGTCTAAGAGGGTCAGAAGGTACTCCTAAACCTGATCCACTGGACAGGTGAAGGGATCTAAATGGTGCGATGCAGTCCAAAGAGCGAAGCACTTCCATTTCATAGAGTACGTGGCCCTGGTGGAGGGCTTTCTGGCTGCCACTAACACATCAGCCACCCTGGGGGAGACCCCAGATCTGGCAATGGCTATGTCCTCAGTTGCAATGCATGGAAATGGGAGTGATTTGAGGTCCAGATGTACCAGGGTGCCCTGTTCCTGGAAGAGCAAATCTGTGTACAAGGGCAGAGACAGAGAAAGTTCTACTGCCAGTTGCTGCAGCACATGGAGCCAGATTTGACGAAGCCAGGAGGGGGCAATGAAGATCACTGTAGCCCCCTCCATCTGGAGTTTGATCAGAATTCATTGAAGGAGCAGAAAGGGCAGGAAGGTATACAGAAACCTCCCTGTCCAGGAGAAGGAAAATGCATCTCGCCAGAAAACTGCAGAGCCTGGATTTAGCGAGCAGAAAAGTGGCAGTTTTGCATTGTGTGGGGGACACAAAAAGGTCCAACTCGGTACAACCCCATCTGTCAAAGAGATATTCTACCACTCGGGTCAGAAGTACCCACTCGTGGGCTCTGAACTGTGAGCGGCTTAGGTTGTCTACCAGGACGTTCTGGTCACCAGGAACATGGACAGTCGTGAGTTTCAGGCCTTGTCTGATGGCCAAATACCAGACTCGCCCTGCCTTCCCGCACAGGGGATAAGAATGAGGTGTTTCTCCCCCTCCAACACTTTTTTTTTTTTGCAATTTCTATTTACTCTCCTCCCATCCCCCTGCACTCTGCATCTTCAGGAGTCACCATGGCATCTGTCCCCTTCTTACCTTACCCAGTGTGCTCCCATCAATCCTTGGTTTTCCCCCCAGGTGGGGAAGAGGTGGAGCCCATACACCCCAAATCCCTTCTAGCTTCACCGGGAAGGCAGAGGACTGGGGATCTGTGCCAGCGCGCCATCTCCCCAGCGTGCAGGAGGCAGTTTCCTGTGTTCTGCGGGTGTGACACGCACTGTGATGTCAAGGCGTGATTGCCGACGTCTGTCACACCCCTCCCCTCTCTTAGTGGCGGATGCTTGCTGTACCTCCGGCTTCCACCAGAGGCCAGCCAAGCACCAAGCCATGTGCCCCCCTCCCTGCCCGGAGAAGGTGAGTTGTCCGTGGATGTTCAAGCCTCCCCCCCCAAGCCAGTCCTCCGACTCCCCAGGCTCGTTCCCGAACCCAGATCGCCGGCGTCACAAGCAGTAGCGCTACTGCTGCACCAGCAGGCCAGCTACCCCCCCACACACACACTTGTTTATGTAATAAACTACACACGTTGTCCGTCTGAACCAAGAGTGGACCCGGGGAGAACCAAGGCCAAGAGGCCAACAGAGCATACAGAACTGCTCGTATCTCCAGGACATTTATGTGGAGATCCCTTTCTATCTCAGACCATGTCCCGTGAGTTTGGTGGGTCCCCATGTGGGCTCCCCAACCAAGGCTGGAGGCATCTGTTGTAAGGATCTGCTGAGGGAAAGGCACAGAAAAGAGAACTCCCTGAAACAGGTTGCTGGGTTCCAGCCAACACAAGAGCACCAACTTGACGGGATCCGACACCAGTACTGGTTACACAGAAACATAGAATTTGACGGCAGATAAGGATCGCTTGGCCCACCCAGTCTGCCCATTTCCCTACAATGGATAAGCTGCAGATCATAGTTAACCAACAGCCTACTTTCTCCTACCCCCCACTAGAACTGCCTTATGCCTTTCCCATGTATTCTTGAATTCCCCCACTGTTTTTAACTATATGACCTCTTCAGGAAGGCCGTCCCATGCATCCACCACCCTCTCTGTGAAAAAATACTTCCTCACATTACCTCTGAGTCGTCCCTCCTCTATCTTCAAATCATGCCCCTTGTTCTTGCACATCTTTTTTTCTGAAAGGTGCTATCCTCTTGGACTTTGTCGATTCCCTTGAGGTACTTGAAAGTTTCTATATGTCCCCCCACCTTTTCTCAACGGTATACATATTAAGCTCCTTTAGTCTCTCTTCGGAGGGCTTGGTGCAGACTCCTGCACCATTTTAGTCGCCCTCATCTGGACAGCCTCCACCCTGTCTATGTCCTTGTGGAGATGGGGTCTCCAAACTGCACGCAGTACTCCAGATGGGGTCTCACCAACTGTCTGTACAGTGATAACAACTTGTTTTCTACTGGTGATGCCTCTCCATGCATCCCAGTATCCCCCAGCCCTCCTTACTGCCTTCTCACATTGCTTGCCCACCTTTAGGTCATCTGATATGACTACCCCCAGGTCCCTTTCCATTTTTGTTGTTAGTATCTCACCCCCCATTGTGTACTCTTCCCCTGGGTTTTTGCTTCCCAGGTGCATTGCTTTTCACTTCTTTGCATTGAATCTAACCTGCCATACATTTGACCATTCCTCCAGCTTTGCCAAGTCCCTTCTCATCCTTTCCACCCCACCTTGTGCATCAACCCTGTTCGAGATCTTTGTGTCGTCTGCAAAGAGACATACTTTTCCTTCCAGTCCCTCTGCAATGTCACTTATAAAGACATTAAAGAGGACTGGCCCCAGTACTGAACCCGACGGTACCTTGCTAGCAACCCCACTTTCTTCAAAGTGGACTCAGTTTACTACTACCCTCTGCGTCCTGTTGTCCAGTCAATTATTTACCCAGGCTACCACCTTTGGACACACTCCAAGACTGGCTTACTTGTTTATTAATCTTTTGTGAGGGACTGTGTCAAATGCCTTGCTAAAGTCTAGGTAGGCCACGTGCACAGCCCCTTCCTGGTCTACTACTTTGGTCACCCAGTCAAAGAAATCTATTAGATTCATCTGACACGACCTTCCTACTGTGAATTCATGCTGCCTTGGGTCCTCTGCCCCACTGGCCTCTAGGTACTCAACAATTCTTTCCTTCAGAAGTGATTCCATCAATTTCCCTACCACTAAGGTCAAACTAACAGGTCTGTAGTTTCCTGCCTCTGCCTTATTCCCACTTTTGTGAAGTGGAATCACATCTGCCCTCCTTCAGTCCTCAGGTACCACCCCATCCTCCCACGATTTGTTAAAGAGGATAGTCAATGGTGTCACTAGTTCTATCCTTAGTTCTTTTAGAATTCTGGTGTGAATCCCATCAGGCCCCATTGCCTTGCCCACCTTCAGTTTTAACAGTTCTTGCAGAACCCTTTCTTCTGTGAATGGACTGGTACTGACACCCCCAGAGTGTTTCTACTGTTTGGTTTAGGTACCTCCCCCACTTCTTCTTTTCTTCTTTTGTGAATACTGAGCAGAAGTATTTGTTCAGTGTCCCTGCTTTTTCATTGTCACCCTCTGCCCACATTCCCTCCCCATTATTAAGCCTCAGTATCCTTCCCTTGGTCTTTCTTCACTCCCTAATGTACCTATAAGTTTTTTGTTTTTTTTAAACTTTATTTATGCACCGGTACTCTCCGAGGCATCCTTCAGAGGTGCCCACTCAATCCTACCCCTTCTTCTCCCCACCGTGGCCAGCCATCACCGGTTCACCCCCTCTCAGAGGAACTTCCCAGCGCTCCGGATCACCCCCCGGAACAGGGCCCGCCCTCGGCGGCTCTCTCTGAAATTAGAGGGTCCATCCTCTAGGAGGTTGGCCGTGGATCCCGTGTGGCCTGGCCCGGCATTGGGGATGAGGGAGATCCTGGGCCCTCGGCCATCCTCGGGAGCCGGGATTTTTACTTTAGTTCCCCCCTTCTCCCCGCGGAGCCCGGCCAGCAAGGCAATGCACTGCCATGACTCCGGCCCCCAGGCATACGCCGCTACAATCGGTGATCCTCCAGCCGGCACCAGAGGTCACTCCAAGAGCGAGCGCATCCCCAACCCACCCCCAGGAAAAGACAGCAGTCCTGCGGATGCTCGATCTCTCCCCCCAACCCCCGCCAGCCCCGGTTCGTTCCCGAACCCGAGTTGCCGGCATGGCGCGAGGTGTGGCTTCCAGCATCTCAACCATCCATGCCACCAGGCCGACTCCTATAAAAGGTTTTATCCTCTTTCTTAATAGAGTTGGCTATCTTTTCCTCAGTTTGGGCCTTTGCAATTCTGACTGCCTTCCCTGCCTCCTTCTGCTTTAACTGATATAGTTCTCTGTCCCGTTCCTTCTGTGTTTCATTATATTTCCTGAATGCTATCTTCTTCTCCTTAACCTTCCCTGCCACCTCTTTTGAGAATCATAGTGGCTTTTTCCTTCTTTTTGTTTTGTTGATTTGCTTTACACAAAGGCTTGTTGCTTCTGTGGTGGCAGTTTTGATTTCTCCCCATTGTTCTTCCACCCCTCCTTCTTGTCTATTTGCTAGTGCTTTTCTGAGGCACTCTCCCATTTTGCCAAAGTCAGCCCTCCTAAAGTCCAACACCCTTGCTTTTGTATGGCTTGACTCTACAGCTGTGTTTATTGTGAACCACACTGTTTGGTAGTCGCTTGTTCCCACGTGGCTACCCACTTCTAAATCTGAGAACCTCTCTCCATCCCAGTTTGAGAGTACCAGGTCTAAGACTGCTCCATCCCAAGTGGCTTCCAACACTAGCTGAGGCATGCCCCCTGTAGGGCATCGAGAATGACCCTGCTCTTGGATGTGACTGCAGTAAAGCTGCTCCAGTTAACATCTGGCATATTCAGGTCCCCCATCAACAATATTGCTCCTTTTTCTGCCATTCTAAGGATCCCTTCTATTATTTCCTTGTCCATTGCCTCCCCAAGACGGGGATCTGTAAACAACCCCTGTGCAGACTGTGGTGCCATTTGCTGTCTACAGGGTGACCCACAGGACTGATCCTGACCATGGGAACTGTGGCAATGGCTGCAGCCATGAGGCCTAAAATACTCAGAAAGACCCTCACCGGAACATGGCAGCTGGAATAGAGGAGACGGGCCTGGTCTACCAGATGCCCTGCTCTGTCTAGGGGTAAGAAGGCCCTACCCTGAGTGGTGTCCAGCACTGCCCCTATGTATACGAAGCACTGGCAAAGGGTCAAGAAGGACTTTTGGAGGTTGATAGTAATGCCCAAAGCTTGGAACAGGCTGCAGGTGTGAGAAAGAATTTGAAGGAGACGGTGCCTGGACAGGGCCACTAGCAGCCAGTTGTCCAGGTATGGAAAAATGTAAAATCCCTACCATCTCAAGGCAGCTGCCAGCACCCCCTGGGAGCTGCAGACAAACAATAGGGCAAAGCTCTGAACTGGTAGTGTGCTCCCTGGAAGTGGAAGCAGAGGAAGTGCTGGTGGGAACTGAAAACCTTGATATGCAGGTAAGCATCCTGCATATCCAAGGAACAAAGCCAGTTCCCCCTAATGTAGCAGGGGCAGAAAACCCAGAAGTGCAACCATCCTGAACCATCTGTACTCTATAAACGGTTCAGCTGGCTTAGGTCAAGGATGGGGATGCATCTATCAGTGAGTGTCGACGAAAAGGAGCCCGCTGACCAGACTTCGGCTGGGTATGGTACATAGAATAGATGGATTTAAGAGCTCATCCTGAAGTTTGGAGTTCGGAGATCATATTCTGGACATTTCACAAAAAAAAAAAAACTTGAACCCCCTGAAGGGTGCATCCATAATGTTAAGACTGTACACCCTGTGCGAAGACAGAGACCCGAAGCCAGGAGTGGCACCTCATACAGGTGCCTACAGCCACCACCCAGTCCAAAGCATCTACCACATCATAGGCAGCCCTAAGGATGTGGGTACCGACGTCCGAGCCTATTTTGAGGGCCTGAAGGGTCTGCTGCTTGGAAAGATTGTCCAACATGGCAAGACAGCTTCCCTAGCCTGGTCCCAGAGCAGGTTCTGGTATTGCACCATATGGGCCAAATAGCCAATGGCCAGAGTGGCCAATGCGAAGGCTCACTTGCTGATCTGGTCCAGCTGGCAGGACTACCTGTCTGGGGGAAGGAGCTTAGGTGCTTTGCTTTTTTTTTGGTGCAGTTGTGAGCCACATTGATAATGACTGAATCGGACTTGGGCTGTTCGCCACAAAATGGCTGGTCAGCCGGAGCGTGGTGATGCCTGTCTGACTTTTTGGATACTGTAAATATATGGGGAGGGGGTCCAACAGCCTGAGTAACATCCTCATAGGAGTCGATCATCGGGGGACTACCAGAGGAGGTGCGCCTGGCTGACATAAGTATATGGCAAGCTGACGCCACCTGGGTCCTGCTCTTCTGTCTCCCACCCTAAGGTGGCATGAATGTGCCTCATGATGGCTATAAACGTAGGATCGTCCCGGGGACTTGGGAACGTTGCTGGGGGCTTCTTTCCCTTCTGAGGAATCTGGCCTCAAGGAGCAGGACTCACTGCTGAAGCTCTGGTCAGCATCATCTGCATCATCATCCCCACTCTCCTCAGGCCGACGATCCTCCGAGCGCCAGGCTGAACCAGCCTCGGGTCTATCTCTATATGTGTGGGGAGCACTAGGGCCGGGTCGGACAGGGAACGGAAAGGTGGTTTCCAAGGGAGGCCTTTGAGGGGTGGTCGGGACCAGAGCCCTCAGAGCCAGGAACTGTGTTTGCTTTAAGGACCAGAGGGCCCAAATCAGGCTGTAATAATCCAATGAGGAGGGGAGGAGGGTGTCTGTCCCACTGGCATCAGATAGGTGGAGACCAGCAACGGTCCCGCAGGAGCCAGGTCTGAGTAGCTCGATGTAGGCCCTGCCAGCGTCAGATAGAGGTATACAGGCCGGGACAGCACAGGGCTGGTGCTGGTCCCGTGAATAGGTTGCGGCAGGACAGGCAGCAAATCCACCAGAGTGGGTGGCAGAAGGGCGGACGACGGGGACCACCACTGTCGGCTATAGGGCCAGTGTAGGGCCCACAGGCTGTGGCAGGGGAAGAATGGGCACAGGCCCTGTGGGCGCCAGCCGAGGCAATCACGGATGGGTGTCCACGGGCACCGGCTGCAGGGAGACAGGTGTGGGGGGGGTGACCACTGAGGAGAGACCAGGCTCTGTACGGCACTTGTGTTCTGCAGCATCTGTCCTAGAGAAGGAGGAGCAGAACTAGTGGCAGTTCCAGAAACAGAGACTGGCATTGGTGGCGTAGGTGACGGGGTGGCAGCCAGGAAGCTGACGCCAGCAACACCCGCACCAGCCGAAGAGACTCCAACACAGCCACCTGACAGAGCCCACAGAGAACAAGGGCTGGAATAGCAGGGGCTGGGGGGCCAGGATACAGAGTGCCCTGACCTGAAGAGCCACCACCCGCAAGGGAGATCTGGGCAGGCGGCAGGACCACCGGTAGTCCTGTGGAAGTTAGGGCATGCAGGGCCAAGGAGGTCGAGCCCCCAAGGGAGGAAGACCGCTTCAAAGCCAAATAATCCTTGTGTGGGGAACCATGAGTGACAGGCAGACCGGGGCTGGTCCCAGTCCTTGTCCCTATGCTTGTGCTTCCCGGAAGATGTGTCTCCGGACTTCGAAGATTAAGATCCCGAGGACTGGGCCAGGGAAGCGGAGGAGCTCCTGGCCTGCAGCTCCTGTTCCACTGAGGTGACCTTCTGCTTAAGAAGGTGATCCTCCAGGATCGTTCTGGTGCCGTCCGCGGGTGGCCAGATCGAATTTCTGGCAGGCCTCGTAGGTCTAGATGTCGTGGTCTGGGCCTAGGCATAAGACACAGGCAGAATGGCCATCCTTGTCCAGGATCCATTTGCGACAGGCACACTTTGTGGAGTGGTCGGAAGATGTGGAAGGTTGCCAAGACAAACCATCCGGTAAGAACACCAAAAATTCGATGGTGAACTGAAGGTCCCCCACCCCCCTCCCAAACTCTATGCTCCTCGGAGTTGCAGGGGATTACTTACCCCTCTTTCTGCCCTGTTTCACTGATCCCTCAAGCACCTCCACCCAGCCTCTGTCTCGGCAGCAGATCAGGAGAACCGTGACTTACCCCTCACGGAGGGGCTCCCTGACGGGGGGGAAGAAACCGCATCATCCTTACGCACCTGTCCTTCGCCGGGCTTTATTCAGGCAGAGATGCATGGGTCAATCGGGGGCATCATGCAGCACGCTCGGAGGGAATTTTCTGCTTTTGTGTCTGCGGAGGAGGAGGAGGACGTGCAATGCTGCCAGCACGCCAGGTCATGTGCTCCTGCATGACCTGCATAGGCGACCACCCTTCCTAGAATCCTACGTGGTCCCAGTAGTGATATCACCCAGTCTCCACTGGGTGTCAGTAAAGTGCTGGAAACCAGGAAACCCTCCCCGGGAGAGGATAGCTTGCCAGTTGGGTGCTCAACCCTGCTCCACCCCTCCCCAAACAGCCTGGGTTTGCTCCTGAACCCGGATCGCCGGTGTAGCGCAAGGTGTTGTGTCCAGCGCCTCAACCCTCAGCGCCACCGGACCAGTTGAACTGAAGGTTAAAAGAAAAAAAATAAAGCGCAGTTAGAATATGGGAAAATGGCGGTCGACTGTAGCTGCAGCCGTATCAGAGGTCCAACGTGTGTTGGTCGACGATGGGAAAGAACTGAGACGGGTGTGGGGGCCACCCACCTTATATAAGATTGGCTGACATCAGCTACTGACGTTGGAGGTGGGCGGCCCCCTATGGTAGACTGCTGGCTAGAAAGGTTTCCGTGTGGTCCAGGCACCTGACAGCTTAGTCCTACCGGTGATGGCCTGCTGCGAGAGAGACCCTCAAGGTAAGATCTCAATATTACTTTTCAGACTAACCAAACATTCTCTAATCAGGATTTTGATATACTTTTCTATAATAATCTTTATTCAGTTGCAATACATTAAAGACAGGCATATGTATTCACAATTTGTTTAAGCTTTTAGTCACTGCAAGTTTATCTCGTAGGTGTAGTTATTGCCCCCCCCCCACCTGCAATTCTCAAGCACTTTGTAATACAAACATACGAAACCTGCCAGCAAAAACAGGCCTCACGGCCTATCAAGTCTGCTCAATATTAACAGGACACTTCTTACTGTTGTGCTTTCTATTGCAGATGCAGGTTGGCACCAGGATTAGGAATCCTCCTGAATAGCAACCGAAAGTGATTAACAGTGGTTGTCTGGCTTTTCCAACATCATCAGCTGTTTCTAATATGTATAGCTGTGTCCTTGTTGTGTTGCTGTATTTTTTTTTTCCGCTTCCTCTATTTATACACCCCTGCTGCTCGGTCGTCTACTCCTTCAGGCCACCAAGGGCCCCCATCTGCTGCCGACCCCGATTTTTCCCATGCTCCCAGATGTGCCCTGCATAACCTTCGCTGGAGGGGACCCCCTTCCCTGGGTAGGGGCAGGGTGGGAGAGACTTGGGTTCAACCTGGATCCAGGGCAATGGGTGCAGTCATGAGAGGGCATTCCACCAGAGCTTTATGGCGGAGGGGACCAGACAACCATCATCCAGTCGACCAAGCAGCCATTTTTCCCAGTTTTTCGTCCCCACCCCCAATGCAGCTGCCCGTCCGCAGCATCCTGGCCTGACACAATGCGGCACATGGTCACACACCACACAGAGCACCACTACCAGGAGTCACTCTATAGCAATGCGGACTCGCCCACCACCAATCGCCACAGAGCCAGCATGTTTATGTTTATTTTTATTTAGCTTTTGTTAACCGGGTAAGTGCACTAGCCATAAAATACAGGTTACTCACCTGTAACAGGAGTTCTAGGAATGGTATATGTTGTTCATCCACACTCATTGGCAGTATCCTTGCCGCTTTAAATCTTGCCGGAAGGTCTTCAAGCTTGCTCCTCCCACCCACCCGGGTGGTATAACTCTCGGCTCCGCCCCATGACGCCAGATCTGGCCCGCTGGAAGCTCAGGTTGTGCGGCCGGGAGGTTTGGTAGGATGAACAATATATACCATTCCTAGAACTCCTGTTACAGGTGAGTAAATCTGTATTTTAGGACATGGATATGTTGTTCATCCACACTCATTGGCAGACTCCTAGCAGTTCTCCGGAGGAGGGAGGCAAGACGCATACCCCATATACTTACTTGGGAAAGAGAGACTGAGAACTGAGGCCCCAAAACCAGCATCCCGGGCGTGACTCAAGGTCGATGTGGTAGTGGGTAATGAAGGTGTTTGCTGACTTCCAGGTAGCAGCCCTGCAGATTTCCTGGATAGGGCGTCCTGGAAGCAGCCACCGTTGCAACAGTATAGCGGGTAGAATGAGCTCTTATCCTCTGGGAGGCTCCATGCCCGCTAACTTATAGCAGAGATCTATGCAGGAGGTTACCCACCTGCTTATCGTCCGCTTGGCTGCAGGTCTGCCAGATGCGCTCCAGCGTAGGTGACAAATAGCTGGATAACCTCTCCCAATTTCAGCCGTCATGCCCTTATAATAAGCTGCAGCCTTCTCTAGGATCCAGAGTATGGAGCCTATTCGCCTCCTAGGTGTGATTGGGGTAGAACACCGCAGAGTCAACACCTGGTTAAGGTGGAAACTCCGACACCACCTTCGAAGGAATTTCGGTGGGGCAGAGGACAACCTTGTCCCTGTGGAAGACCAGGTAAGGAGACTCGATGGAGCCTGGAGCTCTCCCATCCTTCTGGCTGACGTGATAGCCACCAAGAAGGCGGTCTTCCACGACAGGTGAGAGAGAGCACACCTGTGCATAGGTTCGAATGGCTTGCCCATGAGCTTTGCCAGTACTAGTAGATCCTACGGAGGTGGGGGTTCCCGCACTGAGGAAATGTGATCAAGGCCTTTGAAAAAGCGCCAGACCACCTTCTCCTGCGCCACCGACTGCTTCCCGGCCCGCGCCCGGTAAGCAGAGATGGCTGCCAGGTGCACCCTTAGGGTCGTCGACCTAAGCCCTTGACTAGAAAGGGACCATAAATAGTCCAAGATGCTTGCCAAGGAACAGGAGGAAGGGTCCAAGCCCTTGCCCTGACACCAAATGGAAAACCTTTTCCATTTGAAGGCATAGCATTTTCTGGTCGACTCCTTACGGGACGCCTCAACTACATTGAGGACCTCGTCGGAAAGACCCAAGGCCTGGAACTCTAGCCGCTCAGGAACCAGGCCGTCAGGTGCAGGGATTGAAGGTCCGGATGGAACACCTTCCCCTGATTGACTGAGAGCAGGTCCGGCGAGCTGGAAGCTGCCGCGAGTCCTGGAGCTGAGACTGAGGAGATCTGGGTACCAGAACTGGCGAGGCCAGTCTGGGGCTATCAGAATCACCTGCGCCTTGTCCCTCCTCGCCTTGAGAAGCACCTTGTGGATCAAGGGAAATGGGGGAAAGGCGTAAAAGAGGCCCGGGGTCCATTGCCTCGAGAAGGCATCCCTGCAGCGAGCCCTGCTGAGGGGGGCGGGCATGGAACAGACTCAGCTTCGCTCTCCGTGGAGGCAAACAGGTCCACCTGAGGTGTGCCCCAAAGGGAGAACAGATGCTGTACTACTCCGCAGGAGAGACCACTCGGGATGCAGCCCTATCCGGCTCAGGGCATCGGCCAGGGTGTTGGAGGCTCCTGCCACGTGAATGGCTAGGAGATCCGCCAGGCTGCGCACGAGTGACCAAATGCGGAGAGCTTCCGCATAGAAGCATGGAGCGCTGCCCCGCCTGGCGGTTTAGATAGTACATAGTCGTGGTATTGTCCGCCTGGACTCGGACCACTTGACCCCGGAGGAACGGAGCAAAGGCGGTGAGAGCTAGAGCGGACCGCCGGAGCTCCAGCAGGTTGATGTGGCATCGGACTCCCGCTGGGGACCAGAGGCCATGAGCCCGTGTTCCCCAGATGGGCACCCCAACCCATCAGAGAGGCATCGTCGACAGAGAGACCGTCGGCTCGGGCGGACGAACGGGATGCCCTCCTGCAATTGATCTGGAACGGTCCACCACTGGAGAGCATTCCACATCCCCTGTGTCACCGACACAAGCTGGTCCAAGGGATCGCAGCGTTGTGACCACTGGCTGGCCAGTCCCCACTGAAGGGGACGCATGTTCCAGCGGCCCAACGGACCACGCTGGTACAGGCCGCCATGAGACCCAGGGAGGCGCAGGAAGTCCCGGCAGGCGAATTGCCCAACCAGAAATGATCGGGCAAAGGAGGAAAGAACCTCGCCCTGTCCGCTGGAGCCGCGCCTGGCTCCAAGAGACTCGAGCTGCGCCCGATGAATAAAATCACCTGCTTCGCTCGAGTTCCGACTTGGCCTCGCTGACAAGGAGGCCCAGTTGAGAGCAGACCTGGAGGGCCAGATCTCTGACCACCCGCCTCCTTCCTGGAGGGAGCTGCTATCAGCCAGTCGTCCAGGTAAGGGTACACCGACCCTCGCGCCAGAGGGAATGCTGTCACCACTGCCATGCATTTGGTGAAGACCCTGGGAGCTGGAGACAAGCCAAGGGCATGGCTTGAATCAAGAGAGATCCTTCCGCCTGAAGCGAAGGGATCTCTGGTGAGACGGACGGATAGGGACGTGAAAAAACGCTGCCCTGCAAGTCCAGAGCAGAACCACACGCTCGCTCCAAGGATGGTATTATCTGAGCCAGAGTGACCATCCTGAAGGTTCGAGACCTTAGGAACTTGTTTAGGTCGTAGGTCGAGAATGGGGCGCCAGCCCCCGTCTGCTTCGAACCAGGAAGTACCTGGACACAAACCCTGGGTCTGAAGGAGGGTCCACCTCTCTTACCACCTCCTTCTGGAGGAGGAGAGGATGTCGGCTCGACGAGCCGCCAGTGAGGCTGGGGATCCCGGCTCTCGAGGGGCGACGGCTCTGAAGGGTGGTGCCCTGCTCAATTCCAGAGGCAGGCCTCTTCCCACCACCTTCAAGACCCACCTGTCCGTGGTAACAGCGGACCAGGCGGAACGGAAGTGCGAGCCGCCCCCACGGGGACCCAGGGTAAGGTGACGGGATGGGGCGACACCCTCAGCCCGTCACTGGGCAGGCTTGGAGGAGGGACCGCCGAGGGACCTCCTGGGCCCTTTCCTCCCTGCCTCCTGTTAGAGGAAGCCATGCTTGGGTTTGGGATGCCAAGGTCGAGCCTGCTGGCCCTGACGCTGCTGGCCGGGCGCTGGGGCACAGAAGGACTAAAAGGGCTTAGGCTGTGGTTTGCGGCCTTTGTCCTTCTGAGCGGAAGAGACCGAGTCCAAGGTGGCATTGGACTTCTCGATCCTCTGCAGGTGACCTTCCACCCCAGGGCCGAAGAGGTCAGTCCCCAAAGGAACATCCGCCAACTTGTGCTGGTATCCACGTAAAGGTGGATATCCTCAGCCAAGCCCGCCGACGATAGCCACTGCGCCCACCGATCTGGCACATGAGTCCCCACATCCAAAGCAGTCTGAGCTGCTGTTTGGCCACTGCCCTGCCCTGGTCCCGCACCTGCTTAACCGTAGTCTGCAGATCGGCGGGAAGATGAGGGATGACCTCATCCAGGGAGCCCAACAGGGCATGAGAAAAATGTGCCATGAGGACGGCCGAACTGGCCTGACGAAGGCCGAGAGAGGACGCAGCGTAGACTTTTCGCCCGACATAGTCCAATTTCTTGGACTCCTTGTCAGGAGGTTTGTCCACATCCCTGGCGTTGCCAGCGCGCCGGAAAACGCTGTCGGTAACCAACCCCTCAGCAGAGGGGTGTTCCGAAAAACCGGACAAGGAACCGGTAGGGACCGCATACTTCCTGGCCATCCTGGCCGAAGGCGCAGGGCAGGAAGCAGGGCGCTGCCAAAGTTCCAGTGCTGGACCCACTATGGCCTCGGCCACCGGAAAGGCCTCCGTCGGAGAATCCCCTCGGTCCAGAATCTCCGTGAGGGGATACCTGGCCCGCTTGGAACGGGTTCGAGCCCATCCCGGTAGACTCCGAGATGAGCCGAAGCAGTCCTAGGAAGGACGACGGGCTATCGTCCATTGGCTGACCTCCTGAAGACTCCAAGTCCAGTCGCTTGGAGAAGAAGGAGGAATCATCTTCGGACTCGGAAGAGTCCTCGAAGAGCTGCCTCTGGCCTGAGCCACCCTTCACCTGCCGAGGTCGGTCGGGAGTGAGGGTAACTGACAGCCGATGGGGTAAACCCTTAGCCGACCGAGAATCCTTGGTCGGAGCCCCAATTGGTGGCTGTGGAGGCGGAGGTTCCACCGCAATCGGTGGAGCAGCTGGTTTTGGCCGAACAACCGGCCTGGGTATAGGCTCCTCGGGCAAGTCGAGGGGTTGTGTCGGCCGTCCCGGTGACAGCCACTTAATGGCCGGGGAAGGCGCCGGAGTCGGCTTATTCCCGGCCAGGAGGAGCTGTTGCAACATAAGGTCTCGTATCGTCGACGTATTCGCCAAGCTCCCTCATCCGAGGGAGGAGGAGCGGACGACGGCGACGCCGCTTACCTGGATGCGAGACCGAGACCGCTTATGACGGTGGGAACGGCTGGACCGCGGAGAGGTCCGAGACCGAGACCGAGAGTCCCGGAATTTCCGGGTCGGTGCAGGAGGTGTCGGCCGGAACCGACACTCCTTCGCTCGAAGGTCCATCCGGGGCTCCGGAACCGAGGCACAGGCGAGCCCACGGATCCTCAACTCCTCCCGGGGAACCGGGAGAGGGAATCTCGGCTGCTAAAGGCGACAGCCCGTCAATGGGTCGAGAAAAATCTCGACTTCATCAGTGGGAGTCGGTCAACTGACCTGGCGGGACACCGGTGAGGCCAGTGGCGGCGAAGCGATCGACTCTAAGCCGGACGGTCGACGGCCCGGGAGAGGGACCTTTCCGCTCCCAAGAGCCGCCGAGAGGGACTTACCCTGTCCCTCTTTGGACCGAGAAAGGTCCAGCAGACGCAGGCCCTTCTCCTTTAGTGGAGAGGGACAGACAAGCTCTTAAAGGAAGCCGTGTAGGAAGAACCCAGAGAGGCGGATAAATGCCGCGCCGAGAAGAATACGACCCGCGCCTCCTCTTGAGGGCGACCATCCGCTTCGAGCTGATCCGCGAGCCACGCCGCCACCGCCAACCGGGCCTCCTTGACTTCAACCGAGGGAAACGCTTCGGGACGGCCCAGTTGCAATCGGGCAGCACGGCTTCGAGGACGAGGTCGAGAAAGATGAGCACAGGGTCGCAAGCCCGCGGTCGTGCTCAGGCCTAAGCAGTAGACACACGTGAGGTGGATCCGTCCGAGACATCTTCATTCGCATGGGCATCTCCAAACTGGAGTCGACTTATCCATCGCAGTCATGAGGGATCAAGACTGAAGTCTTTTGCAAATATCATTTTTAAATCCGCAAACGGAGAAATAGGAACCAGTCACAAACGCAGAGCGTTAAGGAGGGAACCTGAGCTTCCAAGCGGTAAGGAAGATCTAGCGTCATGGGGCGGAGCCGAGAGTTATACCACCCGGGTGGGTGGGAGGAGCAAGCTTGAAGACCTTCCGGCAAGATTTAAAGCGGCAAGGATACTGCCAATGAGTGTGGATGAACAACATATCCATGTCCCTAGAAATGACTATTTTCAGGCACGACCCGGGAGAGTACAGACAAGCAGAAACTTAACAGGATAACAATTTATAAGTGCTTTACATACAATGAGTGAAAGAGGATACAATATATGTTAAAGAGGATACAATATTTGTATACGTATTTAAACAACATCATTAATTATTTTAAAAAAGCTTAAAATTGTGAACACATATGCCTCTGCATCTTTAATGTATTGCACCTGCATAAAGATTATTACAGAAATCATGATTAGTGAATATTTGGTTAGTCTGAAAAATAATATGAGTGGTCTCTGACATCAATCAACGTATGTGCTGTTTTTTCTGAATGTAATTCACCTGTTTTTAATCACCCTTGCATGGCACATTTTCATATTTGTTGATGCAATATTATGACGTCATATGCACTGTATTTAAGATGACTTGACTCAGGATATGGCATGCCTCTTGAAAAAGAAATATACTCCGAACCGCGTCAACGTGTACTTTTTAACTTGGCACCTCTATAAAATGGCACTAATCTGTATGCACCTGAGGCTGTGTTTCTTTTTATAACAAGGGGTGAATGCTGGATATTTTGTATGCAATTAATCTGACTACCCTTAGCACCCTGTCCTTGTGTGAGCTCCTTTATTGATTCTAAAGTCTGACAGTATGTCCTGCACATCTGCACCAAACAAATTACATCCTGTACAGGGGGCATTCAGGATAGATGGCTGAATATCCTTGGCAAAGCCCAACACTGTTAACCAGGACTTGCACTGCAGGTAAATGCCCGCCATGGCCACCCGGTCTGAGGCATCCACTGCATCGTAGACCAAGCGAAGAAGATGCTTGCCGACATCAGCCCCCGATTTAATGTTCTGGAGCCGTTGCTTCTTCAGAGGTTCCTCAGGGAGGGCCTTTGCTGCATTCTTGGCCTGAGCCCAGAGCTGGTTCTGAAACTGGACCATATGGGCAATACAGTAAATGATGCATAGTCTGAATCACGAGTCAAATGAGGCAAGGCTAAAACAGCTCAACAGGTATTCCCTGGAACAGAGATTTGGGGGGAGACATGATAGGGGCATTCAAACACCTGATAGGTATCAACAAGGTACAGGGACAAGATCCCCTTCAAGTAAACAGTTGTACCTGGACCAGAGGTCATGACATGCCACTGAAGGTACGTACGTTCAGGAGCAACTTAAGGAAGTTTTTCTTTACAGAAAGGGTGGTAGAGCCTTAGAATGGCCTCCCCAAAGGGATGGTGGGATCAAAGACTGTCAGGGAATTCAAGCTGGCATGGGACAGACAATGTGGTAAACTTAAGATAGCAGCCTAATTGGGAGGGGGGGGTTGTATACATGGGCAGACTAGATGGTCCACATGGACACCATCTGCCGACACATTCTATATTCTATGACCCTTATGGTCAGAATGGCAGAAGCAAAAGTGCTCTTGCCAATTAGATTTAGCCGCTAGGGCTCCTTGTCCAGTGGGAGGGAACTGAGGTATTTGGGCCTCTTAAAGCAGTCGTGGGTAGCATTAATTACCACAGAATCCACTTGAGGCTGTTCAGCAAAGAATGGCTTCCCCACGAGAGCCTAGTGAAGCTTGTCTGCCTTCCGATGCATGGCAGGAACTAGGCTGGGCCGATGTCAAGTGGCCATGATGGGATCCTCAAAGGGTTCTTTTAATGGGGCAATGACCAGAGAAGGAGTGTTCGGCAGGCCAAGTAACTGGACAAATGGCGCCGGATAAGATCCTGCTCCTCAGTGTCGAAACCCACAGCTGCCTGTAACTGTCTCAAAATGGAGAAGAAAGAAGGCTCAACCGGGGGGACCACAGGATATACTTGGGGGTCTCCTCCCCATCAGACAACACCAAAGAGGTGGAGTGGGAGGAGGTAACGCCTCCTTCGTCTCCAACAGCTCCCTCATCCTCAACATTAGGAAGGAGGAGGTCGAGGTGATACTCATCCTTGTTCCCTGGATTCTGGGGGTGGTGGTTAGAGGGCACCGGATCCAGAGGTGTGTGCCGTGGCCCCTTGGGGGGGTGTGCCAGAGACATGCACCGTAGGCCCTGGTGGCGTCAGCCAATGAGGGAAGCAAGTCCAGCTTGCATAAAATCCCACAGAGAAGATAGCATGTCTTGGAAGTCTAACATGACCGGCGCTGGGGCTCCCATAGGCACCAACTGAGGAGGGATTGGGGGCCAGTACCAGAGGTGGGGCCGGGGAAGGCTGCCTAGCAGGCAGACGCCTGCTGGGCGTCTCCTCTGTCGGGGCTGTCGTCAGAGAAGGGGATGCCGATCGGGAGACCTCTCCGGGCGACAGTGCCTGGAAGGAGAGGCCGAGGAAACGTCTGAGGCCAGCATCGAGGGAGCAGGGAGAACCCCTGGAAGCGCTGAGCCAGCGCTGGTAGACATTAAGCCGGCGAAGCCACCTGACTGCTGCCAACACTAGCCCTTTGGGGGAGAGGGCGTTCGAAGTAGAGGTTGCTGTCCCCATGGAGGAGGAGGACCACCCGGTTGCATCTGATGCATGAAGCAGAGACTGCGAACGGGTCAGGGAAGACCGGGACTTTGAGCGGCCCTTGTCCCTGTGCTTCCCACTGGATTTGTCCTGGGCCTTGGAGGAGATTGAACCTGAAGAAAGGGCCAGGGAAGCGGAGGAATTCCTGGCTTATAGCTCCTTCTCCATAAAGGCGACATGCTGCTTGAGTAGAAGGTTTCCAGGGTCTTCTGACGGCACCGCCTGGTTAAAGCCATGGTAGAACTTGCAGGCATGGGTGTCATGGTCTGGGCCTAGGGAGCGGACACAGGAGTCATGATCATCCTTCTCTGGAATCTTCTTGCCACAGGTACACCTCCAGAAGCATTTATCGGAGACGGAGCTCAGCATAAACAAAGAAAATAATTACTTTAAAGTAAAGTGATGCTAAACGAAGGTGAGAAAGAGGGAAGAAAATATGAAAAAATGGCAGTCAACTGAAGCTGGATGTATCTGAGAGGTCCGATGTGTGATGGACGATGGCAGGGAAAGAACTGAGGAGGGTACAGGGTCCACCCACTCTTATGGGATAGGGCGACGTCAACAAGCAACGTCAGAGTGGGTGGCCCCCAGGAATATTACCTGCTAGAAACGTTTCTGTATGGTCCTGGCGGCCACAGTCCCATAGGTGTGGCCTGCTACAAGAGATCCCCTCGAAAAAGAGGTCCGAATTACTTTTGTTCAGTATTCACCATGGAGGGAAGGGGGACACTACTAGAGTTCGTAGTGCAGACCAAAGCAAGGGGAATGAGAGGACAGGAGTTAAGACTAGTCCCAGAAGCATCCTCAGGGGCCTCAAAACTCTGAAGTTGGACAAAGCACCAGATCCTGATGGACTGGACCCTAGAATGCTGACGGAGGTGGGGGAAATAATGGCAGTGTCACTGATAATTTTTTTTAGTTGCTACCTTCAGACAGGGGGTGGTTCTAGCTGACTGGAAGAAGTTAATGAAGTGCTAGTTTACAAGAGCAGAGTCAGGAATGACCCAGGAAATTACAGATTGGTTAGTCTAAACTCAATTTTAGGCAAACTGTTGAAAACTATTAAGGAACAAATTGCGGACTACTTGGAAGCAAATGGGCTGCAGAACCAGAGGCACGACGGGTTTGTAGCAATGACATCTTGCCTAAATAACCTAATCAACTTCCTTGAATGGGTCACAAAGGCAGTAGACAGGGGACACACAGTAAAGGTGTTTTACCTCAACATTAGCAAGGCCTTGGATTCCATTTTATACAGAAGTCTAATAAAAAAGCTGGATGATACAGTCGAGGTACCCAGAAGGTTGTCAAGCAAAGGCTGGTGTTGGACTGGATCATCTGGGACATCACGTGGTAGGTGGAGGACTTGGGCAGGTGGAAGAAGGTCCTGGCACCTGGAGAGGCGAAAATGGGAACAAAAACAGAAAGCAAAAAAATGGGTGATCGGGGGTTGGGGCAAATTTATCAGGTGGATAGAAAAATGGGTGGGGAGGGGCAGGACACAGAAGGTAGTCATCGATTGGCACACACGGCGCACAGGGGAGCCATGAATGAGTTATTAAAGGAATAATGCCTGACAGGATGGGTGTTATGCTGGGATAACATCCCACTTTGGGTGGTTGGGCCTGAGGCCACTGGCCGAGGGCGTCCAACACCCAAGAAGGGATGTTATCCCAGCATAACACCCACCCTGGAGGGCATTATTCCTATTATACAATGGCTTGTTCTTTTATACAGAATAAAACAAATATATTTTAAAAAATGTTTTTGATAGTGTGTAAAAATATTTTTGTTTCTTAAGAGAAGATGACAATGCAACAAATGATGCAAAAAAACCAGCAGGGATGTTATGCCAGGATAAAATCCCTGCTGTGATGGTCAACTGACCAACCAGAAGCCAGAATTCATTCGTGATATTGTATAATACAATATAAGAGCAGGAATCTTGTGTAAAGTGAGTCTCTCAATCAATGACATTATGATCTGTGTCAGAGTGGACACTGAGGAGAAAGTAAGAGAAATGAAGAGAGATCTGAAAATTTTTGTAAACTGGTCCAGATTATGGCAAGAAAAGTTCAACACAGGATACAGGAGTCAGCACAGCTCAGTTGGTAGCACAGCAGCCTCAAGACCAGAAGGTTGTGGGTTCCAGTCCCATACGAGGCTTGGGCTTATACCATAAACGCTGGCTCTCTAGTGCAGTACGTAGGGAATGCTGTACTGTCGGGGTGTGCTATCCCTCGGATGAGACATTAAACTGAGGTCTTGCCTGCCTGTTCTGGTTCTGGTGGTTGTTCATGTGCACGTTAAAGATCCCATAGTACTTCTCGAAAACAGTAGGGGAATCTCCTCAGTGTCCTGACCAAATGTTTCCCATTCACTAAAAATACAACAAACAGCTTAATGTGGTTCAATTTCACTTGATTTGCATGTGTATCCATTCCCACCAAGCTAGCTCACAAAGCAATCAGACCATCAAGAATACATCCATGATAATGAAACAGGCAAATATGGGGAGGGGATTAAGGAGGGACATGAGGAAGTTCTTTACAGAGTTACAGAGCAGGTTGTGGATGAATGGATGAGACTACCCTGACATGTGTCTGAAGCCAAGACTGTTGGGGCTTAAGCTTGGGTGGCACAGTTATAAGGGAACAGTGGGTCCCATATGCAGAAGACGGGAAGGGGGTGAGCATCAGCCACTAGGGCCACCAAATCTCTAAATCTGGCTCAGTGTTCGGTCACGCACGGAGCTAAGCAGTGACTGGGCAGACTGGATGGACGCCTGGTTCCTTCTACTGACAAAATCTATGCTCCTAAAGTACGTAAGTGCAATTCAACTTGTATTTACTTTTACCTCTAAACCAAATGGCCATGGGTTCCTGCACAATATCTGGCGCTTGGGCTCATATCCAATGTTTACACTGCAGTGCAGTTAAATCAAGGTCCTGTCTGCCCTTTTCTAGTGCTTGTTCACATGAAAGATAAATATACCATGGTGTTAACTGTCAAAAGTCTTCCTCTCCCTGAGGATTGGAAGCACCTTTACGGTTGGTGACCTCAAACAATTGTTTGGGGCAGGTGCCAAATTCATTGCAAGCTAGCTCCCAAAGCAACCAGACTATCAACAATATCTCCATGACAATAAAACAAACTGAAATAGTAATTTAAAGGGCACCTTAATCCACAAATACATTTTACGAACTGTCAATAGAAATGCTGGGTAGTAGTAGTAGTGCAGCATAATAGTGAAGGGCAGAATTTTTTATTTCTGCACATTTGAAAAATATAAATAGACTGGTACTTTAAACTAAGCAATTTCAACATTCACCCCAAGATGGTTGCAAACTTGCGATATCAATGTGGATTATGTCAATAAAGCGAGAGCACTCAGGCAGTATTGGTATATCACTGTACCCTTATGGTACTGTAATACTATTAAACTTTCACCTTCAGTGTACTTACTCATAAATTATAATTAGCAAACTCTGTAGTGGTGGTGAGTGGTTCACACCCAGAAGCCGGGACATTAGTAGCCAGAAGTGAGGACGCTCTCCTCCTTGGCAGGGAATGCTCCTAGAGCTGCTCATCTAGTGACACCTAGGGGAGGCTGCCTTAGGGGCTTTCCCAAAGCAGATGCCAGGAATTCATCCACAGTGCCCTCATCTCCCCTTTTCTGCCGTTTGCTGCTCATTTTTACCAGTACGAACAAATGAAAAATAATAAATTCAAGAGCGAGGGTGCACAGTACAGCGTCTAGCTAGGTCAGTCATACATGCACAGTCACTTGTAGCCCTCTTAAGGGCTTTTCTCAAATTGATTTGTAAAGAACATTTCACCAAACTACTCAACCTGTATGACAATATGCACTGACTCGGGCTGCAAACTGCACATAAAGACGAACAGTTTTACTGCCACCTATCATGCTTCTGTGGTGCACAAGTGATCCCAAATCCGTTGTTGGTCTTCACTGTGTCTCTACAGAGCAAGTGCTCAGTAATCTTGGACATGTGCTTTTCCCAGGGACAGAGTGAATTTAAAAATGACCACCTGTGCTGCAGCTTCACTCCATGAAAATGGATCACCACAATGCAACAGTTGGGAGTGGAACTGCTGACTGAGGCAGCCCCTCCATTCTGTGGAAAGGAAGCACTTTGTCCCATGTGTGCAGTGACCCAAGTGGCTGGGCCAGGAGTTAGTCTGGCATATTACATACCAGTCTCCAGTTGAGAGGGAACTATAGCAGTACACATGTAAGTAAAGGGGAGGCCCCAGATGTGCACGTGGCTGGCCGTTGACATTGGGGAACAAAGGAAGCAAATGGTATGGCCCTACACTTCACGTCTTCCTCTTTGATCCTCAGGGCCCCTCTGGTAGCTACCATTTCATGTCCCTCCTGCAGTTTTTTTATTTTTTTAACATGCTTATTTTAGCTGTTTAAATTACAGTCTGTTATAGCCCTACAAAGACTTTCCTAGGTTTGCTATGCTGACTTTTCTTTTAGAATGGATGGGTCGTGGTAAGGAAGCTATGTGCTGCCCCATCCTCTATCCTGTTCTCCTTCTGGGCACCTGCTACAAAAGGGCAAGGGGTCACAGAACAAAGGGAAGGGGGATGACAACTACAGTCTTTCCTCTCATAAGGGAAACTAAAACTAACATAGTGGATGTTAAAAATGCCATTAAACTATTGACATTATACTATGCCTTTGGGGCAAGGAAGAACAGAGAGAAGAGAGAATAGAGGTCAGGAAGACTGGATGGGCCAAGAGCTTTTTTCTGCTATCAACGTCTATGTATCTATGTATGTATAGCATTTAAAGAGCCATTTTGGAACTGAATGACTGCAGCAATTATGTACATTGTCCATTCAGACAAAGACTGAACAGGTTAACGGTCACATAAAACTATTCAATGTTTTTACTTATTAATAGATGTATTGATGGCCTGGAGTTAGGTGACTCAAGTCTGGTAATTAAATTTGCAAATGGCAGAATGCTAATGAAGGTTTTACATTTCAGGGGACAGGAAGATAGTCTACAGAGGGACAAATGTACTGGGTTGAGTGGGCTGGCATCTGGCAAATTAAATTCAATATGGATAAGTGTAAGGTCCTTTACTTAGGCCTAGGAATTCATGCCAGAGGTGCTATTTAAACACAAAAATGGTTAGCAATGGACTATGAAAAAGATCTAGGAGTCAACAGCAGGAAGCTGAAGCTCTCATAGGGGTGGCAATAGGTAAAGCAAAATGAATGCTGTGTTACATTAGAAAGGGCATAACGGGATGAAGGTGATGGCACTCTGCCCCTTTATAGGGCACTGGTAAGGCTGCACTTGGGAGAGTATTTTGTGCAGTTCTGGATGAATTTTTTTTAATTTTGTTTTTATTCCTTAGTAAACAGGTAAGGCCCACTGGGCACACCATCAGTTTACAGCAGTGACTTGACAACACAGGGAAGTTAAGCAACTTGTGGCATTTTTCTGTTTTAAAATCATTATTTTTTTTCCAAACAAATAAAACAACTAGTAAGCAGTCGTAGTTACAGATCAACTGTTGTACACGTCACAATATGGGACCTAATGTCTGTTATCCTCTGATTGCATGCCACATATGCTCCACAGTACAACAATAAAACCTTTCACAGTTAAATCTATCCGGGGACTCCAGCTAGATAAATATGCTAAATTATGGCAGCCAGTTTTGTTGCTGCAGGTAGAGATATGATACATTGTCGGTCAGAGATGCATAGGAGATCCTATACATAGTTTGTTTTGTTTTTTACCTATCTTTATGCTCCTGCCTTCCCGCAGTGACAACTCTCTTCGGGGACCCAATACATCCCTGCGACTGAGCTCTCCCGAGGTTCTTCAGTCCACATGGGTGCCCCGCTCCTGGACCTAAAACAGATCGGACCCCCCAGCTGGGGTGGAGGAGTCCCCCTTAACTCCCCCAGACCTGTAGCCGAGTGTGCACCTTGCACTTTCTCCCCAGGTTCCTCCGATCACCGGCGCTGGGACCTGTCTACCAGCGTCATTGCGGAGTGTTTCCTGGTTTTCTCCTGTCCCCTACGGACGTCAGCACACTGGAAGGACCAATGAGACAAAGGCACGGTGAGACATGCCATTGCTCAGGCCCTCGGCTGACATCCGCCCCTCCCAACATGTCTAGCTGCCTCCTACTGCACCTTCCACCAGAGTTCCCCCAGGTGGCAGTATTGCAGCGAGGTCTGCTGTCCTCCCCAACCCAGAGAAGGAGAGCAGCCGTCAGGCGCGCAATCCTTCTCCTCCACTGCCGACCCCAGGTGGCCCATGCTCGTTCCCAAACACGGGTCACCGGCATAGTGCGAGGTAAGGCGTCCAGCGCCTCAACCCTCAGCACCACCGGCCAACTCTATACAGTTTTTTTTTTACACTCTACAAAACCATCAGGTTCTGACTGCCCCCAGAGAATTTTAAATACTAGTTATGACTTTTTTTTTTTTTTTTCACTTGTTATGGTTCTAATAAATACATGAACAGGATTTCTACTTTATATGCTTGTTCCCCTATACATCAGTGTAGTAAGAAGATAAGACAGAGAAAGTCTATTTCAAACAGAAGTGTGTGTTTTTGTATGCTGTGTACATGTTTCATGGTCTATTTGTTAGATGTCTTAAAGAAAATGAAATGGAAACAAAGTAGGCTTACTTTTTTCCTGCTTGTTGTTGCCTCTGTTGTTCTTGGATGCCATCTACAGCTTGATGAAAATCAAACACTAACGAAACAAAACACAAAAAAATGTGTCTATTTTAAACACATGTATGTCAGACTGACCTGGACAACTAGGCTGCATTACAATATTATCACAGTATCTTCACTTTCATGGTTAAAGCAGCAGTTTAGATGCATCAGCATGCCCTGTGAAAATATGCTCCTCTAATGAATCACTCAACAAAACACAAATGAGGGTACCGTACTTTAAATATTGTAGCAACAGAGGACAAGTCTAACAGAAGCTGCATTAGTACAGTGCAATCACAGCCTTGCATGTTATTGTTCCATGGCTCCCACCAGCTGTTCACAAAGGAAATAAATGTTAATATTTACATTTCTTTTTCCAAGTGTTCTCTAATACACATGAATGCTGTCTTCCTCAAGGCCACAGTATTATATGATACCAAAAAAAAAATTTCACTTTCATTTACATACAAATATTTTTCTGTTGGCATACCAAGGTCCTCAGAGACATGGGTACCCAAGTCCTTTACGTACAGTGAGCAGTAAAGGATGCTTTCTCAATGTCTGACATGTGGATACGTGCTATTTCCCACAAGTGTGCGAATACATTTTTCGCACCTGCATTAATGTCTGTTCCCTACCACCACCGCCGCCATCAACTTTAGTCAAGACAACGCCTGAATTACGGTTATTTGTTCCTGCAAGTCAGCACTTTTTATGGCAAGTCCACTCCAGGACTCTCAAACTTTTTTCTCTGACCCACAGTTAAGGAAGTTCGGGACCCCCAAGCTGAAAATCCTACAGAGAACCCTAACACAGTTTTTCTTTTAGTAGGAACTGTAATGGGAACTGTAGTCTGCCAGCTATGTGTACATACTTTTGATATAAATATATGTTTTTGAATTCTGCTCATGAAACGTGGCAGTCAGCACAAGGCATCATGGGACATTGGATTTTTAAAAGAAAAAAAATGTTCTGGCCTTGCTTGCTTGCTGTCACAGCTAGCTTGTAAAAGCTGACTTCTTGGTACTATAATAAAACCAAGGTCATAAACCAACCACTACTCTGAAGCCAGGCAGCTTGTTGTAAAATACTGCCCTTTACAGCGTATCAAGAGGGAAGCAGTTTCTGATAGATACCTGTGAAAATTCACCCAGCTATGAGAAGTGTTTCCAGGATGTTTCTCTGAAAGATCAAAGGGGTATTGTAACCTGCCAGGAACCATACTCTGATGAAGACAGTCGGTCTTGTTATAATTAAAATATTGCTATCATTGCAGATTTCACACAGGCAGTAAGCTGCAATATTTGGCTATACATTTGTTGTGTTACAAATTAAGTATGTAGAACTGTGTGTGACCTCACACTAGCAGCCCAGAGCTGTGACATCACAGGATGGGAGGGACATTTTGGCCTCTTTGATTTTGGTGAAGCCTGCTGAAAGGACTGACACTTTTTGTTCTGAATTTCTAAGGGAGACACTGCTCCCGGACTCAAAAGAGACCACTTCTGCCAAGACTAGTAATTCAAGTGTGAACCTTTGCCAACTGAAACCAAGTTAGAACTAGTTAATTCAGTTACAAGGCACTTTGTTTTGTAATTGTCCATTTCTTTCTGACTGGAATCACTATGTATACATGTTCTGTTTTATGCACTGTATTTTATTTACTATTTTTTAGTTTCAGTAAATTTGGTTTTCCTTAAACCTGCCAGAGGCATTTTCTCATTTTGAGTGCAACTGGTGGAACAGTATTGGTAATTCTGACATAACTGTTAAATTGCTCAGTGTGTCACCATATACAGCCACACTAACAAGGATTTGTATAAAGATCCAACAAGGTAAGAAAAATACCAGCGTCTCAACTGAGTCGGCAGGGGGTTGTGAACCAGGTTGGTTATATGCCCGCTGGGTCAAGTATTGCGCAGCTTTCCCCAAAGAGAGTGTGACGTTTGGACTGGTTATCAGGGTGTGCTAGCTAAAAAGGATTCATAATTGACCCCAGGACTCGAGACTGATAGTTTGCTTGGACCCAAAATAAACAGGAGTGTGTCCCTGTTTGCCCCCTGTTCATGAATCGCACTTAAAGGTTGGGCATTGTGGGAGCAGAGAGCCTGAGTGCGTACGCAGAGCGGGGTTGGGCAGAGAGGGCAGACTCGAGGTATGAGGGAAGGGACTGTGCCCAGAATTTAGGTGTATCCCTGGCACAGTGGGCCTGTCTCCGTTCCTGTAGTGACATCATGTCAAGTGACTTGTAAAGGGTGCAGTGATGTGTCGTGGGTGGGCAGTCCAGGGCAAAACGGCAGAAGGAATGGAAGAGGGGATCGAGTCTGGTTAAGGTTGACTTAGGGACCGTGCTGTAGACTACGTCCCCGTAGTCAAAAATTGGGAGGATCATTTTCTGTACGAGTGCTTTGCGGGCAGGTAAAGGGAGACAGGCCCTGTTCCGATATACAGCGCCCAGTTTGGGGTGAAGTTTTTTGTGGATTGAGTCGATATGAGCAGAAAAGTCTAGGTGCTGGTCCAGCCATACCCCGAGGTATCTGAAGGAGGTGCAGTCTTCCAAGGGAGACCTGTCAGTGGTATGGAAAATGTGGGGGTTGAGGAGAGGCGGGAGAGTCATTGCCGCGTCCCAAAAGTTAGTGAGACAGTTTTCTTTGGATTAAGAAAAAGCTGGTTCAAGCGAAACCAAAGCTGTACAGCACTGAAATCCTCCTGGAGTCTTGTGGCTACAGCGGAGGTAGAGGGGCCTGATGAAAACATTACAGTGTCATCAGCGTACATGTGAATGAATGTGTGAGTGCAAGCTGAGGGCAGGTCATTTAGAAAAATGGAAAACAGTAAAGGGCCAAGGACCGATCCCTGTGGGATCCCGGAGATGACAGAGAGGGGGGCAGAACAGTAAGCGCCTATTTTCACCGCTTGTGACCTGCCTGCCAGATAGGATTGGAACCAGCCGGTGGCTGCTCCTGAAAGTCCAGCGCGGGAGAGTTTGGTCAGCAAAAGGGGGTGCGAGACGTATTATCAAAGGCTTTGGCAAGGTCGATATAGATAGCTGAGGTGGTGTGACCATGTTCCATCCCAGTGAGGATGGCATCTGTGAGCCTTAGGAGTGAGGTGATGGTGGACTGTGACTTCCTAAATTCAGACTGGTAAGGTGTGAAGAAGGTAGAGGAGTCAAGAAAGGGGACAAGTTGGGAGAGAACGAGGTGCTCCTGTAGTTTAGCTAGAATGGGGAGCAGGGATATAGGGCAATAGTGTCCTGGCGAGGAGGGGTCTCCATCTTTTGAGAGGGGGATGATGGTGGCATGCTTCCATTCAGATGGGATTTCAGCAAGCGAGAAAGAGAGATTGAAGAGAGCGGCCAGTGGGGCTGCGATGGTAGGTGCAGATAAGTGGAGCAGTTTGGAGTCCAGACCTGGGGGGCATTTGCCTTTGGAAGGGTTGAGAGCCTGCAGGGTTTTAAGCACTTCGGGCAGAGTAACTAGGCGAAAGGTGAAGCTGGAGGCTGGGGAGGTGGGCAGACAGGTAGGGGGTGGGCTTGAGGGGTGGGGAGGGAGGATGCACAGCTGGTGAAGAAGGTGTTGAAAACTGAGGCCACTGCACCTGGATCGGTGACGATGGAGCCTTCTACATTTAGGGCAGGGGTGAGGGGCTGGGTAGTGGGGGAGAAAAGTGCGTTGACTGTTTTCCAAAATTTTGCTGGGTGGTTTATAGTTGCGTGGAAGGAGGCCTTGAAGTAGTTGGCTTTGGCTTGACGTAGGCGCGTAGTGCAAGAGTTACGGAGTGAGCGGTAAAGTTGGAGAGCAGCCAGGGTGCCAGTAAACTTGTATGTTTTCCAGGCCTGGTCCCTGGCATGAGGCTGGTCTATGATATTTGCTGTGACCCAGGGCAGGTTGGCGCCCCTTACTCTCATCTTTCTGAGTGGGGCATAGTAATCCCAGATGGCTAGGAATCTGGACTTGAACAGCTCTAGGGCAGTGTCGATGATGGGTGCACGTGGGATGCAGGACCAATCAATGTTTGATAGGTCATTTAAGAGTGCGCCAAGGTCGAGTGATTTGAATGATCCAGTGAGCAGCATTCGTGGGGGAGGTGCTTTGGGACGGAATATTTTCCTTACCATATAGATCATGTGGTGGTTACTTAAAGAGTCTGGAAGGAGTCCAGCTTCAAGTATTCGATGGGGCTGGGAGGTGAGGGCCCAGTCTAAAAGGGAGTGGTTCTGAGTTTTGCGATTTAAGCATGTGGGAGCAGATATTTGTTGTGTCATATTTAGGGCATTTACCTGGCTACGTAACTTAGAGTTAGCAGTGGAGAGCCAGTTAAAGTTGAAGTCCCCAAGGATGTGCAGCTCACCCCCTGAAGCAAGTGACTTTAGAGTGCCCAGGTGGTCCAGCACAGTGGGCATAGGAGTGTCTGGGGTGCAGTATGTCCCTGCCATATAGGCTGGAATAGTGTGCGGTAGAGAGATTTTGATTAAAAGGAGTCTATCGAAGGCGTGGGCAGGGGGAGCTGGACAGGGGTGAACTGGTGGTAAGAGGAGATGAACATGGCAATGCCTCCTCCTCCTCTTTTTTTTTACCCATGTGATCATGTCGAATAACGGTGTAGCCCGGGAGTGCTATTTCTGTGTCCAGGTTATGGGGTTTTAGCCAGGTTTCTGTAATTATCAGAATATCTGGGCACAGCATTAGTACAGTTGGCTGTAGATCAGTGATCTTGTTGAGGATGCTGCATATATGTAGGTGTATAATCATGAGACCATTTGGTAACTTGAGAGGTAGGAGGGGTTGGGGTGGGGTGGGGTGGTCCAGGGTTTGGCTCGATGTCCCCTGCTAATAGGAGCAGCAGAGTTAATAGCTGTCTCATCTTTAGTATGAACCATTGGGATTTGCGGTGGGCAGAAAAGTTGCTGGGACGTTTGCAGAAATAAGCATGTTTTAGTTGCTAGGTAAGGTAGGTGAATCTGGGTTAGGGCGGCCTCTAGTGGCTAAGACAGATAATCTGCAAATGAGAAAAATGGACTGATTGGATAAAATCGGCACGTGATCCACATTATAAGATACTCAGCTCACCTAGGGTGGTGGGGGGGTGGTGGGGCAGCCGGCGCATAGCGCTGGCGGGGTCACTCAAACGCTGAGGGATTCAGTGCTGCAGCATGGCAAGATCATACCTGGCGCTCTGAGGAGATTCTGGGGATGCTGGCTTGGCTTGGGGGAGGGCGGACACGCGGGCCCTCACGACCACCGAGCGCACTGGCGCTCAAAGGAGATTCCGGGGATGCTGGTTTGGCTTGGGAGGCGGACACGCAGGCCCTCACGACCACCGAGCACACTGGCACTCGAGGAGTTCCGAGGATGCTGGCTTGGCTTGGGGAGGCGGACACGCAGGCCCTCCACGACCACGAGCACACTGGTGCTCCGAGGAGATTCCAGGGATGCTGGCTTGGGGGAAGGCGGACACGCAGGCCCTCACGACCACCGAGCACACTGGCGCTCTGAGGAGATTCCGGGGATGCTGGCTTGGCTTGGGGGAAGGCGGAGACACAGGCCCTCACGACCACCAAACTGATATAAGAATGTAGTGATGTTTCTAAAGTGTATACCTAAATACTTCAATTTGGCCAAGCCCCACTTCATAGGGTACCATTTCTGAAGGGCTACCTGGGGGTCAAAGTGAAATGTCAGGACTTCAGTTTTAGTATGACTCATAGTATACCCTGTAAAGGCAGAGAATTCCAGGACAATTTCCATCACTCATGCTATGGAACTCTGTGGGCTGAAGAGGTAGTAAAGGAACACATCACTGGCATGAAGTACAATTCTGTGCTCCCTGCCCTCTATAGTAACTCCTGAGATGGACTCATCTTGGCAGATGGCTTGAACCAAAGGCTCACTGTATGGGGAAATAAAACCAGTGACAGGGGGGAGCCCTGTAGAGTGCCTCATCCCAACTTAGACACCAATGACAAATGGGCATTTGCCCCAATAGATGCTTGCGGGGACATGTATAAAGTCTGAAGACACTGTATGAAGGAGGCCAAGAACTCAAACCCCGCAAGGACCAGATAAAGATATTGCCAGTCAACCTGATCAGATGCCTTTTCGGCACCCTTACTCATAATGACAGTGGGAGTCTTATGTTTAGAAAGATGATCTATAATATGCAGTGTCCTCTGGACACTGTACTGGGCCTGTCTCCTGGCAACAAATCCCTTTGATACAGTTCTGTCAGTCCCAGGATAATGCCCTCCAGGCGATGTGTTAATATAGCTGTAAAAAACATATAGTCTACACTGAGGACAGAGACAGGACGATAGGAAGAGCAAAGAGTTGAGTCCATGCCGGGCTTGGGCAACACAGATGTAACAGTGTAATTCCAAGATGGAGGTAGAGCCCCCTCCCATCCTCCATATCTGCTTGGAAGACAGCCAGCAAGAGGGCTACCATGGTGCCCGTAAAACAGTTAAAAAAATTCTGAAGGGAGCCCGTTAGAGCCAGGATATTTCCCAATTTTACTCCATTTTATTTCCTCTAAACTTTCAGTGGCACTAACTGGGGCAATTAAGGTTTCGTCCTCATATTGTGTGACCTGAGGGATGTGCAGCCACTCTAAAAATTAGTTATAACCACTGAGGCACACCCCTGTTTAACTGCATATAATGTGGAGTAATACGTACAGAATGCCTCAGAAACCTCTTGTATCCCCTCCACCATATATCCCAAACCTGTGTGCAGGTCCTTAGGAATATGGGACTTGGTGCATGGAGCACCGAGACGACAAGCCAGAAGCTTCAATGCCCTGGGCACCCCTCACAATACCTTTGCCTTAAATATTTTAAATTTTGTTCCACCTTATAGTCCACTAATTGATTTAGCTACCTTTTTTAGTCATGCTAGTTGCCTACCTCTCTTGTTTGTTGAAGCAATTCAAGGTCCTGAATTTTTGTTTCCAGACTCTATTGCTTCTTAGAGATCAACTGCCCCCTCACCATCAATTTGATGGTATCCCATAAGATGCCCAGTGGGGGAAGAAAAAAAAAAAAAGGGATTCATCATCCCAAACAGCCTGCTCAGTTTGTCCACCTGGTCCCTGAATTCCTTATTCTGGAGGAGGGAAACTTTCAACCTCCAACGAGAACGGTTACATACTTACTGAAACAGCAGATCTTCGAGAGAATCTCTTTCACTAGGCCACACTCTTGGAACTCACAGCTGCCAGGCACTGGGACCATATGGAAACCTATGCAAGCAGTATGCCTGGGGCCGGCCGCCCACGACAATGTCAGATGTCAGCATATACATAAATGAGGGCAGCCCCCGGACAGATCATGCTCAGAGGACCTCCCTCGAGGGAACCAGGAAGAGAACCCAGCGCTCCACACATCAGGTGACACAGAGGGCTGTAAAATGTAGAAATGGAGATAACAGCACCAGAATCCACTGTTGCAAACCCAAAAAGTGGGAGAGGTTGGGACAGCATGACCAGATAAAAGAGATTCTCTCAAAGATCTACTGTTACAATAAGTACGTAACTGTTCTGTCTTCTTCAAGAATATCTCTCATCAGACCACACCTTTGGAAAGAGTACTAAGCAGTACCAAAAGCTAACAGTCTGGCTGGCTGGAGCCTGCAGGCTTATGAAAGTAGGCCTTGTAGTACAGCTAGGCCAAACCCAGCTCATCTACGAGAGACAGTGTCCAGACTGTAGTGCTCAGTGAAGGTGTGGACAGGACTCCAGGTAGCAACTGCACAGATCTCTACAGCAGACATTCCAGAAACAAGCAGCAGAGCTGGCTATGTCTCTGGTGGAATGACCACAAACCATATCAGGAAGTGACTGCAACTAAAAACAACATTTTCCAAGAAAGAAAGCATAAGCCACAAGTCATGGCTGGCTCAAAAGGAAACAAAGTCACCTTCGCCAAAACAAAATTCAAGTCCCATGCCGAAACTGGATTACAGACTGGAGGAGTTATATGTAAAATGCCTCTCAAAAACGAACTAGCTGCCTCCAGCTGAGCAACCGTATAGCCATCAATAGGCATGTGGAAAGCTGATATGGCAGTCAGGTGCACTCTAAGCAAGGAATACTGCAGGCCTGAATCCAGTAGGGACAGCAGGGTACTCTAGAACCTGATCGACAGGGCAGGTAAACAGACCCAGGTTATGGGAAGTGGACCATAAAGCAAACCGCTTCCCCTTCATGCAGCAGGTATTTCTGGTGAACAGTTTTCTAGCAGCCACCAGGAAATCCATCACTTTTTGATAAACCCCACAGTGAGCTATGGCTATGTCTTCAGGAGTCATGTGTGCAGGTGAAGAGACTTCAAGTCTGGATGGACCAGGGTTCCCTGTTCTTGTAATACCAGACCCTTCCTTGCACAGGGGCAGAGGTATTTGGGGTTCCACTGCCAGTTGCTGCAGCCAGGAGAACCAGATCTGTGGAGGCCATAGGGGAGCAATGAGTATCAGAGTTGCCCCCTCCATTTGCATCTTGAGTAGTACTCTCTGAACTAGAAGGAAGACATACAGAAACCACCCTTTCCAAGTGAAGACACTGTGTCTTGCCAGAAAACTCCAGGCCCTGGAGCAAGTGAGCAGTAAAGTGGCAGTTTTGCATTGTGTGGGAACGAAAAAAATGGTCCAACTCTGGACGACCCCATCTTTCGAATAGGTTGTCTATCACAAAGGTCAGCAGTTCCCACTTAAGCACCCTGGACTGTGACCTGCTTAGCTTGTCTGCCAAGATGTTTTGTACACCTGGAACATGTACTGCTGATAATTCTAGACCGTGTTCCAGAGCTCAGTACCAAACCCTCACTACTTCCCCTCAGTGGATAGGAAGGAGTCCCACCCCTCCCTTGCTTGTTGATGTAATGCATCACACGGACACTGTCCATCTGTATTAGCAGAGGACCTAGGGACAAGTGGTACTGGAAGGCCTGGAGTCCATACAGAACAGCCCCCATTTCCAGAACACAGATGTGTAAAGTGCATTCCATGCATGTCCCACGTGCCCTGTGTCTAGTGAGGGGCCATGTGAGCTACCCAGCCCAACCCCAAAGCATCCATGGTGAGGATCTGAAGTGGGGAGGGAATCGGAAACGAGACCCCTTTGAGCAAATTGCTGCGTTCCATCCACCACTTCAACACTTTGCTCACAGGGGACAGGATGAGAACCATCTGTTCTAGATCGTCTGTGAGCTGGCCCCACCAGACTCTTGGGGTCCACTAAGGAATCCGCATGTGCAGTCTGGCCAGTGGCACTGTGACAAAGGCTGAAACCATGAGCCCCAGAAGGCATAAAAATGTTCTTGCTGTGACATGATGACTGTCCTGCAGTAACTATGCTTGGGCAATCAGGCAGGTGGCCTGTCAAGAGGCAGGGAAGCCGAGACCTGGGCCGTATCAAAGACTGCCCCTATATACTGCAGTCACCGGCAGGGTGTCAACACTGATTTTGGTATGTTAACTGTCACCCCCAAAGCATCGAACAGCTGTCTGGTTCGAGCCAACGTCTACAACAGCTGGTCCATGCGGTGGACTTCCAATAGCCAACTCGTCCAGGTAGGAGAAAACATACAGGCCTTCCCTGTGAAGGGCTGCTGCTATTACTACCAAGCATTTGGTAAAAGACTCATGGTGCAGAAGACAAGCCAAAGGGCAACACTCTGAATTACTCAGTTATTCGATAAAACAGACAGAACGTGTCTGCCCATCGGGTCTGTCTCCTACACCATGTGGGGCAACTTACCTAAAGGTTTGTTATATATTTATCAAGTTTTGTTTTTTAAAGTCATCAAATGCTGTGAGATCAACAAGATACTGTGGTGAATTATTCCATATTCTTGGGGCCCAACTGAGAAGTAACTATCATTTGTTTGTATTAACCCTTGGGATTTTTAATTTGCTAACTATGAAACTACAACTTACCTGTTCTTTCTTTAATACTTATATCACATTGACCAGCAACATCCGGATTTTTCAGATTTTTTTTGTATCTTATTTATAAAGTTTGCAAGAGTTACTTACAAGCAATAAACACAGAAGATTCAAAAATTCTCATAAAGACAAATACATTCGCTTAAAAAGGATCGAAGAGCGGCCCGGTGACGCTGAGGGTTGAGGCGCTGGATGCCACACCTCACGCTACGCCGGCGGCCTGGGTTCGGGAACAAGCCCGGACCGCCAGAGGTCGGCAGGGGAGAGAGAGGATCGAGCGTCCGAAAGACTGCTCTTCTCTCTCGGGGTGGGATACAGGGGTAGCCCAGTGCGGCAGCAGCCCCTGGTGGAGACCAGGCACAGCTATGCACAGGGGCTCATTAGTAAGCAGGGGGATGGGCGGCTCAACATGGATGGGAGCACCCCATGTCTCGAGCTGGGCGGCATTGCATGCCCCACGTGGGGGCGTAAACACTCTAAAATCTCCTCCGGTCGGATAGGTGACGGCCCTCCCAGAGCCATGCCGTTACACGCCCAACACTGGAGCCCTTCCACCACCCCTTCGATCTCCTCAGGCCCTATGTACCCAGGGGGGCTCGAGGAGAAAAGTAACGTCCTTGAGGATGGCGGGGCTCACAGTGGGCGGTAGAGCGACATTGGCCAGTGAAGAGGCCAGTGAGAGTTCCGGCTCCGGGGGCGACAAAGAGAGTTAAAAAACAAAAACAAAAAAAAAAAAAAGATGTGAAGGACCTTTTCCCTTATGTTACATCATTGGCGGGGGGGGGGGGGAGAGGAGTAGAAATACATATAAAACAATTTCCAACAAGGTATTACAAAGGTATGCAACTCAGAGTGAAGCTGGGAATGAATTAACAGAGAACCATTTATACCACATACTGCTTGCCATTTGGGTATTATACCTCCAGCATCCCCAGTAGGTAAGATTAGTCAGCACTGGAATTAACGTAGTGCCTAGGAGAAATCGGTAATTAACGCATCCGAGTCCATATTAAATGGCATAACAGTAGTTTAAACAGCAGTAAGTATCGTACATTTAGGAGTGGCAGATAACAGCTTACTAAATTATCATCTTCGACAGGAGTCATTTTTAAAACAGAAAGGTATTTCGCAAACAGCATGCCCTGTGTAACAGGATGAAGGGGGACTAATACCTCACGGCTGTGGAGCCACAGGTTATGCAAAGAGGTCTCATGAATGTTAACACGGCAAATGCCTATGTCTGTGTGCATACAAAATAGTCGCTGCGCACTCTCAGTAGAGCAAAGACAAGGAGGAAACACAAAATGTTTGCCAAGGCAGGAACAACCAGGTTTCTTACAGTGCGGTGCGATCCTCTTAATGGCTGTATTAACACGTACAACGCTGCACTACAAACAGTAAATGGAATCGAGCCAATAACTGTGAAAGAGCGTCCCAATAAGGCTGAACACTAAAAAATAGTGTGGAGAGTTTACCACTTAGAAACACATACTGCCACAGTTATAGTCCACATTTACAGTCATGGTGAGGTACAAGTCCACAAATCTCCAGTCCTCACCCAAGCTCTTCAAGTCATCCTCTTCGCCATCTGCCATCTCCGCCTCAATGGTCATCACCAGTCAAGAGGCATCGGACAGGTCATTAAAAAGATATACACGGCCATTCCAGGATGCCTTTAATTTAGCGGATACCAACAGCTGATGCTGAACTTTCAAGTTTTAAGAACTTCTGACCCAGTAAAAGGCCTCCCTATGGAGCTGGGTACTATACGAGGGGTTGGGAAAAGAGAAATGTCAGCTTCACCAGACTGGAGTCATCTGATCCGTCGTGCCAGTATTAGTGCTCAGTCTCTATCTCCAATTCCAGTGCACACTATCAGGAAGGTACACGGGGCTACAGCTTCTCTAAGGGCTCTCCGTGGGGTAATCCGGAATGCTTTTTCTAGAAAACATGGCATCCCTTCAGAGAGACCCAAAATCTGTAGTAAGAACCATGCTGCAAAGTCCAAGGGCTCCTCAACCTCCACTTCTTCCAAGACCCCGATCACTAATATTTTTCTCCCGTGGCGGGTTCTCAAGATGTTCTAGGCGCTGCTGCTGTAGTGAATTTTCTTTAATAAGCTTGCCTGTAGCATCTGCTGTTTTACGAGTAGCACCCTCTGCCTGTTGAATCAGCTGCTCTGCACAATCTAGGCGGGTCTCCAGGGTGTTAACTCAAGGTGTTAGACCGTCTAATTTTATACCAATATCCTGGACTGTATGAATTAGATGAGCTACGTTGGCGTTCAGCGTTTGTAGAGTAACCTCTCCCGCTCTAGAATCACTACTTCCCGAGGCTGCCTCATGCTGCTGAGGCCCAGCACCCCTCCAGTGACCAGTTTTTGGCCGAAAAAAGCCAGTAGGCGCAGCTGAATTCTTCCATTTGCCCATAACTGCATTCTGCTGCTCTCTGGCAAGATATACATCAAAACATGTATAGGCAGGAGCTTAAAAGTGAGTTAAAATGTATAAAAATCTGAATTCTCCCAGGAGCCGCTCTAAAGAGCATCGGCTCTGATCAGTTGCTAAGCCACACCCCCTCCCCCCACCAATAATATCTGAAATCATAATAAATGTTACCTCTCTTCCTTCTTTGTTCTAGGCTGTATGACAAATTCTGACAGCCTTTCTGTACAGGATTTATCTTTTAATCTTGGTATCAGCTTAGTTACCCTTCTTTGAACACTCTCCAACAAGTTAATGTCTTGTCTTAAATACTGGGACCAAAAAAGGAGACCCATAATCCAAATGCGGCCTTACATAAGACCTGTACAATGTGACTAGACAATGCTCAATCCTAGATATGAATGATTTTTTGATGGAATTAATTAAGTCTATCGGCTCTCTGGGCAACCTTCCTGCACTGGTTATGTAAAGTGAATGTATTATTTATTGATAATGGTCTCATTAAAACAGAAATCTCAGGTATTTTCTGTGAGACTTCCAGATCTTGATATGGAGGTATGCATCCTTCATTTCTAGGGGAGTATATCCAATCCCCTGTTTGTACTAACGGAAGGAGACCCTGCAAAGTGACCATTCTGAACTTCTTGTATTCTATGAAGAAGTTTAGATCGCATAGATTCAGAACAGACCTCAGGTTTCCTGTCCATTTTGTGACACACAAGTACCAGGAGTAAAAACCTGTGTTTCTCTGTTCTAGAGTGACAGGCCTGTTTCTGCAACAGAGTCGTTACTTCCTCCCATAACAGGGGGAGGTGCCCTGGAGGGAATATTGACACAACTTGGGGATGATCTGGAGGGTCACCCAGAAGTTCCAGAGCATGACCCTTTTCTATGCTCTCAGAACCGATGCATCTGTAGTCACCTCCTGCCACTGTGCTAAGCGGAGGGAGAGAGAACCTCCTACAACCACCACCCGAGGTAATGATGGTTGGGGGGGTGTATAAGGAGTCAGGCTGAGCCGGCGGGGGTGGCTCCATCACCTTTGGGTGCTTTTGAATGGGCACCTGGGTAGTGCTGAGGATTAGCAAGGCCCCTGCTCCTTTTCCCCTTCCCTGCCGTCTGGGGGTTCGGCACTGTCCCCCAACACCAGCTGGGTGAAAGGCACCCCTGCTCCTACCGCTGGGTTGGGTATGGTAGAGGAAGCGCACTGATTTCAAAGTCATGCCCAAGGTTTGGAGATCTTTGAAAATCTCTTGTACCTCCGTGGCCAAACAACTTTTGCACATCTGTGGCAAAGCCTGCTACTCTAAGCCAAGAATATGTCTTGAGACAGATACCAGAGGCCACAGCCCTGAAAGACTTATCAGAAATCTCACAGGCTGTGCAGAGCATATGCTTGCCCATATCAACCCCAGCAGTCAGAGTTTTCAATAACTCCTGTTTTGAGGCGCCCTCAGGCAAGGCCTGTGCTGTAGGCCTGGACTACACAACACAAACCAGGTGTCATCTCAGTTGTAGAAACCTGGCTTACTCAAAGAGCCCCTGACCTGGCAATCCAGCTGGAGGGTTACACAACTTTTCAGGTGGACAGACTAGGAAAATGGGGGGCAGCATAATTTATGTTAAGGACTCCATCCAAGGCAGGGCACTCCCCATCCCACCCTCTAGTGGTAGATCGTAACTACTTGCAGTCCAGCTACAACTGGACTCCCAGGACAAGTGTCTTACTGTAATCTCTGTGTACATTCCCCTAAAGATCAGTTGACTGGTTTCAAACTAGCTCTTGATTATTTATCCAAGCTTCATCATCACTCTGAAATCTTAATGCTAGGGGATTTCAATATAAATTGCTTATCCCCAGATACTGCACCATATAAGGATGCCATCGTGGCCACTGACATGGTCCAACTTGTTCAGACCCCCACTAGAGTAAACTACCACACTGGCACTAGTAGTCCAATAGATTGGATACTAACTCACCGGCTGCTAAGAACAAGTACCACTGTACTAGCGAATACTATCAGCAACCAGTCGCCTGTCATGTGCACCTGGACTAACAAGGTTTCAAAAAGCCCCCTCAGAACCATGACAGTATTAAAAGATGGGCAACTTGCCTCCCTTAAAACTCATCTCTGCTTGCTAAATTGAGCAGGGATCTATGCTGCTGCCGATGTGGACACTGCTCTCGAGTGCTTTATCGACACTTTTAATTCAGCCTGCAACACCTATGCTCCCCTTAAAACAAGGAAAATCAAAGAATCCAGTAAGCCATGGATTACTCCGCAGCTCCTGGAGCTAATGAGGGCTAGGGATAATTTGTGGCACATAGCTAAGAGCTCTAGGTCTCCCTCTGACATACAGAGCTACAAAACAGCTCGGAACAAGTGTACCAATGCCATCTGCCTCACAAAAAGATCTCACTTTCAAAGTTAATTAGACAACTCTTGGGGCGACAGCCTCGGATTCTGGGAGAACATTAAAACCCTAACTGGTAGTACTAACAAAACACCTCCCTTGCTACTCAGCATCAAAGGAGTGATTACCCAGGATCCCAAAAACATTGCGATGCCTTCAACAAGGTGTTCACAGACCTTAGTGGACTGCTTCCTTCAGACTTTCTACAACCATTGCCATGCACCACCACAATCAGCAACAACATCCCACCCGCATATAATACACCTCCCTTCTACCTGAAAGTCATTCTCTACAGTGCAGGCCAAAAAATGCCTGGAAAAAGTCCTTGAGAAAACCAGATCTAGTGGTGACTCACTGGACCTCAAGATCCTAGCTCTCACCCTGGATGTTCTACTTTCCTCCCTAACCTGGATCCTAAATCTCTCACTAAGTACGGACAAGTTCCCTCGATGCTGGAAAGCTGTGGTGGTCACACTGATCTTCAAAAGTGGTGACAGAACTAGCCTTTCCAACTACTGGCCAATCTCAATTCCACCCCTCTCTCTCTAAAGCCCTAGAAAGTAAGTTTATGACCAGTTAGTTGCACACCTTGATAAATACAACCTTCAATGCCCACAGCAGCATGGCTTTAGGAAGGCTCACAGTACTTCCAGCCTTGGTTGAATTCACTGGCTATATTCATGAAGCACTTGATGAGGGCTCTTGGTGGGGCCACTTTCAACTACCTCACCAAAGCCTTCGATACGGTCAATCCCGACTTACTTCTCACCCAACTGAATAACACTGGGATATCTTTTGTCTCTCTGGGCTGGTTCCACAGTTACCTTACCAACAGGACACAGCAGGTAAAGATTCAAGACGTTCTTTCTGATCATCGAAATGTCACCACTGGGGTGCCTCAAGGCTCCATATTAGACCCCCTTCCCCTGCTGTTCAGCCTGTTTCTAAATAAGCTCCCTAAAATATGCCAGTACAAAATCCTTCTTTATGCAGACAATGCTTTACTCTACACCTGTCACTCTACAGAATGGGTGGCAAGCCGACTTTACTGCTGTTGAAAATTGGTTCCTTAATTCCAAGCTCCTGCTCAACTTACAAAAAAACTAAAATAATACTGTTTGTCTCTCATCAGAACCATTACAAGTCCCATCCACTCAAAATATACAATAGCAAGTTTGAGACACTCAATATAGTCACTAACTTTAAATATCTCGAGGTCATCACCGACGGCTCTCTCTCATATAGCCTGGACATAGACCATGTCGCTATGGAAGATAGTGCCCGACTAGGTCAACTATACCGGAACAGACACTACTTCACCGAGAGTGCCATCAAATTTGCAATTAAAAGCTCAGTGCTGTCCATCACAGACTATGGACTGGTAGTCTATGGAGCCAGCACCAATACTGCTTTAAGGAGAATCAAGATCATATTAAACAAAGCCTGCAGACTTATTTTGGGAGTAGACTGCTTGACTCACACATGTGAGCTGTACTCAAGCTCTGGTTGGCTAACCTTGAATAGCAGGATCCAGTACCAGGTTTGTTTGCTAGCCAAAAAAAGCCACCCTTGGTCTTGCACCCCTAGGCGTGCACCAAATACTCAGCTACTCCACCAACTCCAGATTAACCAAGGGATCTAGCAAAGCTGTCTTCCATATTCCATTTCGCCGGACCTCACAATGAAGTAACGATCATTCGAATACAGGGCTCCTCTGTGGCTAAATTCCCAGAAGTACAAGAGCTGGTTATGGAACCAAAACTTGGCCCCATTAAATCCAAACTTGCTAATGCTTATGACCTCACTCAGTTCATGTGACTGTGTTTCAGATACCTAATGCTACACTGGATTATGCTGCAGAGCACTTTCCACTCACCCCGCCTTCACCCATTAACTGTAATCCCACCTTGTACTGTTACACCCCTTCCTCCTTCGGTTTCCACATTATTTTACCTGTTAACCCATTAGTGGCTCCCCCACCGCCACCTACCCACTAGGGTTGCTACCTTTAAAAGCCCAAAGTGGGACATTTCTTACTGAAATATGATTTTTTGCAGAACAGTACATAACCTTGACCAATGCAACACACTTGTTTTCTCTATATAATCAGAACTAAGGCTAAGTATTGTAGTTTCTTAGTTGCTTCTATTGTTTCTTATTTTAAGATATTTTAGTTAAGGTATTACAGTTTTCTGCAATATTTTGTGGAAAGTTAGAAAACATTTTTTCTACTATAAAGTCACGACATGTACTATTTTTCATGATTTTTTGCAGGACACAGCTGCCCAAATCAGGACTGTCCTGTGAATATCAGGACAGGTGGTAACCCTACTACTCACTTCCAGGCTCCACTTACATCCCTTACAAACAAAACCACCTGGGAGGATTCCTACCCGTCTACCCACGTAACCCACCAACGAAACCCCTTGTGTGGATTCCAACCCCCAACCCCCATAACCCAATGGTCTGAAACTCCCACTTATCAGCTTGCTACACCCCTCTGCTCTTATCTACCTGTCCCCCCTGCACCAAGGTTCACCCTCTACCCTACCCTCTTCAACTAAAATAGTAAATCCTTAAGCACTGTACCTCTGTTAGTTGCTCACTGTATCACACCGCACACAATTGTAGCCTTGTTATTGTCTACTAACTGTGATCATTAGACTGTCTGCAATTACATATATTTGCCTGCTAGTATCTCCCCAATCTGTCTTGTATAAAATCTATGTATTCTGTTTGTACCATTGTTGACATGGAACCCTTGTAAACGAGCTCTCTAGCTAATCCGAGAATCTAATAAATAAATAAGTAGCCTTTGCCTTCCTCCAGAGGGTTTTCTGATACTCATCATGTGTGCCTGACAGCAGTATGAAGGCCCAAAGGGGCAGAAAAAAAAATTACTCACCATAGTAATCTTGTTTCTTCCAAGGGAATCTTACCGTATTCAGACAAATGCAGTATGGTCTCACCAGAGGACTGCCCCGGAGCCGAAATAGTTAAAAGAATTTATGCAAATTGTGGAATGCTAGGCTAGAGCTCGGTTTCAAACCACTGACCCTGGTTGCACTCCCTGCAACTGTCAGATTCTTACAAAGCATCACGGTAGCTAACAAACTAGCTAACTAATCTAATCTAACAAAACAAATCAAACCCTCTTAGGGGTAAACACCTCTTTAAAACAAGAGGGCATCTCCTAAGACTCAAGTCAACAGATGCCCAAGAAAGCAGCAGGTACCCACAGGTTTCCAACATCATTTGTACAGACAGTATACAGTGCCCTGTAGATCCTAGGAGAGGAGGAAGGGTAGGGCTCAGAATACATTACGATTCCCTTGGAAGAAACAAGATTACTATAGTAAGTAATGTTTTCTTCAAACCTCAGGAAATGTTACTGTATTCTGACAAATGCAGACTACCCAAGCAGAGCCTTTGGAGGGAGGCAGAGGACCTATTTAGGAAACAGGCTCTGCAGGACTGCTGTGCCAAACCTGGCATCACTCCTAGCCTGGGTATCCAGGAAGTAATGTTTGGTAAATGTATGACCAGTTTTCCAGGTAGCTGCTTTGCAGATTTCCAGCAAAGGGATATCCCTTGAAGCTGCTACTGAAGCAGCTGTTCCTCTGGTGGAGTGGACTCTAAGCCCCTATGGGGCCTGCTTGCCCACCTTAACATAACAGAATAGGATACACACCACAATCTACCTGGCTATGGATATTTTCGTGGCTGGTTTACCTTTTCCTACTTCCCCATAGGTCAAAAGTGTCGGAACCTGTCCCTCTGTGGCCTTTTGTATGCTTCAAGTAGCTGATAGCTCTGTTTACATCCAGGCTATGCAGTCTCGCTCCCCTGAGGAGGAATGGCTAGTGAAAAGACCAGTAGTGTAATGGACTGATTGATATGGAAGTCTGAAACCACTTTAGGGAGAAACTCATTATTGGTCTAAGGACCACCTTATCCCTGATGAAATGCGATATAGTCAGTTTTCATGGACAAGGCCTGTAACTCACTGATCCTCCTGGCTGAAGTTATAGCAACTAGGAACAGTTTTCCAAGTTACATACTTGAGATCAGCTGAAGCCATAGGTTCAAAAGGTGGCTGCCAGAGCAGTGCAATACTATGTTCAGATCTCACACTGGAGTGGAGTTCTATGTGGAGGTGCAAGCGTAGCAACCCTTTAAAGATTTTATGAACACTGGATTCAAGGCCAGAAATACTGCCTTGCCTGCTGACAAGTAAGCTGAAACAGCTGCCAAATGCACTTTCAGGGTGGATGATCTCAGACCAAAGGAATGAAGGTGGGTTAAATAATCCAGGACACCTGGCAAACCCGCCTGAGTATGATCCAGATGCTTGTTCTAGCACCAGACAGAAAATCTCTTCAACCTGGATGTGTAGGTCTTCCTAGTGGAAGGCTTTCTAGAAAGCCTAAGGACCTCCATGACCCCTTCCGAGAGGTGCAGGTTGGCATACTGACCTTGAGCCTGAGAGACTGAAGGTTGGGATACAGGATCCTGCCCTGGGAAGAAGTCAGCAAGTTGTGATTCCTGGGGAGGCTGACTGGTTTGGCAACTGATAGTGCCAGAACCAGGGAGTACTATGGCTGCCTGGCCCAGTCTGGAGCAATGAGGATCACTGTGGCCAGCTGGGATCTGAGCTTGTTCAGGACCCTCAGCAGCAACAGGAATGGAGGGACGGCATACAGGAACGTCCCTGTTCAATCCAGGATCAGTGCATCCAGTGGGACTGAGCCCCTCACTGGGAGCCCTGCAGCAAAATTGAGGGAGCTGGTAGTTGTCTGGGGCTGCGATGAGGTCCATCTCTGGAGTGCCCCACCTTTTGAACACTACCCGAAAACACCTGTCTGTTCAAGGACCACTCGTGGTGGTTCTGATTTATCCTGCTCAGGACATCTACCAGTACATTGTCCTTTCCTGGCAGGTGGACTGCTGACAAGACAATTCCCAGAGAGTAAGCCAGACTCCATATTTTCATGGCTTCTGCACAGAGGGGGGTCAACCTTGCGCCTCCCTGTTTGTTGATGTAGTACATTGTGGTTGTGTTGTCTGTCCTGACCTGCACCACCTTTCCTGCAGCATGCTGGAGAATGCCTTAAGTGCTAGGAAGACTGCTCTGAGCTCCAGCAGGTTGATATGAAGCAATGACTCTTGTTTGAGCCATGTGCGTGAGCAGTGTGCTCCTCCAAGTGTGCCCCACCCCAGCAGGGAAGCATCTGTGGTTAGCACCAAGGAAGGTTTTTCTGTAGGAATGGTACTCCCTGCCTGAGGCTGTCCACGTCCAGCCACCACTGAAGCGCTTTCAGGAGCGTCTGTGTGACTTGAACCAGCTTTGACAGTGAATCTCTTTTCTGGTGCCAGTAAAGTCTGAGATGATACTGGACATCTCTCATATGAAATCTTGTCCCCGACACTGTAGCTGTTGAAGCTACCATATGGCCTAACAGCTGCAGGAAATGCCTGGCCGGCCTTGGGCTTTGAAGCTTGAAGGTGCATGCTAGCTGTACCAGACTGTTTGCCCAGACAAGGGGAAGAAAAGTCTTTCCTCTCACTGAATCCAGCTCAGCTCCTATGAATTCCAGCATGGGCTGTACTAGCTGCAGCACTGACTTTCAGGTTGACAAGGAACCTCATTATGACCATAGTAGAGTTCCTTTGTGAGTGCCAGACTCCTTACCTGTTGAGGGATTGCCCCACAACTAACCAGTCATCCAAATAAGGGAAGACTACCACTCCTCTTCTCCTGAAGAGAGTCACAACCACAGCCAACATTTTATGAACACCCTTGGAGTAGACATAGTATAGCGCAGTGGTTTAAGGCTCTGAGCTGCAAATCTGGAGACCTGGTTTGAATCTCACAGCTCCCACTTGCATACTGTGCGACCCTGAGCAAGTCACTTAACTTCCTTGTGCTCCCAGGTTGCACCTGTAAACAAGCTTTCAGTTTAGTGCGTCTCACCTGGTTAAACAATTGGGGGGGAAAAAAAAAAGACATAAGTCCGAAAGGCATTGCCTTGAACTGGTAATGGCCTGATGGCAGTCCGAGTCTAAGGGATTTTCTGTGGGACTGCCTTATGGGGATGTGGAAATATGCATCCTTTAAGTCTAGAGATGCAACGTGAGAGGGCAGCAAGGAGGGCTTGGGGGATACTGGGATGCATAGGGAGAGGCATCACCAGTAGAAAACAGGAAGTTATTATCCCTCTGTACAGACAGCTGGTCAGACCCCATCTGGAGTACTGCGTGCAGTTCTGGAGACCCAATCTCCACAAAGACATAGACAGGATGGAAGCTGTCCAGAGGAGGGCAACTAAAATGGTGCAGGGTCTGCACCAGAAGACATATGAAGAGAGACTAAAGGGGCTTAATGTCTTATAGCCTCGAGGAAAGGGGTGGGGACATGATAGAAACTTTCAAGTACCTCAAGGGAATCAACAAAGTCCAAGAGGTTGCATCTTTCAAAAGAGGTGTGCAAGAACAAGGAAGCACAATTTGAAGATTTAGAGACGCGGCTCAGAGGTAATGTAAAGGAAGTATTTTTTCACAGAGAGGGTTGTGGATGCATGGAATGGCCTTCGGAGGAAGGTTGTGGAGTCAAAAACAGTGGTGGAATTCAAGCATGCATGGGACAGTCATAGGCCATTCTAGGGGTGGGGGTAGGAAGAAGTAGGCTGCTGGTTAACTAGGATCTCAGCTTATCCAGTAGGTAGAGAAATGGGCAGACTGGGTGGGCCAAGCGGTCCTTATCTGCCGTCAAATTCTATATTTCTATGTTTCCAGTAACACTGTTTCTGATGGAGAGAAGAGGCTGAAGACCCTTGCTCTCAGCTTTGGACTGAGCTTGAAGCTGTACAAGCTAAGCCTTAGCCCACTCCTTCCAGGACCCACCTGTCTGTGGTGATGATTTGCCATTCCTGGAGGTAGTGGGCAGGCCCCTTTCTGCTAGGAGGTTGGGGAGGTGACCCGAGCAGACACCTCAGGGAGCCTGCTTGGGTTAGGATGCTGTCTGAGTGCTGGGGCTAGTTCGGCTGCCACTTCTTCTTCCCCTGCCCCTACCCCTGAAGTAACCTCTCTGCTGCTGATACTGGGGATAAGCTTGAGTCTGGAAGAATGGTCTATATTGACCCCTACCTCTACCTCCCCTGGCTTGTTGTTTTTGGGGAGTAGCTGCCTTCTCTTTAGCAGCAGCACTCTTATATGCTGTCTTATACTCATCCATCTTTTTCATGTAAGCCTCCATCTGTTCCCCAAACAGAGAGATAGGCTCTCATAGAAAGTCCAAAGCCTTGGACTATGCGTCTTGGGTCAGGTTAGTAGTCCTGAGCCAAGCAAACCTCCTGAGTGACACAGAAGAAGCCATTTGTCTAGCTGCAGTGTCATTGTTGTCCACAGCTATCCTAAACTGGGCCTTTGAAACCTCTATACCCCTCTTTGCAGCTTTCTCCAGATCAGCTGCCATAGGGGCTGGGACAGATTTTGTAATTTCCATCACAGTGTTCCACAATGTTCTCTGATATCTGGCAACATAGGCTGTATATGAAGCCTGCCTGATGATCAGAGAGGATCACAAATACACCTTTTTCGCAATGGAATCCATCCTCCTTGAATCCTTGTCTGGAGGGTGAGATGCCAAGGGATGCCAGCCTTATCACAGGCAGCAGCCTGCACCACTCCTTCATGGCTAGGGTGCCCAAACAGGAACTCTGCTCCACCCTTAGCCACCCAATACTTCTTATCCACCTTTCTGTCAATCGGTGGCACAGAAGTGGGGTCTGCAGGACCTTGTTAACCTGCTTTTCAGCTTTATGGATGGTAGTAACAGTCTTTTAGAGACTGGTACATCCTTCATTTCCATGTAGTCCTGTTCCTCCTCCTCGTCAGTTGACTCCTGGGAGGAAGGTCAAGGGACAGGGCTACTTGTTTAATGAAGGAAAATTGAGAGGTATAGTCCTCATTACCCATGTCAGGGAGTCAGTACGATGAGGATCCGGAGAAATATCCAGTTCAATCGGTCCCCATAATCCTCATCATTAGCATCCTCTTCATCCTCACCAAAAGGCCCTCTTAGTGTTCCAAGGATATGAAAAATTCTACTGAAGAACAACGCACTACAGCGAGGGTGCTCGTATGGAATTGCAAACCTCAGTTTACAAAGAAAAGAAAAATATGAGTACACCTTTGGCTTTTTACTGCTAAATTAGCTTGTTTATTGCCAGAACATCCACGTCCAGTAACCCTGCCATTCGGCTATATTTGCCTTCAACCCCTTGCAGGCAACATAGCATCTGATTACTAACGTGGAGTATTGGTAATAAAACAAGCTAATTTAGCAGTAAAAAGAAGGTGTGCTTGCATTTCTTTCTTTCTTTAGTGTTCCAAGGAACTGGGAACCGGTGAGTGCAGAGGTAGATAAGACATGGCCGCTTCTCAACTGGAACCGGAGTACTCGGTTGGAGTGCCTGGATAATTCTGATAGCGTTTGCCATCTCTTCAGCAGTCAGAACCGATGCCTTCTTCAGTTGCAGTTCGACCGCTTTATGCTTTTCCTTCTTTTATCTCTTCCCTGCAGTTGCCGGGTTAGAGGCAGTATCTGCAGGACATTTTTTAGAGGAGAAACAGTCACCCTGGTCAGAGGGTTGTTCCTCCGGTTCATTTTGGCTGGTAGCTGGTTTGTCTTTAGCTGGGTCAGCAGCCTTTTCAGACATCTTTTCCTGCAATCATTTAAGTTGCCTCTCAAGCGTTGACTGAGGGAGGTTCTTACAAATTTCACAGTCCTCCTTGAGGTGGTTAAACCCCAAACAAAATACACAAATTAAATGAGTATCTGCTTTGGCGAACAGTTCCCCACACTCTGTACAATGTTGGAAACCTGTGGGGCCCATTCGTGTCTTGGTCTGTTAAACCGATGAACCGAGAATTAACCCGGTAATTTTATTACATTTTTTAAATAAATGTATACCGCTTTACCGGACGGTAGAAATAACTGAGTATAGTCTCAGAAACTTTAAAATAAAGTAAACAGTATTGGTTCCTTCTTGGTTAAAAGAACAGATAAGGAACCAAGAAACTCACCAAAAATTCACTCTGATCTAGACTAAGTCTACCTGTGAACCAAGGACAGTGCTTCCAAAATCAAAATAAACGGACTTCAAAAAACTGAGACAAAATAAAACTTTTCAGGTAAAGTTTAGGAGAACTCTCCAGAGATGTCTTACTGAGGCAAGTGGAGTAAATAATCTAATAGTTGAAGGAAGTGCAACCAGGGACAGTGGTTTGAAAACCGAGCTCGAGCCTAGCATTCCACCATTTGCATAGTTTCTATTACTATTTCGGCTCCGGGCAGTCCTATGGTGAGAGCATACTGCCGTCAGAATACAGCAAGATTTCCTGGGGTTTGAAGCACATGGTCCCTTGCCTAAGACACCCAACCTCCTAGACTCTGTCAGAAGAGGCGGGAGGGGCTCATGTGTTTAGGTGCCCTAGACCTCTCATGGGCAGTACTGATCACCGCCAAGTCAGTCTCGGGTTGAGTAGCACAAAAGGCTTTCCCAGAAGGGGCAGAATGCATTTTGTCTGCCTTTCTGGGGACAGCTGGTACATTGTCTGGTCTGTACCAAGCTACGCAAGAGCCATCCTCTAAGGCTGGAAGCAGAGGAGCCACCACAATAGACGGAAACTCTGGCAGCTCCAGGAACTTCAGCAGGTTCTTCTTAGTAGTATCCTGCTCTTCTAAAGCAAAGACCCATGGCAGTTTGCATCTGCTGCATCATGATGAAAAATGAGGGGTCCTCTGGACAGGACCATGGTGTGCTCACCATACAGTCCTCACTGCAAGCAGACTGTAGAGCTGGTGGCATGTTCATATTGGCTCTCAGTTTAGTCTTCTGCCTCATCCTCCTCTTCCTGCAACATCCAATCAGGATTATGCTTGTACGTCATCGACTGGTGTGGAAATGAGGAGACAGTGCGGCAACACTGGCATAGAAGAATCCCGTGTTAAGGGATTGCCTTGCGTCGTCGAGGGGTTAAGTACAGAAGATGTCATAGACGGGCTCCCAGAAAAAAGGCACATCAAGCAGCAGGTGCCTTATCACATCCAAAGACGAGAGGACTGCCTGACTGAGCATCAGTGCCGCTTTGGATAGCAGGGGCGACTGGAGGAGTCAATGGGGGAGTCTGGGACCCAGTCATCAATGGCGATGTACCAAGTGTCATAGGCTCAATAATGCCCATGCCCCCTTGGAGATTTATGGAAGCCACATGACTACGTTTCGTGTCATGGACCCAATCTATTTTCTTCAATTCCTGGAAGACACTCAGCCCCATCTAGATTGGCCCTCTTTGAAAGACTATCTTATATGCAGGGGCAGTGGAAAACTGCACCCACAATTTTGTAATTTTTTTTTTTTGTACAGAATCAATTTTCACCATTCTCAGCAAAAACTTGACATGTTCCGCAATTTCTTAGCTTTTACTTTGAACTGTGTGAAAAGTATTAACATTTTTAATAAAATACTCTTGAATATATTGACAGTTTTACATGCAGACTTGGGTTTGGCTGAAACAATGCAGTGCAAGGTGGGGAAGGGTTTTACGTGACACTACTTTCTTTTAAATCTTTGTCTTATTTGTTTATTTGAATTTTGGTAACCGGGTAAGCCCACTGAGACCATGCAGTCCCTTTTACAGGGGGGACCCGGGGAAGGGGTACACAGGAAGAGTAAACAAATCTGCAAACATGGGTACATTATATCTATATATCCATCTACAGCTCCTTTACCTGCGAAAGGTGTATTTTGGGAGAATCAGGTGTAGGCAGAGGAGCGCCCAAGCCCGTACCGGCATCAGGTCTGAACCCTTGTCGACCGGTGTCAGCCTGGGGGGGGGGGGACGTCAGGGCGGCGTAAGCACCACCGCCATCAGACGGACCGGCGACTGAGGAGGAGTTTCCGAGCCAACGTCGGGCATCGGAGAAAGGACTGGCACCAGGCGGGCCAGCTTCGGGCGAACCACGACCAGCAGCAGAAGAACCGTCGTCGGGACCAGGGCCGAGGGAGTAGCAGGCGGACGAGGGTTCGGCATCCGCTTCTTAGGGACCGACGGTCGTCGTTCCTTGTCATGAGACTTACGACGGTCGGTCTTGTGGCTCAAGAACTTCTCATCAGAGCGCCGGACAGAAGCCGGAGACTGGTCGTCGGTCGGCGTCCTTATGTTTAGAAGGCAAGGAGGAGGCCCTGAGACTAGAAGACCCGGAGGACTTGCTCAACTCCCTGGAGTCTGCTTTGGAAGAAGAGGCCAAGCGGGAAGAGGTCTTACCTGAGCCCTTAGATTTCTCAGAGGGCAGAGAAACTAATCAGCTGAAGAGAAGCCGTCTTGGAGCCCACAGAAGAAGGTTTAAGGGCCGTGAGGCAGGAATCATGCCCCGATGACCCGGACTTCGATCCCGAAGACCTGTGTTTCGAGTGAGATCTCACGCTGTCTTGCTCCCAGTGTTCTTTGTGCTTGTGGGCGGGTTGAGGGTCAGAATCCCCAGAGGAAGAAGCCCGTTCCATAGCAGCAAGTTTCGTCTCGGCGAGGAAGGCCGCAAGAGACTTTTGGCATGGATTTGCGTCCACGAGTTGAAGGCCTGGCAATGAGGGCAAGCGTCAACGCAGTGGTCGGGCCCAAAGCAGTAGAGACACACCAAATGTCCGTCCTTGGCGGGAATCTGTCGCCCACAAGCGCACTTATTCACATGCGATGACACAGAAAGTACAGTTACGTAATAACTTAACATAAGAGTAGATCTTCGAGAGAAGCTCTTGCAGTAGGTAATTACATATGGACTGACGCCGGCAGGCGGCAGGACCCCACAGAAAATTTCTAGCTAGTAGTCCTTGGTGAGGGACCGCCCTCATATCAGGTGACCGCGCCAGAGACGCCGGTAAAAGGGGCGGTCCCTCACGCCCGCCCCAGTTCTTCCTGTCAAGGCCACAAAAGGCTGGGACGAGATAGAAGGATATTTTCTTATAATGGAAAAGAGCTAAAAAGCTTAGGGGATGGAGGGGAAAGAGTCATCATAGAGAGCCTCTCTCGAAGATCTACTGTTACGGTAAGTTCTTACGTAACTGTACTATCTTACTTCGAGAGGGCTCTTGCAGTAGGTAATTAGTTTAGTTTAGTTTATTGTTCTAGGAATTACTACCTTTGAGCCAGAGGCTCTTATACAAAGGTTCCACGTCAATTAGGTACAGTACAAAAAAGGTTACATAGATAACACAACAAATTGTGCTGTGTCAAGAGCGAGAAAACATATACAAATACATATCAAATCATTTGCAAAAGGACATGCTATATCAATAATCACATTATTATTACAAGAAAGAGGTCATGCCAGATTAGGAGAAACAAATAGGAAAAAGTCCAGAACAGAGAGGGTAAGTGAAGGTGTGGGAGCAGACAATAGCAGGAGAAAGGTTTCCCAAACATGTCTTTTGTCAAATAACGGAACAGGGTGGGTAGTGAGAAAATAGGAGGTTTAATCAGGGCAGTCACAGGAGCTGGAGGGGCAAGGTGAGAGAACAGCCTTTGATTTGAAAATACCTAGAGAGGTGGAGGCAGTAATATGAGTGCTGAGGCATTTAGCCAGCTGGGGGCACGATAGGCAAAATGATCTTTGTCCCTGAGAAGTCCGCATCGGGGACTTGAGAGGCTGGTGTTCTGATCTTCTGGTAAACGGTGCTAGCGCCGGGCATAACAGGTCTTGATACAAGGTGGAGTGAGGCCCAGAGTGGATTTTTTCGCCATCAGGCAGGTAAGGTACTTTATCCGTTTGAGAGTTGCAACCAACCTGAGTCAGCATAGAGTTCACATGTGTGGGTACGCCGATGTGCACCCAGTGAGCAGCTGACAGGCCTTATTTAGGGATGTTGTAATGCTACTAAGTGCTGTAGTAGTGGCAGATCCGTATATATAATTCAAGCCATAGTCAACGATTGAGATGATAGAGGATTGATGGCAATCCTCAGTGCAGAATGGGTAAGGAGCTGTCGGTTCCGACAGAATCCCAATTCTTGATTAATAGTTTTGCTGTACTATCAATGTGAGTTGCAAAGGTTAGGCCTTGATCAAAGTTGATTCCAAGATATTTGAAAATTGGTACTTGTTCAAGGGTATTTCCCAGGTATGTATTAACGGTGAGGGACTTGCCGCTTTTGTTTTATGGGTTAGAGAAGAGCATGATTTAGTTTTTGTGGTTCAGAACCAGCTTATGTTCAAGGGAACCACATCTCAACTTTGGAAAAGTATGCTGAAGGTTGACGCTAAGAGGTTCGGATCTTTATGAGTGACAAGAATCACGGCATCATCGGCATAGAGGATTAATTGTTCAGGCAGGATTTGGGGAGGAGTTTAGGAAAGGCTGAAAAGGAGGGGCCCAGGATGGATCCCTGGGGAAACTTGAGCTTAACTGGTTTTGAGTCTGAGAGAACTCCAGCTACTTTACAGATTGAGAGCGTTGAGCAAGGTAATTTTACCCAGTCACCAGGATTTCCAAGAGAGCCCTAGGGATAGTAGTTGTTTGATAAGTAGGCCATGGTGTACTGTATCAAATGCCTTGGTTAAGTCAATGTAGACTGCTCCAGTTAGGTTTCTTTGTCCATGGCATTGTGGATTGCTCCTGAGAATTCAAATAGGGCAGTTACGTGCTGTGCCCTTTCCTAAATCCACGCTTGCTGAGTGCAGGGATGTTGTGCTTTTCCAGGTAGTCTGAAAGCTGGTCCGCCACCGCCGCTCAAGGGCCTTAGAGAGGTGGTAGTATTGATATCGGGCGATATGTGTACGGCAGTGACTTATCACCACTTTTGTGCACCAGAGTGACAACTGCAGCCTCCATTCCTAGGAACTGGCTGTAGCAGAGGGAGAGACTGAAAATTTTGTGAGGGGGGGAGTACTTCCTCCAGAGTGAGGGACAGAGTTTAAAGGTCAATAGTGCTGGCCAAAACTAGCAAATGGGGAGAGGGGTAGCATCCCATCACGGCCAAATGGGAGGAACACCCTCCCCTCAGCTAGTGTCAAACAGGAATTCAGCGTGTTTGCCATCTCATTTGCATCACCAGGTAAGAAAAAGGTTTGTCTCCCACACGTATGTACAGGGGTAATGCCAAACTTCACCCAACAACTAACACACCAAAATCTGGCCAATGGAAAATCATGTACACAATGCTCACAGCCTGGGAAATAAGATCCCAGACCTGCAGGCAATTATGTCAGGAGGCTAAACTGGACATAGTAGCAATTAGTGAGACGTGGGTTTACCAGTAACCACACTTCGGGAGACTTCAGTACCTGGCTATGTATTGTCTCAGAAGAGACCGAGGTGCAAAGGGGGAGGGTGTCCCTGTATGTTAATGAAAATATCAAAGCTACAGGAAATTCAGAATACATAAGGAGCCAGAAGAACTGTGGGTCACCCTGGAAACAGGAAATGGACAGCCATAAGAACTGGGTTGTCTGCAGGCCCCAGACCAGAGGGAGGACATAGACACATTACTGTTAGAAGATATACAAAACATGACAGCTAAAGGGAGGTTCTTTGATAATGGGAGACTTCAACATGCCAGATACAGATTGGTCAATACCAGCAGGAAACATCTGCCAGAGCTGGAGCTCATAGTGGATTCCTGCAGGGAGGGCCTCAAACAACTGGTACAGCAAACCCACAAGAGACAGGGCTATCCTAGATCTAGTACTGACTAACAAAGAAGGGATCACAGATCCAGGTAGAAGGTCACCTGGGGGCCAGTGACCATCACATGGTATGGTTCAATTTGGCTACTACATCTAAATCATCCCATTCCAAAGCAAAATATGGGACTCAGAGGAGCTGACTTTGATAAGATGGCCAACAGAGTTAAGCTAGCCTGGCAAAAAGAAACACAGGTGAGGAGGTACAGGCAAGTGGGCAAGCATTATGATACAATACTTGAAGCAACATCCCATTGTGTTAGACAGAAAAGGAAGTAAAAGAAGAAGGAAACCACTTTGGTTCTCAAATACAGTAGCAGAAAAGGTCGAGCCAAAAGGCTGGCCTTCAGAAAATATAAGGGAACACAGCGGGATGAAGATAGGGAGGCATACCAAACTGCCCTAAGGGAAGCAGGTAAGGCAAAGGCAGGCAAAGTCCCAAACTGAGGAAACACTAGCACGAACAGTAAAGAAGGTGACAAGACTTTCTATAGATACATTAGTGAAAGGAGAAAGTCCAGAGGGGGTATATGCTGTTTAATGGAGAAAAGGAGCATGTGAGGAGGAGGACCCTGGAAAGGCATCTATCCTAAATAGATACTTTGCCTGGTATTTACTGAGAAGGTAGGCAGGGCCCACAGCCTCAGCATCATGGACACAGGGGGAGGGAGGTGAGCAGTCACTCCCTTCACAAAAGAAAGGGTCCTACAAGAGCTGCCAAGCTCAGTGGATAAGGCAATGGGACCTGATGGCATACATCCCAGGGTACTTAAGGAGCTAAGGAGGAACTAGCAGAGCCATTAGCAGAATTGTTTAGTGAGTCTCTGAGCAGTGGAGAGGTCCCAGAAGACTGGAGAAGGGTCATGTGATCCCACTCCACAAGAGTGTGGCAGGAGGGAGGAGGGAACTACAGACCGGTCAGTCTTACCTCAGTAGTGGGCAAGATTATGGAGGCACTCCTTAAGGAAAGGATAGTGCAACACCTGGAATCCATAGGGCACAGGATCCAAGACAGCATGGGTTTACAAAGGAAGGTCCTGTCAAACTAATCTCATAGATTTCTTTGACTGGGTAACCAGAGTGGTGGACCAAGGGAGCAGTTGATGTGCCTACCTTGACTTCAGCAAAGCTTTTGACACTGTTCCACATAGAAGATTGATAAATAAGCTAGGTAGGCTCGGGTGGGTCAGAAGTTGGTCAACTGGGTGGCAAACTGGTTGACTGGCAGAAAACAGAGAGTGGTGGTAAATGGTATACAGTCAGAAGAGATGCAAGTCACAAGTGGGGTACCTCAGGGATCAGTCCTGGGGCCAGTCCTATTCAACATCTTCATTAGTGACCTCGCAGATGGACTAGAGGGTAAGGCTTGTCTGTTTGCAGATGACACCAAGATCTGCAACAGAGTAGATGATCCAGATGGGGTGGGCAGAATGAGAAGAGATCTGGATAAACTAGCAGAATGGTCAGAAGAGTGGCAACTGGGATTTAATGCAAAGAAGTGCAAAATCATGCACATAGGAAGAGAAACCCTAAGCCACTTATAGGCTGGGAGGGGAGTTGCTAGCAGTCACAAAGGAAGAAAGAGACTTGGGCATCATCATCACTGATGACCTAAAATCATCAAAGCAGACCTCTAAAGCAGTAGGTAAGGCTAGGGGTGTTAGGAGGTGTATTAGTAGGGTATCTATGATCGTAAGAGGAGGGTAATAATCCCTCTGTACATAAGACATTGGTTAGGCCCATCTGGAGTACTGCTGCAGCGTATTGGAGGCCACACCTTCACAAGGACATTAACCAAATTGAGGCAGTCCAGAGAAGGGCAACCAAAATGGTGCAGGGACTGCATCAGAAGACATATGAGGACAGATTAATGGAGCTCAATATGTATACCCTTGAGCAAAGGAGGGAGGAGAGGTGATATGATCGAGACATTTAAACACCTTAGGGCATAAACAAGGTGAAAAGAGTCTAACATGTTTAAATATAAGAAAAATAGCAGGACAAGAGGACACAGCATGAGATTAGAGGGAGGCGATTAAGGGGAATGTGAGAATTCTTTTCACAGAAAGGTGTGGTAGATGCATGGAATGGCTTACCACAAGAAGTGGTGGCTATGAATACAGTGCAGGGCTTCAAACAGGCATGGGATAGGCATAAGGGAGCAATACAAATGACTATGAATAGATGGGTCACTGATAGAGCAAAGGCCGATGGCACATTTATAAAGGTAGAAAAGAAATGGGCAGACTGGATGGGCCTTGCGGTCCTTATCTGCCGTCAACTTCTATGTTTCTATGTTTCTATGTTACTTGCTCGGGACTTAGAAATGGCCTTCTTTACATATTTATAGACTTCATGTGCCTTTACTAGTTTGAAATGGAAGGGTGGTTTGGTTGGAGAGGCAGTAGTAGAAGTAGAAATTGGAGGGTCAGCATCAGTGAAGAAATTAGATGAGAGGACACCACTAAGGTCCGTGAAGGTATCATTTAGGGTGTTTGCAATGATCTCTGGGTCTAATGTAGTGGTTCCATCCACATTCATTATTGTAGGAGAGGATTTGGACTGCTGACCCATGATATTTCTTATGTTGTCCCAGAAGGATTTCCCTTCACCCCAGGAGTTGGAGAGGGCATTCTTGAAGTAGGAGCTCTTCATCAAGCGGATCTGTTTAGTACAGTGGTTGCGAGCCTGTTTATATTTTTGGATGTCCGACAGACTGCCATATAGGACTGAGTCCCAAGCAGTCTGGAACAAGGAGAAGCACACGGGAGGAGGAAAGCTACTCAGAGTAGATCCTCTAGCTGAGAAGGCCTTAAGAAAGGAGGCCTTGCAGAACAGCCAGCCCGAAGCCTGCTCTACGGCGAGAGGCAATATCCAAACTGTAATGTTTCGTAAAGGTATGGACGGAGGTCCAGGTGGCGGCAGCACAGATGTCTGCCGCCGACACATTCTTGAAATAAGCTGCTGAGGCAACGACTCCTCTGGTGGAGTGGCCTCTGACTTGACCCGGGAGGGTCTTGTTGTACTTATCATAACAGAAAGTGATGCAATGAGCCAACCATTTGGATAGGAATTGCTTAGAAACAGCATTGCCTTCCCTTTTTGGAGCAAAAGAGACAAGGAGTTGATCTGTCTTTCTGAGATCCTTCGTCCGATTAGTGTAGCATCTCAGAATCTGGTGAATGTCCATAGTATGTAACAAATACTCCCCTTGATTGGAGTACTGCGTAAAAAAGGAGCGTAACTCTATGGACTGGTTCAGAGTAGACTCCGCTACCACCCTGGGGAGAAACTTAGGATTGGTACACAGAGCCACACGTTCCTTGTGGAAAATTAAGTAAGGAATTTTACACATCAGGGCCTGGAGCTTGGAAATCCTCCAAGCAGATGTAATGGCCACAAGAAAAAGTGTCTTCCAGGAGAGGAACTTCAAGTCTTCGGAAGCTGCCAACTCAAAGGGAGGCAGAGTTAGTTTCTCAAGAACAAAATTCAAATCCCAAGGAGGGGCGGGAACTCGGATAGGAGGACTCGGGTAGAGAACCCCTCTGAAGAAAGTCTTGGAAACCTCCAGCTGAGCAAACGTTCTGTCTGCAAAGGGAACATGATAGACCAAAATGGTCGCCATGTGGACCTTCAGGGAGGAATGACTAAGACCCAGATAGAAGAGATGGCGCAGGTACTCCAGCAGATGACCAACACGGCAGGAGAAAGGCTCCACGTCTTTTGAAGCCACCCAGATTGTGAATCTTTTCCACTTCATGCATAGGCAGACCTGGTGGAGGGTTTCCTAGCCTCCACCAGAATCACCGTCACCTGGGGAGAAACTCCAAAGCGGGCCTGAGCTATGTCTGCAGGAGCCATGCATGAAGCTGAAGGGACTTGAGACCTGGATGAACCAGGGTCCCCTGCTCCTGGGTCAACAAACCTTGCGACAGAGGAAGAGGCGGTTCCTCTGAGAATTGTTGTAGAAGAGAGCACCAAACTTGCCTGGGCCAAAAAGGAGCAATCATTCGTGCTCCTTCTGACCCTAGTTTCTGCAGGACCCTTGGGATCAAAGGAATTGAGGAAAGGCATAGGCAGAATCTGTCCTTCCAATCTAGAGACAGCTAGTGGTGACTCACTGGACCTCAAGATCCTAGCTCTCACCCTGGATGTTCTACTTTCCCCTAACCTGGATCCTAAATCTCTCACTAAGTACGGACAAGTTCCCTCGATGCTGGAAAGCTGTGGTGGTCACACCGATCTTCGAAAGTGGTACTAGAACTAGCCTTTCCAACTACCGGCCAATCTCAATTCTAACCCCCCCCCAAAAGCCCTAGAAAGTACAGTTTACGACAAGTTAGTTGCACACCTTGATTAATACAACCTTCAATGTCTGCAGCAGCATGGCTTTAGGAAGGCTCACAATGCTTCCACGGCCTTGGCTGAATTCACTGGCTATATTCACAAAACATTTGATGGGGAGTTCTTGGTGGGGGCCACTTTCATCAACCTCACCAAAGCCTTCGATACGGTCAATCCCGACTTACTTCTCACCCAACTGAATAACACTGGGATATCTTTTGTCTCTCTGGGCTGGTTCCACAGTTACCTTACCAACAGGACACAGCAGGTAAAGATTCAAGACGTTCTTTCTGATCATCGAAATGTCACCACTGGGGTGCCTCAAGGCTCCATATAGACCCCTCCCCTGCTGTTCAGCCTGTTTCTAAATAAGCTCCTAAAATATGCCAGTACAAAATCCTTCTTTATGCAGACAATGCTTTACTCTACACCTGTCCTCTACAGAATGGGTGCAAGCCGACTTTACTGCTGTTGAAAATTGGTTCCTTAATTCCAAGCTCCTGCTCAACTTACAAAAAACTAAAATAATACTGTTTGTCTCTCATCAGAACCATTACAAGTCCCATCCACTCAAAATATACAATAGCAAGTTTGAGACACTCAATATAGTCACTAACTTTAAATATCTCGAGGTCATCACCGACGGCTCTCTCTCATATAGCCTGGACATAGACCATGTCGCTATGGAAGATAGTGCCCGACTAGGTCAACTATACCGGAACAGACACTACTTCACCGAGAGTGCCATCAAATTTGCAAGTTAAAAGCTCAGTGCTGTCCATCACAGACTATGGACTGGTAGTCTATGGAGCCAGCACCAATACTGCTTTAAGGAGAATCAAGATCATATTAAACAAAGCCTGCAGACTTATTTTGGGAGTAGACTGCTTGACTCACACATGTGAGCTGTACTCAAGCTCTGGTTGGCTAACCTTGAATAGCAGGATCCAGTACCAGGTTTGTTGCTAGCCAAAAAAAGCCACCCTTGGTCTTGCACCCTAAGCGTGCACCAAATACTCAGCTACTCCACCAACTCCAGATTAACCAAGGGATCTAGCAAAGCTGTCTTCCATATTCCATTTCGCCGGACCTCACAATGGTAACGATCATTCGAATACAGGGCTCCTCTATGGCTAAATTCCCGAAGTACTGAGCTGGTTATGGAACCAAAACTTGGCCCCATTAAATTCAAACTGCTAATGCTTATGATCTCACTCAGTTCGTGTGACTGCGTTTTAGATACCTAATGCTACACTGGATTATGTCCCGCAGAGCACTTTCCTCGAATTTCCCCGCCTTCACCCATTAACTGTAATCCCACCTTGTACTGTTACACCCCTTCCTCCTTCGGTTTCCACATTATTTTACCTGTTAACCCATTAGTGGCTCCCCCACTGCCACCTACCCACTAGGGTTGCTACCTTTTAAAAAGCCCAAAGTGGGACATTTCTTACTGAAATATGATTTTTTGCAGAACAGTACATAACCTTGACCAATGCAACACACTTGTTTTCTCTATATAATCAGAACTAAGGCTAAGTATTGTAGTTTCTTAGTTGCTTCTATTGTTTCTTATTTTAAGATATTTTAGTTAAGGTATTACAGTTTTCTGCAATATTTGTGGAAAGTTAGAAAACATTTTTTCTACTATAAAGTCACGACATGTACTATTTTTCATGATTTTTTGCAGGACACAGCTGCCCAAATCAGGACTGTCCTGTGAATATCAGGACAGGTGGTAACTCTACTACTCACTTCCAGGCTCCACTTACATCCCTTACAAACAAAACCACCTGGGAGGATTCCTACCCGTCTACCCACGTAACCCACCAACGAAACCCCTTGTGTGGATTCCAACCCCCAAACCCCATAACCCAATGGTCTGAAACTCCCACTTATCAGCTTGCTACACCCCTCTGCTCTTATCTACCTGTCCCCCCTGCACCAAGGTTCACCCTCTACCCTACCCTCTTCAACTAAAATAGTAAATCCTTAAGCACTGTACCTCTGTTAGTTGCTCACTGTATCACACCGCACACAATTGTAGCCTTGTTATTGTCTACTAACTGTGATCATTAGACTGTCTGCAATTACATATATTTGCCTGCTAGTATCTCCCCAATCTGTCTTGTATAAAAATCTATGTATTCTGTTTGTACCATTGTTGACATGGAACCCTTGTAAACGAGCTCTCTAGCTAATCCCAGAATCTAATAAATAAATAAGTAGCCTTTGCCTTCCTCCAGAGGGTTTTCTGATACTCATCATGTGTGCCTGACAGCAGTATGAAGGCCCAAAGGGGCAGAAAAAAAAATTACTCACCATAGTAATCTTGTTTCTTCCAAGGGAATCTTACAGTATTCAGACAAATGCAGTATGGTCTCACCAGAGGACTGCCCCGGAGCCGAAATAGTTAAAAGAATTTATGCAAATTGTGGAATGCTAGGCTAGAGCTCGGTTTTCAAACCACTGACCCTGGTTGCACTCCCTGCAACTGTCAGATTCTTACAAAGCATGCGGTAGCTAACAAACTAGCTAACTAATCTAATCTAACAAAACAAATCAAACCCCCTCTTAGGGGTAAACACCTCTTTAAAAACAAGAGGGCATCTCCTAAGACTCAAGTCAACAGATGCCCAAGAAAGCAGCAGGTACCCACAGGTTTCCAACATCATTTGTACAGACAGTATACAGTGCCCTGTAGATCCTAGGAGAGGAGGAAGGGTAGGAGCTCAGAATACATTACGATTCCCTTGGAAGAAACAAGATTACTATAGTAAGTAATGTTTTCTTCAAACCTCAGGAAATGTTACTGTATTCTGACAAATGCAGACTACCCAAGCAGAGCCTTTGGAGGGAGGCAGAGGACCTATTTAGAAACAGGCTCTGCAGGACTGCTGTGCCAAACCTGGCATCACTCTAGCCTGGGTATCCAGGAAGTAATGTTTGGTAAATGTATGACCAGTTTCCAGGTAGCTGCTTTGCAGATTTCCAGCAAAGGGATATCCCTTGAAGCTGCTACTGAAGCAGCTGTTCCTCTGGTGGAGTGGACTCTAAGCCCCTATGGGGCCTGCTTGCCCACCTTAACATAACAGAATAGGATACACACCACAATCTACCTGGCTATGGATATTTTCGTGGCTGGTTTACCTTTTCCTACTTCCCCATAGGTCAAAAAGTGTCGGAACCTGTCCCCTCTGTGGCCTTTTGTATGCTCCAAGTAGTAGCTGATAGCTCTGTTTACATCCAGGCTATGCAGTCTACGTTCCCCTGAGGAGGAATGGCTAGTGAAAAAGACCAGTAGTGTAATGGACTGATTGATATGGAAGTCTGAAACCACTTTAGGGAGAAACTCATTATTGGTCCTAAGGACCACCTTATCCCTGTGAAATGCGATATAGTCAGTTTTCATGGACAAGGCCTGTAACTCACTGATCCTCCTGGCTGAAGTTATAGCAACTAGGAACAGTTTTCCAAGTTACATACTTGAGATCAGCTGAAGCCATAGGTTCAAAAGGTGGCTGCACGAGCAGTGCAATACATATGTTCAGATCTCACACTGGAGTGGGAGTTCTATGTGGAGGGTGCAAGCGTAGCAACCCTTTAAAGAATTTTATGAACACTGGATTCAAGGCCAGAAATACTGCCTTGCCTGCTGACAAGTAAGCTGAAACAGCTGCCAAATGCACTTTCAGGGTGGATGATCTCAGACCAAAGGAATGAAGGTGGGTTAAATAATCCAGGACACCTGGCAAACCCGCCTGAGTATGATCCAGATGCTTGTTCTAGCACCAGACAGAAAATCTCTTCAACCTGGATGTGTAGGTCTTCCTAGTGGAAGGCTTTCTAGAAAGCCTAAGGACCTCCATGACCCCTTCCGAGAGGTGCAGGTTGGCATACTGACCTTGAGCCTGAGAGACTGAAGGTTGGGATACAGGATCCTGCCCTGGGAAGAAGTCAGCAAGTTGTGATTCCTGGGGAGGCTGACTGGTTTGGCAACTGATAGTGCCAGAACCAGGGAGTACTATGGCTGCCTGGCCCAGTCTGGAGCAATGAGGATCACTGTGGCCAGCTGGGATCTGAGCTTGTTCAGGACCCTCAGCAGCAACAGGAATGGAGGGACGGCATACAGGAACGTCCCTGTTCAATCCAGGATCAGTGCATCCAGTGGGACTGAGCCCCTCACTGGGAGCCCTGCAGCAAAATTGAGGGAGCTGGTAGTTGTCTGGGGCTGCGATGAGGTCCATCTCTGGAGTGCCCCACCTTTGAACACCACCTCAAAACACCTGTCTGTTCAAGGACCACTGTGTGGTGGTTCTGATTTATCCTGCTCAGGACATCTACCAGTACATTGTCCTTTCCTGGCAGGTGGACTGCTGACAAGACAATTCCCAGAGAGTAAGCCAGACTCCATATTTTCATGGCTTCTGCACAGAGGGGGGTCAACCTTGCGCCTCCCTGTTTGTTGATGTAGTACATTGTGGTTGTGTTGTCTGTCCTGACCTGCACCACCTTTCCCTGCAGCATGCTGGAGAATGCCTTAAGTGCTAGGAAGACTGCTCTGAGCTCCAGCAGGTTGATATGAAGCAATGACTCTTGTTTGAGCCATGTGCCGTGAGCAGTGTGCTCCTCCAAGTGTGCCCCCACCCCAGCAGGGAAGCATCTGTGGTTAGCACCAAGGAAGGTTTTTCCTGTAGGAATGGTACTCCCTGCCTGAGGCTGTCCACGTCCAGCCACCACTGAAGCGCTTTCAGGAGCGTCTGTGTGACTTGAACCAGCTTTGACAGTGAATCTCTTTTCTGGTGCCAGTAAAGTCTGAGATGATACTGGACATCTCTCATATGAAATCTTGTCCCCGACACTGTAGCTGTTGAAGCTACCATATGGCCTAACAGCTGCAGGAAATGCCTGGCCGGCCTTGGGCTTTGAAGCTTGAAGGTGCATGCTAGCTGTACCAGACTGTTTGCCCAGACAAGGGGAAGAAAAGTCTTTCCTCTCACTGAATCCAGCTCAGCTCCTATGAATTCCAGCATGGGCTGTACTAGCTGCAGCACTGACTTTTTCAGGTTGACAAGGAACCTCAGTGACCATAGTAGTTCCTTTGTGAGTGCCAGACTCCCCTTACCTGTTGAGGGGATTGCCCCACAACTAACCAGTCATCCAAATAAGGGAAGACTACCACTCCTCTTCTCCTGAAGAGAGTCACAACCACAGCCAACATTTTATGAACACCCTTGGAGTAGACATAGTATAGCGCAGTGGTTTAAGGCTCTGAGCTGCAAATCTGGAGACCTGGTTTGAATCTCACAGCTCCCACTTGCATACTATGGAGACCCTGAGCAAGTCACTTAACTTCCTTGTGCTCCCAGGTTGCACCTGTAAACAAGCTTTCAGTTTAGTGCGTCTCACCTGGTTAAACAATTGGGGAAAAAAAAAGACATAAGTCCGAAGGCATTGCCTTGAACTGAGTAATCGCCTGATGGCAGTCGAGTCTAAGGGATTTCTGTGGGACTGCCTTATGGGGATGTGGAAATATGCATCCTTTAAGTCTAGAGATGCAACGTGGAGAGGGCAGCAAGGAGGCTGGGGGATACTGGGATGCATAGGAGAGGCATCACCAGTAGAAAACAGGAAGTTATTATCCCTCTGTACAGACAGCTGGTCAGACCCCATCTGGAGTACTCGTGCAGTTCTGAGACCCAATCTCACAAAGACATAGACAGGATGGAAGCTGTCCAGAGGAGGGCAACTAAAATGGTGCAGGGTCTGCACCAGAAGACATATGAAGAGAGACTAAAGGGGCTTAATATACTTATAGCCTCGAGGAAAGGGGTGGGGACATGATAGAAACTTTCAAGTACCTCAAAGGGAATCAACAAAGTCCAAGAGGTTGCATCTTTCAAAAAGAGTGTGCAAGAACAAGGAAGCACAATTTGAAGATTTAGAAACGCGGCTCAGAGGTAATGTAAGGAAGTATTTTTTCACAGAGAGGGTTGTGGATGCATGGAATGGCCTTCGGAGGAAGGTTGTGGAGTCAAAAACAGTGGTGGAATTCAAGCATGCATGGGACAGTCATAAGGCCATTCTAGGGGGTGGGGGTAGGAAGAAGTAGGCTGCTGGTTAACTAGGATCTGCAGCTTATCCAGTAGGTAGAGAAATGGGCAGACTGGGTGGGCCAAGCGGTCCTTATCTGCCGTCAAATTCTATGTTTCTATGTTTCCAGTAACACTGTTTCTGATGGAGAGAAGAGGCTGAAGACCCTTGCTCTCAGCTTTGGACTGAGCTTGAAGCTGCAAGCTAAGCCTTGGCCCACTCCTTCCAGGACCCACCTGTCTGTGGTGATGATTTGCCATTCCTGGAGGTAGTGGGCCGGCCTGACCCCTAGCGAGGTTGGGGAGGTGACCCGAGCAGACACCTCAGGGAGCCTGCTTGGGTTAGGATGCTGTCTGAGTGCTGGGGCTAGTTCGGCTGCCACTTCTTCTTCCCCTGCCCCTACCCCTGAAGTAACCTCTCTGCTGCTGATACTGGGGATAAGCTTGAGTCTGGAAGAATGGTCTATATTGCCCCTACCTCTACCTCCCTGGCTTGTTGTTTTTGGGGAGTAGCTGCCTTCTCTTTAGCAGCACTCTTATATGCTGTCTTATACTCATCCATCTTTTCATGTAAGCCTCCATCTGTTCCCCAAACAGAGATAGGCTCTCATAGAAAGTCAAAGCCTTGGACTATGCGTCTTGGGTCAGGTTAGTAGTCCTGGAGCCAAGCAAACCTCCTGAGTGACACAGAAGAAGCCATTTGTCTAGCTGCAGTGTCATTGTTGTCCACAGCTATCCTAAACTGGGCCTTTGAAACCTCTATACCCCTCTTTGCAGCTTTCTCCAGATCAGCTGCCATAGGGGCTGGGACAGATTTTGTAATTTCCATCACAGTGTTCCACAATGTTCTCTGATATCTGGCAACATAGGCTGTATATGAAGCCTGCCTGATGATCAGAGAGGATCACAAATACACCTTTTTCGCAATGGAATCCATCCTCCTTGAATCCTTGTCTGGAGGGTGAGATGCCAAGGGGATGCCAGCCTTATCACAGGCAGCAGCCTGCACCACTCCTTCATGGCTAGGGTGCCCAAACAGGAACTCTGCTCCACCCTTAGCCACCCAATACTTCATATCCACCTTTCTGTCAATCGGTGGCACAGAAGTGGGGGTCTGCAGGACCTTGTTAACCTGCTTTTTCAGGTATTTATGGATGGTAGTAACAGTCTTTTAGAGACTGGTACATCCTTCATTTCCATGTAGTCCTGTTCCTCCTCCTCGTCAGTTGACTCCTGGGTAGGAAGGTCAAGGGACAGGGCTACTTGTTTAATGAAGGAAAATTGAGAGGTATAGTCCTCATTACCCATGTCAGGGGAGTCAGTACGATGAGGATCCGGAGAAATATCCAGTTCAATCGGTCCCCCATAATCCTCATCATTAGCATCCTCTTCATCCTCACCAAAAGGCCCCTCTTAGTGTTCCAAGGATATGAAAAATTCTACTGAAGTGAACAACGCACTACAGCGAGGGGGGGTGCTCGTATGGAGATTGCAAACCTCAGTTTACAAAGAAAGAAAAATATGAGTACACCTTTGGCTTTTTTACTGCTAAATTAGCTTGTTTATTGCCAGAACATCCACGTCCAGTAACCCTGCCATTCGGCTATATTTGCCTTCAACCCCTTGCAGGCAACATAGCATCTGAGTTACTAACGTGGGTATTCTAAAATAAGCTAATTTAGCAGTAAAAATAGAAGATGTGCTTGTATTTCTTTCTTTCTTTAGTGTTCCAAGGAACTGGGAACCGAAGTAGTGCCAGAGGTAGATAAGACATGGCCGCTTCTCAACTGGAACCGGAGTACTCGGTTGGAGTGCCTGGATAATTCTGATAGCGTTTGCCATCTCTTCAGCAGTCAGAACCGATGCCTTCTTCAGTTGCAGTTCGACCGCTTTATGCTTTTCCTTCTTTTATCTCTTCCCTGCAGTTGCCGGGTTAGAGGCAGTATCTGCAGGACATTTTTTAGAGGAGAAACAGTCACCCTGGTCAGAGGGTTGTTCCTCCGGTTCATTTTAGCTGGTAGCTGGTTTGTCTTTAGCTGGGTCAGCAGCCTTTTTCAGACATCTTTTCCTGCAATCATTTAAGTTGCCTCTCAAGCGTTGACTGAGGAGGTTCTTACAAATTTCACAGTCCTCCTTGAGGTGGTTAAACCCCAAACAAAATACACAAATTAAATGAGTATCTGCTTTGGCGAACAGTTCCCACACCTCTGTACAATGTTGGAAACCTGTGGGGCCCATTAAGTGTCTTGGTCTGTTAAACCGATGAACCGAGAATTAACCCGGTAATTTTATTACATTTTTAAATAAATGTATACCGCTTTACCGGACGGTAGAAATAACTGAGTATAGTCTCAGAAACTTTAAAATAAAGTAAACAGTATTAGTTCCTTCTTGGTTAAAAGAACAGATAAAGAACCAAGAAACTCTCAAAAATTCACTCTGATCTAGACTAAGTCTACCTGTGAACCAAGGACAGTGCTTCCAAAATCAAAATAAACGGACTTCAAAAAACTGAGACAAAATAAAACTTTTCAGGTAAAGTTTAGGAGAACTCTCCAGAGATGTCTTACTGAGGCAAGTGGAGTAAATAATCTAATAGTTGAAGGAAGTGCAACCAGGGACAGTGGTTTGAAAACCGAGCTCGAGCCTAGCATTCCACCATTTGCATAGTTTCTATTACTATTTCGGCTCCGGGGCAGTCCTATGGTGAGAGCATACTGCACGTCAGAATACAGCAAGATTTCCTGGGGTTTGAAGCACATGGTCCCTTGCCTAAGACACCCAACCTCCTAGACTCTGTCAGAAGGGGCGGGAGGGAGCTCATGTGTTTAGGTGCCCTAGACCTCTCATGGGCAGTACTGATCACCGCCAAGTCAGTCTCGGGTTGAGTAGCACAAAAAGGCTTCCCAGAAGGGGCAGAATGCATTTTGTCTGCCTTTCTGGGGACAGCTGGTACATTGTCTGGTCTGTACCAAGCTACGCAAGAGCCATCCTCTAAGGCTGGAAGCAGAGGAGCCACCACAATAGACGGAAACTCTGGCAGCTCCAGGAACTTCAGCAGGTTCTTCTTAGTAGTATCCTGCTCTTCTAAAGCAAAGACCCATGGCAGTTTGCATCTGCTGCATCATGATGAAAAATGAGGGGTCCTCTGGACAGGACCATGGTGTGCTCACCATACAGTCCTCACTGCAAGCAGACTGTAGAGCTGGTGGCATGTTCATATTGGCTCTCAGTTTAGTCTTCTGCCTCATCCTCCTCTTCCTGCAACATCCAATCAGGATTATACTTGTATACGTCATCGACTGGGTCGATGGAAATGAGAGACAGTGCCGGCAACACTGGCATAGAAGAATCCCGTGTTAAGGGATTGCCTTGCGTCGTCGAGGGGTTAAGTACAGAAGATGTCATAGACGGGCTCCCAGAAAAAGGCACATCAAGCAGCAGGTGCCTTATCACATCCAAAGACGAGAGGACTGCCTGACTGAGCATCAGTGCCGCTTTGGATAGCAGAGGCGACTGGAGGAGTCAATGGAGGAGTCTGGGACCCAGTCATCAATGGCGATGTACCAAGTGTCATAGGCTCAATAATGCCCATGCCCCCTTGGAGATTTATGGAAGCCACATGACTACGTTTCGTGTCATGGACCCAATCTATTTTCTTCAATTCCTGGAAGACACTCAGCCCCATCTAGATTGGCCCTCTTTGAAAGACTATCTTATATGCAGGGGCAGTGGAAAACTGCACCCACAATTTTGTAATTTTTTTTTTTTGTACAGAATCCGCAATTTTCACCATTCTCAGCAAAAACTTGACATGTTCCGCAATTTCTTAGCTTTTACTTTGAACTGTGTGAAAAGTATTAACATTTTTAATAAAATACTCTTGAATATATTGACAGTTTTACATGCAGACTTGGTTTGGCTGAAACAATGCAGTGCAAAGGTGGGGAAGGGTTTACTGACACTACTTTCTTTTAAATCTTTGTCTTATTTGTTTATTTGAATTTTGGTAACGGGTAAGCCCACTGAGACCATGCAGTCCCTTTTACAGGGGGACCGGGAAGGGTACACAGGAAGAGTAAACAAATCTGCAAACATGGGTACATTATATCTATATATCCATCTACAGCTCCTTTACCTGCGAAAGGTGTATTTTGGGAGAATCAGGTGTAGGCAGAGGCGCCCAAGCCGCATCGGCATCGGGTCTGAACCCTTGTCGACCGGTGTCAGCCTGGGGAGCGTCAGGCGGCGTAAGCACCACCGCCATCAGGACGGACCCGGCGACTGAGGAGGATTCCGAGCCAACGTCGGGCATCGGAGAAAGGACTGGCACCAGGCGGGCCAGCGCCGGGCGAACCCGACCAGCAGCAGAAGAACCGTCGTCGGGACCAGGGCCGAGGGAGTAGCAGGCGGACGAGGGTTCGGCATCCGCTTCTTAGGGACCGACGGTCGTCGTTCCTTGTCATGAGACTTACGACGGTCGGTCTTGTGGCTCAAGAACTTCTCATCAGAGCGCCGGACAGAAGCCGGAGACTGGTCGTCGGTCGGCGTCCTTATGTTTAGAAGGCAAGGAGGAGGCCCTGAGACTAGAAGACCCGGAGGACTTGCTCAACTCCCTGGAGTCTGCTTTGGAAGAAGAGGCCAAGCGGGAAGAGGTCTTACCTGAGCCCTTAGATTTCTCAGAGGGCAGAGAAACTAATCAGCTGAAGAGAAGCCGTCTTGGAGCCCACAGAAGAAGGTTTAAGGGCCGTGAGGCAGGAATCATGCCCCGATGACCCGGACTTCGATCCAAGACCTGTGTTTCGAGTGAGATCTCACGCTGTCTTGCTCCCAGTGTTCTTTGTGCTTGTGGGCGGGTTGAGGTCAGAATCCCCAGAGGAAGAAGCCCGCTCCATAGCAGCAAGTTTCTCTTCATGCGAGGAAGGCCAAGAGACTTTTGGCATGGATTTGCGTCCACGAGTTGAAGGCCTGGCAATGAGGGCAAGCGCCAACGCAGTGGTCGGGCCCAAAGCAGTAGAGACACACCAAATGTCCGCTCTGGCATGGAATCTGTCGCCCACAAGCGCACTTATTCACATGCGATGACACAGAAAGTAAGTTACGTAATAACTTAATATAAGGTAGATCTTCTAGAGAAGCCTTGGTGCAGGTAATTACATATGTGGACTGACGCGGCAGGCGGCAGGACCCCACAGAAAATTTCTAGCTAGCAGTCTCTGGTGAGGGACCGCCCCCATCAGGTGACCGCGCCAGAGACGCCGGTATAAGGGCGGTCCCTCACGCCCGCCTCCAGTTCTTCCTGTCAAGGCCAACAAAAAGGCTGGACTAGATAGATGGATATTTTCTTTAAATGGAAAAGGAGCTAAAAGCTTAGGGGGATGGAGGGAAAGATCATTGTAAGAGCCTCTCAAGATCTACTGTTACGGTAAGTTCTTACGTAACTGTACTATCTTACTTCGAGAGGGCTCTTGCAGTAGGTAATTAGTTTAGTTTAGTTTATTGTTCTAGGAATTACTACCTTTGAGCCAGAGGCTCTTATACAAAGGTTCCACGTCAATTAGGTACAGTACAAAAAAGGTTACATAGATAACACAACAAATTGTGCTGTGTCAAGAGCGAGAAAACATATACAAATACATATCAAATCATTTAGCAAAAGGACATGCTATATCAATAATCAACATTATTATTACAAGAAAGAGGTCATGCCAGATTAGGAGAAACAAATAGGAAAAAGTCCAGAACAGAGAGGGTAAGTGAAGGTGTGGGGAGCAGACAATAGCAGGAGAAAAGGTTTCCCAAACATGTCTTTTGTCAAATAACGGAACAGGGTGGGTAGTGAGAAAATAGGAGGTTTAATCAGGGCAGTCACAGGAGCTGGAGGTGGCAAGGTGAGAGAACAGCCTTGATTTGAAAATACCTAGAGAGGTGGAGGCAGTAATAGGAGTGCTGAGGGCATTTAGCCAGCTGGGGAGCACGATAGGCAAATGATCTTTGTCCCTGAGAAGTCCGCATCGGGGACTTGGAGGCTGGTGTTCTGATCTTCTGGTAAACGGGTGCTAGCGCCGGGCATAACAGGTCTTGGATACAAGGTGGAGTGAGGCCCAGAGTGGATTTTTTCGCCATCAGGCAGGTAAGGTACTTTATCCGTTTGAGAGTTGCAACCAACCTGAGTCAGCATAGAGTTCACATGTGTGGTACGCCGATGTGCACCAGTGAGCAGCTGACAGGCCTTATTTAGGGATGTTGTCGACTAAGTGCTGTAGTAGTGGCAGATCCGTATATATAACTCAAGCCATAGTCAACGATTGAGATGATAGAGGATTGATGGCAATCCTCAGTGCAGAATGGGTAAGGAGCTGTCGGTTCCGATACAGAATCCCAATAAGCTGATTAATAGTTTTTGCTGTACTATCAATGTGAGTTGCAAGGTTAGGCCTTGATCAAAGTTGATTCCAAGATATTTGAAAATTGGTACTTGTTCAAGGTATTTCCCAGGTATGTATTAACGGTGAGTGGACTTGCCGTTTTTGTTTTGGGTTAGAGAAGAGCCGGATTTAGTTTTTGTGGTTCAGAACCAGCTTATGTTCAAGGAACCACATCTCAATTTTGGAAAAGCATGCTGAAGGTTGACGCTAAGAGGTTCGGATCTTTATGGAGTGACAAGAATCACGGCATCATCGGCATAGAGGATTAATTGTTCAGGCAGGATTTGGGGAGGAGTTTGGGAAAGGCTGAAAAGGAGGGGCCCAGGATGGATCCTTGGGGAACTCCTGAGTGAACTGGTTTTGAGTCTGAGAGAACTCAGCTACTTTTACAGATTGAGAGCGTTGAGCAAGGTAATTTTACCCAGTCACCAGGACTTCCACGAGAGCCCTAGGGATAGTAGTTGTTTGATAAGTAGGCCATGGTGTACTGTATCAAATGCCTTGGTTAAGTCAATGTAGACTGCTCCAGTTAGGTTTCCTTTGTCCATGGCATTGTGGATTGCTCCTGAGAATTCAAATAGGGCAGTCGATGTGCTGTGCCTTTCCTAAATCCACGCTTGCTGAGTGCATGGGATGTTGTGCTTTTCCAGGTAGTCTGAAAGCTGGTCCGCCACCAAGCCGCTCAAGGGCCTTAGAGAGGTGGTAGTATTGATATCGGGCGATAGTTACAGGCAGTGACTTATCACCACTTTTGTGCACCAGAGTGACAACTGCAGCCTTCCATTTCCTAGGAACTGGCTGCTGCAGAGGGAGAGACTGAAAAATTTTTGTGAGGGAGCAGTACTTCCTCCAGGTGAGGGACAGAGTTTAAGGTCAATAGTGCGCTTCTTGCTCGGGACTTAGAAATGGCCTTCTTTACATATTTATAGACTTCATGTGCCTTTACTAGTTTGAAATGGAAGGTGGTTTGGTTGGAGAGGCAGTAGTAGAAGTAGAAATTGGAGGGTCAGCATCAGTGAAGAAATTAGATGAGAGGACACCACTAAGGTCCGTGAAGGTATCATTTAGGGTGTTTGCAATGATCTCTGGGTCTAATGTAGTGGTTCCATCCACATTCATTATTGTAGGAGAGGATTTGGACTGCTGACCCATGATATTTCTTATGTTGTCCCAGAAGGATTTCCCTTCACCCCAGGAGTTGGAGAGGGCATTCTTGAAGTAGGAGCTCTTCATCAAGCGGATCTGTTTAGTACAGTGGTTGCGAGCCTGTTTATATTTTTGGATGTCCGACAGACTGCCATATAGGACTGAGTCCAAGCAGTCTGGAACAAGGAGCTTACGGGAGGAGAAGCTACTCAGAGTAGATCCTCTAGCTGAGAAGGCCTTAAGAAAGAGGCCTTGCAGAACAGCCAGCCGAAGCCTGCTCTGTGAGAGGCAATATCCAAACTGTAATGTTTAGTAAAAGGTATGGGCGGAGGTCCAGGTGGCGGCAGCACAGATGTCTGCCGCCGACACATTCTTGAAATAAGCTGCTGAGGCAACGACTCCTCTGGTGGAGTGGCCTCTGACTTGACCCGGGAGGGTCTTGTTGTACTTATCATAACAGAAAGTGATGCAATGAGCCAACCATTTGGATAGGAATTGCTTAGAAACAGCATTGCCTTCCCTTTTTGGAGCAAAAGAGACAAGGAGTTGATCTGTCTTTCTGAGATCTCAAATCCGATTAGTGTAGCATCTCAGAATCTGGTGAATGTCCATAGTATGTAACAAATACTCCCCTTGATTGGAGTACTAAGTAAAGGAGCGTAACTCTATGGACTGGTTCAGAGTGAGACTCAGCTACCACCCTGGGAGGAAACTTGGGATTGGTACACAGAGCCACCGTTCCTTGTGGAAAATTAAGTAAGGAATTTTACACATCAGGGCCTGGAGCTTGGAAATCCTCAAGCAGATGTAATGGCCACAAGAAAAGTGTCTTCCAGGAGGAACTTCAAGTCTTGAGCTGCCAACTCAAAGGGAGGCAGAGTTAGTTTCTCAAGAACAAAATTCAAATCCCAAGGAGGGGCGGGAACTCGGATAGGAGGACTGGGTAGAGAACCCCTCTGAAGAAAGTCTTGGAAACCTCCAGCTGAGCAAACGTTCTGTCTGCAAAGGGAACATGATAGACCAAAATGGTCGCCATGTGGACCTTCAGGGAGGAATGACTAAGACCCAGATAGAAGAGATGGCGCAGGTACTCCAGCAGATGACCAACACGGCAGGAGAAAGGCTCCACGTCTTTTGAAGCCACCCAGATTGTGAATCTTTTCCACTTCATGCATAGGCAGACCTGGTGGAGGGTTTCCTAGCCTCCACCAGAATCACCGTCACCTGGGGAGAAACTCCAAAGCGGGCCTGAGCTATGTCTGCAGGAGCCATGCATGAAGCTGAAGGGACTTGAGACCTGGATGAACCAGGGTCCCCTGCTCCTGGGTCAACAAACCTTGCGACAGAGGAAGAGGCGGTTCCTCTGAGAATTGTTGTAGAAGAGAGCACCAAACTTGCCTGGGCCAAAAAGGAGCAATCATTCGTGCTCCTTCTGACCCTAGTTTCTGCAGGACCCTTGGGATCAAAGGAATTGGAGGAAAGGCATAGACGAATCTGTCCTTCCAATCTAGAGACAGAGCGTCTCTCCAGAAAATGCCTCGCTCTTGAGTGAGCAGAAGACTGGAAGTTTTGCATTTTGAGGGGAAGTGAACAGGTCTACCTGTGGTGTTTCCCAGTGTAGGAAGATATCGTCTAGGACCTCTTGATCCAGTTCCCACTCGTGGGCCTGGGCAAACGAGCGACTCAGCTTGTCTGCCAAGGTGTTTTCGACTCCCGGAACATGAATTGCCGTGAGGTGAAGGTCATGCTGTACTGCCCAGTCCCACACCCTCATTGCTTCCCTGCAAAAAGGGTAGGATCGAGTCCCTCCGTTTGTTGATATACCATACCACACACATGTTGTCCGTCTGGACAGCTAGGTGGCCTGGAAGGAGATACAGGAGGAGGGCTTGGAGGGCATACAGGACTGCCCAAAGCTCTAGCACACTGATGTAAAGTGATTGTTCGAGCTTAGATCAACAGCCCTGGGTCCGATGAGGACCGAGATAGGCTCCCCAACCTTCGCCCAAGGCATATGTAGTCAGCGTCTTGAGGGAGGAATGAAGAATAAAACCCCTCGAAACAGGTTCTCTCTGACCATCCACCACTGCAAGTCTCGAACCATGGGAGAGGAGACCAGAACTAGCTGATCCAAGTCGTCCGCCAATTGATCCCACTGGATGCGAAGCGTCCACTGGGAGACCCTCATGTGGAGCCGAGCGCAAGGAACTGTCGGGATAGCAGCCGCCATGAGCCCGAGAAGGCGAAGAACCGACCTTGCAGTGACTCGCCTGTGGCCGGACAACAGGCATACCTGAGTCTGAATAGAGGCCGCCCTGTCTGGCGGCAGGAAGGCCCTGCCTAGGTTCGTGTCCAGAATCGCCCCGATAAACTGGAGTCTCTGGGATGGGATCAAATGAGACTTGGAATGGTTAATGGTAATACCCAGGCAGGCAAAGACCTGTTGGGTAAGGGAAAGGCAGCGCAGGAGTTCCTTCCTGGACGAGGCCGCCAGGAGCCAGTCGTCCAGGTACGGGAAAACCTGCACTCCCCGGGTACGCAGGTGGGCCACCACCACTGCCAGGCATTTGGTAAACACTTGGGGAGCTGAGGAGAGGCCAAATGGAAGTGCCTTGAACTGGTAGTGGTCCCCTGGAAAGCAAAACAAAGATGTTTGCGGTGGGATGGGTGAATGGAGATATGCAGGTAGGCATCCTGCATATCCAGAGCGCACATCCACTGGCCGGAGCGGAGGAGGGGCAGAAGGCTCTGCAGTGTGAACATTCTGAACCTCTTGTATTCCACGAATTGGTTCAGGGAACTGAGATCTAGAATAGGTCTTACATCACTTCGGGACCAGGAAGAAATGGGAACAGTAGCCCGTTCCCTGAAGGGAAGGGGGGACAGATTCTATCGCCTCTTTCAGCAACAGAGCTGAAATCTCTTCCTGGACCCGAAGATGTTCCCGGAATTACGACGACCTTTGGGGAGGGTGACGAGGTGGTTTCTGAAGAAATTCTATTGAGTGTCCTTCTGCAACTAGTTGGAGCACCCATGAATCTGTTGTTATCCTCTCCCAGCCCGGAAGATGGAGGGAGAACCTCCTACCGGTTCCTCCGGGAAGTCCGAAGGCTGTGGGAGAGGGAAGGAGTCAGGTGGTGTGGGGCAGCGCTGCAGGTGAAGCACCCATTGCTTTTTTTGGGCGGAGGGGGCTTGGCAGCTGAGGGGCCCAGCGTTTAGTGGCCCGCTTTCCTGGAGGTTTCACCTCTGGCCGATTCAGTCTGCGAAAGGGACGGCGCTGCGGTTGATGGGGATGGTACATAGAGTCAACGGATTTTAGTGCCGTCCCCTTCTCCTGCAAATCTGTGATTATGTCCTTGACATCACCTCTGAAGAGCACCGACCTCCGGAAGGACGCTTCCTGAACAGCAGACAGCACTTCCGGGACCAACCCTGACACGCCAAGCCAAGCATGACGTCGTAAGCCTATGCCGAAAGCTGAGCTCTGTCCAGCAGTGTCCACTGCATCGTAGGTCGTACGAAGAATGTGTCGACTGGCCGAACGTGCAGAGCGGACAAGGTCAGACAGTTCCTGCTTGACTAGAGAGTCCGGCAGGGAGTCTAACTTGGTTTCCACCTCAGAAAGAATTGCCTTCTGGTAGTCCCCCATGTGACCAACATAGTTCAGAGCCCTGATCCCCAGCGTGGAAGAAGCGAAAATCTTCTTTCCATACTGATCCAGAAGGCGAGACTCTTTATCAGATGGCGACGAGCTAAGGTGTTTTGGACTATTTGACTTCCGAGGAAGAGGGGCTAATGCCGACGGTTGTTTCCAAATAGTGGTAACAAGGTGGGCATGAGGCTCAATCCAGGGTGGCACCAAGGTAGGAGCTGTGACTGGCAGATCCAGATGCTCAGCGAGCTTCAGCCGCTGTGGGTCCGGCTCCAAGGACTGCCACTTATGTACTGCCTGGATTTGACATAAGATCTCCGTGAAAGAAGGATCCTCCAGAGGAGACTTCAGAGGAGTCCTTGGCCTGGGCTTTGACGGAGATCGAGGCTCATCGTTTATCCTTGGTGTCTGGAGGAGGAGAGGGAGTGCGTCGCCATGGACGACGGGAACCTGAACCTCACGGAGCCGCCCACGCAGGTAGGCTGGGAAACCATGGCTTGACCGGGGATGGAGGCCGCCAAAAGCCCAGAGGTGCCCGAAAGGCCCGAGCACGAGCTAGACGGGCGGGCCAACGCCGCCTTCGAAACCTCGAAGGCAGCCATCGAGGAGCGGTTAACTTCAGCACGGCGACCCCCCGAGGGAGTCGCGGTGGGAGAGAAGCCCTTGTCCCGGTGCTTTTCTTTGTCCTTCCTCCCTCTTGCGATGGCCTTCAGGGGAAGTTGACGCCTGCTGAAGTTTTTTGAGTTCCTTTTCCATGGAGCTCATCTTTTTGAGAATGTGGGCTTCCAGGGACTGCTGCCACCTTCTCCGGGTGGCTGTGTTAAAACTCGGGCAGTGCTGGCACTTCTCAACTTGATGGTTGAGGCCTAGACAAAAAAGGCACAGGGAATGGCCGTCCTTGTGCGGGAGTTGGGCACCGCACGAGTCGCACTTATTCTTGTGCTCGGAGGGTGTAGGGGACGACATACACTGACGGATGACTGACGAATATAATAGAAAAAGCGAAAAAACTCGGTAAAATAACGGACGAAAGGGCCTGACGAGCAGGAAACTTTTCCGTGAGGAGCTGGCATAAGCCAACAGCGGGAAAGAACTGGAAGGCGGGCGTGAGGGACCGCCCCTTTATACCGACGTCGGTCACCTGACGTGGGGGCGGTCCCTCGCCAGAGACTGCTAGCTAGAAATTTTTACGTGGGGTCCTGCCGCCATCAGTCCTATATGTAATTACCTACTGCAAGAGCCCTCTCGAAGTAAGATCGATGGATACTGAATTTCTAGTGGTGGAGGACAGCGATCAGTACTAGGCTGAAACGAACGAACTAACCCTGACAGCGGGAAAGAACTGGTGCACATGGGGAACTCCTCCCTTATATAGGGCGATGTCGGGGGGTGGAGCCGACGTCGGCGGGGGATGTTCCCACATCGGTACTACTAGAGAAAAAGTTGCCGGAACCGCCGCCAGTCCTCAATGTGAAACCTACTACAAGAGCTTCTCCTCGAAGTAAGATCTGCCTTTTTTTTTTTTTTTTTTTACACTTTCTCTTTATTCTCCCCCTCCTCACAGCTCTCCCCTCTTCGGGAGACACCTACAGCCTTATCAGCCCTCACTCACCTACCTGGTGACCGGTGCAGTCCGTTCCCCATGAAGCCGTGGTTATACCCCCCAGGCGGGTACAGGGTGGAAGCCCTTACACCCCGATGCATCTCTGTATTTCGTCGCAATGCTGTCTCCGGGCCGGTAGGGGCATTGAAGGTCGGGGCTTGGTGCTCTGTCTACTGGGAGGCTGCGGGGTTGTTTTTCCCCAGATGTTCTCTCGGCGTGCCAAGTCCCCGGACGTCAAGGCGCTGAAGCGCCATCGGGCACGTCGCCCCTCTGTTTGAGTGTCGGGCTTGCTGTACCTCAGGTCTCCACCGAGCTCTGGTCCCCACTCCCCGAGAGAGGCAGTCCTTAGGGGCCTCAAGTCACCCTAGACCTCCAGCTCCGGGCCAGGTCACGGTATGGCGGAAATCAACGGCTGGCGTGAACGCCAGCGTAGGTCTGCTTTTACATTCGCATCTTTGTTTTGCCCCCTCACCTCAGTTCCCTAACCCTCCTACAGTTTCCTGGATTAGCAGGACATCTGGTTCGTTAGCTTTCTTTTTTCCCCTCCTGCTTACATGGGTCTTATATCCCTTATGTTTACTTTCTGTTACTGATACATATGGCTCGCCTTTCATAAGTCTGGTCATCGGTTTTCCTTTACCCACTTGTTTATTTGCAACTTACAATATCTGTCACTTACCCGACATAATGAGTGCTGCTGCAGGCTTGTTATATTTATTGTGTATGAATCCTTGCCGGTTGTACCTTTCGTATATATTCAGTATTTTGACATGTATTTTGTTGATTTTGTTCGTTGTTATATTTTGAAACTTTCAATAAAAAGGTTCATGTTAAAGAAGTAGTGCCCACGTCAAGCTCTTATCTTGGTATCAGGTCGACGGTCCAAGGGGGGCTGTCAGTTGGAGCCACCACCAGAGTGGATGATGCTGAAGTAGAGATCATACCTGTAGACAGCAAGGGCTACCCGGAGCTTACAGAGGAAGACTTCTTGTCCCAGTGCTTGTGCCTCCCTGACATTTTCTTCCAGAATTTGAATCACCACAATTTGGTTGATGGAGCCAGAAACGCGGATTTCTCTTGAACCTGCTTCTCCATTCTCTCTGCAGTCTTTTGGAGAGAAAATTTCTCCAAAGCCCCCATTTTGCATCGCCTGGTTGCGGAATGAAACCCCCAGCAGATTTTGCAGACTTTCTTGTTATGGTTTAGTCCTAGGCAACAGACACAAACTTCATGCGAGTCTTAAAACAGCAGCAATAGCAGCGACATTTCCTACAGCTGTCCAACAAGTCTGATGGACGGCGGAGAAAGAACTGAGGAGAGCAGGGGCCACCCATATTTATGTATACGCTGATGCCTGCAGTCATTGTGGGCAGCCCCTGGTAGACCACTTGCAAATGTTTTCATGTAGTTCTAGTTCTTGACTGTTGTTAAGTTCCAAAGGTGTATCCTGATGAAGAGAGAGATCGTCAAAGAAGATCAAAGAGTTTTTTTGTGTATTAAGATCCATGGACAGTATGACTGGGGTATGATCTGATAACCCAATGCGACCTATGGAGCAGGCACATACCCAAATGAGAGATTCTTTAGTTGTAAGAAACGCATCAATCTAGAACAGAGTTGGTGTGAGGCTGAATTTAAATTATACCCCTTGGTCTGACCATGAAGACGCGTCCATGCATCCCTAAAACCTAGTTCTACCAACAACTGTTTAACCTTTTTAGCCATCTGATGTGATCATGTGCCAGTCAAGGGATCTGACAGGTGCTATCAATCGGTGGGGTGAAGGTTAGATTAAGGTCTTCCCTAAGAAACAAAACTCCCTCAGCCTTGTCCACAAGTAAAGAAAGAAAAGAGCAAAAAAAAGGCGTACTCAGCAGCTGGAGGTATATACAGAGAGACCAGCATTTGGTCCACTGTAAACCCTTTTTAGTTGTACACATCGACTCTGCTTGTCTAGCAGGACTTCCTTCTTGTAAAATGTTATCTGGTTTGGAACCTATATGGCCATGGCCCTCCTCCAATCAGCTTTATAGGCGGAGAAGCAGACCAACTGGTATCTGAATTTAGTGAGCTTTTCATGTTCCTTATCAGATACGTACAGAAGGTATCCTGAATGAGAACAAAATCTGCCTTATTGTTTGACAATCATAATTTTACTCCTCTTTAGTGGGTGTGTAAGCCCATTGACATTGTAAGTTATTGTTTTCTTACAGGAATTAACCATCACAAGCCCGAGGCATATACAATGGAATGTCAATCATCATTAGGGTTACCACCTTTGGATGGGGCAAAAACCGGATCCTAAGCCCCGCCCCTGGCTCCACCCCTTTTCATGACTCATCACGCATTGTTCCTCCTAGAAGGCCATTTGTTATATCAATACAAGACAACACTTGAAGCAGCAGTTCAACAGAAATGTTAAGATACTGTACTGTACCTGTTAAAGTTACTTTCCTAGGTTCTTCCTAGTCATCCATTTACTTATGTATTTATTTATTGACACTGGTTTACAAATAAACATACAGAGATAAAATAAATATCATTTACAGATATGATATGGGGAGACAAGGAAATACTGTAAATAGCATACACCAGTATACATAGTATATAATAATACATAAGAAATTGTTTCCTGTAATGTGTACTTTATATCTTTTTCTGGCTCCATTCCCTGTTCATGTCCACAGTACTGTTTCAAAGCCAAAGAAGTGACCATACTTTTTTCTTGAGGAAAAAAATATTTTAAAACATTTAAAAATGCCTAAATTCCGTTAGAGATGAAAATGTTTACCAGCAAATGAAAGTGGAAGACAACTGGCTCTGTTACTGTTACAAAAGGTGGCAGCAGCTGTGCTGCTATGCCACTTTAAGATGCAGTGGAAAAAAATAGGTTAAGTAAGTGCTAATGGTGTTAATGGCCATACTTTACACCTCCCAGGCTGACTGCTTTCATAAACAAAGGGTTATACTGACAACAGAACTTGTCTGTAACCTGGACATGTAGCTGAAACAATGAATAATATGACATTTGTTTCAAAAGTATGTGACCACTCAAAATGGCTCAAAAACCTGACCAGCATACAGCAAAACCGGATTACCTGATAGGGACCTTGAAAACCTGATGACCAGGTAAAAAACCTGACAGGTGGCAACCCTAATCATCATTCACAAACCACTCCCCAGCAACACATACCTGAGGTTGTATCATACCCGGTTCTGTCACTCCACAGCTAACTAGGTGACCTAACAGAGAAATAGCCAAACAGGCTGCATACAGTAGATAACTCAAACTGCTTCCAGCCAAGGAGAATATAGCCCTATATTCTGTTGCTCTGCTGGGGGTGGCACAAGGTATCTCTAACCCCTAGCTGCAAGCTGGTAGTGGTATACTGTCCCCCTACAGAGGTGGGAACCACTACATGGGCTAGTCCACTGAGGAACACACCCACGAACAATAAAAAAAAGGGAAGAGCCACAAATATGTCAGCATGCCCAATACTCCATCCCCCACACACACTCTATGCCATATTATAAAATATACCGACACACTGTATACTTTGGCATGAAGAGGATCACTAGTTTGGGATGGCAGGAACAATAAATATTTGTTATCCCCAAATCAGAAGTGCTATAAGCAGATAACCTCATCAGACAGCACCCCCTTCCCCCATGTGAAATGGACTACCATAAAACAGAGAATCTTCTCTGCTCCAGCCTGTATGAACAACCTCGCCAGACCCCCTCATCACATAGCTATATGCTCTACAAGGTGTGTGTACTTTCAGAAGCCTTGACACACAACTGCTCACAGCCTGTAACAGAGGGTGAGCCCATTAGGTAGGGAAATGGGGAGACTGGGTGGGCCAAGCGGTCCTTATCTGCCGTCAAATTCTATGTTAAGTACAGCTTTAAGGATTGCCCTTCCCGACGAGAGCAGCAAGAGAGAGAGCGCGCTCCCACCGCCCCACCACTGAAACAGCAACATGTGGGAGGACGCACTTCCCCCACCCTATGTCTCCCAGGGCTACTGGGCAGACACAATACGGACCTTTATCTAGGCCATGACTGATTATGAAGCCCTTCACACTGGAGGTCATACCTTACCCCAGCAGCAAAATACAAGGAGACAGGAGCTAGTGGTAGTGGTTACTACTGGTGCAGCATAGTGTACCACCATTTTTACCACCACGAAATCCCCCTACTTACTCAGGACCGCATAAAGGCTCTAATCAGAAAAAACAGCCCATTTAAAATATTGGGGCCAAGCAGATCCAAGGTTAACTTTCTGCTAGAGGGCACTGGGGAAGAGACATGGTAGCATACCCAGCAAGAAATGCCACATCAGGGCACATTCAGGCACCAAAGACAAAACCCAGCCTGTGTAGAGTCCCTTTAGAAAACAGAACTGTCTATCATGACCAAAATGCTGTGCAAAACTACCACATTCATACTGAACTTCAGGGCATGGCCAGAAAAAAAATCTGCATATGTGAACTTGTATAGTCTATATATGCCCAACCCTACTTCATGGCCATACTGTAACAAACAGCTAGAATGAAAATACCAGCTTAGCTCACAGTTTTTCAGGTATCTGAGTCAGCTCTTTTCGGCCGTGGTGCTGTGCCTTGAACTGTGTGGAGCATGTCACAGATTTAAGCCATGGTTCATAGAGTCGCCTTTTGGCCCATAGCTTTAATATGGTGGTGACTAAGCTGCAATCAGTCTGATCTCTACAGCTTCAGGGCAGCGTACAGCTTCTGATGTCAGTTTTCAATTTTAATGCCCTTTTAATACCCTTCTCCTTCGACACACTCCTCAGGTTTGTTATATAATTTAATGCCATCCTCCCAAAAACACACCAATGAACAGGGTAAGGGGTCTGCAACTTGTTGTGTCAAGCACGGAGGACCTGGATGCTATTCAAATACTGGAATCTTTGCCGACGTATTTCTGGTGGATAATCTTGACAGAAAAACAACCTTGCACCATACTAACTTACTGCTTTTTGTTGCCAGGCTAGGCACAGCACTTCCTCCTTCACTCTATAGCTGGAGAATTTTTAGCAGCACTGCTCAAGGCCCTGCATTTGGATGGGTGGGCACGCTTAGGTAGGGGTGCACGGTGCGCCTGTTCAGTTTTTACTTCTCGGTACTGAAGGAGGGACAAAACATAGAAGAGGAGATTCTTGAGAAAGTTGCACATTTGTCTAGTTTACGCTCCCTCTGGGAAACCCGTGAGGTGGAGATTGTCCCTTAGGGACTTAGCTCCCCAGCTGAGGAATTTAGCTTATACGGTTTCTGTATAGCAAAGGAATGAGTTCACCACCGCCCCTAACAGAAGTCCGCCATCCTCAACAGTGCTAACTCTCCACTCAGCCTTATCAACACGGCATTCAACCCCTGCCAACCTCTCATTTTAGTTTTTTAAATTCTACCATGTTTTCTTTTTTCTGGATGCCTGAATCTTCCACAGTTCCCAGCCACATCACAACTGTTGCTTTGGGAGCTTGCTGGGAAAACACTGCGACTGCGGTCTACACTCTTGTCATGGAATCTGCCTCCATCCTGCTTGTCTTTTGATTTTTCGGTGCAAGATCAGGTCATCCTGTCTTCCCCCTTGCATCCTCAGACATCAAGTAAGCATTTTTAATTGTTTTTGTATGCTGAGGGAAGAAATTAGCTAGGAAGTGTCAGGAGTTCTCTCAAGGGGCAGCTCAGTCCATGACATCACCAGAAGTCCCAAGGAAGTACTACTTCACCAAAAATGTGGTGGACACCTGGAACAGAAGTGGTGGAGGTGAAAACAGTAGTGGGCTTCAAGCATGCATGGGACAAACTGAACATTAGTACACTGTCACGGAGGGAGGTCACCAGAGACAAGTTAAGGTCTATGGACACAGACTAGGCAGAAACCATCTGGACAGAATGGGTGGGTCAAGCAGTCCTTTTCTAATGACAAATTCTATTTTTCTAAGCCAATTGAGTTACAGGATTTTTGTAACCAGTTTTCCAATTAAAAAACAACTACAGCAGTTTAGCGTCAGTATAACAATTCCATATCTATCAGACAGTGACACTGTCATCCACAAACGTCATCCAATGGTCTGTAATGTGAATTCTCCACTATACTCATTTTAGGGTGAACTGTACATGGTCAAAACCCAGTGCACATGTTACAGCCCCCTAGGAGTTAAACAAAGCTTGGCTGGTCAAACATTAAAAAAATAAATAAAGTGATGAGATATATAGAGCAAGTTAAACTACCACTTACCAATATGGGCTCTGTCTGAAATTATTAGCCTCTTCTCCCAGCCTTCAAGACCTTAAAAGAACAACAGTTAGGCAAATTACCACTTTTTTTTTGTAATACTACAGATCTACTTCGTGCAGAAAGTACACCACAGCGATAACAGGCTGCAAGCAGTTTACATAAGGAATAAGACACAGCAGGGTATGTAACTATAGGTGAACAACTGTGTGTGTGTGTGTGTGTCTCTCATAAGCCGATTGTGCAAAGTGCCTTTAAATACACAAGAGCAAAGTGCAATTATTCATCCAAATTATGCAACCATGAAGTGTCTTAATACACCTATAACATTTAATACTGATGTTAGTATCCGGCATGGGAAATATATATAGAAAAGTACAGTTGTGTAAGAACTTACCATAACAGTTGATCTTCGAGAGAGGCTCTTGCAGTAGATGATTACAATTAGGACTAAGCCACCAGGCGCTAGGACCACACAGAAAACTTTAGCTAGCACTGTCTGGTGGGGGACAGCCCACCAGACGTCACATTACCAACATCAGCGTGACACTATATAGTGAGCAGTCCCCAGGCCTGCCCTCCAGTTCTCCTGCTGGACACCCAGAAAAGTGTGACAGGAGAAGAAGTGGGCTCCAGGAGCCAAGTAAAGGCTATGTGAAAAGAAGTAGCAGATAAGACACGGGGGAAGGTGGAAGGAAGAGCAGTTCCCCAGTGAAGATCAATAAGGACTCAAACCACAAAATGGTAGATTCTTGCTTAAAGTTGATTTATCCCAAAAGATATGAAGGCACAGCAGTAACATCTGCCGTACAGGAACCCTGGCACTTCGCCAATTAAAGCTTCATCAGGGGGTGTGGTTACCTGTTGGACAACATGCCTTCTATATACTGGTGATTAATTCAAAAATGATGATGTAACACAAATTAACCAATGAAAATGCAGGGGGCTTAAAACATTAATATAACACCAGTTTTAAAGAAAACTTTAAAAATATTTCATACATTTTTCAAAGCACACCAAAGAATCCACTATAAAATATTGTTATAGCAAATAGAAATTTGCACCAGCCAATCAGAATTCAGGAAAATAAATTTTCATATAATGGTTGTTAAAGGATATTTCTAGACAGTTTATGAATTATGGGTGCTGTTTTATTTAATAGAAACAAAGATTAGTTGGTCTGGACCTTTTTTATATCACAACAGAAAATAAGAATGGCAATAGTACACTATGAGTCATTATTTTTATTTTATTTTAGTCTTTGGTAACCGGGTAAGGGCCACTAGGCACAAGTGCCTGTTTTCAGGGGCAACCTGGGAGCACTGGGCGGTTAAGTGACTTGCTCAGAGTCACACAGTATGCAAGTGGAAGTTGTGAGACTCAAACTCAGGTCTGGTCTGCTGGATGTATCAAGCTCGTTCGCACCTCGTTCCTCTAACCTCTAGGCTATACTGCCAGCTTTATACTGTGATGCATGCCGGAGACTACAAAGTCTAATACTATTTCTACAATAAAGTGTTTACATTGTCATGCATCAAGTGGCTTATAAGACATAAAAAAATGTTTTAGGAAAAATATAGGAAAAAATATATGAAGGCTAAATAAAGTAAAACACAAGCAAGGCTAACCCACAATTTTATACAATAATTGCTCTTCAATAATTATATCAATGTTTTAAGTTCCCTGCATGTTGACTGATTAACATACATAGAAACACAGAATCTGATGGCAGATAAGGACCGCTTGGCCCACTTAGTCTGCCCATTTCTCTACCTAATGGATATGCTGCAGATCCTAGTTAACCAACAGCCTACTTTCTCCTACCCCCACTAGAATTGCCTTATGTCTGTCCCATGCATTCTTGAATTCCCCCTCTGTTTTTGACTCTATGACCTCCTCAGGAAGGCTGTTCCATGCATCTACAACCCTCTCTGTGAAGAAATACTTATTCACATTACCTCTGAGCCAGACCCCCTCTATCTTCAAACTGTGTCCCCTTGTTCTTGCACATCTCTTTTTCTGAAAGATGCTACCCTCTTGGACTTTGTTGATTCCCTTGAGGTATTTGAAAGTTTCTATCATGTCCCCCTCTCCCTCCTTTCCTCGAGGCTATACATCTTAAGCTTCTTTAGTCTTTCTTCATATGTCATGTAATGCAAACCCTGCACCATTTTGGTTGTCCTCCTCTGGATAGCCACCACCCTGTCTATGTATTTGTGGAGATGAGGTCTCCAGAACCGTACACAGTACTCCAGATGTTGTCTTACTAACTGGCTGTACAGAGGGCCAACAACTTCCTGTTTTCTACTGTTGATGCCTCTCCCTATGCATCCCAGTATCCCCCAGCCTTCCTTACTGCCTTCTCACATTGCTGGCCCATCTTTAGGTCGTCTCATATGACTACCCACCCCCAGGTCCCTTTCCATTTTTGTTGTTGTCAGTAACTCACCCTACATAGTGTACTTTTCCCCTGGGTTTTTGTTTCCCAGGTGCATTACTTTGCACTTCTTTGCGTAGAATCTAAGCTGCCATACATTTAACCATTCCTCCATCCTTGCCAAGTCCCTTTTCATCCTTTCCATGCCTCCTTGTGTATCAACCCTGTTGCAGATCTTTGTGTCATCTGCAAAGAGGCATACTTTTCCTTCCAGTCACTCTGCAATGTCACTTATAAAGACATTAAAAAGGACCGCCCTATAACTGAAACCTCATGGGTACCCCACTAGTAACCCCCTTTCTTCACTGTGGACTCCATTTACTATTACCTTCTGTGTCCTGTTGTCCAGCCAGTGTTTTACCCAGGCTACCACCCTGGGACCCACTCCCAGGCTGGCTAATTTGTTTATTAATCTTTTGTGCGGGACTGTGTCAAATGCCTTGCTAAAGTCTAGGTAGGCCATGTCCACAGCCCCTCCCTGGTCTACTACTTTGGTCACCCAGTCAAAGAAATCAATTAGATTTGTCTGACATGACCTTCCTGCTGTGAATCCATGCTGCCTTGGGTCCTGTGCCCCACTGGCCTCTAGGTACTCAACAATTCTTTCTTTCAGAAGTGATTCCATAATTTTCCCTACAACTGAGGTCAAACTGACAGGTCTGCAGTTTCCTGCCTCTGTCTTGTTCCCACTTTTGTGAAGTGGAATCACATCTGGCCTCCTCCAGTCCTCAAGTACCACACCATTCTCCCATGATTTATTAAAAAGGGTAGTCAGTGGTGTTACTAGTTCTTCCTTTAGTTCTTTTAGAATTCTGGGGTGAATCCCATCAGGCCATATTGCTTTATCCACCTTCAGTTTTAAGAGTTCTTTCAGAACCCTTTCTTCTGTGAAAGGACTAATATCGACCCCCCTAGCCAGAGTGCTTCTACTGACTGGATTAAGTATCTCCCCCTGCTTTTCCATTGTGAATACTGAGCAGAAGTATTCGATCAGTATCCCTGCTTTTTCACTGTCGCTCTTTGGGTTCCATCATAATTTTTTAATTAATCACCAGTATATACAAGGCATGTTGTCCGACAAGTAACTACATCCCCTGACTAAGCCTTAACTGGTGTAGTGCCGGGTTTCCTGTATGGTGGATGTTTGCTGTGCCTTCATATCTTCTGGAATAAACAACTTTAAGCAAGAATCTACCAATTTGTGGTTTCAGTCCTTATTGATCTTCACTGGGGAACGATACATTCTCCTGCCTCTGGAGTGCGAGTGTTGTGTGTGTCGAGTGTTCACTTTTGGGCTGGCAAGCCTCCACTCGCACCCCACCCAGCTCAGCAGTGCAGCACCTTTTGTCGCTTCTGGAAAGGAGAGCAGTACCTACTGCAAGTGCCTCTCTCAAAGATCTACTGTTATGGTAAGTTCTTACGTAACTGTACTATCTTACTTTGAGAGGGCTCTCGTAGTAGGTAATTACCATAAGAAATGAGTCCTAAACAGAGTCAGACAAGTCTGAAACATGGGAGGCTGGAAAGGTCTGCAGTAGGCAGGGATCTAAGATAGAAGGCTCTAAAGGACAGCGAGGCCAAAGCCAGTCCTGCGCCTAGAAGCACTGTCCATACTGTAATGTTTAGTGAAGGTGTGAATAGAACTTCAAGTGGCTGCCGTACAGATATCAGCAGCAGAGACATTTCTGAAACAAGCAGTAGATGCAGGCATGCCTCTTGCTGAATGTCCTTTAAAACTTCCCCTTGAAGTGACTTGTTATACTTCTGATAACAAAATAGAATGCAGTTTGCCAACCATTTGGACAAACACTGTTTAGAAACAGCAGCACCCTCTCTTTTGGGCGCAAAAGAAACAAACCACCGATCTATTCTGCAGACTGACTTTGTCCGATTATTTTATTTAAATTTTAATGACCAGGTGGGCCCACTGAGACAAACAAGTCCCTTTTTCAGGGGCAATCTGAGGAACTGAATCTTCCATACAAATAGAAACAAACAACTGCAGATATCATTTACAGATGTGCAAGTCAAAAAGATACAATCATGGAATAACAGGTATCTTGGATAGATATATAAAGGATGATTTAACAGATGTCCTTGATAGGTGCTTAACATATGTCGAAAAAATAGGTATGATATACATTAGGGAGACTGTTCATAACAGATGTCAATGGCCGCTACATAATCAGTGCAAGAGGATGACATTCTTAAGTATAACATGATGTAATTAATAGAAGGTAGGTGTGAAAAATGGAAAGGAGTTAGGTAGATGTGGAGAGGTGAACTAGAAAAAGGGGAGGTGAGGTAATAGAGTGGATAGAAGAAGTAGTGGTGGCCAGGAGAAGGCTAGGTACAATTGCCATTACAGATGGATGGTGCGTGACAGATTTTCTTGTATAGACTTTTGAAAAGGGGAAAAGTCTTGCATGAGAGTACAGAGTGTGGAAGGTTATTCCATTTTTGTGATGCTATGAAAGAGAAAGATCTTCTGCCAACAACTAGGCGAGTCTTGGGTAGGCTTATGTGAGGACCCGAGCATTCGAGGGGAAGGTTTCAGAGAAATTAGGCTACATAAACTCGGGGGGGGGGGGGATTAGTTTGAAGGTGGTCTAATACACGGGAAAGTCAAGTTTAGCTTTAAAAGATGGCCAGCCCAAGATGCTTAGCACTATACAATGATGAGTACGGGCTGGGGCCTATACAGCAAAGCGGGCAATCCTGTGATAGGCCGTACTAAGCATGTGCAGGAGTCCAGGCTTAGAGCACTGTATTACTGAGATCCCATAGAAGAGGTCGAGCAGAAGGGTGGCCGAGGCAATAGTATTCCTAGCACGGTACGAGATAGGGGGCTGTTCGATAGAGGAGGCCTATTTTCTGGTTGGTAGCCTTTACAATGCTGGTTATGTGTGCATCGAAGGATAGGTGCTCGTCAAGCATTACACCCAGGTATTTGTAGTTGGGGAGTGTTTCAAACTGTATGTCAGTAGATGTTCTGATCACCAGGGAGGGGAGGGCACTTGTGTCGAAGAAGGTGTGGTGGAACAACATGGATTTAGTCTTTTTGGTGTTCAGGACTAGTAGGTTATTTGTAAACCATGTTTCTAAGATCTGAAAATTGCTTGCTGGGTCAGAGCTGCCTACTACGTACTAGCGGTACCTATAACTCACTTGTTCAACCTCTCCTTGTCCCAAGGAACAATCCCCACGATCTGGAAAACTGCTTGGGTCATCCCGTTATTTAAATCAGGGGATACTCACGACCTTAACAACTACAGGCCTATTTCCATTCTTCCAGTCCTTTCTAAGCTGCTGGAAAAAATTGTTAGTGCTCAACTGAGATCCTACCTTGATTCTACGAATCTTCTAAACCATGTACAATCTGGTTTCAGAGCCAGGCATAGTACCATTACGGCACTAGCAAAAGTTACAAATGACTGGCAGAGAGACTTAGACAACAGGAATTTCATACGTGCTGTGCTTCTGGACCTAAGTAAGGCATCTGACACAGTCGCGCATGATCTGTTTCTTTCTTCACTGGAAAACATAGGGCTGGATTCACTCTCCCTACAGTGGTTCTCCAACTATTTCTCTGGGCGCCTTCAACAAGCCAAGGCCAAAGGCGAACTCTCACCCCTTAAGCCACTGCTAAGAGGCGTACCTCAAGGATCCATTCTTGGTCCTATCCTCTTTGCTATCTATATTAACAACATTGATGAAAATGTTTCCAAGGCTACAGTTCATCTATTTGCAGACGACACAGTGTTCTACATGAGCAGCACTACACCAGAAACAGCATGTAGCGTCCTTCAAACAGAGTTCAATTTACTCCAGCATCTACTCCTACATAAAAACCTCCTGCTTAACGCAAAGAAAACAAAAGCCATGCTCCTCTCTCCTGGCATGCATGCGGTAAACCCTACCATCCCATGATCTCTCTTGAAGCTATCCACAATTCTAGGGGACAATTTAGAATTTGTTACTAAATTTAAGTACCTGGGAGTATGGCGTGACAACAAGCTTTCTTTTACAGAACATATGGAGGGACTGCTAAAAAAAAAACTACACCAAAGGCTTGGTCTTTACTTTAGAATTAGCCACCTTCTCACGATGGACGCCAAGTTAAGGCTGGTACAGGCAACTTTTCTCTCTGTCATTGACTATGCAGACTTTCTATATAAACACTGTCACAGCCCCTACCTTGCAAAACTTGATATATTATATCACAGAGCCTTGAGGTTTATTACAGGACCCTCATCTACCACACATCATTGCTCACTATATGCAACAGTAGGATGGACTTCACTTCAGTTCAGGAGGGACAGAAATGCTGCTGCATGGACTTTCAGAGCATTAAATAACCAACTATCATCATATGTATCAGACTGTCTCCAGCAAAACATAAGTAAATATGCACTAAGAAGCTACTCTTATATCACATTGAAATTGCCCAAAGTTAGCACTCGCATTGGAAGGAATGCCATCAGCTTTGCACTATCCTCCTTGTGGAATAAACTACAAAAAACACTGAAAATTTGTTTTCCCATGACAATTACCTCCTTTAAGTCACTTTATTCACGCCTCGTAAATGAAATAGAAATTACGTACCTACCGTAATTATGATCTTTCTGTGTATCTTCACCATTCATCACAGATGGGGTACTAGCCGAGAATCAGGACCCCGCCAGGCCCTTTTTTTTTTTTTTAAAGGATAAGTAGGACAAGGCAACATGTGGCGTCGCCCTCGAGGCCGACGTACTACTAGGGCTCGAGGATTAGCCGTTAAGCTGTGTCGACTCTGCCTGCCTACCAGTTCTGAGTCGCCGGAGAGGAAGGGATGGAGAGTGGGACAAGAGAGTCCAAGGGACAGAAAAAGGAAGAGAAAACTGAACTAAAAGGAGAAATAACAACTGAGAGGACAGCATAGAGGAAGTAAAACTAAGGGGATTGGGTAGGGGCCCCAATCTCTGGAAAAGGAAGAAGAGAGGGAAGGGGGAGAGAGAATTCAGGAGAGAGTGAGAGGTAACAAGGATCCAGGACCCTTGTCCGTCACCAGACTGTATAGGAACTGCAAGGAGTGGCAAAGCTCACCTGCCAGAATTCAAGGCACAGAATAACTGGCAATACCCCAAAGCAGAGTCAGCTATTCTGGAGAAGGACAGGGTACAGGGACTCAGTACTCTCACTGTAAAGATATTTGGTGAAAAAAAGGTTCTTTTTTTTTTTTTTTAAATAGATGGATAACAGAAGGAGGGCAATCACCAGTTCTCACCCCGTAGGGGTGAGGATAAGTAGTAGAGAGGAAGTGCCACTCGAACTGTACCCCTTGGGGAAGAAAATTACCCCCCTGTGTGTCCCAACTTTACCCCGCTCAAAAAGAGGGGTAGGCACAGAGGAGGAGGATCCAGAGACTGGAGCCCCAGGGGATGGCGGGCGGGATTGTGATGAATGGTGAAGATACACAGAAAGATCATAATTACGGTAGGTACGTAATTTCTATATCTTATCAGTGTCAGTCTTCACCATTCATCACAGATAGGTGATACCAAGACCTCAAGAGGTTGATTAATTGCACCCTAAGGGACAGTGTCCCTTAGCCCTCAGTGGGTGACACACTAAGGGGGACCTTCTGGGCCTGAGGAGGCCCGAGAGTGGGAGAGGCGAGGCAGGGGTCCCCAGAGGGAAGAATTTGCCCGACAAACATCGTCTCGCCCTCACGGGAAAAGAGATAGGTTCCCTAGTGGGCGGAGCAAATCACCCTACAGCGGGCCAAGGGTGACAGCAGGAAGAAAGCGTGCCACGCCGATCTCCTGGCAGATTGCTGTCCCTACTACCCTGGTAGCTACCTCACTGGCGTCGTAAGATGCCCTTGCTTGGTGCCTTGCTAGCTCCAGACCACGTGCAGAGAGTGCGATGGCTTGCCTGGTTTGCTCCGAGCCAGGCAAAGCAGCTAGGATCTGACCCAGCGCTGACCACAAGAACCTGTTGTAGGCTGCATAGTGGGCCTGATGAGCGGAGATGGAGAGAAGCAACCGTGCCGAGTAGAAAGTCCTCCTCCCCCAGAAATCAAAATCCGAAGAGTCCTGATCTGGGGGCCGGTCACGGTGGAGGGCGCGAAGCCCTTCAGGAGTGTCCAGGTGCGTCAATCCAGACTGTGGATGAGGCATAGAACCTGGAGACTCTGGGGGCGCAATACCTCTGGCTGAGGTCCCTAGGGTAGGAACTCCGGAGAAGGGCCTCTGCCAGAAACGCATGGACGCCTCCCGAAAGGGAGCAGGCCAGGGCGGCACCACAAGGGTAGCCACACCGAAATCGCCTAGAAAGGCGTGCGCCGCATGCTCAGGATTGCTCATGAAGAGGGAGAAAGGTGAAGGTCCTCCAGCATCCTCACGAGGAAACGCTGATACTCGGAGAGATCAGCGGCAGGAGAGATATGGACAGACGGTTCCTCTCCCCCTGAAGAGGGGGATGAGGAGCTGGAGGTCATCATGCGCTCTGAGAGTGGCTGCTTGGGGGAAGGTTGAAAAACCTGGCTGTCCATGGCCCTAACGTAGGCAGGGAACCGAGCAGCCACTGCTCTGAACTGTTCCCAGGTGAGAGGACCGCTAGGACCAAGAATACCTGGGAACGCTGGAGAAGGTGGCAGAGGGGAGGGGGCAGAGCCGAGAGAGGAAGTCGGCTGACCTCTGCCAAGGCTAGGGAGCGGACCAAGGACCCCCCCGGAGGGTGTCCTGGAAGACTCCGCAGCCGACAGCTGTACAACCACGTTGGTACTGCCTAGGCTGCGCCCAGAAGAATCCCCCAAGTGAGGCGATAGGGGCCGTATAGATCCAGAAGGACGGTCCCCTGCCTCCAAAGAATGGGACCCCTTCAAGGAACCAGAAGGGAAAGGGCGGAAGTCCGTGCTTCAGCTTCGTCCAGGGCCCGGGTGGGTCCCAGAGAAAGGTCGACGCGCCAACCCCACACCCCTCAACCCCATGGAGTCCGAGAGAGTCTTAGTCCTCGAAAGGGCCAGCCTAGGAAGCTGGCAGCTCTGAGCTGCCCCTGAAGGGGAGACCCTGGGAACAGCACCCTCCCCTCCTGTGGGCTTCCCGATAGGCCCCAAAGTTGGGCGATCAAGACACACCACCGGAGAGGGTACCACCGCCGAGGGGTCAAGGAACCCCCCAAGGCCAGGTTGCATGACAATGGTGGCACGCACCACAGCCTGCTGGCTCAGTACCACTGACCCTAACCTCGGGAACAGACACACCTCAGAAGGGGCTGACTGAGACCCGTCGTGGAGACCACCGCTCGTCCTCCTCTGCAGACAACCCGAAGGGTGTGACTGCCACGCTCGAACTCGAGCCTGACTCCGACTCCGAAGAGGTAGAGTTTGAGGCCCTAAGCCAGACGGTAGGAGGGCGAGGGAGGGCGACCTTACCAAAGGGCCCAGAAGTCCAAGTAGTGGCCAAGGCGGCACCTGCACCCTCCACAGCCCTGCAAGCGTCGCTGGCAAAAGGCAGCAGGGCAGCACGGGCCAAAGGTCCGAACTAGGGCCAGCTGCGGCACCGTCAAGTCCACCAGCACCAGGGCGGTACCAGTAACAGAGATGCGCCGACAGAAACCCCAGCCACAGCCTCCAGCGCCGGCACGGCGCCAGGCCTTGAGCGCTGCGGTAGCACGAGGACCCAGGCGGACTTAGCGCCGAACGCGGCAGCACCAGACCCCTCGGCGCGCGGCCTTTGCGAGGAACACCGCGGAGCCGAGGGCAGCACCAACAAGCGACTCAAAAGGCCCCAGGCGCCCGTGCTCAACCTCGGCGCCCGCGAGCAGGGTCGGCACCTTGAGCGCCAACAAGGCCACGGCACGAAAGATGGTCGGCGCCGCCCGAACCCTGGCCCACAAATGGCGCCCGCGGCCCGAGGCAGCGTCGACCGAGCCTTCAGACCGTGGGGCGACACCGGGAGCCTTCACCCCGAAGGGTGATTGCCATAGCGGGCCTCCCGCCCGCTCCCAGGAGGCGGGAGGGGCCTCCGCGCCTGTGGAAGGAGCTTCGGCCAAGGCTAGGCTGCGGAGGCGAGGCCCTCCTCCTCGGTCCGTATAGAACCGGAGGGACCCGGAGGAAAGGCCGAGAGAGCGTGGCTTGGCCCGGCAGTGCGAGACCTACCCAAAGTCGGCGAGCTGCCCCTACTTTAAGCAGCTGTTCGGGGCATGGCGGTCCATGGAGATGCAGGCGTCGCTTGCAGATCCATGTTGTGAAGCAGAGCCAAGACACGAGGCCACCGGTCATGCTGGTCGGTAGCGGAGTATTTGCGGCCGCCGCAGGCACAGCATGGGGGCGCCCGCCTTAACGCGACTTCTTGCCTCCGCGACGGAGACATGACCTCGACAAAAAAACACCAAAAACAGACTTGACGTCACTAAACTGTAAAATAAATGGAAAGATCTTACCAGCGTCGAGTAGGGCAGACTAGAACTAGCAGGAACCGACAGACTGTCGGACAAAAGCTAAGGCCTAAAACTTTGAAAAACTCTTCACAGGCTTCCCACGAGGTGACCTCGACGGCGGGAGACGAAGAACTGGTAGGCAGGCGGAGTCGACACAGCTTAACGGCTAATCCTCGAGTGCCACGTAGTACGTCGGCCTCGAGGGCTGCCGATGCTGCGTCGGCCCGGCCATCCTTTAAAAAAAAGGAGCCCGCGGGGTCCTGATCTCCGGCCAGTACCCCATCTGTGATGAATGGTGAAGATTGACACAGATAAGATCATTGCCAATGCTTCCCGCAGCATTAGCTAGACCTCACACTTACCTCCGCACCACCAACTTGTGTGCCTAGCACATCTAGCCCTATGCACTAATACTCTACCTTCCACTAGTCATCCTTGTCTCTCTTTTCCGTAGGGTTCTCCCAACACTGCTCCTAAATTAGCCTATATGACCCATTACCTGAATGAATTGCACTTGAATGAATTGCAACATTCTCCTCGCACCATACCCCTACTCTTACATGGCTCTTACCTTCACCCTCTTGCCCACTCTATACTAGCAACCAATGTTCCACAACTCCCCTTCCCCAGGTTGGTCCACATTTGCCAGACTCCCCTTCCCATCACCTTATGGTTTTATCTGTGAAAGATGGAAAGGATTACAGGTTAGATAATTATCTAAACCGCTTATATATTCTATAAATACACTGTACAATTATATTTGGTGCTATGTATACATATATATGGGATCCACGACCTGTTTTTTTGTCGTTTGTTTTGTTTTTTCTTTGCATCACCAGATTCGATGTTTATTACCCCCATCCTATCCTATGTACACCATGTATTAACTCTTTACTTTGTAAATGTTTATGCCTATTTCTACATGCATTGTCACTGTCCGTTTGAAACTGTAAATAACTTTGTATAAACCAGGTCCATCTTGAAAATGAGCTTGCTCAATGATGCCCGCCTGCATAAATAAAGATTTTGATTGCTTGATTGAGTTAATTAATACTTGAGACATCACTGGGGGATCTGTAAAGAATGGCCTCATCTGCGCATAGCTGGACCGACGCCCCTCCACAGTTCAGAGGCAGATCATTAATAAATATTGAGATTAGGAGAGGACCTAGTATTGATCCTTGAGGTGCCCCGCCTGAGATAGTAGGGAAGAGGTATTTCCGGCCCATTTGACACACTGATACCTATTCGCTAAGTAGTTTGTGACCCAGGAGAGGCCAAGGTAGCGAAGCTTGGAGATAAGAAGAGGGTGGCTGATTAAGTCAAATGCCTTAGTTAGGTCAACAAAGACTGCTCCAGTCACACTGCTTAGGTCCATTGCCTGTAGTATATCAGAAGTAACCTGCAGGAGAGTGGTTTTTGTCCCATGGGATTTCCAAAAGCCATGTTGGTGGCTGGTAAGGGCACTATTTTTTTTTTTCCAGATAAAGAGTATAACTGGATTGTAGAGAATTCTTTCTTGGATTTTGGCAATTAGGCATAAGATAGATATGGGTCTGTAGTTTTCAACTAGGTTGGTCGGACCACTTTTGTATACTGGGACAACAATGGCAGTCTTACATTTGTCAGGGATAGCTTGTGTGAAGAAAGATATATTGATTAGGCAGAAGATTGGGTAGGCAAGAGCAGGAGCACCTAGTTTGAGGAATATGGGTGGTAGGGAGTCAAACCCTGGCAAGCTATCCGGATTGAGGCCCATCAGAAGTTTAAAGGACCTCCTTAGGGGAGGTGGATTTTAGATGTAAGAGAGGGTATGGAGCCTCCGGATGGCTGGCTGGTTGCTCTGGGCAAATGTCAGGGAGGTTGATTTTGTAGGGATCAAGGTCTGTAGTCCAGCAGCTACTGCATCTCCTTAGGTGAGGATAGTAAGGAGCCGTATGCTATCATTGTTTGGGGAAGGATCCTTTCTTTACCTTTGAAGAGCGCATTGATTTCCTTCCAGAAACACTTGGGGTTAGATAGGTTGAGATTCCTGCTGGGTTACAAAATGATCCCTTTTGGTTTTGCTGATTTTATATTTACCACTGTTACGAAGCTGGCGGTAAGAATTCCTATCCGACTGGAGCTTAGATTTTTTAAAGGCTTGCCAGGTTTATCATGGGAACGCATAAGGCACCTCAGTTCCTGAGTAAGCCAGGGAAAGTGGGTACCTTTTGATCTCCTTAGTTTGGGAGGGGCAAGGGAATCTAGGATGGAGGTAAAGGTGTTGATCACGTATTCTAATGCCTGGTTTATGTCAGGTAGGTAGGTTATTGGGGACCAGTTAGCTGAGGCAAGTCTTGTACAAAAGACATTGGCAGCGAAGTTAGTTAGGTCCATGGTTATATGAATTTTGGGAAGGGGGTGCAGGCAGTTATTCTTCCAGATGCAGTAGGTCGGGGAATGGTCACTGAGTGCATCAGGGAGGATTCCAGCGACTCTGAAAGAAGTCGGAGTATTAGTATCCAGACCAGGACAGAGTGTGCCTACCTGATTTCATATTCAATCTCGTGGGAGCATCTAGGAGTTGCTACAGTTTTATATCCAGTAGGGCAGCTTGGTACTGTGTTTTGAGAGGTCCAACCAGTTCAGGCTGAAGTCACCACATAATATGGTGTCTTTCTTTGGGAGGTAATCAAACTAGTGAGCAGTTCAGCATAGGACGAAACGAGATTAGGGGATAAGTAGACGCGGCCTATTGTTACTTTCTTGATTTGGCCAAGGGTTACTGTGATAAAAATGTACTCTGCAACAGGGTTGGTCTCTTGTCTATTAGCTCACTGACTATTAAATCAGCTCTAGCATAAATTAGTACCCCTTCTCCTTTCTTGGGGACCCTATCTCATCTGAAACACGTGAAGCCAGAGAGGGCGATCTCATGAGACAGTATGGAGGGTTTGAGCCACAATTTGGTTATACAGAGGATATCTGGTTTATAATGTTGTGACCAGGCTTCAGGTTCAGCCATTTCTCCCCCTAATGCTTTGTGCATTCATATGAGCTATTTTGAGTTCTTTGGATTTAAACCAGTAGGGCAAGAGGTTAGGGGGTCAGATAGTGGCCTCGAAAAATAGTTCTGTTTTTGCCTCTTATTAGGTCAAGAATTTAGGTTGACGTCACCTGAGAACAATAGGAGGCAAGTACAGGACTGGGAGAAGGGAAGGAGGAGGAAGGGTAGTTTGTGCAGGCGTTTGGAGCGCTATATGGTAAGGATGGTTTTATTACGTTGGGCCATGGCCAGCAAAACAAGGGGTGGGGAAGACTTGTGCACAAGGGGGCAGAAAGTTAAGGTTCTGGGAGGTGACCAACTTACCACGATGAAAGATGCGGAATCAGAGTCAGGGAACAGATCTCCTGGGCGCAGGTGTGCCAGTAAGGATACACAAATAAGTAGTCCTTTGGTGAGGCAGAATATTGTGAATGCCGTAAGCAGGATTTAACAGACTCAGGAGGGGAGGGAAGAGGGGGTACAGTGATAGGATTGCACCCCAAGGTAGCAAGGAGCAAAGGGGGATTAAGATATGTTGTGTACAACCACAGAATTCGCATGAACTACGTCTACATTCTTAGTAGATCTTGGAGTATAGGTAGGAGGAGGACCTGGGTACTTAAGTGGATCAGCTTTTATGCGAAGAAGTAACTGAGGGGGAAAAAGTTAGGACTAATGTGGGTGGTGAAGCTAGAATCCCATTGATTGACGGTGTGTGCTGTTTCTTTAAGTTTCCCTAAGTTATGTAGATGTGCTCTCTATCTTTAACTGTTACTAAGCTCAGCAGGGACTATATAGCCAATGGGTAACATTGGAGGTATTAGGTGGCAGAGTCGGTGTGTATAATTCTGGTCGAAGATGGGGGATGGGTGGATGGGCGCAAAATTTCAACAGGAACACTCCACAGCCAACCCAAAGTTACAGAGCAGGGCTGGGAAGAGAAACAAAATTAGCCTGCGGCAGAGGAACAATGGAAAATTAGTGTAGTAACACAAAATTCTACGTACATGTAAGATACGTGGAATTGCTTCCCCCTGATTAGAACGTTCAGGGTAATCCACTGGTAACTGTATGGTCTGATTCAACATGAACTCAGAAACCACCTTTGGTAAAAACTTAGGATTTGTACTAAGAGCCACCCAGTCTCTGTGGAAAATCAAATAATGCTCCTTACACATCAGGGCATGAAGCTCGGAAATCCTTCGGGCAGATGTAATAGCACCTAAAAAGAGCACTTTCCACAAAAGGTAAAGCATGTCGGAACCCATAGCTGGTTCAAAGGGAGGCCGAGTGAGTTTCTCAAGAAAGTAATTCAGATCCCAGGGAGACGCAGGGCTCTTGACTTGGGGTTTCAAATGGAAGATCCCTTTCAGCAAGGTTTTGGATACCTCCAGCTGAGCCAAGGTTTTGCCGTCCACCGGAATGTGGTAGGCAGAAATGGAAGACAAGTGGACCTTCAGAGTAAAGTAACTTAGCCCAAGGTCAGATAAGTGCAGCATGTACTCCAGGACCTGCGGTACAGGGCATGAGAAAGGGTCCCAACCCTTAGATGCGGCCCAGATAGAAAGTACAGTTACGTAGGAACTTACCATAACAGTAGATCTTTGACAGAGGTTCCTTCAGCAGGTCATCACATATAGGACTAGCACCACCTGGCGTCTGGGCCACACGGCAGACTTTTCTAGCAATACCCAACGGGGGACCACCCACTCGACATCACATGACCTACATCAGCATGACCCTATATAGTGGGCAGTCCCCACGTCCGCCCTCCAGTTCTCCCGCCGGAGCCTGGAAGAGGCCTGACAGCAGAAGGAAACACAGTCTGGAGTCCCTAAATAAAAAGGGAGAAGGAGGGAGGGAAAAATATGATCTACTGAAGGAACCTTTATCAAAAATGTACTGCTACGGTAAGTTCCTACGTAACTGTACTATCTTACTTCGGAAGGGTTTCTTCAGTAGGCCATCACATATAGGACTGAATCCCAAGCAGTCTCTCCAAAGAGAGAACGAGAGAAACAAGAGAGGAGGAAAAAACTCCAACAACCAAGGAAAGCACAGAGTGGAACCAGCCTAAGACAGAAGGCCCTGCAGAACAGCCAGGCCAAAACCTGACCTCCACGTAGAAGCAATGTCCAGACTGTAGTGTTTGGTAAAGGTATGGACAGAACTCCACATTGCTGCTGCGCAGATATTGGCTGCTGACACGTTGCACAAAAAAGCTGCAGACGCAGCCATGCCCCTTGTAGAATGACCTCTCACGGGCCCTGGCAGAGGCTTGTCATACTTCTGGTAGCAAAAGGGTATACAGCTGCCCAACCAATTGGACAGGCACTGCTGAGAAACAGCTTTGGCCAAAGACCTGGGGGCAAAGGAGACAAGTAATTGGTCATCCTTATGGAACTCTTTCGTATGGTGGGTATAGCACCAGAGGATACGATGCACATCCATAGTGTGCAGGAGTGTCTCACCCCTATTCGCAGGGGATGAAAAATAAACAGGGAGCTCCACTGATTGGTTCAATGTGACCTCAGACACCACCTTAGGCAAAAACTTTGGATTTGTCCTGAGGACCGCCCAGCCCCTATGAAAAATTAAATAAGGCTCCTTATAAACCAGAGCCTGAAGCTCTGAAATTCTTCAAGCTGAGGAAACCGCTACCAAAAACAAAGTTTAAATCCCAAGGTGGTGTAGGGCTGCAGATGGTGGGGGGGGGGTTCAGATGGAGAATCCCTTTCAGAATGTTTGAATCTTCCAACTGAGCCACGGGTTTACTATCCACCAGCTCGTGGTATGCCGAAATAGTGGAAAGACAGACCTTCAAGGAGGAATAAGAGAGGCCCGAATCTGAACGTTGAAGGAGGTATTCCATGAGTTGTGGGGCAGAACACGAGAAAGGGTTCCAATCGTTGGAAGCCACCCAAATGGAAAAACATTTCCACTTCATAGCTTAGGTGGAATGGGTAGACGGCTTTCTAGCCTCAACCAGTATCTGGGCGACTCAAGAGGAGACCCCGAAGCGTGAGACTGCTATGTCTGCAGGAACCATTCATGAAGGTGCAGGGTCCTGAGCCCCGGATGAATGAGCCAGCCTTGATTCTGTGTCAAGAGGTCGTGAGTCATAGGAAGTGGAACTGGTGGTTCGTTCGCTAACTGCTGCAGAAGCAGAAACCACATCTGTCTCGGCCACAGGGGGGGCGATGAGGATCATCTGCGCCTTCTCTGCCTGAAGCTTGAAGAGAACCCTGGAGAATGGGAAACGAAGAGAAGGTGAACAAAAATTTCCCTGTCCAAGAGACAGACAGCGTGTCGTGCCAGAAAGCACCATGCCCTGGAACGAGCGAGCAAATCTGTGAAGTTTTGCATTGAATGGGGAGGCGAAAAGGTCGAGTTCCGGACACTCCCACCTTAGGAAGAGAGACTTTGCCACTTCCTGACTTAGTTCCCATTCATGACTGAGGGTCCGATACCTGCTGAGACTGTCCGCCAGGACATTTTGGACACCTGGAACGTGCACAGCCACTAAAGACAGATCATGTTGGACTGTCCAGTTCCACACTCTCATCGTTTCCCTGCAAAGAGGGTACAAGTGAGTTCCTCCTTGTTTGTTGAGGTACCAGACTACTGACATATTGTCCATCTGGACGAGCAATGATCCCTTGGGGAGAAGGATCTGGAATGCCTGAAGTGCGTACAACACCGCTCTCATCTCCAGAATGTTGATGTACAACAATGCCTCCAAGCTGGACCAAAGCCGCTGGGCTTGGTGTTCCCCCTAGATGTGCCCCCTTCCCATGTTCGATGCATCTACAGTCAGAGATGCTGAGGGGGCAGGGCTCCTAAAAGGGAGACCCAAGGAAAGGTTGCAGGGATCCCTCCACCATAGCAAGTCTTTCTGGACCGCCGACGATACCAGGACCAGATGGTCCATGTCGTCCAGAAGTTGATCCCACTGCACCTGCAAGGACCACTGAGTGACTCTCATGTGAAGCCTCACAAGGGGAACAATACTGATGGAGGCCGCCATCAGGCCGAGTAGACGAAGGACCTCCTTGCTGGGATGGTCCTGGATGAGGCAACTACTGAAGCCTGACGGACCAGGGTCTCCACCCGGTCCAAAGGAAGGAAGTCTGTGCTCTGCACCATGTCCAAGACCACCCCAATGAACTGAAGTCTCTGGGTTGGGGAAAGAGACGACTTGGGGAAATTAACAGTAATCCCCAACTTGGAAAACAAATCCAGAATAAAGTCAGAGCTTCCGAGAGAGAATTCCTGGAAGGGGCGGAGATCAGCCAGTCGACCAGGTAAGGGAAAACTGCTATGCCCTGGTGATGCAGAAAGGTCACCACCACCACCAGGCACTTGGTAAAGACCCGTGGTGCCAAAGAAAGACCAAAGGGGAGGGCCCGGAACTGGAAATACTCCCCTTAGAAACAAAAACGCAGGAACTGGCAGTGGCTGGGGAAGACTGGAATGTGTAGATAAGCATCCTGCATATCCAGAGCACAAAGCCACTGGTTCTCCAGAAGAGGAAGAAGGCTTTGAAGAGTCAGCATTCTGAACTTTTTGTACTCGAACAGGTTGAGACTGCTCAGGTTGAGGACGGGTCTCATGTCGCCTGACTTTTTTGGAACCAGGAAGAAGTGGGAGTAGAACCTCCTTCTCCTATGTCGGAGGGGAATGCTCTCTTATTTCTTGAGCAAGAGAGTATGGATTTCTTCTCTGATGAGAAGAGCCTGGTCTCGAGAGTAGGCCAACTGGTTTGACGGAAAGTGGGAAGGAATCTCCAGAAACTCTATGGTGTGTCCAATGGACACCAACTGCAGGAACCATGCATCGGAGATAAAGCCCTGTCACTCCTGCGTGTGGCAGGCAAACCTCCCCACACTGGCTCCTTGCACTGAGGTTGAGGAGGGGGTGGCACAAGGGAGTCAGGAGGTGGCAGGAGGGTCAGGGGGAGGGCACCCTGAACATCTGATTCTAGGAGGCGGAAGGAGTGGCTGAACCCATGGACTTACACTTGCCCTGGCAACGAGCTGGAGCCTGCTTCCTCTGCCTCCAGGTCCTTTTCCGAAAGGGCTGCTGCTGCTGTTGGGCACCCGATCAGTACATGGACCGCACTGACTTCAGGGCCTGACCTTTATCCCAGAGGTCAGTGAGGATGTCCTTGGTGTCGCCACCAAAGAGCACCGAGCCCCGAAAGGGGGCATCCTGAATCGCAGACTGAACCTCATTTGCAAGGCCAGAGATGCGAAGCCAGGCCTGTTGTCTCAAAGCAACGGCAGTTGCCGAGGTGCGGGCTACTGAATCGACAGTGTCGTTCCAGCAACACATGCCTGCAAGAAAATCGTGACAGGCAGAGACCCTTGGCGAGCTCCTCCTTGAGATCCGAAGGGTCCATAGCTTGGACTCTGGCCTCGAGCCTGGCCAAGGTAGCCTTTTGGTGTGACACCATACGGGCCACATAATTAACAGACCAAAGCGCACATGTGGATGAAGAATAGACTTTCTTACCAAACTGATCCATCTGTCTCTACTCCTTGTCCGGAGGAGAGGTGCTCATGTGCTGATGAGCGGTCATGAGTAACCAAAATCATGACAGAGTCTGCCTTCGGATGTGCACTGAGGAATGGAGCATCCTTGGACGCCCAGTAAACTCTGTCCGCCCTCTTGGGAACAGCCGGGATGGAGCGTGGCATCTGCCAGACGGTAGAGGTGAGGTCCTAGCCATAGTGAAACAGGGATTGGAGACAGAGACTCCAGGCCCAGATGTTCGGAGAGTCTCTGCCGCATCGGACACTGTTCCTCAGACTCCCAATCAAAATAATTCTGCATGGACCTCAGGCGGTCCAAAAAGGCAGGGTCCTCCAGTGGGGATTTGGGAGAAGCCTTTCCCTTAGGGACTGAGGACTTGTGATCAGAGGGCTCCCCCAGCGACTCATTGCCATCATCATCATCCCCCACGTCCGATAGTCTCCAAAATCCGGGAGAGTTATATCCTTGGGAGTGGTCCTCATGACATGAACTGTAGAAGGGGACGAACTCCTCGGGGACAGGGACCTAAGAGAGCGCGGTGGTGGGAGTCTGCTCTCTAGGTCTGATACCTGCTCTGAGTGTGCCCCGCCACCAAGACTTTCTTATTTATGTTTATGTTTTGGTACAGACACAGTACTGATGAAGAGCTGCTGTTTGAAACGTTTGAATTGATATGGTGCACTGCACGGTGTCTTTATTTTTTGAATGAAAAGAAAAATATACAAAGTATAATAAGAATAAGAAGAAATAAATTAAAAATATTCTTTTTACATTATACACTGGGTGAGCAAGCTTCGCTGACTACCAATCAGTATTTGTTAGACCACCATATGAGCCACACGGTAAAGAGCTCAAATGGCTAGTGTAGAGGACAAATAGAACTTGTGTCCAAATTGGTCTAGTTGCCTCGACTCTTTGTCCTGAGGAGAGGTGCTCAGGTGTTGAGATTTGGCAGAGCGGTCATGAGTCGTGCTAATGACCAGAGAGTCAGCTTTCAGGTGGCTGCTGAGTTGGTCTTTACCTTCAGGAGAGTGATAGTCTGTCTGCCTTTCTGGAAATGGCAGTTAGAGAAGGTTGTTTCCAGAAAGTGGATGCCAAGTTCTCGTGAGGGCCTATCCACAGGGGGAATGAGTGTTGGAGAATGATCCATCAGGTGAATGTGCTCGGCGAGCCTCTGACGTTGAGGATCTTGTTCCCCTGTCTTCCAGTCATATGCATCCTGAATCTTACTGAGGAACTCCATCAGGGAAGGGTCCTCTGGAGAGGACTTGGGAGATTCCTTCAGTCTGGGTTCCTGCAGAGTAGGGGATTCATAATCCGAACCCGCTGAAGAGGAGACTCGACTCCGATGGACTCCCGTCAGATATTCTAGGTTTAAGAACTGGAATCTCAATGGCTACTGGGAGCCCCCTGGAACGGTCGAGCAAGGTGACGGTCTCAAGAGATCTACTGGAGGTCAGTGGATGAGACTCCACCGACAAAAGGGACCTAGTCATCGGTTCTGAGGGGACCGTCAAAGGGGTAGCCACCGGCTGACATCTGTCCAGTTCGGAAGCAAATTCAGTCTTGGCTTCGTTTCACCAAGAGCTTAGCATTGCCTGCAAGTCCACCTGAGGCTGGGGTGGTGGAGGTGGGGGCAACTGAAAAAATGGAAGTATACTCCAATGGAGGGTAACCCAGCACAGGGTATTGAGGCATCTGGTGTACTGGTGTCTGGTACCCTAACGTAGGATATCCCGGCTTCGGATAGTTCGGCATCAGGAACCCTGGCGACAGATAATGTGGCGCCAGGTAGCCGGGCATAGGGCAGCTCAGCGGAGGACCTGACGGAGGAGCAGAGGGACCTGGAAGGGAGCCCGACAGAGAGGCCAAGGGGCCTGGCAGAGGGCCTGGTGGTGGAGCCGAGAAACCTGGCAGAGGGTCTGATGGCACATTGACAGAACCTGGTAAGGGAAGGTCCAGCGTCGGACCTCCAGGCGGATGGTCCATCGTCGGCCCCGAATGGCCGGAAGGTCCCACTGGAGTCTGCGGAGGAGCAGAGGGCCCAGACAGAGGGATGTAAGGTGTGTGCACTGGAGCCGGAGTCTCTGGTGTTGGACAAATTGGTGTCAGTAGTAAGGCGGTGTTGACGGGCAGTCGCTCTTCCCCCTCCGGTTCCAAGTGTGTAGGGGAATCCGGAGGGTCCACCAAAGGAGGAGTAGAGGGAAGGCCCCTGAAGGGACGAACCCACCCAGAAAGGCTGCGGCTAAGGCAGAAGCTAGTCCGGGGGCTTGACAACAGGCCTGTTTTCGGGGCCTGACTGAGGATCCAGGGCTGGGCGTTCGTTGGTGGGACTGGCGCCCGACTTATCAGCCTTCGCCAGGCGATCATAAGAGGAGCTGATGACCGGCTTATTGGCCTTGCTACTCCCTTTAGACCCAGAGGTTTTAATGGGCCTAAGGGGAAGCAAGCATCTCCTGTTTCCCGGGGACTCCCGCTGGAACCGAGACCAGCTCCAGCGGGGGCATGAATGGCTGCTATGTGGCAGCAGATGCAGGCTTGGAAGAAGAAGCACTTCCCCGTGGGAAAGGCTACTCTACACATCTGCAATCCCCGAGAGGAGTCACAGGTGGGAAGGAGACCAGTCCCGATCCTGATCTTTCTACTTGTCCTCCTCCTTGCGATGTCCCTCTGGTGAAGAGGAAGAACTCCTGAGTTTCTGCAGCTCCTTCTCCATGGAGGTAATTTTTTGTTTTAAAATATGGGATTCCAGGGCCTGTTGACAGCATTTTCGTGTGGCCTGGTTGAAGCTCTGGCAGGCCTTACAGTCCTTGGTCTTGTGCTCTGGGCCCATGCAGAAGAGGCAGAGGGAATGGTAGTCCTTGTGAGGCAGCAGGGATCCACGGGAGTCGCACTTGTTCTTATGCGAATCCAAAGGCTTCGGAGACGACATACATGAAGCGAAGAAATACTAACACTATGGAAATAAAAGAAAAACTAGCAAATACTCATCCAAAATGGCGGTCGACAGTAGCAGCGTTCTCTGTGAGGTCTGAAATTCGAAGGTCGGTGGCAGGAAAGAACTGGAGGGAGGGCATGGGGACCGCTCACTATATAGCGTCACGCTGACGTCTGTCACGTGACATTAGATGGGCGGTCCCCCGCCAGACACCATTAGCTAAAGTTTTCCGTGCGGTCCTAGTGCCTGGCTTCTTAGTCTTGATGGTAATTACCTACTGCAAGAGCCCTCTTGAAGTAAGATCTTTGGTTTACTTTGCTCAAACTGCATAATTTATTGAGACTGGATTGTCCCTTTTAACAGGTTGAAACACATTATTATTTTTTTCCTTCTAAGAACAAGTACTAACTTACAAAGTTTTTAGAACTGGTCTGGCATACAGTAAACATGGGATATCCAACAGACAGGTTTAAAAGAAAAAAACTCAGACATCATTCTTCCTTTTCTGTTAGATGCAGTGTATACTGGGTATTCATTTACTGCTAGGTTACATATTATCACCTACTAGGGACCATTATTCTCCAAAGCTGTAAGAAGCTGGGACAATCATCACACAACCCTGCCTTCACCACATACCTATGCCAAGGTTAATTTACCTCACACACATCCCTTAAAAGTACTAATAAGAAACATTTTTGAAAGGGAAGGTCCCCTAAACCTATTGTCTGTATACCTGTGTAGTCTTGTAAGCATCACCGATTCCCTCTCTTACACCACCCTAATTTCATCCCAACTTAAATGAAGTTGCTTTACCCTGTTCTGTCTTGGTGTGAAAACCTGTTTGACTCCATTGCAAAGGTCATGACCCCACACAAGGCATCAGGGGGAGTGGATGATGCATATTTGCACAAACCAGCAGAAGTTGCTGCATGTCTTCTGAAATCCCTGCATTCTTGTCTTTTTGTGCTGGCCATCAAATTTGTCAAGGTTACGTTCCCTGCCATTTTCTGTTTAAAGTGTGCCGGAGCTGGAAAAATGCAGTTGGAAGGATGCTGGTGTGTGTGACGTTTTGTTATTAGATTTATTAACTGGACTATGTGCTAGGAGCCGTTTGCTTGCTTGCTCACTGAACTTGAAGTTCCTTTGATGTCACTGTGCTCGTCTCCTGCAGTGTTAGCAAACAAATGTTGCTCGACAAGTGACCTGCTTGTTCATGGGTTTTACTACTGAGTGGGAATAAAATGCTTTAGAGGATGTTTGTGACATCTAGCATATAATACAATTAATCAGTCGAATAACAAAACATCACAAGTACCAGAATCCTTCCAACTGCATTTTTCCAACTCAGACACACTTTAAACAGCAGAAAACAGTAGGGCCTTAAAACATTCGATTGTCAGTACAAGACAAGGATACAGGAACTTCAGAAAACATGCAGCAGAACTGACTCCAAGCAGAAATTCTGCTGGCTTCTGCAAATACACATCATGAACTCCCCTAAAGCCTTGTATGAGTGGGGTCATGAACTTTGCAATGAAGTCAAACAGGTTTTCACACCAGAGCAGAACAAAGTGAAGCAACTTCATACAAATGTTGAAATAATGGGGGTGTAAGAAAGGGAATCACTGTTCATGCAGGGACGTTTCCTTTAACAACTCTAGATGCCCTTGTGTTTTGCTTCGAGGCCCAGATATTCAAAAGGGTTGCACATGGCGCTACAGTGCTGCACCATGCACAACCCACTGATGCGCCCCAGCACAAATATTCAAACGGGAATTGTGCCTGGCACAAATCCCAATGCGCTGGAGCGCATCAGTAATGTATGCGGCACAGGTGTGTGGGGTGGGTGCCCATGCATACTCTGCACATCCCAATATTCAGCCCGGGATGTGCTGAGTCCATGCCGCAACTCCTACCATGGCACAAAGTTGATCCAAAAAAAAAAAAGGAATTAACGTGCTGGCCACCCACAGGTGAGCTGCCGATTGTCATGGCGCAACACGGCAGCTGCCACCTGTGGGTGGCCACCTGAGCTCCGACTGCTCCTCTGTGGTGGCACCCCCCCCCATGCCCGATCGCGGGCATCTGTTCAAAAAAATCACATCCAATATCCCTGGTGGTCCAGTGGACTGCTGTCAGCCCGATCGCGGGCTTAAGTATAAATAATATGATTTCCTATATCCCTGGTGGTCCAGTGGACCGCTGTCAGCCCGATTGCGGGCTTTTGTAATAAAAAAAGAATTACGTCCAATATCCCTGGTGGTCTAGCGGTACCCCCTTCCGGTCAGCGTGGGCAGCACCCACCGCCCGACACGTAGAGTAGGGCTGTCAGCACTGGTACAGCGTGAGCCAATGGGCGTGCAGCCCGTGCTATACTCACATTACAGATATGTGAATGGATCCATTCACATATCTGGAATATATAATGCAATGCAGACTGCATGCTGATGCACATGCTCGGACCAATCAGCCAGCCCTACCTACAGTGTCAGGCGGCCAGGCTGGGCGGGTGGGGTGCTGCCGCCCGCCGCTGACCGGGGGCAGTGGGGGCTCAGTGGGCGGGTGAGTACGCTAGACCACCAGCGATATTGGACATAATTCTTTTTATTACAAAAGCCAGCGATCAAGCGACAACAGTCACTGAACCTCATAAGATTAATCTATTTAAGCCAGCGATCAGCTGTTCGCTGTTAACCACCAATATATAAAATCATTTTATTTATACTGAAGCCTGCGATCGGGCTGTGGGGCACATTGCCGTGCTGGGCAGGGGGCGTCGGTCCCAGACGGCTGCTGCCTGGCAGGGCGCCAGGCGCAAGTCGCCGGGGATCGGCACACCTGAATGCAAATGGGGCCATAATGACATGTAAATGGCCCCATTTGCACCTTGCATACATTATAGCCCCATTTGCATGTGCACTTTAGAATATCGCGGTTGCTGCACATAGCGCAATGGAACTTGTGCTAGTGCATCCCCCTGCTCCACTCTGGCTACTTGCGCTGGCGCAGTCCCACTTCGTCATGCACACTGTGGGTGGCCAGGCTGCAATATTCAACAATGCTGTGCCATGGTGCAGCTCCGTTGAATATCGCCCAGTCAATGCCCCTGCGCAGCCAAGTTGCGCTGCGCCCAGGCTTGCGCAACAGCCTGGTGCAGTTTGAATATCTGGGCCCTAGAGTCTATTCAATATCCTGATATGTTTTGACTTTTTTTGTTTAATGAATTAATCTATTTTTTTCTTTCGTAGCTACTCTGAACCCTTCCCCTCCTCAGCAGCTGCTGCTTTCTCTTTTCCTACTGTCAACATTCTACAGACATCAGTAAAACCATTCTGGCCATTCAGATGAATAGCACTGAATGGTGTAACTGATGTCATGGAATGGCTTAGAAATATGAAAAGAAAGAAAACTAGCTGCTGAGAAGAGTGGATCTGTATGAAGTTATCGCAAATACAGGTTACTCACCTGTACCCATAGCTTCATTAGTGGTATTCAGTCCACATCCACACTCTGGAAGTTAATCTAGAGCCAGCAGAGTCACCAGAATGTCTTAAGCTCCTCCAACCACCCAGGTGGTACTATCATCCAGCTCCACCCAGTGACATCGCATCTCCTACCCTGGAAACAGGAATCCGGGTGCCACTTGCCAAGGGAGGTTGGGTGGGCTGTATGGATGTAAACTGAATACCACTAACAGAACTATGGTTACAAGTGAGCAAAGCTCCAGATAAGGTGCATACTGGCCCTATTTACGCATTAGGAAAGGGCATTTACGAGTCTTTCTGTGCCCGGTGCACGTACTACTTACTCAGAGTACATGGACTGTCAAACAGCACTGATCGACTTATGTGTCCACTACTATTATTGTTCCTCTGCCCAACCATACCTTGTGCACAGAGTTCCCTGGCCCCAATTTATGTCGCTGCACCTTCAGCCTTGCTGTCCGATATGCTCTTTCCCTCTCTCTGCAACACACATCCTTGGTCATTTTGTTAGTGAAGCAGGAGCGAGTACTACAGGTTACTGCAAATATGTGCATGAATGGCAAAATCTCCACCACTGAAAACAACGGCAGCAGCAGCATGAAACAGAATATCTCAGTCAGGATGACAAGGAAACCATTCCATAGCTTGACGGAGAATCAAAGATCAAGGCAATGGAATTTCAACTTGGACAGAAAAAGTAATAAATGTGGGGGGGGGGGCTCTACATTATGCGTTGAGGAGAGCAGGAGTGATTGTAGCAGAGGACAAATCAGGTTGCTGCAGACAGTGTATGCCACTACCAGCTGATAATTTTGTGCATGGGTGTGGGGGCTCATTGACGAGAATCAGAAAAGCACAGGCAGGATTGAGTACAGTACAGCTGCAGCCTCCTTGTACTTTCTCTGACTTCCATCATAGAGCCCTGCCTGTTTGGGGGTGAGGTGTATGGGTGGGTCAAGCCACATCAGGCTGCCTCAGGCTGCTCAACAACGGAATTGTTTTTGTTTTTTTGTAGTTTAAAAAAATACTCCTCACTTGCTGGATTTTGTCATTTGTATTCATCAGAATTTGGTTTTACTCACCTCCCTGAAAAATAAGTAGCACAATACTCAACCTGAAAAATCATATCTCCAGCCCTGCAGGCGAGTAACCTATATTTCTACTAATGTGGATTCAGTTCACAATCCACCTTCTGGCAGACCCTTAGCAGTCACCCAGTAGAAGGGGGCAAAGCACACACCCCATCTGGCAAACAGAGACTAGAGGACTGAGGCCCCAAAAGCAGCATCCCGTTGACTCAACAAATCAATGATGTACTGGTAGATAATAGGGTGTGCTTCAGGAGGAATTTCACATTAGGGAGAAGGAAGACCTTGTCCTTCTGGAAAACCAAGCAAGGAGGCTCCACCAACAGTGCATGGAGCTCACTTCCCCTTCTGGCTGATGTGACTGCCACCAAGAACATAGCCCTCCATACATCAGCTTAAATGGCTTCCCCATGACTACTGCCAGTACCAGCAGTAGGTCCCATGGAGGCAGTGGTTCATACACCGGAGGGGATAAATGGTCCAGGTCTTTGAAACAGCACCCGAATCCCTTCTCCTGCGCTGTCAGCATACCAGGATGCACCTGGTATGCAGAGGTAACTGCTAGGTGCATCTCCAGAGTCATGGCTCACAGTCCTGACTCAGACAGGGACAAGAGGTAGTCAAGAATCATAGCTACTGGGCAGCAAAGTGGGGGTCAAGCTCCTTCCTCTCACACCAGTGCAAGAATCTCTTCCACTCGCATAAGTTTTGCAAGCCAAATCCTTTCGTGACACCTCCATTACATGGAGGACAACTTCTGAGAATCCCAGGGCATGGAACTAACTGCTCAGGAATCAGAGAGGTGCTGGGACTAAAGGTCTGGATGAAGGACCATCCCTTTTTGTCTAGTTAGAAGGTTGGTGCAGAGAGGCAACCACCATGGAGGTCTGCTGCTGAAGCTGAGGAGATCTACATATCAAAACTCCCTAGGCCCAGTCTGGTGCTATCAAGGACATTCGCACCTTCTGGGCCCTGATCACAACCTTGTGAGCCAAGGAGAAGGGAGGGAAGACGTACAGAACCCCCCCCCCATTCCAGGGTCAAGAAAAGGCACCCCACCCATTGTGCCACAGACTGGGGAGGGGGGCACAGAACAGCCTCAGTTTTTTGGTTTTCCACAAGGCAAACAGATCCACCAGACGGGGGCCACACTAGGAGAAAGAACAGTTGCATACTTACTGTAACAGTAGATCTTCGAGAGAATCTCTTATCGGGCTACACCTATGGAGTTTATAGTCACTAGACACCAGGACTGCAAGGAAACTTTTGCAAGCAGTCAGCCAGGGGCCACCCATGACAATATCAGACGTCAGCGGCCACATCAACATGGGCGGCCCCTCCCCTCCTCAGTTCCCCATCAGAGATCATGCTCGAAGGACTTTCCTGTAGGGAACCAAGAGAGCACCCAGCACTATACAAGCCAGAGGGCTGGAACATGAAACAATGGAGATAGTAGCCCTAAGACCCAGTGTTACAGGCCCCAAAACAGGGGATAGGAAGGTGGGACAGCATGGCCTGATGAAAGAGATTCCCTCGAAGATGGTAGTTACATAAGAACTTACTGTAACAGCAGATCTTCGAGAAGACTTCTTGCAGCAGGTAATTACCAATAGAACTATGCCGTCAGGCACTAGAACCCGGAAAATTTCTAGCTAGCAGTTCAAGGCGGGGACCGCTCCAGCGTCGGCTCCACCCACGACATCAGCCACTGTATAAAGGGGCACCATGAGAGCCCAACTAGCATAAGAGGCCGGGACAAACTGAGAGCTTTGTCATCCTGAAAAGAAACCGGAGAGAAGCACTGGGGAAGGAGGGAGGGAAAGGATACCTGCTGCAAGAGCTCTTCTCGAAGTTCTACTGTTACGGTAAGTTCTTCTGTAACTGTACTATCTTACTTTGAGATGGAGCTCTTGCAGCAGGTACTTACCAACAGGACCAAGTCCCAAGCAGTACTGGAATGTTAACCAGATCAGAAGGGCGGTGGAAACCGTAATACCCCTGGGCTCTTAAGAAAGGACTGCCAGGCCAAAACCTGCCCTCCTACTGGAAGCAATGTCCAAACTGTAGTGCCGGACAAAGGTGTGCAATGAACTCCAGGTGGTTGCAGCACACAAATCAGCTGCTGACACATTCCCGAGTGAAGCGAAGGATGTCGAGATCCCTCTGATCGTGTGACCTCTTACTGGACCTGGCAGGGGTTTTCCATCTTTCTCATGGCAGAAAATGATGCCGTTAACCAGCAACCGTGACATGGTCTGTTTGGTGACTGCTGCTCCCAACATCCGTTGGGCAAAAGAAACAAACAGTTGGTCCGATTTTCTAATGGACTGAGTACAGTCGATATAGTGTCGAAGAATTCTGTGTACATCTAAGGTATGCAACAAGGCCTCCCCTTTGTTAGAGTACTCCGGGTAATAAGCCGGCAGGTTGATATCGTGGTTGAGGGTAAACTCTGACACCACCTTTGCTCGAAACTTAACAGTTTGTGCAAGGAACACCCTGTCCTTGTGAAAAAACAAATAAGGCTCTTTACACATCAGAGCATGGAGCTCAGAAATCCTCAGGGCTGAAGTGACAGCAACTAAAAATAATATTTTCCAAGACAGAAAGTGGAGTTTGCAACTCGCAACTGGTTCAAATGGGGGCAAAGTTAACTTTTCTAACACAAACAGTAAATCCCATGGAGAGACGGGATCCCAAATAGGAGGTTTACTGTGCAGAATACCTCGCAGGAAGGTTCGTGCCATCCACTGGTACATGATAGGCTGAGATAGCCAAAAGATGTACCATTATGGAGGAATAGCTTAGACTCGAGTCAGACTGGGATAACAGATACTCCAGGACCCATTTTACCTCACACAAGAATGGATCCAAGTCAAGGGCAGCAGCCCAGAGGTGGAACAGCTTCCACTTCATGGCATACGTGGGCCCTAGTGGACGGTTTTCTAGCAGCCACCAACACTCCTGCTACCCCCTCCGATACCAAAACAGCCAGGCGTGTAGATGCAGAAACTTGAGGTTGGGGTGAACTACAGAGCCCTATTTTTGGGGAAGCAAGCAAGAGGATAGAGGAAGTGGAACTGGAGGTTCTACCGACACCTGCTGCAGAAGCAAGAACCAAATCTGTCTGGGCCAGAACAGTGCCACCGGTATCAAGGTTGTTGGTTCCAACTGCAGTTTGAGCAGAACCTGCTGCAGAAGGTGGAAGGGCAGAAGGCAAAGAAACCTCCCGGTACAGTAAAGGGATAACTCAACCCACCAAAAAACACCAGGCCCTAGCTCTAGTGAGCAAAAACTTGGCAGTTTGGCACTGAATGAGGATGCAAAGAGGTCCAATTCCGGAGTCCCCCATCTGCCGAATAGCTCGTCTGCTACATCTTGAAGTAGCTCCCATTCGTAAGACTGGGATTGCGAGCGACTAAGGCTGTCTGCCACTGTGTTCTGAAGACCTGGGATGTGCGCTGCGAGCAGTCATGATCTATTGCCCAGTACCATACTCTCATGGCTTCTCTGCAAAGGGGGTAAGAATGTGTTCCCCCTTGCTTGTTGATATAGAACACCACTGGCATGTTGTCCGTCTGAACTACTACGGTGCCTGGAAGAGGTCGTTCAGGAACACCTGTAAGGCATATAGGACAGCTCTCATCTCCAGAACACTGATGTGTAGAGAGCGTTCCGTCTGAGTCCAGGATCCTCAGGTCTGCTGGCTGCTGAAGTGGGCATGCCATCCCATGCTTGAGGCATCTGTGGTGACCACCTGCTGAGGAGAGTGGATGCTGAATGGTGCCCCTATCAATAGCTTGGAGGGGATCCTTGATCTACTCCATCCACGACGGACCCTGGACCTGCTCCACCTGTGTGAGGAAGACCTGAAGGAGGCATGGCGTCCATGGCTCAGACGTCCATCTGAGCCACCTGGAGTCGGGCAGGCACGCATCAGGGGTGGTGACGGAGACCTGGGAGGAAGCATCGGCTGCAGTGGAGGGACAGCCCCTGGTGCTCACGTAGGTTTTGGTTTTGGGAGAAGGTCACCTTTAATGGTGTTCCACCAGCTTGTGAAGAGTGCACCCACCTCAGCCAAGGAAACCATCGAACTGGACGGCCGATCTGGCATCTCATCGATGGGGCCCAAAGGGACCGGCAGCAGGCCTGGTGTCTGCAGGAGCCCTGGTAACAGGCCATCGTCTGTCAGATCAACTGGCGTCTGATCCTCTTCCCGGGGGCCAGGCATTAGCGGGTCAACTGATGCCTGGTCTTCGGGCCCTGTGGTTAGAGGCTTTGTAGGGCCGGATGTCAGATCCTCTGGCGTCGGCCCCTGGGGTATTGACAGCTGACAGGTAACGTCTTGACTGATGCCACCGTGGAGGAGACAGCAGTAGACACAGGCTGTCATCAGTCAGCAGGTAAGGTGGACAACAAGTCAAACGCCGGCGGGTGTTGTCTTGGAAAGGTCGCCACCCTGGCGCCAGTCGCGGTCGTCAGTCTTGGCTGACGGCCTTGAGGATAAAGCCTTAATGACAACAGAGCCTGTACAGACCCCCGTCGACAATGAAGAAAGAGAGGCCAAGTCCTTGGCACTAGACCCTAACTAGTGTTTGTGGGGTCTGATGACCAAAGAAATTGCAGGTAAGGCCTGAGAAGGCCCATGCCCCAAACTCCCAACCCACGTCTGAAAAGAGGCGGGAGGCCTTGTGATCGAACCCGGGAGAGACTAATGACCATTGGAGACGAATGTGACCTCCAGCAGGAGGTTGATACCTTGGACTTGAGCGGGAGCAGGGACCACGAGCCTGACCTGGAACTGTCCTTGTTCTTATGATGCTTCCCCAAATGCTTCTTCTCCTCCTTGAGGGGAGGCATCTTGGGCGGAGGACGAGGAGAAGCTGTGCCCAGAGTAAGACTTCTTCATCACAGCCACTTGCTGTTCCAGTAGATAGGCTTTGAGAGTCTTGAGGCAGCGGATGCGCTTACTGAAGCTTTGGCCGTGCAAGCAATCATTCAATTTGTGCTCTGGTTCCAGGCACAATGGGTAGGCTAAATGGCCTACTTTAGGCGGGATTTGTTTGTCACACACACACTTCGTTTTGCACCACTGTGTAGTAGGTGTAGTAGTAGTAGTAGATTCGGCAGACATAAAGAGGTGATAGATTACTCGAGAGAAATGAACCCGAGTGTAGCATCTAAAAAAATGGTGGTCGACGGGAAGTAGGAGGTCTCTGTGAAGCCAAGATGCTGGGTCAACGGCAGGAAAAGAACTGATGTGGTGCCAGGGGGAACGCTCCCTTTATACAGTGGCTGACGTCGGGGGCACAGCAGATGTCAGGGGAGGTCCCCCACCTTGAACTGCTAGCTATAAGTTTTCCATGGGGTCCTAGTCCCTGACGGCATAGTCATATTGGTAATTACCTGCTACAAGAGCTCTATCTCAAAGTAAGACCTACTGTTACGGTAAGAACATAACTGTTCTACCTTCTTAGAGGATATCTCTTTCATCAGGCCACACCTACGGAACGAGTATCAAGCAGTGCTGAAAACTAACAGTCTGTGTGGCTGCAGTCTATAGACTTATGAAAGTGGGCCTTGTAGCATAGTAAGGCCAAAGCCAGCCCATCTACGAGAAACAACATCCACATTGTAGTGTTTAGTGAAGGTGTGTACAGTACTCCAGTGTAGCAGCTGCACAGATTTCTGCAGAGGACACCTTCTTAAAACAAGCAAATGAGGTAGCCGTGCCTCTAGTGGAATGGCCACAAACCACTCCAGGAAGTTCCTTACCGTACTTCCTGCAACAAAATGGAACACAGTTTTTTTTTTTTTTTTCCCAACTTTCTTTATGGCCCTTCTTCACTGGCCCTATAGGACCTCTCTCCAGTGTGGACTCACTAGTGCACTGGCTTTCTTACGCTAGCCAAGATATCCCTGTCTTGACCTCTGTCCTGGGATGCTACTGTATCCTCACCCAACCTAGCCGACCCCCCGGCTCAGAGTTCCCTGAGGCGGGACCTCCAACTCCTCCGGCACTCTATCTACAATCTAGTGGACAGCCGGAGTGAGGGCCAGAGCCAGAGATCAGCGGGGTGGATCTGGCATTGAGCGTGGGTGCCGGTCAAGGGTCCTACCTTCATCTTCCCGGGTGCCAGGGTTTTTTTCACTTTCTACTTGAGGTGCAGGCATGCAATCATGTCACCATACGGAGGGAGCACGCCCTCCCCCTCCCGCAGACGTCCACCATCACCTCTCCCGTTTCATGTCCCCACTGGTATATAGTGCTCTCGGGCTTCACCGGGAGCAGCTACAAGGTGGGGATTCCCCAGTAACCAACCCCAGTAGAGGACAGCAGTCCTCCGGACACTCGATCCTCTCCTTCCCAGCCGACCCCTGGCTCTCTGAGCTCACTCCAGAATCTGGGTTGCCAGCATGTCTCGAAGTGTGACGTCCAGCACCTCAACCCTCAGCGCCACTGGGCTAAGGTAATACAGTTTGCTAGCCATTTGGACAAGCACTATTTAGAGAATGGGGTGCCCTCTTTCCCATGGGCGAATGAAACAAAAACCTTTAAGGACTTCCTGCAGTCCTTTGTATGGTGTGTACAGTACCCCAGTATTGTATACACATCTAGAGTATGAAGCAATGCTTACCCTGGATTGGCATGCTCTGGATAATACACTGGTAAATGGATGCTTCTATTTAAAGCAAACTCAGATTCCACCTTCAGCAGAAACTAGGATTAGTACGCAAAGACACCCTGTCTATGTGAAAAATCAAATAAGGAGGCTCACACGTTAGAGCCTGTAGCTCTGAAATCCTTTGATCATTAGTGACTGTAACTAAAAAGAATGCTTTCCAAGACAGAAAGCATAGGCCACAAGTCATGGCCGGCTCAAAAGGAGCCAAAGTGAGCTTTTCCAAAATAAAATTCCGGAGTGTTTTCTGGAATTTGACCATATGAATTAATAATTCTGAGGGCCAGCATGGAAGAGGCATAGATCCCCATCTCTGCAAGGACATAGACAGGATAGAGGCAGTCCAGAGGAGGGCAACTAAAATGGTGCAGGGTCTGCAAGAGAAGCCGTACGAGGAGAGACTAAAGGAGCTTAACATGTATACCCTTGAGGAAAGAAGGGAGGGGGGGACATGATAGAAACTTTTAAGTACCTCAGTGGAAACAACAAAGTCCAAGAGGGTAGCATCTTTCAGAAAAAGAGACGTGCAAGAACAAGGGGACACAATTTAAAGACTGGGGGCGGGGGACGGTTCCGGGGCAATGTGACAAAGTATTTTTTCACAGAGAGGGTAGTGGATGCATGGAACAGCCTTCCTGAGGAGGTTGTGGGGTCAAAAACTGTGGAAGAATTCAAGAATGCATGGGACAGACATAAGGCAGTTCTTGTGGAGGGTAGGAAGAAATAGGCCGTTAGTTAACTAGGATCTGCCGCCTATCCTGTAGGTAGTGAAATGGGCAGACTAGGTGGGCCAAGCAGTCCTTATCTGCCATCAAAGTCTATGTTTCTATATTTCCTCCTACCCACTAGATCCAGCTTTCTAGACACTTTGACCAGGGGAAGACAGCGGAAGCGCTGAAGCCACATGGACCTATCATGAGCTGCATTTATCACCACTGAATCTGCCTGTGGTTATCCTGCAAGAAAAGGCTTCCCAGAGGGAGCCTGGTACAATCAGACTGCCTTTCTGGGCATTGCAGGAATCATATTTGGCCTGTACAAGGCAGCCATGGTGGCATCCTGAAACACAGCCAGCAGAAGTGGAATGATCAGAGAGACAGAATCTGGTAATTCCAGATATTCAGCCAGATTTCTCCTGGTAATATTCTGCTCCCCAGCTTCAAACCCTTTAGCTGCTTGCAGCTGCTTCATCACTGAGAAGCAAGAAGGGCCACTGGGGAGACATTTGGGGTATATTTGGGCCAGTCCTCTCCCCTTGAAAAAACAGTGGAGGTAGACCTGGAGGGGGTCCTATCTCCCTCTTCCTCATCTCCTTATCACATGGGAAGACTGTGACTGAAAAGGACCAAACCTTGGGTGTGGAGGGGCCAGTGCAGTCTCCAGATCTAGTGAGGAGGACAGCAGGATCAGTGCAAGCCCAGGGCCACAGCAGCAGGGAACGTCACCAGCATTCTGGAGCCAGAAGCAATCAGGCTGCAGATTGAGTTGTGCAGAATGGAGTTGGAGTTCCAGAGGGAGGCTGAGAGGGAACGGCAAGAAGTGGAGCGAGAGAAATGAGCTGCAGAGGAGAAGAGGGAGCGGGAACAGAGAGAGGCGGACCGGGAAGAGCGTGAGCGCCAGAGGCAACATGAACTGGAGAAGCTACGGCTCCAGCCACCAGCACCAGAGCTGGTAAGCAGCTTGGGTTTAACTAGAATTACAGGACTGGGTTACAAACTGAATTCCAAATTGATAGCTAAATTTAACAGAGGGGGAGGATATGGATGCCTTTTTAAATTCCTTTTAAAAAGTTTGTATTCAGGCAAAAATTTTGAGAGGGTCCTGGAGCTTCCAGCTATCTCCCGCTATTTACCGGGAAACCTCGGGATGCACTGGGTCAAATGGACAATGAGGACAGTAATGATTACAGCAAACTTAAAGCTGTACTTTTAAAAAAGTTGACAGTAGCTCAAGCTGTGGACCCTGCAATATGGGCAGCCTAGACAGACCAAATGGCCTTCTCCTGCTGGTCTCTTCGTATGTTCATATGATAGAGTTTACATTCCAAAAAGAGGCCATATAGCATTAATTGCAGCAGCAGCCAAGACAACCATCTTACGGCATTAGCTAGATGATAGCGTACCCAGTCGAGTTGCATATCACAATGAAACCTTATTGCATTAAACACTGAAAAACAGATAGCCAGTGTCAATAACCAGTTTCAGACTTACTGGAAAAGATGGGAAACTCTACATGCATTGCTGTCTCTACCAGAATAAATTTCAGCAACACTTGCTGGGGGCAGGGATTCTTCAAGACTCTTTACACACATGGACCAACTCCTTTCATATTATGAAATGTAAACTAGGAAGTGGTCTAGTTTGATCTACTCGGGTGGGGGTGGGGGGGATTGGAGCAGCTGTGTAGTGTTGTATGGGTTGTTGTGCTGTATCGTTTTGTAATGTCTATTAGTGGACAAACACTAAGTTTTCAATAACGTTTTCTCAATTAAACAAGCATTTGTCAATGCCGAATGTTTGCTTGCTGGCATTGGTATTGGTAGTGTAGGAGTTACAGAGCTGCATAATAGGAATGGCAGTGAAGTATTGAACTGAAGCCAACCCCACCAGCACCCTGCAGAGACTGACAGGCAATGGGGTGTGTCTTTGGGTCGTCAGGCATAACGGCCACTCCATTTCACCACACCCTACCCTGCAGACATCGACAAGTGTCACGGTGTGCCTTGGGGTCTTTGGGCCTTATGCGCACCCCATTCCATCAGGAAATACGGTGAGATGGGTGCAGTATAGGAGAATGGGGTGAACTTTGGGGCCGAAGAATCCAAGGCACACCTCGATGCCTCTCAGTGGCTGCAGGGTGTGGGTGGGGTGGAGATAATGTATAAAAGCATTGCAAGGCTAATCCCAAGTCACAGCCCTGGCGCCTGTCATTCTTACAGGGTGGGCGCTATGGTGGAAACCCTAACACCTCAGGCATTTGTTGGTATTTTCACTCCAAATTTTTAACATTTTTTTTTTGTGACCCCCACCTCATGAACAGTGACAATATCAGTTTGTTAGCCGAAAGCTGCTTTTGCACAGCGACTACGGCATTTGGCACCACAGGTGCAAAAACACATTCCGAACAGGATGTAAAAAATGACAGCTGTACTGTTCATGGGGAGGTGGAAAAAATGGCAATGTTGAAAATCTGCAGTGAAAATACTAAAAAAAAACTGGTGAAGTCACAAGCGTGCGTAGAAACTGTGCAACGCACACCCGTAATGTAATTAGTTGGGGATATTTTACAGCAGATTGTCAACACAGGAATTTTGGAACCTCTGATTATTAACAGCGTCACTGTGATTTTCTTTATCTGTCCTGAACAATGACTTCCCACAGCGACCATGCATTTCTGTGCTGAAAGTGTGAAAACACATTTCGGCCATGTTGTGAAAAATGACAGCTGTACTGTTCATAAGAAAGTGTGGAAAAATGCCACTGGTGAAAATCTGGACTGAAAATATTACAAATTCATGAACTTACAAGGGCGCATGAAAACTGCGCAATGCTCACTCGTAACACAGTCATTTTATGGACTTTTGTCACCAAATTTTCAACATAGCCATTTTAAGACCTCTGCTCATGACCGGTATCACTGTGATTTTCTTAATCTGTCCCAAACATTGCTGTTGCACACCGACTGCACCATTGTGCGCTACATGTGCGGAAACGCATTTTGGGTAAGATGTGAAAAATGGCAGCTGTACTGCTCATAAGGAGGTGTGGTAAAATGGCAATGTTAATCAGAGTCTCAAATATTAAAAATTTGCGAACTTACGAGCGTGCGTAGGAACTGCAGCACACTCGTAAAACAGTCATTTTTAAGAATTTTTTCACCAAATTTGCAACATATGCTTTTTGAGAGCTCACTTTATGAACAATGGCACTGTCGTTTCGTTAATCGGTCCTGAAAGGTGATTTCGCGCAGTGACCGTGAAATCACCCTTCAGGCCCGATTAACGCCATGACAGTGACAGAATTCATGAGGAGGGTTCCCAAAACCCCATGTTGAAAATTTGGTGCCAAAATGCCAAAAAATGCCTGACATGTGCAGCAAAGTTGAAAAAACCCTATTTATTACATTATACAGCTTACTGGCATTTCTTCAGTTCGCGGTCGGCTTTAAAGAGTGCAGATGTGTTCCGGTCCACCGAATATCGTCGCCGGACTCTGGAGAGCAAGTATGGGGTGGGGGTGTGGGGAGGCAGGGTGCGCAGTGGGTGGGTGTGGGGCAGGAGACTACGAGGACGGTTTTTGTTTTTTATTTACAGGGTTTTTTATTATTAAGGCGATGCGGGGCGTTTGCCACACTGGTGGGCTCCCAGCCGCAGCTGGAAAGGCTGTCTGGGGGGGCTGGAACCAGGAAATGGGCACCCCGGCCACAACAAGCTTTGCCATGCTGTGGTGGGCTCCCAGCGTAGCACCTTGAAAGCTTTTTGGGGAGAGGCGTGGAGCTGACGGGGGATTGGGCACCCTGTCGGCTATAACAATCTTTTTTTTTTTTTGGGGGTGAAGCCGACGGGGATTGAGCACCGATCGGCTATACAGTGTGTGCGTGGGGGGAGGAGCGCATGAGCACGCAATATGCGTGAGTGTGTGTTGGGAGGGGGAGCGCTGCTCACTGCTCTTTCAACTGTCCGGCACTGCATTTTGGATCACCGCACTATGTTTCTTGCACATGCGTGCAAGCAAACATAAAAAGGGAATGAGAGACCAAAGTAAACAGCTTTAAGGGGACCATTTCATAACAAAAAAGGAGAGGTTGGCTTACACAGCGAGTTATGAGAATTTGGAATAACTTTTCAGAATCTGTGGTTGAAAGTGACGCCTTCACCAACAAGAAATGGAGATTATGTACTTATCGTAATTATGCTCTTTCCAAATATCTTCATTCATTACTGATGGGTCCTACCGGAAGTCAGGACCCTGCATGGAAAAATAGCACTGCCTCTTTAAAAATGTTTTGGCTAGGTGGAGCTGATGTCGGGACAGTGCCAGCCTCGAGGCCAGCGTTCTACATGGTGCTCGCGGGTTGGCCAGTTACTGACGCGGACTCCTCCCAGCCCTCAGTTCTGTCCTGCCAGGCGAGGAACAAGAAAAGCTGAGTACTGCAGAGGGCTAGGGTGCCCAAATAATAGGGAAGGATGGGAAATAAAAATATAGCCGATAAGGTGAAATAGGGATAACCAAAATGGACAGGTAGGGGTGACCAGTACACTGGGCAGCCCTAGGCAGAATAAAACACAACTGAGGGACAGGAGAGAAAAAAGGAAGACAGGTAGAAGAAAAGGAAAAACTGGCTCAAATCTCCCCCGACACTCCCCCTCCCCACTGGAACTCACCTCTCCAGATCAAGTCTGCATGGACTAGATTCCACTGAAAAAGTGGCAATGGAGCTGATCCAGGACCCAAGCCGATTTAGGAGGGAGGTGGGTGGCGGGGAGAGACAGAACAGACTCAGGGGAGGAAGAGTCAGAGGCCTGCGGACATGTCCCTTTAGAAAGAAGCCCTTCCCTATTTTCTCCCCAAAGAGTTGCACATCATTCCGCAACAGGAGAACAATACAAGCTCCCTTGTATTCAAGGAAGTTCAGCTCTTACCTACTGTTCTTCATCCATACTTCCTCTCCTGTATTCTGTGCTCCACTGTCCTCCTAAGGCTCACTAGATATTGTGAAAAAACAATGCACCAGGAGAGAAGATCACTTCAGGGCGAGCAGAGACGAGAGTTCAGAGGACTGCTCGGTGCTGAAACTCAATCAATTAAGAAGGTTGGATTTCTGGATGTATCCCACATAATTTAGCAGTACAACCTCGTCAGCTCACCAATGATGAGATGGAGCATCCAGACTGAACACAGGGTTCTCCCAAAAGCATCCCCTTTCTTTAGCCTCCCCTCTTCAGAAGAAGGGGAAGAGGAGGGAAAGGGACTGAGCCGCCCAGTGTCTAATCACAGGGAGGCTGGGTGGGCGTAATGAATGAAGATATTTGGGAAGATCGTAATTACGGTAAGTACGTAATCTCCATATCTTCCCAAAATCAATCTTCACCATTCATTACTGATGGGTCTGAGTGCCAAGACGGCGAACCCTGGGGGAAAGTGTGTCCCCCAGCCTCCCGTGGGGGAACACACAGAAGGAGGGGACCAACCCGGGCCTGGTTGGGCCAGAGGACTTGACAGGGCTGGCAAACGCTCCCAGGGTCCGGGAGGTGGAAGGTGCCCCTGAAGAACCTGCCATGCCCTGCGGGAAAAGAAGTGGGCCCCCCAGAAAGGTGAGGATATCACCATACGCCTGTCCAGGGGTAACAACCTGGACAGATGAAGCCATGCAGTCTGCCTAATGCAGACAGAGTATCCTACCAGTCTGGAAGCCACCTCACTGGCGTCACAGACTGCCCTGGAGAGGTGTCTTGCTAGCTCCAGGTCTTGAGCAGTCAAGCAAATGGCTTGCCTGGTTCCCTCACTGTCAGGCAGCGCTGCTAGGACCTAGCAGATGTGCCTTGTATAGGTTACCTGGTGTACCTGATGAGCTAACACCTGCAACACGAGGCATGCAGAATAAAACACCTTCCTCCCTCATCAGTCAAACTCTGCTGAGTCAGTGTCGGGGGGGGCGGTCTGGACTGAGGCACTGACACCCCGATGGAGTATCCAGGAACCCCAGACCTAAAGAAGACTGCGGCATGGCACCTGGAGACCCCGTTGCTGTGCCGTATCTGCACATACAGTCCCTAGGGGCAGGCGAAGGGGCGGTGGGACATAGCCAGACATTATGCAATGCTTCCCACAATGGCCTCAGTCAGGGAAGGATGACCAACCTGTCAGCACTGTACTCCCCAGGAATGACAGCGTTGCACGATCAGGATTCCATCTGACTGGGTGGGTAAGATGGAGCTCCCTCATCATCACCATTGGGAAGCGTTAGTAGGATATAATATCCCCCACAGCAGAGAAGTGGCATTAAGAACCCCTGGGTGGGGAATGCTACAAGTCTCGATGGCTGAGAGAGAGACCTTGGGGTGGTGGTGGATGTCAAGATGAACAACTCAGAGACTTGTAGGAGGGCAGCGGCCAAAGCCAACAGGATGCTTGGATGCATTGTTAGGGGGATCACCTCCAGAAGGAGGAGTGATACTCCCACTGTATAACTGCTTGGTGAGGCCGCACCTCGAGTACTGCATACAGTTTTGGAGGCCACATTTAAAGAGGGACACTGAACTCCTGGAGAGGGTCCAGAGGAGGGCAACCAAAATGATTTGGGGCTTGGGGGATAGGACCTATGGTGAGAGGCTCGAAGAGCTAAATATGTACACATTGGTCCTCTGCACAGTATACTTGAGTGTATTCATTCCATGTATCTTGCAAATGTGTAAATTGTGTATATATCTGTATATATACTGTATATTGCTGGTGACGTTGTGTCAGTGACGCTGTACCTTAACATACTGACTATGATTACTGTCGTGACCCGAGATATCTTACTATGTATGTTATGCTTCTCCTGACATCTGTGCATCTGCCCTACTTGCTTCAAATTGTACTCTGTATGTTCTTTGATTTCCTGTACTCTCCCGGGTCGTACCTGAAAACAGGCATGTGTTTGTCTAGTGTACTTACCTGGTTAACAAAAGCTAAATAAACAAACATTGGAAGAAAGAAGGGACCGGGGGTACATGATAGAGGTCTTCAGGTACATGAAGGGGGTAAATAGGGGAAGGGCAGTCAAGGTGCTCCGCTCGGAAGGAAGGGGGGGCAACTAGAGGGCATGGGTAGAAGCTGGGAGGCGGGGAATTCAGGGTAGAAAGGAGGAGGTGCTACTTCACTGAGGGGTCGTGGAGCCATGGAATGTGCTGCCGGGGCTGGTGGAGGCAGAGACGGTGGGGGGCACAGACAGTGGGGGGTTCAAGAGGGGTGGGACAGGAACAGAGGAAGGGTTCTGGAAGCAAAAACCAGTGCAGTGGAATATCCGGGACTGGGAAGGAGAAGCCAGAGAGGGAAAGGGGGGCAGCAAGGTTAGCTCCCAGGGTGGGGGATGACCAAATGAGCAGACACGAAAGACCAATAGGCCTATTCTGCTGGCATTTTAGTATGTTAGTAAGAGTCCTTTTCCTCTATGGAGGAAGCCGAAGAGGAGCTAGAGTCCGATTCGGAGCTCGGAGGTGTAGATGTTTGAGGTCTGAAAATGACCTCTGAGACGGCCCTAAAGTAGCGAGGGAACAGCACCGTCAGAGTCCTGAATTGTTCCCAAGTGAGGTGGCCTTCGGGGCTAAGAAACCCCGTAAAGGAGAGAGGAGGGTGACAGAGTGACTGGAGGAGGAACAGCCTGGCTGGGCCAGGAAGGACCGCTTCCTGAGCTCCAGGGTTGTGCAGATGTGCCCTGTCTGGGGGAGAACTGGTTAACCCTTCCTCCCCACTGTGCCCAACTTCTAAGGGGTGGACATGGGGTTGCTCCTGAGAAATAACCCCCGGATGGTGAGGCTGGAGCCGTGCAGCGCCTCTCAGGAGGCTCCTGCCTCCACCAACTGAAGAACCCCTCCACAGGAGAGATGCCAACCTAAACAGCTCCGTGCGATGGCCTCCAATGCCACAGGGATGCGGAGGCTGCCACTTAGAGCCAGTCCCACAAGCCCTCTTCTCCCAAGAAGAAGCTCTGTCCCTCTTAGGAGGCTCAGTAAGGGAATCCAGACTTGCTCCCCTTGATGGAGAAGACCCCTCCCACCCCAGAGGAGGTTGGAGGGTCCCCCTTAGGCTTGTCTTCGTCGGCCAGGATCCAGATCACGATTGGTCCGGACCCGGCCAACAAGGCAGAACCAGCTGTCAAGGTGGGCTCGGTCTTGGCAGAGGAAGAGACTGCACTGACACCAGCACTGCCAAAAGAAACAGTGCTGGCCGAAGCGCCGACCACACACTCGGCGTCAACCACAGTACCATGCTGAGAGACGGCACCAGACACGGCACTGCCACTCTCAGAATCCCCCAGAGGAACTCGCAAGAGTCCAGCGTAGTGATGCCGATGACGGCACCATCCTCTAGCCAAGATACTGGTCCCAGAGACTCCAATGGCCCCACAGAAGGCCAAGCAGAATATGAGGAGTTGGGGACCCAGTCAGGATTGGCCCAGTCATCGTCCCCGAGAAGGGGGACGAGACTAGGGCAACCTTCAACTGAGCCACTCCCCAAACCCTGAACCCCCCGGTACATGGAGAGGCATCAGGAGAAGGCCCTGACAGCACCCACTCCACCCCACTCATTGGCACCAGAGGCAGTGCCAAGAGCCAATGCCAGAGGGGCATACGGTCTCAAGGGAACCTCCCAAGGAGAGGCCACTGTAGCCCCGATTCCACCACGGCGGGGGGGGGGTCATCCGGTGCGCCTGCGGAGCAGCCGGACTGCGAGGGGCGACCAGCCATCTTCCCGGAGGAAGACAACCTCTCCACCAACCCCTCATGGGGACCCCTTGCTCCAGCAAGGCGAGGGGCAAAGGGAGTCCTTTCCCCACTGGGTCGTACAGACCCAAGCGGGAGCACAGGGGTAGAGCCAAAAGTACTTGCCTTGAGGTCACGAGTTCGTAGATGCCCGCCAAAAGTTGAGGATTCCCTACTCCATTACGCTGCACAGACAACCACAGTACGAAGGTACTGCGAAAAGCAGGCATTGCTCTCGTTCATCTGATGGCGGAGACCCAGGCAAGAGAAGTAGCGGTCGTGAGGGTCTGTGATCATAATGAAGTTGCTGCAGGAGCACTGACACATGGGGGCAACTCCCGATCATTTTGATCTAGATCGACACCCAGACATACCACTGCCGCAGCTAAAATACATTTAAGGAGAAAAGGGCACCCAGTGCCAAGTTAACACAAAAAGAATATAAAAAAACCTTCTGGCATCAAGTAACGCCGGTACTCACAGTACACCAAGGACTGAGGCCTAGGAAGTGACACAGTTGCTGAAGAGATTCCCCACGCAGGATCCTTCCTTAATTGCGGAAAAGACAGAACTGAGGGCTGGAAGGAGTCGGCGTCGGTTACTGGCCAACCCACGAGCGCCACATAGAACGCTGGCTTTGAGGGTGGCGTCATCCCGACGTCGGCTCCACCCAGCTAAAATATGTTTACATGCAGGGTCTAGACCTCCGGTAGGATCCATCAGTAATGAATGGTGAAGATTGATTTGGGGAAGACTAGACTTGACAAGCATCTATTGGAGGGGGGGGGGGTTTCAGTGATCAACACCGATAATTATGACAGACAAACACAATATGCTATGCCTCCTCTTGTCTGGAGTACCTATGTTCCTATAACTGAAACCCATGGCCCAGGTCACAGCTATGTACAAGGCCTCAGATCATGAATGCTGTGGCGCATTTCCCTGTAGGCATCAGCATGGGACTTGTATGGACTATGAGTGTGTTCTGCAGTACGAGACATCAGTTTCAATCCCCTCAAGGAAAATAAAGGACTACAGATCTCTTCTGTCTCTTTAGTATCAGACTACTAGGAAAACTGTCTTCAGTTACTTCAAATTAAATACCAAAGATAGAAAAGAACAGTTACATAAGAACTTACTGTAACAGTAGATCTTCGAGGGAATCTCTCATCAGGTCACACCTATGGAACTTAGCTGTCAAGTGCTAGGATCACACAGAAGCTTTTTTGCAGCAGTCTAGCAGGGGCTGACCGCACCGATGTCAGGCTCCAACATCACAGGCCTATATAAACGTGGCCAGCCCCCCTCCCTCCTTAGTTCTTTCCCTAGCCACAGGCCATAGCAAACTGGAGTCCCACCAGGGAACAGAGGAAAGAGAGAAGGTGCCCATCTAGCAAAAAGGCTGGAGCAACAGGACAGCCAAGCTGGTGGGGGGGGAGGGGGAGAGAGAAAGGAGGATGGAGGGAGGGATGGCATGACCTGATGGCAGAGATTCCCTCAAAGATCTACTGTTATGGTAAGTTCTTACGTAACTGTTCTATCTTCTTTAGGGATATCTTGGTCAACGGGTCACACCTATGTAACAAGTCCCAAGCAGTGCTAAGCACAAGACAGTCTGGGTGACGGGAGGACAGACCCAAGAAAAAGGCCCTGAAGCACAGCTAAGCCAAAGCCTGACCACCTTCTGGAGGAAATGTCCAGACTGTAGTGCTTGGTGAATGTGTGGACAGCACTCCAACTGGCCTAGGCAGCACAAATTTCTGCAGCTGACATGTTCCTGAAACAGGCAACAGAAGTGGCCTTACCTATGGTTGAATGACCATGAACCACACCAGGAAGAAGTGCTTTAAAGTGTTTTTGAACTATTGTAAAAGCACCCTGAGCTTGGGAAGGGTGCTTGAAAGAAATAAACTTTACTTACTTACTTACCATACTTTCTATAACAAATAAAATACAGTTGACCAACCATTTGGACAAGCACTGTTTAGAGCCTGGAGCACCCTCTTTGCCAGGGGTGAAAGAAACAAACAACTAAGAGAACTTTCTGCAGTCCTTAGTACGGTATGTATACTACCTGAGAATTCTATGCACATTCAAAGTGTGGAGCAATGCTTCCCCTGGATTGGCATGCTCTGGAAAATAAACAAGCAGGTGGATAGATTGATTTAGAGTAAACTCAGACACCACCTTAGAAATAGAAATTTAGGATTAGTATGCAAAGAGACCCTATCTTTGTGGAAAATCAAATAAAAACTGCTCACACACAAGAGCCTGTAGCTCTGAAATTCTTTGATCAAGTAGCTCTGAAATTCTTCTATCAAAAGTAATAGTAACATAAGAGAAACTCTGGTCAACCCCACCTGTCAAACAGGTCTTCTATGACCGAGGTCAGCAGTTCCCACTCGTGCATTCTGGACTGTGACCGGCTGAGTCTGTCTGCCAGGGCATTTTGGGCACCTGGCACATGGATGGCTGACAGTTCTAGACTGTGATCTAGAGCCCAGTACCAGACCCTCATTGCCTGCTGACACAGGGGGTAGGAATGTGTCCCCCTTGCTTGTTGATGTAACAGACCACACTGAGATTGCCCAGCTGCACCAACAGTGGGCCAGGAGAGAAAGAGAGTGTGTGTTCTGGAAGGCATACACAACTGCCTGCATTTCTAGGATGTTTATGTGGAGGCAGGTCTCCCACTGGGACCAGGTACCGATAAGGTGTGCCCCCCCTCAACCCAGACCTGAAGTCCCCGCGATGAGGACTTGTTGAGGGGTGGGGATCAGAAAGGGAACCCCTTTCAAGAGATTTCCTGGGGCCATCCACCACTGAAGCACCTTGTGTACTGAGGAAGAAACAAGGACCAGCTGGTCAAAATCCTTGCAGCTTTGACCCACTGGACCCTGAGAGTCCATATGCAATCTGGCCAAAGGGACCATAACAATGGCTGAGGCTGCAGCCATCAAGCCTAGCAGCCTCAAGAATATCCCGGCTGGGACATACCGGCATTGAGCGATAGCCTGAACTGTGAGGCAGTCCTCCCTGTCTTGTGGTAAGAAGGCCCTGCCCAGAGTAGAATCCAAAACAGCCCTTTTGGACTTCCGGTTCCGGTTGCCTGACAGATGGAAGCCTAAGCAGAGAGCTCGCGACAAACCAACAATCAATCCATTGGAATCCAGTTCTATTCGCCTAAAACCCTGTCAAGAACTTAAGCCAAACGACAACCTACAATGCCTCCTAAATCAAAATACAAAGATGGTGGCTCGAATTCTTACCCGAAACTGAAATTTCCATCCCAGAGCACCCAGCCACAGGCCACGTTGCGAGCAGAGATGAAATTAATTCACCAAACCCCCGCAGCTACGCATAGCACAGAAGGGGAATTTACAATCACGTTGAAAATGCTGTGTAGTACTCTGCACCAAAAGAACGAAACACTCAGACTAGAAGAGAGAGCCAAAGAAGATAGAGTATAACTGACCTTGCAGATCGCACGGAATACCTGGAGGAGCCACTGACCGAATATACCAACGTTTCAAACGTCCACAATGCAGCCTTGAGAGACCTTCATCACAGAGACTTGCTTCTACAACAACTAGAAGATCTTGAAATCGGACGCAACAACCTGTGTTTGCATGGCCTTCCAGAGGGCACTGAATCAGGTCCCATGGTACAGTTTATGGACAGTTTCCTGAAAGAGCTCCTAGATTTAGAAAAAGGGAGAGATCTGTGCATAATCCGTGCTCATAGGTCCCTGGTGGCTAAACCCAAAGACCCTAAAGCTCGCCCACGATCAATAATAATGGCCTTTGTGGATTTTAGGATCAAGGAAGAAATTATTAAAACAGCCTGGTCTAAAAAGTAAGTCTTATTTGGTGACACACGTCTTTTCTTTGATAAAGATTACGTTCCTCAAACATTAGCAAGCAGGCAAAAAGCTTACAGTATTGTTAAACTGGTCAGGCAAGCTAGTTTCCCTGCACAGCTCAAATACCCAGCGAAAATAAAAATCAACACCCCTGAAGGCTGGCAAAGGTTTCAAGAAGTAGCTGAAGCAATTAAATGGGCCAAAGCACAGGGAATCCCGATCCCAGCAGAGGGCGCAGAAGCCACTGACAGAGTCCTCCTAAAGAAATTCTGGCACGTGAAAGGAACGAAGAACACCAAGGCGCTGCGAGCAGGAGGCACTAACTCAGTGTGGGACAATGTGTACAAACAATCTGGTCCCCAGCTCATGCCATCTTGCGCAATCCAACCTACAGATGTCTCCCAAGGAAGCAACAACATCTAATGGCTGAGTACATCTCGTTTTTCATGTTTCTAAGCTGACTGACAGAGACCAAGTTAAGCTGCATTCACGGACCTTAGATAAGACACTGAGGCCTGATTTTAGGGTTTCATCCTGGGTTCGCTCTGCCCAATACTAGGGAAGGAGGTAGAAAGAAGGACCTGAAACCTAGCAGCAGTTTTTTGTCTCTATCCTCCTAAAGATTCAACAGTGTTTTCACTCTCAGTTCTGTCTGGTTCTTTGGGCTGCTTTACAGGCAAACTTGAACATGTAAAGAGTTTAAGACCACTTTACTTGGGTGACAAGGAAAATGATCTTTAACAAAAACGGAATTTAATTAATTTGTGAACCTGATATTTCTCTTCACAGGAGTTTAGATCTGGAAGTAATTCTTGTTACAGGGTTTAGATCTTCAACCAGTATTAACTGTTGGGGATTGGAGCTAGTTCTGGTGGGTCGAATAAGTGGGATGGGGCGGGCTCTCTCTGCCCTCGTGGGAGGCACTTCCTGGTGGGGCGGGCTGTGCCAGAGGCAATAGCTGGGGGATGTGGTTGTCCGCTTTGGCTGTGCAGCTGGCGCTGATCCCTGGTGGGTGGGGCCTTCACCCTCCCTCACAGCCCTAGGTGGGTCCTCCCTGGCAGACACACAAGTAATGCAGTTTGAGGTAGCTGGCAGTATCTGTGGGACAGTACGTCTCTTGCCACAACTGAAAGTATTGATTTTAGCTTTTTATTTCAGGCTAAAGAAAAGTTAAAACATAAATCATTTTTGGTGAGACTGGAAGTGGTGTGCCGAAGGGCACCCCCGATCGTCTCTCCAGGATCAAATATAGAGATAATTGAATGGCCTGAGAAAGCTAGGTGGCAAAGCCCTGGGATCTGTCACCCCCTCTTGTGCTTTAACGTTCAGTAAGGTCTAACAATCTTAAAGTGTGTCAGGGAGCAGTGCCTCCGGGGACTTAACAAGGTAGGGGGGAGATTGAGGGTCTCCCCCATGGGGGGAGTCGACGATGAGCGGCTTGCTGCAAAAGCTAGGGTAGTTCACCCAACTAGTTGGACCCCTTTTTGTTCTTTTGAACAGGGAAATGCTGGGAGGTTCCCCCAGAAAGGTAAAGATGAACTGCCTCGGGCCAGCCCATGGTGCTGGGTGGCACCCATCTCCAGGTGCGGCACGGGGGTTGCCCCTGCTCCTTATCAAAGCCACAACAATAGGAAAAATTAACCAAACCAATCAAGTCAAACCTTGCCGGTGGGCGGACAGAGGTTTCCAAGGGCAGCTAGATACAACCCAGTTGGGACATCCCACCATTTGATAGTGTGGATCTGTTCTGATAGGGGGACTAGAAAGTTAGTCTCCTGAGATGTGGACAAGGGTATATACACACCTTGAAGTTTTCTCAGTGTTCTTTATACATAGTTTTGTTGTGTTCATGTTATATAATGTTTATAGCCAACTTGTTTGAGCATTTTCACAGGTATCAAAGGATTTGACGAAGTATGTATATTATATTAGCTTGCTTTCATGGCAGACCTTAAAATAATTTCTTGGAATGTTAGGGGTATAAACAGTCCTATTAAGAGGACCAGAATTATACAAGAGTTGCAGAGACAACGTGCCACCACAGCCTTCCTACAGGAGACACACTGAAGTCAGATTGAACATAGAATGCTTTGTAGAGGGTGGGAGAAGTATATTGCCGCTGAATATCAGCAACAGACTAACCGAAGGGGAACAGCCATACTGATTATAAGGGATACCCCTCTTATGATCTCCCAGACTGCATGGGACCCTGAGGGGAGATTTGTGAGACTAATGGGCGAGTACAAGGGTCAGAAATGTTTTTTGTTTTTTTTTTAACTTTATGCCTCAAATGAGGAGCAGGATAGGATTCCCTTTTTATCTAAAATACTGATAGGATCTGTTATAGAGTCTAACAGTTTAAACTTTATAGGGGGAGACTAACTCTGTTCTAGATCTTAGTCTAGACAGGGTGGGCTCCAAATCCACTGGCCCTGCTAGATCTAACAGAACCCTCGTTAGATTATGCTCAGAGTTAGCCGACCCACTGCAGCGGTGAATTTCCGCCATACACTGGCGATTCGGCTTCAGGAACGGACTCGGGTCACTGAGGGTCGGCCGGGGAGAAGGATGGAGCGCCCCACGGACTGCTCTCCTTCTCCGGGGAAGGGAGGGATGTGTCCGAGGTCTGGGTGACCCCTGGTGGAGGCCAGGAGTCACCGCGAGCTGCCGACACCAACAGTACGCATTGGAGGCGGGGCAGGGACGCCTGCGCGCCATTGCACGCCCCCACCTCCCCAAAAAGGGGAGAATGCTGCCGGAAGTCTCTAATGAAGCCCACCACGGCACCAGCCCCTCAGGCCAGCCCTCCCGACCCAGTCCACAATCGCCTGCGTGCATGCACCCAGAGTGTCGCAGCCCCACCGTGGGGGAAGCCACGGGTATCGGAGGGCCCAAGGCCAATGTGGGGTGAAGCGTGTGGTCCGTGACCGGCTGAGAATACCGGCTACCGCGGTGGCATAAAAAGAATAAATTGAAAACAAAAAAAAGATTATGCTCAGAGTTATCATTGGTCGATGCCTGAAGGTTCATAAATCCTCAAAACAGACTACACTTTTTACTCTCTCAAATACAGAATGTACTCCAGGATAGACTTTTTCTTAATATCAACAAATGTTCTGCCCTATCTCTCAGGCACAAACATAGGTAACATTTCCATATCGGACCATGCTACCACATCTTTGGAGATAGCATTGGCACCGAAACCCCCAGAGTCCTTATGGCACCTTAATGTCAGTCTCCTGAATCACGAAGTATTTAAACACTTAATATAGCAGACAATTAAACAATACTTAGGTGGGACATACGGAGGCGGGGATTAGGTGGGATGCTCTAAAATGCTACTTGAGGGGTATTATAATATCCTACACCTCTAGGTATAAGAAAATTAAAATTAAGGAACATTTGGATTTGGAAAAAAAGATCTCTCAACTAGAGTCAATTCATAAATGAACCAGGGACCAACATATTGGGGAGGAACTAGTTAGGATGAAAGCCAAACTAAATAAGATTTTAGACTTGCAAGTGGAGGGTCAACTCCGCTACGCTAAACAAAAATAGTAAGAACATGGAAAGAGAGCCAGGAAACTCCTAGCGTGGCAGCTCCATAAGGATAGGTCGTCCTGAGCGGTCCCCAAGCTCAGATCTGAAGCCGATAAAGCTCTGCTCTGGTCCCCTCAGCGGATCACTGCTCAGTTTCAAGAATATTATACAAATTTATACTCAGTAGAGGGAAGCCCTGAACACCATGAAAAAATATCCACCTTTCTTGACAATATTTAATTTCCCACCTTGTCGGTCGAACAGAGACAGGGCCTGGTAGCTCCCATCTCCAACACAGAGATAATTCAAAAAATTAAACAATTAAAAAATGGGAAGGCCCCGGGGACAGATGGCTATGTGGCAGAATTCTACAAGGCATTCCTAGATCCTCTATTACCAGTGCTTTCTCATACATATAATGAGCTGTGGAAGAGGGAGGGGGCAGCACCTCGTTCCTGGAATCAGGCCCAAATCTTGGTAATCCTTAAACCTGGCAAGGACCTGGAAGACTGTAGATCATATCGCCTATCTCCCGGTAGACTTAAAAATCTTTACAGGAATTATGGCCGACTGCTTACAATTAGTAGCCCGTCCCCTAGTACACCGAGACCAAACGGGTTTCTTATATCAGTATGGTACTTGCAGCATAACATTCGGCGCATGTTAAATATTATCTCAGCCCACAAAAACACTAAATGTTTGCAATTAGCCATCAGTATGGACGCCGAGAAGGTGCTCGACAGGGTCGACTGGGTGTTCTTAGAGGAGACCTTAAAAAGGTTTGGACTAGGGGACACATTTACAGATAGCGTAAAGGTGCTATACAAAGCTCCAGAAGCTAGAGTCAGAGTAAATGGCCATCTCTCGGAGAGATTTCCCCCATTGCAGGGAACAAGGCAGGGTTGCCTCCTCTCCCCGCTCCTTTTTGCATTATCTCTTGAACCATTGGCGACTGTTATCAGGGCAAACCCTCATATTCGAGGGGTAGAGGTGGAAGGGCATGCCCAGAAAATAGCCTTGTACGCAGACGATTCCCTTTTCTTCATTTCCCACCCGGAGACTTCGGTCCCGGATCTTCTTCAGACTCTGGACATGTACCCACACTAGTCAACTTTCTTGCCTACAACTGTTATATTGCATTTTTCACAGTAATATTTGACTCCCTTGCCTGTACATATTGTATATACATTTTTTTTTTTTACTGAGTATTCTGTGTATTACTTGCTCACTGGACGATGCAGTCTCACATTGCACACTGTGCCTATGATTTATTTGTTTGTACCAAGTCTTCTCATGTCTGATATTGAAACCTTGTATTCACTGTTCTCAAATGGACCTATGCATCAAACCTGTATATTGTGTCTACTATTGTTGCCTTCAGGCAGATAGGGCCCGGTGGCGGTTATTACCCCGACATTGTATGGGAGAACATAGATTCTTAAAATGAATGCCTTACCTAGGTTTCTCTTTTTGTTTCAGACTCTCCCAATACAACCTCCCAGAAAGTTCTGCGCAAATCTCCTGAAGGGGACCCAGAGAATTATTTGGAACAGGAAAAAAAACAAGACTGGCCAGAAATATACCACAAGCACCCAGAGACGGGGGCAGACTAGCCCTCCCTCACTTTTACCTGTATTTTCTGGCAGCCGGGGGACTCAGTTATGTACCTGGGTCAAGTGCAGGGAAGATTCCGGTTGGTACCATTTAGAAGAAGCCTCACTTAAAAGTTGGGCTCTTTGGGCTCTCCCAACCAATGGCATACCTTTAAATGTGCCAGGGTCAGTAGCGAACCCTTGGGTTTGTCATTCTCTAGTAATTCTCAAGAAACGTAGAAGGATCACTCAAACTCCAGAAGGGCTGGGTCCCTCATCGCTAATATGTTTCGAACCAACGTTTATCCCCCCAGGTCAGACCCAGGTTATAGATAGTGGGCCGCAAATGGCCTCTCTACATTTGCACAGTGGACAATGACCATTATTTGTCACCTGCATAGTTAACTGAAAAATTTTGTCTTCGGAAGGAAGATCAATTTAGATATTTTCCAGTCCGACATTACAGTCTCTGAGAACAGAATGCAAAAAATTAATAAAGAAAAAAAAAAAAAAAAAACAGCTTGAAAACTATTTCTTATTTTAACTTCACAATTAAGGATGGTCTGTGTCCCCTTTCCCAGCTCTATAAAGTTCTGATTAGTACCAACAGCACAGGCCTAGACTTGGGGAAACAGATGGGAAAATGAACTGTCTATCTCGATTCTCCAACATTTCTGGGACAAGAGATTAAGCAGGGGGTGGCAGGTGACCAGTTCTCCAACCTGGAGAGAATTTCATTGGAAGATACTTTTAAGATACTTCCTTACCCCTTCTACAACAAGACATTTTGGTTCAAATCAATTGGATCTCTGTTGGAGGGGTTGTCTGGCCAAGGGATCTCAAACACACATTTTCTGGGATTGTCCAGTGTTGTTCCCATTCTGTAGGGAGGTACATGATCATATACAAACCGTTACAGGCCAACAGATCCCTTTTACAGGACAGGACCTGATCTTAGGCCTTCCAACCTTACTTGCAGGGCCAAGGCAATCCAGAAAATTGTCTCACACGATGAGGGTGGCGGCTTTGAAGTCAATCACATCAGAGGTGGCTTTCCTCTCTCCCTCCCACAATTGAGGACTGGAAGGCCAGAATGTTGCAGCTAGAAACAATGGAACAAATCACCTATACCTTGAGGCAGTGTAACGAGAATTTCATTAATATTTGGTCACCCTGGCATCGATATACACAAGATTTACTGGATGCCCCTTAATGAATTCCAAAAGAGTCTGGTGAAGGCAAGTAAAATTAAGGAAGAAGCTAAGAGTCCTAAAATGCCTAAGTTTACTTGGTTTGTTTAAAGTTGAACGCACTTTATATTTTAATTGGATCAATTAAAATTGGTTAAAATAAGTTTTAGATTGAGCAGCTACTGTGTCAGAAGTTGGGTTTTTAATTATTGTACCATCCTTTTTAAAACTCAGGGAAAGAATCTGTACAGCGACTGTATTTCTTGAGTAAGTTGAGCTGTTTTTTACTAATCAGATTAAAAGTCTAATTATTGACACTGAAATAACTTATGTTCATCTGATATACAATAAACGAAGTAAAAAAAAAAAAAACACTTTTTTACTGCAACTGTTGGGACAGGGTCAGCATAGACTTAGGCAGATAGACAGTGATGCCCAAGAAGACACAGCTGCAGGGTGCATTCTAGAGTCTGCAACAGCAGTTCCCTGGACTGGGCTTTCAGAAACTAGTCATCCAAGTACGGGAACACATAAAGGCCTTTGCGTCAGAGGGCTGCTGCTACAACTGCTAAGCACTTGGTAAACGTCCGTAGCACAGAGGATAAGTCATAGGGCAACACTTTGAACTGATAATGCTCCCCCTGGAAGAGAAACCGTAGGAATTGCCTGTGAGAGGTGCAAACCATGATATGCAGATAGGCATCCTATATGTCCCGGGAACACAGCCAGTTGCCCTACTTGTGCAGCAGAAGAAAGACGTCTAGAATTATTATCCAGAACTTTCTGTACTGGATGTAAAGATTCAGCTCCCTGAGGTCTAGAATGGGCCTCAAGTCCCCAGTTCTTTTGCGAACCAGGAAGAACCGGGACTAGAACCCTTTGTTCCTCTGCCACTTGGGGACTGGTTCTATGGCCTTTTTGCGCAGCAAGGTGAACACCTTCTCCCTGAGCACTGCTGCGTGGTCCGGAGAATAAAAGGTGGAAACCAGTGGAACATGTGGAGGCGGCTATGGCAGTTTGCTGATCTGCAAGATCCAAGCGTCTGTGGCAATGGTTCTCCACTGGGACACATGGAGGGAGAACCAACCTCCAACCACTACTTCTTGGCTTGGAACCAAAAAAATGGGGTCTAGCAAGGAGTCAGGCTGAGGTGGAACCAGGGTCCGGGGCTGCTCCTCCTCCCCTGGAGTGCTTAGCAGAGGGACTAGTGGTGGAGGAGGGGGCAGGCAAGGCACAGCTGGCCCTGCGTTTGCCCTGGAGCTTGGTTCCAGAGTCAGACTTGTGAGAGGCCTTACAAAAGGAGGGCCTCTGTCTGCTCCTAGGCTGGGTACAATAAAGAGAGTGGACATGCCTAATAGCCCTCCCAAAAGCCTGCAGGTCATTAACGTTCTCCTGCACATCAGGGCCAAAGTATCTGTGACCCACAAGTGGGGCATTCAGCACCTTTTGCTGGACATCAGCAGCAAAGCCAGAGACTCTAAGCCAGGAGTGCTTTCTAAGGCAAATGCTAGTGACAGCTGCCCTGGCTGCAGTATCAGCTATATCACAGGTGGTTCTGAGGAGATGCTTACTAACATTTTCCAAGGCTTGGAGAACTTTGACAAGCTTCTGTCTCTGGATACCCTCAGGAAGGGCCTGAGCAGCAGCTTTGCCTTTCTTCCAGAGGGTATTCTGGTATTTAATCATACAAACCAATTAGTTGGTAATTCTAAGGTCCGAAGTAGCCGAGGCAAAATCCCTCTTGTCCTTGAGGTCAATCCTCCGAGATTCCCAGTCCAGGGGGAGGGAGCCTAAGGTGCTTGGGTGCCTTAGACCAATCATGAGCGGCCTTGATTATCACAGAGTTGGTTTCTGGCTGGGCTGCACAGAAAGGCAGCCCCAAAGGTGCCTGGTAAAGCTTATCAGCCTTTTTGGGCATGGCAGGCACCAGGTTGGGCTTTGCCAGGCAGTACTGACATCATGTAGTGCAGGAAGCAGAAAAGGAATAACTTTGGGTGGAGATTCTGGGATCTCCAAGAAATCCACCAGGTTCTTCCTTATGACATACTCCTCCTCCTCCTCAGTCTGAAACCCCATAGTAGAAGAGAGCTGTTTTATAATATTGAAGGAGGAGTCTTCTTTGGGGGAGGGGGGCCTTGGGCTGTGTTTGACAGAGCCCTCGCTCCTGGAGGAGACAGTAGACCTATCAGAGGAAATCAACCTTCAGGGTAATATCCCTCTTCTATGCTGGCCTGTTCTGCTACAGGGACCGATGACCGCAATACTGACGTCTCTCTAGAGGGTGCAGGGCGGGTAGGTTGAACCGGCGTCAACACTGAAGCAGTGCCAGACAGCGAGGGTGACAAAGGCCTACGCTGTGGGACAAACTCTTGAATGAGAGCAGAAGTTATAGAAGTAAGAACCACATTGAGGTCAATGGCAGGGTAAGGAAGCATCGTCAACACAGGTATCGGAGAGGGCAAAGGATCCAGCTCCGATGAACTATCAGTAACAGTAGCAGAGGTGGTGGGGCCTAGCGCCTGCGGACCTTGTGGTTCAAGAGGTCTCAATGGTGGGGCTAGGGTTGATGACCCGGAGGCCGACAGCCCCTCTGCAGCCCTAGGAAGGCTGGGGGAACTTCACATCATGGGGAGCCTCGCAGGAACAAAGGCCTGCACAGAGGGAGGCATCAAAACCAAAGCATTCGAGAGGGCAATCCCGGGAGAGAAAGAGAATGTTTCCTCGAGGACTTGTCCCGGGTCTTGGTGGCCTCAGAGAGTAAAGAGGAAGCTGGCTACTGGGAGGGGGGGGAGCCCCAGAACACCCCTGCTCTCCACTGCCTGCCTGTTGCTCCATGAGGAATGTCTGCAGGGCTTTCTTGCAACATTGCCTGGTGGTGAGGTAAACTTCAGTCAAAGCTCGCAGGCAAGAGCGGTGTGACCACGCCAGAGACAGCAGACACAAAGTTCGCTGTCGTCAGTTGAAGAAATCTTTCCATGGATGCAGTGACAGAAAAGAGCCGATGAAGGAGTAGTTCTCAAACAAAAATAAAAGGAATAATTTTAAAATAAAGTGATGCTAAAACAGTAACAAAAGAAAAGGTAAGTAGAATTTTGGTGGTCGACGGAGATGAAGCTTCGCAGGAGTCCAAGCACGAATGGTTGATGGCGGGAAAGAACAGGACCGCCCATGCTTATATAGGGCTGCAACATCAAAGCCCAATATTCACGTGGGTGGCCCCTACTAGACTGCTGTACAAAAACTTCCATGGGACCATAGTGCTTGACTGCTAAGTTCCACAGGTGTGATCTTATGACAGAGATATCCCCTAAGATGATCTAGAATGCCACACTCCATTTCTGGAATGGGTTATATACCAAAAAACAAGCCCAGAATGGTCCGAGTCCTTATAAGATTCAACAAACCTAAAACCAGTAATTTATGATGGAAGTAATGTACAGCAAACTTTGTGATGGATGCTTGGGGCAGATTAAGTAGTTTTCCTTGATTAGGAGGCAGAGTCCCCTTTATCAAACCCTTGGAGATATTGTAGCTACTAACCACTTTTACATTATGAAGCCACAAATACCTAAATTAGATCTCGTTATTACAGTTTATTAGAAACGTTTTGTGTGTGCATGTCATCAATTCATAAACATTTGTTTCAATGCATATTTCAGAATTACAGGTCAGGCCTAAATATAACTTTGCAGGCCATCAGAAGTTATGATACAATGAACAACTGAACAGCCTATGTACTCTGCAAAGAACAGTTGTCCCCAATTAGCCGCTTTTTTTGGCTAGGCACAACCAGATTGGCTCTCTCCACACAAGCCTCGGACCCTGCTTGCTTCTGCGCTAATTTTGCTTTTTCCTCTATCTGTATTTCCTTCTTGCTGATTTTTTTGTCCCACCCACCCACACCGGCCCCAACCTCTTTTAAAGTCACTTAAATCCCACCCTCCTTCTTACACCTTTGCTCCCACTGGCTATTATCCTAGACTTTCCCCTACACTTAAAGGACTACCTCAGTAATCTGGTGCACTGCTAATCTGAGACCGCACTCAAGTTCCAAAATGTTACCAGCTTGTCTCATATATCTTTTTTGCCATATTCACTCACACTGGTACAGTGGGTGAACCCCGACCTTACCTGTCCACATTAATGAATATCCACTGTCTGCTTATGGGACTATTACAAGCTTCAACTACCTGAAGCATACTAGTCAACTCTCTCCTACACCCATTCACTTTTGGATGGTTCTCCAATCCACTGCGAAAGCTCTTATGCATCTTAGCTCATCACTGTTATTAACTAGTTTCTGCTCTGCACAATGACCAATTGGGAAAGGACCTTCTAAAAAAATGGCCCTGTTGCCTCACAGTAATTACCTTAAAACTCTTTTAGAACGCCAAATACTGTTGTTGCTGCTTATCTCAGGCAACATTCACCCCAACCCTGGCCCTCCACAACTTGTGTTCAAGGGTTCCTGTAGTGCTGGAACTCTGTCCCTGGCAAGCATAAACATCTGCAACTTCCTCACTAAACTCGATACCCTTACCGCCTGGGGGTCTCAGCACAACCCAAACATCCCATCAGTGCTCAAGACGTGGCTGTCCCTAAGATCCCCAATTCCGCAACTGCAATTCCTGGATACACTGTCTTCAGGCAAGACAGGTTATCCATGAAAGGAGGGAGCTGTGCTCTTTACTTAAAAGAGTCCCTTATGGGTCAGTCATATCCTGACCATACCCATCTCTGCGAACATCATCCAGGTCCTTGCCATCAAAGTACTGCTTGGAGCACAAAATAATGTCCTGACCGTTGCCTCAGTCTATATACCACCCAAGCTGACTAAGCAGCGCCTTCACTCCCTCCTTGACTGTATCAACTTCCTAAATCATACGAACATACAAAGAAGCCAGCAGAAGGCCATTTGGTCTATCAAGTCTGCTCATATTGCAGGGTCCACAGCTTGAGCTAGTGTCCCTGCCCTCCCTCCCCACTCCTCCCATCCTCCCTACCCATGATCCTTACCTTCTCCCTATGCCTATCCCAGTCTCTCTTAAAGTTGCCCATTGTCTTCAATGAGATGACCACTTCCAGCAGGGCATTCCAAGTGTCCACCACCCTCTCTGTGAAGAAGTGCTTCCTGGCCTCCCTCCTAAACCTCCCACCCTCCAGCTTAAGACTGTGCCCCCTCAGAACACATAAGTTATCATGCTAGGGGACTTCAATGTCAACTGGCTAGCCCCCAGTGCAAATAGCTATAAGGATGCCCAGACTGCCACTAACTTCTCAAAAACGGTTCATTTACCCAAAAGGATGAACTACAGAATGGGGACCTGTACACTACTGGATTGGATGCTTACCAATCGCTCAGAGCACATCTCAGAAACAGAAGTTCTCCCAGACTCCTTAAGTGACCATTCACCAATACTGTCCATCTGGTCTAATAAATTCACCAAACCCCTTCCAAAAACTATTAACAGCAGAATGTTGGCTCCTGGTCACTTAGAGCCACCTAAAAACATCTACGTGAACATGACTGGTCACCAGCTGACACACCCCCTGATGTGGGCACAGCTCTAGAGTACTTTATTTCCTGTTTCAACTCAGCCTGTGATGTCCATGCTCCCTTCAAGAAGTGTAAGACCAAGGGTGTCAATAACCCATGGATTACTCTACATCTCTCTCTGAACAAATGAAATGCCAAGACCTTCTCTAGCACCGAGCTAAGGCAACTGCCACTCAAGCCGATATTCAGGCGTACAGCACAGTGAGGAATGCCTGCACTAGAGCAATTCACCTCAAGAAAGCCAACTACTACAGGAGCACCCTAGCCAGCACCTGGAAAGACAGGAGGAAGTTATGGAGCAACCTTACTGAAGTAACATGGATAGACCCCAAAGTAACACCCTCAATGCTCAACATTGATGGCTCCATCACCTTGGATCATGTAACCATAGCCAACGCTTTTAACACTACTTTCATGGACCTTAGTCACGTGCTACCCCCAAACTTCATTGACTCAGCCTCTGATGCAATACTCTTTGACAAAACAAGAACAATACAGAGGCACCTGCCATTCTACTTCAAAGTCATTTCTAAAGGTCTGGCTAAAAAACACTTAAAAGTTATTACAAACACTCCGAGCAGGTGGCTAACAAAGCACCAACAGCGGGGCCAGAAGCAAAAGTAAAAGTACTTACAAAAGAACCAGCAAACAGGTTGGCTCCTCACTGCTACCTTAAATACAGGATAAATCCACACAGGTTGTAGGAAGGATAAAGCTGTATTTTATTAAATAATCTGGCAACCAGTAGTCCACGATACCATAGTGCCCCTCCCCAAGACCAGCCAAACGTTTTCGTGCGACAATGCGCTTTCTCAAGGCTGAGGTGGCAAGGGGTAATGCATCTTTTTAAAACACCATTAAAGGCAATGATTTGAAAAAAGTGCCTAGTGCAAAGAATTTGTAAAAAGTGTTACTCAGAACCCCTATATTTGCAAGTATCATAAGTGAATAAATACATGTAAGTATTCATGTATTAAAATTCTCCATAAATATAAATGTGTCATTTTTCTTTTTAATAACATTACACAGTAACATTGGCACATATTAACAACAGAAAGAAAGCCGGAGCATGTACCAGAGGAACCTCCAAGAATTATATATAGAAGGAGGACCAACATAAGAGACACTTGTACATAGTGCTTTTCAGGAAACCAGGACTGAAAGAGATAAAAACAGCACTTAACCAAAAGGAACTTTCCAGTGTGGAACTGTCGATTTTGTAAATTTATAAGAACTGGCAAGAAATGTATCCATTCAGAAGCAAACAAAAAATATGACATTAGATAATTTGGAATTTACAATACATCCAACATCGTGTACTTGGCAAGCTGCATGATGTGCCCAAGCTTTTACATGGGCAAAACAACTCACAGTTCAAGGAGAGGATTGGGCAACATGTGAGGAGCACTGCCCATGCGGATGGCATAAGTGCCCTCTCACAACATGTTCTACAAAAAGGAGAGGAACATTAAGTACAGTTACGTAAGAACTTAACCGTAACAGTAGATCTTCGAGAGAGGCTCTTGCAGTAGGTAATTACATATAGGACCGAAGCTGGCAGGCATCAGGACCCCACGGAAAAATTTCTAGCTAGCAGTCTCTGGCAGGGGACCACCCCCACGTCAGGTGACTGACATCATGCGACGTCGGTATAAAGGGGCGGTCTCCCACGCCCGCCTTCCAGTTCTTTCCCTCCAAAGAAAGCAGAGACGAGAGAGAGAAGCGGATATTTCCCATCCTGGAAAAGGAGCTGAAAAAGCTTAGGGGAATGGAGGGCGGGAAGGTATTACCTACTGCAAGAGCCTCTCTAGAAGATCTACTGTTTTGTTATGGTAAGTTCTTACGTAACTGTACTTCCTTCGAGAGGGCTCTTGCAGTAGGTAATTACATACAGGACAAAGTCCCAAGCAATCTGGAACAAGGAGAAGCAAACAGGAGGAGGAAAACTACTCAGGAGAAGGCCCTCTGGCTGTGAAGCTCTTAGGAAAGGAGACCCTGCAGAACAGCCAACCCGAAGCCCGCTCTACGGTGAGAGGCAATGTCCAAACTGTAATATTTCGTAAAGGTATAGACAGAAGTTCAAGCAGCGGCTGCACAAATGTCTGCCGCTGGCGCATTCTTGAAACAAGCGGCAGAAGCAGCGAGCCCTCTGGTGGAGTGACCTCTAACTTGACCCGGCAGGGTCCTGTTGTACTTGTCATAACAGAAAGTGATACAATGACCCAACCATTTAGACAGGTATTGCTTAGAAACAGCATTGCCTTCTCTTTTATGAGCAAAAGAGAAACAGTTGATCGGTCTTTCTGAGATCCTTCGTCCTTGTGGTGTAGTATCTCAGAATCTGGTGAACATCCAGAGTATGAAGTAGGTACTCCCCCCTTGATTGGAGTGCTGCATAAAAAAGGCAGGTAACTCTGTGGATTGATTCAGCGTAGATTCCGCTGCCACCTTGGGGAGAAACCTTGGGTTGGTATGCAGAGCCACCCATTCCTTGTGAAAAATCAAATACGGGATTTTACACATTAGGACCTGGAGCTCAGAAATCCTTCGAGCAGAAGTAATGGCCACCAGGAAGAGAGTCTTCCATGAGAGGAACTTCAGGTCTGCTGAGGCTGCCGGCTCGAAAGGAGGCAGAGTAAGCTTCTCAAGGATAAAATTCAAATCCCAAGGAGGGGCAGGAACCTGGACAGGGGGTCTCAAGTGGAGGACCCCCTCTAAGGAAGGTCTTAGAGACCTCCAGCTGAGCAAACGTCCTGTCTGCAAAAGGGACATGGTAGGCCGAGATGGCCACCATGTGAACCTTTAAAGATGAATGACTGAGACCCAGATCAAAGAGGTGTCGCAAGTAATCCAAAAGCCGCCCAACAGAGCACGAGAAATGCTCGGAATCTCTTGAAGCGGCCCAGATAATGAACCGTTTCCATTTCATGGCGTAGGCAGATCTAGTGGAGAGTTTCCTGGCCTCTACCAGAATCTCAGCCATGCGGGGGGAACCCCGGGCTTGAGCTACGTCTGCAGGAGCCACGTGTGCAACTGAAGGGACTTGAGGCCTGGATGGACCAGGGTCAGCAAAAGTTGCGACAGAGGAAGAGGAAGAGGAAGTTCCTCTGAATACTGTTGCAGAAGAGAGAACCAAGCTTGCCTGGGCCAGAAAGGAGCGATCAGTATCATTCGAGCTCCTTCTAAGCTGAGTTTCAGTTAAGACCCTCTGAATCAAGGGGATCAGGGGGGAAAGCATAGATGAACTTGCCCTTCCAGTCTAGAGACAGAGCATCTCTCCAAAAAATGCAGCGTCCTGGAGCGAGCGAGCAGAAGTCGGGAAGTTTTGCGTTGTGAGGGGATGTGAGCAGGTCTACCTGAGGTGTTCCCCAATGTAGGAAGATATCGTCTGCTACCCCCGATCCAGTTCCCACTCGTGAGCAGACAACCAACTGAGGCGGTCTGCCAACGTGTTCTCAACCCCTGGGACGTGAATAGCCGTGAGGTGAAGGTTGTGCTGCACTGCCCAATCCCAAACTCGCACTGCCTCCCTGCAAAGAGGGTAAGAATAAGTTCCTCCCTGTTTGTTGATGTACCAGACCACACACATGTTGTCCGTCTAGACAGCAAGGTGCCTGAGAAGCAGATGCAGAGCCTGAAGAGCATACAGCATAGCCCGAAGCTCGAGCACACTGATGTGGAGATATTTCTCGAGCTTGGACCAGGAGCCCTGGGTCCTGTGAGACCCGAGATGGGCTCCCCAACCCTCGCCCGAGGCATCCGTAGTCAGTGTCTGGGAGGGGGGAGAAAGACAGAAGGGAACTCCCCGGCAAAGGTTCTCCTGAACCATCCACCATTGCAAGTCCTGAGCCATCGGAGTTGAGACCAGGACGAGTTGATCTACAGTAGGTCGTCCACCAGCTGATCCCATTGAGACCGCAGCGTCCACTGAGAAATTCTCTTGTGGAGCCAAGTGACAGGGACTGTCGGAATCGCAGCCGCCATGAGCCGGAGGAGGCGAAGGACTGACCAGGCGCTGACCTGCCTGTGGCTGGACAACAGGCTGACCTGAGCCTGGAGTGAGGCCGCCCTGTCCAGTGGCAGGAATGCCATACTGGAGGTTGTGTCCAGGATCGCCCCGATAAACTGGAGCCTCTGGGATGGGATCAAGTGCGACTTGGTCTGGTTGATGGTAATACCCAGGCAGGCAAACACCTGCAGAGTAAGGGAAAGGAAGTGCAAGAGTTCCTACCTGGATGGGGCCACCAGGAGCCAATCGTCCAGGTAAGGGAAAACCTGCACCCCCTGGGTATGCAGGTAGGCCGCTATCACCGAAAGACATTTGGTGAACACTCAGGGCGCCAAGAAGAGACCAAATGGGAGGGCCTTGAACTGACAGTGGTCCCCATGGAACGCAAAACATAGGTATTTGCAGTGGGAAGGGCGAATATCCAGAGTGCACAGCCACTGTCCTGGCCTAAGAAGGGGCAGAAGGCCCTGCAGGGAGAGCATTCTGAACGATTTATACTCCACAAACAAGTTCAGAGAACTGAGGTAAGAATCGGCCTCACATCTCCTGACTTCTTTGAGACCAGGAAGAAATGGGTATAGTACCCTGTCCCCCGAAGGTGGGTAGGAATGGACTCTATCGCCTCTTTTAAGAACCAGATGATGTAAGGGAGTAAGACGACCTTGGGGGGGTTCGAGGAGGTTTCCAAAGAAATTCTATTGAGTGTCCTTCTGCAATCAGCTCGAGCACCCAAGTATCTAAAGTGATCCTCTCTCAACCCAGTAGGTGGAGGAAGAATCTCCCTCCTACTGGTTCCTCCGGAAATCCCATAGGCTGTGGGAGAGGGAAGGAGTCAGGTGGTGTGAGGCAGCGTCGCCGCTGAAGCTCCCGCTGCTTTTTTGGGTGGGGGGCTTGGCAGCCAGAGGGGCCCGACGTTTATTGGCCCGCTTTCCCTGAGGTTTTGCTTTTTGCCAATTACATCTGCGAAAGGGACAACACTGAGCCTGAGGGGGTTTGTACATGGAGTCGACTGACTTCAGTGCAGTACCCTTCTCCTGCAGATCGGTGAAGATGCCCTTGACATCGCCACCGAACAGCACCGAACACCGGAAGGGCATGTCCTGGATAGCAGACTGCACCTCCGAGATCAATCCTGACACACACTGAGCCAGGCATGACTCCGCAAACCCACGGCGAAAGCCAAGCTCCTACCGGCAGCGTCCACTGCATCGAACATGGCATGAAGCATGTGTCGGCTGGCCGAACGTGCAGACCAGACTAGATCAGCCACTTCCTGTTTCGTCTGAGACTCAGGAAGGGATTCCAACTAAGAGTCCACCTCACTAAAGATCGCCTTCTGGTAATCCCCCATATGACCGACATAATTCAGGGCCCTTATACCCAGAGTGGAAGAAGCGTAGACCTTCTTTCTGTACTGGTCCAGAAGACGAGATTCCTTGTCAGGCGGTGACGAGTTCAGGTGCTTTGGGTTAGCTGTCCGTCCGTAAGCAGCGCTAATCACGACCGAATCGGCTCAAGAGTGAGAAATGAAAGAGTCAACACCCTCAGGAGCCTGATAAAGCCTATCCAACTTCCTAGGAAGAGGGGCTATGGCCGATGGTTGCTTCCAAATAGTGCAGACAAGGTTGGAGTGAGGCTCAATCCAGGGTGGCACCAGGGAAGGAGCAGTCTCGGGCAGATACAGGTGCGCAGCGAGTTTCTTATGCTGTGGATCCGACTCCAAGGAATGTCACTGATGAACCTCCTGGATTTTACGCAGCAACTCCGTAAAAGAAGGATCTTCTGGAGGGGACTTCGGAGGGGTCCTCGGTCTGGGCTTATCTGGAGAGCCGGGCTCGTCATCCAGGTTGGAACGACCGGAGTCGTCAGAGGTCTCCGAGGAGGAAGAAGAAGACTCCTCCTCCTCCCGAGGCAGGGGAGGAACTGACCCCTTGGGGATCCCTCGGGGAAGCGTATCCTGCCCCACTCTGGAACCGGAGGGGTCGTGTCTGGTATTCAGAGGTGGGGAGGGAGTCTCTCATCTCCAACGTATGGGTTCCGGAATAGGGACCGGCGTCGGAAGAAGGCTCTCTACCTTCCTGGTAAGCTGAGCCTTGGCCTCAGCCCACCAGAAGGCTAGAGTCTCCTTCAAATCCAACGGCAGCTGAGGGGGGCGGTGGAGGAGGAGGAGGGAGATACGGATATTGGGGATATCCATATTGCACGTGTCCATACCGCGATGGCAGGAAACCTGGCGTCAGTAATGAGGCACCACGTACTGTGGCGTCAGGTACTGAGGCGCCGGATACTGCGGCCCCGGGTATGACGGCGTCAGATAGGACAGGGTCAGATACCCAGGGACTGGGAGGTCTGTAGGTGCAGATGGCCTGGGAGGATGCCCAGCAGGCGGGTGGCAGGCCTGGTGTGGGACGGCATCCAGGAGAAGAAGAGGATGTCGCCCGGCAATGGCAGGACCGGCGTCAAGCGGGACCGGCGTCCGTCGTTCAGCCAGCGAGAGACCTGGCGGAGCGTACCTAAATCCCTGCGTCGCCCAGAGAAGGAGGGGAAAAATCCCCGGGGTCGAGCTGAGGAGACGCTGGGGCCTCAGAGGGCAGCGAATGCTGCGGGGAGCCGGGGATGGCGGACAGAACATTAGGGTCCAGCATCGGCAACGACATCGCGCTACTGGAGGGGCCGACGTTTGACTTACCGGCAGAGTCCGGGCGGACGTCGGAAGAGCCATCGTCCAACTTAGCGGAACCATCACTTGAGGCAGGCTGCGATGGGGGTGTGGTCTGGTCGGGCAGCTTAGGGGCCGTGCGCTGCCCCGAAGGGTCGAGCAACTTTGCAGCCTTCTCTGGGCGGGCGTCAGAGGGGCCGACGTCCAGCTTACCAGAGCCACTCGCACCAGTAGGCCGCTCGGCGGCTGCCTTGCTGGGAGTGGAAGCCTCCGCAGCCGGAGGCACCGAAGAGCCAGCGCAAGCAAGATGGGTGGGCAGCGCGAGTCTTGGAAGCCTCAAGACAGCCGCCTGAAGCGGTCACCGGAGGGGCGTTACCTTTAGCACGCTGACCCAGTCGAATTCGCGGTGGCCGAGGAAGATAAGTCCCAGTCCCAGTGCTTCTCCTTGTCTTTCTTTTTGCGGTGACCCTCAGGGGAAATTGAGGCCTGACTAAGCTTCTTCAGCTCCTTCTCCATGGAGGTCATTTTCTTTTTAAGGATGTGGGCCTCCAGGGACTGTTGCCTCTGTCTGTGGGTGGCGGCGCTGAATTTCAGGCAATGCTGGCACTTCTCCACGGGGTGCTCCGGACCCAGACAGAAGAACCACTGGGAGTGACTGTCCTTGTGCGGGAGTTGGGCGCCGCACGAGTCATACCTATTCTTGTGCTCCGGGGATGTGAGGACAATATACACCACCGAAATAGCTAACAAAATTGAATAAATCGAAGAAAAACAGGCGATAGAACTACCGACCACAGACTGGCGAGCAGTTGAACTTAACCGTGAGGCACTTACGAGCTAACAGCGGGGGAAAGAATTGGAAGAAGCGGGCGTGGGGACCGTCCCTTTATACTGACGTCGTGCCCCCAAAGACACTGCTAGCTAGAAATTTTTCCATGGGGTCCTGATGCCTGCGGCTTCAGTCCTATATGTAATTACTCTGCAAGAGCCCTCTCGAAGTAAGATCTTCTGTTTTTAGATGATGGAAAAAGTGTTTAACAATCGGGAGGGGCGCGGATTTGGTATTTAAAACTTCGCCAGAGAGAAACATTAATGATTTCTTTCAGCTAACGTCTTATTTATAAAAATGATGTACTAGGTCCCTCTAAACTATGGATCTTTTGCTTTTCAATATTTTTTCAACATTTATTATGATCATTAATTCCAGTGCCATCGACTGATGTGCATAAACAGAATTTGTATTTAAAGATATAATGGTTTGGAAGTTTCAGCTCTGTGCCACCCTTTTTAGATAACATCTATTAAACATAGTTATGTGATAGTAATGTAGAAATCTTACAAGACAGAATCAACCTTTTTTAGCCTAAACCTTAAATGTATCTAATGTACTTAATGTGCATAATGGAGCGCAACAAATATATATATATTTTTTTTTTGTGGCAGGGCTCTCCGCCAGATTTCTGCCCTGGTCACGGCCCCTGGACTTCCACCTATTGTCACTGCCGTGATCCCCCGGTAACCCCCAGCTTTCCCCCCGGGAGGATGGGGCCGTGGAACTGGTACCCAATCCAGTCCGTGGTACAAGTAACTGGTTGGGGGAATCTGGCAATAGCGGCTAACTAAAGCCCAGGGAGGGCTTCATAGAGGCAGAGGCCCCACCTGGATTTTCTAGTTGGTCCCCCCTATGGAACCAGGTGCATGCAATGACGCAAGCTGAGGGAGAGCCCACACGCATCCGTGCACGCTCCCCTCGAAGCGTCTGCACTCTGTTCCCCCATGCTCTTGCCCGGCGCCGTGCACCCCAACTGCCGCCAGGAGGCAACGTGACGCCGGTGCTGTGCTCCCCCCTCCCCAGAGAAGGAGAGTAGTCCATCGGACGCTCAATCCTTCCCCTCCTCTGCCGACCCCCTGTGGCCTGTGCCCATTCCCGAACATGGCTCGCCGGCATGACGTAAGGTGTGGCATCCAGCACCTCAACCCTCAGCGTCACCGGGGGGAGCCCAACAAATTTAAACAGGGGCAGTAGTTATAACGTGAATTATAAGGCTAAATTTAAATCTGCATAATGATTTCAGATTGGGATGTCTTAAATTGAGGACATAACAGATTCTAAAATAAGTAGATATAATTTTTAAAAGAATTGTATTTTGGATTTGTTTATAGCTCGCTAGATATATTAATATTCCATAGGAGAGAAATCTTTTATACAGACACTACTTATGCTTTGCTGGAATGTAGATATTACACTTTATGCACATTAGGATAGATCACATATGTCATATATATGACACATTTATATTTATGGAATATTCATGTATTAAAATTTTTACATACATTTATTTGCATATATATATATATATATACATACACACATATACACATACACACACACACACACATATATATATATATATATATATATATATATATATATAGATAGATAGCTGTTTAGGTGGTTTATGATATATAAAATATAGGGGTTCTGAGTAACACATTTTACAAATGTAACACATTCTTTGCACTAGGCACTTTTTTCTTTTAAATCATTGCCTTTAATCATGTCCCTTAATGGTGTTCTAAAAGGATACATTACCCCTTGCCACCTCAGCCTTGAGAAAGCGCACTGTTGCACGAAAATGTTTGGCTGGTCTCAGGGAGGGGCACTGTGGTATCGTAGACTACTGGTTTGCCAGATTGTTTAATAAAATATGGCTTTTATTCTTCCTACAACGTGTGTGGATTTATCCTGGATTTAAGGTAGCAGTGAGGAGCCAACCTGTCTGCTGGGTCTTTTGTAAGTACTTAAAAGTGCTTGGGAGGTCCAGATCTAGTGGAGATTCCCTAGATCTGAAACTTATCACCCTCACCATTGACAAAGTTCTGCCCCCCTTACCAAAATCCTGAACCGATCTCTCATGCTTTCCCAGTTGCCCCTAAAATGGAAATCTACAGTGATGACTCCAGTTCACAAAAGTGGTGACAAGACTAACTAGCAACTACAGACCTATCTCCATCCTCCCTCCCCTCCACTAAAGCTTTGGAACGGATAGCTGCTGATCAGCTTGTTGAGTACCTAGAAAAATATAACCTGCAATGTCCACAGCAGCAGGTCTTTCAAAAGGGGCACAACAGCACCACTGCTCTCCTCAAATTCACCTCCTATATCCACCATGCCTTTGATCATGGTCAATTCGTAGGCGCCACCTTCACTGACCTGACCACGGTGTTTGACACTGTCAACCACTCCTTGCTGATCGAACAATTATCTCTCCTAGGACTTTCAATTGACTCTATCCACTGGATTCAAAGCTACCTCAGTGACCGTACTCAACAGGTTAGGATTGGTGAATCCTTCTTAACCACCCGTCCTGTCCGTTCTGGAGTTCCTCAAGGATCTATCTTGGGTACCATGCTATTTAGCATCTTTTTGAACAAACTCCCTGCCTCCTGCCGTAACAGAATTCTTCTGTATGCGGACGACGCAGTAGTCTACATGTGCAATTGTGATCCCTCCTCCCTCCTACAGCTTCAGCTGCAGAAAAGTTTTGCTGAAGCCTAGTTTAGCTCACATAAACTCATCCTAAATTACAAAAAAAAAACAATGCTGTTCCATGGAACCCACAACAAGCATAAAGACCTACAGCAGCGCAGGCTTTGCCCTGGAACAGGTGGGCCTGTTTAAATATCTGGGTGTGACCACTGGACTGCACTCTTTTGTATACCAAACATATTGATAACATTGTTAAAGCTACAAATAACCACATAAGGCTGTTATACAAGTATAAGCACTGCCTGATAGCTGAAGCCCTAAATCTCACTATTTAGAGCTCAGTAATCTCAATAATTTACTAGGGGCTTGTGATCTATGGATCAGTCACCAACACTGCTCTCCAGCTCATAGCCTTAGCCCTTAACAAGGCTTGTCGGCTCCCCATCTCAGCCTCCCGCCTTTCCTACACGTGATATTTCACGAGCAGGCAAACTAGCTCCAGCTAACGGGCAGACTAAAGTACCAGACCCGCATCCTAGCAAAGAAAACCTTGCTGGGTCTCATGCCCCCTGGGGTTCTGACTATACTGACCCCACACTGTGTCTCCTGCCTAACAAGAAGTTCAGAAAGTCTAACATTTTCTGTACCCCACCGCCAGACTACACAAAGACAGTGCACCTACAAAGTTAGAGCCTCGAACTGGTTCAACTCTCTTCTGTCGGAAATCACCAACACTGCCACGCTTAAGCGTAAACTGCACCAGCACCATGTGGTTAGTGCCTCCTGTGACTGTTTTGCATAAACTGCTCGAGGTCTGCTCCCCTTCATGCTTCCCATACTACCCTTACACACTACCCCGCCTCCCCTACCCCCCCATTCGCACTTTATCCACCCCATCGTCACTTGCTCCCTAGTTATCTAAGAGCCCCTTTATATCTATCCCTCTTTCCATGGAGTTCTACTCTAATTGCCTCCCCCGACTCCCTGCACCCCTACCATGCATATCCTCTCTCTTCCACTCACTCCCCAACTGCCCCATCCCCCTCCCACCTCCCCATTCCCCCTTCCTCCTCTCACTCTTTCTCAGTCTACCCCACACCTACACCCAGCTCCTCTGCTCCCTTTCCCCATCTACCCTCTTTACTCTCTTGTGATTTTGTATTTCTTTGAAACTTGGCTTACCGACCACATGCCCTTTGGGGTAACCATTGCCTCAGTGCTTATGCACAGAGGTTCTTTGTCTTTTAAATATTTTTTTGGTTTTCATTGGGTTCACCACAACATAACCCAGATAGACTATCTTAGGGTAGCTGGTTCATTCCACTGGGATGTCAGACAGACGAGGCATACTGATGAGTCCTGGTAAGACAAAACACGTGTCTATGTCTTCTGTTGGCACCCTTTGCAAACTGTGTGAGAGGCCTTTCGGCATCATGCATTTCTGCTTAAAGTTGAACCAGCATAATATTCTGTGGTGATTTGTTTATGCAGACCATGATGCTTTGCACTGTGGGGGCATGTGTGATTTTGTATCCCTCTTGACAATGTTCTCTGTGCTGCTTTCCACCTCCCTCCTTACTTTATTAACCATTGCTGCTTTCTGCTCTTGTAATCTCTTGCTCCTGCTCTAATTTCTCATGCAATTTCCCTAGGCATACATTCAGGGGTCAACCTTAACTTTTTTTTTTTGCACTAGCCAGCCGGACAAGTTGATTAAAAATTGCACTAGCCCACAGATGGTTACACTAGCCCACAATAATAATGGTAAATTTTGATCTGTTATACAGGAAAGATGCATGCCAAGAAATACTCTAATTATTGCATATTTATCCTGCTCCCACATTGCTTCCTGCCACAGCAAAAAAAGACTGCAAAACAATCACACCCAGTGCGTACTCCCACTGTTTTTTTTATACCATGTGCCCCTTGCTTCCTCTTTCTTCACCCTCTCCCCACCAAACCAGAGAATACCATAATAGCATATGTTCAATCAAGCAGTTCTAGACAATAGCCAACATCATCATGCACCTCGCCACAGTCCCAACCTGACCTGAAGGGCAACGTAGAGAGTCAGGCAGAGAAAGACACTCTCATCCACCACCCTGTGATTAACCAGACCTGCACTTCTGAAAGTTTTCTTACACTGCAAAGTGAGTCTGGGGCTGTTCTAGGATTTCTCTGGAGAGAGTTAAACACAGGGGGCTTGGGATGTAAGAAACCTTGACATATTTGTTTACATATACCGGGCACAAAAGTATTGATTTAACATGCTCTGCCCTAACAACAGATTTTTGATAAGTGTCCTTTCATCAGTCAAAGGGCAAGCAGTATACAGGCATGATGCTGTACTGCCTCTCTTTCTATGTATAGGATGATCTATGCACACCAGGAATACCTTTTTAACCTTTCAAATTATATAGTTTACTAAGGTTTCGCTTTGTACCATACATGCTCCAAAGCATTGTTTTTAGGATGAAATGACATGCTGAGTGGTATAAGGGTGGTACTGCATGGATGACATTGGCTGATGTGATCCATTAAGAGGAGCTGTGGACCCCTACACCAGTCAGTAATGGCAGCTACTGTATGGGTCTATGGATGAAACACAGAATTTGACGGCAGATAAGGACCGCTTGGCCCACCCAGTCTGCCCATTTCCCTACCTAATGGACAAGCTGCAGATCCTAGTTAACCAGTAGCCTACTTCTTTCTACCCCCAACCCCTAGAATTGCCTTATGACTGTCCCATGCAAGCTTGAATTCAACCACTGTTTTTGACTCCACAACCTCCTCCAGAAAGCTGTTCCATGGATCCACAACCCTCTCTGTGAAAAAATACTTCCTTACATTACCTCTGAGCCACCCCCCCTCCCCATCTTCAAATTGTGCCCCCTTGTTCTTGCACACCTCTTTTTTTGAAAGATGCTACCTTCTTGGACTTTGTTGATTCCCTTGAGGATGGCCACTTCAGAATCTACCTAGTCTGCAGTGGTGTCCAGAGAAAGTATACAGTGGGCAGACTGTGCATACATCATAGCATTCTGTCACTGCAGTGTTGAATATAGACATTGAAAAGGATGGGAAATGAGGTACACTGATCTTACTATTGTGGGACAAATAAAGACAAGTTCAGCAAACTGGAAGCTAGTGACTTGACCACTCTACCTTTGATCACAGCCTGCACACTGGCTGAATGTCCTAATAACCGGGTGATAATGACTCACACTGAATCTTTTGTTGGAGCCCCCTCTTGAACTGTCAGATAATTGCAGTTCTTAATGAGCTGCTAATCACACCAGGTCACCTGGAACACTGAGGGAGATTAGCAAAAGGACTACAGCCTGCTAAAGCAGGGACTTTTGTAATTTCATTAACAGCCATGAAAAACCTGCACTAGTCAAGACGGACAAGTAGAGGGTTAGCTGCACTAGCCCTGGCCAATTTGCACTAGGTTCAGGGCTAGTAAAACAATGTTAAAGTCGAACCCTGCATACATTGTCCAATGCCTGGTGTACTGTCCTGCTGCATAAATTAATCACATTATAATCCTAGACAACATCAATGGTGGCTCCTTGTTTTATACAAGTATGTTTTGTATTTCATTTATGTTCTTTTAGGTTTTTTTCTACTTGTCCTTTTAAATGATGTGGAATCTTTGTAAAAGATCCACTGGCTCAAGGGTGTTATTCTGAAATCTCAATAAATAAAATAACTCATAAAAACTCAAAGGCAAACAAAATATATATTTACAGTGAAATATTTTACTGTGCTAAATTATCTAATAGTGTGAACTGCTCAATTAATCAAATTGTTTTTCTGTGGCAAAAATAATGAAGGCCTCTCAAAGCACTGTATATAATCAGTTATCCATGCTCAAACTAAGATCAAACAGACTACAGGTAAAAACAAATTCAAATCTAGGCTATATAGAATTGTTAACTTAATTCCCTTGATTCTAATGCAAATAAATCTGTTAACAGCAGCAGTTCCAAGACTTAAATGCAAGATAGAATTTAAGTGTGTTTTGAAAGTAGAGGTTTGTAAGTTCTGGACTTCTTCTTGTATTGAGTTCCAGAAGCATGGTACACAGATGGAGACAGAGGTTACCACTTGGAACTGTAATTGACTTTAGCAACAATAGTGATCTTCTCCCCAGGCATTTATTGATTAATGGCTATGTAATGAGTTTACTTGCTTTATCTTGCAGGGGTGTAACCAGAAATTTCTGTTTTGTACACACAGTCTCCAAAAGTTACACCCCCTTCCATTAAAAAATTTATACATCCTCTCCAAATGGTATCCCCTTCCAAACAAGTCAGATTGTTGTCAGAGGATTCTTCTAATCTCTAAAGAGTTTATACATGTATCTGTCTCCTAAACAACAGAAGTTTGAACAGACACTCTCCTCAGTGGCCTACACTAACCCAAATTCTATAGATTAGAATAAAAACGTTAACAGAAAGGCACACAACAAAACTGTACTCAAATGTGTACAGTGAGTATGCCTGCCTACACCCTTGTTATCTTGTATTCAATAGGAAGCGAACGGTGTGAAAGAAAAACTGACCTTTTCCCTTTTTCACATTTTTCTCAGCTTCCTCAAACAGACCAGGTAGATGAATCACTACTCCATTGCCTAAAATTCATAAGGAAACAGATTAATATCTTTGTTCAGTTTAAGTTGCTTTTAATATAGTATTTTTTTAACTGTTTTATTAACTTTATATCACTCAGAACAAGAGAGATTCCATCATACTTAATGTATTTTGTTTTCTGTTAGCTCCAACGTTGTCAGTGGTAAAGGTACACACTACCTTCCCAATTGACAACATGGGGCGATACAGAAATTTCATGCATTGACAGGATACACTTTTAGAGTCCCTGCAAACGGCAGTGAACGCTTTAACACAAGCCATGAGACAAATGGACAAATACATTGACAAGCTTATCAAAGTGGAACAGCAATTAGCAGAAATGATGAAAGTTAAGGAACACAGCATTCCAGACTGTGGCTCAAACACCTGGAAAACAAAGTTCGAGTTCCCAGTGTTCAAATACTGAGTATTCCCAAGAGCACAGCAGGGAATGATGGGGCCATATACCTCGAACAATGGCTCCCTGAAGCAACTGGACTAGGATTTGCACCATCCATAGTGCAAGCCTACTAAATATCTCCCAGGTGGACCTGCAACATGAATGAGAGACCTCACGTTTTCTCAATGGTGCTTGAATTGTCAGGGATCCACGATAAAGTGCTTTGGGCTGCTTCAGAAGAGAAGCCAATAACTACGGAGGAGGACACAAAGGCATAAGACATCTGAGGGAGTAACATCTAGTTCAGTTTTTCTGAAGGACCAAATACATCTTCTCTGCCTTTCTTGGCTTATGCCAAGCAGCAGAGGTGGCATCCTCCAGGGCAGGGAGAAGGGGTGGTGGTACTACTGAAGAAGCAACAGGTAATGCCAAGAAATCAATAAGGTTTTTCTTGGTTGTATCCTGTTCCTCCAAATCAAACCTCATGGCAGCCTAACACGATAGGTCTATTGTATCGGGGGCTCAGGGAATATGTAATGGCTATGACAAGAGGAATACTGGATGCTTGGAATAAGTAACTCCCTAACCCAGTTCCATATGATATTTGGCATAAATACACACGTCTTTCCCTGGAGATATCTTTAGCCCCATATTGGTGTGAATATGCTGTGAAGGCTTGTAACCGTTTTTTCAATACACCAGCAAAATTGGCGAAATTTCTTCCAGGTCCAGCTGGACACCGGTGGAGGCTCGTAGAGACCCTTTAGTCAACCATGTGCATATATTTTGGTCATGCCCAAAATTAAGAGCCTTCTGGCAGGAGATCGCTGACGCCCTTATTGAATTAATGGGGGAGGAGGCAGTTCTCACATCGGACTTGGTCCTTTTATCTGTCCCTCCAGAGGGCCTTCGACTACAGCAAGATTCACTTTTGCCTATTTATATCTTGGTGGCCAAGAAGGCGATCACTCGCCTGTGGCAGCAACCCAGATCACCCACCATTTATGACTGGCAAAAAATTATGCTGGAGCTTTACTCCCTGGAACGTTTGTTAGCTAGTTGTAACAACAGAATGCCACAGTTCGAGATCCAGTGGCGAGTATGGATCTTTTACATTTCAGTACAATGCCCCTCGTTTGTCCCATGATGTCATTTGGGACATATTGGAGATATAGGGAATTGAGTACAGGGGAGTCTGGTCCCTTGCCTTGGCCACCTATAGAGGATATGAACTCACCATCTATGAGCTTATGGTCATGGATCCTCTCTACATGGCTCTACTGGGGAAGTTTTTTTAATATTCTGTGACAAATTTATTGTAAATAATGACTGTGTACTATGTCTAACTTTTACTATCTGGTTTGGAGTGCGATTATCCGTGTACCTGTTATTTTTTAATACAAATAAAATCTAAAAAAAAAAAAAAACACCACACACATGGCAGCCTGTACTTAATGCATCATAGTAATAAAAGATGGTCCTCGGGAGACACACCTTTGGGTGTAAACCATTGAGTCCTCACTGCAAGTAGAAACAGTGTCATAGGTATCATAGCCTGTGCTACAGAACTTTTCAAAGACTTGCATCCATTTTAGCTCGCCATCGATTTATGAATACCCCATAATGTTACTTGTGCTAAGATAGAAATCAAGCCATGTCTTGAGTAAATCCATACTACTGCTGGCCACTACTTCAATTGGAAGTTCATTCCATAACTTGGTCACTCTTACTGAGAGCTACTTCTTCCTCTTTTATTGTTCAACATCGTTCCCCCTCCAGTTGTAGAGGGTCAGCTCTGGTACTGTACACCTGGTCCCTAAGTGCTAGTCCCAGTGGTTCCCACAATAGCGTTATCGGTAAGTGCACTGTAGATCATACACATGTCACCCCTCAGCATACAATATTCCATGGAGTATAATCCCAGCTTCCCAAGTCTGTTGTCATAGTCTATCCCCTGACCTCCTTGATCCGTCTGGTGGCTCTCCTCTGTACCCTCTCAATAGCCTTAATGACTCCTTTGTCTCCAGGTACCCAGAATTGTACACAGTTCTCAACATGGGCCCTCACCAATGAGGTGTATAGAGGCAGCATCACCTCCTGGTTCATACACTTTATGTGCTTGCTAATATAGTGTAGTGCACTGCTTGCCTTTTTGATAACTTGATTGCAATGCAGATTTGGACTGAGATCATTCTTTAATGCCAAGATCCCCCTCATCCTCTACCACTCTTAAAGCCATCCCCCCCAAAAAAGCTATTGGGCCCGTTTTTTTTTTCCTAAAGTGCATAACCATGCATTTATCAATGTTAAATGCAAGTTTTATTTTTTTAATTTTGCCCAACTTTCTAGTTCTCCCAAAGCTGCTTGTAAAGTATTTCTGTCTTCTAGATTGTTCACTATATGCCCAACATGGGTATCATCCGCAAATTTGGACAGCCATACTCCAGATGTTTCAGGGTGGAAATATAGACATTAAAAAGACTGGGGCCAAGGACCGACCCTTGGGGCACCCCACTGGTCACTCCCTCCCAGTCAGAGTATGATCCCTTTATGCATACATGCTGTTTCCTGTCAGAAAGCCATGCTACAATCCACCTTATTAACTTCCCATTAACTCCCTGCTCAATTAAGGCATCTACAAGTTCCCCATGTGGGACCTTGTCAAAGGCTTTATAAAAAGATGACATCTACCGAGTCTCGATTATCAAGGGCCTTGCTAATTTTACCATAAAATTCTAGGAAATTGATTTGGCATGATCTACCCTTGGTGAACCCGTGTTGTGTAGGAACTGTATTGCCAGTTCGTAGTTCAGTGATGTGGTCCTTGATGATACCTTCCAGAAACTTCCCCAAGACTGATGTCAGGCTAACTGACCTATAATTTTCAACCTCCTGCCTAGATCCCTTTTTATAAATGGGGACCACTGTGGAACTAGTCCTTTCATAAGGACTATCCACAGAGTCATCAGCCTCCTCCTCCTCCTCATCCTGCAGGACTGTACTCAAAGTTGTGTTCTCTGGTCGATGGACTGGAGGGAGTGCACTGGCAAGGCTGTCAGCGTTCAAGGAAGCAGTTGAGATACAGCCATCAGATGCTTCGGCATGGTGGTTTGAATTATCAGCCCTGTCAACGTACCTCCTGATACAGGAGGAGGATGTTACAGGCACCTAAGCATGTCCGTGAAGGATGATAGCACTGCCTGGACGTCGGTCCCCATGTAATCGATGGGTACGCCAGTGGAAGTCGACGGAGGAGGCAAGGCCCCACGACATCAATGCAGCAGCCATACTAGGCCTGCTGGTGCCTACTGCTTGCCTGCTCTGGAAGTTAAGTCGATGGTCGGGCAGCAGTAGACTATGCAGCAGTGGTTGTACCTGTATGAAAGGGCAACCTGGAGCATACCGAGTAGGTTTTCTCCTTCTCTCATTCACCTCTCCTGGTGCTTATGCTTGTGGGCCCCAGACAATTTCAACAGAGACTTTAATGACTTGGGCCACAAGGATTGAGCCGGCGACACATTAGGACTCTTTTGCTGGAGCTCCTTCTTCACTCGGGCTACCTGCTGTTTTAAATGGTGGTTCTCCAAACAGCCTTTTCAACATCGCCTGGTGACTGTGTTGAACCCTTTGCAAATCGGGCTAGCCTGTATGTTATGGTCCAGCCAAGGCAACACACACAGATGCCATGCAAATCTCCAGTGTATATCTTTTCACCACATTCACAATAATGCAACAGTTTTGACGGTTCATTAAACAAAATACCTGCCGTTGACAATCGCTTATAAAAGCATTTGCTTAACCATGGTGAGAAAATAAGAAAGGCTGCGACTGTAGCAGCACAGTTTCCATTCACGGTCCAACGAGTATGGTTGATGGCAGGAAAAGAACTAAGGAGGAAGGGGCCGGCCCTAGAGGAACAGCTGTAAGTTCCACTGGTCTGGCTTGATGAAAGAGATATCGTCGAAGATCATCTGGAGAGTCCCTTTCAGTTTAGTTTCCCAGAGAAGCTACAATTTACTGGGCGGGGTAAAATGCATTCCTACACTGACCTGAAAGCAATGGGTCTCAACGTAGAAATACTTCTTTGGAGCGCTGAGGAATGCACACTGGAAAGAAATTCTTCTGATTTACAAGCAGAATGAACATGTTCCTTAATTACTGACATTTTTTTTTTTCTATTATGTATTTTTACTCCTGTGGAGTCTAGCAAGTGGCTTCAGTCCCTCCCTCAGAGGGACCTCGATCTTCGGCCGCACCGTTCCCCCGTCCAACACCCCCTAAATCCCCAAGGGTTTACTAGGTAAGCAGGACATAAGAAGGTGAACAGGCCCATTGAGTGTGTCCTCCACACTAGTGGGCTGCCCCCCCCGCCATGTCAGGGCCGAGGCCAAGGGACACCAGCTTTCCCCCACCCCCAGATCAAAATCCAGACATTGGGGGCCGGAACAGGGCGCTGTTCTGGCTATCATGGAGCCTGCTAGCTCCCTTTTCCTCCAGTTTTACTCCCCCCCCCAAACAAAACGCCATACGTCCAACAATGTGCCTACAGCCAGATCTCCTCTGGCTGACGTCAGAGGGCGATCGATGAGCGGGACAGCAAACCCTCCCTCCCAAAGAGTGGAGAGCAATCCTCCAGTTGCTCGATCCTCTCTTTCCCCTGCCAACCCCCGGTGGTCCGAGTTCGTTCCCAAACCAAGGTCGTCGGCATGGTGCAAGGTGTAGCGACCAGCGCCTCAACCTACAGCGCCACTGAGCCGACAATTACTGACATGTTCTGTGACTACAAACAGACTTATCGATGACTGAGAAGTCAGTGCTATTCAGCAGGTTCAGCTTGGACTTGTGACAGGGTTGCGCTCTATCCACCAAACTGTTTTTATAAGAGACTGACTGTTCAGTACATTTTTTTGTTTTGTTTGTTTTTTGTTAGTTTTTTTTTTTTTACCTCCTCAGCTATGGGATGTTCATATGGTTCCCCATTTTCAGACTTCCTTGCCTCAGCTGCTGCCCCAGACCCAGTCAAAGCTCAGACCCTTTTCACCCTGCCATCCCAGGTCGCTTCACAGTGGGGATTTGTCCCACAAACTGCGAAAATCTGGAGGCCGGGACCTGAAGAGGAGCGGAGTTAAGTGGGTCCGCCACGGCGCCAATGAAGTCTGCCATTGCGCCGGAGCAGTGTTTGTCCCTTTATCTCCTCCCCCGGCGCAAGCGTACAGTGGTGTCAAGGACGTTCCTGCGCATGCGATCGTTCGTAGTATGCCTGACGCCTACCTGCGCCAGCCCACAGTTTGATCCCCAAGCCTGCAATTGCCCCCAGTCACTGTCAGGAGCCAGTGTCTCAGCGATCCTCCACACTCTCCCTCCCCAAAGGAAGAGAGCAGTCCATAGGACACTCAATCCTCCTCCCAGCCAAGCTCCGATGTCCCAAGTTCATTACCGAAGCCGGGTCGCCAGCATGGCGTTAAGTGTGGCGTCCAGCATGTGGAGGGGTTGTGGGATAACAGATGGACCAGACACCCGAACTTCAGATTCAACACACAGTCTCTGTGTGATGTTTATTCAAAATACAAGAAATAACCTTCTGCAATGGCACATTTCTTCTTCAGTACATCAGTTTGCAGCAAAAGACTATGAATGTCCTTTCTCTGCACTTAGCCAGCACCTACTGACATTGATCTCTGATCCCATTCACTAGTTGAGATGTAGCCACCACCCCTATACAGGCCCCATGTGCTTGGGTAGTGGGGGCCCAAAAAGGAAAAAAACAAAACAAGCTATAGACAAAGAACCTCAATGCAGGATCACCGAAAGAAAGGTTACCCCAAAGGGCACTGGCAACAAATCAAGTTTCAAAGAAATACAACATCATACATACTTCCATAATGCAATGCATCATAGGATATATGCAGATCATCATGACATTTCTTATTTAAGTTTACTAAAATAAACATGCATTTTAAATAGCACAACTAGCTTAATTTCTATAACAGTCACCTAGTACTTTTTGACATTATCAAAAACACCTAGTGCCATGGTATTTTCAACATTTACAGGTTTCATAAACATAAGGTATATACATTAAGGTATTTTATAACATAGTGCTATTACATACTAAATCCAACAACAATAAACACAATCTGTTTTACGTACACTTGGAGGTCACCACAATAAATACAGGTTACTCACCTGTAACAGGAGTTCTAGGAATGGTATATGTTGTTCATCCACACTCATTGGCAGTATCCTTGCCGCTTTAAATCTTGCCGGAAGGTCTTCAAGCTTGCTCCTCCCACCCACCCGGGTGGTATAACTCTCGGCTCCGCCCCATGACGCCAGATCTGGCCCGCTGGAAGCTCAGGTTGTGCGTCGAAGCCGGGGAGGTCGGGTGGGTCGTGTGGATGAACAACATATACCATTCCTAGAACTCCTGTTACAGGTGAGTAACCTGTATTTCTAGGGACATGGATATGTTGTTCATCCACACCCATTGGCAGACTCCTAGCAGTTCTCCGGGAGGAGGGAGGCAAGACGCCAACCCCCAATACTTACTTGGGAAAGAGAGACTGGAGAACCGAGGCCCCAAAACCAGCATCCCGGCGTGACTCAAGGTCGATGTGGTAATGGGTAATGAAGGTGTTTGCTGACTTCCAGGTAGCAGCCCTGCAGATTTCCTGGATAGGGACGTCCCCTGAAGCAGCCACTGCTGCAGCAGTATGGCAGGTAGAATGAGCTCTATCCTCTGGGAGGCTCCATGCCCGCCAACTTATAGCAGAGATCTATGCAGAGGTTACCCACCTGCTTATCGTCCGCTTGGCTGCAGGTCTGCTAGTCACGGCTTCAGCCGTAGGTGACAAACAGCTGGCGAACCTCTCCCGAATTTCAGCTGCATGCGCTCCTTATAATAAGCGAGCCTTCTAGGGTCCAGAGTATGGAGCCTATATTCGCCTCCGAGGTGTGATTGGGGTAGAACACCGGCAGAGTCAACACCTGGTTAAGGTGAAACTCCGACACCACCTTCGGAAGGAATTTCGGTGGGGGCGAGGACAACCTTGTCCCTGTGGAAGACCAGGTAAGGAGACTCGATGGAAAGCGCCTGGAGCTCTCCCATCCTTCTGGCTGACGTGATAGCCACCAAGAAGGCGGTCTCCACGACAGGTGAGAGAGAGCACACCTGTGCATAGGTCAATGGCTTGCCCATGAGCTTTGCCAGTACCAGCAGTAGATCCCACGGAGGTGGGGTTCCCGCACTGGAGGGAAATGTGATCAAGGCCTTTGAAAAAGCCCCAGACCACCTTCTCCCTGCGCCACCGACTGCTTCCCGGCCCGCGCCTCGGGTAAGCAGAGATGGCTGTGGGTGCACCCTTAGGGTCACGACCTAAGCCCTTGACTAGAAAGGGACCATAAATAGTCCAAGATGCTTGCCAAGGAACAGGAGGAAGGGTCCAGCCTCGTTCTGACACCAAATGGAAAACCTTTTCCATTTGAAGGCATAGCATTTTCTGGTCGACTTCTACGGGACGCCTCAACTACATTGAGGACCTCGCCGGAAAGACCCAAGGCCTGGAACTCTAGCCGCTCAGGAACCAGGCCGTCAGGTGCAGGGATTGAAGGTCCGGATGGAACACCTTCCCTGATTGACTGAGAGCAGGTCCGGGCGAGCTGGAAGCTGCCATGGAGTCCTGGAGCTGAGACTGAGGAGATCTGGTACCAGAACTGGCGAGGCCAGTCTGGGGCTATCAGAATCACCTGCGCCTTGTCCCTCCTCCCTGAGAAGCACCTTGTGGATCAAGGGAAATGGGGAAAGGCGTAAAGAGGCCCGGGGTCCATTGCCTCGAGAAGGCATCCCTGCAGCAGCCCTGCTGAGGGGGCGGCATGGAACAGACTCAGCCTCGCTGCTCTCCATGGAGGCAAACAGGTCCACCTGAGGTGCCCCAAAGGGAGAACAGATGCTGTACTACCTCCGGAGGAGAGACCACTCTGGGATGCAGCCTATCCGGCTCAGGGCATCGGCCAGGGTGTTGGAGGCTCCTGCCACGTGAATGGCTAGGAGATCCGCCTCCAGGCTGCGCACGAGTGACCAAATGCGGAGAGCTTCCTTGCATAGAAGCATGGAGCCGGCCCCGCCTCTGGGTTTAGATAGTACATGGTCGTGGTATTGTCCGCCTGACTCGACCACTTGACCCCGGAGGAACGGAGCAAAGGCGGTGAGAGCTAGGCGGACCGCCGAGCTCCAGCAGGTTGATGTGGCATCGGGACTCCCGCGGGGACCAGAGGCCATGAGCCCGGTGTTCCCCCAGATGGGCACCCCAACCCATCAGAGAGGCATCGGTCGACAGAGAGACCGTCGGCTCGGGGCGGACGAACGGGATGCCCTCCTGCAAATGATCTGGAACGGTCCACCACTGGAGAGCCTTCCACATCCCCTGTGTCACCGACACAAGCTGGTCCAAGGGATCGCAGCGCCAGACCACTGGCTGGCCAGTCCCCACTGAAGGGACGATGTTCCAGCGGGCCCAACGGACCACGCTGGTACAGGCCGCCATGAGACCCAGGAGGCGAGGAAGTCCCGGCAGGGCGCAATTGCCCAACCAGAAATGATCGGGCAAGGAGGAAAGAACTTGCCCTGTCCGCCGGGCTTGGCTCGAAGAGAGTCGTAGCTCGTCCGATGAATAGAATCACCTGCTCGGCTCGAGTTCACTTGGCCTCGCTGGATAAGGAGGCCCAGTTGAGAGCAGACCTGAGGGCCAGATCTCTGACCACTCCGCCTCCTTCCTGGAGGGAGCTGCTATCAGCCAGTCGTCCAGGTAAGGGTACACCGACCCTCGGCGCACAGAGGGAATGCTGTCACCACTGCCATGCATTTGGTGAAGACCCTGGGAGCTGAGACAAGCCGGCAGGCATGGTTTGAATCAAGAGATCCTTCCGCCGAAGCGAAGGAATCTTGTGAGACGGACGGATAGGGACGGAAAAACGCGCCCTGCAAGTCCAGAGAGCAGAACCACACGCTGCTCCAAGGATGGTATTATCTGAGCCAGAGTGACCATCCTGAAGGTTCGAGACCTTAGGAACTTGTTTAGGTCGTAGGTCGAGAATGGGCGCCAGCCCCGTCCTGCTTCGAACCAGGAAGTACCTGGACACAAACCCTGGGTCTGAAGGAGGGTCCACCACCTCTTACCACCTCCTTCTGGAGGAGGCGATGTCGGCTCGGCAGAGCCGCCAGTGAGGCTGGGGATCCCAAGCCCCCGAGGGGGTAAGGCTCTGAAGGGTGGTGCCTGCTCAATTCCAGAGGCAGGCCTCTTCCCACCACCTTAAGACCCACCTGTCCGTGGTAACAGCGGACCAGGTGGAACGAAGTGCTGGAGCGCCCTCCACGGGGACCTTAGGTGGCAGACGGGATGGGGCGACACCCTCAGCCTCGTCACTGGGCAGGCTTGGAGGAGGGACCGCCGAGGGACCTCCTGGGCCCTTTCCTCCCTGCCTCCTGTTAGAGGAAGCCGGCGGCTTGGGTTTGGGATGCCAAGGTCGAGCCTGCTGGCCCTGACGTTGCTGGGTCAAGCGTAGTGCGTCAGAAGGACAGGGCTTAGGCTGTGGTTTGGCGGCCTTGTCCTTCTGAGCGGAAGAGACCGAGTCCAAGGTGGCATTGACTCTCGATCCTCTGCAGGTGACCTTCCACCCCAGGGTCAAGAGGTCAGTCCCCAAAAGGAACATCCGCCAACTTGTGCTGGGTATCCCAGGTAAAGGTGGATATCCTCAGCCAAGCCCGCCGACGCGAATAGCCACTGCGGCCGCCACCGATCTGGCACATGAGTCCCTCACATCCAAAGCAGTCTGAGCTGCTGTTTGGCCACTGCCCTGCCCTGGTCCCGCACCTGCTTAACCGTAGTCTGCAGATCGGCGGGGAGATGAGGGATGACCTCATCCAGGAGCCCAACAGGGCATGAGAGAAATGTGCCATGAGGACGGCCGAACTGGCCTGACGAAGGCCGAGAGAGGACGCAGCTTAGACTTTTCGCCCGACATAGTCCAATTTCTTGGACTCCTTGTCAGGAGGTTTGTCCACATCCTGGCGCTGCCGGGCGCTACCGAAAACGCTTGTCGGTAACCAACCCTCAGCAGAGGGGTGTTCCGAAAAACCGGACAAGGAACCGGTAGGGACCGCATACTTCCTGGCCATCCTGGCCGAAGGCGCAGGGCAGGAAGCAGGGCGCTGCCAAAGTTCCAGTGCCGGACCCAATATGGCCTCGGCCACCGGAAAGGCCTCCGTCGGAGAATCCCCTCGGTCCAGAATCTCCGTGAGGGGATACCTGGCCCGTTTGGAAACGGGTTCGAGCTCCATCCCGGTAGACTCCGAGATGAGCCGAAGCAGTCCTAGGAAGGACGACGGGCTATCGTCCATTGGCTGACCTCCTGAAGACTCCAAGTCCAGTCGCTTGGAGAAGAAGGAGGAATCATCTTCGACTCGAAGAGTCCTCAAGAGCTGCCTCTGGCCTGAACCACCCTTCACCTGCCGAGGTCGGGTCGGGAGTGAGGGTAACTGACAGCCGATGGGGTAAACCCTTAGCCGACCGAGAATTCTTGGTCGGAGCCCCACTTGGTGGCTGTGGAGGGAGGTTCCACCGCATCGGTGGAGCAGCTGGTTTTGGCCGAACAACCGCCTGCATAGGCTCTCGGCAAGTCGAGGGTTGTGCCGGCTGCCCGTGACAGTTATTTAATGGCCGGGAAGGCGCCGAGTCGGCTTATTCCCGCCAGGAGGAGCTGTTGCAACATAAGGTCCTCGCATCACCGACGTATTCTACGCATGCCTCCTCATCCGAGGAGGAGGACGAGACGAGCGGCGACGCCGCGCATCGCTGCAAAAGCCGAGACCGTGACCGCCTTATGACGGGTGGGAACGGGTTGACCGCGAAGAGTCCGAGACCGAGACCGTGAGTCCCGGAATTTCCGTCGGTGTAGGGAGGTGTCGCCGAACCGACACTCCTTCGCTCGGAAGGTCCATCCGAGGGCTCCGGAACCGAGGCACAGGCGAGCCCACGGGATCTCAACTCCTCCCGGGGAACCGGGAGAGGGGAATTCGGCGCTAAGGCGACAGTCTGGTCCAATGGGTCGAGAAAATCTCGACTTCATCAGTGGAGTCTCGGTCAACTGACCTGACGGGACACCGTGAGGCCAGTGGCGCCGAGCGGTCGACCTGAAGCCGACGGTCGACGGCCCGGGAGAGGGACCTTTCCTCCCCAAGAGCCGCCGACGAGGATTCTACCCTTGTCCCTCTTTTGGACCGAGAAAAGGTCCAGCAGGACGCAGGCCCTTCTCCTTTAGTGGAGAGGGACAGACAAAGCTCCTTAAAGGAAGCCGTGTAGGAAGAACCCAGAGAGAGCGGGATAAATGCCGCGGCCGAGGAAGATACGGCCCGCGCCGCCTCCTCTTCGAGGGCGACCATCCGCTCGAGCTGATCCGGCCGAGTTCACGCCGCGCGGGACACCGCCAACCGGGCCTCTTGACTTCACCGAGGGAAACGCTCGGACGGGCTTGAAGGTACCGGGCAGCACGGCCTCGAGGACGAGGCCGAGAAAGATGAGCACAGGTCGCAAGCCTCGCGGTCGTGCTCAAGGCCTACAGTAGACACGTGAGTGTGGATCCGTCCGAGACATCTTCTGCCGCATGGGCATCTCCAAACTGGAGTCGATTATCCATCGCAGCCGCGAGGGATCAAGACTGAAGTCTTTTGCAAAATATTATTTTTAAAACTGCAAACGGAGAAATAGGAACCAGTCACAAACGCAGAGCGTTAAGGAGGGAACCTGAGCTTCCAAGCGGTAAGGAAGATCTGGCGTCATGGGGCGGAGCCGAGAGTTATACCACCCGGGTGGGTGGGAGGAGCAAGCTTGAAGACCTTCCGGCAAGATTTAAAGCGGCAAGGATACTGCCAATGAGTGTGGATGAACAACATATCCATGTCCCTAGAACCTCCCTGTACGAGGACCTGAGAGGAGAAAGGAAAATTAAAGACACCATAGCACCATCAAGGGAGGGAGAAGCAGGTGCCCACAGGTGACCAACCTTATGGACTAGAAATTGTAAAGGATAGATTAGGCTTAGAAATAGAAGAACTGTTGCAACAGATTTAAGAAAAGATCGGTCCTCAAGAGTGGCAGGAGCTCCCCGTCACAGAGTTCCTCAACCCTCAGCGCCACCGGGCCGGCTGTTCAGTATATTTTTGAGACTTTTTTCTAATTCCTTTAAGTGTCTGTGTTAACACTTAACCTGCCTTGTATGTGCTGCAAGCTTCATCAGCAGATTGTTCAATATTATGTTGGTTATTGTTTTCCTTTATAGCTTTTCACCACAATTAGATATCTCAGCATTTCTGACCAAGCCAGTAATGGGGTCACATGATGCTGGATGAAAGAAATGGATTTGAAACAAAGCTCTCACCCAAGGGAAGCAGAGAGTACATGGGAGAAATATGACCGACTCAGTTGGTAAATCTGGCAAGGAACACCCTTGTCTCCATTGCAGGAGGTAACTTGAGTGGCGGGAAAGGTGCAGCACTCCATCTGATGTTGTTGCATTTCTTAGAACTTGAAGAGTAATACTCAGCATCCCAGGAGAAATACTGAGGGACCTTAAGGTCCCAATTTAGCAATCTGCAACGTTAAATAATTGTTTAAGGCACTTACTTAGTTACAGTTTAATTTATTATCTGGTTGATTCTATGACCCCCGCCTGCCATGGCTCCATCCTATTTATCCTAGAGTCCCCCATGGCCAACCTTATGACGACGTGACTGACATATTACACCACTGGAATCGCTATGTGCCAGCTTAAAGATCTTCCAGCCATTCTTAAAAGGGAAAAGATTCTGCTAGGGTGTGGATAGTACACCATATCCACGTCCCTACTATAAACATATATATATATATATATATATATATATATATATATATATATATATATAGCGCAACTATGGTTACGGTTGAGTAGGCACTTCAGTGTTATGGTTAGAACCCCAAGGCACACACCCATACCTGATTTGCAAAGAGGCAAGAGAGGTGAAACCGTAATGGTTTCTCCTTTTGCCGCCTGCAGAGTGGGGGTGTTTCCTAATGTCTAATTTCCTGACTTTTGTCGCTTTATTTATTTAGCTCTTGTTTACCGCCTAAGTACACTAGGCAGAAACCTGCCTATTTTCAGGCACGACCCAGAAGAGTACATTACAGGTAGTAGTACCGATAAGAAATAGCAGTTACGTAAGAACTTACCGTAACACTTGATCTTCGAGAGGGGTTCCTGAAGTAGGTCTTCACATATAGGATTGCGCCTCAGGCGTCAGGTCCGCACAGCAAACTTGTAGCTAGCAATCGCCAGTGGGCGGCCCCCCCCCAGTCAGGTGATGCGACATCAGCGTGACTATAAAAGGGGGCAGTCCCATGCCCGCCCTCCAGTTCTTTTCCACCGGAGACCTACAGAAAGAAAGCAGAAAAGAAGAGTAATAGACTCCTGATACCCCGAGCCCTGGAAGAGCCAGAGTCCTGAGCATGGAACAAGGTAAAAACTCAGGAGCTGTGGGAAAGGTGGGTGGGAAACTAGACCTACTGCAGGAACCTCTCTCGAAGATAAACTGTTCTTACGCAATTGCTATATCTTACTTCGAGGGGGTTCCTGCAGTAGGTCTTCACATATAGAACTGAATACCAAGCAGTCTAACAAAAGAAAAGGAGTCGGAGATGAGGCTCCAAGAGGCGGAAGATGTCTGCCAACTAAGGGTCTGTTTAAGACAGAAGACCTTGCAAAACTGCAAGGTCGAGGCCAGCTTGACGCCTAGAGGCAATGTCCAGACTGTAATGCTTAGTGAAGGTGTGGACAGAAGACCCAAGTGGCCACTGCACAGATATCCGCAGTGGACACATTCCTGAAAAAGGCGGTAGAGGTAGCCACACTCCTGGTAGAGTGACCTTTGACCACCCCCGGAAGGGAGTTTTCGTACTTCTAGTAAGTGTAATGGATATAGTCAGCCAGCCACCTAGACAGAGTGTTTCATGATTGCCTTGCCCCGACATTGGGAGGCAAAGGCAATAAAGAGCTGGTTAAATTTTTGAACCTCTTTAGTCCAGAGGTATAATACCTCAAAATCCTGTGCACATCAAGAGTGTGCAGGACATATTCCCCCCTACTGGAGTGCTCTGGGAAAAACACCAGCAATTCAACACTCTGATTTAGAGCAATTTCTGAAACCACTTTCGGAAGGAACAAAGGATTAGTCCGTAGGACCACCCGGTCCCTGTGGAAAATTAAATAAGGCTCTCTGCAAACTACAGCCTGAAGCTCCGAAACTCTTCGAGCTGAAGTAATAGCAGCTAAAGAGTGTGTTTTCCATGCTAAAAAACGCATTTCACAGCTTGCTGCCAATTCAAAATGGGGCAAAGTAAGCTTTTCCAACTTAAAATTCAGATCCCAGGGAGGGACAAGATTCCGGAATGGAGGTTTTATATGAAGGTTCCCCTTCAGAAAGGTTTTAGAAACCGCTAGCTGAGCTAGGGTTTTGCCCTCCACCGGAAGGTGGTAGGTCGACACCACAGACAGATGGACCTTCAGTGAGAAGTAACTGAGGCCCAACTCTGAAAGATGCAAGAGGTACTCTAACACGTGGGAGGCCAAGCACGTAAAAGGTTCCAAGTCTTTTGCAGAGGCCCCAGATAGAAAATCTCTTCCATTTCATAGCATAGGTGGATCTGGTGGAAAGTTTCCTAGCTTCCACTAAAATCTGAGCTACCCCTGCAGAGACCCCATAGCAAGAAATCGCTATGTCCACAGGTGCCACGCATGAAGATGGAGAGACTTGAGGCTCGGATGTACCAGGGTGCCCTGCTCCTGGGACAGAAGGTTGCGAGATAGAGGCAGAGGTACTGGTGGTTCCAAAGGCGGCAGTTATAACAGCGGGAACCATATCTGCCAAAGCCACAGACAGACAATGAGGATCATGTGAGACCCCTCTGCCTGGAGCTTCAGCAGAACCTTCTGTAAAAGAGGAAAGGGAGGGAAAGCGTATAGAAACTTCCCTATCCAGGATAGAGACAGTGCGTCTCGCCAAAAAAAGCACCATGCCCGGGAACCAGCAAGGAAAAGTTGGGTAGTTTTGCATTGGATGGGGAGGCTAACAGATCTAGGTCTGGTCAACCCTATTGAAGAAACAGATCTTCTACTACCTCCTGCTTTAGTTCCCACTCGTGAGCCCTGGCGACTAATCAGCTGAGACTGTCCGCCAGAATGTTTTGAACACCCGGCATGTGGACTGCTCTCAACGATAGGCCGTGCTGAGTTGCCCAGTACCACACCCGCATCGCCTCCCTGCAGAGAGGGTACGATCGGGTGCCTCCCTGTTCGTTTAGCTACCAGACAGTGGCTATGTTGTCTGCCTGAATGAGGAGTGTTCCCGGGTTCAGAAGTGACTAGAATGCCTGGAGAGCATAAAGCACCGCTCTCATCTCCAGAATATTGATGTGCAGGTTCTCCTTCATGGGAGACCAGGATCCTTGGGTTCTGTGGTCCCCCAGATGCGCTCCCCAACCCCAGTTAGAGGCATCCGAGGTGAGAATCTGAGAGGGGGTGGAGGGTGAAAACAGGCCCCCACCAAGAGGGTGGCAGGATCCTTCCACCAGAGGAGATCCCTCTGAAGACTGCTGGAGACAAGGGCTCTCTGGTCCATGTCATCCAGGCACTGATCCCATTGAACTCTGAGAGACTATTGGGTTACCCTCATGTGCAGCCTGGCCAAAGTAACTCTGGGAATGACAGTCGCCATCAAACCCAGAAGTCGAAGGACCGACCAAGCGGTGGCCCACCGAGAGGAAGCCACAAGTGTGGCTTGTGAGATTAAAGTCTCCGCTCAGTCAACTGGGAGGAAGGCCTTGCTCTGGACCGTGTCCAGCACCGCTCCACTGAATTGGAAGCACTGGGAGGGTATTAGCTAGGATTTGGAGAGGTTGATAGAAATTCCCAGACTGGAAAAGAGACCCAGAGTGAAGGAGAGAGATTCCTTCAGGCTGTCCAGCAAGGGGGCTGAAAAGAGCCAGTCGTACAGGTATGGGATCACGTAAATGCCCCTGCAGCATAGAAACGCCGCAACCACTGCTAAAGTGCTTGGTGAAAACCCGAGGTGCTGAGGAGAGGCCAAACGGGAGGGCTCTGAACTGGAAATGATCCTCCAGAAAGGAGAATATGAGGAAGCGGTGGTGGGCCAGGAGAATGGGGATATGGAGGTAAGCATCCTGCATATCCAGGGAGCACAGTCAAGTGTTTGGAAGACACAGGGGTTAACAGTCCCTGGAGAGTCAGTATGAGGAATCTCTTGTACTCCACGAAGAGACTGAGCATGCTGAGATCCAAGATAGGTCTTGGATCCCCCGTCTTCTTTGAACCAGGAAGAAGTGGGAGTAAAATCTCCTTCTTGTCTGTTCCGGAGGAACGGGCTCTATGGCTGCCTTTTGTAGCAGAGCCTGAATTTCCTGCCTGCCCAGCTGGAGTTGGCTTGATGAGTAAAAGGACCTTCCCAGAGGGTTTGGGGACGGTCTCTCCAGGAACTCTATCAAGTGACCTATTTCTATGAGTTGAAGAACCCACTGTAACACAGTGAGGGGGGTTTTGTTGCACTGGGATCTTGTAGGCGGGGATATGAGCACACTTTGCACCACGACACAGGATATTTAGGGTAATACAGCACTATGACTATGTTTAGTAGTAAAAATACTGAGAGAGGTACATTCAAAATAACACAGGATGCAAACAAACAAAAGAAAATAATACCTGGCTCTTTGTTGAGTGCTACCTACACAATGAATTTTCAGTTCCCTGTCTATAGCCCAGATAGCTAAGCTATTTCCTGGGGCAAACAAACAAAATCAGTAAAGAGTCTCTTGGTCAGTGTTTCAAACGAAGGTCATTTACCAGTGTCGGGTTTTCAGCCAGTCCAAAGTCAAGATCCAATTCGTAGTCGCACGCCAAACTAAAGGTCAAAGCCGGGAAGTCAGTGGATTCAAATTTCTCTTTCTTTCTTTCCTTCTTTCTACAAATGCTCATCAGCCACCCTCCACGCCTGTTTCCTAATCAGGTACTGAGAGAGCAGCAATTGTTTGAGCCTTCTCTTTTATGCAGGCAGTCACTCTCTGCACCTGTTCTTAATCAAGCACTCGGCTAGGTAGAGCTGTGGTTCAATGCCTTCTGGGGCTTGTAGTGTGTGCACCATGCTTTGTAGTCCTGGCAGAGAGAAAATGGAACAGACGTCCTGGGAAACAACGCCCTTCCACAACTCTGCCCAGGCCAGTGCTGTGTTACATACCTCCTCCCTCAGCTTAGTCCCCTTGGGCTGAGCGGCAGCAGAAAAGAAGGAGTGGATCCGGGAAAGAGCATCTGCATTCCCATGCTTGGCACCGGCACGGTGAACAATCTGAAAATCGAAGGGCTGTAAACTCAGAAACCATCGGGTAACACGAGCATTCTTTTCCTTAGCCTGTCTCATCCACATCAGGGGAGCGTGATCAGTAACAAGAAGAAACTTACGGCCCAGCAGGTAATACTTCAGGGACTCAAGTGCCCATTTGATCGCCAGGCATTCCTTCTCCACCGTGGCAAAGTGACCTTCACACGGCAACAGTTTGCGGCTCAAGTATATTATCGGGTGTTCTTCACCATTAATGTCCTCTGACAGGACTGCACCCAGACCCGTGTCAGATGCATCAGTTTGTACGATCATGGGTTTGGGGAATTCAGGACAGGAGAGGCACACAGTGCCAGTTTCAAGCAACAGAAAGCTTTGTCCGCTTCAGCAGTCCATTTCACCATGTTAGGTTGGCTGTTACGCGTGAGGTCACTGAGGGGGGCTGCTATAGTAGCAAAGTTTTGAATAAACCTTCTGTAATAGCCTGTGAGTCCCAAAAATGCCCTTACTTGTTTTTTGTTGACCGGTTGTGGCCAATCTTGAATGGCAGCAACTTTTTTTCTTGTGGCTTTATAAGGCCTCTTCCTATTGTATAACCCAAGTACTGTGCTTCACTCACCCGTAAAGTACATTTTTTTGGGTTGACTGTGAGCTCTGCTTCTCGGAGGGACTGCGTCACAGCTTGCAGTTTCTTGAAGTGGCCGTCCCAAGTGTGACTGTGAATAATGACATTGTCTAAATAAGCAGCAGCATACTCCTGGTGGGGTCGCAGCACACGGTCCATCAGGTGTTGAAATGTGGCTGGGGCTCCATGTAAACCGAAAGGAAGCATGGTATATTGATACAAGCCATCAAGGGTGGCAAATGCAGTCTTCTCTCTGGCAGCTTTTGTCAAGGGGACTTGCCAGTAGCCTTTCATCAGGTCAAGAGTGCTGATGAAGCGGGCTGTTCCCAGTCTTTCGATGAGTTCATCTACTCACGGCATTGAGTATGCATCAAAAACTGAAATCTCATTCAGTTTTCTGAAATCATTGCAGAACCTGATTGATCCATCGGGTTTTGGGACAAGCACTATGGGGCTAGACCAGGCACTGTGAGATTCTTCAATTACTCCCAGACATAACATCTTTTTAACCTCTTCCTGTATCGCAATTCGGCGTGCTTCTGGTACACGATATGGCTTGAGGTGTACCCGTTTCCCTGGAGGGGGTCACAATGTCATGAGTGATGAGTCGAGTGTTGCCGGGCAGATCAGAGAAAACATCTTTATTTCTGTCAAGGAATTCAAAGATGTCTTGTTTCTGACTTGGTGTCAGGTCTTCAACCGTCACTGCTTCTCTGGGGTTTTCCTCATCTGGACCGGGGTTTATTTCACTCCAGAAGACATCACGGTCCACCCATTTTTTCAACAAATTGATGTGATATATTTGTTCAGGCTTTCGTCTACCCGGTTGTTTTACCTTGTAATTGACTTGGTTTATTTATTTATTTATTTAAGTACCTCGTAGGGTCCTCTCCCGGTGGCCAGGAACTTGCACTCGGAGGTGGGGACAAGCACCAACACTCTGTCACCGGGCTGAAACTCTCTGGGTACTACGGGACGGTTGTAGGCTCTACTTTGAGCTTCTTGGGCCTTTTGCATGTGTTCCTTCACAATGGGCATTATGGCATTAATGCGCTCTCTCATCCCTTCCACGTGTTCAATGATAGTTTGGTGGGGGCAGGGTTGGTGCTCCCATGTCTCTTTTGTTATGACAAGGAGACCTCGTGGGCAGTGGGTGGGCATACAGCAGTTCAAATGGGGAAAATCCTGTGAACGCTTGGGGCACTTCACGGATGGCAAACATTAGATATGGCAGCAACTGGTCCCAGTTCCGTCTATCTGTCTCCATGTTTTTTTTAATCATACTCTTTAATGTTTTATTGAATCTTTCAACAAGCCCATCTGTCTGGGATGATACACAGACGCGCGAGCTGTTTGATTTGGAGGAGCTGGCACAAATCCTTTATTATTCTGGACATGAAGGGTGTTCCTTGGTCAGTGAGGATTTTGGGTATCCTCACTGGAAAACATCTGCACTAGTTCTTGGGCGAGGCTCTTGGTTGTCGTGTTCCGCAGGGGAATGGCTTCAGGGTATCTGGTAGCATAGTCTACTACCACCAGGATGTACTGAAACCCTTTCGCAGACTTCACCAAGGGTCCTACCAGGTCCATGGCAATCCGCTCAAAGGGTGTTTCGATGTTTGGCAGAGGAACTAATGGATTTCGGAAAGAGGGTTGTGGAGCTCTCTGCTGGCACTCTGGACAGGAGCGACAATATTGTTCCACCTCAGCATTGACCCCCGGCCAAAAGAAACGATTCAGCAGTCTCTCTTTTGTTTTATCCATTCCCAGGTGTCCTCCCAAGAGGTGACTATGAGCCAAATGCATTACAGTACGCCGAAAGGGCTGGGGCACGAGCAGCTGCTCTGTCAGTATGTCGGCTGTTTTGTGTACTTGATACAGCAAGTTGTTGTTCATAGCAAAGTGTGGGTAGGGGAGGGGCTGGTCAGGGTTGAAGGGCCTCCCATCCACCACTTTCACATTTCCTCTGGCGTGCTGGAGTGTGGGATCTTCCAGTTGTGCTGTCCCAAGTCTTCCTCTGTACTGTGCCCCTGCTGGTGTAAAGAAATTGCCCCCTTCTAAGTCCTCTGGAGTGTCTTCTATGACATCTGCTCCTCCATCTTCCTCTTTATTGTCTTCTCCCACAAAGACTTGTACCACTGGTGTTGACGTATTTTTTTTTTTCAGGTTTATCGGACACTGTATACACTTTGTCTTCCTCTTTGTCTTCATCTTTGTCTTTGCCTGTGTCTTCATGGTCTTTATCCTCCTCTTTGTCTTCGTCTTTTTCTCATTTCCAAAGTCTTTGGAAGAATGGACAATCTTGTCCTAACAACACAGGGAAAGGTAACTGCTTCACCAATCCCACTGTTCCAGTAAACACACCTTCCTTTGTTTTTATTTCAAGGTGTGCTGTGGGATATGTCTTGGTGTCCCCATGGATGCATGTGATGGAAATGGGGTTGTCGTCACTCACTTGGCTGATGGGTGCTAAAGAGGCTGACTAGTGTCACCATACTGCGGTCAACAATGCGCCCACTTTCTGGTTCTGGATTTGGACTGGACTGATGCGAGGAGGCTGACTATGATTCCCCAGGAGGACAGTGATGACATTAAACTGTTTGGACAGGGTTGCTTCTACTTGCATTGGCTCATCTTTCTTAGGACAGTTCCAAGAAATGTGTCCTGGTTCTCCACATGTGAAACAGGTTCTGGTATCTCGGTCCATCACTCCCCTTCTTGCTTCAAACAAATTCTGGCGCCCTCTGCTGGTGCGGTAGTCATCTGGTCCCCTGGCTCCTTCTCTCCCTTCTGGCTGTGTTGTGCGGTGGATGGCTCTCTTGTCTTGCTCCCGGTGGGTTCTCTTGTCAGAACTGATCCTTTCAGGTCTAGTAGTCTTTTAAGAGCTCAGCCATAGCATGATACCTTTCCACAAGGTCTACCAGGCCCTCTGTTGTGCTAGGGTTGCCTTGACTGATGTTTTTTTAAATCATAGGGCAGCCCTCTGCTGAAGTGATCCAGCACCACTCTTTCTACCACTGCAGTAGACGTCAGGATTTCAGGTTGCAGCCATTTTCGTGCTAAGTGGATCAGATCAAACATCTGTGAGCGGGGAGCTTTCTCTGGTTGAAATGTCCATGAGTGGAATCGCTAAGCTCTCACTGCTGTTGCTACTCCTAGGCGCACAAGGATTTCCTTTTTCAACTTGTCATAGTCATCAGCGTCCTCTGGTTCAAGGTCATAATACACCTTCTGTGCATCATCACTGAGGAAGGGGGCCAGAATGCCAGCCCATTTGCTTTGAGGCAATTCTTCTCTGTTTGCAGTCCTTTCAAAAGTTTTCAGATAGGCTTCCACATCATCACTAGCTGTCATCTTCTGCAGGAAATGTCCAGCTACAATGGAACACGCACCTGCTGGTCGGGCTTCCTTCCCTTCTTCCACCTCTGCGGCAAGCCGCTGTAGCTCCAAGTTCAACATTTGTTGTCCCCTCTGTTGCTCTTCCAGCAGCAGTCTGTTGGTCTCCGTCTATTGTTGGTTTGCAGCTTGCTGGGCTAGGTTCGCTTGTACAAGCTGCTGCAGTAGGTTCTCCATGGCTGTTTCAGTGTGTTAGTGGTGTTGTTATCCACACAACCTTGCCCTCATTATTCACCACTGTAATACAGTGAGGGGGGTTGTGTTGCACTGGGATCTTGTAGGCGGGGATATGAGCACACTTTGCACCACGACTCAGGATATTTAGGGTAACACAGCACTATGACTGTATGTTTAGTAGTAAAAATACTGAGAGAAGTACATTCAAAATAACGCAGGATGCAAACAAACAAAAGAAAATAATACCTGGCTCTTTGATGAGTGCTACCTACACAATGAATTTTCAGTTCCCTGTCTATAGCCCAGATAGCTAAGCTATTTCCTGGGGAAAACAAACAAAATCAGTAAAGAGTCCCTTGGTCCGTGTTTCAAAGGAAGGTCATTTACCAGTGTCGGGTTTTCAGCCAGTCCAAAGTCAAGATCCAGTTCGTAGTCACATGCCAAACAAAAGGTCAAAGTCGGGAAGTCAGTTGATTCAAATTTCTCTTTCTTTCCTTCTTTCTACAAATGCTCACCAGCCACCCTCCACGCCTGTTTCCTAATCAGGTACTGAGAGAGCAGCAATTGTTTGAGCCTTCCCTTATGCAGACAGTCACTCTCCTGCACCTGTTCTTAATCAAGCACTCGGCTAGGTGGAGCTGTGGTGCAATGCCTTCTGAGGCTTGTAGTATGTGCACCATGCTTTGTAGTCCTGGCAGAGAGAAAATGGAACAGACGTGCTGGGAGATAATACCCTTCCACAACTCTGCCCAGTGCTGTGTTACACCACGCATCTGCAGTGACGGCCTTCCACCAGTCCAGGTGGAGGCCGAATCTTCCCCCTACTGATTCCTCCGAGGCAGTCGGGGGGGGGGTGCGGAGGGGAGTGGCGCCTTTCCTGAGGTGGCTTTGGAAAACTTGGCCTGAGGAGTTTGGCGCCAGAACCTGGGGGCATGTTTATTTTGTCGTTTGCCCTGGTTCTTATTCCACTTCCGCTGGCAGCGAAAGGGCTGCTGCCGTTGTTTCTGACCCGAACAGTACATGAAGCAGACGTCCCAGAGGGACTTGCCGCTCTCTTGCAGCTCAGTTATAATGTCTTTGGCATCGCCGCCAAACAGAACTGGACCCCTGAAAGAAGCGTCCAGGAGAGACAACTGAATGTCTTGTGCCAACCCCGCCAGACAAAGCCAGGCTAAACGTCAGACAAATCCCAGTGGCCACTCCCTGAGCCACAGAGGTTGACATAATCGTATGTAGCGCGGAGAGCATGGCAGCAGGATAACTTATTCATCCTGACTTTTTCCAGGAGTTTGAATGCTGTTCTACCGCGTACGGCAGGAAAGAAATGGAGGGCGGGTGCAGGACCACCTCCTTTTATAGTCACGCTGACATTACGTCACCTGATGACAGGGGGAGGCGGTCCCAGCTGACGATTGCTAGCTACAAGTTTGCCGTGCGGACCTGACGCCAGGGGGCGCAGTTTTATATGTGAAGACCTACTGCAGGAACCCTCTCAAAGTAAGATTATAAATTTCACACAAAGAGCAAGAGGTATACAGAGCAATAAATGATTACTAAGACTCTCAGAAGATAAACACGGGATACTATGTAACAGGCAGTGATTACATGGAAACTCTGATATGCTGAGAAATCTGTGATTAGAAACTCTTGTAATATGGCAATTTTTCTCATACATAAATAGAGCATTCTAATACGCACAAACATACCCCGTGATGCAAAATAAAATGGGCATCAATTCCCTAGTAATGCCCACTGCATTTTGCAGTACTATCAATCTCCACAGTGGAAGCGCCAGCTGAGTACCATTTCAAGTAGTTACTTCCCACTCACCCAGCGGTCACAACTGCATTGTAGCGCATTCTAAATCAGAGCATTACAACAGCGGCAATAGAAAAAAAAGAAATGTTTTCTAAACCGACCAATATAAAAGTACCTTAGAAGAGAAACTCCTAATGTCTGGGGGATGACAGAATAATAAAAAGTCAGAGACGATGTAACATGACCGCTGAAGCCCGAGGGCCTGATGACGGTGCTGGACCTATCGGGATTTCCGACTGTGAGAGGGAGTCTTGACAGTCTGCTACAGGCTTATAATCAGGCTGTGGGGGCTGCTCTGGACTCTATTGCTCCTGTACGTGTTCGACCCCTCGCCCTTTGACCTCTGTCCCCTTGGTTTGATAGGACCTTGAGGGAGATGCAGAGAGGGGGTTGAAGGACGGAGTGTAGCTGGCGGAAGCCGGTCTTGATGCAGACAGGGTTAGATCGATGTCCCATAATAGGGACTATCAATCAGAGATCTCCTGTAAGAAGGCAGAGTTCATGTCTGGGGAGATCTCTGCTGCACGGAACCGACCAGCTCAGCTCTTCTGTGGACAGACTGTACAATCCAGTCTGTCTGCAAGTTTGGAGAGCATTGTCGCAAGAGAAATGCGAGGAGTTTGCTTGATTCTTTGTGGATGAGGTTGCTGACATTAGATCTGAAATCCGCCTTGCTCGCTGCAATGGGCGGGGCGACGGTCGGTGGGAGGTTGCAATGCCCCGGTTTGATTGGTCGGCCTTTAGCCAGCTGGCAATCGCCAATGTCATAAGGATCATCCAGAGTATGCAGCTGACCTGCTGTAGGTTGGAACCGGGCCCAACTCACCTCTTGGTGGGGTGTGCTGAGGTTATCAGCCCGGTCCTGGCAGACATAGTTCAGAGTTCACCTAAGACAGGCAAGTTTCCTGACTCCCTGAAGGAGGTGGCAGTGACGTCACTTCTTAAGAAATCTTCTCTCAACCCAGACTGTTATGCCAACTACAGACCCATCTCTAACCTGCCCTTCGGGGGCAAGGTTATTGAAAAGGCAGTCAAGCTACAGCTGGAGGACCCCCTTACCATCTATGACATCTACGATCCTCTCCAGTCGGGATTTAGGAAGAGGCACAGCATCGAGACCACTCTGGTTCGAGTGCTCAATGATCTCCTGACATTGAGAGATCGGAGTCGATGCTCCATCTCAGTCCTCCTGGATCTCTCACCGTGGATCATGGCGTGCTGCTGGAGCACCTGCGGGTTATCTGTGGACTGTCAGGGATGGTCCTCAGATGGTTCCATTCATTCCTCTCTGGTAGGTCTCGGAGAGTTGTGTCGGGAATTTATTCAATGGATACATTCTCTTTACCATGTGGGGCGCTCCAGGGATCTGTGCCCTCACCTATGTTATTCGCGCCTTTGGGAGACATTGTAAGGCGGTATGGCTCAGTTTTCACTGCTATGCAGATGATACCTAGCTATACATGTCCTTTTCACCCAACCAGGATTGGGCAGTTTTGGTGTTTAACAACTGCCTTGCCGAGATCCAGGACTGGATGAATGCCAACTAACCGAGGCTGAATCCTGACAAAACCGAGGTTTTGGTAGTGGTCTCAAGCCATCGGGCCAAGGGATCCTTGGCTGGGAAGGCCTCTGGACTTGTTCTCGGCAGTCACCAGCTGATGGCCTCTGAACGGGTGCAGAATCTAGGCATTATTTTTGACAAGGGGTTGACCCTGAAATCACAGGTGTCAGCCGTCATCAAAACCTCATTTTATCATCCGAGGAATATTGCCCGGATTAAACATCCAGTTCCACCTGGCGCTCTTCCAACACTAGTCCACGCCTTCATAACCTCCTGTCTTGATTATTGCAATATCCTGTACCTAGAGCTTCCGGGGGTTGATATATGCTGCTTGCAGCTGGTGAAGAACACAGTGGTCAGGCTGCTGACTGGGCTTTCTCACACCAGCCATATTACACCTGTGCTGCACTGGCTGCCGATTCAGTGGCAGATCACCTTCAAGGTAGGTCTGTTGACCTACAAAGTCCTACACAGACAGGGACTGAGCTACCTGCAAGAGCTCCTGTGCCCCTACCACCCCCTCCAACCACTCCGCTCCACCGACGAGGGACTTCTGGTGATTCCCAGGGTCCATTTAATGTCTTCTGGAGCTCAAGCTTTTGCCTTTGTAGCTCCGACCCTGTGGAATTCTCTGCCTCGTTGGGTTAGAGGGTGCCTGTCTGTGAAGAGCTTTAAAATCTGTTCTTAAAACTTATTTATTCTCCTGCTTATCTGGAGTATTAATTTATAGATGTTGATCTTAAGTTGGTTTTAACTTTTACTGTTTTAAAGATTTTATCCTGTAAAAGTGCTTTGGTACTGCTGTGAAGTGTGCTTCAAATAAATAAAGTTATTATTATCATTTTTGCCCGAAATCGCAGAGTTCTGTTTGCGATCGGCAATGTTAAAGCACAGTATGTTAATCACCGCTCCCACAATTCACTGCTCCTAAAATAACCACAAAATGAACAAGTTAGGAGGACTTTTCAGAATTAACAAGTAGACTGTAGGAAAATTGAAAAATATACCATTTATTACCGTGTGTTAATCGTCTAGATTTTGTATGTTTTAGTAGCACAGTAATATGTAGCAACCACAATAATGAACAATGTTCCATGTATGAAAACTAATTACACGCATTAAAAAAAACTGTAATCAGGAGAAAAGAACATCTCTCTTTCAAAATGCAATTGTGTGAAGTAAATTTCTGTAGCACTTGTCATGTTACCAGTGCATTAATGCACTCCAGAGTCTGGCACTACTAGGGAATTGATGCTCAGTTGGTGGTTGGAGGCACTCGGCCTTCAGCCTCGTGCTCCAACCCCCCCACCCCCAAAACCGGGTATTAATTCCCTAGTAGAACCCTCTTCTGTTGTGCATTAATGCTTACATAATAAGAATAGAAACAGGGTAAAATATGACAGGCAATGATTACATAGTACAGCATAACAGCAGTGTAGCTCAAGATGAAGTGCACCTCAAGATGAAGTGCACAGGCAAACGTCTAAGGTAGGTACATAGCTGGTATCAGTGTAGGGCAAATGAAGTGCTTACTCTTCAGCCTAAAGTTGGTATATACAATTGTCAATGTGTAAGGAGAAACAACTGTAAATTGGCAACAGGAGGATGGGGGTAAAGAAACTGATAAAAAAAAAAGGAGAGAAAGTATGGGTGGCGATTTAGAACTTAAAGAGAAATTAGAAACATGAGCAAGTGTCCAGTGAACTTAGGCAGTGGAATAATTATGTTTTGAAGGTGATGTGAGATTTGGTGATACGGAGACGATAGGGTAAGGAGTTCCAATAATTAAGAGCAGAGTGGGCAAATGCCTGGGCGCCCATCTTTGTGGAGCATTTGGCTCTGCCAAAAGGGCCTGGATGGTAGACCGCAGTGAACGGACATGGTCAACAGGGGAAAACATTGAGGCCAACGAGGCAGGTTGGGAACGTCCGATGATGTTATCCATGAAAGATTTAAAGATATAAGATCTCCGGAAGAGGGGGATAGTCAGTTTAGGATTTGGTAGACAGTGGTGGGTAAGGCGAGGGGCAGAGGATGTGAATCTGCACACATTACTATAGGTAACTTCCCACTTTAATAAGCTGCCGGCATTGGCCTGGTAAAATTAGGATAGTCCATAATATAACTTAGGAAGCAGAACTCCCTGGGCAATTGAGAGTCTTGCTGCAGGTGTATGGGCATGAAGAATGCAGTAGGCCAGGCCAAGCCTGGAGCTGATGGATCTACATGTGTCAATGTGCTGTGAAAAGTCTAGTGCAGTGTCAAGTGATACTCCAAAGTATTTAACGGAGAGGGTCAAGGCGACAACAGTGCCATCCAAAAACCGGATGGCAAGGTTAGGGGTCAAAGTGCTCATCCTTTTAGAGGATCTGAAGAGCATAGCCTGGGTCTTGGTTATATTAAGAATGAGACAGTTTTGGGTAAGCCAAGTTTGAGTTGAATGGAGGTCAGCAGTGATATTAGTATTGATATCAAATGGTGATTTAGAAGCAAGATCGAGCACTAGGTTGTCAGCATACACTAGGGTCTTGGAGTGAGAGGAGGAGTTAGGTAGATCGTTAATGAATATTAAAAACAGTAGAGGACCCAGTATGGATCCTTGAGGAACACCTAAGCTGATGGTGGCAGAAAAGGAGAGGGTTTTATTGAATGACACTTTAACCCTGACTAGTGCATTAATAACATTTTTTGCAATGAAGACTACATTATATATATTTATGCCATACCTATGAGTATATTTCAGGGCAGATATCAGTGACATTTTTGCTTCCTGAGGATCTAGAGTGAGGATATCGAAATATCCTCACTCTAGGTCCAAAAATACAGGTTACTCACCTGTAACAGGAGTTCTAGGAATGGTGTATGTTGTTCATTCACACTTATTGGCAGGTATCCTTGCCGCTTTAAATCTTGCCGGAAGGTCTTCAAGCTGGCTCCTCCCACCCACCCGGGTGGTAAAACTCTCGGCTCCGCCCCATCATGAATCTGGCCCGCTGGAAGCTCAGGTTGTGCGTCGAAGCCGGGGAGGTCGGGTGGGTCGTGTGGATGAATAACATATACCATTCCTAGAACTCCTGTTACAGGTGAGTAACCTGCATTTCTAGGGACATGGATATGTTGTTCATCCACACTTACTGGCAGACTCCTAGCAGTTCTCCGGGAGGAGGGAGGCAAGATGCACACCCCCTACTTAGGGAAAAGAGACTGGAGAACCGAGGCCCCAAAACCAGCATCCCGGCGTGACTCAAGGTCGATGTGGTAGTGGGTGATAAAGGTGTGTGCTGACTTTCAGGTAGCAGCCCTGCAGATTTCCTGGATAGGGCCGCCCTGGAAGCAGCCACCGACGCAGCCGTATGGCGGGTAGAATGAGCTCTTATCCCTCTGGGAGGCTCCATGCCCGCCAACCTATAGCAGAGATCTATGCAGGAGGTGACCCACCTGCTTATCATCCGCTTGGCTGCAGGTCTGCCAGGTGCGGCTTCAGCGTAGGTGACAAACAGCTGGCGAACCTCCCCAATTTCAGCCGTGCGCTCCTTATAGTAAGCGAGCGCTCTTCTAGGGTCCAGAGTATGGAGCCTATATTCGGCCTCCGAGGTGTGACTGGGGTAGAACACCGGCAGAGTCAACACCTGGTTAAGGTGAAACTCCGACACCACCTTCGGAAGGAATTTCGGGTGGGGGCGCAGGACAACCTTGTCCCTGTGGAAGACCAGGTAAGGAGACTCGATGGAAAGCGCCTGGAGCTCTCCCATCCTTCTGGCTGACGTAATAGCCACCAAGAAGGCGGTCTTCCACGACAGGTGAGAGAGATCACACCTGTGCATTGGTTCAAATGGCTTGCCCATGAGCTTTGCCAGTACCAGCAGCAGATCCCACGGAGGTGGAGGTTCTCGCACTGGAGGGGAAATGTGATCAAGGCCTTTGAAAAAGCGCCAGACCACCTTCTCCTTCATCACCGACTGCTTCCCGGCCCGTGCCCGGTAAGCAGAGATGGCTGCCAGGTGCACCCTTAGGGTCGTCGACCTAAGCCCTTGCTGAGAAAGGGACCATAAATAGTCCAAGATGCTTGCCAAGGAACAGGAGGAAGGGTCCAGACCTTTGCCCTGACACCAAATGGAAAACCTCTTCCATTTGAAGGCATAGCATTTCCTGGTCGACTCCTTACGGGATGCCTCAACTACATTGAGGACCTCGTCGGAAAAACCCAAGGCCTGGAACTCTAGCCGCTCAGGAACCAGGCCGTCAGGTGCAGGGATTGAAGGTCCGGATGGAACACCTTCCCCTGATTGACTGAAAGCAGGTCCGGGCGAGCTGGAAGCTGCCTCGGGAGCCTGGAGCTGAGGCTGAAGAGATCTGGATACCAGCATTGGTGGGGCCAGTCTGGGGCTACCAGAATCACCTGCGCCTTGTCCCTCCTTGCTTTGAGAAGCACTTTGTGGATCAAGGGAAATGGGGGAAAGGCGTAGAAGAGGCCCGGGGTCCACAGCCTCGAAGGCATCCCCCTGCAGCGAGCCCTGCTGAGGGGGGCGGGCATGGAACAGCCTCAGCTTAGCGTTCTCCCTGGAGGCAAACAGATCCACCTGAGGTGTGCCCCAATGGGAGAACAAATCTTGTACTACCTCCGGCAGGAGAGACCACTCGTGGGATACAGCCCCTATCCGGCTTAGGGCATCGGCCAGGGTGCTGGAGGCTCCTGCCACATGAATGGCTAGGAGATCCGCCTCCAGGCTGCACACGAGTGACCAAATGCGGAGAGCTTCCTTGCACAGAGGCATGGAGCGCGTCCCGCCCTGGCGGTTTAGGTAGTACATGGTCGTGGTATTGTCCGTCTGGACCCGAACCACTTGACCCCGTAGAAATGGAGGTCGAGAGAGCTAGGCGGACCGCTCGGAGCTCCAGCAGGTTGATATGGCATCGGGACTCCCGTGGGGACCAGAGGCCGTACACTCTGTGCTCCCCCAGATGGGCACCCCAACCCATCAGAGAGGCGTCGGTTGATAGAGAGACCGTCGGCTCGGGGCGGACAAATGGGATGCCCTCCTGCAGATGAGCTGGAACGATCCACCACTGGAGAGCATTCCACATCCCCTGGGTCACTGTCACTAGCTGGTCCAATGGATCGCAGCGTTGAGACCACTGGCTGGCCAGCCCCCATTGAAGGGGGCGCATGTTCCAGCGGGCCCAACGGACCACTCTGGTGCAGGCCGCCATGAGACCCAGGAGGCACAGGAAGTCCCGGGCAGGGCGCGATTGCCCAACCAGAAATGATTGGGCAAAGGTGGAAAGAACCTCGGCCCTGTCCGCCGGGAGCCGTGCTCTGGCTCGAAGAGAGTCGAGCTCTGCCCTGATGAAGAGAATCACCTGCTTCGGTTCGAGTTCCAACTTGGCCTCATTGATGAGGAAGCCGACCTGAGAGCAAAGCTGGAGGGCCAGATCTCTGGACCGCTCCACCTCCTGTCTGGAGGGGGCTGCTATCAGCCAATCGTCCAGGTAAGGGTACACCCAGACCCCTCGGCGCCGCAGGAATGCTGTCACCACTGCCATGTATTTGGTGAAGACCCTGGGTGCAAGAGACAGGCCGAAGGGCATGGCTCGGAACTCGAAAAGGGATCCTTCCGCTCGAAAGCGAAGGAATCTCTGATGAGACGGACGGATAGGGACGTGAAAAAACACGTCCTGCAGGTCCAGAGAGCAGAACCACACGCCGCGTTCCAAGGATGGTATTATCTGAGCCAGAGTGACCATCCTGAAGGTCCGAGACCTTAGAAACTTGTTTAGGTCGTGCAGGTCGAGAATGGGGTGCCAACCCCCCGTCTGTTTTGGGACCAGGAAGTACCTGGACACAAACCCCGGGTCTGAGGGAGGGTCCGCCACCTCTCTGATCATCTCTTTCTCGAGGAGCAGAGCGATGTCGGCTCGACAGCGAGGCTGCGGACCCCGAGGCCCCCCTTGGGGCAACGGCTCAGAAGGGCGGGGCCTGCTCGAACTCCAGAGGCAGGCCCTTTCCTACTACTATCCAACACCCACCAGTCTGTGGTTATAGCAGACCAGGCGGAAAGTAAGAAGGAGCCGTCCTTCAAGGGGGAACCTGAGTGAGGTGGCGAGGTTGGGGCGACACCCCTCAACCCGTCACTGTGCAGGCTTGGAGGAGGGACCGGCCGAGGGACCTCCTGGGCCTTTACCTCCCTGCTTCCTGGAGGAGGAAGCCGCAGGCTTGGGTTTGGGACGCCAAGCGCAAGCCTGCTGGCCCTGATGCTGCTGGGCCGGACGTGCCGCGGGCGCAGACGGACGAAAGGGCTTGGGTTGCGGTCTGAGGCCCTTGTCCCTCTGGGCGGATGAGACCGAGTCCAACGTGGCATTGGACTTTTCGATCCTCTGGAGGTGGCCTTCCACTCCAGGGCCAAAGAGGTTGGTCCCCAGGAAGGGGACATCCGCCAATTTGTGCTGGGTATCCGCTGTGAAGGTGGATATCCTCAGCCATGCTCGACAGTGCATAGCCACTGCAGCCGCTACTGAGCTGGCACATGAGTCACCGATGTCCAAAGCAGTCTGAAGTTGCTGCTTGGCCACTGCACTGCCCTGCCCTGGTCCCGCACCTGCTTAACCGTGGTCTGCAGGTCAGCCGGGAGATGAGGGACTACCTCGTCCAAGGAGCCCAACAGGGCGTGAGAAAAATGTGCCATCAGTACGGCCGAGCTGGCCTGACGAAGGCCAAGGGAGGACACAGCATAGACTTTTCGCCCAGCGTAGTCCAACTTCTTGGGACTCCTTGTCGGGAGGTTTGTCCACGTCCCTGGCGTTTCCGGCACACCGGAAGACGCTGTCGGTAACTAACCCCTCGGCTGAGGGGTGTTCCAAGAAACCGGACAGGGAACCGGTAGGGACCACGTACTTCCTTGCCATCCTGGCCGAAGGCGCTGGGCAGGAAGCAGGACGCTGCCAGAGCTCCAAGGCCGGGCCTACAATGGCCTCGGCCACCGGAAAGGCCTCCGTAGGAGAATCCCCTCAGTCCAATATCTCCGTGAGGGGATACTTGGCCCACTTGGATACGAGCTCGAGTTGCATCCCGGTGGATTCCGAGATGAGCCTAAGCAAACCCATGAAGGACGGGGCTATCGTCCAGTGACTGACCTCCGAGGACTCCAAGTCGACCCGCCTGGAGAACAGGAGGGAATCGTCGTCGGTTCGGAGGAGTCCGCAAAGAGCTGCCTTGGGCCTGAGCCACCCTCCACCTGCCGAGGGCGATCAGGAGTGAGGGTGACAGACAGCCTATGGGGCAGACCTTGGGCCGACCGAGAATTTTTGGTCGGAGCCCCAAACAACGGCTGTGGAGGCGGAGGTTCCACCAGAATCGGTGGGGGCAGCCGGTTTTGGCCGAGCAACAGGCCTGGAAGTAGGCGCCTCGGCTAAGGCGAGGGGTTGCTTCGGCCGCTCCGGTGACAGCCACTTAATAGCCGGGGAAGGTGACAACGTCGGCTTGCTCCCGGACAGAAGAAGCTGTTGCCACATGAGGTCCTCGTATCGTCGACACAACTTGCATCAAAGCCTCCCCTTGTCCGAGGAGGAGGAGGAGGATGAGGACGAGCGGTGGCGCCACTTGCCACGGTGCCGAGACCGAGACCGCCTGTGACGGCGGGATCGGCTGGACCGAGAAGAAGTCCGAGACCGAGACCTCGAACCTCGGCTTTTCCGAGGAGGGTACGGGGTAGTGCAGGGGAAACCCGCCCTCCCCTCAGCTCGGAGGGCTCAACCGTGGACTCCAGAACCGGAGGCACGGACAAGTCCACAGACTCCTCAGCCACTGCCGGGGGAAACCAGGGAGTGAGGGTTTTCAGCTTCACCGGTCGACAGCCCATCCAATGGGTCGAGAAAAATCTCGACTGCATCGACGGGAGTCTTGGTCAACTGACCTGACGGGGACACCGTGAAGCCAGTGGCCGAAGTCGAAGGATCGACCGAAGTCGATGGTCGACTTCGACGGAGGGACTTACCTTTGTGGTCCTTCTTCTTGGACCGAGAGGAAGGCCCTGAAGATGTTGGTCCTTCTCCCTTAGTGGAGAGGGAGAGACAGAGCTCCTTAAAAGAAGCTGAATAGGAGGATTCCAAGAAGAGCGGGATAAATGCCGCGGCCGAGGAAGACGAAAATGCGGCCTGTGCCGCCTCCTCCTCGAGGAGGGCGATCATCTGCTCAAGCTGTTCCGCCGAGCCCGCCGCCACGGAAACCGCCAACCGAGCCTCCGTCGACTTTACCGGAGGATAACGTTTTTCGGGTCTCCCAAGTTGTAAACGGGCGGCATGGTCTTCCAGGACGTAGGCGGAAAAAGAAGAGCACAGGTCGCAAGCCTGCGGATCGTGCCCAAGGCCCAAACAGTAGACGCACGTGGAGTGCGGGTCCGTCCGAGACATCTTCTGCCCACATGGGCACCTCCGGAAACCGGGAGTCGATTTGTCCATCGCAGCCCGAGGGAAGTAAGTGACCGAAGTCTTGAAAACATAAAAGTAATTTGGGTAACTTGAAGAAATAGGAACCAGTCTTATACGCAGAGCGTTAAGGAGGGAACCTGAGCTTCCAAGCGGTAAGGAAGATCTGGCGTCATGGGGCGGAGCCGAGAGTTTTACCACCTGGCTGGGTGGGAGGAGCCAGCTTGAAGACCTTCCGGCAAGATTTAAAGCGGCAAGGATACCTGCCAATAAGTGTGGATGAACAACATATCCATGTCCCTAGAATATACATTTAGTAGGTCCTGACTGGCTCATTCAGAACTCATCTGAATCTTCGGCTTCAGTAGCAATACTAACTGTATTCAAATGCCAAGTAACTTAAAAACCAAAAATGACAGCATGGTATTGTGAGTACAAGGTTGTTCAGCACAAAAATATCTTCAAAATGAGTGGTGTTTCATTTATAGCTACTTTTTATATAATTAGCAAAAAAACAGCACAAAATGCATTTTTTTCCACTTTTTCAGCAAACAAATGCAAATAACTTTAAAACAGACAAATGACAGCATGCTACTGTGAGCACAAAATTTGTTCAGCACAAAAATATCTACAAAATGAGTGGTGTTTCATTTATAGATACCGTTTAGGTTTTTTTTTTTTATATATATAATTAGCAAAAACAGTAGAAAATTCAAATTCTTTTCACTTCTTGCAACAAACAAATGCAAATAACTTTAAAATGAAAAATGATAGCACTTTGAGCACAAAACTTGAGCAGGACAAAAATATCTACACAATGAGTGGTGTTTTATTTACAGACACATTTTAGATTTTTTATAATCAACAAAACATGGCAATAAATGTAATTTTTTGTTCACTTTTTTGGTGGTACAGCATAAACGGAATATGCACCCCCCCTTAGTTTTTTTTTTTATATCCCATATAGTGGTGTAAGCAACGAGTGATGTACCAGAGGGCAAACTGCCAGAGTGTAGATAAGAAAAAAATACTCACCTTAGTAATCTTGTTTCTTCCAAGATATTCTTCAATATTCTTAACTCTTGCAGTCAGCCTCTAGTGTTAAACTGCCCGGAGAATGGAACATATGCAAATGATGGAACACTCATTGGCTCATGCCACCATTCAAACTGCTGCCCCTACTAACTGCTGCATTCTATAATGCTTAGATTCATTGACGCCTGCAAGGAGAGACCCCCCCTAAACTAAGCTATCATATTTGTACTAATAACAATCTGGTAATAATAGTAATAATAATAATAATAACAACAACAGTAATAACAACGGATTTCCAGTGACGTCACCAACACGGAAGCAGCCTAATCTTGAGAACTCCATCTGTCGCCATCCTCCCCAAAAAACTCTGTAACAGAGAATTTTGGACGCCAATGCAGAGCAGACAATGTCTACTAAACCTCGGAGGCAAAGAGGTCCAAAATCGGCTAACCAAAACCCCAAACTGAAGCAACTTACACTCAATAAAGAAATGGAGAGCTTCCTTTCAGTCGCGACAGGTTCGTACGAACTCTGAATCTTCGGTGGAGCCAGCAGAGGAGGAGATTCGCTCTCTACTATGTGAGTGAGCCCTCCAAAAAATACTGAAATCTGTACAAAAGATATAATCTTTTCTGGAAGATCTCTGCCAAAATATTAAAGGCCTAGACAAAAAAGTGACTGCAAACACCATACAGGTATCAGAGACAACGAAGGCCCAAGAATCCAGCGACCGGGTCCTCTTGTATCTGTTGTGGCGTGATAAAGAGTTGCAAAGTCAGCTGGAAGACTCTGAAAATAGAGCCCGGAGAAAAAACTTTCAGGCTCATGATGTACCAGACGGTTTAGAAGAGGGATTTCCAACTACAGCAGATTTCATGCAGCAGTTGTTGCAACCTACTCTGTCCCTCCCTTCAGACATTAAACTAGACATGGACAGAGCCCACAGATCACTTGGGAAAAACTGGCTGACCCGAAAGCCAAACCAAGATCGTGGATTGTGCAGACAGTGTTTTTCCAGGCCAAAGAAATTATTTTGCAAGAGGCCTGGAGGCACAGTGATTTAAAAAAAATAAAGATGCACCAATTTCTTTTAGAGCAAGATTACTCCCCTGCTTTACAGTCGGAAAGGCAGCAGGTGAGGGGGGTAATAAAGGAGATCTGGAAAAGAAAGGACTCAAAGCGTAATTGCTGTTTCCAGTGACATTAAAGTTCTACTTGGAATCCGGACAAAAAGGTATTTGCATCAGTTTTAGAGGCGCTTCCCCTTCTGCAGGAGTAGTGGATTCAGACACCAGTTTGTTCAGAACAACGCCTGGAGAAAGCACTGATGGGAGAGATCCTGGTAGTTAATGAAGAAAGGCACGAAGCAACTGCTGCTGGGCGGCTTACTGCCAATATTATCAGACGAGATCTTCAAACTGATGAAAGCAGGGGATATCGCGAGGCAGGTAAACACCTGCTCCAGCCCGGTTAAGCTTCAGAGCAACAGATGAAACTGTGTAAATATGTTGGACTCAGGGTAATGCTTCTTCTTTACTTTGGTAGAGGACTTGGGGGTTTATTAAGGCGATACCGGAGTGCAGGCTTCACCATTGGTGGAAGGGTTTTAACCCGAAAAGAAAAAGGGGTAAATTTCTCCTTTTTGGATATGAGGGAGTCTGCCGGAGAGGTTGTGACAAGCTGGGGGGGGGGGGTTAAGAGGTAATGGTGGACACTATAACTACCACTCAGAAGAGTTAGAGAGACATGGATGGAACACTGCTGCTCATTTCTACTGGAACTCTGATCCCCTCAGGGATGGGACACTCCTGATTCATTAAAATTATATGGGCTGAATATGTCACTGCTCACGATATAGATGATGTGTGGGAAGATTGTTGGGGGGGGCGCTGTACAGGTTCAATAAATTGTGCAGTAATATTTAAAATCTGTATAGACAAAATGTTAGGGAAGGGCTCCCCCACCCACAAATCCTTGACTCCCCAGACTGCTTTCAACCTGCACCCTTCTTAGGACTGCATGCATAAAAAGAGCAAGGGATGGAAGAGTTGGGAAGGCAGTGGGAGACCCAATGGTCGGGAGCCTACTTGCCACTATATTTAGCTGCAGGATATTTTGGAGCAACACAAGAAAGTGTGCTAATTTTGAACGGCAAAAGCCTTCAGGTGACATTAATAGTTTTGGGGGACATATTATTCTACTACCCCCAATCTCGCTGGTTATAACCTAAGGTGGTGGATTAAACACCTCAGCATATACTCGCACCCCACAACATCAGGGGATTAACACAAAAAAAAAAAAAATGGAACATCCACGGATTAGTGGATTACACCTAGGAAGTTTAAACAGAAGTTCAAAGTAGAACATACAGATTTCTCTTTTTGAAGTTACACTGTTCAGAGTTATACATGGTTAAAAAGTTTGCTATTTTCTGTAAATGGTTATGCCTCATGGGTAGGAAATACAGGGTATGGCAGAAAAGTGGTAGAGTACATGGAAGGGAGAAATCCCTAGGGAACCTTAGATAACTTTTTACTTACAATGATAATGGTGAACATAAAAATGTCCTCATACAATGCCAAAGGGATTCATTCCCTGATAAAAAGAACACGTCTCCTGGACAAATTAAAAAAAAATTAAATGTGACATAGCACTCCTTCAGGAGACACAACTGTCACCTATTGAGCATATAAAACCGCATAGAAGTTGGGTAGGATGAGTCGAGGCCTCATCCTCCTCGAATAACAAAAGTGGAGGGGTTGCAGTATTAATTAAAAGAGACAGCTCACTACAGGTCAACTCTGTGGACAGCGGACTCAAGGAGAGGTCTGTGAGGGTGTCGTGGGATATCTATGGGCAACAGGTCCACATTATTAGCATTTATGTGCCAAATCACAGTCCAGAACATTTCTTTAAGGAAATCTTTAATAAAGTGGCTAACCTATCTCCAGGCCAAATAATTTAAGGAGGGGATTTTAACACTATAGCACACCCCCTCCTGGATAAATCCTCATACCAATCGCCACGCAACTAGAGTTACATAGAAACACAGAAACAGACTTTGACGGCAGATAGGGACCACTTGGCCCACCCAGTCTGCCCATTTCTCTACCTACTGGATAAGCTGCAGATTCTAGTTAACCAACAGCCTACTTCCTGCCACCCCCCCACTACGACTGACTTATGTCTGTCCCATGCATGTTTGAATTCCCCCACTGTTTTAGACCCAACAACCTTCCCAGGAAGGTGGTTCCATGCATCCACCACTCTCTCCGTGAAAAAAAATTTCCTCACATTACCCCTGAGCCGTCCCCCCTCTATCTTTAAATTGTGCCCCCTTGTTATTACACACCTCTTTTTCTGAAAGATGCTACCCTCCTGGACTTTGTTGATTCCCTTCAGGTACTTTAACGTTTCTATCATGTCCCCCCGCCCCTCCTTTCATCAAGGGTATACATATTAACCTCTCTCAGTCTCTCTTCATATGGTTTCTGATGCAGACCCTGTACCATTTTAGTTGCCCTCCTCTGAACTGCTTCCATCCTGTCTATGTCCTTCCGTAGATGAGGTCTCCAAAACTGCACACAGTACTCGAGATGGGGTCTCACCAACTGTCTGTATAGAGGGATAACCACTTCCCTTTTTCTACTTGTGATGCCCCGTCCTATGCATCCCAGTATCCCCCGGCTCTCCTTACCGACTTTTCACATTGCTTACCCACCTTTAGGTCATCTGATATGACTACCCCCAGGTCCCTTTCCATTTTTGTTGTTGTTAATACCTCCCCTGCTATTGTGTACTCTTCTCCTGGGTTTTGTTTCCCAGGTGCATTACTTGCACTTCTTTGTACTGAATCTAAGTTGCCATGTCTGACCATTCCTCCAAACTTGCCAAGTCCCTTCTCATCTTTTCTACCCCCTCTTGTGTATCAACTCTGTTACAGATCTTTGTGTCATCTGTAAATAGGCATACCTTTCCCTCCAGACCCTCTGCAATGTCACCTATAAAGATGTTAAAAAGGACTGGACCCAGTACTGAGCCCTGAGGAACTCCACCAGTAACCCCCCCCTTTCTTCGGAATGTGTTCCATTCACTATTACCTTCTATGTCCTGTTGTGCAGCCAGTTTGCTACCAAAGCTACCACCCTGGGACCCACTCCCAGGCTGGCTAACTTGATTATTAATCTCTTGTGCAGGACTGTGTCAAATGCCTTGCTAAAGTCTAGGTAGGCCATATCCACTGCCCCTCCCTGGTCTATTACTTTGGTCACCCAGTCAAAGAAATCAATTAGATTCGTCTGACATGACCTTCCTGCTGTAAATCCATGCTGCTTTGAGTCCTGTGCCCGCTGGCCTCTAGGTACTCAACAATTCTTTCTTTCAGAAGTGATTCCATCATTTTCCTACCACTGAGGTCAAACTTACAGGTCTGTAGTTTCCTGCTTCTGACTTGCTCCCACTTTGTGAAGGGAATCACATCTGCCGTCCTCAGTCCTCTGGTACCACCCCATCCTGCCATGATTTGTTAAAAAGCGTGGTCAGTGGCGTCACTAGGTCCTCCCTTAGTTCTTTTAGGATTCTGGGGTGAATCCCATCAGGCCTCATTGCTTTGTCCACCTTGAGTTTTAGGAGTTCTTTCAGGACTCTTTCTTCTGTGAATGGACTGGTGTCAACCCCCTACCCAGAGTGCTTCTACTGTCTGGTTTAGGTAACTCATTCTCATCTTCTTTTGTGAATACTGAGCAAAAGTATTCATTCAGTATCTCTGCCTTTTCACTGTCTCCCTCTGCCTACCTCCCCCTCCTTTATTAATCTTCACTATCCCTCCCTTAACCTTTCTATGCTCCCTAATGTACCTATAAAAGCTTTTATCCCCCTTCTTAACTGAGTTGGCTATTTTTTCCTCGGTTTGGGCCTTTGCTATTCTGACTGCCTTCCCCACTTCTTTCTGCTTTAATTGATACAGTTCCCTGTCGTGCTCCTTCTGTGATTCCTTATACTTTCTGAATGCAGCTTTTTTCTCCTTAACCTTCCCTGACACCTCTTTTGAGAACCATAGAGGTTTTTTACTCCGCTTTGTTTTCTTTATTTGTTACACACCAAGGCTTGTTGCATCTATGATGGCAGTTTCGATTTTTCTCCATTGTTCTTCCACCCCTCCTTTTTGGCCATTTCCTAGTGCATTCTTCCGATATTCACCCATTTTGCCAAAGTCAGCCCTTCTAAAGTCCAGTATCCTTGTTTTTGTATGGCTTATCTCCATGATTGTGCTCATTGTGAAGCACACTGTGCAGTGGTCGCTTGCTCCCAGATGTCTACTGACTTCTAAATTTGTGATCCTCTCTCCATTTGAGAGTGCCAGGTCTAGCACTGCTCCCTCCAGAGTGGGCTCCAACACTAGCTGTCTAAGGCCTGGCCCCTGCAGGGCATCAAAAATGACCCTGCTCTTGGATGTGGCTACAGTACATGTCATCCAGTTAACATCTGGCATATTCAGGTCCCCCATCAACAGTATCTCCCCTTTTTCAGCCATTTTGAGAATGTCCTCTATCATTTTCTTGTCCATTTCCTCCCCTTGAGGCGGGGGTCTGTATACAACCCCTGTGCAGATTGTGATGCCATTCCCTGTCTCCAAGGTGACCCAGAGTGCCTATTGTCCTCCCCCTTTGCTTTTTAGTTCTATAGCTTTGATCCCTTCCCTTATGTATAGAGCTACTCCACCTCCTCTTTTACCTTCCCTGTCCCTTCTGTAGATTGTGTACCCTGGTATGTTGACATCCCAGTCATGGTTCTCTGTGTACCATGTTTCCATGACTGCCACAATATCCAATTGTTTATCTTCCATCAGGGCTACTAGCTCAGGAAGCTTGTTTCCCAGACTACGGGCATTGGTACTCATTGCCCTCCATTTAATGTTGGCTTTATCCTTTTTTCCTCCATCCCTGTTCTTATTGCTCTTGTCTATTTTTCCATTAACCTCTGTCCTGCCCTGTGTTGAGCTCTGTACCTCAGTGTTTACCTAACTACCTGCCATGTTTTGTGGGGGGGGGGAGGCTTGAAATTTCCTGCCTTTTATCATCAGCACCTCCCCCCTTGGCTAGTTTAAAAGCTTGCCAAGGAAGCATTTAAACCCGTCTCCTAGGAGCCTGGTTCCCTTCGTGGACAGATGCAGACCATTGTGCCAGTATAGACCTTTATCTCTCCAGCTGGACCCCCAGTCCCCAGTGAAGCCAAAGCCCTGTGCTCTGCACCAGTTTTGCAACCATTCATTAAACTGCATGGTGTGCAGTACCCTAGGCTCACTCTTGCCATGGACTGGCAGCACCTCTGAGAAGGTTACCGTGCTTGCTACCCATCTGAGGCCCCCTCCCCAACTCCACAAATTCATTCTGCACTGCACTGATCCCATGCCTAGCTAGGTCATTTGTCCCAAGAGGGACAATGATATCTAGCTCCCTCTCCTGTGATGCTGCTTCTGCAATCCTGAGGATTCGCTTCCTGTCCCTCCAAGCCATGGCACCAGGCAGGCACCTTACTTCCTTCTCTTCTCCCTTCCCCAGTTTTACCCCCCTAACAACTGAGTCCCCTATCAGAAGCTGCTTCCTTCCCCTGTGGTGTCCCTTGCCACCCTTTTGTGGGTCTCCCTTCTGGATGTCCTCAGCATTCTTCTGGGTCTCCACTGAGGGTGCCATCATAGAGGAACCTTGCTCTGCCAGAATGGCATACGATTTGTGTAGAGGTACAACTAGGGGGCTTCGCCTCTGGTCCACCACCCGCACCCTCCCAGAACTCACTGTGGTCGAACTGCTCTTCATACTTGGCAACCTCTGAGGCAGTGGTGCTCTTTGGGTGGGGGAGGCCTCCTTAGTCCTTGCTAGTTCAGCCTGGACGTGGGCAACCTCCTCCCTCAGAGCTGACATTTGGCTGCAAATAGGACAGCAACACAGTTTCCAGAATGTCTCCCAGAAAACTGCTGCCCCACAGCCAGTGCATTGCACCACTCCCCACATGTCCCTCTCCTTTATAATATACAATATGTAATATCTATATATGTGTATATATATACACACACACACACACACACACATTATATATATATATTTTTTTTTATTATTATTATTTGTGGTGTGTACCTACCCTTTATGCACTGTGCTGGGTTATTAAGAATATGACAGTTCTGCCCCAAGACCTGTTGAGGAAGTGATGTCAGAACTTTGGCTATAAAGGAAATGCCAGGGGGGGCAGGTAGTCCACAGCCAATGACTCATCTGTCTCTAAGAAAACTGCCAGAGTGTGGATAGTGAACCAAATCCCCAATCCTAGAACACAACTCTTAGTGAACAGTGGGGGGGGAGCAGGACATTAGAATCTTTAACAACTTACCAATAAAGGCAGTAGCATCAGGATTAATAATACCACTTGGTAAAAGATGAAAGTCATATTCTACGGAATCCACAACAACCGTATGACCAGCATTGTTCCCTCCCTGTAAAAGAATAAACAGTTGTTAAGTTTTTGATAAAAATACTGTATATTCTACTACATGTTAATTAGCACATTATCACTTAAAGTAACCAAAACATGAGCAGTAATAATTACACTGAATGGTCCAACAGTCACTGACAAAATATCAAGTGACCAAGATTTACATCAGTCTGTCTGTTCAACGTAAATGTTAGCTGACATACAGCAGTTCAGCCATCAAAGTGAGAATAATCATAAGACTACATGTATGAATCCCACAGCTTCCTGCCTTCACACATACAGGAGATAACTAGAAAAAAGGTTGCAGTTCTCCTTGATGGAATACCACTAGCATATTCTGATGTGTAATATATTAACATTTGCTTGTACGTAACTGAATTTCTACTGTTTGTATGCCAATATGTATACATACAGTACAATAATATGAAAAAAAATTGAAAACAGAAACTAGCATTACAAAATCTGAAAATATGTGTAAAATGGTCTTAGTGTTTTATTTATTTGCCTTTGGTAACCTGATAAGTGCCCTGGACAGAACTGCCTATTTTCAGACACGACCTGGGAGAGTACAAATCAAGGAACAGGTAAAAACAAATACATATACAGTGTCGTATAATAGGAGATTCCAAACAGTTATGCAGAGGTGCAAGTTATATAGTACATAGAGGAGGTACATATCACACAGTATAATAGGAACAAAACAGACAAAAAGGCACAATTTACGGTTAATAATGTACAAAACATGACAGTGCTGTTGGTAAATCAGCAAGGAGACAATTCCCAGGCAGAGACAAGGAACAAAGTGCGTAGTTGCAGCCGAGGAAGAGTGGGGATGGGAGGAATCAAGAGGCCACAGGGAAATTTAAGTGTAAGACAATGGTAGATTTGTATGACTCGTGAAGCTAGGGACATCTCCAAATGTCAAGGGAGTACTGAGAGGCCTTTCTTGAAAGTTGGGTTGGATTTAGAGTGCCTAAGATTAAGTGGGAGAGAGTTCCAAAAGTTGGGGGCATAGAAGGAGAAGGCAAGTTCACCCATCCTGGTAGAGCATTTTGGGATAGATAACAGAGCTAAAGACATGGAATGGAGGGAACGAAGGCAGTCCATGGGGGTGAGCATAGCAGCGAGTGTTGAGAGAATAGAAGAACGAATAATGCTGACAGTCAGACAACCTAATGAATAAGCCCGACGCGAGGAAGGAGACAACCAGTGAAGATCAGAGTAGAGAGTACGTGGTGCTTAAGACAAGGAGCAGATAGCGCAAATCTACAGACATTGTTGTAGGAAACGTCCCACATTTGCAAGATGCTTGCCTGTGCCATAGCGAAGACAGGCAAAGCATAGCAGAGTCCAGGAAGGAGAAGGCCTTGAGCGACAGAGATCCTGGCAGCAGGGGTCAGAAACTGACGGACTCGGTATGCCAGTCCAGTTTTAGCATTGACTGATTTGCAGACAGCTTTGACATGCAGAGAGAAGTTAAGAGATGGTTCCAGCGTGACCCCTAGGTATTTGAAGAACTGAGTTACTTCCACAAGAGAGTCATCAAGACAAGAAACCTGGACAGACAGAGTTGAAACAGATTTCCTTTGTAACCCAAAGGGCATAGCCTGGGTCTTGGCAGCATTTAGCACCAGGCGGTGGGACGTAAACCAAGTTTGGATATGATGAAGATCAGAGGAGAGGTAGGAGCTAATTTCATGAATAGAGCTGGAGGAGACAGAGAACCAAGTCATCGGAAAAGGATAAGGAGAGACTGTGGGAGGGCACAGAAGGTAGGTTATTGATGATCAAAGAAAAGAGTAGGGGCCCAAGTATGGAACCTTGTGGGATGCCCGAACGAAGCAGGGCAAGGGCAGAGAGAACTTTATGACAGGAGACTAGACTGGGAGCGGCTCCACAGATAGCTGGCAAACTAGGCAAGTGTGGATTGGGAGGTGCCAATAGAGCCTAATTGATGCAGGAGCAGGCTGTGGTTAACAGAGTCAAACGCCTTTGACATGTCGATAAAACACACCCACAGTAAGCTGACCTTGGTCCATAGCACATTTTTCTGTAACTGGTGAATTGCACTAGGGCCGTCATGGTGCTGTGGTTTGGCCTAAAGCCATACTGAGCAGGAGACTACAGGTTAAAATTGGCAATGAAGTTAGACACCTGGCGATGGATAAGCTTCTCCAGTTTACTGCGGGTCAGCAGGCTCAACAAGGCGGTAGTTTGTTAGGTTTTTTGAATCACCCTTTTTGAAGAGTGGGATAACCCTGGCATTTTTCCAGGAGAGGGATACAGTACTCGAGCTAGAGGAGAGGTTGAACAATCGCATGATGGGGGTGGCAAGAAGGGACGTGCCTAATTTGAGAATTCTGGGTTTCAGTCCATCAAGGCCTTCGCTGTCGTGGGAAGACATCATGTTAAGAGCTCGTAGGACAACCAGCCTGGAGACCGGGTGGAGAATCAAGGAAGGATGTGATGGGGGAGGTCAGGGTGGGAGGTGCGGCGAGGGGGGGACCGTCAGCATCAAAACTAGGGACGGCGGTAAAGAGTGAGCTGAAAGCATTAGCTATGGTATTAAGGTTGTTACAGGAGACGTTATTTATTAGAAAGTCATGGGGGGTTTGGGACGTGGAGCGCCCATTATGTCATTTGTGTCCTTATTTGTGCCCAGTACCTTTTTGGGTTACTAGAGGTGGCGTGAAGAAGGCCTCTATAGTAATTGCTTTGACGGTCCCTAGCGCTTTCTTACAAGAGTTACGAAGGGAGCGATATGCGATGAAGTCAGAGAGCAGGGAGGAGGTTTAGAACCATTTTCAATGTATTTTATAAAAGTTTTTGTGATATAGTGTAGGTATATTAGTATATTGATACACATTTCCAGTATACTGATACACTGAAACTGCTCTGTCAATATATTGGAAATATATTATTTTACCTATATAGTAAAAATGCAGTTACAGTAACTCAATACATTGAAAATGGTTCTAAAGGGAAGTCCATTTTAAAGAGAACTGGCACAATATTCAAAGCGTTGGCACTGTGTAATGTCACTGAGCCGCACATTAGGGTACCACAGAGAATTTGGTCTCAGTGTGGAACTTCCTATATTAGAAGACTCTGGCTGCATGTTGCAAAAATATGTGCTGCAGCACATGGTGAGGGATCACGCACGTGGGGTAGGCCTGCTTGACCTACGCAATGCTACATTTGAAATGCCTGGACAGAGCTAAGGGGAAGAGCTGCACAACACAAATACCACGTTTCAAATCCACATTTTAACCATACAAAGTATGACGACGTTGCCAAACCATGAAAATGTAATCTGCAGTACAGAATATATGTAAACCTCAGACTTTCATTAGTCTGTACCAGACCTACTAGCAAACAGGAAATTTGTGTTAACAGGGGTGCAATAATTAGTTGTACATGACTTGCTCACAGGATATTATACCACTACAAAACGGTCAAGTTGCACTGAAATGGCAGCAGAACTGTTGTCACAAGTATGGACAGTACTCCGAACACCGCACATTTGTAATTGTGCTGCAATGCCACAGTTTTACATTGTTGTACTGCAGCTCCAACAGCTATCAAGTAACACTGGTCTCCTGTCCTGCTCCCAGCAATACAAGAAGCAAAGTCCTGTTAATTAGACTATAATGGTCACATCGTGAACTGGTAATACTCCCTTAGTGCCTTGAATGAGGAATGGGCTCATCTGCATTGGAACATTTGAATACAGCCCCGCTGCACAACTGCACTCATATGTTTGCAGCACGCAAACCAATACTTTGCTCCTGGGCTGCCTGTTTTGTATTCAGTGTCATCCACTCAATGGCTAGCAAGGTGATGTGCTTTGCGACTGCATAAACACAATGACCTGCTTTGTGATGCATTCTGGGGATATATTCACAGGATTCCAAATTAAGTTTTGCAGCATCTAGCCAGCAGAGCTAGTGACTGAGAAAATCTACTAGCCCAGCTGTTGTACTTATTGAAATGTTACCTTCTCCAGTACAAGCACGCAGGGCTAGTTAAAGGAAAATCTTACTAGCCCGATACAAAATCTACCAGCATTTGGCTAGTGGGCTGGTGCCAATTCTGACACCTGTATTCATACGTGCTTTGCACACTCACCACCCATGCAGCACAGGAGTTCACTGCCAAGACCAGGGACCAGGCGAGAGGCTACAAGAAGTAACTAGCATAGCCTCCTGCATCAGTTTGTTTGTTGGGGGTGTTAGCCCATCCCAGCCACCCAGGGCCAGCCCTCAATTTAAGGACCGCCTTGATCCCGTGACGTCCTGTTGTACATATTACAAAGTCCCTAGCTTCCCATTTGCAGGTTATACTAATTCCTCACTAGAGGGCTTTCTTCCTCTCCATCTCCCTGCCACTCTGGACCTACCCTACTCTCACTGCTCACTGACTCTCTAGGCTACTCCTACTCTCACTGCTCACTGCCTCTCTAGGCTAATCCTCCTCTCTTCTACTATCCTTCCTGCTTTCTCCTTACACTCTGCTCACCCCAAGTTTCCTCCTCTCCTCTGCCCTACCATCTCCTGCTCACCTCAGCCCTACTGATCCACAGTACCACATACTGCCCTTTCCTCTCCCACCACTAGGAGTCACTACCGAACACTACTTTTTCAGCCTGCCACCCACCTCTCAGGTGGTATTCCACACTATATCCCTAGGCTCCCCAAGGCCTTTCATGTGGTGTTTCCCCCCCCCCGCCAGGTTTCAAACCTGGTACCTACTGCACCAAAGGCTGTCACCCTACCACTGCGCCACAGAGACCACCACAATGAAGGGTGTCAGTATGCCCCCTTTAAACTCACACTTGGTTGTCTCCCTTCCTAATGTGATGACTGGCCACACCAGCGCCTACAAACTAACCATGCTACTGCTGTCGTCACTTGTCATGCACTACCAAGAACCCTCTAGCCCATCCAACATGCACTCGCACCCTATACCAGAAACACACCCTGCCCCACCACCACCTCTCATCCACTCTGTCAACCCCCTCTAACCCCCGCACTACACACTCTCCAGCCACCCTGCCCTCTTCTCCACCTGGCCATCCCAGCCCTCCTCCACATGCCCATCCCCTGCTCACCCCCCCTTAAAGCCTTCTTATCACCTCCACCCAGCTAATAACCGGCAACTTATCACCCTCCTTAGGATAATCTCCTTGCTACTATTAATGTCCAGTAGCATCCACCCCAACCCAGGCCCAGTAACACACAACTAGCTACAGCTAACCCCACGCTACGTATAACCTCAATGAATATTTGTAGTCTACCTAAAAAAACTGCACCTCTGCAATGCTGGCTAGCGCAGCACCAGCCTGACATCCTGGCATTAACAGAAACTTGGCTTCCAAAAAGACCCCAGACTCCTTCATCCCTTTCCCTGGCTTCTCCCTCGTCAGGAAAGATAGAAAGGGAAAACGAGGTGGTGGGTGTGCCTTTTATGTGCCCAACTTACTGCTGTGAAAAGCCCTACCTGTTTCTACTCTGGACCATGAGCCCCAAGCCCTCTCGCTAGAACTCACCCCTGACCCCAACAAAGCCCCACTAATTACCACGGTTGCCTATATACCTCCAAGAAACCAATCAGCTGCTACTCAATCGCTTTCAGACTACCTCACTAGCCTTCTCCACAAGGTAGAACAGATACTAGTCGGGGACCTTAACATAAACTGGCTAGCTAGTTCAGAAGCCCATGCCAAGGACACCTTTGCAGCACTGGACCTATCCCAACTGGTATCTCAACCCACTAGGACAAACCCCTCTAATGAAACTCACACCCTGCTAGACATCCTGCTTACAAACTGTCCTCACTGAATTTCGGATTTAGTGGTCCTTCCAAACTCCCCGAGTGACCACTCCCCGGTCCTCCTCTTCTTCTGGTCTTGTCAGCTACCCAAACCTCCGCCCAACGTCACCTCCTGTCGCCAGTTACGGCCTAGTGGTCTCACCAAGCTCAAACAGCACCTGTCAAATTTTGACTAGTCCCCTATTACTCAGGCCCTGAACACAGATGACACCCTGAACTATTTCACCTGCACCTTCAACAGAGCCTGTGATGCCTTTGACCCATTCATACAAACAACCACCAAGAAGCATAATGCACCTTGGATCACCCCTGCACTGCTGCAACAGCTTAAGCAAAGAGAAACTCCGGCACCGAGCCTCTGCCTCTGGTTTACAGACAGGCATACAACACTGCCCGCAACAAGTGCACCTGGGCAATACGCAAGGCAGAACACTACAGAACCACCCTGGCCACCTCCTGAGGGAATGCGCGAAAAGTCTGGGACAACAACATTAAAGAACTTAATGGGAAATCTCGCACCCCACCCCATCCCAACTTAACATTAATGACACCATCTCCACGGAGCTCCTATGCATCGCTAACTGCCTCAACTCCACCTTTTTCGACCTTAGCTCAGTCCTTCCAAGTAACTTCTTTGACCCCATACAGCCTATCCCAGCGGCTAACCTCCAATGCCCACCCTTTTATCTCAGAGTCATCACCCCGCCGGAAGCTAAATTTTACCTGTCCAAAGCTCTTGGCGGCTCCAAGTACTGTAAAGACTCTTTCGACATGTGAATCCTTCACCTGGTACTTGACTCCGTACTCTCCCCACTCACAGACCTTCTCAATCAGTCACAGACCTTCTCAATCGCTCCCTGTGCCTGGGTCAGTTCCCAACCGCCTGGAAAATAACAGTAATAACCCCAATCCTAAAAAGTGGTGACTGTTCCTCCCCCAACAACTACCAGCCCATCTCAATTCTCCTCCCACTCTCTAAAGCCCATCTGACCAATTCACTGAGTACCTCCTCACACACAATTTATTATGCAGGGAACAACATGGTTTCAGAGCTGGTCATAGCACAATCACCACCCTTACGGAATTTTCTAATTCTCTTCACTCTGCTCTGGATAAAGGGCACCTTGCCGGTGCCATTTTCACTGACCTCTCTATGGCCTTTGACACGATCTCCCACCCCCTCCTTTTGAACACACTACAGTACATCAGGGTATCACAAGGTCCCCTCTCCTGGTTCTCCAGCTATCCCGCCTCTAGAGCCCAGCGTGTTAAAATTAACAACACCCTCTCTACCACCCTACCAGTGCACTCTGGGGTCCCACAGGGCTCCATCCTGGGTGTTCTGCTCTTTAGCATTTATCTTAATGCCCTGCCCAACTTCTGGAGTGTTCTCTTCTATACGAACGATGCAGTTCTATACGCCTCCCACCCTGACCCTCTTATATACCAGTCCTCCCTCAAAGACTCCTTCAAAACAAACTGAAAACAGGTTTGCTGACCATAGACTAGTTGTCAACATCAAAAAAACTAAAACCATGCTCTTCACACACCGCCAAAACAGGGCTAAGGACTACCACTTGGAGATCCTCTCCAGTTCACTCCTCCCACTGGACCAGGTCCAAACCTACAAATACTTGGGCGTCACCTTTTTAAACCAATTAGACCAATTTAAACTTTGTGCCTCTGGTAAAAAGGAGGTGATATACTTTACACTGTGTTTGTATTTTGTGGAGTGAGACTTTCGGCTAAGTGGAGTGTAGCACTACTGCTGGGTACATTTTATTTCACACCTTCACAAATCTAACTTACTCTTGTTATTTTTGGATCACAAACCTCCCAAATCCACCAGGGGGAGCCTTTTTAAAGGCTAAAAAATACTTTTATTTGTTCTCAGACACTGCTATTACGAGTGACACGGAAGCTCTGTCAGCTTAACACTTCGGTTTTACGATACAAAATCACTCGCTCTAGCGGAGCGTGCGGAGGGTCACGAGCAGAGACGTGCCATCTGTCACGCATGTGTCACCGTGTCCACTGTGGACAGTGGGACAAGGGCACGTCAGTATAACTGACATTATCCATTGAACTAACTGATAATTTACATCTAGGGTTACTGGTTGTGAGTATCAATAATCATGAAACAAGCTAAAAATTGCTGTTCCTCATGTAAAATGTATGCCATTGGGAAACAAACTCCCAATTATATCTGTGATAAATGTCAGTTGGTTACCACACTGCAAGATGATATTAAACGACTTACAACTAGATCTACTAGTAGTACTGAGACAGAAGTTCTGGAAGATTATATAGATCAAATGTCAATGTAAAATGTTGAAACATCAACAACCTGCACCAATAAATCCATTATAGAACAAGAAATAGATTCTATACTACATGATGCCCCTCTTTGTATAGAGAACTGTTTAACAAGTTCTACACCTGCTAATATACATCCTGAGTTTAAATCTCAGGCATTGCCGCCCCTTGAAAGAGATAAATGGGTGACTATTCCAAATAACAAAACTAGGAAACAAAGTAGTTGTAAGCCTATTGTTGCCCCCACATTACCAATGAATAATCCTTTCCAGCCTTCGTCTTTTGTAAATGATGACGGAGTGCATAACTCTCAAATCCTGAACGAGTGTCTTACTGCATTGGGAACCGGTACAGTAGATATAACAAACACCAATTTCCCCCGGCCCTTACTCTCGTTAAAAAGTGATGAACAGCCAGCTCTGCACAATACCCCTACTATTTTAAACAAACATCAAGAGAAATGTTCCCCCTCCGAACTAAAAAGCAAACAAATTTCTGTATAGAAACATAGAAACATAGAAGTTGACGGCAGATAAGGACCGCAAGGCCCATCTAGTCTGCCCATTTCTTTTTCTACCTTATAAATTCGCCATCGGCCTTTGCTCTGTCAGTGGCCTATCTATTCATAGTCATTTGTATTGCTCCCTTATGCCTATCCCATGCCTGTTTGAAGCCTTGCACTGTATTCATAGCCACCACTTCTTGTGGTAAGCCATTCCATGCATCCACCACCCTTTCTGTGAAAAATAATTCCTCACATTCCCCTTAATCAGCCTCCTCTAATCTCATGCTGTGTCCTCTTGTCCTGCTATTTTTCTTATATTTAAACATGTTAGACTCTTTCACCTTGTTTATGCCCTTAAGGTGTTTGAATGCCTCGATCATATCACCTCTCTCCCTCCTTTGCTCAAGGGTATACATATTGAGCTCCGTTAATCTGTCCTCATATGTCTTCTGATGCAGTCCCTGCACCATTTTGGTGCCCTTCTCTGGACTGCCTCAATTTGGTTAATGTCCTTGTGAAGGTGTGGCCTCCAATACTGCGCAGTACTCCAGATGGGGCCTAACCAGTGTCTTGTACAGAGGATTATTACCTCCCTCTTACGACTTGGATACCCCTACTAATACACCTAACATCCCTAGCCTTACCTACTGCTTTAGAGGTCTGCTTGGATGATTTTAGGTCATCAGTGATGATGATGCCCAAGTCTCTTTCTTCCTTTGTGACCGCTAGCAACTCCCCTCCCAGCCTATAGGTGGCTTCAGAGTTTCTCTTCCCTATGTGCATGATTTTGCACTTCTTTGCATTAAATCCCAGTTGCCACTCTTCTGACCATTCTGCTAGTTTATCCAGATCTCGTCTCATTCTGCCCACCCCATCTGGATCATCTACTCTGTTGCAGATCTTGGTGTCATCTGCAAACAGACAAGCCTTACCCTCTAGTCCATCTGCAAGGTCACTAATGAAGATGTTGAAGAGGACTGGCCCCAGGACTGATCCCTGGGTACCCCACTTGTGACTTGCATCTCTTCTGACTGTATATCATTTACCACCACTCTCTGTTTTCTGCCTGTCAACCAGTTTGCCACCCAGTTGACCAACTTCTGACCCACGAGCCTACCCAGCTTATTTATCAATCTTCTATGTGGAACAGTGTCAAAAGCTTTGCTGAAGTCAAGGTAGGCGACATCAACTGCTCCCTTGGTCACCACTCTGGTTACCCAGTCAAAGAAATCTATGAGATTAGTTTGACAGGACCTTCCTTTGTAAACCCATGCTGTCTTGGATCCTGTGCCCCAATGGATTCCAGGTGTTGCACTATCCTTTCCTTAGAAATGCCTCCATAATCTTGCCCACTACTGAGGTAAGACTGACCGGTCTGTAGTTCCGCCTCCTCCCTGCTACCACTCTTGTGGGCGGGATCACATGAGCCCTTCTCCAGTCTTCTGGGACCTCTCCTGTGCTCAGAGACTCACTAAACAATTCTGCTAATGGCTCTGCTAGTTCCTCCTTTAGCTCCTTAAGTACCCTGGGATGTATGCCATCAGGTCCCATTGCCTTATCCACCCTGAGCTTAGCAAGCTCTTGTAGGACCCTTTCTTTGTGAAGGAAGTAGTGCTCACCTCCCTCCCCATGTGTCCATGATGCTGAGCTGTGGGCCCTGCCTACCTTCTCTTCAGTAAATACTGAGCAAAAGTATCTATTTAGGATAGATGCCTTTACAGGGTCCTCCTCTCACATGCTCCCTTTTTCTCCATTAGCTTAGCATACCCCCTCTGGACTTTCTCCTTTCACTAATGTATCTATAGAAAGTCTTGTCACCTTCTTTTACTGTTAGTGCTAGTGTTTCCTCAGTTTGGGACTTTGCCTGCCTTACTGCCTCACCTGCTTCCCTTAGGGCAGTTTGGTATGCCTCCTATCTTCATCCCGCTGTGTTCCTTATATTTCCTGAAGGCCAGCCTTTTGGCTCTGACCTCTTCTGCTACTGTATTTGAGAACCAAAGTGGTTTCCTTCTTCTTTTGCACTTCCTTTTCTGTCTAACACAATGGGATGTTGCTTCAAGTATTGCATCCTTAATGCTTGCCCACTTTGCCTGTACCCCCTCACCTGTGTTTCTTTTTGCCAGGGCTAGCTTAACTCTGTTGGCCATCTTATCAAAGTCAGCTCCTCTGAAGTCCCATATTTTTGCCTTGGAATGGGATGATTTAGATGTAGTAGCCAAATTGAACCATACCATGTGATGGTCACTGGCCCCCAGGTGACCTTCTACCTGGAGATCTATTGGGTGATTCTAGTATCAAATTTACTGATAGAGCTATCTGTAACCCAGATAAAAGCAATAGAACTTGTTCTAGTTACAGAGGGGCTAGAGTATCTGACATAACACCAACGGTAAAATCCATTCTATCCCAAGCTGGAAATAATCCTCTTGTAGTCATTCATCTTGGGACAAATGATATCAATAAAACACCAATTGAACAATTGAAACAAGACTACGTTGCCCTTCATAATATTCTTGAAGAAAGAGGGTGTGATATATGTTTTTATGAGATTTTACCAGTACCTAGGGCATCCCTCCATACTTTAAGTAAAATCAAAGTAATCAATGAATGGTTACGAAAATGGTGTCTTAGACAGGATGTTCCTTGCTTAACACATTGGGAAGAATTTAACGGCTACCCATCCCTCTTTTGCTGGGATGATTTGCATCTCAGTAGAAGAGGGAATACACTGCTTGGACGTAAGATCAGCGCCTTTATCCAAAACCATTTAAACTAACACCTATGGGGGAGATTGGATTTAAACCTAAATTTCTTAATACATCTAACTCCGCCCATAAGAAACAACAACTCAATATTCTGTCTCTTAATGCTCGTTCGCTAAATATTTCTAAACTGGCTGAATTAGAAGTTAAAATTCAACTCCATAATCTCAGTGTAATATCTATATCTGAAACATGGGAATTCAGATAGATTATGGTCAGTAGAAATTCCAGTATTTAAACTCTATACTAAAAATAGATTAGGTAACAGGAAGGGGGTGGGGTATGTCTCTACATAAAGAATGATATTCCATCATTTGAGATAGCTTCTAATGCCCAAAATGAAAGTATATGGGTTACCCTTCAACTACAAGGTCAACCAAAGATGGTAGTAGGTACTTGCTATAGACCTCCAACTTCTGATATAGATTATACTTTATTCCTAACAAAAGAAATATCCTCTCTGGCTACAAATGGTGCAGTCCTCATTTTAGGGGATTTCAATCTACCATCAATCGACTGGGAAACCTTGACTGGTAGCTCTCAACATGATAAACTTTTTCTATCAACAATTATAGATCTGGGTCTGGTTCAATTAGTTAAGGAACCAACTCAAGGGAATAACATCTTAGACTTACTCATCACTAATGATGAAAACAAAATAAATAATCTTACTGTCATAAATCCTCTGGGCAGTAGTGATCACATGGCTGTACAGTTTTCTATTACTTATGATTCTTACACTCTAAACAAACTTAAGATTAAACATTATGACAACGCAAATTTTTCTAAAATTAATGAAAATCTTAGCAACATTGATTGGGCAAAAACACTTTCATCGCTAAACACTGAAGAAGCATGGACATACTTTAAAACAAAAATTTATGATCTTGAACATCAGTATGTTCCAATAAAAAATAAATACAATAAAAAGAGAAAGATACCCTTGTGGTTTAATAACACCATTAAAAAACAAATTAAACTTAAACAATCACTTTTTAAAATCCTAAAAAACTGTGCTATCAATGTTAGAGAGGAAGCATTATACAAATACAGAAAATCAATTAAGGATTTAACAAATTCTATAATTACAGCAAAGCAAAATCTTGAATTTAGAATAGTACATACAAAGGATTCTCATAAATCACTATATTCTTACCTTAACGAAAAAAAAAGGGAATAACAGATCAGTAGGCCCAATAGTTATTAAAGATTCAACAATTGTTTCCGAATTTGAAACGGCAACAGTATTAAATGATTACTTTTGTTCTGTTTTTTCCCAACCGGATAACTGCACTCAAATTTCAAATTTTACTACTTGTCCACATGACTACAGTATTTTCCCGAATAATGTAATGACTGTACTTAAAACAATAAACAAAACTACCAGTCCTGGCCCTGACAATATTAATGCCAAATTTTTGTTAGGTACACTTGATACCATTACCTTACCACTTACTATAATATTTAACAAATCTCTACAAGAAACAAAAATCCCAACAGACTGGCTCTCAGCTATTGTCACCCCTATCTTTAAAAATGGGACGCGTTCAAAAAATTGAAAATTATAGACCTATAAGTCTTACATCCATTCCTTGCAAGGTGATGGAGAAAGTTATTAAAACTATCACTGAACATGAAATGGTCTCCTTAAATATCATAGATACAACTCAGCATGGATTTAAACAGGGTTACTCTTGTACTACAAATTTACTCACTTTTTACGAATATGTAAGCAAGCATATTGATAATAATATTCCCATTGATGTTATTCTATTGGACTTCAGTAAGGCATTTGATTAAGTATCTCATGCAATTCTGGCGAACAAACTCACTCATTTGGGTTTCTCTCCAGTAATCGTTAGCTGGGTCCACTGCTGGCTGACTGGCAGGACACAGAGAGTCAGAGTGGGTGGTGTGTTGTCTGAGAGTGGAGAAGTGACCAGTGGCGTACCACAGGGCTCTGTCCTGGGACCCACTTTGTTTAATCTATTCATCAGCTATATGAATATAAAATCAACAAATATTGTTACCAAATTTGCTGCTGATACAAAACTAGGAGGAAGGGTGGATAATCAATAAACCAAGAAATACTCAAGCAAGATTTAACCACCATTGAGCATTGGGCAATAACAAACAAAATGTACTTTAATGAAAATAAATGCTCGGTATTACATATGGGAAATAATAATCCTAGACAGATGTATATGCTCAACAATATAAACATTAAATCAGTTACTAGCGAAAAAGATTTGGGAATTTTGGTGAATTGTAAATTGTCATCTAAAGGTTTCTGTAACAAAGCTGCTAATATCGCAAATTCCTTGCTTAGATGAATAAATCATACTTTTATTTCTAAAACAGAGCAGTGTATAATTCCTTTATATAGATCCCATATTCGGCCATATATGGATTATGGGTCACCATTTTGGAGCCCTTATTTAATTACTGACATTAATAAGATAGAACAAATACAACACAGAGCAACAAAAATGGTTCCTTATTTATCTCACTTAACTTATGAAACGAGATTAAAAAAAATGGGCCTATATCCACTTGAACAAAGAAGGGAAAGAGGTGACCTTCTTCAATTATTTAGGATTATGCAGTCCCCAGCCTTAATGGACTCATGTGGCATCTCTTATGCAGAAAGGAAGATAGTACCAAGACTACATAATAAACAGTTAAATATTGTAAAGGCAAGAACAAATAAAAGACAACACTTTTTTTCTATCAGGGCATCTAAATTGTGGAATAATCTACCACAACACTTAGTGGAATGCCCAAATATCACCATTTTCAAAAATCAATTGGATAATTGGCTTTTGGATTAAAACTATCTTGGGAAACAATATCCCACAATGTGGGGGACAATCTCGATGGGCCTAGGCCTTCTTTTGTCTCTAATACCAAGTAACCAAGTAACCTTTGACACCACCCTCTCGTTCCATGAGCACATCAAAGTACTCTCCTCCGCCACCAATGCCCAAATCGGCCTCTTATACTGGCATAAGGACTGTCTGCCGCCAGAAGCCCTCCGCCTGGCAGTCACATACTCAGTCCTGTCACTTGTGGACTACAGGCTCACAATATACGCTGCCTCTGACCCCAATGCGCTGAACCAAATCCAACTGGCAATCAATAAAGCATGTCGGCTCCTCTCCGGTGCAGACAAACGAATGCATACTTGCACCCTCTACTCACTCGCCAATGTCCTCTCGCTAGAGGAAAGGCTTCAATACCAGACATGTCTCCTTACCAAAAACAATCCACCTGGGTTTGACCCCCACTGGGGTTACAGCCTCACTTCACTCGACCACCCTCTCAGTGGCCACTCGCACAGCCACCAAGAACATTTGTAAGGTACCCAGGGTTAGGACCGCATTAGCTCAAAGATCCTTCCCCTTCAGAGCCCCCTCCTGGTATAATGCCCTCCCCACTGCTATCACCTCCTTATCCAAATTAGGTCCCTTTAACGCTGCTCTGAAAACTCATATTTTGTCTTCTCATAATTGCCAGTGTGCTCACTAAGCCTAGTCCCAAGGCCCTGCTGTAGCATCAGAGGTCGAACCAGGCCTTCCATTGACAACGTCTCCACTGAGACTGCACCCAATCTTCCCCTCCTGAAGCCTACTGGCCCTATGTCCAACATATCAGCATCATAGCTTATATCTGTGATAGGAATGTTTGACAAAGCCTCACCTGAGGTAGCACTGTTATATTATATTAATGTAACCATGTGCTTCAACCACTTTACTTAGCTACCACATGTATAGGACAAGTACCTTAACTGGTCATTTGTATATATACTTGCATGACTCCTTACTGTAATCAACTGTCACAACTGCAATCTTGTCATAATCTGTTATTGTTTATTACTCTGTACTTGACGTGGAGCCTTTGGAAATGAGTCTATGACTCAAAGGGTTGTAATTCCTATGTTCTTAAATAAATAAAACTAATGGCGTGCTTTGCACTTGTACGAATATAAGAAAAAATACTTACCATCGTAATCTTGTTTCTATCAAGGGAATCTTACTGTATTCTGACATGTGCGCTTAGCCTTCACCATTAGACTGCCATGGAGAATTTAGAGTTAAAGAACTTGTGCAAATAGAGGAACGTAGATAGGCTCAAGCTCTGTTTTCAAACTACTGTCCCTGGTACATTCTGTGCAACCGTCAAGATTCTTAAGAGGCATGCATAAAATAACTCACTATGCTATCCAAAAAATTAACTATAATAAACACATCCACACAATAACATTCCCATTAGAGGGCACATAAAAGATTCTAGTCACAGATGCCCCAAAGACAACCAGCTCAAACAAATTTCAACACAACATAACAGCTGGAATGCAGGGCCCCAGCTTCTGGTACGAGAGGTTTTGTTTTATTTAAAATTTGATGAACAGGTGGGCCCAACTGAGACACACAAGTCCCTTTTTTTAGGGGCGACCCAGGGAACAAATACATTCCATACAAAGGAAAATAATGACAGTATCGTACAGAGGTAAGAATGTCAGGTGCAATCATAGGATACAGGTAGAGTGGGCGCTCAAAATACAGTAAGATTCCCTTGGAAGAAACAAGATTATTATGGTAAGTTATTTTTTCTTCTAACCCCAGGAAATTACTGTATTCTGACACATGCAGACTACCAAGCAGTACCTTTGAAGGTTGGCATGGAACCCATTTAGGAAACAGGCTCTGCAATACTACTGTGCCAAACCTGACATTTCTAGCTTGGGTGTCCAGGCTATAACGTCTTGTGAAAGTGTGCACAGTTTTCCAGGTAGCTGCTTTGCAGATGTCTAGCAAAGGAATGTCTCTGGCAGCTGCTATAGAAGCAGCTGTGTCCCTAGTGAAATGGGCCCTGAGGCACACTGGGGGTTCCTTGCCCAGTTTGTTGTAGCAAAACTGAATACAGGCAACAATCCAGCATGCAACAGTCCTCTCTGAAGCTGGTTTGCCTTTCCCTACTTCTCCATAGGTCAAGAACAACCGAGTAGTGTCCTGTCTATGGCCCTTTGTCTGGTCCAAATAGTAACTAATAGCCCTCTTAACATCCAGGCTATGCAGTCTACGTTTCCCTGAACTGGAATGGTCAGTGAAAAAGCCAGGCAGGGTAATGGACTGGTTGAGATTAAAGTCAGTTACCACTTTTTGGAAAAACTTCCTGTTAGTCAGAGTACCACTTTGTCCCTATGGACGGAGATGTAATTAGGTTCTACAGACAAAGCCTGAAGCTCATTTATTCTCCTTACAAAAGTGACTGCCACCAAAAATACTGTTTTCCAAGTCACACATTTCAGATCTGCTGAGGACATGGGCTCAAAAGGGGGCTGCCTTAGCTGTGCAATGCAGATATTCAGGTCCCAAACAGGGACTGGTTCCCTGTGAGGGATGTGCAGATGGAGCAAACCCTTGGAAAATTTTCTGAAAATCTGGTTGGAAGCTAAGGAAATTCCCTTTCCCAGCTGAGAGATAGGCTAAACAGCCGCCAGATGCACCTTAAGAGAAGATGGCTTAAGGCCAAGGGAATGTAAATGGGTCAAATATTCCAACAAGACTGGTACACCAGCCTGTTGATCCATGTCCTTTTGCTGACAGCAAATGGTAAACCTTTTCCATTTGGAAGTGTAAGTCTTCCTAGTAGACAGCTTCCTAGAAACCCTAAGGACTTCCAAGACCTCCTCCAAGAGATGCCAGGCAGCATACTCTAGGTCCTCAAGAGCCAGGCCATGAGCCTGAGGGACTTGAGTTTGAGGTACAGAAGTCTCCCTTGGGAGGATGTCAGCAGTTTGTGCCTCCTGGGGAGGCAAATCGGCATAGAGACTGACAGGAGCAGGAGCATCGAGTAGCTGGGCTGCCTGGCTCAGTCTGGAGCGACTGAGTGGTATTGTGAGCGAGTTGTGTAGTGTGATAGTGGGTGGAGACTGTGAGAGGCCGGAGAAGCAGTCACCATGGGGACACCACGCAATCGGCTGTTTTGGTAGCTTGTAATGCACCAAAACAGCCGAATGCGTGGTGACACGGCTGAATTTCTTGATGCACTGTGGCATGCTTCTTAACTGCTGACGCAATGTGTTTCTTACATGTGCGTGCAAGCAACACAAAAAGGGTTATCGATTAAAGTATATTTCTACATTTGCCAGTTTGCATTTAATTACAGAGTCAAATAAATAGAAATAGACCGAGACAAAACATAGTACAAACATAGATGGGGAATCTTGGGGCGAGTTGACAGAGAGCCATCCAACTACTGAATAAACTGGCCCTCTAACCATGTCACTCCCGAGGGTTGGGGGGGAAATCAGGCAGTATGGCATAACCCCTTCCTACATTCCCAGAGGCTGAAGGATAACTGTCTATGCTTGATCCGCTAATATCTCTAGGATCTCTTTTCCCTCCCTGGAAGCCACGTAGTGGAAAAATGGCAGCCACCTACTCTTGAATTTGTCTATTTGTAACCGAAGCTTGGTAGTAAGTCACTCCATATCCAAAATCTTGAGACAGATGGAGTACCAGGCATCCAGGGAAGGTATCTTTGGGGTCAGCCAAAAATGAGTGATGGCTAGAGTGCCACAGCCACTAAGATATAAAACAAATAACGTTGTGAGCGAGATCTCAGGGGAGTTGGCGGAAGGCCAAAAATCCAATTTTGCAAAGCTGTGGGTGACTGAATATCAAAAATCTTCCATACTGTATCTCCCATCAGATCCCAGAATCCAGACAAGGGACAATCCCCAAAAATATGAGAGGTTGTTCCTCTACCCTGACATCCTCTCCAACACAAGTCAGATGAGTGTTTGCCTAAGTGCCCGGTAACCACTGGGGGACGAACATATTGAATGATCACATGCCATCTGAACTCCCTCCAAAAAGGGGGAGGAGGTGGTAAGGTGCGCCCCTCTCTAGATCATTTGCCATTCAGAGTCATTTGGAGAAATACCCATCTCCGCTGTCCGATGGTCCCCGACATGGGATATGTAGTCAGGTTCAGTGGAGGAGACAGTGGCCACAATCTTGGAGATTATCCCCTTTGCTCCCGGTATCTGGGCGAGACTGTACAGACAGCTCTGCAGCAGGTTTGGGGGCCCGATTAGTTGTGTTCCCACCTTTTCTGTTTCCAAGTAGTGCCTTAACTGGAGGTAACAGAAGAAATCTTTCTGGGGTAAACTGAATTCTCTTTTTAGTTGTTGGAATGTTTTAAGGATGTTTCCTGTGAAAAACTGACCCAAGTTTAGCAAGCCCTTTTTAGTAGATTGCTTAAATGCACCGTCCCATTTATAGGGAAGGAAATCCAAGCAACTCTGCAGAGAAGTCATGCTCTGAAGGCTCAGCGGTAGCTGAAGAGCGCGACAGACCTCTCGCCAAATGGGCTTCAAGACAGATGTCCAGGAGTTTTCCATGGATACCCTAGTCAGTCTGGTCTCATCCAGGACCAGAAGATCCCCCACACTGGCCAATTCCAAGGTGCTGGTTTCAATATCCACCCAGACTGGTGGGTCTCCCTCCACCATTAAGGGTACCAGGGTCTGCAACTGGGCCGCCCAAAAGTATTTACAAAAATCTGGAAGACCTAACCCCCCCACCCCCGGGGCCGACAGAACTCACCATGTGACCCAAGGGGTTTGCACCTCCAGATAAACTTGATTAAGGTACTTTTTAGCAGTTTCCAAAATTCCTTAGGAAGCCTAGAGGGAGGGAGGTGAATAAAAAGGAACCTTGGAAGCACACTGATTCTTAGGGTTTCTATTCTCCTGAAAGGGATAGGGTAACTCCCAACAGCGGTTGCAGTCAGATTGGATCTCCTGGAGGAGTTTTAAGTGATTAATAGACTATAGCTTCCCTAGGTCCCTTGGAATACAGACTTCAAGGTATCTGAACCCGGATTTCACCCATCTGATATGCCCCATGTCTGGTAAGGGAAACCCTGGGGGGAGGCCTACTGGAATCATCTCAGTTTTTGATTCGTTTACCTTATACCCAGAAACTACCCCAAATTGCCTCAAAAGGTCCAAGATCTTGGGCAGAGCCTGGGCAGGATCCGAAACATACAATAAAGTGTTGTCTGCGTATAACGAGACCCTGAGTTCTGTGTCTCCCACTTTAATGTCTTTAAAGAGCTGTGATCGTCTCAGGGAGGCTGCCAAGGGCTCCATACTCAAGGCAAATAACAGGGGAGAGAGCAGGCATCCCTGCCGGGTTCCTCTCCCAATTTTAAATGTTGAGGAGGCGACTCCATTCACCTTAATCCGTGCCCCCAGCTCCCTATAGAGATTACTGATCCAACCTCTGAACTTCTCCCTAATCCCAAATTTGGCTAGAGTGCAATCTAGGTATACCCAGTCCAGGTGGTCAAAGGCCTTTTCTGCATCCAGAGAGACCACCGCCCTTAGGGTATTGGCCAGTGGTGAGGAGGAGGAAGAATAGGAGGAGAGGGCATTCAGAAGAAGGCGAATGTTGTCCTGGATGTGCCTTCCAGTACAAATCCTGGCTGGTCAGGGTGGACTATGGAGGGGATGATGCCCTGGATGCAGAAACCAATAGTTTTAGCATACATCTTTGTGCCTTGATTTAGCAAAGAGATGGGTCTAAAACTGGAGCAGAGTAAAAGGTATTTTCCTGGTTTCCATAAAACCGGCACCAGGGCATCCCCTCAAAAGTCCAGGGTCGCTCCATATTCCTGGGCCACACTGAAAACTTTAGCAAGGAGGGGGGCCAGGTCGACCACAAAGCATTTATAAAATTCATCAGTGGCTCCATCAGGGCCAGGCGTCTTGCCTGTTTTGAGAGATTTATCCACCAATTTAATCTCTTCTTCAAAAAAAAGGAAAAAAAAACTAATTCCAGCCTCTTATTTTGTTCTTCCGATAGTTTGGGCAAGTCCACCTGGTCCACGAAATCTTGTGCTTTTTGGATGTGACCTGGCCCCTCTCTGGCCTTTTGGAGCTGTGGCAACAAGGACCTCTTTCTGGAGCGTTCATGCTCAGACTCAAGGACGGCCACCCTATCCAGAGCCATTTTAACGAGGGTCTGGTGTTGTTTGTTCTTGTATGAAGCATGTGCAATTGTGTGCCCCCTAACAACTGCCTTAAGGCCATCCCAAATGAATTTCAGGGCTGTATCCCCTTCTGTGTTTTCCTGTATGTAATGTCTTATCACTTCCTTAGTCGAGTCCACGTATGCTTTGTAATGTATGAGCCCTGGATCAAATCTCCAGTGGCCAGGCCCTCTCAAGGACTCCCATCTGAGACAGGCTGAGATCATGGCATAGTCGTAGAAGGTTACCAGATGAATCTGCATGTCTCGGAAAACATGGACTAGCCCTTTTTGGGTGTAGAACCAATCTAGCCGGGAACAGGAACCCGTTGTTGCCGAGTAGAAAGTATAATCCGGGTCACCCCTGAAAAAGGGACCTCTGGTCTCAGTGGGTTTACCCGGTTACCAAAATTTAAATAAATAATCAGATTTCTGTGGTTTCTGCAGTCGCCAATAAATCGGCTAGCCTGTCCTCCGTCCGCAGGGTTCTTAGTAGCCGAGAGCAAGCTCTCAAGCCCCCAGCTCTCGTTGGGTTCTTATCCAGCCTCAGATCTTCCACGCAGTTCCAGTCCCCAGCGCAGACGATTTGGCCCTCTGGGAGACCTGCAACCACACGGAATAGAGATCTGAAAAATTCACCCATGGGGTGGGGCCATATACTGAAATAATATGGACCGGGTGACCACTGAACAGGCCTGAAAGAATCACCATTCTCCCAGAACCTCCTGTGGTGACCTTTTGGATTTGAAGGGGTAGCCAGCTGTGGATCAAAATAGCTGATTCGGCCTTTTTAGCCTGAGGGTGTGAATTGGCATGGACTGAGCCCACTCAGGACCTTTGTAGTTTTAAATGTTCTACTTTAGATAACCTCGTTTCCTGGAGGCATGCCACATCGCACTTCTCTTTTTTCAGTTCAGTTAAAATTCTCATCCTCTTAACCGGGCTTAATGCCCTTTACATTGATGGAATACATTTCTGAGTTAGCCATCAGATCTGTAACTATAGAATAGCATACTGATAACCCCTGAGATCTTAACTCCAGCACCACTCATTATTGGCCTCTTAGTTACTGTCCACTTGGGCTGTCAGTCAGATTTGGGGGGCAGGCATAGAGAAACACAAAGCACTGAAACAGTAAACCCTTTCCCAGAAAAAATGAACCAATGTGGAATGAACAATAACGAGTAGGCTCCAAACAGGCTAGGAGACAATAACATGTTAACTAACTGGGGGAGAGGTAGTTACCCCTCATTGGCTTAACGCCAGAAGAACAGCTTTCCTGTCCACAAATGGGGACAGGTGGAGGAATGATCCTCCAGAGGGAGAAGCTCATGCAAATCGGGGCGGAGGATCCTGCCTGCGCCAAAACCCCCAGCCCAGCTCCCTCTTACTTTCCCGGGGAAGGAGCCTAGAGATTGGCTGCCCCGGGTGCACAAAGCATGATATAACCAAAAGCCATAGGTTCCCTCCCGCACAGCCATGTTGGGGGGGGGGGGCTGTGGTCCACTCAGCAGTAATTTGGGTCCAACAGGTAGGCAAAACAAGCCTTCCAAAAATGTCCCAGAACATAAAAGTCACAAGAAGTCACCATAACTTTAAACTGCTATTATCAATGAAAACTGAACACGTTTTTGTAAGCCTCCTTAGTCCTTAAACTTTAACCCCCCCCACAGTTCAGTATTCCTTGCAACAATTCATCCCTCTTTTAACAGGCCAGTTCAGATGTTTAAGCCTCTCAAACTTTGGTGTGCCCTTTAAAGAGCACCTTTGAGCCGAGGCATCTGAGGGTGGCCCCCAGTTCTGAAATCCAGCCTTTACCCATGTTACAGACTAATCTCTTCAGGAAAAGATAAGGGGAATAAGCCTGAATCTAAGAAAGTAACCAGAGAATTCCTCCCCCCCCCAACCCCCAGAGCGATCAGAGAGAGAGAGAGAGCTCCAAGAAAAAACTCAAGCACTGCAAGAAGTAGCCAATTCCTCAGTAAATGGTAGCTTTCTTAGTGTGAGGAAGCTGATCAGAGAGAAAACCAGAGTACTTGTGTGAGTTGTGGTGGCCGAATTTGCTGAAACACCCATAGTTCGATCTTGATCTCCACAGCAATGTTAGAAGGTTAAGAAGACAGTTCGGGCTACAGTAAAAATTAGCCCAGGGAAGAACTCAGTTATCAGAGGGACCGCTGAGGGCCTACAAAGCTGGAAGTTTGGCCCAGGAATCTGGTGGAAAAGACCACAGTGGAAGGATTCAAGAAAGGCTGTGACAGGTACAGGGGGAAGCCGAGGCCAGGAGGGCCACCTCTCGGTCTGGGGAAGGGGGGTTTGGAGGAGCGAGCTCCCAGTAGGGGGCTAGCTTCCGAGCAGACACGATAGACCATAGGGCCTATTCTGCTGGCTTTTGCTATGATATTATGAATGCAGCAGAGTTCTCAGCACAAGGTAAACATACTGCAAACGACCAAAAAGCAAGTCTACAAAACTAGTTATAAACTAGCAAGGAAGATTAGCTACTTACCAGTAACGGCAGATCTTCCAGAGACTCTCTGCCATAGAGCCACACCTTTGAAACCGTGAGATGTCAGTGTCAGAACCACTTAGAAACTTTTGCCTTGCTAGGGCCATCTACATTAACAAACATCAGGTGCTACCGATATAATGTGGGCACCTCCATACCTCCTCAGTTTTTAACCACACAAGCTTGGAGCTGTAGGTTCCAGAAAGAAAAGCACATTTTAGGATGCAGAAAAGGAGAAAACCAAGCATGCAGTAGCAGTTATATCTTCAAGAGTATAACACCCAAAATACAGAAGGGGGCAGGTAGTGGCAGTAGTAGTGGGCGAGCTGAAGTTCTATGGAGGAGAGGTTCTCAAAGATCTATTACTAGCAACTAATCTATCTTCTTCAAGGAGCCTCACCCTTGGAATGACTCCCAAGCAGTACCAGATGGTGGAACAGCCAGAAGCCAGACAGGAGGGACACAAAGTCCCAGGAGACAGTAGGCCTTGAAGGGTGGCATGGCCAAAGACAACATATCTACGGGACTCCATGCCACAACCACAGTTTTCAGGAAAAGGATGGATTGGAGTCCATGAGGCAGCAGAACATCCATCAGTTGCCAAAACAGAATGGAAACAAGTCGCAGATGAAGTCGTGCACAGGAGACATATCCCCAGACAGGACTAGGAAGCACCTCAGGAAGCTTAGAGAAACCAAATAAAATGCAAGATGCCAACCATGGTGCAAAGGTAGAACAGCAACTAGAAACAACAGTTCCACCATCCTGGCAGTGAACAAAACCATAGCCGTAAGGACCACGTGTAGTTTGTCATGCAAGTTTGTCATGCAAGAAACATAAGGCTCCGTGGACAGCCAGAGATTTCAGGGTGACAATGCCCATATTCAGACGGAAATGAACTAAACACAGGAAGATGAAGAGACCAATGCAACGCAAAGGCAGACAGCACCTGGGGAAGGGACCACATGGAAACACGAGCTCAGAGAACAATAAGGATCAAGAGCACCGAGGGCACTTGATCACTTGCCACCTTTTAACAAACAAACAAAAAAAAAAAAACTACGTTGTTTTTAAAAATGTACTCCTCACTCCACTCTGTCCAGACATTTGTACACATCTGAGTCTGGTTTTACTCACCTCACTTTCAAAATCAGGAGTACAGTACTCACCCTGAAAAATCTTATCTAGAGCCCTGGCACTGCAACCAATGCCTGTAGCTCCGAATTCTTTTGCGCCAAGAAAGCCAGAGAAAGCGACATTCAGGCAAGGAAACATATTGTGTCAGCTGGATCCATGTAAGGGACCCCAGAACAAAATGAAGGTCCATATCATAACCAGTCTACAGACCAGGGAATATCAAAGTAGGAGCAGTGTAATGGAACACTACCAACTGAGCTGCAGCAGTGCCCATGGAGACAACACAAAGGCGTAAAAGGCTGAAGAGTATCTGCACTGAAGATACAGGAGGACAGATCTGAAGGGTCAAGAGGTATACCAATGCACATCAACTGGGCAGAAAGCTCCAAGGAGTGAGGCATACAAAATACTGAAAAGAGAGTTCATAGCACTGAACATGGGTGCTGAGTAGACAGAATGTCAGCAACAGCAGGGGATATCCCAGAGCAGGACAGAGCCACAGCGACAGGAGTGACATTGTAGGGATGGAAGGTCTTGATGCAATAGGCAGTCTATGGAACAAAAAAAAGCACCACCCATATAGGGAGGGGAAAAGGAGACCACATGAAAGGGGCCACAGTCGTGGAATCCTAAACAGACCAGACCATTAGGGGGCCAACATAATCAAGGTGGCTGGTGTGAAAGTAACCCCGCCCCCCAGGAGCAGAGGACGAAAGGCCCAGCCAGGAGAAGGACAACTTGCCTCTGAGCCCAAAAATCACCAGGCTAAGGAACAAGCTGTACAAGCCTGGACCAATTTTGATATGGATGTAGGCCAGATGCACAGGAGCACTGGAACAGGAACCAGAAAGTCTGGTGGGGTGAAAAGCTGGGGAAGGAAGTGGTGGAGGCATGCCCAGTGTATAGGTAGTTTTGAGAAGGGAAGACGCGATAAGAGGGGCAGCACCAGTCCCACAGCAAAAACACAGAGTCAGTGGCAGAATACTAAATACACTTCATGACCAAGTTGCACAGTGCACAGACAACCTCCCACGACAACTGGAGAAGAAGCAATCATGCAAAACAGGGTGGAACACAACAGTCATGTAGAAAGCCCAAAAGCCTGGGATAGCCTGGAGACTACCCAGTCACAGCAAAACCAGGAAATACCCACATTTCATCCACCCAAGCCCCACTGAAGGACGGACCAGAAGGAGAACCTTGAAGAACAAAGGATGCATGTTGGAGCAAAAAAAAAAAAAACATGCCAGTATACAGGATAGTACCATGTAATAAGGGCGCGTGAGGAGGGTGCAGGAAAGACTTCTGAAGGGAAGCCTAACCCCAGACCAAATAGTATGAGGCCAGAAAGAGCAAGGTTGCAATGAAAGCCAGACCATAGTAGAAAAACCAAGAATAGGCAACCAGAAGCATGCGTGAACAGAACCTAGAAACCACAGGGAAAGCAAAAAGCATCCAATGTTGCAAGGAGCAGAAGCAACGGAAAGGTTTGGCAACATCCAAACCACAGGTATCAAAATAATATGTGCAAGGAAACCATGAATGGGTCATTAGCAAGCTGACCACAAGAGGAGCTGGAGACTTAAACCATCATTGGCAACTGTGAATGACTGAAACATAACTCAAGGAAAATAGCTCTACAGAAGCCAATGGCAGCAGAGACAAAAGGGCAAACAACACCCATTAGCAGCAAGGCACCAAAGGCTTTGACAGAGGGAACAGTGCACAAAAAAAAAAAAAAAAGAGGCACTACAGACCTATAAAGAGCAGTCACGAGAGCCACAGTGCCTGTTCCAGCAAGACAGAGGAAGAAGAGGCAGGATATTACAACTCCACTGGCCCCAGAACCACTCTCAAGAACTAAGATGGTGCCAAGCGGACTCGGCAACAAATACAAAATTTACAAAAAGTAACCATCAACAAAAAAATTCAAAATAGGCATTTACCTATATTAAATGACTGGTTAAAAGATTTTCTAACGGTGAAAAAGAGATTAGGGCAAAATTAAAATGAGCAATCCATTGATAAATGCTAGGATTAAATGTACACAGGCCTCCCAAGATGACACCCCTCGCCCTTGTGGTCTAATGTTGCGGGAACCTACTGGACTGTGAGCAAGTCCCTTGCAATAATCAAAACTTTCCACAGACATGCCACCCTACAACCCCAACTTCTTCCTTCTTATATCTTACTATGGGGTATGAGAAACAAATGGGCCCACCAGGCACCGGAGGAGAGTGTGGGCAACAGCAGACGTGCATACAAAAATTCAGGCAATTTGACTGAAAGTACTTCTGAGCCATGTAATTACTGGCCCATAATTACATGCCAGAACTACTTAACAGCCATTCATACCCCAAAACATAGCCAAAGAAGTATTACTACACTCATGAGCGCAGTACTGCCTGAAAGCAAGAAAACAACACGCCTTGGTAGAAGCAGTTTTAAACTGCTTTTTAAGGTGTAGCATCCCGAATCATGCTGCCTGTCTGCCTGCAACCAACCCTTCAAACAAGCAGCTGCAATGTGGCTGCGGAGGAGTAGCAGATACCGCTGCTTCTCTATGCAGCCCTTTAAATAATAGAAAAGTAAGCAGAGTGGTCACAAGCAGTGCTACTGAGTGTCATGAATAACTAACACGTCACCTCAGACAATCAAGCCCTCATCACCTCTGACAAGCCACTAACCCCAGCACCTCTTATGGCTGGCAGCTGGCAGGGGGACTATATGACCAATCAAGGTGAGAAGCTGGAAGCAGACTCCACATTAAACTGACGCCACTCACCAACTGCAGGACCGATCAAGATGGCCAGTTTGGGAAAACTGAAAGCATGTTGTGAGACATTAAGGCCCTATCCACACTACACCAGTAAAACAGTTCGGTAACGTTACAGAGGGCTTAAACCGTTACCGTAATGGTTTGTATTTACACTGATAACGTTACAGAAGGTGTTTTCAGAACCGTTATAGAAACCTGTTGTGAGGTGGTTTCAACAACGGTCCCTGTAACGGTTGCAGTTCTGTAACGTTACCGGTGTGTGTCTAAACGCTCCACCATGTTGCCTCCAGTCCCCCACCATACTTGCATGCATTGCAGCATTGGTGTAATGCATGCAGGGAGGCGGAGGCTACCAGGGCATACCAACGGCAATGTGAGGCACGAGTGTAGGTTGCAATACTGGGCAGTCTCCATAGCAGGGTAACCCAACCTACAGCGGTATGCCCACCCCTGGAGTTACCCATGTGTCCCCACTCGACCTACCCCCCTGTCCTTACATGCCTCCCTGAGAGCCGCCTCCTGAAGTATCCATATACTGTCCGTGATGACACCTCTCACTGTGACGGGCGCTGGGAGTACCCCGCCTGCCCATCAGAGCTGTGGCATCAATACTACCTGTGAAACGGTTCCAGTAGTGCACACATACACGATGCACTCAGGAGCTCAACCGCTGTAACACTGCTGCGGTGGCCAATAGATGTGTGGCACTGTGTACAGGGGAGTGGTGGGGTACACCGATGGCAGTAGTGGAGGGGCTGCCATCAGCCATTCGGCAGCAGTACCTGACTGGCTGTCATGCCCTGGTGCCCTACCCCTGTTGGACATGTTGCCATGTCACACACTCTCCCTCCCTCTCACAACAGTACCTCTCTGTATCCACCATGCAGCCCCCGCGCCTTCTCCCTGTCGCCTCCTCACCATAGGTGTGTAACAGATCACTGCCATACTGTATGTGGCACATTATGGCTTGTACACATGCATACTACCCCATATGTATTGAGGGTGGGTGCCTCGCATCAAAGCTGTCCTCACCAGGTGCACCATGGGATATGCTCTGCTTCAACAGGGTTGGGACCACACATACTATCACACACAATGTGGACAGTTGTACCATTTTCAATCCTTTATCAAACTGTTCACTGGCAGAGTGGACACACTGTACTGTTTACGGTCTGTAACGGTTTGGAACCGTTACAGATTTTAAGTGGTGTAGTGTGGACGGGGCCTAAAAGCAACCTGTTTTACATCACTTCTCATTCCTATGGCCAGTGACTGCCGTGTTCTCCCAGTTCATGCTGATTCACAGTAAAAGACAACCATTTTCTGTCCAAACACAGTTCCCATAGTTGAAACACTGATCAGCTTCCTGCTGTGAGTTTTTGGCAGAGGAGATTCTTGCTTTCAGAGCAAGTAACAGCTGACTAAAACTACTGCATTTCTAACTAATTGCCCTCTTCCCACCCCAAGCCAGTTCTACTTTTATAGCCACTGGATTTGACCGAGAACAGGAACTTACTGTTTGGCAGTAGGAAGGGAAGGATCACTGAGCCACATTGATTTCATTAACCTTGAAGAAAACTAAAAATAGCTCCCCCCCAACCCCCGGCTGCTGGAAGTCTGAATCTGAGCAAGGAAGGAGGAGACTACTGAAGACTACAGGAAGTTCCTGTCCCACAACATGAAGGGCGAGAGTTTTAAGTACACAGAGGCAGTAAGAAAGTAGGTGTAAAAATTCATAGAGGAAGGAGACAGTAAGCATACAAAGCAACAGGAGAGGGGACACAAAATAAGTCAAGATGGGAGTGGTGAAGTGCAATGGCTGTGGGGTGGCAGTGTTCCGGGAGACAATCCAGAAGCTGCAATGCTGCCCTATTTGTAGGCACCTCTCTGGTCTGAGGGAGGAGGTTGCCCGTCTCCTGGCTGACCTGGCTAGGATTCGTGGAACCTCTTCTCCCACCCAGGAACCACCAGGGTCACTGCCACTACCTCAGAGATTGCCAAGAAAGAGGAGCGGTTGGACCAAGGTGGGCTCAGGGAGGGAGGGAGAGGGTGGTGGAGCAGAGGTGCATCCCTCCAGTTGTACCTCTCCACAATTCATATGCTGTTCTGGCAAAGAGTGGTTCCTCTATGAAGGCACCTGCAGTGGAGACCAAGGAGGATGCTGGGAACCTCCACAAAGGAAAACCACAGGAGGGTGGCATGGGACCCCACAGGGGAAGGAAACAACTCCTGGTAGGGGACTCTATCATTGGAGGGGTAGAAGTGGGGGAGAAAGGGGAAAGGGAGGTAAGGTGCCTGCCTGGCACCACGGCTCGGAGGGACAGGAAGCAAATCCTCAGGATAGCGGGAGCAGCTGCACGAAGGAGGGAGCTGGATGTCACTGTCCACCTAGGGACAAATTACCTGGCTGAGAATGGGATCAGAGCAGTGCAAGAGTAGTTTGTAGAGTGGGGGAGGGGCCTTAGACAAGTAGCATGTACGGTAACCTTCTCGGAGGTGCTGCCTATCTATGGCTAGGGTACTCCACACCATGGGATTCAATGAATGGTTGAAAAACTGGTGTGTAGCCCAAGGTTTTGGCTTCACTGGGGACTGTGGAGCCACCTGGAGGGATGCAGGCCTATACTGGAGCGATAGTCTGCATCTGCCCGGGGCCAGGATCCTAGGTGATGGGTTTGAATGCTTCATTGGCAAGCATTTAAACTAGCCATGGGGGGAGGCACTGAAAAGGAGCAGGTAAATCTCACGCTTCCCCAACAAAACACAGCAGTTAGAGAGGTAAACACCAAGCTAGAGAAGTCAGCAGGGAGCAGGACAGGGATAAATGCAAAAAAAGGCAGTAAGGACAGAGATGGGGCTAAAAGGGGTAAGGCCATCATAAATGGAGGGAGATGAGTACCAATGCCCGTAGTCTGTGTAACAAGCTTCCTGAACTAGTGGCCTTGATGGAACAGGGATGCCTGGATATTGCGGCAGTCACTGAAACACGGTACACAGAGAACCATGACTGGGATGTCAACATACCAGGATACACAATCTACAGGAGGGACAGGGTGGGTAAAAGAGGAGGCGGCTTAGCTTTCTATATAAGGGAAGGGATTAAAGCAAGAGAACTAAAGAGTAAACAGGAAGTTGATGAGTCACTATGGGTCACCCTGGAGACAGGAAACGGCACCACAATCCACATGGGGGTTGTGGACAGACCCCCATCTCAGGGGGAGGGAATGGACAAGGAAATGATAGAAGGCATCCTTAAAATGGCAAAAAATTGGGAGAGATTATTGATGGGGGACCTGACTATGCCAGATGTTAACTGGAGCACCTTTGCTGCAGGCACATCCAAGAGCAGGGTCATAATTGATGCCCTACAGGGAGGGCATGCCTCAGACAGCTAGTGTTGGAACCCACTCGGGAGGGAGCAATCTTAGACCTGGTACTCTCAAATGGGGACAGAGAAAGGATCTCAGATTTAGAAGTGGGTAGCCATCTGGGAACAAGTGACCACCAAACAGTGTGGTTCACAATAAACACAGCCCTAGAGTCAAGCCATACAAAAACAGGAGTATTGGACTTTAGGAGGGCTGACTTTGGGAAAATGAGAGAGTGCCTCAGAAATGCATTAGCAAATGGGCAAGAAGGAGGGGTGGAGGAACAATGGGGAATAATCAAAACAGCCATCATAGCAGCAACAAGCTTTTGTGTGAAGCAAATCAACAAAACAAAACAAAGGAAAAAAACACTATGGTTTTCAAAAGAGGTGGAAGGGAAGGTTAAGGAGAAAAGGATAGCATCCAGAAAATATAAGGAAACACAGAAGGAGCAGGACAGAGAACGTTAGTTAAAGCAGACGGAGGCAGGGAAGGCAGTCAGAAGAGCAAAGGCACAAACTGAGGAAAAGATAGCCAACTCTTAAGAAGGGGAATAAAACCTTTTATAGGTACATTAAGGAGTGAAGAAAGACCAAGGGAGGGATAAAAAGACTTAATGAAGGGAATGTGGGCAGAGGGTGACAGTGAAAAAGCAGGGATACTGAATGAATATTTCTGCTCAGTATTCACAACGGAAGAGGAGAGGGAGGTACCTAAACCAAACAAGAGAACCACTCTGGATTGGGGGGGGTCAATACTAGTCCATTCACAGAAGAAACGGTTTTGAAAGAACTCTTGAAACCGAGGGTAGACAAGCAATGGGGCCTGATGGGATTCACCCCAAGATTTTAAAAGAACTAAGGGTAGAACTAGTAACAACACTGACTACTCTTTTTAACAAATCATGGGAGGATGGGGTGGTACCTGAGGACTGGAGGAGGAAGGATGTGATTCCACTTCACAAAAGTGGGAGCAGGGCAGAGGCAGGAAACTACAGACCAGTTAGTTTGACCTCAGTGGTAGGAAAAATAATAGAATCACTTCTGAAGGACTAGAGGCCAGTGGGGCACAGGACCCAAGGCAGCATGGTTTCACAGCAGGAAGGTCATGTCAGACGAACCTAATAGATTTCTTTGACTGGGTGACCAAAGTAGTAGACCAGGGAGCAGTGTTCCCATTTACCCCCATCTGCACTTGATTTACGTACAAATTATGACATTCAAGTACATTTTTGTGTGAAGGGTGTACACAGTAACCCCATAATTCTGTTTGAAGTATATGTACGCCATAAAATGTTGTACAAATGGTAGAATGAACCCTTATAATTTATTTTGTACCCCTGAAAATATTTGGAGAGGGTGCAATGCATCCCCACATCTGCAGCCTTAATGGGAACACTGCCAGGGAGGGGCTGTAGATATGACCTACCTAGATTTTAGCAAGGCATTTGACACAGTCTCACATAAAAGATGAATATACAAGTTAGCCAGCCTTGGAGTGGGTCCCAAGGTGGTAGCCTGGATAGAAAACTGGCTGGACAACAGGACGCAAAAGGTAATAGCAAACGGAGTCCACAGTGAAGAAAGGAGGGTAACTAGCAGGGTACCGCAGGGTTCGGTACTGGGACCAGTCCTCTTTAATGTCTTTGTAAGTGACATTGGAGAGCACCTGGAAGGAAAAGTATGTCTCCTTGCAGACGACACAAAGATCTGCAACAGGGTTGATACCCAAGGTGGTGTGGAAAGGATGAAAAGGAACTTGGCAAGGTTGGAGGAATGGTCAAATATATGGCAGTTCAGATCCAATGCAAATAAGTGCAAGGTAATGTACCTAACATGTTAACATACTAACATACTAAAGAGCCAGCAGAATAGGCCAAATGGTCTATCTTGTCTGCTCGAAAGCCAGCAACCTAGTGGCTGCTCGCCTTACTACCCCCACTAGTGGCTGCTCGCCTTACCATTCCCCCCAGCCCCCAAGAGAGTCTTCTTTTTATTCAGATTTCCCTTATACCTGTCCCACCCCATCTTGAAGCCCTCCACTGAGCCCTCTTCCACCACCCACCCAGGCAGTGCATTCCACGGCTCCACCACCCTCTCAGTGAAAAAATGCCTCCTACGCCCCCCTGTAATTTCCCCCCTCCATCTTCCACTCATGACCCCTGGTAGCTCCCCCTTCTTTAAGCTAAACAGCTCCTTGATTCCACTCACGGTTATTCCTAGGAAATTCCTATTCCTGGGAAACAAAAACCCAGGGGAAGAGTACACAATGGGGAGTGAGATAATAACAAAAATTGAGAGAGACCTAGGAGTAATTATATCAGATGACCTAACAGTGGGCAAGCAATGTGAGAAGACAGTAAGAAGGGCTGGGGGGATACTGGGATGCACAGGGAGAGGAATCAGCAGTAGAAAACAGGAAGTTGTTATCCCTCTGACAGACAGCTGGTGAGACCCCACCTGGAGTTCTGCGTGCAATTCTGGAGACCCCATCTCCGCAAAGACAGACAGAGTGGAGGCTGTTCAGAGGAGGGCAACCAAAATGGTGCAGGGTCTGCACCAGAAGACATACGAGAAGAGACTAAAGCAGCTTAATATGTATACCCTTGAGGAAAGGAGGGAGAGGGGGGACATGATAGAAACATTCAAGTATCTCAAGGGAATTGAAGTACAAGAGGGTAGCATCTTTTAGAAAAAAGATGTGCAAGAACAAGGGGGCACAATTTGAAGATAGAGGGGGGGACGGCTCAGAGGTAATGTTAGACAGTATTTTTTCACAGAAAGGGTTGTGGATGCATGGAACAGCCTTCCTGAGGAGGTTGTGGAGTCGGGAACAGTAGGAGAATTCAAGAATGCATGGGACAGACATAAGGCCATTCTAGTGGGGGGGGTAGCAGGAAGTAAGCGGTTTATTAACTAGAATCTGCAGCTTATCCATCAGGTAGGGAAATGGGCAGACTAGGTGGGCCAAGCAGTCCTTATCTGCTGTCAAATTCTATGTTTATGTAAAGCAACAGCTTGACTTTGTGATTATTTTACAGTTTTTCTGCACATTACAAGTGTGATAATAGAGTCTAGGGTGTGTGATTATGGTCAATAATCACACACCTCTCTCAAGTGTTGTAAAGGCATTCAGTGCAACTGCCTCATGCTGAACCACACCCTTGATATGTGTGTAATTACTGACCTATAATCACACACCCCAGAGTGCATTATTGCTTACCTGTCAGGCACTGGAGTCCTGTGTTCCTCCTGCTCACAAAAATCACCCTGCTGCCTGCAGCACTGAAGGCTCGAGTTTCTGATTATCCTGTGCAGCAGCAGCTGAAGTGGAATCGTATGCATTGTTAAAGTCAAAAGACATATGAAACTTGCCAGCAGAAACAGGCCTCACAGTCTAGCAAGTCTGCTCGAATGCGCAGCTAGCACCCCTATACTGCAGCTGCCCCACCCCATCCCTCCTCTCACCCTCAGAAACTGCTCAGTGTTGTCTACCCACTTAGTAAGGAAAAAGGGATCGATCCCTGCAGAGCAATGATCTATCTATCAGCTAGGACAGATACTAGACTGAGGGAGTCTGGGACAGAGTGAGTCCTGTGACTTCTTTAAGACTGTTAAAATCTCTACCAGCTGGCAAAGAAGCACAGCCCATACCAATCGCATGCCTTTAAGAGCTGACACACAAGAGAAGATTAACTGCAACCTCAAGTTTCCATGTCACTAGCCTATGCACTGGTGCTATTCAGATTATGGCAGTAATGTCCCCCGATTTTATCTACTCAAACAGCGTGTAAAATGTACAAGTTCCAAACATCCCAGGCATGTGCACGGGGTCTATTGTTTGTGTCTATTAAAACTCACCTGGTACTGAGCAAAGATTAACATAGCTGGCACAGCTCCCACCCATCAGTGATTCACAAGTTTCCTCTATTAGCAGCTGATAAGAGATTATTTATTCGAAAACCCTGCCTCAAAGTCACAGTAAACTCCCAGAAATTATGCTGACCATATCTCTGGATTTGTGAAATTAACGAAGAACAGCCAACTAATGTCCATTTGCCAAACAAGTATAGAATATGGGTGTGGAGAAAGTGTTTTAACCAATCATCTTAATAGCTGAGAAAGTACAGAATTCCCAAACTTGAACCATGTCTCGACTTAGGTTAAAAATTTAGAACATTTTGGTGACAGATCAAGGAGAACCCTGGGCTCATACCTCTCACCTGTCCCCGATTATGAGGGACGTCCCTCATTTAATCCCTCAAAAGTGCTCTGGCCCTCATCCATCTCTCATGGAAAAGGTGTTGCTTACACAGAGAATGCGCTTTACATTCAGATTTTAAAGTAGAAATTCCTAATATTTTAAAATGCTAAATCAAAGTTTGTACAAGTAAACACAATGGTTCTCAGAGTGTTCCAAACCTGTATCTCCATGCTCGATGACGTATCCCTCATTATGAGGGTCACTGTCCCTCATTTTAAGCTTCGCCGTCACTCATTTCAGAGACATAAGGTTGAGAGGCATGCCTGGGCTAAAGGACTACTGCTAGTTCCAACCTCTATAACTAGACCATTGAAAAAAAAAAAGTCTCCAAAAAGTATTTAATATGCCATTAAAAACATCTGTATATAAATCTCGTTTGAATTAAAAAAAAAAGTTTGTAGCAGGGTTTAAAACTGGCACCAGCCCACTGGCAAAATACTGATAGATTTTGCATCGGACTAGTACAATTTTCCCATGTCCTGCTGGCTTGTATTGGAGACGGTGATACTGCAGTAGGTACCCTACTTATGTTAGTGAAATGTTTGTTGAGCAAATGGTCTTTCTCAGTCACTAGTCCTGTTGGCTAATGGCTGCAGAACATTTCATTTCGACTCCAGTTTGTAGTGTTTTTTTCCACAGTGTTTGTAAAGATTCTGGAAGTGAAAGCGTAAGAGACCGAAGTCCTCTATTTACCCACATATCAGGAACACAAAGAGCAGTCACAGCACATGCTCCCCTTCAATGACCTGCCAGTGTGCTTCAGCCTTTTAATGTATAGAGCCACCCAACTATTTTAATTCCAACAGGGGTGCCAGTCAGGGTAGGGGAACAGAAATGTAGACAATGAACTGGACTGTGATTCTCAAAACAACCATAACTTATTTCACACAGGCCATGAAAGAAAAAATTACTCACCTTAGTAATGTTGTTTCTTCTAATGGAGTCTTGCTATATTATGACATATGCTATATTATGACATATGCAGTTTGTCCCAGCCTTAGAACTGCTCCGGAGGTGAAAGAGTTAACTTTCCATGCCAGGCATGGAATCTTGAGTGCAAGCTCGGTTGAAAACTCTGTCTGTTGTTCTTCAAACTCAAACTGTCAGATCTTTACGAGCAAAACTCACTAAGATTCTGTGTGGAAGCTGTAAACCTACACTAGCCAACTGGCTACTAAAATATTAACACATTTTTTGGTCCCAAAACAAAGACTCAAGTCAGGGGATCCAAAAAAAAAAATTAAAATAAAATACAACACCCAAACATCCCAGAAAGGAGGGGTGAAAAACACAAGGTGGGCATCACTAAGTGCCAACACTGCACTGCCCACCCACATCCCAAGAGCAGAGGTTCTGAGAGGGGCAGGCGGGGGGAGGTCATAATATAGCAAGACTCCATTAGAAGAAACAACATTACTAAGGTGAGTAATTTTTTCTTCAAACAACATGAAGTCTTGCTATATTATGACATATGCAGACTACACAGCAGTACCTCCATGGAGGAGGGACAGAACCTACTTAGGAAATAGGCTCTGAAGCACAGCTGTGCCAAACCGAGCATCACTCCTAGCCTGGATGTCCAGGGAGTAATGCTTGGTGAAAGTATGTACTATTTTCCAGGTAGCTGCCTGACATATCTCTAAGATAGGGATGTCCCTGGCCACAGCTAGGGACGACGCTATACCTCTGGTAGAGTGAGCCCTCAGGCCCAAGGGGGAACCTTACCCAGTTTTGATAACAAAATTGATACAAGAGACAATCCACCTGGCAATGGATCTTTTAGTGGCAGGTTTCCTTTACCAACCTCACCATAAGGAGGAACAGTCGGAGGAGTCAAACCTGTGACCCTTGGTACGCCTATGTAGTAACTAAGGGCTCTCTTTACATCTGAACTGTGCAGCTTCCTCTCGCCAGAGGAGGAATGGTCAGTGAAGTACACTGGAAGAGATATAGATTGATTAAGGTGGAAATCTGAAACCACCTTAGGCAACAACTTCCTGTTAGTCCTGAGGACTACCTTATCTCTGTGAAAGGAGATAAAATCAGGCTCCACTGACAAAGCTTGTAATTCACTTATGCGCCTGGCAGAAGTGATGGCTACTAGAAACACAGTTTTCCAAGTCAAGTACTTAAGCTCTGCTGAAGACAAAGGCTCAAAGGGAGTTGCATTAGCTGAGCAGTGCAAACATTAAGATCCCAGGCAGGAGCAGGGTCCCTGAATGGAGGTTGGTGTGAAGCAATCCCTTGAAAAACTTGAAGAATACAGGGTGAGCAGAAGAGAAGAGGGCTTCCTGCTGAAATAAAAGCAGAGACAGCTGCCAAATGCACTTTCAGGGTAGCTGGCCTCAGCCCCAAAGTATTTAGATGGACCATATAATCCAGGACTGTGGGCAAATCAGCAGATTCTGGGAAATATGCTTTCCAGAGCACCATATGGAAAACCTTTTCATTTAGAATTATAAGTAGCCCTGGTGGAAGGCTTCCTAGAAGCTTTCAAGATATCAGACACGCCTTGAGAAAGGTGTAGGTCAGCCAACTCTAACTCTTCAAGAGCCAGGCCTTGAGGTTGAGGGATTTGAGATCTGGATACCAAACTCTCCCCTGGGCACAGGTTAACAGATTTTGATTCCTGGGAAGACACAGGGGAAGGTGGACTGCTAAGGACAGAAGGAGTGGATACCAGGGCTGTCTGGCCCAAACTGGAGCAATCAGAATCATCTTGCAAGGTTGAGATCTGATTTTGACTAGCACCTTGAACAAGAGAGGGAAGGGGGAAAGGCATAGAGGAACTTCCCTTCCCAGTCGAGAAGGAAGGCATCCAGAGGGACTGAGCCCAACACTGGGGGCCTGCAACAAAAAAGCGGAAGTTGGTGATTGTCTGGGGCTGCAAAAAGATCTATCTGAGGGGTGCCCCACCTGGCAAATACTAACTCCAGTACTAGGGGATCCAGTGACCATTCGTGATGGCCCTGGGAAATCCTGCTGAGAGCATCTGCCAGGACATTGTCCTTGCCTGGGAGGTGAACTGCCATGAGGGAAGTGTTCAGGGAATAAGCCAGAGACCACAACTTCATTGCCTCGTGCACAAGGTCAAGACAGAGTGCCCCTTGCTAGTTGATGTACCACATTGTAGTGGTGTTGTCTGTTCTGACCTGTACCACTTTGTTCTGAACAGATGCAGAAAAACCTGAAGTGCTAGAAAAACAGCTCTGAGTTCCAACAGATTGATGTGGAGCAGAGATTCCTGAGGGACCACAATCCCTGGGTGGTGAGGTCGCCCATGTGAGCTCCCCATCCCAAGAGGGACGCATCTGTAGTAAGGGTCAAGGAGTGAGATTGAGGGATGAAAGGAACCCCCTGTCTCAGATTGCTCTGATCCTGCCACCACTGCAGGGCCTGGATCAGGGTTCGAGTTACTGGGATCAATTTGGTTAGAGGATCTCTCCTTTGGGACCAGAAGGCTCTCAAATGGAACTGAATGTCCCTCATCTGAAATCTTGCTCCTTGCACTACAGCTGTGGAAGCAGCCATATGCCCTAGGGGCTGTAGAAAGTGCCTTGCTGGTCGAGAGACCTGCAGAGTGAAGGAGGAGGCCAAATCCACCAGGGTCCTTACTCTTTCTAGAGGAAGGAAAACTCTGGCCTGCTGTGTGTCCAGTTCTGCGCCTATGAAGGTGAGTAGCTGAACAGGCTCTAGAACTGACTTTGGAAGATTGAGAAGAAAACCTAGAGATGTAAGCAGCTGCTGGGTAACCTGAAGTTGTAATTTGACTTGGTCTGGAGACTGACCCACTATGAGCCAGTCGTCCAGGTAAGGAAAGATGGCAATCTTTTGCCTCCTTAAGTGAGCAACTGCTACTGCCAGGCATTTTGTGAATACCCTTGGGGCAGAGGTGAGGCCGAAGGGCATTGCTCTGAACTGGTAATGGCCTGAGGGCAGTTCGAATCTGAGGTACTTTCGGTGGGAGCTTCTGATGAGAACACGGAAGTAGGCATCCTTGAGGTCCAGGGACGCTAGCCAGTCCCCTGGCCTTAGGGAGGGTAAAACAATTCCCAGAGTCACCATTTTGAATTTTGGTTTTAAAAGGTGCTTGTTTAGGTATCTGACATCCAGGATGGGCCACCATTTTCCTGTCTTTTTTGGGGTAAGGAAGTACCTGGAGTACAGTCCTTTGCCCTGGTGTAGGGGAGGAACCCTTTCTACAGCTCTGAGAGCCAGGAGGGTTGAGACTTCTGTTTCCAAAGCGAGAGCCTCTAATGGATTTGCAGGTGGAAAGGATCTGGTTCTCATCTTTGGAAATTTTTTAAGCTGAGAACCAGTCCTGGCTACTACTTCCAGGACCCACTTGTCTGATGTTAAAGACTCCCAGTCCTGGACGGAAGCCAGCCTGCCCCCTACAGGTAATGGAGAATCGGCCCTGGGCATCCAATCAGGGGTGCCTGTTTGGCAGGGGCTTTAGGCTGAGGGGTGAGGAGCAGGCCTGCTCGCACCCGCCTGCCTCTCCTCTGAAGAACCCCTCTGGGCATAAGCTGAAGAGGAGGCCTGGGCTTGTAAAAGGCCTGCCCCTGCCCCTGAAAGCTGCCTCTGAGGAGTGGCTTGCCTCTCCTTGGCCTGTGCACTCCTATAAGTGGTCCTATACTCATCCATTTTCTTCATGTAATTCTCTGTCTGCTCCCCAAAACAGAGAATTACCCACAACAGGAAAATCCATGGCCTTAGCCTGGGTATCCTGTGACAGGCTAGTACACCCGAGCCAAGCCATTCTGCGAAAATCCACAGATGTAGCCATGACTCTTGAAGATACATCATTAGAGTCCATTGCAGCATGGAATTGCACCTTGGATGCCTCAATACCATCAGCAGCCACCTGCTCCAGCTCCTTGGCAAGCTGGCCAGGGACCTGTTTCGCTAAAGCCATAACAGTATCCCATCTGGATTTCTGGTATCTTGCAACATAGGCCATATAATTTGCCTGTCTGAGTCCCAAGGATGCTGCTATGTATTGTTTCTTTGCCATGGCATCAATCCTCCTGGAGTCCTTGTCATGCGGGGGCCAAGGGAATATTTGCCTTATCACAGGCTGCAGCCTGCACTACCCCAACATGGCTGCATTGTTGTGAAAGGAACTCCGTATCAGAGCCTGACAATGTGTACCTCTTGTCCATTTTTTTATCCACATGAGGTATAGTGTTAGGAGCTTTTAAAATTTTTATTGTCCGTTTCCTAAAAGATTTATGTAAAGGAATAGACAATCTCCTGGACTCTGGGATATCCATCATTTCCACATAGTCAGGCTCCTCCTGTTCATCCACAGCTTCTTCCAAAGGGAGCTGGAGGGTTTCAGCAACTTTTTTATAAAACATAAAATGAGAAGGGAACTCAGAAAGCCTAGGGGGAGACACTCCTGAAGGTCTGTCTGGGGAGATGTCCGGTTCAATGGGCAAATCCAGACTTTCAAAATCACATTCACTCTCTTCATAATCCTCCTCCCCCTCCTCCGGTTCATAAAATTCCTCTATATCATATTCTTGAACCGGTGGAACCGACCGAACCGACCGCTTACCTGATGGTGGCGGTTCAGTCGGAACCGGGGAAAGTGACTGGACAATTTGGATCGCTTTGGCCATCTCTGCAGCGGTTGGAGAAGGAAATTTTGGCTCCACACCTGCTGATTTTCTAGTCCTCTTTGCTGGAACTGGCTCCTCCGAGTCAGCTCTTCGTTTGCCCGAGGAAGTCTCGCCCTGGTCAGAGGGCACTCCCTCCGGTTCGGTTGGCACCGAATCGGGCTGGCCATCCGGGTCAGTGGACTTTTTGGCCTCTCGTTCCCTGAGCCTACCAACTCTCTTATCCAGGGTAGCTGCAGGAAATTCTTGCAAATCTGGCAGTCTGCATTGAGGTGGTCAAACTCCAGACAATAAACACATGTGGTGTGTGGGTCAGCCCTGGCAAAGCTTCCCACAGACACTACAGTGCTAAGAAACCCAGTGGGCCGGTTTTTCTTTTGGGTTTCTCAGACATAATGCCAGCCTAACCAAACTTGCCCTTTTAAGGCAAATCGCCAAGTAAGACACCCTTATCGGTTCCCAACCGTGTCACGGGTCGTGGAAAAACTGTGAATGAAACTGCTTTTAGGAACCGATAAGAACCGGGAACCGCACTCTAAATGCAATTTAATTAAGTTTAACAACAACCTGATCGATTCAAACCGAACCGATAATAACGTTTGCAAGTTCCACACAGAGAAAATGTAAAACCTATCTATTACTTACGATACCACAGACAGAGCTTGAACCGACCAATTGCAGTTAAAATAAGACAAATGCAGTTTAAAAAACCAAGAAATTACACTTTTTAACCGACAAAAGGAACCGAGCAGAAGGAGAAATCTCCGGAGCGACTGTTCAGTGAGGCGGAGTAAAGAATCTGACAGTTTGAGTTTGAAGAACAACAGACAGAGTTTTCAACCGAGCTCGCGCTCAAGATTCCATGCCTGGCATGGAAAGTTAACTCTTTCACCTCCGGAGCAGTTCTAAGGCTGGGACAAACTGCATATGTCATAATATAGCATATGTCATAATTTAGCAAGACTTCATGTTGTTTGAACAACCATGAGAGCATAATGATTTTGGACACTACTGACCTGGGTCAGAATCAAACCGGTAACCTTGAGACCAAAGGGCGCTGTAATCCAGTGAGCAATCCAGTCCCCCCAGTATATAAATCCTAGTATTCTTCACAAATTGTGCATGTGCACCTAAAAAAAAAAAAAAACAAGGGAGACCAGAGAGGACAATTAAAGAGCTAATACACTGCCTGAAATAAAAGTTAATTTTCAAGGTCGTCCCAATGGCTTAATCGCGCTGCCTTACAGATGGCCAGAGTCCATGAACGAGCTTGGGACACCGCTTCGGGGAGCAGACCTGACCTCAGCAGCTGCAGCTCATCACTGCAGAGCAGACTTGGAGGAATCCATGTCAATAAAGCCGGGTGAATTCAGCCAGAGCCTATTCAGCCCAGTGAATTCAGCCCAACATCAATTCAGCCAGAATCATTTCTGCCCAACGTCAATTCAGCTCATATGTCAGTTCAGCTCCTTTTGGTTCTGCACTAGAATATACATAACTAATCACATACGTAAACATATATAAACTTTATTGAATGCAATAAAACATATTGAAAGAATATTAATCACCAACTTAAAACATGAAATTGTGCACAGGTCCTCTCAGGTACTCCACCATTTCCCTTGAATGGTAATCTGCAACTATGCGCTTGTAGCCGAGGAATTTTAGCTGGGGACCCTCCAGGCTACTTGTTACCTTGGGACCTGGCTGTACAGTACAGACGACACGGACGCAGTCGGAAGAGCAAGAAATACTTTTATTTCTACATGATGTTAGGCAGCTGTTGGTGTCACATTCTCTTCACCTTAGTAAAGCAAACAAGCATATATATATATATATATATATATACACACACATACACATATGTATATGTATATATATACACATATGTATACGTATATATATAATATATATATGTATATGTATATATGTATATATATATGTATATATGTATATATATGTATATATGTATATATGTGTATATATATATATGTGTGTATATATATATATATATATATATGTATATATATATATATATATATATATATATATATATATATATATACACACACACACACACACATATACACACATATATATATATATATATATATATATATATATATATATATATATATATATATACACACACATACACCCCCTCCTCCAGCATATAATCACACATGCACCAGTAATGTTATTCCTCTTATAGAGCACCACGAGTAACCAGGCAAAACATGTCTGTACAGGTCTGGGATTAGTATCTAATACATGGGGTTCCTGCTAGATCCATATAAGGACACCACCATATATGGTTTTCCGGCAAATGCTACTATACAACGACTGGGTGGCTTGGCACAGTGTGTCACGTGAGCCATTATAAAGGTTAGACATGAAATGTGACACAGACATATACTGCGCACTTGCGCAGATAGGGCAGATTGTTAGGATGACGACATAGGTACACTATATGGTTACACACTGAATTCTTTCAGCCAAGTTCTTGTACACTCTCTTAGCTTCTCGTGGTGGGCGGCCAGCAATGCATTGCTCCATTACAGTCTCTGTCAGGCTCCGTTCCTTTTTCAGAGCATCAATTAATTTCCATATTATGGGGTGTTAAGCACTTAGGCTTGCAAAACTGTTATGCCATCCTTCAACAGCATCGTTTGTCTTGGGATGCCTGTGTTTGTTGTATCATAGCAGTTCCACTGGCTTTGAGGAAATCTGGGCTGCCATCACCGTCGTGATTAATATTTTTTCAATATGTTTTAATGCTTTCAGTAAAGTTTACATGTGTTTACATGTGTGGTTAGTGATGTTTATTCTCGTGCAGAACCAAAGGGAGCCGAATTGTCATATGAGATTAACTGAAGGAGCTGAACCGACTTGGGCTGAACTGATGGGCTGAATTCACCAGGCTGAATTTCGCCAGGCTTAACTGATGGGATACCGACTTGGAGGGATACTGCTGCACCTCCAGTGCAGCAATGACCCCTTTGGTGGGCCAAGAGAGCTTGCTCCCTCCATAGGACATTGCTGCGTGCAGCTGAAGCACCAGACAGCTAAGCGCACGCCACGGGGAGGAGGGAGGGCCGGGAGAAACACTGGCAAAAAACCCAGGCACCGCCCATATTACGGCCTTGGTTCCTGGCACCACCTGAGGCCAAGTGTCTGCAGCCACTGGATGCTTGTCCACACGGTCACCTATGGGTGGGTAGCCGTGGGAGACGTTGGCTGGCATGGCTCCCGGAAAGCAACTGGCCTGATCAGGGTACATTCCTTGGACCAAGTTATATACCTGGCAGAACATGGCTGCGGCAAATTGATTAAAAAACACTAACTTTAAAAGTAGTACACTATTAGAGATGTTGCAAATTTGTAATCCGCAAGCGAAGTTAGCGCAAATCCACCCAATTAGCATTTACAAAAGATCTGCAAATTCTGCTGCTGAACCGGCCAACTTTGCCAGCATATTTTATTTTTTTATTTTACTTGAAAACACCCTCCTCTCACACACACAGTATTGTGAAACTACCTCTCTCCCACCCATGACCATAAAATAAATCAAAATAGCCCCTTTCACTGACAACCCCCCGCCAAACAAATAAATACCTTTGCTGGCGCTAAGGCGCTATGTAAAGTTAAAATAGCAGCCCTCCAAAGGTCTTACTCTTGAGTTTTTACTTTAGGACAGCTCTAGAAACAGCTCTGCAGCACTCAGTTGTGGGTCCATGCAGTTCTGTCAAGGTTGCCTCTGGAGGAGCTTTAGGACTCTGGATCACTCATCAGTGGCAGCAGAATGCTGTGCAAATTAGTGGACTATGTGGAGTCACAAATCCAAAGGTTCCATCCCATCACTGGCACCCTTCATTCCTGCACTAGTCCCTACCTCCTCCCCCACGAGCAAGAAAACATACTAGCTGTGAATAAAGAAAACGGTACCCCAGTGCATAGCATCTGCTCTGTTCACTGCTGACTGAACCGGCCAACTTTGCCAGCGTATTGGCTCCCAGAAAGCAACCCAGTCAGTCCTGCACTCCCGTCGGGTAAAATGTCATGAATGAATGAATTCTGATGTCTTTGCTCCTAGTAAAACCTGACCGGCTCAATTTTCAAACAATCAGGTTTTACTACTAGAAGCCAAGATGTCACCATTCATTCATTAAAGCAGTTTGGAGACAGGAGTCAGTACTGAACAGAGCAGACACTCTGCACCGGGGGATCGTTTTCTTTATTAGCAGAAGTCTATATGTTGTGGGTGCTCATAGAGGGAGGACAGTGCTGGGGACCACAGTGGGGTTGGATAGGGGGCTGGGACTAAGCAGAAACACAGGGGCCTGGGTTGGGGGAGGGATTCCTAAAGCAATGACACACACAGCAGCAAGAAGGGTGATGTCTGTGGGGGTGGTGAAGGAATGGAGGATGCCAGTGGGGTGGTGGGTTTTTGGGGGTAACTGGCAAGTTTGGAAATACTGCCTTGTTATTCCCCACGAACTGGCAATCTGCCAGGTGAAATTTGGCCAATCCACAAATCCACCTGGAGACTAACAAGGTAAACTGCAGTCCCCAGCTCCATGAATTTGCTGAAATTCCTGGATTTTTTCAGGGAACAAATTTCGGCAACTAGGCACATCACTATCTGTTATCTGTATTTTAACTATTCTTTTCCTCTTTTGCAAATTAGAAGATTTCCAACCTGACAATACATGGTATGATGTGTGGAACAATACTTTATCTAGATGCTGACATAGCTAGTTCTGTTCCTCCTAATACAGCAGCACTACGACCTCCCTGTCTACGGTATCACAACTGCCCAAAAACAGCCAATCACCTGCAGCAAGATCAGTCACTTGTGGTATCACAATAATTGAGGCCACACAATGCTGATGAGGTATGAAGAGGATTAAAACTCGATGCCACTCTCCAGGTAAAGTGCTGTTCTTTACAACACACCTAAAATTATCAGGTAAAAAAATCTTCTAATGGCAAATAGAAAAATATACTTCAGAAATAAAAAGCAACTAGTTTTAAAAATTAATAAGGCCCATCGGCGCAGTGGTAGTGCTGCTGCTCACAATGTTGATGACCCAGGTTCAGAAGAGAGCCTGAGTCACCGAGGGCCGGGGGTGGGGAGGAAATCTAACGTCCCAGAGGACATTCTCCTCCTCTGGAGAGGGAGACCTGCTTGTTCGGCTAAAACACTGCCACCTTGGTGACCACAGATGTCAGTGCAGCGGAGCCGTGAGGGGTGGGCAGGTGCGTCCTGACCAGGACGGCTGCATGCTTGCATACACATGTCCGCTTGGTCCTAGTCCATGAAACAATCAGTGGAGAGGACTAACAGGGAAGGGAAACACCTCCCTGGCCTGCAGCACCATGACACTGCCCCCTCTCTCCCCACCACCCCCCCGCCGCAGGCCTCGCACCGCTCAGAGGGCTCCTGACCACAACCCAGCTCTACCTCTGTCACAGAGGGTGGGGAAAGGGGGCAATACGTGGGGCACTTAATGGTCAGAAGACAAGTTCTGGAGACAACAGGTGACACGGCTGGGAGAGAGAGTGGCCAAAGTCAGCCAAGCAGGAAAACTAAAAAGTACAATAAATTAAAAAAAAAGGAAAGCTTATTTTTTGATGCTACTAGCTCTTTAAAGACGGGGAGCTGTCAATGTGAAGTATTTAAAGCAATTCATCAGTATGCACGTATACAATAGTCAGACAAGCCTGCTCTGTTTCATTATGTTTTCGTATTTTTGCCTCATATTCATTATTATTGATGACATATGTATGAAAACAGGGTCTTTGCCACCTTCATCCCCAGCTTGTTCCCACACTGCGATTCTAGGCCTACACTGCCCCAGGTACAAACCATACTGATTTGTGCCTGAGCAGTATGGGGCCAGAAAGCTTTAAAATACTTAGTTTTCTTCTTCCAAACCTTATTTGTAAGAGTTCTCAAGCAACAATTTGCTTGAACACATAGAACACACCCTAGGCCTATCCCAGCAACAGCAGGTTACAACCAGCTTGCGAAAACCAAGCTGAATTCTATTTCATACTTCACCGCCAGCGTGCTTCTACAATAACCAGAAAAGGCTGGTTTACAAATATGATCAGAATACTCGATAAATGGAGATAGGTCAAACAGTTTGTAGAAAGAAGCTAGATTTTCATAACCAAGTGTTGACAGAGGCAAGAAAGTTAACCCCCACCTAAAAACAAAGGCAAATACTAAGCATAACAAGGAAACAGAAATACATATATACTACCACACAGTCTTTTTATTCTTTTAATAAACAAAATTAATTTAAAGAGAACATAAACAGTCTTCCAAGAGACATTCTGGAGCCTACAATGCTGCCCTATTTGCAGGCACCTCTCTGCTCCGAGGGAGCAGGCTGCCTGTCTCCAGGTCGAACTGGCAAGGAGTAGGGAAACCTCCTCCCCAACCCAGGGACCACCAAGGTTGCTGCCACTGCCTCAGAGGCTGTCAAGAAAGAGGAGCAGTTGGATCACAGTGGGCTCGATGAGGGTGGTGGAACAGAGGCACATCCCTCCAGCTATACCTCTCCACAATTTATACGCCATTCTGGCCGAGCGTGGTTCCTCTAAGGAGGCAGCCGCAGTGGAGACAAAGGAGGATGCTGAGGACCTCCACAAGGGAGACCCAAAGGAGAGTGGCATGGGACCCAACAAGGGGAGGAAACAGCTCCTGGTAGGGGACTCAACTGTTAGGGAGGGTAGAATTGGGGAAGGGAGGGAGGGAGAGGGAGGTTAGGTGCCTACCCGGCACCGTGACTTGGAGGGACAGGTGTGAATCCTCAGGATCGCAGAAGCAGCTGCACAGGAGAGGAGGGAGCTGCACAGGAGAGAAGTCACTGTCCACCTAGGGACAGATGACCTAGCTGGGAACGGGATTACAGCAGTGCAAGAGGAGGAATTTGTGGAGTTGGGAAGGGGCCTTAGACAAGTAGCATGCATGGTAACCTTCTCGGAAGTGTTGCATGTCTATGGCGTAGGTGAGGCTAGGGTGCTCCACACCATGGGATTCAATCAGTGGTTGAAAAACTGGTGCAGAGCTCAAGGATTTGGCTTCATTGGGGGCTGGGGGTCCACCTGGAGTGATGCAGGCCTATACTGGAGTGATGGTCTGCATCTGTCCAGGAGGGGAACCAGGATCCTAGGTGATAGGTTTAAATGCTTCATTGGCAAGCATTTAAACTAGTCAACAGGGAGGCACTGGAAAGGGTAGGAAATCTACATTTAAAAAAAGTCAGGGTAGTAAGTGAGGTAAACACCAAGTTAGAGATGTTGATAAGGAGAAGGGCAGGCATAAATGGAGAAAGTGACAAAGGCAATAAGGACAGGGATGGGGCAAAAAGCGGTAAGGCCATCAGGAAATGGAGGGTAATGAGTACTAATGCCCATAGTCTGGGCAACAAGCACCATGGGATGCAATCAATGGTTGAAAAACTGGTGCAGAGCACAGGGTTTTAGTTTCACTGGGGACTGGGGGTCCACCTGGAGGGATATACGCCTATACTGGCACAATGGTCTCCACCGATCCAGGAGGGGAACCAGGGTCTTAGGTGACAGGTTTAAATGCTTCATGAGGAAACCCTTTAAACTAGCCAAGGGGGAGCTACTGAAAAGCAGCAGGGAATTCCCAGCCTCCCCCACAAAACAGGGTAGTTTGCAAAGTAAACACCAAAGTAGAGTAGTCAATAGGAAGAAGGACAGGGATTAATGGAGGAAAAGGCAAAGGCAGTAAGGGCAGGGATGGAGCTAAAAGGGGTAATGCCATCAAAAAATGGAAGGCGATGAGTACCAATGCCCGTAGTCTGGGGAACAAGCTCCCTGAACTAGTAGCCTTGATGGAAGAGGGATCCCTGGATATTGGGGCAGTCACAGAAACATGGTACACAGGGAACCATGCCTGGGATGACAACATACCAGGATACACAATCTACAGGAGGGACAAGGAGGGTAAAAGAGGAGGAGGAATAGCTCTCTACTTAAGGGAAGGGATCAAAGCAACAGAACTGAAGGGTAAACAGGAAGGCACTGTGGGTCACCCTGGAGCCAGGAAATGGCACCACGATCTGCAAGGGTGTTGTTTGCAGACCCCCATCTCAGGGAGGAAAGAGACAAGGAAATGATAGAAGGCATCCTTAGAATGGAAGGAAAAGGGGCGATATTGTTGAAGGAGGACCTATATATACCAGAAGATAACTGGAGCACATTTGCTGCAGCCACATGCAAGAGCAGGGTCCTTCTCGATGCCCTACAGGGGGCATGCCTCAGACAGCTAGTGTTGAAACCCACTCGGGAGGGAGCAATCTTAGACCTGGCACTCTCAAACAGGGACGAAGAGAGGATCTCAGATTCAGAAGTGGGCAGCCATTTGGGAACAAGCGACCACCAAACAGTGTGGTTCACGATAAACCCAGCCATAGAGTCAAGTCATACAAAAGTAAGGGTACTGGACTTTAGGAGGGATGAGTGGCAAAATGAGAGAATACACAAGGAATGTACTAGCAAATGGGCAGGAAGGAGGGGTGGAGGGACAATAGGGAACAATCAAAACTGCCATCACAGAGGCAACAAGCCTTTGTGTGAAACAAACAAAACAAAACGAAGGAAAAAACACTGATTCTCAAAAGAGGTGGCGGGGAAGGTTAGGGAGAAAGAGATAGCATTCAGGAAGTATAAGGAATCACAGAAGGAACAGCACAGGGAACTGTATCAGTTAAAGCAGAAGGAAGCAGGGACGGCAGTCAGAATAGCAAAGGCCCAAACAGAGGAAAACAGACAACTCAGTTAAGAAGGGGGATAAAGCTTTTTATAGGTATATTAGGAAGCAAAAAAAGACCAAGTGAGGGATAGTGAGGCTTAATAAAGGGGAGAGGAGGTGGGCAGAGGGCAACAGTGAAAAGGCAGAGATTCTGAATGAATTCGTTTGTTCAGTATTCACAAAAGAGGAGGGGGAGGTACCTAAACCAAACAATAAAATCACTCTGGATAGAGTGGTCAATACCAGTCCATTCACAGAAGAAAGAGTGCTGAAAGAACTCCTAAAACTCAAGGTGGATAAAGAAATGGGGCCTGACGGGATTCACCCCAGAACTCTAAAAGAACTAAGGGAAGAACTAGTGGCACCACTGACTACCCTTTAGCAAGGCATCTGACGCAGTCCCACACAAAAGATCAACAAACAAGTTAACCAGCCCGGGAGTGGGTCCCAGGGTGGTAGCCTGGGTAAAAAACTGGCTGGACAACAGGACGCAGAGGGTAATAGTAAACTGAGTCCACTGCGAGGAAAGGGGGGGTTACTAGTGGGGTACCACAGGGTTCAGTGCTGGGACCAGTACTCTAATATCTTTATAGGCAACATTGCAGAGGGGCTGGAAGGAAAAATATGCCTCTTTGCAGATAACACAAAGATCTGCAACAGGGTTGATACACAAGGGGGGTGGAAAGAATGAGAAGGAACTTGGCAAAGTTGGAGGAACGGTCAAAAGTATGGCAGCTTAGATTCAATACAAAGAAATGCAAAGTTATCCACCTGGGAAACAAAAACCCAGGAGAAGAGTACACAATTCGGGGGGGGGGGGTAACTAACAACAAAAGTGCAATGGGACCTGGGGTAGTCATATAGATGACCTAAAGGTAGGCAAGCAATGTGAGAAGGCAGTAAGGATGGCTGGTGGGATACTGGGATTGCATAGGAAGAGGCATCACCAGTAGAAAACGGAAGTTGTTATCCCTCTGTACAGACAGCTGGTGAGACCCCATCTGGAGTACTGTGTGCAGTTCTGGAGACCCAATCTCCGCAAGGACATAGACAAGATGGAAGCTGTCCAGAGGAGGGCAACTAAAATGGTGCAGGGTCTGCACCAGAAGACATATGAAGAGACTAAAGGAGCTTAATATGTATAGCCTCGAGGAAAGGAGGGAGAGGGGGGACATGACAGAAACTTTCAAGTACCTCAAGGGAATCAACAAAGTCCAAGAGGGTAGCATCTTTTAAAAAAAGAGACATGCAAGAACAAGGGGCCACAAATTTAAGATAGAGGGGGGACGGCTCAGGGGCAACATGATGAAGTATTTTTTCACAGAGAAGGTGGTGGATGCATGGATCAGCCTTCCAGAGGAGGTAGTGGGGTCAAAAACACAGGGGAATTCAAGAATGCATGGGACAGACATAAGGCAATTCTAGTGGGGGGGTAGGAGGAAGTAGGCTGTTGGTTATAACTTGGATATGCAGCATATCTGAAAGGTAGGGAAATGGGCAGACTGGGTGGGCCAAGCAGTCCTTATCTGCCGTCAAAGTCTATGTTTCTATGTAACAATGTAGTTTTCCTTTTTTAATGTAATGGGCATGTATGGAGTCCGTTTTACTATCCCACATTCTGTGCTTTTGTTTTGAACTAGTCTTTTTTTTTTTTTTTGCTTATTTAGGACCCCTTATTAACACAGCCCTTCTCCCACCTTATATTCTTTTTTGTGTTGCTTGCACGCATGTGCAAGAAACACGTTGCTTCAGTGGGACCAGTTAATGAGATGTCTTTATGCTCAAAGAAACTCATGTCACAATCAGCTGTGTTCTGTAAACACATTAATCTGCAGCTGTTATCTCTCACTGCCTCCCCCCACATTCTCTCTCTCTGTCACACACACACACACACACACACACACGCACGCGCGCGTACATAGAGGGGACAGCTGCATTCTTTACCAGAGGTACAGCAGCTCCCAAATCTCTACAACACTTAAAGAAAGAATGGACACTGCACCAACAGCATCTACTTTATGTAACAGGCAGCCCCAGTTTTTTTTTGGCCAAAGTAGATTGCTCTTTTTAACCCTTTCTCACCAGAATTATATAGAAGTAATTTGAAAAGAAGCCAAGTATGTGCTTTTTCAGGCTGAAAGAATTCGGGTGTGAAGGGGTTAATCTTCCCATGCTGATTCAAAGAGAAGCAGGGCAGATGAGATACATACCAACTATATGTTGTAAAGACAGCAGGGGGTCAGAGCTGTGGCAGTGGGGATCAGCTCTGAACTGACAATGCCAGAGATTTACAATTCTCATTTAATTACTAAGCGGTCCAGCACTCCACTTATGTGTTTCTCACATGCAGGAAGTGTGAACAGTTGATCAGCTGGACCAATCAGTACAGATCATTATGGCTTCAGAATTTTTTTTTTTTTTTTTTTAATTCCCACCCAGTGACTTGACAGAAGTTATACTCAAAAGATAGCTCTATATGCAGTCAATTGGTGGAAAAGTTAACAGCAGTCTGGATTTCTTTTACTATTACCTCTGCAGTGGGAAACTGAAAATGATCCTCTACAAATTGGGAAAAGTCCTATGAGGCATTGATCAGTACGGGTACTACCCTACTGGAATTGTGAAAAATGTAAATTTATTGTAATATGCAATGCTTTTAAGTAATTGTTTCTTAGAAACCTAGGCAGAAGAGTTAACCCCTTGTAATACTACATCTGACACAATCACATACCAGCTACATCTTGAGATTTCAGATGTCAAAATATATCACACGAGGCGTTACATCACCTTATTATTATATTAGGAGGGACCTAACTGTAAATGAGTGTGTTCAATGGAAACTTGAACTTGAAACTTACATTAAGAGTACACAGTGATCCTGTATATGTAGTAACTTGACTTCCCCCACCTTACAGTATTGATGCCATGTAAGGCTGTCATCAAAATATTTTAATAAAATCATTAACAATAAAATCATTTAACAATCCTCATTTTATGGCCCTCAGCGCCAGATAGGGTTTTTTCAACTTTAATGCATATCTCTGGCATTTTTGGAAATTTTGAAACCAAATCTTCAACATGGAGTTATTGGGACCCCGCCTCATAAATTCTGCCACTGTCATGGCATTATTCGGTCCCAAAAGGCAATTTTGCGGTCACTGTGTGGAATCACTTTTCAGGCCCGATTAACAAAACAACAGTGCCACTGTTCATGAAGTGGGCTCTCAAAAAGCCTATGTTGTAAAGTTGGTGAAAAAAATCCAAAAAAATAACTTTTACGAGCATGCGTTGCGCAGTTTCCACGCACACTCAACTTCACGAATCTAATATTTTCACTCGAGATTTTCAACATTGCCATTTTTCTGCACCTCCTTATGAACAGTACAGCTGTCATTTTTCACATCCTGGCCACAATGTGTTTTTGCACTTCCAGCGCAGGATAGCACGGTCACTGTTGGAAATCAGTATTCGTGACAGATTAAGAAAATCACAGCGACACTGTTCATGAACAGAGGTCCTAAAATGCCTATGTTGAAAATCTGGTGACAAAAGTCCATTAAATGACTGTGCTATGAGCGTGCGTTGTGCAATTTCCACACACCCTCGTAACTTCACAAATTTGTAATATTTTCACTCCAGATTTTCAACACTGACATTTTTCCACACCTCCTTATGAACAGTACAGCTGTCATTTTTCACACCCTGGCCAAAATGCGTTTTTGCACTTCCAGCGCGCAGAACAGCATAGTCACTGTAGGAAATCAGTGTTTGGGACAGATTAAGAAAATCACAGTGACACTGTTCACGAGTGGTGGTTCCAAAATGCCTATGTTGAAAATCTGCAGTAAAAAATCCCCAAACTAATTACATTACAGAAGTGCGTATAGTTTCTACACACGTGACTTCCAGTTTCTTTTATATTTTCACCCAGATTTTCCACATTGCTTTTTTTTTTTTTTTTTATTAATCTCCTCATGAACAGTACAGCAGTCATTTTCACATCCTGTTCGAAATGTGTTTTCGCACCTGTGGCGCCAAATGGCACAGTCGCTGTGCAAAATCACCTTTTGACTAACAAACTGATAGTGTCACTGTTCATGAGGTTGGTTCACAAAAAGGCCATGTTGAAAACCTGGAGTAAAAATACCAAGAAACATCCAGGGCTTTAGGGTTTTCAACCATAACGCCCTACCCTGTAAGGACAGACAGACGTCAGAGGTGTGACTTGGGACTGTCGACAGTAATGCTGATGCCATTCTACCCGCCCACCCTGCAGCCAGAGACAGGCATCGAGGTGCGCCTGGACACTCTGGCCCCAGAGTTCACCCCATTCTCCTATATTGCACCCATTTCACTGTATTTCCTTATGGAATGAGGTGCATGTAAAGCCCAAACACCCCAAAGCACACCTCCACACTTGTAAGTGTCTGCAGAGTAGGGTAAGGTGAAATGTCATGACCGTTATGAGCGACGACCCAAAGGCACACCCCAATGCCTGTCCATCTCTGCAGGGTGGGGGTGGAGTTGGCATCAGTTCAATACTTCACTGCCATTCCTATACTGCACATGTCTGTCTAACTCCTGCACTTCCACTGCTAATGCCAGCAAGCAACATTCGGCATTGACAAATGCTTGTTTAATTACTTGCAGTTCCAGAACTCAGTGACCGTTGATCTGAAGATTACAATGAAGCAGAACAGCAATGGCTAAAGCTCAGCCGATGTCACTTGGTTCTGCTTCATTGCAGTCTTCAGCTCAACTGATGTCGCTGGGTTCTGGAACTGCTAAGTAACTTAAAACAAGCCTTTGTCAATGCCAGATGTTCGCAGCTTGCATTGAAGTTGTACCAGGTCTTGCGTGTACACACTTTTACTATATATTTGATAGACCAGAAGAGATGCAGCATCTCATTTCCAGTGGTGTCCTGCTTTTACACATTTTAGACTGTATTCACCCAGGAGAGGCCAGCTGAGAAACAATCTATCACTTTCAGAAGGCTCCCAGTCTCACATTTTAATCCCACATTTCCAACAGTCTTTTTATGACCTGATGTTATGATCAGGACAGGTGGAATTTTTTTTAAATCCCATCCGAAAGGTGATTTTGCAGTGCGATTGTGAAAACACGTTCAGAGGGGATTTGAAAAATAACACCCGACATGTTCAACAGGTGGGGTAACACAAGGGATTTGTTAAACATTAGAGGCCAAAATTTACAAAAAATAAAATTATAAACGGAACAATTAATTTCTTCATAACTTTGCTGTTTTTTCACACTGACCAAATTTTTTGAACACAAATCGTTTTTGACCACCCCTTCTGAACATGCTAGGTATCGTTTATAAAATTCTGACTGAAACGTAATTTCATGCCACAAGTGTGAAAACGCATTTCCAGGTTTGCAAAATGGCAGCTGTCACATTCTTAAGGTGGAAGGATGACATCCGCCACTCGTAGCACACTCCGCACCGCTGACTGGGCTCTCTGCCTCGTAAAAAGACTACACCCCCTTCTCATGGGGGGGTAATCTGTGGGGGTACGCGGAGCGCAGTTAAGTCCCAGTGATGGCGGATGACTGGGCTGGGTGGGTGATCTGATAGACGAAGACTGGTGGAGTGGAAAAAACACAAATTAAAAAAAAAAAAAAAAAAAGTAAAATTACAAAAGTTACAAGCGTACACAAATGTACACTTAACAACTTTGTTTTTTTTTTACATTTTTCCCAAATTATCATTATATTCTTCTTATGACCCCCCCCCCCCACTTCATGAACAAGGGCAGAGAAAATATTCAAATCCTACCCAAAAGGTGATTTCACACCACACGTGCAAAAAGACATTTTGGCCAGGATTTGAAAAATAACAGCTATCATATTCTTAAGGTGGTATGAAGAAATGGGCATGTTGAAAATTTGGGGTCAAAATATTGACAATTACCAAAGTTACGCATTTGCACAGAAAAATTTTAGCGTATATTCATAGCTTTGTTTTTGTTTTGTTTTTAATATTTGTACCCCAAATGTTCAACATAGCCTTTTTATGATCCCACAAAGTGTCCATATGACCCCATCTCATACAGAAGGGCAGATAAAATGTTCAAATCTTGCCCGGAAGGTGATTTTGCGCAGTGACTACAAAAATCACCTTTCAGGACAAATTTGCATAATTTCACTGCCATTCTTCATGAGGTGGGGTCCCAAAAACTTCATGTTGAAAATTTGGGGAAAAAATATTCAAAAGTGACCAAGTTACAAGGACAAGTTCAAACCTACTGAAATACATTTAACTGCATACTTGATTTCCTCAGGTCCCACTCTGGCACTGAAGAGTGAAGACATGTTTCCATCCAAACAGGATTACGGCACTGAACTCCGGGTAGGTATGTTAAGGGATGGGGGGGTGAGGTGGCAGATACTGAGTGGGAGGGTCATGTGGGCAGGGTAATGGCAGCGGTGGCCCAACGGTGGCAACAGACATCAGTGGGCAATTTTCATTTTTACAGGGTGTATAAACATTTAAAAAAAAAAAAAGACTGAGGGACTGTTTTACTTCAGGTACCAACACTGGGGAATGGGCAACCCAGCGCCGGTGTTACGTGTGGCAGCACCAGTGGTGGGCACCCCAATGTCACATAGTAAAAACGAGCTGGGTGGGAGGCAGTAGCCAGCACCGGGGATTGGGCACACAGTATTGGAAAATTAACAAGGGATGGAGTGGAAGTGAGGGACACTTTTCTTATGTTTGGCAGCACCAGCAGTGGGCTCCCCAGTGTCGCACAGTGAAAACGGGCTGGGTGAGGGTAGTAGCCATCACTAGGGATTGGGCACCCCCGGAGAAGGAAGGGGTGGGGGTGACTGAGGGACAGTTTTCTATATAAATATAAAAATAAATATTGGGCAGAAAAAAGGTTACATTATTATGGGGCCCTATATAAGAAAAAAACAGAACTATTTCAAAACACACACACTACACTGGGGTGGTACAGCAGACTTTACTCATGGCCAAAACCAGAGAGGGGGAGCAGCAAGGTCAGCTCCCAGGGTGGGGGCTGACCAAACCAGCAGACACGAAAGACCGTTAGGCCTATTCTGCTGGCATTTTAGTATGTTAGTATATTTCAGGTAACACTGGGGATTGCGCACCCCAGTGCTGTTATGTTTGGTAGCACCAGGGTGGGCTTCCCAGTGTCACACAGTGAAAATGGGCAGGTGAGGGGTACCAACCAGCACCAGGGACTGAGCACCCTGGTGTCGGAAAATATAGTTTTTACGTGAAGGGGGGGGACCACAGCAGGCTGATCACTACGCAGATCAACTTTGCTTGCTGGGCAGAATTATGCAAGTCAAAGGAAACAGCTGCCCTATGATTCAAGCGGCTTTCTCTTTGAACTACACAAAGTTTTCGCCCTGCAAGACCATAACAGTGTCATGATCAGCCTGGCTAATGCCTGGTCCGACACTGTCAAGGCCCTTGCAGACCGTCCTGTATTGGACAAACAGTGACACACCTCTCAAAATCCAATATCATACCAATATGTTTGCTTTGCCCAAGTGCAAGGGTGAACATAAAAATAAATATTGGGCAGAAAAAAGGTTACATTACTATGGGGCCCTATATGAGAAAAAAACAGGGCTATTTCCAAATACACACACACACACACACACACACTACACTGGGGTGGTAAAGCAGACTTTACTCATGGCCAAATTTACACCTACATATAGACAACATTGTTTATGTTCCCCTTAAACTTCAGCCTTTCCTGAAAAGGCAATCATGACAGGCAATGTGTTGTGAGTCAATGATTACTGATCACACACAGGCTCCCCAAGCAGAGGCAGATTCTATTTCAGTGTGTACAAATTCCTTAGCTAACTTTAGGCGCACCACACATGCCTCTCCTTTTTTGTTGCATTACCAGTGGTCTTAAGCCAACGTCATATTAACTTACATAAACTTCAAATGTTTCAAAATATTTTATTACAGATTAATGTTTTGCCACCCTTCACCTATGCAGCATGTATCTGGAAAATGCTTGTCTACAAGTTAAGCTGACCAAGAAGGATCTCCTTCATAATTCCTGGACTCCCTCATTTTAGGTTCAAAACGCACCCAAGAACAGGTCCTCTAGGATAGTTCAGTTTTCAAAACTAGTGCAGGCTACCATTTAAGCGTTAAAACAGGCTCTCAAATTAAAGTGCAGAAATCAAAACACTATGGTAGAAAGGCAGATTCACAATTTTTCAATACCAGAGAAATGCAATGTTAAATAACAGACATTTATAGACGGGGATAATGAAGAGCACTGATGCATCTGACTGATTACCATTTTCTGTTTCACAGTGTAAATGATTAGCACCATTTGAAATACTTGGCTCTTAGGACAGCCCTGTATGTATGTAGGGCTATCCTGTGTAAGGTGTTTCTTCAAGAAATGAGGGACACCTTCAAACATAATAATAATAAAAAAAAAAAAAAAAAAGTAATGTTTAAGCCAGCCCGAGAGCACAGGACCCGCTTACCAGGTCAGTGTTCCAGTTTTACACCATGCTTGGAACAGCAAAGCACAGCACTACCATCACAGGAAGACTGAGCATCCCACAGGACACTATTATCTCTGAGAGGGGAGCGGAGAAAGCTGACAGGAAGAAAATTGGGCAGCCTGGTATTTTTAATAAAATGGCAGTAAAGATGGAACAATATAATTGGAACCAGTAATTACAAAAACAGCTTGTACAGGAAGAAATGATATTACAGGTTTGGTGCACTTGTCCGTTAAAGAGAAAGTCCCCTCAGCCTATTTTCTGTATACCTGTGTAGCTGTAAGCATGAACAATTCCTATCTTGCATCCCCCTAATGTCATCCTAATTTAAATATAAACGAGGTTGCTTCACTCTGGTTTGTGCTGATGAGAAAACAAGCATCTCTCTGTTCCAAAGGTGACAGATCTGCGACAGTTGGCACAATGACATCCTGCGAAACAACACCTGGCAGCAGCCATTCAGCCTAATGACATCTTCCGTAACACATCTAGGGAAAACAACCCCGACATGCACAGGCAGTGGGACGGTAAGCATGTAGAATGTAGTTGTATCGCTACCCCATATTCATAGTTACCATGTTACAGCATCTCGTAGGGCATACCATCAGTAGGCCAAAATTCCAACGTGAAACGTCACAAGACTGCATGTCGTTAGTCCAACTGTCGTGCCATATGACGCCATTCATGCAAGGCATCATGGGAGTTGATGCGTACATGCACACAAGCCAACAGAAGTTGACTCTCATTCAGTTGTCACATGTCTTGTGAAGTCCCTGTATTCTCTGAAATTATTTTTTTCTAACACAGATACACTTTAAACTACAGAAAACAACAGGGCACTTACTATGCCTTGAGAAGTTTCGTGGCCAGCATAAGACAAGAACATAGGGACTGCAGAGGACAGCAACAGCACTGTCTAGTACAGTGTAAGTACTGCAGGCTTTAACACCAAAGCATCATAATATTCCAGGATCCCTGGGTAGTCCAACTATGTTAGCCTTTAAGCACTCTCTTGATTATTATCTGAAGAGTAAGAACATAAAAGGGTACAAAACGTATTAATTTATAAATTAATATTAAGGTGAGCCAAATGGACTTTTGTCTTGGAAGAGCTCAGGACAACCTATGAAACCTATGAGTCAGGTCAAAAGTCAGAACAACTGGTCATACAAAAGAAGTGTAGAACAGAGTTTTCACAGATAGCACCATGATAGTCCTACGGCTGGGCAGTCAGGGAGGAACCGCACCCTTGCCAGATTGTTGCACAGATTTTACTGGCCTGGGATTCATGAGCATGTTGCTACCTCTTGGAGTTATTGTGCCGAATACCAGAAAGTAGCCCCAGTGACTAAAAAAGACAAGTTACTCCTAGTGATCCTACCCTTGATACATGTGCCTTTTGAGAGAATTGCAATGGATGTGATTGGGTAAATAGGGTTATCGATTCATTTTGGTAGTACGTGACTATGCTACTCGATACTCAGAGGCAATTCCAATGAGTACTTGCCATTGAGGCACAGGTCAGGAAGCATGGGAAAACCAGGAGCAGTTGTAGAATTCACCAAAATATTTATTTGTACTAGCAGTAACATAAAAAATAAAATTGTTCAGTATAACTATTTACAAAAGCAAAATAAAACAGAGAAGATCCAGAGTTTTCCTTCAATCTCTGTGTTCAACTTGCAAGCAATTGCAGCTCTGTCTTAGGCCCTGTCCACACTATGCCTCTGTAACGTTACAGAGGGCTCAAACCGTTACCGCAACGGTTTGCATTTACATTTGTAACGTTACAGAAGGCGTTTTCGTAACCGCTGCCGAAACCACTTACGAGGTGGTTTGAACAACGGTTACGAAAATGGTTGTGCCCCTGTAACGTTACCAGCCATAGTGTGGACGCGTGAGCGTGTAGCTCCAGTATTCCCCCAGTGCAGCACGAACTGCATTGTGGGATAGGGTGCAGCTGTAACGTTACAGGGCACCCACAAATGTGGACGGGCTGTAACGGTTCCAAATCGTTATCAAGACTGTTTGCCGGCAGTGTGGACACACTGTAACAGTTCCCGTCTGTAACGGTTTGGAACCGTTACAGACTGTAAGTGGTGTAGTGTGGACAGGGCCTTAGATAATTTTCCAACCCCCCCCCATTCTCAACAAGCATCTTCCAAAGTGTTCTTGTATATTTCAGGCAAGTGCTGGCAGGAACACAGTGTGCCTGAGCTGAGGCCCCTTTTCCACAGCTCTTCTGCAAAAGGCTTAAACTGCACTCAGGTAACCTCTCGAGTTTCTAATAGCTTTTTGCAATCAACTCAAACTATAATTATACACATTTCAAAAATTAACACTATATAATTTCTAAACAAAGGGATCCTAATATCAGTTATATTTCCACATAATGATCTGCATATATATCTATCTATCTATATTCTGTATCAGCAGATATGCAAAGGAGGAAAAGACAAACAGCATGGGAAGCCTGTTGCTAGCCTTGCTTGTAGAGCAGAAAGCAGCTAACTAAAAGAAGCTACATTTTCTTATTAATTTAAAACGTATATCTCAGTAGGAGTCAGTGTCTGTTGAGATTAAATAGACAGATACTTTATTAGAAGTAGAAGGGGTCTTATTTAGGGTTAAAAAAAGAAAGTAAAGAAAGAAAGTCAGTGTGTGTTCTGTGCTGGGAAGGGTACTGTATCAGCTGACTCTGCTAAACTAGCAGAAGGAAAGAGAGCTTAATTGGGGGTGTGGCTTAGACACTAAAAGCAGGTGACTCAAATTACAACGTCCTGTTGCTAGCCTCTTTTCTTACTAATTGCCCTTCATCCCACCCTAAGCCAGTTCTACTTTTATAGCCACTGGATTTGACTGTCAACAGGAACTTCCTGTTTGGCAGTAGGAAGGGAAGGATCATAGAGAAACATTAGTTTTGCCAACCCTAAAGGAAAAAAGTAGCTCACTCTCCCCCTCTAGCTGCTGGTGGTCTGACATTGAGCAAGGAAGAAAGAGGATACTGAAGAAGATAGGAAGTTGCTGTCCCAGAACAGGAAGGGTGAGAGTTGTAAGGAGAGGACAGACTAAGCATACAGAGAAACAGTAGAGGGAACACAAAATAAGACATGATAGGAGTGGTGCAATGCAATGGCTGTGGGGCAGCAGTGTTCCGGGAGACATTTTGGAGGCTGCGATGCTGCCCTATTTGTAGGCACCTCTCTGGTCTGAGAGAGGAGGTTGCCCGTCTCCAGGCTGACCTGGCTAGGATTCGTGAACCTCCTCTCCCACCCAGGGACCACCAGGCCAATGCCACTACCCCAGAGGTTGCCAAGAAAGAGGAGAGGCTGGACCAGAGGGCTCAGGGAGGAGGGTAGGAACAGAGTTGCATCCCTTCAGCTGTACCTCCACAACCATCTCGTTCTGGTGGACAGTGGTTCCTCTCATGGAGGCACCTGCAGTGGAGACCTAGGATTATGCTGGGAACCTCACAAAGGAGACACACAGGAGGGTGGCATGGGACCCCACAGGGAAGGAAACAACTCCTGGTGGGGGACTCAATCATTAAGGGGTAGAAATGGGGAGGAAGGGAGAGGAAGTGAGGTGCTTTCCTGGCGCCACGGCTTGGAGGGACAGGAAGCGAATCCTCAGGATCGTGGGAGGAGCTGCACAAGGGAGGGAGCTGGATGTCACTGTCCACCTAGGAACAAATGACCTGGCTAGGAATGGGATCAGAGCAGTGCAAGAGGAGTTTGTAGAGTTGGGGAGAGGCGTTAGACAAGTACTGCATACGGTAACCTTCTCGGAGGTGCTGTCTGTCTATGGCAAGGGTGATGCTAGGGCACTCCTCACCAGGGAATTCAATGAGTGGTTGAAAAACTGGTGTGGAGCTCAGGGTTTTGGCTTCATTGGGGACTGGGGAGCCACCTAAAGGGATGTAGACCTATACTGGTACGATGGTCTGCATCTGTCCAGGGGGGGAACCAGGATCCTAGATGACGTGTTTAAATGCTTCATTGGCAAGCATTTAAACTAGCCAAGGGGGAGGCACTGAAAAGGAGCAGGGAAATCCCAGCCTCCCCCCAAAAAACATGGTAATTAGTGAGGTAAACACCAAGGTAGAGAAGTTATTAAGGAGCAGAACAGAGGTAAATGTAAAAAAAGGCAAAGGCAGTAAGGACAGGAATGGAGCTAAAAGGGTTAAGGCTATCAAAAAGTGGAGGGTGATGAGTACCAATGCCCATAGTCTGTGTAACAAGCTCCCTGAACTAGTGGCCTTGATGGAAGAGGGTTGCCTGGATATTGTGGCAGTCACAGAAACGTGGTACACAGAGAACCATGACTGGGATGTCAACATACCAGGATACACAATCTACAGGAGGGACAGGGAGGGTAAAAGGAGGAGGAGGAGTAGCTCTCTATGTAAAGGAAGGGACCAAAGCACAGAACTAAAGAGTAAACAGGGAGCAGATGAGGCACTCTGGGTCACCCTTGAGACAGGAAATGGCACCACAATCCGCATGGGGGTTGTATACAGACCTCCATCTCAGGGGGAGGGAATGGACAAGGAAATGATAGAAGGCTTCCTTAGAATGGCAGAAAAAGGGGAGATATTGTTGATGGGGGACCTGAATATGCCAGATGTTAATTGGAGCACCTTTGCTGCAGGCACATCCAAGAGCAGGGTCATTTTTGATGCCCTACAGGGGGCATGCCTCAGACAGCTAGTATTGGAACCCACTCGGGAGGGAGCAATCTTAGACCTGGTACTCTCAAATGGGGATGAAGAAAGAATCTCAGATTTAGAAGTGGGTAGCCATCTGGGAACAAGCAACAACCAAACAGTGTGGTTCACGATAAACACAGCCATACAATCAAGCCAACAAAAGCAAGAGTACTGGACTTTAGGAGGGCTGACTTTGGGAAAATGAGAGAGTGCCTCAGAAAAGCACTAGCAAACAGGCAAGAAGGAGGGGTGGAGAAACAATGGGGAGTAATCAAAACAGCCATCACAGAGGCAACAAGCCTTTGTGTAAAGCAAATCAATAAAACACAACGAAGGAAAAAAACGCTATGGTTCTCAAAAGAGATGGCAGGGAAGGTTAAGGAGAAAAGGATAGCATTCAGGAAATATAAGGAAACACAGAAGGAGAAGGACAGAGAACTTTATCAGTTAAAGCAGAACGAGGCTGGGAAGGCAGTCAGAATAGCAAAGGCCCAAACCGAGGAAAGGATAGCCAGTTCTGTTAAGAAGGGGGATAAGACCTTTTATAGGTACATTAGGGAGCGAAGAAAGACCAAAGGAGGGATACTGAGGCTTAATAAAGGGGAAGGAATGTGGGTAGAGGGTGACAGTGAAAAAGCAGGGATACTGAACGAATATTTCTGCTCAGTATTCACAAAGGAAGAGGAAGGGGAGGTACCTAAACTAAGCAAGAGAAACACTCTGAAGATGGGGGTCAATACCAGTCCATTTGCAGAAGAAAGGGTTCTGAAAGAACTAATAAAATTGAATGTGGACAAAGCAATGGGGCCGGATGGGATTCACCCAAGAATTCTAAAAGAACTAAGGGTAGAACTAGTGACACCGCTGACTACTCTCTAACAAATCATGGGAGGATGGGGTGGTACCAGAGGACTGGAGGAGGGCAGATGTGATTCCACTTCACAAAAGTGGGAGCAGGACAGAGGCAGGAAACTACCGACCAGTTAGTTTGACCTCAGTGGTAGGGAAAATGATGGAATCACTTCTGAAGGAAATAATTGTTGAGTACCTAGAGGCCAGTGGGGCACAGGACCCAAGGCAGCATGGATTCACCATGGGAAGGCCGTGTCAGACGAATCTAATAGATTTCTTTGACTGGGTGACCAAAGTAGTTGACCAGGGAGGGGCTGTGGACATGGCCTACCTAGATTTTAGCAAGGCATTTGATACGGTCCCACACAAAAGATTAATACACAAGTTAGCCTGCCTTGGAGTGGGTCCCAAGGTGGTAGCCTGGATAAAAAATTGGCTAGACAACAGGAAGCAAAGTGTAGTAGTAAATGGAGTACACAGTGAAGAAAGGAGGGTTACTAGCGGGGTACCACAGGGTTCAGTACTGGGACCGGTCCTTTTTAATGTCTTTATAAGTGACATTGCAGAGGAACTAGAAGGAAAAGTATGTCTCTTTGCAGACGACACAAAGATCTGCAACAGGGTTGATACACAAGATGGAGTGGAAAGGATGAGAAGGGACTTGGCAAGGTTAGAGGAATGGTCAAATGTATGGCAGCTCAAATTCAATGCAAAGAAGTGCAAGGTAATGCACATGGGAAACAAAAACCCAGGGGAAGCGTACACAATGGGGGGTGAGATACTGACAACAGTAAAAATGGAAAGAGACCTGGGGGTAATTATATCAGATGACCTAAAGGTGGGCAAGCAATGTGAGAAGGCAGTAAGGAAGGCTGGAAGATACTGGGATGCATAGGAAGAGGTATCACCAGTAGAAAACAGGAAGTTGTTATCCCTCTGTGCAGACAGTTGGTGAGACCCCATCTGGAGTACTGTGTGCAGTTCTGGAGACCCCATCTCCGCAAAGACATAGACAGAATGGAGGCTGTCCAGAGGTGGGCAACCAAAATGGTGCAGGGTCTGCACCAGAAGACATATGAACAAAGACTAAAGGAGCTTAATATGTATACCCTTGAGGAAAGAAGGGAGAGAGGGGACATGATAGAAACTTTCAAGTACCTCAAGGGAATCAACAAAGTCCAAGAGGGTAGCATATTTCAGAAAAAGAGATGTGCAAGAACAAGTGCACACAATTTGAAGATAGAGGGGGGGATGGCTCAGAGGTAATGTGAGGAAGTATTTTTTCACAGAGAGGGTTGTGGATGCATGGAACAGCCTCCCTGAGGAGGTCGTGGAGTCAAGAACAGTGGGGGAATTCAAGAATGCATGGGACAGACATAAGGCAGTCCTAGTTGGGGGGTAGGAGGAAGTAAGCTGTTGGTTAACTAGGAGCTGCAGGTTATCTGTTAGGTAGGAAAATGGGCAGACTAGGTGGGCCAAGCGGTCCTTATCTGCTGTCAAATTCTATGTTTCTATGTAAGACAGAGACAGCGAGAGGCAAATAATTGAGAGACTGTCACGGTGATCAAATCCTAGGTCTCACAGGAAAATCTGGTTGCGCAACCTGACAGACAAATAGACAGGAGAGGAGAGCATAGAACAGATCCCTGCATTCAAACTCTTTCCATAACAACTGGGACAGGGTCCTATCCCTGTCACATACACACCCCTCAAGAGGGAACCTGTTTTATCACACAGGTTTCCAAAACTTTCTATTAAATCTCTAATAATATTAGCTTCTAACTTTCAGAAATTAAGCACATGTGCATTATCTTTTTTTTTCTACAACAGTACAGCAAACAGTAAAGTTCAAACCCATACATTTATTTTTCAGCCTTCAGAACCCCTTTATTCCGGATCCATATCTTGACAGAAAATCAGCACTGCTATTCTCTTTATGAGAATTGTGTATCACATTGAATTTAAATGGCTGTAGTGCCAGGTACCACCTTGTGATTCTGGAATTTTTGTCTTGTATTTTGTTAAGCCAACAGAGAGGACTGTGATCTGTTAGAAGTACAAAGTCAGTCCCTAGCAAATAAAACTTAAGGGACTCCATGGCCCAATTTGCTGCTAAACATTCCTTTTCAATGATGGAGTACCTTTTCTCTCTGCCATGCAACTTCCTACTTATGTACAGAATAGGATGTTACGTCCCATCTATAGTTTGACTCAGGATTGCACCTAGGCCTACCTCTGATGCATCTGTTTGCAACAAAAATAGTTTCTCAAAGTCTTGGCTTCTCAAAACAGGGGCTGAACATAATGCAGCCTTAATGGCTTGAAAAGCTTCATCACACTCTGGGGTCCATTTCACGTTATTTGGGTACCGTTTTTTCGTGAGTTCAGTGAGGGGAGTAGCTAACTCAGCAAAGTTGGGAACAAATCTCCGATAATAACCAGCCAGCCCTAAAAATGAACTGACATGTTTCTTTGTTTTAGGGACAGGGCTGTTAGCTACAGTTTCTATTTTAGAAACTTCTGGCTTAACTGCTCCATTTCCCAACACATAACCCAAATATCTGGTTTCCTGCATGCCCAATGCACATTTGGTAGGATTAATAGTCAGACCTGCATTTCTGATAGCTTGGATAACTGCTCATAGGCGTTCCAGGTGACTTTTCCAGTCTGGACTGTACACCACGACATCATCCAGGTATGCAGCACAACAACCAGTGTGCAGTGATACAATTACATCCATGTACTGCTGGAATGTAGTTGACGCACCACGTAAACCAAATGGCATGGTGGTGAACTGATAAAATCCAACAGGAGTGGCAAATGCAGTTTTGTCTCTGGATTCTTTAACTAAAGGGATTTGCCAGTAACCTTTGGTGAGATCGAGGGTACTGATAACACTATGCACTTCCCAGTCTGTCCACCAAATCATCTATTCTAGGCATAGGACAACTGTCAAATTCTGACACTTGATTAAGTTTCCTAAAATCAACACCCCCTTCTTTTTTGTTTACAATTACCATTGGAGATGACCAAGCATTCGACTCCTCTATGATACCCAATTTTCATTTTTTTGTATTTCCTTAACCACATCAGCTCTTAACCGCTCTCGTAACTTGCATGTCTTTTGCTTAATAGGACGAGCATTCCTTGCCCCTATAATATGCTCAACCTCTTTTGCTAGGCCTGGTACTGTGGTAAAAGTACTGTTAAATGTCTTTAGCACATTACGAATGTCTGCAGTTTGTTCTGAGGTTAAGGAAACATTCAACTTTACAGCATCAGCAGGTACAGTTTGTTACGGTCTGTCACAAGCTACATCAATATCTTTATCATCAGTTTCTGGTAAAACTAGCAAAGTAGCTTTTGGCATTGTTTCAACCCATTTCTTGAGGAGGTTAGCATGGTATATCTTAGCAGGATTTTTCCTGTCAGGGGTCTCAATCTCGGACTTAACGGTGCCAGTACGTCTAAGCACTCTATAAGGCCCTTGCCACTTTTTTACCAGTTTATTTTGTGTTGTGGATAACAGTAGCAAAATCTTTTCACTTGGCTCGAAAACTTTTTCCTTTACCCCATGGTCATAATATACCTTCTGTTGGTTTGGGACCTCTTCCTGATTACTATGGGCAATTTCAATATATTTTGTCAGCTTGCTTCTTAGGGCACACATATAAGACTTTATAGATTGTTTCTGAGTGGGGTTATCTTCCCACATTTCTTTCATCACATCCAGTGTCCCTCTTGGCTGTCTACCATACAGCATTTCAAATGGTGAAAACTCTGATGCCTGTGGCACTTCTCTGTAAGCAAAAAGTAGGTAAGGCAAGTACTGGTCCCAGTCTTTCCCTTCCCCTTTTACAAGCCTTTTTAACATGCGTTTTAGGATTTGGTTAAAAACGCTCAACAAGACAGTCTGTCTGAGGGTGATAGGGGGAGGTTCTTATGGCAGTGATACCCAGTAGTCTGTATAGCTCTTTAAGTAATGCAGCACCAAAATTACTACCCTGATCAGTAATAATCTCTTTAGGTATGCCCACTCTGCTGAAAATTTTGGCAAGCTCTGCTGCCACTTTTGAAGCTGTGACAGTAAGCATTGGAACTGCTTCTGTGTATCGAGTAGCATAGTCACGTACTACCAAGATAAATCTATTACTCTTTTTACTTTTGTCTAAAGGACCAACTACATCCACTGCAATTCTCTCAAAAAGAACAGCTATCAAAGGTAGGGGCACCTTGTCTTTTCTAGTAACTGGGGCTACTTTCTGACACACAGCACAGGAATTACAATAGGTAGCAACATCTTCACGAATTCTAGGCCAGTAAAATCTATACAGCAATCTGGCAAGGGTGCAATCCCTCCCTGAGTGACTAGCCATAGGACTATCATGTGCTATCTGTAACAACTCTGTTCTATACTTCCGTAGCATAACCAGTTCTGTCTGTTCCTGTATCCGAGGCTTAACCCAAAACTCTGTACAGTAACCCTTTACATTTTTTAAATATTGGTCCACCCTGCTTTGGTTTCACTCCCAGCTGCTTAACATATGAAAATGCTGAAACTAAATTGATAACCGATTGTGATTTTCTTTCAGAGCAAGCGAATGATGTTTCTCTCCAGGGTTATTTTAAGTTGCTTGTGTTTTGTTGCTCGTCTGGATCTGTGCCAGATCCTCTGCCTTTGATAGTTTGCAAGGCATCCAGACATCGCTGCTTCTCTCATCTGCTGCTTCTCTTCTCTCCTCTGGTTCTCCGTCTCTTTTTGTTGTATAGTCCACCATGTGAAAAAGTCCATCAGGCTTTCAAGTTCTGTCACTGCCTGTTCTTTTTCCATTACTTGTGCTGGCTGTACAATCTCAGCTTGGACTTCTGTCTCTACTAGTTTGGCTGCCATTCTCCTGGTAAACCACTCCTGGACTTGCTGCTGCAGAATCCATACCTTTCTCTATGCCTCCCTGGTACTAGGTCCAGTATCCACACACATAACTAATGGCTTATTATGCATGGTGTAAATCCCACTAACACCATCTGTCGCTGAGGCACAGGTCAGGAAGCACAGGAAAAAATAGGAGCAGTTGCAGAATTCAACAAAAATATTTATTTGTACTAGCAGTAGCATAAAAAATAAATTTTTTTAGTATAACTTTACAAAGGCAACATAAAATAGAGATCCATCAGTTTTTTTTCCTTTAGTCTCTGTGTTCAACTTGCAAGCAATTGCATCTCTGTTTTTATATGTCCTTCCAACCCCCCATTCTTAACAAGCATCTGCCAAAGTGTTCTTGTGCATTTCAGGCAGGTGCTGGCAGGAACAGTGTGCCTGAGTTGAGGTCCCTTTTCCACAGCTCTTCTGCAAAAGGCTTAAAAACTGCACTCAGGTAACCTCTTGAATTGTAATTGCTTTCTGTAATCATCTCAAACTATAATTATACACATTTCAAAAATTAACACTATATAATTTCTAAACAAAGGGATCCCAGTATCAGTTACATTTCCATATGATGATTTGCATATATATTTATATCAGCAGATATGCAAGGGAGGAAAAGACAAAACTGCAAGGGAAGACAGAGAAAGTGAGAGGCAAATAACTGCAAGACTGTCGGGGTGATCAAATCCTAGGCCTCACATGAAAATTTGTTTGCACAACAAAGACAGGAAAGGAGAGAACAGAATAGATTCCTACATTCAAACGCTTTCCATAACAATTGGGACAGGGTCCTATTCCACCCTGTCATAGTACTGTCATAGCCCAAAAATGGCAGCAGAGCTTGCCAAAATTTTCAGTAGGGTGGGCATACCCAAAGAGATCATTACTGATCAGGGTAGTAATTTTGTTTCTAATTTGCTGAAGGAGCTCTACCAACTACTAAGTATCACTGCCATAAGAACCTCCACTTAACCACCCCCAGACAGACTGTTTTGTTGAGTGTTTTAATCAAACCCTACAATGCATGTTAAAAGGTTTATGAAAGTTGAAGGTAAAGATTGGAACCACTACATACCTTACTTGCTTTTTGTTTACAGAGAACTGCCACGTGTTTTTCACTCTTTGAAATTCTGTATGACAGACAACCTAGTGGACCACTAGATGTAATAAAAGAAACCTGGGAAGATAGCCTCACTCAGAAATAATCAATTACATCCTGCATGTGTGCACTGAGAAAGAAACTGGCAAAATATATTGACATTTTCCACAGTAATCAAGAAGAAGCCCCAAAACAGCAGAAGGTGAATTAAAACATGAGGGTAAAAGAAAACGTTTTTGACCCAGGTGAAAAGGTCTTGTTATTGTTACCCATTACAGAAAAGAAACTGTTAAAGAATTGGCAAGTGCTTATAAGGTGATTTGACGTACTGATACAGTTATCTATGAGATTGAGAGCCCTGAAAGGAAAAATCCTACTAAGATAAACCATCCTAACCACCTGAAGAAATGGGCAAAAAAAACTCCAAAGATTGCTTTGTTAATATTACCAAAAACTGTTAAAAGATACTGATATTTATTTATTTGTAAAATCAGTGTACAACCTTTGAGCCAGAGGCTCATTTCCAAAGGTAGCTCATCACATTGAGGACAAACATAAATTTAGGTTACAGAATACAAGTCACTGAAGTAGAGTTAACATACTGATTTCATACATTATATAATTTAGTAGCAAATTACATTGATACAGCTAGCACAAGCTGGTTATAACAGAGGTATGATGCACAGGGGGAGAAGGTGGGGATGGGGGGGTGAGGTGGAGTGCCGCCCAGCGGGCGGTGTCAAGTGTGGAGAGATCGAGGCCACATTTAGAGACAGGAGCAGCTGCGGGTGTTAAACAGTTGGCTCTGAAGGGCGGTTTTGAAGTTGGAGATTGCTGGAGCATTGGAGATGGGAGCAGGGAGAGAGTTAAACCAGGATGGGGCTCTGTAGCAGAAAGATCTTTGACCATGGGTGGTCCTGGATCTTGGGACTAGTAGAGTGATCTTGTTGGAGGTTCGGGTTACGATAGTGGGTGGGGTACGGTGGATGGAGGCTGTCACCCCAGGAGGGAAAGAGTCCGAGTAGGGTTTTTTTTGTGAGGAGGCAGGTTTGATAGCGTAGCCGTTCATCTAAGTTAAGGAGTTTAGCCTCGTCATAGAGTTGACACGTACGTATGAGCCTGGGGGCCCCAGTAATCAGCCTGCAGGCCTTATTTAGGGTGAGGCGAATTTTGTTGAGGGCAGTCGTGTCAGCAGCACCATAGACTGGCAGGCCATAGTCTACAAGGGATAGTACTGAAAACGTAACAGCAAGTCAGAGAGCATCGGGGGGAGGCAGTTTTTATAGCAGTAGAGGATGCCAAGCCGTGTCTTAGTGGCGGATGCAAGGGCATCAATGTGGGTGTGGAAGGTGAGGGCTGAATTGAAGGTAACCCCAAGGTATTTGTAGGAGCAGACTTGTTCAAGCTGTTTGGTACTAGGGAGGATAGGGAGTGGGTGGTTGCAGGCTTTGTTTTGGGGGTGGGCAAAGGGCATTGTCTTGGTTTTTTTTAAGATTAATGATGACTCTGTGCTCCTTAAACCAGGCTTCAGCATCATTGTAGGATTGTTGTAGGGAGTCCTGGAGGGAGATGGGATTGCTGTGGGTGGCAAAAATGACAGCATCGTCTGCATACATAAGAAGTTTGCAAGAGCAAGCACTGGGCAGGGTATTTAGATAGAGTGAGAAGAGAAGGGGGCCCAGGATGGAGCCCTGGGATACCCCTGAGAGGATGGGACGGGTTTCAGAGAGTGTCCCCTTGATTTTTACACACTGTGAGCAAGCGGATAGATAGCTCGTGCACCATGCGAGGGGGCCAGCAGAGAAACCAGTGTGGTAGAGGGCATCCAGCAGAAGAGGGTGGGAGACAGTGTCGAAGGCCTTTGAGAGGTCAACGAACACTGCACTGGCTAGGGAGCTGGCATCCAGGGAGGAGTGTAGGAAATTGGAGAACTCAACTAGTGCAGTGCCAGTACTGTGACCAGCACGGAAGCCATGCTGCTCTGGGCATAAGATGTTATGCTTAGTCAGATATTCAGTGATTTGAATGGCCACTACTTTTTTTTATGGCTTTTTGGGGGGAGGGGGAGAGATGGGGATTGGTTGGTAAATGCTGGCGGAGGACCTGTCTTCCCCCTTTATGAATGGATGCGACTATGGCCGTGTTCCATGCAGTGGGGAATTGCCCAGGCAGAGGGACTGGTTAAGTAGGCTGATGAGTGGGGCAAGGACTTCATCCAGCATCAGCCAGAGAATACTGGGGTCCAGGGAGTCGCTGCCGGGACTATTGCTACTTAAAGCTTTAATTAGGAGGGGTCTGGCTTCCTGGCCAGATACCTTCGTAGGTGGAAGCTGGGGCGTTGGAGGACAGGGGGAGATAGGCTGGGGGGAAGGTCAAAGAAATTACTGGGAAGGACAGAGCTAAGGTCAGTAAAGGAGGTGTTAAGGCAGTTAGCAATGCAGGCAGGGTCGGTGGATGTAGAGCCATCAATAATGAGCTGGGATGGGGAAGGGAGCGTGACTTCCCATTTAGCTGTTTAATACTGTCCCAGAAAGTCCGGGCAGACCCCCAGGAGGAGGTGAGGGTGGCCTGGTAATGGTCGGCCTTGGCTTTACGGACGGCCCATGAGCACCTTTTCCGAGCAGCATTGTAGGTCTATCAGCCATCTGGCCCGTTTCAGTGGCAAGGTGCCAGAGGTTATCCCTACTTCTAAGCATTTGCAGTAGGGCAGGGGTAACCCAGCGTGCATTACGTTTTTTGGATCGAATTTTGGTGAGGGGTGCAAAGAGGTCACTGGTCTTGTTAAAGGTTTGGGAGAAAAAGGTGAGGGCAGTGTCAATGTCGGGTGCATGATGAATGGGGGACCAATTAATCTGGGCGAGAAACTGTTCCAAGTTTTGTCAGCCCACCAGGGCGGAGGCGCCTGCGATGTGTGGTCTGGGCTTTGGGTTTGGGAGTGGGGGCCGCCCACTGGAATAGGACAGGGGAGTGGTCACTTACGGAGTCTGGGAGGACCTGGATGTTATGGATTTTTAAGGGGCGGTTGGTGATAATTACGTCCAGAAGGGTACTGGTTCCTCTTTTTGGGTTTACTCTAGTGGACTGGGAGATGAGTTGAGTCAGGTCTTGGGCAGCGAAAGAATCTCGGATCATGGAAGAGGAGGTGCTGAGCCAGTTCACGTTAAGGTCCTCCACTAGGATTTGTTCCGCCTTGTGGTGGAGGATGGCAAGATATTCAGTTATAGATATCGGCGCTGGGTTCTGGTTCTTTGGGGGAACGTAGGCAGTGGTGAGAGAGAGGGCCCCTGGAGGGGTCAGGAGTGAGTTTGAGGGTAAGGGCCTGGGCTCCATTCACAAGAACGGGGGCAGGGAGCGCTTGTCCGATGATTGTGTCCCTGGTATAGATTGCACAGCCTCCCCCATGCTTGCCTACAGAGTCCTCCTGGTACAGGTATAGCCTAGGAGGAAGACAAAGGAGTCAGGGGTGGATTTGGACAGCCAGGTTTCAACCAGGGCTATGCTGTCTGGTTGATGTACCATGGCCCAGCACTGGAGGGCATCAAATTTTTTCAGTAGGCTGCATATCCAGGGGTGGTGGGGTGGCCATATACATTAAGGACACCATCTCTGCTACCTGCCTCATCAACACATCCGAACCAAAGGAATTTGAATGTTTGTCAATCAAAATATCCCTTCCTAACTTGTCCTCATTTAAATTGATTGGCTGCTATAGGCCCCCCTCAGCAGGCCTCAAATTACTATCTCACCTGGGGTCAATAACCAATCTAGGCCCTGAAGACACCATCATCCTTGGTGATTTGAATTTAAACTGGCTATCTAATGAATCTACACCATTGGTAACCTTTTGTGACACCTACGGCTTTACACAGCTAATTAAAGACCCAACCAGGGTTAACCTAAAAAATTCTAGCAACAGCTCACTCCTGGATATTATGTTGGTAAACAAGCCTCACTTATATACGCATGCAGGAGTACTACCGAATGATGTAAGTGACCATTGTCCCATAGCTGGCATAAGATCTTCACTCAAACCACCCAACCCTGCTGAATTTGTCCTCAAAAGGTCAAAAGAAGTTCAACATACCAGGATACCTCCATGACCTGAGCAACACAATATATTGGCAAGATTTCTACCTTACAACCTCAGTGGAAACAGCTCTCCAGATCTTAAAGGACATATCACTAATGCTCTCAATATTCATGCACCATTCACCAATATCAGAACTAAAGCAAGGTCCTGCCCCTGGTTCACCACTGATCTTAAAACAGCCTTGCTAGCCGAGACAAACTATGGAAAAGGCAAGAAAACTAAGGATTCCAGAGACTGGCTAAATTTCAGAAAAGCAAGAAATTCATGTACAACACAAATAAGATCTGCCAAAGCTGCCTATTATAGAGCTGAATTGGATGCCTCTATAATAACCCAACCAGGCTCTGGGGAACTATAAAGGGTATCTTGGGCCAAAACTCTACTCCTGCCTTAACCTGCAAACTGCTACTAAATAACACAGAAATTACGGACAAACAAGAAATCCTAAATACCTTCAATGACCACTTCACCACAGCTGGACTAGCATTTGACTCTTCACCTGCAAATCTCCTGAGATCTTCCTTGAACCTTCAATCCACCGTGGGTCAAAAGGCTACATCAACCTTCTCCTTCAACCCAATATCCTTGAAAGAAGTGGAAGCTCTCCTCTCAATTTAGATACTTCAAAAGTGCAGGTACAGACTCCTGGACCCCTACTTCCTCAAGATTGCATCTCAAGTCTTATCTGCCCCCTCACTCATCTCTTCAATCTTTCCCTCACCACTGGATCCATTCCTCCACTTGGAAAACAGCTCAAGTAGTTCCTTTACTCAAATCTGGTGATCCCATGGACCTCAATAATTACAGGCCCATTTCCATCCTATCAGTTCTATCCAAGATGCTCGAAAAGTTAGTAAACTCACAATTAAGGGACTACCTGGATAACAATAACCTCCTAAATACAGCACAATCAGGATTTAGATCAAGCATAGCACCACTTTCTGCCCAGCTAAAGTAACCAACAACTGGCAGATTGCTATGGATAAGAAGAATAGTACCTGTGCTGTGTTCCTGGATTTGAGCAAAGCATTTGACACAGTGGATCATGAATCATTAATCACCTCCCTTGGCTCACTAGGGTTGGATTCCCTTCACTCAATTGGTTCAAGTGCTATCTATCAGATAGGTCACAACTGGTAAAAAATGGAAACTACCTATCCACCTTAAAACCACTGTTAAGAGGTGTACCGCAAGGCTCTATTCTTGGCTCCATCCTCTTTGCCATCTATATTAATAATATTGATGCCAACCTCACTCAATCCAACATCCATCTGTTTGCTGATGATACTGTATTATATGTTAGCAATCCTTCATTATCTAAAGCCTGTGAACTGCTACAATCTGAATTTTCCATCCTACAACACAACCTACTAGATAAAAACTACTTCTAAATGCCAAAAACAAAAAGCTATGTTCTTTACCTCAAAGAGTTGCTCTGCCACTACCCCACCATCCACCACCCTACAACTAACCACCTTACTTGGAGAGAAGCTGGAATTGCTGATAACTTCAAATACCTTGGAGTCTGGATTGATAACAAGCTTGACTATTCTGTCCATATTGAGGAGCTACTAAAGAAACTGAGACAAAGGCTTGGTTTATTTTTAGAATAAAGCACTACCTCAACAGAGACTCCAAAAAGATTAATCCAGGCTTCATTCCTATCCCTCATTGACTATGCTGACTTTCTGTACTGGACATTGTTCACTCCCTCTTAAATAAACTGGACACCCTATACCACAGGTCCATCAGATTCATTACTGACCTTCCTTCAGCACCATCATTGCTCCTTTATAAGGCAGTTAACTGGACATCATTACAACACAGAAGAAATAGGAATGCTGCAATTTGATATTCAAAGCCTTATCAGGCAAGCTACCTACCTATATCTCAGACTGTTTTACTCAAATTACTTCTAGGCCATACAACCTAAGGATCAGCAAAATTATCATTCTTAAGGGCCCCAATGTCTGCACCCAGTTTGGGAGGGCTGCTATCAGCTACTCACTAGCAATTGTTTGGAATTCACTCCAAAAAACCATGAAGCTAAATAACCTCCTACCCTTAATATCCTTCAAAAGATTATTCACCACCCTATTCCCAGAACTCTGCAACTGCTTCCACAAGGCCTAAACCCCGGCCCTACCTATCCCCCCACCTTTCTTTTCTCGTGTTCCTATATGCTGATAAAACTCCCGTTTCCAGTCCCAAGATTCACCCTCAAAATGCCTGCTAGGTCCTATAATCTACATATTACTCCTGATGTGTCCATTGCCTTCTGTCTCACAGATTAATAGTTTTAATGTGCCGTGTACATATGTATATTGTTATATATTAGCACTTATGTCATTGTATTACTGTTTATGTTACCACTGTCATTGTATTACTGTTTATGCTACCCTTGTCAATGTATTAACACTTGCACTTCTTGACCACTCAGGTCCATCTTGTAAATGAGCTATGCTCAATGATGTTCGCCTGATTAAATAAAGATTTTGATTGATTGATTGATATGTTCATGGAGGCTATTTGGAGGCCAGTGGACCTAGCAGGTGGGCTGGAGGGGGCAGGGCCTGGGTTAGGATGTATGTTGCCAGATAGTAACAGAAAGACCAAGGCTCTGACCAGGGGGTGACAGTATGTCAACTTCCGGGGGTACGCCGGGATGGGGAGGAGGCCATAGGGGAACAAGGAATGGGCAGGGTTCGAAGGGTCGGGAGGGCAAGGACAAGTTGCAACCATGGATAGCCAGGACAGGCAGTGGGGGGGCAGGTAGGGGGTGGGTGCCGTGGGTCAGGGTACATGGTCAGTGTAGGGTGGGATCGGACTAAGTCAGGAAGAGTTGGGGGTGCTGGTACAAGTGGGCCCGGGAAGATGGCTGGAGGATGGGATATGGGTACTAGCATGTAAATGAGGGGGAGACATTTGAGGAGAAGGTGTACAAACATAATGACTAACGGTAGCAGCAGGGCAGAAAGGCTCAAGTATCTTGGCTGTCCCTCAGAAAGCATGGATACCACTTTGGATAAGTGGTAGGGTCACAGACTCTGGTAGACAGGGTACAAAGTTCGAGACCCTGGTAGGGCCGGTGAGCTTGGACCTGGGTGAGAATAGGGGATCCAGGTTCTGGGGGATTCAGAGCAGGCTGGGTTTGGGCCAAATCCAGGGTGGAAATAGTGACTCCTAGTGGTCACTGAGGGTTAGTGGCAGGCTGGATGAGTGGTAGGGCAGGGGTCAGTACGTAGGTTAGCTAGGGAGCTGGGTATAAGAGTGAGGTGTGGGCAGAAGCAGAAATGAGGGTGAGGGAGAGAAGTAGTGTATGTTGGTAGAGGGATCCAGGAAGTAGGAGGAGGAAATTCAGGTAGTGAAACAGAGGTGAAAAGTCAGAGGGTCCCTCTGGTGGCTGGCAGGTATAACCTGCAAATGGAAAAGTGGGGACTTAGTAAAACTATGGACAGGAAGTGATGTCACAAGAGAGCAACTACATAGGTTGTGTCAAGCCTGGGTGGGGTAGTCGACGCCGGGCTAAACACCCTCACAAGGGTGCTGTTGCTGGAGGTAGTTTGATTACCTCTTAGGCACCCAGCTTAGGTCCTGCTCCAGGAGGGAGCGCTGTGTAGGCTGCTTTGGCCGGCGTCTGGCAGACTAGAACTGTAACTTCTGATGCAGCAAAGGTGAATGTTTCCTTATCCACAGATCAAACCACAGTAATTCGTAACTTGGTAGAGACATTTAAAAGTACATTTTAATACAGTGCCAGGTTGAGCAAAAGGGGTCGAACACGTAATAATGACAGAGAAGGCTCACCCCATCACACAAAAAAAACATACAGACTACCAGAGCGGTTAAGAGCAGATGCGATTAAGGAAATACAATAAAAAAAATGAAAGAGCTGGCTATCATTGAAGAATTGAGAAGTGCTTGGTCATCACCAATGGTGACAGTAAACTAAAAAGGTGGTGGTGTAAGAATCTGCCTTGATTTTAGGAAACTTAATCAAGTGTCCATATTTGAAAACTATACTATTTTTAGGATAGATCTGACGACAGATTGGGAAGTGCCAAGTACATTAGTACCCACGAACTACAGAGGGTTGACCTACAGATGCATTTCAACATCCACAAGCTTGTTTGCACAACTGCCAATAGGAGACCATCTCTGGGACAGAATATTCTAATTTTGTTGCACCTGTTAAAGGAGATTGGAAATGTTTTTTACATAATTAACCGCCCTTCCATTTTCCTTTCTATGCCAGTTATGTATTCTGATATGCTTTGATGATTTTTTTGATGAATAAATACTCTAGCTTTGTGGTGCCCTCAGATCTACATACAGTTCCACTCTCCTCACCAGCTACTGCTCTTGATTTTCATATGTCTAAGACATTCTATGACATCAATAACTCCCATTCCATGTTATTCATCTGAATGGCCTAGAAGAAAAAAATACTTACCATTGTAATCTTGTTTCTTCCAATGGAATCTTACTGTATTCTGACAAATGCAGTATGGTCTCACCATAGGACTGCCCTGGAGCCAAAATGGTTACTAGAACCTATGCAAATGGTGGACTGCTAGGCTCGAGCTTGGTTTTCAAACCACTGTCCCTGGCTGTGCTTCCTGCAACAGTCAGATTCTTATGGAGCATGCAAAAGAACAAGCTAACTAAAACTATCCTAAAAAATAACTAATCCCCCCTAAAAACAAACCCCTTTTTAAACAGTGTGGGCACCTCCAAGACTCAAGTCACAGATGCCCATGAAAAAAAACAGTCAACAGCAACACCAACAGGTTTGCAATAAAATATGGACAGCTGGAGTGCAGTGCCCATTAGGTTCCAGTATGGGAGGTAGAGTGGGAGCTCAAAATACAGCAAGATTCTGTTGGAAGAAACAAGATCACTATGGTAAGTAATTTTTCTTCAAACCCCAGGAAATCTTACTGTTATTCTGACAAATACAGACTACCCAAGCAGTACCTTTGGAGGTGGGCAAAGAATCCATTTAGGAAACAGGCTCTGCAGGACTGCTGTGCAAACCTGGCATCACTTCTGGCCTGGGTATCCAAGCAATAATGCTTGGTAAATGTGTGGACAGTCTTCAAGGTAGCTGCTTTGCAGGTTTCCAACAGGGGAATATCCCTAGCAGCTGCCAGGGAAGCAGCTATTCCCCTGGAAGAGTGGGCCTCGAAATCTGCAGGGGACTCTTTATCCACCTTACTGTAGCAAAACTGAATACAGGCAACAATCCAGCGTGCAATGGACATTTCTGTAGCTGGTTTTCCTTTCCCCACTTTTCCATAGGTCAGGAAGAGCAGAGAATTGCCTGCTTATGGTCATTTGTGTGGTCCAGATAGTAGCAGATAGCCCTAACCTCCAGGTTATGCAGTCTACGCTCCCCTGAAGTGGAATGGTCAGTAAGACAGGCAATGTAATGGACTTATTAAGGAGGGAGTTAGATACCAACTTGGGGAGAAACTTCCTATTGGTCCCGAGAACTACTTTGTCCCTATGGACTGAGATGTACTGTAGTTAGGCTTTGTGGACAAGGCCTGGAGCGCACTGATCTTTCTGGCTGAGGTGACTGCAACCAGGAACACTGTTTTCCAAGTCACGTACTTGAGCTGTGCTGAAGACATGGGCCCAAAAGGTAGCTGCATGAGCTGGGAAATTCATATACTGAGATCCCAGGCTAAAGCTGGCTCCCTATGTGGGGGATGCAAGTGTAATAGCCCTTTGGAAAAACCTCCTGAATACCATGTTTGAAGTCAGGGATGAGCCCTTACCTGCTAAGAGGTAAGCAGAGACAGCTGCCAGGTGTACCTTAAGGGTAGATGGTCAGAGGCCAAGGGAATGGAGGTGTATCAAATAGTCTAGGACGATTGACAGATCCGCCTGGTTGTAGTCTATATCCTTTTCCGGACACCAGATGGAAAACCTTTTCCACTTAGATCGGGGTTGAAATTAAGTTTTGCAGCCACTAGCCAGCAGGGCTAGTTTACTGGAAAAATCCACTAGCCCCACAGACTTTTCCACTGGCCCAGCTGCTGAACATACTGAAGTGTTGCCTCCTCCAGTACAATCCCACAGGGCTGGCTAAATGAAAATCTTACTAGCCCGATACAAAATCTACCAGCATTTGGCTAATGGACCAGTGCCAATTTCGACCCCTGTAGATGTGTTAGTCTTCCTGGTAGAGGGTTTTCTAGCGACCCTGAGAACTGCCAAAACCTCTTCGGAAAGATGTAAGTTGGCGTACTCAAAGTCCTAAAGAGCAAGGCCTTGAGCCTGAGGGACTGGAGGCTGGGGTAAAGGATCCTGCCTGAAGAAGAGGTCAGTAGGTTGTGCCTTCTTGGGAGGCCGACTGATCTGGCTACTGACAGGAACAGGAGGAAGCAGGTACAAAGGCTGCCTGGCCCAATCTGGAGCAATTAGAATCACTGTGGCTGCCCGGGTCCTGATCTTGTTCAACACTCTCAGTAAAAAGGGAATGGGGGGGGGGGCATACAGAAATGTCCCTCTCCAGTCCAGCAGTAGTGCATCCAATGGCACTGTGCCAACCAAAGGAAGCCTGCAGCAGAACTGTGGCAACTGGTGGTTGTCTGGGGCTGCAAAGAGGTCCACTTCTAGAGTGCCCCACCTCCTGAAAACAACATGCAAGACCTGCTTGTTGAGTGACCATTTGTGATTATTCTGATTGATCCTGCTGAGAGCATCTGCTAGGACATTGTCCTTTCCTGGCAGATGGACTGCTGAGAGATTCTGAGGGAGTAAGCAAAACTCCAGATTCTCATGGCCTCCGAGCACAGTGGGGTTGACCTTGTGCCCCCTTATTTGCTGATATAGTACATGGTGGTTGTGTTGTCCATCCTGACCTGGACCACCTTGCACTGCAGCACCGTGGCAAAGGACTGTATGTCCAACAAGACTGCCCTGAGTTCCAACAGGTTTATGTGCAACAGTGACTCCTGTTTGAGCCATATACCATGTGCAGTATGTTCCTCCAAGTGGGCGCCCCACTCTAGTAGGGAGGAATCTGTCATTAGAATTAGTGAAAGGGGTTGCTGCAACAATGGCACACCTTGCCGGAGGTTGTCCCATTCCTGCCACCACTGTAGTGCTTGAAGGAAAGTTCCTGCAACTGGCACTAGCTCTGACACAGTCTCCCTTTTCTGGGACCATTGGGATCTGATGTAAAACTGAATGTCCCTCATTTGGAACCTGGAATCTGACACTGTTGTTGATGCCGCCATGTGCCCCAGCAACTTTAAGAAGTGCCCTGCTGGTCTGGGAACGTGCAGCTGGAAGGAACTGGCTAGCTGTTCCAGGCTGTCCACTCTTGGTGTCAAGGTGGCTCAGTTGGTAGCACATCCGCCTCAGGACCAGAAGGTCCTGGATTCTCGTCCCTCACTGGGATTGGACTTACACCTAAAAATCGCTGGCACCAGAGTGCTGTATTGGGGGGTGCTGTACTGCTGGGGTGTGCCGTCCTTCAGATGAGACGCTAAACCGAGGTCCCTTCTGCCCATCCTGGTGTTGTCCTAGTGGGTGTCCAGGTGGAAGTAAAAGAACCCAGGGCATTCTTCGCAAAGAGCAGGGAGCATTCCCGGTGTCCTGGCCAGCATTCCCCTTCCCATAAACTGGTTCATGCAATTATCCAGTCTGTGTGTGGGTGATGATGTGCGATATGGCCGCCACCACACATTCAGTCACTTCACTACCAGTCTAGCATTGCTTGTAAAACGCTTTGGGATACTGTGTATGAAAAGCGCTAAACAACAACAACTATTACTACTTCTCCTCCTCCTCCTTCTTCTTCCCTGAGGAAGGAATGCCTTTCCTTGTGAGATATCCAGCTACACTCCTATAAACTCCAGGAGCTGGACTGGTTCCAGCACAGACTTTTTTTGATTCATCGGGAACCCTAGTAACTGCAGAGTATCTGTGTGACTACCAGAGCATCCCTGACCTGCTGAGGTGATTGACCTTCGACTAGCCAGTCGTCCAGGTAGGGAAACACTGTTACCCCTTTTCTCCTTAGGTGTGCCACAACCACTGCCAAGCACTTTGTGAACACCCTTGAGGCAGAAGTCAGGCCGAAGGGCAGAGCCCTGGAAGGATAATGACCTGATGGCAACCTGAACCCGAGGTCCTTTCTGTGGGATTGCCTGATGGAGATGTAAAAGTAAGCATTCCTTAGGTCCAGAGATGCCAACCAGTCTCCTAGCCTTAATGTTGGGAGAATGGTTGCCAGAGACACCATCTTGAACTTTGGCTTTGTCAAATGCCTGTTTAAGTGTCTGAGATCCAATATGGGTCACCACACCCCCATTTTCTTTACTGTGAGGAAGTACCTCGAGTACAGGCCTTTTCCCCTTTGTGCCAGAGGAACAGGTTCTATTGCCCTTTACAATAGAAGGTTGGTTACTTCCTCCTCCAACAAAGCGGTTTCTGATGAGGTGGCAGGTCTGAAAAACCTTGCCCTCAGCCTGGGAATACCCTTGAAACTGAGAGCAAGACCCTGGCCCACTACCTCCACAACCCACTTGTCTGTGGTAATGATCTGCCAAGCCTGGAGGTAGTGGGCCAGCCTGCCCCCTACTGGAGATAAGGAGGGAACCCTGACGGGCACATAAGGGATTCTGTTTTGCCTGTTCAGTAGGCTGTGGGCTTGGGCCAGTACAACCATTGCCCCTCCTGCCCCTGCGGTACCCTCTCTGCTGCTGATAAGCTGGGAAAGCCTGAGGCTGGAAAAAGGGTCTGTATTGGGTTCTACTCCTACCACCTCTACTCTGGTGTTTGTGGAGTGTGGACACCTTTCCTTCAGCAGCTGCACCTTCGTATGCTGCCTTGTACTGGTACATTTTTTTCCTGTACACCTCTGTTCACTCCACAAACAGAGACATGGGCTCACAAGGAAAATCCAAGGCTTTTGTCTGTGTATCCTGGGTCAGATTAGCAGTCCTGAGCCAAGTAAACCTCCTCAGATACACTGAAGTTGCCATCTACCTAGCTGCAAAGTCACTGACATCCACTGCCATCCGAAACGGATACTTGGAAACTTCTATGCCCCGTCTGGCAGCCTCCGTCAGATCAAATGCCATAGGGGCAGGAATAGCGTTAGCAATCTCCAATAGAGTGTTCTCGAGATTTTTCTGGTACCTGGAACCAATGTTCCCTCTAATTTTTAGTCTCTGTGGGTGGGCAACTTATATGTGTGTGCTGCACTTTGTGCAAAAAAATTGATTCATGTGCACAAATTCGGTGGCCCAAACAAGTATTATATTTTATTGGCAGTAAACAGTAGAAAATATAACCAAACACTGAAATACTCAATGCAAACTATAAATATACATTCTAACACAGGCTGAAGCTTGGATGTGCTTTGAGCGCCATAACAGTATGAACTGGAAACATGAGTAAACTATGTACATTTTAGAGAGTCTTGCATGCATCTAAAAGGGGTGCTGCTGATGATGCATTGCTAAGAAATCAACATTCACTGTTTTTCTCCTGTCTTTCCTGCTCTTCCAGTAGACTTATATTTTATTAAGATCCATTTTTCCACCAGATATTAAAAACTATTTTGTTCATGATCAGCATATCTAAATGGCTTTCTTCCAAGCGGTTTCTTTGTTTGTTCTTAGTGCAGTTCATGAAGCTGAAGCCCTTTCATGGTCAGCACTAGAAGCTTGGAATGTAGTAGTAGTAGTAGTAGTAGTAGTAGTAGTACAATTTATTGTTCCGCATAAAGCAGTTACAATATTCTAAAATCAGGACAAAATACAGAGCAAATATAAACAGACAATAAATCAACAAGGAACCTAAATATATTTACAGTGCAATTCAATTTAACAGAGTATCTTTTCACATAAAAAACCTTCACAGAACTTCAAGTCCCCCTAATAAACTTTACAAATGAGTTGAAATGAAGAATCTTGAAAAGATCTCTTCATGTTCTTCTCTTTCATAGTAAACAAATATTTCAAAAGATCCTCCAGGGGGAGGCAGAGATCCCCCAGCAGTGTTTTCCTAGTTGATTCATGCCTAGGACTCAGAGTACCACATGTTTGAGATCATCTATAGTCCCCACTCCACATTTACAATATGAAAAATGTACCCCCTCTGTTTTGTCTGAAATTAATGCATTGAGCATTATAGTTTTCAGTTCCAAATCTTGTATAAATTCTTTTTTGTTTAGGACAGGTTAAAAAATAGAGATATGGCTCATATTCCCATGAAATCTTTACTTTTTTATAAAATCCATGTAGCTTAAGCTTGGAGAGTTGAACACAGAAATAATGTATGTCAAGTCAATAAGCCTTAATTTGACATCCTGCCTAATCTCCTCAAATGGTCTCATGTAAATTTTATACAAGAGGTGGCCCAATCCGGCCGGCATTATTGTTTCCTTAATAAGTTGAATAAAGGGATGTACATATCCCATGCTGGAAAATTTGATGGCTTCTACTACACACATTTTGGGATACCATTGTAGGGGCAAAAGAAAAAGTTTCAACAGAAAGAGAATCTGTCGTTCACAGATGAGAGAAGTCAGGGAATTTGCCCTACCTCCAAAGCAAGAATACAGCTTGGAGTTCCATTTAAAAATATTAAGATGTCTCTATAGAGTTTATTCAGAATAATTTCTAATTCTCTAACCTTAGTATAACAACCGATTTCAGAGTCATATAACATGATGATTCTTATTTTGGCATTAACAACTTTTAATACCCCACTCACTGATGACTTCTCCACCTCGCTGTTAAATATTTTTAGGGCATTTACAGAAGATCCCATTTTAAATTGAATAGCATCCAAATGTTTGGTCCAAGATAGGCTATAGGCAAAATGGGCATCTAAATAGTCATAACACTTAACAGTGTCTATATGGTTACAATCTAGCCTAAAAGCCTACCGTATTCTTGGTTTGAGAGCCAAAAACTACAATGTTGATCTTGCCAAGATTGACTTTTAGTTTCCTTTGAGAACAGAGAGATTCAAAGTTAGCCAGTTTTCTTTTAAGACCTAGGACTGAAGTAGAGAGCAAGGCTAAATTGTCTGCATATGCTAAACATTCAATCCTTTGAGCATTCATTTTTGCAGTAGGGAAATCTGGGTTACCTAGATGATCCAAGACTGTATTAATGTAGATGTTAAATAGAGCGGGGGCCAAATACACCCCTGTCTGTCCCCCACATTTGTCTCAAATCTATCAGTTAGATGACCATATTGATTATACTGAACCCATGCCCACATATTTTCATAGTCTATTAATAATATCAAGAAATAAGGCCTCCAACTTCAGATCCCTTAATGTAACCCAATGGAGTTTTCTATCAATGCTGTCAAAAGCCGAAGAGAAGTCCACAAAACAGCAAAATAATCTGTTTTTTTTTCTCACTTTAATATACTTCCAGATCAGGTGCTGAAGCACATAATAGTGTTGTACTGTAGAACAGTCCTTCAAGAAACCATTCCCTGTCTCATTCAATAATGAGTTCTCCTTGACCCATGACAGCAATCTGTCCAAAATTATTCTAGACAAAATCTTCTGTGAAACATCTATCAAACTAATAGGCCTATACATCTTTGGGTCAATCGGATCCTCTTTTTTAAAAATTGGGAATATAACACTACCTGCCCAACTGGCAGGGTAAATGCACCCCTGAACCAGACCATTACACAGTAAAAGAAGAAAAGGAATCCATCAGTTGGTAAAAACCTTATAGAGATCACCCAGGACCCCATCTGGCCCTGGTGCTTTATTGCCTTAAGGCCAATCAGTGGCATTCAGATTTCATCCTCTGTGATCAAGACAGGTCTTGGAAAAATGTCATCCTCCTGTATTTTGAAGTATCAGGTGTCTAGTGCTCTTCATGAGAATAATACAGCTTGGAGAAACGAGATGCCCAGACTTCAGGTGCAATATAGGCTTCAATCTTATTGGCATATCTATTATATCCCTGGGCAACAATATTCCAAAATCACCTTCCATCCCTATCCAAAACAGCCTGCCTCAGTTTTTCCTCAAAGTCCCTGAGTATGTTTATGTCTCCCATTCAAGAATTTTCCTATATTTTCTCTTTTAGTCTTTAGCAATTTAAAATCTGCTGCAGACTTATTTATTTTCCTTTTAAGCTGTCTTAGTTGTCCTCCAAACTTTTTCTTTGCCTGTAGGCGTACCGAATTAAACTAAGGCTTTTTATAAAGGGACCTAGGATGGTGCGTTGTTTTACATCTAGGTCCAAGTAAAGAATGAATAGTTTCCCAATTCTCCAAAATATTAGAGGCCTTACTTTTGTCCAGGACCAACTCGTGAATATTACCTAAGACTCCTGTACTAACAATTTCTTTGAAACTAGCTTGATGAATCGGCTCCCATCCAATCCTTCTCTTGTTTATGATATCCCGACTCTCTTCCTGTTGTACCTCACTCCTTAAAGTCCCAAAAGGGCATTTGATGTTAATTACAATGGCACAGTGTGCTGATTCCGGTCTATTCATGAGCTCTAACTTTTGGATCAGATTTACTGCTTCCAAATTGCTCCAGCTTGATTAGGGGTTGAAGAGTCAGTAGATCCTCTACATAGTAAGGATCCGACTAGATTGACCTGAGTTATACCATTTAAAATACAGAAATTTCTACTGGCTAAGCCCGCTAGCAATTTCTTACCTCTGAGGTTAGATTTTAGATCCTCAGCAGTCCTAGTACATGATATATTTGGATTAATTATAGCTATGTATGGATCATATCTGAATATACATCCTCCAAAAAATGAGAAGTTATTCTGGCATTAAAGTCTCCCAAAATAATTATAGGACAAGGTATACTCTTATCTGACGATTAGTCAGTGCAATTTCAGATCCTGTATGAAAGGTCAGCGGATCAGTAGCTCTGTTGCGATGGGGCAAGTATATATTGCAAAGAATGATCTTCTCTTATCCAATGCTACTCATTAGAGCCAAAATACCCTCTGACTTAGTAGGAATGTTAGTGATCTGAAAATTTAGCAAAGTTTTGATGAAAAAGGAAATACCCTCTTTAAACCTTCCAAACTTTTTATCTTCAGTTGCTGGCGGAGTAAAGATAGAATTTCCAGCCAATTTGGGAGTTGCATGTTCTGTACACCATCTTTCTTGCTGTCCAATAATATCCAGAAATATCACTACTTCAGGGTCAGTTATTTTAAGATGGGTGCCCTCAATATTCCACAAAAGTATAGAAAGGGCATCCACATCTTGATCCCCAGCTCCCTTATCCAAATCTAGCTGGCATTCGGAGTTCATTTGTTTGATGTTATCTACAGGTTGCATTTGTCAGGCTGAATTAATAACTGTCAGCGACGAGTAGGTATTAGGGTCAATTAGTTTTCCAAAGTCAATCAGGGGGTTATCTGTCTCTAAGATTGATTCTGAACTATCCTTAGTCTGTTTAAACCATGAAAAGACCTCACCCAAGTCTAATATGTCAACTAAATGTATTTCCAAACAATATAGCTTGCTGGCCAGAGAAAGCAAGCTGCTAGTTGTATGAGGATTTTAAATGTAATATCAATCTGTGTTGTGGCCTCAGGCCTCCATATACCTTTATGGACTCCACCATGTTTCTGGAGATATAAAATCTAATGCTCTTTCCATGAGCAGTAACAAATCTTCCCTAACTTTCCTATGAGAATTTTGAATGAAACCTTCCACCCAATAGATAGTTATGGTCTTACTCAGCCATACTTCTCTGCTTCAGTACATTATCCTCTATCACTACCAAGATTTTTCTCTGTGCTGTCGATCCTTCTCACTCTGCACCTCCCTATGGAGAATCAATTCTGGGAAGGATAAGACTGTGTAGGAACATCTATAGATGATAGCTTCATGTTTAGCTTGGAATGTAGCACATTCATCAATAAGTTTAGCCACCATGCTGTACTGCATGTTAGTCAAAGGAAAGTGGATCATGTCAGTAAAGGATTTTAATGATCCTCCTTTATTTTTCAGCAACTATAAATCTGAAGTCATTGTACTGGCTAACAATTTCTGCCTGGTCCACTGATGAAAATAAATAGTCCTGATATTTGCTGTACAGTCTCTCAATATTTGATAAGCCAAACTCAAAGCTGCAATGTGGCATTGCTGAAAAATCAAAGGCAGATCAGTCAGATAGTTCACCTGCAGGAAATCAGCTGTCCAGATGGTCACATAACAGGCCAATGAATTGTAAAATTGCTGTTGTGCTTGCTTCAGCTGTGCAATTAGTCAACAGCAGTTTTACTGGTGGGCTCCACTAGACAGTTTCATCCAGGTACTGGCTTCTGAACTTTTTTTTATTTTTGCCCTAGCAATCTGTACTGCTTCAGCTTGTCAGACCACTTTCTAAAACATCTTAGACAACTCTGCCAACTCCAAAAGTACGTCATTAAATACTGTTATGGCAATGTGGTATTCAGGGTTGGACAGCTTCTTAAAGCAGTACTTAGCAATGAGATCTTTGATGGATGCATGCCAAATTGTATGTGTTGTCATTTACCCTAGGTATGGTTTACAATAACTATGCTGGGTATTGTCAAGCTCAGTGGGAGTTTTAATATGTATTTTTGCAATGTAGTGAGTAAGTCAGTGTGATATGAGAGGAGATGCATTTAGGAGACTGTAATTCTCTTCCATTCTGGATCCATACAAAGAGCAGTCTGAATTTATGAAATTAAATGAAAAGGACACTTGTTGCACTGCTATTTCTTGTTGTCCATTTTAGAATTACTATCCCCATGTAGCCAGCATGGGCAACCTTTTACAAGCACTGATTCATTGAATCTCAAATGTGTGTAATGTGAGACCTTGTTTTAAAGAGAAGCGCAATCTCATCTCTCTAAACTTATGTACAGTCTTGTACTGATAAAAAAAAATGAACACGCTTTCAATGGTGAGGCTTTAAATACATTATAAACACATTTTGTATGTGAGATGCTTCTTGGGGAGGAGGTAGATAACACTGAAGTTGTGCAACTTTAAAACTAAAATAATATAATATACACCCTATGTCAGAGAATCTCTCGCATTGCTTTGCTGGGGGGAATCTACCAAACAAATAAAACATGCCATTTCTGTGAACAGCAGAGGAGTACTGTTCATTATCAAGTACTGTGTAACTGAAAAGAGGTGTCAAGCCAAAAACATTGCTGTAACTGTAAAGCTGATTGGTTGGAATTTTGCAGAGTGGTTCCATTGTTCTATAAGCAGAACAAGAGCGAGATGTGTGGCTTGTTAACTGCTGGCTTGTTAAAGTTAATGAGATGTGGCCTCAGAGGTGGGCATACAATGTTTCTTTCAATTCACTTTCATGTCCTGCTATCTGAGTCTTAAATCTGAGTGATGACTGTAGTCACTACTTCATGAACATGAGGATTTCTGTCAGCTGCTTTGTGCGCCACTACTAAAGCTGTGTGCGGGTTGTTTCTGACTGCTGTGCAGGCGCACATGCGCACACCTTAGAGGGAACATAGCCTGGAACCATAGACCACGTAGGAAGCCTGTCTAATGGCCAGGGAAGACTCCAGATAAACCTTTAGCCATATAATCCATTTTTCTGGAGTCCTTCTCAGGAGGATGTGATGCCACTGGTATGCCTGCTTCGTCACATGCAGCAGCCTGCACCACCCCATCATGGCTGGGATGTCCAAAGATGAATTTGGCTCCTCCCTTGGCCACCCAGTACTTCTTTTCAAGCTTCTTGTTCACAGGAGGGACAGAAGTGGGTGTTTGCAAACTTTTTGCGACTTGCTTCTTAAGGGACTTGTGGATGGGCAGTAGCAACTTCTTAGCTGCTGGCACATCCATAATTTCCATATAATCTGGCTCCTCCTCCTCCTCCTCAGCCGAATCCTGACTGGGGAGGTCCACAGTCTGTGTCAATTGTTTCATGAAGGCAAAATGGGACGTGTAATCCTCAGATCCCTTGTCAGGGGAATCAGGACATTGAGAATCAGGAGACACATCTGGTTCAGGAGGTTCTCCACAGTCCTCATCCTCCTCCTCTTCTTCCTCCTCATCCTAATCATAATATTCCAGACCCTGTTCAAAGGAACCAGGAACCAAAGAGGAACCCGAAATTCGAACCAGTGTGAGATGAGGGGTTGGTCGCTCAACCGGAATTAGGATGCCAGATTGTAGCAATTGTATTCTGATGGCATTATCAATCTCTTCAGCGGTAGGAACAGACTATTTTGTCGGTTGCAGTTCCAGCGCTGAATGTTTTTCTTTTTTTCTTTTGGTTGCAGTAGCCAGTTCAGCAGCTGGTCCAGCAACTAGCTTCTTTCCTAAGAAAGTTTTACCCTTGTCAGAAGGCTGTTCCTCCGGTTCCTTAGGCTTACCCTTGCTGTGAGAAGAGACGGTTTTATCTGAGGCCGGGTCAGCAGCCTTATCGAACATTTTTTCCGTCAGTCAAAGTCGCCCATCAAGCATCGACTGGGGAAAATTCTTACAGATCTCACAGTTTGCTTTCAGGTGGTCAAACTCTAGGCAGACAACACAAACTAAATGAGGGTCAGCTTTAGCAAATGGTTCCCTGCATTAGGTAAATGCTGGAAACCTGTAGGGCCGGTTCTGTTCTTGGGTGTCTAAGACATACTAATAAACCCTAAAAACAGGTTTCAGTAGATTTAAAACCCACAGTCTAAGAAGTGACTTCTCTAGAAATTGTTAGAATTTTTTGGGGGGGCTGGTTCAGAAACTAAAACAACAACTGAGGGTTAGCACAGTAAAACAATGCCCAAGAAAAACGGTCACCAGAGAAATCAAATTAAAATAAAAAAACACTGAATTTACTTTCAACAAAGATAAAGAAAGTCCGGTTCCTTCCAGCTTGAAAAAAAAAAAGAACGGCAAGGAACAGAGAGACTTACCTAAAACACACTAAATCTAAACTAGTCTACCTGTAAACCGAGAACAGTGCTTCAAAAAATGAAAATAAATAAACAGTAACTTAGAAAACTGATAGAAACATAAAACTTTGACGGCAGGTAAGGACCGCTTGGCCCACCTGGTCTTCCCATTTCCCTACCTACAGGATAAGCTGCAGATCCTATTTAACCAACAGCCTATTTCTTCCTACCCCCCACAAAAATTGCCTTATGTCTGTCCCATGCGTTCTTGAATTCTCCCACAGTTTTAGACCCCACAACCTCCTGAGGAAGGCTGTTCCATGCGTTCACAACCCTCTCTGTGAAAAAATACTTTGTCACATTGCCCCTGAGCCGTCTCCCTCTATCTTCAAATTGTGTCCACTTGTTCTTGCACAACTCTTTTTCTGAAAGATGCTACCCTCTTGGACTTTGTTGATTCCACTGAGGTACTTAAAAGTTTATATCATGTCCCCTCTCCCTCCTTTCCTCAAGGGTATACATATTAAGCTCCTTTAGTCTCTCCTCGTATGGCATCTCTTGCAGACCCTGCACCATTTTAGCTGCCCTCCGCTGGACTGCCTCCATCCTGTCTACATCCTTGCGGTGATGGGGTCTCCAGAATTGGATGCAGTACTCCAGATGGGGTCTCACCAACTGTCTGTACAGAGGGATAACAACTTCCTGTTTTCTACTGATGATGGCTCTCCCTATACATCCCAGTATCCCCCCCAGCACTCCCTACTGCCTTCTCACATTGCTTGCTTACTTTAAGGTTATCTGATACGATTACCCCCAGGTCCCTTTCCATTTTTGTTGTTACTACCCCCCATTGTGTAATCTTCCACTGCCCCCCAAGGTGCATTATTTTGCACTTCTTTGCATTGAATCCAAGCTGCCATGACCTTCCTTCTGTGAACCCATGCTGCCTTGGATCCAGTGCCCCACAGGCCTCTAGGTACACAACATTTCTTTCCTTCAGAAGAGATTCTATCATTTTCCCCTATCATAGAGGTCAAACTGACAGGTCGGTAGTTTCCTGCCTCTGTCTTGCTCCCACTTTTGTGAAAGGGTATCACATCCGCCTTCTTCCAGTTCTCAGGTACCACACTATCCTCCCATAATTTGATGAGAACAAATCTCTTCAAGAAAGTGAAGATGAGCTCTCCAGAGACATCTTGCTGAGGCAAGTGGAGTAAAGAATCTGATGGCTGCAGGAAGTACAACCAGGGACAGTGGTTTGAAAACCGAGCTCGAGCCTAGCATTCCACCATTTGCATAGGCTTTATTAACCATTTCAGCTACAGGACAGTCCTATGGTGAGACCATACTGCTGTCAGAATACAGTAAGATTTCCTGGGGTTTGAATGGTGTTATTGATGTCACAGAATGATCAAGCAGTATGAAAAGAGAGCAGCAACTGCTAAGGAGAGAGGGGATCAGGGTAGTTACAAAGGCAACAAAACTAGATTACTAAATTAACAAAAAAGGTCAAAAACATCAGAATACTGGGTAGTCAACAAAAGAACAACTGGAGGGCATCTAGAGGTGTAAAAACTATTTCCTATCACCTTTAAGACTAGATGTGTTCTTCAGGCTGCCTCAGAAAAGAAACTGACAAAGTTCTGGAACATTTTATGAGAAACAGGAGATGCAACATACAACATCAATGTGTAGAGTTTGAACTGCCAGGAAAAGTCATCGTATTACAACAAAAGACCAGTGTTTTGTTTAGAGAGAGACTGAGATTTAAAATGAGAGAGACATAGATGAAGGATTTTTGTTTGTACTGCTTTTAGGAAGAGCTACCCTGTACAATTTTTTTCTATTACTATTAATATTAAAATGCTACATAGACATTTAATAATGTTTCCTGGTTTGTCTATTCTTCCTTACCTATGCCTCTACAACAGTAGCGTGTGCAATTCTGGAGCCTACACTTAAAGAAGGATAGGGTAGACTGGAGGTAGTGCAGAGAAGTGCTACCAAAATGATACAAGGGAGGTCTTGTGATGAGTATTTGGGGGATTCTCAATATGTACATGCTAGAGGACAGGAGGAAGAGGGGAGGAATGACCGGGACATTCAAATTCCTCTGTGGGGACTTCCGGTGACGTCATGCGCGCAGTTGCAGCCTGAACACTCAGATCCGTCTCCACCAGGGCATAAAACCACTGTTTTCCAGCTGATAACGAGGAAAATACTGGGCAAAACTAATCCAAAACAACGCAGAGAAGCCCCGACGAAAACCGGAGAATCAAAAATCGCCACCAGATCCTTTCGATCCAGAGGGACTGCAATCAGACACTGATAGTTCGAAGATGTCAGGCTGCGGCGACCCCCAGTGGCTGACCTCACCAACTCAAACAGCATCGCTAAACAAATGGATATAGTCCTAAGAGAACTAAGGGACTTGCGAAGAGACACAAAATCCACATTTGCAGCCTTACGAACAGATGTGAGCAAAATCAAAAAAAGGCTTGACTGCCTTGAAGAACAGGCCACAGCTACCGACTCCTGGGTAGACCACAATGAACGAGCAATCCTCCAGTTACACCAGGAGGTAAAAGGCCTACAAGATCGGGCAGATGACGCGGAGGCACGGAGCAGGAGAAACAACTTAAGAATTTCGGGATTCCCCGAAGGAGCAGAAAGAAATAACCCTATCCTTTTTTTGCAGCAATATTTCAAAACTCAACTAGACCTACCTGAGGATTGCTCTTTGGAGATGTACCGTGTCCACCGCAAACTAGGGCCCCAATCACCTAACTGCACATGCGCAATTCTGACGCACTTCCTGAGATACCAAGAGAAGGAAATGGTATTGCAGAAATCCTGGCAGAAGGGGACTCTAGCCTTCCAGGACCACAGAATTTATGCTAATAACTACTATCCCACAACCATAGCGATGAACCGCAGAGCTTACGGCCCAATCCTGAGGAAGCTGAAGGAGATGGGATAAAGTTTAAAACACTATACCCCCCGAAGCTGGTGGTTTACCTCGCTGAAGGCCCCAAAAGCTTTGAAAATGCAGACGAGGCGGCTCAGGAGCTTATCAAACTGGGGATCGAGGTTCCGACAGGCCAAAAATCTTATAACTCATCGTTGGCGGCTAAACTAGCACAGAAGGCATGGAGCAGAGTGTCGTAGAGGGACCAGCATCGTAGAGAAGGAGAATCCGCGATCCAGCAAATAGTTGCCAGCTTAAGAAGGCAAGCAGCAGCTGAACCGGAGAACAAACCCTCCAGACAGACTGCTAAATGAAGGGACTTTGGACTAATTGCATTACCTCAACTTTATTCATCAACAAGTAGGCCGGCCACGCTCTCTCTTCCTGTGTTTTGAATTCCCTGGCAGCCCCCGTACACTCCCCCCACTGCTGTAGCCACATTAAAAAGCTACCTGTGGGATCAACGCCACGTGGAGGTACCCAGTACTACTGGAATCCTCATCGGAGTCTGAGAAATACACATCTGGGGAACCTCAGAGGGCTAATCTCCTCGTGGTGAACCCAAACTTCAAGATGGGAGAGAAAGGGTTGAAATGGGGGGGAACAGGCTGGTAGCAAGGATGGGAGAGAAGGAGCTGGCTAGCCCTCTGGTTTCCTCATGGCCAAGACAAACACGAGGATCTGAGGAATTGACAGGTCGGTGGCACCTTATCAGCCCAGACGGATGACCAAAATTACTATTTCACATCGTCAAGGGCTGGCTGCAAGGCTGTTTGCTCAGGGAGACTCTCATGGGGGTCTGAGCTCTATTTCCATCATGGGGGATGGACAGGATAATGGTTAAATGGGGTCAAGCCACAGGATAGAGGGGATGGGGATTTCCTCTCTCCCCTACCTATTCCGTTTTCCTGGCAGGCCGGAGGAACTCTGTCGGGGTGGGGGATTACCTCTCCCTCTCTCTGGTGCAGGGAGGTTTGGATCGGGGCTCCCCCACTGCTGTACAGGGGAGCCGGGGGATGAGCGGAGGGATTCCTCCCCAACCGGACCCTCGGGTGGGATGACTAGGTCCCAGCCCCAGAGACATCATCTCACAGTAAGGCCCCCATGGTGTATCATAACAGGGTTTTATTTAACTCTAAAAACTGATTAGCGTTTTGCTCATAAACGTTTAAAACATTGTGAAAATGCATAGCACTTGCCTCACTGTGTTTAACAAACATAACACTTCTACAAAACCTATATAAATGCTTTCTGTACCGTTAGTATTGTCCCAAGAAAAAAACTGCTAATCAATTATTTAAAGCCCTACATAAGGTTAGCCCCAAATTACACAGGAAATATTGTAATCAGTTGGGAAACAATTGCAATGGCATAATGCTTATCTACAACTCTGGGGGAGGTCTGGCATGATTATAACCCCCCTTCCCTTTCCCAAGACGCTTTTTGTCTGGTCCTCCGTAGGGTAGGACCAAGACATACTTGGCACATTCGGGGGCTTGGGCGCATTTGGCTCTCAGCCTCCATGAAAGCAGTTTATAGTTCGGCAGGGCCAGCCCAGTTGGTAGGCCCCGTCTTCTGTTGATTATCCAGTTTGTTAAATCACTTAGGTTTTTTGAATGCTTGAAGTTAGAGGGTGGCTCGTCTCCCGCATTCCCCCATAGGCAGTCACCAATTTACAAGGCAGGTTTTGGATACCACAGAGTCATAAGACTACAGCACAGCATAGGGACCCTGTCAAACCTCCCCACGAATAAAGAGACCTAAATGGCTGATAAACCATTACAGATTTTTTCACTAAATGTGAACGGGCTGGGCAGTCCAGTTAAACACTCAAGAATGCTTACTCTGTTTAAAAAAAAAAAAAAAGTCAAACGGGGATTATCTACATACAAGAAATGCATATGAATGTAAAATGAGCATAAAAAGCTAGCTGGCAAGGGATTTGCTCAGGTTTTCTCATCCTCTTATGCGGGAGGTTGGGGGGGGGTCACCGTACTGATCTCGGGCCATACCCCCTTTCGGGCCACACAGGAGTGGGCTGACGCAGAGGACCGCCTGGTGATTGTCCAAGGGTTGTTGCAGGACAACAAGGTGACCCTGGATAATGCCTACTTCCCCCCAGGGTCGAAAACACAGACAATACGATACCTCTTAAGGAAGGTGTTAGAGATGACTAAGGGGACCTTGATCTTAGCAGGGGACTTTAATATTGCCCCAAGCCCTTATCTGGATTCTACGGGTGTCACTAGGGGCAGACAACCCGCCCCACATACATTTTTTTAAACGGTTTACACAAGAGGTGGGCTGGCTGGATGTATGGTGTACCCTCCACCCTAGAGATACAAGATATTTGTTTTACTCAGCTGTACATGGAACATACACCAGGATAGATCATTGTTATACACAAAAAGAAAGGCTAGGGTTACTTAGGGAGGCCACCACTGAAGACATTGCCCACTCTGACCATGCCCCTGTGAGTATGGCATGGGGAATGGGGCTCGAGAGGCGAGATACCCTGTGGAGACTCAATCCGACCTACCTTAAAAATAAGCCATTACAGGAGTTCCTAAAAGATAAGATGCAGGAAATCCTAGAGGATAATTCTGACAGGGAGACCTCTCCAGCAATCTGGTGGGACACGCTGAAGGCGGTACTCAGGGGCCACTTAATACAACATACTGCCTTCCTCACCAGGCAACGTAAGGAAAGACAATTACATTTGGAGCAAACTCTTTGTTCTCTCCAGGAGGCCCATCAACAAGGTGATTTGTCTGTGGCAGCACAGCTTAAACAGACCAAACAGGAACTGGACAAGCTGTGTTTACAATGAACAGAAATAGTACTAACATTCCTGAGGCAGCAGTATGGGGAAATAGGCCGTAAGGCGTCATGCTTACTGGCCTTCCGTCTCCGTAAGCAGAGACGGCCTGCCACTATAGCCAACATCAGGGATCCAGAAACCAACACCCAACACATAAAGATTAGAGGCATCACACAAGTATTCTGAGGCTACTACAAAAAACTGTATACCCCTGACCACCCGTCAGACTCCAATAATATTGAAACCTTCCTCTCTTCCCTAGACCTCCTTAAACTCAGCAGGGACCAGCAGGTGTGACTGACCTCCCCAATAACCCAGATGGAACTGCGAACAGCCATATCTCAATTAAAAACAATGAAGGCCCCTTGCCCTGATGGCTATGGTACAGAGTTTTATAAGTGTACAGAGCATTTGATCAGCCCACTGCTGGAGCGGGTCTATGAAGGGGTGTTACGGGGCTTGGATGAACCCCCATGTTGGTCATATGTTGTGATTTTAGTCATCCCCAAACCTGACAAGGACCCCCAACTATGTACTCCCTACCGCCCCATATCAGTGCTAAACATAGATTATAAAATTCTCATGTCCATAATGGCCAAGAGATTGGACGGGATCCTTCCCTTCCTGATCGGCCTAGATCAGACAGGCTTTGTTAGTTCTAGATCCACAACAGAAAATACCAGGACAGCCTTGCATATAGCCCAGAGAATGCACACTAAACACAGCCCCCTCAGCCCTTCTCAGCCTAGATGCTGAGAAGGCTTTTGACACGGTCTCCTGGCTCTTCCTGTTTGCTACCATGTCCAGGATGGGATTTCCCACCTCCCTTATCTCTCTGAATAGGGCTCTATATTCTTCTCCCAAGGCCTGTGTTAAAGTTTAGGGCCAACATTATTTCCCCCATATAGGGGCATCCGCCAAGGCTGCACTTTATCCCTAGGGCTTTTCGCTATTTTTATTGAACCATTGGCTCAAGCTATTAGGTGTTCCACGCAGATCACCGGGGTCCAACTGGAGGGGAGGAGAGAACACCGCACTGCTTTATATGCGGACAATATCCTGCTTTTCCTTTCTGCCCCTACACAATCAGTACCAGCTGTGTTTAAAATATTACAAGACTATGGGCAATGCTCAGGGTACAAATTAAATACCTCCAAAACAGATGCATTAACATTTAATTTTGCCCCAATTCCACTGTTCAAAACAGACCTACCCCTTCCGATGGGATCTTGACAAACTGAAGTACCTGGGCATTTACCTACTGCACGATGCTGGGAAGGCCATGCGAAACAATTATGTCCCATTCTATTCCCAGCTTCAGACAGATCTGGCTAGGTGGAGTGTCCTCCCACTTAATTTGCTCCAGAGTCTGGAGGTCGTCCGGATGGTGATCCTCCCTCGAGCTCTTTACCTTTTTGAGAATGTTCCAATATACATCCCAACTAAAACATTCCAAACTTGGAATAAAGCCATACTGGGATTTATATGGGCAGGCAAACGCCCAGAATAAGGACCTCAATCCTTTCCCTCCCCAAGCGGATGGGGGGGGGTCTAGCCCTTCTGAACTTTAAACTATATAATTGGGCCTCACATCTCTCCTTTGTTGTCACACGCCTTAGGCAGACTAGTCCAGCTATATGGAGGGAGATTGTAGAGGGGCTATTCCCATTTAACGGCCTAATCAGGGCTACCTTACACCAGACACAACATGTTACTTCCCAACTGAACCCAGGCCCATGGATTCTGCATCAGACCAAAACTTAGAATATGATCCGTAGACAGCTTGCTCTATCCCCCTACTTGATTAATCTATGCCCGTTAGCCCTACTGGAGCACTTCCCCACCAGCCCGGATGGACCACACATTTAGTCAGTGGGACCGTCTCCACCTCACCTTCATACCACAACTGCTAAAAGGGAATGACTAATACCTTCCAAGAGCTAAGACAGACCTACGGCCTGAGGCAAGAGGACTTTTTTAGGTTCTTACAATTGAGGAACTTTTTTTATTCCCTCCCACCGGGAGTACGAAGACTAGAGGACCTCCCCCCATTAATATCCCTTATGCAGACTATCACTGCTACCACCGAGACTCCACATATTATTTCTAACCTTCACAAGGCACTTAACAAAACCTTAGGGGCAAACACACTGGGGACATTGGGGAAATGGAACCTAGAAATGGGAACAGAGATTTCCTCTCAACAGTGGGATGGAGGCTGCTTCTTGGCCTCTAAACTCACACACTCGCATAGCAGGCAACTTTTTTCCTGGCAAATAATACTTAGATACTTCCAAACCCCAGCAATAACGGCTCACTACTCAATGACAAGAACATCTGAATGCAGGCGCCAATGTGGTGAACCACTGGCACACCACACTCATGTATTCTGGTAATGTCCCACTATACAACCCTTCCTGACTTCCCTTCAGGCAGAATTAGTTAAACTAATAGGGCGCCCAATCACCCTAACAGCAGAAATATTCACACTGCAAATCATTCCACAAGAGTTAAGGGAACCTCATACACGCTACCTATTAGGGATAGCCCTCCTGGCTGCGAAAAAGGCCCTAACTAGACACTGGCTTTCATTTCAGACCCCTACAATACCTGAATGGAGAGAAATAGTGACGTGTATATATATATATATATATGGCGGAAAGAATTTCATTTTATCTGAATGACCGCACCGAACTAGGCACGTTGAAATGGACCAAATGGATCGTATACATAATGGCAAGAGACCCTAGCTTTGTATCCTAAAAGCAAAAATCACATAGCCTAATAGGATTATAGGAGACATTATATTTGGCCAGATGTGGCAAGGGAGTGGACCGCCCCGCTGGGGTCGGGGTGGGGTGGACTACTCTGAATATATGGGCCTGTATTAATTAGGAGTGTCCCAGAAATAATGATATGATGAAATATTGAACCTTATGTACTCACTCTGTACATGTTAAACAGTGTATATTAAGATGAACTTGTGACTGCTGATTCCCCTGTACCCAATGGAAAATCGTTAATAAAAATCATATTAACAAATTCCTCTGTGGGATACAAGTAAGACTGACAGCAGTTAGTTATTCACAAAGTGTGGTTACAAGAGTGCCAGGAGAAACTCCATGAAATGGGGGGGGGTCAAAAAGGATACCACTAAGTACATTTTTATGAATAAGAGTGGTGGCAGACAGCAACAAACTTCCCAAAGCAGTCATGTAAAACAGAAACAGACAATGACAGCAGCAAAAAAAAAAAAAACCAGGACCTACTGTCCAGACGGTATTCTAATCCGCACTAAACGGTGGGCTTACCGGGTCAACAAAATTTAACATACAAAAAACAAACTATTTACCAACATGCTCCCCCCCTACTGCTACCACCCTGAGCAATCACTTATCCCTTCACTCTGTCCTAGTTGTGTTTGAAACCAGTGTCAGTTTTGGCACCCACCACATCAGCTAGCAGATTGTTCCATGGCTCCACCTCCCTTTCTGTAAAATAAAAAACGTTCTCACTCTCCCCCACCCCCATCAGTTTCCACTCGTGCTCCTGTGTTCTTGGATCTGCTACTTGTACTAAATAGTTCCTTGCTGTTTACCTTGCTCATTTCTTTCAGGCACCTGAAGGTCTCCATCATCTCTCCCCTCTCTCGTCTGGCCTCCAGGGAGTACATGTTCAGTGCCTTGAGCCGATCCTCATAAGATCTGCCCTGTTGGCCCCCGAATCATTTTCGTCACCCTGCTTTAAACCGTCTCCAGTCTGTCCTTATCTTTCCGTACATGAGGACTTCAGAATTGGGCACAGTACACCAGGTAGGGCCTCACCAGTGATCTACAGAGAGGCAGTAATACTTCCTTCTGCTGTCAATACCCACTCCAATACACCCCAGCATCCTTTTTGCCTTACTGTAGGCCTTGTTACACTGATAATCATTTCAGACCAGGCTCTCTCAGCCCTGACAATATTATGGAGTACACACACAAATGCTGAGACAGTGGGCATTCAAAAAAGTCTGGGACGTGCAAATGACAAAGTGCATATGGGGCAGTTGGGGAAGGGTGCAGGAGAAATGAGAACCAACAGGAGCACAGTCCTATAAACTACTCAAGCTTGGGGGGGGAGTACATGGGTTGACAGGTCTTTATCTGCCGACATTTTCTCAGTTTCTATGTTTTATGACTCCTTTAGTGAATATTCCCACACTACTTTGTCCTGTTGTATTAAATATGACAACCACTGGTTTTGTTCTCATACTCTCCAATGGAATGCGCCTAAAACTGAAGGGCTGGTTCTTGCCAAGAAAAGTTCTCCAAGGAACACCTCTTTTCCCTCATCTGTATCCCTTAGACTCTGGTCTCACCTTTGTTTCCTTTGTACACAATCTTGGGAGTTTTTTTTTTTTTTTTATTCTAAACTTTCCTTCTCCTATCCTTTCTTCATCTACAGAATAGCTCTGGTGTTTTCACATTCTTGACTCTTTGCTGGAATTTTCGCTGATGTCTTCATGTCTCTCACCACCATTACTGTAACTCACTTCTCTGTGGTCTACTCAAAACGCTTCTGTCCCACTCCAGCATGCTCAACATGCTGCTACCCTAGCGCCAATGACTTCCTGTTATCAATGGAAAACACTAGCAAAAACTGAATTTCTCAGTTTTAAACCAGCACTTGGGAGGCAATTTTTCATGAAAACAGCCACTTTCCACCAACAATTTGGGCAAACCAATCATTTTAAGTCAAACTGTTGTGCAAAACATGCTGTTCTGACCTCAATTTTGTGAGGAAAAAAGGCAGATCTGAAGCTTTTGCCAAAAGGAATTGGTCATTTTTAAAAATGGAAAATCACTGACTTTTCTACCCACCTTCCCAAGCAGAGTCCAAGAGGGGTGACCACATCCCCCCATATGAACAGAGTTGCACTGGCTCCCAATATCCTACTGTACCATCATATCTGGTTCAAAATGAACACTGGTATTTTAACTCAGGAACTTTATTAAAAAAAAAAGCTCAAATATCTTAAGATTAACACTACTGTTTAATCTCCACTGTGTCCAAGACTGATATACAATGGAAATGATTTGTGGTCATCACTACTAACTACAGCTGTATACTGTGCGTGTTTGTGGTTTGTCCCCCCCATGTTCTCCACCTGCAACAGAAGTTCCATAGAGGAGCAGCTCAGCCAAGGTGGGCGTATGCACCAAGACACATTCTGTGCATGCCAGAGCCCATTCTCATCCCAGAATAGAACACTGGAGAACCAAACATGATGTGTATCATTCTGTGTGTGATTACTGTAGGATCCAGTATGTAAACTGTTGGATTATATTCAGCAAATGTTTTCGGTAGAATAGAAACAAATACTTTTAAACCTGTGATGAGGAGGCATCCATTTTGTGCACAGGAAGGGTGTTGTGTTGATGTTACTACCTCACCAGCCCTAAAAGTTTGCAAGAAAGGAGGTTAAAACAAATGTCTCCTTTAGACAAGGCATACCACCAGTCAAACTGTAAGGGAAAGCACAGAAGTCCTGTTACACTGTGCCAAACATAAAATCCAGGGTTTTCTTTACAATGTAACAGAACCCAGTCAGCACAATCCAACTGTTCTCACCTGTTGCAGTACAGGCTGCAAATAGAGGTACAGCAGTGACATCATCACAACTCCCTTCCTCGACACAAAATGAATACTTTCGTATCCCTGTTTAATAAGTATTTTTTAAGTGTTTTACTAAAGTCCTTTGCCAAATGTTTCATAGCAAACCAATTGAACAAATATAGTAGCTGCTGAAATAATCATATAGCAAAGTTTACACATTTCCCTTCATACAATGCCAAACACTACAGAACTCACAGCGACAAATGCCCTGTCATTATTTTTTTACCTCGTGTACTAGGAACTGTCACACTTGGCAGTATTATCAGAAAGCAGTGCTCAGCAATGGAAAACACAGCAAGGTTTAACTGGATACAAGTTGCTAATCCTGAGCAATGCACACCATCTGAAATATGGAGCAATTAAATTGCTAGATCTCCTAAGGGAAACAGAAGCAACAATTTAACATGTGATAGCACAAAATTAGCACCACCCTGCCCCCCCCTTTAAAAAAAAAAAAAAAAAGAATACAGTATTGTTGCACACTTCACTTACAAACTCAAGAAAATAGGAAAGATAGAAGACCTGGCCAAGTGTCTCATTAGAACAGCGATGTCAGTGGTATCTACTGACTGTTTACCTTAACGGTCATTTCCAGTTCTATTGTTCTCATTATTAACTGCCTCTCATTTTATTCATTTCCAATGCAGTATCAGAGCAGCCATTTTTCTACTTTGTGCATATTAAGATTTGCTGAAGTAACTGGAAACATTTATTATTGTTACTGAATGCCTAATTTTATGTGGCTGTTTCGAAGTCTTCCATATGGTGAACTTCTGAAATACACACACTTTAATACATATTCTGTGCTTGTAACATTGATTAGAATGGACTTTCAAAAGGCAGTAGCTATGAGATTAGCACAACAACTGTATCCTCTTCACTTGTCACACAGAACCCCAGCATTGCAAGAACCACTGCAACAGCTCTGGTCCTACATGGTATTTTTTTTTTTTTTTTTTTTAGAATGGGCTCAATGCACTCTTAACTTTAATCTGGAACTCAGAGCAACATAACAACACGTTAAAACAAAGTTCAACTGGTTGAAGTATTTTTAGGGTATATGCTCTAATCTTATCCAAACAATTTCACCTGCTGATTTGGTCAGCTGAAAGCAGTGTGCCAGTCCTAAATTACTGCGAAGTGGAAAGGCCTTTTGAGACTGTATGTCCCATTACAAAGTTAATTTATGACTCCAAAACTATCTGGATGTTCCCAAACTGCATAAACCTTATACCAACCAGAAGTGTGTTCCACTGTATACTCCACAAGTGCAGTAATCAGCATGGAACGGGGAAGAACTTGTGAAACTGGAATCCAACGTTATCAATCATAATACAAAAAAAAAAATCCAGGCACACTCAGTTTTTGGTTCCCTAAAAGTGTCATGTAAAGGCATAATAAGCCAGGGTAGCTGGTCGCCAGCTGGGGGGGAAGGACTGAGCATCCCAGGGAACTCTCTCCTGTTGGGAGGGAGGGAGTGGTCTCCAGCGCTACACTGCCACATGGAAGCCCACAAGTGGTAGTGCAACTGGAGGGCCTGCGTGAGACATTGTGGACTGTGCGCCAGCATGCTCAGCAAGCACATACCCGCAACGCCCTCGATAGTGACATCCCAAGGGATTGGGAGCAACTCAGGAAAACACTCCACAATGCTAGGAGTCCAAGTTACGCCCAGCCCAGCATCCCATCCCTGTCGCCTCCTAGCAGGTTGTACTGCCTACCCCCCTCTGGATATCTGTACACCTTGCAGGGCCAAAAGAGCCAAGAAAAGGAGTGCCACGGATGCAGATGTTGGGGCTTGGTGGCTCCCAGCAGGGCAGGAAGGGAGATGTATTGGCAACAGAAGGCAAAACTAACTTCAGCAGCACTAAAAAAAAAAAAAAAAACACGCCTCAACTAGGGCCCAATTTTTAATCAAAACGGGGAAAAAATTCTATAAATTAAACACCCACATGGCAGCTATTATTCACAGAATAAACCCCATTTACACCACAGTGCCATGGACAAAATACCTCTTGGCACCAATTTTTAACACAAAAAAAAAAATGAATTTTTGTGCAAAACATGCCAATCTGCACCCAATTTGGGGGGAAAACTAAAGAAAAAATGATAATGTTTTGGCCATTTTTGAAAACGGAAAATCAGTGTGCCTATTCAAAACTTCACAGAAGTCACAGGGTAGAGATCAGAGTTGAAAACATAAGTTATCCTAGTATCAAGAAACAAGCCAGAAAATCAATATATGTGTATGGTATTCTCAAAACAAGATGATTTTTTTTCTTTTTAAATCTAAAACTAAAATAGCTGGAAGACTGCAACAGTTATTCCCATATACAAAAAAGGAAATAAAACAAACTCGGCAAATTATCGACCCGTAAGTCCATTCCATTCAAAATACTGGAAGGAATACTAAAGGATGAAATTTCACAATATTTACACAAGGAACATTTAACTTATCCTGCCAGACTAATATGCTTGCATTTTATGACCGGGTTATAAAAAACCTAGATCGAGGAACCCCGGTGGATGTCCTACTTTTAGACTTCTCTAAAGATTCTGACAAACTCCCTCGTGCTGAATTAATAAAGGAAATGCATGATTTAGGAATTCATCCATCTATAATAACTTCAGTACAGAACTGGCTGAATAACAGGAAGCAGCGAGTTTGCATTAGAGGGCAATTTTCGTACTGGGTTAGGGTGACTAGTGGTGTACCTCAGGGATCTGTGTTGGGCCCCTGCCTTTTTAACCTGTATGTGTCCCCTCTACAAATAAACCACAAAAATGTTTGGCTGCAAAAATTTGCAGATGACTGTAGAGTAGGAGCAGAGATTGATACCAGTAAAGGAACGTCACCACTGCAAGAAACAATAGATAACATAGATAAGTGGACAAAGAGATCTAAATTAATATTAAACTTGGATAAATGTTCCATCATGCATCTGGGGAAAAAACAATCCTAGGATATCTTACAGCCTAGGGAACATACCTTTAAAAACGAAAGACGAAGAGAGAGCTCTGGGGATCATGGTGTCCAGTGATTTTTTTTTTTTTTTACCTCATTGTCGGAGCCTAGCTCAAAAAGGAAATAGAATTTTAAATTGCATACTAAGACACGTCAGCAAGGAGTAAGGAAATAATCTTACCCATGTATACCCCATTGGTAAGACCAATAATGGAATATGGTGCAGGTATGGACACCATACAAAAAAGGTGACATCGCACTCCTGGAAAAGAGTCCAGAGAAAGGCTACAAGGGCAATACAAAATATGGCTAGTAAAGACTGTGAAACATCTATCCGAGTTGAACTTGTACTCATTGGAGGCGAGAAGGAAGAGAGGGAATATATGCTTAGTACACAGAGCTTGGAACAGTGATGACCTCTGGGAATTAACTGGACTGGAAGTAAATCACGGGGGATCAGGCAGAGGTGATAATAAGTATTTTGCCTCGATATATATGGAGGGAGACAGGGGATCCATTCAGCCTGACGGGAGGGTAGGGGAGACAGCTGAGCAGAGAGGTCAGAAGGAGTCTAGAGGACCGGAAGAGGTTGGGGTACAGGCCGGGCCAAGCCTAGAAGGGGATGAGTGCTTAAATGAGGGGGTGGATTGGGAGGGAGAAATCACAGAGGACAGGGTGAGGGAGGCCCTTCGGACACTAAAAACTGATAAGGCACCGGGACCGGATGGGCTGCATCCGAGGGTTATGAAGGAACTGGCGGACGAACTAGCAGCCCCACTAGCTGCACTCTTCAACGCCTCTCTGCAGACAGGAATGGGTGCCTCAAGACTGGAGGGTGGCTCATGTGGTACCTATCCACAAAGGGGGGTCCACGGAGGAGACAAAAAATTACAGGCCTGTCAGCCTAATGTCTGTGGTAGGCAAACTAATGGAGGGCATCATTAAGGAGAAGCTCGGGAGGCAACTGGAAAGGTTGTGGCACTTGGATGACAAATAGTATGATTTTGTCCCGGGGAGATCATGTCAGACCAACCTCGGATGATTTTTATGACTGGGCGACGGGGACCCTGGACCGACAAAGACCAGTATATGTCCTATACCTGGATTTCAGTAAAGCGTTTGATTCGGTACTCCACATCAGGTTGTTAAAGCTGGGGGGATGGGGGGGAGGACAGTTGCTTAGATGGGTAGAAAATTGGCCAACGGGGCGAACACAGAGAGTAGTGGTGGGTGGGATAGTCTCCTCCGCTACGAAGATTTTCAGTGGGGTTCCCCAAGGTTCGGTACTGGGGCCACTCCTGTTCAATGCCTATGCCTCTGATATGGGGAGGGAGGTTAGGAGTAGGATAAGCCTCTTTGCAGACGACTCAAAACTGGGAGCACTGGCAGATGGGGACGAGGCGAGAGACAGTCGAGAGGGACCTGGATACCCTAGAGGGGTGGTCAAGGAGGTGGGGACTGAGGTTTAATCCAGGGAAGTGTAGGGTGCTGCATCTGGGGGTCAGAAACCAAGGTCATGTATACACCCGGGGGGGGCTCACTGCAAACCACAACGAGTGAAAGGGATCTGGGGGTGGTGGTAGACACCAAAATGAATAAACACTGAAAACTGCAGAAGAACTGCGGCAAAAGCAAACAGGATTCTGGGCTGCATAGCCAGGGGAATTATGTCCAGGAGGAGGGAGGTGATCCTCCCTCTGTATAATGCCTTGGTCAGGCCGCATCTCTAGTACCGCGTGCAGTTCTGGGGACCTCACTTCAAGAAGGACATAGCACTGCTGGAGAGGGTCCAGAGGAGGGCAACCGGAATGATTCAGGGCATGAGAGGGAGGACCTATGAAGAAAGGCTAGAAGAACTTGGGTTGTACTCGCTGGAGGAGAGGACAGACGGGGGGACATGATAGGGGTCTTCAAATATGTGACAGGGGTAAACAGGGGTGGAGCCAAAGAGATGTTCAGACTAAAGAAAGGGGGCACAACCAGGGGCATGAGTGGAAGCTGGAGGGGGAAATTACAGGGGAGAACGAAGAAGACATTACTTCACTGATAAGGTGGCGGGGCCATGGAATGCACTGCCCAGGAGTCTGGTGAAGGAGGGCACAGTGGAAGGCTTCAAGAGGGGGTGGGACAGGTGCATGGGTAAACTGAAGCCGAAGATGACCCTCTGTGGGGCTGGAGGGGGTGGTGGGAAAGCGAGCACCCAACAGGGTCTGGCTACCAAGCAGACACGACAGACCATCAGGCCTATTCTGCTGGCTTTTAGTATGTTAGTATGTAAATACCAATATTACATAATACCAGATCCCAACCAATGCAGGTAACGGCTCAAAACAGGAGATTAGTACGAAGCACTTGGTGATTTAACCGGCCAGTAGTCCATGATTGGAACAGACTACCCCTAGAAGTGGTGGCAAGTTCCATAACATCAACATTCAAACATAGGTGGGATGCTTGGATGGAAACGGCTTAGGAAATATCAGGCGAGCATCTAGGATGCAAGTCCATTAGCTCTATACAAATCCTATGAATCCTACGAAAACAGAAAATTGCAGGAACCAACAATTTGCCGTGGCATTATACTAGGAAACATGCTGTTTACATTAAGTGTAGCTCTCATTTTCTAATCTCCTCCCCATTACTCACTGAAGGTGCCCCATCCCTTGCTAAATGTACAGGCTGCACTATTAAAAAGTTTGAAGTGAAGAGGAAGGCAGAGAGTAAGATTAACTATTTAAAAAAGTTGTTGTTCTCAACGATGGAATACCACGACTTCCAATATGCAATATTATCATGCATTCTTTCTTTATACTGTAATTTCTACTGCAGACTAATGGGCACTTAATATGAAAAAGTATTTGTTGTTATTAATTATAAACAAGGTTTATCAGCTAGCCTGCTGGCGCAGCAATAGTGCTACTGCTCGCGACGCCAACAACCTGAGGTTGGGAACGACCTCGAGAGTCAGAGGTCGGCAGGAGGGGGGAAAATCAACATCCAAAATTTGCTCTGCTCCTCGGAAAGGGTGGTACCAGTGGCAAGTGTGGCAGCCTGGCCTCAGCGGTGGTTGTGGGGCCACCCGACACTGTACAAAGGGTGGGACACAGGCAACTGGCCATAATGCTGCACAAGGGAGTGTGCGTGTCCTAGCCACTGGTGACACTGCATGCCACTTCATCCATGCCGGGGGGGGGGACTTGACCGGTAGGATGCAGGAGGAAATTGGTCTCCCACATGCTCCTCACACGACTATCTGGACACATCTTGTGACCCAGGGTCGGGAGCAAGCTCGGGTCACCAGGTGTTGGCTGGGGAGGAGAAGATTAAGCATCTGTAGGACAGCTCTCCTCTCCTGGTGAGGGGTGTTGGCTCAGTCCTTGGCTGCCCCCAGGTAGAGGCCTGGAGGTAGCGCTGGCAGACAGAGCAGCAAGGAAGGGAGGGGCCATAGTTACGTGGTGCGTGCGCACCTCCACACGCATGCACTTATGTGCGCCACCAAAGGGGAACCAGGGAGAAAATGGAAAATGGTGCCTGCCCGCCCTCGCTCTGCACTGCCATCGGCTCACTGATCCTGCAACTCTAGATGCTAGGCCTCCAGGTGGTGGTGGGGGGGAGAAGAGGACCGCCCTCCCCTTCCTGGCCCTGCCACAGGGGGAAATCCATAGGGGATACAAGGGCTGGGCGAGTTGAGGGGTCAACTGCCAGGCGAGGGAGGCAGGGACAGGACAGAGCAGCTGCCTGTGGCGTGCCCGGGAAGAAAAACTCTATATAAAAAAAGGCACGGGGGGGGGGTGTTGTGAAGTGTTTGGGGATCCTGGGTATGCTGAGGGAGACCGACAAGGAGCAAAAAACAAATTTCAGTTTAAAAAAAAAAAAAATGGGTTGCTGCACTCCTCAATAAGCTTGGCCGCTCACTGCTGTCATTTCTGCAGCATGGATCATGAGTCAGAAGGAGAGGGGGGATAGTGGGGGTGATTTTGTGTGAGTGCTTTGTGTTTTACACACTAGTGAAGATACTAAAAAAAAGTACAGCTACATAAGAACTTACCGTAACTAGTAGATCTTCAAGAGGAGCTCTTGCAGCAGGCAACGTCAGTAAGACTAAGCAACCAGGAGCTAGGACCATATGGAAAACATCTAGCTAGCAGTCTACAGCAGGGGACCACCCCCAAAATTGGCACGCCGGCATCCGTCCTACAGTATAAATGGGGCGGTCCCCCAGCCCAACCTCCGTTCTCTCACCTGATACCCCAGCATGGCCAGAAAAAGGAGAATCAAGGCGGTTCCTCAGAACTCAGCAAAGCAGAGTAGCCGAAAAGGAGAAATAGCAATCAGGGGGTAAGAGGTAAAGAAAGCAGCACCTGCTGCAAGAGCTCCTCTCAAAGATCTACTATTTAAGATAAGTTCTTACACAACTGCACTATCTTTCTTCAAGGAGGCTCTTGCAACAGGCAACACCGGTAAGACTGAGTCTCAAACAGTATCAAAACTGACCCGGTCAGCAGGAAGGAAGAAAGGAAACAGGTCCTACGCCTAGAAGCAATGTCCAGACTGTAATACCTGATAAAGATATGGACAAAACTCCAAATAGCGGCTGCGCAAATGTCTGCAGCAGACATTTCTGAAAGAAGCAACCAAAGTGGCCATACCTCTGATAGAGTGTCGTTTGACCGGTCCCGGCAAAGGCTCGTCATACCTGCGGTAGCTGTACACAATACAATTAGCTAACCACTTAAGACAAATACTGTTTGGAAACAGGAGCCCCTACTCTACTGGGGGTGAACAAAACAACTGATCTGTTTTACAGATAGTGCGGGTGCAATCCAAATAGTACCGGAGCACCCAGTGAACATTCAGAGTATGAAGTAAGGCCTCCCTCTGATTAGAATACTCAGGATAATACACAGGCAGGTGGCTGGATTGATTCAGCATAAACTCAGATACCACCTTAGGCAAAACTTAGGATTAGTACATAGACACACCATGTCTTTGTGAAAAATCAAATAAGGCTCTTTATACACAGCAACCAAAAACAACGCTTTCTACAATAGAAGTGTAGCTCGGAGCTGGCTCAAAGGGAAGCAAAGTAAGCTTTTCCAACACAAACACAAGATCCCATGATGCGACAGGATCCCTAATGGGAGGTTAAGTGCAACATACCCCACAAGAAAGTGTGGGAAAGATCCAGTTGGGCAACAGGTTTGCCTTCAACAGGTGCATAGTACGCAGAGATGGCAGAAAGGTACACCTGAAATGAGGAGTACGCCAGGCCTGAGTCCGAGAGTGACAGGAGGTACTCCAGGATGAGATTCACCAGACAGGTGAATGGATCCAAGTGCTGAGCAGTAGCCGAAATGGAGAAGCGCTTCCACTTCATGGCTTATGTGGCCCTCGTGGAAGGTTTCCTAGCAGCCACTAAGACATATGACACCCGGGAAGAAACTCTAAAGCGGGCAATAGCCAAGTCTGCAAGAACCCCGCATGCAGATGCAGAGACTTGAGGTCCAGATGGACCAGAGTGCCCTGCTCCTGGGAGAGCAAGTCGAAGCCTAGAGGCAAGAATACTGGGGGCCCCACTGCCAGTTGCTATAGTAGTGGAAACCATCTCTGACGTGGCCAGCAGGGAGCTATGAGAATCATCTCTGCCCTCTAACTGTAGTTTGAGCAGAACCCTCTGCAGAAGTGGAAAGGGAGGAAAGGCGTACAGAAACCACCATGCACAAGAGAGGGACAACGCGTTGTGCCAGAAAACAACAGGCCCTGGATCGAGCGAGGAGAAACTGGGCAGTGTTGCGCTGAGTGGGGACACGGAAAGGTCCAGCTCTGGACAACCCCACCTGTCGAAGAGGTCCTTGACTATGGAGAACAGGAGTTCCCACTCGTGAGCCTTCAACCTGGCGTGAGTTCCCCCTTGCTTGTTGAGGTAGTAGACCACAGACCTGTTGTCTGTCTGTACCAGGAGCGGGCCTGGAAGAAGATGGGTCTGGAAGGCCTGCATAGCATAAAGAACCTCCCACATCTCCAAAACACTGACGTGGAGATGCTGTTCGCTCTCCGACCAACCCCTCACCACCCCTCATCCTCGAGTCTGCTGCTTGGACAAATGGGCGCCCCAGCGCAGGCCCACAATATCCATTCTAAGAATCTGCTGCAAGGATTCTGCCCGGAAGGGAACCCCTTTGAGGAGACTGGAGGGATTCTGCCACAATCCCAGGGTCTGCCTCACTAGCTAGAGACTAGAAGCAGCTGATCTAGGTCATCGGTGCATTGGTCCTACTGGACTCTGAAAGCTCCCCCCCACCACCAATTGTTTAACCAGGTGAGACACACTAAGCTGAATGCTTGTTTACAGGTGCAACCTGGGAGCACAGGAAAGTTAAGTGACTTGCTCAGGGTCACACTGTATGCAAGTGGGGGCTGTGGGATTCGAACCCAGGTCTCCAATTTGCAGCTCAGAGCCTTAAACCACTGCGATATACTGCCTCCCTGACGCACTCTCATATGCAGGTGGGCAAGGGGAACCGTGGCTACAGCCGCTGCCATGTGCCCTAACAGACGAAGAAAGGATCTGTCTGGGACCGGACAGGAGGAAGATATCAGTTGAGCCTGCACTATCAGACATTCCGCCCTGTCCTGCAGCAGGAAGGCTCTGCCTGTGAGGAGTCTAGGACCGCTCCTATGTACTGGAGGTGCTGGCTGGGCCAGAGACAAGATTTGGGATGGTTGAGAGTAATCCCCAGGAGCTGGAATAACCGAAAGGTTGATGCCAGAGTCCAAATTAACTGAGCTCTGGAGTTGGCCGCCAACAGCCAGTCGTCCAGGTAGGCGAAGACAAGGCCTTACCAGACTCTTGGAGGTGGGAAATTATGTCCTGGGCATCACCCAACAAAGAGGCCAGAACCCCGAAAAGGGGCGTCCAGAATTTCTGTCTGATCATTGGGTGTGAAACCCTGACACCCTGAGCCAGATGTGATGGCGGATGCGGACTCCTGCTGCTGCTGCTCATCCAGCTGTGTCAACGGCGTCGTAAGCAGCCCTTAGTACATGGTTGTCCAAGTTTGAGCCTGACTTAAGAAGCTGGACCAGCTGGGCCTTTGCAGGGTCCTCGGGAAGAGCCTGCTCCAGTTCCAAGGCCTTGTCCCATAAGGCATTTTGATACTGAATCATATGGGCCAGGTAATTTGGGGTCCTGATGGCCAGAGTGGAAGAAGCGTAGACATGCCTGCCAAATTTATCAATATGGCAAGACTCCTTGGGTTGGGGGGGTGTTTACTGAGATGCGGTCATGGGCTGCATTCATGACCACCAAGTCCTCCTCTGGTTGTCCTCCCAGGGCATGCTCACCGGGGCATGATACGGGGCGTCAGCCTTTTTGGCTAGGGCCAGAGCAGAAGAAGGATGGTTCTAGGTGGCCTTAGTGATGTTCTCTCATAATCAATGAGGATGGCACTACCCGGTCTGGTCTCCTTTTTGCGGTGGGTGCCACACACGGCGCTTCGTCCTGGGCTTCTCTGTTTCCCACCCCATGGGCATTGTAAAGGTGCTCATGATATCCAGAAAGGTTGCGTCATCAGGGGGAGACCTAGGAGTCTCCTTGGGGGGGTTCAGTATCTTCAGAGGGGCCCGGGGGAGGGGGGTTCAATATCTTCAGAGGGGCCCCTGGAATCCTCAGAGTCTTCCGAAGAGGAAGAGGAGGAATCCCTACCAGACGGGTTACTCTCACGGGTCAGTGTCAAAGGGCGATGATCCTCCTTACCACGGTCTGTACAACTGGGAGAGTGTCCTGGTGATGGCTAGGGCCCGCACTGTCATCTCGGGGAGGAGTGTCCCGAGGAGGCAGAGGAGAGGCAGGCCTCCTGGGGGGTCCTTATCTTTCATAAAGGCCCACCAGGCTGAAAAGGGAACATTATAATCCACCAGAGGAGGTAGATTATATGGTGGGTAAGGGTATTGTGGTGGCAGTGTCAGATATCCCAGCACTGGGTAACCTGGCATCGGTCCCTGGGGTGGATACCCCAGCGTCGGTCCTTAAGGTGCCGGGTAACCAGACGTCAGCCCCGGAGGTGTCTGGTATCCCGGCGTCAGTCCCTGAAGCATCAGGAACCCAGGTGCCGATCCCGCAGGCGTTGTTTGGGAGATTGCCCGCAGGGCCAGCCGGCGTTGGCTCAGGCAGAGGCGACAACAGCTGAGGCATCGTCAGGATAGACTCCTGTACAGCAAGCATCTGCCAGACAGGTGAATGCTGATACTGGTCCGGTAAGACAGGCACCACAGGCCCTGAAGGGGAAGTGGCCGTCTGCACTGGGAAGCTTGCTCCCAACGGAGGCAGAGGCATTGCCTGTTTGGATGAGGAGGTGAGCACTTGCTCTGGGCGCTGCTTAGAGGTGCCAGTCCCAAAGACAGGGACTTAAGTTGGCAACACTAGTACCAGGGAAGTGATTGACAAGGACCCGCTGCCCAAGCAGAAAACCCTGGTCAAGCTACCTGGCTGATGACCCGCAGGGAGTAAAGGCCTGAACATCAGGGGCTGGGAGGCAAGGGATAAAGTCCGATGCCCGAGAAGCCGCTGCCCAAGATAGAGATGAGGGTGGGTGGCTGAGAAACTGGCAGCCCTGAAGGGTTAAGGGCAGCCGAAGGAGGAGGTGCCGACCTCCCACGGGAAGAAGACCCGGAGACAGCCGCCAGCTTATGCGGTGACAGACAGCGTAAAGCTGACTGGGGCCGCTCCCTGTGCTTGTCCTGGTGCTTATGCTTCCCGCTGGTCTTCTCCTTCTGGGTAGGAGAATAAGTCGATGCCCCTGAAACCGGGGAAGAGGAGAAACTTTTGCCCTGAAGCTCTTTCTCCATTGTGACTAAGTTCTGCTACAGCAAGAAGCTTTGGAGGGTCTTCAAACAGCATCTCCATGTGGCCTGGTTGAAGTCCCAGCAGGCCTCAGTGTCGTGTTCAGGGCCTAAGCAGAGCAAGCAAGAGGAGTGACCATCCCTGGAGGGAAGCTGCTTGCCACAAGCACATTTCGAAGGCTGGTCTGAAGACAAAGCTGGAGAAAAAGATATAAACAAAATCTGAAGAACACTGAAAAAACAATGTTTTTGAAGAAAATAAGAAATTGTGGGCTAAAAGCGCAAGTAAAATGGCAGTTGACTGAAGCAGGCGTCCGTGGAGGTCCAACGTGCGTGGGTCAACGGCGGGAAAAGAACCAAGATTTGGCTGGGGGACCGCCCCTTTATACTATAGGATGGACGTCGGCGTGCCAACGTCGGGGATGGTCCCACGTTGTAGACTGCTAGCTAGAAGTTTTCCACGTGGTCCTACCACCTGGCAGCTTAGTCCTACTGGTGTGCAGTGTTGCCTGCTGCAACAGCCCCCTCAAAGAAAGATCAAGCAATACACATCTTTGCTGTTGAGTAGGTCGTAATTCTCATCATTAAGGTTGGATACATCAGAACAGAATACTGAACCAATCAGAGGGCAACTTTCACATCTAATGACAGTATAACAGCCCTGTGCAGGACTGAAACAGTCAGTCTTCACACTAACAGCACATTCTTTTCTTTATAATTTTTTTTTTTTTAAAGCTATAACGAATGTTGTATAAATTCAATATGCAATGGTGGGACTCAAAATACAAAGCTAATCATCTGTCATCCGACTGGCTAAAACAGTCACAAGCCCAACCAGTTTATGCTATAGCTCTGTTGTCATGACAAAAGTTAATAGTCCCAATAACGTTTACTTTCCAAATGGCATGAGCAGTGCATTCCTTAGCCTCTCTGTTGATCTTTAAAAGTTGCTACTGCTAGTTGTGGCAGTGCAGCTGCTTGGTAAAGGAGCCCTGGGGGTTCATTTTCAGTAATACTGTAGTACTCTATGGTTCTGAGTGACCATTAACTTAACTCCAATTCCATTATGAGCCCAAAACAGTCACTCGTTTTTGATTTTTCCAGTTTTATTCACTTTTTTTTTTTTTGTTTACCTGGGGGTCAACATATTAGATCGTGTTTTGTGCGTCTGTCATTGTTCTGAGATTGTGAGATCAGAAATGCACCTACTGTGTTTTGGCATTTTCTGTCTGTGATCACGAGGGAATGGCACTGAGCTGTAGCATCTACAAACTGCCTGACTGCGGGTGTTTTTAGTTTGTATATTTTATGTTGTACCCATTTTTAATCTCAGCCTTAAACTGTGGGACAGTTAAATCATACGTTTTCTTCTCCTGCCCAGGCACACACAGGCTGTGGCTAAAATGTGACTTTAGGTGCATACCCCCCCTTCCCCTTGTTTTCATCTGGTACAGTTACGTTTTTCAGGCTTGAAGCAGGCAAGAGGTTACTGATCACAAGCACTAAGCCATGGGTTGTCGATGCTTGCTGGTGATGCTGGGTTGTGTCATTGCAAGTGCAATGTAGGACTGAGCAGATGTGTGGCCTCAACTGCCTTCTTTTGGTTTTGTTTTGTTTTTTGCAGCAAAAAATTAAATACACAGTGCACTAGCTGTAGAGACTGAAGGAAATTGGGGGAGACGGTTGGAATTGAGTTTTACACAAGTTGTATACTTACGCGAGGGATGGGCCCTGATTCCAGTAAAAATATGCCTGATGGTTTTGCATATAACTACCAGGAACAACATGCAAAGGCTACTCTAGTTTTATATATATATATATATATATATATATATATATATATATATATATATATGTATATATATATATATATATATATAATATGTATATGTATATGTATATGTATATGTATATGTATATGTATGTATATGTATGTATATGTATATGTATATATGTATATGTATATGTATATATGTATATGGTCCCCTATAGGTAACGGTCAGTTAACTGTCGAGAAGTTGCCAGGGCGACCGTGTAAACCTCGAGAGCGAAGCTCTCATATACACATATACACACACACAAACACACACACACACACACACATATATATATATATTTACAGAGAGAAAGAAAGATGTACACATTCTCAATCTGTAGGTCAGCAGCTCCATGATATCAGGGGTGATGTCACAGCGATCATGGATCACAAGTAAAATATCAGGGTGTTTTTTTGTTGTTGTTTTTTTATGTTTTATTCTTTGGTACCGTGGCAAGGCAAACCAGGCACAAGTGCCTGTTTTTCAGGGGTGAACCGGGAGCACTGAACAGGTTAAGTGACTTGCTCAGAGTCGCACAGTGTGCAAGTAGGGGGGTTGGGAGAATCAGACTCAGGCCTGCTGGATGTACCAAGCTCATTCACAGTTTGTTATACTCGTTACTCTAACCTCTAGGCCTATTTTGATTGATTTGATCCAATTTCCCATTTTTATTGGGACCATTCCATATTTTGTTTATGCAATGGCATGGGTTTGTGCTGTAAAATGGTTTGATGTGCTGAAAACAGTCGAGTCCCAGAATAAAATGCAGTCAGGTTTTTTATTCTGAAGAACCTGCTGTGACAACATTTGTTTTATCATTCACCTAAGGTGAGACTCATAATATATATGGTGGAACGTGGTTGTGTATGGATCGATTGAATATCCTTGTTGTGCTGTAGCTACATTATTTTGTTGTTGTGCTGCACAAGATAAATAGCTACTGCAGCACAACTTCAAATGTCCGCACGAGCTCGCCTCACAGAACGTGCAGCTCCGATCGCCAATGCTGATACAAACTAAAGAGTGCTGGCGATCATGAAAGATGCCTTTTTTTTTTTTTTAATCTGCAATAATGCGAGTGCCTAGACTCCTGGTGTTGTGTGTGTGTGTGGGGGGGGGGCACAAACTATGAAAAATAATATATGGTCCACTATACACAACAAGCATTAGTAACTATCTAGAGGTTGCCATGGCGACTGAACCGCTCAAGCATCGGTCACAAGATGGTCACCATGGCAACTTCTTGATGGCGACACACGCTTGTATATAGTGGACCATACATTATCCTCTATATTTTAGGCGACTGCCAAGCAAAATAGCCTTGATACGCGACTTTTTATTTGCACTGCCACTGCATTATATCTACTGTATTTATATTTATAGTACATACAATCAACTGTGAATTACAAGGCTGTAATTACATCAAGGTTGGGCTGTGGTGACAAGCCAGGAGAGGAAAGCTCAAGTGGTTTGTAAATGTCACTAGAATCCCAGAGTTGGAACTATAAGCCATGTACTTTACAGAGGAACTGTTTTTTGTAGGTCAGATACTGCTGATATGGCTTGAAATGGTCACATATGAATGAAAATGTTTCCTCGTTAGGAACATGTGAGACATAGTTTACCTCAGTATGTTCTTAAGTGTAATATGTAACAATATTCTAAAAAAAAAAAAAAAAATCCACAGTTCTGACATCACAACTGTGCATTACAGGATTTCCGATGTCACACCTATGAATCAGAACAGAAAAAAAATCGAAATTTAAATACCTGTAAATTTTCTTTCTCAGATGGCTGGTTTCCGGGCTTCCTTACTCCTGGACTGTACCTCCTGATGCTGATCCACAGGCAGGAAAACAGACCTCTGCAGCAGGGGACATCCAGCCATCCACTTCCTGTTCTCCTCAGTTCTTCCTAAAGCAGTCCATTGTGGTAATACTACAAGAACTTGGGAACAAAAAACAAGAATTTTAAGGCATATGTGGCCATGAGGCCAGCCAACTATACACATTCTGCATACCTCTCAACCTCTTGCCTCATGAATCAGGGACAAGGCTTAAAAATATCAGGGACAAAGACCCAAAATCAGGGACACATCTTAGACATTGGCACTATTCACTCAGAAAGCTGATAGAATAAAAGGATGCATGTTAAGATGCATTTTGTGAAGAAGAACAAGTCTATAACTTTAATGTTTAACATTATTTTGTGATTTTAAGCCCCACTGTTCTGTCACAAAAATAAAAATTTTATGAGGGACAGACGAAAATTTTAAGACAAAATCAGGGACAGTTGAGAGGTATAATTCTGGGAGAGAATCCAAAGCCCAGAGAGAGAAAGAAAATTTACATGTATTTAAATTTTGATTTCTCTCCCTTAAGCTGGTCTCTGGGCTTCCTTACTCCTGGGATATACAAAAGCAGTACGTCCCCAGATGTCCTGTGTGAGAAGAATGTCAAGAACCCATAAGGGTTCACCACTGCTTGAAATACTCTGCGGCCAAAGGATGCCTCTGCCGAGGACATCACCCCCAGTGACAACTGTTTTTTTGTGTTTTTTTTTTTTTTTTTTGGCTACAGTGTGTGAATGGATGATCAAAAAGTCCACTCAATTTGAGTGTGCCGTCGATGATTCTCTGAATTATGCCCACAAAGGGGGCCATGGACTCTCACTGGGCCAGGCAAGTTACTCTGGCCTGATCATAAGCCGTAGAGGTGACGGATAGAATCTGTTTGGCTAGAAAGCCTACTGAATCCTTGCTGCCCAAAAGTTTTTCCCCCTTTATCTGGCAAGAACATAGTTGAAGTTTTGTGAATAGTGTCCTCTCTGTTAATGTACATTTTTCTCCCTCTTCCCAGGTCTAGTGTATGAAATTCTCCATCCTTGTTGCTTTTAGAGAGTGGGCAGAAGGAAGGAAGAATGAACCCTTGATTATAATAGATGGGAGACATAACTTTGGCAAACAAAAACTGGAACTGATCCAGCCTGATGAACGAGTGCACAGTTCTTGGGCAAGCAATGCTTTTAGTTTGCTGAAACTCCTGGCTGGAATAATAACTGAGAAAAAAGGGGGACCTTTATTTTGAAATGCATGATGGATGGCTTGAGAGGCTCTAAACGGGGCCTTGAGAACCATATTAAGACTTCAAGGTGATAGCTTTGGTGGATTGAAGACGTTTTAATGCTGCTGCCTGAAGAACTACCAGACATGGGGATATGAGCCCAACAATTAACCAGGGTCCATCAAGAATGCCCCCAGTGCAGAAACTCTACTTTGTAAGGTGGTTGGTTGCAGTCCTTTGTCCATCTGTCTTAAAGGAACTGCAGTAGTACAGGTGATTATATTGTGTCGTTCTGTATGTGTCTGGAATGAAGCCAGAACCAAAATTTCCTCCGGATTCTATAATGCACTTTGGAAGAAGAAGAGACACATGAGTTCCCCATCATGTCAATAGCAGGAGCTGTGCCACATAGCTCCTTGAAAGTTTTTCCACTCACTTTCCAGGTCGAGAGAGAGACCAGTTGTTAAAATGGGGTGCAGAACTGGACCTTGATGGAGAATGCCCAGGCTGAACCCGAATGTTCGATGTGGTAGCCCCGACCAATGAACTAAGTGCGGAAAAAAACATAAGGGACAGACTAGAATCATGACTGTCCTGTCCAAGGCCACTTTGTAGAGGACTCTTGATAGAGGCGGTATTGGAGGAAGGCATACAGGAGACCGAACAGATCCCAGTTTATGGGGAAAAGGTGTCCTGAGCCACCACTGATTCGTCCTTGGCCAGGGAACGGAACTGCTTTACCTTGGAGTTCTGCCAGCAGGCGAAAAGATCAGTTTGAGTATTGTCCCACTATTCTGTCTGAATGTGGGAGGCACTGTCCTTCAGCTGCTATCCCTTGGTCGACCCATCTTGTGACTGAGACATTCTGCTATGACATTTTTCTGTCCCAATACAAACATCGCTCAGTGGTGCTCAACCCACTGAAAAAGAAGGGATTCCTTTAGCATCTTTGAGCTTCTCGTTTCGCCCTGATGGTCAGTTGGAATCAGGCTAGCTAGCCTGACTGAGGAATTATTGTTCAGCATGTCACGGGGCATGGCCTACTGTTCCCCCCTCAGAAACGCTTATACTGTACCATGTGTCCAACAGCAATCCCTTGCCCGGTGCCAACAGCTGATGCAGGTGAGTCCTTCCCAGCTCCTAAGTCCTGCATTGGTCGCGATTCCGACTTAGTGCAGATGGCCCAACTTGTGGCCCTTGATGACCTCTGACCTCTGGGACCGTCCCTGGAGGAAGGGCTTAATCAGTCTTAATGAGCTGTGTGAAAAAATAAGCAGGCAGCTGAGGAGCTTACAAAACTCCTTGATGAGCAATTGCAGATCCCAAAATCTAGTTTTCGGGTGGAGAAACTTTGTGCGATGATGTGAGCCCCCCAGGAGGATCAAGGTCTGGTTTGGAATTAGGGAGTTCTTTCTCCAGTTGATGGGAAAACCATGTGCCATAGAGGACCTGACTACCTCTGCCACTGCCTGTAATGCTTGGTTAAGCTGTGGGGCCTTTAAGTGGACTATAACCACTACTAGCACCTTAAATACTGTCCATGGGCCTGAAAAGACAGCAATGGTAGAGTTTGATTTGGAAGTACTGCTCCCTACTCTGAATCTGGGATAGTGCGTGCGCCATTACTGCATGGGAATAAGCAAATAGGCATCTTGCACAATTATGGGTGCTGGAAAATCCCGTGTGTACTGTTTTGTTGAGCTGTGGGACCTTTAAGTGGATTGTTTCAACTGATGGCATCGTTAATAATGCCCTTGGGTCTTGGGAACACTCAAGATGTCTGAATTTTGAATAGAAGAACTGCTCCCCCACCTTGAATTTGAACTGGTGCTTGTGTAGTTCCTGAATAGGAATCTGCCGATGGGTCTCTTGCTTGTTCAATCCTTTGAGATGTAGGAGGGGTCTGAACCCCCTATATATTTTTGCACCATGAAGAATAGGGAGCAGCCCCTTAGTTAATCTCTGTGACTGCACTTTGTTCAAGGGGGCACTTTGTACAATATCCTCGGACTGTAGAAGGTTTGCGTTTTTGGATGAGCCATGATAGAGAGGGGAGGGCACGATACGAAGCAGGGGCTTGTGGTGATGCATAGAACCCACCTGACCGACTTGGTTTGGACCCCTTGCTCGAGAAATATGATGGTCTTCCCCCTACTCGAGAATGGGTCCAGATAGCTTGTGACTACTTCTTGTTGATCACTGTCACCCTCTCCACTAGATTCGTCCCTTCTGAGGTTACATTGCTTAGGTAAGGAGACCCGTAATCACTTTTCCTCGAGAAGTTGAGTTTGATCCTAGTTATAAGCTTGGCCATGAATTCTGCATCTGGGGTCTCTGGACCCTGAATTGCCCTTGCCCTGGACTATGACATGCATTACCAAACACCTCCTGGGAGAGGACCCTGCCTGCTAGGGCCAAAGCCAGGGGATGTGGCGAGCCAGGGATTGAGTATCGCCCCATGCAGCCTCTTCTGACTGGTTTGCTGCATAAGTAAGGCTTCTATGGTCCTGTCCAGTGACTGTTTAGTTTGAAATCAGAGGGTAGCTTCTACGGCAGTTTTAGCCATTTTTCCCGTTGCTGCATTCCGAGCCTGAAAAGCTTAAAATCTGCTGGGGCACTGGATAGGGGAGGAAGCTTAGACAGTTGCCACTCCTCCTTTGGCCATTTTCCTGTTGGTAGGAAGAGTGGAAAAAGCTGTGGCCGGTTTGACAGCAGATGACAAGCGAGACAAACCTGTTCTTGTTGGCTGGGAGCCACCGGGTGAGAACTAAGGGAAATCTCGACAGTGACCTCTATTTAGACAGAAATTTGGCCATTCGCTCCCCCTCCAGAAGATGATAACCTGGGGTCCTAAGAGTGCCAGAAATGCCCCCTGCAATGCTTTAGGTTACCCTCTATACCTTATCTTTCTCCTAGAAGGCAGAATGTTGATCCTTTCAGGTCAACTGCCTCTCGGGGTGAGAATATAGAGGAGTGAGAATATAGATGGTCCATTTTCTTGTATCCTCTAGAAAGGTCTCATATCTGGTCTTATTTAACTGTTGGGTTGTATTTAACTGTTTTATGAGGTGTGGTGTCAGAGGAGGCTGCGGATTGCTGAGTCCCTCTGGAAGTTGTCGGTTAATATGATCCGTGAGCTACGATACTGAGCCGAGAGGATTCTTCCTCCGTGGCGTCTTCCCCGATACAGGATGTTGTCCTCTGGACATTATAGGAGAAGCTACCCAGCCAAGGTCATTAGCAGCGGTTTACTCACCCACGCTGACCTTTTCTGCCCCGGGAAGGCTTGCAGCGGGGTTGGTTAATACCAAAAGGCCCTACTTCCTTAATTCAGCTTACTCCCCCCTTCCTGATGTCCTGCTGCTGAAGCAGGTAGAAAGTGTGCTGGCCCTTTAAGAACTGTGCCAGTCCTGTAAAGGAAATCAGAGCTGCCCTTGTGCTTTAGTCCTTTTTCAAAGGTTTTTATTTTACTCCCCCTAGAATATGCAGGGATCTGAAAAAACCTAGGCAGCTGGCTCACTTCTTGACAGTTTTGGGGGGGGCAACACAATGAACAAAAGGCTCCATCTGGAGGAGGGAGAGAGGGGATATGATAGAGACATACAAGTATCTTACAGGGAGGAACAGGGTGCAGGAATACACTATTTTTAAGCGAAAAAGATGTTCCAGGACTAGAGGGCATGGGATGAAGTTGGAGGGAGGACGATTCAGAGGAAATGTGAGGAAGAATTTCTTCACAGAACGGGTGGTGGACAAGTGGAACACCCTGCCAGAGGAAGTGGTGGGGGCTGAAACAATCACGGGATTTAAGAATGCATGCGATAGACATAAAGGAATTCTGGAGGTCAGGGGTAAGGGGCAACAGACTTCTTGGAAAACATAAACTGAACTTACAAGCTCAAATGGGCAGACTGGGTGGGCCATAGACCCTTATCTGCCGACACTGTCTATGTATCTATGTATAATAGCGCTCCCCCCATGCTGTAGTGCTCGTCAATGGAGTCGCTAAGCCATGCTGCAGGTCCGCCGTCGACGAGCAGCTGAGGTAATCTGATTGCCCGCCGACGATGGTTGCCTCATATGATTATTTAAGCCCCTTTGCGTGCTCGTTGGAGTTCCTCATCCCTGAAGCGCTTTGTCGAGCAGTGATTCATCAACAAGTTGCTGCTGACAAGCTGCCAGTCCACCATCGATGAGTGGCTCAATTAGAATGCCGTCGATGGGATAACAAGAAAAAATACGGGGAAAAGATACGGGGCTGCCAGCTGAGGGGAGATGTAGTCTCCCTAAGTCCTTGTGCTGTTTATTCCCTTGCGCGATCCTTCGCAGGTAGTAAGCGTGGGAAAAACCAACACACACACAGTTTCTGCCCAAAAGCTGAGGGGAGATGTATTCTCCCTAACTCCTCATACCGTTTATACCCTAGAAAGCGCGGGGAAAACAGCCTCACGAACAGATGGGGCCCATCCTGTTCTGACCCCCTAAAAATAGATGTTGCGGGTTACTGAGCACTCCGGGCCCATTCTGATTCCCTGAAAATCAGAACACTCCAGTGCCCATTTTGATTCCCTGAGAAACACTTTCCACTGCACTAAGTAGCATTTCAGGCCTAGTGCAGGATGTGCAGGGAAAAAATACAACCTAGTGAAAATGGGGCCAGACTGTGCAGCTTGCAAGGTTGAGACTGCATTTCAGGTCTAGTGCAGGATGTGCAGGGAAAAAAAAAAAAAACAACCCAGTGAAAATGGGGCCAGACCATGCAGCTTGCAAGGCTGAGACTGGCACCCACCCTGGGATTCCAACATACAGCAGTGATTTCTGATCCTCATTGAAACAAAACTGCTTAACTTACAGTCTGCTGTCTTCAGCTCTGCCACATGGCAGAGCTCTGCTTGCAGAGTACCTGCCAGACTGAAGGCAGGAAGTAAACTGAGGAGAACAGGAAGTGGAGGGCTGGATGTCCCCTGCTGCAGAGGTTTGTTTCCTGCCTGTGGATCAGCATCAGGAGGTACAGCCCAGGAGTAAGGAAGCCCGGAGACCAGCTTAGGAGAGAGAAATATATGGACTTTGTTAATTACAGTGGATGACAATATGCAGTCTCTAATCACTGTCAAGTAGTACGAGACTACCGGTATGGGTGCCAAGTCCAACTCCCAGGATACCACTGATTAAGAAAGAACACATCTCAACTGGTAATATACTTGTTAACTATTTTAATAAATAAGTACTCCAACAGCTGGGCATTCTTACATTAAACCTTCCAGATCCCACCCCACCCCCAACAAAAGCAGGTGGCTTTACTGCAACTGGGTTCTCTTCCGTCAGACTTCTATAATTAGCAGTACAGCATAGAGGCTGAGCACCAAGCTGTAAACCTGGAGACCCAGTAAACCTGCGACTGTATCCAACAACCTCCACTTGCATACTATGGGACCCTGAGCAAGTCACATATCCTCTCTGCTCACGGGACGCATGTGGAAACGAGCTTCTGTTCAGTATGCCTTTCTTGGCCAAAAATTCTAAAGTAAAAATTTCTTAAGAAGATTCTCCAGTTTTTGTGGAAACATTTTACAACATAAGATTATCAATAGTTCAGCTTGCAGTATAAACAAACATTTTCTTAATTCCCCAACCCACTCCTACTACTGAGGGTATCTGCAAGAAATGGGGCTCTTTACATCACAGACTTCACCAGAGTTGCTGCTTTTCCCATTGCTGACCATCACAATACACATCAAAACAATTTCCACAGCAACAGATTGTCTGATGTCACAGAGGTTTATGAGGTCAGTGTATGTAAAAGCAGCAAGAGCAGACGGAAGCATGAGGAACCAAAATCCAGTTTTCATGCAACTGTCCACCGTAAGAAGTGATAAGGGGAGATGCGTATTGGTTTAACTTGGTTTAATTAGACAAAGTAGGCAAAAAAAATGCCCATTTAATTGTCTCCCACTACATAGTGGGGTTATTACGATATCCTAAAACTCAGCAAGTAATCATCCAATTTTATTTTAAATTGATCAAATGTTGATGCTTCTACAAAAAAATTTGGTAATGAATTCCACAATCTAGCAGTATGTATATTACAAAAATTCAGTCGTCTAACTGTTAGTACATTTGGGACTTTGATTTGCATGTTATGTGACCCAAGGTTCCTCATGGTTCCTGTCGACTCACCCAGGCGATGGGGTTTTTCTTGTTTCTTCCGCCCCTCCCTCCCTCCGTTGGAGCTCAGGCGTGCAATGACATCCAGCGCCTGCGAGCTCCACCTCTGCCATATGGCAGCGCCACAGATTCTGTGGCTACCCCCAACTGCCGCCAGAGGTTGCTCAGGAGCAACACTATTCCCTACACTCCCCGAGAAGGGAAAGCTATCCTCTGGCCGCTCAGTCTCTTCCCGGCCCTGCTGACCTCCGATGACCTGGGCTCGTTCCCAAACCCGGGTCGCCGACGTGGCGCAAGGAGGCGTCTAGTGCTTTAACCCTCAGCGCCACCGGGCCGGCCCGCATACCTCTCAACTGTATCACATTACGAGGAACGTTCCTCATTTTACTTCACAAAAGCTCCCTGTTCCACATTGTGAGGACTTGTTCCACATTCAGCAGTAACATTTGAAAGCAAAAATCTATAATAAAGTATGCAAAAAATATATTATTCAATTAATGACAGACTTTCTGAACATAAATGCAAACCTTTTAAACCTTTTAACAGTGGTCTGAGCCTCCTAGGTAAAGATTTGATTAAGTGTTCTACATTTAGCCCATCTGTTCCACATTTTGAGAGGCAATGTTTCACATCTGAGGGACAAAGGATTGAGAGGTATGCGGGCGGCCCGACAGAAAATCAAGTAATCAACCAAAAAAAAAAAGGGGAGGTTGGCACACACAAGCAGATCTGTAAAAGTGATGCTTTAACAACAAGTAAACACACTTATAACAACAAAGAACAGCATCCTGAGACAGACAGAAATCATATAAGGCCATGGTGCAAGGCTTCTTCAGGGGGTAGAGTCCAATGACAGATTAAACAGGCATCTTACAATTTTGCTTTAATTCAAACCACAACTAAATATCATCTAGGAGTTCTCACAAGTGTCAAAGAAAACAAATTAGGCCAGCCCAGGGGTGTGTCAGGCAGAGTCACTGCATACCCCACCAGCAACCCAGTTCAGGAATGATCAGGACTGAGCGTCCGCAGCGCGTTCCCCTCTTCCTTCAGGGAAGACGAGGACTCAGGATGGTGCACGCTGCGGCTTCACTGCCACCTAGCAGATTCAATGCAGCGCAGCAGTAGTCGGAGGGCTGGGCACAGGGCCTCAGTAGGCGCATTTTCACGCTGTACACCCATGTGGCTGCACACATGCTGACTTCAAGGAACGCGCAGGAAACAGGAAAGATGTCCAATGAAATCACCCTCAAAATGGTGCCTTGAAGCAGCAGCCAATTTCAAACAATCCCCACCATTTAACCACAAACGAACTGCCTCAAATTCACTCCATCTATTCAGGAGCACTTTACCTATCTATGTGGTGATGAAAGGCAGCAGAATTTCCAACTCTGAGGGACCGGATGGCAGAGGATTGGGAGCAGGCAGCTCAGACAGCAAGTCCTCGCTTGCCTCCACTGTATCCTCCCGCTTTGGTCATCGTAAAGCTGCAGGTGGAAGAAAATAGAATAAATACCCCCAACAGAGCAAATTAATCACAAGTTTGATGTCCTCATTGTAGAGCTGCAAGCTGCTGGAAAGGAAGTTCCGAGCACCACATCGGCCCTTCATACCCATGAGACAAAAGTTGCAAAAACGGGCAGAGCAGCAGGACGCACAGCTCATGTCCACAGATAACCAGGTGGACACAGCAGAAGCCATGATCTCCACTTTCATGCATCCATGGAACAAACTGAGCTCAAGCTGAAAGATTCAGAGAGTCGCAATAGGTGGAACAATCTCTGGTTATATGGCATGCTGGAGTACATGGAAAGCTCAAACATGGTAGACTTTTTGAAAACTTTTCTTCATGTAGCTTTGGACTGCCCTCAAGACAGATCCATGGAAACAGAGCAGGCTCACCGAGCACTGGGTCCCAAACCCACAGGTCCAGACACTCGGCCGCACTGTATAGTTGCCAAATTTTTAAGATTTACAGATGAGCAGTATATTCTGCACAAAGCCTGGTATTTGACGGAGGTTCCCTATGTATGCACCAGAATATATTCTGAAAATGACTTACCCTACCTCATTCCTGACCAAGCGGAGGGCCTACACACCACTGATGGAAGTGCTGTGCATGAAGGGGATTCAATTCTTCACCCCATATCCTGCTAATCCTGTTTGGCAGTATCTGGTAGGGCAGGTAACGTACTTCTGCACAGATCCAGCTAAGGCAGACTTTCAGAAACAGGACTTACCAGTGGAGTCAACGAGATGGAAGCCCGCCCCCCCAAAAAAAAAAACACTGCTTCAGAAATTGCTCAACAAGACTGGAAAAAGATGGAATCCAGACATACGCAATCGCCCGACACCGTACAACAGTCACTCCAGTGTCTTGAGGCAAAAGTTAAAACTTCCAAGTAGTTCGCAGATGCAGGACTGACACCTAGCATGCCTGCTTTACGAGCACTTGGTATTGGTCGCCTTTAGTGGACACAGTAAACCCATCTGCTGTGTCTGTCTCTTCTTCCTCACTTCATAGGCCCCTGCTCTTCGTTCTCCCCAGGTGCCCCTGTTCTGCTACTGGACCAGGGGAACAACCCGTGCTGCGCAACTCCACTTACTGGTGCCATGCTTGGGCCCTTCCCTTCTTCAAATCATAGTTGCTGGGCAACCGCTCAGCACTATGTTACTATCCCATGGGTTCCGCAGCCCACCATCAGGCATTCCTACGTTTTGGGGTGGGGGGGGCTCCTGCTCAGGGCCACATCCCAGGAGCTAAGCTATTGCTTTGTGGTCTGATCGAGGGGAGGGGTAACCACTCTTCTTGGGGCCTGGGATGTATCCTTTTGTCTGCCTCTGGAGTAGCCCACGCTCCCCACCTGGCTCTGGACAGGGGTGGGTGGGTGCAGAGCGGCAGGCTGCTTCTTCTGGCAGCGCTTAGCTCTGAACAGGTGTGACAGATACTTAAATCTGTGAGTGCAACTATAATCTAGGGGCTGGTGTTCAGCACAGAGTTTATAAGCCACCTGATGCAGGAGTGCGCCCGGGTGGCGAGAGGACAGGACAACTGAGAGAGGGGCACTGGGACACCCACAGAGTTGCGTGTGTGTCAGGATGATTCTGGAACTCAACTCTTGGTGCCTTTCTAGCTTGGACTTCTCAGTCATTGTAAAAGTGGGCAGTCTTCTTTTCCTTTTTGCATGTTACTTCCAGTCTGCTCCTTTTTCGATGCACCAGGAAAACTGTTCCACCTTGCTTTGGGAATTTTATGTCTGAACGTTCAGGACTCATCTGCAGACTTGTGCCCCCATACTTGAAACATTCTGATAATATACTAGTTTATGATGCCTAACTGAGAGACTAATTGATGCTCCACTGATGAGTAACATGTATTTCACCGAAACATAATTCAACAGTTTTATAACTTATATACTTCGCAGGCTATTTCTGTTTGGTTACCCTACTGGTGGTATGTGATGTCCGTGACTCCAGAAAAGCAAGTCCAAAAGTCGTCGACGGAATTTTAGCAATAACAAAAATGCCGACAAATGATTTACCCCTCCTCACAGTGCTACAACCTCAGAGTCAGTTATATTAGTAAGGAGGGTGTGAGGGGCAAAGACTCCCAAAAAAGAAGTTGCAGTTTCTGTCCTCACCACAAATCCATCACAATTCCAAAGTCTCTTATTAAACAGAACCACCCTGCTGCGTACCTGTTAGCAGAGAAGTACCTGCACTCTTAACATACTGATGTTGGATGACCCTGCACTCACAGGCCACTCCAGCTTCAGACTGCGGGCCTTTCCTTCTGCCAGGGAATTGTCAGAGAACACCAGGACAAGGAGCTGCTATTGAGACCGGACTTCTCTACTGGGACTATACTGCCCTTCTTCCCAAGCCAGTTCTACTTTTATAGGCATAGGATTTGACTGACAACAGGAACTTCCTGTTTGGCAGCAGGAAGTGAGTGATCACAGAGCCACCAAAGACTCACCATCCTAGAAGGACAAGAGTTGCTCTCCATCCCCCCTAGCTGCAGGAGGTCTGCCTCTGAGCAAGTAAGGGGACTACTGAGAAGAAAAAATTACTCACCTTAGTAATGTTGTTTCTTCTAATGGAGTCTTATATAGGATCTTCTTATCTCAGAACAGGAAGATCAGGTGCTTAAAGGGCACAGAGGTAGTAAATAAGTACGGAGAAGGAAAGAAAATAAATAAACAAAGGAAGAGTAAGTATTCCAAACAGTGAAGGGGCCAGAAAAAAGACATGATGGAAGTGGTGCAGAGCAGTGGCTGTGGAGCAGCAGTCTTCTGGGAGATGTTCTGGAGGTTGCAGTGTTGTCCCATCTGCAGGCACCTCTCTGGGCTGAGGAAGGAGGTTGCTCATCTCCAGGCTGAGTTGGCCGGGATTTGTGGGACCTCCTCTCCCATCCAGGGACCACTAGGGCCACTGCCATTGCCTCAGAGGTTGCCAAGAAAAAGGAGTGGTTGGACCACAGTGGGCTCAGGGAGGGTGGTGGAACAGAGGTGTATCCCTCCAGTTGTCCCTCTCCACAATTCATATGTCGTTCTGGCAAAGTGTTGTTCCTCTATGGCGGCACCCGCAGTGAAGACCAAGGAGGATGCTGGGAATCTCCACAAAGGAGACCCACAGGAGGGTGGCATGGGACCCCACAGGGGAAGGAAACAACTCCTGGTGGGGGACTCCACTGTTAGGAAGGTAGAACTGGGGGAGGAAAGGGAGAGGGAGGTAAGGTGCCTGCCTGGCACCATGGCTTGGAGGGACAAGGAGCGAATCCTCAGGATCGCCGGAGCAGCTGCACAGGGGAGGGAGCTGGATGTCACTGTCCACCTAGGGACAAATGACCTGGCTAAGAAATGGATCAGAGCAGTGCAGGAAGAGGTTGGGGAGGGCCTTAGACAGAAGTATGCCTGCAGTAATCTTCTGGAGGTGCACACTGTCTGCAATATTGTAGGTGAGGCTGGGTGCTCCACACCATGGGATTCAATCAGTGGTTGAAAAACTGGTGCAGAGCTCAGGGATTTGGCTTCACTGGGGACTGGGGGTCCACCTGGAGTGATGCAGGCCTATACTGGAGTGATGGTCTGCATCTGTCCAGAAGGGGAACCAGGATCCTAGGTGATAAGTTTAAATGCTTCATTGGCAAGCATTTAAACTAGCCAAGGGGGGGAGGCAGTGGAAAGGAGAGAGAAATCGTAGCCCCCCCCCCAAAAAAAAAGTCAGGGTAGTAAGTGAGGTAAACACCAAGTTGGAGATGTCGACAGGGAGAAGGGCAAGCGTAAATGGAGAAAGTGACAAAGGCAATAAGGACAGGGATGGGGCAAAAAGGGGTAAGACCATCAGGAAATGGAGGGTAATGAGTACCATTGCCCGTAGTCTGGGCAACAAGCTCTCTGAACTGGTGGCCTTGATAGAATAGTGATACCTGGATATCGTAGCAGTCACAGAAACATGGTACACAGAGAACCATGACTGGGATGTTAACATACCAGGGTACACAACCTACAGGAGAGACAGGTAGGGGACAAGAGGGGAGGAGTAGCTCTCTATGTAAAGGAAGGGATAAAAGCAACCGAACAAAAGAGTAAACAGGGAGGAGAGAAGGCACTCTGGGTCACCTTAGAGACTGGAAATGGCACCACAATCCGCATAGGGGTTGTATACAGACCCCCATGTCAGGGGAGGGAATGGACAAGGATATGATAGAAAGCATTCTTAGGATGGCAGAGAAAGGGGAGAGACTGTTGATGGGAGACCTGAATATGCCAGATGTTAACTGGAGCACATTTGCTACAGCCACATCCAAGAGCAGGGCCATTCTCTGTGCCCTACAGGTGGCATGCCTCAGACAGCTAGTTTTGGAACCGACTCGTAAGGGAGCAATCTTAGACCTCGTACTCTCAAATGGGAAGAGTGAGAGGATCTCAGATCTAGAAGTGGATAGCCATCTGGGAACAAGTGACCATCAAACAGTGTGGTTCACGATAAACTCAGCTACAGAGTCAAGCCATACAAAAGTGAGGGTACTGGACTTCAGTAGGGCTGACTTTGGCAAGATGAGAGAGTGCCTTAGAAAAGCACTAGCAAATAGGCTAGAAGGAGGGGTGGAGCAACAATGGGGAAACATCAAAAACGCCATCACAGAGGCAACAAGCATTTGATGAAGCAAATAAATCAAAACGAAAGAAAAAGCCACTATGGTTCTCAAAAGAGGTCGCGGGGAAAGTCAGGGAGAAAAAGATAGCATTCAAGAAGTATAAGGAAACACAGAACGTACAGGACAGAGAGCTGTACCACTTAAGGCAGAAGGAAGCAGGGAAGGAAGTCAGAATAGCAAAGGTCTAAACTGAGGAAAAGATAGCCAACTCGGTTAAAAAAGGGGATAAAACGTTTTACAGGTACATCTGGGAGCGTAGAAAGACAAAGGGAGGGATAGTGAGGCTAAATAGAATGGACGGTGGGTGGGCAGAGAGAGACACTGAAAAAGCAGGGATACTGAACGAATATTTCTGCTCAGTATTCACAAAAGAGGAGGAAGGGGAGGTGCCTAATCCAATTAATAGAAGCACTCTGGATAGGGGGTCGATCTAAATCCTTTCACAGAAGAAAGGGTTCTGAAAGAACTCCTAAAACTGAAGGTGAACAAAGCAATGCGGCCTCACGGACTTCACCCCAAAATTCTAAAAGAATTAAAGGGAGAACTAGTGAAACCACTGACTACCCTTTTTAACAAATCATGGGAGGATGGTGTGGTACCGGAGGACTGGAGGAAGGCGAATGTGATTCTCCTTCACAAAAGTGGGAGCAGGACAGAGGCAGGAAACTACCGACCTGTCAGTTTGACCTCTGTGGTAGGGAAAGTGATGGAATCACTTCTGAAGGAAAGAACTGTTCAGTACCTAGAGGCCAGCGGGGCACAGGACCCAAAGCAGCATGGATTTACAGCAGGAAGATCATGTCAGACCAATCTAATTGATTTCTTTGACTGGGTGACCAAAGTAATAGACCAGGGAGGGGCTGTGGATATGGCCTACCTAGACTTTAGCAAGGCATTTGACACAGTCCCGCACAAAATATTAATAATCAAGTTAGCCAGCCTGGGAGTGGGTTCCCAAGGTGGTAGCCTGGGTAGCAAACTGGCTGCACAACAGGACACAGAAGGTAATAGTGAATGGAACACATTCCGAAGAAAGGGGGGTTACTAGTGGAGTACCTCAGGGCTCAGTACTGGGTCCAGTCCTCTTTCACATCTTTACAGGTGACATTGCAGAGGGTCTGGAGGTAAAGGTATGCCTCTCTGCAGATGACACAAAGATCTGTAACAGAGTTGATACACAAGAGGTAGAAAAGATGAAGGGACTGGCAAGGTTGGAGGAATGGTCAGACATATGGCAACTTAGATTCAATGCAAAGAAGTGCAAAGTATTTCACCTGGGAAACAAAAACCCAGGAGAAAAGTAAACAATAGCAGGGGAGGTACTAACAACAACAAAAATGGAAAGGGACCTGGGGGTAGTCATAACAGATGACCTAAAAGTGGGTAAGCAATGTGAAAAGTCGGTAAGGAGAGCCAGGGAGATACTGGGGTGCATAGGAAGGGGCATCACAAGTAGAAAAAGGGAAGTGATTATCCCTCTGTACAGACAGTTGGTAAGACCCCATCTGGAGTACTGTGTGCAATTTTGGAGACCTCATCTACGCAAGGACATAGACATGATGGAAGCAGTCTAGAGGAGGGCAACTAAAATGGTGCAGGGTCTGCAGCAGAAACCATATGAAGAGAGAGACTGAGAGAGCTTAATATGTATACTCTTGATGAAAGGAGGGACGGGGGGAGGGGGAGAACATGACAGAAACGTTCAAGTACCTCAAGGGAATCAACAAAGTCCAGGAGGGTAGCATCTTTCAGAAAAAGAGATGTGCAAAAACAAGGGTGCACAATTTAAAGATAGAGGGGGGATAGCTCAGGGGTAATGTGAGGACATTTTTTTTTCCACGGAGAGAGTGGTGGATACATGGAACCGCCTTCCTGAGGAGGTCGCTGGGTCTAAAACAGTGGGGGAATTCAAACATGCATGGGACAGACATAAGGCAATTATAGTGGGGGGTTGCAGGAAGTAGGCTGTTGGTTAACTAGAATCTGCAGCTTATCCAGTAGGTAGGGAAATGGGCAGAGTGGGTGGGTCAAGTGGTCCTTATCTGCCATCAAAGTCTATGTTTCTATGTTTCTAACCCGAGGAAGCAGCTCAAGGTGCCCGCTCCCGCAGTAAGTGTGGAGGAGATAGGGGCATTCCTCCACCCTAACGGGGGGGGGGGTTATCCGGAGTGCTCAGGGTTGTACAGGGGCAGGGCACCGATCTGAGCTAACGCTCTTCGGGGAAGTTCAGGACGCAGGGTCACATTGGGTCCCTGAAGAGAGGGGCTACTGTGGAGAAGGGGCATAAAGATGAAATAAAAAATTAAAAATAAAACACGTACCAGGCAAACCTTGTGGAGTTCTATGATTGGGTAACAAGTGCCTTGGACCTGGGTAGGCCAGTGGACGTCCTCTTTCTTGACTTCAGCAAGGCATTTGACTCTGTTCCTCATGGGGGCTTGTTGGATAATCTGGGAGAAATGGGGGGTGGGAAACAAGATAATCAGATGGATAGGGAATTGGCTCCAGGACAGGACCCAGAAGGTCGTGGTTGGCGGGATAGTCTCATCTCCAAGGAGGGTCATTAGTGGGGTCCCTCAGGGATCGGTCCTTGGGCCCCTCCTGTTCAACACCTACATCTCTGACATAAGGAAGGGTATCAGGAGTGAGATGAGTCTCTCTGTGGATGACTCAAAGCTGGGGGCAGTGGTGGATGGGGAGGAGGGGAAGGAGGCCCTACAGGGGGACCTGGAGGCTCTGGAAAGGTGGTCAAGAAAGTGGAAACTGAGGTTCAATACAGGGAAAAGCAAGGTACTGAACCTGGGAGCCAGAAACCCAGGCCAAGTGTACACCTGGTGGGGGGGAACGCTACAAGTCTTGATGGCTGAGAGGGACCTGGGGGTGGTGGTGGATGTCAAGAAGAACAACTCTGAGACTTGTAGTAGGACAGCGGCCAAGGCCAACGGGATGCTGGGATGCATCACTAGGGTGATCACCGCCAGAAGGAGGGAAGTGATACTACCTCTGTACAACTGCTTGGTGAGGCTGCACCTCGAGTACTGCATGCAGTTTTGGAGGCCACATTTAAAGAGTGACACTGAACTCCTGGAAAGTACCCCGAGGAGGGCAACCAAAATGATCTGGGGCTTGGGGGATAGAACCTATGGGGAGAGCCTCAAGGAGCTAAATATAAACACATTGGAAGACAGAAGAGACCGGGAGGGACATGATAGCGGTATTAGTAATAGTAAATGGAGTCCACTCTGAAGAAAGGGGGGTTACTAGTGGGGTACCTCAGGGTTCAGTATTAAGACCAGTCCTCTTCAATGTCTTTATAAGCGACACTGCACAAAGATCTGCAACAGAGTTGATGCTCAAGGTGGGGTGGAAAGGATGAGAAGGGACATGGCAAGGTTAGAGGAATGGTCAAATGTATGGCAGCTTAGATTCAATGCTAAGAAGTGCAAGGTAATGCAACTGGGAAACAAAAACCCAGGGGAAGAGTACACAATGGGGGGTGAGATACTAACAACAACAAAATGGAAAGGGACCTGGGGTAGCCATATCAGATGACTTAAGGTGGGCAAGCAATGTGAGAGGGCAGTAAGGAGGGCTTGGGGATACTGGGATGCATAGGGAGAGCATCACCAGTAGAAAACACAGTTGTTATCCCTCTGTACAGACAGCTGGTGAGACCTCATCTGGAGTACTGTGTGCAGTTCTGGAGACCCAGTCTCCGCAAGGACATAGACAAGATGGAAGCTGTCCACAGGAGGGCAACTAAAATGGTGCAGGGTCTGCACCAGAAGACATATGAAGAGACTAAAGGAGCTTAATATGTATAGCCTCGAGAATGGAGAGAGGGACATGATAGAAACTTTCAAGTACCTCAGAGATCAACAAAGTCCAAAGAGGGTAGCATCTTTCAAAAAAAGAGGTGTGCAAGAACAAGGGGCACAATTTGAAGATAGGGGTGCTCAGAGGTAATGTAAGGAAGTATTTTTGCAGACAGGGTTGTGGAGTGCATGGAACAGCCTTCCTGAGGAGGTTGTGGAGTCAAAACAGTGGTTGAATTCAAGCATGCATGGGACAGTCATAAGGCAATTCTAGAGGGTGGGGGTAGAAAGAAGTAGGCTGCTGGTTAACTAGGATCTGCAGCTTATCCATTAGGTAGGAAATGGGCAGACTGGGTGGGCTAAGCGGGTCCTTATCTGCGTCAAGTCTATGTTTCTATTCAGGTACATTATTAGGGGTAAACAGGGGAGAAGTTATGGTGCTCCGAAGGAAGAGGGGGAGCAACCAGAGGGCATGGGTGGAAGCTTGGGGGGGAGATTCAGGGGAGAAAGGAGGACGTGCTGCTTCACTGAGAGGGTGGTGGAGCCATAGAATGTGCTGCCTGGGGAGCTGGTGGAGGGGTTCAAGAAGGGATGGGACAGGTACAGGGGAAGGGTTCTGGAAGCAAAGTCCAGTGCAGCGAAAATATCTGGGGACTGGGAAGGGAGAAGCCCGAGACAGCGAGGGGGGCAGCAAGGTCAGCCCCCAGGGTGGGGGCTGCCCAAACGAGCAGACGCGAAAGACCGATAGGCCTATTCTGCTGGCATTTTAGTATGTAAGTCGGCCACTGAGCACGAGACAGTGTGCCCTGGCATAGAGATCACAGGTGTAAGTCACTCAGTGCACACCTAAGGTGAGCCGGCAGGCTTTGTTGAATGCAGTTTTTATGCGCCAGAGAGCAGTATCTGTGGCTATAATTATAGGACTTATTCCTACACTACTTAAATCATTTTAGTTCCGCTTCATTAGTAATCGTGGCACTATATTAATCCACATGCATCGGTTCACCAAAGTTCAGCTTAGTGTATTGAAACATCTAATAATACTATCCGAATTACTGTCCTGCATCATTCCTTATTTCACACTGTTCATGACAACAATCATGGTAGAGTATTTAATCGCTGCAGAGAGCGCATATAAAAGATGGTTTTGTTTTAGAACTGTGCAGACTATTGGTGAGTAAGTCACCACCAGGCATTTGAAGCCCAGTTTGTAACGAGGTGCCATTCTCTCTCTCATTACAATAGAGAAGTATATTAAGTTATGTAATAACAAATAGCTCAAACAGCACAAAATAGCTCGGACAGCACTTCAGGGGTCCTTCATCGTGACCTGCAGTTTTCAAGTTTGTGGAGTTCATCAGGAGATTAGGCTGAACAAAAACAAAAGCCCAGCCAGAACCCTCCCTGCCTACATACCTGCAGCTGGCGACTAGTGACACCAAAAGGTATAAAACGCGCCTGTCAGTCTAAGAAAAATATCAGATAGTGAATGTCGCATTTCATAGTTTTATGATCATATCCAGACACTCATATGGAGAGTAACACTGTATGAAGACAATTCCAGAGGGACCTGGGATGCATTTGAACTACATTATAACACTACAGGAAACAAACAAACAGTTGGGTAGCAGGCCCGTTGGCGCTGAGGGTTGAGGCACTGGACACCACACCTTGCATCACGCCGGCAACCCGAATTCAGGAACGAGCCCGGGTCGTCGGGGGTTGGCAGGAAAGGATTGAGCATCCGGAGGACTGCTCTCGTCCCCTGGGGTGGCTGGGCCAGGCTCACGATGTCTCGCAACTCCAAGTGGAGACTGGGTGTATCTCTTCTTGCAGGGCCCGCACGCAGGGGTATGGAGGTGATGGTGGACATCGTGCAAGCAGATGCAGGCCCAGCGCATTGAGCGTTGCTGCACATCCAGCGCCCGGAAAAACCAGAACACAGAAAAACGCACCCGGACAGGCAAAGGTGGGACCAGGAAGCAACCATCATGCCCTCTGTCAGATCTTACCTGGCTGGTCTTTTGAGGTCCGGGGACCCACTGACCACTATATATATACACACACACACATACGTACATATATACACCTCTGGTCCAATAACACACTTAATGTTAACTTTTGTCCACAGCCTAATTATATATGTATGTATGTGTATATATATATATATCATACACACACACACACACACACACACACGCCCCTACCTCATCAGTCATGGCTTGTTTGAGGCATAAAAACAACTGAAAGAACCCACACCTCACTGACCGAGCCATATAAAAGTACTGAGGAGCAAGTGGAACAGCTTGTAAAAATGAACAGCTTCTTTATTTGAAATGGGGGTGTGACAGCGCAGGACACGAGGAGAGTAAGAGAGTGGCTTCTTTATTTATTTGAAATGTGAGAGAGAGCGCAAGACGCAAGGAGTGAGGAGCGAGGACAGCAAAGACAGCAAAATCCAATGAGCTAAATCACTGAGGCAAGCGAGGACAGTTGTGAGTAATCCGGGGGACTAATTAACTTATGTGGCACTTCCTGCAGTCAGTTACAGTGAGTTGTACTCGCCTAGTATAGCTATTCATAATTACAGCGGTCACAGTCATTTTTTTTAAGCAGTCTGCATTTTCTCTAAAACCTTTAGCGCACTTTCAATTTCTTTTACTGTTCTGTGGACCCCCTGGCATGCGCTTGCGGACCCCCTTTGGGCCACGGACCCCTAGTTGACAACCATTGAGTTAGAGGAAAGTAGTTATTCCTTCAATTGCAGAGTAAAGCCTTCTGGTTACCGAAACTTACTTACAAAGACAAAATGCAGAGAGACAGGAGCTGTGGTTGGTGACTTTATAAGGACACCTTAAATCGAGAGCACCATTCCTACTCCATGCCTATCCTCCACCCGGCTTGCTGCTGCTGCTGCAATCGCTCCCTTTGGAAGTACTTACTGTGATGGATAATACCATTTCCCTTGGATCAGCAGTACTGAAGCGTGGCTACCTCAAGGCAGCATGCTTTATATTCAATACTTGTAATCGAACAATTTGTGCGTGCAGAAGTGCTGGGGAGAGGGGAGTCCTCCTCGCTGGGGGAAAAGCTTGCCACTTACCATCTGTAACTTGGAACCAAAGTAACGAGGGAGGGTCAGGTGGAGGAGGGGCACTTGTTGCCTGTAATTATGCCCAGTTATTTGTGGTGTGTCTGCTTTCTCCAGCCCTAATCCTTCAAAGAAAAAGGATATAAAACATGTTATTTTTAAGTGTGGCATGCTACTGCTTGAGTGATTCTCTGCCGGAGATGGGTCAGAGACAGCAGCAGCAGGGTGCATGTCTCATGGTGTTTGTCTCAGAACATACAAAAGCAACCTAAAGCACCAGTGCTGAAGACAAAGAAAAGTGCGTTTAGCAGGTCTGTACCACAGCATCATGAACTGCCAACCACCTTATCCTTGAGGGAAAAACCAAGAACCGAACAAAAGAGTAACACAAAAGAAAAAAAGAAAAAACAAAAAAAAAGGGGTGATCCGGTCTAAAACCAGACAGGTATCAACCACACCAGCAACAGACATCGATGGACGGTTTTCTTTGTTACAGGATGTAATTTCTCAGCAGACTAAGCTTGATGGATCAGCTGTGCTTGCTGGGTGGTAGATCAAAGGAAAGAGCCGACCTATGATTGAGTTGGCTCTCTCCTTTGAGATGTACAAAGTTTTCACCCAGCAAGCCAGAACACTGTCATGATCAAGCTGGCCAATGACTGCTGTGACGCTTACTATCCCCTTGCAGAAAACTCTGCACTGGACTGACAGCGTCACACCCCTCAAAAGTCACTCATAGCAAGATGTTCACTGCACATGCGCACAAAGCGAACATAAAAATTACTTATCACAGTAATATTGTTTCTTGAGGGATCCCTCATTTTGCTTAACTAATGCAGTTAGCCTGGCAGGTGAAGCTACCCGGGAGAGTGGAATGTATGTAAATGATGGACTTTGGAATGTTTTCAAACCTCCTCCTCCTCCTTGAGGTGGCAATGCACTCCATTGCACAACAGCAGATTTATTTCAAAGGCCCATAGGGCAATAGGTACGAACCTGATAGTCTATCCTATACTATACCGAAGTAGACAGCTTACCAAATAAACACCAAAAGATTGGCCTCCCAGCCCAGAGCATGGCAGAGTAAAATAAGCACTGATTGTGGATACCAACAAGCAACGCTCAAGCAAGAAGGAGCCAACAAACTGATTCTTGTAGAACCTTTTCCCAGTTCTGGAAGGGCAGGCAGAGTGGAGATTTAAGCATAATGAGGAATCCCTTAGAAGGAACACTATTACCTAGGTAAGTAATTTTTCCTTCACCCCCAGGAATCCCTCATTATGCTTAATTAATGCAAACTACAAAGCAGTACCGTGGGAGGCTGGGTACAGAACCTACTTGAGGAAAACATTCTGTGAGACTGCAGCACCAAACCTAGCACCTATCCTGAACTGTGCAACCAGGCAACTGTGCTTTGTAAAAGTGTGTACAGTTTTCCAGATAGCCACTTTACAAATTCCTATTCCTATTTTTTTGTCAAGGAAAAAAGATGGCTGCCACATTTTGCATAGACACAGCATTGTAGACCTAGCAAGGATTAGGATCTAAAAAAATAATTAAAAAAAAAAAAAAAAGACTCATGGTAGGCAGCATTGGAGGTACCTAGACAGGTACATTTGACCGGTATGCCAATATTTTTCCTAACTGTAGCTGAAGTTACATTTTTTTGGAAAAACATTTTTCATTGCACTGCTTCTTTAATTTCAGTTTGCCTCATCACTTCACTCAAAATATCCAAAAGTCAAAATTCAGATACAGTACAGACTTGCTTGAGCCTCCCCAGGACAGGATGGGGCCTCCCCAGGGAGGTTGGCCTCATCATTTGAGAAACGCTGGAGTAGCAGAATGGCTGCAGGAGACTATCCAGCAATCAGTGGTCCTCTAAAAAGCTGGTCTGTCCTTTCCCACTTCACCATATGTGAGGAACAGTGGTGACTCGGAAGATCTGATGTCTCTGGTACAATTCCAATAGTGGCTAAGTGACCTTTTACAAATCAGACTGTGAGCCAGCCCGGTGGCGCTGAGGCACTGGACGCCACACCTCACACCACGCCACTGACCTGGGTTCAGGGTTGGCAGGGGCAGGAGAGGATTGAGCATCCGAAGGACTGCTCTACTCTCCTGGGGGTGGGTAGATAGCGTACACCGCAGTACCAGTGGCTCCCAGTAGAGACCGAGGGCAGCGCAACTTGCGGCATGCTCTAGCAAGGGATGGGGGTGTCAGCAGATGTCTTACACATGGCTGTGTAAGCGCGCCTGTCACGTGCAGGGTGTCACTGCACGTCCGCACCCCCCCACCAGAAAAAGGAAAAAGCCCTGGCACATGGGAAGGTGAAGGTGGGGACCCACGACCAGCACCCACGCTCAGTGCTAAATCTGCCCTGCAGTCCTCTGGCTCCCGCCCTCCCTCCAGCCGCCCACTTATCTATAATCTAGAGTGCTGGAGGAGCTGGCAGTCCCTCAGAGACTCAGAGCCGGGGGGGGGGTCAGTGAGTCAGGGCAAGGATGCGGGAGCACCGCACGGGGCAATGGATGGGGGTCTCGGCAGCAGGAGAAAGCTGGTGAGTGGACGCTCCACTGGAGAGCGGTCCTGTGGAGCCAGTGAAGGGAGGCACAAATAAAGTTCACAAAAAATAAAAAAAATTTAAACATTCAGACTGTACAGTCTGTATTCACCAGGACTGGACTCTGCTGTGAAGAACACTAGACGAGTGATGGGCTGGTTTAAATGAAACCCAGACACCACCTTGGGAAGGAATTTCCTGCTAATCCTAAAGACTACCCATCCCTGTGGAATATGATGTAGTTGGGGGTCGGTGCAGAGAGCTTGCAGATTGCACACCCTTCCTGGCAGAAGTTATGGCCACTAAGAAGACTGCAGATGCAGCGGGCCATTAAAGAATTTCTTGAAAATGGGGTGTAAAGCCACGGTTTTCTCATTGCCTGCTGACACATAAGCAGAAATAGCTGCCAAGTGCCCCTTAAAGGTTAAAGGCCTGAGGCCTAAAGGTTGTACAGTCGTGGCCAAAAATATTGGTGTCTTGCACTTTTTTCAAATAACTCACAATTTCCTCTAAACACAAGTTGAAATTAACAACAGTATTTGGTCTCCACAATTCTTTATTTCTTTAATATTACAGAACCTTTGTTTTTGATTCAGAATTTAATATATCCTTTTAAATCAGAAAATGAGAAGAAATGGCATTGACAAAATTATTGACACCCCTAGACTTATATATTTGGTAGCAGTGTCTTTGGTCAAAATAACTGCAATCAACCGCTTCCTATAGCCATGGATGAGCTTCCTGCACCTCTCTACTGGCAGTTTGACCCACTCTTCCTGTGCAAACTGCCCCAGTTCTCCCAGATTTGAAGGGTGCCTTCTCCCAACGGCTGTTTTCAGATCTCTCCACAGGTTTTCAATGGGATTTAGATCTGGACTCATTGCTGGCCACTTCAGAACAGTCCAGCGTCTTGTCCTGAACCATTCCTGGGTGCTTTTTGAAGTGTGTTTGGGGTCACTGTCCTGCTGGAAGACCCATGACCTTCAGACGGAGACTCAGCTTTCTGACACTGGGTTCAACATTGCGCTCCAAAATGGCCTGGTAATCTCCAGATTTCATGATGCCATGTACACGTTCAAGGCACCCAGTGCCAGAGGCAGCACAGCAACCCCAAAACATCACTGAACCTCCTCCATGTTTGACTGTAGGGAAGGTGTTCTTTTCTTTGAAGGCTTCATTTTGTTTTCTGTAAACATAGAGATGATGTGCTGTACCAAAAAGCTCTAATTTGGTCTCATCTGTCCATAGGACATTCTCCCAGAAGGATTTTGGCTTGTTCAGGTGTGTTTTGGCAACCCCCAGTCGGGCTTTCTTATGTCTCTCTCTCTCTCTCAGCAGTGGGGTTCTCCTGGGCCTCCTACCATATAACCCCCTTTCATTGAGTTGGCAACGGATGGTGCGAGCTGAAACTGTCGTACCTTGTGTATGAAGGTCAGCTTGAATCTGTTTGGCAGTTGATCGAGGTGCTTTCTCCACCTTTCAAACAATCCTGCACTGCAATCTTCGATCAAGTTTTCTCTTGCGGCCACGTCCAGGGAGGTTGGCTACAGTGCCATGGGCCTTAAACATCCTGATAACATTACGTACAGTGGAAACAGAAACATCAAGGTCTCTGGAGATTGATTTGTAGCCTTGAGATTGTCCATGCTTGGCTACAATCTTCTGTCTGACCTCCTCAGACAATTCTCTGGCTTTCTTTCTTTTCTCCATGCTCATTGCGGTACACACAGTGACATAAAACAGGAGAATGAGTCCTTTTCTCTATTCAAACTGGTTGAATGAGTAATTTTTATATTGCAGGCACCTGCAACTCACCCAGTGAGTTCAATTCCAAAAGTGAAGGAGAATCACCTGCTTGAAATCTAGTTATTTCTAACTACTTCTAAAAGGTGCCAATAATTTTGTCCGGGCCATTTAAGGATTTCTGTGTGGAATAAGCTAAGACTTAGTAAATTTTTCTGCTTTTTGTGTTTTATTCCACTGTAAACCAAAGAAATACATATGTGGATACCAAAATATTTTTTCATTTCAACAATTTTCTGAAAGGAATGGTGCATTATTAGAAAAAACTGCAAGGGCACCAATATTTTTGGCCACGACTGTAAGTGTACCAAATAGTCTAAAAGTATGGACAGATCTGCCTGTAGGGGTTTGAGCTCCTTAGGAGCACACCGCAGAGACACATAAGTAAAGCCGTCGGCAGATGGGAACCATGCAATTCATCTAGTCTGCCCTAGAAAACTACCCCCTCCCTATGCAGCCTTCATCTTAATTTGTCCTTTATGCAGGGCTGTGTTTACATAGATAGCGCCCATAGGCTTGAAACTTCAGGTGCACACCCCACCACTGACCCGTGCACCAGGCGTGTCTCCCCCACACACACACACCCCCCTCCCTGCCATGTCCTGCTGAGTTACATCCACACCACAGAGTCCCTGCCTGGTCCCACTCATACCCTTTTGAAAGCTAAACTTGTATAAAACATTTCCAGAATATGAACATTTTTACTGTCAAAATGTTAAAATTCCTTTTAATAAACTGTTTACACTTATTTAGAGGTGGGAATAAAACACAGTCCATCAGCACACAAGCAAGCACAAACACTCGCTTATTTATGCATTTGATCTGAACAAGGCCAAACAGTGTGCATTCTTATTCAGAGTCTCCCTAGTTAGAAAAAAAGTAATGCACTGAACAAAACAAAAGTCACTTTTACTTAAATGGTCTGAGTTCAAGCACTGCAAGTCATTCAGGGGTAGCATTTTAAGGCTAAACTAAAGTTAGTGTCATAACAGACAAGCTGCAAGACTAAATGCACTGCCCAAAACTCCCTGTTTTAACTTCTTTAGAAGATAGAGGGAAAAACAAATCTGCAGGTCATGGGGGGGTAGCATTTTAAAATGGAGGCTACTGGTTAAACTTTTTTTTTATCCAAGCGGTCCGAAGGTCAGGGGGGCAGCATTTTTGTTACCAAGTGTGGTGATAACATTATTTGAGAATAAAAGCTACTGCAGTGCCAGTCAGTGTTACTGTCTGATAATACAGAACCTGTGGGTAAACAGTCTGAACTCTGACGCTGCTGCTATCAATTTAATTTACAGGAGAAAAAAAAAAACCTTCAAATTCACTGCAGGTCATGGGGTTGGGGAGGTAGCATGCATCCTGAACTTTCTAAAAAAAAAAAAAAAATGGATACACTACAGATCAACCAGGAGCAGCATTTATTTTTGTTACTATATAACAGACAATAAAATAAGATAAGCTTCAAACAAACTGTCAGACGACGTTGTGTGCAATAAAGCAAAAATGGTACCTGATGTGCCTTGAGTGATTCTGTGGGAAGGTAAATAGTCTGGCAGAAGTTGCAGGCAGCAGTTATTTATCCAGAGAAGCCGCCCGACAGGACACGACGACCCGGACCATCTGACTAGTTGTGATGAATGATGCATATGCATTGATTTGAAACACTCCTAGTCTACAGCTCGCCTCACACACACACACTGGCTGGCACTGCTCACTCAAAAAGATGAAGAACAGTTCTGTTTACTTACTAAAGTAAAGTGGGTCTGGTGCCGACTGTGCAAGTCTCAGTGACCTCTCGACTTGCTTTCAAACTTCTCCCTGACCAGACCGGCCAATTCAAGGGTGCCGGAAGATGGTGAAAGCTGAGGGGGCTGAGAATCAAAAGGGCACTAATGAGGATACAAAGGGCACTTTTTTATATTAGTTTTTACCATGCAGAAATAAAAAGTGGAGGGGCTACCGCCCCTTCCGCCCCCCCGGTTCCGGCACCTATGCCGGCCATGACTATTGGGCTGGCAGCACTGTCTGCACTCTCTGTCTGGCAAGGAAGGTCCCTCTCAGTCTTTGCTCTCCAGCCTACCCGACTCCTCCACGCTCGCTCAGTCAGGTCAGGAGAGGACAGAGGATTTGAATTTCTTTCACTTCAGTCCACAATACAGTTAGCTGGGCTAAAATTAAGTAGCTGTAGCTGGCTGGTCTAGCTGCTCCAGACTAGTACTACCGCTCCGCATCTGAGGCTTGCTTCCGACTCCCGAATCTCCTACACAGTCACACTTGTCTTGTCTCTGCGATGGTGACTCTCCCAGACAGAGACCAGTGGACTTGAAGACACAGTGGCTTGTGGCTTGCGGCGCTCTCTCTCTCTCTCTCTCCCCCTCCCAATTCCGGCTGGCAGAGTGGCGGTTGATACAGTTCTCCTTCTATCTTCCAAGTACTTTGCTGTACTTGTACTGGGGCCATTTAAACTTGCCGCCCCCTCTTACTTGAAACGGCAGCCAATCGGAGGATACACAGCACAGTATACGCCCACCGCAGACCTAATTGAAATCCTAAATCACAAGGTCCGTGGGGCGCTGCTGACTTGCTGAGGATAATAGTTTCATACGGAGGAGGGGTAGAGCGAGCGGGCGGGTGGGGCACCAACAATCGGAGTAAGTACACTGATGTCGGCATCAGTCAGGGTCAGGTCAGCCATTGCCTAAGCGGGGCGTCAGCAGTCATGTACATTGATGTCATCCATTGCCTAAGGGGGGGAGGGGGGCTTGTCATCAGCACAACAGCAGCCATAGTTTCAGCTTCCATATCTGTAAATTTTTTTCTAGCCATCTTTAGTTTGTTTAGATATTTAAAATCTGGGCTGGCTGCTTGTGTTGTCTGCCAGTATGTCTTGCTAAGTTCAAGTTTATTGCAGGAAAGACTCCATTGAGCAAGTTCATTTCTCCATACACATACGCTAAAAACAAAACAAAACAAAAAACAAGACACAAAAGTCTAAAGACTTTCCAGTTCAGACTCCTACTAAGGGACCCTCTGCCAGCGTCATTTAAACAACTGGCTCCCCGCCCTCCCCTTTGTCATGACAGACATAAATGTTTATTGCTCCTGCTGTCCACACCGCTCCTCCAGATTCTCAGCTGTCTGTTGTGGGGTTTTCTGGCTTTGGACATCACCTTTTCACTGTTTTTACTTCTACCTTTTATTTAAATTCAACGTTTAACTGAGCTTATTTTTAATGTGCTCTACCTTACTTCTCGCTCCTAATGAAATCCAAATTCTTGGCCACTTTGACGTCCAAAGGCACTGGCAACCCCACACTTCTACTATGTCATAAATTCTCTCCTTCACCCTAGGGGTCAATATAAACAGACTCAGGCTAGGGTGATTAGTCCCCAGAAGTGCAGAAGTTAAAATATACATGTAAAAATGTAGTGTTTGTTTTGACAAAGAAAAACTCAAAGGTAAACAAAACCTCTTTTACGAAACTGTCCTGGGACAGCAGCACATAATACATTATTGATCGAGGGAGTGCTCCCGACCAATTGGAGTGCTCCTTTCCTCCGCGCATGAGACATTCTTAGTATCTCATGCACAGATGCCCTAGAAATGGGCACATTCTGGGACAATTTAAAAAAAATATATATAATTTTTATTGATCAAGCTCGATCAATAATATATGGAGACCACCCTCACACTTGTAAGAGTGGTGTCACATTCTTAAGGTATCAGATCAGCTCACCTTTGGTTCACGGTTCTCATAACCTAAGAATGCATGTGAGACCACTCTTATAAGCGTAACAGTGGTCTCCGTGGTGTTATTAACATACAAACTGTATTTATAAAAGTTACAGTTAAAAGCCATCATTGCCACAACTGATTTTTCCAGCTCCATTGCAAAACAAGCACTGTATTGTTAAAGTAGCAGTCTTTCTTACACAACCATGAAGCAAAAAAGACCAGGAAAGAAGCATATAAATGCAGTGAAAATTAGCTTATGACAAGCTCGTAACTGTACAAACAAATCTCCTCAGGCAACAGTAAGTGAGGAGTGCAGAGTAGTCCACAGAGTTCATCTGCATTATAGTAGCCCTTTTCCAGTCATTCCCATATCCTTCCACCCACAGCTGTAACATCTGGGGATATTATCCCAGGTCACACGGGGACTGGGGGCACACCACAACTTAAAGAGCTAGTGCACTGCCTAAAACTAATATTAGTTTTTAAAAGCTGTCAACCATTACCTTCTATATCTGAAGTACTTTTTCTTTTCCCTTTGGTTAATTAGATGATTGTTCACCTGATATTAGTAGGTGTGATGTGTGGGACGGCACTCTGCCCGGTAGCAGACATATCTAGCTCTGTACCCCCCACTACATCATCAACACTGTGACCTCATTGATTGTAACATCACTGCTGCTTAGGAACAGCCACTCAGTAGCTACCAGGTCAGTCACCTGTGATGTCACAGTCAGTGAGATCACAACGGTGATGTTGTGGGGGATAAAGATAGATATGTCAGCAGCCAGACAGAGCTATTCCACATATCCAGCACAATACTGTCACATAAAAAAACTTTCTAATGAACAAAGGAAAAAAAAAAAAATACTTCGGAAATAAAAAGTTACAACTGACTACAACTTAAACTTTGCATCTTTTTTCTGTCTGCCAGTTTTGGTTCCACTAGCTGTTTAACACTGACGGGTGAGTGTGACTTCACCTGTACAGACCTTTTGCTCCAACTCAAATAAGTTTTCTGTTTCTGCCTCTGCAGGGACTTCAGGCACACGAGAGGATGCCATCTGCTAGGGACACACCAACTATTTTAATTCAGTTTGTAGGACAATTGAGAGTCTGGCAGCAGTTTTCAAGTGGCAAGCGGTAACTTGCAGCACCTCTTACTCTTTTGTGTAGGGCCTTTTCGTTGAGCGGTGGGCTTTATTAAAGCAACGGTACTGGATAATCAGAAAGTGATTATCAAAATTCTGTTTTTTGGCTGGAAGCATGCAGCCATAGTTTCGGCTTCCATATCTGTAAATTTTTTTTCTAGCCATCTTTAGTTTGTTTAGATATTTAAAATCTATTTCCATTGTTGTGGCTCTACAGTAAATATGGCTGGTGCCCAATTTGCAGCCAAGTTCTCCCCTCACATCGCATAAAACATCTTTTGTTTACTTCCGTGGGACCCTGTGCTGCGTGTTTCCACTGTCCCTGTGTAGTACTGCGAGCTACGTGCATGCACGGTTGGTAGCAGAGGATTCCAGTTCAACATGGCGGGTTGGAGAAATGTAAACAAAGCAAAGAAAAATAGAGCAAATTACAGTGTGATAGTACAGCGGAAAAGAAAGATTACGAGGTACGTGATGAACAGAGCACAGGGAACAAACTGTTGCAAAATAATTTTTTTTTTTTTTTTTTATTAATCATCTAGTATTACTGTTTTAACCTCCAACTGGCCATCATTATTTATTACACAATAATTAAAACAGGCCCTACTGACTTCAGTGGGGCTCGCCCATGCGCTCTTCCTTGCTTCACATCACTACGTGCCTCAGCGCAGGGTGTGTGCCAAAGGTATCGGGAAGTGGAAGGGATCGGCTGGCCACCTTGTAGGGGCCAAACTACAATCCTTTCCATCTAAATAAAGGAATGGATAATAATATTAAAAATTGAACGGGGGCGCTGCCAAGCACTAAAGACTGAGGACGCATTTTCCCTTAGCTCCATCCTTCATCAGTTAAATCTATTAAAAATCTACAGCATCCTAACAGAAAACGAGCAGATCCTCACAGTTTTTAACTTACTGTACACAATGGATGACTACTTGCTGCAAAGTTTTGGTAAAGCCCGAGATCAAGAGGACACAGGATGAGATTAGAGGGAGGTCGATTAAGGGGTAATGTGAGGAAATTCTTTTTCACAGAAAGGGTGGTGGATGCATGGAATGGCCTACTTCAGGAAATGGTGGATATGAATACAGTGCAGGGCTTCAAACAGGCATGGGATAGGCATAAGGGAGCAATACAGATGAGTATGAATAAATAGACCATTGACAGAGTAAACGCCTATGGCACATTCATAAGGTAGAAAAAAAAAATGGGCAGAGTGACTGGACCTTGTGGTCCTCATCTGCCTTTGACTTCTATGTTTCTAACAAAAAAAAAAAATTGTGTATATATATATATATATATATATATATATATATATATATATATATATATATATATATATTATATATATATATATATATATACACATATATATATATATATATATATATATATATATATATATATACACACACACATACACATACATACACACACATATATATACATATACATATACACACACACACAATAAATGTAATGGACCTTCCCCAGCATAAGGTACAAAATAATGTAAGACAGATGGTAATCTCAGAAAATCTATTTAAAGATAACTATTACTTTTAATGTGTAAGTCTGCTGTGGTAAAGTCAGAGTAGTGACACGGCAAGCAGAATACAGTACCAGTTAACTACCCTCTTTAACAAATCATGGGAGGATGGGGTGGTACCAGAGGACTGGAGGAAGGCAGATGTTATTCCACTTCACAAAAGTGGGAGCAGGGCAGAAGCAGGAAACTACAGACCTGTTAGTGTAACCTCAGTGATTGGGAAAATGATGGAATCACTTCTGAAGGAAAGAACTGTTGAGTACCTAGAGGCCAGAGGGGCACAGAACCCAACGCAGCATGGATTCACAGCGGGAAGGTCATGTTCGACAAATCTAATAAATTTCTTTGACTGGGTGACCAAAGTAATAGATCAGGGAGGTGCTGTGGACATGGCCTACCTAGACTTTAGCAAGGCATTTGACACAGTCCCACACAAAAGATTAATACACAAGTTGGCTAGCCTGGGAGTGGGTCCCAAGATGGTAGCCTGGGTAAAAAATTGGCTGGAGAACAGGACACAAAGGGTAATAGTAAACGGAGTCCACTCTGAAGAAGGGGTTACTAGTGGGGTACCACAGGGTTCAGTACTAGGACCGGTCTTCTTTAATGTCTTTATAAGCGACATTGCAGAGGGACTGGAAGGAAAAGTATGTCTTTGCAGACGACACAAAGATCTGCAACAGAGTTGATACCCAAGGTGGGGTGGAAAGGATGAGAAGGGACTTGGCAAGGTTGGAGGAATGGTCGAATGTATGGCAGCTTAGATCCAATGCTAAAAAGTGCAAAGTAATGCACCTCAGAAACAAAAACCCAGGGGAAGAGTACACAATGAGGGGGGGTGAGATACTAACGACAACAAAAAATGGAAAGGGACCTGGGTGTAGTCATATCAGATGACCTAAAGGTGGGCAAGCAACGTGAGATGGCAGTAAGGAGGGCTGGGGGGATACTGGGATGCATAGGGAGAGACAGACATCCAAGAGATCCAAGAGGAACAAAATGGGGGAGAGATACTGTGGGTTAAGCTGGAAAGGAAAATGGGGCCAGCCATCCGCACAGGTGTGGTCTATAGACCACCAGCCCAGGAGGAAGAAACAGATAGGGAGCTGATGCTAGCCATCCAGAGGATGGCAGACAAGAGTGAGGTAGTACTGGTTGGAGACTTCAATATTCCAGGCGTGGACTGGAGCATCAGCAGCAGCATCAACTAGAACAGATTTATCCTGGACTCCCTTCAGGGTGCCTTCCTCAAGCAACTGGTCATGGAACCAACTCGGCAGAAGGCAATACTGGACCTTGTGCTCACACAAACAGGGACAGTGTGATGGGGGTAAGAGTGGGGAGCACCTGGGGAACAGTGACCACCAGTCACTGTGGTTTGAAATCACAGAAAGAGCAGAACCAAACCACACAAAAACACGTATCCTGGATTTTAGGGGGCAAACTTTGAGAAAATGGGGAGATACTTGAAAGAGGCATTAAGGGGAATGGGGCAGGAATCAGGGGTTGAGGAACAGTGGGAAGTATTTAAAATGGGGATTACAAGAGCAACAGAATTATGTATTAAGCAGGTTAGCAAGAGGAAAAGGAAGAGAGACATTATGGTTTTCCAAAGAGGTAGCAAAGAAAGTGAAAGCCAAAAGATTGCATTCAGGCAATACAAAAAGACACAGGCAGAAGGGATGGAGAAGTACCAGGAGAAGCAAAGGAGGCAGGGAGGTCAGTAAGGAAGCCAAAGCTCAGACAGAAGAACACATTGCAAAATCAGTGGGTAGAGGGACAAAACCTTTTACAGGTACATAAGTGAAAAAGAAAGGCAAAGGGAGGATAGTGAGACTGAAGGGGAGGATGGGGGCTGTGTGGAGGATGACAACAGTAAAGCTGACATATTTAACAGGTATTTCTGCTCCAGTCTTTACTGAGGAAGAGGAGGCAATGGGTCTGAATGGAGTACAAGGGGTGAGAATGGTGCAGAAATGGACACAAGTCCCTTTACCGAGAAAGGGTCCTGAAGGAACTGGAAGTAATAAGAGTTGATAAACAATGGGGCCAGATGGGGTGCACCCAGGGTCCTTAAAGAACTAACAGAGGTGGTGGCTGAACCTCTTGCTATCCTGTTTAGCCGATCACTAGAAACAGGGAGGTACCCAAAGACTGGAGGATAGCAGATGTAGTCCCCTTATACAAAAGTGGGAACAAAGAGGAAGGGGAACTACAGACCAGTCAGCCTCACCTCAGTAGTGGGAAGATCATGGAAGCACTACTGAAGGAGAGATTGGTGGAACATCTGGTTGTCAATGGACTACAGGACCCAAAGCAGCATGGTTTCACCAGGGGAAGGTCATGTCAGACCAACCTCATTGAATTTTTTGACTGGGTGACTAGGGAGGTGGATCAGGGGAGGGCAGTGGACATGGCCTATCTGGACTTCAGCAAGGCCTTTGACACTGTGCCACATAGAAAACTATTGCACAAACTGGGGAATATGGGTGTGGGCAGGACAATAGTGCGGTGGGTAGGTAACTGGCTGGGCAGCAGAACACAGAGGGTGGTGGTAAATGGCTGTCACTCCACAGAGGGAAGAGTGACCAGTGGGGTACCACAGGGATCAGTGCTGGGACGGTACTATTCAATATCTTCATCAGTGACATTCGCAGGACCTAGAAGGCAGAATTTCACTGTTAGCTGATGACACAAAGCTCTGTAACAGAGTAGACACACAGAGGGTGTAGACAGAATGAGAGGGACCTGCAGAAACTTGAAGAATGGTCAGGGGTTTGGCAGTTGAAATTCAATGCAAGGAAGTGCAAGATAATGCATTTGGGGCACAAAAACCCTGGCACAATATATCAGTTGGGGGTGAGGATATAGCATGCACCAAGCAGGAAAGGATCTTGGAGTTATCTCCTGATGACCTCAAGGCAGGGAAACAGTGTGACAAGGCAGCAGGTAAAGCAAATAGGATGCTGGGATGCATAGGCAGGGCATCACCAGCAGGAAAAGGAGGTCATAATTCCACTATACAAGACACTAGTGAGGCTGCACCTGGAGTACACTGTGCAGTTCTGGAGACCTTACCTACATAAGGACATAGACAGGGTAGAGAAGGTTCAGAGGAGGGCAACAAAGATGGTGCATGGATTGCATCACAAGTCCTATGAGGACAGGTTGAAGGCACTGAACATGTACTCCCTGGAGGAGAGGAGGGAGAGAGGGGATATGATAGAGACATACAAGTATCTTACAGGGAGGAACAGGGTGCAGGAATGCACTATTTTAGCCGAAAAGATGTTCCAGGACTAGAGGGCATGGGATGAAGTTGGAGGGAGGACGATTCAGAGGAAGCGTGAGGAAGAATTTCTTCACAGAACGGGTGGTGGACAAGTGGAACACCCTGCCAGAGGAAGTGGTGGGGGCTGAAACAATCACGGATTTAAGAATGCATGGGATAGACATAAAGGAATTCTGGAGGTCAGGGGTAAGGGGCAACAGACTTCCTGGAAAACATAAACTGAACTTACAAACTTAAATGGGCAGACTGGGTGGGCCATAGGCCCTTATCTGCCGACACTGTCTATGTATCTATGTATCTATGTATCACCACTAGAAAACAGGAAGTTGTCATCCCTCTGTACAGACAGCTGGTGAGACCCCATCTGGAGTACTGTGTGCAGTTCTGGAGACCCAATCTCCACAAAGACAGACAGGATCGAGGCAGTCCAGAGGAGGGCAACTAAAATGGTGCAGGGTCTGCACCAGAAGACATATGAAGAGAGACCTAAGGAGCTTAATATGTATAGCCTCGAGGAAAAGGGGGGGGGGGAGACATGATAGAAACTTTCAAGCACCTCAAGGGAATCAACAAAGCCCAAGAGGGTAGCATCTTTAAGAAAGAGACATGTGCAAGAACAAGGGGGCACAATTTGAAGATAGATGGGAGACGGCTCAGAGGTAATGTGAAGAAGTATTTTTTCCACGGATAGGGCTGTGGATGCATGAAACAGCCTTCCTGAGGAGGCTGTGGAGTCAAAAACAGTGGTGGAATTCAAGAATGCATGGCGCAGTCATAAGGCAATTCTAAGGGGTGGGGGTAGGAAGAAGTAGACTGTTGGTTAACAAGGATGTGCAGCTTATCCATTAGGTAGGGAACTGGGCAGACTGGGTGGGCCAAACGGTCCTTATCTGCTGTCAAATTCTATGTTAATGCATTACCTTGTCGGCTTACCCCCCCCCCAAGATTGTATATATGTAACAGAATATAAATATTTAAAAAAAAACATGTGTGTTAGGATAACTATCAAAGTGTTATCTTGACCCAACATGGCAAGATAATATCTTGCAAAGTTTGGTATGTCACAATGCATACTGAACCAGAGGGCAGCCTTCAGAATGCTGACGACATCACAATAGCCAAGGCAGCACCGAAGTCAGTGAAGTAGAACTGGCAAAAAATGGCAGAAAATTCAGTTTTGTCTTTTTCAACAAACAAATGTGAATAACTTTAAAATAGGCATGGGCAGGTAGCAAAATACCCTCCTCTAAACACTACCCGTAGGTACCTCCAAACTACCATAAATTACCCTAAAAATACCCTAATGCAAAACGTGTAGTTACTACCCTAATCATTCTGCTACCCTATTCCCCTACCCTGACAATAACAAAAATGTGACAGACTGCTGTATTACACTGTTTGTTAGGTTTCCAAACATTATACCTATGGCGGGCATTGCTGAGGCAGATACAAGGCGCATCTGCTCTGACCGAGCCTGCTACTGTGTCCAAAAATTATACTCATGGTGGGCATTGCTGAGGCAAGTATGAGGCACAGCTGCCCCGAGGCTGCTGTCGTTTCCAAAAGTTATACCCATGGTGGGCATTGCTGAGGCAGGTACAAGAGGCGTAGCTGCTCTGATTGAGCCTGCTGCTGTTTCTAAAAATTATAACCATGCGAGCACTCATGAGGCAGATGCGAGAGGCACAGCTGCTCTGAGTGAGGCTGCTGTTTCCAAAAATTATACCCATGGAAGGCATCAAACATAAAAAATTGATTGACAAAACTATGAGTAGTGTGGCACATGTGGTAGCACAGTGGCTGTGGTGATGGCACAGTCTGTCATTAGTATGTGTCTAACGAGAATGACAGTAAAACTGAGAGAAAGTGATGCCAATGGAAGAAACTGTGGTAACAGCTATGATGTACAAGGCCTGTAAGTTATTAGCACCAGTCCTTCTAGAATTTGTGTAGTTCTCATACAGAACAGGACTGGAACAGTACTTGACGTGGAACCTTTGGATTTGATGTGGAACCTTTGGAAAAGAGCACTTGCGCTCAAGGGTGTTTACCGATTCTTGAAATAAAGTATGTGACATGTGGAACACATTTGACAAAAGAATGTAAAAAAGTCAGTGAATTCAAATTTAAATAATGGTGCCAACACTGTCAGAAAAATGACAAACATGCCTGTCTGTCTGAATTGTCTGTGACCATGGCAGGATTTACTTCAGAAGGACAGCTGCAACTGCAGAGAGAGAGAGAGACAGAGACAGAGACAGAGATGTGTTAGCAATGCTAAGTTACCAAATTTGGCAGTACACCACTCTACAAAGGATTTTCCATTCGTTTCACACACAACCTATTCATCATATTCGGTATCACTGCTTGCAGGCTGCTGTCATGTTCAGGGTCAGAAATCACATAATTCAGTGTTTGGGCCAACTGGGAAATTGTCAGCATTCATTTTGCGAAATGTTAGCCTTTCCATATTTACAGGATTTGGCAGTGTTCTTTGGTCAGTGACTATTCTTCCAGCTGCACTAAACATGCATTCCGAATACACGCTTTAAGATGGTCAACTGAGGTACATTACCGCAAGATTTGTTAGATCTGGGCATATTGTTCTCTTTTGTTTCCAACAGAGAAACGCATCTTCCTCGAGACTAATCACAGTATGGTCTGCAAAATACTCCTGGATCTTTGTGCTGTGTGAGACAGTTACCAGTCTGGAAAATTAATCAGCTGCATTTTCTTTACAAGATACTACTCCATGCTGTTGCAGATGACTCAGAATGGATTTGTTTTTCTGACCGTGAATATAGAATGCCCGAGAAGTAGCTGCAGATGTCCTTTCCCTCGCCAGTGACACGGTGATTGTGAAAAATTTATAGATGTGCTATTGTCTGTGCCAGAAATGCACTCTGATGGTTCAGCAGAGTTTGACTACTGTGCACCAGTTAATGATGTTGGTGGGGCAGTGTCCTTTGGTTAGCAGCAGATCTCTCCAATACTCAATGTCTTCCCCTGCAGGAAGGATGGCTTCAATGTTCCCCTTAAAGCAGGGATCTAGCAACGTAGCCAACACACAGGTGCCATTCTTAAACATGCATTTATTCTCTGATGAGTCAACAGTCTCAGACTCAATTCATCTGTCAGCATAACAGTGGTGGTCTCTTCTTTTAACTGAAAGTCTTTCTTTATGTCATTAAGGAAAATGTGAACAAATCATATTTAAGGAAGAATTTGACTCAAAGTTGCACTGTCTGCACAGACATCATGTGTGGCAGCCTTAAATGGCTCCAATAAGGTGACCAAAGATTCAAGTAGACTCCAACTGCTGGAACGGAGCATGATGTCTACTTACCTATTTGATTCTGTATGCTATAGTCATGCACAGCTTTTTTCTGTTCAAGAAGCTTTTCCAACATGTAAAATGTTGAATTCCATTGGGTTGGAATTTCCTGCCTTAATGTATGCAGAGGTAAGTTGTTTGATCTCTGCAGCCCCTTCAGGAATTTTTGTACTTTAACAGAGTGGATGAAATGCCCACATATTTTCTTAACCAGACCTAACTGGTTTTCAACATTTCTGTTTCCATTTAAGAAATTATGCAGGAGAAAATTTTAGATATGTGCAAAACAAGGTATGTGTTGGTAGTGGCCATCTCTAACAGCTCTGACTGTGTTGGCACCGTTATCTGACACTACAAACCCTGGAGATAAGGAATACAGAGAAGTCACTTCTGGGACTGTTTTTCCAGCTCCTGCAAAATATTCACAGCACTGTGGTTTTCCTCAAAAGTGGTGATGCATAATACAGCCTGCTTCCTACTGCTTACAGTAGCGTGGGGATTACTTTCTGACTGAAAACTTGCCCAATAAGCTGTAATAGTCATGTAGTCAACTGCTTGGTTGCCGGTCCGTGTATCTGTAATTATGCAAACGTGCTTCACCTCAGAGAGTTTCAACTGCTTAATGACTTCAGTAGACACCAAGTCATACAACTATAGAACAGCCTTTTTCGAGAAATATGTTTGCCAGGGAACAATGCACATGGTTTAATCCGGTTCATGAACTTGAGGAAACCTTTTTGGGAAACAAAAGGAAAAGGAGTTGAGAGTCAGCCAACAGCTCTGCAATGGCTCTATTTAACAGCTGGCATGTTGGATGCTTGTGGTTAAATTTCAATCTACTCAGAACACTAATGTTAGTTGACGAGATCTTTTTAATTTTGGGTGGAATGTATTTTTCACGCCTTTTTCATGTGAAGTACTACTTTGGGATTTTCCAGTACTTGATATCAGAAAATAATGTTCATCTGAGAAGACTGCAAGGACACATCAAGTGATTCAGTGTCACTTTCTGCTACCAGTTCTTTGTCACTATGGTCACCACCACCACCACCACCACCACCACCTCCACTACCACCCATACCAACCACACTGCCCCCTTGCTCTGCCCCACTCAATTGGGTGTTTTGGTTTTGCATGTTAGACCATTACTGATGTTCTAATATTTGTCGCTCTGCCACAACGAACACTCTTTTTGCACAGACTGCATACAGCTAGAGAGTTGTCTGCAGGGTCAATATTGAATTCCACACTAAAGATTAATCTTTTTTGTTTCATGCCACAGAGTTTGGCACTATTCCTTGTACAGTCAAGGGATCTGGAGGAAATCCTACACTGCCATTTCCTTAAGAGAACATTTGCCCAAAGTAGCTGGGACGTTAGGTCAGCACAGTTCTCTGTTTAACAAAATAAACTTGCAATCTTTAAATATTTTGAAACAGGAAACACCGCTTTACTGCACAAAATGTTGTATACAACATCTTACCCTCAAAACAGGACATGGTTCATGCGGCAGAAATGTCTATTGCCATTACACTCCAAAAGGTACAAATAGGCTATATTCGTGGTAGAAACTCTAAATACAATTTTAAACTGAGCATTTCACAAAACGACCAAACATTCCAAACCACTGACATTTCCTTGTTGAGAAGAACTATTCTCATTCATGCTCATCTTCTTATTCCTAAGTTTAGCACATGACTGTTTTCTGAACTTGCCTTTCATGCCTTACAATGGCATTCTCTCCTACCCCCTCATCAAAACTACTGACCTCATCGCCACAAGATTCAAAAGAACTGAAATGCTGTCATCATTATGTGGGACATAGCCTGGGCTATCCCATTCCCAGTCCCAGTCCCCACTATCACCACCATCTCTATCAGCATTCGCTGCCTCAGCATCCCAGCTTATATTTGAGGAGGATGCCTCCTTGCACACTGCTTCAGCAGCTGGAAGTATCCTGGCACATGTGGTAAAACGTTCAGTACCTCTACAAGTAACTCCAGTCAGTTCTTTCCGAAACTCTATCAATTCATTGCTAACATGCTTTTTTTATTAAGGACATTTAGTGCCAGTCCTGGTGATATTACTGTCGCTATGTTCTTCATTAGTGGTATGATTAATACTGTCTAGATTATTAACAATTCCACGTGCAGCAGCACTGTACTTCCTTTTGGCAGACTCAGACTGGGAAACACAAGACATAGAAGACCCAGCTATGAAAAGATATTGTAACACTAATTGCTGCAGAGACAGACAGTGTAGCCGATTGTCACATTAATAAATAAAAATGACAGGGCTCAGGCTTCAGGGCACTGTACAAACAGTGTAATACAGCTGTAAAGGCTTTCACTAACTGCTGCAGAGACAGTGTAGCTGATTATGTCACAGAAATAAATGACAAGGCTTGGGCCTCAGGGCCCGGGGCACCTAACCAACAGCGTAACACAGCCATAAAGATCTTTCACTAACTGCTGCAGATACAGACAGTGTAGCTATGTCACAGTAATAAACAATAGGGCTTAGAGACACCTAACAAACAGTGAGTGTAATACTTTCAACTTTTAATTTCAAACCAGCTGTCTTCTGTGCTTTTGTCTATGTCTTTTCTCCCACTATACTCCTTCTCTGTTCCCTCTCCAGCACCACCTTTGAGTGCAACTGCTAGATCCCCCTCCACCTGAGATCACCGACAGTCCACCACCACTGCTGCCTTTCTTTCTCCCTTATTGCACCTGCTGTCCTTCACTGCAACCCCAGCACCACTTCTGAGGACAAATGTTAGATCCCCCTTCCCGTGAGATATCTTTTTTCCCCCTCTCACTCCCCCACCCCGCTGCCTTTTTTCATCCCAGTTTGCTCTTCTGGTGCCCTTTCTGCTCTTCTTGCCCCCCTCTAAAACGTCCTGGCGTACAGGCATAGTGTACTGCTTTTTAACTGTAAACTTTTGTTTTATTTCAATTGACAAAAACCTTTCTCAGATCTCTTTCCAGAATAGCCACAAATGTGCTGCAGATTGCAGATGACAGCAACAGACACACTGTTTCCACTGAGCTACCCACACTAGTCTGAGCCACACGCAGAGTCAGAGCACGACTCTTGACACCATTGTCCAAATCAGGTGTCAGACCAGTGTCATGTGCCTCCAACCTGCTACAGGTTCAGTGAAGGACTCCACAGGCTGCACCCATTGGAATGCCTGTTTGGAGACAACAACAGAAACTCGGCGCTGCCCCCGAAACATGCTAAGCTCTCAAGTAAATTAAATGATCTGTTACCCGTTATCCGTTTCAAACTACCTGCCCCAGAATTACACCGTTATGTCAGGCAGGGTAGTATATTACCCAAACTACCCTACCCAGCCAAAGATGGACGATACTCGCACTACCTGACCCAGCTACCTGTCAAGTAGCCCATGCCTACTTTAAAATTAAAAATTATAGCATGGTACTGTAAGCACAAAAGATATTCAGCAAAACAATATCAACAAAACAAGTGGCGTTTCATTTATAAATACCTTTAACTTTTTTGCCCCCCCCCAAAAAAAAAGAGCAAAAACAAACATCTGTACATCAATCTTTTTCATTATGTACTGGCCATAATGTAAAGCTATGAGGCTCAGTGAATCAAACAGCAGTAGTAGTACATCTCGGAAACCATTCCCAAACATGTGTTGTAACTGTAAAAAAAAGTCAAAAGTTAGTCATAAATGTCAAAGTCATAAACACTTTTTTTCTTTTTACTACACACACACTCCCAATGATGTTTATCCCAAAACATTATCTATATAAACTGTACATGACATGGCCTAACTGAAGATATAGTTATCTAAATTCGAGGTGTAGATATCCATTGCATGTATGTATGTATATATATGTGTGCATGTATGATATATATACACATATACACACACACATATATACACACACACACACACACACACACACACACACACACACACACACACACACCATCAATTACGTAAACTTATTTATTTCGACTGGTGTTAAATTTTAAAGCCCAAAATTTCTACCACATATGTTGTATAAATGCAAACTGTCACCGGACTTGAACCCCTCTCTCAGCTGGCACTACTTCCCAGCTTTCAGCTGCACATTAGAGTACAGGACACCTCTCATTTCAAGCAACTTACCAACCACACTGCTAACAAAACCTGTTCCCTACTTTCAGCTTCTCTTCCTCTCTATCCCATTCACCTGCCTCGCACCAAACTGCCCACCATAACCTCTCCACATAAAACAAAAGCATATTTTTTTAATGTCTTCTCTTACTTTCCTTCCTCTGCACCCCCCCTCCCCCCGTCTTGCATACCTAACTTGCTCAGTCCCTAACCGCACAATACATTAACAGGGTGACTTGGGCCACATAACAATTTCACTAAATACAAACAAAAAACCAAAAAGACCTGCATTTCCAAACAAGAACAACTCCTCAGATCCTAGTAAACATTTCACAAACCTGATACACGGCAGACACACTCCCACTCCCAGTCTCACTTGTTCAGTACCCAGCACAGCATCATCAGCAAAGGCAGGATAAACGAGATAAAAATAAATACTCCAGGCAAATTAAACAGGACAAATTAAATAAAAAAAAAAAAAAAACCAGCACTCGCTTAGTATCCGTTACAGCCTGCAACTCTTCCTTTTTTAAACTTTATGTTCATTGTTTTAAAAGAACAAACATACAGTTTGGTAATGCTAGCACAGATATTACAGTACAGTCATACTCTACAAGGGTGCAACTCCTCTTAATATTCACAATTTGACCATCCAATGCCATATGATATGTCTTTGGGGGCATCCAATTAATAACAATGATAAAAAAAAGAAAAATAAATAACTGTGAAATGAGCCCAGGAGCTACACAGTTTGAGTTCCACAAAGTCCAAGTATTAATGTCCAGGATGTCCCTACCTGGAAGGAGGGAAAAATTAAATCCCATGCACTATCATAATTATTCACGCAGTGTGCAAGTCATACATTTGATAGAAACTTACAGCCCAGTGAGCCCACAATTAACAATTAAACTGTTGCAGAAAAAAAAACGTCATATAGGAGTCCCTTACAACAAAAGATGTAGAGATCCGGCAAATTTGGTACTACAGCTCAGATTGATAAAACACATCTGGTTACTATCCAAAACATTTTAAAGAACAGAGTACCGAAACATTCCTGGAAATGCAGCCCAAACAGGAATTACACCTGTGTCAGTTACAAAACGTTTATTTATTGCGCTTTTTCTGCCGACAGCCACCCAGTACCTCAGCCTGGTCACGGACCCTCCGCTTCCATTCCCATATTTGGCTGTGGCTCCTCTATACCCCCTGGCTTACCCCCAGGGTGGGGTTGAGGCACCGGCCCTATAATGCCGCAACTAACGGGGCAGGTCAAGAAGCCGGGCTGAGAGCTAATTGAAGCCAAGGGTGGGCTTCATCTCGGGTGGCTAGCAGTGCCCCCCCCCCGATATATGGGGGCGGGGACATGCAATGACGACCAGTGTCTGCCCCACCCCCAAGCAACTGGCGTCGGCGTTGCTGGTACACCCAGCCTCGCTAGGTGTCCGTGGTTACGCCGAACACTCTCCCCCCCTCCCCCCTTGAGAAGGAGCACAGTCATTGGACACAGTCAAGGTACTCGATCCTTCTCCCCCAGCCAGCCCTCCGACGTCCCGAGTCCGTTCCCAAACCAAGGTCGCTGGCGTTGCAGGCAGGCAACCTGCCCCTGTGCCAGCGAGCAGGCTGGTTACAAAACTTTTAATAACTTTTCACTGAACTGTCAGGGTTTTCAACTTGTTAGAAGTCAAAACTGATTTAAATCATCAGTAAGCACTGGAACTGATGTCTTAAGGATCCTGTAATGGGTGGGTAATAATCAAGTATCGCTAGTGATGTGTTACCTCATTTGAAAAAACAGGAGACAGTCTTACCTGAATACAACTAATTAACCACACCGCTATATGTTACCAGCCAATTCCCATGGTGTTCAAGGTTCTTCCTCATCCAACGATTGTTCCTCAGAGGCTGCAGCACATACCCTGGAGGCTGCACATTTCTGGCTCCACTTCATCATGTTGTTTGGGTCAGTGAATAAATAAATCTTTCCTCGGTGCACTATTCTGAGTCAGGCGGGGAAGACCATGCCATGAGGAATTGAAGCTTCAAGCAGCATGGCCCGAGCTCCATCAAACCACTTCCTCTGCTGCAGTGTGGCATAACCGATGTCTGGATATAGCTTGATGTGTTGACCATCCTGCAGAAGAGTTCCCCTCTGATGTGCCATGGGCAGTAGATAGTCATAGGTGCCTGCGCCATCCGTTACCACCACAATCGTTCAAGGCTCTTCAGGGTTGTCGGGGCTGCGCTGGGTCACTCTATAGGCCTTCTGGAACGGTTGGGTCTTTGCTGTCACCTCCTCACCCAACTGCTGCCCAAACCAGTCCTGTAAAAACAACAGAAGGTGGTTGCCCTCACAACCTTTCGGCATTCCCAATATGCAAATGTCTGGAGCTCGGATTTGATTTTCTAGTGTCTCTATGAGGGCTTTCCAATGGGAGCTCTCCTTTATGATTGTGGAGGCTGCCCCCATTGCTGCATCTGCCAGCTTCGAAGCCTCCATTGATACTGTCTGGACATTTATTTATTTTTGGTAACCGGTAAGGCCCACTGAGTCCAGTAACGGTCCCTTTTTCAGGGGCAACCCGGAATTAATTACAGATACAGCAAAAATATAACAGTTGCAGAGATAGAGAGATAGTATTTTACATAATCTCAGTGTAAGATACAACATTTAACAATACACGACACTTTGCAACACTTGTTAATACACTTGAGTACATTTATGAATACAACCACTCACTGTTTATACACTTAAATTACATTTACATCTGTGAAGTACAACCAATCCCCGACTGATTTATTTGAGAAGAGGTGCAGGGATGGGGTATCAGTGATAAGTGCATTGGTTTGGCTCCAGCAGGTGGGCCTCAAATCCCCTTTTAAAACTCTCTAGAGAGTTACACTTCTGTAGTTTTGTTGGAAGCGTGTTCCAGATAGGAGGGATGAAGGCCGAGAATGCCCGGGACCCTTGGGCAGACTTCGCTCTGGATACCATGAGGAGCTGTCTACCTGAGGATCTTAGTGTCCTGCTGTTCTGTTTTGGTGTCAGCAGGTCTGCAAGACTCAGGGGAGGGGGGGGGGACTGGCCAGCTTGAGCCTGTAGGCTGGGCAGAGATGGGTATTTTTGTCTGCCTTCCAAGGTGGGCCAGGTGAGGGACTGGAGGATCTGACAATGATGTGCTCTAGAGTGGGCACCTGCTGCAAACCTGCAAATTGTGAGATACAGGGTTCAGAGCTTATGCATCTCAGTGTTTTCAACTGTGAGCAGTACAGGGGAACCATAGAATACAGTGGATAGACTGGTATCTTGTGCAACCTTGAGCCGGGAATCGTGTAAGATACGAACTAAGGAGATAACACAATCCTAACTTCTGGTTCAGTGACTTGGTGGGCAGGTCAACGTGAGCCTTGAAGGTGCAATCTTGGTCGAAGGTAATTCCTAAATACCTTAGGGATTCAACTATCTCAGCCTCAATCCATTAGAAAGTGAGAGTGCAAGTTTTTTCGACCTGTCTGATCCAAGATTTCTAAGGCCAAATACTATAGCCTTAATTTGTTTTACTATGTAAGACCAGTTTGTTATTGTACAGCCATCCTTCAGTTTCTGGAGATCTCTGGTCAGCAACTTATTAAGTATGCCAGCGTCATTATTGGACCTATATAGTACCACATCATCCGCGTACAGGTGAGCTTTGCCTCACTGCAGAAAGATGGCAGTTCATTTATAAATAACGAAAACAGCAGAGGCCCCAGGATTGATCCCTGGGGGACCCCATCTTGAATAGGGCACATATTTGATGAGGCACCCTGCCATCTAACTAGCTGGGACCTTTCCTGGACATAATCGGTAAACCATTGTATCGCCAGGCTATCTAGGCTGATGTGTTTTAGTTTTGCAAGGAGTAGTTGATGATCTACCAGGTCGAATACTTTGGTAAGATCTATAAAGACCGCACCAGTGGGCATTCCCTTATCCAGAGCGGAAAATAAATCCGTTGTGAGGTTAACTAAGGCTGCATTTGTTCCATGGTTCTTTCTGAAACCATGTTGTGTGGCTGCAAATAGGTTATGTCGCTCCACATATCCCCACTACCTGGCTGCACACCACCCTCCAGAGTTGTCACCCGATTGGTGAGCCCATCAAGTCTGTCCAGTAAAATGGTTACCAACTTAATAAGACAAGAGATCTTTAAACCAATAGTTTGAAGTGTTTCCTCTCCCGATTCTTCAGGAGTTTCCTCATTATGGGCCTGTGCAGACCTCATGGTTGGATCAGTGGGAACATTTTTGGGTTTAGTTCCAGATCTCTGTTGCTGTTCTTTCCGAGAATTCCCCATTCTGTCTCAAAGGGGTTCTGATGAAATCCTCAGTAATTTTGGTACCAAAAGATTAATAAAAGCCAGCACTTTAAACGAAAAAGACTGATGCACGGCTGCAGAGCTCTGCCATCTTGCTCGGGCTCCACAACGCCCGGCCTGCATTTCTTTCATTCTCTGCACCTCTCCTCACCTTCAGTCACAGAATGCAGGATCAACCAGATAAAATGTCACATGACTAGCAACAAAAATGCAGTAAGATACAGGTTCAACCACACATTCAAAATTTTACACAAAATTAACACACTTCTCATTAAGTGGTTCCTCACTAAGAAAGAAAAAAATGACTGCCATGTTTTGTTTCTAACTCCTTCACAAAAGTGATTCTACACCAGTAAGGAACGCACACCATACATGTAGGGGGTGTTGCTTCCTTAACAACCATGCTACCAACCATGACAACAATCCCTGAACCAGGCAGTGACATACAGCAGATCACAAAAAAATCCCCTTAAAAAAATAAAAATAAATTAAGTAAAAAAACTGCAACCCTATTGCATAAAATGTAATATATGAGTGGAGCTTGTTAAATAATGTTTTATCTGCACTCGAGCAGTATGACCTCAGACACGTCACTCATGGCTTACACCACAAGTGAGGTTACCTAAGGTCAAACTGCTCTTATGCAGATAAATAATTTATTTAACTCATCCCTGTGTACGTATACACACACACACACACACACACACACACACACACACACACACACACACACACACACACACACTATATATACACATACATATATATGCTAGAGTGGACATTATCTGTTTTTATTGTTTCCTGCCCCATGTTAACAATAGGGAAAACTTGCCAGAGCTCTAGAAACAACATGCAATAGCCCCTCTAGTTTTAGAAGTAAGCAGTAACACACAATAGGGTGTGGGTTATGCTGTGATAAATGCATGCTTAAGGGGCATACTGAAACAAGGTCACAGTCCTAGTGCCTTACTACCCCTAGAAGTGAGTTTCAGATCATAACCCACATCCTGGAGTTTGTCATTGTGCTAGTAAAATGGGTATATGTTGACAAATATTGTAACTTAAAAAATGTTTTACTAAACATTTTTGTTTTAGGAAGCAAACTAGTCCCTATGCTTCACTGGCAGTAGCAGAGCTGGAGAGGAAGATGACTTTTCAAGTTCTGCCTTCCACCTATTGTCTATTTATTCTGACTGTTTTCTTTCACACCTGCCTCTCCCTTTCATTCACGTTGTGTTTTGTTTCTCACTTACTTCCCAGTCTGATATGAACGCAACCACAGCAGGTCACTAGGCCAGTGGCAAGATCAAGTCTTCCTTGTGGTCTTGCCGGGAGCACGCTTCCATCAGCAGTTGTGTGTTCTATAAAAGTGCCAGCAGTCTCACTCTCTGCCACTCAGAATAGACAGCAAGAGACTGCCACTGCCTTGGGTGAGGACTGCAGGTCCGGTACACTTAAGGCTATTTACTATGGAAAGATATCCCTTCTGTACAGATACAGAGGCTAGAGGTGGTCACCAGACTAGAAGGCTGAGCTTTGAACGTCATTACCAAATGCAGAAAAAGCAAAGGCCATGCTAAAGCTATTACCTGGTCAGACACCTGGCAACTGGGGTTTAATGCCTAAAAGTGCAAGGTGCTGCATTTTGGGGTGAAGAGCCCAAAGAGGAGTTACCAGTTGGGGGGGTGGGGAGTGCAGCTAGCCCAGACAGAGGAAGAGAAGGATCTAGGGTGCTTATTACAGGGTCAATTAACAACTTGGCACAATGTAGGAAGGCAGCTGCAAAGGCCAACAAAATGCTGGGTTGCATTACAAGGGGTATATCCTCGAGGAGGTAATTCTGCCACTGTATAGGTCATTAGTTAGACTGCACCTGGAGTACTGCGTGCAGTATTGGCGCCCGTATCTGAGGAGGGACATTAAGTTACTGGAGGGGGGTTCAGCGCAGGGTGACAAAGATGATCACGGGGCTGGGGGACTTATACGAGAGGAGGCTGAGGGAGTTGAACATGTTTGAAACCTTTAAGTACATGAAAGTAATAAACAAGACAGGTACAGAGGAGCTGTTCAAAGTAAGAGAGGGGAGGGGCACCAGGGGCCATGATATGAGACTGGAGGGAGGAAGGTTTAGGAGGGAGATGAGGAGACCCTTTTTTTTTTTTTTTTAAAACACACACAGCTGGGCGGAATGCATTACCTGCAGAAGTGGTAACCAGTAGAACAGTGGACTGCTCCAAAAGGAGATGGGACAGGACAAGAGGGAGGGTCAATGGAGGGGCAGGGTGGAAGGGAAGGGCAGCTGCAGAATAAGGGGCGCTAGCTGCACATTCAAGCAGACTTGATAGACCGCTAGGCCTTTATCTGCTGGCAAATTTCGTATGTTCATATGTACAGGGATAAGGAACCCATTTGGTTGTCCGATCCAAAACATTTATTTAAAAAAAACGAACATTAAAAACAGACAGCAAGCAGCACTGCTATACCACACCAAACATTTTCGAGCCAATGTGCTCCATCTCAAGGTGCACCTGTGGCAAGTACCTGTAACCCTTTAAGTTAAAGCCTTAAAGGTACATCACACCTTACCCTTGTCACAAATGCACTCCGCAGGTCAGGCCCTCTATTCCCACAGTGCCAACCTCAGAGGGCAATAGTGTGAACAGGTAACAGACAGGGTAACCCCCCAACCCCCGTCTGCTTTGGGTCTGAATCACCCGTTAGCCTCAAGTTCTGGAGGGATTCAAACTGAACCTTATGCTAGCGTACCCAGTTACAGGCTCAGATATGTACCCTCTTCAGGACTGCAGTACAATCTTTCGACAGGGGCACCCAGCCAGGTCTCCACAATGAACCCTTAAAACTCTGTAAGAGACCTTGGGTATATTCTTACCTTTTCCAAGCTTAATAACACCGCCAAGCCTTTTAACAGCGGTCAGACTTAACCCCATATATAGCACATGCAAAAAGAAACTGAGGACAAACCCAGGCAGTATTTCAAAGAAATGGTTGTTTACTAAAATATGATAAAATGGTTAAATTAAACACAAAACAATATATCATACAGCTTTCAATTCTGTAAAACAAAAAGGAAGTTACAGACAAAACACTCCTACCACAAAGACTTAATATCTTTCTATTACCTTTCTAAGTGCTTTCCCAATCGGAGTCTAGAATCATATCTCACAATCCCATATACAATGCTTCATTTTTATGTTTGCTTGCACGCATGTGCAAGAAACATAGTGCCATCAACGGAGATTTCGAAGGTGTGTCACCTCCTCCTCCAATTCAGGCAGCCAGCTGGCAGGCGCGGCCCCTGTAAGCCAATGCATTTTGGAGCTGTCTATGACATGCTCCAAAATGCAGTGTCCCCACAGTTGAAAGGGGCTACGGCCAGGTGAGCAGCGATAAGAAGCTGCTCGCGCGCTCCCAGCACCGCGAGCATCTGTGGCGCCCCATGCGCGGCAGCACTGTAACCCGGCGGGTGCCCAATCCCGATGACTGCGCCATCGTCTCCTCCCCTCCCAGTAGTTGGTGCCACGCTGAGGCCCACCCCAAGCGTGCAAGCGTCCCAAGATATACTTTTTGCCCGGCGGGTATGCCAATCCCGTCGGCTGGGCATCTCAAATTACGTTTATTGCCCGCGCAGAAGGCCCACTTACCCAAGCGTGGCAAGAGGGTCAGCGGCGTTTTTTTTTTCACCTGTAAAACAAAAACTGTCCCCGCAGCGTCTCCCGAACCCCCTCCCACAACCGCGCCACCCTGTCGCGCACAACCTCCCACACCCCTCACCCATACTTGCCTCCGGACTCCGTGTGACGATCTTGGTGGACGGGAACACATCTGCACTCTTCAAAGCCGACCACGGCGAACTGAGGAAATGCCCGGTGAGCTGTATAATGGGTTAGATAGGGGGTTCAACTTTATTGCATATCTCAGGCATTTTTGGGAATTTTTGCACCAAATTTTCAACATGGGGTTTTTGGGACCCCTTCTCATGAATGATGTCACTGTCATGGCGGTATTCGGGCTCGAAGGGTGATTTCGCGCAGTGACTGCGAAATCACCCTTGAGGGACCGAATACCGCCATAGACAGTGACATCATTCATGAGAAGGGCCCAAAACCCCATGTTGAAAATTTGGTGCAAAATTCAAAAATGACTGTTTGACTCAGATTTTCAACATTGTCCATTTCACCACACGTCTTATGAGTAGTACAGCTGTCATTTTTCACATCTCACCCAAAATGTGTTTCCGCCCTTGTAGCGCCAGAATGGCAGTCGATTGTCGTGAAATCAATGTCAGGGACAAATAAAAGAAAATCACAGTGACACTGTTCTTGAGCAGAGGTCTTTGAAATGGCTATGTTGAAAATTTGGTGAAAAAATTCCTAAAATGACTGTTTCATTACGTGCATTACGCAGTTCCTCATATACTCCATAGGTTTTTAATTTTCAATATTTCCAATCAGTTTCACATTGCCATTTTCCACACCTTCTTATGAGTAGTACAGCTGTCTTTTCACATCTCACCCAAAACGTGTTTCCCATGTAGCGCATAATGGCGCAGTCGGCAAACTCAGTGTATGGGACACATTAAGGAAATCACAGTGTCACTGTTCATGAGCAGAGATCTTAAAATGGCAATGTTGAAAATTTGGTGACATAATTCCTAAAAATGACTGTTTTACGAGTGTGCATTGCACAGTTCCCACGCACGCTCGTAGGTTTGCGAATTTTCAATATTTCCACTCCAGATTGCCATTTTTTCCACACCTCCTTATGAGCAGTACAGCTGTCATTTTTCACATCCTGCCCAAAACGTGTTTCCGCCCATGTAGCGCACAATGGTGCTGTCGGTGTTCAAGCTCAATGTATGGGACACATTAACAAAACCACAGTGACACTGTTCACGAGCAGAGGTCTTAAAATGGCTATGTTGAAAACTTGGTGGAAAAATGCCTAGAAATGACTTTTACGAGCGTGCGTTGCACAGTTCCTATGCATGCTCGTAAGTTTAGCAATTTAATATTTTCACTCTAGATTTTCCAACATGTCCATTTTATTAAACTTCCTTATGAACAATTACAGCTGCAATTTTCATATGTCACCCAAAATGTGTTATCGCATATGTAAGCGCATAATGGTGCTGTTGGTGTGCGAAAGCAATGTTTAGGACAGACTAAGAAAACCACAGTTACACTGTTCATGAGCAGAGGTCTTAAAATGGCTATGTTGAAAATTTGGTGACAAAAGTCCATAAAATGACTGTGTTAGAGTGAGCATTGTGCAGTTTCCACGCATCCTCGTTAGTTCATGACTTTGCAATATTTTCAGTCCAGATTTTCACTAGTGCCATTTTCAACACTTCCTTATGAACAGTACAGCTGCCATTTTCACAACATGGCCGAAGTGTCTTTTCACACTTTCAGTGCAGAGATGCGTGGTCGCTGTCGGAAATCACTGTTCGGCACAGATAAAGAAAATCACAGTGACACTGTTCATGATCGGAGGCACCAAAATGCCTGAGTTGACAATCTGCTATAAAATATCCCCAACCTACTTATATAACGGGTGTGCGTTGCACAGTTTCTATGTATGCTAGTGACTTCACCATTTTTTTAAATATTTTTACTACACAGTTGCAACATAGCCATTTTTACACCTCCCCATGAAAGAGTACAGCTGTCATTTTTTACAGCCTGTTCGGAATATTTTTGCACCTGTGGTGCTAAATCCCGTAGTCACTGTGCATAAGCAGCTTTCGGCTACCAAACTGATATTCCCCTGTTCATGAGGGTGGGGTCACAAAACAAGCATGTTGAAAAGTAAATTGGAGTTAAAATACCAACGAATGCCTGAGGTATTATTTTCAACCAAATCGCCCAACCCTATAGAGAATGACAGGAATCAGGGGTGTGACTTGGGATTCTTGCCTGTGATGCTCATACCATTCCACCCTGCAGTCACCGAGAGAGGCATCGAGGTATGCCTTGGACTCTTCGGCCCCAAACTTCACCCCATTCTCCTATATTGCACCCATCTCACCATATTTCCTAATGAAATGGGGTGCGCATAAGGGCCAAAGACCCCAAGGAACACGTGACACTTGTCAGTCTCTGCAGAGTGGGGTGTGGTGAAATGGCGTGGCCGTTATGCCTGACGACCCAAATGCACACCCCAATGCCTGTCACTCTCTGCAGGGTGGTGGTGGGGTTGGCTTCAGTTCAATACTTCACTGCCATTCCTATTACGCAGCTCTGCAACTTCTACACTACCACTGCCAATGCCAGTAAGCAAACATTCGGAACGGACAAATGCTTGTTAACTCTGTCACCACCCCCTTTAGATGAGGCCAGCTAGAACCTCCCTTAGATAATTTCTGACATAAATGTCTCTGAGGATGTGAGTCATTGCTTTGAAAAATCTATAACTAGCCATTTCCCAAGTACAACAGTCTTTAATTAAATGTTTCTCTTTGAACTTAATCCCACACTCATGTCCTCTTGGGCCGATTTCCTGTGCTAGTGTGATCCGAAGGATTTTATGACTCTTTGCACACTTTTGCTATCAACCTGCCTTTTTCCTGCAGGAACCATAAAACTCACAATTAGCTTCAACTTCAAAAGCATGGGCAGGTCATAAAAAGATACTAAAATACCCTTCTGTAAGGAAGTCTTCATTAACTGGTTCTTCCGGTCTGTTTTACAACATCATGTGGTTTCAGCTACTGACCTTGAAAGTTAAAGGCCAAATCTCTCGCATACTGACATGTCATAAACAGACCATTTATTTATAAGATAAATATCACACAGGAAACCAGAAGCAGAGGTAGAGCAGCACAGCCCTCTCTGATCAGAACTATTTAACTTCCTGGTAAACACCACAGTACTTGTTCATTTTCTCACCCACATTCATAAGAACATTAACTTACACACACACTATATATATACACACACATACATATATACACATACACACACATATATACACACACACACACACACACATATAACAATTACAAAGTATTATAAATTATTTATACAAATAGCTGTTTTTCATTCAATATAAAGATAAATAAATACGAAGAGGTAAATGGAAAGGAAGGGGAGGGAAAGTGAGGGGAAGGAAAAGACTGAACACTAAATAACAAATTTCCCTCTCAGATACGGTGCAGATGATACCAGGGAAAAATCAACCTGATATCAAAGACATGATTGTACACGCAACAATGTCATATAAAAGACGCTGTATAATATGAGACACACACACACACACACACACACACACTTTGTTGCAACCTGCCTTTCCATGAGTCCTCCTATAGGTTAACCCTACCCCATCCAAGTATATATTTCATTATAATTCCATGTCTGTTAAAAGGATTTTCCATATAAAATTTGTTATGATTTTTACATTTATATAAATGGAAAAAACTGAAATCCATCATTAAGATCTGGACCTCCAATAGCCCCCAAAGTATACTGCCAGTAACTCTCTCTCTCTTTGCAGTAGCAGCCTATCTACTGTGAGGGAATTTTTATATATCCTAAAGCTATATTTGCTATTAAATGCCTTGAAGCTATGCTTGCTTTGAAAGCCATGCTGTAACAAAGTCATAATGAATGTAGTAGAAATTTCTGAGTTCATGTTTTCTTTTTTTAAGGGTTATAGAATTTGTACTGAGGTTACTTGAGGTACATTTGTAAAAACAGAAAGATAGATAAAACTGAGCAGAACTGGTTGTACCAGCCTGAATAACGGGCTTGGACAAAATATAAAGATAAGAGCATGCCTGGGCAAAATATAAAAATAACAGCATGTAGTGGCATTGAAGGCAAGCTGTACGTTGCTATGGTGTGAGTGAAACTCATTGTCTCTCTCAGGTCAGCTTGACCCAGGCATATGTATCAAGCAGTAATGGGAAAGAAATAAAATAAGCAGTGGAAAAATACCTCATGCATATCAATGTGTTTTTTCTGTTACATTGCTAAAAAACTTGTTATGCTGTCTTATGATTGGCTTATACTGAAATGTTGGTATTTTCAAGATAAGAAGTGCAAAATCTAGCTTATAAAAAGCTGCTGTAAATTGTAATCGGAGAACTTCTCCGTTGTAGAAGTCCCACATGCATGTGTGTTTGATCAAATAAAGCGACGTTAAGACAAAACCCAGTGGTGTGGTTTTTGGCCCGTGACGACGGGAGTGGTTGCTCAGGTGATACTTACAGTGAGAGAATTTGCGATCACACTACGTCTCCACCTCTTGTAGGTGGGATAACTTTTTCCAGACCCAAATAGAACACATAGTGTGTGCCCCTCATTTGAACATGAACTGCCAGGGCTTTACTGCTGTCTTGTCTCTTAACTTCCCAGATGTGTTCCCCTATGCGTAATTTAAATTTACGTGTGGCTTTCACCTATGTAAAAACAGTTACACTTACACATTGCTCTGTATACCTTATTTTCAGTGCAACCGTTAATGCATTTATCTTGTAGGCCCTAGTATTCTGATCAATAGAAAAAGTGTTCGCTGTGACAATATATTTACAATATATACAATCTCCGCATTTGAAATTCCCAAACAGCAGAGGTGGGCATTCTACCCATTTTCCTGTGTAAAGTAGCTCCTTATTGCATTGTCTGCTGTACTGCAACCCCTTCTTAACGCTGTTCTAGGCTTGTTATTCACTATGTCACCTAAACGGGGTTCTGCCTGGAGGACATGCCTATGTTTTTGTATGATCTCGGTCATCTTATGTGATTGTGCAGTATATGTACTGACAAAATGAAGGTCATTCCTCCTATTGTCTGCATTTACCTTAGCTCTTGTGGACAATAAATCCATTCTTGGCAATGTTTGCACCCTTCCCACTGCTTGTTTAATGTTTGCATTGTTGTAACCCCTGTCTATAAATCGTGTCATCTGTTTAGCCCCTGCAGCATATTCCTGTGTATCTATACAACTACGTTTTAGTGGAAGCCCTTAGCAGCCCTTAAGACAGATAAGGCCCCGGGACCCAAAGAGATGCATCCAAGGGTGCTTAGGGAGCTGGGAGAGGAACTAGCTGAACCCTCGAAGGGGTATTCAATAGCTCATTACAGGCAGGGGTAGTTCCAAAGGACTGAAGGGTGGCAGATGTGGTTTTGCTCCACAAGGCAAGGGGTGGGGAGACAAAGAGCACGCAGGTAACTACAGACCTGCCAGTTTTACCTTAGTTGTAGGGAAACTGATGGGAGTCACTAATCAAGGAGGACCTACTGGACTACCTGAGAGCAACACCTTCTAAGATAGTAAACAGCAGGGGTTCATGGCAGGGAGGTCTTGTCAGCAGGTACAGCGCTAATATGCACCAGAAGGGCAAAAGTTGCATTAATAGTTTTCTTTGACTCAGTGAAGAAGACACTGGATAGGGACAACGTTGTGGATTTATTCTATTTCAATTTCAGCATGGCCTTCAACTCTGTGCCTCACAGGCAACTGCTGAAAGAGATGGAAGATCTGGGTGTGGCAAGGGACATAGTAAGATGGGTAGGAAACTGGCTGAGGAGGAGGCAGCACAGGATCATAATAAGTGGGACCAAATAGAAGACAGGCCGATCACAAGTTGGGTGCAACAGGGATCTGCCCTAGGGCCGGTCCCCTTCAATACTGCTGTGTCTCTTTGCAGATGACACAAAGCTCTGTGGGAGGTTGGACAAGGTGGTCTAAAGTCTGGCAGTTGAAATTCAACACCAGAAAGTGCAAGGTGATGTAACCTAGAGAGCAAGAATCCCAGAACAGAGTACTGGATGCAAGGGGTTAAGCTGAGCATTACAACTGAGGAATAGGACTTAGAAGTAATCATTAGCAGCATGCTTGAACAATTATGCTAATACAGCAAGACCTTTTGTAAGGCAAATAGGACATTAAGATGCATCGGGAGGGAGAGTTACAGTAGAAAAAAAATGAGGTATTATTACCTCTTTACAAAGCAACGGTAAGGCCACACCTGGAGGAATGCACTCAGTTTAGGAGTGCTCACTTCAAGAAAGATAAGGACAGTCTAGAGATAGTGCAACAAAGGGTGACCAGGATGACACAGGGTCAGCAGGGCAGATCTTACGAGAATCAGCTCAAGGCACTAAATATGTATTCACTTGAGACCAGAGAGGAGAGAGAGGTGATATGACAGAAACCTCCAAATTACTGAAAGGAATAAATAAGGTGAACCAGAAAGAGTTAATCAGCATAAGCACCAGTTTGAAGTCAGGGGCACAAGTAGAAATAGAACGGAGGATGATTTAAGAGGGGATATTAGGGAAATTTTTTTTTTTGTTAAACAGACGGTGGTGGAACCTTGGAACAGTCTGCCAGTTGAAGTGGTGGGGGCCAAAATTATAAATGGTTTCAAGCACAGTTGGGACAAAGTGAAGGCTATACTGGCTATTCAGGGCAATAGTAACAGGGAGGAGAATGGGGAAAAGAGAGTGAGGGCTAATATCCTGCATGACAATAAGGTCCAAGGGATAGGGAACCACAGACAGAATGGATAGACCACCAGACTTTTTTCTGCCAGCACTGTCTATGTTTCTATGTTGAAACCCAGCACTCAGCTGATAAGTCAGTCAGCAGCAAGGGCACCAGCCTAGCACAGATGGGCCCTGAGCAACATCTGGTATGTCACCCAGCAATGAAGGGTGGCCCGCCATCAGGCACCCTTGGAAAAAGGAGACTCAACCAGCAGCTCAGCTAGCGGTGAGGAAAGTACAGTTACTTAAGAACTTACCATAACAGTAGATATTTCAGAGAGGCTCTTGCAATGGGCAATTACAAATAGGACTGAAGCTGGCAGGAGGCAGGACCCCATGGAAAAATTTCTAGCTATCCGCCTCTGGCGGGGGACTGCCCCCAAGTCAGGTGATCGACGTCAGTCGACATCAGTATAAAGGGGCAGTCCCCCACGCCCGCCTTCCGGTTCTTTCCCGTCAAAGGCCAAAAAAGGCGAGACAAGAGAGAGGTGAATATTTTCCTTCCTGGAAAAGAAGCTGAAAAAGCTTAGGGGGATGGAGGGCGGGAAGGTATGACCTACTGCAAGAGCCTCTCTCAAACATCTACTGTTACAGTAAGTTCTTATGTAACTGTATTATCTTACTTCGAGAGGGCTCTTGCAGCAGGTAATTACAAATCAGACTGAGTCCCAAGCAATCTGGAACAAGTAGAAGCAAACGGGAGGAGGAAAACTACCCAAAAGTAGAACATCTGGCTGCGAAGGTCTCAGGAAAGCAGACCTTGCAAAACAGCCAACCCGAAGCCCGTACTGCGGTGAGAGGCAATGTCCAAACAGTAGTGTTTCGTAAAGGTATGGACAGAAGCCCAAATGGCGGCTGCTCAGATGTCTGTCGCTAACACATTCTTGAAACAAGCAGCAGAGGCAGCGACCCCTCTGGTGGAGTGACCTCTGATTTGACCGGCAGGGTCTTGTCATACTTGTGGTAACAGAAAGTGATGCAATGAGCCAACAATTTAGACAAGCATTGCTTAGAAACAGCACTGCCTTCTCTTTTAGAAGCAAAAGAGACAAACAGTTAATCAGTCTTTCTGAGATCCTTAGTCCTCTTGGTGCAGTATCTCAGAATTCAGTGAACATCCGAAGTATTCAGGAGGTACTCCCCTTGATTGGAGTGCTGCGTAAGGAATGCAGGCAGCTCTATGGATTGATTCAGCGTATATTCCGCTATCACCTTGGGAAGAAACTTAGGGTTGGTATGGAGAGCCACACGTTCCCTGTGAAAAATCAAATACGGGATTTTGCACAGGAGGACCTGGAGCTCGGAAATCCTTTGAGCGGAAGTAATGGCCACAAGGAAGAGAGTCTTCCATGAAAGGAACTTCAGGTCTGCTGAGGCTGCCGGCTCGAAAGGAGGCAGAGTAAGCTTCTCATGGATAAAATTCAAATCCCAAGGAGGGGCAGGAACCCGAATGGGGGTCTCAAGTGGAGGACCTCTCTAAGAAAGGTCTTGTGAGACCTCCAGTGGCGCAAAAGTCCTGTCCCCAAAAGGAACATGGTACGCCAAGATGGCCACCATGTGAACCTTCAGAGAGAATGACTGAGACCCAGATCAAAGAGATGTCTCAAATAATCCAAGTGTCACCCAACAGAGCATGAGAAAGGCTCAAAAGCTTTGGAAGAGGCCCAAATAGAGAACCATTTCCATTTCCATTTCATGGCATAGGTATATCTAGTGGAGGGCTTCCTGGCTTCCACCAGAATCTCAGCCACCAGCGAGGAAACTCCGAATCGGGCTTGAGCTACATCTGCAGGAGCCACATGTGCAACTGAAGGGACTTGAGGCATGGATGGACCAGGGTCCCCTGATCCTGGGTCAGCAAAAGTTGCGACGGAGGAAGAGGAGGTTCCTCTGAGTACTGTTGCAGAAGAGAGAACCAGACTTGCCTGGGCCAGAAAGGAGCGATGAGAATCATATGAGCTCCTCCTGAGCAGAGTTTCTATAAGACCCTCGGAATTAAGGGGATCGGTGGGAAGGCATAGACGAATCTTCCCTTCCAGTCTACAGACAGAGCGTCTCTCCAAAAAAAATGCTGCACCCTGGAGCGAGCAAGCAGAAGTCGGGGAAATTTTGCGTTGAGAGGAAACGCAAACGTGGTCTACCTGAGGGGTTCCCCAGCGAAGAAAGATGTCGTCTGCCACCCCCTGATCTAGTTCCCATTCATGAACATGAGCAGACGACCGACTGAGGTGGTCTGCCAATGTGTTCGACCCCCAGGACGTGAATGGCCGTGAGGTGAAGGTTGTGCTGCACTGCCCATTCCCAAACCCGCATCGCCTCCCTGCAGAGAGGGTAGGCACGAGTTCCTCCCTGTTTGTTGATGTACCAGACTACACACATTTTATCCGTTTGGACAGCCAGATGCCTGGGAAGCAGATAAAGATGCAGAGCCTGAAGAGCATAGAGCACGGCCTGAAGCTCGAACACAGCGATGTGGAGAGATTTATTTGAGCTGGGACCAGGAGCCCTGGGTCCCGTGAGGCCCGAGGTGGGCTCCCCAACCCTTTACCGAGGCGTCCGTAGTCAGCATCTGGGAGGGGGGAGAAAGGCAGAAGGGAACTCCCTGGCAAAGGTTCTCCTGAACCACCCAGCATTGCAAGTCCCGAGCCATAGGGTTGGAGACCAGAACCAGTTGATCTAGGTCATCCACCAACTGATCCCACTGAGACCGAAGCATCCACTGAGAGATTCTCATGTGGAGAAAAGTGCAAGGACTATCTGAATAGCAGCCGCCATGAGCCCGAGGAGGTGAAGGAGTGACCTGGCGCTGACCCACCTGCGACTGGACAACAGGCTGACCTGAGCCTGGAGTGAGGCCGCCTGTCCAGTGGCAGGAATGTCGTGTCCAGGATCGCCCCAATAAACTGGAGCCTCTGGGACAGAATCAGGTGGGACTTGGCCTGGTTGACGGTAACACCCAGGCAGGCAAAAACCTGCAGGGTAAGGGAAAGGAAGCGCAGGAGTTCCTCCATGGACAAGGCCACCAGGAGTCAATCGTTCAGGTACAGGAAAACCTGCACCCCCTGGGTATGCAGGTATGCCGCTACCACCGAAAGGCATCTGGTAACTACTCGGGGCACCAAGAAAAGACCAAAATGGAAGGGTCTTGAACTGGTAGTGGTCCCCCTGGAACGCAAAACACAGGAACTTGCGGTGGGAAGGGCGAATAGGGATATGCAGGTAAGCAGGATGCATGTCCTGAGAGCACAGTCACTGTCCCAGCCAAAGAAGGGGCAGAAGACTCTGCAGAGAGAGCATCCTGAACCTTCTGTACTCCATGAACAAGTTCAGGGAAATGAGGTCGAGAATCGGCCTCACCTCTCCTGACTTCTTTGGGACCAGGAAAAAATAGGAGTAGTAACCCATCTCCCGAAGATGTGGAGGCACAGGCTCTATCGCCTCCTTCAGAAGAAGAGAGGATATTTCTTCCCGAACCAGATGATGATATTCTGGGGAGTAAGAAGACCTGGGGGGGTGGTTTCGAGGAGGTTTCTGAAGAAACTGTATTGAGTGTCCTTCTGCGATCAGCTGGAGCACCCAAGTGTCTGAAGTGATCCTCTCCCAACCCGGTAGATGGAGGGAGAATCTCCCTCCTACCGGTTCCTCTAGAAGGCCCAGAGGCTGTGGGAGAGGAAAGGTGTCAGGAGGTGTTAGACAGCGTCGTGGCTGAAGCCCCCGCTGCTTTTTTTGGGCAGGGGGGCTTGGCAGACGGAGGGGCCCAATGTTTGTTGGCCCGCTTTTCCTGAGGTTTCACCTTTTGCTGAGAACGTCTGCAAAAGGGACGACGCTGAGCCTGAGGGGGTCTGTACATAAGAGTCAACCAACTTAAGTGCAGTACCCTTCTCCTGCAGATCGGTGATGATGTCCTTGACATCGCCACCGAACAGCACTGAACCCCTGAAAGGCACATCCTGGATAGCAGACTGCACCTCTGGGACCAAACCTGACACCCAGAGTCAGGCATGATGCCGCAAACCCACGGCAAAAGCCGATCTCCGACCAGCAACATCCACTGCATCGTACGTGGCACAGAGCATGTGCAGACTTGCCGAACGCTGCTAGATCGGGATTAAGATCCGCATTCCCGTGTTTCGCCTGGAGACTCAGGAAGGGAGTCCAACTTAGCCTTCCACCTCGCCATATCGCCTTCTGGTAATCCCCATATGACCAACATAATTCAGGGTCCTAATACCAGAGTGGAAGAAGCATAGACCTTCTTCCTGTACTGATCCAGAAGCGGGATTCCGTGGCCGGTGGTGGCGAGCCCAAGTGCTTGAGGTTAGCTGTCGGCTGTGGCGCCATCCCGACGAATCAGTTGGCGTGAATTTGAGGAAGTCACCCTCCGGAGCTTGATAAAGCCTGTCCGACTTCCTAGGAAGGGGGGCTAATGCCGACAGTTGCTTCCAAATGGTGGAAACAAGGTCGGTATGAGGCTCAATCCAGGGTGGCACCAGGGTAAGAGCAGTCTCTGGCAGATCCAGCTGTGCAGCAAGTTTCTTACGCTGTGGATCCGGCTCCAAGGAATGCCACTGATGAACTGCCTGGATTTTGCGCAACGCCATAAAGGAAGGATCCTCCGGAGGAAACTTCAGCGGAGTCCTTGGCCTGTTCGGCGAGAGGGGCTCGTTGTCTGGGTCAGAATGACCATCGGAATCAGAGGTCTCCGAAGAGGATGAAGAGAAAGAAGACAACTCCTCCCAGTGCGGGGGAGGAACGGATCCCTTCAGAAGCCCTCAGGGAAGTGTATCCTGCCCTGCCCTGGAACCAGAGGGCTCACCTCTGGTATCCGGAGGTGGGGAGGGGTCTCGTCTCCAACGTAGGGGGTCCAGGACCGGCATCGGAAGATGGCTCTCTACCTCCCTGGTGAGCTGAGCCTTGGCCTCAGCCCAACAGGAAGCCAGAGTCTCCTTCAAGTCCACCAGCAGCTGAGGGGGCGGTGGGGGGGGGGTGGAGATATGGATACTGTGGGTATCCGTAAGGCACGTATCCATACCCCGACGGCGGGAAGCCAGGCGTCGGGTACTGGGGCTCCATGTACTGTGGCGTCGGGTAGGCCGGCGTCAGATACTGGGGTGCTGGATACCGCGGGCCTGAGTATGACGGCATCGGTTAGGATGGAGTTGGATACCCAGGGAACAGGGGGTCTGCAATGGGATATTGTCGGGCGTCGGGTAGGCCGGTGGCAGAGGATCTGGCATCGGGTCATCCGGCCCAGCGGCATTAGAGTGCATCATTTCTGACCAACTGACAGAATATCTAGACAAATACAAACTGCAATGCCGGCAACAACACAGCTTTCCAAACACAGTACTGCAACAGCTCTAGTCGATTATACCAGCTTTATTCACAATGCCCTGGACAGAGGGTTCTTGGTGGGGGCTACGTACATTGACCTCACCAAGGCCTTTGACACCGTAAACCATAATCTGCTCCTGGGTTAACTCTCCCTTTCCGGCCTCTCCTCTGAATCTGTAGACTGGTTCAGGAGCTACCTCACCGGAAGGGTCCAAAAAATGAAAATACAAGACACCTTCTCCGAAAACCACAGCGTCATCACTGGGGTTCTCCAAGGCTCTATCCTTGGCCCCCCTAAGTTCAGTTCATTTCTAAACAACCTTCCACAATCTGTAAATGACCACATTCTGCTTTACGCAGATGATGCAGTCCTATATTCATGCAATGCTGATCCCACTATACTTGAAAAGCAAATGCAGGCTAATTTCCACTCTGTTGCGCATTGGTTCCTTCAATCCAAATTTATCCTTAATTATAAAAAAAAAAAAACAACACAAGACCATGTTATTCACATTGTCACTTAAACACCATACTCACCAACTTCACATTCTCAACAGTCAGATTTCTCCCCTTGAAATGGTCCAAACGTTTAAGTACCTGGGAGTGACACTAGACAGCACTCTATCATTCAGCCAACATATTGGCTCAGTTGCAAAAAGTCATGCAATGCAGAACTGGGACTACTGTAAAGACATCGTCACTGTCTTACTGCTGAAGTACTAAAAAATGGAGTAAATAGCTCAGTGCTCTACTATAGTCTAGCAGTCCATGGGGCTGCCTCCCAATCCTCACTAAAACGTATCAGAACAGCGCTTAAAGCATGCCGTCTAGTCCTAGGTGTACCCTGCCTCACCCACACCTGTGAACTATACTCTCAGATGGGGTGGCTCAACCTTGATTGCCGCATTCAGTATAAAGTTTGCCTTCTCGCCAAGAAATCTACTCTTGGACTTCCCACTCCAGGAATGCAAAGCCTCCTTAGCTGGCCTAACACCACAAGATGTATCGAGGGGTAAACAATTTGACTAAAGCGTCCCCTTCATGAGAACCACGCAAGGTCCAGCGGTCCTGTGAGTACCACGCTGATTATGGCTCAATGCGCTTGACACAGGCATTACAAAAAGAATTAAAGCTAGGACCTTTTAAAGCTAAACTCCGTATGGCCCTGGCCTCAAACAGCAACTGCGATTGTGGGACCTGATCCCCCTTCCGTCTCCTCTCCACTCACCAGTCTTCCACCTTCCTACATGTCCTCTAATCTTGCTCCTCTCCCCTTCCTGCTTTCTGTTTTACCCCCTGGCTCTCCTCATTTCTGCCCTTTCTCCCCTCCACCCCCGCTGTCCTGCATCCCGGTGGCACTCCCATTTCCCTCATCCCCTCTCCCCTCCCTCCAGTGTACCTCTTCCCTTCGTTCCCCCCCTTCCTCCCATCCCCAACCCCTCTCTACCCCTGGCTTTCCCCATGCTCTCCATCCTCCCACCCCTCTGCCCACAATCATTGCCCCCCCGCCCCCTCTCCTCTCCCCATTTCTCATTACCCCGACCCCTCCATCTCCCTCAATTTTCTCATTATCCTTCTCTCTCATTTTTACTTTTGTTCACCTCTCCTCCCCACCCATAAGTCACCCCCCCACCCAACAGGCTTCAGGGTCTCTGCCTTGTCACTTCTCACCCTGGTAACATGGGCCTCCCTGCTGTCTATTCTCATTAGCACTTCAGACAATAGAACTGATGCTTTAACATGCTCTGGCAACCTAGATAAGTGTTTTTGTAGCTTACTAATTTTAGTTCTGACGCTCACTGTGTTTCCTGAAACATCCTATATTGCTAACTGCCTTATTTTCTTAACTGGGCCAAGTAACCTTGTCCTGGTTATACTACTGTGTGATACCCTGACCCCAAAGCAACTGTCTATAGCTGCAAAAGTGCATGACTTTTCCAACTGAACCTGTTCTAGCATTTTCTGCTCAGTATTTTGTACTCCTCGTTTCATACTTTTACTGGCTGTAACACTGCTTTACTGTAAACTGAAAATTTGATGACTGTGTATACGTAACCTCTGTATTTTGAATTTGTACATATGTGATTGCTATGACGTGGAACCTTTGTAAAAGAGCCTTTAGCTCAAAGGTACTTTCCTAGATAACAAATTTCGATTCCATTGAGCGATGCTCATTTCCAAGGAGGTCCTTTGCCATACATACAATGTTCCAGAAAAGACATTAAATTTTATTTCAAACAGTACAAACAGGGAAAACAAGTAATCTTAACTTAAAATAAAACACACATACTATTGGTTACAGCTGAAACAATTGCACAAACAAACACAATTTATACATAAAACACATAAAAATCTATGCTGACAAGCTGTATACTCTTCACAGATTATAATTCTCATCAGTATCAGTATCCCTCCCATAACCATGTATATTGAGACATTTACAGCAATAGCCAGCCGATTTCATTTAACAGATTACTACCCCAACCCTCCATCTCCCAAATCATGTGATTAAGGTGGTCTTCTAGTGGCCGGGTGGGCTCACAAAGGTACCCCATAATAGCCACTTGGCTACTGCAGCCAGAGTCCCAGGGTGGGTCTAATCCCTCACAAATGCCCCTCTCTGAGCTGGCAATTCCCTGCAGCCACTAAGCAGAATAGCTTCAGGCCCATTTCCTCTGCTGCCTCCCACCCCCGGTATCCCACCTGGTGAGAAATGGCTAAAAAGAGCACTGCCCCCGATCTGTCCTCCTGACAGGGCGAGTGACTGGTACAAATCTTAAATGGGAGCCCCCCTGTGGTAGTCTGGCCACTATTTGCCTCATCCCGTGCTTTTGAGGGGGCCCTTATTCATATTGGGAGAGTCAGCAGTGCCTGCCTATTGGAGAGCCGGTTCCAATTTCAGGGTGCCTCTCATTAGCACAGGGATGCTATGTGACTTGCCCTGGCCTTGAGTCACACAGTATGCAGGTAAAGATTGTGGTTCACATATCCACCAGTTCTGAGTCTACAAGTTTTCCAGGTTCTCAGCTAGGGGCAAGTTCCTGGTTGAGTTAGGATGGGGTGAGGAGGAATGTCACAGAAATGATAAACAAAAGTGTAGTGCTCCCTCTTTTATCGGTCAACCTCCACACATGCTAAATTGTGGTGCATTGAAGATGGTGGCAGATAAGAAAGAGTGGCAGTTTTAGGGGGAAGACAGCATTTTGAAAACAAGACAGAGGCTCACACTGGCATTAAGCAAGGGTGGGAAATAAAAGGGGTCACATAAAAGAGGGAACACTGTAATGAATAAGAGAGAAAAAAGGGGGATGAATTTTCTAAGTACTTCAACAATACTATATTGTAATTTGCAAGTGGTATGGTTAAGCCCGATCTTTAACACCACCCACAAAACCACATTTTAATGACACAAAGCAGTGAAGAGTCTACATGCTGTCAGGGGCAGCAGTAGCAGTGGCCTTTATATCTTATTTGGTTATTCTGCAGGCAACTTTACACATTATGGGGCTATACACATACAACAGTACCCAATTACGTACAATTATCTGCAAAATAAACAAATAGTATCTGAAGACCACCACTAACCTAGACCATTGTTAGCCTATCTACAGCACTGCAGCCCCTTCCCTTCGTGGTTTTGTGGGTGAGGCTGTATCGGGAAGTAAGATTGTCGATGCAGTAAGTTAAGGTGGCAATCATGTCAGCTGAGTAGCCTTGCACATACAGTGATCCTTCTAACCCCCAAACATTGTTTGCACAAAACGTTAGCTATTCTACTGCCCCTTATTACCCTGCATCCTTGATAGCGACCATCGAACCCCTTCTTGCATACTGTGCGACCTTGAGCAAGTCACTTAACTTCTTGTTCTCCCAGGTTGAACCTATAAACAAGCTTTCAGCTTAGTGTCTCTCTCCTGATAAAAAAAAAAAAAAAAGAACTGTATGGTTCATGATAAACACAGCAGTAGAGTCAAGCCATACAAAGGCAAAGGTACTGGACTTCAGGAGGACTGACTTTGCCAAAATGGGTGAGTGCCTAACGAATGCAATAGCAAATGGGCAGGAAGGAGGGGTGGAAGAACAACTGGGAATAATCAAAACTGCCATCACAGAGGTAACAAGCCTTTGTGTGAAGCAATTAAGCAAATAAAACAAAATGATGTAAGAAACCACTTTGGTTCTCAAAGGAGGTGGCAGGGAAGGTTAGGGAGAAAAAAAACCAGAGTATTCAGGAAGTATAAGGAATCACTGAAGCAGCAGGACAGAGAATTGTATCAGTTAAAGCAAAAGCAAAAGGAAGCAGGAAAGGCAGTCAGAACAGCAAAGGCCCAAACCGAGGAAAAGATAACCAGCTCAGTTAAGAAGATAGATAAAACCTTTTATAGGTACATCAGGGAGCGAAGCAAGACCAAGGGAGGGATAGTGAGGCTTAATAAAGGGGAGGGGGGTGGGCAGAGAGTGACTGTGAAAAGGCAGAGATACTAACAAACTAAAATGCTAGCAGAATAGGCCCAACGGTCGGTCTTGTCTGCTCGCTTTAGTCAGTCCCCACCCTGGGAGATGACCTTGCTGCCCCCCTCTCCCTCTCTGGCTTCTCCCTTCCCAGTCCCGGCTATTCTCGCTGCACTGGATTTTGCTTCCAGAACCCTTCCCCTGTACCTGTCCCACCCGCTCCTGAACCCCTCCACTGTCTCTGCCTCCACCAACCCCCTGGGCAGTGCATTCCATGGCTCCACCACCCTCTCAGTGAAGCAGCACCTACTCCTTTCTCCCCTGAATCTCCCCCCTTCCAGCTTCCACCCATGCCCTCTAGTTACCCCTCCCCCTTCCTTCGGAGCACCCTGACTGCTCTTCCCCTGTTTACCCCCTTCATGTACCTGAAGACCTCTATCATGTCCCCCCGGTCCCTTCTCTCCTCCAATGTGTACATATTTTGCTCTTCAAGCCTCTCCCCATAGGCCCTATCCCCCAGGCCCCAAATCATTTTGGTTGCCCTCCTCTGGACCCTCTCCAGGAGTTCAATGTCCCTCTTTAAATGTGGCTTCCAAAACTGTACTCAGTACTAGAGGTGCGGCCTCACCAAGCAGTTATACAGTGACAGTATCACTTCCCTCCTTCTGGAGGTGATCCCCCTAGCAACGCATCCAAGCATCCTGTTGGCCTTTGCCGCTCACCTCCTACAAGTCTCTGAGTTGTTCATCTTGACATCCACCACCACCTCCAGGTCCCTCTCAGCCATCGAGACTTGTAGCATCCCCTCCCCCCCAGGGTGTACACTTGGCCCGGGTTTCTGGCTCCCAGGTGCAGTACCTTGCATTTCCCTGCAGTGAACCTCAGCTTCCACCTTCTAGACCACCTTTCCAGAGCCTCCAGGTCCCCCTGTAGGGCCACCCTCCCCTCCTCCCCATCCACCACCGCCCCCAGTTTTGAGTCATCCACAAAGAGATGCATCTCACTCCTGATACCCTTCCTTATGTCAGAGATGTAGACGTTGAACAGGAGGGGCCCAAGGACTGATCCCTGAGGGACCCCACTAATGAGCATCCTTGGGGACTATCCCACCAACCACGACCCTCTGGGTCCGGTCCTGGAGCCAACTGCATATCCATCTGATCATCTGGTTTCCCACCCCCATTTCTCCCAGCTTATCCAACAGGCCCCCATGAGGAACAGAGTCAAATGCCTTGCTGAAGTCAAGAAGGAGGACATCCACTGGTCTACCCAGGTCCAAGGCACTCATCACCCAGTCATAAAACTCCACAAAGGTTTGTCTGACACGATTTCCCCAGGACGAATCGATGCTGTTTATCGTCCAGGCACCCCAACTTTTCCAGTCCCCCCCCCCAGTCTCTCCTTGACAATGCCCTCCATCACCTTGCCCACCACTGATGTCAGGCTGACGGGCCTGTAGTTGCCTGCCACCTCCCTTGAGCCACCCTTGTGGATAGGCACTATATGTGCCACCTTCCAGTCCTGGGGCACCCACCCTGTCCTCAGAGATGCTGAAGAGCTCCACCAGGGGTTTCGCCAAGACATCGGCCAGTTCCTTGAGCACTCTGGGATGTAATTTATCCAGCCCCGGTGCTTTCTCCATCTTAAGGGACCCGAGGGCTTCCCTCACTCTCTGCCATGATTTCCACCTCCGCTACTATGTCCCCCTGCTTTGCCTTCCCCTCCACCTGCCAGTGATGCCCCTCCCCCCAAACCTGCCGATCGGTAAGGGCCCCCCTCCTCAGTTTCACCATCTCCTCCCATGTATAATGCAGCCCCTCCATTTTCCTTGGTGAAAACTGAGGCGAAGTACTCATTTAGTACCTCAGCCTGCTCCCCCGGGACTTGTGCCCATACCTCCTATTTTAATCCTGCTAATCTGCCTCTTCATCCTTCATTTTTCCCAATGTATCTAAAGAACCCCTTGTTCCCTCTCCTAATTTCCCTGGCCAGGTCTGCTCCTTCCTTGCCTTAGCCGCCCTCACCACCCTAGTGGCCCTTCTGGCCATCAGCTCGTACCCCCCTAAATCCCTTTCACTTCTTGAGCACCTGAATTGCCTATAGGCCTTCTTTCCCCTCACCGCATTCTGAACCTCCCTGGTCCACCAGCAGGATTTTTGGGCCCTACTGCATTTTCGTCTTACTCTTGCACAGGTGCTGGCAGCACCCTGCACCCCCCTCCTGATGATTTCCCACCTAATGTCAGCGTCCATTTTTGACCCAATCCCAAAGTGCTCCTTAAGAATCCTTCCCATTTCCTTGAAATCCGCCCCCCTGAAGTCAGTTACCTCTGTTTTTGTGCAGCCTTCTACCCCTCCTAGGTTCAGGCAGAACCAGACCGTGGCATGGTCGCTCCCCGACAACGGGTCCCTTACCTCCAGGTCCCCAATCTGGTCACTGTCTGCCAGGACCACATCCAGTATCCACACCTCCCTAGTCGGTTCCCCCACTTGCCGAGTTAGGAATGCGTCCTGAAAGACATCCAACAACCTCTGTTCCCTGGCCACCAAGGATGTCATAGTCTCCCAGTCAGTTCCTGGCATGTTTAAGTCCCCCCAACACCACCACCCTTTCCCTGCCTAATCTACAGCGTCTCCCAACATCTGCTACCAGACTCTCCTTCAGCTCCTCTACCAGCGCAGGGGATCTATACACCACTCCTATTTTTACTCTCTTGCCCCCCCCCCCCGTTATCAAGATGACCCAAATTGCCTCCACAGTTCACTCCGCCTCCTCCACTCCTCCTATGGCAATGCAGTTTTTGACTATTATTGCTACCCCTCCTCCCCTTCCCACCCCCCGTCCTTCCTGAACATGGTGTAACCCTCCAGGTTCAGGTCCCAGTCGTGCCCTGCAGTGACCCAGGTCTCAGTGACCGCTGCCACATCAACCTCTCCCTCACTTAGCATCACCTGGAGCTCAGGCATTTTATTGCCCAAGCTCCTGGCATTTAGCAGGACCATCTTCCACCCTTTCCCTATACTTCCATTTCCTCTGCTCGCATTCCCGTGGGGATTCTGTCTTCCCCTGGTCCACATCTTACCAGTCGGCCTTTTCCTACATTCCTCCAGCTCCCCTCTTTTATCGGACCCCCCCCAAACAGCCTTTTCTCCCATCCCTCTCCCTTCACAAGTTTAAACCCCACCTTTCACCAATGAACCCCTCTATTTTCAACTTAAGGATTTCCTTCCCCTCCAAATTGAGATGGAGCGCATCTCTAGCATACAGCCCTTCATCCTCCCAGGTCTCCCCCCAATACCCCATCAACCCATACCCTCTGGCCCCACACCACTCCCTGAACCACTGGTTTCTCTCCCTAATCTTCCTTTTGTGTTCCCCACTAGCCCTTGGCACCAGCAGGATTTCCGAGAAGGAAACTGCACATCCTGTGTCATGACAGACCCTGGCAAGCTCCGTGAACCTTGCCTGTATCTCTAGCTCACAATTTCCCTCAATGTCATTGGTACCCAGTTGGACCAGTATGCCCGGGGAACCTCCACAATCCTTTGCCAGCTGATATACCTCATGCTTGGCCCTGTGCACAGTTAGTCCAGGGAAGCATTTTGTTCTAACCAGGTAGGCTTCCCCCTCCCTATCCCATTTGATACCCCTGACCATGGAATCACCCAACAGGAGCATTCCGACCACTCCTTTTCCTCCATTTCCTCCCCTTCCATGTCCCTCATCCTTTCTACTGACCCCTCCCCCCAGCTGGCTCCTTGCTCTTCCCCCTATCTGGATGCCACCTGCTGCCCCGTCCTTATCTACCCTGGCCACCCCCTCCCCTCCGATCCTATGCCTCTCCTCCCAAGTAAGCTTCTGTACCCTGCTACCCACCCCCCGTCACTGCTCGCGACTGGTCCTTCCCCATCTGCTAAACTAGCCTGGCTCCTCCTCCCTTCCTTCCCACCTCCGTTCAGCCCCTCCTTGCCTGTCGCGCTCCCTTGGCCTAAACCCTCAGCTCCCATTACTGTATCCTCCTTGTACTTCTGGTCCTTCTCCTTGCCCCTTCCTCCCAACTGGTCCTTCTCCTTGCGCTTTCCTCCCTCTACCCCCTCCTCCTCCTGCTCTGAATCCCTGCTCCCGTTTTGCCACATTCCAAGTTCCCCCCTGTTCCTCCTGCTATCCGGCCTCTGCCTCCTGCCCCCCACTCCCTTTCCATCTCTAACTGCCCCTGTCATGGTTACATCACCCCGTTCATCCTCAAGCAGAAGAAGATAATTGAGGAGCTTACCGAGCTCAAGGTCTGATCCACCTCCCCACCTTGCTTCCTTCTGTCCAGCCCCAGCCATCTGCCTGCTTCCCTGAGAATGTCCTCCCTTTGGCCCCCCTCTATGACAGTTCCCAGATACCTGCCTGCTTCCTTGGTAGTGTCCTCCTTTTGGGACCCCTCTGCCAGGGTCCCTATGCGACCCCAAAGTACTCTCCTGCACTCCTTTCCCTATGCCCTGCCCCTAGTGGTTGGGGCAACCCTGTGGGAGAGCCCCTGCCCTATTCCCCAACCATACCTACCCCTCCCCCCCAGCTGCCTCTAACCCCTCAACCTCTTTCCTAATCTGTGCCAGCTAGTAGCACACTGGGCAACCACCGTACTTCCAAGCCCAGTCCAGTATCATGGCCGCCCCACACCCTATGCACCCCACCACCCTTCCAAAGATGCCGGCCCTAATAACGTGTGGTCCCATCCCCCTCCAAGTAGGTTTCCTTGGGTGAGCCACCAGGTTCCCCACTAGTCCAAGATACACCCTTCTCCACTAAATCGGGTCCCCCACTAATCCTAGATGCAGTCCCACAGTAAACTGGTACCCCTGTTACAGGGTGCAGTACTACACAGTAAACTTATAAGGGAAGTGTACAACTCTCTAAGCTCCTCTCTCCCAACCTTTAAACCCAACCCCCAGTGGCTAGAACTACATGAGCTGCACCTGAAGCCTTGTCCTCCAATTGCAGGGCAGATGTTCCCCTATAAATGAGCTGAGCTCTTGGGAGGGAGGTAACTGGGCCTACACCCGACTCCCACATGAGTGTATCAGCCCTGGAAGCACACTTCCAGCTCTCCTCTGTTTAAACATGGAAAACAGAATTACCTCAGAAGCTTCTGGTAGTGTAGACATCACCTCCCCCTCTGCAAACTAAAATATTTTTACTCAGTATTCACAAATGAAGAGGGGGAGGTAGGTACCTAAACCAAACAGAAACACTCTGGATAGGGGGGTTGATACCAGACCATTCACAGAAGAAAGGGTTCTGAAATAACTCTTAAAACTGAAGGTGGAAAAACCAGTGGGGCCTGATGGGATTCATCCCAGAATTCTAAAAGAACTAAGGGTAGAACTAGTGATACCACTGACTACCCTCTTTAATTAATCATGGGAGAACCGGGGTGGTGCCCGAGGACTGGAGGAGGGCAGATGTTATTCCACTTCACAAAAGTGGGAGCAGGGCAGAAGCAGGAAACTACAGACCTGTTAGTTTAAACTCAGTGATTGGGAAAATGATGGAATCACTTCTGAAGGAAAGAACTGTTGAGTACCTATAGGCCAGAGGGGCACAGGACCCAAGGCAGCATGGATTCACAGCGGGAAGGCCATGTCAGACAAACCTAATAGATTTCTTTGACTGGGTGATCAAAGTAGTAGATCAGGGAAGGGCTGTGAACAAGGCCTACCTAGACTTTAACAAGGCATCTCACACAGTCCCACACAAAATATTAATATACAAGTTGGCCAGCCTGGGTAAAGAACTGACTGGAGAACAGGACACAGAGGGCAATAGTAAACGGAGTCCACTCTGAAGAAAGTAGGGTTACTAGTGGGGTACCGCAGGGTTCGGTACTAGGACCGGTCCTCTTTAACGTCTTTATAAGTGACATTGCAGAGGGACTGGAAGGAAAAGTATGTCTCTTTGCAGACGACACAAAGATCTGCAACAGGGTTGATACACAAGGTGGGGTGGAAAGGATGTGAAGGGACTTGGCAAGGTTTTGAGGAATGGACAAATGTATGGCAGCTTAGAGTTAATGCTAAGAAGTGCAAAGTAATGCACCTGGGAAACAAAAACCCAGGGGAAGAGTACACAATAGGGGGTGAAATACTAACAACAACAAAAATGGAAAGGGACCTGGGGGTAGTCATATCAGATGACCTAAAGGTGGGCAAGCAATGTGCAAAGGCAGTAAGGAGGGCTAGCGGGATACTGGGATGCATAGGGAGAGGCATCACCAGTAGAAAACAGGAAGTTGTTATCCCTCTGTAGAGACAGCTGGTGAGACCCCATCTGGAGTACGGCGTGCAGTTCTGGAGACCCAGTCTCCACAAAGACATGGGGGGGGCAGTCCAGAGGAGGGCAACTAAAAATGGTGCAGGGTCTGCACCAGAAGACATAGCAAGAGAGACTTAAGGAACGCAATATGTATAGCCTCGAGGAGGGAGTGGGGGGGGACATGATAGAAACTTTCAAATACCTCAAGGGAATCAACAAAGTCCAAGAGGGTAGCATATTTCAGAAAAAGAGGTGTACAAGAACAAGGGGGCACAATATGAAGCTAGAGGGGGGACGGCTCAGAGATAATGTGAGGAAGTACTTTTTTCATGGAGAGGGTTGTGGATGCATGGAACAGCCTTCCTGAGGAGGTTATAGAGTCAAAAACTGTGGGAGGCAGACTTACAGAATCCTATCCCTCCATCAGACTGGAGCAGATACTTGATGCATGTTCATAAACCAACTTCATCCCACTGCTGGAAATAATTCTCTGGAAGTCCTTCAACAGATTCTTCAAAACTCTTCAAATTGTGGCCAGATATATTCCAACACAGACGGATCACTGCTGGAGAGATTGTGGCATTGCCCATGCCATGCATGGCCACTGTTGCAATCGTACTGGGCACAACTCCAGGCAGACCTTCACATAATCTTTGGTGTAGACTTTACGCTGACTGCCACATCTGGGCTATTCCTTGACACACCCCCAAGGACACAGTGATCCTCAGACACAAAAATTAGCACACATCTGCCTAATGGTGACAAAACAAAGTCAATCACCACACTTTGGCTTTCTTCCACGGTCCCTGGGGTATCGCACTAGTAGGACAGCATGATCCAACTTTATGATATGGAGAAGCCGATGGCTAAACTGAACATGGCCGAACATTTTGATACACTATGGCAGAGATGGATTTTGTACATGCTTAACTATGTAACCCCCCACACCCCCAGACTTGGTCCTCCTGCTTACACTGGTGCCTTTTAGCAATACCACTTCATTATCATTGTACTTTTCGTCTACTCCTGCCCCAGGGTTTTTGGGTTCAGTTCAAACTTACAGACAAGGCAGCAGTCACTCCAAGTCTCCCACGTGACACTTCCAGCTGCTACCCCCTACCCCCCCTCCTCTCCCTGTCTAGGAGTTTGATGTTGCAATGTCTCTGAGAAGGGGGAGGGCACCAACACTCTGATTAGGCAGTAAAACCGCATATGAGCAGGGGATAACAGTCATAGGACCTCTGAAATGCAAAATACAGATTCACTTGGTGACTGACAGCTTGGACTCCATCAAGGCGTGGTCAGATGTATCGCTTCCTCCCATACACAACTGGTGGGCTCAGGGCTGGCTCCATTGTTTGGAAAAACAGAGACAAACCTGCTCCCGGGAACCTTCTGGGTCAAGAGGGCAACTGAGCAGCCCTCCCCCCCCACAGCAGACGGACTCTTCCCAAGCCCCACGCCGATCACCCTCTGCAAAAGGCACGGAATTCAAACCGAAAAATCTGCACAGGTAAAGGAGACCAGAACGAGCGAGGAGCGCAAACGGCAGAGCGCCATTTTTACTGAAAGACAAACTTTATTTTCAGTCGCCACATGAGTGCCGATTGTTTTTTCCCCCGTATACTTGTGAATTTTAAGAAAGTAGCAGAGCACCTTAATAGTGAAACATCAAATGCCACAGTAAGCTTGTTCTGTGACCGTGGCCTTTATTTTAAACTGAATCAGTGAAACTTGTAGTAGCAGAAAAAATATTTTTCCTGATTACCCAAGCTGCCAAACTTCTACTGCCTTTGCACCTTTTAACCTTACAAACCCCAGTGCCTGCAAAAACTGCTTTGTCTCCACCTGAGCCCTCTTTGTTTAGAAAGTCCTATAATGAGCTTAACCAGGGCTGGGCTAAAATAACCTTAACTGCACTGAATGTCGATCCCCACCCCAATGCTCCTTTAGTCTGCTGCTTTGTGTGGGATCTGTATAAAAGCCTCACCTTTTCCTCCTTCTCTGCAGAGACAAACCTGCTCCCCAGGAGCCTTCTGGGTCAAGAGGGCAACCGAGCAGCCTTCCCACACAGCCGACGGACTCTTCCCAAGCCCCACGCTGATCGCCCCCTGCAAAACAGAAAAATCTGCACAGGTAAAGGAGACCAGGATGAGCGAGGAGTGCAAACGGCAGAGTGAGGACCCCGCCGCCCCCATCACCACCCTTGGTCGTCACTCCTTTTTAGTAGGATAAAGCACCTGACTGAAACTAACCTATCAGGTGACTTTTCCATTTGCAGGTTATCACAGCTGTCCACTAGTGGCCGCTATAACAAAAGGAGCTTCTGGCTACCGTGCCCAATACAAAACTCCAATACCCCCTCTAGTGGCATTTAGCCATCACTGCACCTGCTTTCTCTTATCCCAACCTTTCTGCACCACCTGCAAATTACTGTGCAACTCAGGAAGTATTTCTGTGTCTCACTACCAAATTGCCTGCTACCCACAAAACTGCCAGCTGTATCATAAACTAGGTAGTCAGAAATTAATTTATAATACCAAGCATGCTGCTGGGCATACTTCTGGGGAGTGGTTATATCTTTCTTACACTATATACAGACCACCTAATGCTAAACTCCGAGGTGAATTATAGTCTGCCACCTGGCCTCATACTAACTCATTATCCCTGTGTCTATCCTCAATTAAGCCACTACCCTAGCCTGCTTATTCTGAACAGTATCAGGAATAATGGTTGTTGCTACGCCTGTGCAACACTCCTCAAATTAAACAAACACCTATCTTTACAACGCCCATCCAAGGCGTTCTGGAAGGTATGGTTTCTCCTAAAGCTCCTGCTAGCAGGGGATATTGAAACAAACCCAGGTCCGCCCTGCACAAATATCCCAAATGTAACTCCCTCTCTGCCCTGCTGGACCAACACTAAAGGGCTGAAACTGGTGCATATCAATATCAATAGTCTCAGACCTAAACTTCAACAGCTCGAAGCCTGGGCTGACCTACACTCCCCTGACGTATTAGCCATCTCTGAAACATGGCTCAAACCCATGATCTTAGCACACGAAATTAGGACCCCTGGATTCAAGACCTTTTGAAAAAAGATAGAATAGGTAAAAAGGGTGGAGGAGTTACCATATATACTAAGGAATCACTAACGGTGTCCTTAGCAGAGATTCCAGCAAAGGCGGATGAGGGCTGCAAAACACTATTTGTAAAAGTACTACTGGGGGGTACAAAGCCACTACTAATAGGATGTGTTTCCACCCTCCTAAGATATCACGGAAGCACTAAAGGCTCTTACTAAGCTTATCCCTGACCTGCCTCCCCATGAGAAAATAATCATGAGTGACTTTAATCTCCACTGGGGCCCCTCGACTAAGATTGACATTAAGTCCAGCTTGCTAGAGGCCAAGCTTACCCAACTGATCCATGAACCAACAAGACTGAATTTGAAATCCGGAAACCACACCACCCTTGATTGGCTACTGGTGTCTAACCCCAATAGATTCAAGATGGCCGGTACTTTTGCCGACTCCTTAAGTGACCATGACATCTTTGGTATATGGAAAAATGACTATCCAACTCCACCTCCCGTACCTTTCTGGCACGCGACTACTCCAATTTCGATGCTACGTCCTTCCGGGATACCCTGTCGGGAACTGACTGGGCTCAAATTAATCTTGCCCTCAGCCTGTACTCTGCCCTGGCCTTTTTAACCAAGAATTTCCTCTCAGCTGCCAACAAACACGCCCCTCTGACACAAATGAGAGTCAAAGGACAACAATCTAGGTGGCTGACACATGATCTAAAAAAAAATAAATGAGGGAAAGGGACAGGGCCTGGGGCAGGTACAAGTCCACTAATTTAACCAGTGACTGGGTCCATTACCGAATGCTCAGAAACTCATGTAAAAAAGATTTAAAAACGAGCCAAGCGACAGTACCTTAAGAACCTACAAACAAAAAATCTCTCTAACCCCAAGAAATTCTGGTCCCAAATAAACACGCTCCTGAAAGGCCACACACAAAATGCCTGTGACATAATTGTGGGAGATGTCCACCACACGAACCCGCAAGATGCTGCAAATGCCTTTAATGAATTCCTCACTGACCTTGGCAAGTACAGGGTTCATCCCTGCACCCAAAACAGCCATCTTTGGATGACTCGTTGAATCTCCCCTCATCACCTAATTTTCACCTTAGGTTAACATCAAAAACGGTGGTCCTAAAGCTCATTAGGAGTATTAAGACAAATGGTTCTCCAGGCTATGACAAGGTTGAACCCAGGTTACGAGGACTGGCTGACCAAGAAATTGCCGTGCCAGTCATGTGGTTTTTCAATAGGTCGCTGATGGAAGGCAGAGTTCCCTCAGCTTGGAAAACAGCTTTGGTTACCCCGATCCCTAAGGGAGGACCCAGTGAGCTAGTTGAAAACTATAAATCAATTTCTATTCTCTGCACACTAAATAAAATGCTTGAGAGAATTGTATACCAACAAGTCCAGGCATATGCTGAACAACATAGCCTCCTCACTCCACGACAGCATGGATTCAGAAAACAACATGGTACCGATACTGCCCTGGTGAGTCTAACATCCGACATCCTTGCTGCCCAAGACAAAGGCCAACTTACTGGTGCAGTCTTCATAGACCTTACCAAGGCCTTTGATCTAGTAGACCATAAATTGCTCATCCAGCAGCTTAGCTTTCTCAGACTGGACAACCACTCAACACAGTGGTTTAAAGATTACTTGCAAGACAGATCTCAGATAATCAGATGGCAGGGGGTGGAGTCAGGCAAGCGCTCCATTGCTGAGTGCCCCTAAGGTTCAGTACAGGGGCCCCTTCTATTTTCCCTGTTTATCAACAAACTACCAAAGCACTGCGGCGGAGCGAAAGTGACCCTCTATGCGGATGATGCAGTACTATACAGATCAGCTTCAAATGCTGTACAGCTAAACCAACTCCTGAACCACGATCTCTCCCTACTGGAAACCTGGTTCCTGACAAATAGGCTAGCCCTAAATGAGAAAAAAACAAAGCCATCCTATTCGGACCCAGTAAATTGGGCCTCGACAGAACAGGTCTACTATCCCCTTATCTGTCCAGTGGCCATACTATTGAGGTGGTGGATTGCATCAAATACCTGGGAGTCTATATCGATCAAGACTGCTCTTTCAAGGTTCATGTTGAACAGTTAACCAAGGCGCTAAATCAAAAGCTTGGCTCATGTACCGTCTAACCCCTTTTCTCACTCAGGCATCCAGGCTAAAGATAGCCACGGGCATGCTCCTGCCCACCTTATTTTATGGTGCCCCAGTGCTACATTCAATGCAAAACACAGAGATGCGAAAGCTAGGAAAATTGTACCACACAATAGGACGCTTTGCCCTGGGAGCTCAACCATTAGACCACCACTGTAATATACTCGACTCACTGAATTGGCCCTCCCTGGAGGGCAGACTGGCTTACACTTCCCTGTACTTGGCTTTCAGCTTCTACAAACGGATGTTCCCCCCAGCCTGAGTCGTACCTTAGTACTCAAGCAGCCTAAAAGAACACTTAGATCCTCGTGTCGTCAACTCCTCCATGTCCCAAAAGTCCGAACAAGCCAAGGTCTTCGGTTGTTCAAAAATTACATCCCTTCCCTATGGAATGGCCTACCTAGCAATCTTAAAGACTGCAGCTCCTTTGGGAGTTTTAAAAAAAGCCTAAAGACGTACCCTCTAGAGCTAAGCCTCTGTGCATGCCACCGCTGAGGACAGAAAACAGCGCTCCATCTCCAATACTAAAAACCTGCCACCTAACAGGTTGGTATCCTATTTCAGTTGAATCTTATCACTTCTGAAACACTTGAAATTGTAACCCGTAAAACTGACCTGATAAAAAGAACCTTATGTAACTGCCACTCTTGTGAAACTAGTGTTTACCCCCATGTTATTCTAAACGTTACCCAACCTGCCTGCGGTTGTACTATATGTTGCGATTTTAATGTCTGTATATGCACACTTTCCCTTGAATTGTTTCTACTTTTTATTATACTATTGACTGTAATTAACCCCGGGTCGCCCCTGAAAAAGCACCATTACGGTCTCAGTGGGCCTACCCGGTCACCAAAATTTAAATAAATAAAATAATTTGTTAGGAAACACACAGCAGCAACGCTTTTCAAGGACATCAATGATTCAGCCCCAGGCCAATAGACAGGTTGCAATCAGGCACCATTTTAAGTCAAAAGGCTCAAGCCACACAGCAACTCCATGGAGAGGGGGGTTATGTACAGTTCAATTTACTTTATACTCAACACAACGGCAATCAGACGTGGCACAGCACTTTAGGGGGAACTGGGTCCCTAACCTGGATCCTCACCCTCAACTTTGCCCTTGGTGAGCCATAAGGGGCGCCTTGTATTTCCAGCACTCAGGGGTGCTCCAAAAGACAGTCTCTTTGCTTACTCTTTACTCCCCGCCACTGGGAGTGGGGCAAAAAACCATACCTCAGACCTCGGTTTAACTTCTCTATGGGGCTTTGATGTTACTTCAGGCACAGTCCTTTCTCCGGGCACTGACCGCCCCTGCCGATCCATGGGCAGGGTTCACACAGGATGGCAGCTACCTTCAACTGGGCACAGCTTCACTTTAAATCCTCCCCAACAGAAGCTCTCTCAAAACTTGAGTGAACATGGACAGGCACTGGGGCAGCTCTGCCACCGCAGCCCATCCAAAACCTCGCTGCTACCTCGATGCTCTGACCCCTTTCATGGCAGCCACCCCTCACAGATCCTCTTCAAGACTGAGCCAAAATGGGCTCCAAACAGGCTCTCCTCTGTTCACTGCTGCCGCGGATTGCCATCCGCTCGCTCCCCACCAATGGGCTGTGGGGTAACTGCTGCTGTTGTTGGGGGCTGGAGGGCAATCTCCCCTACCTGGCCCCAACTGGAGACCCTCCCTGCACGACCTAGGAGCTGGCTCCAACCGCTCCTTCCCTCTCGGGGACTCTCTCAAGAACTCTCCCAACTGCCAAAACACGCGTCAGTTGGTGCTTGAAAAATTCCCTCGTGTTGGCCAAGCCCCGCCCTCCGGCTGACCTGGCAGCGCATACAGACTCCCGATGCCAAAGGAACATCACCTGGTAACCCCCAAATCAACACTGGGGTTACAACTACAAAGAGAGTTTCACATCTTAGAAATCAACCGTTTATTTTCCTAATCCTTACTGTTATGAAGCCAAGGACTGTAAAGCATATTCCATTCTTATTACATAGAAACATAGAATTTGACGGCAGATAAGGACCGCTTGGCCCACCTAGTCTGCCCATTTTCCTACCTAACAGATAAGCTGCAGATCCTAGTTAACCAACAGCTTACTTCCTCCCTCCTACCCCCCCACTAGGACTGCCTTATGTCTATCCCATGCATTCTTGAATTCCCCCACTGTTCTTGACTCCACGACTTCCTCAGGGAAGCTGTTCCATGCATCCACAACCCTTTCCGTGAAAAAATACTTCCTCACATTACCTCTGAGCCGTCCCCCCTCTATCTTCAAATTGTGCCCTCTTAATCTTGCACATCTCCTTTTCTGAAAGATGCTACCCTCTTGGACTTTGTTGATTCCCTTGAGGTACTCGAAAGTTTCTATCATGTCCCCTCTCTCCCTCCTTTCCTCAAGGGTATACATATTAAGCTTCTTTAGTCTTTCTTCCTATGTCTTCTGGTGCAGACCCTGCACCATTTTGGTTGCCCTCCTCTGAACAGCCTCCACTCTGTCTATGTCTTTGCGGAGATGGGGTCTCCAGAACTGCACACAGTACTCCAGATGGGGTCTCACCAGCTGTCTGTACAGAGGGATAACAACTTCCTGTTTTCTACTATTGATGCCTCTTCCTATGTATCCCAGTATCCCCCCAGCCTTACTCTGCCTTCTCACATTGCTTGCCCACCTTTAGGTCATCTGATATAATTAACCCCAGGTCCCTTTCCATTTTTACTGTTGTCAGTATCTCACCCCCCACTGTGTACTCTTCCCCAGGGTTTTTGTTTCCCATGTGCATTACCTTGCACTTCTTTGCATTGAATCTGAGCTGCCATATATTTGACCACTCCTCCAACCTTGCCAAGTCCCTTCTCATCCTTTCCACTCCATCTTGTGTATCAACCCTGTTGCAGATCTTTGTGTCGGCTGCAAAGAGACATACTTTTCCTTCCAGTTCCTCTGCAATGTCACTTATAAAGACATTAAAAAGGACCGGTCCCAGTACTGAACCCTGCGGTACCCCGCTAGTAACCCTCCTTTCTTCACTGTGTACTCCATTTACTACTACCCTTTGCATCCTGTTGTCTAGCCAATTTTTTATCCAGGCTACCACCTTGGGGCCCACTCCAAGTCTGGCTAACTTGTGTATTAATCTTTTGTGTGGGACTGTATCAAATGCCTTGCTAAAATCTAGGTAGGCCATGTCCACAGCCCCTCCCTGGTCTACTACTTTGGTCACCCAGTCAAAGAAATCTATTAGATTCATGTCTGACACGACCTTCCCATCGTGAATCCATGCTGCCTTGGGTCCTGTGCCCCACTGGCCTCTAGGTACTCAACAATTATTTCCTTAGAAGAGATTCCATCATTTTCCCTACCACTGAGGTCAAACTAACTGGTCTGTAGTTTCCTGCCTCTGTCCTGCTCCCACTTTTGTGAAGAGGAATCACATCTGCCCTCCTCTAGTCCTCAGGTACCACCCCATCCTCCCATGATTTGTTAAAGAGAGTAGTCAGCGGTGTCACTAGTTCTACCCTTAGTTCTTTTAGAATTCTTGGGTGAATCCCATCAGGCCCTATTGCTTTATCCACCTTCAATTTTATTAGTTCTTTCAGAACCCTTTCTTCTGTAAATGGACTGGTATCGACTCCCATCTTCAGTGTTTCTCTTGTTTGGTTTAGGTACCTCCCCCTCCTCCTCTTTTGTGGATACTGAGCAGAAATATTTATTCAGTATCCCTGCTTTTTCACTGTCCCCCTCTACCCACATTCCCTCCCCTTTATTAAGCCTCAGTATCCCTCCTTTGGTCTTTCTTCGCTCCCTAATGTATATATAAAAGGTCTTATCCCCCTTCTTAACAGAATTGGCTATCCTTTCCTCTGTTTGGGCCTTTGCTATTTATTCATTTATTTCAATCTAGGATTACAATACGTTTGAGCCGAGGCTCTTTTACAAAGGTTCCACGTCAGCGTGTGCAACAGTCATCATTTTTAGTTGCAAACATATAGGCATTGATTTACGCACATGTAAACCAGTACAAAGACTTAAGCTATGAGCAAGACAAGGAAAGGGGGTGGGTGGTGGAAGCGAGATAGGAGATCGAGGGGTAGGTCTGAAGGGTAAGGGGAGTCGCGGAGGTGGTTGGGGCGGGCAGGAGTGGAGATACGAGGGAGAGGTAGCGGGCGGTAGACAGTGCAGCCAGGGGGCCTTGTCAAGGGAATATGACAGGTAAGGTGCTAGTGTTCTTAGCTTGAGACACCTTGTTCAGTTCTGTCATTGTATTGCTTGCCTGTTTTATTGAAATAATTTAAGAGATATTTAAAGTCCAATAAACTGTATGCAGAAAAAAAAAACAGTACTACAATTTACAATAGAAGTGTTGGGGAACCCAACTGATGGGCTGCTGGGTCAGTACCCATCTCCATGAGTGGAAAGGTTCAGAGATATGCAGGCACAAGAGATGGTCCATGCTCGGCATTGGTTGCACGCCATGGAACCCTCAGAACAGCGGGAAAGAATCGAACTTTAATCTCGTAAAATAATAACAAAGCCTAGGCAGACTCCCGGCAAAACTCCAGGAGCGAGACGTCAGTGAACTAACTGCAGCATCATGTCAACATCCGTGCGTAAAACACGGAGTTTCCTGAATTCGCAGCAACAAATGCCAAGTTGAACCCTCTCAAGCAATATATAAACAGCTGCCATCCAATTTCTTTAGCCAAATTATATGAAAATACGGAATCTACATAAGGCTGTTAGACGCAGGGAACGTAGACCCCGGAAATGATAATGCATCTCCAGAAGCAAGAGTTTGCAGCACCCCTGGACCATTACTAGTGTTTCTTCCAGAGCTTGTCTAAAGTGCAATAACCAGTAACGATCCGGAAAAGTTGTCGCAAGCGTGTGGTTTCCCAGCCGTGCCACTCATCTAGTAATGTCCCTACCGGAACAAAATGGGGCTTTACCGCCATCTCTTGCTGTGGTAGATTGCAGGGAACCGGTACCAACCGCCAGCTGACCTCGGCTCGAGACTGGACGTGGGAAACTGTAAATCTTCCGGTTTTCAGTAATCCGCAGCTTTGCCGGTACTCGTACACGCGAAGGTTTATGCGGAAGGAGCGACAGAAAGTGTAGCCCGCTCCCTTACAGTCTATATAGTGTCTAAAAATACAGTTTTTCTTTTAATCCAGCCTCGAGAGCAGGCCAACTAATGGACGTACTACTGAAATGGCACTGATTCTCCTTATGCACTTCTTGGGTGATATGTCAAGGTGACATTTCACACATTCACACCCATTCTCACACGTTTGTCCTGTAACTGAATTTTGGAATAGCTATTTTTCCACACAATTCCCTTTTGGAGTGCGTGTCCCCTGAAAGCAACAGCCCACATGGTGTGAGTGTGCCCCGCTCCTCCCCTCTCCTAAACAGCCGGTCTGTCTGCCTTACCTGACATCTGCACACTATGTCGGCGTCCTGAGCCAACAGATCAACAACCTTCCCTTTGCCTTCGTCCCCCCACTGGGCTCCCAGGACCACCACCACTCTATTGCCGATGTTGGGGCTCCGCGGCGGAGACTGCAGTGGCAGCTCTCCATTGAGTATTCCTACGCTGGCAGTGCCGTTTATCGCCATGTCTTCAGTCAGTCTTCACACAGATAGCCTGCAGTGCTCTCGTCTAGGTTGGAGTGGAGATGAGGGGGCGGGACAGAGCCTCCTCCCACTGCGAATGTCGTGGTGCAATGTGATGTCAAGGAGTGATGTCTGGGGGTGTCGCAGTTAACTCAAGCCAATATAAACAGTATCGGATCGGAATATTATATCTAAAGCCGAGGAGCAAATGACCACGTATTTGCCTGCCTTTGTTTTTCATTCTTTGGAACCCAGATAAGGCCCACTAGGCACAAGTGACTGTTTTCAAGAGCGGGTCGAGAGCAACGTGGAGGTCGAGTGACTTGCTCAGAGTCGCACAGTATGCACGGGGAAGTTGCCAAAATAAAACTGGTCTGCTGTGTGTACCAAGCTCATTCGCATCTCGGTACTCTAACTTCTACGCTATACTGCCAGCCTGTTTCATTTGAATCGAAAATACACAAATCGTAGGACATTCTCAGATTTACAAAAAAATCCTCGTAGATCACATAGAGAATCTTGGGTTCGAGAAGACTGGGAACTGTGGGAGTCCTCGGGGTCAAAAGGGCATTTTTTTTTGCTTTAAAGGGGCTATTTGTCCTCAAATCACCCTTTGATTTACGTAAATACAGTAAATGATCATTCCCTCTAAATGAATGTCACAAATTAAAATACAGTAGTACTGTTGTTTCTGCCAAAGGAATCACTTACAATTAGGGTAACCACCTTTTAAGAAGCCCAAAGTGGGACATTTCTTACTGAAACTGGATTTTTTTCACAGGCCAATATTACATCTTGGCCAATGCAACAGACATGTTTTCTCTAAATAATCAGAAGACTGAGTGTTGTAGCTTTTTAGTTGTTTCTTGTGTTTTTTTATTATTTTAAGGTATTTTAGTTAAGGTATTAAAGTTTTTTTGCAATATTTAGAGGAAAATCAGAAAATATTTTTCTACTATAATGTCAGGACATTTAATATTTTTCCATGTTTTTCTGCAGGACAGCTGCCCAAATCAGGACTGTCCTGCAAAAATAGGGACAGGTGGTAACCCTACTTACAATGCTTGACAATGACTTGGCAATGGCATAATTCCCCTGGAATGGGCTGCTCCAGGCCGAGAATGTTATGCTAATTAGAGAATTTAGAAGGACATTCGAAACTCTGCTACGGGGTGCTTTAATGGCAAATTTTTCTCAAGATATGGAAGAGCAGTGACCACTAAATCTAGCTAAGTGACTACCCAAAAATTTGGAAAAAAATGTTGTTTTTGTTTGTTTTAGAAAACAAAAACTGAGTATGTGACACACTAAATTTCAGTTGTGAAGCATTGGAACAAGTAATGCTTAACTGCACAAGAACTGACTATTATGAGCACCTTTTCCAGGTTCTGGAAAGGGAAGTAGGAGAAACAACCTTACTATGGTGAGTAATTTTTTTCTTCAAACCACATGAATCCCTCACTATTGCTTGACAGTGGCAGACTCTGTAGCAGTACCTTCGGAGGCTGAGTATGGAACCTATTTAGGGAAAAGGTTCTGCAAGACAGCAGTGCCAAAGCTGACATTCCTTCTGGACTGTATGATCAGACAGTAATGCTTTGTGAAGGTGTCTACCATTTTCCGGGTCGCTGCTTCACAAATTTTCTGGAGATCCCTCTCGGCAGAGGTGCCCCTTATGGAATAAACCCTTAGGCCTCAGGTGGAAGTTTACCATAACAGAACTGGATACAGGCCACTAGCCAGAGAGCAATGGTTCTCCTGGATGCTGGTTTTCCTTGACTTACGACCCCATAGGTGACACACAGCTGTGTAGCTGTGGACCTGACATCCTTTATGCAGTCCAAGTAGTAGCTTAAAGCTCTTTAACATCCAGAGTGTGGAGCCTCTGCTCCCCTGGTATGGATTCTTCAGTGAAGAACACGGAGTGTGATAAACTGGTTGAGGTGAAATTCTGAAACCACTTTGGGAAGGGATTTCCAGTTGGCCCTCAAAACTACTTTATCCCTGTGGAAAATAATGTAGTAGGATCTGTACACAGAGCTTGGAGCTCACTTACCCTCCGGGCAGAGATGAGGGCTACCAAGAAGACTGTCTTCCAGTTGACATACTTCAGTGTAGCAGTTGCCATTGGCTCGAAGGGAGCCCCCGTGAGCTGGGCAGTACATAGGTTCTAGTCCCGGAGGGGGGTGGATCCTTAAAAGGGAAGTTCAGTAGCTGGCCCAGTGGTATAGAGGGCTAAGGCTCTCTGCACCTTACCTCTCCCATGCCGGCGACCCGAGCTCGGGGTGCCAGGGAAGGAGAGGATCAAGTGTTCAATGGACTGCTTTCCTCTCTGTGGGAGGGGAGGGACGATGTCTCACTCCTTGGCTACCATCTAGTGGAGGCTGGGTGGTAGTGCCGGAATTGAGCATCATAGTAGGGAGGGGGTTGCAGGCCTGTAGCAAGCGCGCACATACACTAACGTGATAGAAACATAGAGGTTGACGGCAGATAAGGACAGCAAGGCCCATCCAGTCTGCCCATTTCTTTTTCTACCATATAAATGTGCCATCGGCCTTTGCTCTGTCAGTGGCCTATCTATTCATACTCATCTGTATTGCTCCCTTATGCCTATCCCATGCCTGTTTGAAGCCCTGCACTGTATTCATAGCCACCACTTCCTGAGGTTGGCCATTCCATGCATCTACCACTCTTTCTGTGAAAAAGAATTTCCTCACTTTGCCCCTTAATCGGCCTCCTTCTAATCTCATGCTGTGTCCTCTTGTCCTGCTATTTTTCTTATACTTAAACATGTTAGACTCTTTCACCTTGTTAATGCCCTTAAGGTGTTTGAATGTTTCGATCATATCACCTCTCTCCCTCTTTTGCTCAAGGGTATACATATTGAGCTCCGTTAATCTGACCTCATATGTCTTCTGATGCAGTCCCTGCACCATTTTGGTTGCCCTTCTCTGGACTGCTTCAATTTGGTTAATGTTCTTGTGAAGGTGTGGCCTCCAGTACTGCACGCAGTACTCCAGATGGGGCCTAACCAGTGTCTTGAAAAGATGGATTATTACCTCCCTCTTACGACTTGTGATACCCCTACTAATACATCCTAACATCCCCGTAGCCTTACCTACTGCTTTAGAGGTCTGCTTGGATGATTTCAGGTCATCGGTGATGATCATGCCCAAGTCTCTTTCTTCCTTTGTGACTGCCAGCAACTCCCCTCCCAGCCTATAGGTGGCTTTAGGGTTTGTTTTCCCTATGTGCATGATCTTGCACTTCTTTGCATTAAATCCCAGTTGCCACTCTTCTGACCATTTTGCTAGTTTATCCAGCTCTCTTCTTATTCTGTCCACCCCATCTGGATCATCTACTCTGTTGCAGATCTTGGTGTCATCTGCAAACAGACAAGCCTTACCCTCTAGTCCATCTGCAATGTCACTAATGAAGATATTGAAGAGGACTGGCCCCAGGACTGATCCCTGAGGTACCCCACTTGTGACTTGCATCTCTTCTGACTGTATACCATTTACCACCACTCTTTGTTTTCTGCCTGTCAACCAGTTTGCCACCCAGTTGACCAACTTCTGACCCACAGCCCAACCAGCTTATTAATTTTCTATGTGGAACAGTGTTGAAAGCTTTGCTGAAGTCAAGGTAGGCGACATCAACTGCTCCCCCTTGGTCCACCACTCTGGTTATCCAGTCAAAGAAATCTATGAGATCAGTTTTACAGGACCTTTCTTTTGTAAACCCATGCTGTCTTGGATCCTGTGCCCCTATGGATTCCAGGTGTTGCACTATCCTTTCCTTAAGGAGTGCCTCCATAATCTTGCCCACTACTGAGGTAAGACTGACCGGTGTCTAGTTCCCTGCCTCCTCCCTGCTACCACTCTTGTGGAGCAGATCACATGAGCCCTTCTCCAGTCTTCTGGGACCTCTCCTGTGCTCAGAGACTCACCAAACAGTTCTGCTAATGGCTCTGCTAGTTCCACCCTTAGCTCCTTAAGTAACCTGGGATGTATGCCATCAGGTCCCATTGCCTTGTCCACCCTGAGCTTAGCAAGCTGTTGTAGGACCCTTTCTTTTGTGAAGGGAGTAGTGCTCACCTCCCTCCTCTCTGTGTCCATGGTACTGAGCTGTGGGCCCTGCCCTACCTTCTCCTCAGTAAATACTGAGCAAAAGTACCTATTTAGAATAGATGCTTTTACAGGTTCCCCCACCTCACATGCCCTCTTTTCTCCTTTGAGCTTAGCAATACCCCCTCTGGACTTTCCTTTCACTAATGTATCTATAGAAAGTCTTGTCACCTTCTTTCACTGTTCGTGCTAGTGTTTCCTCAGTTTGGGACTTTGCCTGCCTTACTGCCTTCCCTGCTTCCCTTAGAGAAGTCTGGTATGCCTCCCTATCTTCATCCCGCTGTGTTCCCATATATTTCAGGCCAGCCTTTTGGCTCTGACCTTTTCTGCTACTGTATTTAAGAACCAAAGTGGTTTCCTTCTTCTTTTGCACTTCCTTTTCTGTCTAACACCGCTTCAAGTATTGCATCCTTAATGCTTGCCCACTTTGCCTGTACCCCCTCACCTGTGTTTCTTTTTGCCAGGGCTAGCTTAACTCTGTTGGCCATCTTATCAAAGTCAGCTTCTCTGAAGTCCCATACTTTTGCCTTGGAATGGGATGATTTAGATGTAGTGGCCAAATTGAACCATACCATGTGATGGTCACTGGCCTCCAGGTGACCTTCTACCTGGAGATCTGTGATCCCTTCCCTGTTAGTCAGTACTAGATCTAGGATAGCCCTGTCTCTTGTGGGTTGTTGTACCAGTTGTTTGAGGCCCTCCCCCTGCAGGGAATCCACCATGTGTCTAGTTCTGGCAGATGTTCCTGCTGGTATTGACCAATCTGTATCCAGTATGTTGAAGTCTCCCATTATCAGAACCTCCCCTTTAGCTGTCATGTTTTGTATAACTTCTAACAGTAATGTGTCTATGTCCTCCCCCCGGTCTGGGGGCCTTTAGACAACCCCAGTTCCTATGGCTGTCCCATTTCCTGTTTCCAGGGTGACCCACAGTTCTTCTGGCTCCTTATGTGTATTCGGAATTTCTGTAGCTTTGATATTTTCATTGACATAAAGGGCCACTCCACCCCTCCTTTTTGCACCTCGGTCTCTTCTGAACAGTACATAGCCAGGTACTGAAGTCTCTCAAGTGTGGTTACTAGTAAACCATGTCTCACTAATTGCTACTATGTCCAGTTTAGCCTCTGACATTATTGCTTGCAGGTCTGGGATCTTATTTCCCAGGCTGTGAGCAATTGTGTACATGATTTTACATTGGCCAGATTTCGGTGCGTTAGTTGTTGGGTGAGGTTTGGCATTTCCCCTGTGTGTCATATGGGGAGACAGACCTTTTTTTTCTTACCTGGTCATGCAAATGAACTGCAAACATGCTGAATCCCCATTTGACCACTAGCTGGGAGGGGGGGTGTTCTTCCCATTCAACGTATGGGGTGCTGCACCCCTCTCCCCATTTGCTAGTTTAAATATTCTGCAAAGACGTCAAACTTCTGCCCCAATGCACTGACTCCCTCCTTAGTCAGATGCAGTCCATCAAATTTTAAGAACTTTCACTCCCTGAACTGGTGCCAGTTCCCTACAAATCTGTGTCCTTTTTCCTGGCACCAGCCCTTGAGCCACATGTTTAGCTCCCCTATCTCCCCTTCTCTGACCTTCCATCCATCTGCCCCCCTCTCCCAAACTGGCAGAATCTCAGAGAAGGAGATGTCGGACGAAATGGATGATAGTTTGTCAACCAGCCTGGTCAGGTGTTCCTTGGTCTCCACAGCTGTCCAGGTGGCGAGATCATTAGTCCCTATGTGTACCAGGACATCAATGTTTTCTCCTGCTTTGTGAACAATTTTAGCAATGCGGTCAGTGTCTCTCCACACTGATGTACCTGGGAAGCATCTGACCATTACCCCTGGCTGGAGATGGGTATCAACTCTCCGAGTCATGGAGTCTCCTATGATCAGAAGTTTTTTGGATTTCCTTTTTGCTTTTTTTGTTTTGGTTCCTGATTTGGGCGAGTTTTGTTGTGCTAGCTCCTGTGCTGCAGTGTCCTGCTCTGCAGTGTCCTCTGTCCCTTTGTTTGATTTTGGAGATAGAGGCAGATACCTGTTTGTAGTGTTGATATGGTTTTTGGAAGTAATATGTTGGAGGGCACAGAGTGATGGGGCACCTGATTTGTTCCTCCTGGACCAGCTACCCTCTGCGGTCGAGGTTCTTCTGTTGGATGTTGGGGAAATGGTGGGTGGTTCCTATCATGTATTTCCTCTTGAATATGAAATTCTAGGCGCGCAGTCTCTGCCCATGCAGCCCGGAGCTGAGCCCTAAGATCTCCAGTGGCCCAGCATGTAGGACAGTGTCCTAAATCCTGTAAGACTGTCCTTCTGAAAAATGTTCCACAGTACCTGCAGTTAATGATATCCATTCCAGATAAAATTCCTGGGTGTATAACCTGGTCAGAGTAATTAGAAGGAAGAAAATGCAAGTAATGGTTTGACTTTGTGTTTTGTTTTTGTATAACTTGTTATAACAAGTTAAATTACTAGTGCCCCTGTAAATGAGCTCACCTTGTGGATGCCCCACTGATCCGCCCCTTACTGCTTTGCCACAGAAAATGTCACAACTGTGGTACCCTATAAAAGGAGTGTAGTGTGGGGTGGTTGGGGATGGGGATGGGTGGCTGGGCCCTTCCCATGCTGAAAAAGAAGAACCATGGATGAAAGAACAAGGAGGTAAGAGCAGAAACAATCAGTCAACAACAAATGCAGTAACCCTGAAAGCTTACCCTAATGTTACATAAAACTGTAAAACCTGTAAAGCACCACATGTAATCATTTCAGAGAAGATATACCCTGTAAGAAACACTTTGCTACAGAGAAAAATAAAGCAGTAACAGAAGATATACTTTGCAAAAGACAATTTGAATCAGAAGATTACAGCAGTAATCTGTTAGCACACACCTGTAGGCACACCTTGTAATAATGCAGAAGAAGGTATACCAGCAACAACGATTTGAATCACAGAAAAATAAAGCAATGAAATGTTAGCAACAAACAGTAGCAATCCCTGTGAGTACAAAATAAAAATAACAACACACAGTAAATCTGCTTAGCCAAAAGAAGTCTTACTCCATTTCCCTTGCTCTGGTAAGGTTCTCTGCTCTGTCCTTTCAAGCAATCTTAGAAGGAAAGAGCCCAGGTGAAGCTAGGTGCCTCGGCCAACAAACCAAGTCTTCTACCTGGGTTTATCAACAAGGGACTATGTACATGGCCACGGCCAGGGGACTGTGGGAAAATGGGAAGGTGCCAGCTTTGTGAAGCTCTGCCTGCCTGCCTCTGTTCCCCCATCGCCACCCGATTACCACACCTAATTCTAGATGTGGGTCTCTGGGTGGGCGAAGGACAGCTCTACCCTTCCCGGCACTGCCATGGAGGGCAATCCATGGGGGAATTCTCAGGTGTAATGGATCAGGGAGGTGGATGCCGGACGGGGGTGGCAGGGACAGGGCTGATAGCCCACCATGTGCTGACCCAAAGGGAGAAACAGATGGAAAAAAGGGGGGTTCAAATGAATCATACCTTTGAAGAACCATTTGAATAGCCAGGGAGGCTTTTGACCTATTATTGCCAGCTGAGGCATCTGCCAAGACTGCTGCCATATGCACCTTTGGGGTTGAGGACTGAAGGCTCAGGGACTGCAGGTGTACCAGATATTATTGTATCTCACTTTATTTTTATTATTATTATTTTCTTGTGTGTTGCATCCCATGTATATGGTCCCTTGTTCCTTGTTGACAAACCCAGGTCCACCTCAAAAATTATCTTGCTCTACGGTGATCGCCTGGTTAAATAAAAACTTTGATTGCTTGATTGATTACTTATCCAAGATGCTGGACAGGCTGGCCTGGAAAGGATTAAGCTGCTTGGAAGAGCACCACAGTGAAAACCTTTTCCACTTTGAAGCATAGGTTTCCTGGTGGCAGGCCTTCTGAAAACCTTTAATACATTAAAAACCTCCTTTGAGAGGTTTGTTCCGGAATATTCTAACTTTTGAAGTACCAGGCCCTGAGCCGAAGGGTGCTCGGGTCTGGAAATGTTGTCCTGCCCTGAGGCAAGGTCAACAGGTTGTACCTCAGGGGAAGGGTGAGTAGAGGTTTCATGGATAGAGACAGGAGCAGAAAGTACCAGGTCTGCCTGGCCCAAATTAGTATCATTGTTGCAGGTTCCCTTCTGAGCTTAAATAGCACTCTCAGTAGGAGTGGAAAAGGGGGAAATGCATATAGGAACTTCCCTGTCCAACAAAGGATCAAGCATCCTCTGGGACTGTCCCCACTGATGGAGGCCTGCAACAAAAGAGAGGCAGCTGGTAGTTTTGCCAGGAGGCAAATAGGTCTACCTCTTGTGGGTACCCCATCTTCTGAGCACTGCTGAGAGCACTTGCCTGTTCAAAGTCCATTTGTAGTTTCCTTGACTGATTCTGCTGAGGGAATTTGCAAAGACACTGTCCTTGCCTGGCAGGTGCACTGCGGCTATCATATGACAGGCTCCAGATCTTAATTGCTTCTGGGTACAGCTTGGAAGATCTTATTCTTCCCTGCTTGCTTATATAGTACATGGTGGTGGTATTGTCTGTCCTAATTTGGACTGACTGACCCTTGATGTGGGAGGAAAAAGCCTGCATTGCCAGATATACAGCCCTGAGCTCCAGGAGGTTTATGTACTCCTGGGACTCTAGTGGGGTCCACACTCTGCCTACAGTGAAGTCCTCCAGGTGGGCACCCCAGCCCAGGAGGGAAGCATCTGTAGTAAGCAATACTGTGTATGAGTGCTGGAGAAAGGGGACTCCCTCCCTGGGGTTCTCCTCCTCCTTCCACCACTCCAGTGCCTTTAGAAGGCACCATGTAACTGGTACTAACCTTGACAGAGGGTCCTGCCTTTGGGACAGATGTGATCCTAATTGTTACTGAATGTCCCTCACTTGAAATCTGGCACTTGTACTACAGCTGTGGAGACAGCCATGTGTCCCAGCAACTGAAAGAAGACTCTTGCTGGCCTGGGCAGTCCTAACTAGAAAGACCTTGTGAGGCCTATGATACTTGCCACCCTCTCCTGCGGGAGGAAGGCCTTTCTCTGGCAGGCATCCAGCTCTGCCCTATAAATTCTAGCACCTGGACAGGTTCTGCCTTGGACTTCGGAACACTTGCCAGGAAGCCTAGGTCCTCTAGAGTTTTCTGAGTGAGCTAAAGGAGGCTTTGGCCTCCTGGTATGACCCTACTGAAACTAGCCAGTCACCCAGGTAAGGGAAAACCACTACACCTTGTCTTCTCAGATGTGCTGCAACAGCTGCCAGGCACTTTGTGAAGTATATTGGTGCTGAGGACAGGCCAAAGGAAGTGCCATGAACTGGTAGTGGCAGTTCCCCTGAACCTGAGATATTTTCTGTGAGAGGGTCTTACTGGAATGTGAAAGTAGGCATCCTTTAACTCCGGTCACCTCAGCTAATGTCTCTGTTGCAGAGATAGGATCACTGTCTCCAGTGTCACCATCTTGAACTTTTCTGTTTTCAAACATTTGTTCAGAAATCTTAGATGTAAAATAGGTCACCACTCTCCGTTTTTTTTGTGGGTCAGGAAGTATCTTGAGTACAACCCCTTCCCACTCTAGGAAGGGGAACTTTTTCCACTGCACTGGCCTGCAGTAGCTTTTTCATGCCCAACTCTAGCAGAAGCCTTTCTGCTGGGGTATGATGTGGGAAGGCCCTGTGCACCTGCAGTTTGGGGAACTTCTTGAAGTGCACGGAGAAACCCTGGTTCACTATCTCAAGGACCCACTTGTCTATGGTAATGTTTTTCCATTCCTGGAAATAATTGCCCAACCTTCCCCAACCCCACAGGAAATGGCTGGGCAACCTGGACTGACAGGTCAGGGGTTCTGCTTTGCCTGCACCTTGGTGGCTGCAGTGGCTTCAGCCCACTTGGCACCCTTCTTGCCTTTTCCCCTGAAGAAATCCATCTGAGGAGAGTAATCTTAAATTACCTAAGCCCAGGAAAAATAACCACAGCCCTAGCCTCCCCCTCTATTAAGGCCTATGGGAAGTGGAGGCTTTCTCCTTCTCAGTGTTACTTTTGTAGGTGGTCTTATACTCATTCACCTTTTTCATATAAGCTACTGTTTTGTTTCCAAAGAATTTCCTTCACAGGGGAAGTCCATGGCCTTAGTCTGTGTGTCTTGTGAGAGATTTTTATCCTGAACCATGCAAACCTTCTTAAGGACACTGCATGTGCCATTACTTTGAAAGCAATGTCACTGGAATCCACAGCCATATCAAACTAGTACTTAGTGGCAGCCATGGCAGCCTTTGCTGTGTCAGCCGTATCCCGGGCTAAGTCACCAGCAATCTTCTCACTCATGGCCACCACAGAGCGCCTTCCGATACTGAGCTGTGTAGGCCATATAAGCTGCCTGCCTCAACAAAAGAGAAGCCAAAGTACAGTATACACCTTTTTGCCCATGCTGTCCAGTTTCCTGGAATTCCTCTCTGGGGGTTGTGAGAAAAGGGGTACCTTGGCCTTGTCACAGGCAGCAGTTTGTACCACCCCTTAATGGTTGGGGTGTTATACAGGTATTCAGCTCACTGCCTATCCAGCTGATATTTCTTTTCAACCTTTTTGCCTATGCCAGCTGCAGAAGTGGGGGCTCCCAGAATCTTGAAGTTGGCCTTATTAAGAGATCTGTGGACAGGCAGGAATAACCTATTTGTTGGTGTTAGGACCTTCATATCCCAAAACTCAATCTCATCATCTGCGGTCTTCTGTGTAGAGAGGTTGAGGGTGCTTGCCATTTGCCTCATGAAAGAATAGTGTGAGGTGTAATCCTCAGAGGATAAGCGAGGGGAACCAGTAATTAAACTGGAAATGTTTAGGTGGGGGAACCCTCACCTGTAGATTTCTAGGTGGTGGAACTGTCATTTCTAGGTGCTGGAACTCTCCTGTAGTAGTTAATAGAGAAAGATGACAGAGGTGGTGGAACTGTCATACATTTTTTAAGAGGTGGTGAAACTGAGTTCCTGTGGACTCCTGCCCAGTTTAACCCCGAGGGGAACCAAACTCCTGAACCGGGGAACCATGGCATCATGTCATATTACACTAAAAGAAAAATGTGTCTGACAACAAGCACTAAGAAATAAGACATGATGGGAGTGGTGCAGTGCGGTGGCTGTGGAGCAGCAGTCTTCCGGGAGACGTTCTGGAGGATGCGGTGTTGTCCCATCTGTAGACACTTCTCTGGGCTGAGGGAGGACGTTGCTTATCTCCAGGCTGAGTTGGCCAGGATTTGTGGGACCTCCTGTCCCATCCAGGGCCACTGCCACTGCCTCAGAGGTTGCCAAGAAAGAGGAGTGGTTGTACCACAGTGGGCTTAGGGAAGGGAGGGGGGTGGTGGAACAGAGGTGCATCCCTCCAGTTGTACCGCTCCACAATTCATATGCCATTCTGGCAAAGTGTGGTTCCTCTATGGAAGCACCCACAGTGGAGACCAAGGAGGATGCTGGGAACCTCCACAAAGGAGACCCACAGGAGGGTGGCATGGGAACCCACAGGGGAAGGAAACAACTCCTGGTGGGGGAACTCCATTGTTATGAAGGTAGAACTGGGGGGAGGAAGAGGAGAGGGAGGTAAGGTGCCTGCCTGGCGCCATGGCTTGGAAGGACATGGAGCAAATCCTCAGGATCGCCCGGAGCAGCTGCACAAGCGAGGGAGCTGGATGTCATTGTCTACCTAGGGACAAATGAACTGGCTAAGAAAGGGATCAGAGCAGTGCAGGAAGAGTTTGTGGAGTTGGGGAAGGGACTTAGACAAGTAGCACGCATGGTAACCTTCTCGGAGATGCTGCCTGTCTATGACGTAGGTAAGGCTAGGGTGCTGCATAACATGGGATTCAATCAGTGGTTGAAAAACTGGTGCAGAGCTCAGGGATCTGGCTTCACTGGGGACTGGGGGTTCACCTGGAGTGATGCAGGCCTATACTGGCGTGATGGTCTGCATCTGTCCAGGAGGGGAACCAGGATCCTAGGTGATAGGTTTAAATGCTTCATTGGCAAGCATTTAAACTAGCCAAGAGGGGAGGCACTGGAAAGGGGCAGGGAAATCCTAGCCGCCCCCCAAAAGTCAGAGTAGTAAGTGAGGTAAGCACCAAGTTAGAGATGTCGATAGGGAGAAGGGCAGGGGTAAATGGAGAAAGTGACAAAGGCAATAAAGACAGGGATGGGGGAAAAAGGGGTAAGGCCATCAGGAAATGGAGGGTAATGAGTACCAATGCCCGTACTCTGGGCACAAGCTCCCTGAACTTGTGGCCTTGATGGAAGAGGGATGCCTGAATATCGTAGCAGTCACAGAAACATGGTACATGGAGAACCATGACTGGGATGTTAACATACCAGGGTACACAACCAACAGGAGAGACAAGGAGGGGAGAAGAGGGGGAGGAGTAGCTCTCTATGTAAAGGAAGGGATAAAAGCAACTGAACAAAAGAGTAAACAGGGAGGAGAGGAGGCACTGTGGGTCACCTTAGAAACTGGAAATGGCACCACAATCCGCGCAGGGGTTGTATACAGACCCCCATGTCAGGGAGGGAATGGACGAGGATATGATAGAAGGCATTCTTAGGATGACAGAGAAAGGGGAGATACTGTTGATGGGAGACCTGAATATGCCAGATGTTAACTGGAACACATTTGCTGCAGCCACATCCAAGAACAGGGCCATTCTCAATGCCCTACGGGTGGCATGCCTCAGGCAGCTAGTTTTGGAACCCACTCTTGAGGGAGCAATCTTAGACCTCGTACTCACAAATGGGGACAGTGAGAGGATCTCAGATCTAGAAGTGGGTAGCCATCTGAGAACAAGTGACCACCAGTGTGGTTCACGATAAACTCAGCTACAGAGTCAAGCCATACAAAATTGAGGGTACGGGACTTCAGGAGGGCTGACTTTGGCAAGATGGGAGAGTGCCTTAGAAAAGCACTAGCAAACAGGCTAGAAGGAGGGGTAAGAGCAACAATGGGGAAACATCAAAACTGCTATCACAGAGGCAACAAGCCTTTGTGTGAAGCAAACAAAACGAAAGAAAAAGTCACTATGGTTCTCAAAAGAGGTGGCAGGGAAGGTCAGGGAGAAAAAGATAGCATTCAGGAAGTATAAGGAAACACAGAAGGAGCAGGACAGATAGCTGTACCAGTTAAGGCAGAAGGAAGCAGGGAGGGAAGTCAGAATAGCAAAGGCCCAAACTGAGGAAAAGATAGCCAACTCGGTTAAGAAGGGGGATAAAACATTTTATAGGTACATCAGGGAGCGTAGAAAGACAAAGGGAGGGATAGTGAGGCTGAATAGAATGGACGGTGGGTGGGCAGAGAGGGACAGTGAAAAAGCAGGGATACTGAACGAATATTTCTGCTCAGTATTCACAAAAGAGGAGGAGGGGGAGGTGCCTAATCCAATTAACTGAAGCACTCTGGATGGCGGGGCAATAGAAACACAGAAACATAGAATTTGACGGCAGATAAGGACTGCTTGGCCCACCCAGTCTGTCTATTTCCCTACCTAATGGATAAGCTGCAGATCCTAGTTAACCAGTAGCCTACTTCTTCCTACCCCCATCCTCTAGAATTGCCTTATGACTGTCCCATGCATGCTTGAATTCCACCAGTTTTTGACTCCACAACCTCCTCCGGAAGGCCGCTCCATGCATCCACAACCCTCTCTGTGAAAAAATACTTCCTTAAATTACCTCTGAGCCACCCCTCTATCTTCAAATTGTGGCCCCTTGTTCTTGCACCTCTCTTTTTGAAAGATGCTACCCTCTTGGACTTTGTTGATTCCCTTGAGGTACTTGAAAGTTTCTGTCATGTCCCCCTCTCCCTCCTTTCCTCGGGCTATACATCTTAAGCTCCTTAAGTCTCTCTTCATATGTCTTCGGTGCAGATCCTGCACCATTTTAGTGCCCTCCTCTGGACAGCTTCCATCCTGTCTATGTCTTTGCGATTGGGTCTCCAGAACTGCCGCTAGTACTCCAGATGGGGTCTCACCAGCTGTCTGTACAGAGGGTACACTTCCTGTTTTCTACTGGTGATGCCTCTCCCTATGTATCCCAGTATCCCCAGCCCTCCTTGCTGCCCTCTCACATTGCTTGCCCACCTTTAGGTCATCTGATATGACTACCCCCAGGTCCCTTTCCATTTTGTTGTTGTTAGTATCACCCCCATTGTGTACTCTTCCCTGGGTTTTGATTCCCAGGTGCATTACCTGCACTTCTTAGCACTGAATCTAAGCTGCCATACATTTGACCATTCCTCTAACCTTGCCAAGTCCTTCTTATCCTTTCCACCCCACCTTGTGCATCAACTCTGTTGCAGATCTTTGTGTCATCTGCAAAGAGGCATACTTTTCCTTCCAGTCCCTCTGCAATGTCGCTTATAAAGACATTGAAGAGGACCGGTCCTGATACTGAACCCTGCGGTACCCCACTAGTAACCCCCCTTTCTTCAGAGTGGACTTCATTTACTATTATTCTCTGTGTCTTATTCTCCAGCCAATTCTTTACCCAGGCTGTCATCTTGGGACCCACTCCCAGGCTGGCTAACTTGTATATTAATCTTTTGTGTGGGACTGTGTCAAATGCCTTGCTAAAGTCTAGGTGAGGCCATGTCCACAGCCACTCCCTGATCTACTACTTTGGTCACCCAGTCAAAGAAATCTATCAGATTTGTCTGGCATAACATTCCCACTGTGAATCCATGCTGCCTTGGGTCCTGTGCCCCTCTGGCCTCTAGATACTCGACAGTTCTTTCCTTCAGAAGTGATTCCATCATTTTCCCTACCACTGAGGTTAAACTAACAGGTCTGTAGTTTCCTGCTTCTGCCTTGCTCCCACTTTTGTGAAGGGGAATCACATCTGCCCTCCTCCAGTCCTCGGGTACCACCCCATCCTCCCATGATTTGTTAAAGAGGGTAGTCAGTGGTGTCACTAGTTCTACCCGTAGTTCTTTTAGAATTCTGGGATGAATCCCATCAGGCCCCATTGCTTTGTCCACCTTCAGTTTTAAGAGTTCTTTCAGAACCCTTTCTTCTGTAAATGGGCTGGTATCAACTTCTGTATCCAGAGTGTTTCTACTGTTTGTTTTGGTACCTCCTCCTCTTCCTTTGTAAATACTGAGCAAAAATATTTGTTTAGTATCTCTGCCTTTTCACAGTCACCCTCTGCCCACCCTTCCTCCCCTTTATTAAGCCTCACTATCCCTCCCTTGGTCTTCCTTCGCTCCCTGATGTACCTATAAAGTTTATCCCCCTTCTTAACTGAGTTGGCTATCTTTTCCTCGGTTTGGGCCTTTGCTGTTCTGACTGCCTTCCCAGCTTCCTTTGCTTTAACTGATACAGTTCTCTGTCCTGCTCCTTCTGTGATTCCTTGTACTTCCTGAATGCTTTCTTTTTCTCTTGAACCTTCACTGCCACTTTCTTTGAGAACCATAGTGGTTTCTTACATCGTTTTGTTTTGTTTATTTACTTCACACAAAGGCCTGTTACCTCTGTGATGGCAGTTTTTATTATTCCCCATTGTTCTTCCACCCCTCCTTCCTGCCCATTTGCTAGTGCATTCCTTAGGCTCTCACCCATTTTGGCAAAGTCAGCCCTCCTGAAGTCCAGTGCTTTTGCTTTTGTATGGCTTGAATCTATTGCTGTTTATTGTGAACCATACTGTTCGATGGTCGCTGGTTCCCAGATGGCTACCCACTTCTACATCTGTGATCCTCTCTTCATCTCCATTTGAGAGAACCAGGTCTAAGATTGCTCCCTCTCAAGTGGGCTCCAATACTAGTTGTCTAAGGCATGCCCCATGTAGGGCATCTAGAATAACCCCACTCTTCGAAGTGGCTGCTGCAACTGCACTCCAGTTAACATCTGGCGTATTCAGATCACCCATCAGCAATATCTCCCCTTTTTCTGCCATTCTAAGTATACTTTCTATCATTTCCTTGTCCATTTCCTCCCCCTGAGAAGGGGGTCTGTATACAACCCCTGTGCGGATTGTGGTGCCATTGCCGGTCTCCAAATTTACCCACAGTGCTTCTTCTCCTCCCTGTTTTCCCTTTTGTTCTGTTGCTTTGATTCCTTCCCTTATGTAAAGAGCTACTCCTCCTCCTCTTTTACCCTCCATGTCCCTCCTGTAGATAGTGTATCCTGGTATGTTTATGTCCCAGTCATGGTCTTGTGTATACCATGTTTCTGTGACTGCCACAATATCCAGATGTTCCTCCTCCATCAAGGCCACTAATTCAGGAAGCTTGTTACTCAGACTACGGGCATTGGTACTCATTGCTCTCCATTTTTTGATGGCTCTACCTTCTGTTGCAGCATCCCCCACTGACCTTTCTACCTCGGGCTTTTTCTCATTTAGTACCCTGTTTTGTAGGGAGAGGCTGGGATTTTCCTGCTGCTTATCAGTACTTCCCACCTTGACTAATTTAAAAGCTTGCCAATGAAGCATTTAAACCGATTGCTCAAAAGACTTGTTCCCTTCCTGGACAGATGCAGACCATCCTGCCAGTATAGGCTGGTGTCCCTCCAGGTGGAACCCCAGTCCCCGAAAGAACTCCTATAACTGAAGGTGGACAAAGCAATGTGGCCTGATGGAATTCACCCCAGAATTCTAAAAGAATAAAGGGGAGAACTAGTAAAACCACTGACTACCCTTTTTAACAAATCATGGGAGGATGGTGTGGTACCTGAGGACTGGAGGAAGGCGGATGTGATTCCCCTTCACAAAAGTGGGACCAAGACAGAAGCAGGAAACTACAGACCTGTCAGTTTGACCTCTGTGGTAGGGAAAGTGATGGAATCACTTCTCAAGCAAAGAACTGTTGAGTACCTAGAGGCCAGTGGGGCACAGGACCCAAGGCAGCATGGGTTCACAGCGGGAAGGTCATGTCAGACGAATCTAATTGATTTCTTTGACTGGGTGACCAAAGTAGGAGACCAGGGAGGGGCTGTGGACATGGCCTACCTAGACTTTAGCAAGGCATTTGACACAGTCCCACACAAAAGGTTAATAGTCAAATTATCCAGCCTGGGGGTGGGTCCCAGGGTGGTAGCCTGGGTAAAACATTGGCTGGACAACAGGACACAGAAGGTAATTATAAATGGAGTCCACTCTCAAGAAAGAGGGATTACTGGTGGGGTACCGCAGGGTTCAGTACTGGGTCCAGTCCTTTTTAATGTCTTTATAAGTGACATTGCAGAGTGACTGGAAGGAAGAGTATGCCTCTTTGCAGATGACACTAAGATCTGCAACAGGGTTGATACACGAGGTGTGGAAAGGATGAGAAGGGACTTGGCAAGGTTGGAGGAATGGTCAGAAGTATGGCAGCTTGGATTCAATGCAAAGAAGTGCAAAATAATGCACCTGGGAAACAAAAACCCAGGGGAAGATTACACAATGGGGGAGGTAGTAACAACAACAGAAATGGAAAGGGGGGGGGCTAATCATATCAGATGACCTTAAAGGACACCTAAATAAGTTTTTTATAGCCAATTTCCACACTTTTTTACCTTGCCTGTTGGTAGAAGAAGGTCAGTAGTGATGTCATGTTCATTTATTTCTTGGCTGTGTTTCTCTGTTGACCCGTCGCACCGCTCACAATTTCGCACTTTCCCCATGTTTCTGGCATCGCAAGTCTCTGTTTTTCTTTCGTGCGTGCCTGCTAGTGTGAACTTTGCAAGCGCCAGTGCATCGGGGTCAATCTGAATGCGATTACATAATCGGAGTCACAGTAGCAGCCTGCCCATTACAGAAGTCGTCTGCAGCCTGCTTCTTGTTGGAAAACTTGTGCGTTTCTCCCCTTTTCTGTACAGCATTATAATACTGGTAATGATATTGCTCGCTCCCTCTATGGTTCCTATTCATTTTTAATATTGAAACCACGATTTTTGACAGCTCATTTTCATTGTAGGCACTGAGGAGGTATAGAACTCAGTTTAATGCATACCTCATATAGATGTCGTACAGTGGGCAACTAAAGATTATTATTTGGAAGCTGTAATGCCTCTAGTTAGTCCTTTTTTCATATGAAGTGCTGCATAAAATTGGTTTTTGAATGAGAAGCAATGCAAATACATCGAATTTGTTTTAAAACATTTATCACCATTTGCTAACATTGGTAGACATACATTGCGTTAGCATTGAATAACAGATACGTATGTGCATACGTGCGGGAGAAACTGTGGTATTATTTATCAGTAGTCCATGGACAGCAACACATTTTGTTTTTGTTACCATCAATAAAACAGACGTTGGATCTTACTTGGTCAAGTAAAGTGATCAGTGTGTGTGTGTGGGGGGGGTGCAGTTTTCTTCATTATGTTACTTCAGTGTGTGCAACTGTAATTTATTGTTGATGTTTGAAAACTTTTTTATAGTACAATAATGTGTCATACCTATTGGAATTCATCTGTATACCATGCTCCATCATGGTGATGTGATGCTTCTTTCACATTTTTGTGGCATGTCATGTTGTATTATGGATACTGTAGTACACACCATGTTATTGTCATAACAGTGCACATGACAGTGTTGTGTGTGTACACCTCCCAACTATGACACTGTGAGTGTTTGTGTCACTCACCTCATCATGACCCATTACCCATGTCACTTTACAACCACAAGTAGTCTGTCACTATCTGTGTGCCCACCTAAGCAGGACACATGTTGGATACTGTCACTAATTTTGTCCCTCCTTCCCACAAGGACAGTGTCTCACCGTGTGTTCCACACCACCTCTGTTGTCGTTCTGGTTATGGAGTCACACAGTGTCACTGTCCCACAGAGTTGTTAGACACTTACAGTGACAATGTCATTGTTGTTGTTGACAGACACAGTCACACGATGTTTCCCAAATATCCATTGAACAATTTATTTTATTTATTTATTTCGCTTTTGTTTACCGGGTAAGTACACTGGACAAGTATTATGCCTATTTTCAGGAACGACCCGGGAGAATACAACATGAGGAACAACAGTCAAGGAGACATGGCAAAGAGAGTACAGTTTTTTGTCACAGTAAACAAACATGTGGGAAATACATAATTTGACGCTAGGGGAAACATATAGTAGTAAGCACATTTCAGATTATACACTCTCGACTAGTTAGTTCAACTGACAGATATATACAGGTCATCATACATAGGAGTGGAGCATAGCTCAAGGACTGGATTGGTCATAATATAACTTATAACATTGTCGTATACACCCCTAGGCTAGTTGGATCGTGGACAGGTATATACAGCTCATCACATTTTTCTAAATATGCACATGTTAGACAGAAACAGAAACACTTGGTAGTACAAGTTTCTACCAAGTGACCAAGGTGCAATATGTCATAGTTAGCCTATGACCGTGGAGCAATAATGCCCAAGGCTTTTTAGACAGGAGTAGTCAGAAGTCATTGATACAGTGGGGAAAATATCTCCAGGAATTCAATGGAGACACCCTGGGGAGGTTCAGACAAAACAATTTGACACTTTACTCTAGGGAGGTTTGGGGCAGTCACACTCTGATGCTAGTTTTAGGAAACCCACAGGGAATTTCGAAAACTCAGATAGGAGGGGGCAGCTCGGATATCCACAAGCAGTGAATTCCAGAGTCTGGGTGCACTTATGTCAAAGTCCCGATCCCCCATGAGGGTCCGGGTAGGAGGGACTTTGAGCATCCCTGATGTGAGAGACCTAAGTTGGTAAGGGGTGGGATTCAGTTTAGGCAGAAGCTGGGCCAGCCCCTGGGGGGGGTGCTAGTTCTGATCACTTTCCCAGAGAGGTATCCCAAACCAAAATCAAGGTATCTAGCTGGTGAGAACCAGCAGAGTTTCTCATATAGCTCACAACGGTGGGTGAGTCGGGGGGGCAGCCAAGGTAAAATGACAAATGTTATTGTAAGCAGTGTACCACCGGGTGAGATGTGTCTTTGGAGAGTGAGCAAATAGGTGCAGCCCACAGCTGAGGGAGGAAAGGAGCACACCCTTCGCTAGGGCAAGCCTGGCTGCCGGTGTAAGGTTATCCTTGGCCCTATTGGCCAGACCCAGTTTGCAGTTTGCCGCCCTGCAGATGTTAAGGATATGATTACCCATGTCAAGTTGGGGGTCAAGTGTTACCCCCCAGATATTTGATGGAGCTCATTATGGGTAGTGAGGATCCATCTGCACTGGTGAAGTGTAAGCAGGCCGATGAGGCTTTGATTTTAGCCATTGAGCCAAAGAGCATAGCCTGTGTCTTTTTCAGGTTCAGGACCAGCTTGTGACTAGTAACCCATGACAATACCCTGTTAAAGTCATCAGTCAGGTTCTGGTTTAGGGTAGTGGCATTCTGGGAATGAGCCAGGATTACCAGATCATCTGTATACGTGGTGGCGCTACAGCTGGTAGTAACCATGGGTAGTTGATTGATGAAGAGGGAGAAGAGGAGGCGACCCAGTACCGAGCCTTGATGCACTCCGGAGGTCACTGGTAGGGGCTCGGAGAGGACTTTATTGAAGCAGGTATGCTGTTCTCTGCCATGTAGATAACCCATTAGCCATTTCATGGCATGGGGGGAGAGGCCAAGTGACCTCAACTGTGCACCAAACAGTTTGTGGTCAACGAGATCAAAGGCTTTGGACAGGTCGATAAATATTGCACCAGAGAGTTTGCCCTGGTCCATGGCTGTCCGGATACTTGATGTAACCGAGATTAAGGCTGTGGTGGTGCTGTGTCCCTTACGAAAGCTGTGCTGGGCTGGGGACAGAAGTTCATAAGAGTGGATATATTCCGAAAGCTGCTCAGCCACTACCTTTTCAAGCAGCTTGCTAATAATGCAATAATGATTTGGACTGTCAATGAGAAAGACACAATAGAACTACATAGTGCAAAACAAAATGCTGATTCAAGTATTCAGAAGGGATTGTTGTATCACACAGTGAAGACAGCATATTGATAGGGTGTATTGTCCCTGTAACTGTCTTGTGCTGTGCTGTGGTTTGTGTATGCATCACAAAATGGGACATGTCTTTACAGTTCTTGTATTTAGTGATGTGTAAATGTGTAACACACTAAGTACAGTCCCCACTTATAATACAGAGATCTACACTATAAGCAACTACGTACATGTCTTTTGACAAATGAGGTTACAGTATTTTTATACCCCATTGTATATTTAAGCAATATACTATGACAGGGAGTGAGTATCTTGATGTATTTACCACGCATGGTGTGGCTTGGTCATGAGGCACAGCTGAGTGTGTTAACCACACCACATGTCGTTAATCCACCCATATACCCACTCCCTGTCATGGTATATTGGTATTATACAATGTTCAACTGTGTTTTTTTTGTGTGTGTTTGTAGTGATATAAAACTTTTACAGTGGGTATACTGGATGATTTTTCTCACAGTTATGTGATGTATTTTGACCAATGAGGTTACAGGATTTCCATACCCCATTGTATAATGTGTATTATAAATGTATTTTCTAGTTTCACCTGTTTGTTATACACTTGTAACGAACCACTTACAACCAATCCTGTTTATTGAAAAATAAATTACAAAACTGCAAAATGTTTTTAATCAACATTGAAAACTACATGAATGCTGGTTCCAGTACTATCATCATATTTCTAATCAATGTTGTGTACTTCATGTGCAGGTGCTGATGGTAGTTTCTAGTCAAGATGGCGTACTCGCTGGATACTCAGGCAGATGCTGCTTACCTACCTGATCTTGATCTAAACATGTCATTTGTAATACAACCCTATATGTTTGAACCCCCACGTCGCCAGGCTCCGCCAGCCAATGCTGATTCCATTGACTCTGACAGCAACAGTAGTAGTGAAGTTGGACCCAGTGGAAATTGAACAGAGGATGTTGATTTATGGTAATAATGAAATTTGATTACATTTAATATCCTTAGGCCTGACCAGTGTTGCTGAAGTTTGCAGTGCTATACGGCACACCTTGCGCCACACTGGCAAGCCTGGTTTCCGAACGAGACGTGGTTATTCTGGGGTGGCAGGTGAGGGAAGGGACTGAGCATCCAGAGGACAGCTCTCCCCTCCTTGGGGGCACCTGATGGCTTTCAGGTGCAGCACAGTCTTGCGGGGCAACATTTGGGGAGGAACCTGGCAGCTGGCGCTCATTGTGCATGCTGACATTGCATGTCCCAGCTCCCCGGTGATCTGCTAAATTCAGAAAGCACTCCGGCTGCCTGGTGAGATGATGGAGACCCCTGAGGCATGCCCACATCCCAGTGTTGTCCCTGTGCACCTAGGAATCCCCACAGGTGACCTGGTGACAACGTATGTCCCTATAATCCTGGTACTGCTCGCCAATGGAGGGTGAACCCACAACGGACTGTGAACTGGGGCTGGGTCTACCAAGTTTTCCAGGGGGGGTGTCCTCGGCATAGCAGCGGTTCAGACAGGGAGTGAGAGGAACATCCCCGTGGGTACCCCTGAAGGATGCCCAGGCTGCAGGAGAAGCAGAATTATGAAAACAAAATGTTATATCCTTTATTTATAGTTTTGTACATATGATACGCTGTATGACCCACATCATAACATGGCCATATTGGGTGAGTGGTGTGCACTATGGGTGAATTGTAAGGAACAAGGGGTTGCCTGACTGAGATAAACCAGTTTTGGTGTGCATTAATGTCCCCCACATACTTTCACTGTCTGCATTGTTTTAGCATATTAACTCACTGAGTCCGTGTGCCCATTTTGGGTCAGGTTTATCAATGGATGATTCCAACGCCATATGGCATATACCAGGCCGAAGGAGTTGGTGTAGGTAGGTAAATGTGAAAAGCACAAAATTTTTACAGACTGCATGTGGTTGAGGACTGTCCCCCTATCCCCTCCAGACATACTGTGGAACTGCGCACCTTCAGCTCCCTCATCTGGTTCCTCCAATTGCTGATGGTGTGATCTGTCTACCAACTCCAATTTCCTGTTTTTTTTTTCTTTTCTTTTCACACCCCCTGGCAGACATTGGCATGGTACAAGGGCCAATGTAAGAATTGCATAGTGTGATTTTCCTTGTCTGCCAATCCCTACGCATCTGCTGCCTGTGACTGCACCACCACCAGTGGTCACCAAGGTTATTTTATCATACTAAATGAGAGCATCCCATTATGCACTCAATGCTTATCCCCTTCCGGCCCTCCATCAACCCTTGCTCACCACCGAACCTAGATTGATGGCGTAGCAAGCATCAACACTATTGATGCAGCAACATGCCAGTGGGAACTTCTCTCTGTGTTTTAATGTGACCTGTAGAAATTATCCAATGTAAATTATAAGACTTTTTTTTTTCACTCTTTTCCTGGGCTGTTATTTGACGGGTGCAGTAACACACATGTCCGGCCGTGCATATACTTGGCATTAAAGCATACCTTAGTTGGTTTGAAGTCACTTGAGCTGCATCCTCCTGCATCACAATGAAACTGAGTGATGCATTTATGCCTAGTAAAGTCACTACCAGGCGTCTGTTGTAGTTTACTACTATGCTTTTGTTGGCACTCGACCTGCATTTATTGTTGTACTGTTGTTCTTTGTGTAAAATTGATATTAAATGTGTACTTTTCTTTTACTTCTCCTTATGCAGGTGTGAATGTGGTGGGTGTGAAGTCATGGATACAGAGGCAGAATGTCTGTGCTGCACTGAAATAGCCATTGTGAAAGCACACTTTGATGACAATGATGATGTCTCCTGCATAACTGAACTGGAAATGTTCCAGGACAATTGCTTAAATCATAATGTGATAACTGTCTCATACTACTAGTGTTATGAATCTGAGGGGCCTTTCGATGATGACATACCATTGAATGAGTAAGTTCTGGTTATGCATTATTTATTAAATGTGTCAGTGCAATATTGAGATTACGTTCTGTTTTTTAACGGCACATGAAGTCCATTCCATGCACCGTACAAAACAAGTTATGAATGGTATGCAGGGTATGCACCCTGTACAGTGACACTGTTACAGTCAACACGTTGATGCTGACAATATCAACATGTTAGTTGTAACAGTCCTTACCATAGTACGGCACTCTGTCTACTTGTCCTGCACCCCTCACTGAGTGAACAGCCATGTTCTTCAGTCTGATTTATGTGACCTGCAAATTGCGGTCATCATAAATCGGTCCCTCTATTGATTGTTGACAACATTGCTGTTGAACCATCCTCAAAGAGTCGTTAGCAGTCATAGTATTTTTGTTAGCCAAATAACCGTGTTCAGTTATAATCTTCATTTTTTAAAAGATGCACATTTTGTTCCTAACGCATGTCATCCCTATGACATAATCCTCAAGTCAGTGCTCGACACACACCAACCTACTTTGTTCTAGAAGCACTAGGCTGTGCGCGTTCACGTTGCTGAGCCATGGGTAAGTCCTCTGTTGCACTTACACACCTTAACAGCCTCCTGCCACTGTTTACACCTCGGGCAGGCATGTATGGGAAATTTTCCTTACCCCACCCTACCACCGTGATTTTGTGTTCGGTGGTCCAACCGTCCTCCGTTATCCCTGTTGTACAAGCTGTGGACCGCATGGTCACCTGTACTTTTTTTTTTCTTTTTGCCATGTGCTAAACGTTAATCAGCACAGAAGGTGATCAAAGTAGTTGATGCAGTTCTAGATGTGTTTCCACCATCCGTCAAGGCCTAAGTCCATCACTGCTGGCTCATGCTTTCCACAGTGCACCACCACATGTGGCTTTCCATTTCGACATTAAGGCACTGTGACTGGCCAGACACACTACCCTATGGAACACAGTAGCCTGCACTGTGCAAAATCATGTGTCACACCCTACACTTCATGCAAAACAGGGACACGAGATTGGTGCGATTACATCGTGCTTCAGTGTCATGCATTACCGCTAGTGCACTGATCGCATTCCAGTAAATTCTATGTTCTTTTCATTTACCAGTATATCTATTATTACATTTACTTGCATATTGTTCACCACTACAAAAACACCTGTCGTTCACGCTTCATGAAGTGACCCTCAAAGTTGCTTGTCCTCTGCACCCTGTAGTACTATCATAGGAAAACGTGCTACTAGAGGGTGATTAAGTGATTGTGTGTGTCTCATAGCACAACTATAAAACAAAAGTGATTTAAGCAATAAGGCACAACAGGGCGTGGATTATTTAATCAGTAAGCCACGAGGGTCTGTTGGTTATTGGGGGATTTACCACAGCTGGAGTGGTTTGCCCACGAGGCGCAGCCAAGTGGGTAAATTCTCGCCAGCCGTGGTAAATCCCCTGATAGTCCAGATCCCCCAAGTGGCTTATTGCGATTAAACCAAGTCATGTTTTTTTTTCTAAAGGGGGGGACAAGGTTTTTGTTTTGCTTTTCCATTGTAGGGAACTGCTGTTTTATGCTCTTTGCTTAGCGGTGAAACAAGATGGTGGGCGCAGTTCCATTATTTCTGTATCAAATTTTTTTTTTTTTTTTTTAGATGCGGCTGGCACCTCTGGCATTGATTATCAGTATATTTATATTGGAGGTAAGGTGCCAGCCTGCCCATCTCATTGGTTGTAGTTCGAGCTACGTGGTATAATGGGGATTTACCCACGCCTTGTGTGGTGTGTCACGAGGCACATCCGAGTGACTTCACCACACAAGAAGTGGATAAATCCCCATTATACAATGGTGTATGAAAATCCTGTAACCTCATTGGTCAAAACATATCACATGACTGTGGTAAATCCTCCAGTATACCCACTGTAAAACTGGTATGTCACTATAAAAACAAGAAAACAAGTTGAACATTGTCTAATAGCAATATGCCATGATAGGGAGTGGGTATATGGGTGAATTTACCGCTTCTGGTGTGGTTAGGTCACTAGGCTGTTCCTAGTGACCAAACCACACCAGGTGTGGTAAACACATCAATATACCCACTCCCTGTTATGGTATATTGCTGAAATAACTCACACCCTGGAGTGCCTAATTGCGATTATACAATGGACCCATTTGTTTTATAAATGCCATTCCTCAACTGTGGGTTATGCAGTATTTACTCACGGTCATGTGACATGTTTTTACCAATGAGGTTACAGGATTTTGACACAGCATTGTATAATTTGGAATCGTGCAAACCAGTCCCCACCATATGTTTATACTATGCATATATATTGATAGTGGGCAATTCTGTGCTTACATTCACTCCTGAAGGTGTGCTTGTTATACCCATATTTGTTAAATATTTACATACTAATTGCCAGCAGATTAGGCCTTATGGTCTATCAAGTCTGCTCGAATCTCAGATCCCTAGTTGGGTGCCAAGGCTCTCCCCCCTTGTGTTCCAGAAACTCCTATCGTCCACCCCGCCCCCCTGGGACAGGCCATCATCTGATACATCCACTTTCTGTGTCTGTCCCACCCTCTCTTGAACCCTCCACTGTGGATCTCTGAACTAGCTCACCAGGCAGTGCATTCCAAGGGTCCACCACCCTCTCAGTGAAATCCTCCTCTTCCCCTCACCCTTCCACCTTCCAACTTCAAAACATGCCCTCTGGTGATACCTCCCTGCTTTAGTGTAAAGATCCCTCCATGTTTACCCTATTTATTCCCTTGAGGTACTTGAAGACCTCAATCATGTACCCCCTGTCTCTCTTCTCCTCCAATGAAAACAGGCAGAGCTCCTCAAGTCTGTCCTCATACGTCAAATCCCCTAGTCCTCGTATCATCTTAGTTTCCCTCCTCTGTATCCTCTCCAGGAGCTGTATGTCCCTCTTCAAGTGAAGTCTCCAGTACTGTACACAGTACTCAAGTTGTGGTCTAATAAGTCCATTGTACAGTGTCAGAATCACTTCCCTGCTCTTAAAGGTGATCCCCCTTACGATGCATCCCAACATCCTGTTTGCCTTGCTAGCCGCTCTCCTGCACTGCTCAGAGTTATTCATACATGCATCCACCATGACCCCTAGGTCTTTTTCCCCTACTGAGGCCTCCAGCACCTCCCCTCCCAGGGTGTACCTGTGTTTAGGGTTTCCCCGACCAAGATGTAACACCTTGCACTTGGTGATATTGAAATTTAATTTCCATGTGTGAGCCCAGCTTTCCAGGGTGTCCAGGTCCCCTTGCAGGGCCAACCTCCCCTCTTCCCCTCAACTACTGCTCCCATCTTGGAGTCATCAGCGAAGAGACTGATTTTACACCCTATACCCTCCCTGATGTCCGATATGTATGCATTAAACAGGATCGGACCCGGGACTGAGCACTGCGATACCACACTACCAACCTCTCTAGGGTTCGAGAGCTCCCCACTGACCACTACTCTCTGCGTGCATCCAGCTAGCCAGTTTTCAGTCCATCTGACCATCAAAGGGCCTACTCCCAACCCCATCAGTTTCCCCACCAGACCATTATGGGGGACAGACTCAAACACCTTGCTGAAGTCCAAGAATAATACATCCACAGGCTTTCCCCCATCCAGTTCTGATGTTACCCATTCATAGAACTCCACAGATTGGTTTGACATGATCTACCTGGCACAAACCCATGTTGCCGACTATCCAGACCTCTCACCTCCTCCAACTACACCCCCAATCATTCCTTTAGTATACTCTCCATTAATTTTCCCACCACCGAGGTCAAACTGATGGGTCTATAGTTACCTGGGACTTCCCTCGACCCCTAACTGATGGGTCTATAGTTACCTGGTACTTCCCTCAACCTCGATTTGATAGTTTAATTCACAGTGACATAGAGTACAATGACTCACAACTAATGCATCAACTAATATCTTCTTCTTCCTGCATCTTTATCTCAGGTCCTATCATCATGCTGCTTATAGGCGCTTTGTTCACTGGATTTCGAAACATCTTGGATGCTGAAATCAGAAGATTTTGCCATCATGTGTCGTAACGGCCATTAGAAATGCATTTCCATCAGACAACTACACAGGTTTTCGCCCGACAGCAGAACATCAACAAGTACAAGAGCAGCATCGACACAAACATTAGCATCATGTTTAATGGAATCCTTTTGTACTTTACAGTCACCCCCCCAATAAAAAATGTTACCTTTCTTTTCAAAGTCAAAAAACATTATTATTGATTAAACAGTTTCATGTTTCTGATGATGTTTATGAATAGTATCATGCTACAGTTACCCATCTTGGTTTCATTGACTCATATTTTGAGATATGGTTGTGAATACATGTAACAATACTTGTAAAATTGTGTTACTTGGGTCTTGCTCACTACTTGTACATAGAGCCACCAATTACCTTACCGTGTACGCAGCCATGTTGTGATGCAATGCCATGGAGTACATGGGTCAGTGCAGAGGTTGTTTGGAGGTTGATGGGAGTTGGCAGGTGTATGTACCGTGAAGTAAGCAAGACTAGGTAAACACATTTTTACGAGCAGTCTGGCAGCATGACTACTATGTCATTTTTTATACCATATTTAGCAAATGATTTACACATTGGTAAGGCAGCTAAGGCAGCACTATACGTGTTGCATGTCCTCAGTGTAAGTGTATTTTCTCACCAGTAAAGTAATAGTCATCCTCCCATTTTAAACTAACAACACATGAATGTGCTTCTAGCTTTTACTCTATAAAACAGCAATTTGTAACCAGACAGATAACAGAGAAACCTGTTTACTGACACATCTTCTTTAACATAAGAAAACAATGTTCCAAATGATGACACATGGCTACCTACAGCAGTCTTTAAAACCATGACATGATACTCATGTATTAGTGCCTGGCTATTCCTGAAATGAAGGTTTTCTGTCACTACCATATTGGCATACTGTTGTTAATTCTGTCAGTAAAGAAACCAATAAATGGTATGTTCAGGTCAGTCACAGTTAATCACCCTTGTGTTCTTTGTATAGTACGACAAATCTTGTGAGGATGGTGTGGTACCTGAGGACTGGAATAGGGTGGATGTGATTACCCTTCACAACAGTGGGAGCAAGACAGAGGCAGGACAGTACAGACCTGTTAGTTTGAACTCAACGGTACGGAAAATGGTTGAATGACTTATAAAGGAAACAATTGTTGAGGTGGTGGGGTGAGTGAGAGGTGAACGGTGGGGTTACTTCACAAAATAACTTGCTGAAGTCCATGTGTGCTTGCCACTTTGAATACACTGCCAGATCAATTGATGTTACTGAACCGAATGAACAGCTTCAGTATACAGTAAACTGAACATGAATATATCATGCTGGTGACTGTTTGCCATGAGCAGATCATCACAATTGTTAATGCGGTAAAAGTAATTGTACAACTTGAATCGTGTAGTTCAAAATGATAATAAAATGGATAATATCACAAAGTCTGATTATATTTCAGCAATAAGCTGTCTTCATCACTTCACAGATCATTGCCGCTGTCTTTTATTACCACAAATTAATTTCCCAATTGATGGTTAGCATCACTGCATGCTGCCTTCAGTGAGAAATGTGAACAGTGTTTCTGCAACAGTTCTGTTTTGCTTGGGTGGTTGAACCGAGAAGCAGCAGGTGATGGAATGTCCATGTTCTCAAACAGTGTTTCAGCCTTTGCATATGAAGGGAACTGCTGTCGTAGGGTGACCACCTCATGTAAAATACTGCGAACATGTCCTGTGACAGAAAATGTTGCTTTAAAATTAATTCAATTAGTAAAAGCAATTACTGCCATTTTTCAGACTTTGGCAGACATTCTGGACATCAAGTGGGAGGCTGAGACAGCAATCTCCACAAGGTGCAGGGTCATCTTAGATGCTGTTCAGTGCATATTCATGCAGCAAAGGGTCAGTGAGCCCACTTTGGGTGTGAACCTGTTGGATGTGCGCCTTGCAAATGGGGACAGTATAGAGGAGGTGGAGATGGGTGAAGACCTTGGCAACAGTGACCACAGGGCTGTCAGGTTCAGGGTGACAGTGTGCAGGGTGAGGGTGAGGACCACAACCAAGATAATGGTCTTCAGGAAGGCTGACTGTTATGGAATGATGAAGGTAGTCATGGAAGAAATGTTGAGGATAACGGACGTGCAAGGGGTGGAGGAATTATGGGCAGCCATCAAGAGAGGGGTATTTAAAGCCATGGACTCATGTATAACAAGGGTAAGAACGAATAGAAGACAGAAAAGACCTGTATGGTTCACTAGAGAGGTGGCATTAGGGGTCAAGGAGAAGACTACAGGAGAAAAAAGAAAGCAGGCAGGGAAAAACATTAGGAGGGATAAGGAGGCCACTGAGGAGAGGATAGCATATCAGGCAATGAGGGCGAAAAAACCTTCTTCAGGTATTTTGCAGAAAGGAGGAGGCCACAGCATGGGAGTGGGAGGATGGAGGAGTGGAACATTGCGGGGGGGTGATTTTGAAAAAGCAGAGGCATGAAATAGTTATTTTGCCTCAATCTTAACTGACTGTTAATGTTGGGAGTGCCTTATTGCTATTATAAAAAAATATTACAAAAGAAAAGTGTTAAAAGTATACATGTGAATGTTTCCTTCACTTACAGGGACATTCCTGTCCCTCCACCACCAGCCCCCGACTCCCTGAGCTCTGTCCTGAACCAGGGTCACCAGTGTGGTGCGAGGTGTGGCATCCAGCACCACCGAGCAGGTTAGCCTTTGTAATACATCACAGTTGTTAGGCAGAGATCTGAGGTAATGATAATAAGGCTGTTTATGTAATCTGAAACTAATACAGTCACAGATAAGACAGCTGATTTAAACTATGCATAAATGCTGTATTGTTGCACAGTGTTGCTCCACTTACATGTGACCTGTATAGCAACAGTGTAGAGGACTGCGGTAATCAAATTAACAGACTTGCACAACATGGGGATGTACAGTACATACATTTGTCAAACCAGTATGCGATATACAGAGGACAGTTTTAACCCACTAGCACTGAGAATTGTTAGTATACCCTGCTGTGGGAACCCAAACACACGTTCCCACACTGCTCAGGTGTCACCGTCTCCCACTGATGCTGAGCCACCCAATGCAGGCCAGATCCACCTCAGGTGCACCGTGGCAAAGTAGCGTGTGCTGCCGTCCACGACCGGCGATTCTCTGCCTCAGAGGTGGGGGACCAACCCCGTGAATGGTTACTTCTGGTGTACCCTGGGGGGCTGCAAATAAGAGGTGGTGCTGGCATCGGGGCTTGGGCGCCACCTGATCTACCACCATAACGCGCAGATGGGAAGTCAGTGTAACATCTTTTCTGAAAGACAGCAACTCAGGAGAGCAGCACATCCTCATCCTCACGGTAGTACAGCATGAGGATGTGCTGCTCAGGAGAGCAGCGCATCCTCATGCTGTACTACCGTGTCACTATTCAGATTTAACTCAAGTACCTGGTGTTCGAGAAGTACATTCATAAAGTTATCAACCCTGAGTAATGCACATAACTCTGTTGTTAATACATTAACATAAGTGACGTGATCTGTTATGAACTTGTGACATCACATTTCACAATTCTGCTAAACTTACCATATGTTGTCGCAATTTTAATTGATTTAACTACTGCCTCCTCCCCTTTCTTGGCCTTTGGAAACGCAACTTTGAACCGAAGATCACCTTCAGAGGTCAACGCCTGCCTGCGAGTTACATTTTCATTAACAGGTAGGGCAGCTGTCATGTGTCTGTTTGGGATAATAAAAAATAGAATTGGCCTACAGTCATGTTTGGTATGACAAATGTGAGTGGTGTCAATCGCATGTAGCAACACAAAAGTACTGACAACATTATTGGCTGTTGCTATTGTGTTACTGGCAACTATCACCATGGGCAAGTCTATCACTGCTTCTGCATATTGCTTCCATAGCAAATTCCACAACTGATTGTTGGCCAATTGCACCGGCACCATTCGTGCAACAGTCAATCAGAGCCACATTACCTCAGCAATGTATGAAATTGCAATCATTGGCGGGTGGCCAGGGTGCGATATTCAATGCTACTGAGACATGGTGCAGCTCCGTTAATATCGCCACATCCACACCCCTGCGCAGCCAAGTTGAGCTGCGGCCAAGCTTGCGCCACAGCCTGGTGCAGTTTGAATATCTGGGCCCATATGTTTTATCACTGACATCATTATTGGGTGGAGGTACTGTTTTATCACACATGCACACAAGCAAATCTGTGTCTTCTACATATAAAAATGTTTTTCACAGTACTGAAAAAAAAAAAAAAGAGGCAATTCTATAACTCCAATAAGGCTGTCAGAAATGTCTGTAAATTTAACAGCAGGGACAGTGGCCGAATTCACTCTTCCTTTGGCCCCGTGCATTTCTACACCACTGGGCATGCTGTAAAATATGGTTTACACTAACCCTTTCATGCCTTATTGCTTACATATACCCCCATGATCAACCTATGTCATCTTCAATAGTTGTAGAGATATTCCTCATCACTAATGAATACTCATCAACATCAGTTGTCACAGAAATATGTTGCCAAGCATGAAATGTGTTTCTTTTTGAAATAAATTTCTTACCGAGCATTCATTGCAGGGAAAAAAATAGTGAGAAAACTTGGAAGCGCAGTGACAAACTACGCTGTGGAATACTTCAAGAGCATAAGTTTGATAAATCGGAGACACCTGTCTTAGGTCACGCAGTAGGTAGGAGCTGGACACTACCTCACTTATCAACTTGTGTGGCCTGGTACCCGCAATGAATAAGTGTAAATAAAAACTGTCTATGCATTTTATAAAAACACAATATGATCATTCAAAGTACTAGTATGTGAGGTGATACCACATACTTGACACTGTGCACGCCTTGCTATCCCACACCCTCGTATGTACACATGTTGAACATATGGAATTGCTTTCATGGTATACTAGTGCAGTACCACATCCCCACCTGGCAGCACTGAGACAAACCCACCCACCATCCATACACAGCTACGCAGATTGTCACACCACATCTGTCACTCGCACATGCAGCTGCGGAGTGACCAGAAGTTTACTGTGCAGTACATACAATAGTACGTGCTCAATGAATGAACTGTCATTCATTCATTGAGCACATGCCATGTGCATTACATGCTCAGATGGATCGCATTTGGCAGCTGGCCACATTGCTGATAGGTGGGCTGTGGCACTCGATGGCTGTGTAGGGGTGGGTAGTGTTGGGTGATCTTGCACTGTCAGGTGGGTGGGTGAGGTTGTAACTTGTGGTGCACGTGCACTGTGGCACACACACCACAGGCTGCTTTACAGAATGCTGTCATTCGCAAATAGTGGCATAGTTGGATGCTTGCGCCATGTATTTTGGCGCAATTAAAGTTACGCCATTTGTAACCATTTGATAATGGGTCACAATATCATCAAATTGTGCCACTACAAAAGTGGTTTATTGAAGTGAATGTACAGCCAGATGATGCACTGGGAAGCAATGAATGCACGGCACAATGAATAACATTGTAAATGTGTTTAGCTGTTTATTTACCTTGTCTACTCCATTCTTTGTCCTCTTCTGGAGGACCGTGCAAGCATGATGGAAATAGATGCCCATATCCGATATGCACGTCAGAGACGTGATTTAGTACACTTTCTCATTTTTGAATAACAATGGCTGAGTCACCTCCACTTGTTGTAGCACAGCAGAACATGTGGTTTGTTATGGACTTGATCCACAATCGTATGTCTCCACAGTTTGTTTTTTTTTTAATGATTTTCCATTTTTTTTCCAACTCCTGTGTGTGGACAGCACAGTACATAGTTAAATCACAACACTCAAGAAATAATTGGAAACATAGCAACATATAATTTGATGACACATAATTAACCCTCGGCTGACCTAGTCTGCCCACTTACCCCCAGACTGGATAACCAGCAGATCCTAGTTATCCAACAGCAACCTTCTTGCTACCCCAAAAGATTTGCCTTATCTGTGCCCCGTGCATTCTTGAACTCCCCCACTGTTTGACCACATGACCTCCTCAGGAAGGATGTTTCATGCATCCACCACCCTCTCTGTTAAAAAAATAGTTACTCACATTGCCCATGAGCCGTCCACTCCTGTATCTTCAAATTGCATCCACTTGTTATTGTACATCTATTTTTGCTGAAAGATGCTACCCTTTTGGACTTTGTTGATTTTGGGCATTTACTCGACCCTCCCACCACAAAAAAAAAATCTTGTTGACATTTTACAAGCGTGGTGACACCAGGTGGTGTACATTGTGGTGGGGTAATGCCACTTCTTGTGGTGTTAAAGTGAAGGCACTCAGTGATGCCTCATGACACACCCCAGGAGTGCCAGAAGCCAACCACTACACATATCCTGCCATGTCGTATAGCTTATTGTTTTTTACTGTTTGTGATGACCGTCTCTGCCCAATTGTGGGCCAATGCATGGGCCAATGGGAGTACAGACTGTACTGTACTACAGAGTCCCAAAATGCACTGTATGCTGTCAGTCAGTGGGCAGCTCGGTGGCTTACGAGTGGAGAGCTGCCACACGCTGCTCACTGTGGGGGGGGTTGCAGGGTGGCGGGGCTCACTGGGCGGGTGGGAGGGGGTACAGCTGGACCACCAGGGACATTTATTTACTTTGCCCATGATGGGGCAGGGGATGGGGTTCACTGGACCAACACGGATATTTTAAACATATGCCCATGATCGGGCAAGGGGCAGGGGGCATTGGTCCCCGACGGCTGCAGCATGGCAGGGCACGAGGCACAAATCACTGGGGATTGGCACACCGCATGCAAATGGGGACATAATGACATGCAAATGGCCCCATTTGCACCTTGCATGCATAATGGCCTATTTTGCATGCCCAGCGCTGAATATCGCAGTCAATGCACGTGGCGCACCAGCAGTTGTGCTTGTGCATCACCCTGCTCCCCACCTGCCACTTGCACTGGCACAGTGCCACTGTGCCATGCACTGTGTGTGCACCCCCAGTGGCATATTCAACAGTGCTGAGCCATGGTGCTGCACTGTTGAATATTGCCTGGACTATGTCCTGGATCAAATCAGATGCGCTGCGCCAAGGCTTGTGACCCTGCCTGGCGCACTGTAAATATCTGGCCTCAGGAGTATAAACCATTGTCCTCCATGCCCCACTGACAAATTTGCATTGCTGTGTTTGGTACAACCTGACTCTGCTAAATGTCAGTGTTGTACAGGACAGTACCACCCCCCCCCCCGAGAAGGACAGCAGTACTTGGATGGTGAGACACACACACACACATATACACTGTCGAGAAAAGCTTGTGCAATTTGCACAGTGAAGCACTGGACACTACAGGGTGTGAAACACCACTGTCACAAAAATGTGTTTACATTACTGTTACAAAGTCAAAAAGCATGGAAATACATTACTATTCTGCTCAATGACCACAACAGTATTCAGATGAAATTTGTGATATTAGTACCCTTGGCCATATGCCAGATGTCAGACTGGTGACTGATTGCTGGATGGTTCTTCTTCATGAAGGATTTAACCTGTACATGATGGTCCGTGATGGTACTGGCTATCGTACAGCCATGATCATGTAAAAATTCAATGCCACGCTTAAGGCCTTCCAGCTTCATGGCAGTGGAATTTTTGACCTGTGAACTCTGGAACCAATAATAACACCATGATGATGATGACACAGTATACCACACACAGAACATGGTTTGGATATTAATAACTTATGGATACTAACCTGGACCAGCTCGATGGAAAGAACTTTTGTGCTTTCCAGATTCATTAATGTACAAAGTCCGTATTTAGCTGAATGGCCAGGTGAATCACACCACCCATCACCACCCAAAATAAGTTTTTTTCCCAGAAACTCAGTCAGCATCTTATCCTGTTCATGCTTCCATACATTGTTCACCACAGGAATAATGTATGAACGCTGAATCTTGTGGTACGTGACTAATGATAGATCCGGCATATTGAGAAACTTCACCAGTCGGACAGCCTTGGATGGAGTTATACCACTGCAAAAAATGGTAGAGCACATTATGATGTTCCCCCATGGCATTGTTCCACTACAGTCTTGACTTTGCCAGTCAAATTTATGTCCCTTTGGACACTCGCATGATATAATTATCATTATCCCCACAATCTGCTTCACTTTGGGTGTTATGACACCATTGCAACAGTGTTGCTAGGTTACGCTCGGATACCATGAAATATTTCTGTCTAGCTGGATGAACAGACTCTGAACACAATAGTGATGCAGATGGTGTCTCAGTCGATCGACGTGTCAGATGTATATTAGGAATATAATCTGAATCACTGTCAGAGACAATGTGATCATTTGAAGATAAGCTCTCATCACTACTGAGAAAAGGATCGTCAAAGTTAGGCTTCCTTGAAATTTCTCGTCCGGGGAGGGAGGGGTGTCGAGAGGCCCCAGGGGTGGAAGGTTGGGGGTGAGGGGAGGAGAGGCGTCTAATTTGGGGTGCTCATTTACTCCGGCATATTTACATTCATGGAAACTATGCTGCATCATGCACTCTGTGATTCATTGTATATGTGGAGTATCGCCTCTGTTCATTTTATCTTTTTCTTCAATAAAAAGTTAATGGAAAAAAAAAAAAAAGTTAGGCTTCCATCAGTTGAATTTGTGCCCATTTCTGCATCCAGATTACACTGAATTGCCGCATCATGTTTGTACAAATGTAGGGGCACAGAAGCATTTTGTTTTAAAATTGTCAGTTTGTGTGCCATGTGAGCGACACTTCATTTTCAGATTTGCTTGGCACTTGATGCTCCTGGTTGATGCAGGTGTGATGTTGTCTGCAAACTGTGACTGTTGAGGATCTGTTACAGAAACTGCTGAAACATTAAGAGAACCTGTACCAGTGTCTTCAACACTAACTTCACGAAGGTCTAAAGTGACATATTCATACATAATAGTTTCATCAATAGATGTTGCATCTACGTAACATAGCTTGCGACGCACAGACAAGTCAAGTGGTGCGTCCTGCTCCGGTACTGCACTAATCATGTTTATCGGCAATTCATGACTGCCAACATCTAGAACATATCGACAATAGTGTGCAGTTCATCAACTGTATCATCACATTGTACCATGTCCACAGTGTTCTCCGCTGAATGAAATGATGGTGACATGGGGACAGCATAAGATGTTGAAGCGGTGTCTGTATTGGTTTGTTCTGTGAGATGTCGGATCTTTGAAAGGACTTCATGTAATGCCTGTGCATAGATAAAAATATTTTTATTAATATGACATCAAACAAAAAAATTAAGTGATAAAATAATGCAATAAAGGATAAAGTGCAACAGTGATGCTGGTCAACCTGATGGTGGCAGGGCGAGCATATATTCACAATGGGGACATGTAACAAGTCACGTCAATTAAGCAATAAGGCATGATGAGGGGTTACATTAACTGTATGTTGATAAATACTGCAGTATCCATGGCTGAAGAATTGCATTTATAGAAAACATACTGTAAGTGAACACATTTTACATTTTTCTTTTACACATGGGTCCAATGTATACTCACAATAACTCACTCCAGGGTGTGAGTTATTGGGCATTATACAATGGCAACAAAGAATCTTGGAGTGTGATTGGTCAGTTTGGGTCTGGACCTACGGTGTTAGCACAGCATAATGCCACAGATCTAGTCTCAGGACATTGAACCAATGCAGATGACCATTTCAAGCTAGATATCTTTTTTTCCATCTCCTCTTAAGAAACAAAAATATTTTTGCACTGTAATAAAAACATTAACATACTAATTGCCAGCAGATTAGGCCTTACGGTCTATTGAGTCTGCTTGAACCTCAGATCCCTAGTTGGGTACCGAGGCCCTACCCTCCCTTGTGTTCCAGAAACCCCTATCATCCATCCCCACACCCCTGGGACAGGCCATCATCTGATACATCTGCTTTCTGTGTCTGTCCTACCCTCTCTTGAAGCCATCCACTGTGGATCATTGAACCAGCTCACCATGCAGCGCATTCCAAGCATCCACCACCCTCTCAGTGAAAACCTTCTGCGCTTTCCCCCTCACCCTTCCACCTTCCAACTTCAAACCATGCCCTCTGGTGAAACCTCCCTGCTTTACTCTAAAGATCACCTCCGTGTTTACCCTATTTATTCCCTAGTCCTCATATCATCTTAGTTGCCCTCTTCCATACCCTCTCCAGGAGCTGTATGTCCCTCTTCAAGTGTGGTTTCCAGTACTGTACACAGTATTTAAGGTCTGGTCTAACCAGTGCATTGTACAGCGGCAGAATCACTTACATTGATAGATTCATAGAACTGTAACGGCAGAAAAGGACAGAACTAGGCCCACCAAGTCTGCCCATTTGCCCAGCTATCTGCTTGGACCTGTGCCACCCCCCTTTAACACTCCCATGTGGTTGTCCCATGCCCTTTTGAATCACGCTACTATTTCATCTCCAACAACTGCTTCTGGGAGTCTGTTCCACTTTTCTGCGACTCTCTCTGAGTAATAGTATTTTCTAATGTTACCCCTGAACTGTCCTCCCTCCACCTGCAGGCCATGCCCCTCTCGTCCTCTGACTTCCTTTCCTCTCGAAGATGCTCCCCTCTGGCACCCTGTTTATACTCTTAAGGTACTTAAAGATCTCGATCATGTCCCCCCTCTCCCTCCTCTGCTCCAGGGAGTACATGTTCAGGTCTCTCAACCTTTCTTCATAGGATAGGTGGCTTAACCCTTTTACCATTTTTGTCACTCTCCTCTGAACCCTCTCTATCCTACCCACATCCTTCCTGAGGTATGGCCTCCAGAACTCGATTCCGTACTCCAAGTGTGGTCTAACCAAATGGGTGTACAAGGGTACTACCACATCTCTATTCCTACTGGTGATCCCCCCTCCAATGCATCCCAGCATTCCACTCCCCCTGGCCACTGCCGTCCCGCACTGCCCTTCCACCTTCAGGTCCCCAGATATAATGATGCCTAGGTCCCTTTCTTGCTCTGTCTCCTCCAGCTCTCTGCCCCCCAAACAGTATCCTGCCTTCTGATTTCTGTAGCCCAGATGCATGATTTTACATTTTTGTGCATTGAATTCAAGCTGCCACCTTTTTGACCATGCCTCAAGTCTCCCCAAATCTCTCTGCATTTGTTCCACCCCTTCCTCCATGTCCACCCTATTGTAGATTTTGATATCATCTGCAAACACACTGATACCACCCTCAAGGCCCTCCACAATATCTCCTATGAAAATATTGAACAGTAAGGGCCCCAGCGCTGATCTCTGGGGGACTCCGCTCATGACCTTGCCTTCCCCGGATGCCACCCCATTTATTATGACCCTCTGCTTCCTTTTCCCCAGCCAGTTTCCCACCCATTTGCCTTCCCGTCTGCCCCATCCCCAGTTCTGCCATTTTACACAGCAGCCCCCCATGAGGCACTGAGTAAAACGCCTTTCTGAAATCCAAATAAGCTACATCTACCGCTCTACCTTGATCTAGTTCCTTGGTGATCCCATCAAAAAACTCTATCAAATTTGTTTGACAGGATCTGCCCCTAGTAAAACCATGCTGTCTTGGATTCATCAGGCCATTTGTCTCCAGGTAGCTGGTGATCCTGCCTTTTACTAGCTTCTCCATGACCTTGCCTATCACTGATGTCAAGCTCATGGGCCTGTAACTTCCCACTTCCTCCCTCCCTCCCCCCTTATGCAGAGGGACCACATTTCCTACTCCTACAGGTGATCACCCTTATGATGCATCCCAACATCCTGTTTGCCTTGCTAGCCGCTCTCCTGCACTGCTCAGAGTTATTCATACATGCATTCACCATGACCCATAGGTCTTTTTCCCCTGTTGAGGCCTTCAACGCCTCACCTCCCAGAGTGTACCTGTGTTTAGGATTTCCCCGCCCAAGATGTAACACCTTGCACTTGATGATATTGAAATTTAATTTCCATGTGTGAGCTCAGCTTTCTAGGGTGTCCAGGTCCGCTTGAAGGGCCAACCTCCCCTCTTCACCCTAAACTACTGCTCCCATCTAGGAATTGTCAGTGCATAAACTAATTTCACACCCTGTACCCTCCCTCATGTCTGATATGTATGAATTCAACAGGATCGGACCCAGGAATGAACCCTGCGGTACCCCACTACTGACCTCTCTAGGGTTCGAGAGATCCCCACCGAACACTACTCTCTGAGTGCATACTGGTACGCAGTTTTCAATCCATCTGACCATCAAAGAGACTACTCCCAACCCCGTCAGTTTCTCCACAAGACCATTGTGGTGGACAGAGTCAAACGCCTTGCTGAATTAAAAAAATAATACATCCACATGCTTTCCCCTGTCCAGTTCTGATGTTACCCATTCATAGAACTCCACAAGATTGGTTTGACACGATCTACCTGGCACAAACCCATGTTGCCGACTATCCCGACCTCCCACCTCCTCCAAGTTAACCCCTAATCGTTCCTTTAGTATGCTCTCCATTAATTTTCCCACCACCGAGGTGAAACTGATGGGTGTATAGTTACCTGGTACTTCCCTCAACCCCCCCCTTTACGGATTGGCACCACATGTGCCTCTCGCCAATCCCTCATCCTCTCCTAAATTTGTGACTCATCCTCCTACTACTCCATCAGCTCTGCCCTTAAAATCTTCCATGCACCTGTCTGTTCCTTCTACAACCCTCCATAACTCCACTCTGTAAGGCAGTGAGAAACCCTACCCCTCTCAGTACACTTGCAATGCCCCTGATGCTGCCCCACCACCACCCACCTACAAATCAGCATTCCTTCCCTTCCTCGAATTCATTCCATTCAGACCTTACATTGTTCAGTTACTGTGATTTCTCTATCGTCCAAAGTTGTAGCAAGGGTCAATCCTTACACTGTCATTACACAATTAACCAAACACTTCCCTCCACTTCTACACATCCTGAAGTGATGTTATCCATGCCTCTCTTCTCTATCAACTTCACTGTCTCTGTTCTGTTCTTCCACAGCATATTCGCCTTTCACTGCCTACAACCTGCTTCCCTCACATTGTGCTTGAGCTGTCGCTGCTACAACCTGCTCCCTTTCTATGTTGCTTGACCCCTGCCTTCTGAAGGCAGGGTTATCAGCATACTGTAGGGGTGAGGCACCACCAGACCTTTCTCCTCACACATCTTCCTTTGCCTACTCATAATATCATCTTCCACCTACCCCCACCCCCACTTCTCTGCCTAGCGACATAAGAAACATAGAAACATAGAAGTTGATGGCAGATAAGGACCGCAAGACCCATCCAGTCTGACCATTTCTTTTTCTACCTTATAAATGTGCCATCGTCCTTTGCTCTGTCAGTGGCCGATCTATTCATACTCATCTGTATTGCTCCCTTATGCCTATCCCATGCCTGTTTGAAGCCCTGCACTGTATTCATAGCCGCCACTTCCTGAGGTAGGCCATTCCATGCATCCACCACCTACCTGTCTGTCAATTTCCCTACTCCCACGTACGTAGCCAGAGGTATGGATGAACCATAATCTGTACTGCACTTGTACTTAACTTTAACTTCTGTTATACTTTGCCAAACCGGTTCTGCCTGTGATCTTCACTAGGTTCAGTAGATCAAACTACAATAATTCTATTCAGCCATTTTTATAGCTACACAGTTATGTGTCATTTACTATATGCCTAAATGTTATTCTGTGTTCTTGTACCTATGTATTCCAAAACCATTGGCGCAGTATCTATGTAGTTCAAAACTGTTAATATTGGACCCAGCCACCACCAGGCACACATCGCTTGATTATCAACTATTGACACTGGTAAAGCAGATCTCCAAATGCCGACTCTAAAGATTGCAGTTTACAATTAAATAACAATTCCCATACCTGTATTCGACTTTTCTTCAGATATGCAGAGCGCTGTAGTGGTTTTGTACTTGACTCCGACTGGCCAGATGGTTGAAAGAAGGATGGTACTGCATCGACCTTCAGTTTTGGTTTTGCATTGTCCCAGACCACTGCTGCTAATTGGATCGGATTGCGATCATATGCTGAATGCTCAAAGTGAGATGAGCAAATTCTGCTATATTGTGAAGGCTTAAAATTTTTACGCCGGCAGAAATGCACCCAAGCCTTCCTAGCCTTGGCTTCCTTTGGAAAAAAAAAGAAATGAAGACCACAGCCCTTTCGGCTTTTATTTTTGCAGCCATATATCACACAATATGGCATTTTTAAGCAAAATTAATTCAATTGACAGTATAAAAGTAATGTACTTAAATATAGAAAGTGAAGAACACTTCAATAGCTGTCACTTTATCAGCATATGTGTACACCACATATTGCAAATCTTTCAGCAAATATTACATTAAATGGAGCAACAGTGAAACTATCAACATGTCATGTATTTCCCTCCAAATTGTCCATTGGTTTACTATTGACAAATATAACAAAATATTTAACACGTTAAAAAAAACACAACAGGAAGTTTTCTAAAAATATATTTTATTGATTTGCATACTGCTGACATAATAATAAATTCAGAAAATGATTAATAGTTTACTTTTAATAGTTTACTTCAGTCCTTCATGACTCCTCCCACAAACACACAACAGCCACACTGCAGTGAACAGGAAATGAATATAAGGAAAATGTAGGCTGTTTAAAACTGCACATTAAAAAATATCTTATCCCTAAGCACATAACTGATCTGCACAAATTTATTTCTAAAATTACTCATATGAAACGAAGGAACGTTGAATAACTCCCCCCCAACCCACACTGGCACTGACAGAATAAACCTCGATGTGATAGTTCAGCAGCAGCATCCAGTAAAACAGTGACTTCATAAACATTGTCCTCCCCCGAAAACCATGTGTTTCTGCTACGGGTTAACGAGGTAGCATATGACAGTAACTGTATAGGCTTTGGCAACTAACTAAACATATTGCCACGACATGAGGGAAAAATAGATCATGAACAGCTACTACTACAGGTTTGCAAATAACACAAAGTACATGTAAATATTATAATTTTGGCATACAGCAATAAATTCAACTCTGAATTTTTATTAAAAACATGTAATATGGGCTCAGTGACATGATTTTACAGAACCGGAATACTGAACGCTGTTCCTGCTTGCCGATTATGACTCGATTCGTCATCAGTCTGCATCGCATACACATTATCAGTTCCTTACACAAAGTACAGGCAGATGTGAAAGAGGAGATTTCAGCATGGGGGTTATTTTAGAAACATGATCGTGGAAATCAGCCGAATGCCAGGACTAAACATCATTTAAGGGACCCGGCCGGTGGCGCTGAGGGTTGAAGCGCGGGGCGCCACACTCGCGCGATGCGGCGACCCGGTTCGGGAACGGACCCGGCCGTCAGGGTCGGCAGGGGGAAGGAGGATCGAGCCGCCCCAATGGATGCCTCCTCCTTCGGGAGGGGCACCAGGGGTGTTTAATACACCGACGCCTGGGAGAGCGCAGTGGAAGCAACCGACTATCGGGCAACGGCGGCCCTTGGGTTGGGAGTCGGAGGAGGAGGACACCATTGGCACTTGGCAGGCGTGTGTAAGCGCGTTCCGCCTGAGCCAGCGTCCTCAGCGGAGTGGGAGGAGGACAGAAAACCAGAAAACAACCCTCGTCACTCCGGATGACGGCCGCTCCAGCCACCCAGTCCGCAAAAACATGGGCAGACCCCGCTGTGCAAGGTGCTCCAAGAGAGTAAGGAGGCAGGTAGGAGACACCTGAGATACACTCTAGGGGCAGACTCAATGGGGGACTGGTGGGCATTGAGCAAGCCCGAAGGAGTGGAGCGACAAGGGCGTTCAGGAGGGGATAAAAAGAAATTTCAAAAAAAAAAACATCACTTAGGATACTGCTCAAACACGGATTGCCTACAATGTGGAGTCATAATGATGTTAAAAATAAAATTTTAAAAATTGGCCTATTTAGGTGTCCTTTAAGGTGGGCAAGCAATGTGACAAGGCAGTAGGGAGGGCTGGGGGGATACTGGGATGTACAGGAAGAGGCATCACCAGCAGAAAACAGGAAGTTGTTATCCCTCTGTACAGACAGTTGGTGAGACCCCATCTGGAGTACTGCGTCCAGTTCTGGAGACCCTATCTTCACAAGGACATAGACAGGATAGAGGCAGTCCAGAGGAGGGCAACTAAAATGGTGCAGAGTCTGCAAGAGAAGCCATACGAGGAGAGACTAAAGGATCTTAATATGTATACCCTTGAGCAAAGGAGGGAGAGGGGGGATATGACAGAAACTTTTAAGTACCTCAGTGGAATCAACAAACTCCAAGAGGGTAGCATATTTCAGAAAAAGAGATGTGCAAGAACAAGGGGACACAATTTGAAGATGGGGGGCAGTTCAGGGGCAATGTAAGGAAGTATTTTTTCACAGAGAGGGTGGTGTACTCATGGAACAGCTCTCCTGAGGAGGTTGTGGGGTCTAAAACTGGGGGAGAATTCAAGAATGCATGGGACAAACATAAGGCAATTTTTGTGGGGGCTAGGAAGAAATAGGCTCTTGGTTAACTAGGATCTGCAGCTTATCCTGTAGGTAGGGAAATGGACAGACTAGGTGGACCCACCAGTCCTTATCTGCTGTCAAAGTCTATGTTTCTATGTTTCTAAACTACAGCTATGGCAAACACAGCTACTGTACTTGATAAAATGCCAAGTAGTCAAAATCTCACAAAGCAGGCCAAGGAACCATGCCAAAGAAAACAACTGTAACCAAGGCCGAAGCAGTTTCTTTACAATGTTATGTGGGGGTGCTCTGCCCCCACACACACACCCCATAATAAATATATATTCATTGCAAAACACTTCATTAATGCATTAGGGTTGAAGTAACAAAAGTAGGGAAATGAGGCATTAGGGTTTTGAACCCTAACACCCCCGCAATCTACCACTACCCTCCACACACCAACAGGTGTCGGGATGTGCCTTGGCTGCAGCGGCCCTTACTCTCACCCCATTCCAGATCTAAATAAGGTGAGATGGTACAGTATAGGAGGATGGGGTGAGAGTTAGGCCCGATGACCCCAAGGCACAACCCATCGTCTGTTAGTGTGTGAAGGGTGGGGAGGTGTTAGGGTTCGAAACCCTGATGCCTTATTTCCCTATTTTTGTTGCTTCAACCCTAACTCATACATTAACAAAATATTTTGCAATGAATTTCCTTACTTTTTGAGAAAGTGTAATCTTACCCTTACATGTTTGTGGGAGCACAAGACCCCCATCAGTCTATAGTGTGTTGTGGTTATACAGGGCCCCAAGCACAGGGCCTTCTGGGCCCTGCACTCCAATGTAACCATAAGCATATAGACATTGTAATTAACCCTCATCTCTCTGTGTGTGCCCATCACTCCATAATGATATCACTTTGTGGGAGCATAGGGCCCTATGGGCTCTGCGCTCCCATCTATCCATAAGTGTAGAGACATTGTAATGAACAGTCATCTCCCTGTGGGAGTGCAGGGTCTTCCAGGCCTTGCGCTCCCACTATTGCATAATGGAGGGTCCTGCAGTCCCATTACTACATAATGGTATCCATATGTGGGAGTGCAGGGCCCTGCAGTCCCATTACTGCATAATGGTATCCATATGTGAGAGTGCAGGGCCCTCTGTGCCTTGCGCTCCCATCTACCTATAATTGTAGAGATGCAGCACAGGCCTAGAGACATTCCAAGTAACATGTGCTGCAAATGGTGCAATATCTCAGTAACCATAGGATTATTTGAAAAATTCCACCACAGTTGTGATCCAGGGCCTGACAAATTTTAAAAAATTAGGTACTTGTATATGGACAAGTGGCTTGTCCAAAAGTAGTTGTCCCAGTGCTTGAGTTGGTAGTCTCGGCATAAAATGGTATATTTTTAATGGAAAGTATAAAACTACAGAAAACTCAACAGATTTATTGTAGTAGTAATTTAGTGTTGAAATAGACAATGTGAATAAATAATATGATTTTATTTTTTCAGCAGCGTGGTGAGCATAAGGATTATGACAGAATTGGCATCAGCAGTGAGGAACTGACAGCAAGTGTGGTTGCAACAGCAGTGCAGAATGCCAGCAGCACAGTGAGAACATCATTACAGCACAGTAGCAGACAGTACAGCATCAGTATAAGGAAAAGTTACAGAAAGCCTGAGCTTGCTCCAGCCAGAGCATCATATTCAGTCATGTCATCATCAAGACTAGTGACAGCCTCAGGGACATTTTCGTATGAATCAGCAGAACTAGTAGTTGAACTAGCATGACCATGAATGTGGCATGTGCTAGGACCAGATAGTATCCAGTGGTTGATCGCTTGATCCGGATCAAAGCTGTCTAATGCAGAGCCTTCAACTGCTATACGCAGATGTGACTGGAGTGTGTCATCAGCCAAACTTGTTCTTATTTGTGTTTTTATAAGATTCTGAATGGAGAATACTCTCTCTCACATTTGGCTATAGACACACTCATAGCTAGTAACATTTCTATTAGGTCAAGGTTGTGAGTAAGCTGGGCCAGTTTCTCTCGTAGTAGTCGTGAATACACTTGCAGATATGACTTATCAACTGCAGACTTAAGCATTGCTTTTAATGCAGAATACTTCCTTTTTATACTGGTTATGTGATCTTCAGAAAAAAAGTTGTGTAAGTAGTCTAACAAGCATTTGTCAATGCCGAATGTTGCTTGCTTGCTTGTATGTGCTGTTTAGGTATTTGGAAGTGATAGTTCCATGCCTTCCTCCCAAGTCATCCACTGTGTCTTTCCGCTCAGTATTCACAGAAGAGTGGGAGGGGCAAGGGCCACAGCAGTACAGCAGTTGCCAAGGGGGTGAAGAGGTGGACAATAGTCCATTCAAATTCAAAAGAGTCCTGCAGGAGCTCACTAAATTGAAGGTGGACAAAGTGATGGAACCAAATGGCATCAGCCAAGGATATTAAAAGAAATTGCGAAGGAGATAGCAGTACCTCTGGCAGCCATGTTCACTGAGTCATTCAACATGAGTGAATTGGAGGAGGGCACATGTGGTCCCTCTACACAAATGCAGCAGCAGGAGGAGGCAGGGAACAATAGGCTGTTCAGCCTCACCTCAGTAGTGAGGAAGATCATGGAGGCATTGCTTAAAGAAAGGATAGTGGGGCATCTAGAAGCCATGAGACCCAGGAACATAGACAACATGGATTCACAGTGGGGACATCATGTCAGACAAATCTGGTTGATTTCTTTGACTGGGTGACAAAGGAGTGAATCAGGGTGGGGCGGTGGACAACGCTTACCTTGAGTTCAGCAAAGCCTTTGACACCGTCCCACATAGGAGGCTGATAAACTAGCTGGGTAGACTGGGCATGGGGGAAAGGGTGGTAAACTGGGTTAGAAACTGGCGAACAGACAGGAGGCAGAGAGTGGTGGTAAATGGGATGCAGTCTAGGGAGAGGGGGTGGCCAGTGGGGTGCTGCAGGGTCTTCATTAGTAACATTGCAGAATGGCTGGAGGGAATTTTTTCACCAAATTTTCAACATAGCCATTTTAAGACCTCGGCTCATGAACAGTGTCACTGTGATTTTCTAAATGTGTCCCAAACATTGATTGCGCACACTGACTGCGCCATTGTGCACTATATGCACAGAAAACATTTTGGTGACATGAAAAATGACAGCTGTACTGCTCATAAGGAGGTGTGGTAAAATGTAATGTGAAAATCTGGAGAGCAAATATTAAAATGTGCAAACTTACGGCGTGCATTAGGAACTGCGCAATGCCGCGCAGTAAACAGTCAATTTTTAGGAATTTTTCCACCAAATTTTCAACATAGCCATTTTAAGACCTCTGCTCATGAACAGTGTCACTGTGATTTTCTTAATGTGTCCCAAACATTGATTGCGCACACTGACTGCGCCATTGTGCGCTACATGCACAGAAACACATTTTGGGTGAGATGTGAAAAATGACATCTGTACTGCTCATAAGGAGGTGTGGTAAAATGGCAATGTTGAAAATCTGGAATGCAAATATTAAAAATTTGCTAACTTACAAGCATACGTAGGAACTGCGCAGAATGCACGCTCGTAAAACAGTAATTTTTAGGAATTTTTCCACCAAATTTTCAACATAGCCATTTTAAGACCTCTGCTCATGAACAGCATCACTATGATTTTCTTAATGTGTCCCATATATTGATTTCGCACACCGACTGCGCCATTGTGCGCTACATGGGTGGAAACACGTTTTGGGTGAGATGTGAAAAATGACAGCTGCACTGCTCAAAAGGAGGTGTGGAAAAATGGTAATGTTGACAATCTGGAGTGAAAATATTGAAAATTCACAAACTTACGAGCGTGCGTAGGAACTGCGCAACGCACACTCGTAAAACAGTAATTTTTAGGAATTTTTTCACCAAATTTTCAACATAGACTTTTTGAGAGCCCATCTTATGAACACTGGCAGTGACATTTCACTAATTGGTACCAAAAGGTGATTTCATGCAGTGACCGTGAAATCACCCTTTGGACCCAATTATGCCATGACAGTGCAAGAATTCATGAGCAGGGGTCCTAAAAACCCCATGTTGAAAATTTGGGCTCAAAATTCCCAAAAAAGCCTGAGATATGCAACAAAGTTGAAAAAACCCGATTTATTCCACTATACAGCCTACCAGCATTTCCTCAGTTCGCGGTCGGCTTTGAAGAGTGCAGACGTGTTCCTGGTCCACCGAAGATCGCCGCCCGGACTACGCAGAGTAAGTATGGGGTAGGTGTGTGAGAGGAGCAGGTGTGTAGTGGGTGGTGCGGGTTGTGGGGGCAGGAGACACGAGGACCTTTTTGTTTACAGGTTTTTTAATTAAGATGGCGAGGACATTTGCCACACTGGGGTGGGCTCCCAGCGTGGCAGCTGGAAAACTGTTTGGGGGCTGGAGTCGACAGGGTATTGGGTACCCCGTCGGCCATAACAAGCTTTGCCACGCTGTGGTGGGCTCCCAGCGTGGCACCTGGAAACTTTGAGGGGCGTGCAGCCGTGGAGCCAGCGGGGATTGGGCACCCGTTGGCTATTATAGAAGCTTTGCCATGCTGGGGTGGATTCTCAGCATGGCATCTGAAAGCTTTTGGGGGTGCAACTGTGGAGCGGTGGGGATTGAGCACCTCGTCGGCTATGGAATAGCTTTTTGCCACGCTGGGGTAGGCTCATTGTGCAATTCTTGGACAGCTTTGTGGGGGCTATGGAGCTAACGGGATTGGGCACCCCGCCAGCCATACAGTGTGTGTGAGGAGGGAGCGCATCAGCATGCAGTATGCGTGTTGCGTGTCGTGTGTGTGGGGGAGAGCTCTGCTCACTGAAGCGGAGCTCTCCCTTTCAACTTTATGACCACTGCATTTTCAACTGCTGTCATAGACAGCTGCAGCAGTGATTGGGGAACTGGGGCCGCGCCTGCAAACACACTGACTGAATTGGAAGACGGGTGCCACACCTCTGAAACTCGGATGATGGCACTATATTACTTGCACATGCATGCAAGCAACATAATAAATTACTTAAATCAGTTGTGCCAAATTGTGCAAGTTCTTCTCGTGACAGATCAAACTTTTTGAAATCTAAGCAATTGAACCATTTTAGAGGTTCCTCCGAAAAATTCAGAAAACGCTGATAATGTAAGATACTGCTGCATCTATTAAACTATGCAGCTGTGTATCAGTCGTAAAATTTACTGCTGGAGCTTTCCCTTTGAAAGTAAAAGGAGCAATCTTGCCCTCGTTGCCACATTTTGAAATGAGATAGTTCATGCATTTCTCTGCAGGATTATATTGGTTTAGAAATTATGTCATAAACTTTCCAGGTCTTGTTTTTAGCTCAGTCAACTGGAGTAAGCATGTCTCAACGAGTTGGGGGACTTCTAATATTAGTAGGTCATTCTTCTGAAATTCAAGTGATAGATTTTTCAACATTGGCAGAAAATCTTGAAGAATAAAGAGTGATTTTACAAACTGTGCTGCTTGTGCATCTCTTAGAAGTGCCTTTGCTTTGGCCCCATCATCACCAGCAGAGTTTGAGACATGTTCAAGGTGTTGAACTACTGTAGGCAGGTTGACTTGAACAGCATGAACTGAATGCATCTTACTTGCAAGCCAACGTACTTGCTTTATTGTACTGAAATGTGCCAATTCAGTGTGTATGACCTCTGCTATTTCCTGCCGTTCCCTAAGTTTCTTGGGGCTGTAGTGGTAAAATTCAGAAATTCCTTTCAAGGTGTTTTCTTCTTTTTAAACAAAAGGATTTTTTTTTCATGACATTGAGAACTGCTAACTCCAGTTTGTGGGCTACGCAATGCATGGGTATAACAGTGGGGACATGTTCTCGGACTTTTGCTATGGTGCCACCTGTATGGCCTGTCATCACACTGGCACCATCAAAGTTGACAGATACGAGAACTGGTCCAGGTCTGCTCACATCGTTAAGGTCTGCAAAAGAAAGATCAACAGACTCAAGTGCATAACTTATTGCTTTAAAAACTCCATTGGCGTGAGAATGTTCAAGACGTACAGCTTTAATTAACACAGGTGTAACTTTTTTTTCTGCAAAACAAAGGAAGACATTTTCCCACTCTACAATGCTTATATCTGTACTGCCATCTGCAAGAATGGTAACAAATTTTGTATTCTTGACAGTCTGGATCTGTGTTTTAGACATGACAGCTGATATTGCGTTACAGAAATCTCTGGCTCGTTTACCATTTGCGTAATTGCTGCCGAGTTTAACCCCATTTTTTCTTGCAGTGTGTAAAGCCACTCCACTTCCACAGGTGCTCAGGGAAACTCGGGAACCGTCCAAGGGGTCGAGAGGGCCTCGGCTCCTGCCCTTCCCCACACCCGCTCTCTCTCGCTCCAACCACCGAAAGGTTCTCAAGGAAACTCTGAGACCAAGAGGTCGAGAGGGTCTCGGCTCCTGTCCTCCCCCACCCCCGCTCTCGCTCGCTCCAACAGCCGAAAGGTGCTCAGGGAAACTCGGGGACCGTCCAAGAGGTTGAGAGGGCCTCGGCTCCTGCCCCCCCCCACCTCCACTCTCGCTCGCTCCAACTGCCAAAAGGTACTCAGGGAAACTCGGAGACCGTCCAAGAGGTCGAGAGGGCCTCGGCTCCTGCCCTCCCCCACCCCTGCTCTCGCTCGCTCCAACAGCTGAAAGGTGCTCAGGGAAACTCGGGGACCATCCAAGAGGTCAAGATGGCCTCGACTCCTGCCCTCCCCCGCTCTCGCTCGCTCCAACAGCCGAAAGGTAATTACTCCACCTCCATGAAATGCACTGTAGGGACTGCAGCATGGACTAAATTTACTTAGGAAGCCTGACTGTGCCTAAAGCTTACCTGGGGATTGTCCGGGCCATGGAAAAGGCTGCATTTGCTTGTTCGCTTGATCTACAAGCTGCCTGTTGCTGCAAAGGCTCGGCTTTTTGAACTTGGCGCCATTTTGGTTGGCGCAGATGTGCTGATAGTTTTTATTAACTGTAAAACAGCCAGCAGTGCTCCTGGACTTAGAAGCTGCAATGTACTTTAAATGTGAACCGGACTTAGAAGCCGCAATGTACTTTAAAACACATGTGCATTTTAATGACATTTAAAGGGTCTCACTCAGGTTGAGCCAAGCCTGCGATGTTCTTAATTTCTAAGCCTTGTTTATTTGCTGATCCAGTCGCTACCTCAAGGGGCCTCGCTAATGAATCTTGCTGTGCACATTAGGTATAAAAAGTTGTTTATTGTGCTAATCTTAGTTAACATATGCAGCATCGCTTTTTCACCTGTATTGATTTTAATGTTTTACTTCTTAACTGCCTCAAGGGACCGAACTGAATTTCAACCATTTTAAACTTGCAAGCTACTATTAATTGTTGCAATTTTTGTAAGGCATTTAAGGCATTAGGGCATTCAGGGGACTCACACAGGTTAGTGACTGTTGCTACCTATATGAACAAAAGAGTCCCCCTTCCACTCAGCCCTGTTGCCTGTATCGGGCTACTTGGAGGTACGATCGCACTACTGCGAGTCCCTGCACCCTTCCCTCCTTCCCCACTATTTAATCCCTGGTCTCACCACCTCTCTCTTACTTCCACAGGTGCTCAGGGAAACTTGAGGACCATCCAAGAGGTCGAGAGGGCCTCGGCTCCTGCCCTCCCCCAACCCTGCTCTCGCTCGCTCCAACAGCTGAAAGGTAATTACTCCACCTCCTTGAAATGCACTGTAGGGACTGCCGCACGGACTAAATTTACTTAGGAAGCCTGACTGTGCCTAAAGCTTACCTGGGGATTGTCCTCGCCGTGGAAAAGGCCGCATTTGCTTGTTCACCTGATCTACAAGCTGCCTGTTGCTGCAGAGGCTCGGCTCTGCCCCGCCGCCCCCACCACCACCCTTGGTCGTCACTCCAATTTATGTGCACTGATTTGGTCACATGAGCCAATTTTACCTACCAGCTCACTTTGCCATCTGCAAGCTATACTGTCTCTCCACTAGGGGCTCCCCTATAGTTTTTTGACACTTTGTTATGCACTGCACCTATTGATCTGTTTACTAGTTTGCTCAAACCTTGTCTGACGTCAGCCTTATGATTAAATACTAGCGCTAAGGCCTTAACTTGCCAACTGAGCTGTTGCTATCAAACAATAATATTGTTAGCCTCTTTTTAAAAAAAAAATAGTAACAGGACATCTAGATGCAGTAAATGTCTAGTAAGGTACAAATTAACTTATTGCTCTCCACCCATTTTTCCAGCCTACTAAATACCTGCGTGGCACTGTTCCTGTGTCCCACCCCTCCTGTGCTGAGTTGTGTTGTGTCTCAACGTAAAATAGGTATAGGATTGGGTCTTGATCCAGGAAGGGAGGACAATAATAGCAACAAACCAGCAATCCTTAGCTACGTGCCATCCGTGGGAGGCCCCACTGTTGTCCATTGGTGACCTCATGGTAGCAATCCCCTTCCTGTCTCAACCTGACATTCATCCTGGTGCAGACATGGGATTCCCCGAGCACCTACCAAAGCTAGTCCTGCCCTGGTTACTCCTGGGCACCATCGCCATTGTGATCCTTACTGATCCTTGGATTCCCTGGCTCACAAGTGCAGGTGACCCCTTGAAGGGAGACCCCTGGTGTACGTGTACCCAACCGGGGGACTCCGACTTCACCTTCTCCAACCTTCTAGCAGAGGGCTCACCCCTGCCCTAGGTCCTCTGTAGTCTTGACCTAAGGAGCTTTCTGAGACCTGCCTGAAAGGTCAGGCACTATGACCGTAAGTCACAGACCCAGGATAGATCTACCCTTGAGGTATCTATTCTGGCTCCTGCTGGTGACCCTTGTGCTAGCAGGGGACAGAGAGCTAAACCCAGGACCTTCACTCCAGTCATCCTCTACACTGGTGGGCTGGTCGGCGGTAAAAGGGCTGAAAGTAGCCCATCTTAATATCAGAAGTCTCCTGCCCAACTGGTGGAACTTCATGTCTGGGTAACTTGACATGGTCCTGACATCCTAGGCATTACAGAAACCTGGCTGAAACCTGCTACACCAAACTCTGTGTGCGCCCTCCCTGGTTATGACCTCATCCATCGTGATCACCCAGGGAAAAAGAGGGGTGGTGGTATCCTGGTCTACTACAGGAGCCATCTTAACCTATCTGCCCTACCCAGTCAACAGACAGTGCAGTCCCCCATGAGACACTGCACACGGTGCTGTTACTAGGGATGTCAAAAAAGATACAAATTGTATACACCTACAATCTTCCAAAAGGAGGCATAGAGGGACTGACTGGCCTCCTTGACACAGTTGGTGCTGTAATACAGCAGAATGAGCTAATCATTCTGGGTGACCTCAACCTCAGTTGGCTGGGTGGTAACATCAAAGCCTTTGAGCCGTCACTTGCCGGTCTCTCTCTGACACAGCTCATCAAGAATCCTACCAGGTGCCCTACAAATGGTGGTAAGAGCTCCCTCCTGGACTGGATCTTGACTAATAGACCTGATGGGATCAGCTTGTCTGGTGTCCTGCCTGATTGTATCTCGGATCACTCCCCAGTGTACTGTGTTTGGAGGATCCCACTCCTGAAAATACCACATAAAATTAACCAGATCAGAGACTACTCTAGGTTCGATCTGTCCTGCTTTCAAAATGATATTAAGTACACTGACTGGTCGGCAGTATGGAATGCTCAGGACTCCACATCTGCTGTCAGTTTCTTCCTCATCTCTTTAAGGGCCCTGCAGGAGAAACATGCCCCACTAATCAGACAGAGGGTCAGAGGTACAGTTACAAAATGGCTTCATGGCAGCCTCCTAGCCCTCCTCAAAACTAGAGACAAGTGCTGGGCCAAGTTTAAGGCTATGGCTGACCAGGCTATCTTTCAAAAAATACAGACAACTTAGAAATGAGTGCAAAAAGAACATAAGGATAGCCAAAAGTGAGTTCTGGCAAATCTGCATTATTGAACTCGGCTAGGGACCCAAGGAGGTTCTGAAGGAATATTAAATACATAGTGAGTAGTACACAGAGTGCGGAGACCACTGATATGACAATTGATGGTTCCAGCTGCAACAACTCGGAAACCATTGCCAACTCCTTCAATCATTATTTCTCAGATCTGTCTGAGTACACCTCGACATTCCCCAATGGTAGTGGTGACAGCGGCGACCAGCCCATAGCACCATCATTACCCCATCCGCCCTTTCTTTTCAGGGCAGTGGCGGTTCATGAGGTGCGGAGACTGCTAGCTGGACTCTGCCCCTTCTGAAGTGCTGGCCAAGATGGCTTGGAACCAAAGCTCCTCAGCCTCGGTGCCCCCTGGCTTGCCCCTCTGGTGGCACACATCTTCAATTTGTCCCTGTCAACAGGTGTTATACCAGACATATGGAAGGTCGCCAGGGTGGTCCCAATCCTTAAACAGGGGAACCCTAAACTGATAGAGAACTATCGCCCCATATCCATCCTATCAGTGCTAAGCAAACTCCTGGAGAAAGTTGTGGCAGAGCAACTCTCATAGTACTTACATTTACATGATATAATGTCTCGAGTACAGCACGGATTCAGGAAGGGGCATGGTACTTCCTCAGCCCTCGTTACTGTTTCATCTTGGATTAGGGAGGCCATGGACCAAGGCAAACTCTCAGGGACTATCTTTATAGACCTCTCGAAGGCCTTCGACCTGGTTGACCATGCCATGCTATCAACACAGCTAAGATCAATTGGACTATCCACTGCTGCTCTCAACTGGTTCTCCAACTATCTGCATGGCAGAATGCAGCAGGTAAAATATGGCAAAGAGCTCTCAAGCCCCATCCCAGTAACTATGGGGGTTCCCCAAGGCTCCATCCTTGGACCCCTGCTCTTCTCCACTTTCGTTAATAATCTCCCCACAGCCGCTGCTCATTGTAAACCAATCCTCTATGCAGATGATCTGGTCATCCTGTCTCACTCCCCAGAGGTGGGGACATTAACTTCCACCTGACTGATGACCTAAGTAATATTCAGACATGGATCCTGAACCATAAGCTAGTCCTTAATCTAAAAAAAAAACAGGCCATGCTCTTTGGGTCCCGGGCTAAGATTAAGGCCTCCTCTATGCCTTTCTGTGTTTCCGGAAAGGGGGGTGTCCCGATCCCAATCACGGACAACTTCAAGTACCTTAGGGTAACATTGGACCCGCAGCTTGACCTTGGCCACCATATCCAGAATACATGTAAAACTGTCAACTGTAAACTGGGTCTGGCCTATAGAGCAAAAAATAACCTCACTCCGACTGCACGTAGTGCACTTGCCAGAGGTATGCTTCTCCCCTCGCTATGCTACAGGCTCCTGTTGTTTGCCAGCACCACTAAGGTCCATCTCGTGGTCGACTGCCTACAACAATGTCTGTCGCTTTCGCCCTAGCGCCCCCCCGGCTCACTCACCACTGTGATCTCTATAACAAGCTAAACTGGCTCTCTCCCCCTCAAAGCACACTGACTTTGTCCTTGGTTGCTTCACAGGGAAGGTCCTTAGCACAGGCACCCCCCCCAGGGGGCGCGAACTTGCTTGTCCAAACTGTTCCCTCTTCCTACCACCTTAGGTCTCAGGGGTCTGTCACACTCAAGGTACCTGTGACTAGGACTCAAATGGGTAAAAGGAATTTTGCAGCGTATGCCCCCAGACTATGGAACACCTTCCCCAACCAGATCCGTGTTGCCCCATCCCAGGGCTGCCTGCGTTCCTCCCTATGGAACCATCTCAAACTCGCATCGGCCTGGGGGTGCAAAAAACAACCCCCATGACAAAATGTCTGGACTCATCCCTTATACACAACAGTTGGCCCTTATGTTGTTAGTTTTGTGCCTGCTGCTACTAATCCTTGCCTTGTACGAACGTACGAACATACAAAATTTGCCAGCAGATAAAGGCCTAGAGGTCTATCAAGTCTGCTCGAATGTGCAGCTAGCACCCCTTATTCTGCAGCTGCCCCTCCCTTCTACCCTTCCCCTTCATTAACCCTCCCCCTTGTCTTGTCCCATCCTTGTTTGAAGCAGTCCACTGTTCTACTGCATACCACTTCAGCAGGTAACGCATTCCACCCAGCCACCACCCTCTCTGTAAAAAAGTGTCTCCTCATCTCCCTCCTGAACCTTCCTTGCTCCAGTCTCATATCATGGCCCCTGGTGGCCCTTCCCTTCCTTACTTTGAACAGCCCCTGTACCTGTCTTGTTTATTCCTTTCATGTATTTAAAGGTTTCAATCATGTCACCCCTGTCTCTCCTCTCCTCCAGTGAGTACATGTTCAACTCCTTCAACCTCCTCTCGTATGATAAGTCCCCAGCCCTTGATCATCTTTGTCACTCTAGCTGCACCCCTCCAGTAACTTAATGTCCCTCTTCAGATCCGGATGCCAGTACTGCACGCAGTACTCAGGTGTGGTCTAACTAATGACCTATACAGTGGCAGAATCACCTCCTCCCTCCTAGGATATACCTTGCAATACAACCCAGCATTTTGTTGGCCTGCAGCTGCCTTCCTACATTGTGCCGAGTTGTTCATTGACCCTGTAATGAGCACACCAGATCCTTCTCCTCCTCTGTCTGGGCTAGCTGCACTCCCCTAGCTGGTAACTCCTCCTTGGGTTCTTCATCCCAAAATGCAGCACCTTGCACTTTTTGGCATTAAAGCCCAGTTGCAGGTGTCTGACCAGGTTTCAAGCTTTGCCAGATCATCCTGCAACCCCTGCCATCCCCTAGGTCATCCACCACCGTGCCTACCTTGGTATCATCAGCAAACAGACTGATCTTGCTCTTGATGTCCCATGATATGTCTGCAATGAATATCCCAAACAACACTGGTCCCAACACCGAGCCCTGTGGAACACCGTCGTCACTGCCCTTGGGTGTGAGAGCTCCCCACCCACCACCACCCTCTGTTGCCTTCCCTGCAGCCAGTTTCCTACCCATCTCACCAGCTTTGCACCTGCCCCTGTGCCTACTAACTTCTTTCCCAGCCTTCCATGTGGCACTGAGTCGAATGCCTTACTGAAGTCCAGATACAGGACATCCACTGCATGGCCCCTGTCCAGTTGCCTAGTTATCCAGCCATAGAACTCAACCAGGTTGGTTTGGCAGGATCTGCCACATATGAAGCCATGCTGTCTGCTGTCCTGTAGTCCTTTGGCCTCTAGGAGGCCACCAGCCTCTCCTTCAGGATAGTCTCCATTAGCTACCCGATGGATGTGAGGCTCACTGGTCTGTAGTTTCCGGTTCATCCTTGGGGCCACTCTTATGGAGGGGCACCACATGAGCCATCCTCCAGTCCTGAGGTACACATCCCGAATGTAGTGAGGCATTAAATAGGTCTGTCAAAGGTCCTGCAAGGACCTCTGCCAACTCCTTCAGTACCCTGGGGTGGATGCCATCTGGGCCTGGCGCCTTGTCCACCCTCAGTGCCTTCAAACCCTCTCAAACTCTGCTCTCCATGATTTCCCCATCTGTCACCAATTCCCCCCCTGCTTCTGCCATTTCTCCCACCTTGGGTGTCACCCCCTCTTCTCTTTAGTAAATACTGAGCAGAAGTACTCATTTAGTGCTTCCGCCTTATCGCACCCTGCTTCCACCCAACCCCCCTCCTTCCTAATCCTTACTATGTGGTCCTTACAGCTATTTTTCTCCCTGATGTACTTAAAGAAGTCCTTCTCCCCCTTCTTAATGCCTTGTGCCAGCCTGCATTCCGTAGATGCTTTGGCTCCCCTTACTGCCCTTGTCACCTCCTTCGATTCTGTCAAGTACTCCTCCCTGTCCTCCCCCTCCCTGTTTTCTTGTATTTCCTAAAGGCAGCTCTTTTCCTTCTTACCTTTCCATGACCTCCTTGCTCAACCAGATCGGTTTCTTAGCCCTAGCCTTCTTGCTCTGGGCTTTGCAGCAGTTTTAGTTGCCTCCACTATCCCCAGCTTTATGAGCTCCCACCTCTGGTTAGTGTCCATACTAGATTGAATTCTGGCCAGGTACCCTTTTACCACTTCCCCATCCTCCCAAAGTCAGCCCTCCTGAAGTCCAGCACTATTGTGCCAGATTCCCTCCCTTCCTTGCCCAATCCAATGTGAGCCATACTGAGCGGTAGTACTCTGACAGCGGTTCCTCCACTGTAAGTTCTCTCACAAGTCCCCATTTGCCAGCACAAGGTCAAGGGTATTCCCTAACCTGGTTGGTTCACTGACCATTTGCAGCAGGAAGCTGTCCTGAAGGCATCCAGCAGTACCTGCTCCCTTCTGTTCCTGGTTGTTGGGGTGCTCCAGTCCACTCCTGGCATGTTGAAGTCCCCCACAATCACCACACTACCCTTCTCGCAGGTCCTCCTGATCTGTCCCGCTAGTTCCCTGTCTAACTCCCCCGTCTGAGATGGTGGCCTGTACACCACTCCCATTCTAAGAATCCTATTCTTGGAATCCTGGATTTGCATCCAAAGTGACTCCGTACTACCCTCCTCCCTTTCCTCCCTTACACACTTCAGTCCTTCCTTCACATATAGTGCCACCCCCTCCTTTCCCAATCACCCTGTCCCTACGAAATAACCTGCACCCTGGTATAGACAGGTCCCAGTCATTGTATTGGGTGGCCCATGTTTCCGTGATGGCTGCAATGTCCACCTCTCCCTCTGCCATGAGAACCTGTAACTCTGCAGTTTTTCTCCCAAGGCTCCTAGAATTAAGGGTAACCACCTTCCACCCTCCCCCCCCCATCCTGCCCTCCTTTCCTAGCATCACCAACAGTACTTGCTATTTGTCTTTTGTCACTGTTATGGGAGGTAAGCTCATATGGTTTCCAAACCTGTGGTCTCTGCATATCTCTTCCCCAACTGCCACCCCACTCCTAGTTTAAATTCCCAACTTCCTCTATGTACTCCTCCATCCTCTGTTTCAACACTTTCTTTCCTCCTCACTCAAGTGTAGTCTGTCCTTGCATAGAGACTACTGTCCTCCCAGGTCCCTCCCCCCCCCCAACAGCCCATACCCTTTAGCACAACACCAGGTTCTTAGCCATCCGTTAAATTCCTCTATTCTCAGCTTTCTTGTTGTCTTTTATTTAGCAGAGTATCTCTGAAAAAGTTACTGATCTTCCTGCCCCTCACATAATTGTGCTAGTTCCTCAAACCTCCTCTGGACTGTATCTACTGTCTTGTCAACAGGTCGTTTGTCCCAAGATGTATAATTAAATGAGGCTTGTCCTACCCCTTCTAGCATATTTCAGAACAGACTGTCCACCCTTTCGCTATCATTCCTAGCATGGCCTCCACCCAAATGACTATGCCTCTCCCTTGCTACCCACCTAACTCCTCTTAGTATTGAGTCCCCAGCACTAAGATTCCACCCTCTTACTCCTGCTTGCTTCCATTCATCTCCCTCTCTCATTTCCAGCTCCTCTTCTTCCTCCTGCACATTATTTCTCCCTTTTACCCCTGTTGCAATTCTCCCAGCAGATCTTCCCCCCGCTCCAGTTTGGTCCAGGCATTTATCAATTACTCCTCTAATTTCATCATTTCCCTCCTCCACCTTCTTCCTCTCTGGCAGTGCACAACTATTTTCTGAAGGCCCTTCACAAATGCCCGCTCCCTCTCTCTTCATAGTAACCTGTTCTCTCCTTTTCACTCCATGACTTTTGCCACTTCTTCGCCTCCCCTCCAAGTCCCTATCTCCTCCTTCCATTTGTCTTTTGTCTCCTGACCTGGTTTCCCTGGCAATTGTTCTTCCTGGCCTGGGCCCCTTTGTCTCTGCTTCCCTTCTTCTGACCCTCTCCTCACCACTGTTGGCTTAAATCGCCCTCCCTCATCTCCCCTTCTTCCTCCCTCCAGTATTGGGCTAAACCCACCCCAATCTGCCTTGCCTGTCTTAGTTCCTCCTGCAGACCCTCAATCTCCTTTCTAAGTTTTTCTATGTGGTTGCACACTAAACATCCTCCACACTCCAGGCAATTTTTAGAAAGATTGGTGCACACGCAGTTGTTGCAGCCTACCACCCTACCCATTGCTGTCGTTGCCCACCAGCGACCCCCCACCCTTCCAGATGCAGGATACCAAACACTCCCCCAAGTCTCCCCTCTCCCTCCTCTATCAGTGCTATTTCCCTTACCTCCTTTGTTGCACACGTTTAGATATATTGAGCAACTGCTTTTTATATTCTTATCCTTCCTATCCACACTCAAAAACAGACTTTAAGTAGCCATTGCACAACCTTCATCAGACTCCTACTCCTCCTTTCCCCAATGCAATATCAATGCGAAGAAGTAATAACGAAAGCTCCTAGATTTGCATTTACTTCCCTTCCACTGAGAGAGCAGTCACCTCTTCACTTGCTGCTGTTCCTTTCCTGGATGTCTGCTTTTGCTATGACAGGTTGTACTGCTCCATACTGGCACATACCATTTACTCTGTTGTACTTACTCTAACTAAAAGTTGCCTCACATGACCTGTACTTTGTGTATTTAAATTAAGATATTCGCGTGTGACATGAGAGTTGTTTTTCCTAACTTGTACCTTGTTGTCTTATGACTTATAATCTTTCCATAATTATGTACCATGTTGTCCTAAGTGTGTAAGTATGTAATTTCCTGTACTCTCCTGGGTCATACTTGAAAATAGGCAATTTTTTGTCTAGTGTACTTACCTGGTTAACAAAAGCTAAATAAATAAATATCTGAGAAAGGACATACATTTTTAGCCAAGGAATATGCAGTGTTAAATAAACGCCTCATTTTATTTTTGGTGACTTCCTCATCTGAGAAAATGCGTGATATATTGCAGTTTCAGATATGTTAAAATTGACTGCATGTTGACCAGTATTAAGACTATGCTGGTTTGCACAAATTATATGTAGATTTGGTATCTCCTGGACTCTCACAGACTCAATTCTGAAATTATTTGAACCAGTGGCAAACACGTTAGGCTTTTTTGAATAAGCAGGAGTCACAAGAGTGGGATATTTCTCACAGGCAGACGCATTTTTGGTCATCATACCATAACCAGGTAAACTGATTTAGCCAGTGAAGTTGAAATGTTTGAGCCCTTTTTTCTACATATTTTTTATCTTTACTTCTTTTCTCAGCAGACTTTAAGTTTGTTGTTTCATTTTCCTCATCTAAAATCAAAGGTCGCTTTCTGCTGCTGCTGTAATTTTTCTCACTCATTTCAGAAATTGGTGTGATCAAGTCAGATTGATCACCTGTTATGTCTACAAATACAGACCCATACTGAGAATCATTGTTTTGGTTGTTTTCCTGACTAGGGTGGTGGGGAGGGGGGCTGGTTGGGACTGGCTTGATTGTGAAGAAGAAAGCTCTGCCTCTTTACTTTTTGTTCCTGAAGAAGATGAGATGGAGGATTTTTTCCCAGTACAAAGGGAAAATAAAGAAGTTTGCTTTGGCTTTTTTTTTTGCATTTTTTTAACTTCTAATGCAATTGTAAAAAATATTGAAATATTGTTGTACGCTGGCCTGCCGGCGCAGCGGTTGGATTTCCGCTTGTGATGCCAGTGACCTGGGTTCAGGAATGAGCCCAGGTCACTGGAGGGCCAGCCGGGGGAAGAAGGATTGATCGTCCCAGGGACAGCTCTCCTTCTCCGGGGAGGGTAGGGACTAGTCTGGTGCCTGCTGGCTCCTAGCAGAGGCTAGGAGTATCACAGGGCTATGAGGGCCCAATACTAACCCAGGAGAGGAGGCGGACGTCAGCGTAAGCTGTGATGTCACTTCGCTACCCCCAATAGGAAGCCAGGAAAATCGCTCGCTGGCCCTCCAGATGATGGCTCTCTGTTCCTAGGGGCCTCCAGCGCCTTCCCAGTGCCTCCTGTTCCCCAGCAGCACCCCCAGGCCCTAGATGGATGTGCTGGGGCTATCCCCCCCATGCCTTCCCCCCTCGGAGGAGAGGGACCAGCCTGGTGAAGGGATACACCGGGATATCCTGGGGGTCGGCTGCGATCTGGGGACTAGAGGAGGGCTGGGCAAGGACAGAGGAGGTCAGGGGAACTTGTCAGAGCCTGAAGGAGTGGAGGACCAGCGAGCAAGGGGCCGGAAAAATAGATAATACAAAAAAAAAGAAATATTGTTGTACACAATAAAATTGTATTTTATGTTATATATGTGCATGTTGTGTAATATTTTACGTGAAGCTGTTGTGCTTAGTGCTTATGCTTAGAATACTAGTACAAAAGGCCTGTGGGCAGGACAACAGAGTAGGATGGAGTAGGAGTGAGCGGGAGGCAGAGGTGGAGCCAAGTATTACTCCTCCGTAGTTGTTCATTCCAAGTTCTTATACCTTCTGGGCAGGTTAGGTCTCTCACAGCCACTTACGCACACCTCCACCAAAGAAGAGTTTATTTTTGTTTACCACAACAAATGTTTTCCCCTTTGTATTGTTGATTGCTTGTTTCTAGATGTCTGCAGCTATTCCCCAAGTTCCTTCCTCTACCGTCTAGTGCAGCAGGGTTTATTTGTCTCACACACCTTCACCAAAGTAAGTAATAATATAGGAAGGTAGACACACTACTAGGTGGTTTATTTTTTTTTTCAGTATAGCACAAAAAGGACCACAAATGTTTATTTCTAAAAATCAAGAGTCCCAGTTAGTTGTTGAAGTTCCTAGACCTCTACCCTCCCAGGGCAGCACACTCAGGTTGGTTAGGTCTCACGCACAGCCACACAATGTCTCACACACTGTCCTTCAGCAAAGTAGGTAATATAGGTAAGGTAGCTAGGCTAGGTTTATTTATTTTTTCTGTGTCTCACAAAAAAAATGTTTTCCCCTTCAGTATAGTTTATATCTAATAAGTCCGTAGTAAGTTGTTCCCCAAGTTCCTCTACCTCTCAGCCTGGAGGCATAGGGTATTAGTTCTCACAGTCACACAGTGTCTCGCACACCTTCACCAAAGTAAGTAATAATAATATAGGTAGGTATTTACACTACTAGGTGGTTTATTTTTTTTTCTGTGTAGCACAAAATGGACCAAAAATGTTTATTTCTAAAAATTAAAGTCCACAGTTAGTTGTTGAAGTTCCTCGACCTCTGCCCTCCCAGGGCAGCACACTCTGGTTGGTTAGGTCTCACGCACAGCTATACAATGTCTCACTCACCGTCCTTCAGCAAAGTAGGTAATATAGGTAGCTAGGCTATGTTTATTTATTTTTTCTGTGTATCACAAAAAATGTTTTCCCCTTCAGTATAGTTTATATCTAATAAGTCCGCAGTTGTTCCCCAAGTTCCTCTACCTCTCAACCTGGGGGTGCAGGGTATTAGGTCTCACAGCCACACAGTGTCTCACACACCTTCACCAAAGTAAGTAAGTAATAATAATAATGTAGGTAGGTAACTACACTGGGTTTATTTTTTTGTATAGCACAACAAATATTTTCTCCTCCTTCCTATAGTTTATTTCTATTAAGTCCGCAGTTCTTCCCCATGTCCCTCTACCCTCTCAGGGCAGCAGGTTACATCTCACTGACAGCCACCACACACCTTTACCAAAGTAAGTAGGTAGGAGTATAGGTAGCAGATGCCAGAGTAGCAGGCAGGCAGTTGGTTTTCTTTTTCTGTAGGTAGCAAAAAAAGTCCTCAAGTTCCTCTACCTCTCAGCCTGAGGACAGGTTATTAGGTCTCACACAGCCTCAGCCACACACACACAAACACACCCATCCCTCCACCAAAGGGGGTAGCTAGATTTTTCTTTAGGAGCTAAGTGTAGTAGTTAGTTAGTTGAGTTCAGCACCCCCCCCCATCAGTAGTAATAAGTTAAAGTTAAGTTTGGTAGTCCTTAGACACACAAAGTGTCACAAACACATACAGCCCTCTGATTCAATCTGCACTACTGCAGTGCTGCTTCCTGCTTGCCAAATAAAATGCCAATTATTTTTATTTATCTTCTCCTCTCCACTGTTTCCTAATTTTCCCTTTTCTTCTCTGCTGACTTCTGTCAGCACTCCCTGAGTCTCCCTCCACATGGATCTCTTTCTTGAATGGCTTGTCTTCCCCTTCCCCCACCCAGTCTTTCGACCAATCCGCTATCCCCTCAGTGCCCTCTCAAGTTTTATTTTTTTTATATTCTGGAGGCAGGATAGTTGTTTAGCCAGGTAGCAAGTTATATTAGTTGTAGCCAGGTAGTATAGTAATAGAATGCGGCCCCTTGGGCAGTCATTTCTCTCTCTCCACCACACAGCCACCCACCACAAGCTAGCAGAAAAAATGCCTCTGCTCTCTGGAAGTGTTGGCAGCGAAATGGAGCGTTTCCCATACTGTGCCAGCTATCGACACTCCCAGCTCCTCCACAAGATGCGTCTTCATCCAATAGCCAGGACAGCAAAGCCTGTCAGTCTCCAATCTGTGCTCCACCACTCCTGTAGTCGCACCTGACCTGACTTCATGCTCCACCAGCACTTCCAGCCCCCGAGATAGAGACAGTGCCCGCCACTGCCTGTAACAGGGGCATGCATTCAAGAGCAGTGCCACTGTGCCACATGACTACAGTTGTGGCAATCAGGTGACTGAGGGGTTGTTGTGCTGCTTAGAATGTCGCCACAGCGCTGCTGCCATCTAGTGGCTGGGGAATGGGAAAAAAGCTGCAAAACAAAAGAAAGCTGCAAAAGAAAAATAAAAAAAAATAGAGGCTTGGTAGTCCATGGGACAGGCAGTACAGGGCAGACTGCTTGTCACTGGTTAAAAAAATAGTTGTCCAGGACATCAGACTATGGGATTTGTCAAGCCCTGTTGTAATCATGGACTGGCAACCTGCTTAGTACACCTAAAGTTGCATTTAGCAAAAAATCCGTATCGTAAACCGTTTTCGAGATATAGGTGTTGAAAGGTACTGTGTCCACCACAGTGTTATCCTATGGGAAATTTCCATCTTCAAGATATTATAACTATGGAAGCTGTGGCAAGACAGGCCTATATCCTTTATTAAAGTGCTATAGTAAGGTTCCTCAAATGCCATTTCCACATAGTATGCCATTGCCATCCATGCTTCAGATGTTGCAGCTGCAATTTGTTTTGTAAAAAAATCTGTCATAATCATTTTTTTATTTTTTGTTTTATTGATTTTAAGAAGATTATACATAGCTGTATACAGTACCCACAAACATCCATGATTAAAATAACAGGGCTGTGGTTGTAACAGTCAGTTAAATTCAGATTCCATAGTAGATACAGATTTAGGTTATATTCTAAATTCCATCTGAGAGATAAATATAAGTATAAATATAGACATAGGGTTGGGACATATCTGCATGGGGGATAACTCGGAATACATGACCAGTCAGTTGTCTAAATAAGGCCCAATCTTCCAATATACTTTCTAATTTAATTTGCCCTTCCCCCCACCCTCCATGTAACCTTATTATATTTCAGTCTTTATGATACAGATTCAAGGTACAAATTATGGGTAATGTTAAAATTGATATAGGGTCCATTGTTTCCATAGATTATCAAAACTATTAGTCCTATTATTTATTCTGGCTGATATTCTTTCCAAATAGTAAATGTCATATGTTTTCTTCAAGCTTCCTTAGTTTGGACCTGAGTGGAAAGCCAAAGCCTCGTAATTATTTTCTTAGCTGCAAGTATGAGAAGTGTCAACATCTTGTACAGCCCTTTTTGAATTCGCACTCCACTATGTGGGGTTGCTGTCAATATAAAATTCTGGCTAAGCACCTCTGTTCTCTCATATATTGCATTTAATTCTTGTAGAACTTCTTGTCAATAGCCCCCTATCAGTGGGCATTACCATATTATATATCTCCATCCCGCTTTTATTTGGCCACATTCCCTTCAACATGTGTTATGTTCTCCTTCATGGAAATGTGCCATTATATCAGGTGTTCTGAAAAACCTTATTCCGGCCTTCCACACATATTCCCTCCAGTACAAATTGGAAGAAAGCTTGGAATACATCATTGTTGAAACCTACCACTGATCTTTTTCGAAGTCTAAGCCCAACTCCCTGGACCATCTAATTCTAAGATACTCCAATGAATCAGTGCTGTACCCTCTGAGCGCTGAATATAGGTCCCCAATTATGTCTGCACTATAGTTGACACACAACAATAAAATCAGTGCACTATAAGTGCAAACGCTGTTTTTGACATGCTATTATTCCTCAGCTATACTTCATACAGTATATTTACTGGTAACCGGGAACCATCAGGCTCTATGGACTCACCCTTTTCTTCCTCTTCCTCATAAAAAAAGCTCAGCCTTCTCTACCACAGGCATTAGTATAGGTAGAGGAGCCTGGGGAAGGGGTGCTGGCATTGACATAAATGTCCCCATAGTCTGGAAAGGCTGGAAAAACTTCCATGCCTTAGCCATGTCCTCGGCAGAGGGCATTCTAGATTTGTCAACTGATGTCTCCTTTGCTTCCTCAGCAGAAGGGGTAGTGACATGCTTCTCTTTGTGCTTTTTCTTAGCAGGCACTGCTTCAAGTACCTGCTCAGCAGCCCTATATGTCTTAGAGGGCTTAGGGGTCTCCCTGTCAGACACCCTAAGCTCTGTGTCACCCTTTGCAGACTTTTGCTTACTATATGGAACTATTTATTTATTATTTATTTATTTATTTAGCTTTTGTTAACCAGGTAAGTACTCTAGACAAACACATGCCTATTTTCAGGTACAACCCGGGAGAGTACAGGAAATCAAAAAACATACAGAGTACAATTTGAAGCAAGTAGGGCAGATACACAGATGTCAGGAGAAGCATAACATACATAGTAAGATATCTCAGGTCACGACAGTAATCATAGTCAATATGCTAAGGTACAGCGTCACTGACACAACCTCTCCCCAGAGTCTGGTTGTGAGAAAGAGGCAGACTGAGAAGCAATAATATCTGCAAGTTTTTTTAGCTCTCTGTTTTAGTGTTTTGCTGGAAAACCTGATACAGAGTTCACAACTGAAAAAATTATGGTCATGACTCTGGCAATTAAAACACAACTTGTGTCAGTCTGCCTTCACCAGGAGTTTAAAACACTGGGCACAATTTTTAAAACATGTGGATCTGGTTCTTTTCTTGGGCTTGTCAAACATGCCAATCACTGACAACCAAAAGGAAGAAAAAAGTGGTTCTGATAAACCTAGCAGTTTGGTTCCCACAGAAATAGGAACCACAAGTTAAAATGTTAACATGCAAACACTAACAGAATAAAAATGCCCAAACAAGTGAAAATATCGTTTCAGTTCCCAAAGTTGGAACCAGGACATAATGGGCAGGAACCACAAGTGGTGAGGAAAAAACAGGAGTGTCTAGCAAAAAAAAAAAAAAAAAGCAAAAATTTACTTCAGTTAAATATAATGTTTAAATAAATGTGTTTCTGCTGACGTAGGAACCGTGCCTCATGGTGTTTTCTTGGTTCCTTAGAACCACAAAAGAACCAAAGAAAATTAACAACAGTAATGAAAAAATACCAAACTGACACAGAATTATTGAAAAACTAACTAAACAAGTGAAAGAAACAAGAAATCAACTAGAATGTTGAAACCGTGAAAAGTGAATTCGGGCGATGCTTCCTCTCAGGAGGAGAAATAAATCTGCTGTTAAGTGGGCAGGGGAGAGCATGACCACAGCAGAGTTTCGAATTTCATTTTAAGTTCTTTAATTAGCATAAAATTCTAGGCTCTGGGGCAGCTCATTCCAGAGGAATGATGCCACTGTCAAGCAACAGTCATCCTACAAGGTCACTAGCTCCCCCACTGCCTTGTTAAATTACTGGACCCTTCATAATGTTTGTACCAAAGCCATCAGACATATGAATTCCAGTTACTTCACATCTACACTTAGTAATAACCTTAAGCACCCCTTCAAGTTCTGGAAAGTAATCCACTCCCTATTCTCCCCCTCCCTGGTCCAGTCATCCCCCCTTCCCATCTTCAATGTTGGCAACCCCCGCATTACTGACCCTGCTACTGTGATTTCTTTTTTCAGCTCCTTTTTCACCACCTGTGCCTTTTCCTTCATGGAGGAGATATTTCAGAGTGGGAAGGGAAGGAATAGAGTGAATGGAATTGCGGAGAGAGACCCAAAGTTTAGAGAAGCAGAGCAAGAAGGCAGCTTGGCAAGCAGTAGATTTCATTAGTGGGAGAGCAAGAGAGTGAAAGCCAGCATTGTGAAATAGATATATCCCAACTGAAACTTAATATCTCATTTGCAGTGGGATCCTGCCTTTGCCCAGTTTTACAACTGGGTGAACTGAGGCACTGAGAGGTTACAGCACTTGCTCAGGGTCACACAATAAGTGGCTTTGGTGGGATTTGAAGGTCTCCTTGTTCCTAAACCTGTACTGTAGCAAGTGCCACACAGCCTTTCTAAAGGGACATTTTCAGAGAGGTTCCGCTGTTTCAGATAAGAAAAAATTACTCACCATAGTAATCTTGTTTCTTCCAGGGTATTCTTCAGTACGATTAACTATAGCAGTCAGCCTCCTGTGTTGAACTGCCTTGGAGACATGGAACTTATGCAAATAATGGAACATCTGTTGACTCATGCCACCATTAAAGCTGCTGCATTCTTTAACGTTCAGATTCATGACAGCCTGCGAGGTAAGACCCCCTAACTAAGCTATTCTAATAATAATAATAATTCAATAACAAATCCCCCATGATATGTCCCATATTAAAGTCAGGTCCAACAAGAGGGAACAGCAAGCCATTTGGTTTTAAAAACTCTAACATAACCAGCATATGACAACCCTAATAAAAAAAGAATTCAGCTGTGGTGCAAAGGCTAACTGGTTCTGGAAGGGGAGATAGGATGGGAGGGATAATCATACTGAAGAATACCTTGGAAGAAACAAGATTACTATGGTGAGTAATTTTTTCTTATAACCCCAGGAATTCTTCAATATGATTAACTGTAGCAGACTATGAAGCAGTACCTTGGAGGAGGGTACAAACAGAACCTCATTTGGGAAACAGACTCTACATTACTGCTGTGCCAAACCTGGCAACACTTCTGGACTGAGTGTCCAAACTGTAGTGCTTTGTAAAGGTGTGTACTGTTCTCCATGTAGCTGCTTTACAGATTTCCAAAAGGCGGATATCTCTGGCTGCTGCTATTGTGGCAGCTGTGCCCTTTGTGGAGTGTGCCTCAGACTTACTGGGGGCTCTTTACCAGCTTTACTGTAGCAGAACTGGATACATGCCACTATCCAGTGTGCAATTGTCCATTTTAAAGCTGCTGTACCTTTCCCACATCCCCATAGGTCAAGGATAGCTGTCGTCTGTCCTACCAGTGGGCCTTGGTATGGTCAAAATAGTAACTCAGAGCTCTCTTGACATCCAGGCTATGCAGCCTGCGTTCACCTGAGCTGGAGTGTTCAGTAAAGAAGACCGGCAAGGTGATAGACTGGTTCAGGTGGAAATCAGAGACCACTTTTGGAAGGAATTTCCTATTAGTCCTGAGGACCACCTTATCTCTGTGAAAGGAGATGTAGTTTTGCTGTATGCACAGGTCTTGTAGCTCACTGATCCACCTGGCTGAGGTAAGAGCCTCTAGGAAGATAGCTTTCCAAGTTGTAAATTTCAGATGTGCTGTGGCCATGGGCTCAAATGGGGGCTCCATGAGCTTGGCTATATAGACATTGAGATCCCAAGCTGGCACTGGTTCCCTGTGGGGAGGGTGCAGGTAGGCCAGCCCCTTGAAGAATTTCTTGAAAATGGGGTTGGAAGCCAGAGAGACACCCTTTCCCACCAAGATATAGGCTGAGACTAATGCTACATGTTCTTTTAAGGTAGTGGGCTGTAGGCCAGGGAGTGCAGGTGGGTGAGATAGTCCAGCATGACTGGCAACCCTGCCTGTTGAGATACTATACCGTTAGTGTTGCACCATATGGAAAACCTCTTCCATTTTGAAGCATAGGTTTTAGTGGAAGGCTTCCTGGAACACCTGAGAACCTCAAGGACACCTTCAGAGAGGTGTAAATCAGCATAGTCTAGGTCTGAGTCTAAATTACCTGAGGTTCGGGTACAGGATCCTCCCCTGTGAGGAGGTGAGGAGATTGTACCTCTGAAGGGGGGTATGGGCTGGGCCACTGACAGGAAAAGCAGCAGTGAGTACCACAGCTGTCTGGTCCAGTCTGGAGCTATCAGGATCATTGTAGCTGGCTGGGACCTGAGCTTGACCAGGACCCTGAGCAGTAGAGGAAAGGGAGGGAATGCATACAGGCTCCTCCCTGACCAGTCCAGCACCTAGGTGTCCACAGGCACAGTGCCCTGTACTGGTGGCCTGCAGTAGAACTGAGGTAGCTGGTGGTTCTCTTTTGAGGTGAAGAGATCTATCTCTGGGGTGCCCCACCTTCAAAAAACCATTCCAGCACCTGTCTGTATAGGGACCACTCGTGGTGGTTTTGGCTGATTCTGCTGAGTCTATCTGCCAGAGTGTTGTCCTACTCTGGAAGGTGAATGGCTGACAGGGACACCAGTAACAAGTGTGCCAGACCCCAGATTCTCATTCCCTCTCTACACAGCAAGTTGGACCTTGTCCCTCTTTGCTTGTTGATGTAGTACATTGTGGTGGTATTGTCTGTCCTGACCTATACCACTTTGTCTTGGACCAGAGCTTGAAAAGACTGCAGGGCCAGAAACACTGCCACAAGTTCCAACAAGTTTATGTGCAGTAGTGGCTCTGCAGGGGACCAATTACTGTGCATAGTGTGCTCTTCCAGGTGCGCACCCTGTGACATAATAAATTCTCTAATATTATTATTGTATAATATTTGTATTAGAAACAAATGTGAGTGTCTGTTTATGCACCAAACTGACTACTGCAGTGAGTGAGACTTGACCTTTGACCTCAGGTGTCAGTGTGGCTGACAGCTGCAGGATGTGTCAAATGGACCAGTAAAGAGAAACCATAATTAAAAGCTTCCTGTTCTGTTTTAATTAAAGCTTCTGGCCATCTCCCAGGATATAGGTCTCATAAACATTTATGATTTCCTGCAGGAACAGGGCATTTGATAACAGCACCATATTATAAGTCACAAACCTTACATCTTCCCTGGGAAAACCGGAACCAGCAGGCAGTTCAAAGAGAGATGTTTTGATCAGAGACTCATATTTAAAAAATTGGTGACTGCTTGATTTCCCCAGTAGAAAATTAAAAATCTATGGGAGGATCTAACTGTGACCTCATGTGTAGCATCACTAGGAGGTAGAGAAACTGTCTATTGAATATTGCTTGCAAAAGAAGTTTGAGAGGAGAAGGACTCGGACACTAAAAAGACACACAGTCTGTGGACTGGTAACTATGCACTTTAGAAAGGGATATTTAGGAAAGAACTTAAATTTGTGGTAGGAGTTTGTGTTCTGTAACTTCCCATTGTTTTATGTGATTGTAAGTTCATGATATAAATTGTTCTGTATTTTATTTCACCTGTTTTACAATTTTAGTAAACTACCTTTTCCTTAATTTACTGCATGTGCTTCTTCTGTTATTTTACATGTGATTGCTGAACCTGTGTTTAAGTCTGACAGCTGTTAAAGGCTTGAATGTGTTACTAAGCTTGCTTAAAGGTAAGAATATATCTAGGTCTCATATAGAGCTGCAGGGGTACATTTTGGAAACCTGGCTTGGTACCCTTGGGCGAAGGATTGTACTGCATTCCCAAAGAGGGTACATATCTGAGCCTGTAAATTGGGTATGCTAGCATAAGGTTCACATTGGACCCCCAGGACTCGAGACTAGCAGGTAATTTGGACCCAAAACAGACAGGAGGGTTACCCTGTCTGTCACCTGTTCATACTATTGCACTTCAAGGTTGGCACTGTGGGAGCAGAGGGCCTGACCTGCGGAGTGTGTTTGTGACAGATTTGTTTGGCAGCGGTGTGATTTAAAAGTATTTGATAACACAAGCTTTAATAGTTCAGTTTGTCAGATTAATACTGTACAGCTCACATGCAAAATAAGGCAGTGATTTATTTTTAAAAAGTAAACAGAACTATGTTGATGTGCTTACAGTCAAAGTTCCTACCTGTTTAATTTTTTTTTTTTGAGTGTAAGTTAGTATAGCTGTAGTAGGGAAGAAGATGGCTTCATCTACACCAGGTACACTGCAGACTACCTGAGACAGTTGTGCCAGGAGAGAGGAGTCCAGCACGAGGGGAAAGCCAACAAGCAGAACCTAGTGGATGCTCTGGTGGCAGCAGATGCCCAGAGCCTCAAGTCACAGTCTGTGACTGAAAAGGACTGAACCTTGGGTGTGGAGAGGCCAGTGCAGTATGCAGATCTGGTGAGAAGGACAGCAGAGCCAGTGCAAGCCAAGGCCACAGCAGCAGGGGAAGGTCACTAGCATTCTGGAGCCAGAAGTGATCAGGCTGCCGATGGAGTTGTGGAGGATGGAGCTGAAGTTTGAACAGAAAGGCTCAAAGCACAGCAGCAAAGGGAGCTGGAGTTTCAGAGAGAAGAGAGGTGAGAGCAGCAAGCCACAGAGGAGAAGAGGGAGCAGCTTCAGCGAGAGGCAGAGGAAAGAGAATGATGAGAACAGTGAGAAGCTGAGCAAGAAGAGCATGAGCGCCAGAGACAACATGAACTGGAGAAGCTACGACTCCAAACACCAGCACCAGAGCAGGTAAGTGGCCTGGGATTAACTGGGACTCCTGGACTGGGTTACAAATTAAATTCCAAATTAATAGCTGAATTTAAAGAGCGGGAAGATATGGATGCCTTTTTAAATTCCTTTGAAAAAGTATGTATTTAGGCAAATATTCATAGAGAGTCCTGGAGCTTCCAGCTATCCCCGCTACTTACCAAGAAAACTCGGGATACATTGGGTCAAATGGACAAAGAGGACAGTAATGATTACAGTAAACTTAAAGCTGTACCTTTAAAAAATGTGAGCTAACAGCAGAGGTCTACAAAGCTAAGTTCTGTAAGCTCAGGAGAAGCCCTGACATGTGCTACGAGAAGCTAGCCACGAAACAATGTCAGTTTTTAAAACGCTGGTGGGAAGGAATTGAAGCAAACACTGTAGAAAAAATTGAAAATGCTGTACTGTTAGAGCAGTTTTTTGGGGCATGCCCAGCAGAGCTGAAAACCTTGCTGGAGGACCGAGATCCAAAAACAGTGGAAGAGTCTGCTAGAACTCTTGGACCGCTATGCTAAGAGCAGACCTGCTCTGAGAGTGAATGGAGCGGGCATGGCAGTGCAGAATGGGAAAAGCACACCTTCAGGGCAGCTAAAATCTTCCCTGCCTCCACTGAAACCAGGTAGCCCCAGGTTACAAAGAAAAGATTTACCTGAGAGAAGAAATGAATGTTGGGTTTGCAAAGAAACTAGTCATATTGCAAGACAGTGTCCCAAAAGGACAAGCAGTACATAAAGTGGTGCTCAAAAAGAAGTGGGTTGTTTGTGTGTCCCTGAAAGCATGCCAGTCAACATGAGGGAACACATGCACCCAGTCACTGTGAATGGTGTACAGACACACGGGTTAAGAGACATGGGAGCATCTCTGACTTTGGTAAAAGGGGATCTGATAGAACCTGGTCAGCTTATACCCAATCAATTTGTGACTGTACGAGGATTCATTGGGGAGGAGAAAACCTTCTACTTGCTAGTGTCCTCCTAGATGGGGTTGAGACAGGGGGGGACTGTACAAAAGGTTGCCAAAGCCAAAACTTTAGCTGTTGATAAAATCATTGGCAACAATCTCAAATGGGATAGTGTGTACAGTTACCCCCAGCCATGTGGCAAAGGAAAATTGTGGTTCCCTGGACCCCATGAAAGCCCCTGTGGAAACTAGAGAGGCTGGTTCCCCAGCCTGTGTCTCCTGATATGGAGACTAATGAAAAGGGGGTAGAAATTCCCCCAGTAGCAGTCAACTAAACAGCTATGGAGGGTTACTCTGAGGAAGGAGGGGTGACCCATTTTTAGAGGGTTAGGGATGGCAGTGCCCTAATGCTAGAGCTAGGGTCCCTAGTTTAGGCACTGAAGGGGACCTGTCCCATGCCTTGGGAATGTGCAAGGAGTTTGCAGCTGCTCAGAAAAGTGACCCTAGTCTACAGAGGCCGAGGGCTTGGTCAGACTCTGACGGAGCACAGGGAGGTGATGGGAAACACAAAAGTTTACTGGGACAATAGACTGATGTATACTCAGGATGCTAAGACAGAGGGAGAGGTGATGGGCAGGCAGCCTGTCATTCCCCAGGGATACCGTAAGCAGTTGCTCAAAACTGCACATGATTTTCCCTTGTCTGGTCATCTGGGAATCAGGTGCACTGTGCAGCAGCTGGCCCAGAATTTCCATTGGCCCAACTTCATCCAGCAGGTGAAGGAGTACTGCAGGTCTTGTCACTGGTGCCAAGAGATAGGAAAGGCAGGTAAGAAAACCCAAGCCATCCTAATTCTACTGCCCATAGTGGAGGAGCCATTCCAGAGGGTGGGAATGGATATTGTGGGGTCTTTAAATACCCCAGCTCTTCCGGGAAGAGATTCATCCTGACTGTGGTGGATTATGCCACCCGGTATCCAGAGGCAGTAGCCCTATTCTCACTCAGGACAGACAAAGTGGCAGATGCCTTACTAGGGATCTTCTCCTGTGTTGGGTTTCCGCAGGAGATTATCTCCAATTGAAGGGGTTCCTTCCTGTCAGACCTGAAGAAATGTTACTGGGAGAAGTGTGGGGTGGTGCAAAGACGCACAACACCATATTGCCCGCAAGCCAATGGGCTTGTGGAAAGATTTATTGATACTCTTAAGTCAATGCTCCAAACATTTGCTGAACAGCATGGGAGGGACTGGGAGAAATACCTTCCTCACCTGTTGTTTGCATACAGGGAGGTGCCCCAAGAGTTGACAGAGTTTTTCCCCTTCGAGCTCTTATACAGACACAGGGTACATGGGCCTCTAAACTTGATCTGGGAAGACTGGGAAGGCAAGCATGCCACCCAGGGAACTCCCATAGTGGATTTTGTCCTTAGGTTTAGGGAAAGGCTGAAGGAGCTTATGGGGACAGCCCAGAGCAACCTGGCAGCTGCCCAACAAAAACAAAAGGTGTGGTATGACCGCAGAACCAGAGCTCGCTCGTACACTTTGGGTCAGGAGTCATGGTCCTAATCCGGTCTGGACAGATAAGCTGCAGGCTGCGTGGGCAGGACCGTACAAAGTAATCAGATGGGTAAATGATGTGAACTGTATTATAGAGTTACCTGACAGGAGACAAATACAAAGAATGTACCATGTCAACATGATGAAGCCAAATGCTAATAGAGCTGACATGGTAGTTGCAATATGTAGTCCTGGGGAGGGGACGGACAAAGGAGACCCCCTTCTGGACTTGCTGCATGGAAGCAAGTAGGAGTCCTCTGTGGAAGCAGTTAAATTGTCACCCCAGCTGGCCCTGGACAAGATCCAGGAAGCAAGGGAGGTTTTAGCAGACTTTGTCCCACTGTTTAGCACCAAGCCTGGACTAACCTCCTTAGTGATGCACAATGTGGAGACAGGGATGCTGGTGTCCACATGTCAGACAGCATATCAGGTGTCAGAGGCCGTCCAAAAGGACATTAGGAAGGAGGTGGAGGAAATGCTGGATTTAGGGATAATCCAGGACATTAGGAGGGAGGTGGAGGAAATGCTGGATTTAGGGGTAATCCAGAAATCCCACAGCCCATGGCTGTGATAGAGCAAGTACCTGCTTGTTCAGAGCTCTTAGGTCTATAATGGGTCATTACTCCATATTTTTCTTTAGGGTGAGGAAGTACCTTGAGTAGAACCCATTCCCTTTTTGGAGGAGAGGAACAGGTTCTACTGCTTTTGATTGTAAGAGGTTGGCAACTTCTGCTTCCTGAAGTGTTCTTTCTATAGGGGATGCGGGTCTGAAAGTTTTGACCTTAGCCTGTTGAAGGATTTGAAACTGAGGGCTAGGCCCTGACTCCCTACTTCCAGGACCCACTTATCTGTGGTAATGGTTTCTCATGCCTGGAAATGTTGAGTCAGCCTGCCCCTTACTGATAGTGGAGAGGCGACCCTGGAGGATACATCAGGGATTCTGCTTTGGTTGGGTCTTAGCCTGTGAAGCTTGATCCCCACACCTAGAGCCCCTTCTGCCCATGAAGTATCCCCTCTGCTGCTGATAATCAGGGGTAACCTGGACCCCAAAAAATGGTCTGCTATATGCTGATCTACCTCTACCTCCCCTTCCCTGTGGCCTATAGGAGGTGGAAGCTGTCTCCTTCATCATCATCATCATCATCATCATTTTATTTATAATAAGCGCCCTTCCATTGCTCAGGGCACCTTTAACAATGTATATAAACAAATACAGGTATCAATCACCTTGCGCCATGCCGTTGACCTGGGTTCAGATGCGGATTCGGGTCGGCCTGGGGGGAGGAGGATTGAACATCCCTTGGGTGCTCTCCTCCTCTGGGGAGGGTGGGGAGGGACTCCCATGAAGGTGCTGACTCCTGGCAGTGACTAGGGGGTAGTGCAGTTCATGGAGTAGTAGAAGGGTCGGTGTGGTGGACATCTGATGTGCGGTGTGCTCATGCGCAGGAGCACGTGCCACAGCATCCATGGCATCCTTGCATGCCTGCACCATGGGAGGGAACTCGGGGGGGGGACTAGCTGAATCCTCCGGTGCTCATGAGGGTCTGCCTATGGCGCTGCACTGGACACTCCAGGAGCTCCCTCTGGCCCTGACCCCTTGCTCTTCTGCGATGGGGTCCATGATGTGGCCTTGGCGAAGGAAGGAGGTTAAAGCTCTGGCATGGCGCCCAGTATGGGAGCCCCCAGTGAACCTGAATGGGGGACCATAGGACCACCCCACCTGAGGAGGTAGGCAAATAAATAAATAAATAAATAATAATAAAAAAAAAAAAAAACATGGATATCAATAAAATACATGAAAATAAAATGACACTAAAATATTCTGCATAGTTTATCTTTAAAACAGTCTCAACATCATATCTCTTCAAAAGCCTGGAGGAACAAGTGTGTCTTGAGGGCAGTTTTATAACCCTCGATGGGGCCGGCCTGGTGGCGCTTAGGGTTGAGGCGCTGGATGTCACACCTTGCGCCACGCTGGTGACCCGGGTTCAGGAATGAGCCCAGGCCGTCAAAAGGTTGACAGAGGAGGGAAAGGATTGAGCATCCAAAGGACAGCTCTCCTCTCCTGGGAGGGAGGGAGGTACATGCTCGGTGCCTGACTGGCCTCTGGTGGAAGCCGAAAGCATAGCAAGCACACGAGTGTAAAGAGAGGATTGGGAGTGGAGGACGTCAGTGGAGATGCCTTGATGTTGGGGCACACGCTAATCCCATAGAAATGGGAAAAACACCCTGCAGTGCTCCCGGTAGATGAAGCACCAGGCCCCAATCCCAGTGCACCTGCTTGATCCGGTACCAGCATCCCGATGAGGACAAGAAGGACTTCGGGGGTGCCCCTACCCAGTGCCCACCTGGGGGGCACAGCCATGGCCACATGAGGGATGGACTGCACCGGGCTCCAGGTAAGAGGGTGGGGACTACAAGGCCATAGGTGTCCCCCGAAGAGTGGGAGCGCTGCAGGTAGGGGGAGTATAAAGAGCAAGTAAAAATGAATAAATAAATAAAACCCTCGACGGCACTACTCTTGTAGGTGGTTTTGTTCTCGTCCACCTTCTTCATATATGTTTCTGTTTTATCACCAAACAAGGAATTGTTTTCACATGGAAAGTCCATGGCTTTGGCTTGGGTATCCTGAGAAAGGTTTGTGGTTCTATGCCAAGCAAATCTTCTCAGTGCCACTATCGTGGCCATCCATCTGGCTGCAGTGTCATTGGCCTCCACTGCCATGTGAAACTGGTACTTAGTGGTCTCCAGTCCACATCTGGCTGTTTCTGCCAAGTCCAGGTGGTGCCTTATCCACCACTGCCATCATTGAGTTCCACAGTGTCTTCTGATACTGGGCAGCATAGGCCATATACTGTGATTTGCCTGTCTAAGGGCTAGAGAGGCAGCTAAGTACCCTTTCTCTGCTATGCTGTCCATCTTCCTGGAGTCCTTCTCAGGTGGATAGGATGCCAGTGGGACTCTAGCCCTGTCACAAGCTGCAGCTTGGACTACACCTTCATGATCAGGGTGAGAGAAAAGAAATTCTGCCCCATATCTCTCTAGCTGATATTTCTTATCAGCCTTCTTACATATGGGCAGCACAGAATTTGATGTTTCTAAGATCTTCATGATCTGCTTCCTTAAAGATTTGTTAATGGGGACTTGGGGAGCAATAGTCTTTTGGCAGGTGCTAGACCCATCACATCTAAAGATTCTGCCTCCTTTTCATCTTTCACAGTTTCATTTGTGGAAAGAGCAAGGGCCTCTACCATCTGTTTTATGAAGGTAGTGTAGTGGACAGTGAAATCGCGGTTGCTAGAAATCGCGCTGACAGCTGTTCAAATTACTTTGCAGCAGAATGATTTAGCGCAAGCACGCTAGTGCAGCAGCTGGCAATTACTAGTCCATAAATAACACTGGCATTTTGTCATTCTGTTTGTGCTGTTTTGAGCTACTGGCATATAAACGACATTGCTATTGCTACATCTACAATGTCTTTGCTTTCGTGGTTGAAAGCTAAACCTGCTAAGTGGGAGTACCCGCTCAATGTTACAGGAATCGATCCGAAAGAACTTGCACATGCATCTGGGGTAGATGAACTAGTTGCAGTTGCGATGGCACACGAATTTGCTTCTGCCCCCACCCAAGAAGAGATGTCCTGAAACTTATGTGCACTACACACCTGAGATAAGGTTTGAGTTTGAGAGGTATGCTGCTGATCATGGAGTCATGTGTGCTGTTCACTTTTACAAACAAAAAGCAACATAAATGAAAGCACCATACGAAAGTTTTAAAAAGATTACATCGAGCAGCTTAAATCAATTCCAGACCCGTCTCACCTTTTTGCTGTACTGCCCCGAAAACTCAGAGGTCATCCCACTCTGTTCATGTCAGACATAATGGAGCAGTTAAAAAAATTGTGGGCACTCTGCATCGTGAAGGGGCTGTTGTCAGTGCTCCTGTTGTTCTTGCTATAGGCCAGGGTATCATTAAATCATGTGCCCCACATCTTTTGAAAGAAAATGGGGGGACAGCAGAGCTCACTAGGAACTGGGTATGGAAGTTTTTAAATGGGATGGTGTATAGTAAACGGAAGGAAACAAAAACTGCTAGAAAAACTCCCTCCGACTACATTACTTTGAAGGCTTCTTTCCTAAACAGGATAGTCAAGTGTGTATCCCAGGAGCTCATACCCCTTGAACTTATCAATATCGATGAAACTGGGGTTAGCATGATTCCTGTGTTAGGGGACAAGAGACAAGTGTCGATGATGCTGACATGCACACTGTCTGGCGAGTTTCTGCCACTGCAAGTGATTTATAAAAAACAGTGGCTTGTAATCCATCGCACAAGTTTAAAGATTGTAGGTACATTCAGTTTGCAGCCTGTCTTCGTTGCATCTGTCAGGATGAATCAAGTGCTGTGATGACGTCAGATGCCAACCAGGACCACATGGTTGCAAACATGGAAGCACCGGATTCAAAAGCAGAGTCTGACTGAACTAAACGAACTGGGACAAATATTGATCTGCTTAAATCATTCTTTTTGTTGTTTTGTAATTTAAGAGCACAACTGTATCTGAAAAAAAAATTACATTTCAGTCGTTTGGCATCACAACTACGACTCGTTATGTATATGTCTACTTGTTCACTCGGTGTGACTCGTAATATGAACACTAGTTCAGGTAACTGATGACAAGTTTAAAAATAAAAGATAAATGCTAAATACTTAAATAAAATCATGGAAGTGGTGTTAGAGGTTACTAACAGAGCACATTATGCATTGCAAAGTAGGTACTATGTTTTTCTCCATTTTTGTGACAGTTCATCATGTCGTTAAACCAGCTACTTCACCAATTTTTCACTGGGATACAATTGTTGCTTATTTTTTCAAATAGTGAATATAGCGAACATTTTCTTCCAGCGAATAAAATGTATTTTAAAGTACAGTACAATCCCGTTTATCTGCATTTCATTAATCCAGAAATCCTAAATATCCAAAATTAACTTGTGTCCCCCACTGTTTCCTATGAAACTCAATTACCTGTCAAACTGCTCCCGATTATCCCATTAGCAGTCGTTACCCCTAATCGGCTGTCTACCATATTTTATGTGGTCAGTGTGAAAACACATCACAGCACAGCTCAACATATCACATCACCAGCTGCTCTGCAATACCCAGCCTTACCATGTCTAAGAGAAAATGCTTGGTGCTCAACCTGAAGCAAGTTGCAGATTTTAAAAGAATTAGAACGCAGTGATAAGGTTGTGGATGTAGCACAGCGGTACAACATAGGAAACTCCGACGCATTTCAAGCATCTGCCAATCCATGCAGTTCTTCTCATTGATAACGCAGGTGCACATCCTGGGACAGACAACTGAAAGAGTGCTGATGGGCTCATCAGGTGTGAATTCCTGCCACCTAACACAACTGCCAAAATACAGCCCTTAGACCAGGGAGTTCTGGCTACATTAAAGCGGCTTTACAGGCGGAAACTGCTGAACTTTGTGCTCAGTGAGGAGCTCAGTTTAACAAACATTACAAAATCAGTTTCAATCAAAGAGGCAGTTTACATGCTGGCAGAAACCTGGAAAGAAATCTAGTAGAGCACCATTGTTAAATGCTGGGCTAATTCAAAGCCGCATCCCCGACCAAAACTTTACAAGACCAACCTCCTGATGTAGCCGAAGCTGAAGTAGCAGAAACCCCTGATCAGGAGCAGCAAGCAATAAGCTACCTAAAGGAAGTGACTTAGCAATAGTCCTTGGATACTGAAGTTGTGGAAAACTGGGTTCTTTCTGGGTGATGAGCACGACGAAAGCTACAGCGAGCTCTCTGACACGGACATTGTTCTTTCTGTGCAGGCACCACCGAGCAAGAATAGACTGAGTTTGAGGAACCCACCGAGGAGGAAGAGTCTCATGTGCCTACCGATAACAAAGCTATAGGGTATGGTGGAACGTGGTTCTCCACCGAAATCCATCGTTTTCGAAACCTTGTAGTCACACACTAGTGACGTTCGCAGTGCAACAGAATGATGCTTTCTACTGTACTGTGAACATCACACTGTGTCTTCGAGCAGCATTTGACAGTTAGGGCTCACTCCACGGACAGGACACATGGTGAAAGCAGCAATGTCGGCAGCAGTACTAATGTTTAGCGTTAAAATGTTCACAATGTAAAGTTCTTAAGCAGTTAAAATGTCAAGCGTGAAAACATTAAAAATGTAAAGTTCTTTTTTCCTTCTAGTAACTGATTTTTTTTCCCCAAAAAAGGAGGTTCCACCATACACTATAAAGAAAAGTGCATGGGGAACAGTTGACAACAGGGCATCTTTCACCTGGTTGGCACTATGACGACGATTACCTCGAGCTGCGCCTTTGAGGTAATCAATCCGCCATAGTGCCAACTCCTGAAAGAATAGCCCTGTTGTCAACTGTTCCCCATGCACTATCCTATATGTGGACTGCATAGAAAAGGGTATCGCCTGGCTCGAAAATCAAAATGATGCCAAGGGACTGCAGATTCTTCTTTTGAGGCAATTGCGGCAGAAGGCCGTGCAAAAAAGAAATGCACATAAAGGCCAAACATCCATAAGCCAATTTTTTTTTTTTTACTGGGAACAAACAGTAAAAAGTAGATTCAGCTGACCAATCAGTTTTTAATTAATTTAAAGATTTAATAAAGAGAAATCTTTTGGTATCACACACAAGTCTCTTTTTGTTTTCCTTTTAAAGTGGCAGTTCATCCATTATAAATTCTTCATGTAATTCCATTTATCTGAACTCCCGGTTATCCAAATGATTTTGATGTCCCTGGGACATTCGGATAAATGAATATGTACTGTATAATGGGAGGAATAATCCTCCGGTAACCTGGGAGGGGAATCAAACTCCTGATCAGGAGAAACCTCCAGTTCTTTTGGCTCCTCACCCTCCTCCTCCTCATGCACTTCGTAAGAGGGGTCCTGGACTTGTGGAACTGAGCACAGTACAGCTAAAGGAACCCTGGACAGAACCGACACTGGAACCGTTGAGTCTACTGGTACCGGTTGTACTGGTAACAGACCTTGAGAAACCACAGTTTGCAAGGCTTATAGCACCTGCAGAGCCTGAACAATTGCTTCGGCCATAGGCATGGCCAGTTTGTTCACTGGGATGGCCTGTACTTTTTCAGCAGGGGTTCAGTGTGTTTTTGCTTTTGTTTTTTCTTTATTGGAACCGAGTCATCAGCCGGCTCCCCAGAGCGTTTAGACCTAGAAGACTCACCTTTGTCAGAAGCGAGCAGTTCTGGATCCTTGGGCTTCTTCTTTTTATTAGAAGACGGGATCAATTGATCTGCAGTCTGAGTCCCAGGAACCGAAGGAGTGGTCATTTCCCTTGTGAACCATTCCAATCTTTTTTATTTTTATTTATGTATTTTTTGTTGACCAGGTAAGTGCACTAGACAAATCCTGCCTATTTTCAGGCACGACCCGGGGGAGGGGGATACAGATGAATGCCAACTGATCTCGAACCAGATTAAGCTGTTGGTGGTATTTTTAGTGAACGAGGGAAATTTGGCCAGGACAACAGGGAAATTCCCCAACTCTTTTCGATAAGTGCTATGGGATCTTTAACATCCACCTGAACTACCACCAATCCAGGCAGATGGGACCTCGGTTTAATGTCTAATCTGAAAGACGGCACCTCAGAAGTGCAGCACCCCTCTCATGCTGCACTACAGTGTCAGTACTGGGATATTAACCCAAGTGCCAGATGTGGGAACTGAACCCACAGCCCTCTGATCTCCCGGCCTCAGAGGCGAGTGTGCTACCTACTGAGCTACAGACACTAAACGGTTTCAAGGGTTTTAGCCAGGAAGGTTTTGCAGCTCTCACAGTCTCACTGAAAGTGAGAAGCACCTAAACAAAATAAGCCCAAGTCATGCTTGTCTGCTTTCGCAAACACCTCCCCACACTTCAGGCAATTTTTAAACCAGTAGGCCCTGTTTTCTTTTTTGGCCTATCAGACATAACCACCTCACTTAAAATACAGAAAAAAAGGTGCACTTCGGTTCGGTTCCCGAACCAAAATGTGTTCATTTTAAAGAAGACAAGTTTGGTACCTGTCAGGCCACAGAGTGGAACGGTCGGTTCCCAGCCAGGAAGAAAACACGATTCTGACAGTAATAAACCAAGATCAATAGAAAAATATGGAAAGGAGCTGGCTTAAGTTTGTTTTCACCAAAATGTAAATAGATTTAAAATAAAGAGGAAACACCAGTTCCTTGATAGTTACGCAGAACTGCTGAGGAATGGCAAACTGAAGTAAAATTATACTAAAACTAGGGTTAAACTATATAAAACCTAAAATAAGGGCAGCAGATAAAGTATAAATAAACAATTTACTTTTTCCACGAAAAATAGATGCAAATTCAGTCATGTTGAGGAGTGATCTCTGAGGCCTCTTACTAGGCAGGCGGAGAAGTGAATCTGAGCATTATAGAACACAGCAGTTGGTAAGAGCAGCAGTTTGAATGGTGGCAGGAGCCAATGGATGTTCTATCATTTGCGTAAGTTCCATTTCTCCAAGGCAGTTCAACACGGGAGGCTGACTGCAATAGTTAATCATATTGAAGAATTCCTTGGATTAGAAGGGGAGATTTCCCAGAGGTCAGTCAGGGGTGCCAATTCTCACACATCGTATGGCATATATACACTGAATGTAAAAAACCTTTGCTAGTGCACCAATTAGGATTAAGCCAACAAAAGTAGGGAAATGTGGTGGTAGGGTTTCCAATCCTAACACCCCACCTCCACCCTGCAAGCAGCAAACAGAAAAAATGTTACGGTTTTGGTTGTCCTGAGTTTTGGCAAATCAGGCCCGGGGTCTTCCTTGCAGTTACCAACCCTAATGCTCCCCCCATTCCATCAGCAAATAAATTCAGATGTGTAGACTATATGAGATTGGGGTGAACGTTGGGGTTAATAACCACAAGGAAGACCCCAGGCCTGATTTGCCGAGACTCAGGACAGCAAAATACATAACATCTTTTCTTTTTGCTGCTTGCAGGGTGGAGGTGGAGTGTTAGGGTTGAAAACCCTAACACCACATTTCCCTACTTTTGTCAGTTTAACCCCAACTGGTGCACTAACAAAGTTTTTTGCAAGAAATTTCTCTACTTTTTGAGATCGTAGAATGATATTGTCATTCATGAAGGCCACTTCAGGACCTGCATGAACACACCCTTGTGATTACAGAAGTGCAGGGCACTCTGAGGCAGCTTTATATATTTGAACTGGGCACCGGGGTGTTCAATCCCTGGTGCCAGTTTAATGATTAATAATGCAGACTGACACCAGGGTGCCCACTCCCAGTGCCAGTTTATTCTCCCTTCCCTCAATAATGTTCCCACACCCCAAACACCCGTAATTTATATTTGTTAGTATTGGGGGTACACAATCCCTGGAGTTGGTGTAGACCAACACCTTCCACCCTGACCAAGCAGTCAGGGACATGAGGGCACCCAGCCTGGTGCCCCCAAGTGTCATGCCGACACTGGGATGCCCAATCCCTAGTGTCAGAAGTACCTTCACTCTCCCCTCTGTAATGCTCCTCCCAATACCCATAATTTATTCTTGCCTACATCAGGATGCCTACTCCCCAGTGATGGCATACACAACCTTCCCCCCAACCCAGCAGTCTGGGACACTGAAGTGCCTACCTCTGCTACCCCAAGTATCATGTCAAACTATTATCTCCACCCGCTGCCTTCTCCCTGGATGGCACGCTGATAGATACAGTACAGTCCTTTAAGTATCTTGGGGTGTGGCTGGACCCTAAGCTAGATTTCTCAGAACACCTTGATGCCATTCACACCAAACTGTGCCCTAAACTGGGTGCCCTTTATAGGATCAAGGACTGCCTCTCTCCTGCTGTCCAAAAAGAACTAGTCACTAAGCTCATTCTCCCCACCTTTTACTACACAGATGTATACAGCACTGCCCTACAATCTTCCCTCTCCAAGCTATACCCTCTCTTCAGTGCTTTCTGTCACTTTGCCTTGAACCTCCCCTTCCGCACCCATCACTGCTCCCGCTATTCAGCCATAGGACTACATCCCTTGCTGCTCACCGCCTCACTCATTGTGTTGCGTTCATTGGCAAGTACTGGTCAGCCTCCCTTCCTAGTTGCCTATCAGTTCTCCTCTCCCCTTCCCCCTCATCTGGCTACAGCCTCAGAATGCATGATTGTCAGTCATTTCATATCACGCTCCCGCACTCCCAAGTGGACAAAGCTGTCTTCTCCTACAGACTACCAGCTCTGTGGAACCAACTAGCCTTCTCTACCCACCTTGCCCCGACTCAGTCCACACTAAAACATTAGCTGAAGTGTCTTCCCCCCATTTCTGCTCCCTCCCCAGCCCTCCTTGATATTACCTCCATGCTCCTCCTCCTCACGTACCATACTCATGTCCTAACTTCTCCTGCTTCATTTGGCTTCTGACTCTCCCCCCCCACTAGCCACCCTTCCTCCCTCTACTAGCCACCCTTTACCCCACCATTGTCCCCACTATCACTGCTCCTATAATGTCGGCAGCTACCTCATCAAATAGCACTGGTACCCTCTTCTGTATTCTTATTGCACTATTGACATTCTAGATTTGTTTAAATGCACTTTATGTAAATCATATTGTATGTTTTGGATCTCCTCGTATATGGATTTCCTCATTTTGGTTCAGTTGATGTGCTAATATATTGCTGTGTACTGCCTTTGTATATCCCACTCCACTTTCCTCCCCAGGTCGCATGTGGAAATGAGCCCCGGCTCAGTGTGCCTTTCCTGGTTACCAGAATTTTAAATAAATAAATAACTAATATCTGGCAGCTAAGGTTTGACGCGAAGAAGTGTAAGGTGATGCACCTAGGCAAAGGGAACCCAAGGACTGAGTATTTGCTCAAGAATCAAAATATCGCAGGAAGAAAGGGACTAGAGGTCATCATGCATGACACTCTTAAGCAATCCAACCAGTGCAATAGAGTTTACAGTAAGGCCAGCAAAATGCTGGGGTGTATAGGGAGAGGTTTCAACAGTGGGCACAGGCAGTGATCCTACCATTCTACAGGCCACTGATGAGACCTCACTTAGAGTACTGTGTTCAATACTGTGGTTCACACCCTAGTAAAGACAGGGATAGGTTAGAGGTGGTGCAGAGAAGGGTGACAAAGATGATACAGGGTCTCCAAGAGCTCCCACATGAGGAGCGCGTGAAAGAACTAGATATGTACTTGCTGGAGATGAGAAGGGAGAAGGGGGATATGATTGAGCCTTTCACGTTCTGAGAGGCATAAATAAGGTACCATATTTAGAACTCTTCAAAAGGGTCTCCAGTGCAACTACTGGAGGTTACGAATCGAAACGACGGGGGGTTGGGCTTCAAGAAGGATCTGAGGAAGTACTACTTTACAGAGAGGGTTGTAGATTCTTGGAACAGGCTGCCCACTGAGGTGGTAGGGGCAAAGAATGTGTCAGCATTCAAGCTGGGATGTGACAGAGTCTGAAGGGGTGTCAAGTCACAGGACTCAGAAAGTCTCAGAAACTCATGGGCAAACTTGATGGACCCTTGGTCTCCTTCTGCTGTCATTTTCTATGTTTCTTTGTTTCTGTCATGTTCAGAAGTAGGGGTCATATTTTGAGCCATATGCTTATTTAAGGCTTGATGGTTCCTATTCTTCCCCAATTTCCTAACAAAGGGGTACCCAAAAGGGATGCCCCTGACCCCTCTCCTTTTTGCCTTATATATTGAACCCTTAGCCATTGCACTTTGTACAAACTCAAAAATTGAGGGGATACTGTTGGGGGAATGGGATATAAAGTAACATTATATGCTGATGATGTGCTAGTCTCTCTTCTTAATCTGGATGGATCCATTCTGGCAGTATGATCTGGTTTATGAGAATATGGTCAGTTACTAGGTTTTTCATGTAATCTTTGGAAAACAGAAGTACGTCTCTTACATTATTTTCCCTCTCTCCTCAGGGATCTACCATTTAAATGGCATAATACACAAGTGAAATATTTGGGGATACATATTCCAAAGGATTTAGGACACTTGGAGTTGATAAACAATGAACTCCCATGGTTGTGCTGACAGAGGAGCTTCGACAATGGGGACACCTTCCTTTGTCCTTTTTTTTTCTCTCAAGTAGAAATGATTCATATGAATTTATTGTATTTGTGTCTAATATTCCCAGCCTCATTTCATTTTGTTTCATGGAATAAAATTATTTCCCAGTTTATTTAGGGGTCTTCACACTCAGCTTCATTATTCTGTCTTCCAACTACCATACAGTAAACACAGAACATAGAAACATAGAATTTGATGGCAGATAAGGACCGCTTGGCCCACCTAGTCTGCCCATTTCCCTACCTAATGGATAAGCTGCAGATCCTGGTTAACCAATAGCCTACTTCTTCCTACCCCTCACTAGAATTGCCTTATGTCTGTCCCATGCATTCTTGAATTCCCCCACAGTTTTTGACTCCATGACCTCCTCAGGAAGGCCATTCCATGCATCCACAACCCTCTCCATGAAAAATACTTCCTTGCATTACCTCTGATTGCCCCCCATCTTGAAATTGTGCCCTTGTTCTTGCACCTCTCTTTTCTGAAAGATGCTACCCTCTTGGACTTTGTTGATTTCCTTGAGGTACTTGAAAGATAGTTTCTATCATGTCCCCCCCTCCCTCCTTTACTCAAGGATATACATATTAAGCTCCTTTAGTCTTTCTTCGTATGTCTTCTGATGCAGACCCTGCACCATTTTAGTTGCCCTCCTCTGGACAGCCTCCATCCTGTCTATGTCCTTATGGAGATGGGGTCTCCAGAAATGTATGTAGTACTCCAGATGCCACTCCCTATGCATCCCAATATCCCCCAGCCCTCCTTACTGCTTTCTCACATTGCTTGCCCACCTTTCAGTCACCTGATATGACTATCCCAAGGTCAGTTTCTATTTTTGTTGTTGTTAGTATCTCACCCCCCATTGTTTTTTCCTTTTCCCTGAGTTTTTGTTTCCCAGGTGCATTATTTTGCACTTCTTTGCATGGACTCTTAGCTGCCAGACATTTGACCATTCCTCCAACCTTGCCAAGTCCCTTCTCATCCTTTCCACCCCACCTTGTGTACCAACCCTGTTGCAGATCTTTGTGTCATCTACAAAGAGACATACTTTTCTTTCCAGTCCCTTTGCAATGTCACTTATAAAGACATTAAAGAGGACCGGTCATAGTATTGAACCCTGCAGTACCCTGCTAGTAGCTCCCCTTTCTTCAGAGTGGACTCCGTTTACTATTACCCTCTGCGTCCTGTTGTCCAGCCAATTTTTTATCCAGGCTACCACTTTGGAACCCACTGCAAGGCTGGCTAACTTGTATATTAATCTTTTTTGTGGGACTGTGTCAAATGCCTTGCTAAAGTCTAGGTAGGCCACGTCCACAGCCCCTCCATGGTCTACTACTTTGGTCACCCAGTCAAAGAAATCTTTTAGACTCATCTGACATGACCTTCCTGCTATGAATCCATGCTGCCTTGGGTCCTGTGCCCTGCTGGCCTCTATGTACTCAACAATTCTTTCCTTCAGAAGTGATTCCATCATTTTCCCTACCGCTGAGGTCAAACTAACAGGTTTGTAGGTTTCTGCCTCTGCCCTGCACTTTCGTGAAGTGGAATCACATCTACCCTCCTCCACTTCTCAGGTACCACCCCATCCTCCCATGATTTGTTAAAGAGGGTAGTCAGTGTGTCACTAGTTCTACCCTTAGTTCTTTTGGAATTCTGCAGTGAATCCTGTCAGGCCCCATTGCTTTGTCCACCTTCAGTTTTAAGAGTTCTTCTAGAACCCTTTCTTCTGTGAATAGACTGGTATTGAGCCCCCGCCCCCATCCAGAGTGTCTTTATTGTATGGTTTAGGTAAACCCCTTCCTCTTCTTTTGTGAATACTGAGCAGAAGTATTCATTCAGTATCCCTGCTTTTTCACTGTCACCCTCTGCCCACATTCCCTCCCCTTTATTAAGCCTCACTATCCCTCCCTTGGTCTTTCTTCACTCCCCAATGTACCTATACAAGGTTTTATCTCCCTTCTTAACAGAGTTGGCTATATTTTCCTCAGTTTGGGCCTTTGCTATTCTGACTGCCTTCCCTGCCTCATAGTTTCATAGTTGGGTTACAAGTCCAGTGAGCTGAGCCCTATAATGAACTTGCCACCAGCTCATTGGTGGAATATATATTTCCTATCTCCATATTTGTCTAGGTTTTCTTCAAAGGTTCTCATATCAGAACTTTCTATAACATATCTTGGTAACTTATTCCATTTTGTTATTACTCTCTGTGTGTAACATTCGCTTCTCCTTACTGTATTATTTGATTCTCCTAATAGTTTCTGCTTATGTGATCTTGTTCCAGCTATACCAAGATTACTCCTCAAACCTAGGGGTTCTTTCATGTATGGATCTTGTAGGGTTTTATAAACAAGACAGAGATCTCCCCTTTCTTGCCTATACTTTGTGGAGTAAATATTTAAGTTTTGAAGCCTGTCTCCATAACTCATGTTCTTAGTTAATCTTATTGTTTTGGTCATTTTCCTTTGTATCTTTTCATGTAGTGTTTGAATCCTTTTGGTTGTAGGGGCACAAAACTACGAGCAGTACTCCAAATGAGGTCTCACCAGTGCCATGTACAATGGAACTATAACTCTTTCCTCCCTGCTTTTGATGTTTCCAAGTATACAACCCATAATTTTTGGCATTTTATTGCAGTTGCAAGTGCATGGGTATCAAACTTCAGATCATCTATCATTATTATTCCTAGATCCTTTTCTTCCTTTAAAGTTTTCAATGTAGTATTATTGATTTGGTAAGAATGCATAGTTTTTTTTTCCCCGTGTGCATTACCTTGCATTTTTCTAGATTAAAGTACAATTCATTTTCATTTGCCCATTTAGCTATATTATTAAAATTTTCTTGTATTACCCTGGCGTCTTCTAGGTTTTGTATCAAACTGCCTAATTTACAGTCATCGGCATATTTGCCTACCCATACACTGTTTGTTTTAGGAAGGGAGGAGATCATTATGTTAAATAATGTAGGTCCCCGTACAGATCCTTGTGGGACACCACTAGTGACTGTTCCCCAGTCTGAGGAGTGGTAATTTATGGTCACACACTGTATTCTGTTTCCTAACCATGAGGTGATCCATCTGATTACACTGTTGTTTAGTCTTATTTTATTGAGTTGTTTTAAAAAGGCTGCATGGGAAACTTTATCAAACGCCTTGGAATAGACTAGGAAAATAACATCCACAGGAATGTTTTTATCTAGGGCTGCACTGACCGGTTTGAAGAAACTTATTAGGTTTGATAAACAGGATCTTCCAGGTGTAAATCCATGCTGGGTTGGATCTATATTTCCAGTGTTTTACAGATGGGTGGTTATGTGTTTTTGTAATAATTTTTCCATGATTTTACCTAACTCCGATGTAAGACTTATAAGCTGATAATTTCCTACCTCAGTTCTGTTTTCTCCTTTAAAAATAGGTGTGACTGTTGCCATTCTCTATTCTTTCAGTGTGTTTCCCCTCCTGAATAGACGTATTGTATAAATGGGTGAGGGGCCCTACCAACTGATGCATTCTTTTTTTTTTTTTAAAGCAGCTGTAATATCATCAGGTCCAGGTGAGCTATTTGTTTTAAGACGGTTAATGCTATTATATCAGTTGTTTGAAATTTTTTAAACAGTTTTTGTCCAGTTCTTTCTGTTGTATGTTTTGTTTTTTTGGATCATGTACACTTAGAAAATAATTATTAAGTTCTGTAGCCATTTCATTTTCTTCTGTTATTACTCTGTCCCCTATTGTTAAGGGCTCAATTGTGGGCTGCTTCCCCTTTAGGGATCCTATATAACTGTAGAATTTCTTTCTATTATCTTTAACTTTATTTACCAGGTTCAATTATATTGCTTGTTTTGCTCTCTTGATAGTAATTGTAATATTTTTGGCAGTTAGTTTAAATCTTTTCTTTTTCTGTTGTTGAATTATTTTTGTAGGCCCTATATCTTTTCTTTTTCCTTACAAATTTAGTTATTTTATGTGACTACCATTGAGGTACTCTTCTTGAGTTACTGTATTTTTGTCAAATTGGGACCCATGTTTTTTTTTTTTTTGCCTCTCCTTCTCCCCGGCTGCCCACTCCTTCAGGTCTCTAATGCCCCTTCTGACTGCCTGCCCCGACTCCCCATACCGGCAATCACCTCATATGGCAGTCCCCCCAGGTAACCCGGCATAATCCTTCGCCGGGCAGGTCCCTCTCCTCCTCCTCTGAGGGGGAAGGCACCGGTGGGGTGGCCAGCACACTTTTCCATTGGCCTGGGGTACTGCTGAGGTGTGCCGGTCATGGGATCGGCGGCAGCAGAGGACAGAGAGACCATCATCCAGCCAGCCAGGAAGCATTTTCTTGGTTTTCTATGGGGAGTGACGTCCTGACATCAAGGCATACACCAGACGTCTGTCACTCCCCCTTGAGCTTCGGACCAGGCATCACTGCTGTGCTCCCACCCTCTGCCAGGAGTCAGCATCGCCGGTGCACATCAGCATCCCAGAAGAGGCTGTCCCGGACGCTCCATCCTTCTCCCCCTGGCCAGCCCTCTGTCGACCCGAGTCCGTTCCCGAACCTGGGTCGCCGGCGTCGCAGATGGAAATCCAACTGTTGTGCCAATGGGCCGGCTGGGACCCATGTTTTAATACAGTGGTTAATGTGTTTTTGGATAATGTTCCATACCTCGATGAGATTCTTCTCTTTCAGGTCCTCCATGCAATCCCAACTGTTTAAGTAGTTTTGGATCCTATTATAATCATCTTTATTGTAGTTTAATATTTTAGTCTTTCCCTTTGTGATATTACACACTAATTTATATTCCAAGTAGGCAGTGTTATGATCACTATCTGCCAGAGGTTGTAAAATCTGTACATTGTCAATGAGATCCATATTATTTGTAAATACTAAGTCTAGTATATTATTTCCTCTTGTGGGGTTTTGAATTAATTGTTCTAAGTTTTGTAGTACTGTAATGTCCATAAATTGTTTTTCTATGTTATTAGTTCCTTTATTCCTACTCCAGTCAATATTTGGAAGGTTAAAGTCTCCCATGAGTTGCAGTTCACCCTGTGTATTTATGTTTATTATTTCTGAGAATAGATTATTATTTTGTGTTTGATCCGAATTCGGTGCTTGATATATTAATCCTATATTAAGGGCTCTTTGTTGTATCTTTATTTTTGCCCACACGGTTTCATTACTTGAATCATTTTGGTTAAATTCTAGAGCTGTAAGGGATTTATGTATATATTAAGCAACACCTCTCCCCTTTTTTTGATGTCTGTTTTTGTTTATTTTGAGATAGCCTGGTATTTCTGTATTCCAATCCCCATCTGTAAGCCATGTTTCTGTAACTACACAGATTTGAATTGCTTTTGTTGTCAAAATATGGTGAAGCTCCTTTATTTTGTTTTTTTAAGCTTCTAGTGTTTACTAGTAGGGTTTTTAGTTTATCTGTCATAATACATTTCAGGTTATTCATTCTTATCCTATTCAGTGTAGCCTTATTAGTTTTGTTACCATGGGTTCTTTTTTGAGGGAGATTCTGAAGATGCTGTTTTTTTTTTTATTCTCACCCCCTAGCTCATCAGTTTAAATGTTTATTGATAGTTGTTACGTAGATACATAGACAGTGTCGGCAGACAAGGGCCTATGGCCCACCCAGTCTGCCCATTTGAGCTTGTAAGTTCAGTTTATGTTTTTCTAGAAGTCTGTTGCCCCTTACCCCTGACCTCCAGAATTCCTTTATGTCTATCCCATGCATTCTTAAATCCCGTGATTGTTTCAGCCCACACCACTTCCTCTGGCAGGGTGTTCCACTTGTCCACCACCTGTTCTGTGAAGAAATTCTTCCTCATGTTTCCTCTGAATCGTCCCTCCTCCAACTTCATCCCATGCCCCTGTCCTGGAACATCTTTTTCGCTTAAAAATAGTGTATTCCTGCACCCTGTTCCTCCCTGTAAGATACTTGTATGTCTCTATCATATCCCCTCTCTCCCTCTTCTCCTCCAGGGAGTACATGTTCAGTTCCTTCAACCTGTCCTCATAGGACTTGTGATGCAATCCATGCACCATCTTTGTTGCCCTCCTCTGAACCTTCTCTACCCTGTCTATGTCCTTATGTCCTTATGTAGGTAAGGTCTCCAGAACTGTACACTGTACTCCAGGTGGGGCCTCACTAGTGTCTTGTATAGTGGAATTATGACCTCCCTTTTCCTGCTGGTGATGCCCCTGCCTATGCATCCCAGCATCCTATTTGCTTTACCTGCTGCCTTGTCACACTGTTTCCCTACCTTGAGGTCATCAGAGATGATAACCCCAAGATCCCTTTCCTGCTTGGTGCATGCTATATCCTCACCCCCCAACTGAAATATTGTGCCTGGGTTTTTGTGCCCCATATGCATTATCTTGCACTTCTTTGCATTGAATTTCAACTGCCAAACCCCTGACCATTCTTCAAGTTTCTGCAGATCCCTTCTCATTCTGTCTACACCCTCTGGTATGTCTACTCTATTACAAAGCTTTGTGTCATCAGCAAACAGTGAAATTCTGCCTTCTAGGTCCTGCGCAGTGTCACTGATGAAGATGTTGAATAGGACCAGTCCCAGCACTGATCCCTGTGGTACCCCACTGGTCACTCTTCCTTCTGTGGAGTGACAGCCATTTACCACCACCCTCTGTGTCCTGCCGCCCAGCCAGGGGCGTTGTTGTTATATTTTCCCCCAAATAGTTTGTTGCCTCTTTGGTTGAGATGTAGGCCATCCCTACTGTATAATTCAGGTTTATCTTCAAAGTCTTCCCAGTGTGTTATAATTTCTATATCTTGTTTTAAACACCATGCCCGTAACCAATTGTTTACACCTTTTTGCTTCATATCTTGTACCTGATTTGCCCTTGGTGTTGGTAATATTTCTGATACGATCAGTTTACATCGCAATTCTATTAATTTGTTTGTGAGTGCCACATAATATTCTTTGATTTTATATAGTGGATCTCTGGAATATTGTTGGTTCCAGCGTGGATTATTACCAGGGGTTCTGGAGTGGTGTTTTTTAATGTATTTTCTAGCATGTAAGTGATATCTTGGATTTTGGCTCCCCTAAAGCTAGATAAAGTTATTTTCACTTTATCTGGGTTACATATGATCCTATCCAGGTTTTTGATCATGGAGTCCCCCGGTACCAGGATATCTTGTTTTATACTGTGGGGTTTGTCCTGCATAGTCCTATTAATGGTCTCAGTCTCAAATTGTATCAGCGGTTGTATTTCACTGGTTTCCACAATAGACTCGTTTGTTTCTGGACTCATCACTATGCTTTTTTCCTTTTCTAGTACCTTATTTTCCTCTGATGTTTGTTTCTGATTATCATTAAGCATTAACAAGGGGTCAAACAGGTTAGTTAATGTGTCTTGGTACTGGATGGCCCTATGTCCTCTTTTAGAAACTTTACAATATTGTGTCTCATACCATTCCTCCTCATTATCTTTGAGTTCTTTTTCTCTATTTCTCTTTCTGGATTTATTATTTAAACCTGCTTCTAATATCTCTTGTGTATCTTTTCTTTCTGTTTTAGTAGGTCCTTTCTTTAAAATCTTAGTCTGTTTTTGTTTGACCGTTTTTTGCTGTGTTAGTCTTTTTCTTTCCTTTTGTTTTTATTTGCTGTTGATATAGATCATTTCGTTCATCATTATCTGTTTCCTTTCCCTACTACTGTTTTAAATCGTATTGCAATCTGGGTTTGACTGTCTTCAATTGCTCTTAGCCTACTATTGAATTCCTCAATTTCTCTATTTAATTCAATATTTTGAATGCATTTAATACATCCAAAATCTAGTTCACTATGATCCTGGTCTATTTTCGTATACATGTTGCACAGTATACATTCAGTCAGTCAATAACCATTGTTTGTTATAATATACACCATCTTCTTTAATAGGATTGTCATTAATTGTATGATTTTATACTATCTATACTCATCTAGGTTTTGCACTGTGACGATGTACCAAGATTTTAGTTACTTTCAGACTATAGGAAGTCCTGCTTGTCCTGTTAGACACGCGCTTAGACACGCATGTCTTCATGCATGATGACGTATGTTCACCCTGCTCGTAGTAGGTCTCACTAAAATAGCCGGGCATCACCTGGGAGTAAAAGGACAGGTCAGCCCTGAAAATTACCACTTAAAATTGGCTAGAGGTGTTTAAATAGCAGGGTGAGGACCTTTGATGCAAGGTTCTGGCATGCCTAAACCTCGACAATAGTGCCATTTTTAAAAACAAAAGCCCCAAAATGAGTTGTAGTTCTTTGTAATCAGATCGAACTACACACCCCTCTTCCTGCTGTCATAGCAGGGCTCGGTGAAATGCTCTCACAAGAGTGAAAACAAATGCAGCACACGGACAATTTAAACTGTTTTCCATAGGTTAATGCAGCCTTAGACAGACAGAAAAGGTCTCTGTCCCAAATTTCACACTGCACAAACTGATATAGTTCTCTGTCCTGCTCCTTCTGTGTTTCCTTATATTTCCTGAATGCTATCCTTTTCTTCTTAACCTTCCCTGCCACCTCTTTTGAGAACCATAGTGTCTTTTTCCTTCATTTTGTTTTGCTGATTTGCTTTACACAAAGGCGTGATGGCAGTTTTGATTTTTCACCATTGTTCCTCCACCCCTCCTTCTTGTCTGTTTGCTAGTGCAGTATAGGAGGAGTTAATCTACCTAATGTGTTGAATTATGCTAGGATGTCCCATCTGTATATTGTCTGGAGTTGGCTATCCCTCCCAAGTGGCCCCACAGTAGAAACACATTGAATTCACACTTAATGATGTATGATATTACCCCCATATTCTTACTAATCAGATAACTTCCCATTCTATAGCTGAATTTCACATTTTACTGTTGCCACCCTTCGGGTATGGTGGCGCCTTACATTACATCCTAAAATGGCCTTGGTCTTCTATTTCACTCAGTTACTATAGGTGGATTTTATTTATTTATTTAAGAATTTTACCAGGAAGGCATGCTGAGCGAAGGACCACTCGATTCCAGATGCATCCTGGGGAAGGGGGAAAAGGAGCAATAATACAGACATATAATAGATAAACATTTACAGACAGTACAAGCAACATTAAACCTATATTTACAAAGTTACAGAGCTCCCATGATTGAGAGGAGTAGCGGTTAAAAAAAGTCAATAATAGAACACAAATTACAGATGGTATTAGTGTCGTAGAACCAAAGTAGACAGGTTACAGAGCAAGCAGCATTAACCTAAGCATATGGCACATTTGGCATTAATATCACCACACAAGGATGCAAGAGCTAGGAGAGGAGTCCACTGTGGGATCCCCTGGGTTAGTTAACAACCTAGTCCCCTTATACAAGGCTAGGTGTGCAGAGAGTGCTTGTTGCAGGTGTACCAGCCCCTTGCTTGTGCTAGGTGCATGTACATTTGGTGGAGAAGTGAGTATTTAGGAGGAGGTTGAGATGCTGAGAGTTTGTGGTATGTCTAATGTCAGCAAGCAAAGCATTCCAAAGTTTGGGCATGCAGTATTTGAAAGCAGCTTGACCTTTGGATGAGCCCATGAATGGGACATGAAAAAGCCTGGAGTCAGCGCTCCTGAGGTGGTATGCTGGCAGTGGTTGGATTGAGAGGGTGGATTCAAGGTAGAGGGAAGAGACTGAGTCTAGTACTTAGCTGTGGTCATAGCACAGTGAACTTGCCTACTGCCCTGGAGTGAGGGCAAGGCTAGGGATCTGTAGAGGTCGCAGTGGTGAGTCATTGGGGGGCATTCCAGGATGAAGCGACAGAAGGAATGGAAGAGTGTGTCAAGACTGGCTAGGGAGGAGGGGGGAGCAGCGCCATAGACTACATCGCCGTAGTCAAGTAACGGTAGAATCATCTTTTGGACAATTTCCTTCCGGGTCGATGGAGGGATGCATGAACATTTTCTCCTGGCTCAGATGGATCCCACCTTTCATTGGTGGAGAACACTGGGTCTCACATCTATATTCCAGTTTTTAGACTCTAGGGGAGTACTTCCCTTCGAGACATTGCAAAACTTATATGGTTTAACAGGTAGTGAACATTTCAGATACTTACAGGTACAAACCTATGTCCTGCATAAACAAGCAGATCAGAGTCCTTCCCCACTTTGTTCTAACAATGATTTTAGATGCTCTGAGAGACATTCCATATCCCACTTAACTGGTCATTTTTTATCGCAGACTACAGGAGCTCTTGGGAGATTCGACGCAGTCTATCTTAGATAGTTGGAATAGAGAGTTGAATACAGAAATTACTATGACAACATGGTTAAAATTTACACTTCCATCTGCGTGGATACTTTCCTCTACAGTTTGGAGAGAGTTCACCTGGAAATGCAGTTACTGATACTTACAACCCCAACAATCTTAATAAAGTATTTGCCAGTGAGTTATGGGGCTTGTTGCTGCTATCGGTATTTTAGGACCCCAGCAATTTTAATAAAGTATTTGCCAGTGAGTTATGGGGCTTGTTGCTGCTATCGGTATTTTAGGACCCCAGCAATTTTAATAAAGTATTTACCGGTGAGTTATGGAGCTTGTTGCTGCTATCAGTATTTTAGGACCCCAGTAATTATGTTTGCTTGCACGCATGTGCAAGAAACATAGTGCCATCATCCGAGTTTTCGGAGGTGTGTCAGCCCTCTTCCAATTCAGTCAGTGTGTATCCAGGCACGGCCGCAGTTCTCCAATGGCTGCTGGAGCTGTCTATGGCAGCTCCAAATGGCGGAGTTACAGTTGAAAAGGAGCTATGCTTCAGTGAGTAGCGAGCAAGATATCGCTTGCTCATGCAAACTCCCCTACACACACACACACACACACACACACACACACACACACATATATGTACTGGTACTGCCATCCCCCACGCACACACTGTATAGCCGTGAAGTGCTAATCCCCGTCGGCTGTACTCACCCCGAAACACAGTTCCAACTTACCTGGGTACCCACCCCAGTGTGGCTACCTCCTATAAGCTGATGGGGTGCCTAATCCCCGTCTGCTCCACTGTCTCCCCCAAGTACAGTGTGCCACGCTGAGAGCCCACCCCAGCATGGCAACAGATGCTATGGCCAACGGGCATGCCCAATCCCCCATCGGGCAACGCCCCCAACCAGCTGTCCTTCTGCCATGCTGGGAGCCCACCCCAGAGTGGCAAACATCCCACGTCGTCTCATTAAAAAAAAAAAAAAAAAACTGAAAATCAAAAACGGTCCCTCGCTGTGTTTGCCCCCACCTGCGCCCACCCACTGCGCACCCTGCCTCCCCACACCCCCTCTCACCCCATACTTACCTCCGGACTCTGGCGCGATGATCTTCGGTGGACCGGGAACACGTCTGCACTCTTCAAAGCCGACCGCGAACTGAGGAAATGCCGGTAAGTTGTATAATGGGATAGATAGAGTTTTTTCAACTATTTTACATATCTCAGACATTTTTGGGAATTTTGGGCCAACTTTTCAACATGGGGTTTTTGCGACCCCTCCTCATGAATTATTGCACTGTCATGGCGTTATTCGGGCACGAAGGGTGATTTCGCAGTCACTGCATGAAATCACCTTTCAGGGCTGAGTAATGAAACGATACTGTCAGTGTTCATAAGGAGGGCTCTCAAAAAGCCTACGTTGAAATTTTGGTGGAAAAATTCCTAAAAATGACTGTTTTACGAGCATGCGTTGCGCAGTTCCTATGCACGCTCGTAAGTTTGCGAATTTTCAATATTTTCACTCCAGATTTTCAACATTGCCATTTTATCACACCTCCTTATGAGCAGTACAGCTGTCATTTTTCACATCTTGCCCAAAACGTGTTTCCGCCCATGTAGCGCACAGTGACGTAATCGGTGTGCGAAATCAGTGTATGGGACACATTAAGAAAATCACAGTGACATTTTTAATGAGCAGAGGTCTTAAAATGGCTATGTGGAAAATTTGGTGAAAAATTCTAAAAATGACTGTTTTACGAGCTTGCGTTGCGCAGTTCCTCACATGCGCTCGTGGTGCAAATTTTCAATATTTTCACTCCAGATTTTCAACATTGCCATTTTATTACACTTCCTTATGAGCAGTACAGCTGTCATTTTTCACATCTTGCCCAAAACGTGTTTCCACCCATGTAGCGCACAATGTCGCAGTCGGTGTGCGAAATCAATATATGGGACACATTAAGAAAATCACAGTGACACTGTTCATGAGCAGAGGTCTTAAAATGGCTATGTTGAAAATTTGGTGACAAAAGTCCATAAAATGACTGTGTTACGAGTCAGCATTGTGCAGTTTCCACGCACCCCCGTAAGTTCATGACTTTGTAATATTTTCAGTCCAGAGTTTCACCAGTTGCATTTTTCCACACTTCCTTATGAACAGTACAGCTGTCATTTTTCACAACATGGCCGAAATGTGTTTTCACACTTTCAAGCGAGATGCTTGGTCGTGTGGGAAATCATTGTTCGGGACAGATAAAGAAAATCACAGTGACACTTCATGATCGGAGGTCCCAAAATGCCTGAGTTGACAATCTGCTGTAAAAAATTCCCACACTAATTACATTACGGGTGTGCGTTGCACAGTTTCTATGCACGCTCATGACTTCACCAGTTTTTTTAATATTTTTACTGCAGATTTGCAACATTGCCATTTTTTCCACCTCCCCATGAACAGCACAGCTGTCATTTTTCACATCCTGTTCGGAATGTGTTTTTGCACCTGTGGTGCTAAATGCCATAGTCGCTGTGCATAAGCAGCTTTCGGCTAACAAACTGATATTGCCACTGTTCATGAGGTGGGGGTCTCAAAAAACATGTTGAAAATTTGGAGTGAAAATACCAACGAATGCCTGAGCTGTTAGGGTTTCCAACCATAACGCCCCACCCTGTAGAGAATGACAGGCATCAGGGGTGTGACTTGGGATTCTTGCCTGTAATGCTCATACCATTCCACACCCTGCAGCCAGTGAGAGGCATTGAGGTATGCCTTGAACTCTTTGGCCCCAAAGTTCACCCCATTCTCCTATACCGCACCCATCTCACCATATTTCCTGATGGAATGGGGTGCGCACAAGGGCCAAAGACCCCAAGGCACACCGTGACACTTGTCAGCGTCTGCAGGGTAGGGTGTGATGAAATGGTGTGGCCATTATGCCTGACGACCCAAAGGCACACCCCAATGCCTGTCAATCTCTGCAGGGTGGTGGTGGAGTTGACTTCAGTTTAATACTTCACTGCCATTCCTATTATGCAGCTCTGTAACTTCTGCACTACCAATGCCAGCAAGCAAACATTCGGCATTGACAAATGCTTGTTTTAATAAAGTATTTGCCGGTGAGTTATGGGGCTTGTTGGTGCTATCGGTATTTTAGGACCCCAGCAATTTTAATAAAGTATTTGCCAGTGAGTTATATAGCTTGTTGGAGAGGATGTGGACAATCCCCGCAGACCACTCTCAGATATTATGGCAATGTTTGATTCTTGTCAGATATTGGCAGGATATAGTAATACAATAACTGGTGACTCCCCTAAAATGTCTGGATACGTATTCCTGATAAAACACAGTAATAACCTGCTGAATTCTGTAGTAACTCGATAGCAGGTTATTATGGCGTTTTCTTGCTCACGCTCTCCCTTCACTGTATTTTTGCGAGTACCGCAACTGTCAGGGACACGCTCACTCACACTAATACACCTTAGTTTTTTTTCTATGTTGAAACCTTGCACCAGTTATAAAAAATAATGCCAGTGCAAAGTTTGTTTTATGAGGATTTTTCACACACCCTCGGTATGTGATAATCTCATAAACCCATCGAGCTTTGTGCTCAGGTTCATGGATTATCACACACCTTAGGTGTGTCAAAAATCCTCATAACACACATCTGCACCAGAATTATTCTTTGTGTAATTAGCAGAACTCTGTTTTCAACAGGAGTTGGTTTCTCCCTCAATAGTACTGATGTCTATCCCTCCCTCCCTGGAGTCTTCCTGTTTCCTCCTGATCTCTGGTGTAGATATATATATATAGGCATTTAGAAAAGCAATTTCTCATCTTTGGATGCAACTGGACCCTCCCTCTGTTAACATGTGGCAGATGATAATCTGTAACATTTATGTCATTGAAAGATTAACAGCAGCTCTTCCCAACAGATCTCCCCAGTCCCTGACCAAATGGTAGTGTTGGGTGGCATGTTATATGCAAACTGATTCTGAATTTATCCCTTAAAGAAATGGGATTGTGGCTGAACTAACTTTCAGTTTCAGGGTTTTCTGTCCCTTGGTGCTCAGAATGGAAATTATGAATGTAATTTGACCCTAAGAGTAAGTCAGGTTACCCTAAAGAGAGGGGGCCCGCTTCTCAAACACTGGACCAAGATGCAAGCAGAATGACACAAGTAGCCAAAATGCAAGCAAGACAGGATTCAGAAATGCACTTTGTGGGAATGCAAAAACTCGTGCATCAACCACCCTGTGCACCATCGCAGCACCATATGGCAGCTAGCATCAGGATGCATGGTGCGTTGCAACATGGGCAAGGCAAGCTGGATGCAGCAGTGCAATTCACAAACCTGCCCCAAACAGGAAATGTCAAACACCTGTTAGACCACTCAGACCTGATCTAAGGGGACTTAGAAAAAGGAAAGGAAGAGGCAGGGGTAGTGTTACAGGACTGACACACAGGACTGCAGCAGGACAGAGAGAGACACCCCAGAGGATGTTTGCACCACTGGCTCTACTGGGCATACCGCTGGCCATGCTACACCACAGGTGACATGCCCACCAGGAAGCACAATAGGGTGGTGCTATACAGTAGCCACAGCGACAGATGCAGCAGGTACACAGACAGCAACAATGTAGACACAGGAGGCATGCCGTGCGAGTGTACAGCCCATGCATCTTTCACCTGGAACTGACCAAGAAGCGGTGCATTGCATGATATCAGCTTGGCAAGGCAGCCATAGCACAGCTATGCCAGGATCTGGAGGCCAACATGAGAAGCAGGACACGTAGAGGCCATGTCATAACAGAGGTGAAGGTATGTGCAGCCCTACGGGTATTAGCCAGTGGCAGATTCCCAGACACCAAGCGGCGACACAGTGGGCATCTCACAGCCCTCCATATCACATTGCCTAAGGGCATTTGTGGATGCCCTAGTACACAGGTCACACACCAGTACATCCACCTACCCACAGATGCCCATGAGCAACTGGCAATCAAGCAGAGATTGTACAACACAGCAGGATTCCCACATGTGCTCAGTGCAATAGACTGCACACACATTGCCATAAGGGCACCGCTGGAAGAACCAGACATCTATGTGAATCACGAGGGATACCATTCCATGAATGTACAAGTCATCAGCGACAGCAGGTGCCATATACTGGATGCCGTGGCACAGTATTCTGGTTCCACACATGATGCATATATCTACTGGACCTGCGGAGTGTGTGAGGCATTCCAAAATGGAACACTCACAGACGGCTTGCTGATAGGTAAGGCACACACATACACACAAAGAACAGGTGGGCATGTGAAGCATGTGGATACAACAGTAACCCCTCCCCCACAGGTGATAGTCAGATACCCACAACAGCCCTGGCTGATGACACCAGTGAGATGGCCCCAGAGTGCTGCAGAGCAACGCTACAATAATGCCCACATAACAACACGCAGTGTGATAGAGCACACATTCGGCATCCTCAAGATGAGGATCCGGTGCCTCAACAGATCAGGTGGCACATTGCAGTACATACCAGTAATGGCATGTAAAATCATCACAGCATGTTGCATGCTGCACAGCATTGCACTCGAACACAGCACACCAGTACCAGAAGATGAGGAAGCACCCAGCGATGATGGTGGTGACACTGCAGAGGAGGAGGCTAGACCTGCCATTGACTGGTGACAACCAGGCCAGCCACAACACACACTGGCTGGACAATGCATGTGGGCACAGCTGATCAGATCACACTTCAGATGAGCACACAACAGCATGTGCAGTGTGCAAGGGCACAGGTACTGCAGCACCACCATGGTGGCCCTTAGGGCATGGACCACAGCACTGAGGCCATGTGAAGGCTGCACCCATGCAGCCATGTAACACATTACAGGCATACTGGGCAGCAATGCCATGGTGCTGCGGAGAACAACAAAGTAGTGCCAGTACCCAGGGACCACCGTGGAGTGGCCACACACTGCCGGTGGACTGGAACAGCTGCGGCGATACAGAGGTGTCGCAGCCTGGACCTGCAGACAGGCAGTTTCAGCACTGTTGACAAAGAGGTGCCCATTGCCTATGTGCACACCCAGATGGCACATGTCACAGTGACACTGGCAGCATCATGTGTGGCCAGGTGGGCGTTGCATGCACGTGGAACAGGTAGACAAGCAACATATGTCTGAGATGGTGACTGGCACGGTGGGACGTGTTGCGTGCCAGGCACTTGCAGTCAGGGTACTGGATGGGCCACGCAGACAGCATAGGTTGGGTACAGCACAACAGTGCCACCATGCCACACACAGCATACCAGTGTTGTTGTCCTCATGCAATGTTACTGTGTGGTGGGTGCAAGAAGCAGTCCCAGCAGTGCCAACAGGGAGGAACGCGGGGGTGGGTGGCTGCACACACCATGCAGCATAGCCCAAGGTGTGGTACATAGCCAGACATAGTGTACCTGTGGCTGCAGGAAATGGATGGGTGGTGGCATACCCATAGGTCATGCCATGTGGAGTGGCACATAGAGTTACAGTGAGCAGGTGGCCACCCCCCAGCAGTGCTAGTGTGTGACCTTGAACAGACGCAGTGTGCGGAAGCACACCATGCATCTCATGCCAAATGCACCCTTGGTGATGCAGGGTGCATTGCAGCATGCATTCTGCGGCTGCCATGTGTGACGCTGACACAGATGCAACCTGCATTGTGTGTGGTCCGTTGGACTATGCAGCGTGCTATGCATGCAGTCAGAGCCGTGGGAACGCAGGGAAATATGGGCCACATACAGCACATCCACCAGCATGGGCTAGGACAGCAGTTGCATGTGCAGTAGGCCACACAGGACAGTGAAGCCCAAGCAACTGTTGGCAGACACAGTGCATAGGCAGTCAGGAGACAGATGTATCCCAATAGCACACAACAGGTGTCTATCATAGAAGCAATGTCACCCTGGAGCAGGGCACCAAACTACTCAGACGATGAGACAGTGCTCCTCATAAGCCTGGCTGAGCAATGGACCAGGGTGCTGTTCCCACAGGGGGGACAGCAATCCAGCCCCTCAGACTGGGAAAGGGTGTGGTCCACCATTGGTAACAGGATCCAGGCAGTGTCTGGTATCAGGAGGATCATGAGGCAGGTCAGGCACCAGTGGAATGACCTTGCCTGGAGGGAGGGAGGGTTGGCTCCTGGCCCACCTGCGGAGGATGGCTCATGACGCAGACATCAGGTGCATGGAGGATGGCCAAGGCAGGCAGGTATGTGTTTAACCACAACTGATACTGATACACAGCACACCACAGTGACCATGGATGCACAGCTATGTACTGATGATGTCACACACCGTTATGTTTCTGCAGGAGAGGGTAACGCCACTGATGGACAGGGGAAGCCAATGAGACATGGACAGGGTGGTTAGGGACAAGGATCAAGTGAAGCCCAATATCACCAAGGTAAGTGTACAGCTGACATGCCATGTATGCAGCAATGTAAGCTACTCTGTAGGGCCCATCATGCAGGTGGAGGCATGGCAGCAGCCAAGTGCCATGAGTGCTTGTAGTGGTATAAGGCCCACCGGTGTGCACTAGTCAGCCCAATGTGCTTCCCCGTGGCCACTGGCCACATGTGCCACTGCAGTCATCCAGGCAGCAACCTGCTTCCAATGTTGTGCATATGGGCAACATGTTCTGCTGACGTGTTTTCAGCCACACACACGGGGACACATGGGCATGCCAGGCAGCACAGGTGACACATATGGTATGGAGTGCAGACACAGGGATGGACACCATCATACACCTGCTGGCATGCAGCGGTGCCATGCATGTGTTGCAGGTGCACTGCACAATGCCGTGACAGGCCACACAATGGTACCAATGGAGCCATGCGTGGCTGGCACATGATGCAACACCACGCACACACACACACACACACACACACACACACACACACACAGGCACACAATTGCAGGGCCAGCAATGCCAGCTGTGGATGTAGTTGGGGTAGGGTACATGCACTGTGTACACAATTGTGGGATTGTGCCCCATACACAAATGGTGCATGTCACAGCTGTGGGGCGCAACACGTGGCATGGCATGTCAATGGCATGTCACCCTTGCGTTTGCGGTCTGGACATATCTTGTCTGGTGACACACAGGTGCTGACATGTGTTGCAGTCCCTCACAGTATGTCACATTGTATTTCAGGTGCTGCCACCGGTGTGTAGAGGGGACAGCAGGTGGCATGCACAGTAGCATGCCCTCGAGTGAGCGATGCACCACCTGAAGCGGGGTGAAGCAAGGGTGTATGCTGCCAGAACTAGGAGGATGGCCCAGGGTGTTTAGCAGGTGTTATGGCAGGAGGATACAGAGGACAGTACAGAGGAGGAAGCAGACCCAGTGGAATGGCAGCATCGGCCTTCACATGTGGAGCTGGACAATGGTGCTGTGGGCTGGTCTGAGGACAATGACACAGTGGACATGTCCACGGGTGAAGGCACCCTGGGTGTGGCTGGATAGGTGAGTGCTGGCCAGGATGATGATGGTGCTGCCCCTGTGCGTGGGGTCATGGGACCTGCCCCCGAACACAAACCTGTGCAGCCTTTGTGTGTGCCAATGACATATCCCTGGACATGGATGACGCCAACATACATCCACAGCTGCCCACCCTCCGAGACTTTGCGGGGGACTCAGCATGAGCATTAGGCCCCTGTCAGGGCATATGTCCATGATGAACGATGCTATGCATCACCTACTAGAGTACCTTGAACACACTGGCGGACAATGACTGTTGGACATGTAACTGCAACATTGTCCAGGTGTAACTGCAACATTGCTATGTGCTAAATGGCAGACATGCTACGGACATGGCACATAGCTTAGCCCATACACAGGTGTACATTCATTCAGGTTGTGCTTAATACAGTGCACAATGCCGTTAATTGTTGCTCTGTTCCAACTCTGTTTGTGTGTAAGTTGCAGTGCCCACTGCACTGTCTACCAATCCAAATGCCATTTCCAATGTTGTGGTATATTGCTTTGCTGTGCATAATACATTGTTCTATGTTCATACTGTGTCCATGTGTCATTTATGACTGTGCATACCCTACATCTGCCTATGCTGTGTACTGTTCAGTGTCAGATAATGTGTGATTACCAGCCCACAAGGGCATACACAGGCCCACAGCTGGACACCAGAGACTGTTGTCCTACACCATGTGACATGCACTACATGCCAACATGGCACCATGCATCACAAGGATCGATAATGTCACACTCTGGGCACAGTGTCAGACTGTATCCCAGCGGGCGTGTGTTGCACCCAGTATTGGGGTCCTCTTAGTTCCACAGTGGCATGCCACAGTGGGTAAGCCAAACCATCAGTCGACAAGGTGGGACCCTGCGGTTTGGGCCTGCATGTGTTGTGCATGTCACGGTACCATACATGTGGTACACCATTCCATGGTGGGACTGTGTGGTATGTCACGCTATGGGGGCATACCGCAATGCCTGCCCATCATCATGCATTGTGCATCACAGTATGCCTGATGTGGTGACGTGTTACACATCAGGTACTGTGTGTAGGTGTGCTGACAGTGGATTGTGTGTGTTATATCATGTGTGGAGGGGTGGTAACAGTCCTGCACAGGCCATATACCTGGGTGAGGCAGCATGTCTAGCACCATGGATGGGCACAGTGGTGTGTGCCATGAGCCATGCCTGTGGTGGTGTGCCTCACCGTGGTGTGTGCACCCACTGGGCACACACTGAGAACAGGGGTGTGTGGAGGGAGCACACCTGTTTGGTGGTCATCAGCGGTGCATGGGATGTAGGGTTGCAGTGTGTCAATGGGTGTGTAGCATGCCATGTTGTACTCACACATTTGCAGGCCACTGTTCCCAGGGCAGGCACTGGGGGGATGTACAGGCATCCTGCACATGCTGTACAGTTGGCAATGTGCATACTGCTGTCATGTGGTTAGTGGCAGGCTGCAGGCTTATGTGCATGTGTCCCCTGCCTGTGGTAGCATGTCTGGGTGGGTAATGGCCATGGGCACTGTACACGGGACATGGGGTCATTGTACCTGCACCACATGTACACAAGGCACATGTGTGCGGCCATGTGTGGTGTGTGTTCAGGTGGGTGGCTGTGCTCAGGGTATGGCATGGCCACAGACCACAGTGCATTGTGGTGAACACTATTGTCAAGATAATTCCCCCTTCTGGTGTACATGCCTGGCATGATGTGTGCTTACTACTTCTGTATGTGGCCAGGCAGCCCTTTACGGCCAACAGTGGCCAGTTTCCAGTTCTGTGCTGCACATGGTGGCTGTATTGCTGTGGTGCTACTCTGCATTGCTTCTTGAGATATGTCACACCTCACCTGTGCTCCTGGGATGGCCGGCTGTGTGTGCACCCTGTGCCTCTGTGACCACTGTGGTGCCTCCGGCTGTGGTGGTTGTGCTGCACCAGTTCCTGTCACATCACTGTGGTTCCCCCTCCTTATGGTCTGGCTGCCCACTGCTGCTGTCTGTGCACTGGTTTCTGCTGCTGCTGGTCCTTGACTGGCCATCCGCCCCTCACAAGCCATACCACCTGCATAAGTGTGGCTCCTCTTGCGGCCTCGGGCCTGGGATGTCATGTGCTGTACCAGCTTCTGTGCTGCATTGACTGTTGTCATGTCCATGTTGTTGCCCTGCTCTGTTGTGATCTGTGTGTGGCTGGCGTGCACCACAACACTGTCCGGCAGGTGAGCATCCTGCCCCCTCTGCACCTCCTGTTCCGTTACCCCTACATGCCTGTGCACCTTCTTGGATATGTTCATGGGAGTGTTGCTGTGGGTGTCTTCCATGTCGTGTCCACCTGTGGCTCCCTGCTGTGTGTGCTCCACTTTGCCATTCCCACTGTCAATACAGGCATCACTGTGTGCCACCAACCCTACCCTGTTGTCTGTTGTACCCACATGTCTGTCATCAGTGGCATTGTCATCCTGTTGCTGTTCACCTGTCTCTGTGACAGCCATCCATGTCACCCACCGTCCTGTCCTCAGGTTCAGCTGTGCATGCCACGTGATGTGTCAACACTGTTGCTGGCTGTTGTCCTGTGGGCATTTCTGGCTGTGCTGTGCCCTGTGTGCCCTCACAGCTCTGTCTTGCATCCTGACTGCCCCAGTGGGGCTCATGCTTGGTCACACCTGCTGTGTGTTCCGTGCTGTGCTGTTTGTCACCTGCCCATCTGCAGTGCTGCCACCCATTGCATTCAGGATGTGACTGTGGGACCATTGCCATGCTGGCTGCATGTTATTGCATGCATCTTGCAATCTCCTGCAGTGCTGCAGCCATTGCTTTAGTTGCCTCTGTCTAGGTGATGTGCAGCACAATGCTGTGTTCCATGACAGTCGTCTGCCTTTCTATGGCATCTGTATGGCATGCAACACACAGCTGTATGTCCTGAAGTAGCCTTGCTGTCTGTGTTGTTTGGCCTGCCCCTTCCTGTATCCCATGCATCACGGCTGCGTGGATGTCTGCCACAGTCAGCTGCAGCTGTTCCATGTGTGCTACTGTGGCATTAGTGTGGTCACAAATGCTGTCACGTATCCCAGCCAACTCACGCTGTGCTGCCTCCTGGGTGAACACGGCAGTATCATGACAGGTTGTCCCCAAGATCTTCATCCAATGGCAGTGGCGTTGCACCTTGTTGGCCTGTCCCATCTGCACCTCCAGGGGCCTGTCCTGCAGTGCTGTGTGTTTGGTCATCAGGGCCACTGGTGGTGTGTACACTGTCTGCCTGTCCTGCAACATTGCCATCCCTACGGTCCTCCGGTTGCTCAGTGTCTGCTGTGGACCGTTGTTGGTCTGCTATTGTGCCTGTCGGTGTGCTGTCCCCCGTGGTTCTGCAGCTGTTGGAAGGTGCAGCAATGCTGTCATTGTCACTTGCCTGTCTTTCTCCAACTTCACTGTTTGTCTCCCTCCTCTGGGCCTGGTTCACTGTGCTGTCACTGGCGGACACCTGCTGTTGTTCGTTTTCACTGTTGCGGGTCTGTGCCTTGCTGTTCCGACGCATCGCTGTCACTGTAAGATACAGCATGGCGTTGTGGTGGTGTGGGCCGTCTGGCAGTGGTACTTCTTCCAGTCTGTGTACTCTGGCATCCTGCTTGGTATACAGACATATGAACACAGTTAGTTTCATCTGGTCCACATGTCCTGGTATGTGTCCAATGTCTCAGTGCATGTCCAGCCTGTGGTGACCAGTGGAGGGGGTCGCCACATGCATCCCATAGTTTTGCATGGTGGATTGGGCCATCACTATGTCCAACCATCCCTGGCCCTCCCGGTCGCTATCCATTGTGGTGCCTTGCATTGTGAGTTCCTGTTGGCCATGCAGGGCATCAGCCTCCACTGGTGGTGCCACATCTGCTATCTGCACGGTGGTGTCACCCACATCATGCATGCCTTGTGCTTACTTTATGCATGTTGTTGCTGGTACAGGTCCAGCTCTGTATCACCCTGTATGCTGTGTGTGCTGATCTGTGCCACTACACATTCCTCATGTCTGCAGAGGGGCCGTGGTTGTGTGGGTCCTCCACCCGTTGCTGTGGTGCAGCGCCTGTTGTGGGCTGCCTTCTCCTTCACGTGCCGCTTGATATCACAGTGCCGCTTCTACAGCTCCCTCACGTTGCGCCTTCAGAGGGCCGCTGCATTCACCAGTCTGGCTACCTCATCCCATGCTTCCTGCTGCTGTGTCTGTACCTTCTGGTCCCCTCCCCGGGACAGTAGCAGGTCCGCCTGTTGGGTGTCACATTCATGTCACATCCTTGCACCATTGCACATCATGCACATGTGCTATTTTCACCCACATACACACCTACCTGGGCCTCAGTTGCATCCAGGAGGATGTCTGTCTCCTGGTCAGTAAAGTTCTTCTTCCTGGAGTGCCCAGTCTTTCTCCTCCATGTTCCTAGGATGTCTACCCTCTCTCTCCTTGCTGCATCCTCTGTGGATCCGATGCACCTTGCACTGCAATTATGCCTTGTTTGAGAATCGGGCCCATGAAGAGTTGCTTATGGTACAGGTGCTGCAGTTTGATACCCAATCTTGAGAGACTTATTTCATTATAATATGGACAGGTAGGTAATAGTTTATTGTTCAGTCTTTTAAAACGATCATTACAATCTTATACAAACATTAGCAACACATATTCTATTGTATTCGTAGTAGTAAATATCAACAATATAATCATACTAGGTATCATACTGGGTAGCGATAGATGCACAGAATGACACGTGCCCATTATGGTACATCACCTGCAAGTGGGTCAATATGTGCCTGTAGTGTTTAATAAGTACTTGTCTAGTTTAGATTTAAAATTACTAAAAGTATATAATAAATAGATACTGTGTGTCATATTATACCAGCATATAAAAAACGCAATACATTAGCTCATTTATTACTTATAACCATTTTCTTTCTGACTTTCTGTGCAATTGTAAGGAAATTCGCCACAATAATAATTATTTAGAAAATGGCAAGAATCTGTTCTGTTTCCTGATTGGCTAAAACCTTTTCCAACCCGGGCATCTATTTTTCACAGATGCCCCAAAAAGAAACAGTATATACTTCCGAGGTTTGCAACAACTGTAGCACAGCTGTAATGCAATGATCATAGGTATCAGAAGGGGAGGAAGGGAGGGAGCTCAGAATACAGTAAGATTCCCTTAGAAGAAACAAGATTACTAAGGTGAGTAATTTTTTCTGTAAACCCCAGGAAATCTTGTTGTATTCTGACTAATGCAGATTACCAAGCAGTGCCTTTGGAGGTGGGCCTATAACCTATTTAGGAAACAGGCTCTGCATGACTGCTGTGCCGAACCTGGCATCACCTCTGGCTTGGACGTCCAAACAATAATGCTTTTTTTTTTCCAGCTCTGTTTCTTCTCCACCCAACCAGAACTCTCTCAGGCTACCTCACTCGGCGGTGTCACTCTACCACCCGCTGTGTTCTCCGCCATCTTCAAGAATGTTATGACTCCCCGGGGACTCAGGGGGGCTACTGCCCCAGGGAGATCGAAGGGGCAGTGGCGGAGAACCAGCGTTGGGCATGTGGTGGCATTGGCACTGGATGAGCCGTCGCCTATCTGGCAGGAGGGGCTTTTTCCCCTTAGTGTGTGTGCTCTTCCCCCCTCCCACTCCTTGCATGGAGCACGTCCTGATCGGCGCATGGCAACCCTGCTGACATCGGGCCACACCAACTTACGTGCTGTCCAGTGCTCAGCATCACCCCTGGTCTCCACCAGGGGCTGCTGGTGCACCGGACATACCAGAGCCCCCCCCCAGGATAGGAGAGCAGCCCTGCAGGTGCTGAATCCTATCCGCCCCTGGCCGACCTGCACCTGAGCTCGGCCCCAAACCCGGCCAAGGGATGCGAGGTGGGCGCCCAGTGCCTAACTCCTCAATGCCACTGGGCCGGGCTACAATAATGCTTTTAAATGTGTGGACTGTTTTCCAAGCTGCAGCTTTGCAGATATCTACTAGGGGAATGTCCCTAGCAGCTGCTAGGGAGGCTGCAGTACCCCTAGTTGAATGGGCTCTGAGGCCTGCAGGTGGTTCCTTACCCACCTTGCTATAACAGAATTGGATATAGGTTACAGTCCATCTGGCAATGGATTGTTTTGTGGCAGGTTTTCCTTTCCCTATATCTCCAAAGGTAAGGAAAAGCTGGGTTTGGTTCTGTCTGTGACCTTTTGTGTGGTCGAGATAGTAACTGACTGCCCTTTTTACATCAAGGCTGTGCAGCCTACGTTCACCTGAAGTGGAATGATCTGTATAGAAGACTGGCAAGATAATTGACTGGTTAAGGTGGGAATCTGATACCACCGTAGGCAAAAACTTTCTGTTAGTTCTAAGGACTATCTTGTCCCTATGAACTGCAGTATATCCTGGCTCTGTGGATAAAGCCTGGAGTTTGCTGATCCTCTTGGCAGAGGTAATGGGTGTTTACTCACCTAGTAAAGGTGATTGTGTTGGTTGACATCCATGGCACTCCAGACGTTACATCATGGGTTTTAGCCCACCTGATAGGCTAGTGATGCACATGACTCTAGGATCAAATTTCTTGTATATCCAGGTCCCAGAAACCCCTGTTCTCCAGTTTGAATCTTCCATAGTTGAAATCAAGGTTAGTAAAGTGCAAGCATGAGAAACAAAAACAACACTAACCATTGTATACAATGATGCAGACTGAGGCGATAAGTACATGTGGGCCACCGGCCCTGATTTTATTTACCTATTATTACTATCTAAACTCGACCCCTAATAAGTCGACTGTCAGTATTTTGGATGTCCTCAGTGACATATAGCTTAATCCCCCTTAGGTTATTCATGTGAATAGTGTAATCCTGGTCACTCTGAGCACTCTGTCGGGAGAGTCGTGGAGTGCCAAGGATGTCAACCAACACAATCACCTTTATCAGGTGAGTAAACACCCATTGTGATTGGTTGACCATCCATGGCACTCCAGACATTACATCATGGGTAGATAAGTAGCAGTACTGTACCCTAGGGAGGGAGACAGAAGTGATCTAGGAGTGAGAGAAAGAGCTGGCAGTTAGGAGGACCTGCATGGCGAAAGTGGACTATATCTTGTACAGGTGCTCCAGTCTATAGTGTCTGGCAAACATATGGATGGAAGTCCATGTTGCTGCTTTGCAGATATCCTCTGAAGACACGTTTGCCCTTTCTGCCCAGGAGGTGGCTACTGATCTCGTGGAATGAGCCTTGATACCTTCTGGGGGTGTCATTTGCTGAGCCATGTAGGCTTCCTGATTGGTTTTTCTGAGCCAGCCAGCAATGGTGGTCTTAGAGGCTGCCCTGCCTTGTCTTTGTCCTCTTGTGATGATGAATAACCTCTCTGTCTTGTGTAAGGGCAGAGTTCTCGATATGTAAATGGACAGGGTGATCCCAACATCTAGATGGTGTGGGACAGGCTTAACACCTGGTTGAGTGTCTTCAGAAAAGGTAGGCAACTCGATGGGATGTTCCCTGTAAAATGTGGAGGATACCTTCAGTTGGAAAGCTGGTACCGTACGTAGGCGTACCCCTCAAGGGGTGAACACGGTGTAAGGCTCTTTGTATGACAGCACTCCTAGCTCTCTGATCCTTCGAGCTGAGCAGATAGTGACGAGGAAGCAGGTCTTGAGACCGACCCAGAAGAGGTCTACCTCGTGTAGTGGTTCGAAGGGGGCTATACTGAGGGAGTCTAATACTAGGGGGAGATCCCAAGGGGTGATGGATGGTCTGCCTCTGGGTCGTAGCATTTCCACCACTCTTAGGAAGCGCAGTGCATCAGGGTGTGCTCCCAGGCTTTATCCCCCAATGGGACCAGTGGCTGCTCCAATGGCTGAGAGCTGTACCCTGAGAGATGAGTGAGCCAACCCCTTGTCCACTCCCCGTTGAAGGAACAAGAGAATGGTGGACATGTCTGGTAGTTTAGGGTCCTTACCATGTCTCAACACCACCTCATGAACACTAACCATTGTCTACCATAGGTGTAGGTGGTCAAGGATCGTCTAGATTGTAGCATCGTTGATATGACTGATTCGTGGTAACCTGCTCTCATCAGTCTCTTCTGCTCAGGAGCCAGGCCATGGGTTTCAGGGTCTGCGGAGCTGGGTGAAGTACTGGACCCTGTGTCAGCATATCCGGCTGGTAGGGTGACCTGCAACTGTCCATTGTCATGGCCAGTACCGTGGCAAACCATGTTCTCCATGGCCAGTAGGGTGCCACCAGAATGATGGTACATCGGGACGATCGGATCTTGGTTAGTACCTGGGGTAGCAAGGGAAGGGGGGAACATTTACGCATGCTCCTGGGACCGGTTTTCCCTCTATCTTGAATAGAACTTTTGGACCTGCGCGTTTTCCGCTGTGGCCATGAGGTCCATTGATACTGGTCCCCAAATCTCCTGAATCATCTGAAAAAGACTAGGATGGAGACATCACTCCCCTGGGTGGACTTGTTGTCGGCTGAGCCAGTCTGCTCGCACGTTGAGCTTGCCTGCGAGATGTACCGTGCCGAGATGTGTGAGATTGGACACGATTTGAACTGGAGAACAGGGGTTTCTGGGACCTGGATATACAATAAATTTGATCCTAGAGTCATGTGCATCACTAGCCTATCAGGTAGGTCAAAACCCATGATGTAATGTCTGGAGTGCCATGGATGGTCAACCAATCACTATGGAAACCAGAAATACAGTTTTTCAAGTCACATATTTCAGGTCTGCTGATGACATGGGTTTGAATGGAGGTTGCATGAGCTGAGCGATGCAAATATTAAAATCCCACATGGGAGTGGGCTCCCTGTGTGCTGGGTGTAAGTGTTAAAGAATTTTTTGAACACTGGCTTTGAAGCCAAAGAGGAGGAGGAGGAAGAAGAAGCTTTCCCTGCTGATAAATAAGCTGACACAGCTGCTAAATGCACCCTCAGCGTGGAAATAGTTAAACCTGTGGAGTGCAAATGAGCCACATAGTCCAAGAAAACAGAAATATTAGCTTGAGAATTTATGTTTTATTTATTTGTACAATTTTGGATTTACAACCTTTGAGCCAGAGGCTCGTTTACAAAGGTACCTCGTCACTGAGAGGACAGACAGAGTTACAAGTTTACAGAGTTCATGACAGTAGTAGACAAACATTACACAAACGGTTTCATACAGAGGACAATTTTAAACAATTCAGTTGTTACAAGGTTCATCAGATGCAGGTAATAGCAAAGGGCAGGGAACCACGGGTGGCGTGGTGGGGATGCAGCCCAATGGACATTGTCTGGTGCTATGTGGTAGTAGTGCAGTGCCAATTAGTGACAGGAGCAGCTGTGTGTATTAACTAGTTGGTTATGAAGGGTTGTTTTGAATGTGGCAATTTTGGGGGAGTTGGATATGGTTGCTGGGAGGGAGTTAAACCAGGTTGGGGCTCTGTAGCGGAAAGACCTCTGAGCATGGGTGGTCCTAGTTCTGGGGACTAGTAGAGTGGTCTTGTTGGCAGTTCGGGTTATGACAGTGGAATGGGTATGCTGAATGGAGGCAGACACTTCAGGTGGGGAGAGCCTGAGCAGAAGTTTCTTAGTTAGATTGCAGGTTTGGTAGCAGAGACATTCATCAAGGTTAAGGAGATTTGCCTTGTCATAGAGTTGGCAAGTGTGGGTGAGCCCGGAGGCACCAGTTATTAGCCTGCAGGCCTTGTTTAGGGTGATGCGAATTTTGTTAAGGGCAGTGGTGTCAGCAGCACCATATACCGGCAGGCCATAATCCACGAGGGACAGAATTGAGGATGTAATGGCAAGCCGGAAGGTATCGGGTGGGAGGCAGTCCTTGTGGTGGTAGAGGATGCCAAGCCAGGTGTTAGTGGTGGATGCAAGGGCATTGATGTTGGCATGAAAGGTGAGGGCTGAGTCGAAAGTGACCCCAAGGTATTTGTAGGAATAGACTTGTTCAAGCAGTTGTTTGGTGATAGGGAGGATACTGAGTGGGCTGTTGCTGGCCTTGTTTTGGGGGTGGGTAAACAGCATTGTCTTGGTTTTTTTGAAATTAATGATGAGTCTGCACTCCTTAAACCAGGTTTCGGCACCATTGAAGGAGTGTTGTAGGGAGTCCTGGAGGGAGGTGGGATTTTTGTGGGTGGCAAAAATAACGGCATCATCAGCATGCAACACAATATTACCAGTGCAGGCTCTGGGCAGAGTGTTTAAAAAGAGACTAAACAATAGGGGACCCCGGATGAACCCCTGGGGTACTCCTGAGTGGATGGGTCATGTTTCTGAGAGTGTTCCCTTGATTTTGACACATTGGGAAAGGGCCGATAAGTAGCTCAAGCACCAGGCGAGGGGGTCAGTGGAGAAACCAGTGCGACAGAGTGCATCTAGTAGAAGAGGATGGGAGACAGTGTCGAAGGCCTTAGAGAGGTCAATGACCACTGCTCCAGCTAGGGAGCCAGCATCCAGGGAGGAGTGCAGGAAGTTGGAGAACTCCATTAATGCCGTGCCAGTGCTGTGACCAGCATGGAAGCCATGCTGCTCCGGACACAAGATATTATGCTTAGCCAGGTATTCTGTGATTTGATTGGTAACCACTTTTTCTAGGGCTTTGGAGAGGGGAGGAAGAATGGAGATAGGCCAGTAATTGCTGGGGGTGGACCTATCACCCCCTTTATGTATAGGTGTGACTATGGCAGTTTTCCAGGCAGAGGGGAATTTTCCCAGACAGAGGGACCAGATAAGTAGGCTGGTGAGGGGGACAAGGATTTCATCTAGGACCAGCCAGAGTATCTTATCTAAATTCGCAGATGATACTAAATTAGGAGGACCTGTTGATAACGAAACCAACAGGAGTACTCTAACAAATGATCTTAAAAAAACTGAATCCTGGGCGGTAACTAATAAGATGTCATTTAATGTGTCCAAATGTTCTGTGTTACACATTGGTAAAAAAAATCCCAAACAAATTTACCATCTTAATAATACAATACTCAGGGAATCACTTGTCGAAAAAGATTTGGGTATTTTGGTTGACAATAGGCTGTCTTTTTCTAATCACTTTAATAAGGTTGCTAATCACGCCAATGCCCTTCTACGTAGGATTAACAACACTTTCATTCTCAAAACTGAAGAATGCATAATGACTCTATATAAGACCCATGTCAGACCTCACTTGGACTATGGTTCATCTTTGAGGAGTCCCTATTTAGCTAAGGACATTACAAAAATAGAGAGAGTTTGAAGAAGAGCTACTAAAATCATACCTCATCTTTCTCGTTTCAATTACGAAACTAGGCTTCAAAAAACAAAGTTGTATTCACTCGAATTTAGAAGACTAAGGGGAGATCTCCTTCAGTTATTTAAAATCTTACAGTCTGCTACATTAATGAGCTCATGCGGATTATCTTTTACATCTAGAAAAATAGTAGCTAGAATACACAACAAACAAACTGAAATTGAGAAAACAAAAACAAACAGAAGACAGCAGTTTTTTGCTGTTAGAGCACCAAAAATCTGGAACTCTCTGCCACAGGAAATTGTTCACTGCCAGAATATTAATACATTTAAACTCAAACTCGATAAATGGCTTCTGGAAAGAATATAATCTATCAATGATCCACACTGTGTGGAGGACATCCTCGATGGGCTTCAGCCTTCTTTTGTCCCAACTACCAAGTACCAAGTATTTTGGGGTCTAGGGAATCATTCCTAGGGCTGTTACACTCTAAAGCTTTAAGTAGGAGGGGTCTGGCTTCCTGTGCAGAAACCTTGCGTAGGTGGAACCAGGGGCACTGGAGAACTGGGGGTGGTAGGTCAGGGGGTGGGTCAAAGAAGTTACTAGGGAATAGAGAGCTAAGGTCAGTAAAGGAGGAGTTAAGGCAGCTGGCAATGCAAGCTGGGTCGGCGGAGGTAGAGCCATCATTGCTGAGCTGGGATGGGGGAGGAGAGTGAGTTTTCCCATTTAGCTCTTTGATATTGTCCCAGAAGGTCCAGGCACTTCCCCAGGGGGAGGTGAGAGTGGCCTGGTAGTGGTCTGCCTTGGCTTTACGAATGGCCCATATGCATCTGTCTCGTGCAGCATTGTAGGCCTGTCTATCGACAGCCCAGCCTGTTTCAGTGGCTAGGTGCTAGAGGTTGCCCCTATTTCTGAGCATTTGGAGTAGGGCAGGGGAAATCCAAGGTGTGTTTTGTTTTTTGGATCAGGTTTTGGAGAGAGGTGCAAAGAGATCACAGGCCATGTTAAAGGCTTGTGAGAAGAGGGTAAGGGCAGCATCAATGTCTGGTGTATGATAGATGGGGGATCATTCAATCTGATTGAGGAATTGCTTGAGTTTAATCAGCCCGACTGGGTGGAGGCGCCTATGGAGTGAGGTCTGGGTTATGGGTTTAGGGGTGGGGGCAGCCCAGAGGAATAGGATAGGGGAGTGGTCACTTAAGGAGTCAGGGAGGACCTGACTGTCCTGGATTTTATGAGGTTAGTTGGTGATGACGACATCCAGGAGGGTGCAGGTTCCTCTTGTTGGGTTAAGTCTACTGGGCTGGGAGACGAGTTGTGTCAGGTCTTGGGCAGCGAAGTTGCCCCTTATTGGAGAAGTGAAGGGACTGAGCCAGTTCACGTTAAGTAAGACTAGATCAGCCTTATGGGGAAGGGTGGTGAGGTAATCCAAGATAGCTGTCAACGCACAGCGCGTTGACGAGCTAACCCCCCTCACACGGATGCTGCAGCTGGAGGTAGTCAATTACCTCTTACGGTGCTCGCTTTCTGTCCTGCTCCAGGAGGGAGCTCTGTGTGTGGGCTGGTGTCTTGTGTGGGGCAGAGGACTGCTGGAGGCCTATATGGGGAGAGGAGACAAAGGAACTTCATTAGTATGCAGTGGGAACCGGGGTCGCTACTCTGCACTGCACATGTGTGGGCTATGTCCCGATACTAGCACCGATACCAGCACCACCATATGCGGAAAAGGGGAAGATGTCGATTTCCACCTCTGACTATGCTGGACAGGCTGGTGAGCAGCAAACAAATCCAACTACCGGCAATACAATACAGTGCTACTTATATCACAGCAGTTCTAAAGTTCACAGCACTGACCCAGCGCATAGCGAGAAAACATACACAGTACTAGACCTGCAATGCCACACTGTACAAAGTTTGAGATCCCGACACAGTAGTGCCCCAGGTACAGCAGAAATTGCAGTCACTAGAGAGCCCCCCCGTCTCACAGTAACCTTAGTAAACAGCACTTTCCACCGATACAAGCAAGACAAACAACTGTTGTGCTGAGTCTGTCAGCCGATGTCTGCAGACAATAAGTCAGATTCAAACTGAAAACCCCCCTCGCACAGATGCTGCAGCTAGAGGTAGTCAATTACCTCTTATGGTGCTTGCTTTCTGTCCCGCTCCAGGAAGGAGCTCTGTGTGGGCTGGCATCTTGACCAGGCCTCTGCCCTGGCACCAGAAGGAAAATATTTTTCATTTATAGGCATATGTTTTCTTAGTGGAGGGTTTTCTGGAAACCCTCAGTATGTCCATAACCCCTTCTGAAAGATGCAAGTCCACATACTCTAGGTCCTCAAGAGCCATGCCTTGAGTCTGAGGGATAGTAAGTTGGGGTACATGATTCTGCCCTGAGAGGAGGTCAGTAGATTGTACCTCCTGGGAAGACTGACTGGCTTGGCTACTGACACTGAGAGAAGTATGGAGTACCAAGGCTGCCTGGCCCAGTCTGGGGCAATGAGAATCACTGAGGCTGGTTGAAGCCTGAGCTTGTTCAACACTTTCAGTAGTAGAGAGAATGGAGGGAAAGCATACAGGAATTTACCTGTCCAATCCAACAGAAGTGCATCCAAAGGAATTGTGCCCCTGCTGGGGGGGGGGGGTTCTGCATCAATATTCTGGGAGCTGGTAATTGGCTGGGGCTACAAAGAGATCCACTTCTGGGGTGCCCCACCTCCTGAAAATGGTCTATAAGACCTGCCTGTTCAGTTACCATTCATGGTGATTCTGGTTTATCCTGCTGAGGGCATCCACCAGGACATTGTCCTTGCCTGGGAGATGAACAGCTGAAAGGGACACCTATAGAGAGTATGCTAGTGACCAAATTTTCATAGCTTCTGTGCAAAGAGGGGTTGACCTCGTGCCCCCTTGTTTGTTTATGTAGTACATGGTGGTTGTGTTGTCTGTTCTGACCTGTACCACCTTTTCTACTACCTGAGTGGCAAAGGACTGAAGGGCCAGAAAAACTGCTCTGAGCTCCAGCAGATTGATGTGCAGAAGGGATTCCTACTTCCCCCACGTGCCGTGGGCAGTATGATCCCCTAGATGTGCTCTCCACCCTAGAAGGGAAGCATTTGTGGTAAGCACCAGAGAAGGGGACTGCTGTAGGAAAGGTACCCCATGTCTGAGATGTTCCCTCACCTGCCACCACTGCAGAGCTTGAATAAGGATGGCCATGACTGAGGCCAGTTTTGATACCTACCCTTGATCAGGCCCTCAGTTACTTCATTAAGGGCTTTAGCCCCATCTGCGACATTTATGCCCCACTCACTGAAAGAAACATTCGGGGGCAGGCAAATGGCTGGATTGATGGAGAGCTCCTCTCCCACTTGAAAGAAAGGGACATACTCTGGGAGAAGGCCAGAAGCACAGGTTGCAAGCATGACTACAGTGCTACAGAACAGCCAGAAACCGCTGCACCAAGCTAATCCGGCTTGGCAAAGCCAACTATCACAAGGCCCAACTTTGCAATTCTTCGGGTGATAGGAAAAGATTCTGGGATAACATCAAAAGCATCCTTGGAAAGGAGGACAAAAAACACCCTCAGCTGCTCAGTATCAGTAACACCCCCACTACAGACCCTCTAGCTATTGCAGAAGCCTTCAATAAGACCTTCATCGATCTTATGCCAGTGCTACCACCTGCCTGTTTTCAGCCTGGCTTGAACCACTCCAACAACATATCTACCCAGTGTTCTCACCCAACCTTCTACTTTAAAAGGGTGACGTGAAGGAGACCCTTACTGTGGTCAAGAAAATACTAGGTAAGACCAGACTGGGCAGTGACGGGATAGACATGAAGCTTCTATACCTCACCCTGGACGTTCTTATATTGCCCATTACCACGCTGTACAATAAGTCCCTGGCCCTGGCCCAATTCCTGGCGATTTGTAAGCAGGCCCTAGTTACGCCAGTGCATAAAGGCGGTGACAAGTCTCTGGTAGCCAACTACAGACCATCTCGATCCTCTCCCCCCTGTCCAAGGCAATGTAAAAGACTGTGGTGGGTCAACTCATCGACTACCTCAATAAGTATAATCTACTATGCCCCAACCAGCATGGCTTCAGACAAAATCACAGTACACAGTACCCTGATGGACTACACAAACTATGCACATAAGGCCCTGGATGATGGTAAACTGATGGGGTCTGTCTTTATTGACCTCACCAAAGCCTTTGATACAGTCAACCACCCCCTGATGCTGACCTAACTGTAAAACATGGGTGTGACGCCCAATGCACTTTGTTGGTTCCAAGACTACCTGATACAGAGAAATCAATGTGTCAAAATTGGGCAAACAGTATCCAGCGCAAGAGAGGTATCATTAGGTGTACCCCAGGGATCAATATTGAAGCCCCTACTTATCAGCCTCTTCTTAAATGACCTTCCCACAGCCTGAGACACCAAACTCATACTGTATGTAGATGATGCTGTGCTCCTGAGAAGCAGCACATCTCAGACTGCCCTACAATCTGAGTTGCAGAACTCCTTCTCCAAACTCAAGGACTGGTTCTGTAGTCATAAGTTGCTACTAAACTATAAGAAGACCAAGGCCTTGCTTATGTCCAGCCCCCACAACAAAAATAAGCACCACCCCCTCATCATCTCCAACTTATGCAGTGAGCTGCTGGAACAAGTTCACTCGTTCAAGTATCGGGGGGTCATAATAGATGATACCCTCACGTTTGCGCACCATATTGACGGTCAGTGCCAAGACTGGTGTCCTGTACAGGCACAGGCAATACCTCTCTCCAGGGGCCCTCCACCTCTCAGTCCTCAGCTCAATTATATCTACTATTGACTATGGACTAGTGGTCTATGGGACGGCAATGGATACAGTGCTCAAGAGGGTTCAGACTGCGCTCAACAAAGCCTGCAGACTCACCCTGGATGCTGAGCGTGGCACTCACACCTGTACTCTGTATGACCGTGCAAATTGGCTGTCATTAAGAAACAGGGTCAAATTCCAGACTTGCATCCTAGGGAAGAAGGCTCTGTTGGGTAAAACACCACCTTGTGTAGGCAATTTGATCAAGGCGGCCAACTCATTACAGGTCACCAGTGGGAGGACTAGAGGGGCCTTGGCGATCCCCTTCCATCGCACTTCACTTGGGCAACGTTCATTTGCCTACCAGGCCACCCTATGGATGAATAAACTTCCTGGGAACCTCTTGGCCACCAATTGTCTGGCACAATTCAAAACTGGCCTCAAACAGCACCTAATAACACTCTCTAAGTGCACCTGACCCTGAGTCCAGCCAACCTGCTCTCTTTGCCCCCCAGCAAGCACTAGGCAGGCCTCAGGTACTCCCTCCCTCTGTCCCATCTCATGACTTGCCCCAGCAATCAGTTTGCGTCACGCTCTTTCGGCACCTGCTACCCCCTCTTCCAACTCACAGTCCAGTGAGTTTCCCAAACAGTCACTACTAATCCTGGCTGTCTGACTATGCCCCCTCACACCCCACCATTTTACTCTAGCATGTCCTCTCCGCTCAACCTCCCCTCACCTCACCATTTTTCCCTATACCTTATTCCTCCACCTTCTCACCTCCACCGCAGTATTTACCTCTCTCTCTCTCTCGTACCTCCCTTCTTCACCGCTCTGCCAGCTATCCCCGTCCCTCTGAACTACTGACAAGGCACTTTGTGGCTGTTTATCCCCCCACCCTCATAAAGTGTTTTTTCTTGTTATTTAACTTGTACCTATGTTTTGAGTTATTCTGTAAGTTCTGAATCCAAGCTGTATCGTTCATTGTAATGTACCTTTGCTTTCTCCTACTGTACTTTGTTTTGCAATCTGTGACGTGGAACCTTTGTAAAAGAGCTTGTGCTCAAAGGTTTTTTTCTGAATAACTAACTAAATAAATAAATAAATGATAATGAATCTTTCTTTTGGGACCAGTACTCTCTGAGATAAAACTGAATGTCTCTCATCTGAAACCTGGCTCTTGGGATGGTTACAGTGGAGGCTGCCATGTGCCCTAACAGCTGCAGAAAATGCCTTGTTGGTCTGGAAACATGCAGTGAGAAAGACCTGGCTATTTGAATAAGGCTGTTCACCCTGTCCTGAGGAAGGTAAGTCATTCCTGTCCCTGTATCCAATTCTGCCCCTATGAACTGGAGCACCTGCACAGGTTCTAGAACAGACTTCTTTTGATCGATTAGGAATCCAAGGGAGGACAAGGTGGTCTGAGTGATTGAGAGTGCCTTTCTTACTTGTTGCTGTGACTGGCCTACAATGAGACAGTCATCCAGATAGGGAAACACTGACACCCCTAGCCGCCTTAAGTGTACTACCATGACAGCTAGGGATTTTGTGAACACCCTTGGAGCAGATGTTAGTCCGAAGGGCATTGCTCTGAATTGATAATGGTCTGATGGCAACCTGAATCTGAGGTACCTTCTGGGAGACCTTCTGATTGGAATATGGAAGTGAGCATCTTTTAGGTCCAGGGATGCTAGCCAGTCTCCTTGTCTTAGAGTAGGTATAATGGTAAATAGAGTGGCCATCCTGAATTTTGGTTTTGCCAAGTGCTTGTTCAGGTATCTGAAGTCCAGAATGGGATGCCACTCCCCTGTTTTCTTTAATGTAAGGAAGTATCTGGAATACAGACCTTTGCCTTTTTGAATGGCAGGGACTGGTTCTACCGCCTGAAGCAGCAGAAGAGATGACACTTCCTGTTCCAGTAAGGTTGTTTCTGATGGGGAAGAGTGCTTGAAAGCCTTTGACCTTAGCCTTGGTTTGGCTTTGAAGCTGAGGACCAACCCCAGGCCCACTAATTCCAGAACCCACTTGTCTGTGGTAATGTTTTTCCTTTCCTGGAAGTAGTGGGCCAGTCTGCCCCCTACTGGTAATGGGGAGGCTACCCGGACATTCTGCTCAGAGAGTCTGCTTTGATTGAGCTACTGGCTGGACAGTGGGGCTAGTGTGGCCAGTGCCCTTCCTGCCTCTGCCCCGAAAGTATCCCCTAGGCTGATACTGGGTAAAAGCTTGGGGCTGAAAATAAGGCCTGTAAGGAGTCCTGCCCCTGCCATCCCTAGAATGGTACCTTTGAGGGTTGGCAGTTCTCTCCTTTACTGCTGCATTTTTATAAGCAGCTTTGTAATCATCCATTTTTTTCATATATGCCTCTGTTTGCTGTCCAAACAGAGACACAGGGGAAATCCAGGGCCTTATTTTGTGTGTCCTGTGAGAGGTTAGTGGTTCTCAGCCATGCAAACCTTCTCAAGAACACTGCTGAAGCTATTTGCCTGGATGCAGTGTCATTTGTATCCACTGCCATCCTAAACTGGGTTTTTGAAGCTTCAATGCCCCTCTTAGCTGCTTCCCCCAGGTCAGCAGCCATTGGAGGGGGAACAGACTTGGCAATTTCTAGTACTGTAGACCACACAGATTTTTGATATCTGGCTAAGTATGGCATATAGGATGCCTGCCTAATGGCTAGGGAGGACCCCAAATAAACTTTTTTTGCTCTTGAGTCCATCCTCCTGGAATCTTTCTCGGGGGAGGTGGGATGCCAGAGGGATGCCAGCTTTGTCACAAGCTGCAGCCTGAACCACACCTTCGTGGCTGGGGTGTCCAAACAGAAATTCGGCCCCAGACTTATCCACCCAATACTTCCTGTCCACTTTCTTATCAGTTGGAGGAACAGAAGTGGGAGTCTCCAAAATTTTCATGGTCTGCCTCTTCAAAGACTTGTGCAGAGGAAGGAGCAGCTTTTTTGATGGAGGAACCTCAATCATTTCCTTATAGTCTTCTTCCTCCTCATCTTCCAGAGACTCATGGGATGGGAGGTCAAGAGACTGGGCAACTTGCTTCATAAAAGCAAAGTATGAGGAAAAATCCTTAGTTCCCTTATTAGGAGAATCAGGCCTGTGAGGGTCAGGAGAGATGTCTGACTCTATAGGCTCATCATAATCATCATCTCCATAATCCTCCTCTGGGTCTTCTGCAAGGCCAGTATCCTCAAACTCTTCCCCACCTAGGTCTATTAAACTGGGGACTTGTGAACCAGGAGTTCGCAGAACCATCTGTTTATCAACCGGAACAGGAGACTGCAAAGACTGAATAATTCTGATCGCGTTTGCGATCTCTTCAGCAGAAGGAACTGCTGTCGGGGCTGGTTGCGGTTCCTGGTGCTTTTCTTTACGCCTTTTTTTAACCACGATGGCCGGTTCAGCAGCCTTATCTGAGGTTCTCTTTTTTGTGGAACTATCGCCCCTGTCACAGGGCAGTCCCTCCGGTTCAGTAGACTGTTCGGTAGCCAGGTTAGTGGCCTTATCCAACGTTTATCCCCTTAGTCTCTTTAACTGTCTATCAGGGGTGGACTGAGGAAAATTAGCGCAGATCTCACAGTCTGTCTGAAGGTGGTCAAACCTCAGACAGAACAGACAAATTAAGTGAGGATCAGCCTTTGCAAATACTTCCCCGCACTCTGTGCAGTGCTGGAAACCCGTGGGTCTTGTTCTTTTTTTTTGGTTTCTGTGACATAAGAAAAGGTATACAGAAGACTAAATAGACCTTTTTTTTTTTTATCTGTTGTTACACCGAAAAAGAAACCAGTTGTTAAAAGTATAAGTCCATGAGTTGTCCCAGTTGAAATAAGGGACCCACAGACTGGAAAATTACTCCAGTGTAAGTTTTTAGATAACTACCAACTATACCAAGTTAGAAATTCTTAAAACTAACAGATACAATATAAAGAAAATTTAAGGGAACTGTCAGTTTCCCTTTGGTTAGGGAACCGGGAAGAAAAATGACTACTTACCCTCTACAAAATAAAATCTAAACAATTACTACCTGAAAACCAAGGACAGTGATAAGAACACGTAATAAAATAAATTTACTGATATAAAAACCGAGAAAATAAACTTTCTTCAAGAGATGAAGGAGAGCTCTCCGGAGACGTCTTAGTGAGGCAAGTGGAGTAAAGAATCTGACGGTTAGAGATTGTTTACCAGGGACAGTGGTTTGAAAACCCGAGCCTAGCATTCCATCATTTGCATAGGTTCTATTAACCATTTCATCTCTGGGGCAGTCCTATGGTGAGACCATACTGCATTAGTCAGAATACAGTAAGATTTCCTGGGGTTTGAAATAACTATTCCTCACAGCCGTATTCTTTGATTATGGTTCCATTCTCCCAACCGTGGTCTCACACTTCCATGCTGAATAAAATGGTAAACAGAAGCCGTTGGTGCTATCAGCTTCATGGTGGAAGCGCAGCTTTTGAAATGCAGCAAGTGACTCCCTCACACCACTGCCCCCACAGTTAGTGAAGTTGCTTCTGTATTTACCTGGTGGCTGTCCCTAAGCGGCATTTCTCTCTTCTCCTCATTGCAGCTCCCACAAATCCAAAAGTAAAAAGCGCAAAGCTTACAAAAATGGCATTCTGGTCTACTTCTCATACAGAGGCTCCAGTAGGACAATACTGCCCAGATCAACAACAAAAAAATTTGCTTTCTAATACAAGTGCAGGAACTATTTCATAACATGATAAATAAAAGAACAAACAGTTTAAGCAGTTAAATATAACATTATTTATTTAACCACAGATAAATATACAGTTGCCCATTTTCTAAGTGCAAGAATACCCACCAGGGTGGGCATTATTGGGAAATACTGGACCTTCCAGGGGCTATAAGGCCCGCCACCTGTGGCATCAGGACTTATTACGCCCCTGGGCAGTCAAGTATTTCCCAATAATGCCCACCCTGGAGGGTATTATTGCCTACATAATCATCTTCTGTCGTGAGCAAAATATTCATAAGAGCATCCTCAGTTGTATGTGGCATAGCTTTAATGATGGAATCTAGAAATGTTTTCCTTGCCTTATTGTATCATACACATTTGAAAAATACATGCTGTAGATTCTCCTCCTCCAAGATGTTACAACAACACAGGCTTTCCTTTTCATTAACAGTTTTTGCATATTGGATTTGCAACACATTTGTTTTGAAAAGTTTGAATCTAAATTTATTATACATTCTTCTTTCTACAGCATCTTTAAGTAAATCCAGATAGTATCTCATATAGAATGCACAATCATTACTGGAATACCACTTACAATATCTTGCTTTACTTATTGCAGTTAGATCTTGTTCAATAAGGTAGTTTGTTATTCTATTCCGTACCTAGCTATTTTATCTGTGGCTTATCTTGATATTCTGCCTAGTGTAGGACAAACATTTTTTTTTTAAATCATATCTATCCAAAAGTTTAAATATGTGTACCATCCATCCAATTTGAGCCTTTGCAACCTGTTTGTTGCCATCTTATGTTCTCTGTCAAGCATATATTTGATAATCTATTAGATTCATATCTAGTAAATGTAGTCCAGTAGTTGAGCAATCTAGTGTCTACCAGAGCCTGTAAATTAGATACCCCTAACTCAGCACATATAAAACAAGCTGGGGTAGAACTATTTACGCCCAATGCAGATCATAGTACTTGTAAAATTGTTTTTTCCCATTTTTCTATACCTTGTATAGCCCGTATTTCAATACCATACATTATTTGTCAATTATACTTTGCCTGAAGGACTTTAACTAAAATAATTATGATATTGTTGTACCCCCATATATAATTACATTTCTTAAGCCCTAGAGCGGCTGCTCTTGCCTTTATCATACCATTTTCAATTTACAATTTCCGGGAAAGGTTCCAAGTATGATTTATACCAAGATAATTCACAGAAATAGTTAGTTGCTGTATTGGTCCTTATAAGAACAGATCCAGAAACAAATGGTTTGATACCTTTTATTGGACCTGCATAGATGTAACAAAAAAACACAATGTTTAAGCTTTTGGAAAAACGAAGTCCTTCCTCGGAAGCTACCAAGGAAGGACTTGGTTGATCCAAAAGCTTAAGCAGTTTATTTCTGTTACATCTATGTTGGTCCAATAAAAGGTATCAAACCGTTTGTTTCTGGATCTACCAAGATAATTATAATTTGTAACCACTTCCAGCTCATTAGTGTTAATAGTCCATCTATATTTTGTTTTTTGGGCCCCAAATATTAATATTTTGGACTTGAACTGATTTATTTTCAAATCTAATTTAGCTGATTGTTCAGCTAATGAGTGTAGTTTTTTTTTTTTTTAACCCAAAGGGAGTTCAGGAGAAAAGGACAACATCATCCACGTATGCTAGCGGGGGGCAAGCAGTTGTTCCCAACTTGGGCTAGTCTGACTGAGGTTCTGCTATAGTAAGTATTGATTTATTAAGATAAATTGAAAACAATGTTGGAGCTAGCATGCACCCTTGGTGTACACCCTTACTGGTATTAAATATTGGGGTTCATTGACATTTCAGGCCCACCCTCACCTGGGTCCAAGTATTCGTATACAAGTTCATAATTATATTTATTAACATTGGGCTTATGCCCCGTGTTATCATAATATTCCAAAGGTTCTTCCTATTCAGGGAATTGAATGCTGTACTATAATCCATGAAAGCAGCATATATTTTTTTCGTCTCTCTTTATAATATTTTTCTATTATATGGAGCAGTATAAAGCAATTATCTATGGTGGAGAACCTTTCCTTAAAGCCAGCCTGCTACTGATAGATACCCCCTTCCTTTCTAATTTCTTTTTTTAGTTTTTCTAACATAATTGAAGAAAATATTTTTGCCATTACATCTGTCAGACTAATTGGTCTGTACATTTTTGGGTCTTGCCTATCTCCCTGTTTATGCTTAGGAATTATGATGGCCCCCTTCCAGGATTTTGGAATATAAATATCTTGTATACATTTCATGAAGAACAATGGTAATAACTTTAACCATTTTTCCAATAGAAACTGGTGACTTCTGATGGCAGTCTATCTGGCCCAGGGGCTTTGTTGGCTTTTAATCTGTGTATAGCAACCTCCTGTTCAGTGATCTCACAGGGAATGGGGTCCACAATGATTTTTATAGGTAGTGTTCCCTGTTCCTCCATCGAGGGATCATACATGATATGGGAAAAATAAGCTAACCATTTATTAGGGTTAATGTTAACTTTAACTTCCTGAGAGTAACCATTATGCCCCTTGGCAACCAATGCCCCAAAAGTTTTCTGATCTTTGTTATTAATAGTTGTTAACATCAAATCCCATTGAACATTAAAATATTCCTGCTTTTTTTTCACCAACAGTTCCCTATATTGTTTGCATTCCTGCTTAAGGGCTAAGCACCTTTCTGGTTTTGGATCTTTCCTGATAGATTTTAATAATAAGAATAATTTTTTCTTCCTAATTTTGCATTCTCTATCAAACCACCCTGAAGTCAGTCTTTTTCACATAGTATCCTCTGTTCTACATAACATTTGAGCCAAAGTAGATCATTCTTCATACAGTTTCTCATCCAGTGTGCAAGTAGATTCACCTGTATTCAGGAGTATTGTGTATTTATCTATGGCTTGTGCAAATTGTGGCATCTGACTTCAAAACAAGGTTTATACATTTGAGAAGGAGCACAATGAGGCTGACAGAGCTCTGTCAAGTGGTTTCTTTGTAAAGTAATAGGAGAGTGGTCAGTTTCAATTCTGCTCATAATCTTTAAATCACTCCAGAAATCGGGGGGTCCGGCCCATAGAGCCAAATCAACAACTGAAGCAGCTGTTTATGTTAAAAAGGTTGGATTACCTGGGTGATCACTCCTAATTCTCCCATTCAGTGGGAAGAGATGATTTAACTTGGCTATTTTTATGAGCTGATGTCCATTAGGGTTAAATTTTTTTGTCCATTGAGGCTCTTGGATTTTAATATGAGTATATAGGAATTATTGTTTGCTGCAACAGGTTTTTTTCTTCTATTTATAGTTTTATAATGTATCCTACCGCAGGACAATTGAATGTAATTCATATTGTATGCAGCATTGTTCTTTGCATCAATAAACTTTAAATAAAAAAAAAGGGGATCGTAAAAAGACTGATGGTTTTGATTCATTGGTGACTGGGGACCCACTTGGAGGGATGGAGGCTTGTTCAAGCCTGATGGCCAGCATCCATCCTGGAGGGGAATCCAAGCACTCAATGATTAGTTTAAATGCTACACAGACAAGCATTTAAACTAGCCAAAGGGGTGGCAGGCTGGCAAGGAGGGTACCTAATTGCCCACACCCCATAGCTAGCAGTGGAAGGGAAGACAGCAGGGAGAACCAGTGATAAAGAACAACCAGGGAGGGAGCTGGAGTAGAACAGCTAAACAGTCCAGGGAGTTCACATCATGGAAAGCCATGTGTGCCAATTTTTTATTTTATTTATTGACATTTTTTCACCAGGAAGGCACACTGAGTGACAAGTCACTCATCTCCCAGTGTGACCTGGAGGGAAGGGGTACAATAGGAATGAGACATTAAACATTCAAGTTACAAGATCAACATTAACATACGGTTGTAAGGCAGGTGTTACAAGCAGTGTTACAACAGTGTTGTGCATAACATGTAGAAAGAGTTGATAATAATAAGTGTCGGGTTAATAAGTAAACACATGCTTACAGGAAAGAAAAACAGGAGGGGGATGGGGTTAAGGTGGGGGAGAGGAATAATTCTGTCCCTGGAGACCCCCTCAGGATGCGAGGAACCCTGCAAGGGGACTGGAGGGATAAGGCAGTGTCCCAGAGAGACCCCTTTAGGATGGTGGGGGAAGGGAGTAGATGAGAGATACAAGCCCCTTGGGGCAGAGAGGGACCCATGGAGAGCATGCCAAGGTCCTTTACACTCTGAGAGAGATCAAGGCAGACCAGTAAGGGGGATCAATTTGGGGGAAGGGGTGGAGAGCTAGAAATTTGGGGGTGGGTGCAGTGACAGCGCTAGGGGTTTTAAAACATGGGTCAAATTAGACCCACAGGTGTAAAAAATGTGGGTCAAAATGAGAAACAACTGGGTCAAAACCTAATCCTAAGTACAAATTTCACCAGTACAGAAGCTTAAATTTGTTGAGTGAAAATACTTTTCTGTTGTTTAGTTTTCCATCTTTCAGCTATTGTTAGAGACAGGTGCACCACTTTGGACCCACTGTCCTGTTGAAAGTGGGTAATTTCTGGGCAAGCTGCAACTTTTTCCCTTTTTGCCCTATCTAGCGCTGTCCCTGGGTGGGTGTGCACAGGGTAAAATGAAGGTGACAGTAGAGGGGTAGGGTTTGTCTAGGGCTTACAGGAGGGAATTGGCAGGAACAGCTAGGTGTAAGGTAATTATTGAGGGCAGACCTGATGGAGTAGGCGGAGGATGAGTGCCGGATTTGAGGGGGAAGGAATTTCAAATTATTGAGAGGTGGTGAGAGTAACTGGATTGGCTAATTTGGGTGGATCTCATGGGGACAACCAGGGTTCGTGAATCGGTTGATCTAAGGAAATGGGAGGGTGGGGGTGATATAAAGGAGGAGGTGAGGTAGGAAGGGAGCTCACACAACTAGTGCTTGGAGGTGAATTTAGCACAGTGGGAGAGTCACCTATTTGTAAGAGAGGGGAAGGATAGGGCACGATAAAGATCGCAGTGATGGGTGCGAGGGGGGGTCATCCAGGACAAAGCAGCAGAAGGAATTGAAGAAGGTGTCCAGTCTGGCCAGGGAGGACTAAGTGGCAGCACCATAGACTACATCACAGTAGTCAAAAATGGGCAGTATCACCTTCTGAACAAGTTCATGCCTAGCTGTAGGAGGGAATGCAACTACGGTTCCTGACTAGGGCACCAAGCTTGGGGCACAGTTTTTTCTGGATGGCGTCAACATGTCCAGAGAAGTTTAGGTGTTGGTCCAACCAAACACCTAAGTACCTGAAGGAAGATGTGTCCTCAAGTCCCATCAAGGGTGTGGAAAGTGGGTAGGGTGGGAGGGAAGCCTAGAGAGTCTCTGCCTTATGCCAAAGGTCATGGAGACAGTCTTCTTGGCATTGAGAAAAAGTTGATGGTTAGCAAACCAGAGCTGAAACTTGTCGAAATCTTCCTGTAAGCTGGTTGTAACCTCATCAGGACAGGAGCCAGATGCATACAGGACTGTATCATTGGCATACATATGCATAGCGGAGGATGGGGAGCAAACAGAGGGAAGGTCATTTAAGAAGATAGAGAATAGAAGGGGCCCTAATACAGAGCACTGGTGTACTCCAGAGCTGATCGGGAGGGGAGAGGAAGTGGCATCCAAGATCTTAACTAATTGAGTTCTGCCAATAAGGTAGGCCTTGAACCAGTTTGTGGTGGAGGGAGATAGACCAGCTGCTGGGAGTGAGTCGAGGAGAAGGGAGTGAGAGATGGTGTAAAAGGCCTTGGCCAGGTTGACAAAAATGGCAGAGGTAATTTGCCCATTGTCCATCCCAGTTAGGATGGAGTCTGTGAGCCGTAGGAGAGAGCGAGGTGGTGGTTGAGTGGTTTTCCTGAAACCAGACTGGAAGGGAGTGAAAAAGGAGGTGTCATATAGAAAAGAGGTGAGTTGGGAGAGGAGAATGTGTTCTTGAAGCTTGGCAAGGGTAGGGAGGAGAGAAATGGGGCGATCTCTTACTTATGTATAACATATCAAAAGATCCAGAACTTATGGCACTTCTTGGCCCATCCTTTAAAATTAGGGACTGTAACATTAGAAGCTATAACTATCAGTTAGCATTAACATACCCAAGGAATAACATCAGATGTTATTTCTTCACTCAGAGGATTATTCCCATATGGAATGCACTACCCAAGATTCTTTTAGATACAAATAAGCCCAATATTTTTAAAACAAATCTGGATAAATATCTTCTAAATGGGGTATAACACTTTCAGACTTCTGGAGATGTACTAATATGGTCTATTGCCTTCTGTACATCTATGACTCTTAGTATGACCCTTAGTATAGTTGCCAGGGGATGAGGGGTCACCCCCTTTGGGTAGAGAGAGGATCACAACATGTTTCCATGAAGAGGGGACCAAAGCAGTAGAAAATGAGAGATTTAGGATTATTGAGAGGGGGTAGGCAATGGCTGAAGCGGAGAGGGAAAGGAGTTTTGGTTCAAGGCCATCAGGGGATGCACCTTTAGAGGGGTTGATGGTGAAGAGGGCACTTAGGGCATCATTTGGGGTTACAGTAGCAAAAGAGAAGGGAAGGTGGGAGGGTGGTGGAAGGGCACACTGGTAGAGAGTGGGGAGGGAGGATGAGTAGGAAGGGTGGCATTTCAGTAGCTCAGTGATTCAGAAGGTATAGTAGGAGTTAAATTCCGCAGATACAGCTGGTGGGTCGGACACTAGTGAACTATTTACTTTAAGTACACGGGGGGCAAGATGAGGGGGTAAATAGGGCATGGACCACCTTCCAGAACTTTGAAGGGGAATTTATATTGGTGATGAAGGCAGATTTGAAATATTTAGACTTGGCTAACCTTGTAGCTCTGGTGCAAGCGTTTCGGAGCATGCAGTAGTTTGTGAGGTCACTAGGATGTTGGGTAGCTTTATGACACTTCCTGGCTCGATCTCTAGCCCTGAGGCAGGCCAGACATTCAGGGGTTATCCAAGGTAAGTGGTTACCTCTGACTCTGGTTTGTTTGAGTGGGGGAAAGGTGTTCCAGTTTACAAGAAAGATTTCTTTAAAGTAGCCAAGGTAGTAACAACAACAAAAAAGGAAAGGGACTTGGGGGTAATCATATCAGATGACCTTAAGGTTAGCAAGCAATGTGAGAAGGCAGTAGGGAGGGCTGGGGGTATACTGGGATGCATAGGGAGAGGCATCACCAGCAGAAAACAGGAAGTTGTTATCCCTCTGTACAGACAGTTGGTGAGACCCCATCTGGAGTACTGCGCCCAGTTCTGGAGACCCCATCTCTGCAAGGACATAGACAGGATAGAAGCAGTCCAGAGAAGGGCAACTAAATGGTGCAGGGTCTGCAAGAGAAGCCGTACAAGGAGAGACTAAAGGAGCTTAATATGTATACCCTTGAGGAAAGAAGGGAGAGGGGGTACATGATAGAAACTTTTAAGTACCTCAGTGGAATCAACAAAGTCCAAGAGGGTAGCATCTTTCAGAAAAAGAGATGTGCAAGAACAAGGGGACACAATTTAAAGATGGGGGGACGGTTCCCGGGCAGTGTGAGGAAGTATTTTTTCACAGAGAGGGTAGTGGATGCATGGAACAGCCTTCCTGAGGAGGTTGTGGGGTCTAAAACTGTGGGAGAATTCAAGAATGCATGGGACAGACATAAGGCAATTCTTGTGGGGGGTAGGAAGAAATAGGCTGTTGGTTAACTAGGATCAGCGGCCTATCCTGTAGGTAGGGAAATGGACAGACTAGGTGGGCCAAGCGGTCCTTATCTGCCGTCAAAGTCTATGTTTCTATGTTTCTAGCCAATGCCAGGAGCCTTAGCAACAAGATGGAGGATCTGGAGGCTGCCATGATGCAGTTGGACCTGGACATTGTGGCCATCACAGAGACCTGATATAATGATAACCATGACTGGAAGATGGCCATACCTGGCTACAACATATTCAGAAGAGACAGGGCAGGCAGGAAGGGAGGAGGAGTGGCACTTTATGTGAAAGATGGCATAAAGGCCACAGAGATCTAGGAGGAACAAAATGGGGGAGAGACACTGTGGGTTAAACTGGAAAGGAAAATGGGGTCAGCCATCTGCACAGGGGTGGTCTAAAGACCACCAGCCCAGGAGGAAGAGACAGATAGGGAGTTAATGCTAGCCATCCAAAGGATGGCAGACAAGGGGGAGGTGGTGCTGGTTGCAGGCTGGTTGATAATGTAGAAATTGTTGATTTGTCTGAAATTGTTAAATTGCTTAATAATAAATACACTGATTTATCTAGTTACAGGAATGCCTTCCTACTGTCTGATGACATTAATCCCAAGTCAGAATTTGTTTTGGATAGCAGACCCAGACTGATATTTACTGAAGTTGCCCCAAATGAAGTCCTGAAACTTTTGTAGTCAATTCCAGATAAAATCAGTGATTGTGGGGGGTGGGCTCAATGGTTGCTTTCTAAAATTAGCTATTCCATTCGTTACTGACCCTTTATGTTATATATTCAATCTCTCTTTAGTTACTGGTGTATTCCCTACTGAATGGAAGAAAGCAAGAGTGGCCCCAGTCCCTAAAAGAAGTAATGCAAGTACCTTAGATGATTTCAGACCTATTTCCATTTTAAATCCACTTGGTAAACTGTTTGAAAAATGAGTGGCCAAGCAGATGAATGACTATCTGGGGACTTATGATCTGTTGGCTAAGCAACAACATGGCTTCCGTAAGTTTCATGGTACGGGGACTGCCTAGGTCGGGTTCACGGACACCGTCTTGCGTGGTTTTGAGATGGGAAAGATGACAGGGGCAGTGTTCATGATCCTGACTAAGGCATTTGACCTGATTGACCATGATCTTACTCATTCTAAATTGTATCATATTGGTTTTTCTGAAGCAGTTGTTAATTGGGTTGGTGATTACTTAAGTGATAGATGCAAATTTGTTCAAGTTGGTTCTGTTGCCTTTGGATATGTTCCCCATTCATTGTGGCATACCGCAAGGGTCTAATTTGGGCCCTTTATTATTTTATATTTTTGTTAACCCATTACCTCAGGTTTGTAAACTTAGTGGTTCTTTTTTATATGTGGAAGATTTAATAATCTTCGCTCAGTCTAAGTCAGTGTCTGAACTTTCTTCTGTGTTGGATATGGATTTTGGTTATGTTTGTTCTTGGTTGACCTATAATGCTATGGTCTTAAATTAAAGTAAAACCAAGGTTATGCTTTTCGGTATGCCATCCAAGTTTGAGGACAACCCAAAGTTAAAATATATTCGATCATCAGGGCCTTTTGTTAGATCAGGTTTATCAGTTTAGATACCTTGGGGTATCCTTGGATCCTTGTTTAACTTTTTCTCATCAGGTACATTCTGTTGTTAATATGATCAATCAGAAAATAGGATTATTACATAAGTTTAAATCTTATTTCACATTAGAGACAAGGAAAACGATTGCTATTGGGTCCCTTCTTCCCCATTTTGATTATGTATCTGGAATCTATCTCAATACTGGGCATAAAGAATTAAATGCTTTGACTGTTACCTTTAATAATGTTTGTAGATTCATCCTTGCAGCCCCATGTCATCTCCACCATTGTAGCCTTTACTCACATCTGGGCTGGTTATCACCTAATTGTCGGATTGAGTATTCAGTGGGGTGTTTGATGTTTAAGTGCTTCTATTTTGAATCCTTTTTTCCTCTCTCTGATTTAGTTTTTAGAAGAGAATTGTTACCGTCTCTCAGCTCAGCAAATGGTTCCTTATTTAATGTCCCCCAGCATGGGCTTCAAATCACTCGAAGAACATTCTCTGTGGCAGCCCCTATATTTTGAAATGCTCTTCCAGTTAGCATTAAACTCGCTACCTCTGTATCTAATTTTAAACTAAAGTTAAAGCAGTATTTATTGTCTACATCTGTTTGTAAATGTTATTTGTAACTTGTATTATTGTTGATGTCTTGTCTTGTTTCTCTTTTCTGTCTTGGTTGGGCCCGAAAAGAGATAATTGGTCCAGTGTATTTACCCGGTTAACAAAGAATAAAATGAAAAAAAATATTCCAGACATGGACTGGATCCTCCCAGCAGCAGCATCAACCAGGAGCAGATTTATCCTGGACTCACTATGATTCACTATGAAGAAGGGGTGGGGGGGGGAACGAAAGGCACAGGCCCATACCTGTTCCCAACAATCACATGTAATAATTTAGGGAAAGGTTTGATAATAATAATTTGTCAATATTGTTCTTGAAAGCTTCTTTTTATTTGCTTATAACTATTTCAGTTGATAAAGAAGTCAGGGTTTTATTATCCTTTGAAAAAAGAAATAACTAAGTTTGGTAGTAAAATATCTCTTCATTTTTAATTGTAAAGGGTGTCCTCTTGTGTTGATGTTTATCTAGCTGTATATGATGTTTAAATTCAAGACCCATCTCAGTCATCAAATATTCATAGTTAATTACTTCTCTTACTAACATGAGGTCTCCTCTTAATCTTCTCTTTTCCAGAGACATTAAACCAAATTTAGATAATCTGTGCTCGTAGTTCAGATTTTCAGCACCTTTTACATATTTTGTTACCTTATGTTGTATTTTTTCTAGTCTTGTTATGTCTGTACTCTTATAGGGGGGGCCATAATTGGGATGAATAATCTAGTTCAGATCGTACGTAAGCCCCATATAAGGGTAGATTAATCTTTTCATCTCTTGATTTTATATTTCTCCTAATGGACCACCAAACTCTATTTGCTTTATTAATATTTTCTGTTACTTGCTTCTTGAAATTGAAATGTTTTTGAATAAAAATTCCTAGATCTTTTTCAGTTTCTGATTGTTTTAAACATTGGTTGTTTAAAGTTTAAACTATTTCAGAGTTATTAGGTCCAAAATGCATCACACTACATTAGTTTGCATTGAAGAATAAGCCCCATTTCTGGGACCATAAAGTCAGTTTATCAAGATCTTTTTGTAATGTAACTGTTTCTTCTGTTGATTTGCATGGTCCTCCGATTTTACAATTGTCTGCATATTTTATGATCCAGCTATCTATATTCACTGATAGGTCCGCAATAAAAATTTGAAATATGAATGGGGACAAAACCGAACCTTGGGGTACTCCACTGGTAACTGGTTTCCAGTCTGAAGAATAAACATCAATTAATACTCTTTGAAAACGGTTGGAAAGCCAATTTTCAATCCAGGTTATGTATCCTGATGGAATTTTAAGATTTATGAGTTTATTAATAAGTGCCCAATGTGATACTGAATCAAATGCTTTTCTAAAATCCAAGAAAACTGTGTCACATGGTATGTTTTGTTATTTAAGTTTTCACTGACATGCTCGTAAAAGCAAAATAAATTTGTGGTACAAGAACAACCTGTAGAAAATCCATGCTGATTATCATCTAATGTTCTTATATAAGTTGTAAGTTTATCTTTAGTTGTCCTTTTTAATAATTTACATAGTACAGGGGTGAGGCTAATGGAACTATAGTTCTCTACTTTGTCTTTATCACCTTTTTTACGGAGTGGCATAACATTCACCAGCTTCCAATCGTAAGGCACAGTACCTAACTGTAAACTGTGATTAAAGATAAGTTGTAGGGCCGGCCCACCAGTGCAATGGTTAGATTTCTGTCTGCGGTGCCAGTGACCTGGGTTTGGAAATGGACCCAGGGAACTGGTGGGCCAGCCGGGGGGAGAAGGATTGAGCATCCTATGGACAGCTCTCCTTCTCCGGGAGGAGGTGGGCTGTGTGCTGGTGCACTGAGGACTCCTAGCAGAGTCTGGGACAGCCCATGTGCCCGGCACCATCATGTGTGAGGGGGGACGCTGGCGTCATTGCACGTCCCCGCCCCTGCTAATGGGGAAAAAAACACCGAGCTGCACGTCTCCAGGACGCCCTTCCCCCAAAGGCCTCAATCAGCCTCTGAAGTCAGCTCCCCGACCAGACACAGTGGTGTGACCCCAGTACCGGGGCCAGGGCCACAACCCCACCCTCTGGGGGGCAAGCCAGGGGTGACTGGGGAGCGCCGGCACCTTCAGAGATGGAGGCTTGGGGGGTCTGTGTCCAGGGATTGATCCTGACAGTCCAGCTTGGACAAAAAGCATACTAAATAAAAAGATAAGTTGTAAAGGAAGTAGAAGATATTTTTGCATGAGTTTAAGCATATCAGTTGTTATGCCGTCTGGGCCTTGTGACGATCCTTTTTGTCAGACCTTTTAACTTATTACATATTTCTTCGGCTGTAATAGCAATATCCATTTTCTCTTTTGAAACTCTGAAATCTTGAGTTTTATTATTAATATCAAAGGCTTTAGAAAAATGGTTATTTAACCAACTTTACATTTATACTGTTTTAATGAATTTATATAACTTTAGAAAATGGGCTAGAAAAATAAAGCATGCTGATTGGCTGAAAGCCATGCTCAGCATGTATTTATTTTTCAATAGATGCCTGCTAAATAACAAGTGCCAATTCAGGGTGCCCCATAAATTGGACTATCATTGGGCACCCCGAATTTCCAAACTGGCCAGCCGTCATTTTTTCCCCCTCGCTTAGCGAGTGGCCAGCCCCCCAGCACTCTGTAGAAAAATGCCACAAACTACTACTGGCTCACCGGCTGCCTTTTTTATTCACACAGTCCCAAAACAAACAAAAGAATGTTTTTTCCTCAATGCTTACTGTACTTTCTCGGTGCTGGCTCGGTCGACCTCCCTTGTCTGCAGTTCTGACCTTCTGAGTCCCATTCAGTACCTGGAGCTCCCGGACAAATCCCACTAACTGATACTGCCTCTCTTATTCATTGCTACATAAAAAGTGTGTTTGTTTTTCCCTCATGTTTACTTGAGTTTCTTAATGCCCACTCAGTTGACCTCCCTCATGTGCAGCTCCTGATCTTTCTTCTGGGTCCCGCTCGCGCTACATCTACCGAGCACATCTCCATTTCCACTGTTGCATAACAGTAACAATAAAAATAACTAAAATGGGGAGCACCAGTTAACAAGACTGCAAATAAACAACCACGTTGCTCTGCAGTCCCCCATGCTCCCAGGTCAGTATCAGCAAACAGCTTTATTTATTTTTTTGCTTAAACTAAGGAGTCTACACTAGGACAAAGGTCAACATCTCAAAAAAAAAAAAACCTCAATCCAATGCAGGAGGAGGGACTATTTTTTTACAAAACTTATTGCAAGCACATGTTTGCTAACATTTATTTTATTAAATGAATTGTTTTTACAGTGCCCATTTTCTAAGTGCAATAATACCCTCCAGGGTGGGATTTATTGGGAAATACCAGACCTTCCAGGGGCTATAAGGCCCTGGGCAGTCTGGTATTTTCCAATAAAGCCCACCCTGTCGGGTATTATTGCTTACATAAAAACGTTTATTATTACCATTCATGGCCTGTATTGCTAAATTATGTTCAATATTTTTTTTTTTGCTTTATTTATTTCTTGCTTGCATTTTTTTGTATATTTTTAAACGTAGCTAGATGACTAGTAGTTTTTTTTTAACTCTCTTTATCCTCCTGTGGCAGGTCCTCCATCATCATCCACCAACCTACCGGACTCGAGGTCTTTCAGGGGCTTGTAGCTCCATGCGCACCCCGGCAGATCCCCAGAGCCAGTCTGGAGGTATCCTCCTCAGTGGACTCCCACTTTTTTCCTCCATTTTTCTCCCGTGGACCTACTCCCGAGACCCTCGTAAGTGGTACCGCATGTGCGTGGAGGCGCACATGCGTACCACAGCTCCAGATGGGGTCTCCTCCTCCCTCCCCCAAACTGCCTAATGCCAAAGGTCCTCAGAGAGGCGCCACTTCTCTGGCCTCCATCAGAGGGCGGCCAAGCTCCAAGGTACCTGCTACCTCTAACCCCGAGGTAGAGGGCTGCCTATTGTCTGCCAGCTCTAGTCCTCTCCTTCCCCTCCCGGCCGACCTCCGATGACCCAGGCTCATTCCCAAAATGGGTTGCCAGCGTGGCGCAAGGTGTGGCATCCAGCACCTCAACCCTCTATGCCACTGGGCCGGCCCCTGACTAGTAGTTTTGTTATGTATATATTTTTTGTATAACCTAAAATTTTTTTTTTTTTAATAAGTTTGGTTATTTTTGTATGTAACCATTTTGGTTTTCTTTTATAACCATTATTTTTTTTTTATCTTTGGAATATATAAATTTGCTGTGTGTAGAATTTTATTTTTTAAAGTTGGCCACATACATTCTACTGTTTGATTTTCAAATAACTGTGACCAATCAGTACTATTAAGGGCATTTTCAATCTTGTTTATGTCTGTCCTTTTGTATATCTACATTTCAGTATTACTATTAGAAAATGTAAAGTCAGAGACCATCTCGAAAGATACTGTACTATGATCACTGCTACCAAGTGGCGCTAATGTAGTACAGTTATTTATAATTATATTTTTAGTGCTTAATACTATATCTAATATATTAGACCCTCTAGTTGGAGTAACAACAAGTTGATGTAATGATAACTCTGTACACAAGTTGATGAAGTCCTTTGAAGTATTAATTAGTGTTGTACTAGTTATCCAGTCTATGTCCTTAAAATTTAGATCTCCCATACACAAGGTTTCACTTTCATCTACCGCTTTTTTTAATTCTTTCATGATTTCATAAGAAATTGCAGAAGGAGCATCTGGCGGGCGATAACATAGACCTATTAGTATATTTTGGCTAGCATCATTGTTAATTTTAATCCAAAGACTTTCAGTTAGTTCTGATGTTTTAATATTATTAGTTACATTTACAGCATTTAGTTCTTTTTTTTTTTTTTGTTATTTTCATATTTATTCCTCCTCTCCTCCCCTCCCTTCAGCGCTGGTCTCCTTGGGAGCACCAAGGAGTCATCCCTCTGTGGTCCGCCTTACTTGGACAGTCCTCCGTCACACATGTAGCCTCAGTTTACCCCCCGGGTGGGGTCAAGGTGGGCCCTAACACCCCGAGCAGTCAGTAGTGTCGGTCGGGAGGGTGCCAGGTGGGTGGCCGCAAATCAAGGGCAAGCTCCAGTGCTCCGTCTCTGCCGGAGCTGAAGGGCATTTTCCCCTGTTTCTTGGGGAGTGGCTAGCACCCTGACATCAAGGCATGGAACTGACATCTGCCACTCCCCTGCCCCATCTCTACATCGTCAGCGCTTGCTGCATCTCCGGCCTCTGCCAGAGGGCAGCCGAGCACCGACTAGGGACCCCTGTCCCTCCCAGGAGAGGAGAGCTGTCCTCCGGATGCTCAATCCCCTCCCACCCCTGCCGACCCCCAGCAACCCGGGCTCATTCCTGAACCCGGGTCGCCAGTGTGGCACAAGGTGTGGCGTCCAGCGCCTCAACCCTCAGCACCACCGGGCCGGCACAGCATTTAGTTCTGATTTAATGTATAATGCAATGCCTCATTCTTTTCTGTGTGCCCTATTACAGAAAAATATATCGTAATTGTTAATATGTCTACCCCATGCATCTGTATTTGATCACCATGTTTCAGTTATTGCTATGATGTCAGGAGAATGGATAGTACATAGTGCTAATAGCTCATCAAATTTGTTATTAAGACTTTGAGCATTTAATAGTAGTCCTTTCAGTGTTATTACTCTAACTCATGATGATGGCACATTCTTATTTAAAGCAGGCACTTTTATTTCTGTCTTTGGATTTCGTAGGCTGATTCTAGCCTCCCCATCTGCTAGTTTAAACCTAATATTTGTAAAGCTGGTTGAAAGTATAAGGTTAGTTGTGCAGTTCCTTTCTTACTTGAATGAAGGCCATCCCGAGCATATAAGAATTTGTTATAATAGAAGGTGTCTCAATGATCCAAGAATAAAATTCCTTCGCTGATACTGCAGTTTTTTTTTAATCTGGTGTAAATCCTTTTAATTGTAAGGTTCTTTTCTGGAAGTGCTCTGGGAATTGGCAAAATACCAGATATAGCAACTTGACAGTTTCTGGTATTTACCAACTGGGTACCCAAAGACTGGAGGACTGCAGATGCAGTCCCCTTATACAAAAGCGGGACTCCCTTCAAGGTGCCTTCCTTAAGCAACTGGTCATGGAACCAACTCGGCAGAAGGCAATACCGGACCTCGTGTTCACAAACAGGGACAGTGTGATGGGGTAACAGTGGGGGAGCACCTGGGAAACAGTGACCACCGGTCAGTGTGGTTTGAAATCACAGAAGGAGAAGAACCAAACTGCACAAAAACATGTATCCTGGATTTTAGGAGGGTAGACTTTTGGAAAATTGGGACATGCTTGAAAGACACACTAATGGGAATGGGGAGGGAATCGGGTGGAGGAACAGTGGGTAATATTTAAAACAGGAATTACAAGAGCAACAGAATTATGCATTAAGCAGGTTAGCAAAGGGAAAAGGAAGAGGAGGCCATTATGGTTTTCCAAGGAGGTAGCAGAGAAAGTGAAAGCCAAAAAGATCGCATTCAGGCAATACAAAAAGACGCAGGCAGAGGGGGACAGAGAGAAGTACCAGGAGAAGCCAAGGGAGGCAGGGAGGTCAGTAAGGGAAGCCAAAGCTCAGACAGAAGAGTGCATCGCAAAATCAGGGGGTAGAGGGGACAAAACCTTTTACAGGTACGTAAGTAAAGAAAGAAGGGCAAAGGGAGGGATAGTGAGACTGAAGGGGAGGACGGGGGCCACATGAAGGATGACAACAGTAAAGCTGACATACTGAACAGATATTTCTGCTCAGTCTTTACTGAGGAAGAGGAGAGTAATGGGCCTGAAGGGAGTACAAGGGGTTGGAACGGCACAGAAATGGACACAAGCCCTTTACACGGGAAAGGGTCCTAAAGGAACTGGAAGGAATAAGAGTCGATAAAGCAATTGGGCCAGATGGGGTACACCCCAGGGTCCTAAAGGAACTAAGAGAGGTGGTGGCTGAAACTCTGGCAATCCTGTTTAGCTGAACACTGGAAACAGGGGAAGTACCCAAAGACTGGAGGACGGCAGATGTAGTCCCCTTATTCAAAAGCGGGAACAAAGAGGAAGAGGGAACTACAGATCAGTCAGCCTGACTTTGGTAATGGGGATGATCATGAAAGCACTACTGAAGGAGAGATTGGTGGAACATCTGGTTGCCAACAGACTACAGGACCCAAGGCAGCATGGTTTCACTGGTTGGTGGGAAGGTCGTGCCAGACCAACCTAATTGAATTTTTTGACTGGGTGACAAGGGAGGTGGATCAGGGGAAGGCAGTAGACATGGCCTATCTGGACTTCAGCAAGGCCTTTGACAGTGTGCCACATAGAAGGCTATTAAACAAACTGGGGAATATGGGAGTGGGCAGGACAGTAGTGTGGGAGGTGGGTAATTAGCTGGGCAACAGGACACAGAGGTTGATGGTCAATGGCTGTCACTTCACAGAGGGAAGGGTGACCAGTGGGGTACCACAGGGATCAGTGCTGGGACCGGTCCTATTCAACATCTTCATCAGTGACATTGTACAGGACCTAGAAGGAAGAATTTCCCTGTTTGCTGATGACACAAAGCTCTGTAACAGAGTGGACACATCAGAGGGTGTAGACAGAATGAGGAGGGACCTGCAGAAGCTTGAAGAATTGTCAATAGTTTGGCAGTTGAAATTCAACACAAAGAATTGCAAGATAATGCATATGGGGCACAAAACCCCTGGAACAACATATCAGTTGGGGAGTGAGGATATAGCATGCACCAAGCAGGAAAGGGACCTTGGGGTTATTATCTCTGATGACCTCAAGGTAGGGAAACAGTGCGACAAGGCAGCAGGTAAAGCAAATAGGATACTCGGATGCATAGGCTGGGGCATCACCAGCAGGAAAAGGGAGGTCATAATTCCACTACACAAGACACTAGTGAGGCCCCACCTGGAGTACAGTGTACAGTTCTGAGACCTTACTACATAAGGACATAGACAGGGAGAAGGTTCAGAGGAGGGCAACAAAGATGGTGCATGGATTGCATCACAAGTCCTATGAGGACAGATTGAAGGACTTGAATATGTACTCCTTGGAGGAGAGGAGAGAGAGAGGGGATATGATAGAGACATGCAAGTACCTTACAGGGAGGAACAGGGTGCAGGAATACACTATTTTCCAGCAAAAAAGATGTTCCAGGACTAGAGGGCATGGGATGAAGTTGGAGGGAGGACAATTCAGAGGAAACGTGAGGACGAATTTCTTCACAGAAAGGGTGGTGGGTAAGTGGAACACCCTGCCAGAGGAAGTGGTGGGGGCTGAAACAATCACAGGATTTTTTCTTTTTTGCAGCCACCAACCACCCAGTACCTCAGCCAGGTCTCGGATCCTTGCTTCCACCTCCATATTGGACGTTACCCCCCTTGATACCCTTGGCTTACCCCCCAGGGTGGGGCCACAGGACCAACTCCCTATACAGCACTGCAGATGATGGGATAGGTCAAGGAGGCCACCCTGGAGGCTAGTTGAAGCTGAGGGCTGATTTCATCTAGGGCGGCCAGCAGCTAGGTTTTCTCCCCTGTAAGCGGGGGTAGGAATGTGCAATGACGCCAGCGTCTGTCCCACCCCTCAGAGTTTTGTTGGTGCCGGTCGCTGTGGTGCCCCCGGCCTCCGCAAGTGGTCCATCAAGCAGCGGTCACACACCGCACCTTCCCCCTTGGTTGGACAGCAGTCCATGGGATGCTCAATCCTTCTCCCCAGGCCGACTGTCCGACGACCCAGGTCCATTCCTGGACCCGGGTCACCAGCATTGCAAGTGGAAATCCAACCACTGCACCGATGGGCCAGCCCAGTCATGGGATTTAAGAATGCATGGGATAAACATAAGGGAATTCTGTAGGTCAGGGGTAAGGGACAACAGACCTCTAGAAAAACATAAAGGGAACTTACAAGCTCAAATGGGAAGACTGGGTGGGCAATAGGCCCTTATCTGCCAACAGTGTCTGTGTATCTATGTATGATGAAATTTTGGTGTCAAGAGGTCAGAAAAAATTATTAAGTAACATTGTTTGCAGGGACGTCTGCTGGCCCCAGTGGGGACCCCACTGCCTTCCTGTGGCAGTGACCTGAGTTCAGCTGTAAGCTCAGTGAGCCGGCAGAATGGGCCAAGGCTGGGGGGAGGTGCTGCAGCATGCAGCACTGGCCCCAGCCTGGGGAGGGACAAAGCAGTGTTCTGGAGCACACATGATACCTTGTGGTGGGCTGGGGAGCCGTCCCTCACAAGGTACTGACATGCGTGTCTAGACCTGATGGGTCAGGACTATCTGAGTACTGCACAAATGAGGATATGATTCCACTACGAAAAACACGGAAATTTATTGCAAAAAACGACATTAACGCAGACATTAGGGTTGAAGAATGCAAAGCGCACTAAGGAGAGAAATGAAAAACATTAGGGTTTTGGGTCTCCGGAGTATCGGTGAATCAGTAGTGGTGTCTTCCTCTGGGTTGTGAACCCTAGTGTCCACCCCCTCACTCCACTGCCCGTAGCCTCCTGTCCAAAGCACAAGGTACAGCTCTAAGCCAGTGCCTCATATTGATACACTCTTCAAAGATAGAAAAGTATGGCTTGCCACATATTGCCAACAGAATCTGCGTGGCCCTACGTGAACAAAATGGATCACATCTGACCATGTTTGCTCAGGGGAGGGGGTTGGCATTAGGGTTGCAATCCCAAGGAAGACCCTACCACTGATTCACCAATACTCTGGAGACCCAAACCCCTAATGTTTTTCATTTCCCTACTTTGCACGCTTTGCATTCTTCAATCCTAATGTCTGCATTAATGTAGTTTTTTGTAATTAATATGTATGTGTAGCCCAGGTGCCATGCACCAATGGGCTACTACCCCTGCCTGCTGATTATTACACATGTTAAGGGGCCAGGGTTCTGTTTTGATGGCAGTTGGGGTTCTTTCCCAAAAGTAGTAACAAATAGTATGATGTCTCCAGGGTAAAATAATAGTGGGCCAGGTGTTCGAGTAGTACAACCCCCTGGGATGCTGTACCTACCCACCTCTCCGTCCAGTCACCCCACACACAGAATAACACTCTGTTTAGCAATACTGTAAAACACATGTAATTAAAGACTGTGATTAATAATATGCTCACACCCACTTTTAACATCGACAATCATAAAGCTTTTTTGGAGGGGGATAGGATAGCATAAAAGTATTTGTACTTTAAATGCAAACAGTTTTAGCAACAATGCCCACCTCCTCTAAGTACATCAGCCCACATCCCCACTGGTACCAGTGCCCCGAGTCTATTTGGATACCCAAACCGGTGCAGGCCCATATGTTGCCACGGGTTGGCCAGCATTGGGATCCTTGGTTTTCCAGCTCTAAATTAGTGATAAGTGATAAAATAAACTCAGGTTATGTTTTTCAATAAAAAAACAAAGGTTAATAAAAAAACAGAGCAGAGATAGGGAAATACTAATAAGGAATGGGAAAAAATTGATAATCACAGATCAATATAAATATTTAGCTGTAGAGATTGATTATACTTTATCTTTCTCAGCTCATATTAATAATACAATAAAGAATATTAATAACAAGATGGCGCACTACATAGGTCTTCAAAGATATTAAATCTACAAACCCGGAGGTTAATTGCAAATCAATTAATAATGCCTGTATTAGAATATGGAAATGTGGTGTATAATTTTGCGGGTCAAACACATTTAAATAAATTAGTCATATCATATAATCGATTGGCAAGATTTGTCCTGAACTGTAGCTATAATACTCATCAATGCATTTTGTATAAAGACCTAAACTGGGACAGTTTATCAGTACGATTTAAAAAACAATATTCAGTATTTATCTATAAAATAATAAATGGGATGACTGATGGAAACATGGAATTGCCTTCTGTTAGTAAATATTATCCATATCTTTTAAGGGATGTAAAGTATAGAGGTTACACTTTTCCAAAAACTAATACAAGATATGGTACTATGACACTTGAGGCTTAGACTGCAAATATTTGGAATAATATTCCCCCTGAATTAAGGAAAGCAACTAATAGAAACATAGAATTTGACAGCAGATAAGGACCGCTTGGCCCACCTAGTCTGCCCATTTTCCTACCTAACAGATAAGCTGCAGATCCTAGTTAACCAACAGCTTACTTCCTCCTACCCCCCACTAGGACTGCCTTATGCCTGTCCCATGCATTCTTGAATTCCCCCACTGTTCTTGACTCCACGACCTCCTCAGGGAGGCTGTTCCATGCATCCACAACCCTCTCTGTGAAAAAATACTTCCTGACATTACCTCTGAGCTGTCCCTCTATCTTCAAATTGTGCCCCCTTGTTCTTGCACATCTCTTTTTCTGAAAGATGCTACCCTCTTGGACTTTGTTGATTCCCTTGAGGTACTTCAAAGTTTCTATCATGTCCCCTCTCTCCCTTCTTTCCTCAAGGGTATACATATTAAGCTCCTTTAGTCTTTCTTCATCTGTCTTCTGGTGCAGACCCTGCACCATTTTAGTTGCCCTCCTCTGGACAGCCTCCACTCTGTCTATGTCTTTGCGAAGATGGGGTCTCCAGAACTGCACACAGTACTCCAGATGGGGTCTCACCAACTGTCTGTACAGAGGGATAACAACTTCCTGTGTTCTACTATTGATGCCTCTTCGTATGCAACCCAGTATCCCTCCAGCCTTCTTTACTGCCTTCTCACATTGCTTGCCCACCTTTAGGTCATCTGATATAATTACCCCCAGGTCCCTTTCCATTTTTACTGTTGTCAGTATCTCACCCCCCATTGTGTATACTTCCCCTTGGTTTTTGTTTCCCATGTGCATTACCTTGCATTTCTTTGCATTGAATCTGAGCTGCCATACATTTGACCATTCCTCCAACCTTGCCAAGTCCCTTCTCATCCTTTCCACTCCATCTTGAGTATCAACCCTGTTGCAGATTTTTGTGTCGTCTGCAAAGAGACATACTTTTCCTTCTAGTTCCTCTGCAATGTCACTTATAAAGACATTAAAAAGGATCGGTCCCAGTACTGGAGCTCATGGTACCCCACTAGTAACCCTCCTTCTTCACTGTGTACTCATTTACTACTACCCTTTGCGTCCTGTTGTCTAGCCAATTTTTTATCCAGGCTACCACCTTGGGACACACTCCAAGGCTGGCTAACTTGTGTTTTAATCTTTTGTGTGGGACCGTATCAAATGCCTTGCTAAAATCTAGGTAGGCCATGTCCACAGTCCCTCACTGGTCTACTACTTTGGTCACCCAGTCAAAGAAATCTATTAGATTTGTCTGACACGACCTTCCTATTGTGAATCCATGCTGCCTTGGGTCCCAGCCCACTGGCCTCTAGGTACTCAACAATTATTTCCTTCAGAAGTGATTCCATCATTTTCCTACCACTGAGGTCAAACTAACTGGTCTGTAGTTTCCTGCCTCTGTCCTGCTCCCACTTTTGTGAAGAGGAATCACATCTGCCCTCCTCCAGTCCTCGGGTACCACCCCATCCTCCCATGATTTGTTAAAGAGAGTAGTCAGCGGTGTCACTAGTTCTACCCTTAGTTCTTTTTGAATTCTTGGGTGAATCCCATCAGGCCCCATTGCTTTGTCCACCTTCAATTTTATTAGTTCTTTCAGAACCCTTTCTTCTGTAAATGGATTGGTATCGACCCCCGTCTTCAGAGTGTTTCTCTTGTTTGGTTTAGGTACCTCCCCCTCCTCTTCCTTTGTGAATAATGAGCAGAAATATTTGTTCAGTATCCCTGCTTTTTCATTGTCACCCTCTACCCACATTCCCTTCCCTTTATTAAGCCTTAGTATCCCTCCTTTGGTCTTTCTTCACTCCCTAATGTACCTATAAAAGGTCTTGTCCCCCTTCTTAACAGAATTGGCTATCCTTTCCTCAGTTTGGGCCTTTGCTATTCTGACTGCCTTCCCAGCCTCTTTCTGCTTTAACTGATAAAGTTCTCTGTCCTGCTCCTTCTGTATTTCCTTATATTTCCTGAATGCTATCCTTTTCTCCTTAACCTTCCCTGCCACCTCTTTTGAGAACCATAGCGTTTTTTTCCTTCATTGTGTTTTATTGATTTGCTTTACACAAAGGCTTGTTGCCTCTGTGATGGCTGTTTTGATTACTCCCCATTGTTCCTCCACCCCTCCTTCTTGCCTGTTTGCTAGTGCTTTTCTGAGGCACTCTCTCATTTTCCCAAAGTCAGCCCTCCTAAAGTCCAATACTCTTGCTTTTGTATGGCTTGTTTGTATGGCTGTGTTTATCGTGAACCACACTGTATGGTGGTCGCTTGTTCCCAGATGGCTACCCACTTCTAAATCTGAGATTCTTTCTCTGTCCCCATTTGAGAGTACCAGGTCTAAGATTGCTCCCTCCTGAGTGGGTTCCAATACTAGCTGTCTGAGGCATGCCCCCTGTAGGGCATAAAAAATGACCCTGCTCTTGGATGTGCCTAGCAAAGGTGCTCCAGTTAACATCTGGCATATTCAGGTGGTCCCCCATCAACAATATCTCCCTTTTTCTGCCATTCTAAGAAAGCCTTCTATCATTTCCTTGTCCATTCCCTTCCCCTGAGATGGGGGTCTGTATACAACCCCCATGTGGATTGTGGTGCCATTTCCTGTCTCCAGGGTGACCCAGAGTGCCTCATCTGCTCCCTGTTTACTCTTTAGTTCTGTTGCTTTGATCCCTTCCTTTACATAGAGAGCTACTCCTCCTCCTCTTTTACCCTCCCTGTCCCTCCTGTAGATTGTGTATCCTGGTATGTTGACATCCCAGTCATGGTTCTCTGTGTACCAGGTTTCTGTGACTGCCACAATATCCAGGCAACCCTCTTCCATCAAGGCCACTAGTTCAGGGAGCTTGTTACACAGACTATGGGCATTGGTACTCATCACCCTCCACTTTTTGATAGCCTTACCCCTTTTAGCCCCATTCCTGTCCTTACTGCCTTTGTCTTTTTTTACATTTACCTCTTTTCTGCTCCCTAATAACTTCTCTACCTTGGTGTTCACCTCACTAATTACTATGTTTTGTGGGGGGAGGCTGGGATTTCCCTGCTCCTTTTCAGTGCCTCCCCCCTTGGCTAGTTAAATGCTTGCCAATGAAGCATTTAAACCTCTCACCTAGGATCCTGGTCCCCCCCCCCGGACAGATGCAGACCATCGCACCAGTATAGGTCTGCATCCCTCCAGGTGGCTCCACAGTCCCCAATGAAACCAAAACCCCGTGCTCCACACCAGTTTTTCAACCACTCATTGAATTCCCTGGTGAGGAGTGCCCTAGCATCTCCCTTGCCATAGACGGGCAGCACCTCTGAGAAGGTTACCGTATGAGCTACTTGTCTAAGGCCCTCCCAACTCTACAAAACTCCTCTAGCACTGCTGTGATCCCATTCCTAGCCAGGTATTTTGTCCCTAGGTGGACAATGACATCCAGCTCCCTCCCTCGTGCAGCTCCTCCCACTATCCTGAGGATTCGCTTCCTGTCCCTCCAAGCTGTGGCGCCAGGAAGGCACCTTACCTCCCTCTCCCCTTCCTCCCCCATTTCTACCCCCCTAATGATTGAGTCCCACACCAGGAGTTGTTTCCTTCCTCTGTGGGGTCCCATGCCACCCTCTTGTGGGTCTCCTTTGTGAAGGTTCCCAGCATCCTCCTTGGTCTCCACTGCAGGTGCCTCCATAGAGGAACCTCTATCCACCAGAAGAGCGAATGAATTGTGGAGAGGTACAGCTGGAGGGATGCAACTCTGTTCCACCACCCTCTCCCTTCCTGAGCCCACCCTAGTCCAGCCTCTCCCTTGGCAACCTCTGAGGTAGTGGCATTGGCCCTGGTGGTCCCTGGGTGGGGGAGGAGGTTTCACTTAATCCTTGCCAGGTCAGCCTGGAGATGGGCAACCTCCTCTCTCAGACCAGAGAGGTGCCTGCAAATAGAGGCAGCATAGCCTCCAGAATGTCTCCCGAACACTGCCCCCACAGCCATTGCACTGCACCACTCCTATCATGTCTTATTTTGTGTCCTCACTACTGTTTCTCTGTATGCTTACTCTCCTCTCTCTACTCCCACCCTTCCTGTTCTGGGACAGCAACTTCCTATCTTCTTCAGTAGCCTCCTTCTTCCTTGCTCAATGTCAGACCACCAGCAGCTGGGGAGGGGAGAGTGAGCTACTTTTTTCCTTTAAGGTTGACAAAACCAGTGTTTCTCTATGATCCTTCCCTTCCTACTGCCAAACAGGAAGTTCCTGTTGACAATCAAATCCAGTGGCTATAAAAGTAGAACTGGCTTAGGGTGGGTGGGTGCAGGGTGGGATGGAGGCAATTAGTAAGAAAAAGGCTAACAACAGAAGTTGTAATTTGAGTCACCATGCTTTATAGTGTCTAAGCCACACCCCCAATTAAGCTCTCTTTCCTCCTACTGGTTTAGCAAAGTCAGCTGATACAGTACCCTTCCCAGCACAGAACACACACTGACTTTCTTTCTTTTCTTTCTTTATTTTAACCCTAAATAAGACCCCTTCTACTTCTAATAAAGTATCTGTCTACTTAGTCTCAACAGACACTGACTCCTGCTGAGATATAAGTTTTAAATTAATAAGAAAATGTAGCTTGTTTTAGTTAAACTATCCCAGTTTAAATTAGGATTGAGCACTGTATTTTATGATGAATGTAGTAGTTTTTAAAATGTGGATAAATGTAGTTGTTGGTCTGATTGAAGATTTTTGTCTTCTATAATGTTAAAAATTATTTATTGGGGGGCACTGATGAGCAGCCAGCAGTGAAGACGTGGGTTCCTGCTGCTCCCAACCCTGCATCAAATAAAACATTATTTTTAATGGCATCCGACTGAAAAAACATACCAGAGTGACAAGGTTCGACAGACTATACGGAATGGAGGAGTATTTGCTTCCAACTCCAGGAAAAGTCAGAGATCTGCGGCCAAAACCCAAGGGAAGAAGACGACAGCAAAGCCCTCAGAAGCCATGGGCCCGATTTCACTCTTGGCGGCAGAAATGGCGGTGCTAGGCCGCGAGGTGTCTGAGCAGGTATTGGAGGCACTAGAAGATAAGTGGAGTAAGCTAGAGGATAAAATAGACAGTCGCCTGCAAAGTTTGGTGGAGCAAATGGCTACACAGGTGATTAGAGTTACAGAGGTGGAGGAGCGGATATCGAAATTGGAGGATGAGGTGGATCCTATGGCTGCTCGTGTGGCTAAATTAGAAAAAGAGCTGGCACACTTGACAAAGCTACATGATTATCAGGAAAATTATGCCAGGTGCCTCAATCTTCACCTCCGGGGGCTCCCAGAGGGAAAAGAAGGTCCCGATGTCCTGTCCTTTTGCGCTGAAAAACTCCCATCTATGCTGGGCATGAAGTTGAAGAGGGGAAAGTTAAAGCTGGAGCGAGCCCATACAGCAGTAGCAGGGCGACCACCAGCAGGGCAGCCCCCGAGACAAATCATCTACCAGTTTCATAATTACCAGGACCGTGAGGAGATGCTTCGGGCCTACCGGGGAATGAAGGAGCTGAGATATGTGAGAGAGAGACTGTATCTTATGCAGGATTACTCAAATCGAATAGTCAAAAAGAGAAGGGTATTTAATCCTGTAATGGCACAACTGAGAGAACTCAGGGTGGAGTGCTTTATGGTCTTCCTTGCAATTTTGAAGGTAAAACATGAAGGGGCGACCTATTCATTTTGGGAGCTGCAGAGGGTGGCTGCTTTTGTGGAGGATCTCAAAAAAAGGCGGGCTGAACACAGCAAACTGGGAGAAGAAGTGAAGGAGGGGCTCGTGGTGACCATGAGGAGTGTTTAAACGCTGACTGGAATTTAAATTGTTGAGAAAAATAACTGTTGATGCTTTATATTTGAGAGTTGGAGTGTGAGTTTTTTCGCTCCCCCTGTTATTTCATTTTTTCTTTGGCACCCCTCTTTGATGCCTTGCTGGAACGGCTGTTGATCTTATGACAGGCAAACATGTGGAAGGATTCGGAGCATTAAGTAAATTCGGGGATGGGGGGATGGCGGTTTACGTGGACGACTAGCTGGAAGCAACACCACCAAGGAGGATGGACTGTGTTAGATGCAGTACCCACGCGTGAAGGGACCTACAGTACAAGTGTTGAAGTGCCTGGTCTGTACTAGCGACTGCAGAAGCATCGCGGAGGTCTGGTAAGTGGAGGTCTGGGGGGGTGGGCTGACACTGCATGAATTTTTAGGGTATCGTCGGTGCCCCGGAGGCCTCTACAATTTTGCTTTGAGGTTTCCACATGTGCTCTGGAGTAAGGGGGAATGAAAGAAGTGTCTATTGGGTGGAATCCAGCGGGGCAGGGGAGGGTGAGGGGAGAGGTTTGGAAGGGGGTAGCCAGTTTTGCTGTTAAAATGACTTAAAATGTTGAAATGCAAGCAATGGAGGGTTGCTATGTTAAAAGTAAGAAGGGGAGATGTTACTCTGTTAGAAATTTTAAATTCTAGATGCCATACGAATGTAGGGCAGCAGGACGGGGTGGGAATGGGACGCCTGCAGTACGCGACTTAGGGCCATTCTAGGAGTTGAATGGCAAGGATGCGATTAGTCTTTAGAACTAGTACATGGAATGGGGGGCTTATTTTTTGGGGTGGTATGGAGGGAGGAGGGAGAGGGGGGGCACCTGGGAAAAAGGGTTCGCTAATGTTAAGTTTTTGTATTTGTGTTATAAGATTGAAATGTCTCTCATCTTTATCAACAGGAAAGTGTGTAATGTATAGAAGTGATTTAATAAATGATTGCCATCCTGGTTGGTGGAGAAAAGGGGTTAAAGTAATGGCTGCAGTGAGGATGAAGGGAAAAGTGTCCTGGTCAAATGGCTAAGCAAAAAACACTAGGAATCACTTTGTGGAATGTGAAGGGGATCTTGTCTCCAGTAAAATGTGCAAGTATTTTGACGGCTCTGCACCGACAGGGCACTCAGGTTGCCCTCTTACAAGAAACGCACCTGACTAGTCAAGAACATCGGAAATTGGAAAGAGGGTGGGTAGGTAAATGTTGTGCGTCACCTTACAGCTCGCATAAAAGAGGGGTGGCGGTGTTGATAGGTAAAACAACTCCATTCACCTGTACAAGAGCAGTTACAGATCGAGGGGAGGGTAGGTATATTTTCGTGGAAGGGATGTTGTTGGAGGAGAAGATTACCTTCGGGAGTGTGTATGCTCCTCCGATCTTTGACCCGGCCTTCTATCAGGAGGTTCTGGATGTCATGATTAGGGAGCAATTTGAAGGATTAATCATGGGTGGGGACTTTAATGCAGTCATGCAAGGGGAGTTAGACCACTCGGAGGGGAGGTGCAGGCATGGATGGAGGTTGAAACACTGGCAGGAGAGGGTGATAGACTTAGATATTATTGATTGTTGGCAGGCATTGCACCCAGCAGAGAAGGAGTTCACGTTTTATTCAAACCCGCACAAAACCTGGTCTAGGATAGACTATATGTATGTCCCCCGACCCTGGTTGAGCAGGGTATATAAAATTGATCATAGTCCCATTCTCCTCTCGGATCATGCTATGGTCCGGATGGTGCTGGAACTAAAAGAACAGAAAGAGGGACCTCCACCCTGGAAGTTCCCAAGGTACTTGTTGGGGAAAAAGGAATTTATAGAATATCTCAAGCAACAGTGGCAGTTTTATAAGGAGACTAACGAGGACTCGGTGGAATCCCCTGGTATATATCGGGAAGCTGGGAAAGCCTTTATAAGGGGGGCTATTATTAGATTCATTGCTCAATATAAAAAACAGAAAGAATCCACATGGGTGGAGTTAAGAGGAAGAGGTTAAAAGGTGGGAAAGGGCGGTTGTGGAAAGGCTAACAGAGGAGAAGATCCAAAATTTGAAGGCTGCAAGGGAGGCATTGAATGCATTTCTCCTGGGGGAGGCAAGAATGGCAGGGATGCTAGCCAGAAGCTGCCTGTTTGAGTGGGGGAACAGATCTGGCCCATTAATGGTCCGGTTAATAAAAGGTAAGCGTATGTATACAAGCATAGCCGGAGTTAAGGACAAGGACGGGAAATTACTGAGGGACAAGGATTTAATAAGGAACAGATTTGAGCAATTTTATCAGCAGCTTTACCAGGCAGACTGTGCCGGCACTGGAGACATAATAAAACAATTCTTGGGTGGAGTTAAAATCCCTCATGTAACAGAACAGCAACGAAGGCTGCTTTGGGAGGTGATCACCCAATTAGAAGTCAGGCAGGCAATACAATGTTTGAAACAGGGGAAGGCCAGTGGACCGGATGGGTTTCCCATAGAATTTTATAAAATACTAAAGGGGCAGGTGGTGGATCCCCTGTGTCGGGTATTCTCTGAGGCCAAGGGAGGTGGGGACCTTCCGATGTCATTCAGAGAGGCAGTCATTTGCTTGGTCCCAAAACCGGGGAAGGATGGGCAGGAGTGCTCATCATACTGGCCGATCTCTCTATTAAATTGTGATGCCAAAGTTTTGGCCAAGGTTTTGGCAAGGAGACTGGACCGAGTACTTCCAGGTTTGGTGCATCTGGACCAGACGGGTTTTGTTACTGGGAGAAGCTCATACCATAATATGAGGAAACTTCTTAATGTGGTGTGGAGAGTTTCTTACGGTCAAAAAAATATAGCCGTTTTAACGGTATCCGTACTAATTCCCGCCGATCGATTGACCCAACACCAAAATCCCAAGACAAAATGACGAAATTGCTAAACTCGATTGATTAAAATCCTGGCACATTCCGCCTCCCGTTATTTCCCGTGAAAACAGTGAAAACAGAGAGACCTGCAGTGTGTTTTTCAAAACCATAGTATGTGTCTCTCCATAGTAGTGATCACACAATTCCTACTTGCCATACACCGGGCACCTCACTGAAACACATAAAAAAGGTGGAAATAGCCATGTCGTACACCCTCTTGGTACCCCACGCACTAGTGGACATTAAACACAAATCACAATGACACCCTACATACTGAGGGGGCACACACTCTGCCACTTTTGTCACAGTTCTCCCACAGAAATAATAGAAAAAGCTTTTCTTTTTAAATTAGTAGTGCTAGTACGCTGCATGTGCAGCGCTATTCATAATGAACTGTTTCCCTGACTTGCCCCCTCTTCACTCCCGCTCCAGTAAAATATTTAGACATCTGAATGTTTAAAAAAAAACAAAATGGATGCCCGAGAAGGCATTTGACCTTATAGAATGGGAATACCTGTTTGAAGCTCTCCGAGGATATGGACTTGGGGAGGGATTTATAGGGTTGGTAGAAAGCCTGTACAAAGCCCCAGAAGCAAGAGTTTTAGTAAATGGAAGTCTAACTAAGAAAGTCGCCCTCCACAGGGGCACTAGACAGGGTTGTCCCCTATCGCCGCTTTTATTTGCACTGGCCATAGAACTTTGGCGATAGCAATTAGGAGCCTGGCTGAAATTAAAGGAGTGGTGGGGGTTGGGTCAGGGAGAGAACATAAGGTCACATTATATGCAGATGACATGTTGTTGTATGTTCGAGACTCGGCCAGATCTGTTCCCCCATTACTGGCAATCATGAAGCAATTTGAGGCATTCTCTGGGTATAAGATAAATATTCATAAGTCAGAAATAATGTTGTGGGGGGAAACTGAAAAAGAATTCAGAGATACGGCCTGGGGCCTTAAGAAGGCAAAGATGGAATTTACATATCTGGGGATCCGTATTGGCCATGAGTTAGGTCAATTATATAAGTTAAACTTTGCCCCTATGGTACAAAATATAGAAGAGGAGCTGAGGCGGTGGAGAGATCTACCTATATCATGGCTGGGGTGCATAAATTTGATAAAAATGAATACCCTACCTCGGATCTTGTACCTGATGCAAATGCTGCCAATGGGCTTAAATAGGAAAGATTTGAAGAGAGTGGACAAGGCCTTTGCCGGCTTTATATGGAGAGGGGAAAAGGCCGAGAGCGAGTCTCCGCAGGCTGCGGGCAGATGGGGAAAAGGGGGGTCTAAACATGCCCGACCTAAGGAACTATGCCTTAGCCATGCATTACAGAATTCTGGGGGACTGGGTGAACAGGCCACCAGAGGCTGGTTGGCTAGATCTGGAGGAAGGAGGGAAAGGGGTGAGGATCTCGGCTCTCCTGAGACGAGGAGGGAAGAAAGCATATAATAGACAGTGAAAACCAAACCCACTGGTAATTTCAGTATTGGAAGGTTTGGAGCAGTAGCTGAAATGGGTGGGGGTAAAACCGGGAGAAGAGACATTATTACTCCCACTGAAGGGAAATCTGGGGTTTGTAGTAGGTCTAGAGGATGCAGGTTTTCTACTTTGGGAGGAGCGGGGAGTTAAATGTGTAAAGGACCTATGGAAACAAGGGAAGCTGATGTCGGGAGAAGAGATTGGTGAATGTATGGGATCAGGTATGTTTAGAATTTTTCAGGCAAGAAATTATGCTAAAACAATTGGTAAAAGCCGAATAGTGGACTCTCCCTTAGAACAGGTCGAGCATATGGTGCTCAGTACAAGGGGGGGGGAAGGAGAGGGGTATAATAGGAAGGGTGGCAAGAATGGGGCGGCAGTAAATGCCTGATTTTACCTGTAAGACCAGGAGACTGTGGAGCAGGGACTTAAAGAGGGAGATACCAGACCAGGGATGGGAGTTATTCTTACAAATGCACAAGGGATTACTGGTCTGTAATAAGTACCAGGAATCTTACTATGAATTTCTACATAGACTCTACTGCCCACCAAGTATGGTGCATAGATTCCGCCCCGAGATTTCCTCCCTTTGTGGAAGGTGTAAGAAAGAGGAGGGTACATACATACATTGCTTCTGGGGGGTGTCCGTCCCTGAGACAGTTCTGGATAGGGGTGGCTGAGAAAGTAGGTAGACTGTGGGGTAGGCAGGTGGACAGAAGCCCAATTGTGATGTTGTTTGGGGTGGATGTCTCAGAGGAGGAGGACTGGAGACCTCTCCCGTGGTGGGTGCAGATTCTGGTTGTCTTAGCCAGACTGTATATTTTAAACACTTGGGTCACAAATGAGATCCTAACTATTCAGCAGTGGAAAAACCTGTGTCTGCAAGCCCTAGGGATGGAAAAGTTATACTATGTGGCTAAAAATAGGGAGGACCAGTTCTGGAGAGTCTGGGGAGCGTTTCTGTCCTCGTTACCCCCAGGGGAGATGGAGGCGATGGGGAAGGGGTTGCAAGGATAAAAGGGGATGGACGAGGAAGGTGGGAGAGGAGGGGATTGGGCCGGAATGGCGAGAGAGAGAGAGAGAGAGCACACTGGGAAGGATAAGGTAGAGGGAGTCTGGGTGAGAGACAAGATTAACTGTTTCTTTTTTCTTTCTTTTCTAGGTATTGTTAGTCTGTATAATTAGTTGGGGCTTCTGTTTTTCTTTGTTTGGAGGGGGGTGTGGCATCATTGGGAGTAGGGTCTGGGGGGGAAGGGCAACTTAATAAATTGATATGAGAAGGAGATATTAGAGGGGTATTGACATAATGATGTATTAAGATTAAGGTTGTTATTGTTTTTATGTATAAATATGTTTTTACTTTTGTTATTGTTGGAAAACTCAATAAACATATGATGCAAAAAAAAATTATTTATTAGTTGTTTTATGTAGTCTGCATTTTTGTATGTTATATTGAATGTAATTTGTTCTTGACACAGGACAACTTTGAAAATAGGTCCATGACCTAAAGTTTGCTATCCAGTATAAAAATAAACATTTTTCTACTACTCCTACTACTACTGTTGTAGCTTGTGGGAATTAAACAGTTTACACTTGCAGACAACCTTAAATTAGACCCCCTGGTCAGGGCAAGCCCTGAGTTACTCATGGTTCTGTAGACACTGGATCTCAGGTTCTGTGCAGCAGGCTTGAGGGAGATGACCAATGGCACAGTGGGGCCACAGAGCAAAGGACAACAGAAGAGCTGGATGAAATAACAGGATCTGGCAGCTTTCCACCGTTTGACTTGCTTGCAGAGTCTAGCAGCTTGTCACCTTCGGCTTGATAGCAGGCTGGAGAATCAGAGCCCAACGCAAGGCTTCTCAGTCCACAAGTAAGCCCAGACCCAGGACTGACCCCATGGTCTGGCTTCCCAAATGGGTCCAGATTGCCCTAGCACTCAGGCACACACCCATGACTCCAAGTTTTATGTGATAAAGGTGAGTCTGAAAGATTGCCTATCACATAAAGCGACCACGAAACAGCGTGTGGTCAAAACAGCGCCCAATATTGTAGCGACTATCGCAAATAGCGATGGTTGCTACAATACTTACAATTCACACACATAAAACATTTTTTTTATGCTGGGGGCTGTGCTCCCTGAACCCCCCAAACTAAAATAATCAACTCCAGGGGGTGCGGACCACAGGGCAAGTTACTGTTTTTTTTTTTTATCCTGTACCTAGCCAGACCCGAACCTGGGTCCACTGGCACCACAAGAGATAGCGTATTCCACTGCGCTATGCAGCCAGCTCAGCAAGAACCTGGCACACAGGATCTTATATCCTGTACTAGCGAGGATAGCTCCCTGCTATCCTCACTCTACAGGACAGAACAACGTTTTTCAGCACTCGCTGCTAGTGACAGCAGTATTATTGAATCGCTCAAATTGTAGCGCTCAATAATATGCACTCTACATGGGTGCTACCATGGCTCCCTGCAGCCCAATCCGCCCCACTCGATAAGGGTTAACAGTTCCCCTACCTTGCTCCAAGTTGTGGCTGTGTGGATTGCAGTCTCTGTCTTCTTCCTGAACTGGGATTATCAGCTCCGTGGAACAGCAATGGTTCCTTGGAATTCCACCTTGCTAGTGGCTTTTGGCTAGCAGCATGCAGTCTCTGGAGTGGCACTTCACCTTTACACAGCCAGATTTCAGCAATACAGGCTGGTTACTGAACACTGCATATCTGCAGACCTTTTCCACAATTTCCTTCAGCTTCTGACCAAGTGGCCAGCTTCAGGACCTGGCAGACACAGTTCTGATACCCTTTTTCCACAGCTCAGGGTTCTTCAAACTGTTGCAGGATCACTGCAAATGCTGGTTCTTCAACACAGAGGAAAATCCTTTACCAAATTCATCAGGCGTTCAACTGCAGGGCCTCAGGCTCATTTCCAAACCTTTTCCAGCATAGAAAAATGAGCCCTCTTTGACTTGTTGAGAGCCCAAGCCAGATTGCCCCAAACTGCAAAAGTCCCTGGGGTTTCACACAACAAATCCCAGCTTCCGACGGGTTGAATCTTGCAGTCCATCAATCAACTTAAACATTAGCCCACTTCAATTATTGATTGGTTATCAGTTTTAAGCACCTAGAATAGAGTTCACACCTCTCCCAGCAGTCATCGCACTGTCTTTGGACACCTAAGACATTGATTGGCTGGCACGGGGGGGGGGGTCAAAGTATCAAAGATGGCTGCATAGTATACGGTCCTATGCAGTTTATACAGCAGTCCCAACTTTAATGTCCTGCTGCAGCCAGAGTAGTTTTTATTAATAATGGTCTCACAGATATGTAGCAGCCTTTTCCTACTGTCCTCCGGCTACAGTATTACATTTATAAACATTCTCCCCTGCCTGTCGCTGGCTCTGATTTGTAAGCCCCCAGGAGCAGCAATCAGGCTAATTAATATTTACGTCCACCTCATTAATATTCAAATATGCCTCCCGTTCAGCGGTGCTTATAGGCGCTTTTAAACAGAATAGCCATCCGGCTTCTCCTGCACCTTTTCCATGTGTCCGACCTCAACTAACTTAACCTGGGGGTCGAGACCACCGGAGAGGAAATTCCTTAATTGCAGCAGTGGTGAGAAAACGTTCAGGTGCCAGTGTACGTGTGCTGACCCCGCAGGCACTTTTAAAGTGCCAAACACACCTGGCCATCCCGCTACTCACTCCACCAGCCCCAAAGGACTAAAATACAGCACAGGGGGCCGGACGGAGACCAAGGAACAGCACAGGACCTGGACTGGCAGCAGAGGGCAATGGGAGGAGTAGAAGTAAGAACAGGCTCCCGGGGCAACAAGTAAGTCCCACCCCATGGAGGGTTTACATAAGCATACAACAGGTGTGGGTATACATTTGTAAAGATAACTAGTGATGTCTTTGAGCTAAGTTCCAAGATATCAAGATATCACCTGTTATGTAACAAAATATCGCTACTTAGATACATCACAACAAACCTATTGATAACTGACCAATAGCAACAGGACATACCACACTACCTCATAACAATGCTAACTTGACAACCACTACTTCATATATTCTTCAGAGACATTTCGTTCATAGAAACAAGCATAAAAACAGTGAATGAAAAAGAAAATAACTTGTTTACAGCTTCATTTACAAAACTTTCAGGTCCTGTTGTATACATCACATATGAGATGAGCTAATGCACTGTATCAGAAATATCTTATTTATTTTTTTATTTAGTTATTGGATTTTGGTAACCAGGTAGGCTCACTGAGACAAACTGTCCCTTTTTCAGGAGTGACCTGCAATTAATTATATACTATACATTGAAAGAATACATATAGATGATAATAAATAATACATAAGTAAATTACAAAATACAGGACTGCAGACGAAGAGGTCAGTAGCTAGATACAGGATACAGATAAGTACTCAGAGGGACTTGGTTCTATGGAACATGGACACTATTCATAGGGAAGTATAGCAAGTCAGATTAACAGATCAGCTAGTTAAAGCAGGCACAGGATCTGTTGACAGATACGCTTTCACAGCTGATCTGAAGGATGCAAAGTCAGGCATTCCATGACCTTAGAGGGGAGAGTGTTCCAGAGCCTTGAAGCAGTGGTCGCAAAGGATCACTGACCAGCAGCAGGGAGTCAGTCCCCTTGGGACGGTAGCATGTTTCATGCCAGTGGAACAGAGATGCCTTCTAAATGGTTTTAAGTCAATGTGCCACAGAAAACACAGGGAGATGAAGCCTCCCCTCCAGAGGGGAGCCAGTTTAGTGTGAAGAGTGCCTTGCAGTGATGTTCCTGGTTTCAGACCCTGGCAGCAAAGTGTGCTATGCAATGGTAGGCAAATTTAAGTTTGAAAAGTGCAGTTTCCTTGAGGGATGACATAAGCTGAGCCCCCTAGTGACAGCAGGAAGAAGGACACTGTTGGCGATCGAGTGCCTGGCCTGTATAGTAAAGTAGGGGTACAACCTGTACAACAAGCCCAGTTTTTGATTCAGGGTTTTAACCACTACTTCAACATGAGGCCTGATGGAAAGTTCTTGGTCTAACTGGATTCCCAGATACTTTACCATAGCCACTGTATCAATATGTGCCCCTGACCGAGGAGTAATGCTGAGTAGATTTTATCTATCATGACCCAGCCTATGAGCACCAAATAGCATGGGCTTCATTTTTTTTGTCATTCAAGATTAGCAAGTTTGATTGAAACCAGGATTCAAGTGATACAAAATCCACCTATAGGCTAGACTGAATATGAGACAGGTTGGTGTGAGATCTGTACAAAACTGCATCATCAGCATGTAACAGTATTGTTGAGTTACCACAGTTACTAGATGAGTCACTAATGAACAATAAAAATAAAATAGGGCCCAGAATTGAGCCTGGGGGGCACCATTGGTGATTTCCTGCAGAGGGGACTGGCTGCCCCTCCATTTAACAAGTTGGATGTGCCCAGACAGGTAACTGTGGAGCCAACTACACGACAGGTGACCAAAGCCCAGGCCACTTGATTTGTGTCCCAGAAGGTAATGATTCACAGGGTCAAACCAAACGCCTAGGTTAGGTTCACGAAGACCACGTCTGTGGCCTGCCCAGCACCCATAGTATTGAACAGGTCAGTCATGAGACATACATGGGCAGTATCAGTGCCATGCTGTTTTCACAAGCTGTGCTGAACTTCAGTTGAGATGGACTGCAACGCAAGCTGGGACTGTATCTGATTATAAATCAGCCTTTCTTGTATTTTAACAATGGTGCACAACAGAGAACTGGGCTGATAGTGTTCATCTGGCGCTCCCCCCCCCCATACACCAGAACAACATGTGCAGTTTTCCATATACCAGCTGTGTCACCCTGGAGGAAAGACATATTGAAAAGAGCTGCTATGGGTCCAGCAAAGACTGGGGCACAAAGTCTAAGAAGCCTAGGTTCCAGTTTATCATGTCCAGCCGAACTGTCAACTTTTATGCATTGTAAAAGAGCCAATACCTCTTTTGTGACCAGGGCAACAAAAAACAAGCATTTGTCAATGCCAAATGTTTGCTTGCTGGCATTGGCATTGGTAGTGTAGGAGTTACAGAGCTGCATAATAGGAATGTCAGTGAAGTATTGAACTGAAGTCAACCCCACCACCACCCTGCAGAGACTGACAGGCATTGGGGTGTGCCTTTGGGTCATCAGGCATAACGGCTACGCCATTTCACCACACCCCACCCTGCAGACACTGACAAGTGTCACGGTGTGCCTTGGGGTCTTTGGCCCTTATGCGCACCCCATTCCATCAGAAAATACGGTGAGATGGGTGCGGTATAGGAGAATGGGGTGAACTTTGGGGCAGAAGAGTCCAAGGCACACCTCGGTGCCTCTCACTGGCTGCAGGATGTGGAATGGTATGTACATTACAGGCGAGAATCCCAAGTCACACCCCTGATGCCTGTCATTCTCTATAGGGTGGGGCGTTATGGTCGAAAACCCTAATGCCTCAGGCATTTGTTGGTATTTTCACTCCAAATTTTCAACATGTTTTTTTTTGTGACCCCCACCTCATGAACAGTGGCAATATCAGTTTGTTAGCCGAAAGCCGCTTTTGCACAGCAACTACGGCATTTAGCACCATGGGTGCAAAAACACATTCTGAACAGGATGTGAAAATGACAGCTGTACTGTTCATGGGGAGGTGTAAAAAATGGCAATGTTGAAAATCTGCAGTGAAAATATTAAAAAAACTGGTGAAGTCAGGAGTGTGTAGAAACTGTGCAACGCACACCCATAATGTAATTAGTTTGGGGATTTTTTACAGCAGATTGTCAACACAGGCATTTTGGGACCTCCAATCATGAACAGTGTCACTGTGATTTTCTTTATCTGTCCCGAACAATGATTTCCCACAGCGACCATGCATTTCTGCGCTGAAAGTGTGAAAACACATTTCAGCCAGGTTGTGAAAAATGACAGCTGTACTGTTCATGAGGAAGTGTGGAAAAATGCCACTGGTGAAAGTCTGGACTGAAAATATTACAAATTCATGAACTTATGAGGGTGCGTGGAAACTGCGCAATGCTCACTTGTAACACAGTAATTTTATGGACTTCTGTCACCAAATTTTCAACATAGCCATTTTAAGACCTCTGCTCATGAACAGTGTCACTGTGATTTTCTTAATCTGTCCCAAACATTGCTTTCGCACACCGACTTCACCATTGTGCGCTACATGTGCGGAAACACATTTTGGGTGACATATGAAAAATGGCAGCTGTACTGCTCATAAGGAAGTGTAGTAAGATGGCAATGTTGAAAATCTGGCGTGCAAATATTAAAAATTCGCAAACTTGTGAGCGTGTGTAGGAGCTGTGCAACGTGCACTCCTAAAACAGTCTTTTTCTAGAATTTTTCACCAAATTTTCAACATAGCCATTTTAAGACCTCTGCTCATGAATCAGTGTCACTGTGATTTTCTTAATCTGTCCAAACATTGATTGCGCACACTGACTGCGCCATTGTGCACTACATGCAGGGAAACACATTTTGGTTGACATGTGAAAAATGTCAGTTGTACTGCTCATAAGGAGGTATGGTAAAATGGCAATGTTGAAAATCTGGAGTGCAAATATTAAAAATTCACAAACTTACGAGCGTGCGTAGGAACTGTGCAACGCACGTTCGAAAAGCAGTCATTTTTAGGAATTATTTCACCAAATTTTCAACATAGCCATTTTAAGACCTCTGCTCATGAACAGCATCACTGTGATTTTCTTAATGTGTCCCATACATTGATTTTATACACCGACTGTGCCATCATGAGCTACACGCGCAGAAACACATTTTGGGCAAGATGTGAAAAATGACAGCTGCACTACGCTTAAGGAAGTGTGGTAAAATGGCAATGTTGAAAATCCGGAGTGCAAATATAACAAATTTGGGAACTTACGAGTGTGCGTAGGAACTGCGCAACGCACACTCGTAAAACAGTCATTTTTAAGAATTTTTTCACCAAATTTGCAACATAGGCTTTTTGAGAGCCCACCTTATGAACACTGGCATTGTCATTTTGATAATCGGTCCCAAAAGGTGATTTCACGCAGTGACTGCGAAATGACCCTTCAGGCCCGATTAACGCCATGACAGTTCAAGAATTCATGAGGAGGGGTCCCAAAAACCCCATGTTAAAAATTTGGTGCCAAAATTCCAAAAAATGCCTGAGATATGCATCAAAGTTGAAAAAGCCCTATTTATTGCATTATACAGCTTACCGGCATTTCCTCAGTTCGAGGTCAGCTTTGAAGAGTGCAGACGTGTTCCCGGTCAACTGAAGAGCGTTGCGCAGAGCTCCGGAGGTAAGTATGGGGTGAGGGGGGTGTGGTGAGGCAGGATGTGCAGTGGATGGGCGCAGGTGGGCAAGGAGACCACTGAGGAAACTTTTTTTGTTTACAGCTTTTTTTTTTTTTTTTTTTTTAGGAAGACAATGCAGGACGTTTGTCACGCTGGGGTGGGCTCTCAGCGTGGCAGCTGGAAGGTTTGCCGGGAGCGGAGCCGACGGGATTGGGCACCCCTTCGCCATACGGACTTGTGCCACTTGGGGTGGGCTCCAGCGCAGCAGCTGGAAGGCTGTTTGGGGTGGGGCCTGGAGCTGACGGGGATTGGGCACCCCATCAGCCATAACATTTTGCCACACTGGGGTGGGCTCCCAGCATGGCACCTGGAAAGCTTTTTGGGAAGTGGAACCGATGGGAGATTGGGCACCCTTGTCGGCCATACAGTATATGCGTGGGCGCACATGAGCACGCAATATGCGTGCGTTTGTGGAGGGCGCTGCTCACTGAAGTGGAGTCCTCCCTTTCAACTGTACAGCACTGCATTTTCAACTGCTGTCGTAGACAGCTGCAGCATTCATTGGAGAACTGTGGCCGTGCCTGCAAACACACTGACTGAATTGGAAGACGGCTGCCACACCTCCGAAAACTCGGATGATGGCACTATGTTTCTTGCACATGTGTACAAGCAAACATAAAAATGACACGCGTTATCACGAAGAATGTACTTGTTCTTAACTATTTAAGTTTGTAGATTTTTTTTATGAACAAAAAAACAGTCTGTTTATTTTTATGTAATTAGTGTTTTATAATATCTTCATTGCATGTATGACATAAGAGTATTCTTGAATGTATGGTTTATGTATACAGGACAACTTTGAAAATAGGCCTTTGGACCTAAAGTTCCATCCTGTTGAAAAATAAAGTTTTAACTAACTAAGTGGGGGGCAGAGGAGCCAAAGGGGGGGGGACCACTGGGAAAGGATGGTCAAGGTGGATTTCAATCTATACATGTCCATGAAGAACTTGCTGAAGGCTCCAGTGGACAGGGTAGGGTCACTAAGAGTACTGTCAGAGGCAAGGATGTCGTCTGAAGGGGCCCAGTTCTCCCTTTCAGGAGGTAGTTGACTTGTAACCAGAACCTCTTGGAGTAATGTAGTTTATCAGACTGCACGCTTCTGATATAGTTCACCTTAGCACGTTCGAGGCTGCTTTTGCAGATGCTTCTCAGGGTACGATATTACTGCCATTCCTGCATGTGACCAGAGGCTTTATACCTGCCCTAGACCTCATCCCTTTGTTTCATCAGCTGAGGCATGGCAGCAGTAAGTCATTTGGAGCAAAGCCCTTTGACACGCCTCTGAACCAGGGGCACATAATAGTTAACCACGCTCAGGAAGTCATGGATGAAAAATTCTAATGCCACATTTACATTACTGCACTTACTCAGGTTGTCCCATTGCACTGAGGCCAAGTCATTAGGGAAAGCATCACAATTTAGCCAGGAATAATCTCTTATCAAGATAGTCTGGGGGTGTCTCAGAAAATAATTTCCCCAAACACAGTAGGTAGGTGAGTGATCACTAAGTACATCAGCCAGAGTGCCAGCTCCCTTGATCTTGTCACCCTACTGACTAGTATCCAGTCCAGCGGAGTGATTTCCCAATTTTACATTAAGGTGAGTAGGCTCTGTGATAATCTGAGTAAACTGCGCCTTCTCTACAGCTGATTTAAATCTACCTATATTATCATCTAGCCAATTCAAATTAAAATCCCCGAGCTTGATTACTTCTCCTTTTTGAAACTGAGCAAGACAGATGAAATTCTTCAAATGCTGGCCATGCCAGAGAGGGTGGATTGTAGATACAGCCAATTATAATGCGTTTGTTGCCTCCCAGGAGCACCTTTACGAATAAGCTCTTGCAAGAAAAGTGGTTTGGGGAGAACACATGGATTCACTTATACAAATTGGGTCTTTACACATACAAGAAACCCTTCCCTTCCGTTTTCTATTTACTTGGTCCTCTCTGAGTACAGTGTACCCAGGGATGGTCACTTCATGTGTGGGGATCTGAGTTTTAAAGAGGACCTATCCCCGAGGTTTCTCATTTCCCTTTTCTTAACTGATTTGATTAGCTTCCCTGCATGTAAACACAGTTTGAGTAGTACAAATCCTGAAATCGCCATATAAATACTTGAATTTTGCTCCCTTTTTCAGGCTCATCCTGCTTGTTTTGCTGGTGTCCACCTGCGGAGTGCTGCAGAGAGTGAGCGGTTTTTCCACATCATCATAATAGGTCTATCAGCCCCGCCTGTGTCCCGTTCGCTTTCTCAATGGGCCACTGCTGTTAGTCCGATGTCCTCAAAGTAACATGCAGTAATTTGTTGATTTTAATAAATGTTACTGTCCTTTACTGACACTAAGCCGTTGTGTGTCACACAGCCACACAGCCAATTGCATAGTAGTTAGAGAGAAATGGGAAATGCTGTGCTACATGTTTGCAGCTCTGATTTAGGGTCTGTTCAGCCACACAGTGTGATTTTGTGCCATATCCCGATATTGCCTGTGTTCCCCATGATTCATTTTTCCTTGGGCAGCTTTCTGTAAATGATTCTTCCAATGAACTCTTGGGTAGCAGCATGCATTTCCCATTCGTGGTTCCGAATTAATTACTTTCACTGAAATGGGAATGCTGCGTTGCCATCTTGCCAGTTGTAATTGTTGTTGGTTCAGCCACATATTGGGAAATGCAGCCCTTCACGTAACCTGATGTTGCCTATGCTCCCAATTATGTAATTATTCTATAAGCACCTTTCTGTTTATCAGGCTACATTATCAACTTTTTGTTATCAGTATGCATTTTGTATTGATGGTGCCTAATGAAGAGAGTTCTACCGGGACACTGTCAAACACTCGTAAACAACTGTTTGCCAAGTCTTCTTTTCACCATATGATGTTGTCACTGCCTGCTTCCTAACATATCAATTAATAAAAAAATAATTCTGTTTGGGAAGGAAACAACTCCTGGTGGGGGACTCCATTGTTAGGAAGGTAGAACTGGGGAAGGAAGGGGAGAGGGAGGTAAGATGCCTGCCTGGCGCCTGGCGCCATGGCTTGGAGGGATGGGGAGCGAATCCTCAGGATCACAGGAGTAGCTGCACAGGGAGGGAGCTGGATGTCATTATCCACCTAGGGACAAATGACCTGGCTAAGAAAGGGATCAGAGCAGTGCAAAAAGCATTTGTGGAGATGGGGAGGGGTCTTAGACAAATAGCACACACGGTAACCTTCTCAGAGGTGCTGCCTGTCTATGGCATGGATGAGGTTAGGGTGCTCCACACCATGGGATTCAATCAGTGGTTGAAAAACTGGTGCAGAGCTCAGGAATTTGGCTTCATTGGGGACGGGTCCACCTGGAGGGATGCAGGCCTATACTGGCGTGATGGTCTGCATCTGTCCAGGAGGGGAACCAGGATCCTAGGTGATAGGTTTAAATTCTTCATTGGCAAGCATTTAAACTAGCCAAGGGGGGAGGCACTGAAAAGGAGCAGGGAAATCCTAGCCCCCCAAAAAATCAGGGTACTAAGTGAGGTAGACAGCAACATAGAGATGTCAATAGGGAGAAGCACAGGGATAAATGGAGAAAGTGACAAACACAATAAGGACAGGGATGGGGCAAAAAGGGGTAAGGCCATCAAGAAATGGAGGGTAATGAGTACCAATGCCCATAGTCTGGGCAACAAGCTCCCTGAACTGGTGGCCTTGATGGTAGAGGGATGCCTGGATATCGTAGCAGTCACAGAAACATGGTACACAGAGAACCATGACTGGGATGTTAACATACCAGGGTACACAACCTACAGGCAAGACAGGGAGGGCAGAAGGGGTAGTAGGGCAGTAGCTCTCTATGTAAGGGAAGGGATAGAAACATAGAAACATAGAAACATAGAATTTGACGGCAGATAAGGACCGCTTGGCCCACCCAGTCTGCCCATTTCCCTACCTACTGGATAAGCTGCAGATCCTAGTTAACCAGCAGCCTACTTCTTTCTACCCCCACCCCCCAGAATTGCAAAGTAACTGAACAAAACAGTAAACAGGGAGGAGAGGAGGCACTGTGGGTCACCTTAGAAACTGGAAATGGCAACACAATCTGCACAGGGGTCGTATACAGACCCCCATGTCAGGGAGGGGATGGACAAGGATATGATAGAAGGCATTCTTAGGATGGCAGAGAAAGGGGAGATACTGTTGATGGGGGACCTTAATATGCCGGATGTTAACTGGAGCACCTTTGCTGCAGCCACATCCAAAAGCAGGGCCATTCTTGATGCCCTTCAGGAGGCATGTCTCAGACAGCTAGTTTTGGAACCTACTCATGAGGGAGCAATCTTAGACCTCGTACTCTCAAATGGGGACAGTGAGAGGATCTCAGATCTAGAAGTGGGTAGCCATTTGGGAACAAGTGACCACCAAACAGTGTGGTTCACGATAAACTCAGCTACAGAGTCAAGCCATAAAAAGTGAGGGTTCTGGACTTCAGGGGGCTGACTTTGGCAAGATGGGAGAGTGCCTTAGAAAAGCACTAGCAAACAGGCTAGAAGGAGGAGTGGAGTAACAATGGGGAAACATCAAAACTGCCATCACAGAGGCAACAAGCCTTTGTGTGAAGCAAATAAACAAATCAAAACGAAAGAAAAAGCCACTATGGTTCTCAAAAGAAGTGGTGGTGAAGGTTAGTTAGGGAACAAAAGATAGCATTTAGGAAGTATAAGGAAACACAGAAGGAGCAGGACAGAGAACTGTACCAGTTAAGGCAGAAGGAAGCAGGGAGGGTAGTCAGAATAGCAAAGGCACAAACTGAGGAAAAGACAGTCAACTCGGTTAAGAAGGGGATAAAACTTTTTATAGGTATATCAGGGAGCGTAGAAAGACAAAGGGAGGGATTGTGAGGCTGAATAGAATGGATGGTGGGTGGGCAGAGAGTGACAGTGAAAAAGCAGGATACTGAATGAATACTTCTGTTCAGTATTCACAAAAGAGAAAGTGGGGGAGGTGCCTAATCCAATTAACAGAAGCACTCTGGAGAGGGGGGGTCAATCACAGTCCTTTCACAGAAGAAAGGGTTCTGAAAGAACTCCTAAAACTGAAGGTGGACAAAGCAATGGGGCCAGATGGAATTCACCCCAGAATTCTAAAATAATTAAGCAGAGAACTAGTGACACCACTGACTACCTTTTATAATAAATCATGGGGGGATGTTGTGGTACCTGAGGACTGGAAGAAGGCTGATGTGATTCCCCTTCACAAAAGTGAGAGCAAGACAGAGGCAGGAAACTACAGACCTGTCAGTTTGACCTCTGTGGTAGGGAAAGTGATGGAATCACTTCTGAAGGAAAGAATTGTTGAGTATCTAGAGGCCAGTGGGGCACAGGACCCAAAGCAGCATGGGTTCACAGCGGGAAGGTCATGTCAGATGAATCTAATTGATTTCTTTGACTGGGTGACCAAAGTAATAGACCAGGAAGGGGCTGTGGACATGGCCTACCTAAATTTTAGCAAAGCATTTGACACAGTCCCACACAAAAGATTAGTAGTCAAATTAACCAGCCTTGGAGTGGGTCCCAGGGTGGTAGCCTGGGTAAAACATTGGCTGAACAACAGGACACAGAAGGTAATTGTAAATGGAGTCCACTATGAAGAAAGAGGGGTTACTAGTGGGGTACCGCAGGGTTCAGTACTGGGTCCAGTCCTTTTTAATGTCTTTATAAGTGACATTGCAGAGGGACTGAAAGGAAAAGTATGCCTCTTTGCAGATGACACAAAGATCTGCAACAGGTTTGATACACAAGGAGGCGTGGAAAGGATGAGAAGGGACTTGGCAAGGTTGGAGGAATGGTCAGAAGTATGGCAGCTTGGATTCAATGCAAAGAAGTGCAAAATAATGCACCTGGGAAACAAAAACCCAGGGGAAGATTACACAATGGGGGGGCTAGTAACAACAACAAAAATGGAAAGGGACCTGGGGGTAATCATGTCAGATGACCTTAAGGTTGGCAAGCAATGTGAGAAGGCGGTAGGGAGAGTTGGGGGGATACTGGGATGTATAGGGAGAGGCATCACCAGCAGAAAACAGGAAGTTGTGATCCCCCTGTACAGACAGTTGTTGAGACCCCATCTGGAGTACTGCGTCCAGTTCTAGAGACCCCATCTCCGCAAGGACATAGACAGGATGGAGGCAGTTCAGAGGAGGGCAACTAAAATGGTGCAGGGTCTGCAAGAGAAGCCATATGAGGAGAGGCTAAAGGAGCTTAATATGTATACCCTTGAGGAAAGGAGGGAGAGAGGGGACATGATAGAAACATTTAAGTACCTCAGTAGAATCAACAAAGTCCAAGAGGGTAGCATCTTTCACAAAAGAGATGTGCAAGAACAAGGGGACACAATTTGAAGATAGAGGGGAGACGGCTCAGGGGCAATGTGAGGAAGTATTTTTTCACAGAGAGGGTGGTGGACGCATGGAACAGCCTTCCTGAGGAGGTTGTGGGGTCTAAAACTGTGGGAGAATTCAAGAATGCATGGGGCAGACATATGGCAATTTTTGTGGGGGGTAGGAAGAAATACCCTGTTGGTTAAATAGGATCTGCAGCTTATCCTCTAGGTAGGGAAATGGACAGACTAGGTGGGCCAAGCAGTCCTTATCTGCCATCAAAGTCTATGTTTCTGTTATAAAAGGTTATGCTTTGCCTTGTTAATTCTGTTTATATTTCCGGGTTGCACCTGTGGGCATTGGTACTGATAGGATGAATGTGTTTTGTCTGTCCTGTGCATATGACCTCCTATAATAAACATTGATTATTGTTTCCTTGCGGGAACATGTGGGTACATGAGTGAAAACTGAGTTGCTTCTTTGGTGGTCTCAGTCGTTTTTTCTGTCAGTGATAGTACTGATTACTTGGTGTGCAGTGCACCTCCTAATGCAATACTTTTTATTTCTCAAAGTTGTCAGTTCAGGTTGGCATTTCATCTTTGCCTACTGCTTCTATTAATTGGGGATAGTACGCCTATCAAATGTTTTGCAGCCTGCTGCACCAGGTCCTATAGGGATGGGGTCAGCCTCTTTCACTTTCCCAAAGACCCTGAACTGTGTAAAAAGTGGGTAGAGAAAGTCAGACGTACTAGGGATAAATGGCCAGGACCATCCAAATATTCTTGTTTGTGCAGTGACCACTTTACCAGTGATTTCTTTAAGAGTCACTGTATCCTAATGTCTTCATTTGACATACCATCTTTTAAGCATTTGAAAGTGGATGCGGTTCCCACCATTTTTCATCAGCCATCCGACACTTTGAAGAATAGTGCCTCTGCAGTGCTGTTGAGACATGGATCAAGGGCAGTGAAACCTGGAGCATTTGAAAAACAAGAATGCCTGAGGGCATGTATTACTGACACACACACGTCTGTGCACTATGCATTATTCACATGAACTGTTACCTGTTTTTGGTATTCTGTCATTATGTTGTATTGGGGCCTGCGTGGTTTCGTTGAGGTGTGAGGTACCTGCCTTACCTCGTGATATGCCAGCAAACCAATTTTAGATATGAGGTCATGGTGCTGGTGTTGTCCCAGGAGTAGAGAAATGAGTGTCCAGAGAATGACTTCCTTCTCCTGTGAGGGAGGGGGGTACTGATGTGCTTGTGTTTCATTAGGGGGTGGTCAACTTTCTTTATAGTCTCCCATGTTGATCTCCTGGACTATCTCCATAGGGACAACTGGTCTGACCGTATCCTGCCCACCTGAAGTCCCAGGCTTACCTTACCGGTGGGAGAGAGCCTCCACTCACTCGCTATGGTCATAGCCCCCCCCCACTTCTAAGTCTCACAGTGTGGGTTGGTCGACTGTTCCAGGTGACTTTTCTGGAATCTATTTGGTTGACCATGCAGCTTGTGGATCACTGGAGGCAGGCTGCATGAACCAGTACTGTGTGTGGTGGTCAGTCACTTGACTGTCGCCTACCAGGGATCACAGCTCGCTTCCTTGTTCAGGTCCCCCGATGGCTTTGACGTGTAATGCACCTAACGCGAGTGTGCACAGTTCTGCACATGCACAAAGGTTCACTGCCACAGGCAATCCCCACCTGAGGATCAACAGGCTTATCATGCCTCCCTAGTCACTACCAGGAGTCCCACGAGCCCATAATCACAACCCATCTCTAATCAGGATATGAGAGCAGTCACCCTCACACTCAATCCTGCCCTCCACCGCTGACCCAAGCTCACTCCCGCACCTGTCTCGCCATTGTGGTGCTAGGTGTGGCATCCCATGCCTCAACCCTCAGTGCCACCCAGCTACCTCCTGAGATATTGTGTTGGTGGATTGCAGTGCACACTGTGACCACTACAGCTGAGGTATCTTGCAATGGTGTAGGTGTCAGTGGACATCCTGCTTATGGCTGCGTGAACTGAACCGTAATGCGCTGGACGCTATTGCACATATGCGCCTGGGAGGGGGGGATGAAAAGGAAAGACAGTGGCTCTCATGATGAGGACACATCTTCAGGGATCTGCCCACATGACCTGCACCAGCGACAGCCAGACCTCTACCAGATTTTTCCTCCTGTACCATGCTGTTGCTGTCTGAATTTCACTTAGAGGACCATGTTGTTGTTGATTGCCATCCTCATGTGGTGTGGTGTGGAAACAGGAGGGTTGGGAGGGGAGGTTATTGTGCCTCAGGACTTGTCTGAGCACAGTACCCATTACCTGATTTTATTTTTTCTGTGGTGTCAGGTTGACCATTCAGAGTAAATCCAGGAGGCCACGTCAGAGGTTACAATATATATAAATAAAAAAGATTACTTTGGTTTACAAGGTCAAATAATGTGCCAATGGTGTGTGTGTATAGCTGGTGTGATGCTGAGGTGCATGTGGAGAGGTAACACAGGTGTAAGGTGGGTAGTTTCAATCATGTCTCCTGTCTCCTGTCTTGTCTGTAGAGGAAACAAACCTAGGTCCTTCCACCTCTCCTCATATGTCTTCTAACTTATCGCATGCACCATTTCACTGTCTCTTCTCTGCACCCTTTCTATGCTATCTGTATCTTTTTGTATATGGTACCTGCAAAACTGTATGCCATACTGCATGTGTGCACTCACCCTGGAACTGTAGAGGGGCATCAGCACCTTCCTCAGTTTGCTGATTATCCCTGTCCATATGCACGCCGCCATCCTGTGAGCTTTGCCCACTGCCTTGCCACACAGGGTCCCCACCCTAATGTCATTAGTAATTATGACTCCAAGATACTTCTCATAGCTGGTTGCAGCCATTAACTACCCCTCTACTGTGTAGGCGGTATTTGGATTAATTATCCCAAAGTGTATCACCATGGATTTCCTGGCATTGAATTTCAGCTGCCATGTTTCCGAGCGGTGTTCTAGTAACTTTGATCATTCCTCATTGCCCCACCACCACCGGGGTGTCCACCCGTTGCTGAGTTTGGTGTCGTCCATGAAAAGGCAGACCTTACCCTGAAGCCCCTCAGTTGTGTCACTGATGTACATGTTAAACATAATGTGCCCCAGCACAGACCCTTGGGTAACCCCAGGAGTCACCCGTTTCCCCAGAATGCACCACATTGACCAGCACTGTTTGGCTTCTACCCATCAGCCACCTCTCCTCCCTTCTTGTTATTTTCTGCACCATCCCTATGCTCCCAAAGTTATTAACCAGTCTTCTGTAAACCACCCTGTAGAAGGCCTTCAGGAAGTCCAGCTAGGCCACATCCACTGTCCCATCATGCTCAAGCATCCTCATCACCTCATAGAACAATTTATGCACTTCTTCACCCATGAACGTCCATGATTGAAGCCATGCTGCCCAATGCCTTGCTGCACCCACTCTTCCAAATAGCTAATTACCCTTTCTTTCAATATTGCTTGCATTACTTTACCAAACACTGATAGGAGACTGATGGGGTGACAATTGCCAGTCTCCCCCTACTGCCACTGTTATGTAGTGGCAACACATCTGCCTTCTTCCAGTCCACTGGTATCCACCCTGTATCCAGGGACAAGTTAAATAACCCCTCCAGTGGATCCGCCAGTAGCACCCTTACCTCCCTGATGACCACAGGATGTAGGCCATACGGGACCATGGCCTTGTCCACCCTCAACTTACCTAATTTCTCCTTTACCTCTTCCACAGTGGTTGGGCAATGATCACTCCCCCTCCTGCCATTTACCTTGTCATGTATTGTTGGTCCCCTTACTACCCCCTCTGTCATGAAAACCAAGCTGAAGTATCCATTCAGCACTACAGTTTTCTCCAAATTCCCTTCTACCTGCAATGCCCCATCCACCTATCCCTTGCCTTACATTACTCCTTTCCCCTATGTAGTGAAAGAACATCCTGTCTCCTCATTTTGCATGACTAGCAATTGTCTCCTCAGTTTCTGCTTTAGCCTTCCTAATCCTCTACCCTGCCACCCTTAGCTTCCCTTTGTAAATTAGCCTATCCTACTTCCCCTGTCTTCTCTTCTTTTCCCAGAATGCCCTTTTCTTCTCTTCTACCACCCTCCCTTCACTTCATTTCACTATTGAAGTACAGCATTGTCCATCTTCTCTTGTTCTTCCTCACTCTCCTTACTCATCCCTCTGTTAATTTTTGGAGCCCCACCTTGATCTGTTTCCATGGATCCTCCACCCATCCCTCCATCACACCGACCACCCCTTCACTTCCTCCTGTAATATCTCACTCATCCTGGGAAAGCATGGTCACCCAAAGTGCAGAACCTTTCTACGAACATACGGAATTGCCAGCAGATACAGGGCATTTGGTCTATCTAGTCTGCTAGACTGTGCAGCACTTTAGTCCATTAGACTGCAGCTGCCCCACCTCCCTCATATGCCCTCCTCCCCATCTCCCGCCCCTACCGCTTTGTACCCTCCCCTTGAATCTCCCCCTCCCGAACTCCAAACACTCTGCAGCGATATGACTTCCTCTGGCAGAGTGTTCTACCCTGCCACCACCTTTTCTTTGAAATAATGCTTCCTCATTTGCCTCTTGAGCCTGTCCTCTTCCAACTTAATAGAGTGTACTCTGATTTCACTTCCACCATTCAAACTGAACATACACTTGCTTGTCTACCCTGTTCAGCTCCTTCAGGTACTTGAAGGTCTCAATCATATCTCCTCTCTCCCTTCTGTCCTCCAGGGTATACATATTAATCTCTCTCAGTCTGTCCTCATATGGTCTATCCCCAACTCCATGATCATTTTTGTTGCCCTGTGCTGTACCCCCTCCAGTACTCTGATGTCCCTTTTTCATGTATTTGTGCCAGACCTGCACTCAGTACTCTAGGTGTGGTCTCACAGGGACCTGTACAGGGGTAAGATGACCTCGCCACTTCTAGAAGTAATCACCCTTGCTATGCACCCCAGCAGACTGTTTGCCTTCACTTCTGCCTTCCTGCACTGAGAGGAGTGTTTTGTATCCCTGGTTACCAGCGCTCCCAGATCCTTATCCTCCTATGATTTTGTTAATGGTACACCCCCCAGTCAGTAACTGTGTACTGGGTTCTTGACACCTAAATGCATCAGTTTGCACTTCTTGGCATTAAATGCAACCTGCTAAATGTGAAACCATTCCTCCAGTATTGCCAAATCATCCTGAAGTGCTTTGCCCCCCCACCCACATCTACCTCGGCACAAATGTTACTGTCGTCTGTGAAGAAACTGATCTTGCTCTTAATCCCTTTTGCAATGTCATCAATGAAAAAGTTCAACAGAAATGATTCCAGTACTAGGCACTGTCGTACACCACTTGTTACTGCCCTGTGTTCATATGCCTCCCCCACCACTACCACCTTCTGCTGTCTACCATGCAGCCAGTTCTCGAACCACTGGACCAGTTTACCTCCTGCTCCCAGACTCTTCAACTTTCCTGTCATCCTGCCACGTGACACTGAGTCAAAGGCCTTTGCTGAAATCCAAGAAGAGAACATCCACAACATGGCCCTGGTCCAGTGCCCTCATAACCCAGTCTAATAAATCAACCAAGTTCGTCTGGCAGGATCTGCCATAGACAAACCCATGCCACCTGCTGTCCTGGAGATTGTTATCCACAACAAATTGCACCATTTTTTCCTTGACAATTCTCTCCATCAGTTTTCCCACAACCATAGTAAGTGTTACAGTCTGTAGTTCCCAAGTTCATCCTTGGGCCCACTGTTATGGAGAGGTACCACATGCACTTCATTCCAATTCCAGGGCAAGCACCCCAAATTCAGAGGTATTGAACAGGTACGACAATGGCCCTAACAGTACAGCTGCCAACTCTCTGAGCACCCTGAGATGGACTCTGTCTGTGCAAGGTGCCTTATCCACACACAGTGACTTAAGGCTCTCACTCACCCTGTCCACCATGATCTCCACATTCGTGGTTGCTTCTCCCCACCCCTCCCACCCCACACTTCCTCTCAGGCATGGCCATCCCTCTCCTTGGTGAAGAATGAACAGAAGTAGTTGTTAAATAATTCTGCATGCTTGACACCCTTTTCTACCATCCCACTTCCCCTCCTGATCCTTACAATCTGGTCCTTACTCTTCCTCTTCTGTTCGATATATCTGAAGAAATCCTTTTCTCCTGCTTTGATCCCCTGCGCCAACCTCTATTCCTGAGCCGCTTTTGCTGCTTTCACGGCTCTTTTGATGTCTCTGATTGCTTCACATATTCTTGTTTGTCTTCTGCCCTTTTGGATCTCTTGTAGGTGCAAAATGCATTCCTCTTTTCCCTAACCTTCTCCACTACCTATCTATTCATCCAACTTGTTTTCTTGATCCTGGATGTCTTGCTCTAGGTCTTGACATAAGTTTTTGTGGCTTCAGCCAGACCTGTCTTGATGAGTTCCCTTTTTTAGATCTACGTCCATTCTTGGTGGATGCCTGCCATGTGACTTTCCAATAGGTTTCCAATCCTGACAAAGTACTGCTTTTTGAAGTACAGGACAATATTTTTGGTAGTGTGTACTTACTGAGATAGATTGAGAACAGCACTGAGTGATGATCAGTACTTGCCAGAGTTTCCTCCACCCTTACATCCCTGACTTGTTCCCCTTCTTCCACTGCCAGGTCCACTGTATTCCCCTCCATCGTTGGCCATGTTATCCTCTGGGTAAGGAAAACAGCCTGGAATGCTCCCAGGAGGATCTCCTCTATGTTGCAAGTGGTTGCTGAGATGCTACAGTGCACCCCAGTAGATTAAAGTAACCCACCACCACTGTGCTACCTTTGCCAGTAATACCTGGAGAAGACTGATCTGTACTAATGTGTAGTTTCAGCTATTTTTTGCTTCCATGCCCTAATCATGTGATCCCTGTACAACTACTACCATGCACGAGGTTGTGGCATTAATTTATTGACTCATTAACCACTGATGTGGTCTTCTGACAAGCATACAATGTGACAGATGTCGCAATGACCTGCCACTTCTGCCAAGCCACCTCTTTAATGCTTCAAATACTGGAGTACAACAGTTCTCCTTCCCCAGTACAGGACAGGTGCCTGTTGGCTTCTCTTGCAGCTGCCTTCCCTCCTCTTAACCAGGTTCATCCTAATCTCATTTTCTGCACCTTGTTCTCTGGCATAGAATCACGTGTGGTATACAGTCAGTAAACACAAAATAACCTCCATCCCATTCTAACTGCTGAACCCCCACTCTTCAAAACAGCATGGTACACTATTTTTCCAACCCAAGTTACCTCCCCCCTCCCACCAGCTCAGCACCAAACATATATAAGGAATGGTTGCACTGATCAATGAGCACTGTATTGGTTGTCATCATGTTCTTCGCTGAGAACAAGACTTCATTTATGCAATATTCCTCTCATTTGTATTCCAGATTGTATGCCAGCTTCTAGAGAAGCATGCATCAGCCACCAGCAACAGCAATTATGATAACATCACTGACTTACCATGTGACAGTAACTTGGCAGATTAGGTGATTTCACATGTTCTTTATTTTGACCTTATAAAGTGTCGATGCATTATTGCATTCGGTTACTTGAACTTCATTTATAAGAACGTTTATCAATTTTTATGCCCACTCCTCAGGACTCTTCATCTAAGCCTCATGGTAATTATGTGGCAATTCAATGCTATGTGCCAAAACACTCTGTAAAGGTGCAGACTGACAGATATCGTGGGACCAGATCAAAAGGTGATAGTCCTATTTGACAGTACTGCCTACATGTTGAATGCTTTTCTCACCACAACCATTCTGATATTTATCTGGGAATCTCATTTATGACATGCGTTGTGATGTCAACCATTATGTCTCCATTGTTGTCTTTTTAATCAGGGACACAAACACGCATTTCTGGTGAATGTACCGGTGATAAGAAGGTAACAAGACCGGTACTTGTGGATGTGTCTGTTCAGTGTTGTGACCTTGACTTCCACCCAACTGCTGCACATTCCACCCTGGTAAAGCACATGGATGTGCCCCTTGACACCAATGCATCAGATGCCATTTCTGTGTACCGAGATGATACTGGTCATGACTCTGATTATGAGCCGTCCTTCATGGACACAACAGACAATGACATGTATTACCACCATTGCTCTTTTTTTCCGTTAGACGTAGTAGTGTAATGACATTATCAATACAGTCCTCATTTTCATTACAAATGTCCTTTTCAACAGCTGTGCTGCACCTGAAGGCAAATTCCAGCAACGGAAGTACAAAGTCTTCCTGGATAGCTTACTGAAGCTGTTTTGAACTTGCAAGTTCTGCAGTTCTCCCAATATTCAAACAAGTCACTATGAACTGGGTAGCATGCTTGCTGTGAATCAGACCTGTGAAAACTGTGATGGTAAATATAGGTGGAGCTGTCAGAATTGCTCGTCATCATTGACGGAGATGGTTGGGCAGATAGCCCGGGACATTCTGCTAAGTTCAGCAGTTATTCCTTTGTTGATCTCTCACGGAACAAAGTGCTGACGGTGCAGCTTGTCCAGGTAATGTATGACTGAACGTTATAACTCAGAATTACGACTTCAAACTTTTCTACCTCCACCCATGGAATGTTCCACACAACCGTGTAAATACACTGGGTATCTCTGTCATCTTGTTGGCGGTGTTTCATCGACCGCTGTTGTTGATGTGCACTACAATACCTCACTTCATGGCAGTCAATGTGTCCAAAGTTATAGTTTGTGCTGGAACACTGCCGTTCGTGCAGCTTGGATAGGGAATTGGGATACTGTGAGACAGAGATCTCTCAATGGTTGCAGTGGAGGGGGTGGGTTGATGGGGTGATGAATGTCAATGCATTGCATCAACCAACATGTAACTGTTCACTTTTATTCTGCGGTGCACTGTGATGCATGTATGCAGTCACCACAGTTACATCTGTAAAAAATATGTATGACTTCTTCATCGTGGTCCAGGTATGTAAGGTTTGCGGTCATGGCACTGGAAAATGTCAACATATTAATACGCATAAAAGCTATATGACAAAATACCTTTTCTATGTCAAGTCTCATGTATACATCTCACCTATAAATGTGAACACTTTCATACACTACATTTAACCATTTTGTTTGTGGCAGAGCAATGAAGTCGGTGGTTTATACCACATGGAACTGGAGGGTCTCAAAAGGGCTATTCATTTCCTTTGACGAAAATAGTGTTGACATTGACACCATTGTGATGGATCATCACCCCTCCATCAAGAAATGGCTATGGAAGGAGATGCCAGCAGTGAATCACTGATACAATATTTGGCACATTGGCAAAGGTATATTGTGCATGACTTTACAATATGTTATGTAATCATTACATGTTGACCTTACTACCCAGCTACACAGGGCTGAAACATATGTACGCTGAAAGGATAGCCATCACCACCAGCGACAACAGTATATGCAACAAAATGCAAGACTTAGCATCAATCAAGGCTGTGGTGGTCCTGGACATGGTGGTAATACAGAGACATGATGTCATGATGGACAGGGTAGTGGCATTGCGGTAATGGTGCATGCAATATTCAAGAAGGACAAGGAAGTAAGTAGAGGGTGGTAGCGGCATATGTCAAGGAACATATATAGGCCCCAGAATTACAGTGTGGGTGAGGCTGTACAGAGACTATTTTGGTATTACAAGAAACCGAGAAGGGAGAAGTCATATGTACTGAGGTAGTATATATGCCGCCAGCACCAATGGATGATGTCGATAAGGCAATGATGGAAGAGATACAGAAGATGGCAAATGGGGTAAATGCTGCTGATGGGGCACCCCATCTGCATCACATACTGGTACTGAGGAAATTGTGGACTCCATACAGGGAGCTCTCCTGAGCAACTTTAAAGGGAACGACCATGGATTGAGTGATCTTATACTTGCTTTCTACTAAGGGGTTATGGGTGTTGGATGTATCTGTAGGGGACAACCTTGGCATGAGTGACCACATCACTGTTTGCTTCACGGTGAAAACTACTGCTGAGATTCATTACACCAAGGTGAGGGTGCTACACTTCAGGGACGCTTACTTTGGGAAAATGGTGGACTGCCTTCAACATAGGAGGGTGGAGGGGGCTGCAGGTAGACCTGACTAAACTACAGGAATGGTCAGAGACATGGCAGTTTGGGTTCAACACCAAGAAGTGCAAGGTACTGCACTTTGGAGTAAGGAACCGGGGGAAGAAATATCAGTTGGAAGGGGTACAGTTGGAAAGCACAGTGGAGGAAAAGGATCTAGGGGTACTAATAACGGGAAGTATGAACCACTCAGCTCAGTGCAGGAAGGCAGCTGGAAAGGCAAACAAGATATTGTGGTGTATAACGAGGGGATTCTCCTCCAGGCACAGAGAAATGATCCTGCCCCTGCCCCTGTACAGGTCCTGGTCAGGCCACACCTAGAATACTGTGTGCAGCACTGGCATCCATTCCTGAAGAGGGACATCAGACTGCTGGAGGGGGTGCAGTGAAGGGCAACAAAGATGATACAGGGACTTGATGTAAAATCCTATGAGGAGAGGCTGGGAGAGCTGCAAATGTATTCCCTGGAAGAGAGGAGGAATGGGGGGATACGATTGAAATCTTTAAGTACCTAAAGGGTAGTAACAGGATTAATACAGAGGGGAAACTTCTTCAGATCAGAAGGGGGAGGGACATGAGAGGGCATCAGCTGAGATTGGAGTGGGGGGATTCAGGAGGGAAATCGGATATACTTTTCCACAAAAAGGGTAATAGATAAGCAGAACACTCTGCCCGAGGAGGTGCAATTGTTTAGAATGGTGGGAGGATTTAAGAGAGGGTGGGTCAGAGTGGGGTGGTTATGAGAAGGGATGGGAGGGTGGGGGCAACTGCAAGTTGAGGGGCTAGTTGCACAATGGAGTAGACTTGATAAGACTGTGAGGCCTGTTTCTGCTGGCATTTCGTATGTTCGTATGTTCATATGTAACATGCATTGGCACAAGTGGGGGAACTGAAGGGGGTGGAGGAAATGTGGAGTACAATACAATGGCCCATATTAGAGTCCAGCATCCGCTGCTTCAAGAGGGTCAGTGAAAACAATCCAAAAACAGAAGGTCACCATGGTATAGCGCAGAAGTTGTGTAGTGGGTCATGACAAAGACAAGGGCATTTAACGGGTATACAGTGACGCAGAGGGATGAGGATAGGGCCATATACCAAGAAAACCAGAAGAAGGCAGCTTTTGAGGTCAGGGGAGGGAATGCAAGGATGTAAGAGAGAATTGCCAGCGCTGTCAAACAAGGGGATAAAATATCTTGCCGGTATGTGAGCGATCAGAGAAAGTCAAAGGAGGTGATAGTTACGCATGAATTAAACAGCTATTTCTCTGCAGTGTTCACTGCATTAAAGGATGGGGATGGTAGGCAAGTCATGGAAAACACACATATGTTTTTTTTTGTGGGGGGACACTCTGTTCTGCTGATTGAGGAAGTCCTGACAGAACAAGAGGGTCTGAAGGTGGACAAGCCCAGGGGTCCGGTCTGCAGAACTGGACACAGTACTTGATATGACGTCTGAACCAATGTCTGTGCATAGGGATAACAAATTACTGTTTTCTGCTGATGCATAAGGCTATGCTTTCCGGTATCTACCCAGCCCTCCTTACTGCCTTCTCACATTGCTTGGCCACATATGGGTCATGATATATGAGTTGACCCATGGCCCGATAATTTTTGCTGTTGTTACTACCTCCAACAACATATTCTGGACTCTTCACCATGGTTTCTTTTTCCTAGGTACATCATTTAGCACTTCTTTCCATTTAATAACTGTTTCCATACTTTTCACTATTCCTCCGACCTTTCCAAGTCCCTTCCCATCCTTTCCAAGAACCCCCTTCCCTTGTATCAAGACTGATTCACACAATTGGGTCCTCTGCAAACAGGCATGCTTTTCCTTCCAGTCACTCATCAATGGAACTTGGTAGGACCTGTCGCAGTGCTATGCCCCACCTTACACTGCTAATAACCCACCTTTAACTGGAGTGGGGTCTGTGTCACCAAATACACCATGCAATAGCATGGCTCACTATCATGTTCACTTGGATGGCATTACATACAGTGGCAATCAATGATACAGTTGCAAGGTGAGTCATGAGGTCTACCTACACAACACAGTGTCACAAGGCATGCAGAGTCCTCCACATTGATGGGTAGCTTTCTTTGCGACATATCTTGTCAGACATATGTCCTGAATGAATTATGCACTGTAATGTCTTTACACATGATAAATTAACAAAGAACGCCATGTTACCTCTACGTTTTGGTTCATGTCATTATACGTTATACTCCCTGATGAATGCATGTAATTATGCTCACAGGACTGAAGAAAGGGGCTGCAACTGTCTTCAAGCAGAAGGATTGTGAAGTTCTGATGGAATGGCAAACAAGTATTATAAATCACTTATATTGGTCAGCCTGTTCTACCACTGATGGCAGTCCAGAACTTATTACTCGTATCTGTCCTTATTGAACCACATTATGAATCGGCATGACGGCCATGGAACTCTGTTCCCCAAGTGTGCACAAGGACCAATAGATGAAGCTACAATGCAAAAGAAATGGCTCACACCTGGTAAGTTTCACAGCTGTCACAGTTTAGTGTGTGTTTCACAAGGCAGCACTGTGCACTGGAGGGCTGAGGAGTCAGTGTCTGAACTCGTGACAACATGTGTTATGTCCTTACGGTGTCCGGAGGTTGTTACTGATTGACCAGTGAGGCACAGGAACATGCATACTATGGATGGTGAACGGTACAGGGGAAGGTGTGTTTCCATTCCCACACAAAAGGAATTTATCCCCACAGACATACATCTGAGGGTGTAATGGAAAGGCGAGGACAAATACTTAGAGACTTCAGGAGGACATTGCTACATACAAGCGCATTTGTGTATGCACCTACAAGTTTACCCCCACAGAAACTGCCTGGTGTGTATAAACACTATAAAATGTTCTGCATTGTGATGAGAACAGTACTGCACTGCTTCAGCACATGGCCACATAGAACACCAAGGTGATATGGTAGCATATGCAGTAACATTGCAGAGGTGAATGTGCATGGTGGATAGCGGGAAGGAGAACGTCAAGTCGGCTAAGGAACACAATTAACAGTATCAGATGTAAAGGTAACACTACATGACAACTGTATTGATGACTCCTAGGCAACTAGGGACATAAATTCTTGAAACAGAATCTTGTGGATGCATCAGGAAATAGCATTTGCATGCGTGATGACAATACATCAGTGACTGTGATGCCATTTCCCCTTGTCATCCTGGTCCATGTGCAGACACAGCACCAATGGTCCAAGCTAGCCTGTAATTGTGCTGAAGCAATGTCCTTGATGCTTCCTAGGTGCACAACACATGTTGCCACTGTTTTTCACATGCACATAGTACCATTTCTTTATGGTATTAGAGTCCGGTGCACAGCAAACATAACTACCACATAGTTTGGAATTTCAGGATAACAATAACCTCCACAGCACCCTTATTTTTGTCCAACACACAAAGATTGCACAAAGGTCACCAAAATGCAGTATGCACTCTTTGGGTGCCGTGCATTTCGACCAACCCATTGACAATGACAACAGTATCATTTTGATGACAAGAACCAGATGCATGTCACAGGACAGGTGTATGTGTGTTGACAGAAGTGTGATTTGGGGGGTGGGGATGACAGGATCACTGTCAAACTGTATTCATTCAAATGTAACACTTTTCCCTACACTACAGGCACCAAGCTCGCAGTCAAACTGGAAGAGATCGTTGCACGGAAATGACTACTGAAGGATATTAAGAGTATGTCTCCAACTGAACAGACCAGTGCTATCGAGGGCTACCACAGCGTGGTGATACACTTTGCCCCAAAGCACACATGCTTCAGCTATCATGGCATGAAATGCAGGTAAAACAGCATTTACCAAGACTGGATTTTACTTTATTGTTTCTATTCATGTCACAGATCAACAAAATCCTACAGTTGTAGGTTACATCTAATCTTGTTGCCATGGTCACATGCCCGTGCTGTGTACCCTTGTCAGGTACACTGTGAGTGATCCACCACAACTCACACTGTGGGCATGTCCCACCTTTCTCCACAGTGGTGTGGCCACGGTAATGAGCCAACCCTCCTTGCGGATGTACAAGGCAGTGGAGACGGCGTCAGAGCAGGTTTTCAGTCCTGGGGAAGGATTTTTGGCAATTCGGAATGGCCTCTGGATGCAGGACATCCAGTGATGTCTATGGGATGAACCCAACGTACATCCTGCCTACCCATGTATCAGCGGGTGGTCGCATAGTATCCACCACCCGATGACAGGGCTTCACAGTTGGCGCTGGACACGTGATCACACAGAACCTGAACCTGCAGGAGGACAGCAGTCCATGTTATGATGAATCCTCATCCTCTCTAATGGTTGTAAAGTGGCATGAGTATGGAGTCAAATACAGGATGCCATCATCTGATGCGGAAATTCCACCCCTGCGCCGGTGGACAGAACTTTGCTTATCAACAAAGTTTCACCACAAACACGTGCCGAGTGTGGTGCCACTGTTACAGTTATTGAGCTGTAATATGTACTTGTTATTCTTTGCAGGTTGACATTGGAAGCCATGCATTTCAACGAGAATTGCAACCGTCAATTTGCTGCATGAAAAAGAGGGACGCGATATGTACAAGGTGACCTTTCCCAAGTATAACAAATTCTGGTCAGAGCCGATATGGCTGTGGAGAGCTTTTGGGATGCTTTTAACCATTATTTCTAATGAATTTGCAAAATGCAGATAAGTGGAGAGGCAGTTTCAATGTGGTCTTCCATTTACACATTTTTACAATGTGTTTTCCTAGAATATGCCTGCTGATTGTTATACATTTAGCCTGGATAGTTCACAGAAGAAATGGCATCTTATTTTCAGTGGGGCTCCACATCTACAAAATATTATGCTGCATTGTGTAAAATCAGAATGCATAGAAAACAATATTTTACATCTGGGGGGACATATTAAGTACCGGGCCAATGTACAAGCAGAAAGATGCATTGCCCAAGAGGGTGCGCCGGTCGGCACTGATACAATATTCAAAGAGAATGCACTACTGGTACAGGGTGAACATACAGTGAAGCCCACCAGGATGAAGCAGAGCACTGCAGAATTCTGCAGTAGAGTTACTGCAGCAAACAATACAGTTTCAATGGAAGTTAATCCCTTTTGTCATGCAGCAAACTTGTGACACTGCGCTTCTTCCTGGTGGGCTTCATTGTACCTGTTGAAAATATGACCCTGGATGGGAGTCGCAGTGCAGGTGGCTGCCAAGTCAGGTGCATTCAGGGAGACCCCAACTGAATACCGTCCAGGGGGAATGTGTGGCACATACTGGTATGTGCCACACATACTGGTATGTGTGGCACATTCCACTATGCACAGCAGCCCCCATGGGCGATATTCAGCCCAGGAATGCAAATGAACTAATTGAGCATGCAGGGTGCAAAGAGGCCTTATGCATGCTAAATACCGGCCCATTTGCATGTTGGCATGGGGATGAATGTGCCCTAGCAGCTCTCACCCCCAAGCCCCAACCCCAATCACTCCCATGTGGGACAGGCCCTGAAGTCTCTGGTGGTAAAGAGACACCCCCACCTGTTCCACCAGCACCGATCATACCGGAGTCCAAGCTCTATCATTTCCATACTGTAGGGACCCCAATGCCATCCCTGATTGCACGTGAATACACCTACAGTCCAAATCCATAGTGTAGTGGTCCCCGCTCCCCCTCAACAGTGCACAGACACTCCCATCCCTGCCCCCACCCCTGCCCCGGCCCATCCCATTGTGACAACTGGCTCTGTGATGGGATCGTATCACTGTATTGGTGGGTGGAAGAGCACTCGCAATAGGATGCTGGAATGTGTTATACATAGGCACGAGCTGTGTGCTGTTGATAATGCCCAGTGGCCATACCCCTCACGCACTTGCATGTGGATCCATCATCCCAGTGCCACTGTGCTGCTCAGTGCGGGTGACAGCCGATGCTGAACCCACTCACACAGGTCGCTAAACAGGCATGTTACAGCCAACCTCCCATTCGCTTGTATAGCTGGGGAACTGCGGATGAACTACCCATAGCCTGAAGAGTACACTGCAAATAGCATTGCAGGATACCACACCCCATGGCACCCAGGATACCTCAGCAGTCCAGAGGGTGGCATGTTACACAGGGGAACGGGGGAGAGTGTGGACTTGCAGTGGTGTATGACAGCAGGAAGATACAGCTTCGGCAAGGCATGCATTGGAGATATGTAAATTCTCTCTTATGGTTTGCCAGGGATGTACAGATGGCTGCATACACTGGTGGATCTGCAGTGTGCATGATGCCCTAATGCACAGTACAGCCAGTTGTGTCATTCCAGAGTGCAGGTCCCCATCCTGGGTTCAGTGCACTCAACAGCTGGCCATGACAGGGTGTGGAGGGCAGTGCCAGTCTTTGTAACAGGTTGGGTATGGGGGTAGAGGGTGTCTGCATACAGGGGTGGTGGGTGGGTGGGGGTCCTCTAAGCTATGGATATGGACCATGGTTTCCTTTGGTGCAATCGGGTCTGGGGGGGCCCTACACTATGGAGCTGTTCAGGGATGGAGTTGGATAGATTGGGGATGGAAAGGGGGTACCTCTAGCTCTCCAGGGCTGCCAGGCTGCTGTGCACCTGGGTGCACATCTGCAGCCTGCCTGTGGGTGGGTGGCTGGCTGGGTTAGGCCAGATTTTCATGGCCTGTGGGCCACGGTGCTCTGGACTGTGAGGGGCTCATTCCCACTGAATATGCCACAGCACAGTATATGCATGGGACTGCCCTCTCAACTTGCATGGCATACCATTTGTGTGTGCCCTGGCCCATTCCCTTGCAGCCTGTGCATCCCGCACATTTGAATATCGCACTGCTGCGTATTGTTGGAGTTGCGTGGCACATCTCCCTTTTCCGCCAGGACACACTGCACATCTCCATTGAATACAGTGGTACTGGACTAGGTACTCTGAATAAATACATTATAAAAATGGTAAAATCATGACCCCAGTGAAAACAAGATATTGCATCTAATCTTGGACAGCCTGGCCTGGATATTCAGACTGCGCCAGGCTGTGGCGCAAGCCTGGGCACAGTGCAACTTGGCTGCGCAGGGTGTTGACAGGGTGATATTCAACGGAGCTGCGCCATGGCACAGCAGCATTGAATATCACACCCTGGCCACCCACAGTGCACATGGCGCAGTGGCACTGCACCAGCACAAGTGGCCAGAGTGGAGCAGTGGGATGCGCTAGCGCAAGTTCTGTTGCGTTAGGCGTAACAACCACGACATTCAAAAGTGCACATGCAAATGGGGCCATAATGCATGCAAGGCACAAATGGGGCCATTTGCATGTCATTATGGCTCATTTGCATGCAGGTGAACCGATCCCCGGTGACTATTGCCTGGCGCCCTGCCAGGCTGCAGCCGTCGAGGACTGACGCCCCCTGCACAGCGCAACAATGTGCCCCACTGCCCGATCGTGGGCATACGTTGAAAATTACATTCATCCTATATCCCTGGTGGTCCAGTGGACCGCTTGCAGCATGATCATGGGCATATGTAAAAATAAATGCATTTCTATATCCCTGGTTGTCCAGTGGACCGCTTGCAGCCCGTGCAGCCCGATCACAGGCATACATTGAAAAATACATTCCTCCTATATCCCTGGTGGTCCAGTGGACGCTTGCAGCAATCCACGGGCATCAGTTAAACATACATTAGATCCTATATCCCTGGTGGTCAGCGGTACCCTTCCCCACCATCACTGAGCCCCGCGCCCGCTCCCCTGATCAGCGGCGGCTGCCAGCTTGCCACCACCCACTGCCGCCAACTGACACTATGCAGTGCGGCTATGCGCCCATTGGTCCACAAGCCCAATTTCCACAAAAGCGAAATTGGCATGGCAATAGCAAGTATCACTACACTGCATTCAGAAGGTGAGTGATATTTTCTAATGGGGAAGCTTAAAAGTTTAAATGGTTTCAGTGATATCAGCTTGTTGATAATAAGCGGAAAGGCTTACACTAAATTTGTTTTTTACGTCTACAGATTTTCACATAGACAGAAAGTGTCAATAAATCCACACGTTTTGATCGTTTCTTGAGGTATGCTTGCTATTTGGGGTAAGTTTAAGTATTTTACTTATGTTACAGTTTGGACATAGTCTGCTGCCACACAAGCTTTTTATATGGGAGTTTAAGCAATAATTATATTGTAATTTATTTATTTCAGAAGGAATACTGAAGTTTCAAAGTGATTTCAATACTTAGAAATCTTTTGTCCAGGTAGATACTTGTAATGAATATTTTATTAACATATTTAGAAGAAGTGAAATGTATAACTAAACAAAATGTATTTGTCTCTTTAAAATAGATGGTAATGAAGCCCCGTGAACAAGCTCGTAGGAGCGAAACGTAGGGGTGAAGTTAATGAAATTAAAAAAGAATTTAATGTCAAGATAGAGGACTCCGTGTATTATTATCTGAACAAGATTTGGGAGCACCACACTAAGGAGTCTTAAGAACACTATATTGATCATCATTTCCCAGAATATTGTTGTTTTGGAAGATGCATATAAAGTCAAAGGAAAAAGGGGAGAACATACATAAGATCAACAAGGATAGATTTTTGGATGGTTCCAAAGGATACTGTCCTGGAGCAAGTGCAGAGTATTCCAGTTGAAACTACAGATCACATGGCAGTGAAGATAAATATAAATTTGGGCAAGAAATTATATTTGGTAGATGGTTTTGGAGAATGAATATGGTGAAACTAGAGGATGAGAGGTGCAAGGAAAATGTAAAAGAATTATTAGAAGCTAGGGAAACAGTTAATGAAATGTATGATAGTAACAGAGTGGTGGGAGGATACCAAAAATTACATCAAAACATTATTGATAGAGGAAAGGAAAAAACAGAAGCAGGAAAGTATGGGAAATATTTGGGTTTAAGAGCTAAATTATACAAATTAATAGTGAGGCAGGCAAGACAGAGAATAAATGAAGAACAGCAAATATAAGAAGTAAAACAAGAAATGGGGAAATATCAGTATAGTAGAATAAAGTCACTGATAATGGAACAGAAGTGGGACACAAGGCACAAAACAAACAAATCCTTTTGACAGCAATAAAGATAGAATTAAATAATGTGTAATGTATGAATTAAAAGACAAGCAAGGGAAAGTACAAGCAGATATAAGATAGATTAAAGGGATAGTGCAAGAATTTTTAAGAGAAAAATATCAAAGGAAAAAATGAGGAAGGAAATGAATTTTTTAGTAAGTTAAAATGCCAAAATTAAAAAAAGCAGATTTGCTAAATAAAGAAATTAAGGAAGAGGAAATAAAAGAAGATCATTTTCAAGCAACATTTCGCCAGGAGTAGATGGTATACCAAATAAATTTTATAAAATATTTGAAAAACAATTGACACCAATGTTATGGCAACTGTATGATGAAATATTTAAGAGTGGTGACTCACCTGAGAGCATGAAGGTGAGAATACTGTAACAATTTTTATATTTAAAAAAGGAGACAGAACGCAAATGCAAAATTAGAGACTAATAAGCTTATTAACAGACTATAAAATACTGGCTAAAATAGTAAATAATAGATTAAGAATGTTTGCAGAACAGTTGGTGTTAACAACTCAGACATGTGCAGTTCCAGGAAGGAAAAATGCAACAAAATTTAGCATATATGCGAGGTCATACAGAAAGGTCAAGTAAATGAAATAGAGGGATTTCTATACTCACTAGACCAGGAGACTGTATTTGATGTAATTAAGCATACATATGTATGGGATACATTAGAGGAATATAATATCCCAGAGGAACTGATTAATTTGATTAGGAACCCCTCCCCCAGGTCGTGCCTGAAAATAGGCAGGATTTGTCTAGTGCACTTACCCGGTCAACAAAAACTAAATAAAAATAAAAAATAAAATATAAGGAGGCTTAGATATGCCCAATGATTAATGGCCATATGGGGATACCAGTGTTTATAAAGAATGGGGTGAGACAGGGCTGCCTGTTGAGTCCTTTGTTATGCGTACTATGTTTGGACCCTATATTAAGGAAAACAGAAGAAGAGAAAGAGATTCAGAATGTAATGTGGCAAGGGAAATACTTAAGCAGGACGAGTACATATGCAGATGATTGCATAATATTGGTTAAAGATCAGAAGGCAGGGGATAAAATGCTGGATTTGGTGGAAAGTAATAGTCAATACATGGGTATAAAGATAAATAAAAGTAAAAGTAAAGTGTACCCATTAGGAAATGTGAATATGGAGAAAACAGGCAAATTAGGAATTGTACAAGGGGAAATAAGGATTTTTGGGATTGTATATGGTAATCTCAAAATGATACAACAGAACTGGGAAGAAAAATTTGAGATAGCACAAAGGAAAGTGAACACCTGGAAGCAATGGAATATGACAAAAGAAAAAATGTATTTGATAAAAGCCTTTATTTTGCCGATCTTTTTATATTTAGCATGTGTATATCCGGTGCCACAACAGATGCAAATTAAGATATTGTCTTTGTTTCTCCAGATGTTATGGGGTAGCAAATTAAACCCTATTAAAAGGGGGACAACATACAGAGATGTGAAAGATGGTGGATTATTTATTTATTTAGTTTTTGTTAACCAGGTAAGTGCACTAGACAAATCATGCCTATTTTCAGGCACGACCCGAGGAAGGGGGGATACAGATGAATGCCAAATGACCTTGAACCAGATTAAGCAGCCATTTGTTTTTTTAGTGGGGATATTTACCACATTTAATTTAGCTCCTATAATTAAAGGGGAAATGTTAGGATGGTTGCAGTTCACACAAGGGTGCGGAGACCCTTTAATTAGAAATATAGGGAAGAAAGGGAACTTAAAAGGTGGGAAAATATGGCCTGGATATATGGAGACATGTAGGAGCTATCTTACACAATGGGGAATTAAAGTAGATTCTTTAATCAGAAAAAAACAGGAAACAAGTATATAAAGAAACATGGGAAAGTAATTTTTGTGAGAAAGAGATGTTTAAAGTTAAAGAAGGAATAGTGGCTGAAGCCTTGAACCTTGCTATCCAGAGCTCTGTTATCTCAACTATTTACTACGGGCTCATTATCTATGGATCCGCTACTGATACTGCACTTTGACGCATAGCTGTAGCCTTTAATAAGACATGTAGACTCCTTATTTCAGCTGCTCGCCTTTCTCACACATGTGACATTTACGAGCAGGCTAACTGGCTCCAGCTATCCGGCAGGCTAAAGTACCAGACCTGCATCCTAGCTAAGAAGACATCACTGGGCCTTATGCCCCCTGGAGTCCAATCAGTACTGACCCTGCATCGTGTCCGCTGCCTAACTAGAAGATCGGACAGTCTAACCTTTACAATACCTCGCTGCCGGACCTCTCAAGCTCAGCATTCTTACCTTGTCAGAGCCTCCACCTGGTTCAACTTGCTACCTACAGAAATCTCCAACATTGCCACAATTGATGCTTTTAAGTGTAAACTACGTCAACACCTCATGGCTAGTGTCTTCTGAGATTGCTTCTTATAATCCCCTCCAGGCATACTACCTTCAAGCATCCCTCCTTACTGCCTCAGCTCCTCCTCCTCCTCTCCTACCCCCCATTACTGGCTATAGGATGAATCAGTCTCTTCTTCCTTTTCATCCCCCCATTCCTCCTTCCTTGCTATTTCCCATCTACCACATACCCAACGCAATGCCCTCCCTATTTCTCCCCTCCTCCCACTCTCTCTCCCATACCACCCCCTCACCACCACCACTCTTCTTTCTCTTTTCCCACTAACCCACTCCTAACAAATGCCGCCTATGACTTGTACTGTATAATTAACTCGCAACACAATTCCTTGACAATGTCTTTGGCTGCTATTATTGTAACCTTACTTGTCTTTTTTTTTTTTTCATAAGTTCCACTGTAATGATCATGTTATGTTTTGTACTTTATTGTCCTTATTGCCTTGACGTGGAACCTTTGTAAAAGAGTCCTTGGCTCAGGGTTGTCATCCGAAATACAAATAAATAAATAAGACTTGTTGGCTGCAACACTAGAAAAAAGAATTCCAAACAAAATGAAAGAAGCGAGTTGGATGTGCAGTCATGGAAAATTAAATGTGTGAAATTATCATAAACATAAAATAATGGGTGGAAGAATATGTGGGGAGGTTAATTGTGGGTTACAAGAAAAAACAATGATTCATATGTTCTTTGATCTTATATTAAAACCCTTTTGGGGCATGTTAGCTAAGTTTTGGGGGATGAAATGCTTTAATTATGTGAATTATGAAACATTGATTTATGGACAATTATCCAAAATATGGGAGAAATTTGACAAAAGTACCATATATGTGATTCTAGCTATATTAAAATGGGTAATATGGCAAAATAGATGTCTAAGATTTTTGCAGAAAAAAATAACCTTGCAAGATCTTTTGTTTAAAGTACAAGGGGAGGTGGATAAAATGTATCAGGAGGAATGTAGGATATCCGGGGAAGATAGGGCAAGAAAAATGTGGAAAAACATTACGGGAATTGGTTCAAAAAGTTGTAAATAAGTTGTATATATGAAATTGTAAATAATATTTGTACAAAATGTGTGTGTGTGTTGGTTGTAATTAAAAAATTCCCCTACTCTTCGGTAGGGGGCACTGTATCCTGGTTTGTGGAGCTTTCGTTGTTTTCAGTATGGTGTCGGCAGGAGAGCTACATGCATCAAGACGCACCTCGAAGAAAGAACTGGTTATTTTGCAGAAAGTACTTCCACAAGTTTCTATTGCATGTTCGGAGACTGTCTCCGTAATCCCCAGGGAAGGCGATGGATTACCTTCTGGCATGGAGGAAAGGAGGAAACAATTGCTGGAGAATTTTCATCGGGCAGAAAAAGATTTGGCCCACGTGAAACAGCAGCTGGAGGAGATCGCCGAGATTCGTATTGGCACACAGGAAGAGCTGGCTGCAAATTCTACAGCACCAGTTTCTCCCTTATTCGTCTTTGGATCTAATGGACAGCAGGGGATCGCCGCGAAGGCTATACAGAACAAAAATGGCATTGAGCAGAAATAACAGGGTGAACAGTGGTCACCGCAGGAAGCGCTCCAAAAAGCGGGATGGAAACTCCTGGCAACGGAGCAGTGGATTGCAGATCCAGACTACAAGGCACCAATACTACCAGAACAGAGACCGGAGAGACGGTTATCTCAAGTTTCCAGAACTCCTGATGCACTTGCTTCAAACACCATGCAGGCATCTACAGTAGTATCACCTTTTCGCCGCTGGGTTCACAACAGGAGTTGTTTTTTTGACACTGCACATGGGGATATGGTGCAAGATCATGGTGTACTCCCCATGACATCACATGAACAAAATGTAACTTTCTGTAGATGCTCCCTTAGATATGGATGCTCCCGCAGATAAAGATGGAGAGGAACGTCCTGCTATTGGGCCACAATCTGCTAATCATTTCAGCAAAGTTATAGAACTTGCTAAACATAGAAATGCCATTAGGTTGTGCTACTTGGGAGGGTCAGAGGAACCACAAGACAGACAATATGTGGGAGAAATATTACTGAAGCAATCGTTAGGCTTTACGCTAGGGGATGTATATGCTTTGATCCACATCATGGGGGAACATTCTTTCAACATAAGCTTTAGGACCCCAGTGCTTTTGGAGCATTTTTGGGCTAAATATTCTGTACTGAAAATGAACCCTTTATGGATGCCTGTTCAGGTAATCCCCCTTACTAAGCAAACGGATCATTATATTACTGTGCTTTTTAGTAGTGAGGTGGGTGAATGTGGTAGATATCTTTGGGTTGGAAAGACACTGTGAGGTGGAAGGTTTACCTGTCTTTGTCAGCTAACAGAAGCATTGACAATCATTTTTGTCAGCAAGGTGGGAACATAGTTTCGTTTTAAATTGGCTGAGCCTAGTACATTCTGCTAAGGCAGCAGGCAGGTCACTGAACCACTTGGGCCAACAGTAGGAAAGGGATTTCTGAGCCAGGGTAGGTCGCTTAAAGGGTACTAGCAGCCCTCCCCTGGTGGCACTTCTAGTGCTGATGGAGGGTTGTGCGTTTTCAAAGGGGGCAGATGTAGACTCAGGCATGAGCCTCAGCAAGGCTTTTTTTGCTAGTAGGCAGGCCTGGTATTGACTCCTGAGATGGAGGAGGAGGAGCCTGCCTTTTTCCTCGTACAGGATGCAAGAATGCGTTAGATGGCGAGCACCCAGGACCAGTTGGCAAGCCTTGTTAAGAAGGGTTTTGACCTTGTTTAGCGCTGTGTCAGAGCCAGCCCCATAGATGATTAGATTGTAATCCACAGAGGAAAGTACAGAGCAGCAAGTGACCAGTTTTAGGGTGTCTGGTGTCATGGATTTTTGGTGTCGGTAGAGAATACCAAGTTCCATATTTGTGAATTTTATTAGCTGCTCGATATGAGCAGAGACGGTGATGGTGTCATCCAGGTGAATCCCTAGGTATTTAAATGCGTCATCTTAGTCCAGTGTTTCTCCTTTTGTGGCTATGTATCTTCAGAGGGGCTCCTCTTACCTTGCTCTGGGATGTGCTCAAGAGCATGCACTTAGTCTTTTTATAATTGAGTAGCAGTTTACTGGAAAACCAAGATTCCAGCACTTGAAAGTTTTCCTGTAGTTGAGAATTGATGTTTGCCACCTCTTTGCCTGGGACGGAGATAACGGCATCATCCGCGTAAAGCACAATGTGGGCAGGGCAGGCGGATGTTAGTGCATTTATGAATAGGCTGAAGAGTAGAGGGCCTAGGATAGACCCTTGGGGGACTCCTAGTTTCACCTCCTGGGACTCAGAGGTAGCGCTGCCCTGGCTCAAGGTGTGGCTGGTGGGGGGGGTTATGGTGAACATTCCCTGATAGTAGGAACATTAGCAATATGAGCTTTCTTAGGTAGTAAGACCAGGTTACCTTGGCGGATCTGCTGATCTTGCATTCATCACCTTTTCTGGTGGGATGGTACTGACAATTGGCCGACCAATCAGCAAGTAATCTACTGGTATTTTGTGAGGTGGCATGGGTTTGTGGTGTTGGGGGGGAGCTTTAGTGCAGTGGGTATGTAGGGGTCAGGGGACGTCCCCCCCAGCATAGTGTGGCAAGGGCAGGTGGTGTTAATGAGGGTAGGCGATTCCAAATGAAGTGGCGGAGTCCTAGTCTCTATGTTTACCATGGAGCCGAGGGACAGGGCTAGCAGTAGCGCATATTTTGAAAGGTTATTATTGTGACGATACCCCTATGTGCAATTTATGTGGTGATGGTGGCCACAATTTTGCTGATTGCCGTAAGGCAGCACACAGTACAGATGATGTTGATTATGGCATGCAGGTCTACTATCGCTCTAAAGCATCTAGAGAAACATTACATTCATTCTGAAATCAGGCTGCTTCTGGTCCGCCCTCTGCGACTCACATTCAGCCTTCATCCACTAGTCATACATATGCAGAAGCAGCAAAATAGAACCCCCCCCCCGCCTAGTACACCTCTAAATCCTGAAATTATTCAGGTTGTTCCATCTACAGAACCCCCGCAGGTCAGTCAGCAACAACAGGAACACAATGTGAATCCTAAAATTATCTGGGATGGGGTGTAATAGAATGTAAGTACTTCCGTCTTGGTTTTATTAAGCGAGTATCCCGCGTGCCTCCCAAACTCCTCCAACACTGACCACACCTCAGGGATGGACAACTCTGGGTCTGAAAGGGAGAGGAGCACGTCATCTGTATATAGAGAGACTCTTCTCTCGAGTCCTCCCACTTCGATTCCCCGAATAGTTCCTGACTGGCGAATGGCCTCGCCAGCGGTTCAATATAGAGTGCAAATAGCAGAGGGGAAAGGGGGCAGCCCTGCCTGGCTCCTCTACTCAGTCTAAATCTCTCTGACAGGCTCCCATTCACCTGGACATAGGCCTATGGACCAGTGTACAGTGATTTTATGCTGTCTGTGAATGGGCTCGGGAAAGCCATAGTCTCAAGTACTAGAAATAGGAAACTCCAAGATACCTTGTCAAAGGCTTTCTCCGCATCCAAGCTCATGAGACATGCAGGTGTTCAAGCCCAGTGAATGGAGTCAATGGTGTTCAGAATGGTCCAGACACTATCTGAGGCCTGACGCCCAGAAACAAATCCTGTCTGATCTAGGTTGATCACGTCCGGCAGAAGAAGGTTTAATCGGGAGGCTATAATTGAAGTGAGAATTTTGTAATCTGAATTAAGTAGTGAAATGGGCCTATAGGATTCACAACGAGTTGGGTCTTTATGATCCTTGTGAATCAGGGAGATAGTGGCATATTGCCAGGAGGGTGGGGTAGGGGCACCATCTCTCCAGATGGTGGTAAATACCTCTGAAAGGAAGGGAACCACCTCCCTTTTGAATGTTTTGTAGAACTCAGCACTGAAACCGTCCGGTCCAGGACACTTGCCCATTTTTAGATCTTTAATTGTATTTAAAATTCAGTTTGCGAAATTGGTCTGGTTAAGGATTGGCCCACTTCCTGGGAAAGGGTGGGGAGCAAGAGGGATGTCAAAAATTTCTCCCTCTCGGCAGAGGTTGTCTCTTCAGGAGCTTGATACAGGTTCAAGAAGTATGAGACGAAGGACTTAGAAATGTCACTTAGCCTAGCAACTGCTTTACCAGTAATTGGAGAAGTTATTTTAGTGATAGTGGTCTTAGCTTGCTGTTGCCTGAGCCTAAAAGCCAGTAATTTGGATCCCCGAGGTCCTCCCTCGTAAAACTTCTGTTTCAGAAAAAATAGGGCCTTCTCCACCTCTGCTTTTTGGAGTTCCCCTAGGTCTCTCCTATTTGTTTTAAGTTCCTGGTCCCTAGCCTTATCCCATTTAAGCTTTTGCGTCTCTTCTAAATGTTTAATGTGTGTCAGTAACTCTTGTTGTCTCTGTTTACCTGCCCCTTTTTTGGCAGAGGCAATGGCGATGAGTTTCCCCCTAACCGAAACCTTAACAGTATCCCATATAATCTGTGAGGTAGTTCCTTCCCTGATGTTCTCCTCCAAGGTTCTGGCAATATGCTATTTAATTTCTGTGACTGTATCCTTGTCTTGAAGGAGTGAGCAGTTTAATCTCCAGTGTGTTTTCTTTATTGGAAGGTTAAGATCTATCTCAAGAAATATCGGGTTGTGATCCGAGAGTATACATGTTCCCACCCACATGGCAGAAAACCTGCCCAGGTCTTGTGAGAAGGTAAAGAAAGTATCCAACCTGGAAAAAATCTTGAACCTAGGGGGATAACAAGTATATTCCCTGGTCCTAGGATACTTCTCCATCCAGATGTCTTTTAACCCTACCTGCTCCAGGATTTTTTTAACAGAGCGTGCTTTTCTAAGATCAGGAGTTGGTATCTGGGAGGTGGTGTCAAGGGCCCTATTAAAAATTAAATTCCAATCTCCTCTCATAATTAAAGTACCTTTTGATTTTTCTGCTACCAATTGTAAAAGGGAGGAATAAAAGAGATTGGGAGCCGGGGGCATAGACATTTGGCTAGTGGTGATCAGAGTATCCTGGACCCTTGCCAATGACAATAATGTATCTGGTGCCTGGTCTTCCACCACTTCCTGCACCTCGAATGGAAGGAGGCCTCAAGTAAGATTGCAACTCCTCTCTTCCTACCATTCTGAAGAGAGGAGTGGAATACCTGGGGGAATCTTCTGGTCTTCAATTTCAACACTTCTGATGGAGATAGGTGTGTTTCCTGAAGAAAGTTAACTTCACAATTTTGAAGTGACAAGTACCTTAACAACTTCTTTCTCTTTATCGGGCTAGTGCACCCATTTATATTAAATGAGAGAAGTTTTGAAAGCTGTCTAGCCATGTTCAATATTTATATTATGCCATTTTGCCTTGCTGAGCTTACAACAGCTTCCCGACTTAAGTCCAATATTGGTTTGACAAATAATACAATTACTACCCATAGAACTAACAACTACAAACTGGAAACTAGAAGCTAAACATTGTAACCAAGTAACTGTAACCTGTCCCACTGTCATACATCCCATGTAGACAGTAGGACTGTAATGCTTTGAGAGTGCCCGGGTAATTTGGCCCAGGTTTACACTCGAGGCAACAGAGTACTGATGACTTCCTAGGCTAAGCTGGGACAAGCCCAGCTTGTGGGCATTAGCATCGAAAGCTAAAGATAGGGAGCTCAGAAATAATGAGAGATACCCTAATAGCCCAAGGGATATTCCCCTTTTAGGGCATAGCCCCATGACGTCAGTAGTCATACCGGCCAGCAGTGCCCGCGTCCCCACCGCTACTTCCTGAGTGTAATTTAAGTAATGAGAGAAAATGCAAAGTCATTTATGCAGCTTAGAATGATGCCTCTCCCTCCCCCCAGAGGCCTTTTATCAATATATGAGAGGTCAGTGGTGAACTCCGAGGCCCGAAGGTGTCTCTATGATTGAACCCTGTAATTTCTCAAAGAAAAGTAAGATATAGCCCCCCTGCCAACCCGCCCGAGGCCCTCATCTCAGCATTGGTCTTGCATGTAGGGCATGTACCCCTTAGAGCGGCCTCGAGTCTGCTATGACAAACTGGGTGAGGGGGACACCCCACATCCGGATTTCAGGCCTCCGACATTCCCCACTGCACCCAACAGACACCAGTTCTCCCTCCCCAATTCAGGCGCACCCCCTCTCCTCTCCAGATGGGAGGGCATCCCGTTACAACTCTCCCCCCTTAAAGCCCTCCCCCGCCTGCAAAAGTCCAGACCACAAGGCCTAACTTACATGGATGAATTAGGAGAAGTCCACTTTAAAGTGTTCGAGCAAATAGGTCCCTGGAGCAGCTGTTTCTCTTGACAGATTCGCCGATCAAGCTCCAAACGCGCGTTTCAGGAGGAGCAGCATGAAGCGAAAAGGGGAGATAGAGAGAAGTTCGGCATTCAGCTACCCGGGGGAGAGCTCAGTAGGGAGGTTTCGGGAAATTCAAAATCGGGGGGAGGCCAAAGACAGAAAGTACCAACCTCATCGATCCCTCGGTTCAGGTGTTCACCACTTCCGATTTCCTGGAACTTGGGTCTGCTCTCAAGTGCTGCACCTGTTTGTCGATTCTGGAGGGGTCACCGTATCTTCGTAGCAGCGCCGAAATGTCCGAGCGTAAATCCGATGAAGGCGACTTCTTAACAGAGCCTGGAAGAGTCACTCCTTTCTGGGCCACCGACCACACAGATGCCAGCAGGTCTTTTTCCAATTTCTCTTTATACAGTGTTGGAGTAGGTATAGAAAGAGTCTCCAGGTAGTGAGATGCAGCAAGTAAATCTGGGTATATTTTCACGCCCTTATCTGTTGACACTTTCAGTCATGCAGGGAAGAGAACCTGGGCCTTGATAGACTTGGCCTTCAGAAGTTTCACTGTTGGCCAGAGAACTCTTCTTGCTTCTTGAACTGAAGTTGTGTGGTCATTATCGAGAGTAATTCTTTGGCCTTGAAAGGTTAGGGGGCTCTGTTGCCAAGCGCATCTCAGCACTTCCTCCTTCGACTTGTATAAAGTAAAGTGTGCGATCAGAGGCCATGGTCTAGCATTAGGGTCACGGGGCCTAGGTGCCAGGGATCGGTGGGCTTGATCCATTGAGATGTCGAGGTCTTCTGGAAGAGACAGGAGGTCTCATAGTAAAACCTTCAGGAAAGCTTCAGTGTCTTTATGCTTGTCCTCTGCGCCCTCTGGGACTCCATAAAATCTGATGTTCTGCCGCTGGGACCTACCCTCCAGATCAACGATGCACTGAGTCAGCTCTCTGTCCCTGTCTAGGAGGTATAATAGAAGTCAGTCATGCCTATCAGCCTGCTCCGATGTTTGAGTGAGACAGAGTTCTAGTTGCTCCATCTTGTGGTCGATACGATTTAAATCTGAGCAGAGGTCCGATAGTTTTAGGTCAATGCTTTGGACAGTTTGTGCCTTTTGCATTATTGATTTAATAAGTTCTGCTGGTAGGCCCGCACCATGCTGTGCCGGTAGTTGGGGGCCATCCACTTCTGCTCAGCCCTCCACAGCGTCCTCCTCTTCTGCTTGCAGCAATTCTCTAAGTTTCTGCATGGGAGTATGCGGGGGTCTGTTAACCTTCATTCTGGTGGCTTTGGCTGGGGAAGGCATCGGTTTTGTCCTTGATGGCTTTAGATTTTTGTTGCATTGGGGTGGAAGCCATAGAGCTAGGCTGCCATCAGTACGGTGACATCACCGTAAGTCCCGTCCGCTCATTTCTACCACCCCACCTTCTTAGGATATGCCCCTAGAGTGCCTCCTTCTCTTACCTCCTGCACAGCGGGGTCTGTCCCTTCTCGGTGGTCTTGGATGGAACCGGAGCGGCTTTCATCTAGGGCTGCCGAGAGGTGTTTTTCCGTTTTTTCTCCCCTGTAATCCCCTACCCTCTGAGACGTCCGGTGCCTGGGACATACATCCCGAGGGGTGGTGTGCTGACGCACGCCTTACCTCTCATGCGCCATCCAACATCTGCCCTCCCCGACTCCGTGGAACGGAGCCTCCTTCATCCCTTACTACTGTCAGTGCTTCCACTGGCTTGAAGGGATGCAGAACACTAGCATGTTCTTGGTTACCCACCCCTGAGGGAGGAGAGCATCCACTGGGACGCTCGATCCTCCCTCTCCCCTGCCGACCCCCGGCCACCTGATTCCATTCCTGAACCCGGGTCGCCGGCGTAGCATGAGGTGTGGCATCCAGCACCTCAACCATCAACGCCACTGGGCCGGCGGTCCTTTCTTTTTAACTTTAAAAATCTTGGTGAGAATTGCTTCTTCTGGACAGTGAAAGTTCTGTGGGATCAGGCTTGGCTGTAGTACTTGTCTTTTCCCTTGCTCACCCTCGAATCTGTGACTCTGGACTCCACTGGCATCAACTCAGCAGTGCAGACTGGATCCTCTTTGCTTGAGATGTCACAAATCATCAAAAAGTCACTTATCAGGATTTTTGTCAGGAACATCAGACAGTAAGATACTAACAGTTCAAGGCACAATGGTAGACTCCTTTACCACCACAGTTGTTGCAGAAAAGGTTTTTCTTGTGGACAGCAAAGTTCTTGGTAACTGGATTTATGACTTTTTCTGTTTCATTTCATTTCCATTTGAACTTCAGGACACTGGACTCATCTGTTGTCAAACGGCACTGTAGTATTTGTTCTGGCTCATGAAATTAACAGTCAGTCTGTAGTTCAGGCTTTGGCAGAAATTCCAAAACATTACTTCAGTTAGGATGTCCAGTGTTTAAACCACACTCTTTGCTCCATCCAGTATTACAAAATTCCCTTTTTGTAACCAGCAGTTCTTGCAGTTAAACCTTGTGGCAATCTGTGTCAGCTTGCAGACTTCCAGCCTAGTAAAAGTTCCAAAACCACAAGATTTCTCAGTCCAGCTGACATAGGTCCTCACACCTTCAAAAATTCAGCAGTTCTGGATTGGACTTGACAGAATTTGAATCTACGTATGAGGCTTGGAGTGACATCTTCACCAGTTTTGATTGGTCTGTGTAGATGATGGCTATGTGGTTCTGTGCTCCACCCCAGAACCATTTTTTTTAGAAATGATCTCAGTTTAGGACAGACTTTGTGTATAAAACAATGTTTCCCTCCTGCATCTGAAGACACTTTCACACACACATAAGACTTATATTTTCTTGTCCAGCTTGAGGCCTGGATTAATTCAATACCAAACAAGACAGAGTTAACTTTAATATAGGGTTCACAGTCTATAAAATGTTTTAGAAAACTTGTTATTTTGTAGATATCTTAAAAATGTTCACAGATTCTTGATCTACATTTCTTGCAGTCCTAAAGGACATATCTCTTTCTTATTTGTCATTTGCAACAGTCTATAAATTGAAAAACATCTCTTTGAAAATTATTCTCTTTGAGTTTGATGAGGCATGACCATTGAGAAACTTTGCGATAAAGTGACAGCTCTCTGCTCTCTGGCACTTAATAGATATGTGTCATGAGGTTAGCTTTCTTTTAAAACTAAACAAGTCTGTTTATTTATGACAGTTTTCATACCACAATGTTTTGTCCATAGCAAGGATTACAAAGCTTCTGCATTTACAAAAGTTGGATTAATGGGCAGTTGCAATTTCCCTTACAACTTGTGAAAGTTTCAGATCACCAACCTGTTGTGTTTTTAAGTTATAGACAAAAGTCTTCTCCTTTTCATGAAAGCGTATACCTATTTTGAAAAGACACCTTGAGCCTAGCAAGCTATACCAGATATGAGCTGGTAAATAAAAATATGTCCATTCATCATTTGTCAGGTTTCCATAGTAACAAGCTCTTCAGTTATAGCTCCACAAAGTGAAACATATATTTCCTTATGTGGGATTGATGCTCTATCCCCTTCTCAGTCGAAGTACACTTGAAAATTAAAAGCAGAACCCTTTTTTTTTCAAACTTTGAAGGCAGCATCTCCCTTTTCTAATGTTCAAGGCTCAAGTAATGTTTTTCTTTTTGCAGTTAAACTCTTGTAGGCATTAATTTTAACCAGAAGTATTATAGTATGCCTCCCTTATAATTAAGCCTTTATAAAGAATATAAAATAGTATTTAAAACAATGTAAATAATAATATGATAAAAAATATAATAAAATAAAATATTTTAATCAACTTAGTTTTGTTCCCACAAACAGAAACCCGGGGGCAGAGTACAAAATGGAGAGAGAGAGTGGTATTGACAACCACTAAGCAGGAGCGACACCTGGGTGTAATAATTTCTGATGACTTAAAGGTGACCAGGCAGTACAACAAGGCAGTTGGGAAGGCTAGTGGGCCGCAAGAGTGCATAGGGAGAGCATTCACCAGTAGAAGAAGGGAGGTGGTATTGCTTCTGTATAGATCACTGGTGAGACTTTACCTGGAATACTGTGTCCAGTCCTGGAGGCCTCATTTCAGGAAGGACATAGAGTGGAAGCAGTCCAGAGGAGGGCAACTAAATGGTGTGGGGTCTTCATCAAAAGCCCTATAAGGAGAGACTAAGGGAACTCAATATGTACACTCTGGAAGAGAGGAGGTTATTGTAGAGACCTTTAAATACCTCAAGGGGGTAAATGTAGTAGTAGTAAAAACTTTATTTTTATACAGGAAGACGTCATTTAGGTAGTGGCATTTTAAATTACATTACAGTACTTGCAGTGATTGCATCTCCTACAACCAGGTTTTGAGGAGGAAACTAATTATTATTCTTTTTGGCCACAGGCTGCACACTGTGTATCACAGAATCTTTAATAGTCTTAGCTCTATGATATGTTATGTATGGCAATTCAACAGCCATGTCCCTTAATTTTGGCTTTACTCTCAAAATCTCCCAATTTTTAAAAACAATAGCCTGTGCAGACTTTACATCCACAGAGTAAGTAGTTACAAGGTTTTTTTTTTCTCAACTCTATTTATACACCCATGTGTGGCGGGGATGGATCCTTGTCCTGCATTAGCCCTGATCTGTGGACCCTCAATGCTCCTCTGATCTAGCCTCTGCCACGACTGCGAGATGAGGAGGACCATGGAATACCCCCCAAGGAAGGGCCCCCTGGGAGGGAACAAGGGGAGGAGATTGAGATCACCCTTGAACCCCGTTCCAACTCAGGTTGGGCTTTGTTTGTACCAGAGAAAGCAGAAGTCCATCATGGGTATCCTAGAGCTTGCATAGAGGGTTTTTTCCTACTTAACCCCCGGAGGTGTGGCCATAGAATGACGTCCAGCATGCGACGGGCATGATCCTGTGCCCATCCACATGATGTCTGCCATCGCCTCCACCTGTTCTAGAGTGCCCCCTGGCTGCTGCACTCCCAGTCTCCACTGGGGGTCACTAGCTGCTGGGGATTACATCCCACCCCTCCCCAGGAGAGGAGAGCAGTCCTCCAGATGCTCAATCCTCCCCTCCTAGACCAAACTCTGATGCCCCAAGCTGGTTCCCAAACATGGGTCACCTGCATGGTGTAAGGTAGGGCATCCAATGCCTCAGCCCTCAGCGCCACTGGGCTGGCCAGTACTTACAAAGTTAATTTTACAGTTTTCCTCCTTTGATATAGATTTGGCAACTAAGAGGGATTCCCTTGGTATATTATAAACCTTCCTTCTTGCTTGCCTAATAACATCACTCCCATAACCCCATGCTTTAAAGCACATTTCCAAACTGTCCGCTAACTTAGCATACTCATTACTCTCAGTACTCTGGGGTGCATAGGTAGAGATATCACCAGCAGAAGGAAGGAGGTGGTGATGCCTCTGTACAAATCTTTAGTGAGACCTCATCTGGAGTACTGTGGCCAGTTCTGGAGGCCGCATCTCCATAAAGACATAGACAGTGTAGAGGCGGTTCAGAGAAGGGCAACAAAAATGGTACAGGGCCTGCACCATAAGAAGAAACTGGAGAACCTCAACATATATGCCCTGGAAGACAGCAGGGAAAGGGGTGATATGATAGAGACCTTCAGATATCTCAAGGACATAAATAAGGTGCAGGAGGGTAGTATCTTTCAGAAAAAGAGATGTTCTAGAACAAGGGTCATGACATGAGGCTGGAAGGGGGCAGACTAAGGGGTAACGTGAGGAAATATTTTTTCACAGAAAGGATGGTGGATGCATGGAACAGCCTCCCAGTGGAGGTGGTGGGGGCAAATTCAGTAGAGGAATTAAAAAATGCATGGGATAGGCATAGGGGAACCCTACTGATAGGAAAGAGATCAGAACTGGAGATCAAGTAGGGTCTGTGGTTTCTGGAGCAGGTAGAAAACAATGGGCAAACTGGATGGGCCTAACGGTCCTTATCTGCCATCAACTTCTGTGTAGTACAGTTCCTTTTTATGTGCATCAGCTGCCCTTTTGGGATGTTGGTTATGATGTGGCAGGGATGACAACTCTTGGCCAGCAGCAAGGTGTTCCTGTCCATACTTTTACAGTCAGGGGTGGTATGAGCACTGCCATCCCCGGTCTAATGATCCACAAGTCCAAAAAATTTATTTTTTCCAGACTGCCATTAACCATAAACTTCCTTAAACTCATTCAGCTCACTGGTCCTCCATTTGCTGGGATGTACATTTTCTGTGTGGAAACAGCATGTTAAATTTAACAGTCTCACCAATCTATAAAGGTCCAAGTAGGTCTCAAATGTATTAGTTCTAATGGATGTAACAAAGTTAAGCCCCTTAAGTGCTTTTTCCTCAACTTCCATCAAGGTGATATCTGACAAATTTATCACATTATCTGATGAGTTGTTCACCAAATTAGCAGTGTCTATATCTATAATAGCAGACATTTTGGTAACTTCCTGCATATCTGTCAATATTGATTCCTCTGGAATCCAGCTTGCTTATCCCCATTGTCGTATTTGTGCCTCTCCTCTTGCTCCTCCTTGTTCTCTACTTCCTGACTGTGGTAAATTCCTGGGAGCTTCTCCGGGATAATGATGGGGTGGGGTGGAGGGGAATCCTTGTCCCCAAAAAATGGCAGACTGGCTATCAGAGTCCACAGAGCTGCCATCACCACTTTGTGTGCCATTGTTAGAATCACTCTTTTTCAATATTGGTTTAGGATGTTTGGCCAAATCAAAAACTCTGTTGTTTAAATAATCTTGCTTCTCAAAAATTATTTTTTGGTTTTTTAGCTCTAGTAATAGTTTCACATTTCTCCAAGGCACATAGCACTGTTACTGAATCTCATATGTCTGACAGCAGTACTCTAAATGTTCACAGTACTTGCAAGACAACTAAGTTTAAAATGTGATGGTTTATAAGAATACCCTTATAAAAACATTCTAATATTTAAAGCAGGTCAAGTTTATTAACTTAGCAGTTTTAGAGCTAGAAATAATTTTTCTTATAACGCATTGTAAAAATGAAGTTGTGTGGCTGTTATTTCTTGTTAATGTACCTACTAAACAGTATACATATATGACCATCGTAATTTAGAATCTCATGGACTCTACCATCGCAAGGGCGCTGTCAATGGTGCTGGTAGCACACATTGAAATTTACTGGGAGTTTTATTTGTTCACAGTCCATGGTCATTGCAGCAGGGGCTAAACTCATTGTTCTCTAGGAAAATGCTCAATTTATAACATGGTTGTGCTTTGATAGCTATATGTAGTTGCATGATCCCCTACTGTCATAACAATAGGGAAAAAATGACAATAGTTCAATGTATACACCATGGTGTAAATCAGTTTCTGTACTTGGACCCATGAGAGGCTAAAATATGTATTGTGCATATTTGAAACTTAATAAAAACAAAGTGAAAAAAAGGCTGGTTCTTCTCATGCTAGGGATGCAGTGGTCAAACTTACTACAAGGAGAGGCAGGAGACTAACTGGAATAGAACTGAGTGGAAGCTACTTTATTTGCATAAAACAAGAGATACAGAGAACATGGAGGAAGGCAACACAGTCACTGTGATAACTAATACTATACTGCTATAAATACTGTAGCTTGTATTCTCTATGAATACTTTAAGCTGTATAAATACTTAGATTTCCATAAATCCTTAAAACTATATAGACACGTTAAAGCCCTATATTTGGAAATCACAAGGGCATTCAGAATTAACAACCACTGCAAAAGAGTCAGACAGATGTGTGCTGCCACAAGACAGAGCTAATTAATGCAGATGCACAAAGAAAACCACTGAAGTATTGTCTGGCTTTTTACACCTGTAGCGTGAAGAAAGGGGAAAATGAAAAGGATCCCTTGGTTCACTCATCAGAACAAGGGAAACAATCATGATTGCATTTTTTTTATTACATTAAATATATTCTGCAGTATTTAGCCCTGACTGGCAACTGTATCAGGAGTAGACTTGTTCTGGAATAATCTTGCAATACAGACCACATCAGTGTTCTTGCCATGCACTTCGTTGATGTAGGAGCAGACTTTGTACATGGACTCCTGTGACAATTCATAAGTTTAGTACTTTGTACTGACCTTTTACTTTTTTTTATTATTTATTGTATTTAAAATGTTGGTAACTGGGAAAAGCACACTGAGCTGAGGCTCATTTCCAGGTGCGACCTAGGGACAGGAGTAATAATTACATACAAAGGATATACATATAATCAGTACAAGTACCAATAGCAGTTTAGGCAAGACAGGGTACAAGGTTGTTGGGTGCGATGCTGAGGGTGGAGTAAAGAGAACAGTGATGTGTTCTGAGCGGGGAGTTAGTAGCGAAGCGGCAGAAGGCATTTAGGAGTATGTTGAGTCTGGATAAAGAAGACACAGTGGCTGTGCTGTATACTTTCATCTGTGTAGTCAAAGATAGATGTGGTCATTTTAGTTACAATTTCATGTCTGCCACGTGGGGTAACAGGTTTAAACTATGTATTAGCTTGCACTCTATGAATGTCTCCTTTACCTGTATTGGTGGTTGTACTTTTACCAACCTGACATTTGTTTCAATAAAACTTACATATCAAAAAAAATAGAACCAGGGAAACAAGGACAGCTTGCACAGAATTTGAAGAACTGTTGCACTTCTGAGCTGCCTTGAACCCAGGAAATGACAAGAAACACTGAAAACTTGAAGAAGTGCTGAGCTTCTGAGCTGTTGTGGAGCCTGGGAAATGAAGAAACATGAAAGAAACTGAGGAAGTGCAGAACCTCCAAGCCATCATGGATCTTGGGGAAGGAAGACAAACCTCTGGAACCTGAAGAATGCTGAACCTCTAAGTCGCTCTGGATCCAGGGAAAGGAAAATGAACCTCTGTGGACCTGAGGAAGGAAGATCCCTAGCCCACTTTACATCCAAGGACATTGACTAATGAACTGATATGGTGCCTAGATTGACTAATACTAGGGACCGCGGGGATATTCTGTCATTTCCAGGTGCTGAATTGGCCTCACTATCACCCTATGATAACTGAACATCCAGCTCCTTTCTCAGTCTCTGTAACATGCAATGTGGCTAGTCTCTTGCATTTATCCGGCACATCCACTGTGAAAGGCAGTGGTTGCTTAATCATGCAGTTTGATTTAGCATGTTGTGGTTAAACAATTAAGGCTGAGTCCCTTGAACACACAATTAACATAAGTGCTGTCACTTTAAAATAGATTGTAACTACTTCAAATTCCCTAGACAGTCTCTATCATGCAGTTAAAGGGTATTATTTGTACATCCGTTAAGCTTTAATCAGGCCGTTCAATAGTACGTTTTACTTTATGTAATCCCCAGGTGGTGCTGTCCCAAGGGCTACTACCCCTGCATGCCTAGCTACTGACAGGTTGAGGGGCCTAGGTTCTATGACGAGTGCCTCCACCCAGAGGTCAGGGTTGATAGTGGTTAAACTAGCTCGGGTAAAGCCCTCTGGGACACTGTGACCCCCTTTGTTCCCACTAGTGGCCCACATAATACACGGGAGTTACCTTCCCAATACCCCAAAAATGCACACTTCTTACACATACAGTAACACTTACCCTCAGGACTGATGTCTTGCAGCATGTCTCTGAGGACCCCCTGTAACGCAAGGTTAGGCAATATATACACACACACAATGCAATGCTTTTTCTACATGTACTGACACCACAGACAGCATATAGTTCACTAACAACAAATCTGATTTATTAAAGGGGGCAGTAACAAGGAGGGGGTAATCAGGTTGATTTGGTTTGGAAATAATCAAATCACAGTACTGTGCATGTATATAGGGTCCAAAATGTCACTGGGTACCCAGGATGGTGGGGGGCTAGCCAGGGTCGGTGCAGCTGGTTGGGGCCCTTTGATGGAAAAGACATGCACACACAAATTGTAATCCGGAGCCCTGGGGCTCAATTCGTGAAGAAATGTAACAGCAATAATCAGATGACACACTCATAATCGATAAAGGGCTGCAGAGAGATACCCTGATTTGTGCTCACAATACCAAAGCTGAAAGCTGGATGAAGGATGTTCTAGCTGTATTGCCAGAAACAACAAGGTATGGAGACAGGGTCCTTGTGAAACTGCAGTTGATAGCAAGCAGATTTAGTCTGACTCAAGCTGGGATCTGCTTCCAGCTTCAGCACACAGCTCACAGAAAAAGGGGAAATAACATTGCGATCTCCCACAAGCACTATGCACATTTATATGTAAAAGGAAAGTACTATACCAGGCAGCTGCTTCTCGATCCTGATCGCAAACACTTGCAAATTACCCGGGAGCACACACAGCATCAGTAGTCCCCGACAGGCCGATCGCACGTCAGCAAATCTTCGGTCTTCTATGGGCAAGCCTGGTTCTACACACTGCTTCCTTCTCTTCACAAACTCGGATTCAGTCCGAACTAGCACTTACAAATGGCTGCTGGCTGGCTTCAGGGCCTCCCACGAGCTTCCCATGCAAAGTGCACACCACAGCAGAAGCAGGGCTCTCTCTCCTCTCTCTTCGCTGTCACTTCTGATCTGAGCTTTCCAGTAACAGAGCAGGACATTTCCTTTGAGTTCCTCCCAGTTTGGTTGGCTGGTTCGGCTGTCACTCACCATAGGGCTCCCTCTGTTGGTGCAAAAAGGTGCCAAGGTCCAAACTACATTTCCCAGAGGCACTGGCCATACAGTAATTAGGTGGCTGGCTCCACAGTGAGAGTCCAAGTTCTGATTTGCCAGAAGCAGGCTCCATTTTGAAGGTCCCCCACACCGATTGGTCCAATTCAGCAGTCCGGGACCAAAATGAAGGAACTACACTACTCAGATCCTTGCTACAAGAAAGCAGGTTAGAACAAGCTACATTTTCATTATTACTCTAACAGATCACTAGCAAACAATTACATCTTTTGAAAAGAGCTCCCTCTGCGCATATAGCGACGGCAGAAACATAGCAGTTGATCAGCAGCCTGAGCGGGACTTGAGCAGGGAAACACACAGACCCCCCATTTTAAATTATACTGCAGTTAGGCAGCTCTTAAAGAGACAGTATGTGGAGGCTCTGAAAGCACTCACGGCGCCCACAATTAAATGGCATTTCACCGAATGCCGCCCAGACCTGGAGCACTCAGGCAAGCTCCTGGAAGACTTTTGAGAACCCCCATTTGCAGGAGGGTTACACCCTTCCTGGCCTGGAAAGACTTGGCGTCCGTGTCAAGTAGGTACCCTTATAACATTTTAAAAAACAGATTATCACATTTGTTCATATCACCAACAGTTCAGGTCTGCATCTTTTTAAACAACAGTCAACATATTAAATCATTGCTATAGCTATACTTATTCTGTAATTCACAGTTTACTACTGGTTACACAACACTGTACATACAAACATTCTGAAATCAAGTCATTACTTCCTGTATATGAAACCTGAAGAGAGGGGCCCTTCCCTATCAGCTACCTTGGGGATGGATGGGGCAGAGGCACCATACTTAGAGGGCAAGACCAATAACTTGGAGTTAGCACTTATGTTTAGTTTGGGCAATGAGCTCAGGGACACATACAGTCCCTTATGGACCACATTAAGAGGCATGTCCACAGATCTTCCAGGAGAATCATAGCTTAAGCGCAGCACAGGCTTCACAGCTCGACCAGTCTTTCTAGGGGGAACTGTTACAGACTCTGCACTTGTAGCCCCACTTTCAACACTGTCTTTACTTGCCAGGGGAGTTTCCCTCTGAGTAGAAGAATCCAGACTTGGGGTACTGTCAACCCCTGGATATGCAATTTCGGGTTCCCCAATACTTAGCTCATTTGTAGAGCACTCCGACACTGACCAGGAACCATTATCACACTCAACAAAGTCTTCAAGTTCTGCCAGGTCACCAGGACAACCCATTTCAACAACCCCTCTCTCAGGCAAATCATACAGTTCCTCCATACAGAGTGAATCAAGGTCATCTGACGGGACACTCTGCACCTCACTTTCAGAAAGCATTGGCTCCAAGTACAAAGCGGGGGGCTTAGACAGTCCAAATGGCCCAGCTTCGTCCCCATAATTGACCAGGGGGTTACCTTGAAACTACTGACTTAGTTCATATAAAGGGTAGTAACCAGAGTTGCACTCACTTTCCTCTGACATGGACTGACAGTCATGTTCAACTGGGACTTGTTGTGGGTGACACTTTAACTCAGCATCTGTAGGTGCAGACTTTCTTTGCTTTTGCTTAGCAGCAGCTTGGGTCACTGGTCCAGAGGGAGCACTTTCTGGGGGCTCAGACTCAATCAAGATTTGTCCAATGGGCAGTAAATGATTTCTATGTATTGTTTTAACATCTTTTGAATTATTCTCAGGCCTTACTTTGTACACAGGCAGATCATCTAGTTTGCCCACTACAATGTGAGGGAGATGGTGCCACCTGTCAGCAATCTTGTGTTTGCCATGCAGTCCCAGATTTCTTAGCAATACCTGAGCTCTCTCCTGGAGTTCCTGTACTTTTACCTTTTTATCATACTTTTCTTTGTTGGCCAGATTTCTTTTGGCAGCCATGGTCTGAGCCAGTTGGTACGCATGATTTATTTGGGCCTTTAACTTTTGCACATACTGTAAATAGTTGTCAGCTCTAACCCCATCCAGAGAAACTCCAAAACATACATCTACCGGTAGTCGGGCTTCTCTTCCAAACATCAGGTGGTAGGGGGAGAACCCAGTGGCATCACTTTTGGTGCAGTTGTAGGCACGTACCAAGGTGCTAATTTGTTGGCTCCATCTGGACTTGTCTTTTGGGTGTAGGGTGCCCAGAATATCAAACAGAGTTTGGTTAAAACATTCAGGCTGTGGGTCCCCTTGGGGGTGGTAAGAGGTGGTTCTGGATTTTCGCACTCCCCACAGAGAAAGCATCTCTTTGATCAGACGACTCTCAAAGTCTCTCCCTTGACCAGAATGGATTCTTTGTGGAGCCCCATAGTGAACAAAAAAGTTTTCTACAAGAACTTTTGCCACAGTGGATGCCTTCTGGTCCTTGGTGGGGAAGGCTTGGGCATATCTGGTAAAATGGTCAGTGACCACCAGCACATTACTAATATTTCTTTGATATGACTCCAGACTCAGAAAATCAATACAGACCAGCTCCATGGGTGCACTGGTGGTGATGTTAACAAGGGGGGGGCAGCCCTCTGGTGCAAGGCTTTCCTCTGTAAACAGCGACTACAAGTTCAAATTCATTGCTCAACATCAGCCCCCATCTTAGGCCAATAGAATCTGGAGCTCACCAAGTCAAGTGTTCTGTCTATACCAAGGTGCCCCATGTGGTTATGTAGGGACCTCAGCACCGAGTCTCGAAAGGCAGTGGGCAAAACTAGTTGTTGTTTATTTGTCCCCCTCTGTCTACTGTTTCTCTGTTTAACAGTCTATTAATCAGTTTCAACTTGGGACCTTCTTTGTATAACAATGCAGTTCTCAAATCAGTGGAGCGTAACTTGGACACATCTTTCCCTGTGTAGAGGGCTTCTAAAGCTGGTTTGATTATAGGATCTCGGGATTGAGATTGCTGAAAACTGTCATGGTCTAACTGAGGCAATGCACCAATATCTAATGCAGAAAAATGGCAATAAGCAGCAGGTATGCAATTCTCCGACGGCCCCAAACAATCCACCATACAGTCCACTGCGTACGTGGACATTTGTTCCTCTCTGTCAAACTTCTGGCAGAGTGCTCAAATATCAGGTTCCGACAGTCTGACCCAGTCATTTCGGGAAACAGGCCTCCGGGAGAGAGCATCAGCATCTATGAGGTTCAGGTCTGCTCTGTATTCAACAGCATAGTTGTATGTAGATAATGCAGAGAGCCACCTGAGGCCAGTAGCATCCAACTTAGCTGAAGTCTGCACATTGGTCAAAGGATTATTGTCAGTTTTTATTAGTATCTTAGCCCCATACAAGTACTCGTGGAATTGGTCCACAATGGCCCACTTCAAAGCTAGGAGCTCTAACTTATGTACAGGATAGTTCTTTTTGGATGGGATCAGGTTTCTGCTGGCAAAGGCCACTGGTCTCAGGCCATTCTCGTGCTCCTGGTACAACACAGCCCTCAAACCTTGCAGGTTAGCATCAGTGTGTAGGACATAGAGTTTTGCTGGATCTGCATATGCAAGGACAGGAGCGTGAGTGAGTTGATATATAATCTCATGAAAAGCAGCTTCACAATCAGGCATCCATCTTGCCCCAAAAACTTAATTGGGACGGAAATACACTCTCTCTCAGTCTCAGGAGAAGCAGACCTCTTATATTTTTTGTTAGTAGGAGGGTAACCTTGAGTAAGATTAAGCACAGGATGAATCACTCTTGAATAGTCCGTGATGAACCAGCGATAGTAACCACAGAATCCCAGGAATCTTTGCAGTTCTTTTAGATTGTGGGGCTAAGGCCAGGTGGTCAAGGCCTCAACTTTACTCGGGTCTGTTTCTATTCCCTCGGTGGATACGATATGTCCCACATACTTTACAGAAGTTTGGAAGAACTGACATTCATCGATGGATAGTTTAAGGCCAAAGTCTTCCAATCAACACCTTGAACAACCTGCTTTCATGGTCTTCCAGTGAGCTGCCAAACACAATAACATCATCTAGGTATACCAGGCACTCTAATTTTAAAGTTCATGTCCCCCACTGCACGCTCCATCAGTTGTTGAAAGGTGGCTGGGGCACCTGAAATCCCTTGAGGCATCCTCATGAACTCATAGAAACCAAGTGGGCAAATAAAGGCCGTCTTCTCACAGTCTTCTGGGGCCATCGGAATCTGGTAGTACCCACTGCGAAGATCCAGCATGGAGGACTACTTGCTACCATTCAGGCAGTCTAAAGCATCCTGGATGCAGGGCATTGTATACTGATCAGGGACGGTCCGCCGGTTCAAGGTGCGATAATCCACACACATCCTTACTGTCCCATTCTTTTTTCTCACTACCACAATAGGTGAAGCATATGGGCTTCTGGATTCTTTTATTACACCAGCAGCAAACATCTCTTGCAGATGCCGTCTCATATCATCTATGTCGGCAGGGGCCAGGCGTTGAGACCTCTCACGAAATGGCCTTTCATCATGCAGCTGGATGTGGTGCTCAGCTCCTTGCACACATCCTACGTCCTATTCCTTTAAAGAAAACACCTGGTCTCACTGGGCAAGCTTTCTGCTGATTCTCATCTTCCATTCGGCTAGCAACGGGGAGTCCCCAAAATCAAACAAGTTAGGCGTAACTCTGTCATTTTCCCCCAAACACTTGTTACTGGGTAGCACTGCAGTATCTGTACAATGTACATTAGCCAGGGTGCAACCTCTAGTTACTCGAATCTCTCTATCAGACACATTATGAACTTGGACCATTACCCGTCTGGCATAAGCATGGGCTCTGGCAGGCAAAATACTTGGCTTAACCAGCAGTCCTTCCGGCAATTTCCCATTGCTTGGTGCATCCAGCATGAGTATTTTATTCTTGACATCCTTTCTGATATGGACCCCCCGTAAGGTACACTGGGCATTTGGTGCCAAAATCAGAGGCTCAGGATCCTTCCTCCAGACTATTCCAACCGGTTCCTCTGGGTCCACATTTTCAGCATCTCTCTGTGCCTCATAGGCCTTCTTGATCAAGGCCAGAATTCTCAAAGCTCTACCAGTCCTTGATCCTTGTTTCTCATAACACAACTGCACCAACCGTCCAAACATATGCGCATTTGTCCCAATTAGTAGAAGAATCCCATCATACAGTCCGGTAGGGGGACACACTAATGCCAGGGTCTCTACTTGTTCGGCCACTCCAGCCATGGAGGTGGGAAAAGACAGCCAAATTCGGATATACCCAGAATAGGGGTAGGCCTTCTCACTTAACCACCAGACATGCAGTCCTTCCAGTGGTTGTAAGGGTACATCAGACAGGTGCTTCTGACACCAGTCCTGAAATGTAATTGTCACTTGGGAGCCACTGTCCAATACAGCTGTTGTAGACACTCCATTCACCTTCACAGTGGTCTCCATGGAGGGACCCACTATTCTGGACCAGTCTGGAGAGGCGGTAACAAGGGCCTGGGCATATGATCTAGCCACAAGGGGACGTGAGTTAGCATTTCTGGGACCTTCACTGCAGTCATTTCGTGCACCTCTTAACCACTGTCTTGTGCTCCAAAGCTCTCCTTGTAGCCGGCTCACCACTCTCTCTAAGTCTTTCTGAGACCGGCATTCCCTCTTCATGTGCCCATCCTTCCCACAATTATGGCAAAGTATGTCTGCTGAAGTTTGGGGTGACTGAGGCATCACATTGGGGGCTGCAGCATTGGTACTATCAATAGAAAACCCTGATGCCACCTCAGCCGGTGGTGGGTTGGACATTTGGAGACATCTCTTCAGTTCTCTCACCTCCATAGCCAAGACATCAAGTTTTGAACTGTCATCAACATGAGGTGCCTGGGTGGGCACCCCCATCCCCATAACAGAAGCAGTCGGGCAAGTGTCAGTGCCCATACTCGTAGGAGCGGCCTTCATGATGAGACTGTCTGTTGCTTTCCTAGTCTTCCTCAGCAGCTACTCCCACGGTGGGGTATTTACAGCCATCCCCGTTTGGCAGGCACTTAATCCTCGACTTTCATCATGGGCTTTCGGTGATCCCTGGCCGTCAGCAGCCAACCCCGCCCTTGGAGCAGAGGTTGTAGCAGCTACAACTGCACGGAGCTCTGAGAAATCCTCCTCCTACTCAGCTTCCCAGACTTCTTTTATCAAATCACAATGTTCCGGCAGGTTACCCCTCCTATCTTGAAGCCTCAACTGAAGGAGCTGCAATTTTGAATGCTTTGCATGAAACATAGAAACATAGAAACATAGACTTTGACGGCAGATAAGGACCGCTTGGTCCATCTAGTCTGCCAATTTCCCTACCTGCAGGATAGGCCGCAGATCCTAGTTAACCAACAGCCTATTTCTTCCTACCCCCCACAAGAATTGCCTTATGTCTGTCCCATGCATTCTTGAATTCTCCCACAGTTTTAGACCCCACAACCTGCTCAGGAAGACTGTTCCATGCATCCACTACCCTCTCTGTGAAATAATACTTCTCACATTGCTCCTGAACGCCCCTTCTATCTTTAAATTGTGTCCCTTGTTCTTGCGTCTCTTTTCTGAAAGATGCTACCCTCTTGGACTTTGTTGATTCCACTGAGGTACTTAAAAGTTTCTATCATGTCCCCTCTCCCTTCTTTCCTCAAGGGTATACATATTAAGCTCCTTTAGTCTCTCCTCCATCGGCTTCTCTTGCAGACCCTGCACCATTTTAGTTGCCCTCCTCTGGATTGCCTCTATCCTGTCCATGTCCTTGCGGAGATGGGGTCTCCAGAACTGGACGCTAGTACTCAGATGGGGTCTCACCAACTGTCTGTACAGAGGATAACAACTTCCTGTTTTCTGCTGCTGATGCCTCTCCATACATCCCAGTATACCCCAGCCCTCCCTACTGCCTTCTCACATTGCTTGCTAACCTTAAGGTCATCTGATATGATTACCCCCAGGTCCCTTTCCTTTTTGTTGTTGTTACTACCTCCCCACCCATTGTATTCTTCCCTGGTTCTTGTTTCCCAGGTGCATTATTTGCACTTCTTTGCGTTGAATCCTAGCTGCCACACTTCTGACCATTCCTCTAACCTTGCCAAGTCCCTTTTCATCCTTTCCATGCCTTCTTGTGTATCAATCCTGTTGCAGATCTTTGTGTCATCTGCAAAAAGGCATACTTTTCCTTCCAGTCCCTCTGCAATGTCACTGATGAAGACATTAAAAAGGACTGGACCCAATACTGAACCCTGCGGTACCCCACTAGTAACCCCTCTTTCTTCAGAGTGGACTCCATTTACAATTACCTTCTGTGTCCTGTTGTGCAGCCAATGTTTTACCCAGGCTACCACCCTGGGACCCACTCCCAGGCTAGTTAATTTGACTATTAATCTTTTGTGCGGGACTGTGTCAAATGCCTTGCTACAGTCTAGGTAGGCCATGTCCACAGCCCCTCCCTGGTCTACTACTTTGGTCACCCAGTCAAAGAAATCTATTAGATTCGTCTGACATGACCTTCCCGCTGTGAACCCATGCTGCCTTGGGTCCTGTGCCCCACTGGCCTCTAGGTACTCAACTATTCTTCCCTTCAGAAGTGACTCCATCACTTTCCCTACCACAGAGGTCAGACTGACAGGTCTGTAGTTTCCTGCCTCTGTCTTGGTCCCACTTTTGTGAAGGGGAATCACATCCGCCTTCCTCCAGTCCTCTCGGGTACCACACCATCCTCCATGATTTATTAAAAAGAGTAGCCAGTGGTTTCACTAGTTCCTCCTTTAATTCTTTTAGAATTCTGGGGTGAATTCCATCAGGACCCATTGCTATGTCCACCTTCAGTTTTAGGAGTTCTTGCAGAACCCTTTCTTCTGTGAAAGGACTGGGATCGACCCCCCTATCAAGAGTGCTTCTGTTAATTGAATTAGGCACTTCCTCCTCCTCTTTTGTGAATACTGAGCAGAAATATTCGATCAGTATCCCTGCTCTTTCACTGTCCCCCTCTGCCCACCGACCGTTCATTCTATTCAGCCTCACTATCCCTCCCTTTGTCTTTCTACGCTCGCTGATATACCTATAAAAGGTTTTATCTCCTTCTTAACTGAGTTGGCTATCTTTTCCTCAGTTTGGGCCTTTGCTATTCTGACTTCCCTCCTGCTTCCTTCTGCCTTAACTGGTACAGCTCTCTGTCCTGCTCCTTCTGTGTTTCCTTATACTTCCGAATGCTATTTTTTCTTCCTGACTTTCACAGCCACCTCTTTTGAGAACCATAGTGGCTTTTCTTTCGTTTTGATTTGTTTATTTGCTTCACACAAAAGCTTGTTGCCTCTGTGATGGCAGTTTTGATGATTCCCCATTGTTGCTCCACACCTCCTTCTAGCCTGTTTGCTAGTGCTTTTCTGAGGCACTCTCCCATCTTGCTAAGTCAGCCCTCCTAAAGTCCAGTACCCTCACTTTTGTATGGCTTGACTCTGTAACTGAATTACGTGAACCACACTGTTTGATGGTCACTTGTCCCCAGATGGCAACCCACTTCTAGATCTGAGATCCTCTCACTGCCCCCGTTTGAGAGTATGAGGTCTAAGATTGCTCCCTCACGAGTGGGTTCCGAAACTAGCTGTCTGAGGCCTGCCACCTGTAGGGCATCAAGAATGGCCCTGCTCTTGGATGTGGCTGCAGCAAATGTGGTCCATTTAACATCTGGCATATTCAGGTCTCCCATCAACAGTATCTCCCCTTTCTCTGCCATTCTAAGAATGCCTTCTATCATATCCTTGTCCATTCCTTCCCCCTGACATGGGGGTCTGTACACAACCCCTGTGCGGATTGTGGTGCCCTTTCCAGTCTCCAAGGTGACCCACAGTGCCTCCTCTCCTCCCTGTTTACTCTTTTGTTCAGTTGCTTTTATCTCTTCCTTTACATAGAGAGCTACTCCTCCCCCTCTTCTCCCCTGCCTGTCTCTCCTGTAGGTTATGTACCCTGGTATGTTAACATCCCAGTCATGGTTCTCTGTGTACCATGTTTCTGTGACTGCTATGATATCCAGGCATCCCTCTTCCATCAAGGCCACTAGCTCAGGAGCTTGTTGCCCAGACTATGGGCATTGGTACTCATTACCCTCCATTTCCTGATGGCCTTACTCCTTTTACCCCATCCCTGTCCTTCTTGCCTTTGTCACTTTCTCCATTTACCCTGCCCTTCTCCCTATCGACACCTCTATGTTGGTGTTTGCCACACTTACTACCGTGATTTTTGGTGGGGCTAGGATTTCCCTGCTCCTTTCCAGTGCCTCCCCCCTTGGCTAGTTTAAATGCTTGCCAATGAAGCATTTAAACCTATCACCTAGGATCCTGGTTCCCTTCCCAGGCAGATGCAGCCCATCATGCCAGTATAGGCTTGCATCACTTCAGGTGGACCTCCAGTCCCCAATGAAGCCAAATCCCTGAGCTCCACACCAGTTTTTCAACCACTGATTGAATCCCATGGTGCGGAACACCCTAGTCTCTCCTATGCCATAGATGGGCAGCACCTCTGAGAAGGTTACCGTGCGTGCTACTTGACTAAGGCCCCTCCCCAATTCCACAAACTCTTCCTGCACTTCTCTAATCCCTTTCTTAGCCAGGTCATTTGTCCCTAGGTGGACAATGACATCCAGCTCCCTCCCCTGTGCAGCTGCTCTGGCAATCCTGAGGATTCGCTCCCTGTCCTTCCAAGCCATGGCGCCAGGCAGGCACCTTACCTCCCTCTCCCCTTCCTCCCCCAGTTCTACCTTCCTAACAATGGAATCCCCCACCAGGAGTTGTTTCCTTCCCCTGCCGGGTCCCCTGCCACCCTCCTGTGGGTCTCCTTTGTGGAGGTTCCCAGCATCCTCCTTGGTCTTCACTGCGGGTGCCTCCATAGAGGAACCACACTTTGCCAGAATGGCATAGGAATTGTGGAGAGGTACAACTGGAGGGATGCACCTCTGTTCCACCACCCTCACCCTCCCTGAGCCCACTGTGGTCCAACCGCATGTTGCAGTATGTGCCCCAACCTCACACGGTTTAAGTCACTGGTGGCCACCTTTCTGGTAGGCCCTCTGCAGCGCTCTTTCCAGACGAGTAACATATGCAGATAAACTTTCCCCTGGCCATTGTTTTGTACCTTGAGACTTCCACATCAAGCTCTCCCCTGACTCAATGCTCCCAAAATTGCCTTCAAGTGCAGTTAGGTACTTTTGGGCAGATGCTTCAGGGTTTGTGGACCTCAAAGACTTAATGGCTTCCAGAGCGGGACCTCTCAAACTCTCTAGGATTCTTTTCTGTTTCTCAGCCTCTGCACACTGCCACTCAGATACCAAAGGGGCAACACAGTCTATCCCAGGTCTCCCAGTCATCCTCCCCTTGTGGGGTGGGGAGGGTGCCGGAGAAAATTCTCAACCTGCGGTAAGAATCGTGACTAATGGCAGGTACAGACACAGGAGCTAACACTGGCACAGAAGGAGGGTCAATAACGGGTGCTCGAGGGGGAGAGGGTGTTGGGGAAGGAACGTTCCCAGGTGGCAAAAGTAGTTTCTTTAAATCCTCCACAGTTTTCCCTTCCTCCAGCAACATTTAGCAAATTTCTCCTCAAAAGTTTCAGATAGTGGGGGGGGGGCTCGTTCTCCCTGGGGTATTTACTGTCTTTAGTTATCACTCTCCAGGCAGTGAGGGCTTCTTCTGAGGTAATGGTCTGTAGCACTTTAGAACTGTCTATAGGGTCCTTACACTCTATTAGAGCCATGAAAGTTTGGGCGAGCAGATCAGCCTGTCGCCCCCACCACCACAGGGTTTCGTAAACATTCGACCTTGGAAAGTACTCCCTCTACAGTGTCCATACTGGTACCCAGTGGGATATCCAAGATAAGTATAGCATTCTGGGGGTCGATCTCCTGCCCAGTACACCACCTCACTAACTGGTGTATAGCCACTTCTGTTGGGGTATCCATTTATTTTTAACAGTAATTCATAATTTCGGCCACTAGAAGACACAAAATCCCAGCGGTGAGCCTCCAAGATATAACCCCCAGGTGGTGCTATCCCAAGGGCTACTACCCCTGCCTGCCTAGCTACTGGCAGGTTGAGGGGCCTAGGTTCTATGACGGGTGCCTCCACCCAGAGGTCAGGGTTGATAGTGGTTAAACTAGCTTGGGTACAGCCCTCTGGGACACTGCGACCCCCCCCTTGTTCCCACTAGTGGCCCACATAATACACGGGAGTTACCTTCCCAATACCCCACAAATGCACACTTCTTACACACATACAGTAACACTTACCCTCAGGATTGATGTCTTGCAGCACGTCTCTGAGGACTCCCTGTAAAATAAGGTTAGGCAACATACACACACACAATGCAATGCTTTTTCTACATGTACTGACACCCCAGACAGCATATAGTTCAATAACAACAAATCTGATTTATTAGAGGGGGCAGTAATAAGGAGGGGTAATCAGGTTGATTTGGTTTGGAAATAATCAAATCACAGTACTGTGCATGCATATAGGGTCCAAAATGTCACTCTCTGGGTACCCAGGATGGGGGGGGGGGGGGGCTAGCCAGGGTTGGTGCAGCTGGTTGGGGCCCTTTGATGGAAAAGACATGCACACACAAATTGTAATCCGGAGCCCTGGGGCTCAGTTCGTGAAGAAATGTAACAGCAATAATCAGATGATACACTTGTAATCGATAAAAGGCTGCAGAGAGATACCCTGATTTGTACTCACAATACCAAAGCTGAAAGCTGGATGAAGGATGTTCTAGCTGTATTGCCAGAAACAACAAGGTATGGAGACAGGATCCTTGTGGCTGGATCCAACTGCAGTTGATAGCAAGCAGATTTAGTCCGACTCAAGCTGGGATCTGCTTCCAGCTTCAGCACACAGCTCACAGAAAAAGGGGAAATAACATTGTGTTCCCCCACAAGCACTACGCACATTTATATGTAAAAGGAAAATACTATACCAGGCAGCTGCTTCTCGATCCTGATCGCAAACACTTGCAAATTACCCAGGAGCACACACAGCATCAGCAGTCCCCAACAGGCCGATCGCACATCAGCAAATCTTCGGTCTTCTACGGGCAAGCCTGGTTCTACACACTGCTTCCTTCTCTTCACAAACTCGGATTCAGTCCGAACTAGCACCTACAAACGGCTGCTGACTAGCTTCAGGGCCTCCCACGAGCTTCCCGCGTGAACTGCATGCCACAGCTGAAGCAGGGATTCTTCTCTCTTCACTGTCACTACTGATCGCAGCTTTCCAGTAACAGAGCAGGGCATTTCCTTTGAGTTCCTCCCAGTTTGGTGGGCTGGTTCAGCTGTCGCTCACCATAGGGCTCCCTCTGCTGGTGCAAAAAGGCGCCAAGGTCCAAACTACATTTCCTAGAGGCACTGGCCATACAGTGTATAGGTGGCTGGCTCCACAATGAGAGTCCAAGTTCTGATTTGCCAGCAGCAGGCTCCATTTTAAAGGTCCTCCACACCGATTGGTCCAATTCAGCAGTCTGGGATAAAAATGAAGGAACTACACTGCTCAGTCCTTGCTACAAGAAACAGGTTAGAACAAGCTGCATTTTCATTATTACTCTAACACATCACCAGCAAATAATTACATCTTTTGAAAGAGCTTCCTCTGCGCATATAGCGATGGCAGAAACGGAGCAATTGATCAGCAGCCCGAGCGGGACTTGAGCAGGGAAACACACAGAACCCCCATTTTAAATTAATTATACTGCAGTTAGGCAGCTCTTAAAGAGACAGTATGTGGAGGCTCTGAAAGCACTCACGGCGCCCACAATTAAACGGCATTTTGCCGACCGCCACTCAGACCTGGAGCACTCAGGCAAGCTCCTGGAAGACTTTTGGGAACCCCCATTTGCAGGGGGGTTACATTTAAATACCAAAGACAGTTTAGGACAGGCAGTTCAGCGGGCCATATCACTTTAAATTTCTTTAATAGTTCAAAACAGGTAGTTCAGTAGTTTTTTTTTTTTTTGCTGTCATGGACATAGGCTGTCTCAAATATGCAGTTTGGAGGGACACTAACACATAACACTGGACAAAATAGTAGGCAGTTCAAGTTTAACAATAAGCAGTGCTGTTTCTAAATCACTAGACAACTGAGTCGCACACCTGAACAGTAAGAAACAGTGTGTGCCTGAGAAAAATGTTGATAGTCCACTCAAATTGCTGTCCTAAGTGCTTGAATTAGCAAAACTGAATAAAAATCCACACCACCCCAAAAAGCAGGGAGGCCTGGTCCTTCCAGACCTTGAACTCTATTACGAGGCCTCCCAACTCAGAATTCCCTTATACTGGCTTCAAGCAAGCTACCAGGCAAAATGAAAGACATTGGAGATCAGAGAAGAGGACTTGATGAATTTGAACAAGATCCTCCTGCAATACCCTCCCATCCCACCAGAAGATATATCCCATAACCCCTTTACAATTAACTCCTTAAAGTTATGGAGACGGGTACTGGAGTCAAAAAAAAATTGCATCTCACAGGGCACTCCTGTTCTCACTGCCTTATCACCATTCTTTGCTCCAGCTTACCTGGACCATGGATATAGAAATTGAGAAAGAACAAATATCCACCTGGTACATTTTATCAAGGGGGGAAGGGTACTAATCATACCTGAATTACAGTCACTGTATGAGTTCAGACCACAAGATGACTTTCGGCTGATTCAGGTAGTAAACTTCATAAAGAAGCAAATTAAGGGGATACCTCCAGACAAAGCTGGTCCAGCCATTCTAGAAACACTACATGCAGCTCTGGAGGGCCACAGTAGCCCAAACCACATGATATCATACCTATATAAAGGATTGCAAGCTTTAAAGGGGGAATCTATAAATACTTTAAAAAAGACCTGAGAGAGAGACTTGGGGATAATGCTTACAGAGCCCCAATGGTCTGTACACCTAGGCCATATCCACCAAGGACTTTCCTTTCTGGCCTGGAAAGAATTTTCGTGGAAAGACTCCTTAAGATATTTCAGAACCCCAGTGATACAAGCTAAGTATCTGCATGAGAGGGATGCCGGGTGCTGGAGAAGGTGTGGTGAAACTCGAGCGACGCACGGACGTATTTTCTGGCAGTGACCAGAACTTAAGCCCTTTCTCCAGGAACTATCAGTGGCTCTATCCCAACTTTTCACAGGCATAAATAACCTATCGCCAGAGATATTCCTCTTTTCAATCTTCCCCACTACATGTAGAGACTCAATCACAAAAAAATTGCTATCCATCTGTCTTGTAACAGCAAAAAAGGTAATAACAAAAAACTGGCTATCACACATCCCCTTAAGACTATCCCAATGGGATGAATTAATGATACAAGTATACAAACTAGAACAGCTGACTGCCCAACTTAATAAAGCCAAAGAAGTCTTTGAACTCATTTGATGAAGATGAGTCTTGTATACATCTGCACAAAGATCAGACTTTGTCCTGTAAACTGGTTGTGGAAGAGATGCACATGCAGGAACACTGACCTTTAAACTTGCGAGAACACAAGAGATACCTTGAAGGTCACAGACCTGAGAATAGATGTGACCCACTCTGTTCTGACCAACAGAAGGGAATACCTAGCCTAATTACTGTAAGACCATTAGCTTCAATGTACTTATACACCAGTGATAAGAATGAGTTTCCTAAATTAAGTAGTTTAGATTTCTGATTAACCTAAATTATTAATTGGATGAGCCTAAAGTTGATAAGTTATATTTTGTTCTTTAAGATGTACTCTACTGTCTTAATTATTGATCTTAAGTATCTGTAAGAATGGTTTATGACTGTACACTGTATATTATATTATGATACTCACAGATTAATTGAATAAAGATCAGAAGTTTAAAAACAATCCACACCACTGTTACAAAAACAAAACCAACTGGCTGGTTGACCATTTACCATTCCTTTGACCTCAATGCCCACCTACCCACCCCATCCATCCCCCATAGCTTTTCTTTTCAAACTTAGGGTTAATTTAAGTAATGAGGTGGTTATATTTATTATTTAATTATTCACTTTCTAATGTTTGTTCTCTTCTTTTCTGTTTCTCCCCTCACAGCTGGACTGCCTAAAGGAGAGCACAGGAATAGTCCTGTTCATTCACAGATACCTGGATACCTGGCATTTGTATTTGCATCTGTGTGTAGTTCCCAGTACTGGCTTATTTCATGCTTCTCTCATTTTTCTGTAAGCCCTTTATAGTTATTCCAAGGAGGTACCGGGCGCTGCAAAGCAGCAACATGACGGATGCACCCTAAGACTGCTCTGAACAACAAAAAAGTAAATAAAATCACTTTAATGATGCCTTATCTGTTTTAGTATCAGTCTACAATCTTGACAGATATCTGGCAGAAGTGTTTTGGTTTAACATGGGGCTACAAAAAAAACCTCAAAACATGCTCCACAAAGCCTTGATGCTTTTCTTTCTCCTGCAGTCTCCTCCAGAGGATCAGGGCCGATGACTTCTAGTGGAGCTCCTGCGCCAGATCTACTGACAGCTCAAATACTGGCAGTGCTCTTGAAAATACAAGCAACCAGAGAAGACACTAACAAACATGTAGCAGCTGTGGAGGCAAAGCTCACGGAAAGTGGTGGCAAAATACAGGAAAATTCCGTGGACAGCACCTGCCTAGTGCTGCTGCTGCTGCCAGCTCACCTTACCAACCTGGGGTGTAGAACTGCTGTGGCTGGGGGAAGTTGTAGTTCTAGTAAGGAGGCTGGAGCTGAGGGGACTGCTGGGTTGGGGCACGTGGCTAGCCATGACTGGAAACTGGTAGCTGGAGACGTTGTCATGGCTCAGATAGCCTGGATGCTGCTTTTACACAGGCGTAACTGCAACTCCTTTTTTTTTTTTTATAAAACTGTTTATTGAAAATTATATAATTTCCAAGAATCATGTACATTTACATATATACTGTATATATTTATTTAATTCTAGGATTACAAGTACCTTTGAGCCAAGGCTCTTTTACAAAGCTTCCGTGTCTGTTGGAGACATTACAACAGAAACATGACAGATCAAATACAGTATAAGGCACAATAAACAGAATAAACACACCATTTCTCAATAATACAATGCATACTTATGGGTAATACAGGAAGGAAGGGAGTACGGGGGCTTACAGGAGGGAACAGTGGGAGGTGTGAGCTGCCAGAGGTGATTGTCGACACATAGAGAAGTGCTGTAAGTGGAGGTAGGAGGGGGGGTGGAAGAGGGGTGTAGGAGGAAGGAGGAGATGTGGGGGAAGGAGGTAAAGTGCTGTGCAGAGTAGAGCAGAACTAAGTGATAGATGGGAGGGCTGGCTAGGTGTGGCAGTCACAGGTGCTGGAAGCAGCGAGATATAGTCGGATCCTTGATTTGAAGGGACCTAGCATGTGAGTGGAGGTGATCTCGATGTTGAGGCTATTCAACCAGCTAGGGGCCCTGTAGACACACGACACTGATAAAATATAGAATAAAGTATGGGTCGGGGTGTGTAACAAGAAGTTTACATACTCCCGAGGGGTTCGCTCTCGGGGTTTATCAACAGCATCTAACCCCGAGGGTGTGTGTAAACTATGAGTTTATACACCCAGACCCATTTTTTATTTTATATAATTGCTGGGTTAGCCTTTATCGTCTCAGTAATTATATAAAACAACAGAGGCTCTGGCCGTGGGGTGCTGCTCTCCGTTTTCCTTTGGTGACCATACATGTGGGTTTAACATCTTAAAAGATGTCCATTTGTCCCCCTTACTGTTGAATTTGCCCAGACTTCTTAATATAACTTTTCGCCAAGTTACTGTGTCGGACAGCAGTTGACTTTTCTCCAAGAGAGCAAGCATCACGGTCAGGAAGTGGTGGACTGTGGCGGGCGCGTGCACTGAGTGAGGGAAACCATGCACATGTTTGCCGTTATAAATGCTCCTTTATAACGGCAAATTGTACCGATTTCCCTATGGGCAAGCGAGCCAGTTATTATTTATATAACTGGCTTCCCTTTTTTCCATAGGGAAACTGTGGCATAATTATGCCGTTATAAAAGCGTTATAACGGCAAACACTTACGATGTTCCCTTATTTTCTTGTATCGTCCACCTGAGTTCCTGCCATTCCGACGCTGTCTGCTTTCCTTTTCACGAACCGCAAACTGCTACTCGGACTCAAGTGTAAGTGTTTTAAACGTAAATTTGCAAAAATTATACTTAAACAAACATATGCCTGCCCTACCAAACAAAAAAATAAAAGAGATGTGTCAGTCCTGATGGCAACCACGGACCGCGCACTGAAACCGGACCACGGTCGCAGAGCAACAGCTTTTTATTTTATATATTTCAGCAACAAAGGAAACCCAGCAATTATATAAAATAGAAAATGGGTGGGTAAACTCGGAGTTTACACACACCCTCGGGGTTAGATGCTTTTAATAAACCCCTCGGGTGTGTGTAAACTTCTTGTTACACATCCCGACCCATACTTTATTTTCTATATTTAATAATCTAAGGATAGGAGGAAGAATTCGTATAACCTTGGCCCAGTTTACAATATTTTTCTCTATCAAAACAATCATCCCTTGATGTGAAATCTGAGAGTTTTTCTAGGCATAATGTTTCCCTAAAGACATGGAGCCACTCATTATAATCTAGATTCCCTAAGTCCAATTCCATTTTTTTCTATATGCAATTTTTAGTATTTTTGCCCCATTTTCTCCTTGTCCCGGGATCCCGGCAATCATGGCAGTGCGTGTGCATGGAGGCACACATGCACTCCAGGTGTCAGCTCAGCCCCTTCTACCCCAGCCCTGGCAATCGCCTACAGCCCCCTCCACCCTATGCTACCCATCGGACCTCCACCCAATGGGAGCGGAACTACGGGAGGGCGAACAACCTCCCCAGGAGAGGAGAGGTACCTTTCAGCTGCTCAATCTTGCTCCCTCCCTCCCCCCATGCTGGCTCCCCGATGTCCCAAGGTCATTCCTGAACCCGAGTTGCCACCGTGACATGAGGTAAGGCATTCAGCGACTCAGCCCTCTGCGCCACCGGGCCAGTGCCAATTCCATTTTTTTAGGATTTGCCTTTTTAAAGCCATGGAGGCAAGGGCACATATTGTTTTTTGCTTTGGATAACCCAAGACCTTCCAAGTCATTTAAAATATAAAAGCTCGGTTTAAACTAGATTTTTCTCCAGAAATTAATCCTATCTCTTGATAAATTCTATGCCACCATTTGTTTATTTTATCGTATAGCCATAACATGTGAAAGTGATTACCTATCCTTCCGCACAGATGCCAACATTTGTTACCCGTTTGGTAAAAACGTGATGCTATAGTAGGTGTTACATACGCCCTATCCAAAATCTGGTATTGAATACTTTTGTTTTTGTAAAAGTGTATAGTTTATTTGTATTTATTCTTAATAGTTTCCAATTTTGTTCCAAAATTGGTTGTATAATTTCTTTTTCCCATTTCACTTTAGTATGTATTTTTTTCAACTTTATTTTTATTAAGTTATTAACTGACCAAGCCAGCAAGCCTTACAATTAATGACATCAGAATTATAAGCACTGTTACATCCAATAGTGACAAGTACATGTTAGCATCAGGATTGTAAAAGTCATTAAAATGAGATACATCATGTGGGGTACCACCAAAAGTTATTTTGAGGTTTCAAAGAAACTCTCTAGAAAAGCAGAAAAAGCTTAGCCATGCAATGACTGTGGATTTCCTAAAATTGAAACAAGATATTAACATGTGTAACCATGACCTAAAACTAGTCATTATAGCCACAATAATAAAACAAGCCATGAGCGAGGTCACAAGAGGTCAAGTACAATGAAAGTCGGAGACTACACAAGGGAAGTGAGGACGTGCTGCTGTAATTCACGCAATGCCCTCTGCACCACACTGCTGAGAGCTGCTCCAGGGAAAAAAGAGACTGTCTACTTTACCTGGAATCTTGCTGCTTGCCGACTTTTCCAGATGCTCATGGTGCCCACCAACCAGATACCTAACCGTACCTCCTGCACCACTGTCAGCCAATCGGCTGTTGCAGCTTCAAGCCTACTTTAAATGTGAATGGAACTGGGCCATTAAAACACCGGACCTGATCTGCCTTTCATGCCATCAGATACTACACCAGGGAAGTGAGGGCATGCTGCTGTAATACACCCAAGCCCCCTCTGCACTACACCGTCGAGAACTGCTCCAGGGAAAAGGGGACTGCCTGCTTTGCCTGGAGCCTGGAATCCCACTGCTTGCTGACTCTTCCTGATGCTCATGACACCCACCAACTAGATCCCTGACTACACCTTCTGCACTGTTGTGAGCCAATCGGCTGCCACAGCTTCAAGCCCACTTTAATGGTGCTGGACCTTTAAAATACCAGACCATACACATACAGACCAGTACATATTGGATATGAGATGAGCTGAGTTGAGCTAATGTTAGATATCAGAAATATCTTCTTGAGTTGTACTTCACCTCTGACCTCATGAGTGGCAAAGCCATGAGCGAAGTCACAAGAGGTCAAGTAGCTGCAATGTCATGGTACTAGCTGCACAGTCGAGCAGACTTGATAGACCATAAGGCCTGTTTCTGCTGGCAGTTTCATATGTTTGTAAGTACAATGAAAGTTGGAGACTGCACCGGGGAAGTGAGGGCGTACTGCTGTAATTCATACAATGGCCTCTGCATCACACTACTGAGAGCTGCTCCAGGGAAAAAGAGACTGTCTGCTTTACCTGGAGCCTGGAATCTTGCTGCTTGCCAACTTTTCCAGATGCTCATGGTGCCCACCAACCAGATACCTGACCGTACCTCCTGCACCACTGTCAGCCAATCAGCTGTTGCAGCTTCAAGCCTACTTTAAATGTGAATGGAACTGGGTCTTTAAAACACCGGACCTGATCTGCCTTTCATGCCATCAGATACTACACCAGGGAAGTGAGGGCATGCTGCTGTAATACACCCAAGCCCCCTCTGCACTACACTGTCGAGAACTGCTCCAGGGAAAAGGGGACTGCCTGCTGTGCCTGGAGCCTGGAATCCCACTTCTTGCTGACTCTTCCTGATGCTCATGCCACCCACCAGCTAGATCCCTGACTATGCCTTCTGCACTGTTGTGAGCCAATCGGCTGCCACAGCTTCAAGCGGAGCCCACTTTAATGGAGCTGGACCTTTAAAACACCAGACCTGATCTAACTTCCACACCATTGGAGACTCCACTGGGGAAGTGAGGACATACTGCTGTAATTCAACTGATGCCCCCACCACCTGTACCACCCTGCTAAGAGCTGCTTTAGATTAAAAGGAACCATATTCTTTACTTGCTTTACCTGGAGCCTGAAATCTCACTGCTTGCTGACTCTTCCTGATGCTCAAGGTGCCCACCAACCAGATCCCTGACCACACCGCCTGCACCACTGAGTCAATTGGCTGCCGCAGCTTCATGCCCACTTTAAATGTCAATGGAACTGGGTCTTTAAAACACCAGAACTGATCCACCTTCCATACCACTGTAGACTACACTGGCGAAGTGAGATGTGTGCTGTTGCACTTCACCAATGCCCCCCGCACACCACACTGCCGAGAGCTGCTCCAGGGAAAAAGGGACTGCCTGCTTTACCTGGAGTCCAGAGTACCACAACTTGCTGACTTTTCTTGATGCTCAAGGTGCCCACAAACCAGATCCCTAAACGTGCCTCCTGCACCACTGTGAGGCAATCGGCTGCCGCAGCTTCAAACCCTCTATCTAGTCATAAGAACTGACTCAGCAAGCGGTCCTTCTGCACTGCAGTCCTTCCTTGTGAAGGGCTGAAGTACAAAGAGCCACAGTGCAAAGGCAGCAAGGGAGTCAGCCTGGAGACAACCTTCAGTCAGACATTCTGCCCGTTCTTGCAGAGACTTTTGTAACTGTAAGTACTGTTATGCCCTGCCTTGCTATCTACTTGTTACTGCACTGAACAGTTGCTTCCAGCACTCTGTGGCCTTAGGACTGTGCTGTAGACACAGGGGGCCTGATTATCAGAACATCAGGAATGACACAAAATGCTTGCATCAAGAAGACATGGCACAAGGGGCTCCTTCCTTGCACCATTCATGATTTTGTAACGCAGCCTGTGCCACCTGGGAGACCACCTGTGTAAACTGGGTTTACACCATCTTTTTCAACCATGCACCATGGCAGAAGGGGGCTTACGCTGGGGCAGTGCTGCAGCATCCCCTGCAGTGAGATTTTGAAGGCCTCCTCAAAGGGCACATGGTCCTCTGCTATTAGACCAGCCTGGAACTAGTCTAACATCTTATGCTGCACCACCCCTGGAGTCGTCACTGGGTGGGGAGTGATGCTGTGCCCCCTTAGAGAAGGTACCCTCACAGCTCCCAACATCTACCAGACCAGCACTGGAGCAGCTAGTGGGCCATGGCAGGTACATGCTCGTAGGGCCCCCCCGTGGCATTAGTTGTGCGTTGCCCCCAACATAGACCTGTACTGTGCGGTGGCAGCCATGTACTGGCCTCAGGGGCTGTTGCCACCCCTCCCTGATCTCAAACCATCCTACCCACCATGACCAATGTCATATCCACCTTGACCCACAAACCACCTGGGTGACCAGCCAGTGGGTTGCCATCACTGGCCACTGCTGGCACAAGCCCATCACATAGTATGTGGCATTCCCTTCCCATTTGCCATTTGTTTGGCACACAAGTCGGCTTGCAACAGACTTGGAGACTTTGCCGTTGGAACCCCTGTTCTTCCAAAATCCAGTGCAGGGTCCCTGGCGCACCCAAGTTTGTCACAGGTGGCAGTTCAGCACATGGTGTGCCAGTCTAAGGGGGGCTTTGTAAATCAGCCCTAGGGTGACTATTCTGTTGAGATTGCCAACTTGTATTGTGCTGCTTTTGCACTGTGGCTTTACCCTAGCATACTTGTGTTCCCCTTTAAACTGTCTATCTGGGTGGCCCTCTTATTTGTAGTCTATTGTATGACTCACTAGGCTTATCATTAATTAATTTCCCTGCTCTGTGTATTGCTGGTGATGTATGTGTTTTCAGTGCTCTAACTGAGTTACTTCAACCTAAGTGACTGGCGAGGATACATGTGTTGCAAATACACTGCTGGTGTTACTTCATTCAAAGGCTAACCCTAGGAAACTCTCTGTCCTCTGGGAACATACTCTGTCCCTTGGGAACATACTCTTTGGGTGTCCCTAGCATAATCTTGTGTACATGGAACACATCCTATCTGGGTAGCCCTAATTTTGCATATCTTTTTGTTATCTGCTGGAGTTTACCAAGAATCCTCCCCCAGTACTCCCTGATGTTACATGTGTTGCTAACTGTAGTGCTACTACCGCATTCCTTAAAAGTTAATCCTAGGTAACTCCTTGGTGATTATAGCCTTCTCTTGTTTATGTTGTTGTTTGCTGTACTGCATACCGACTTAGCAAACTACAGAGGTTAAATGAGGTCTAAAGGAACTGTTGGGGCTCTGCTGTGTTTATGCCTTTTGTCTTGGGTGGACACACATATGATCACTAGGCATTGCCCCTCCAAGTGGCCTCAGCTTACCTTGTTCCACATCCTAATTTACTGTATAGCAGGTTGAATTTGCATCTGGTATATTTAGCACACTCAGCCTGCTATACACATTCAGGTCCAGTTGAATTTGTGCTCCTGTCACCTGCAAAAATATGGCATCTCGGTACTGCTGACAATCAGCTGTACTGTGATCTGTATTCAGCTGCTAACCACTGTCAAGCACTTGTCACTTAGTCGCCCGTAATACCAATTGCACTAATCCCCAGTAATCCATTTTTACACTGAACTATAAAAGGTTTCAGGGGTTTCAGGTTTCTCACCTCTGAACTCTTAGTTCCAGCACAACAGGAAACACTTACTTTGGCACGGTGCTAACTGTTCTAAACACTGCAAAAATGTCAATTTTGAAATGGATTTGGTCATTAAAACAAGTAAAAAGGATAGATCCATATGATGTTTCAAACATCAATAGTAGCAATATGGCTGCTACTTCAGGTGTTGCTATAGTGGTGGCAGCTTTGTTGCTAAAGAATTAGCCACCAGTACCTCCCAGCTCCTAAGAAAAGCCACCCCTCATCATATGCATTATACACTCACAAAACAAGATTTAAGCTGGGGAAGTATGCAAAAGAGAATGGGGTGATGGCAGCAGTTTGTTATCACCAATGCAAGACCACCATAAAGATTAATAACACAGTGAAAAAATTCAAATCCGATTATCTCACTGAGCTCAGTAAAACTTCAGACGCCACTATACTGTTCCCTGCCCTCCCTAAGAAACCTTGTGGATGACCAACAGTGCTGGTCAGTGAGCTAGAAGGAAAACTCAGGAAGGTTGTAAAATCTCTCCCAGTTGTAAACGCCCCTGTTGTTCATGCAGTGGCACTTAGCATAATTAAAGCCAATTCCCCTCACTTGTTAGTTGAGAATGGTGGCCACTTGAACCTCACCTGCAAGTGGGCCTGGGGTTTCTTGCATACAGTGGGGTTCAGTAAGTGCAAGGGCACTAAGGTATCCAGAAAAAAAACAAGTGACTTCATAAAGTTAAAGGAACTCTATCTTTCTTGCATGGCCAAATCTTGTGCTCGGGAATGGATACCCCCTGAACTAGTTGTCAATATGGATGAGACTGGTGTCAACATGCTGCCCTGCTCAGAGTGGACTATGGCTGCCACAGGCTTGAAGCAGGTAGCCATCACAGGTCTAGGTGATGAACATCAAGTTCCCGTCATCTAGCATGTACAGTGCCAGGTGACATGTTACCACCACAAGTGGTATACCTGTAAAGGGAAAACCGATGCTTGACATCTCCTCCACAAATTCCCAAATCACTGGCATATAACCCATTACATTAATCATTGGGCTAATGAAGACACAATGCTCTACTTCATAGATCAAATTCTGGTGCCCCACTACATCTTCACAAAACAACATCTCGGATTACCACCTGAGCAAAAGGCACTCTGTATTCATGACTTGCACACACAACTGAGGCGTTTATAAACCAACTGAAAGACAGCAGCTTCATCCCAATCTATGTGCCAGCATCACGTATAGTTGCACTACAGCCCCCGGACATTTCCATTAATTAAGTTTTTAAGGATTTTCTAAAAAATAACTTCACTGCATTGTATGTTTGGTTGGTATTAGATAAGGTTGCTGCTGGGGCCACTGAACTTAACATTGATCTGACGCTCATACGTCTCAAGAAGAACCATGCTAAGTGGCTCAAGGTGAGCTTTAACAGCATGTCCAGCCGCCAAAAGGATGCAATCTGGGGCTTTCGAGAAGCAGGCATTTACAATGTTCAGCAGCCAGGATTCAGTTCCTTTTTTTTTTTTCGTAAATGATTTTACACTTCTCTTCTTGCTGTTGAGAAAACCATGGCTCAATAAAGGTAATGTGCACGTAGGGCATCTGCTTCACTTTTTTTCCCCCCATAATAGTTATCGTAAGGTACTATAGCAGGATATATTCAGGATCTGGTCAATTTTGTTGAAAATTTCCGATAGCGATTATAGCAAAATTTAACAGATCGAGAATATAAGCTGCTACAGAGTACATTCGACACCCTGTCTCCCAGTACCGTAGGAAGGGTGGGGTGGATGGTGCACCTGCCCCGGGGCCATACCTCTGAGGGGCGCAGTTTTCAAACCTGCTAATTCACTTTAAATCACTCGCACAGGTTGCCTGTGTGCTGTGCTGTAGCTTTAATTTTTTGGTGTGTAATAATGCATGCCGCCAGCAGGAGCGCATCCACGGAGGATCAGCAAGTGGACGGAGGTGGGGGGAGTCACATGGTCCCCTCGCTGTCTGAAGGAAAAAAATCATGTGGTGCAGATTTGGCGCCGCCGTGGTCCCACTATAAAAGGTGCATATAATTATAACTTGCACAGAGCGTGTGGTTGTAGAGAGAACGAGGCAGTTACCGAGAGAGGAGGGAGAAAATTGTTTTTATAAATTAGCGATAGAGTAGTAGCAAGGAGCCTGAGAGGTTTAGCGTGGAGTGGAGGAGGAGGAGGATAGATTTAATTTAGAGTGAGTGGAGTGAGTAAGTGCCACTGAGGAGGTCAGGAGGACAGACAACTGGGAATCTATTTTGGAGCGGAGGACACTCAGCAGGTTTATATTTGCGTAAGCAAACTTAAAGCAAGAAATAAAAGAAAGCAAGGCAGCATATATTAATCATCAGAGTCTGTGATCACACAGCAGTCTTCTCACAGTCAGACTAGACAGTCGGGGGGGGGCGGGTCCGATCCATCCTGACCCCGACGTCCCTTCCAGTCCCATGTGCCATGGATGGTGACCGTGTATGTTGCAGGTGGCAGCAGGCAAGGAAATGTATATTAAAACTGCCAGTGTTTGTCCTGACTGACTGTCGGGGGGAGAGGGGCTGCCATCCATCCTCCTGTCCTCCCGATTGTCTGATCGCCTGGTTGGTGTTGCTCAGTTGAAGCAGGCAGTCTGTCTCGGCCCTGGGAAGCCTGGAAAGGAAATCAGAAGAATAGAAATGTAGTGTTGTAGTATTCTTTCTGAAATGTTTGTATGGGGGCTGGGGAGCTGCCTGGGCCGCCTGCTCACATGGCTGCAGCATGCAGCAGTCAGTCTGTGCCCTCAGCCTCCATGCCTGCTCCCTGACCCTGCTGGTTTTGTTACTCTTTGTCTGTGACCAGAAAGTAGTGCTGCTGATTTGCTTTGCTCTCTCTCCTGTCCTGTCCTGTCTGCCGAGTCTGACTGCCGGCTCCTGTCCTAGTCCTCCTGACTCCTGGCTTCACTTCATTCACTCAGCCGGACTTGGAGTAGTAAGTACTCCCAGGAATCCCAGCATTGCAACTTAGTAGTTTGCTGCACTGGCGCACCATTGCTGCTTGGTTGGAGCTTGTTGAGCTTCTGCCCTTGCCTGGACAAACTTGCTTTTTTCTGTTTTCTTGCCAGTTGCCACTTGTTTAATTTTGCTCTTGTCCAATCTCATAGGGGCAGTACCCAACTCCCATCCCTCACAACAAGCTCCCAAGTCTTGGGCCTCCTGGCCTGGCTGCTAGCCTGTGTGGTGCTGTCGTGCTGATGCAAGTATCATAGTAGTATTCGTACCTGCTACCATCATAACATTTTACTCTGGATGGACTCCAGAGTAAAATGTTATATTGATATATCAAGAACTAAGTATGATACTTGCAAGTCTGGACATATGATTTTGTTTCTCATTCTGTGTCTTTTTATGTTTGCTTGCACGCATGTGCAAGAAACATAGTGCCATCATCCGGGTTTTTGGAGGTGTGGCAGCCTTCTTCCAATTCAGGCAGTGTGTTTGCAGGCGTGGCCGCAGTTCTCCAATGCCTGCTCGAGCAGTCTATGACAGCTCCAAAATGCAGTGGAGTACAGTTGAAAGGGGGAGCTACGCTTCGGTGAGCAGCGATAAGATATCGCCTGCTCATGCCGCGCTCCTACACACACACACACACACACATATCACACATACTACGTGCCCCCGCACACACTGTATTGCTGGGGTGCCCAATCCCTGTCGGCTGTGCTGCGCTCCCCAAAAGCCTTCCACATGCCACGCTGGGTGCCCACCCAGCATGGCAACTCATCGTATAGCCGATGGGGTGCCCAATCCCGTCGGCTCACTACCCTCCCCAGGTACAGAGTGCCTGGCTGGGAGCCCACCCAGCGTAACAGATGCTATGGCCAACGGGGTGCCCAGTTCCCCGTCGGCTCCATGCCCCCTAACCAACCGTCCTTGTGCCACACTGGGAGCCCACCCCAGCGTGGCAAACGTCCTGTCGTCATTTTAAAAAAAACACCTACAAATAAAAAAACTGTCCCTCGGCACTTCTCCCTGCCCCCCACAACCTGCACCCACCCACTGCACCCTGCCCCCCCACCCCCACCCCATACTTACCTCCGGACCTTGGTGCGATGATCTTTGGTGGACCAGGAACACGTCTGCACTCTTCAAAGCCAACCGTGAACTGAGAAATGCCAGTAAGCTGTATAATGGGATAGATAGGGTTTTTTCAACTTTGCTGCATATCTCAGGCATTTTGGAATTTTGCACCAAATTTTCAACATGGGGTTTTGGGACCCCTTCTCATGAATACTGTCACTGTCATGGCGTTATCGGGCCGAAGGGTGATTTCGCAGATCACTGTGCGAAATCACCTTTGGGACCGATGTAAACGACACTGCCAGTGTTCATAAGATGAGCTCTCAGGAAGCCTATTTTGAAAATTTGGTGAAAAATTCAAAATGACTGTTTTATTTGAGCGTGCATTGGCGTAGTTCCTACGCACGTCAGAAGTTCATGAATTTTCAATAATTTCACTCCAGATTTTCAACACTGCCATTTTACCACACCTTCTTATGAGTAGTATAGCTGTAATTTTTCACATCTTACCCAAAATGTGTTTCACCATTATAGCGCACTAATGGCGCAGTTGGTGCGGAATCAATGTATGGACAAATTAAGAAAATCACAGTGACACTGTTCATGAGCAGTGGTCTTAAAATGGCTATGTTGAAAATCTGTGAACAAATTCCTAAAATGACTGTTTCACGAGCATCGTTGCACAGTTCTATGCACGCCATAAGTTCGCGATTTTCAATAATTTCACTCCAGATTTTCAACATTGCCATTTTATTACACTTCTTTATGAGCAGTACAGCTGTCATTTGTCACATCTTGCCCAAAACATGTTTCCGCCATATGGCGCACAGTAGCGCGTCGGTGTGTGAAATCAATGTATGGGACACATTAAGAAAATCACAGTGACACTGTTCATGAGCAGAGGTCTTAAAATGGCTATGTTGAAAATTTAGTGAAAGAATTCTAAAATGACTGTTTCTGGTGCGTTGTGCAGTTCCTCATGCGCACCGTAAGTTTGCTAAATTTTCAGTATTTTCACTCCAGATTTTCAACATTGCCATTTTATTACACTTCCTTATGAACAATACAGCTGCCATTTTTCACATATGGGTCAAAATGTGTTTTACCGCACATGTAGCGCAATGGTGCAGTCGTGTGATGAAAGCAATGTTTGGGACAGAGTAAGAAAAAATCACAGTTACACTGTTCATGAGCAGAGGACTTAAAATGGCTATGTTGAAATTTGATGACAAAAGTCCATAAAATGACTGTGTTACGAGTGAGCATTGCGCAGTTTCCACGCACCCTGGTAAGTTCATGACTTTGTAATATTTTCAGTCCAGATTTTCACCAGTGGCATTTTTCCACACTTCCTTATGAACAGTACAGCTGTCATTTTTCACAACATGGCCAAAATGTGTTTTCACACTTTCAGCGTAGAGATGCGTGGTCGCTGTGGGAAATCATTGTCCGGACAGATAAAGAAAATCACAGTGACACTGTTCATGATCGGAGGTCCCAAAATGCCTGTGTTGACAATCTGCTATAAAAATACTGACTAAATTACATTACGGGCGTCGTTGCACAGTTTCTATGCGCACTCGTTGACTTCACCAGTTTTCTTAATATTTTTACTGCAGATTTGCAACATTGCCATTTTTTACACCTCCCCATGAACAGTACAGCTGTCATTTTTTACATCCTGTCGAATGTTTTTGCACCTGTGGTGCTAAATGCCGTAGTCGCTGTGCATAAGCAGCTTTCGGCTAACAAACTGATATTGCCACTGTTCATGAGGTGGGGACACAAAAACCATGTTGAAAATTTGGGTGAAAATACCAACGAATGCCTGAGGTATTAGGGTTTCCAACCATAACGCCCAACCCTGTGAGAATGACAGGCATCAGGGGTGTGACTTGGGATTCTTGCCTGTAATGCTCATACCATTCCATACCCTGCAGCCAGTGAGAGGCATCAAGGTATGCCTTGGACTCTTGACCCCAAAGTTTACCCCATTCTCTATACGCACCCATCTCACCGATTTCCTGATGGAATGGGGTGAGCATAAGGGCCAAAGACCCCAAGGCACACCGTGACATTTGTCAGTGTCTGCAGGGTAGGGTGTGATGAAATGGTGTGGCCGTTATGCCTGACGACCCAAAGGCACACCCCAATGCCTGTCACTTTCTGCAGGGTGGTGGTGGGGTTGGCTTCAGTTAAATACTTCACTACCATTCCTATTACGTAGCTCTGTAACTTCTACACTACCACTGCCAGTGCCAGCAAGCAAACATTCGGCATTGGCAAATGCTTGTCTTATGTAGCATAGCAAATAGAAATAATGTAGCTGTAGGTGGTTCTACTACTGCCTGCTCACGTAATGCTTCCTACCTGGCTGGGTCATCAAAAGCTATAAATAATAAATACTAGTCTGAAAGTCTTTCTTGCCCAGGTTCTGAGTAATAACATGCTTTACAGTCTCAGATACAGACAGTAGTTTCTAGTATTTCACAAATCTATAGGCACTGTTTGGATGATGAGTTTTGTAACATTGGGTCCCTGTTTTTGCACAAAGAATAGTTGAGATCTCTTAACTCATGTCATAAGTATAATGGAAGTAATGTACAAGTTATATTGGTGCACCCACATTGTGTAGGTGTCCCAATAGAACATACATTACTACTAGTGAGTTTGTGTGTGTGTGTGTGTGTGTGTGATGTGTGAGGGGGTGATTATTAGTACACCATTTCCATGATGCTGAAATTAATGATCACCTGCGATCTCTTGTCTAAGAGGTTCTGATTTTGAATACTGATGTTGTGTTGGTTGATTTTAATTTCAAGTTAAAACGTGCCAATTGCCAAATAAAATGTGTTGTTGAGGAAGAAAACCAAACCTTACTCAGCTAAGTGCAATGCAGTCATGGAAGGCACTCAAGCAGCAACCCCTTTACCCCGCATTTTAACGTGGGAGAGCCAGGATGGAATCAGGATGTGATAGGCTATTAGCAATAGCCAGGGCTAGGGGCTAGTTAGGGCACAATATTAGCAAATAAATAAACGTTATTATGGACGGTTATGGTATGGGCCATGGCATAACAAGCCCAAAACATGTCAGTAGAACACCATTTTGTTGAGGTAATAAAAATGCCTTTCCCTGGTCTTCTGTCTCTTATTTAAATGTATAGGCATACATTCAAACTTCAAAGGCTTTGAATGCATGTCTACAATGGGAAACAGCATTTTTATTACCTCAAATTACAGTGTCTGTGTGTGTATCAGTCAAGCATGTTCTAGTCCACTGTCATCCTGTCATGATTCATAAGGAATTTATTTGTTCACAGATTATTTTCCATATTATGTGCCTTTGCCTAATGTTATGTGGTACCCTACTACCCTGTCTGCAAATTATACTGCATGCATGACTGCAACCTTCCCAGCTGAATGGGGCCCAGTCCGCTGGAAAGGATGGCATGCAGCCATCAGTCATACAGTATAATTTGCAGACAGTGCTCATGGGGTCATGGGACACATGGGGATAATGAGGATACATCATGATGAAGTAAATTTTAACTGTACAGTACTAGGTATTGTACGGGGTGTCTTATTTAAGAATATTGTCTCTTTAAGCAATAGGTACAGTAGACTTCTCTGTGGGAGCTGAGCGGACAGCAGAATAATACTGTAACTGTACAAATTGGCTATCACCGGCAGGCCGGCCATCTGTCCCAGTCCCAGAACCAGAGAGAGCTAGCCAGTCCAGTAGTCACTTCAGTCTAGTGTGGTGATGGTGTCACCTGACTTAAGTTTTACGACTGTTTATCATCAGCCAGAGGGTAGCAGCGCCAGCCCAGTGGTAATACAGTACACTGTACTTCCTGAGTCGAGTGGGTCCCTCACGGTTTTGTTTGGGAGGAAGTGAGTCAGTAACTTCCAGAGTCCAGTTACTGACTCATTCCTCCCAAACAAAACTGGGAGGGACCAGCCCAACCAGGGAAGTACAGTACCACTACTACCGCTGCCTGGTGCTGCTACCCTACTAGACTGATGATAAACAATCAGGTAATGTAACTTAAATGAAATCAGCACCACAGCTGGCAGGCCACCATCCCTTTCAAAATGCTATTCTACAAAGTTCCAAGGTCATGGAATGTAATTCTACCCTACTGTGGTAGAACAGCATTCTAGAATGAGTCAGTTTCATTTTGAAACCAAAAAAACTCACAAAACACGTGTTTCACACAGTATTGTAAAATCAGTGGGTAGAGGGGACAAAACCTTTTATGGGTACATAAGTGAAAACAGAAAGGCAAAACGAGGGATAGTGAGAATGAAGGGGGAGGATGGGGGCCGGGTGGAGGAAGACAACAGTAAAGCTGACATATTGAACAGGTATTTCTGCTCAGTCTTTACTGAAGAAGGGGAGGGTAATGGGTCTGAAGGGAGTACAAGGGGTGAGAATGGTGCAGAAATGGACACAAGTCCCTCTACAAGAAAGGTCCTGAAGGAACTGGAAGTAATAAGAGTTGGTAAAGCAATGGGGCCAGATGGGTGCACCCCAGGGTCCTTAAAGAACTAAGAGAGGTGGTGGCTGAACCTCTGGCTAGTCTGTTTAGTCGATCACTGGAAATAGGAGGTACCCAAAGACTGGAGGACAGCAGATGTAGTCCCTTATACAAAAGTGGGAACAAAGAGGCAGCGGGGAACTACAGACCAGTCAGCCTCACCTTGGTAGTGGGGAAGATCATGGAAGCACTACTGAAGGAGAGATTGGTGGAACATCTGGTTGTCAGTGGACTACAGGACCCAAGGCAGCATGGTTTCACCAGGGGGAGGTCATGTCAAACCTACCTCGTTGAATTTTTTGACTGGGTGACTAGGGAGGTGGATCAGGGGAGGGCAGTGGACATGGCCTATCTGGACTTCAGCAAGGCCTTTGACACTGTGCCACATAGAAGACTATTGCACAAACTGGGGAATATGGGTGTGGGCAGGGCAGCAGTGTGGTGGGTAGGTAACTGGCTGAGCAGCAGGACACAGAAGGTGGTGGTAAATGGCTGTTACTCCACAGAGGGAAGAGTGACCAGTGGGGTACCACAGGGATCAGTGCTGGGACCAGTCCTATTCAACACCTTCATCAGTGACATTGCACAGCACCTAGAAGGCAGAATTTCACTGTTTGCTGATGACACAAAGCTCTGTAACAGAGTAGACACACCAGAGGGTGTGGACAGAATAAGAAGGGACCTGCAGAAACTTGAAGAATGGTCAGGGGTTTGGCAGTTGAAAATTCAATGCAAAGAAGTGCAAGATAATGCATATGGGGCACAAAAACCCTGGTACAATGTATCAGTTGGGGGGTGAGTATATAGCATGCACCAAGCAGGAAAGGGATCTTGGGGTTATCATCTCTGATGACCTCAAGGTAGGGGAACAGTGTGACAAGGCAGTAGGTAAAGCAAATAGGATACTGGGATGCATAGGCTGGGGCATCGCCAGCAGGAAAAGGGAGGTCATAATTCCACTATACAAGACACTAGTGAGGCCCCACCTGGAGTACAGTGTACAGTTCTGGAGACCTTGCCTATGTAAGGACATAGACAGGGTAGAGAAGGTTCAGAGAAGGGCAACAAAGATGGTACGTGGATTGCATCACAAGTCCTATGAGGACAGGTTGAAGGAACTGAACATGTACTCCCTGGAGGAGAGGAGGGAGAGAGGGGATATGATAGAGACATACAAGTATCTTGCAGGGAGGAACAGGGTGCTGGAATACACTATTTTAAGCGAAAAGATGTTCCAGGACTAGAGGCATGGAATGAAGTTGGAGGAGGACAATTCAGAGAAACATGAGGAAGAATTTCTTCATAGAACAGGTGGTGGACAAGTGGAACACCCTGCCAGAGGAAGTGGTGGGGGCTGAAACAATCATGGGATTTAAGAATGCATGGGACAGACATAAAGGAATTCTGGAGGTCAGGGGTAAGGGGCAACAGACTTCTAGGAAAACATAAACTGAACTTACAAGCTCAAATGGGCAGACTGGGTGAGCCATAGGCCCTTATCTGCCGACACTGTCTATGTATCTATATAAAAAGTGTAGGATGAGCAACTCTGTGCACAACCAGTGTGTTTTGCCACCTCAGGATTCTGATTCCCATGGACCTCTTGAGCTTCGCTCTCAAGCTGAGAGGGAATCAGAACCCCTCTTTTAGTATTTATTTTTTTATTATTTAGTTTTTGTTGACCGGGTAAGTGCACTAGACAAATCCTGCCTATTTTCAGGCATGACCTGGGGAAGGGGGATACAGATGAATGCCAACTGACCTTGAACCAGATTAAGCTGTTGGTGGTATTTTTAGTGAATGAGGGAAATTTGCCCAGGACACCGAGGTAATTTCCCTACTCTTTTCGATAAGTGCCATGGGATCTTTAACATCCACCTGAACTACCACTAGTCCAGGCAGATGGGACCTCAGTTTAACGTCTCATCTGAAAGATGGCACCTCAGAAGTGCAGTACCCCTCTCATGCTGCACTACAATGTCAGTACTGGGATATTAACCCAAGTGCCAGATGTGAGAACAGAACCCACAGCCTTCTGATCTCCCGGCCTCAGAGGTGAGTGTGCTACCTACTGAGCCACTGACACTAATCTGGCAGAACCTTTGGCAGAACACACTGGTTCTGCATAGTTGCCCATCCAGTATTCTCTATATTGCTATTATTTATAAAAAAAAATTGTTAAAACGTTATACTTTTTGCATGTTTTCCTCACGTAGAGGGAGATTTTTTAAATAAAATGGTTATTCCACAAACAGCTAATATGAATATATGAATGCAGCATTCCAGTCATTCAGCAGTGCTGGATGATGGAATGCTGACAGGAAGAAATAAATCCACATCCCATCCCACCATCATTGTGAGTTATTTAGCCAGGGTATACTCCTCTAATCTCTCCTCGTCCTCATATGGGTTATGGTGCAGGCCCTTCACACTAGTGCACTGTTTAGTTGTCCTCCTCTGGACTGCCTCCGCTCCATCAAGTCTATGTCCTTGTGGAGGTGGGATCCCAGAACTGCACACAGTACTTCAGATGGGGTTTCACCAACTGTCTGTGTGTACAGAGGGTCAGGGATAACAACCTCCTGTTTTCTACTAGTGATGCATCTCCCTATGCATCCAACTCGAGAATCCCCCAGCCCTCTTTACTGCCTTCTCAAATTGCTTGCCTACTCTCAGGTCATCTGATATGATGACTACCCCAAGGTCCCTTTCCATCTTAGTAACCCTCCCCAACTGTGTGGTCTTTGTCTTCCCCTGGGGTTTTGTTTCCCAGGTGCATTACTTTGCACTTCTTTGCATTGACTCTAAGGTGTCATACTTCTGACCAGTCCTCCAACCTTGCCGAGTCCTGTGTCATCCTTTCCACCCCTTCTTGTGTAGCCGGTTGCACACTGTGATGCCAGTCAGCCAGAGTCTCCCACATCTCATATTCCATGAGAGCAAAATATTCCTTGAAATCAGGGGTAGGGAACATATAACAAAAGTATGTTTTTTCTTCAAGAAAAGCCCCAAAACTCACCACAGAGCATGGAAACCCCTCTGAGCTTCTGAGGGCCCCCAGACCCCAGCTATTTCCGGGGGGGGGGGTGCACAAAATTTGTCTCTTGCCCAGGACACCAAAATGCCTTCCTACAGCTCTGCTGTCTCCTACTCTCTACAGTTGCTGGCTCTTTGTGATTTGTTTTACACAGGTCACTTCTACATGGTTTAGCACCACTTGATATGGCCTATTAGGTGTAAATATCTCCTAGTTAGCTACTGGCTATACAAAGCCCTACTGGTGTCTGTGCTTCTCATTACAGGAGATGTTAAAACCAATCCAAGCCACATTTAGTCTCCCACTCTGATCTCATGTAGACTAGTTGCAGAAGATTAAAAGTTGCCCACATGAACATTGGGAATCTTACGAAAAAGCTTCTGGACCTGGAAGCATGGTGCACACTTTATAGACCTCAAGTCCTAGCATTCACAGGATCTTGCTTCTCATCCTGGCAGTGAAAAAAGCCATCACAAGACTGGCATACATCGAGAGCGCCCAGTAAGGACAGCTGAAGAGAAATTATATTAGATGTATATTCAATGGAGAGGTTCTCAGCAAAAGTTCAGGATAGAACTCCCTCATTTGAGACACGATGGAGAAAATGGGTCCTATACCAACTGGATAATTACTCTGATTTCGTTCCCTGAGCCGAGGCACACCCCTATACCCCCCTTACAATCAGGACAAGGCAAAGAACATAAATGCCTGGAGAGAGAAAACCTGCTTGTGTAAATAGTTTTAGTCGCTCTTTCTAGCTACTTGAATATTCCTACTTATCTTATGTCATTACATCACAGGTAATTTGTTCTGGAAATCAGCTAATACTGTTACTGTAGAAACATAGAAACATAGAATTTGATGGCAGATAAGGACTGCGTGGCCCACCCAGTCTGCCCATTTCCCTACCTGATGGATAAGCTGCAGATCCTAGTTAACCAGCAGCCTACTTCTTCCTACCCCCACCCCCTAGAATTTCCTTATGACTGTCCCATGCATGCTTGAATTCCACCACTGTTTTTGACTCCACAACCTCCTCTGGAAGGCCGTTCCATACATCCACAACCCTCTCTGTGAAAAAATACTTCCTTAAATTACCTCTGAGCCGCCCCCTTCTATCTTCAAATTGTGTCCCCTTATTCTTGCACACCTCTTTTTTTGAAAGATGCTACCCTCTTGGACTTTGTTGATTCCCTTGAGATACTTGAATGTTTCTATCATGTCCCCCCTCTCCCTCCTTTCCTCGAGGCTATACATATTAAGCTCCTTAAGTCTCTCTTCATATGTCTTCCGGTGCAGACCCTGCACCATTTTAGTTGCCCTCCTCTGGACAGCTTCCATCCTGTCTCTGTCTTTGCGGAGATTGGGTCTCCAGAACTGCACGCAGTACTCTAGATGTGGTCTCACCAGCTGTCTGTACAGAGGGATAATAACTTCTTGTTTTCTACTGGTGATGCCTCTCCCTATGCATCCCAGTATCCCCCAACCCTCCTTGCTGCCCTCTCACATTGCTTGCCCACCTTTAGGTCATCTGATATGACTACCCCCAGGTCCCTTTCCATTTTTGTTGTTGTTAGTATCTCACCCCATTGTGTACTCTTCCCCTGGGTTTTTGTTTCCCAGGTGCATTACCTTGCACTTCTTAGCATTGAATCTAAGCTGCCATACATTTGACCATTCCTCTAACCTTGCCAAGTCCCTTCTCATCCTTTCCACCCACCTTGTGCATCAACTCTGTTGCAGATCTTTGTGTCATCTGCAAAGAGACTTACTTTTCCTTTCAGTCCCTCTGCAATGTAAACATAAAGACATTGAAGAGGACCAGTCTAATACTGAACCCTACGAGGTACCCACTACTAACCCCTTTTTCCAGTGGACTCCATTTACTATTACCCTCTGTGTCCTATTCTCCGCCAATTCTTTACCCAGGCTGTCATCTTGGGACCCACTCCCAGGCTGGCTAACTTGTATATTAATCTTTTGTGTGGGACTGTGTCAAATGCCTTGCTAAAGTCTAGGTAGGCCATGTCCACAGCCCGCCTGATCAACTACTTTGGTCACCCAGTCAAAGAAATCTATCAGATTTGTCTGGCATGATCTTCCGCTGTGAATCCATGCTGCCTTGGGTCCTGTTGCCCCTCTGGCCTCTAGATACTCAATAATTCTTTCCTTGAAGTGATTCCATCATTTTCCCTACCACTGAGGTTAAACTAACAGGTCTGTAGTTTCCTGCTTCTGCCTTGCTCCCACTTTTGTGAGGGGAATCATCTGCCCTCCTCCAGTCCTCAGGTACCACCCATCCTCCATGATTTGTTAAAGAGGGTAGTCAGTGGTGTCACTAGTTCTACCCTTAGTTCTTTTAGAATTCTCGATGAATCCCATCAGGCCCCATTGCTTTGTCACCTTCAGTTTTAGAGCTCTTTCAGAACCCTTTCTTCTGTAAATGGGCTGGTATCACTTCTGTATCCAGAGTGTTTCTACTGTTTGTTTTAGGTACCTCCCCCTCTTCCTTTGTAAATACTGAGCAAAAATATTTGTTTAGAATCTCTGCCTTTTCACAGTCACCCTCTGCCCACCTCCTCCCCTTTATTAAGCCTCACTATCCCTCCCTTGGTCTTCCTTCACTCCCTGATGTACCTATAAAAGGTTTTATCCCCCTTCTTAACTGAGTTGGCTATCTTTTCCTCGGTTTGGGCCTTTGCTGTTCTGACTGCCTTTCCAGCTTCCTTTTGCTTTAACTGATACAGTTCTCTGTCCTGTTCCTTCTGTGATTCCTTGTACTTCCTGAATGCTTTCTTTTTCTCTTGAACCTTCACTGCCACTTCCTTTAAGAACCATAATGGTTTCTTACTTCATTTTATTTTGTTTATTTGCTTTACACAAAGGCTCGTTACCTCTGTGATGGCAGTTTTTATTATTCCCCATTGTTCTTCCACCCCTCCTTCCTGCCCATTTGCTAGTGCATTCCTTAGGCACTCACCCATTTTAGCAAAGTCAGCCCTCTAAAATCCAGTACCTTTGTCTTTGTATGACTGACTCTATTGCTGTGTTATTGTGAACCATACTGTTGATGGTCGCTAGTTCCCAGATAGCTACCCATTTCTACATCTGTGATCTCTCTTCATCTCCATTTGGAGAACCAGGTCTAGATTGCTCCCTCTTGAGTGGGCTCCAATACTAGTTGTCTAAGGCATGCCCCCTGTAGGCATCTAGAATAACCCACTCTTGAAGTGGCTGCTGCAACTGCACTCAGTTAATATCTGGCATATTCAGATCACCCATCAGCAATATCTCGCCTTTATCTGCCATTCTAAGTATACTTTCTATCATTTCCTTGTCCATTTCCTCCCCCTGAGAGGGGGGTCTGTATACAACCAATGTGCGGATTGTGGTGCCATTGCCTGCCTCCAAATTTACCCACAGTGCTTCTTCTCCTCCCTGTTTACCCTTTTGTTCTGTTGCTTTGACTTCTTCTCTTATGTAGAGAGTTACTCCGCCTCCTCTTTTACCCTCCCTGTCCCTCCTGTAGATAGTGTATTCTGGTATGTTTACGTCCCAGTCATGGTTCTGTGTGTACCATGTTTCTGTGACTGCCACAATATCCAGATCTTCCTCCTCCATCAAGACCACTAATTCAGGAAGCTTGTTACCCAGACTACGGGCATTGGTACTCATTGCTCTCCATTTTTGATGGCTTTACCTTCTGTGTGACATCCCCACTGACCTTTCTACCTTGGTCTTTTCTCATTTAGTACCCTGTTTTGTAGGGGAGCTGGGATTTTCCTGCTGCTTATCAGTGCCTCCCCTTGACTAGTTTAAAGACTTGCCAATGAAGCATTTAAACCGATTGCCCAAAAGACTTGTTCCCTTCCTGGAAGATGCAGACCATCCTGCCAGTGTAGGCTGGTGTCCCTCAGGTGGAACCCCAGTCCCCAATGAGCCAAACCCATGTGCTCCACACCATTTTTCAACCATTTGTTAAACTGCATGGTGCAAAGTACCCTCGCCTCACCCATGCCACTGACAGACAGCACCTCTGAGAAGGATACTGTGTGTGCTACTTGTCTTAAGCCCCTACCCAACTCTACAAAGTCCTTCTGCACTGCTCTAATCACATGATGAGCTAAGTCATTTGTCCCTAGGTGGACAATGATGTCCAGCTCAGACTTCCGTGCAACTGTTCTCGTGATCCTAAGGATGCACTTCCTGTCCTTCCAAGCCATGGTACCAGGCAGGCACCTTACTTCAGTTTTCCCTGCTCCCCCCAGTTCTATCCCCCTAATAATTGAGTCCCCCACCAGGAGCTGCTTTCTCTCCCTGTGGTGCCCTCTGCCTCCTTCCTGAGGGCCTCCCTTGTGACAGTTGTCTGCACCCTTCTTAGTCTCCTCTGCGGGTGCATCCATAGGGGAACTATGCTCCCCCAGAATGGTGTATGGATTCTGGAGTGGAACAACTGACTGGGTGTGCCTCTGTTCCACCACCCTTACCCTCCCTGAGCCACTGTGGTCCAACTGCTGTGCTTTCTTCAGCAACCTCTGAGGTAGTGGTGGTGGCTCTGGTGCTCCTGGATGGGAGGTTCCTTGCCACTGTCCAGTGCGGCCTGAAGATGGGCAACTTCCTCAGGGCAGATAGTTGTCTGCAAACAGGGCAGCATCTCAGTCTCCAGAAAGACTCCGGAAGACTGCTGCCCCACAGCCATTACATTGTACTACTCCCCACATAACTGTCTACCTTGTTTATTTTTTTTTGTGTGTGTGTGTGTGTGATTGGTGCGTTATATAGAAATATATGTATTTATATAATGTGTATGCTTATATTGTCAGTGCAGTGTGCTAGACAGGATATGACAGTGATATGTACCTTGCCCTCTTGAGAAATGATGTCAGCACCCCAGGTATAAATGAACTATTTCCAGGGTGGGGTGAGGGGTGGGAAGGGGTTGGGCCTAAACCTGTGCCCCTCACGAAACAATCAGCTAAGCAGCTCTGACCTACCGATGCGATGAGTGCCTTCCTGTCAGCAAGATGCCATACACGAAAATTTGTAATACTGCTTCAAGCCAATTTGACAGAAAAAATACCCTGCTAATCAAACAGAGAAAAATCAAACATCCAAGTCAGACACAAAGTAAACCTCCCCAGCCCAAAAGAGCCTGGTGACTTGTGCTCTGAAAACAGTCAGCCCCAAAACACGTCAGCTGTGCAGAAGGGCAGACACAGAAAACAGTATTCAGCCTATGTGGGTTTAAACTCTTCCTGCACTGAAAACCTTAACACTTGTAACAAAAGTAAAGCAAACTCCACCTCCTCTGTTGATTGAAAGACTGCCTTTTCTGATAATTCTAAGTTCCTTATTTCACCCTTCAGTTAGAAGTATCCTCCACCTGAAGAATATTAACTTTCCTAAGGAATCTGCTTCAAACCAAAGACAACTGTAAATTGTAAGGTTCACCTCTCTCTGTTGTGAGCACTACTCGCTTTCTTGCAAATCTTAAGTCCAGTGTTGCAGCTTGCAGCCAGAGGTAGCTTCACCTGAAGACTATGAGGTTATCTGATCTGTAATGGAAATAAAGCCACAGTGGTAAAAGTAAAAATAGAAACCTTGCACTAACCAGATCAGCATGAAGAAGGAACTAAGAGCATGACACATGAAGTAATGTTAGACATGCTTTCTTTACTAGGTCTGCTACATTAGTCAAGCACCTACCCCTTCCCCTTAAATTTAAGTAAGTACATAGATGGATTAGACCCGCCTGGGTCCCTAAACATGTAAGTACACTATCACTGCCCTCTGATGGAGGCTGACGGGACCCAGGAACGTATATAACTTGCATTTCCAATAATACTGTCCATGAAAGATAAGGAAGCATGGAAAATAAGGTAACCCACTGCAAAATATGGGGCAGCAATACCTTATAGCTGTCTATCTGACAGGAGAATATTGCCCCAAGGGAAATCCTATAGACAGGCTTCGGTAGCAGATAAAACTGGAGGGGATGAGAAGGAAATGAGACAGAAAGACAAATTGATGGAGAGTAACACTATTTGAAATAAAAACCAGGCCACAAGTGTAAAAGTGTAAAAAAAGAAAAGGATATATTAGCCTGATTCAACACAGTTCGAAAAGAAACTGATAAGTCCTGAAACAGGAGACACCAGGCATTACGATACCACCTACGGTTGGGCTGCCTGGGACCTCCTCCTTTCAAGAAACAGAAGAAAGAACTTTACAACGTAGTCTTTGACAGCTATCAATAACTATAAAATAAAGACACAACAGTATAAGTGAACTGTAACCTGTGTGAAGACTAATTGTAACCAATGTTTTCTTTCCTTTCTACTGCTTTTTAATTGTATATCTCTGTCTTGAAAAACAACAAAAACGTTAAATATAAAAAAAAGTCCTAGCAGTCACAGAAACTTGGCTTAAAGTGCACCTTTTATGGCCCATTTTTCATTAATGCATTGATTGCAGTTCCCCTTCCTAATGAAAGCTGTAAACTTACTTTGTTAAAAAAAGTCCTCCATTTTCATGCATTTATTTTTTGAATAGTTTACTGGCACTAATTATGACTGTAGGGACTGCTACATTGTGCTGTGTTGAACTGTTCACACAAAACAGAGATGAAGCTGGTGTATTTGCCACCCCCACCCCACAACTAATCAATGCTTTCCTCTATTTAATTCCACGTTAGTGATTATGTAGTTTCCCCCTACTGGTACAGATTTCAGCAAACATCAAGCAGCACCTGTGTCCTCGGTACCCCTATAAGTCTTGCAACAGACAGTGAATTAAGGATCAATGTAAAGTCACAGCACAACACACTAAGAGCACTGCAAGTTGCCTGCCTTGGGGTGACATCAACCATCCCTCACTGGGAGAGGTTGTTCCACCTGTGTCATTCTGCATCTGTGCCCATGGTACCAATGACCATGATTATGGGTCACCATACATCACCACTATGGCATCGGTGTGTGGTGCAACACCATGGGTCACCACTCCCACTAGGGAGTGTGTTCCACCCAACTTATTCCTCATCTCTGCCCATGGTACCCCTGCAACACTGGACACTGACCATGATTAGGGGTCACTGCTTATCACCACCATGGCATTTGTGTGTGGTGCAACACCACGGGCCCCCCCCCCACTAGGGAGGTTGTTCCACCCAACTCATCCCTCTACTCTGCCCAAGGTACTTCTGCAACACTGGCCACTGACCATGATTAGGAGTCACCATACATCACCACCATGGCATCGGTGTGCAGTGCAACACCATGCCCCCTCCCCACAAGGGAGGTTGTTCCACCCAACTTATTCCTCTACTCTGCCCATGGTACCCCTGCAACACTGGCCATTGACCATGATTAGGGGTCACCATACATCACCACTGTGGCATTGGTGTGCAGTGCAACACCACGGGCACCCCCCCCACTAGGGAGGTTGTTCCACACAGCTCATCCCTCATCTCTGCCCATGGTACCCCTGCAACACTGGCCACTGACCAAAATTAGGGGTCACCATACATCACTTCAATGGCATTGGTGTGTGGTGCAACACCATGGGCCCCCCCCCCACTAGGGAGGTTGTTCCACCCAACTTATTCCTCATCTCTGCCCATGGTAGCCCTGCAACACTGATCATGATTAGGGGTCACCGTACATCACCACCATGGCATCGGTGTGCGGTGCAACACCATGTGCCCCCATCCCCACCAGGAGGTTGTTCCCCTAGAGTCATCCCTGCACCTGTTCGAGGTGCAAAACCATAGCTGCACCCCTCAACCTGTGAGGTTGTTCCCCCGAAGTCATACCTCATGTCTGCACAGGATCTTTTTCTCACCCAAGTCATCCTTCCTGTAGAGCCATGGTACCAATGCAACAGTGGTCACTGGCCATGATTAGGGTTCACCATAAGTTACCACCCTGTCACATGTCTATTGTGTAACAGCATTGGCACACCCCCTTGACCCCCATGTAGGACTGCTTGTTCACCTGAGATCAAGGATTGACCATTGCCATCCATGTATTGTTTCATATATGTGCTGCACAAGTGCAGAATGATGATGTGAGACATCTTAGTGGACGTAGTACATACAGCACTGCAGTTGAATTGCTGACCATGTTATGTTACATTGATTACCGTCATGTTTTATAGGTATTCCTGCAGAAACTGCATCATCATGCCTACTGCATTAGAATGCCGTTGTTGTGAGATAACTGAGGTCATGAACAAGTTTGCTGACCACCACCTGGATGAGGGATGCATCATAGATCATTTTGGGTTCCAAGATGTCTGTCTCCGTGTTTGTGTACTCGAAACCGCATATTACCAGTTCCAGCAAGAACATGACAATCCAGATCCCCAGGACCCCCGTGAGTAAGCATACATTTGCAACACTACACGTATTTACTGTTTACCCTCCAGGCACACATCTCAATGGTGTCAACAGATGTCAGTCTTTATGGCTGAGTGTTTTGTGACTATCAGCCTCAGGGTTACATGCAGCCTGGTGCAACATGATGCATTACCACACAGATAGTTAGTAAGAGCAATCCAGGTCACAGAAGTAAACATATCACTTTTTGTAAAAAGCAATGTAAATGTAACAGTCATAATACACACCATGGCAACCCTGACTGATGTGTGGTAGTTTCTCAAACCATGGGGATAAAGTCTTTCTGTGTGATGACCAACATTGTCTTTATTATGACTGTTACATTTACACTGCCTTTTGTATATGAAAATTAATTTTATTTTGTATGCTGCTTCACTGTTACTGATTACTCGAAGGGACTTTCCATTTGTCAACACCCAAGTCTACTGTCATCACTATCCTTCTATTTGCATATTGTGGATACCTATACTTTCTATGTTTTTCCATGTTGAATCACATGTGAACCATCACTGCAGCTGCTATGCTGCAATGCATGATCATGCATCTTTCAACTTCAAAACTACTATGGAACAAGCATCACTTCCATCTAGTGGTTTTGCATGCTCTTTTTAATGACCATGTCTATATTTTGCCAACGACATGCATACAGTTCTGCTGTTGGCTTATGGTTTGGGGACACTCAAGGAGGAACACACTGATTTCACTGTATTAATTTGTGATGTTTCAACAAGGAGGCAACTCTGACATGCATATTATGAAAAAGAGACATGTATTAACTGTTGAAGAAGTACATTAACCATATTCTAACATTTTGTTCACATTACTACTTGGTCTTTGATATCCGAACAGGTGCTGTCATATGCTGTAATTGTGGCTATGAGTGATTGAAGGTATTTCAGTTTAGCCAGAGACGGATAAAAGTACAGTGATGCACACTTCTCAACAGTGCTGAACAATGCATGTTTGGTCCTGTTTCATGTCACCATACTTTATCATCCTTCTCAGCGAGTAAACCAAACTATCATATGCCTTCCTAGCCCTATTACTATACATAATGTAGTGCCCCTCCCTTGTCCAAATGTATGTCCCTGCATTAACCCACACTAGTCCATGGTACTCCAGTGGCAACCACCCCCTGCCCCGGATGCAGTACCCCCACACTATATAATGGAAGGCTTACCTCCATTCAGAATTACATGGTACTCTCACAACCCATGTGCTGGTGAATGTTTTCTTTTCCGCCTCCATGTCCAGTGACTGAGCGACAGGTACCAGGAGCTGGGATAATATAGGAGAACGGTCATCTGATGATTCCAGCAACCAATGGTCATTGGCCTATGTTAGCACAGCTCAGCGATGCCTGTCAGTCGGCTGATGGCTGTGGGCGGGAGTGGTGGGCTGCGCTGGTCACCTGCACAGGTTGTGGTGGGGTACTATCCACCACAGTATGGAAGGGATATAAGCCTCCATTGATCTACTGTCATGGGATCACAGGTCTGGCACTGGGGGGGCCACTATAGTAACAGGTACTGTTGTTGGTGTATGCCTGGACTTGCATTTGTGGCTTTGGTGGGGCCACTACATGACCTCGACTAAGTGGACTACATGGCCAATGGACACTGGGGACAGGGGCATGGAAGGGTGATTGCTAATGCTACTAACGGTGTGTCGTGCCAGGGAAGGGGTGTGTACAGGGCAAAGGAAGCAGGGCTGAGTGTGTTTTCCCACACTGTTACAGTGGTTTTGGGGGTGCAGTGACATTCCACTTGGGGGCTTGCTGCACTGGGTGTATGCCCATCACAGGATCCTGGTTGTGATGCATGCAAAAAATGTTCATTGCTGGTATGGGTTGGTGTTCCACTCTGGGATGTCTGAGTTGCAGTCTGTTGTGGCAGCTACTGCACGGTACTGTGTTTGCACATGACATGTTAATTTGTGGCTGGTGTGGCAGGGAGGGTGGTGGCCTGGTATGGACTTTCAAGACAGTGCACAGCATATTGACTGGGATTTGGAGGTGGTGGGTAATGTCAGTCCAGATGCATAGTGGCCCACAAAGACATTGAAATGGAACACTACTGAGCATCCATGGGCCTGTTTGCTACATGTATGCCAAATTTGCTCATTTGCATACTCTGGCGCAATGTGGACCTTGGGCCCACCTGGCATGTAAGATGTTCCGGCAGTGACACAACAGCTTGTATGCAGCCCATCCCCTGGCTAAGCTGAGTGCAGTGTCTGCCGACACCCGATTTGTGCTACTGCCACCTGTTGCCATATTAAAACATGATGCTCGATCCATTGTGATTGGTGATCATGTTTGAATATACCATTCAGTTACGCTAGTACAAGAATTTTGGCAGAGCATCAAGATGCACAGTGCAAGGCACACCATTTTGAATATGGGGGCCATACAGCATGACAACATTTTTATTACATAGTGCAGAGCACTGCAATGAAACCAGTCAAATTAAGTGTGCGCACAGTGCTATGCACTGATGTGATTCTCAGCAGAAAAAACAAAGGAAAGACACGGCTTGGCAACACATATACTGTTGTGATCATGCCTGCCAAGCTGTATGGTCCTGGACAGTGTGAGCGGGTGATCAAAAATTATTATTTCATATATATCTTTGCCCCGTAATTTGCACCGTAGTAATGAGCTTATTAATTACGTTGCCATTTATCCATTTGCACTATTGCCATTGCTGCACAACATCCTTGTAATAGAAGGTACCTTCAATCACTCTTTACAAGACCTGTCTGCAGTAGGAATTTTATGACATAATTAATTCAGCACATATGCTTCCAGAACATCTGCATACTTTTTCTGCACTAAACTACTGTAGAAATAAACTAAAATAATGTATAAATGTATCTTCTGTTGGATTTATTTCATCCTTTACTACTTGTACGACTTTCTGTATAAAGATATGCCCTTGACTAGTTCAGACAGAAGCCCGTATCCTTTACACTCATTACACCCCACCCTCCCAAGAAGCACACACACCCATCCATTTCTGTTAAAATAGTGTTTGTGTGCATGGTCATGTACAACCACCCTCTGACCCACTCAAGGAAAGCAATGTGCAATCTTCAGCATCACATGCTCATTGTGACACTGCTGCATGCGTCATTATTCAGCATTGTCTCTGATCAGTGTCACTGCAAGACTGACATATCAGAAGATAACAACGCCAGACATGCTTGCATCACATAAATGCATCGACAACTGTAAATACACTGTGCACAACAGCATTCTTTTGCATCTCAAATGTAAATTCCCAGATCACATAAGCATTGCTTGTCATTTGTGTCAAAATGGTGCCTATGGCTGATGGGAATCATTCCTGACCTTATGTCTCAAGATATACCATTTACTTGCAATGAGCTCTGCCTGTTATTAAACAACTGGAACACACTGTGATTTGACTGGGATCATGAATATCAAGCAGCAATGCTGTGTTACCGTAATATGATGGAGTCCACCACACAACCTAATTGCACTGACCCATTGTTGAGTCAAGACTGAGGCATGTGCAGTTTGTGGTAAAGCCATTATGGGGCTCCAAGAAAACAAGTGTCATGCATCACCAGAAACATACATGCTCACATGACTTAGGGGATAATCCTACTGGTGGTGGGACAACTCTGATTAACCCTAAAATTAAAAAAAGGTGTATCAGTAATGTGTGCATATTCCTGCGGTACTGTCTTCCACAGGTCCATTATTGTCATAATATAAAAAAACATTGCCATCGCCACTGACCTTATGTGGGCTGGCAAACCATGTTCACAGATGTGATAAAACACTTCTACTACCAACAACGTCCGTCAGATGTCTCAGAGGACAACAAGTGTCACAACACTAGTACTACTAGTCTTGAACCAGTACATCCATTGCCATTTTCTAAAGCCCATCTTGTCAGCAAAACTGTTTTTTTGCTGTTTGTTGTGACTGTTTTTCCCACGTGACAAGTGTTACTCACAATACTTGCATATATGGTTATTTCTTGCATCTGTATACTTTGAGTGGCTACTTGTGTAAGGGTGGTGGTGATGGCTCCTTTCTTTTTATGTTCTCATATTTATTACATAAAAAACTTCCTGATGAGATTCATCGACAGATCTTTCAGGACCCGGTCTTGCAAGTTGTTGAATAGTAACTGAGGGACATACTTTTTATTACTGTCTCTGTCATCCCATAGTATTGCTCGATGAAATACTAACTTTGAAGTTTTGAATCGTGCAGTCCACTTATAAAAAACATAGCAAATGTCCGCTTTAAATAAAGTACAGTTAAGAGCTGTGAGAAGTAGTCTCTGGCTTTGACAGAACATTGATGTCTATCACTGTAACATGTACATATTCCTTAGACTACCAGTAGGGTACTGAAGTTGCAGGCACAATGTCACATGAGTTCGCCTGTGAATTAAAACATAAACACCAGTTATGTCCAGGATATTTTTCTGTCATCCTCATGTAAACAAGTATATTTTACCAGAGAACCATGTCTCTAAGCAGTTTTGCCATATCAAACCACTTTCCACAGGTAGTGGTTCAGTACCATGTCCTTACACCACATTTTTTCTGTTGTTGAACATGTCAGTGCTGTGGTTATTTGATAGCAAGCTTCAAATTGCAACTGAACTAAATCTCTGCACTGACAATGTCGTGCAGGGATTACATACCTATGGTTGTGCACATGTTGTTTTACTGTCAAGGTGCAATGATGTGCAGAACAATATGTTAGTCAACGTAAGTGGTTGTTGTCCAGCTGGTATGTGTTAATAGGTTGTGTTGCTTGCGCAACCCACAGCACCACATTATAGAAACCAAACATCTGTTCTTCTGCAATGCCCAATACACACACCACAGCAGCCAGTGCCTGGTGGAGTTTGTTGTCCATAAAAACCATGATATGTGCAATGTTGAAGCATTGTAGACATTCATAAGCTTGCTACACTGCATAGCACATTGCGTCTCACAATCATGATAAAGATGGCCATATGAAACACAGATGTGTAAACATTCATGGTTACTTGACTACTTTTTTAACCAATACACTTCCTTTGTGTCACTAATTGCATTCTACATTTCTATTACAGGAGATACCGTTACATTGTCTACTGGCAACTGGCAAGATGGTGTTAAGGTTGGCTGGGACGCAGTGTCCGTGTCGTTCTTCCATCATGTGCCATCAACAGGATATGACAAGAGTTCACATCAGAGACTTTCATCAGATTCAAGTACCCGCTGTTACATTAACGGTGAAAGGATTGAAAAGCATATGTTGTTAAATGGTTGCATTAACTTGTAGGTGTTTTTCACACCTTCCATTGTGCAATTGGTCCAAGACGTTAACATCCTGATGGTTATATGTGCTCTGTTCAACAAGATGGTTGTGGCACACAATGCCATCAGTTAGTGTTGAAACATGTGTTTATTATTCAACACGTAATGACATGCATCATTGTCATACCCGCTCTTTTTTTTTTCCATGATATGTTTTTGCCGCCTATCCCATGCTACACTGGCCCCCACTCCTTTGGGCTCCACAAGCTCCTCGACCCCACTGACTTTTATCCAGCCCTCCTCAGGTCCTCAAATCGCAGCCGATCCCCCAGGATATCCCTGTGTATCCCTATCACTGGGCGGGTCCCCCTCTGAGGGGGAAGGGCACTGGGGCGGAAGGGAAGACCTCGGCACACACTACATTTAGGGCCCGGGGGATGCTGCTGAGGAGCAGGAGGCCCTGGACAGGCACTGGAGGTGCTCGAGGGAGCGGGGAGCCATCATCTAGGTGGCCAGCGAGTGATTTTCCGGTTTTCTGCGAAGGGGCAGCGTGGTGATGTCAAGGCATACGCTGACGTCCGCTCCTCCCCCAGGTAACTTGGGCCGTACACCCTGCCATGCTTCCAGCCTTCGCTAGGAGCCAGCAGGCACTGGACCTGTCCCCTGCCCTACCCCCAGAGAAGGAGAGCTGTTGCGGGATGGTCGATCCTTCTCCTCCCCGGCCGGCCCTCCAGCAGCCGGGTCCGTTCCTGAACCCGGGTCGCTGGCATCGCAAACGGGAATCCAACCGCTGCGCCGGTGGGCCGGCTATACCCGCTCTTTTTGATGTAACTGTGACACAAAGTCACACAGAATTTTGACAGGTGTGTGTGTTCTTTCAGGTGTGTGTGTGTGTGTGTTCTTTCAGGTGTGTGTGTGTGTGTGTGTGTGTGTATCTGTGTGTGTGTCAGTCTTGCTATGTGTGTATCTTACAGATACAGATTCCTTGATGGCCAAGGACAGAAACAGACAACAGCGTTTTATGCTATCCTTCCTTCAGGGACATTCATGCATAGATGTTTTGGCATATTATCCCTTGACCTGTTAACTAGTCATGGTAATAGCCTTGTTGTATGTTTTATGGTGATACACCATCTGGATTGCTTTGTTGTTTATTTCCTTTTACCTCTGTTATCAGAAACCCCTTTCTGGTCTCCGTTAACAGTTTATTGGGTGTCTGTCACCAAGAGACACATCTCAATCAGAAAGCATCCAATGTTAGTGTGAAACCTAGTGTGATATCCCTGTTAGTGGCCCTTGTGAGCCGCATGTTAATCAGCACATGACAGCACAAACTGATGTCCCTGTTCGTGCCATGGAACTTTCACTGCAACTGATACCAGCATCAGCTGGTCAATACAATTTAGCAATCCAGACTGACTTCCTGTTGTCGTACAGTGTCACAGTTATTGAACATATTGACAAACATGTACTTGATTGTTGTGTAATTATGTTCACAGGTTCACACTGTTGTTCCTATTCTAAGTACATGACAGTTATGTTCAGCTTGGTATGTGACTTCAGACAACACAAACAATATATCCGTCAACAACCACCACACAAAGAAGTCTTACCACAAGGCACCTGAATATGCAAGCTCAGAGCATGGCACACTGATTAACAATGTCACCATATAGAACAAATTCATATCAGAAACCCAACATCAAGATCTGCGTTGTACCCATTATTATGACAAATTAAGAAAGCACTTCTCATTGGTGTTCCACTGGCCAACAACTACAACCACAGCAGGTACCACAAACCCCACCACAAAATATCTCAACAGAGTCGTGGACCGGCATAGCCCTACTCACACCTCTGTGGATGGTCACTCACAGAAGTGTCACTGACCACATACTTCAGTATATACACAGTCCTTGATAATCAATTAATGTGTACACTTTGCAGAGCTCAGCACATTTACGGTTTAGTCTGTGATGATCTGCGGACTGGTGAGGCAGACTTTTCCACTCCCAGGCTCTGTCTTCTGTGGGGTGGGGGCACTACATAGCTGGATGTTGGGTGGGTGGCACTGGACCACAAATGAGAGTTTCGTTTTTATTTGTCATAATGACAGGGACATCAGGAATGTGGCCATGGAGTCTTCTGATTTTAATTTTCTCAAGAGGGGTACATCAGGGATATTGGTGTGGGTTTTATGATATATATTTAATAATACTGTGGACAAATAATTTTTTTGGGGTGGGGGAGCATCTTGCCATCTCTGGTACTCATTGGGGGCAATTCCATCTGTGTGCCATGTGTTTGACGCTCTGTAGGCTTTGCTGTAAGTGTGGGTATGCCATCACCGTGCGCCACCACCAGATGAGAATTGGGTGCTGTGTACATGGAGGTTTGGGCGTGGACAGGATGCGATGTTTGATGCACCTTGCAGCAAACACATACTCCTTTGAGAATTGTCCACAAGGTTTCCAAGTAGCTTAGGTTCACTGTGGTGCATATTTTGAGAGGACAACATTTTAAATGATGTGCATCTTGATTACATACTGTAGTGTATCCTTAGAATGTTTGAATATGTCATATGAAGAACTTCATCAGGGCAATTATTGTTTCTACAGAGAAGCACTGTCCGAAGTGGCATCACATTGGATACCTGGTCACACTCTACTATTTCAAGTGCATGGTATGTGTTATTTTGTCCACTTCATTGGACATACGATGTATCATGGCAGTCTAGCACTGTGTAGGTTTGTTACTGTTATATGCCAACGTATCTTGATTGTACATTGTTCATGTGCACCACATTTGTTACCTCCTTTTTATTGGGTTCAGGGTAACATCAACACTTACTTCTGTAAGTCACTGTGACGTGGCGGTTTACGGTATTTCATTGCATAGCCATTACTTTACTTTATTAAAAACATGATGCAAATGAAGTCAAGGTAAACACCTGTGTCACCATGTCAGTTACAAAATTGATTACATTATCAATTGTCATGCTTTTTTCAAGAAAACTCTTTTATTGACTGTTACTTTTTTGTGTGTCTCACCTTCTATACTTGTGTGGGGTGCGATGCTGTAGGGTGATTGCAGTCACAGAAACGGGAGCAGTGCTGAAGTATGGCATCCTCTTTGACTGGCTCCTCAAATTCAACACACAGTGGTGCTGGCACATTGTCATGAAAAAGTGTAGAACAGTTTTTCAGTCCCAATGAGGCCTTCCTCTGCACCTCTTCCAGGAGTTCCTTAACATATCCTGCCAAAAGCAGTAGTTAGCAAAGTAAGTTTCTGGAAACTGTGCCCAGTTAAACAAGTAAGGTTAATGAATGAGCATGTTAACAGTACTGTATGTACAATCTATGCGTTGTCTTCTAACAGTCCAGCCTCCCTTTTTATGGCTGTGGGTGAAGCCTACAGCCATCTTGCTATCTGTAGCTTGAAAATAGAGTATCATGGAACACATTTTTTGGAATTTTCAATGTATCCTTCCACATCTACAAATCTCTATGGTAACTAAAATAAAATAATCCCTTCTTTCTGTTTAGAATGTTGGAGACATAACTCCAAGCTGCTTATCAGATGGCCATTAGGAAACTGAAACAGCTTGTTAAATATTGGTTGCCTATTAAACTGGAGAGTTGTTTACCCCTTTCGAAATGCAACAACCTGCACATTTGAATGACTAGCATTTAAACATTTTTTTGCTGTTAACTTCAGTTAGGCATGAATATCTTTCAAGAATGATTCATACCTGGGAAATGTTACCCTTTCCCAGCAAATTTATAAAGATTTGCATTGTTTTTTAACCTCTCAAGACCTATTTAATAAAATGCCAGGTCTTCAGTGAACTACCCAGACTAAATATATAAATTTCTTTTTGTCAGCAAGGGATGCACCTGCTTCCCAAACATAACAGATAAGAGCTACTGAGATCTAAGTTATAGTAAGTGTGCATACGTGTGTGTGTGTGTGTGTGTGTGTGTGTGTGTTTGTGGAGGGTGAAGAAACAGTCAAACTCCTGGCAAGGGAGACCTCATCTAATGAATTAACTGCTGACAAACCATGAGTGAGAAATTCATCTTTATAATTACTTGATTCCTTATATTCCCATAAAGAGTTATAAAACATTAGTCAAAACAACTGAGAAAGAAATTTGTAGCGGACAACAGTTGAGTTTTTCTTGTGTTTTGGACCTCCAACTCTAGGCTGTGGAACATAAATGTATTGTTTGTCACTGGAATGAGCAATCTAAACAGTAAGGAGGTCTGAACAGTAATATTTTAATTTACAGTATTAGTAATGTAATCGTGCATAATATCTATAAATAAATTTGAGGTCTGATAATAATGTAGCCAGGGTATGTGTTAACTTGCTTTGATCTCTCACAACATGTAGTAGTAGTAGTCGTAGTAGTAAATATTTTATTCTGAAAATTCAGAAGAGGATAGCCCAATTGAGCTGAGGCTTATTTTCAATGGGGTCCCAATGTATAAAATAAACAGTTACACAGAATATGTACATACATACAGTACATGCCTAGCAAATGCAATATACAACCTGTATCAAAGGACACAGTACTGTACATGACAGACATGTAGATGTTTTTCAATTAATTACAACAAACGTTAGGCATTTCAGCACTTTTTACAAGCCATGATCTTATCTGATGCCAAGATGGAGGAGATATTGACTTGATATATAATGTGCTATTTCTGAGAATGAAAGAGATCATGCCATTTATTAGGGGGAAATTATTGTTTAGATACATGGATACATAGACACTGTCAGCAGATAAGGGCCTATGGCCCACCCAGTCTGCCCATTTGAGCTTGTACGTTCCCCTTATATTTTTCTACATTATTATTTTCATATTTTCTGGAAGTTTTTTTGTAGGTTTGATATTATTCCTGAAATGTCAGAGATCTTCCTGGGGAACTTGCAAGATACTGGTATATAACTATACCATATATAAAATTCCTGATCAAATTACTGGAAACAGAAGACTGTTTTTTTTTGTCATTTTATAATATGATGTACTGAGTGTGTATTTACTGAGTTGCTGGATCAGGGACTTGAAGAAAATAATAACATTTACTTAACTAATTCAAGATTCCATCAGGTTGACAGAAAAAGTCTATGAGAATTTGTCTGAAAACTAACAACTATATGATGAAACAACAGCATTTTGTGTGTGTGTGTGTGTGTGTGTAAATATATATAAATGTCTCTATTTTTAATAAATTTGTTTACAGGCATTACTAGTATATTTTGAAAGATTGTCTGACTTGTGATTATTAATTTTGAGTATAGTTCATGAAATAATGAGTGTGATATCTGTTATTTCATATAGTCCCCTGTTGTGCTTTATGCATACCATGTAAATCCAAATCATTTCAAGGCCATCTTGACATATTATACAGCGCACTTTTCCTAATAAAAAGCTGCTGATATAATAAATAAAGAAGAAAGTCATAAATAAGGAACCAGTGGCTTATGGAAAAAAATACAAGGATTTGATTCTGCCACTGTGGGGGGAAACACAGGAAAAATTAGGGCTTCTTACAGGGAAATGGTTATTTGGATCTGGGAGCAGTGAATATTTCTTATCCTATATTTTGTATCCTGGATAGGGCAGGGGAGATGCTACATCTCATTGTCATAAGGATCTTAATTTACACATTTTTGCACTGTATTTACACAGGGGCCCGGATATTCAGACGGGTTGCGCATGGCGCAACACTGTTGTGCCATACGCAATCCACGGATGCACCCCAGCACAATATTTAAACGGGGGCTGAGCCTGGCACAAATTCTGATGCACCGGAGCGCATCAGTAATGTATGTGGCGTAGGTGGAGGGGGTGTGCCCATGCATACTCCACACATCCCGATATTCAGCCGGGATGTGCTGAGCCCATGCATGTACAGCCCTTGCGCTCACACAGGTGAGCCCCCAAAAAGGAACAACAGTTGGCCACCTACAGGTGAGCTGCTGTGTTGCAGGTGCAACACAGCAGCTGCTACCAATGGTGGCCACCAACTCGGATGCACATTTGTGGCAGCGCCGCCCATGCCTGATTGTGGGCTTAAGTATTACAGTCACCATCTATTATCCCTGGTGGTCCAGTGGACCGCTCGCAGCCCGATCGTGGGCATAAGTAAAATTAAAAGCATTCCTATATCCCTGGTGGTCCAGTGGACCGCTCGCAGCCCAATCACGGGCATAAGTAAAATTAAAAGCATTCCTATATTCCTGGTGGTCCAGTGGACCGCTCGCAGCCCAATTGCAGGCATTTGTAAAAATAAATGCGTTCCTATATCCCCGGTGGTCCAGTGGACCGTTTGCAGCCCGATTGTGGGCATGTGTAAAAATAAATGCATTCTTATATCCCTGGTGGTCCAGTAGACCACTTGCAGCCTGATTGCGAGAATACGTTGAAAAATACATTCCTCCTATATCCCTGGTGGTCCAGTGGACCGCTTGCAGCCCGATCATGGGCATCAGTTGAAAAATACATTCGTCCTATATCCCTGGTGGTCCAGCGGTACCCCCTTCCCCACCCGCTCATTGAGCCCTACGGCCCCGCTCCCCCCCAGTCAGCTGCAGGCGACGCTCCCCACCCGCTTGCCGCCACTGCCTGCCAGCTGACGCACTGTACGGTAGGGCTGTACACCTAATGGTCAGCGTAGACAGTGGGCGTACCGCCCGTGCTGTACTACAAGTCAGATATTGAATGGATCCATTCACATATCTGGACTGGTGTATGCTTGCTATTTGGGTAAGTTTAGCTATTTACTTACGCTACAGTTTGGACATAGTCTGCTGCCACATGCTTTTATATGGGAGTTTAAGCAACAATTATATTGTAATTTATTTATTTCAGAAGGAATACTGAAGGTCAAAGGATTTCACATTTTAGAAAATCTTTTGTCCAGGTAGATACTTGTAATGAATATTTTATTAACATATTTAGAAGAAGTGAAATGTATAACTAAACAAAATGTATTTGTCTCTTTAAAATAGATGGTAATGAAGCCCCGTGAACAAGCTCCTAGGAGCGAAACGTAGGGGTGAAGTTAATGAAATTAAAAAAGAATTTAATGTCAAGATAGAGGACTCCGTGCGTGCATTATTATCTGAACAAGATATGCATCTTCCAACCCTGCATTAGCCATTATTTTCTTTAACTGATTTGTATCACATAAAACCTTCCCTGTCACCCTCCCCCAGTCAGCTTCAGTTAATTCACAACTGAAGTCCCCCACCACCACAGTACTAATTTCCAAATGTGCAAGAATGGCTCAATTACTCCCATCACTATTTCTTTCTAAGTTGGTCTGTGGATTATAAATTACTACTATCCGTATCACAATGTATTTTATTATACAATCTACAATGAATGCTCTACCCGGTACCGGCTCTATTATTTTACAAATTTTCACTTCTCGGGACATGAACACTACCCCCACCCCTGAACATCTTTCTTCACCTAATGACCACAAAGATGGTTCCCAAACCCAGTCCTTTTGTGCCTGCTGTAATTCATTTATCATATGCAGTCTAGTATCTTGCAATATTTGAGGAGGCAGTATGGTGCAGTGGGTTAAGGCTCTGAGCTGCAAATCTGGAGACCTGGGTTTGAATCCCACAGCCCCCTAGGTGCATACTGTGTGACCCTGAGCAAGTCACTTAACTTCCTTATGCTCCCAGGTTGCACCTGCAAACAAGCTTTTAGCTTAGTGTGTCTCACCTGGTAAAATAATTGGTAAAAAAAAAATATTATGTCACTTTTTAAGTCACTTAAAATGTTAAAGGCGAGTCTTTTTTTTTCCTGTTTTTTATACTGTTCACATCATTTGCGATACAATTCACGCTTCCCATTAATTAGTTTGGTGCCAAAAAACTTTTGTTTCTGTTACCCCATGTCCCATGCTTTTATCCTTTTTTTTTTAAGCTTGTGTATCAGACGTTCCTACATCTGTTCCATCTTCTCCTAAAGATGGGTCAGAGCTATCATCTTCTGACTCTTCCTCTGCCATTGTTCCTTCTTTATCTTGCAAGGGGGTACATCTATTAGTTAATTCCACCCCTTCTCTGTCCTTTTCTACTAGTGTCTGATGTTTTTGTTGATTCTGATCCTTATTCTTCAGTCTGGTCACCATGGTATATTTTCTGTGTTTTTGACCCACTTCCTTCTTTTCCTGTGTCTTGTTCTTGATTCTCGAGTTTTCCTTTTTCTGTTTCTTTCTGAACTACACTCCTTGCTTCCTCTTCTTTCCTTTCCTGTTGCAGTTCCTCTTCATTTAATGCCTCCAATATTATTTTATTCTACTTGCCTTTTTCCTTCTGCTCCACTGCCAAATAAACATCCCGCTCAGCTCTCTCTCTCTCCTACATCTGGGCTAATGTGTGATACCCAGGGGCATTTTGAAAAGATGTGTCCTTCTTCCTCGCATAGGTTACACTTTACTTTGTTTTTACATTCTGCTCCATAATGTCCCAATGTTCCACACAAGCCATATTTCACTTTTTCGCAAACATTGCTTAAATGCCCTTTTTCCCCACATTTATAACAAGCTTGGGGTTGACCAGCATAAAATACTATCCCTTTATCTTGTCCAAGATAAAAACAATTTGGGAGGTGCTGCATTTCTCCTTCCACCTGTTTTAAGGTTCTCGTATTTCCAACCTCCTGTCCATATACATTCTTCATCAAGAATTGGTTTTGTTGGGCCATGCATAGTACATGTTAGTTTAATCCAGAAATTAATGTCAACAATGTTAACCCCTTCATTTTGGAAAAGAACTGTTACTACTTTAAAGGCTGGTTTTGTCAAGGGTATTGCAATTAAATTCCTCCGGGGGGGCATGGCTTGCTGCCTAGTTGTGAGGACGTGCTCTGTTAGCTCCTGCTCAGCATCCATAATTAACTGTATTTATAACTTTTCTTGCAAGATATAAACTCAGAAATTGCGCATACTAGATCCCTGAAGTGCAGACACCCCCAAGGAACTTAAAGATATCAAAGATGGGAAGGAAAAATAATGAACAGGAGGTCAATTTCTTTGCTCTGCGTGGTGGGGCCTCTAAGCAACCATTTACTCCAGTTAATCTGTTGACTACAGAGCAAACCTCACATGAGCCCAGCCACGTTGGAATCTTTGCAAACCGCAGTATTGAACCTAACTAAAATGATCCAACAGATGGACACGTATCAGGAAAGAATGGTGCAGGTGGAGCAAAAGATAGAAGGCCTTGTGGAAAACTACCCAGGCAGTGGAACGATCGTCAGAGAGAGCGCAAGCATCAGCGGCCAGATATATAAAGGAACAAGCTCTGCTTCGCTCTCATTTGGAACACCTAGAGAATATTTTGAGGGCTGCTAATGTAAGGATACTTGGGCTACCGGAAGGAATAAAGGAAAAAGATCTTGTTGGGTACTTAACAGCCTGGCTTTCAGAGACTTTGGGACTGGACTTGCGAGATGTGGTGGTTCGCGCGTACCGGATCAATCTTAGGTGAGCTAGCACCTCCCTGGAAGGCTCCTGAACTGTGATGTTAACTAAAACCTCTGTGGGGATAAGAGATCGCATTTTACGGGCTGCACGGGCTAAACAGGGTTTAGAGCACAACAGATCAAGAGTGCTGTTATTTCCTGACCTTTCATATGCAACCCGCATGAAGCAGAAAAGTTCTGACTCTGTGCGCCGCTGCTTGTGGGAATTGGACATCCCAAACCTCCTAATGCCAGCTTGCTTGCACGTTATGGTTGGACGAAGGGCCTAAATATACTGACCCAAAGGAAGCCACTAAATTGGTCAAGAAGTTATAGGTAGAGAAAGCAGCTCGGGAAGGAGATTTGTCCTCAGAGTCAGAACTGGGAGATACACGAATGCCCAGCATGGGTGAGTGAGGAGTTTTCTTCACCACTGTATAAACTCTGAACATCCCTCATTATTAGAGACTTTCTTGAACTGGATAAGCTTCAGTTATTTAATTACATGGGGCTCTGCATTGCTAAGCTGAGGGTCTAAACTTATGTATGTTGAGCACCAAAAAAGATGTTTTGTTGTGCTTTATGTTAGGTTTTCCTCATCTTTATGGACTCTGGTTTGAAAGATAAACCAATTAGACTGAAACTGGAGCATACACAGTTGGACTGGTATTACAAAATTATGTTACCTCATTACATGTTGATATACAAGGTTTGACAAGGTTTTAGTAATATAGAGAGGTGGGGTGTTGGTGCTAAGGTGGGATTCGATTAAATAAAAATAATTTTTGGATGTTGTGGGAGTGAAAAGGGAGAAACTATGTAGTTATATATAAAGAGCACTTAGTCTTAAGGGTGTACTAGCCCATTAATGTTATAAAGCAGAGTGCACTTAGAGTTACTTTAAACAGTTATACACATTGGCAGCATTGTTTAATGGATATCAAATGTGTCACAAATATTACTTAGGTATTCCGCCAGAATGTGTAACACAAGTAGCAATGTCTCTCTTATCTGCTTATCTTTTTTATGTGGTAATCGTATGTCAGTACTGCATTGCATAGAATGTTTTGTGTACTATTTCACTGCATAAAATCTATAAATAAAAAGTATAAAAATTCCTCCATAGTTCTGTATATTTCATCTGTTGGTACAGTTTCTAAAACCTGTCTAGGCCACTCTGATGCGTAAAGCCAATATCATATTCTGTGCTTCCTGGGACATGTATAAGGGCATATATTTCATTGGGGTAAAACTTCATGCTTTCCTTTAATAGCCTTCTCCCCACAAATATCCAATCAGGTGCATCAGCTGTTGACCCTCTGCATTTCAAACGGACCGCATTTCTTCTTTTGGCCTGCTGCGGTTTATTTTCATTAGGGAACAGTTTCTCTTTTGTGTTCCCTCCCCAGGCCTTCTCCTTCTCCTCCCCCTCCCCTTCCCCTCTACTCTTATTCTATTCCTCCGTTTGAATTATTGTTTGTTCTATTTCCATTGAGGTATCCTCACTTTCTGTTATTCCATCTAATATTACAATTTCTTTTGTGTCGTCTGTTTTAGTTTGTTTTTCTTTTTACAGTTCCTCATTTTTCTCCTGTATCTTTCCCTTTGCTTCTTCTTTATTTTATTCCAACCCTTTTTTCCCCATTTTCTGATGTGCTGGGCCCTCTCGGATCCCAACCTCACCCATCTTCTTTTTTGTTTATTCCTCCCACTCCCTGGTGGCAGTACTTCTTGTCGGATTCCCCAGCCCCGTCCGCTTGCTGCTCAACCTCCAGCTGCCCCATGGCTTGCCCCCCGTGGTGAGGCAGAGGGGATCCCTCAACCCACCTCACACAAGGATTTGGTGCTGGACGTGTGTTGCTGCCAGTCGTGGGGGTGGCGCCTGCAGGGACCTACCGCCATGGAGCTCACCAGGACCTCCTTTTTCCTCTCCGGTTTTTGTTCCCTCAAGCCGAGGACGTGCAATGATGCCCAAGCAGTGAATGCGCACACTCCCATATGCGTTCCTCTGAATGTCTGCCTCGCCTTCCCCTGCTGTAGCCTCAGCGCACCAGCCCCCAGCCTCCGCTAGGAGCCAGCAGTGCACAGAGTGCTGGTGTCCCCCTCCCCGGAGAAGGAGAGCAGTCCATTGGACGCTTGATCCTTCTCCCCCCGCTGCCCCCCAGCAGCCCATGCTCGTTCCCCAACATGGGTCGCCGGTGTGGCATGATGTAAGGCGTCCAGCGTCACTGGGCCAGCGACCCATCTTCTTTTAATTTCCAGTCAGCTCCTATTAGAGTTTCCGTGACCCATTTTGGAGTGTCTCTATAGTCTCTAAAAGTAGTCTCTTCTGAACTATCCTCTATTTCTTTATTTTTGCCTTCATTTTCATTCTCTTTTGTTTGAGGCATCTCTTGCTCTATTGCTGTATCTTTAGGCTTTATTTTAACAGTCCCCATATTTCTTCTGCTTTCTAGCATATCTCCTGTTTTCCTCCTTAGGCCTAGCTGTTTCTGACTTTTGGTCTTTCCTTTTAAAGTTTCCCTGCTTCCATCATCAGAGCTACTTGGCGCAGCTCCCTTTGATGTTGCTGCGTCATGCCTTTCCAGCTGTTTTTGACAGGCTTTAGGACTGTCAGACTCGCTTCATAGCGCTCGCTCTGTTTTTTTTACTCACTCCACCTTCATCCATACTACACTTCATAATCTCGTTTCCTTTTCCTCCTGTAGGTATAGAAACCATTTTACTCACATTTTTGACTTTTTCAGCATCCTTCATCTCCACGGAGGATCACTCTCCTTCTGGAGCTGGTATCAGCTCCTTGCTTTCTCACGGCTGTGTCTCCTCACTTTTTTTTTTTACATTTTTCTCCCGATCCATGGCCTCTGGTGTAATCATGACTGGGGAGGAGGCCCTCTCCCCAGTCTCACACGTCCGTCCTCACTCACTCCAACAGAGACACTGATACAGAAGCTGTCAGTCAGGCATAGCGTCCCCTACCAAAAGGGTAGGGGAATTTCCCCGGTTTCCTGACCAAATTTCCCCCATTCACTAAAAATAGCACCAACAGCTTAATCTGGTTCAATTTCAGTTGCTTACCATCTGTATCCTTCCCCACCTCCCCCGGTTTCCCCTGAAAAAGGGACTTCTAGACTCAGTGGGCCTACCAGGTCAACAAAATTCAATAAATAATGCATGCTGATGACAGTTCTTTTTGCATCTGGCTCCCCTCCCTGTGACCTTACCTCCCACCTTCAGTTGGATTCTGACAACATTCAGCAGTGGTTCAAGGATAACCAACTGACTTGCCAAAAAACACAGTCTCAATAACTTTTGGTACCCAGCAGAGGCTTGCCAAACTTACTTTTCCCCTACTATTTAATACCCTTGATGGTGCTAATATTGAAGATGTCTCCTCCTTTAAGTACCTCGGGGTCTGCCTTGACCGGCATCTTGATTTCTCTGTGCACATTGATGCAATTCAACAAAAGTTTCACTCGAAGCTTGGTGCTTTGTACAGGTATAAAGCGAGTATATCACTCCCTGCCCGCCGAGAAACAGTCCTAAAAATTATCCTTCCCATTTTTGACTGTGGTGATTTATTCTAAAGTAGTGCTCCTAAATCCTCCCTTGCCAGACTGGACACCCTTTTTCATTCTTTCTGCTGCTTTGCTTTAGATTGCCCCTCTTGTACGCACCACTGCTCTCTTTACTCAGCTCTTTTCCTCCCTGCTCTTGATGCTAGGCTCCTTTCCCATTGTGTCTCTTATCCAATTACTAGTTCGGCACTCTTCCCTCTTATTTCAAATTCCTTCTTTCCCCTCCCCCTTCTTCCTCCTACCCTCTCCGCAACAAAACTTTCCATTATTTCTCTTTTCCTTCTAAAAAATCTATTGTTGGCCGATCTTTTTCTTACTGCTTTCCAAAATGTTGGCTCTCCTTTCCCCTTCCTATTCATTCTGCCTCTTCTCCTTCCTCCCAAAAGTCTCTTTTTTCTAACTTTTGTCATCCTACCTGCAACTGCTTGTGACCCTTCCTCTTTTTCTCCATTTTCTAGTCTTGCCCTCTTCTTACTATTTTTCTTCTTACTATTCTGCTATTTTCCCTTTTTGTATATATTAGAGTGTGTGTTAATTTCTAGATGTCTTCATTTACTATTCTGCCTATATTTATGATCCTGCTTGTAAAGCTATATTATTGCTGTCGAGGCACAGGTCAGTAGTATAGGAAGTATAGGAAAAACCAGGAGCAGTTGTAGAATTTGTAAAAAGTGTTTATTAGTACTAGCAGTAACATAAAAATAAACTTGTTCAGCATAACTATTTACAAAGGCAGAATAAACAGAAAAGATCCATCTGAGTTTTCTTTCAATCTCTGTGACTCTCTCAAAACATTGTAGCTCTCTCTTATAAGTCTTTGCAACCCCCCTTCTCAACAAGCATCCTGTTTTTTTCTAAAATGTTCTTGTATGTTTCAGGCAGGTGCAGCAAGAACACAATGTCCCAAAACTGAGACCCCTTCTCCACAACTTCTGAAAAAGGGCTTAAAAACTGCTCTCAGGTTAACCCTTTGAGTTCTCAATAGCTTTTTGCAATTGTCTCAAACTACAATTATATACATTATATAGTGTTACTGTTGAAATTTCTAAACAAAGAGATCCCAATATCAGCGACATTTCCACATAATGATTTGCATATATTTTTATACCAGCAGATATACAAGGGAGAAAAAGATAGAAAAACAAGGGAAGACAGAGACGGTGAGAGGCAAAGAACTGCGAGACTGTTAGGTGATCAAATCCTAGGTCTCACAGGAAAATTTGGTTGCGCAACTAGACAGACGAGACAGGAAAGGAAAGAAGAGAACAGATTCCTGCATTCAAAGTCTCCATAACAACTGGAACAGGGTCCTATTCAACCTTGTCACATACCCCCCTTAAAAGGGAACCTGTTTTATTAAACAGGATTACAAAACTATATTAATTCTCTAATAATATTAGCTTCTAACTTCCAAAAATTAAGCATATGTGCAATATTCTTTTTCTCTATAACAGTACAGCAAACAATAAAGTTTAAATTCATATATTTGTTTTTCAACCTTCAGAACCCTCAATTCCTGATCCATATCTTGACAGAAAATCAGCATTGCTGTTCTCTTTTTAATTTTTTTTTATTTTCGTCTTTATCCCTCCTTTATTGCCTCCGGTGCCCCCTCCTTCCGTCCGCTCATGTCCCCGGTACCTACCTTAGGGATCTGCCCCTTAGACTGCCCATCCTCCTCTCCTCGCACAATGGGGTCTGTCCTGTAGGTGGTCCGGTAGGACTTAGGGCGGACTTCATCTAGGGCTGCCGGAGGGTGTTTTCCGGTTTTCTCCCCGACGTCCCCACTCCCCCAGGACGCCTTGCGCTAGGGACGTACGTCCCCGAGTGGTAGCGTGCTTGTGCACGCAGACCCTCATGCGCCGCGACGTCCCCCCTCCCCGGCTCTGACGAGCGGAGCCGCCTCCACCTCTTCCTCTGCCGGTGCTTCCACCGCCATGGTGAATGCAAGAGCCAATGCGCGCCTGGTAACCCACCCTGAGGAGGACAGCATCCGCTGGGACGCCGATTTCTCCTCTCCCCGCCGACTTCGCCACCGAGTCCGCTCCTCTCAACCCGGGTCGCCGGCGCAGTGCGAGGTGTGGCGTCCAGCGCCTCAACCCTCAGCGCCACCGGGCCGGCAAAGCATTGCTATTCTCTTGACCAGATTTGTGTATCACCTTGAATTTAAATGCCTGTAGTGCCAGGTACCGCCTTGAGATTCTGGAATTTTTATCTTTCATTTGGGTAGGACAACAGAGAGGATTATGACCTATTAGAAGTACAAAGTCAGTTCCTAGCAAATAAAACTTAAGGGACTCCATGGCCCACTTTGCTGCTAAACATTCTTTTTCAATGGTGAAGTACATTTTCTCTCTGTCATGCAACTTCCTAATTATATAGGGAATAAGATGTTCTTTCCCATCTATATGCTGACTCAAGACTGCACCTAGGCCTACCTCTGATGTATCTGTCTAACAAAAATGGTTTCTTAAAGTCTGGGCTTCTTCAAAACAGGGGCTGAACATAATATAGCCTTAATGGCTCAAAACGCTTCGTCACACTCTGGGGTTCATTTCACATTATTCTGGTACTGTTTTTTCATGAGTTCTGTGAGGGGTAGATAACTCTGCAAATTTGGGAACAAATCTCCAATAATAACCAGCCAGCCCTAAAAATGACCTGACATGTTTCTTGGTTTTAGGGACAGGGCTGTTAGCTACAGCTTCTACCTTAGAAACAACAGGCTTGACTTCTCCATTTCTCAAAACATAGCTCAAAATATCTGGTTTCCTGCATGCCCAATGCACAGTTGGTAGGATTAACTGTCAGACCTGACTTTTTGATCGATTGGATAACTGTTCGTAGGTGTTCCAGGTGGCTTTTCCAGTCTGGAATATAGACTACGACATCATCCAGGTATGCAGCACAATAACCAGTGTGAAGGGATAAAATTACATCCATGTACCACTGGAAACTGTAGCGGGTGTGCCATGTAAACCAAACAGCATGGTGGTGAACTGATAGAATCCAACAGGAGTGGCAAATGCAGTTTTGTCTCTGGATTCTTTAGCTAAAGGGATTTGCCAGTAACTCTTGGTGAGATTGAGGGTATTGAAATACTTTGCACTCCCCAGGCTCTCACCAAATCATCTATTCTGGGCATAAGATAACTGTCAAATTCTAACACTTGATTAAGTTTCTTAAAATCAAGGCAGATTCTAATGCCCCCTTCTTTTTTGTTTACAATTACCACTGGAGATGACTGAGCACTCCTCGACTCTTTTATGATACCCAATTCTTTCACTTTTTGTATTTCCTTAACCACATCAGCTCTTAATTGCTCCAGTAACCTGAATGTCTTTTGCCTAATAGGGCGAGCATTCCTTGGCACTATTACGTACTCGAGCCCTTTTGCTTGGCCTGGTACTGTGGTAAAAGTACTGTTAAATGTCTTTAGGACATTACGAATTTCTGCAGTTTGTTCTGAGGTAAAGGAAACCACCTTTACAACATCAGCAGTTACAGTTTGTTCCAATCTATCATAAGCTACATCAATATCTTCTTTATCAGTTTCTGGTAAAACTAGCAAAGCAGCTTTTGGCATTTTTTTTCCAACACATTTCTTGAGGAGTGGTATGGTGTATCTTAGTAGGATTTTTCCTATCAGGGGTCTCAATCTCATAGTTAATTGTACCGGTACATCTAAGCACTCTACAAGGCCCTTGCCAGTTCATTAACAGTTTATTTTCTGTTGTGGGTAACAGTAGCAAAACCTTTTCATCTGGCTCAAAAACCTTTTCTTTTACCCCATGGTCATAATATACCTTCTGCTGGTTTGGGGCCTCTTCCTGATTACTATGGGCAATTTCAACATATTTTGCCAGCTTCTTTCTTAGGGCACACATATACAACGTTATAGATTGTTTCTGAGTGGTGTTATCTTCCCACGTTTCTTTTATCACATCCAGTGGCCCTCTTGGCTGCCTACCATACAGCATTTCAGCTGGTGAAAAACCTGTTGATGCCTGTGGCACTCCTCTGTAAGCAAAAAGTAGGTAAGGCAAGTATTGGTCCCAATCTTTCCCTTGCCCTTTTACAAACCTTTTTAACATGCGTTTTAGGGTTTGGCTAAAACGCTCAACAAGACAGTCTGTTTGAGAGCAATAGGGAGACGTTCTTATGGCAATGATACCTAGTAGTCTGTACAGCTCCTTAAGTAATGCAGCACCAAAATTACTTCCCTGATCACTAATAATTTCTTTTGGTATGCCCATCCTGCTGAAAATTTCAGCAAGCTCTGCTGCAAGAAACATAGACTTTGACGGCAGATAAGGACCGCTTGGCCCACCTAGTCTGCCTATTTCCCTACCTACAGGATAAGCTGCAGATCCTAGTTAACCAACAGCCTATTTCTTCCCACCCTCCATAAGAAATGCCTTATGTCTGTCCCATGTATTCTTGAATTCTCCCACAGTTTTAGACCCCACAACCTCCTCAGAAAGGCTGTTTCATGCATCCACCACCCTCTCTGTGAAAAAATACTTTCTCACATTGCCCCTGAGCTGTTCCCCCTCTATCTTCAAACTGTGTCCTCTTGTTATGCACATCTTTTTCTGAAAGATGCTACCCTCTTAGACTTTGTTGATTCCACTGAGGTACTTAAAAGTTTCCATCATATCCCCCTCTCTCCCTCCTTTCCTCGAGGGTATACATATCAAGCTCCTTTAGTCTCTCCTTGTATGGCTTTTCTTGCAGACCCTGTGCCATTTTAGTTGCCCTTCTCTGGACTGCCTCTATCCTGTCTATGTCCTTACGGAGATGGGGTCTCCAGAACTGGACGCAGTACTCCAGATGGGGTCTCACCAACTGTCTGTACAGAGGGATAATAACTTCCTGTTTTCTGCTGGTGATGCCTCTCCCTATATATCCCAGTATCCCCCCAGCCCTCCCTACTGCCTTCTCACATTGCTTGCTAACCTTAAGGCCATCTGATATGATTACTCCCAGGTCCCTTTCCATTTTTGTTGTTGTTACTACCTCCCCCCATTGTGTAATCTTCCCCTGGGTTTTTGTTTCCCAGGTGCATTATTTTGCACTCTTTGCACTGAATCCAAGCTGCCATACTTTTTTTTTTTTTTTTTAATTCTATATTCTTTTTCCTCCCCGAGCCGCTAGCCACCCGGTACTTTCAGCTCAGTCACGGAGCTACGGACTTCCAACCCTCATATCGGCCACAAGGACCCTCCGAAGCCCCATGGCTTTCCCCCCATGGTGGGGCTGCGGCGCTCTCCCTGCACGCCGCAGACATCAGATAGGTCGGAGAAGCCCTGGCCTGAGGGGCTAACTGAAGCCATAGTGGGCTTCATGGAGGGTGGCCGGCAGCTGTCCTGATTTTCCACTTTTCTGGGGAGGTGGGGCCATGCAATAACGTCCAGCGTCCACCCTGCCTCCTATACACACTTCAGCGCCAGTAGCTGTGCAACTCCCGGCCTCCGCCAGGGGTCCCTCATGCACCGGGCACTTCCCCACCCTCTCCCCAGAGAAGGAGAGCAGTCCGTAGGATGCTCTATCCTTCTCTCCCCCCAGCCGGCCCTCCAGCGACCCATGTCCATTCCCGAACCCAGGTCACTGGCGTCGCGAGCGGAAATACAACAAGCTGCCATACTTCTGACCATTCCTCCAACCTTGTCAAGTCCCTTCTCATCCTTTCCATGCCTCCTTGAGTGAGTATCAACCCTGTTGCACATCTTTGTGTCATCTGCAAAGAGGCATACTTTTCCTTCCAGTCCCTCTGTGATGTCACTTATGACATTAAAAAAGGACTGGACCCAGTACTGAACCCTGCGGTACCCCACTACTAACCCCCCTTTCTTCAGAGTGGACTCCATTTACTATTACCCTCTGTGTCCTGTTCTCCAGCCAGGTCTTTACCCAGGCTATCATCTTGGGACCCACTCCCAGGCTGGCTAACTTGTATATTAATCTTTTGTGTGGGACTGTGTCAAATGCCTTGCTAAAGCCTAGGTAGGCCATGTCCACAGCCCCTCCCTGATCTACTTTGGTCACCCAGTCAAAGAAATCAATTAGATTCATCTGACATGACCTTCCCGCTGTGAATCCATGCTGCCTTGGGTCCTGTGCCCCTCTGGCCTCTAGGTACTCGACAATTCTTTCCTTCAGAAGTGATTCCATCATTTTCCCTATCACTGAGGTTAAACTAACAGGTCTGTAGTTGCCTGCTTCTGCCCTGCTCCCACTTTTGTGAAGTGGAATCACATCTGCCCTCCTCCAGTCCTCAGGTACCACCCCATCCTCCCATGATTTGTTAAAGAGGGTAGTCAGTGGTGTCACTAGTTCTACCCTTAGTTCTTTTAGAATTCTGGGATGAATCCCATCAGGCCCCACTGCTTTGTCCACCTTCAGTTTAAAGAGTTCTTTCAGAACCCTTTCTTCTGTAAATGGGCTGGTATCAACTTCTGTACCCAGAGTGTTTCTATTGTTTGGTTTAGGTACCTCCCCCTCTTCATCTGTGAATACTGAGCAAAAATATTTTAGTATCTCTGCCTTTTCACAGTCACCGTCTGCCCGCCCTCCTCCCTTTATTAAAGCTCACTATCCCTCCCTTTGTCTTCCTTTGCTCCTTGATGTACCTATAAAGGTTTTATCTCCTTCTTAACTGTGTTGGCTATCTTTTCCTTGGTTTGGGCCTTTGCTGTTCTGACTGCCTTCCCAGCTTCCTTTTGCTTTAACTGATACAGTTCTCTGTCCTGCTCCTTCTGTGATTCCTTGTACTTCCTAAATGCTTTCTTTTTCTCCCTAACCTTTCCTGCCAACTCCTTTGAGAACCATAGTGGTTTCTTACATCGTTTTGTTTTGTTTATTTGCTTCACACAAAGGCTTGTTGCCTCTGTGATGGCAGTTTTGATTATTCCCCATTGTTCTTCCACCCCTCCTTCCTGTCCATTTGCTAGTGCATTCCTTAGGCACTCACCTATTTTGGTAAAGTCAGCCCTCCTGAAGTCCAGTACCTTTGCCTTTGTATGGCTTGACTCTACTGCTGTGTTTATTATGAACCATACTGTTCGATGGTCACTAGTTCCCAGATTTTCTTTCATTTTGATTTGTTTATTTGCTTCACACAAAGGCTTGTTGCCTCTGTGATGGCAGTTTTGATGTTTCCCCATTGTTGCTCCACCTCTCCTTCTAGCCTGTTTGCTAGTGCTTTTCTAAGGCACTCTCCCATCTTGCCAAAGTCAGCCCTCCTGAAGTCCAGTACCCTCACTTTTGTATGGCTTGACTCTGTAGCTGAGTTTATCGTGAACCACACTGTTTGGTGGTCACTTGTTCCCAGATGGCTACCCACTTCCAGATCTGGGATCCTCTCACTGTCCCCATTTGAGAGTATGAGGTTTAAGACTGCTCCCCCACGAGGAGGTTCCAAAACTAGCTGTCTGAGGCATGCCACCTGTAGGGCATCGAGAATGGCTCTGCTCTTGGATGTGGCTGCAGCAAAGGTGCTCCAGTTAACATCTAGCATATTCAGGTCCCCCATCAACATTATCTCCCCTTTCTCTGCCACATAAGGATGCCTTCTATCATATCCTTGTCTATTCCTTTCCCCTGACATGGGGGTCTGTATACAACCCCTGTGAGGATTGTGGTGCAATTTCCAGTCTCTAAGGTGACCCACAGTGCCTCCTCTCCTCCCTGTTTACTCTTTTGTTCCGTTACTTTTATTCCCTCCCCTTACATAGAGAGCTACTCCTCCCCCTCTTCTCCCCTCCCTGTCTCTCCTGTAGGCTGTGTACCCTGGTATGTTAACATACCTGTCATGGTTCTCTGTGTACCATGTTTCTGTGACTGCTATGATATCCAGACATCCCTCTTCCATCAAGGCCACCAGTTCAGGGAGCTTGTTGCCCAGACTACGGACATGGACACTCATTACCCTCCATTTCTTGATGGCCTTACCCCTTTTTGGCCCATCCCTGTCCTTTGTGCCTTTGTCATTTTCTCCATTTACCCCTGCCCTTCTCCCTATCGACATCTTTATGTTGGTGTTTACCTCATTTACCACCCTGATTTGTTTGGGGGGCTAGGATTTCCCTGCTCCTTTCCAGTGTCTACCCCCTTGGCTAGTTTAAATTCTTGCAAATGAAGCATTTCAACCTATCACCTAGGATCCTGGTTCCCCTCCTGGACAGATGAAGAGCATCACACCAGTACAGGCCTGCATCACTCTTGGTGGACCCCCAGTCCCCAATGAAGGCAAATCCCTGAGATCTGCACCAGTTTTTTAACTACTGATTGAATCCCATGGTGTGGAGCACCCTAGCCTCACCCATGCCATAGATAGGCAGCACCTCTGAGAAGGTTACCGTGTGTGCTACTTCTCTAAGGCCCCTCCCCAACTCCACAAACTCTTCCTGCACTGCTCTGATTCCTTTCTCAGCCAGGTCATTTGTCCCTAGGTGGACAATGACATCCAGCTCCCTCCCCCGTGCAGCTGCTCCAGCGATCCTGAGAATTTGTTCCCTGTCCCTCCAAGCCATGGCACCAGGCAGGCACCTTACCTCCCTCTCCCCTTCCTCCCCAGTTCTACCCCCAACAATGGAGTCCCCCACCAAGAGTTGTTTCCTTCCCCTGTGGGGGTTCCAATGCCACCCTCCTGTGGGTCTCCTTTGTGGAGATTCCCAGCATCCTCCTTGGTCTCCACTACGGGTGCCTCCATAGCGGAACAACACTTTGCAAGAAGGGCATATGAATTGTGGAGAGGTATAACTGGAGGGATGCACCTCTGTTCCACCACCCTCACCCTTCCTGAGCCCACTGTGGTCCAACCATTCCTCTTTCTTGGCAACTTCTGAGGCAACGGCAGTGGCCCTGGTGGTCCCTGGGTGGGAGAGGAGGTCCCACAAATCCTGGCCAACTCAGCGCAACTTTTGAAGCTGTGACAGTACGCATTGGAACTACTTCTGGGTATTGAGTAGCAATAGTTGCATACTACCAGGATAAATCTATTACCCTTTTTACTTTTGTCTAAAAGGCCAACCACATCCATTGCAATTCTCTCAAAAGGCATATCTATCAAGGGTAGGGGCACCTTGTCTTTTCTAGTGACTGGGGCTACTTTCTGACACTCAGCACAGGAATTACAATAGGTAGCAACATCTTCATGAATTCCAGTCCAGAAAAATCTGTACAACAATCTGGCAAGGGTGCGATCCCTCCCTGAGTGACCAGCCATAGGACTATCATGTGCTATCTGTAACAACTCTGTACTATACTTCAGTGGTATAACCAATTGTTCTGTCTGTTCCTGTGTCTGAGGCTTAACCCAAACTCTGTATAGTAACCCATTACACTTTTTACACATTGGTCCACCCTGTTTTGGTTTCACCCCCAGCTGCTTAAAATAACCTTGGAGAGAAACATATTTAGCTTGTTATGAAAGAAAATCACAGTCAGTGATCAGTTTAGTTTCAGCATTTTCATATGTTGACCCCTTATGTCCATCAGTCATTTGTTGCCACGGTTTCTTCAGCCATCTTCTTTCTTTCTTTCCTGGATTTCCAGATCTTGGAGATGTGCTCAAACAGGTCCGAATCAAAGTCTTTGAAAGGATAAATGTCCCCACCATTTGAGATTTTCTTTGCCTGAGCTCTTGTTACCACTGCTGCTGAAACTGCAGGATTCAGTTCCTCTGAGATTAACTTAGTAAATCCTGGGCAGTCATTTCCAATAATCAAGGGTACAGGTAACTTAGGTACTGCCCCACTTTCACTTAGTGCGACACACCCTTAGTGGTCAGAGTCACTTGGGTGGTGGGATAGTATTGAGTGTCCCCATGGATACATATGACACCAGTACCTGGTCCTTTTGCACAGAGTTTTCCCAGCACCTCAACAAGCACTGGGGTCTGTCTGCTTCCCGAATCAATGAGTCCCTTTACAGTCTTATCCCCCACCTTCACATCTGTTAAATACTTGCCTCAATTTGCCAAGGACAAATCTGCTCCAGTGTCACTCTTCTTATGGCAATTTCTTGCAATATGACCTGGCTTATTACAGTTATACTGTAGCTAATAATGTCTTTGGGCACAGGTTTGTTACCCTAACCAGAGTTCTTATCAGGCTTGGAGCTTAAATGGGAAAAAGAGTGTCTTACCGATGTCTGGCTGTAACCTCGCTGCTGTGGCATCTGTCTGGCCATTTGGTAGTCCTCAGCAAAAGAAACAGCATTTTCCCCCACTTTCTGGTTGGTGTTCCTTTACCTAAAGGTGCACATCTGTAGGCATGATGTTGATGAATTGTTCCATGGCTAATGTGTCGATCTGTGGGACTGTTTTGACCTCTGGTTGGAGCCATTTTAGCAAGAGTTCTGAGTCGGGTGAAGGCTTCGAGGATTGTCGATAGAGTTATACTTCAGAGATCAAAATCTCTGTCTGTAGGTCTCTCCTGAGATGTCATACCTTTTGAAGATTTCACTTTTCACCAGGTCATAGTTTTCTGACTGTGCAGTGTCCATATTGCTGTAGGCAAGTTGGGCTTTCCCTGTCAGGTAGGGTACCAGTCTGATTGTCCATTGCTGCTTTGGCCATTGGCAGGCTGTGGCAACTCTTTCAGAAGTTGTCACGTATGCCTCTATATCATCTGAGGGACACAACTTTGTAAGTTTAATAGCGTTTAAGTTGTTTGTGTTTTGTTGCTCATCTGGATCTGTGCGAGATCCTCTGCCTTTCGATAGTTTGAAAGGCATCCAGCTATGCTGCTCCTGTCGCTGCATCTCTTCTTTTCTCTGCTGTTCATGTTGTTGCATTTCTTTTCTCTGTGCTTCTAAATGTTGAAGCTCTTTGCCTTTCTTCTTCTCCATCTCTTTTTGTTGTATAGCCCACCATTTTAAAAAGGCAGTCAGGCTTTCAGGTTCTGTCACTGTCTGTTTTTTCCATAACTGGTGCTGGCTGTACAATCTCAGCTTGGACTTCTGTCTCTGCTAGTTTGGCTGCCATTCTCTTGGTAACCACTCCTGGACTTCCTGCTGCAGAATCCATACATTTCTCTATGCTTCCCTGGTACTAAATCCAGTACTCACGCACAAAACTCCTAGCTTAGATTATGCATGGTGTAATCCCACTTAGGCTGGCACCATCCGTCACTGAGGCACAGGTCAGAAAGCACAGGAAAAACCAGGAGCAGTTGTAGAATTTGCAAAAATTGTTTATTAGTACTAGCAGTAACAAAAAAAAGTGTTCAGTGTAACCACTTACAAAGGCAGAGCAAACAGAGAAGATCCATCTGAGTTTTCCTTCAACCTCTATGTCGCTCTCAAAACATTGTAGCTCTCTCTTATAAGTCTTTGCAACCTCCCTTCTTAATAAGCATCCTGTTTTTTTCTAAAATGTTCTTGTATGTATCAGGCAGGTGCAGCAAGAACACAATGTCCCGGAACTGAGGCCCCTTCTCCACAGCTTCTAAAAAAGGGCATAAAAACTGCTCTCAGGTTAATCCCTTGCATTCCCAATAGCTTTCTGCAATCAACTCAAACTACAATTATATACATTTCAACAGTAACACTATATAATTTCTAAACAAAAGGATCCCAATAACAGTGACATTTCCACATAATGATTTGCATATATTTTTTATATACCAGCAGATATGCAAGGGAGGAAAAGACAAACAGCAAGGGAAGACTGAAAGACAGTGAGAGGCAAAGAATTGCGAGACTGTTGGGGAGATCAAATCCTAGGTCTCACAGGAAAATTTGGTTGTGCAACCAGACAGACAAGAGACAGGAAAGGCAAGAATAGAACAGATCCCTGCATTCGAACTCTCCATAACAACTGGGACAGAGTCATAGTTAACCCTGTCAGAATTGTATTTTACCTTGCTTTTTTTTTTTTTATTGTTAGCCATCTCCTACTCCCCTCTCCCCCATGACACATCTGGAAATGAGCTGTTTTCAGCTCAGTATGTACGTCCTGGTTAAACATTTAAATAAATAAATCTGCTGGGACACTAGTGCCTTTGGTGAATGGAAGTGTCCCAGCTGGGATAGTAGTATCTGTGCTACAGAAGCTACAACCCAATCTACTGGGACAGTAGTCGCTTCCTAATAAAAAAAATACGTGATTTGGTAAAATCTGGACTGGAATACATCCAAAACGGTAAAGACCCGCCTGGCTGGTCGGGAAGCAACTTGTGCAGTCCCACTGTTCTGACTTTTACCATTTTGGTCTGTCCATTCTGCCTGGTATGGGTGAAATCCAGACCAGAACTGTTACCATTTTGTCCAGTCTGAGTCCAGTGGTCGGGATTTCATGCATACCCGACTATCCGGACCACACAAGTTGCACCTGGCTGGACCAACCCGTCCAGGCGTTAGTGGAGATTATCAGACCAGCGCTACTTCCGTAGTGTAAAGCTTTCATGAATACAATGCAGTATCGTCTCGAGCTGGCAGCTGTGTTCTTTACAATATTTAAGCCACGAGGTCCTTACCCTCACCCTGGTCCTGCCACCCCAGGGCGTGCTTATACCTGGACAATGGACATCCCCAGTCCAGCCTAGACTACTAAATAACGACCAGGGCATGGCTGGTGCTACCGTCCTGCAGTGTATGTACCCTGTTAACTGATTACCGTCTTTCTTCTAACTGTTTTTGCAACTTTTTGTAACCACTTTTGCTAATGTACAAGCCTCTTTATAACTATTGTGTCTTATTTTTTGCCATTGTATTTGATGTCTCTGTATATAATGATGTGGAACCTTTGTAAAGGAGTCTTTGATTCAAAGGTATGTTATCCGATATCTTCAATAAATAAAAAATAAATGAGGTCTCTGTTCTGTTCGATGTTCTCACATTGTGTTAGTCGGGCTCTGCTCCTTGCACCCCCTTTGTCATTTCTAAAATTGGGGATGGGTGAGGAGGGGTGGCGGCAAAGTCCCACATGGTAAAAAAAAAAGTAGTGAAAAAATGAAAGTACAAAATAAAGTTAAAAAAAAATAATAAAATACATGAGTCTGGTCTGACTAAATGAATAAAAAACAAACAGAAAAAAATGCAACAAACAGTCCTGACATAGTTCACAGCAGGATCTTCTACACAGCTCGGTGATCCAAGTAAACCAGAGGTGTGCGCCATGACATTAAGTCAGGTGGACAGTGTTATACTACACTGGTACCGGATGTAAGGAAGTTAATTAGCATACACGATTTGCATATGCTTAATGAATGTGCATGCACTAAAATACATATATACACACACACACACACACATCTAGTAGATAACCCACTCTAAGGTGTGCAGTTGCACTCTGATATACACACGTCTTGGTGTGCATCAGCCACCCAAGCTATGCGTATATCAGAGCGCGATCGCACACCTTAGGGTGGGTTATCCATCTTATAAAATGGCAAAATTGTTTTGGAGGGGGGTGAACGTGCAGGTGTGCGGTCACGCTCTGATATACACATGGTCATGTGATGGGTTTCAACCAATCAGCAGGCATGATTTTTCCTACCCATTTTATATATATATATCTTTGCTTGGCAGACAGAAGCCTGTGTTTTCTGTAGTTGTTTCAAGTGTGTGTTTCATACAATAAACCTACCAGCTCACTCCATGTTGTCTGCGTGATTATTACAAGGTGTCAAAATGGACTGCCTGCAGCCTCCCACTGCTCTCAATTTACAAGGAAATGCATCTGACAACTGGAGAAGATTTAAGCAGCAATTTGAAATTCTCGGTTGCCAGTGGACTCACTGAAAAATCTTAGAAAATCCAGGCTATGACCTTCTTGCACGTGGCAGGCCCTGATGCATTAGAGGTATTCAATACTTTCGTTTGGGAAAACAAGGAAGAGAAGGGGCAGCTGGACAAAATTATGAGACAATTTAAGAGATACTGTAACCCAAGAAAGATTGTGACTTATGAGAGACATTTGTTCAATATAAGGAACCAGAATATAGGTGAGTCCATGGATTAATTTGTAACTGAGCTGAGGCTAAAAGCTAAATCTCGTAAATTTGGAGATTTAAAGGGGAATGTCATCAACAAGGTTTTTAATGTCTGAAAGATCATAAAAAGCTAATTTGAGTCAGCCATTGTGTTTATCTGTGAGTCGTTGCAGTCCAGAGTTCTTCATATGTAAATCAGTCTGTAATTAAGGGCTGGGGGCAGCCATATGTTTTAGGCTTCTGACAGGAAATGATGTCACTGAGGATCTTGGTCCACCATTGACTGTAGGTTAAATAGGATATCGTCTGTTTTATTAAGTGTGTTTTAAGGTGTTATTACAACACTTTCTACTATTATAACAATTGTTTTGTATGTGTATTGAAACTAGTGAGTTATCACTCTTACGTTTCAAACTGTCAGTAAAAATAATCCATCTTTACAATTGCTTTAACCTCTAGGCTATACTACCAGCGGATCTTAAAAAACTACACATCTCAAGGCTGGCTCTGTGGTGCCAACAGGTATTGGGGCCCCATACTCTATCAGAATTTCTAAACCATGGTTGTGTTCATGTCAGTGCAGATTTCTGAGGCTGCCACAGCACTAACTTCTGTCTTATTCCATTCCCTCTCTTAAAACCTCTTCTCTTATAGTTTTGGGTGTGAACTCAGGTTTATAAGATGCAAATGTGGCTACATACCTACTGGCCTGGCGTCATGGGGCCAGCCTTGAAATGTGTAGTTTCTGATTAACAGCTGGCAGTACAACCTAGAGGTTAAAGCAGAGAGCTGTGAACAAGCTTCATTCATCCAGCAGAATGGGGTTTGATTCCAATATGCTCTACTTATATACTGTGTGACCAGAGTAAGTCACTTAACCACCCTGTGCTCCCAAAACATGCCCAGAAAGAAGCTGTAGCAGTGTTATGATTCTGAAAATATTATGCTCTTTCTATCCAAATTTGACTTGAAAAGAAAAGACAGAACACCATTAATTGTTTATTAATTGCAAAAACACATGGATGGACAACACTGTTTAAAAAAAGCATAATCTGAACCGCATCATTAAAATATAGAATATATGGTGTGTGTGTGTGTGTGTGTGTAAAACCAAAATTTTACACACACCCGAGGTGTGGGATGCTATATTAATCCCGAAGGCAAAGTCCGAGTGGTATATAAAAGCATCCCACACTGAGGGTGTGTGCAAAATTCTGGTTTTTACACCAACCCACATATTATTTTATTTAATTAATGGTGATAATTGTTTTCCCTTTCAGCACAGTTCAGTTAGTGCAGCACTTCTGTCAGACACACACACACACACACACACACACACACACACTGTGTCTCCCTTTCTCCTTTTTACATTACAGTGGGAATGGCATTTTGGAAAGTTGCGGTCTGTCGGCATAGCTGCGGAGTGTAAGACACGCTCGAACGGTATGGGATTCTGTTAAGGAATTTGAACAATTCATTGCATGGATGGAAAGTACTAGTTCTTGTCTTAGATATAAATATTCTATCAGTTCAGTGGAAATCATGTATCTAGATCTGAAGATTTACAAGAATGCGACAGGAGATGTGTGTACCACTTTATATCATAAAGTAACTGATAAGAACAGTTTGCTAAGATATGAGAGCTGTCATCCAGCACATGTGAGGTTTAATATACCAAAAGGACAATTAGTGAGAACTTTGAGAAATTGCACCGAAAATGAAGAATTTCAACAGAAAAAAGCGTTGCAGGTACATAGGTTTAAAGAGAGGGGATACAATACTCACAGTATAGCGACTGCTATTCTTAAGGTAGATGCTATGAATAGGGAAACGACTCTACAATATGCAAATAAAGTACAAAGTAGGATGCAGGATATCAATTGCCCTTTTGTTACGACCTTTTCGAATAGAGCACATCAGGTACAAAGTATTATAGAAGAAAACTGGGCAATGCTTTCAGCTGAGCCGAAATTAAAAGGTGTGGTTGCAGCAGGACTGAAAATTCTGTTTTGCAGATGTAAATATATTAAGGATAGAATAGTAAAAAATTACTGTCCGGGTCCAACTATTCCACGCCAGTCCACTTTTTCTACTCCCCCCCTCAGGGAACGTACAAATGTGGGAGATGTTTGTATTGTAAATATATAAAACAAGATAAATGTTTCACCCATCCTGGGACTGGTCAGCTTATGGCTACTGCGGATTTCATCACATGTTCTAGCAGTAATGTTGTTTATTTGTTAGAATGCAGTTGTGGTGCATATTATGTGGGGAGAACTGCGCGCAGTTTTAAAGTAAGGATAGGCGAGCATGTGAGGGCTATCAGAAAAACTGATTGTACTTATGCCATTGTTAAACATCTCCAGACAAATAGGGGAGGTGTACATAACATTAGTTTTATTGGCATAGAAATTGTGAAAATTGGAGTAAGAAGAGGGGATATAAAAAAGTTAATAGGACAGCGAGAGAGTTATTGGATTTTTTAATTGGGGGCTAGACAAAATCTGGGACTGAATGACAGTATAGATTTAACAGCGTTTTGGAAAAAATACATATGTTTAAATGTGTATAAATCCTCATCTTTTTTTCTCCTTCCTTCTTCCCTTTCCCCCTTCCCCTCCCTCCTCCCTTTTTGCCCTAATACAGTCATGTACCAGACCCACATAGTAAAAAGAAGTGGAGGTTGGTGAAGAAATAGCACCACCCTTTTTTTCTATGCCCTATAATAGGGATATGTGTGAAACCCATTTGGCAAAAGTGAATGAAGGTCTTTTGAAATGTTGGTACCACGTATTTTATATAAGGTTGTAGACCTTACCAGAGTAACTTAATGAAATAAGAGTAAATTAACTCATGACAGTCACAGTAAAAATAAGCCACATATCTAATATGATGAAGCAGATGATTTTCTGATAGATGTTAATCATCATTAGTATCATGTTATAGGAATAATAATAATAATGATATAATGAAGTAAAGGTTTTTGGTTAGTTTGAGGTTTGTTATACATGTATATAAAAATGCTTGAAATTAAAATAAAGAGGGTGCCTGGGATTGTTTTGGTTATTGCAAACCAATTGATATTTGTGGTTTACCATACAATACCCATGTTACAAAAAAAATATATATATATTTATAGATTTAAAAAATTAACATAAGAAATGTTTTAAAAAAGAAATATTGAAATGTATGCTTTTTTAATTTGAAGATTTATAATAAAAGTTAGATTGTGTATGTATAATAATTGTAATTAAATTTATGAATTGGGAAAGCATGCATCTTTTTGCAAATTGAAGGGTTTAAATACATTTTAGTAAAAAACTGTATAGAATTAAATGAGAGCATGGGTGATTGGTCCACAAGTCACATGACCTTTTTAGTATTTAAGTAGCACTTGGTGCAGAAGCATTTTTACTCTGAGGAAGCTTAGTAGTATACTAAGTGAAACGTCTGTCTTTGTCTGCTTTCTTTCCTGCTGGACATGTACCTGTAATTTGTACTTGTTGATGTTGTTTACATAAAGTCCACTTTATACCATTGAGTGGTTTTGTATCTCTGTTTTGGAGCAACGGGTGTTTTCTACATTCTTAATTGGTGATTCAGGATCGACCAAACTGATTTTTTTCCTTTACAGGTGGAAAATCCCATTCCGTCCAAAAGTATTTCAGTAAGAAACTGTTATACTTTTAACTTCAACAAAAGAAGTAAAATACTCTTAATAATGCATTTCAGGTTATGCATGTTTAACTGTGTTGTCAATCTATGTGTTTTTGCAATTAACAAACAAGTAAAGGTGTCCTATTTTTTCTTTTCAAGTTAAATCTGGATAGAAAGCATACTATTTTCAGAATCATTACACGTGCTCAGATTGCTTTTACCATCTTTGTCCAGGAAAGCCACACAGCTACAGCTTGTTCTTGGCTGTGTTTTGGGAGCACAGGAAGGTTAAGTGACTTGATCTGGTCACACAATATACAAATAAAGCATGATGGAATCAAAACTCATTCTGCTGGATTAATGAAGCTTGTTCACAACACGTTGCTTAAACCTCTAGGCTGTACTGCCAGCTGATAATCAAAAACTTCCAGTGACAGAGCCCCTGCAGAGAACCTGCATCTTGGAAGGCAGGAAGTAAACTGGTGACTACAGGAAGTGCAGGGGAGAATGTACTCTTCTTGCAGAGATTTGTATCCTGTCTGTTATGTGGTACCAGGAAGGACTTCCCGTCAGTGACAAGCCCAGAGACCAGCTTTAGGACAGAGAACTTCACATTTTAAGGCTGGGCCCCATGATGTCAGTGCAGTAGGTATGTAGCCACATTTGCATCTTGTAGACCTGAGTTCACACCCAAAATTGTAAAAGAAAAGGCTATAAGAGAGGGAATGGAAAAAGACAGAAGTTGGTGCTGTGGCAGCCCCAGAAATCTGTAAGGACATGAACACAGACAGGGTTTAGAAATCCTGATATGGGGCCCTAATACCTTTTGGCACCACAGAGCCAACCTTGAGATGTGTAGTTTATGATGATCAGCTGGCAGTATAACCTAGAGGTTAAAGCAAACTTAAAGATGGATTATTTTTACTAACAGTTTGAAATGTAAAGGTGATAACTCGCCAGTTTTCAATGCACATACAAAACAAGTATTGCAGACATAGAAAGTGTTGTAATAACTCTTTAAAACACACTTAATAAAACATACAATTTCTTATTTAACCTGCAGTCAATAGAGGGCGAAGACCCTCGGTGACATAATGTCCTGTCAGGAGCTTAAAACATATAGCTGCCCCCAGCCCTTAATTACAGGCCGATTTACATATGAATAACTCTGGACTGCAAAGACCCACAGATAAACACAATGGCTCACTCAAATTAGCTGTTTATGGTCTTTCAGACATTAAGAAACCCTGTTTATGACAATCCCCCTTTAACTGAACAGCTGATCAGAGAATTGTATGTGGCATACAGAGTAAGCATGTGAGATGCAGACTGTTGAGAAAAGTGGACTTAACATTAGATGATTCCATAGATATGTGCAGGGCCACTAAACTGAGTTAAATGCAAATAAAACGCTTAAGTGGAAATGCTTAGGATGAAAATGCAGTGCAAGTAGCAGTTGTCCAGGAAGAAAGAGTCAAAGCAAGTACCAATGTGAACAAGGGGAGTTATGCACCTTGAGTGAATAAAGTCAAGTATGAAAAGTGTGGTTGAGAGCATGAGATAAATAAATGCCCAGCATATGGACAGTTTTATAGATTGTGCCACAGGGAAAATAACTTCACTAGGGTATGTCGTGTGGGCAAACGCAGTGAGATTCATGTTGTTAGAGAAGATGCTCAGGAGAATGAAAGTACTTTCAGCATTGAAACTGTGACTACCTATAAGCCAGAAACAAACTAGAAAGTACATCTGAGTATAGATGGGAAAATAGTGACGTTCAAGTTAGACACAGGAGCACAGTGTAATGTGGTGCCTTTTCAGATGTATAAGACACTGTCTGGAGAAGCTATTCAAAGATCATCAGTGAGATTAGTTTCCTATTCTGGGCATAAACTGGATGTATGAGAAAAAAGTGATGTTGCCAACACGTTTTAAGCAAAAGAATTACCTCCTGCCATTTCAAGTGGTTAATGCAAACGTGGCTCCAATGTTGGGCCCGTCTACTTGCTTTGAAATGAAGCTTATAAAAAAGCTATTTTCAGCAGATGCTGCAAATGGAAGTGCAGGGGAAACCACAGAAGGAATAGTGGCTGAATTTGCTGATGTATTTGAGGAATTGGGGATGCTTAGAGGGTGAATACCACATTAAAATAGATAAAACAGTCAGCCCTGTGATCCACCCCTAGGAAAATACCTTTCGCATTACAAGATAAAGTGAAAACTGAGCTTGAGAACATAGAAAGATAGGGGGTTATTGAGAAGGTGAAGAAACCCACAAGCTAGGTCTACTCGATGGTGGTTGCAGAAAAACCAAAGTACAAATTTGTATAGATCCCAGAGATCTTAATACAGCAATTAAAAGGGAACATTACCTGATGAACAGTTGAAGAGGTTGCAGCCAAGCTAGCAGGGGCCAAAGTATTCACAGTGTTAGATGCTGGGCATGCCTTCTGTCAGATCAAACTGATCTAGTGACTTTTAATACACCTTTTGGGAGGTACAAGTTCAAGCATCTCCTCTTTGGGATTGTCTCAGCATCAGAAGTCTTCCAAAGGAAAATTTCACACATTTTTGAAGGACTCGAGTGCACAGAGGTCATTATGGATGACATCCTAATAGGGAAACTAATGTACAAGAACACAATGAGAGGTTACAGCATGTTCTACATACTGCAGAGCCAGAGCTAAACATTTGTCTTTAAATCTAAAGAAATCCAAAATCAAAATGTCAGAGGTCCAATATATCGGACACAAGTGACAACGGGTTGTTGGCAGACCAAGAAAATTAAAGCAATTACTCAGAGGACTGTTCCCCAAAATAAGACTGACTTACAGAGATTTGGGGGCATGGTAAACTACTTGGCAAAATTTATTCCAAACCTATCAACTGTAAATAAGCCGTTGAGAGAGTTACTAGAGAAAGAAACAGCATGGCACTGGGAGGAGCACAACCAACAGCCTTTCAAGAACTGAAACTGTTGTTACTAACCCCCCCGGTGCTAGCCTACTATGATCTAAGGAAACCTGTTAAATTATCTGTTAATGCATCCTCTGAAGGGCTGGGTGCCTATCTGCTGCAAGAAGGCAGGCCTGTTGCTTTTGCTTCCAGATCACTTAAAGCTGAGAGAAATTATGCACAAATTGAGAAAGAAATGCTAGCTATTGTGTTTGGTTGTTCAAAGTTCCACCAATATATATATGGCAGTCCCCAGGTCCATGTTGAATTAGACCACAAGCCCCTTGAAAACCTTTCAAAAAACACTGGCCACAGCCCCACCGAGAATTCAACACACAGTGCTAAAACTGCAAAGGTATGATTTGTGAGTACAGTACAAAACAGGTAAAGAACTTCCTATAGCAGATGCCCCAAGTAGGGCTGTGGGAGAAAATGATGTGCTAGAAACTGAATTAGGAAGGGCACTGTGGAGCACAACTACCAACGAGACATGCAGGGAGACAGCTCCTCTAACTAAGAGGCTTTAAACTAAAAACCAATATATTATTTTCAGGAATTTCTAAGATGGGGCGTACTAACAAAGCTGTGGAAGGTGGCCAGAAAAATCAGCTACCTGCACAGCCATTACCACCGGTTGAACCACAACCACAACCATCGCCGGGGACGGAACCTTCATGGAAGGCCTTTCAAAGGTCTATGCAGGAGATTGACTTCAAGGTGGAGTCCATACTGGCCTGATTTCAAGAACAAGACACCAAGACTGATGTAGCCACGAAAGTCACTTCATCTGCTGAAACTATGGCCACTAAAGCACTTGCCAGCTCCAGCAACATGGCACATGAAAACGCACATTTAAGGTATTGCCTGGAGGCAGTGGAGAACGCTCAGTGGGCTGCAAATGTTAGGTAGTGGGTCTCCCTGAAAGTTGTGAGGGGGATGGCCTGCTCAATTTCCTAACTGGCTGGCTACCACAGAGCTTACATCTAGAGGAACCTCTAGCTCCATTTCACTTTCTGAAAGCCTATCGTATCACCCCTTGAGTTGCATCAGGGCTACAGGACTCACATAGAACAGTTTTGTTAGTCATCTCTGGAGCATCCACTCAAGACATTATTTTGCAAGCAGCAAGAGGACTGGGACAGCTACATTTCCAGGGGAAAACCATCCATTTCCAGACCTACCCCTTGCCACACGGGCCAGACGGAAGAAATTTGATGGGGTGAGGGCCAGCCGAAGATCTCTGGACATAATGCACTTACTGATGCCTGCACGGCTCCGAATCCAATATGGAGAGTGAACCTTCCAGTTCACAGATCCTGAAGAAATGGGAAGAAAAGCTGAGGCCATCGACAAAGAGTTTGGGCATTTTTCGGTCCATGAATCATCTGATTCGGCAATGCTATCTGATAGGGACTTAATTTCAATTGTGGACTTGCATAGTAATAACTACAGGTTTGGATGTTGAGTGCAGGCTTTAAGAAAATTAGTTAAGACAGCACTATGCGGTCTTTATGTTAGTTGACCATGTTTACTCTGCACTGTCATTCAGTTCAGAAGAGTGTAATGTTCTACACCAATTTAAAAATGGCTTGTATGCCAATATATACTGGAGCCCGATTATATGGGAGCAAGATAGGATTGTTCCAGATGTAATTATATGTATAAAAATAATTGTTTAAATATTTGAAATTTATAATTCTGTTTGTAAGCCTCTTGGCATAAGCTGAGATTTATCCCAGTACTACGTATGTAATGGATTTTACATTTTTTGAGGGGGTCACATCAACACAGGTTGTTGAATTTAAAATGTTTGGTTTTACGTTCATACTGGACTTGACCACCCACAGTCCTGTAGGGTGCAGCTTATCCTAGACATTCATGATGGATTTAAGCTAGGGATATACCCCCAATCCCAAACAAGATTGTGAAGACTTCTATTATACTGCTACATTGAATGTATCGTCTGTACCTGATTATGATCTCTTGCATGAATAGTTATACACTATTGTTTTTGTAAAAAAGGCAATAAAATACAATTTAAAAAAAAAGAAATGGAATTAGACAAACATGAGGTTCACATGGTGGACTATATGCCAATCAGTGAGGAGAAACTTAAATTGTTTCAGTGAGAGACAGATAATGATTCAGCACTGGTCGAGTTGAGAGACGCTGTTTTGAATGGGTGGCCCCAGGAGAAAACACTGCTCCCAGAGACAAGGCAGTACCAACAGTTCAGAGATGAAATCTTGATAGAAAATGGACTTTTGCTGAAGGAGAAGAGACTGATAGTCCCCACGTCACAGAGATCAGACATGTTAACCAGATTACAAAGTAGCCACTTGGGCATTGAAAAATGCAAGCGCAGGGCCAGAAATCTTTTATTCTGGCCGGGGAAGAATAGTCAGATTAGAGACATGGTGGCCAAGTGTGGCATTTGCCATCTGTTCAGGAAAGCACAAGCTAGAAAACTGATGCAGCCACATGAGATGCCAACCAGACCTTGGCAAAAGGTTGGTGCTGACTTATTTGAATCTGAAAGGGAAAATTATCTGGCAATGGTTTATTGCTACTCCAAATACATTGAGATATCCAAGTTGCAAAATACAACAAGCAAAATGGTGATTAACCATATTAAATAACAATGTGCAAGACATGGTATTCCAGAAATATTTGAAACAAATAACGGCCCACAATTTGCCTGCATTGAATTCAGTGACTTTTAACGAAGGTATGAGTTTAAACATGTAACATCTTCACCAAGATACCCCCAGAGTCATGGCATGATAGAACGGACCATTCAAACAATAAAGAGATTGTTAAAGAAAATACAAATGGACTATCAAGACCTTTACTTAGTGCTTTTGGAATTGAGAAATACCTCAATGGAGGGGGCTAGAATCTCCAGCACAGCTATTTATGGGCTGCAGATCCAGAACTTTAATGCCTACCAGGTCCGAGCTATTTAAACCAAAAGTGCCAGAAGTTGAGGTGCAAGCTACATTGCGAAGGGCTCACGAAAAACAAAAATTGTATTTTTTTTGTCATTTAACATTTTTTCCACCTTCGTCGGCCCTGACCCCCACAATCCCCAGCCGCTGTAACCTGCACCCCCAACCCGGTCGTGTGCGTGGGCCACATGAACCCACAGAACCAGGGAAGGCCAACATCACGCCGTGCCCTGGACAGGCACCTCTCTCAGGTCAGGGGGCTGAGGGGCATGGCCACGAGCTACCAAGATCGCCCCCCCCAATGTTTCATCCATTAACTTTTCCCCTTAGAGCGTGGGCGTGCAATGAAGTCCAGGTACTAGGTGCCGACATCCGCCACGCTCCACCTCATGCTGTCACCGCTCTGGTAGTGCCCCCGGTCATCACCGGGGGCAGCTACAGAGCTAGGAGGTAGGAGAGGAGTCCTCCGGACGCTCAATCCTATCCCTCCCCTGCCGACCCCTGGTGACCCGGGCTCACATCCAAACCCGGGTCACCAGCGTGGTGCGAGGTGGGACATCCAGCGCCTCAACCCTCAGTGCCACCGGGCAAGTGAAAAACAAAAATCTTATTACAATTTGTATGCCCGACCACTCCCCTTACAGCCAGGACAGCCTGTTTACCTGCTAACACCTGAGAATACCTGGACCCCTGAAGTTGTGGAATGCCCTACTGAACAGCCACATTCCTATGTAGTCCAAGCAAATGGGAAACTGTAGGAGGGACCTTTTGTTAACCCCTGGCCCACAAAACTCGCACATCCGAGGAAAGGAAGAGGGAAATAAGCAGGATGACAGTATGGGGAACGATGGGATCCCCAAGGTGCCTGCAATGGAGGTCCCGCCACAACTGACACCAGACAGTTACAAAGTGAGCCTGTGGTGTCGGCCCCACCCCTAAATAAAATAACAGGGACCAACTGTGTGACAGTGCTGTACTGGTAGACCTTGGGTTTCTTTGCTTCAAGTGGTGGAAGGACCTGTCTTGCTACCAGCAGCACCAGTGGCTCCCTCAGCAAGTGGGATAGTGAGAGTCCGCTTAAGGTTCGAATAGGGGTGGGTGGGTGGAATTACATGACAAGGAGAGGCAAGAGTAGTACACAGAGGTCACATGAAGTAAAGATGTTTATTTGATAGGAGGGGAAGGAGGACATGGTCATACAAGACAATACTAACAAAAACAACAGGGAGTATGGACAGCATTATGGATATCTAGGCAGTAACCAATAACATACAACTTATAATACAAACTCTAACATGTCTAAAGCTCTATAAATAACTCTACATGCTACATAACTGCTATACAGGCTGTATGAACACTCTGTCCCAACCCTGAGGTGATAAGTGGAAAAACCACCACTAAACGTATGTTGCTGTTAATGAAAGTCCAACTTTACTTGTTGTCTTCGTTCGCACTGTCGAATACAGTTGGTAGCTATAGGGATAGGCAGAAAGAAATCTATGACACTCAGATATTGGTCCCAGCACAGACATAGCTATGGTCACTAGGGTGGTGAGAGTTTTTTTAAACACACCATATGTTTCTCGGCATAAAACCCACTCTCACCAAGGCTGCTGGCAAGAAAGAACCAGAAAAGCTGGTTCGTGGACAAAACCCACCTGAGGGCTGTCTGACTAAAACTAGATACAGAATGTTCCCCGGCCAAAACCTATTTTGGAGCCACCAAGGATGGAAGAGAACCAGTAACATGCCTGGTGATGAACCCACTGGAGGATTACCAAGGACTGGAAGATGCTGCAGCACTTCGGAGGCCAGCAGGAACTAGAAGAATCTGAGGTGAAGATGGATATCCAATGCAGCCATGAACCAGAAGAATCTGAGGTGAAGTCGGTTGATTCTGAAGTGTCAACACAAGAAACTGGAACAAAACAATAAAACCGCAGTCATGTCGCATACTGGGCTTCGACGGACTCAACTTGCGGCGAACAACCAAGGAACGCAAACAAGGTTCTTTAAGGACAAGCACACTCTTCTGAGGGTGGCCAACTTCGGGACACCCGGATCAGGAACGAAGAAATGACACTGGCATGGCGGACGCGATGCACTTGAACTTTGGCGTACTGGGCTCCGAACTGAGGAACACAAGAAATGGCAGGTGTGACTTGCACGGGTTTCGGACTCTACTTCAGCGAACTCGACTTTGGTGGATGACAGGGATGTGGTTGATCATCTTCTGGGAGGACACCTTCTGGAGAAGAGAGATGATGAAAGATGTCTTCCTCCGGGTAGAGACCGATTCCGTATGAGTAGAATGACAGACAACACCATAAAACAATATCGTGGCAGATGACCAAGTCTATCCACATGCGTTGGCAACACTGGAGGTGGTAGATACACTTTCACACTACACCAAGAGAACTGTTCATTGCTAGGGTAATTTGCCAGGAACAGGCGCAAATTACCAAGATCTGGGGCAATTGTTGCAGGGGCAATTTGCCAGAAGCAGGGACAAATTCCCAAAATCTGGGACAATTGTTCGTTGCAGGGCCAAATAACCATAAGCCCAGGGCAACTGTTCATTGCAGGGGCAAATAACCACAAACCCAGGGCAATTGTTCATTGCAGGGGCAAATAACCACAATCCCAATAATAACAGTCTCAGTGCTTTGCAATCAACACAACAGTTCAGGTACACATTTCAGTATTTGACAGCCACTAAATAACAGTAGTGTGCAAAGCACCTTTCTTTTTGCTGACCCTTCCCAAAAGTACTGTACTTGCAGGCCCCTTTTGTACCAGGATCTGGTTACCCCTAGCATACCTCTGGATGCGTTGTTACGCACGAGGCTGCTGGCGGTCGTCAACTCCTAAGGCGTGTGTATATCAAAGCGCGACCGCACACCTCAGGGTGGTTTATCTATCTTATAAAATGTCTAAATTGTTTTGAGGGGATAAAAGTGCAGGTGTGCGGTCGCACTCTGATATATGCATGGTCATCTGATGTGTTTTATACAATCAGAACAGTGGATTTGGTTTGGCTGAGCTCCCCATTTTATATACGATATATATATATATATACACACACACATATATATATATATATATATATATATATACACACACACATACATGCAGTGGGGTTGAAATAAACAGAGTGTGATAAATCAGTTTATCTGAGTAACTGGGTACATTAATTTCATTTATGTATACAGTGCTTATGTTACACACCATTTATCAAGCTAGTGCTTCCATCACAACAGCAGCCTTTACCCAAACTACTTTCTATTGTAGCATAAAAAAAAAGTCCCACAAGACAAAGCGGAAATAGAATCAGTCCCACCTGTCACGCAGGCGAAGTTCAACACAGCCACGAGTCATCCGACTGGCAATGTTAATGGCAAAATCACAAAAAAAGGTGTCAAGTTAGGCACATAAAGAACAGTTATCCTGAGAGTTTTATTTTTGTTTGTGTGTTTAAAACGTAGTGAAATAGACATAAAAAAATGTCATTAGAGAACGCAGACAGCAACTTTAAGATGGAACTCTCGCAACTAATGACGCAGCTTGAAAATGACAAGGAGCCCCTCGAAGATCCTGACAGGCCTGTCAGTGAAGTAGCAGTCACAAATGACCCAGTGCCAGGTACCTCATTCAAAGTGACCACAGAAACAAGCAATACCATCAGTACATGTTTAGCAAATAGTGAGGAAATTGGCAGTTTCATTGACAATGCACGTAACATAAACACTGCTCGGAAAACACAGAGAGATGTTGTGGTGTTTTCAAAATACCTCAGAGAGCATTTCAACATAACAGCACCACTGCATGAAGTAGAGCCAAGGGAGCTAAATAAATACATGTTCCACTATTTCATGACATGCCATAAAAAAGATGGTTCCTTGTATGAGCCTTTAACCCTCTGTTCAACTTTTCAAAGCCTAAAAAGGTATCTCAAGGACTTCCGGTGCAACTTCCGGCTATATGGCTGCTTAGACATTGTGCTCCCGGACGCTCTCCGTTTTAAAGTTGAAAAAACAGCCGCAAATCTAAACAAACTTGTTAAAAAGCGACCTAATAATCTATGGCTGCAAGTAATTTACTCGGAGGACCCAACAGATTTGCCACACTTCGCCCCGACACAGAAAACTCAGAAGGAGACGCAACAGACTCTGCAGCCTCCATGCACCTACAACAAGTGTCCAGGCCCAATAGACGGAACAAACCTAAACCAATGCAGCCAACTAAAATGGAGAGTAAACTAGACAAAATACTGCAGGAACTTCAGGAGTTCAAGTCGGACTTCCAAAAATTCAAACAAACACAAGAATCCTTTCAAAAAGATCTTGCTGATCTACACTCCGAAGTGACATCCCTCGATAACAGGACTTTAGAACAATCTGTCATTACTTCGCAACTGCAAGACACTCTGATTCAAATGGCTCATCTCTGTCATCTCACTGTGGATTGACAAGAAGATGCTGAAAATCACAGCCGCCGTCAGAATCTACGGATATATGGCATCCCCGAAAACAGCGAAGGCCCGAATTTACTTAATTTTGCGAAGGCCTTCCTTTGCGAGGCCCTCGTGCTGCCCGCGGACTACAATTTTGAAATAGAAAGACTGCACCTAGCCTTAGGTCCGAAGCCCACGCAGCCGACAGCACACCCCAGATCCTTCGTTGTTAAACTCCTTTGTTTCCAAACAATAGAATATATCTTAAAGCAAGCTTGGGCCAAGTCCCGCCTCTATTGTGGAGAACATTGCGTTTTTGTGGATAATGACTACGCCTCGGTCACCATGCAACGAAGACGGGCCTATATTCCACTGTTTCCAATCCTTAGGCAACAGAAACTCAAATTTAGAACACCATACTCCAGCAGACTGATTGTTCAATTTCCATCGGGGCAAGAATCGTACAACACCTTTGAGGAGGCCTGCACAGACTTTTAAGAAATGTGGACTTGCTGTCCCTCCATCCACTCACCTACCAAGGAAATCCCCCGAAGAAAGAGGTCCTCAAGAACTGACATCAGCTAGGCAACCACCAGACCAGAAAGCCACCAAAGCTTCAATTAAGAAAATGCTGGCACAGTTCTCCAAACAATCGGACTAAAATCTCCCAGAACTTATGGTGCACAGCAGTGACAGCGCTAGGGGTTTTAAAACATGGGTCAAATTAGACCCATAGGTGTAAAAAATGTGGGTCAAAATGAGAAACAACTGGGTCAAAACCTAATCGTAAGTACAAATTTCACCAGTACAGAAGCTTAAATTTGTTGAGTGAAAATACTTTCCTATTGTTTAGTTTTCCATCTTTCAGCTATTGTTAGAGACAGGTGCACCACTTTGGACCCACTGTCCTGTGGAAAGTGGGTCATTTCTGAGCAAGCTGCAACTTTTCCCCTTTGCCCTATCTAGCGCTGTCCCTGGTGCACAGTGAGTGGGGGGATGGTGGGTGGGGGGGCCTGAGGGTTGATCCCATGGAGACTACAAATTAACAGACTCATATGTGGTATTAACACATATTTTTCTCCTCGTTAGACATATTTGAAGTCTCACAATTAACCTGATTAAGGCCGGAGTTCCTGTATTCGGGAGGGAAGGGCGAGGGGCGCGCCCTGCGAAAGGTGGGACCGCTGGGTCCATCTGACTGGGTCCCAGGGGTGTCAGGAGATGGAGGGTATCTCTGCACGGACTGTGGGGCGAATGGAGCTCGGGGGATGAGTGAGCGGGGGGGGTGAGCCATACACAGCTGGTCATGAAAAGCCCTCGTGCTGGAAAACCCATCAATTCGGATGTTTTGCCATCAGATGGAACCGGACAGGAGAACATTGACCCTAGACCGGGGGAAGCTAATTCTTTCTGATTTTCTCCCGCTAAATAAGGGATTGACAGAAAAGACCAGTGTCTGTGTCGGGTTGAAAAGGCTCTCGTTGTCTGACAGTCTGCTCGGGCCCGGATACCCACCAGGACTGGGGGATTATATTTAAATGGGCTCCCTCTCTAAATCTGCATTTGCTCGTTAAATAGAGAGCAGTTATAGGGTCTTCTCGGCCTGGTGAGGTCTGGCGACACACTTAGATATTTCACCCTGATAACCCGAGGTGGAATTTATGGTTGATGGGCTTGCTCCTTGTCTCGCCTCCCTAGGGCACGTGGCCCTGAAAGTGTCTAGAGCAGAAGGTTGAAATGTTCCCTCTCCCCTGGATGCCTATAGCTTCCTAAGAGGCATATAACTCGGTTAGGCCTCTGGTCGGGGCTTCCCCCTGTTCCCCCCCCCCCCTCGTGATTGACGCCGGCTTTGCTTAGGTTCTACTGAGGTTCTACTGATGGGGAGCAGAGAAGTGGGTCCTCCCCAGGCCCCTCTGGCAGGTTTGAGTCCCTCCACCCTTACTATGAGAACACAGTTGGAGTTCCGATATGAAAGCCCTTTAGTGGCTTTAGCGATCCCCAGCTTCATGCTCTACTAGACACCTGACATTAGAATTATACAGTAAAAGCCCTTTCCGCTCACTAAGTGGGAATGACAGTTGACTGGTTAAGTAGTTAAAGATTGGTTTATGAACTCCCAGGATGCCACGGTCCGGATGGCTGGTCAGCCCTCCCCTTTGTTTCTCCCTCAGCACAAACTAACGCAGACCCATCTCGTGGAGGGCTGCGCAGTTATTAGGAACCGTGAATAAAAGTGTATCTCACAAATCACTATCAGCCTGACAACTTCCTGACCAACGAAGCACTTTAGCCGCACTTAGAAAGGCTGACATGATTCCAGTGTACTTGGTACACAGTAAGTGAGCAGACGCTGGGGGGGGGGTGTCCCAAGAAGACCCTAAGATTCGGAGGGTCTGCAAGGAGTCTTAATTTATATTCTCTCCCCCCTGTAGCTACCTGATGATATATAGGTTTCTCTACCCAGTGCTGGGTTCGCTGTCTCTGGGGGCACAGTATGCCCTATGAAGGAATGGACTGTTACATCCGTCCGTTTGGACTGTGGGGGTGGTGAGTGGGGACGGTGGTCCCTCTGCTCTATCCCTGAAACCAATGGAAATTGGGGGGTGGGTGGGGGGAGGCGAGCCCTATATGACGAGGCCGGGAAGTGCCCTCTTAATCCAGAACCTGTGAATGATATGCTATGTCACAGGGCGGATCAAGGAGGGAGAATATAGACCCACTAGCTCCTAGACGGGTCGGGAGCTCATTCCTTCTGGTTCTTTCCCGCTAAATAGGGGTTTGTCAGAAGTGCCCAGTGTCAGAGATGGGCAGATGGGATCCTGGTCGCTAAACAAACGGCTCAGACCCAGATTCCTGTCACAGCTGGGAGATCTTGTTTTAAAAAAAGGCTCCTTTACTATGACGATACACGCTCGTTAAATAGAGTGCAGTCATAGGACCTCCCCAGCCTTGAGAAGTCCAGTGACACTTGAAGGTATTTCAACCCGAAGAGTCAAAATGACACCTGGACACATGTCCTAGCCAGGGTAATACTCAAGGGTCTTCTGGCAGGTGGGCTCGCCCTCTATCTCATCCCACCTCCCAGGGCCAGGCAATACTGTTGACATCTGGGATCGAGGGCAGAGGGGTCCTTCTCTCCCCCCCCCCGGTATTCATGCCCTCATAGAATACACAGGACGTGGTTGGAATTCCGACCGAGGTCTGCCCTGGGTACTCCCTTCTCTCTGACCTGGACCAGACCTAGGTCCTTGTCCCTCATAATGGCAGAGAGCCTGCGGGTGGTGCCCCTCTCGAATCCTCCCGGTGTTCCTGCACTCCTCCACCCCACAGCCTGTACACAATTAGAGGCCCTCTCCAGGGGACTCCCAGCTAAAACTGGTATTGCAGATTCCACAATGAATGGTTGTTTTTCTTATCAAGCAAATTGAGGTAGTCACCTCAAGCCACAAACACATCCCGGGAGCCCTCTGGCCCCTACCTCCCAGGACAGCGTCCCTGGTCTCAGAACTTTGTAATGATTCCCCAGTCTCTCCTCAGCAGGAAAAAGATGCAAACAGGCCCTGTACTCACGGATTTCATAGAGAATTCCCTAGGATACCTTGGAATAGGCGTCATCGGATTTGGCTTGGACCATTTATGTCTCCCCCCAGACACAACCTCATTTAATGGGGGGCGGTCCGGAGATCACCACTTAAGCTAAGCTTTGACCATAAAGGTCCTGCACCTTTTCCCCCTCCGAGATCTTCCCTATTCCCTACCAATCATAATTTTCTTCTACCCTTGTTTTTTGTTATCTCTACTCTCACCCTATTCCCTACCAGACTTAGGGTCAGTAGTTTCCCCAGGGCCCCACACCAACTTGTGGCGTGGGAGTCCACTCCTGAACGGTCAAATGTCCGTTCCGTAATGCCCGCTCCACTCCAGCACGCATTGTTGGAAGTCACACACACCCCCCATAATAGGGGTTTGTATATAGTTACCATTTTAACCTATTGGGTAAATACTGTCACAAGCAGGCCCAGTTGGCATGCTAGGCTTTTCATGGTTCTTTCTCTCTGGCCAGTTTCTCTTTTTTCTTAATTATTATTTCTGGATCACATAATACTGAATTATTGTTTCTGGTACAGATCTTACTGATTGTGTGCAATTGGAAATCCTGGGGAATGGATGGGGGGCGTCGCTGGCACCTGGGGGTCCTGATGAAAATGAAAAAAACATATATAGATAGTAATGCAACACCCTTTTAAACTTATATCTCACAATGTGAACGGACTGGCTGGCCCCATCAAGAGGGGTCGGACACCTAGAGCTCTCATAAAACTGAACCCGGACATTCTCCTTTTACAAGAGACACACCTCTCCTCGGCTGAGCACCACAAGCTGCTCAAGTTTGGATTCACTCAGATTATTGAATCTGCATACCGAAGGGGTAAAAAAGAGGCTCAGTAATTTTAATATCGAAACATTCCAAACTACAACTGATGGATCAGTACGCCGATAGAGGGTAGACTGGCATTGGCGGTAGTCAGACTGAACCAACAAATCTTAACAGTATGTAGCCTTTATATCCCGCTGGGATCAGATGCCTCCACCGTACAGCATCTAATGGATTCCATTCTGGTCAGGCAACAGGGAATTTTAGTTCTTGGCGGAGACTTTAACTGCCTCCTTAACCCCTTCCCTGGATTCATCAGCGACCTGGCCCCCTCCACAATCGTCGGGACAAAAGCATTTGCGATGCCTCATTCAAGATGTAGGCCTGGTCGACGTATGCCGACAACTGTACCACTCACAGTGAAAATGTACTTTCTACTCCCATGCCTTTAAACACTATTCTAAATTAGACTACTTTTGCCTAGGAAAGGAACATTTTGATCTCATCTCGAAAGCGGAAATTCACAACATATGCCTATCTGATCATGCTCCCATTATCTTGACCCTTAACATTAAGAAAGATAAAATAAACACTCAATGGAAATTCAACCCATCTCTTTTTCGAGATAAAGAATTCCGGGACTTATTAGACAAATGGATCCCAGAAATAATTAGAGATAATACCTCACCACAGATTACCCCACAAATCCTCTGGGACACCCTCAAGGTAGTACTTAGAGGCTATATCATAGCCTATGCCTCTCAAAAGAAAAGACAAGCGGAGTCCAATTTACTAACCCTACAGGACAAACTTAATTTCCTTTAAGAGGCCCACATGCAAGGAGATACTGATCTCCTTCCTCTGATAACACAAACACAAGCAAAGATCCAACAATTACTGACAGCAAAAACTGAGCAGGCCTTGGCATGGCTGCGGCAACGTTATTATGAAGGAGGAGCTAGAGCATCCAAACTCCTAGCTGTCCACCTCAGAAATCAAATACAACAACGCACTATCCCTAAAATAAAGGACCCCATATCAGGCCAAACTAAATATTCTACACCACAGATTTTAGAGGTTTTTAAGAAATACTACCAGAAGCTGTATTCCTCCTCTACCCCTCCAGAACCACATAACATCCCCAAGTTTTTAGACCAGTTACAACTTCCGGCGCGTTCGGTGGAACAACAAAACCGGATAGTAGCATCAATTACAGAATTTGAGCTTCAAAACGTAATTCGAAATCTTAAGAATGGTAAGTCTCCTGGTCCAGATGGCTTTGGAGCAGAATTCTATAAAAACACATGGGGCCTTTTAAAAAACTCACTTCTCCAGGTGCTAACATCTGCACACACCACCTCCTCCTTTCCTATCTCCTGGAGACAAGCCACAATTTCGGTGATCTTGAAACCCCCAAAACCTCCACACTTATGCGATTCATACTGACCAATCTCAGTACTCAATCAAGATTACAAAATATATATATGCGCATACTGGCACATAGACTCGATCACATCCTTCCTGTACTGATACACCCAGATCAATCGGGATTCATTAAAGGCAGGCAGACCATAGATAATATTAAAAGAACATTATATCTTATAGACCATGCCCAATCTAATAAATCTCCCCTGTTAATATTAAGCCTGGATGCCCAAAAGGCTTTTGACATGATCTCTTGGGAATTCCTTCAGGCAGCCTTGCTAAAGTTTAATTTCCCAACTATTTTCAGGGACGCAATTAGAGGAATTTACACAGGACCAGAGGCGGTCGTGAAGTTAAATGGCTCCCACTCAGAGCGCTTCTCCTTACATAGGGGCACCAGGCAGTGCTGTCCCCTTTCTCCATACCTGTTTGCTATTTTTGTTGAACCCATAGCCCAATTCCTTAGACAATCCCCTAACCTACATGGATATGAAATTCCAGACCATTCATACCACAAAATAGCATACTATGCAGATGACCTCCTAATTTATATTAACCACCTGGAAGAATCATTACCAACTCTATTCACCATGTTAAAAGAAATAGAGACTCTTACTGGATACACCATTAAATACTAGTAAATCAGAGGCTCTGACCGTGCAATCCTCCCTCTCATTGGACTTTACTCAGAAATTCCCATTTAATTGGGATAAAGCATATTTAACATACTTAGGAATCAAAATCCCCCCAAAACTAGGGGAACTCTACAACCTGAATTATTCCTCCACCCTCTCTCGAATAAATTCGGATCTCCAGAGGTGGACTCCTCTTCCACTGTCTCTGATAGCCAGGGTGCAGTCTATCCAAATGAATTCTCTCCGAAGGTCTTATACCTACTACAGAATATTCCTCTACCCCCCCCCCATAGAGGGACATACAACTCTGGAATAAATCCATTAGTAAATTCTTATGGGGGAATCAACAGCCTAGAATAGCTCTGGCAAAGATGCAGTGCCCTAAAGAGAGAGGAGGACTGTCCTTACCTAATATCTTCCTCTACTCAATGGCCTCGCTACTTACCCACATAACTACCTGGCTGTTGCCTTGGACTTAGGCCCCAATTTGGGTATCAACTGAGCAGAATATGGCTTCACGATCCCTGTCCTCTTCATGGATATTTCAACCAAATAATATAACTCGTATGCAGGAAGCCTCTCGATTTACCAAAGAGATGCTTCATGCCGGGACACGGTTCCTGGCTCATCCGTCCCGTGGATTTCTTGCCTCCTGGTTAGGGATCCCAGCCGAGGGCCCTTCTTGGACCCCGGCGGGGTTAGACTCCTCTTTTGTTTTCTGGGCCCGAAACTTGGACCCCAGCAGGGTTAGACTCCTCTTCTGTTTTCTGGGCCCGAAAAGGACACCAATTCACTCATCAATTCTACACTAACGCAATATTCAAAACATTTGATCAACTTAAACAGGAGTTCTCTTTGCAAAGGAGTGACTTTTTTAGATACTTACAAATCCGTCACTTCTTAAATTAAAAGATTGGACTTGACGTCTCCAATCAAGTTATCCCACCCCTCTGCAGTCTCCTGACCCAGCTGGAAGGGGGAAGTCCCAGTAATCATTTGATCTCTCAATTTTATAAAGCCCTACAAGGAGCTCCTTCTCCGGTTATGGACCTGGTGCAATTTCACTGGGAGGCGGAACTTCAGATGGACTTGACTCAAGAAGACTGGCTCCGGATATGGAGGAGACAGCACAAAACCTCTAGTTCATACACATGGAGAGAATATTCATGGAAAATAGTCTCCAGATATTTTCGCACACCACAGATTATAGCTAAATTCTTGGCAGGTGGGGACTCCTCATGTTGGAGTTGCAAATGTGAGGTAGCCACCCTCACACATATTTTATGGTCGTGTCCAGTATTAGCTACACATTGGGCAAATATAAGGGACAGAATAACATCCCTCTTCCCGACACTGACCGAGTTATCTCCGACGATGGGTCTACTGCTCCATTATCCCCGTTCCTTTAGAAAGCCACACCAGATATACCTCCTCAACATCCTATTAGGAGAGGCCAAGAAATGTATAACTAGACTCTGGCTTCAGCAGGAGTCCCCCATCATTACAGCCTGGGAAAACACAGTATATGACATATACAAACTTGAACATATGATCGCTAGGATTCATAATAAGGTTCCCGAGCTGATGAACAGGTGGAATCCTTGGTTCCTCTTGACTGATCAGTTCAGATCGGACCAGATACCTTAGACCGAGAGTTTGGACGGAGAACTGGGGAGTGATCTGACTGATGGGGTCCGGCCAGTCCCAAACACAGTTCTTCCCTTGGGGTCCTTTTATTAATAATAGGGGAGGGGGTATCTGCCTGTCACTGTCTCCCGGGGGAATCGCCCTCTGGTGCCGGGGCCTCCCCCTCCTTGTTCACTTATCTAAATATATACCTACCCAATTACCTATTCCAAGAAACATCCCACAATGTATAACCTAGCCCAGAGCATCTACTGATGTAAGTTTATCTCTAAGTAAGAAAGGACTTAAAAGATCATTTGGCATTTATCAATAAGGTAAATATTAATTCTCTACTCATTTATATTAATATTGATTTATATATTATTTATCGAGTCCACTCCTTCTATGGCTGGTTACGTTTATTAGTGAAGCTCGCAATCTTGTCTTGTACAGTACAATATACTTCTGTATGATTACAATGTGATCCTAATCCTGTTAAAAAATGAAATAAAAATAAAGTTTAAAAAAAAAGGTATCTCAAAAACAAACAGTATGCACACTCCCTTTCAACATCGCCAGTTTTTGAGAAGACCAGACAGGTCCTGTTATATAGGCAAAAAAAATCTGAAAAGTGAGGGAAAAGATTCAAAACCTACGGCCGCAGACGAATTTATAGACAAAATGCTAGGAACCCTATACAAAGAGGGTTTACTTGGACCAGATAGTGCCGAGCCACTGTTAAACACAATGTGGATAGTGGTCAGCCTGTACTTTGGGGTCCGTGGCAATATTGAGGTGTGAGGCATCAAATGGGGCGACATCCAGCTAAAAACGGACGAGAATGGCAAAATGTACATCCAGTATTGCCAGGAGAGACAAACGAAAACCCGGACGGGGCGAACCTGAAGGACTGTAGAAAAATAAAACCAAGGGCTTATAAGCTGGAAGGTGTTACAAAAAAATGCCCTGTGATGAATTACCTGAGTTATGTAGATGTGAGACTGCCCCAACCTATAACAGATGATGCACCCTTCTTCTTAGCCACCAACCACTCTGCATCAGAGAATCGTTCAAGTACTGGGAAACAAAAACCCAGGGGAAAAGTACACCATGGGGAGTGAGATACTGACAAGAGTAAAAATGGAAAGGGACCTGGAGGTAATTACATCAGATGACTTAAAGGTGGGCAAGCAATGCAAGATGGCAGTAAGGAAGGCTGGGGGGATACTGGGATACATAGGGAGAGGCATCAATAGTAGAAAACAGGAAGTTGTTATCCCTCTGTACAGACAGTTGGTGAGACCCCGTCTGGAGTACTGTGTACAGTTCTGGAGACCCCATCTCCGCAAACACATAGACAGAGTGGAGGCTGTCCAGAGGAGGGCAACCAAAATGGTGCAGGGTCTGCACCAGAAAACATACGAAGAAAGACTAAAGGAGCTTAATATGTATACCCTTGAGGAAAGAAGGGAGAGAGGGGACATGATAGAAACTTTCAAGTGCCTCAAGGGAATCAACAAAGTCTAAGAGGGTAGTATCTTTCAGAAAAAGAGATGTGCAAGAACAAGGAGGCACAATTTGAAGATAGAGGGGGGACAGCTCAGAGGTAATGTGAGGAAGTATTTTTTTCACGGAGAGGGTTGTGGATGGATGGAACAGCCTCCCTGAGGAGGCCGTGGAGTCAAGAACAGTGGGGGAATTCAAGAATGCATCGACAGACATAAGGCAGTCCTAGTGGGGGTTGGAGGAAGTAAGCTGTTGGTTAACTAGGATCTGCAGCTTATCTGTTAGGTAGGAAAATGGGCAGACTAGGTGGGCCAAGCGGTCCTTATCTGCCGTCAAATTCTATGTTTCTTACATGGTTCAAAAACCAACCAGTGGGTGTAAATAAACTGTCAAAAATAGTGACAAAAATTATAGAAAAATCCTCCATAACAACAGATAAAAGACTAACTAACCATTCAGTGTGCAAACACTTGATCCAGAAACTGACCGATTCGGGAGTAGTATCCACCGAGATAATGCAAATATCAGGGCATAAGCAAATGCAAAGCCAGAATGATTATGTCAAACTAAATGAATGTCAACAAAAGAAAATCTCTTCCCTCCTCAGTACCGAGCCACAGCCAATGAGTACCAGCACAAGAATGCCACAACCTCTGTCAACAATTGCACCAAACTATTCAGACATCCTGGGAACTTGCTTTAATAAGCCCACAATTAATGCAAAAAATATCACATTCAATATCGTGCAAGGTAAGATCATCCACCACATGGCACCTCAAAAAATATCTAATTAAATTAGCAGTTATAAACCAATTCCCGTTAACTGTGCTGCATACCACCCCCCACACACACAGATTACAGCAAAGTCTGGCAATGCATTTCTGTCTTAAGTCAATGCATGTAAATGATGCAAGATAAATATTAATAATTTTCTGTTTTTAATTATCACCACTCTTTCACTGTACTAGGAAACAGATATGACAATTTTTAAAAAGAAAACAATCTCAAGTATTATCGTCTGGAAGTGACTCAGACTAAGGTATGTAACCACCTCAGTTATGTAGTACTGAAATAGTTGTAAAACAGAAGAGTGTGCATTTTTGTATTTTAAAATGACATCCTACCACTAGCAGTAGTACAAAAAAGTAGTAAATATGTCTGTAAATGTGTAGCAATAGAAATCAAAACAAGTAGTTAGAGTAAATAGAAATGAACTGCCTCTTCCTCTCACAGAACATTTTTAAAAAAAGAATATCTGAAATGTGATCCCTCTGTTTTTTCCCTCCACCCTCATCCCCCCAACAGACATGAAGAAACAGCACCACATAACACCACATAAATGAAAAAGCATGACCATCTCAGAAAGTAAAGAAACACCAGGACATCATAAAAAGGACTGCAAACTGTGAAAAGTATTAAAAAAACAGAACAAGAAATGTAAATAAAAGTAATAGTGATAGAATGAGCAAATTACTGGTGACAGAACACAAATGACATTAAAAAATTAAAAAATAAACTGTGGAGATTGATTCTTAGAATATAAAAAAGTGATAAGCATACTGCTCAGAGAATTGTTACTAGTAACAGAATAAGAACAAAAGCCTTCAATCTGTAATAAATGACTGTAATAATAAAATCAGTATTTTTTGTTTGCTGTGTTTCCCATAGAATGCATACTCTTGTTCACCGATGTACATGAAAGCAAAATATGTGTTGTTCTTGCTTAAAAAATCTAGAATGAGCAGTCTAAGGCAGTTTGTTGTACTGTGAGGTTCTACATACAATAGAATAAAAGAAACTGTACTACATTTATAGCCAGTAAGAAATGAAAAGTTTGAACCTGTTGTAACACTTTGCTGCTGAAAATAAAATAAATTAGAAGTTCCCCACTGACCTTCTGGGTGCTTCCTTCACAGGAAAATTAAAATAATGTAAAAAAAAAATGTAAAAAGGATTTACGACTCTTCATGTTGTAATCTAATGTTTATCAATAGAAATCCTGTACTCTTGATGTAGCAATCCCAGTGTCGAAAAAAACAAAACAAAGAAAGCCCCAAGAAATCCAGCAAAAATACAGAAGTCCACCCCAGAAGTAAAATCCAGCAAAGCCCAGGTTAGAAATCCATAAGAATAGGTCCTGAAGGTGTCCAATGCAAACCAAGGAGTTTGTGGCCCGTGAAGTTTCCAAAACCAAGTCAATGTCAGTAAAGAGATCCACGTGCATAGCAAATGTAGTCGAAAAAAACCTTGACGCTTAAAAAATGCCTGCTGATTCAAAAATGTAATCCATTTTCAACGGTGAACCGCAACTGCAGATCCACGGCATCCATAGTCAGTTCTCATCGATGTTCCAAGTCGCTGCATGCCGAGTCCCCCACGCTGATGCCGCCATTTTCCTGTGTGGAGCTCTCTATGCTCGTCCTCTGATCTCAGGCTGCCGACTGAGCCAAAACTGTGCCATACCATCGCGCCCACACCCACTGTCCAATAAAAAGCCTAGGCGAAACAGACCACACCCCTCAACCAGTCAGGACACACACACACCCCAAAAGCAGTCAGTCAATCCTTTGAAACCAATACTACGCCCACTCTTGAATCAGGGCCAATCAGAATACCAGTTTACGATCCACTACTACCCATTCATATAAAATAGCAGCTTGGCGGAGTTTTAAAGCCGATGTACACATAGTCCCTTTTAAAATTAATAAAAAGTAAAATAAAAGCAGCGACCATCAAATATACACCCAACAGTTAACAAAGGGGCCTATTGCATAAATCGAATATGTGAGGCTCTAGTGTTAGATATCTCATTTATGTGTCTAGTGTTGCTTGTGACCACTCGCAACCATCACTCGTGGCTATGCCACTCATGAGGTTACTTGAGGTCACAAGCAACACAGCAACATAAATAAGATATCTAACACTAGGCTCCACATATCCCATGTGTGTGTGTGTGTATATATATATATATATATATATATATATATATATATATATATATATATATATATATATATATATATACACACACACACACACACATTCATACACACACACATCATTCACATATATAAAAGGGATACGAGGGTTCAGTGTGTGATAATGCATTTATCTTGGCACGGTTCCAGTGACCTCAAGTAACCTCAAGAGTACCGAAGGCATGAGTGAGAGTTACGAGAGGTCAACGGAAACTGTACAAGATAAATGCATCATCACACACTGAACCACTGCATATTCCATTTATGCAACAGGTTTAGATGTTGTGTGAATGTTTTGATTTTGGCAGGTGCAAATAATTTGTCAAAAAAGAGAAAAGAAAATATTATTTCATGTTGTTTTTTGCTAATTATAAAACCAAAAAACAAAATGGTGTCTATAAATAAAACACCACTCATTTTTTATATATTTTTGTGCTGAACATTTTTCGTGCTCACAGTACCATGCTATCATTTTTTGTTTTAAAGTTATTCACATTTATTGGTCAAAAAAGTGAACAAAAAATTACATTTTCTTCTGTTTCCTTGCTAATTATAAAATATATATAAGGTATCTATAAATGAAACACCACTCATTTTGTAGATCATTTTGTGCTGAACAATTTTCGTGCTCACAGTACCATGCTATCTTTTTTCGTTTTAAAGTTATTCCTATTTGAATATGGTTAGTACTGCTTCTGAGGCCGAACATTCTAAATGAATTCTGAAGATAACTGTGTAGATAAATGGGATACTATGGTGATATAGAGAATAATGGATATGGAAGTGTGTGTTATGAATATTTGTTTCACACCCGACGTGTGTGATGACCCATAAACCTCGAGAGCGAAGCTCGAGAGGTTTATGTAGTCATTACACACCAAGGGTGTGAAAAAAATATTCATAGGCACACACTTGCATATCTTTTATTTTATATAATTACTGGTGAATGGACTTTGTGTGTAGACGTTCTTGGGCGAGAGAAAGAGAGCGAGCATGGCCGAGCAGTGTTCATTTCGGTAAATTACTGGTGAAGCAGTTTAGTGCTGAAGACAGTTTCCCCCGCAATTTCTATAGACTGCCAGTGAGTCCTGCTGCACCCATGACCCACCACACACACATGCTGATTTTCTATTCTGCTGAGACACAGACAGACACACCACACACAAACACACACACACACACGCTGTCTCTCACTCACTTGAGCTTGTGCTCTCTCTCTCTCTCTCTCTGAAACCAACTGTTTTTTTTTTTTCTTACAGTCAGGTGAGATGAGTCCTGGATCGCACTTGGCATCTTCCGATCTGGACAACTGGCAGAATCAATCAAATATTTGATACTTAAAATGCTAGCTGAAGAACACAATAGTAATTAATAACGATTGTGAGGGTGTGAGAGATAGCTGCTCATCAGTAAGCGGAGCCGCCATGTTTAAATATACTGTTCACTCCACCCACACAAAGAATTCAAGCCAATGAAGTGGCAGGAAGCAAGTGAATGACAGCCAAGGACCACGCTCATGAAAGAAAGTTTTTCAGAACGCCGTAATAACTCGTTTTCAGGTTATTACGGCGTTTAGGAAAGCTGTGTAAACAGGTTGATAAAGGGGGTCACCAGTAATTATACAGAGAATAATGGATAGCTCACTGGGTATTACCGGTGAGTCATACCATAGAGAGGTTCTGGACACGTAGGAACCTCGAGAGCGAAGCTCGAGAGGTTACAGTGTCCAGAAATTCGAGATGGTATGACTCACCGGTAATACCCAGTGAGCTATCCTTTATTTTTTTTAATATATCGATGCAAAGTTTGTTTTCTTGTCTGTGACTGTTTTTGTGCAGCGAGGACTTTCTACATGCTAGCCGATCGCCACAATGTTTCAGTGCGCCCTCCCCCGCTCTCTCAGTTACACATACATGGGCGTGGCTGGAGACAGCTTTTTTTTTTTTGTTTTAGTACAGATCCTACCTTTTCTGTGTTCAGGAAGGTAGGATCGTGACAATATGTCCCTTTTTGCGACGCAAAAGTAAAAAAAAAAACAACTGAAATAATCCTCGGGAGAAACGGACTTGCTTAGCGAGAAACTGTCTGCCATGTTTTTAAAATCTTTTCTGCCTGCCCACACAGGAAAAAAGGCCAATCGGAGGGCACGCTTGGAGATGCGGACAGAGAGACTGGCACGTGCGCAGTTGACCTTCTCTGATAATACTATTGTTCAGGTCCTGAACGATACTATTACGGGACCTGAACGATAGTATTATCACTCTTGAAGTGTGGTATTATCACTTTGGGAGTGATAGTATTACTGCAATTTTTTTGTATGCTTTAGAAGCATATTAAATTCATGATCCATATATTAAAAATAAATTTATCAGCATAGTATTGTAGATAAATGGTTTTATTCTACAGTTTTTATCATGACCCCTGTTGCATACATATATTTGTACATATTATACATATATATATATATATATATACATATATATACATATATATATATATATATACACACACACCCCCACCCTTGCTTGGCGGGCAGAAGCTGGCATTTTCTGCAGCTGAGTTTCAAGTGTGTGTTTCATGCCGTAAACATACCAGCTCACTCCACGCTGGTGTCTGCATGATTATTACACCAAAGCCACAACCCTGGTGCAACAATCTCCACTATCGCCCCCCGTCTGTTTCTATCATTTTTAGGTCTGGATCTCACCCAGAACCCTAAAACACCTTAACATGATAGAAAACGACATGAAATGAGTACCAGGGCTCCAGATAACACGAGTACCAACCTATTTTACTCATCTCTTTTTATTTATTTATTTAGTTTTTGTTGACCGGGTAAGTACACTAGACAAATTCTGCCTATTTTCAGGCATGACCCGGGGGAGGGGGATACAGATGAATGCCAACTTACCTTGAACCAGATTAAGCTGTTGGTGGTATTTTTAGTGAATAAGGGAAATTTGGCCAGGACACTGGGGAAATTCCCCTACTCTTCTTCGATAAGTGCCATGGGATCTTTAACATCCACCTGGACTACCACCAATCCAGGCAGATGGGACCTCGGTTTAACGTTTCATCCGAAAGACGGAAATACTCTTTAAGAAAACATATTTTTAACGAGTACCAGTACTCACCCAACATTTGTAAATGCGCCATACTCCATAGAAGTGCTTCAATACATAACTGTTAATTCAAATGGAGTTTTTTTTCTGAGATTTACGGCACTCAAATGTGTCCCAATTTTATATTAAAACTAGTGAGTAAATTACTCCTGCCTGCCATTAGCTGGGTCACTGTTGGCATCTGATCAACGTTTCAACTTCTAAGGCCTCGGGACAGCTAGGACCAGTGCTGAAAACACCAGTTAAATATAGGGTTACCACCTTTTAAGAAGCCCTAGTAGGGCAGTTCTTACTGAACCATGATTTTCCGCAGGATAATATGTAACCTCGACCAATACAACAGACTTGTTTTCACTAAATAATCATAATTAAGATTAAATGTTGTAGTTTTTCAGTTGTTTCTAACGTTTCTTAGCATTTTAAGGTATTTTAATAAAGGTATTATTGTTTTTTGCAACCGTACCTCTCAACTGTCCCTGATTTTACCTCAAAAATTTTACTCTGTCCCTCCTAAAATTTGTGTTTCCGTGACTGAAGTGTGGGAATTGTAAGCACAAATGTCAAACATTAAAGTTACAGACTTGCTCTCATTTAGAAGTTTCATTTAACACTAAGTCCCTTATTCTACCAGCTTCCTGAGTGAATATCATTAATTTTGAAAACGTGTCCCTGATTTTGGTTCTTTGCCCGATTTTTTGAAGCCGTGTCCCTGATTTATGAGGCAGTAGGTTGAGAGGCATGTTTGCAACATTTAGAGGAAAGTAAACAAATCTTTTCTCTACTGTAATAATGTCAGGAGAAGCAGTATTTTTCATGTTTTTTCGCAGGACACAGCTGCCCAAATCAGGACTGTCCTGCGGAAATCAGGGCAGGTGGTAACCCTGAATTAAAACAATATATAGCGTACATTTTTGCTGAAAACGCCGCCCTCATTTATCAGTAATTTTTTTCTTAACATTTTCTATTTTCAAAAGCAGATTTACAACATGAGAAATCCAGTACATACGAGTAAACCGTATATGAATACAACGATAAATATTACATAGATTTTCCTAGCTATTTATCAGTAGCTGGTCTGCCTCCAAAACTGTTTCCATTTCCCTCGTCATTTCCGGTTCGAGTGACCGCGTGGTGAGAGTGGAGGTGGAATCAGGGCGCGAGGGAGAACGGTTGTCAAGAAAAGTGAAGGCATGATGGCGTCCAAGAACTTGTTTAGCTTCACTGCATTTCTTTGCTTAAAGCTGAGCGCAACTCTGTGGAGGTAGGCGGACAGATCGAAAGAGAGGCCTCCCTTTTCACGGGTGTCGGCCATTCTACGCATAGTACATCAACAAGAGGTGGGGGATAATGAGACCTTTTTTTAACTGGCCTAGTTAAAACGCGTCTTAAAAAGAGCTTTGATGGTATGACGAGACAACTAGAAAGTTTCACATCTCAGTTTGCACTTTTTGTTCAGAATTTTTGAAACGGGCCAGTCATACTTCTCGACGTCAAAATGCGTAGCACTGGCATTCAGAATTCACAGCAAATGGCCAGAACAGTTTCTGTGTGGTAAAGCATACATAATAGAAATAGGTGATGGGAGAGCCCCAGGACGCATCTGGAATTGAGCCGCTACCTACTCAGTATGCCTTCTTGGTAAAACTTTTAAAGAAAATACGCCACAGTAAAACTTAGAAGAGTGGATGGTCCAGTAGTGTTTTTCTGCGTAAATTGCCCATTCCATGGTGTGGCACCAGTAAATGCAGGGATATCTTTGTGTGCTACTTAGGCTCACAGAAACTTTTGAAATTTAGATGCCGTGAGATGCAGTCTGTGCAATTCCCCCGACACATTTAATGCCATGGTAATAGTTTTTTTGGGAGCACTAAACGCACGTCAGTGGATTAAGCACCCTGTTTTTGTTTTAAGTTTTATGTTTTTCATTTCTCAGAGAGAAAACTCCTTTGTTTTTCCTGTTCCCTCCAAATACATTGCTGTAACCCGACGTGGCATTGGTATTTCTGTTATACGGAAAAGAATGTCATGACACTTTTTTATGTCAAAATTTAGAACTTACTAAAAAAAAAAAAATTGGTCAGTTTAGGGCAGCAGTACTGTATATGTCTGACAAATATTGCCACTTCAAAAATGGCTACAAGGAGTCTGTCTTGATGGAATAGTAGAATTTGTGTTTTGGTGTGACGAGAACATTACAGATATGGCACACACAGGCGTAGGACTAGTCCCAGTGAGCACAAACTGGTTTTTTTTTTTTTTTATTTTAATTACTGTTTAGTATAGTAGCCTGTCCGTTTAATTTGCTTGCTACTGTGTTGACATTTTCTGGAACTGCATATCTCAGAACCCCTGTGACTGACATCAGAGCAGGACTGCAACAGTGGGAGATCTAATAGCCTGCAGTGCATATTCAAGGTTTTATGGATGTTTACTGGTCCCACTGCTGTCCCAGAACTAAGTACTGTGCTGTCCTCTGGGACTTTATTTAGTCCGGTTGCTTATATAAACAACATGCCATGCAGGATATTGACTCTCCCATTGCTGCAGTCCTTCTCTGATGTCAGCTGCAGGAGATTCTGGGATGACTTCCAAGTACTATATTATTTATTTTTTTATTTATTTAGGGATTCGGATCATACCTACATGATACTGTACTTACAGCTCATTTCAGCTAGGAAGTAAGCAAACTTAGTTTGACACACTACTGTATTACAGTGAACAGTATGTGTATTTAAAAAAAAAAGTTCTGCACAGAATGTGCAAATTAGTACCAGACCCACACTAGCTCTTAGTGATGACTGTTCACCTTTAAATTCACCTAAATGCTCAATCTTCTGGCCAAAATCGTAGGAATTACAGGGAAACTTTAAGTCAGTTAGCATTGGACTTTGAGACTTGCCATTACTCAATGGAAATACTCTGTAATTTTATTTTCAATCAAATACTTGATTAGTGCTATTTTGAAGGTATTCATGGTCTCACTTCTGACCACATAGGCAGGCTATTCCAGACTGATATAATGTCTCTGATTTAGCAGGGATTTATTTAACGCCTAAAATTGATTAGCGTTTTGCTCATAAAAGTGCTAAAACATTGTGAAAATGCATAGCACTTGCCTCCCTGTGTTTAACAAACATAACACTTCTAGAAAACCTATATAAATACTTTCTGTACAGTTAGCATTGTCCCAAGAAAAAAACTGCTAATCAATTATTTAAAACCCTGTTTAGCCACCCCCCCCCTTTTTACTTGTCTGAAAAATGTCCCTTTAATTGTAAGTAAGCATTAATCACCGACAGAGGAGGCTCTGCAGTGATCAATGCCTGCTGGGCGTTGTTACACGAGGGCAAAGCCCAAGGGTTCAACCCCCCCAGCGGGCATTGATCACCGGTAGAGCCCTCCTCTGTCGGTGATTAATGCATTTGTGACACGGACAACTTCAATTGCGCATAAACGAAACTCCACAGCCATCTAATTTTTGCCTACACTACCTGCGGCTCTCTACGTGTGTCTCCCTATGTGTGTGCTGTCTAACTCTACCCCCTGCATACGCACGTAGCAGTCTTGCTCCTTGCAGGCTCTATCCCCCGTTTGGATCTGTAAGCGCCGACTGCCCACAGCGCTACTTGCCACCCAGTGGCTATCGTACCCACTACAGCAGCAACACGGCATTATGAGCCGATAATGCCGAGTTGGGCTCGTGACCGTGCTTCCCACAACACCAACACTGCATTATTGGCTCACAATGCCGTGTTGCTCCTGCACCACGTGACGCCGTCACGTCTATCGTGGGCGCCCTGGCACGGCTTTCAATAATGCCGTGTTACAAGGTATGTTATCTGCTGCCTCTTTCCCTTTCCTTTCTTTCTAATCCTATGCACTCTCATAGGTCTGCTTCATTTTGTGCTTTATATACCAGACACAACCCCCCAAATCCTATAGTATACAACATGTTTAGTTGTTAGTCTTTGTTCATACGGCGGGTCCCTAGTGGTTGACACTGGCTTTGTCACTCTGTGTTGTACCCCCTCCAACCTTCTTATACTGCCTTTCTGTAGCGCTCCACATTGTCAATGGCCTTTAGAATGCTGGGCATATGAGGATTCCATGCAAGTGCAGTTCCCCAGGTTTTTTTTTTTTTTTTCGTGTGTGTGTTATCTATTTATCTCCCCTGCAACCTCCCCTACGTCTCCTTCAGGTCAGTTGCCACAAGGATGGTCACCTCTCGCTAGTCTCCGCTCTCGATCCTGACCCCACATTGCAGCCACCTCAGGGTAACCCGACGTAACCCTTGCGTCGGATTGGTCCTCCTCTTCTGAGGAGAATTGGCCCATCGGCCTAGGCATTGGCCGTGGGTGGTGCTGCGTCCAGGTCTGCCGTTGCGGAGTTCGAGGAGGCGCTGGTCATCCGGTAGGAGGATGCGCCATTTTCTGTTTTTTCCTCAGATTTCACCTAGTTGCTCTGCGTCTGGGCTTCCCCTGGTCTCCACCAGGGGTTGCTACAGAGCAACGCCGATCTCCAACCCACCCCAGGAGAGGAGAGCAGTCCTCCGGACACTCAATCCCTACTCCTTCCCCTCTTGGACCCTCTGTGCGCCCAAGTCCGTTCCCGAACCTGGGTTGCTGGTGTGGTGTGTGAGTAAGGCACCAGCGCTCAACCTCTGCGCCTAGGCCGGCTGTAGTTCCTCAGTTTAACTGTGCCACTCATAGGGGACAGAGCTACTTTTATTTTCTCTTAAGATTCAAGACATCAGGATTTCTTTGGGGCTGCAATTCTGCATTGCAGGTTGGGGCTCCCTGTTTTCAGGGGGCACCCCTAAATTAAAATCGTGTCTGTTAGGCTACAGCTTTCAAACTGAATAACCTGCAATCCCACTTTCCCTGTGTGGATTGGGAGCCGTTTTACTGCCTTAATAAGGTGTTTTTAATGGTCTCCGATTTTAAAAAAAAAAAAAAAATGTTAAAGTCAAGGTGCCACAGCAGGGTTTTAAATAATTGATTAGCAGTTTTTTTCTTGGGACAATGCTAACCGTACAGAAAGTATTTATACAGGTTTTCTAGAAGTGTTACATTTTTCAAAGACAGTGAGGCAAGTGCTATGCATTTTCACAATGTTTTAGCACTTTTATGAGCAAAACGCTAATCAATTTTTGCAGTTAAATAAAACCCTGCACAGGTATGTACAACTTTATATTTTGGGAGTGTAGGTCTCTGGGGGGGGGGTCCCTCGGCTCTAGCATTCATATGTTTCCAACCCCTTCCCCAAGCTCTACGTTTTGGGTTTCTTACTGTTTTACAGTTAATGTGTGAATTTGGTACGTTTTAGTACTTTTTGGTGTTTCTCTGTGATATTTAGCCCAAATACTTATATACTTGTTTCATAGCTGTCACAGGTAGAGAACTGACAGAGCTGGAGGAGCTTGGGCTGTCTTAAAGAGCAACTGTCATGGTGTATGTGCTCAAGGCAGCCAACTCATATGTGTAGTTGCCTGCCCTAGGAGTCTTTTTAACTGTACTTTACCATTTTCTGTCCGGTTGTTTTAAAAAAAATATGCCCCTTGTAAAACCCGGCTCACCGCTTCCATGTGCAGGTTAGGCGATCGCCCGAGTGCTGCAGCTAAGCCAAAAACAGCATGATTATGATGACACAAGGTCAAGAACGGGCTGCAGCACTGTCTATGGAGCATGTATTGAATCTTGGGGGGTGGGGCTTGCTAAATGCACTAAGATTATCTTTACTGGCACGGTTACATGTATGGGGGATAAATAGTTCTAGTCCTATACATATGACCATGCCAACAAAGATAATCTTAGTGCAGTTAGCAAGCCCCTCCCCCCAGATTCCAATACATGGTCCATGGACAGCACTGCAGCCCTGCTCCTGACTTTGTGTCATAATTATGCTGTGTTTGTATGGTTGCTACGCCAGTCTCATACATGCAGCCAGGTTTCCGTTTACTGGGGCTTATTTTTAAAATGAGTGGACAGAAAAATGGTAAAGTACAGCTGTGGGTTCCTAGGGCTGGCAAACTACATGGTATAAGTTGCCTGCCCCGATCATGTCAGCTGCTGTTTAAGCCTAAGGTGTCATTTAGAACTCCTGCAGCAGCATAAGCCACATTAGAATGTTCAGTTATTTACAACTGCAGGCAGATTTCTTAAAGCAGATAACAGCTCTTTAAACATAGTTTAACCTGTTTTTTGTTCTATGTGTGTTTTCAGTACAGGGCAGCATGACTCACACGTTCAGCAGTCCTGGGTTTGCTTCTCACGACCTTCACTTGCATGATGCGTGACTGAGCAAGTCGTGTAAGACTTGCTGTGGAGAGTTTTAGCCTATACAGAAAAATTTGGGGCTAATTATTATTTCTACCTCATTGTTTATTTGGCATAATTATTTCTTCTTGGCACGATGACGTATCGAAGACCATTATTCAGTGTAAGACTGTTATTCAATGTTAAGACCTGCAAGGGTGATGAGGCGCTCCCCTATGGGGTTAGTCTGCCCTCATTGTGTTGCTCAGCACCCCTCAGGCGGTTCTCTGGTCTGGTCTGGGGAGGGAGATCACCTGGTTGTTTGTTTTTGGCAGTGGCAGCAGAATCATGAAGAAACTACTGTGGCTCCTGAGTGAGCTTGAGCCCTGGTGTCCTGCAGGACACCCCCACAGATACACCTGACCCCAATCAAGCCCCTCGAGTTGGGGGAAGGGGGCATTCAGGCATGTCCAGGTGTGCCGCAGTGAGCTTAGGCTGCAATAACAGATGTTCAGCCCTGATCTTTGGGTAGCTGAGGAATGTAGACCCTTACAGCTCGGGAGGTAGAGTCTCTGGAGACGGCGGATGTCAATCTGACTGTGCATGTTTTCGAATAATATGTAACCAAAATTATTGAGCAACACTAGGCAGGTGTGGGTAATAATAATACAAAAAAAAACTTCCCAACCATGTCATGGTTCCTCCTTTATCGAGTAAAGTGTCCATTGATAGACAAGGCAGTCTAATGCTGAAGAACACCACCCTGCCTAAAAAAGGCTCTGGTCATATCAAAGTGGTAGTTACTATGTGCTGGAGGAGTTTCGCCTCTATTAGCACCCAGCAGTTATACGTGTGTTTTTTTTTTTTTTTATTGGCCTAAAGCCTTCAAAATAAGGTCACTACCATGGCCTGTTTCGTTCTGCCACTCTGAAGGTGCGAACCTTATCTGCAATTCAGGGACATGGACCCACCATTGGTATCACTGGAGATTTTTCATGTCAGATCACTTGCCCACCTATGGTTTTTGGCCATGAGGACTGTGCGACTTAGTTATTGGTCTGGCCAAGCTACTTAAGCTAAGTTACATAACCTCCCCTTGAGGGAGGTTTATGGTTTGATTCTTCCCAAACAACAACATTTTGCAGTAAAAAGGGCTATCTGCAGTGTCAAACAGCGCAAGTCTACTATAACCTAAAGGGATCAAGGTAACGGCGGCGCAGACAGTTCTGAGGGGGGTTCCGTTCCTCCCATAGTCGGCTCCAGAGAATGGAGAAACCTTCTCCGGTAACAAGGTTACAGTACCAAAGGAGCACTGGAGACACCGTGCAGAAGACCCAGCACCAAGCCTGGTGCCCTTACTAGAGAGCACGCGGGCCCACTACCTTGGCCTCTTGAGGAGGTTTTTCCCTCGAGATGGGCCAGAACAATGTCGGACACCTTTTTAAGGGATATTCTCCATCCCAGTTCTTCCTGAAGCGAAAAGAACATATTTAGTCAGAGCTCCCGTCTGACCCCATCTTTTCTCTGGACCATAGTACAGATCCCGCTAAATCAAACAAGGTCATACAGTTTCATTTTATATTCCCCAGGAAATGGGGGTTTTGCCAAGCCCTTTGTCTTCAAGCATCTGAACAAGTATGCCCCAAAATCTTTGCAGGATGGAGCCCTGGAGGTCTTGCTGGGTTGCTCAGTCAATGTGTTTTTTTTTTTTTTTTTAGCCACATTGCATCTGACGAATGTCTGACCATCATATTCTTCAGTCCTATTGAGAGTTGCCTCAGGTTTCGATATTGGACCAGCATCCAAGCAGGATGCTTCCTTTTGCCTGAGCATCAATCCTACAGAGTTCCTGAAAGGTGTTGATAGTCCTGGTGGCTTGTTGTCTGTACTGTCTGAACGAACGGATTATTCATGCAACAACATCATCTCTGACAAGAAGTCATTCCTCCGCACTGTAGGTCCACTAGAGTTGCATGGCTAAGGGTGACGGGGAGCAGAGCTCCCTTGAGCCATCTTGGACCTTGGATAGCTTGGGGGTGGTTTTTCGCAACGAACCAAGGAAGGTTCACATTTCTGTAAGGTGACTTTTGTCAAAGTCCACAGTTTCAGGATGCGGTCCTTGGCATCTGCTGTAGGTTCACTTTTTTATTTTATTTTTTTTTTTTTTAGTTCTCAGGATAGGCTGTGATTCCCAATTCTGTGGGTTCGCTTCTAGGTAAGTTTAGTCAACCTTTTTTTTTTTTTTTTTTCTGTCAGTCTGATTCCTCATTGGAGGCTTAGCAGCCAGTTCCCACCCTCTCTCAGCTTCGTCACTCCTTGAGTTTGTGAGTGTATGTACAAGATCTCTGTAATGTTCAAGTAAGTTTCCCAGAGTTAATCATCACAACGGATGTCAGCTTCACGGTTGGAAGCAGGCAGAAGCCAGCCTCCCACTCAGGGAACAGGATCAGTCTAGGATCTATATTTCCAGGACATGGAGAATGTCCGCCTAGCCTCCCTTAGGTCTCAACCATGCTGCTAAGGCAAGGCAGCTTTTATTTCTTGGACGCCCAATCCCAGAGGCTCTGGGTGCCTTGCAAATACAAAGAAATAGAACAGTACATAAATATAGCTAAAAATATAAATACGAATCAATAAACTGAGTGCAAAAAGTGAGCATTACAGATCAGCAAGTAACAGTTCTCTACAGATCTGTATCTGGGAATGCCAGAGCAAACAAATAGGTCTTTACGTGACCCTTGTAAACCTCAACTGAAGGAGCCTCTCTGACAGCAGATGGTAGCAAATTACACAGTACGGGGCTGGCGACACTAAACGTCCTGACGCTGGCATTTTTTATCTTCGTCCTGGGAATCGCGAGGAGGCCCCTAGAGGAGGAGGAGGAGGAACGGAGGGAGCGGACAGGAGCAACAGGTGTAAGGCGATCAGGCAGATAGCAAGGGCCTAGTCCATGCAGGGCCTTAAAGGTGAGCAAGCCCACCTTGAAGAGAACACTCCACCTGATCGGCAGCCAGTGCAGTTTGCACAGCATCAGAGTTGCATGATTGATTTTGGAAAATCCCCATTAACAACCCGGCGGCGGCATTCTGCACTAACTGCTGCCGGCAGAGGGCACCTCCAGAGACCCTGAAGTAGAGCGCATTACAGTAATCATGCCTGGACGTCACAAAGACATGTACCAAGGTAGGAAGGTTCTCGCGGAACTAGAGGTTTGATCCTGGCGATATTCCTCAGATGATTAAAACTACTTTGGACAACTGACAACACCTGGGCTTCAAATGTCAGTCCATCGAGGAATGTGCCCAGATAGCGCACCCTAGAGGAAGCCATCAGTGGAGTAGGCCCCAGGAAAAGACCAGTTTCCATGCCAGAGGCAGTCCTATCATGCCCTTGGTTCAACTCCACAACCAGCACTTCCGTCTTATCAGGTTCAGTTGCAACTAGCTGGAGGACATCCTGTCAGCCTCAGCTAGGCAGCAGTTGAGCACTTCTACAGCGTCGGATGTCCCAGGAGCAAAGGAAAGATACAACTGGGCATCATCTGCATAGCAATGAAAACCTACGTTGTACTTCCTCATGAGCTCACCCGGGGCAGCATATATGCAGCAAACAACATTGCTAACAAGACTGAACCCTGAGCTACTCTGCAGGACAGGAGGCTTGAGGAGGAGGAGGAGGAGACATTCCCCATCATTACTTGTTGCCTCCTGTTCACGAGGTAGGACTCAAACCAGCAGATGGCAGTGCCAGCAAGCCCACAATATTCCTGAAGACTGTCAAGTAACACATGGTCTACTGTGTCAAATGCTGAGGAGAGATAGAGGAGAGGGGTCAGTTCTCATTCTCCTCTATCTCTCGCCCTAAGGAGGACATTGTGCACCCAAACTAATGCTGTTTTGGTGCTATGCCTCGCTCAAAATTCAGACTGGAGTGGCTCATAGATGTCAAAGGCCAAAAGGTGCTCCTCAAGCAGTAGCGCCACAATTTTCTCAACAATCTTACCTAGAAAAGGGAGGTTGGACATAGGTCAGTAATTTGCCAGGATGTGAGGGGTCGCTGTTGAGCACCCAACATGGCGGACTCTTAATCTCCCAACTTGATAATTAAAAGTCTAAATTCTGCATCTAGAGAAGATTAGTAACCTGCAGTAGCAGTATCCTGGGTCGGAAGTGCTGTGGATTTGAATATGGGTCCTAAAAAAGACAGACACGCTGCACAGAACCTGGACGCCTTCCTATCCTCACCGCAAACATCAAGGGGTACTGGATCGGGGCCATCTTCTCATCTGAACGCATGACGAGTGAAGCCCCAAATCCTCACATCATGGCTCTCCTCCAAAAAATACAGGTGACGGGTGAGGACATGAACTGCCGACTAACCGCAGTTGAGGCTCATTTTGCAGAACTCGATGATAAAGTCCGTGCTACTGAGACTTATATTCAGGAGCTCAAGTCTGATAAAAGAAACTCAGTCTGCTAGGAGTGTCACGTGCATGAGAGATTTTACCTTCCTGCGGGCTAAAAATTGAAGCGCTTGAAAATGCCTGACGACAATCGAATGTACGTATTGTGGGCCCCCCCCCCGAGATTTGCGTCCATCACGGAACTCTTACCAGCTGTGAATCGATTGATCTTTTCAGATTTTAGTGCTAATACCTGCAGATTCTGGGACCTCTGTACTTAAGGTGTTTGCCATTCCTATGCGCTCCAAATGAGGCTCAGGAACTTGGCGACCTTTAAGAGCTATCATTACTCCAACCCGGAGAGTCATATTCATTTACTGCGCGCTGCAAGACATAAAGGGGGATACGATCTGGGATGGCAGCAGGATTGCTTTTTTTCCCCCATAATATTTTGTTGCAGTCCCAGCCTAGAAAAAAAAGCATTACAGCTTACAAAGAAACTGCTGGTGGAGAATGGTATTGCGGCCCTGATGTTTCCTGCGAAGCTCCTGGTTAAGCATGCTGGAAAAAGCCATCTGTTCACTGATCCTGAAGCTGCTGCTGCCTTGGCAGACAAACTGATAGAAGCCCAAAAGACGCAGTCCAAGCAGAAGAAGCTCAGATACAGGTTCCGAATTGGACACAAATGACTGATTATATAATACTTAAATATGACTTCTTGGCTACCCCAGCGAGGTCCAAGTATGTTTCTGATTGTGATTTACTGTCTGGACTGTTTAATTCAGTAGGACACACCATGTTGGTTGCTTTAAAAAGTTAAGCCTGTTATGGAATTGCCTACCTATTGAGGGAAACCTCATTTTTTGGGGGAGATTTTTTTACCTCACTCAATTTGTGAACTACTGTATTCTCCTTCTAATAGCCTGTCTCCCTGTCATTTAGCAGGTCTGACAATGTTGTTGGGTGGAATGCAATTTAATTGAGCCAAGGTAATCTGTTATTAAATCCTTGTTTAGTTTTCTTACTGTAGGTTTGCTCAGCCCTCCACCACTACTTTGCTGTCCTGCGTGGGGCAGAAATAATGGAAAATTGCCTTTTTTTGTTATACCATGGGTGAGTGTTATATCCTACAATAATTACTGGGTTCCGTATTTTTTTTTTTGTTTTTTTACGATGGAAAAAGACGTGTGTTTAAATACCATAACACCTGAGTAGGTGTTACGGCATTCACGCGGCTTCTTCCAAAAATAGTATGCTTGAGACAGAAATAGAAAGTGAGCGCGAACATCTGCGTCCATTTCCTGGCACACATAACTCACCTCCTCAGTCGCATTCGCTCCGCACTAAACTGTCTCTGACATGGGCAAATAACCTAAAATAAATTTCAGTTAATTCATTGTTCCTACAAAATAACAAACTTCTTACTTCAACACCTTCAGGACACTCCCTAACCACTCTCTTTCAACCCTCACCTTTCCCCTGCAGGTCAAATGACACCACCAGTTCAAAACACTAGCACCACAAGAAAAGAAACAACGATCAGGACATTTATTTTTTTTATTACTTTTGGTATAAAATGCTTAAATAGTTACTTGGTAAATCTTCAGTTATATGTTCTTCATTAAACCGTTTACTTCACACAAGGTAAAAGTTTTTTTTTTTTTTTTTTTTTCTTTCAAAGCCTACAACAAAAAAAACGGAACTCTTCAAGTATATAAAATAAAGTATGGGGTGCAGTGTTTTTACTCAAATTTAACACACACCCTTGTTGTTGGATGGCTGTGATAAACCCCGAAGCCAACAACTTGGGTGTGTGTTAAATTCTCGTAACACACTGTACCCCATACTTTATCCTATATTATCTAGCCAGAGAGTTATTCCCTTTGATAGATACTTGTTGTGGCTCACACTGCAAGACTGAATATTTCGGACTTCCGGTGACGTCATGATTGGATGAGCTGCTTGGATGCGAGGCTCCCCCACGGTTTTCAAAAATTCATCTGATTAATAAAAGCTTAACCTACAAAAACAGCGACTCTGACACTGTCCAGCGATCCACGATGCCTAGGAAGCGAGAAGCAGACAAAACTGAACCCACCAGTTAAGCGGATGCTGACAGATCTCCGGCTGAAGAATCTGACAGCGGGGACTCGCAGGCCTCATCGGCCTCCCGCCTTAGCGCCTCCCGGACCGATCGTATCCCCCACACAGTATTGCAGAGGCAAATGACCAGATGCTCTCCGAGAATGACAGTTCAGAAAGGAAATAAGATTGACCGTGGCAGCACTGAGAACAGACCTGAGCAAAGTGGAAAAAAGACAGGAGGGAGTTGAGGAACAGCTGACAATGACAGACAGGAGGGTCGACGACGCAGAGAGGGCCATCGCTCAGCTGCACTCTCAAATCCAGGCCTTGCAGGAACGGGCCGAGGCTGCGGAGTGCAGAAGCTGAAGAAATAACATTCGGCTGTCTGGTCTCCCGGAAGGTACTGAAAATGCTGAGTTCACTTAGTTTATGCAGAGCTTACTGAAAGAAATCCTCCCCCTGCCCGAAAATATTACCTTAGAAATGGAGCAGGTCCACGGCACGCTGGGGCCTAAACCACCGGCAGGAGCATGGCCGCGTTCAATTCTTAAGTTTCTCCGACACCAGGAGAAGGAAATTGTATTACACACTGCATGGAAGCAGGGCAAGGTGCACTTCAGGAACCGTCGGCTTTATTTTGAGAATGACTTTGCACCTGAGGTCATGGCACGACGAAAGCTGTACTTCCCCTTGATGAAAGCTCTTAAAGGTGCTGGAATCCGTTTCCGTACCTTGTACCCAGCGAAGCTGATGGTCCAATTTGTGGAAGGACCCATCCTATTTGAGTCTGCAGCCACAGCAATAACGGAGCTACGAGCCAGAAAAATTGCCATCTCACCGCAGAACACCACTGACACAGTCCCAATTGCAGCAGAATTAGCCCAGAAGGCTTGGACTGTTGGGCAGCGCAAGGCACGAAGAAGGCAGGGAGCTGAAGCACTTCAGAACATTGTTTGCTCCTTGAAGAATATCTCCCAGGAACATTCAGGACATAATATGAGTACCCAGGGAGCAGCCACCTGAGCACTAAACCGCAAGTATTACCAGAGGTTTTGTGTGGTCGCTTGGGAAGCCCCACTGGACTTAGTGCTTAATACAGGAACCTTCTTATAATTGTCTAAAAGCTGTAGCAACTTAAACTGCGGGGAGGAATAAGTAAGAGAGGATTAACCGAAGGAACCTGGGGGATCACGTGAGGTAGTGGGGGGGAGGGAGTTCTTTTTGTAAAAATACGTCTTAACGGTCATCTCCTTGTCTTGGGCGCTCCCGAAGTTTGCTGCTTTCTCCAGGCACAGGTCGAGTAATAAGAATTTTCTTTGCATAATGGCTGATTGTATCTTTACCTTGTGTGGTAAGTCCTGGTCCTTCTATGGCAGCTGACCAGAGCGCCGGTAATGTTTTCTCGGCCTGGGCGTGGGGACAGCACAAGGGCGCGTGGTGGTCTACCGCGTGGAGAATTGAACTCTCGCCTCCACTAGAGCGGGAGGCCTGCAGGCTGTAATGAGGGCCTGCTGTGCCCTGGAATAGGAGCTGCTCACTGATTAGCGGGGGAGGAAAGGAAAACCACTGATAGGCCTTGTGCACTCCATGGTTTAACCTATTCCCTGGCTGTCAGCTGAGCAGTGGGGAAAGTTTCTGAGGGCTAGCTTTTGAGGACTGGAGGGGTTCATAAGAGGGTTTTTTTTAGGATGTGGGAGGGTTGTGTTGAGGGGGGAGGCCCATTAGTCAGCACTGCTGTGAGTTGGTAAGTGCCCCGTGAAGCATGTGACTAGCTGGTGACATGAAGTGCTGCTTGGGAGGTTGTATGTGTGTCTGTCTGCTCAGAGAGCTGTGGTTGGGGTGGAGCCGTAGCAAACCTTCCTCCGTAGCTTCCATGTAAATTGCTAAATTAATCCTGGACTAGTTGCGGAGGAGGCTCGACTCTCACGTGGTGGATGACAGCGAGGCGGCTAACTCCCAGCGCCTTCGGATGGGGGACACAGACGGTCGGCTAATGGCTTTAGTCAGCCATTATAAGGCTACGCATTGTGGGGGGGGGGTCAACTTAAGGCATGGAATGGATCACGGGATATGGGGACGCAGGATGTTTCACTGTTGCTAACCCAGAGAGAAACTCGTTTAAGTGGGCTGGATGCCGGAGTTGGCTGTGCAGTGGGGGAAGTAAAGCTCTCCTTTTCTGGTGGAGCTCACGCCTAACCGGATCTGGCTCATCTTGCTTTTGCAGCCTACCTATCCTACTTTCGCTGTCTGGGTTGGTTCTCCCCACAGGCTGCAGACCCTTTGGTGGCGCATCCCATATTCTGGCATAGATTTTTTTTCCACAGGTCTCGGCCGAAGCTAGGCCATCCGGATCCGATCTGTGTGGACTGGTATGCTGTGCCCCCATAAGAGGCCCCTATTCCCCCCGCTTCTCGAATTATAGCGTAAACTCTGTGATGCATGGCTACATGACCTATACCTCTGATTACCGCTTGCCGCCAGAAGAGTAAATTAATTTCAGGAGGAATGGGGGATTTAGATATAAAGCACCGGAGGATGGTGGAGGTGCTACGGGGGAAGGATAATGGAAAACGGCGAGGATCATATCCCCAAACTATCAAAATGGGGTACTGATAGCGGTGTGATAACTGTTGGGATAGGTAAGGTACTCTGTGGGAGGGGGGAAAATAGGGCCAGGGAATGACAAGCTTTCCTTTTCTCTGCCGGACTTGGCTGGGACTGCTAGGCAGTGAAACCACTTGATTGGTTGGACTAGCCTGGGGTTTAGAAGTGCCATGGTCCCCTGGAGCTGGGCAGTAGTTAAAGGACCCCAAGCTATTTGTTTATCTTCTGCACGGGGAGGGTAGCAACAACGTAATACTGACTGGCCTCTGATAATTTGAGCATCACTGCATTTCTGGTTTAGCTGCACGCTCTAGCGAGCTCACCATGGTGGACTCCTCTAGATGGGGGGGGGGAGTATCCCGGTGACCACAGACGTTTTAGTTGGCGGGTTGGGTGGCCTCCTTCCCTAGTTATGGTACTAATTCTCATTGAGAAGGGGACACCAGGAGGGCGACCTACCCCAGCTATAGGGAGGTGAAGACATTGAGGCCCAGTCTTTGTCTACACCTAGAGAACCTGTCATGAGCCAGTGGTGGGGTTGCTGCCTTCGGGTTCCTTTACCATCCTCGCGAGCGGGGACCCAACAAATTAAAGCGTTGGGGAAGAAGAGGAAAATCGAAATAAGAGAGGGGGAAGAATCAAAATTTTAGATTAAAATAATAAGAACTACAGTCATTACAAGCATTACTGGGAAGGATGTGTTCAGGACTTTGGGGGGGGGAGAGAAGAGGGAGGGATAACAGCAGTGAAGCAATCTATAAATGAAGGTTTTCTTTATACCTTGTCAGCCTTGGATGGGGAGCTGAGGCCAGACTGGGAGTGCGGGCTCCCGTTACTTCCCGGCAGAGCCTAGTCTGTAGACCGGGTTTGGCCGGTGGTCATATTCGGTTGGGTCTATTGGACCCTGCGAGGCCCGGGTTGCTGTGCGCGCCCTCGTACTGGAGGCTAGTCGCTCTGGAACACTCCTTGGGAGAGTAATGGTCTTCTGCACTTAGCAGGAGCTGCATGTCACGAGTAGGTGACTGTACCCTGAACATGTGACAGGACCCACGCCTTGGGCGTTTCTATTATACAATGAGGAACTGAACTGGGGAATACACCCCAGAGATGCGGAGGGTTTTTTCTTTTCCCCCTCGGTGATTCCATCAGGCCCAATACAAAGGTGGGGGGCCGGAGGGGGACTGCTAAAACTCTTATATGATTTTTAGAGGTCTTGTCCTCCATTATGCATGGCGTGCTCCCCTTACATGACTAACCCCGGGGGAGTCAGCACCGCATGGTTTTCATCACCAACCCCAACCACCCCTTTCCCTTTAAGACACCTTTGGTGTCTAAGGTCCTCAAGTAAAAAGAGGGCCGAGTAGGTAGGACCTTGGCTCCTACCAGTTATCAGGGCATTGCCCAGATTTGTGGAAGTACCAACTGTTCTATGTATATGTTTATTGCCATGTTGGCTCATTGGTTTTGTCTTAAGTCTATGTTGTATGTTTATATGGTTTTTGTTGTTGTTTTATTATTTTTTTTTTTTTATTTATCAAGTCTAGGATTACAAATACCTTTGAGCCATGGCTGTTTTACAAAGGTTCCACGTCAGAGAAATACAAATTATGGGGAAGATCAAGACAGGCATTACAACAATGTGGACATTGCAAACAGAGTACAGATTAATACAGTTCAAGGGTAGCATTGTAACAAGGCAGCCAGCGGCATTTGTCAGAGAAAATAGACAACAGATAAGAAGTGCCAGAGTCATAGGAGAGGGAAGAGGGTAGGGGGAGAAGGAATGTAGGAAGGGTGGCGAGAGGGTGAAAAGTGCAGATTGAGTATACCAAGATGTGAGGGTAGAATCCAGTGGGGCGGGGTTGGGGGACAACTAGAGCAGAAAGGGAAGTGGAGAAACAAGGTTAAGTTGTGTTTGTAAACAGGTCATCGAACTGTCTCTGGTCTTTGCAGTTGCAAAATATGCGGGTCTTGTGGGCACCCAGTGTGGGGGCGGGGGTGCCAGTGCACCAGCGTCACAATCATAGGTAGTGATGCACTCATCAAAATTAAAATTGCTCTCCCTAAACATAAATGGCCTGGCTTCACCTATTAAAAGGTCCAAGGCATTAGCATATCTTCGAAGAACTAAGTCAGATATCATCTACCTCCAGGAGACCCATATGACTTTAGCGGAGCACGCCAAACTAGCTAAATTAAGTAAAGGACAGGCTTTTTACGCTTCCTACAGGGGA